>OY720432.1:88290245-91029036 GCA_963082735.1 Pocota personata | reverse complement strand
AAAATGAAAGGAATTTTCTAACCCTTGGAGTTGGATACAGTGATTAATGAGTCAATGAGCCAGTCAGTGGAAGTTTTCATAGAGGTGACAACTTAACTTTTTCTGAATTTTTAAGGCGGAGATACGATTTTTTTCTCTTACTGATTTAATTTTCTTATAGAACTTAAAGATGTGTCAAATGTTTATGTACCAAAATTGAAAGACTATTCCAGATTGAATGTTGCGTTAAATAAAATCAAAGGCCAATAGTCTAAGAGCAAAATATTTTCCTAAAACTACACAAAGGATACAAAAAAAAACTGTTTCTTGTTGAACAAAAAAAAAAAAAGAACGAATACAAGTAGAGCAATAAACCTTCAATTCTTACATACCCCACCCATGAATATATCTAAACATAATTTTCTTTGAACACTAACACATGTTGTTCCTCTTTTTGCAGGATCTTTCATCTAAGGTTTCCATTGTTTCCTTAGAATAACTACCCACCCGTTCATATAATCGGAATAGGATTCCAAGAATTACTGACCACGATGACATAATCAATTTAATTAGAAGGATAGAATGACTTTGTTTCAAATGAAACACCATACACGTGGACACATCCAAATGTTGGTAGTTACCCTAAAAAGGGACCACAACTATCGAGACCGAATCCCTCGGTACAGATGAATATTTGACGTCTCAATTCCCTTGTGAAGCTCTCACTCTTGACTGTTAATACCAATAATGGCCACAATAAAGGCTTAGAGATCTCCCAATCCTCTAAGCTATCTAATACCATTTTCCTGTTCATTCGCAGCATTAACAAAACAATATAATCATTCACAATAAAACGGATTACCCATTAACAATTACATCTAACTACAGGCAAAACAAATTCCCATTACCCACACAATGTGAGTACAATTGGGCCGGGCCCGTCAAAAACCCGCTCCCTAAATCACTTCTCATTGTTTTATGTCTAAATGCCCATAAATTTCAGCACCAACAATGAGCCCAATGGATATCTGCAATTCTCCATTCAAGCCCCAAGAGTTTATTTGCGGAAGTAACTACTACCTCATGAAGGAGGGGGTGGAAAAAAAATAAATAACAGGCGGCACGGAAAGAATGATCGGCTCCTTTCGTTATACCGACGGACAAAAGGGAAAATAATTCTCTGTTCCCCACAAAACCGGATCCAAATTGCCTAGAATGCTGGTGAGTCTGTCAATCTGTTAGTCTGTCAGCCTGTCTGCCATCGAACAATGTTACCGTCTAATGGCTGGGGTATTATGCAAACTTTTTTTTTCAATGGCATTACTTAACTCTGATGTGCGGAGCGTAACGTTTCAAGAAGATTTCTCTCTTCACCAGCCGAGTCCTTTTTCCGATGATTTTTGCATACAAAAAGAAGAAGAAAAACCAACAAAAAACAAACAACAAACGTAACACTAACAAAATTGTTATGGCTTTGTTTTTGTCATCCACTCAAAGGAAAACAAAGCTTAAGGCTCTGCGCGGTACCTTAGCTAGGGGCCATTCTATTAGATCCCCCCCCCCCCCCCCCCCCCCCCCCCCCCCTCTGGCAGAGGAATCTTAGATTGTCAGTCAATTGATTTACCAACCATTCCGACCCCATTGTTTGTCTGGCAAAATAGTAGTGGCAATAATCATTGTATTTGTACTTTCGTTCGGGAAGAGGGAACGGAACCCGGTTCAACTGTCCTGGTACTTAACTTTTAGATAAATTAAAAAAAAAGAAAAGAGGAAATGGAACGGAGACTTACAAGGGTAAATAACCTTTATTTCAATATTGCCCAAATTATGTACATTCTAGTGGCGTTCTTGAAACGTTTATTTGCTGTTGTTGTTGGATACAGCTGTGTCAATTTATTTTTGGATGAAGATTAAGTTTTGCAAACACGTGGCGTAATCATTATTTATTAAGTTTTCTTCGAAAAACAAAATGTGGGTCGATATGGAAACACTTCTGGGAACCTAGTTACGTACCTGCAGGCGCCTTAATTGAAACAGTTATATTGAAGGAAATCTTTAAAATAAATTTGATTAGAATTATAGAGGTAATCCTTTTCAATGATACAATTGTTAAGTCTCAATCCTCTTTCTTGATGGAATTATAGTAAATTTGCTGTCAAGGATTTCAATATTTCCACTTGTTGCACATAATTCACATTAGCTTGTCGCAGAAAAATGGCCGTCAATTTTGGATACCGATTCTGAGCACCTCTGACCTAATTTCTGAAAGTCCGACAGTAAAATATATAATAAATCTGAAAATAAACATACAGAAAAGTTACAATCCAACTGGAACAGATACCATGATACCCTAGCCCCTCATCCTTTAACCTATCCCTCATTTTCTAACTTATCCCTAATAAATTGAGCGTGGGGTTGTGAACTTTCTTACGCAAATGCAATGACATCTTTGTGGACGGCGGAAGTGATTTTATCAAAACGCCTTTTTCCTCGAAGAAAGTGGGCGTGACTGACCACCATCTGGCATGTTCACAGATTCTAGTCAAATATTCACAATAAGACTTGAATATATCAGTTCAGTTTGTTGACAAAAAAAAGCCCCCGAAATGTGGGCGTGGCCATGTACGATATATGAGTGTATATTGTAAAGGAAATATTTTTCAATTTCTAGTAAAATATGTTACCGAGGTTTACGGATTATGACAATAATACATAGGTATCACCATAAATAGCTTTGAAAAAACAAAATAAAAGTTTTCTTAAGAAAACGCCTTCAAAAATCGGGCGTGGCTTTGTACAATGTACGGACAAAATGTAGCAATCGTCAACATCTACATATCCTACTCAAGGAAAGTTTCTAGAAAAAATATTGAGACAAACGGCGCTATTTGAAAAGCGGATGTTGCTGTAGCCCAATTTCAAGAATTTTTAAACTTGTACTGTACCTGGACCACTAGTTGTGGACTTACTGTCAACTCCAGTAAGACAAAACTAATGCTTTTCACCACGAAGACTAAAATATCCGATTTCACCATACCATGTCTGATGTACCTCGGCATTAACCTTGTTCCAAAGCTAATCTGAAAAAAGAACATAGAGGAGCGGGTTAAGAAAGCATGCACTGTATACTATGCCTGCAATAGACCCTTTGGTAAGAAGAGATAACTTCGGCCTAAATTACCTTTTGGACGTACACGCACTAATCAAACGTTACAGTATCGATAAATTAAACAGAGTATAGAGAACGGTGGCTATGGATACTAAAGGCGCACTACGGTCTCAACTTTACAAATCCTCTTGCACCTCCTTCGTCTAGATCAACACGCCATAAGTTTGCGACGTGTATTGCTGTCAACCTGGATGTTGGTCTGCTCTGTCTTATGGTCATAGCAACATCCTCAACTCTCTTTCGCAAGAAGTGATAACATTTCCAATAAACTACTTTCTCCCCAAACAGTCGTCTTCCAAATTGAAATGGGTATCAGGTCACGTGAGATTAGAGGGTAATCAAGCAGCTGATGCACTAGCAAGAGAGGGATTTGAGACCGCTTTCGACGGACCAGAACCATTCTACGGGCTCGGACCGCATAAAAAACAGGAAGAACTAAGAAGAGAAGAAAACCACGGGAGAGGCAAATTTTGGAAGGAACTCCCGAAGCTAAGACATGTGAAAGAAGTTCTAGGGAACTACAATTGGAAAACATATAAGGTCTGTATTAATATCAATAAAAAGCGGCTCCGCATTCTAACAGGCTTCCTGACGGATCACTGTAGGCTTAAGGACATTTCAGGAAACTGAGCATAGAGTTATATGGAATCTTCAGATTCTGCGGGGACGTTGAGCATCTATTTAAAGAATGTGGAGTATTGATCCACAAAAGAAGTAACCACTTGGGTGTCTACCGCCTATCAGAAGAAGATCTGCCATCGTTGAATCCACTCAAGATACTCCGGTTCATCAATGCAATTTGACTGAAGGAGGTGCTCTAAGCCAAGTATATTATCGACTTGAGCTATAAGTCGGTGGAAGCACAATAGATCTATAGAGGTCGCAGTGCCGTACACCCCTATAACCAATCTATAATCTGCAAGTGGAAATGCTAGCAATCCTCAAAGCTTTTAGTGTTCTTAATAGCGACCAAACAACCAAATGTAATCTATGCGGACAGTCAAGCAGTCATTAAGGCCCTTGCCTCAGGCAACGAACTCGCCTGCCTGAGAAACCGACTATTAATCGTAGTAGTGTGCATCCCGGATTACAAGGGAATAGAAGGCAATGCGGAAGCCGATGAACTAGCAAGGCGTGGCTCTGCCCTTAACGTGTCCCTAGCAGAAAGAGTTCATATTCCGATTGAAGCAGTTAAGGGTAATGCTTTCGCATACTATCTGACACGGGTCCAACTCAAGTGTAGTAGGCTAGACACCTGCAGCATATCTAGAAGGATATAGCCTACATATAACCTCAACAGACTTAACGAACTCCTTAACAGAACCCGCAGAGACATTGCTTGTATTGTGGCGATATGTACGGTTCATTCGGCTGTAGGAAATCATGCAGTACTGGGTATTCCATTCAATAATCACTATCGAAGTTGTAAGGACTTGAATGAGGAAGAAACTCTTAACCACTTTCTTTATAAATGTCCTGCTATAGCTATAGCAAGGCATCGGGTACTGGATAAACCCATCATTTCTAACCTCAATGAACTATCAGAGAAAAGTGCGACTAACCTGGTACTACCCTCAATTGGGTCCTCCCCTTGAACGTCAAACAACCGTACATACTCCCGAAACTGAGACAGATCAACATCCGTACTAATTCACAATAGGCGTAGTAACAAAACGGCGCATTGCAGTGCTAATTGGGTGTCAGGCATGAAGCTCGATACCGCCACTTCTATCTACCTCTACTGTACTTGTACAAATTCTAATAAAGCTTCGGGGATAACTAAGCGGAGTGGAGCAATGAGTATTCGAGCTAATACCCAAACACGTCGAGCCATTGCGGAGATTTTCCCTCATAGTGAAGATTTCAATAAACCCATTGGGTTTTTCAATACCATGACAGGATTTGTAACAAAATGGTCGATGGATGCCGTTTCTTCATCTTTTACAAGCGCGATGCGAAAACTTTGGCTGAGGCTCTGAATAATAGAAAAACTAGAAAACCAAATAATTTTCCAAGGAAAGTTCTTCCGGACTACGAAAATGTCCCTCCACATCCATAGTACTTTCATATGAAGAAGTGTTTTCACAAAAATTCCACCTATGACTCCTATTCAAGATGAAAAGGCTGGAAAACCTGGTTTTAGAGATTCTCCAAAATTCTTCCGACCTCGAACATAAGAATTTCAGAAAGGCCCAACAATTTTGCAAGGTCTGCTAGCATTTCCATGGGTTATAAGTAAATAAAGTGTATCAGCTATCCTTTAAATTTTTCAAAATATTTTTAACGCCAAGCTAACACCTTGGCGGACAAGGCCCGATAACTGTATTACCTCAGTTATATCGAGCGAATGGATATTGTCCATGTTCCAGCGGAGGGCCTTTGGTTTCCAGACTCCAGGCACGAGACGACTAGGAAGACTGAAATTAGTTTCAAAAATCAAGCGATAGTGGATTCCATGAGGTTTGAGCTAGCGAATTGGAAGCAACATACAAAGAATTGACGTGGATGGAAGGCTGTGGAGCCCCAGGCCAAGTCGGAAGTCAGATAAAGAATAATTCAGTAAAATTTCGTCGAAGGCGTTCAGCAAAACAAAAATTGTCTCAGTATATTGAGACAAACCGTCTATCGGGTGGCCCTAATGGAAAGTTATATTTCAGGATTCGTAACCACAAAGAAGCACTGTTGCTTCACAGAAATAATTATCCACCTACGACAGAAAAGCGTCAAACGTTAGACATAATGTTAAACAGTCTAATCTAAGTTTATAACAATTCATTGAGAGAATTATCAAAATTTCTAGTTCCCACACGCGTCGGTATGGCAGCTCCCAAATTAATTTTCTACTTTCGATAGACGCAAGATATATCAGTTTGACAAACTTTCATTTCTCCGGCACTAAGAATGCTATATCCCACGACATTAATTAGCACAAAATTTGATTTCACACTCAAACTTGTGTAACGACTTCTCATCAATAATAGAGTAAGTTTATTCGCTCAAAAATTCAGCACAATAAATGACTCTATCACCATAGCAAAATATGGCACCTTGATGTGATTAAAGCCCCCGTAAACAACTATCACCCGCTAAATTGTTTACTAAAAAATGATCCTCTAACATACTTCACGTGCACAGCACACATCACTGCTTGCGTCAAATGCAATTACCTCTGCTGCACGTAATCTGTTTAACGCGAGCACTAAATTCCGCCCATTAAAAAGAAAGCCCTCCCCCTAGCTCATTAGAAATGCAACACTTTCCCTGTAACCACATAATTCCACCTTTGCACATCCAGCAAACTAATCCACCTTCACTCTAACAATTCACTTCACCCAAAAAGGAAACCGGAAACCCCCCAGAACGAGTGGTGTAAAAAATTCATAGCACATCAATATGGTAAACTACTTTACAGGAGTTAACTTCTTTTGTCATGGCAGCACCATCATGGTGCCTCTGCCGCCACCCTCAACTAGCACCATCAATATGCTTCCAAAGGATCGAACGTGCCATCTTGCTAATTCGTCCTCTCTGCTGAGCAATAACAGTTCACCAACCAATTTAGAAAGTTCACACGAAAGACTGCATACTTGCTGCTGCTGCATCATCGAAAAATCGTTTTAGAAAGTCAAAGGCAGTTCAGTGTGGGGTAGTGGTTAGAACCGTACCGCTTTTTGCCTGTCATCCTCTCATGATGACTTAAAAGTTTACCCTTCACAACTTCGTTGTGATATGCTGCGGTATAAATTTAACGTATACACGGTTGCTACAGAAAGTTGCTAGACGGATATTCAAGATGGTCCATCTGCTAAGGGTAAAGATGATGGTCCGCAAAACAAAACCAAGAAAGATTGAACACCATTTGTATGGAAAACGGAACCAACCGATCTCCGGAAAGAGATGAAAACTTCTGGACTTTTAAATCCTTAGGGCCGGATACCACACCATCCAACCACCAGTGCGCACATTTCTAGAAAACTTAAACAAAACAAAAGCCGAAGAAAATTTATCTTCTTTCCTTACAAGGTGTCAGCTAGAGGCTCAAATTCTACTCAAAAGTAATCCGCTTCGCAATAATTAGATTTAATGCAGTTTCATGCGAAGATATTCAAGATTATGAGCCTGTGAAGGATTGCCTCAAATGGGAGGACAAAAAAGTTTCGTTCATGTTTAACTGGCCAATGAACTTTACGAAACTTTTGGCCTATGTTGAGCCCGGAAATGCAAATAGTTAATCGGGTTTCAATCTACCCGGGCATCCGGTGCAAGTCAATGTGCGTTAGAGTTCGGTAAAAAATAAAAATAAAACCCTTTTCTCCTTACAAATGCACACCTGTGGCTGAAATGAAAGTTGATTTTTGCTTCAATGCCCCAAGGGAGAGACGTTGTTGGATGATGTCTCTGCACAAGGACGGTACTATTCGTATCTAACTAAAATGAAAAACGCTCTGAGGAATGATTCATGAACGATAGACCGAGCGGAAGTCGGAAGAGTAAGGTTAAAACGTAGGCGATATGGACTAAATTGCACATTATAACTCAAATCAGTGGTAAAAAGTTTAATTTTATGCTCCTCCCGTTGGAGGTTCGGTCGTCAGTTCGTCCGTCTGTTCGAAACCGGGGAATGTGCTAAATAATTGATGAGAAAACTTTTTGAACTTTTACCTTTTTTTTTCGGATGGGAAATATATAAATGGACACACGTTTTAATGCTCTGTTTGATATTGAGGTAGTGCCTTAGGGGTGGGAATGAGTACACCATCTAAGGGCTGGTAAATGCAATAAAAAAAAATTTGAGGATATTAGACCTCTGTTGAATTAAGTTTCGTTTTAGTTCTTCGGTTTTGGTGAGGAAACAGAGGTTGAGCTGGGGTTTTGTTCTACTTTAATCGTATTAACAGAGATCAAAGTTTTTGACTTCTTTTTAGGTTAATGTGGTGCATAAACACTGTTAACTTTTTTGAAAGGAGTATCGATATTTGTTTTTGTCATTCGGACCTTTGTGGGGTGGAGGGTATGTGCAATTGAGACAATGGATTCGATTCAATAGAAACTGTTGACACAGTGTATTCTATGTTTTTTCGATTGAACCAAGAGAATACAACCCTTTCTCTACAATGAATTCAACACAGCTTCCAAGACAGTTTCACTATAAACCATTGCGTTTATCTTAACGCCACGGTCCAAAAATACGAGCGGAGATCGATCATCGGCAGTCACTGCGGCCCAAACCATCAAAAACGGTGGCGCTTACTTCTTGGTGGCCATTATTTGGTCGAAATTATCGTATGGGCTCTCTGGCAGGTAAATTCAATCATTTTGCTTGTTGATAAGTTGTTCAATTGGAAATGGTGCTTCATTAGAGATGAAGATGTTTGGCAATTGGCCACTTGCGTGCAAGCGGATTAACTCCTTTCAACTCAAAATTTTTTTTTTGGGTCAGGTGCACTTTTTGGAACTTTAAGACCTTGTGTCCGAGCTCATTTTTCAAAATATGTTGCAAATGTTCTCTGGATATGTTTAGCTCAGAAGTAATTTTTCTTCCGCTACGCCGAGGATTTCGTTTGATTCTGGCCTTCACAGTCTGAATTACTGTTGACGATGTTGCTGTCTTTTTCGGACCACCTTCATAGCATTTTGCTCGATAGAACAAAAACTAAACACGCGATAGAAAAAATACCTTACGCACGATTGTCAACAATGAAATGAATTGACAACTGTCAAATTTTCAGCGCGCTGTCATTCGTAGTTTGGCAGACACAACGACTTGAAGTTGGTAATAGTTTATGTGAGCTACCCTGTAGTTTATAATTATCGAAAATTGGTATCCATGTTTATTTTTTAGTTATCGGGGATCTTTTGTTTGGTCGATTTTAGTTGTGTTGTGTTTACAAATGACCGAGCAACTGTGATTGGAAGTTGTGGTCAAGAATGCAGGCAATCCGAAATCTTGCGCAGAAATTCCAGGAGTTTCTAAGCTGATAAAATAGCCACCTGGGCACCCAGTAACGACATTTTTTTAAAGTAATATGTATTTTTAGAATAAGTTGATGTTTTTCTTGTAGCTATAGGGCAAGTATTGGTTTCGTGAACGTTTTCGACATCGAGATTTCAATCAATTCTGGTATGAGTTGTATAGAGGATCTGAAAAAGTTTGCCACTTTTATCTGTCTGTCCGTCCGATTGGCTTGTGTGTGTATGGCTGTATGGCAGCCTAAACGGCTGGATAGATTTTACTTACAGTTCAAGTGTGGAGCCCGTGGGGTCACAATTTGACACGAAATTGGAATATCCATTCTAGTCCCAAAATTAACGGTATATTTCAAATGAGAATCTGTAGTCAAGTGTTACCCAGTCCTAGCGGATTTTGCGTAAGTTAGTGTTGAAAAGAGCATCTAAAAACGGATTTTTCCTCAAAAAATTAATGGAGCCCATTACTTGAAAATCAATGAAAATTTAAGTTTTTGGCTGATGTACTAAAAAATGCTGTCATATTTTGTCGCCAGATAACTCCATTAATTCCTGCTTCAGATATAATTTTCTTTTCTTTGAAATAATTTGCAGATACACTCAGTTGAAAGCATATGATACGAATGCGAATGAAAACACCTTTTGGTACTCCCAAAAGTTTGTTATTTTTTAATTGAATTTTTCAAAAACCTGTACTCGTTAGAACAAAACAGGGTTAATTTTTGCGATCTAAGTATGCAAACTTAGATAAAATAGGTAATTTTTTGTTTAGAAAGGGCTTAAGATGCAACATTTCGTAGATCTGTGTAATTTGAAAATTGGTTTCTATTTTTTACTTGCACAGGGCAAGTATTGGCTTCTTGAAAATTTTCGATGCGGAAACTTTGTCAGACTTGACATTTTTTTGTTTTTTAGAAAGGAAATTTCCAAATCCCGGTGCACTGAGACTTAGTTTACTACCAGGCAGAACTTTTGGTGTTGTATTTGGAGAAACTTGGATTTTATTCGATTCGCCTTTATGCTCGAGTGATTGTGGTTGCTGTTGCCCATCCTGCACATACTCACTATACCGTGGCTACCCTATACTTGAAAAATTATATTAAAAAAACTTAAAAAGTCTCTCAATTCTGGCTGTCTGTTTGTATGCACGCCTGCAGCCCAAACGACTGGACGGATTTTCTTCAAACTTCATATCTGGATTTTGTGGGTTCACTATTCAAGGAAAACTATAATTTTGATTCTAATCCTAACACTAACGGTACTTTACTAATGTCAGACTTTCAAAAAAATCGATTTTCTCGAAAGCGGATGCAACCATTTCGATCAAATTCGATATTTGAGTTACAGTCATTCTTTTTATTCTTGATTCTATTTATTTACAACGAAACTCAAAGTTTTTGTTTACATTATTCTTAACGTGTAATATAAATACTCCTATGGAGTGAAATATAACTTCTAAACCTAAGTTTAATAAGTCCTTTGTCTTAATCAGTACTCTCGTGGACTCAGCTTACTCATCCTCTATTCATCATTTATGTACATAATATCTGGTGCCATTGGTAGGCTGGTGGTAAACACTTCGCACTCTCCGGCAGCATTGCATCTTGCTGTTTCTGGAATTCATGTTCGCATCTAGCTAGATCCATTTGTTGTTTGAAAAATTCATCGATCATCTCGCGCTGAATTTCGCGCAGTGAAACGCTCATCTCAAGCATGGCTTTGCCATACATAGGTCTTAAATGGAATACGAGTATGTAACGCCTCCAATGTGAATTTCTTTGGGTCATCCTCCTTGGGGAGTTGGTTCCTTCGGTCAGGTGTGTTCAGATGCTTTTTACGCTTGCGAAGTATTAGAAAGGGGATCACTTGAAATTTACTGTCGTCGGTGTAAGTAGTGATGGACGCTTCACTTATTTTCACGAGTGGCATCTGTTTGAGTGGTGGTGGATGTAGTGATAGTTCTGATTGATGAGATATCGCATACTGTGGTGGTGTGTATCTATGCAGGGGTGGCATGGATGGATTATTAAGGGAAGTACCCATCTTAATTGGAGGATGTGATGACATGTCTTACAGTGGAGGTAACTGCATAACAAGCACTGGTTGCAGGTCCTCTTCTTCTGGTAGTAGGGTTAAATGAAGTGGAGGTACATATTCTGTTTTAATTTTATGGTTCGTCTAGTTGCACATCTAAGAATGGCTCTTAGGCATTGTTGTTATTTTCATATTCTAACACTGACATAAAGAATGATATCAAATGGCGTATTCGCCAAAAAAATACGTACTACTATAATACTATTCTTAAATATGTTGTACATACGTAAAGGTACTTTATTTAATAACTGGTTCTAAGGAATTGGCTATTTTTCGGCTTCTAAACAATATGTTCGATATCTACGAGGACTGTTTGATAAGTCAGTGACTTTGATGCAAGATGGCGCTCGGATCGCATAGAGGATTTTTTTCTGACATCTGTACTCAATAACAGCTTTAGACAGCTCATTGTCTCTCATAGAGATGGCAAAGTAGTCTAATATTCACCTTTTCTGCGTGCCAGGCATATTGATATCGCAGGGAACTGTAAAGCTGGTGAACTCACTAGATATTAAACTACCATACCCATCCTACCGGATAATAGTACATTGGGTATACCGATCGCTACATGTAAACTCAAATTAAAGTTGGATGCAATTAAAAGAACGAATCTTAGGTGGACGCATGTTGCAACACGTCTAGCCTAAGTTGAATCAGAATCGCTCTAAGATTCTGATTTCTTTCAACAGACTGCATATCAGAGCCATAATAGATGTCATTACTAGGCACTGTCTAATAGGCAAGCACGTTATAAGGCTTTTATTCAAATGATTTATGTAGCAGCTGCACATATCCAGCTCTCTCCCATAAAAAAAAACTTCACTTAGGAGCTTTCAATTTCAATGACTTAGGCGATATCAAAAGCCTCCTTCGCTTCATCAGACGCTTACACTTCAAATGGTTCAATTAAGAAGGCATGAGAAATTCTTTATGATAACAACTGACTACTCGTATGTGTGTTGGCGTTTTTTAGCTGGCAGCCACTTCAACCTACGTCACCTGATGGTATATATTTATCCTAATTCAAACAAGAAATTTAATCAATATCGTTAAAACCATTTGGAGCAAATCGGTTTTAGTAAAGTTTCACTAATTTTGGGGTTAGAATGGAAATTACATTGTATCTCAGATATGAAGTTTAAAGAAAATCCGTTCGTATGCACATACAAACGGACAGAACCACATTTTTTAGTTTCTCTACCACCAAAATTGATCAAAATGTCGAGATCGAAAATTTTAACGAAGCATAAGGCTAAAAATCGCAGTCGCTGTAGGAAATGGCCATACGCGCACAAGCGACAATAAACGCCGCGATTTTTTAATCGGAAAAAATTAGAGCACATGGCTTCTAATATGAGTGCGCGCATTTGCAACTAAACAATCGCTGCGATTTAATTAAGCTCTATTTTTCAGGTCACAAATTTAAATTTAAAACTGAAACACAGACAGAAGCATAAAACTCCGATATGGACTGTCTCAAATTTGTATTTTTGTGTGTTATGTTAAATGCAATTAGATTTAGTAATTCATCAAAGCTTTGGGTACTCATTCTATAATATCCTATGAATGTCTTAAGCTTTGATGAATTTTATGAAATTGTCCATTTAGCCTTTCACTAACAATAAGATGTACCCAATATTTTTTTCTACGTTTTTGCTTTTAGACGGAGCATCAAAGCCACAACACAATACTTTTTATTGAAATCTATTTTCAAACTCCCAAGTGCACCAGCATCCAACTTGCGACTGAAAAATCGCAAATAAATATGCAAATGTGAGCATTCCTATTATAAGCCATGTGATCCATTTCTCACATCTAAATAGTAGCGCGACAGAAAATCGTCAGTGCGCGGACTATTTCATATTATTGCGACTACGATTTTTTAAACGCGGCGATTAAAATCGCCAGTGCGTGCTTACTCTTTTAAATTCATATGATTAATTTATTTTGGCGACTATCGCGTCGCTCAAAAAATGGATTAAATCGTGGCATAATAATCGCTTCGATTTTTAGATGTTCGGTGCGCGCATTCGTATTGATAAGTGTGTTTCATTTTTTGCGACTAAGAAGTCTTTCGATTGAAATCGCATGTGCGCGCCTAGCCTAACTTTGCCGCTGAACTTTGCGAGTGCCGCATTTCTGAACGTGGCATTGTATTATATTGGGCCTGTACCCTCGCAATGGGTAGATCAGCTGTGTAATTGGGGTTAAGTTTTCTGCTAGATGGTATTTGACTGATCGGGGACATATCCCTATAAAACTGTGAATAGGTATGTATCTTTGCTAAACAAAACAACGCTAAACGGTGTTTGTATTTGCTAAGTCTACGCTGAAAAACGAAGTCGTGTCAATAGAAACATTAAAATTGAGGTTAGACTTTTGCACTGATGACAAAAGTACAATTCAAATCCAATAGAACATATTGCAGTTAATGTTCGCACTTTGAAAGTTCGAACATGTAGATCGCAAAATAATTAATTTAACTGTAGATCTGATTATCAAGCAATAACTACTTTAATTAATGGATGTTGACATATTTCGTTCCGCGAAAAAGTTGATTAATTAATCTCCGGAGATGTTGGTGCAGGCTGTTTTTTTTTTTATTTTCTATGAATGATTTATTTTTATCTGATTTAGATATTGCTCGCAGGTCTTTTTAAGAAGCTCATCGTAGTAACAATCTTTTGTCGATTGTTCTACCCTATGAGCGCACATGACACTCATTTTGTGAAAATTGTTTCGAATTGTCCTTACTTGTATTACTTGCACTGTAAAAATAATGCCCACTCTTTTGAAAAATGCTGAGCAGCATGCATCTATCAATGCCACATGCGACAGTGTACATAGACTCGTTTGTCGTCAAATTGATAGTCCTTTGCGATAACTTTTCCAATTTTTTGTCCAACTACTTCACTGCACTTGATCCAAGTATAATTAGCACATCTCAGCCACACAACCTCCTACACAGCATCGGCATCGGCATCGGCATCTGGCAGCAAATGGCGCCGCCATTGTAATTGATGAGTAATTACCGCAGGTGATTTATAGTTTCACAGACGAAGGACACAATTCCAATGAACTTCCCGAGCAAAATTTGTTAATCTCCCTCCGATAACACACTTGGTACAAATAAATAATCTCCACACAGAAAGGCAACATGCATGGAGCTGGATCAACTCCAAAATGATTGATGCATTCAACTTTCTTCGACACTCTGGGTGGGGGATGGAAAATCTTCTCTTGCTGTTACATTTTTGTTCCTTCAAGATTTACTCCTTGCGGCTTAATTTAACTTTATTCATTGGTGCTACCCGTGCTACTCACAGATGTTTGTTTCGGCAAACATAAGATACAGCGCTGTGCCATCACCGCCGCCACCTCTGCTTACTATACGTCAGAAACTTATTTACTGATTATGCGAATTCATTAAGGTGTTCTTTGGGTGGATGAAATCTGGAAAAGACGTTTTTGATAAGAAAACCCCTCTCATGAGAAAATATCTAACACCAAAGGAGGAGGAGGAGGAGGAGGAGGAATGTTTTCTTGTTTTAGCGGACTTTCTCTGGTATACTTGTGATGTTTTGATATGCAAATCAAATAAAGTTTTCGGGAGTTTTCTTGATGAAGTTCATTGATTGCAAAATCTGTGAAATATACAGAAGCAGACTAGGTGGGAATTTTTAGAATTTTAATTGCTAAGAACATAAATAAATGGGAAGAAGTTTCCTGTTTGCATTAATTTGACAGCAAAACATGCGGGAGTATATCCTTGCTTACAGTTGAAAATTTATGCATATTTACCTAGATTCATGGAAATTATCTCACTTGTACACGATGGTGTTTCTAATTTGTACAACAATATTCGTAGATACAAGGAAGGAGACATTCTTCGAGGTATTAATCAGGAAATGAAAATAGTGTGTTAGTCGTTACAGTGGTTTTAGTTTGAATGCACTTGTTTTCATTAACTGAAAGCTGAAGAAGAGCGAGTAATTTAATAGAATAGCCTATTCTTCCTTCAAGGCAAAGTGAAATACAGTCATTAATGTGGCCTATTACTCGGATCTAATCTGACAACTAAAGCAATAAATTGTGTGATAAGCGAGAAAAGCTCAGCCGAGTTGGCCACCTGTTACACGATAATGCTCGAGTTCTCATAGTTGTGCGATACACAGGTAGTTCACCTTATTTTCAACCAATTTGTTTGAAATCCGAAAGAAAACAAATGAAATAATTAAAAAGTATTTACAAGGTAGTGTGCTCTATAATTCTGCCCTGCAATATATATATACTTGCCAACTTTTTGGGAGCGTTTTATGAACACAAAATCATATACCTAACATGGCAAAGATTCAGCGCCATAATAGGCCATAGGTAATCGGTAATCATTCGTGTTGTCTTCGTTGCTCCTTCATAATGTTTGCCACAGTATCGCTAACTGCTTCCCAAGCTATTTCCCTGCTCATAATCTGTCTGGTGTTAGGTCCTCACCCAGTTTCTTCACCAGCAGGTGCTGTTCTTCATAATATCGTGGATAGTGGAACATGATGTGCTGTATACACTCAACGCTTTGATTCTATAAGCTGCCTCCATCTTATTTCTGAACGACTTCGTCTTCATGGCATCAGCCCATATTTGGTACCCGTAGAGCAATATCAATACCGCAAGTCTTTTCTTGTGATTTAGTCCGCCGATATTTGGCATGATCCTTGCCCAGCCAATCGTTGCCTTTGCTGCATGTTGCATATGTTGTTCAAAAGTTAGCCTTGCATATATAGAAGCAAAGCTCCTTGGACACGGATCTATACTCAACAGGTATAGCATAACCGATCTCGACAGAACAACAGATTATATCATACCTTACATAGATTTCGACAAGAACTACTCCACTTTTATTCTCGAAAGACATGAGTGGGACTCCAACACATTAACTAATGTACAAGACGTTCAGCTCTACACTCACGGGTCTAAAATGGATATCGGAACTGGCCCCGGGGGTTTTTACGTGTCTTTTAAAATCAACCACTCGTACAAACTCCCGGATGATTGTAGCATCTTTCAAGCACAGACTATATATAGCAAAAAACTAAATCCTTCAAAGATTACAATTTTCGTGGATCAAAGCACTAAACTGCGAGGAAGTCCGATCGAAAACAGTTTCCAGATGCCGTAATACGTTGAACAGAATATACTAAACCCATGACGTTGCCAGTTTCCAGATGCCGTAATACGTTGAACAGAATATGCAACACCCACGACGTAACTCTTTGCTGGGTTCCTGGACATAGCAATATAACAAGAAAAGATACAGCAGATGAACTAGCTAAAGAGGGATCAGCAGACTCGGATATCTTCTATTGATAGCTCCAATAGGTGAACTAAGAAGGAAAATAGACCTAAAGCAAGAGAATTGATTAACATATCTCGCAGCTTATGGACGACAGTGGATGGAAAAAGAACAAAAAGCCTATTGGCGATGAATAAAAAAGAAATTCGAATCTTGATAGGCGTACTAACAGCACATTGCGCGATAGGGGAAATGGCTGCCAGACTACGCATCAACATACCCGACCACTGCATGAACTGTAAAGATATAGAGGAGACAGAAACCATCAAACACTTGTTATGTGCTTGCCCAAATCTTCCAAAACACAGGGGATCTTGTATAAGTTCCACTTAGGAACATGATGGGTTTCATAACGAGCGCAAGCTGGTTTGCAATAGAACCCACCGCAAGACAAGGGTTCCTCACAGCATATGACCCCCGTGATAAGCACTTAGGTGCTCCTCCCTCCAACATAATCTAAACTAGCCTTGCATCTATAGTAATGCCAAGGTACTTTAACTGTGATTTGGAAATCACAACGTGATCGCCCACTGTTACTCTTATAGTCACCATGCTGTCGATGAGCACTACTTCTGTCTATTCCTTCTGCAAGTTGTAGGCCCATATGTACTAACCAGTCCTGAACCATCCCGATAGTTTCATTGCAGTTATGCAATTTTACGTCAAATTTTAAGTCTGAGGACGTCCTCATACATTAAGTTCCACAGTAGCGGGCCTAGAACGGAGCCTTGAGGAACATCGCCTGCGACGTTATACTGTCTCGTTCCATAGTGGGTGTCGCAGTGTAGTAACCCATTTAATAATATAAATAATCCGTCATTATGTGGTACTCTCTTGGCGGTAAGTGTTCTCAGGATGTTGAGGACATTCTTGACATCCAGCGTAATGATTGAGAAATACTGTTTACTCCCAGCCTTCCATCGTCTTCCTTCGACATTCAAATAACGTGCATTACGAAAACCATATTGACGATCTGCGAGCCTCTGATTTGGTACTGCACCTCTCCACTATACAAAAGTCTTACCAAGAAACCAATTTTCTCATAACCATCTCAAGGAATCTTGAGGACATGTCATTATTTCATCGGTTTCTATCAGACATAATCGACATGAGTATTCGAAAACCATATTTCTTGTGTGATATTGGCGCCTCATTACTGGCGACCATATTAAGAAACTTTCTAAGAGCTCATCAGGTAAATGAGTCCCACTATCGAAGTCGTTCATCGTCGAAAAACTTTCATCACTAAGAACTGCCGTTGGGATCCAGTCCAATGTCCCTTTATTATCATTGTCCTTTTTTTTCATTTGTTCATTTTTTTTTCATTGTTGTTGTTCCTGATTGTGTTTTCTCAACGGAACGCAGCTCTCATTTCCGGAGCCGTATGTGTATATCTCCCCTATGAGATCTACATAGGGACTCTCTCAAGAGTGATGAAGAAAAATAAAAAAAATAAAACTTTTGCGCTTTCTTTCTAAGCAAAGAAATGGGAATACTCTCCACTCCCACACAAAACACATATCAATTTTTGTCCGCCTGTGTTGGCCCCATTCAACACAATATTCTGTTGTGTATTCCCACTGAGTGTGTGTGTGCAAAATAAATTGTGGTAAATTCATCTGAGCATTATGAAATGATAGGAAATTATATTCCATACAAAATATTGTGCCACACCCACACAGTCCGGGCGCGGGGATGATATTTTAACTGATTTTGATTTCATACCGTACACAATCGACCCCATCATGATTCGATGGTATGAGTGGTTGACTGTTGCTGTAGGTTTTGAATTCTCGAAAATGTTCCACTTGTGCTTTGCTTTTATATTGTGCGGTCAATATGATTCTCGATTGCTTATCGCATCAGTGAATCTGACATCCTGCGAATTTAAATTTATATATCTTTCAACACAGTTTTCCTGTGTCTGTTTTTCTGTTCATTTGCTCTCGCATTATTATCTTGCTTCAGGGTTTGTATGTATGTTTTCGTGTGCAAAGGCAAGGCAGCAGGAAACAGAAAGTACCTACACTCGAAATATGGAAGCGCCTTGCGAAGAACTTGAACATGTTCCTTTTCCTCGGCTCCATTTGACTCAGAAGCTGTAAGGATGTTGGCTGAATGATTGAATAGAAATTGAGACACTCACTTCCTCCTCGTAGCAGTTTCCTCAATCCTGTGGTATTCTTTGAAGGGTTCGTTGCAAAGCCTTTGTACAGAGGAATCACCGTCGAATCACAGTGGATAGCTGGGAGGTTAGAGTCCTTATGTGTGCAATGCACCTGGAAATGTCCTTGATGTTTTAAATTGTTTTGCGGTACCTTATTTTGGAATGATGAAACTATTTTCTTATTTACCAGTTCGTTTGCATTGTATGGAGTTGAACTTTACCAGGAAAATCGAGTTGCAGAAGGAATAAGATTCCGAAACTATCGAAGTGGAACTGAAGATGAAAAAAAGTAGGAATAACTTTTGGTTGTGGGTAAGAATTCTATGGTGGGCGTCGAGTTCAAGTTGGCATCTACATAAATTGAAGCTAATGCTGCACGGCTGTAGGTAGACTTCAAAAAAAAAATGGAAATTCTTTGTTCGTTTGAAGCGTTAGTCACGCATTATTACTTCGTAGTGGAGATGCTAGATCAAATTTGAAAGGATTGTACGTGCAGAAAATAGAATATGTAAGCGCAGGCATAATAAATTCATTCAACCCGAATAAAATACTTTGATTAGGGATTTATGTAGATGACATGAAATTCGACTGAGGTAGTGTGAATACTTTAAGTTGAAAAAGATTGGATTTAAAATAAATTAGTTAGACTAAGTAAGCCAATTTATTTAAGATTTCCAGCTTTTGTTGCAATGCTACCAAATTTATAAAAACACTTTTTTTTCGATAACTCAAAGTCCGCAAATGTGGTTTGCTATTGACGACCGAGTAAAGGGGTGAGGTAGTGTGAAGCCTGTCTTTGAATGTAGAGTAAAATATATGAATGCTATAGGTTAGCTTAGCTAACTGGGTGCCCTTGTTGACAGGGTTTTCAACAGCTCACTTAGACCACTTAGAGTCCATTGTGTCCAATTTTTAGAACCCTGGAACCTAAAAATTTGAGTCTTCGACTGGTAGGCTAAACCACCCAGATAAATGTATGAATTTCAGGAGTTTTCTTAGCTCAGTGCTAACTAGCTCATCCAGCTCTGAAAAGAAATGTCTGCCAAAAGTATGGTTCCTTTTGATGGCCAGAGCTGGACAATCAGACAGGAGATGAATGGATTCTATTTCTGTAGATTCTACAGGTAACCCTAACCGTGCTGCGCGATCACCTATCACACAGTGTCCTGTCACTTATGACCTGCAAAGATTCAAAACCAACGCGCACCGTCACCTCGCTCTCTATCCTAATCTTTAATTCTTCTCTATACACTTTACTCTCTCTCCATCACTTGGTTAACACACTTTAATGCCCAAAACACATGTGCAGAAAATCGGGTTGCAGTGCTGCTGGCAGCTCTGCACATGAAACAGACGTGCAGATATTTTTTGACGTGCATCGCATCGGATACTGTCATTTTACAGTTACCGTCACTTACGGGTATTGAATTGAAATTTCATTTGCTTTTGTGGAAATAATCTTCCTGTGAATTGATAAAAAATGAATATTACAAAATATTTACAATAAAGGTCTGAAAGGGATATTGCTTTCATGTATGATATCTACTTTATAATTTGCTCTTCCATCTTCAACACAAACCTACAATGAAACTTCAATAGCCGGTGATACTAAGTACCTTAAACTTTTTTTTTTTTGTATTTTGCCAACATTGTCGATTGCAGCGAATTTAGAAATAGAGATGTCTTGCAGAACAGCACTGCATACAGCAGCTATCATACATATACGTAGCTTGGCGAATTAAAACATGTGTATTCTAATTTCACTGCATACAGAGTTCTGCACATGTGTTTTGGGCATAAAAGGCATAGGACTATGTGATGCAGAATATTAAAAAAAAAAGTACATACAAGGTGGTGCAAATATAATGACATCTCATCCTGTCATCGAGATATTGACAGTTGTGTTGTAATCAGATAAAACACGAGGATGAACAATAGAACGCTTTACTCCTGTAGAACGTGGAATAATAATGTCTTTTTTTTTGCGGAATAATACATCAGTGATAAGAACACAACATGATGCTTGACCTCTGTACCAAATTGTATGGTTTACGGGAAGTAAACTGTAAATTGATTTTGATAATCAATTAGTGAGTGAGTGAGTGAGTTTTCAGGATAACACACAAAGACAATTGTTAGCTTTCGATTAGAATGAAATGCTAAAAACTCAAATCAGGTAAGGTGTTCCCAAGTAATGATTGTAGGCTTGATTGCCCGATTGAATTAACTTGCCTTATTAATAAAATATGAATGACGGAAAGTGGATTCTCTTTGGTGTTGTAAAAGGAAAAACTTTTTTTTGAAAAATAGCCGATAAATATTGACGGAAATCAATTAATACCCACAACTGAGTTGACTTTCGTTTAGTTTCTAGTTTCTACAAAATTTGAGTGAACTTGTACTTCAATGTAGTCGAAATTATACTCATAAGTGGGTGTCCTGCTTGACCACTTGGCGAAGAGCAAACAAATTTTGCTTAGCGTACTAAAATAGCCTAAAAATAGTCAAATATTTTCCAATATTTGGAATTCCAAACTTTGAATGTGAGCGGTCCAGCTCGGCCCAAAAATTGGGCTCTTTGACTAACTTTTATTGAAAGGGTTGTCTGTTAAGTTGAAACTATACGAGTACTCCTTTGGAACCGAAAAATGAATAGAATGTTGGGTATAGTCAGTTTTGGGTTATAGATGACATGCGTCCAGTTTCAGTTGTGGGTGGTCCAGCTGGCTAGAAAATACATGATATTCAAAGTGAGCTTGGAAACAAAATTAATAAGCACCAGTAATTTTGCTCAGAAAGGAAGTTCAAGATTAATCATATAAAATATGCAATAAGACGAAACTGGAAAAATCTGCAAACCACGAGTACTGATGGCCTTCGCATTGCATCAAAGACTGTCTAGGTGTTTTTGTACTATAATCAGTACGGCATTTATGTCCCTCAAAAGCCTTTTCTACTCCAACTATCTGAGATCCGATGTGAAGGTCATATGTTACCAAGCTTTCGTTCGTGCATTTCTGACTTATGCGAGTTCAGTATGGCGAATATAAGCCCCTCCTATATGGAAAAGCTTTTGATATTTGAAAGCATATATTTTTGAGCCTCCATGTGGATGCACAGGAGCGTACATTCCAACTTTCGGCATTACGCATCTAATAAGAGACTACTGGATGATTCTGTATCTTGTGAAGAATCATTTTGCGCTTGTTTTACCCTAAACCTGGGTATTTCAGAAACATTTTGCAGAGTGGTTATATCCCACCAGAGGCATTCTAACATCTGGGATACACATGGTTATCTATCAGACTCGACGGACGTACCATCTTGGTAGAAGGGTGACAGATAAATGTATCCTCAATGAGGCGATCGACTCGGGAGATGAAAATGATGACACGAGATACTGCATAAGCATACTTGAAAGAGATATACATAACTGAAGTCGAAGAGATATACATAACTAACGTCTCATATATATTATATTTTACAACTCAAAAAAAGAATAAACTAAAATAGGAAATATTATTTTAATGTACACACATACTGTAGGTATGTATATCGAAATAATATTTTCTTTATACATATTACGTAATTTTCTTTCCGCATCTTGATGAAGTAAAATCTGAAACTTTCACACTTATAGCTCAGAATATGGGGAATAATCTCACTGAGTCTGAGTGCTGCAAAGAACATTTATGTCCCCCATATGCATTTAATACACTCTGCATTAATAAAATGAAAAATCTTACTTTCTTAAAACTTTACTCAAGATTCAGGCTGTCAGTGTGGAAAGCTTCAAGTCTCTATGTCACCCGTCGACTTGTGGAGGGTGCAAACAGTAACATAAATATTATTAAATTTACTAAAAAAATTAATATGTTAACTATAGCAATCTACCTTGTTTGCTTAGTCTCCATCAGCGCTGTATATATCTTTACTTCTGTCTGTATGTATGGTCGACTGCAGCCTAAAGGACTGGACGGATTTTCGTCAAACTTCGTATCTAGGAGCAATAGCAACACAATTCGATGCAAAATCGGAATTTTCATTCTAATCCCGAAAATAAGGGTATTTACTAATTCCTCGAAAACGGCTTCAATAATTTTTATCAAATTTATTATCAAATGGCGTACCAGGTTTTTCCAAAAAGTACCTTTAGCGGTACTTTATTTATTAACCTGTTTCTGAAAATTGGCTATTTATCGGCTACGGTTTGTTCGACTTTTTTAAAAATCAATATTTGTACTTTATTTACATACCAAGTTTTGAAAAATCTTAAAAAAAATTGTATTTTAACTGACTTTTTTTTTTTTAATTAAACCAACAAACTTTTAAATGACTTTGTATGGGAGGAAGTTCGTGCAATCCAGTCTTGCACTTCATTTTGAAATCCGTTAAATATAAAGAAAATAAATATTTTATAAATTAGGCAATTAGTCAAATATTATTCAAACATAGATTTCTAACAAAATTAATTGAACCATAGCGGAGTAATAGCGAATTTCCAAAATATGCTAATAAGTAAAGTTATACGCATTCTTTAGAAAAAATATTCTGTGGCATCTGTTGGCATATGTCCATTGCAACTCCAATATTAAATTCGTTAGAGGTGTTTTCGAGAAAACCGACTTTTTATAAAACCGGCCATTTGTTAAGTACCGTTACTATCGATTAGAATAAAAATTCTGATTCCTCCTCGAATTATGAAGCCACAGACCCCAAATATGAAGTTTGGCTGCAGTCCAGCGCACAAACTTACATACATACAGAGAGACATAATTTTTTGAGATTCTCTATTATAGTCGTACCAAGATTGATTAAAAATTCAAAGTCGAATTTTTTCACTCAAATAAATACAGTGAAATCTCTCTTGAACGGACACCATGGATAAATATTTATACGAACGTGCACTTCAATTCATCCACTACCAGTTATGATTACGTCTCTATAAACTAGTACTCGTAAGAAATTTTCATTTACCTTGTCTTGTATATGGACTTGTAGAATTGATAGCATTTTCAGAGTTTTCCCATCATTCCTTTTTGATAAGAATGATTTTAAATGTTCAATTGCAGTGTTAGCTCCTTTAAAAGGGGATTATGCCACTTTCATCTGCTTATTATACATCCTGTAGTTCTGGATAGACTACTGAACTGCGGCGTCATGGCTTTCCAGAACCAAATTAGAGTCCAACAATATAAAATCATTATCGGATATAATTTCTTCTAGAAGGTAGGACACATTTCGAAATGAAGCCAATGGCAAGTTCTTTTATGGATCGAACTTTCCTTCTTCGATAGTTTTAATGTATGCACCGCAGATGAAACCACATTTGTTGAAGCAGTTGTTAATTGTTTTGAAAGTGACCTGTTCTCAAGCCCATTTAATAAAATGAATTGCTCAAAGAGTCAGATCCTTTAATGCACCTTTAATGCAAAGGTTTTGGTTGGAATTCGCTCGGTAAAATAGTCCAGTTCCATCCATATTGTAAATGCAATCTATACTGTATCCATTTGAAATGTTTTCTAAAAATTGTTGGACAACCTCAGAATTAATAGCTGCAGCTTCACCACTAACACTTTTACACCTGATTGAGTGTCTTCTTTGAAATTTGTCCAACCAACCTCTGGATGCACAAAAATCCTCTAAGCCTAAATGAACTGCAATCTCCCTAGCCTTTGCTTGAATTATTGGCCCAGATAGAAGAATGTTTGTGTTTCTAACTTTTTTGAACCACTCGAATGCTAGCGCATCAATACTCCGGTCTCCTGGTTTAACAAAATTTATTTTTATATTAACACTTACATTATTCTTACAGATTCTTTTCTTCAAAGTGTTTGCAATTTGAGTTTAGCTCATTGCAAACTCTTATTTATTTATTGAAGCTTAGTACAAGCCTTAACTTAGAAAATAACTTAACCTATATTTACCTTAACCTATTTTTTTTTATGCTTATTGACCGGGCCCAAGGCCCACACAATTATTCTTAAACTAAATCTTAAAACTAATATTTAAGAGAAGGGAAGTATGGGGAGTTGTTAAGAGGAGGTTATACTGGAATGAAAGTCAAGTGTGTTCTGTGCATTGTTGGCCAGACGCTACATTCTGGAGATAGGTTCGAAATGACCGTAGTTGGTGCGGGGGAGAGGGAGACGAAAGAGCGGTACGGATCTAAGGTTGCGCGGATTAGTCTGAAGTGAAATCATTTCCAGTAGTGCGGGAGAATCGATCGTGCCAGTTAATAACACTACTCAACACTAAAAAAATATCTGATTGGCACATATTGTTTCATATCGAGGTTGACTAATAATAAATATATATAGGCATTTTATTTTGATATCACGTCTAGAAACTGAGAAATATGAATTTTAACTTTTTGCCGTAAGTTTGATTTTTAAATTGCGGGTATTTCGAAAATAAGATTGTTTTACAAACAAAACTTACTTTATACGTTAGTTTGATTGGTAAACTTGAAAATGTCACGCGTGTGTGTTAACAGTCCTAACTTATTTTGTTACATTTGTGGCGGATTTACGCCAAAATCGAAAAAAAAACCTCTTTCTGATCTAATTAAACAGCGTTACTTAGCCTATTTTGACCGCGATGTGAAAAACCAAGATAAGAAGTGGGTTCCTAAAGTGTGCTGTCTAAGTTGTTATACGAATTTGAACGGTTGGTACAATGGAAGAGTTAAAAAAATGCCATTTGCTACGCCGATGGTATGGACTGAACCAACAAATCATGCCGTGGATTGTTACTTCTGTTTAACACAATTAAAGGGGTTTTCTGAAAAATCTAAACGAAGTATTAAGTATGTCGATGTGTCATCGGTAAAGAAACCTCAGCCACATTCTGACGAGTTACTTGTACCCAAGGCCCCGGTTTCTTTAATGAAAACAGAAACTTTAGAAAGCTATACTTCGACAGACAGTGAAAAAAGTGACAAACAGGATTTTATACCCGAGGATGAAGACGTATCGAAGCCACTTTTTTTGAACCAAAAAAGGCTTAGTGACCTGGAAAGAGATTTGAATTTACCCATTGACAAAGCAGAATTATTGACTTCAAGATTACAACAATGGAATATGTGTGAACCTGACGTAAAAGTAACTTTTTATCGAAAAAGACATAGTTCACTAGTTCCGTACTTTTCTAAAGAAGATGGTTTAGTTTTCTGCATTGATGTGGATGGATTGCTGTCTCAACTTGGTCATGTATCATCTACCCACAGAATGGAGATTGTTTATAGATTCTTCAAAAACTAGCTTCAAAGCAGTTTTACTGCATAATGGAAATAAGTTACCATTTTTGCCGCTCGCCTATAGCGCTAATTCGAAAGAAACATATGATGTTATGAAACTTGTATTAGAAAAAATAAATTACAATAAATATAAATGGCAAATTTGTGCAGATCTTAAAGTAGTTGCTTTGTTAATTGGCTTGCAGTCAGGCTATACCAAATACTGCTGCTTTCTTTGCGAGTGGGACAGCCGAGCGTGATCACAATATTTTATAAAAGAAAACTGGCCATCACGTGACTCTGTCGTACCGGGACAGAAAAATGTTAAATTTGATCCTTTGGTTGAGCCCGCTAAAATTATTTTGCCGCCGTTACACATTAAATTGGGCCTCATAAAAAATTTCGTAAAACGCTTAAACAAAGATGGTCCTGCATTACAATTTCTCAAGCAAAAGCTTCCAAAGCTTAGTAAGGCAAATATCAAGGAGGGCGTATTCGTAGGTCCGGACATAAAAAAGCTGATTGAAGATTCGTCTTTTACATCTACCCTTAACCATACTGAAAAACAAGCATGGGATGCTTTTATTGACGTGACAAAGAATTTTCTTGGTAATAACAAATTCGCTGACTTTCGCCAAAAAATTAAACTGATGTTGGACTGTTTCCATATAATGGGATGTAATATGTCATTAAAACTGCATTTCCTTCATTCGCACTTGGACTTTTTCCCCGAAAATATGGGATCAGTTAGCGATGAACATGGGGAACGCTTTCATCAAGATGTGGCTGCAATCGAAAAACGTTTCCAAGGAAGATGGGAGCCTGCTATGCTCGCAGATTACTGTTGGAGCCTTGCTAGAGAAACTCCAGGATCCCACTACAAGAGGAAAGACAGCTGCACCAAGAATACTTCGCCTTTTCAATCAAAGCATCAATAAAACCTAACGGGTGAGCTTGATTTTGCAAGAAAATCATATTTTTGACTGATTTAATTTATCTTGAAAATAAGATGTGATGTAAAAATCTTATTTACATATTTGTATTAGGTCAATAACAAGGAATTATAATCACATGGTAGGAACTCAGATAAAATAAAAAGTTTGTTATTTGTTGAGTAGTGTAATTGGTGTACGAAGAGTATGTCAGCTACCTTGCGACGTTTTATAAGGGTATGCAAGTTAATTAATTTTAGCCGATTTTCGTAGGGGGGTAAGATATAGTTGTCGTCCCATGGGAGACCACGTAAGGCAAAATGGATAAACCTTCGCTGCACGGCTTCGATTCTAAGGGAGTGGGTGTCGTGAAATGTCGTCTTCTGCAAGTGCCTGCACTTTGCGTTTATTTTTTTCCGGTACAATTTAAAGTATTGAATTTCTCTTTTTTTTATTAATTTTTTGTTTAAATTAATTAAAACAAATCAGCCTGCGAAGGAACAGGAAAACTTCTTCTATGCAGTCAACGATTGTACTAGTGGAGTTGGTATATAAACAAACTCGAACCCAATCCAACCAACGTAGGAGAATGTTGGAAATTGGAATTATTTTGAATTATGCACTTACGATTTATCCATCTTCTGCATCTCATGTTTAAAATATATTACAAAGCTTCAGCTGCGTACTTTTTAAGGGAACATTTTGTATAGTTTTGGTCTGTAGTGTAGTGTCCGCGTCCATGTAAGGGAGGTGTCCGTTCAGCCGAAAAATGATATTTTTATATTAATTGATGTCCGTACAAGGGAGACGTCCATTCGTAGGAGGTGTCCATTAGGAGAGGTTTCACTGTACTTGCCTTCTCTCTGATCTATTAATTTATTGTTGTCAAATAAAATTCTGCCAAAAATTAATTGTAATCTTAAGAGTATCTATTCATTCCTCTACCGGCTTTCGTGAGTGTTTTTAGAGATCCGCAGAGCTCCCACTGTTAAAACGTTCAATTTCAATTTTCAAGATGAGAAATCACTAAGCCTCGCAAAGCCCCTTCTCAGAGATAATAAATTACGGTGGGAGTATGTGCCCAGATTCGCGAGGTCCATCACATACATAGATACTGCCCCTTCAATGGGTATGGGTATACATACGAGTACATGACATTTCATCCACTTCAGCGCTGTCGTTTTTGACTTGGGCGGACGCACTTGTACTAAAATGCTTTTACTTGGTGGTGTAGCTCCAGAGAATAGCAGAGAATGGGCTACAATTTACATTTCAGTATAGCTTCCTGTGCCGGAAATAGTATTGAAAATTCGAGTGGGAATGCGATAGATGCCGTTTCGTCGCTTACTATTTCACAGGGCAACGTGGTTCACAGAAGGCAGATCCTAAACGGAAGATACCTCAGTGCATTACTCTTATTGTTGACTGAAATTCAAGAAAAGTTGCCGCAAATGCTTAATGGTATACTCGTAATATATGATACATATGTATCCATACATTTTTCATTCAAAAGTCGGTGGGACACTTCAAATCCAGAGACATCCTCATTGTAGATGAATAGTTCCTTTTACTTAAAATATTGCCAGCAAGCTTGCCAAATTTGGGTTTTGATTTCTTGTAGAAGTAGGTTCAAGGTATCATTTTACTGTTTGAGAACATATGGGATACCGAGAAGGTATGTTATTCTCAAACCAATTTAACAGCAGTATTTTAAAGATAGATACGTGAAGGATTATTAATCGCAAGTTTTGTAGCCACTCTCAGTTGTTCGCCTAAAGATGCCTGGTTCTAAAAATTGCAAATATTTCATTAGTTCTCAGTTTACTATATGTATCTGAAGAAGTCTCGCTGGGTATTGTTAAATAAATGCCAATGGTCTAATCTTCACACTTACGTACCTTTTTTTTGACAGCTCATATCCAAACCTAGTTAAAGTTTTTCAATTTCCATTCCGCACATGTACCAACCTTATGATCTCTGCCTCTATAATCGAAATCACTTTTTGTCATTCTAAAATAATAGAATTTTCCTTGCCGAAAGCCTTCTTTCCTATCGGTAATCTCTACTTTTGCACATGGAAAACGTTGAAATCAATAACACCATTCCCGAAATTCAATCGAATAAATATTTCAAAGCCAATCTATCTGGTAACTCTCAAATCCTTGTTCCCAATGCACATGTCGCCACACACTCATCCCGCTTGGTATCCCTGGGCATCCATTTAAACTGTGCTACATGTGGTAATGCTACCTACTCATATGAGTTAATACCATAGCAAGAAGGATGTCTATGCAGATAACGTAACTCCAAATGGAAGGGATCAAAGATATTTCTCCTTCTCATCCGACATTATGGTTCCTTCGTGTACGAGTATGTATGTCTTCTTCATCTTACGAAAGACGACAAAAAAAAAGAGAAAAAAACCAAGAAGTTCTAGAATTCCTTTTATATTGCGGGTGGCCCATCTTCTCAACCATCAAAAGAATGGCACACAGGATATGAAGGGACTGGTGTGTGGGACTGGTGATGCTCCATTCCATTTTGTTTGTTTATTGTGTAAGATTTTTTGTTTGCTCCCCCTTAGTGGAGCTTTCTTTTCTTTTCTCTTTCGCGTTTATTGTATGTGCACTGTTCGTATTATGAGAAAGAGTATACGGATAAGTAAAGGAAGAAAAGATGGAATCTTTGAGGCGATAAAGTCCTTTTCTTAACGACACAAAACGACAACATCATATGGCAGCCATACTACTCTCCAAGCACACATTCATTCATTTAGACGGGTTTTTTTTTTTGTTGAACATGTATGAGTGTGTTCATATTTTCGTATTTAAACGAGCGTTCAACGACACAACAGCGCCTAGGATACAATAATTTTTTTACTTTACACAGTGTGACCAAACAATTTAGAAAGTGGCTACAAGTTTCAGCTGAAGTGATCTTAGGTTAACAATCGAGCTAAATGTTGTCAATCTGGATTCGACTTTGATATTCCAAAATCGGAAGGACTTTCAATATTATAAAGATTAAGGCTGGGTAAGCCATATGCCTCCTAGGTAGCGCGACTGACGCAGAACTAGATAGTATGCTTCAAAGCTAGGAACTTTATTGTCGTTGTTATAGTCTACACTTTTCGATGATATACTCGTATCAATGGTGTATTATGAGCTTAGGGCCTATGGAATTTAGAAATATTTTCAAATTGTGTGTGGGGTCTGCTCAATCAAAAGTTGTCAAATGGACTGACAAATGTATCATGAGAAGAAAAAGGCGGCAAGTTGTTCCACATTCGCGTTTAATATTTGAACAGCGATCTCCTACAGTGATCGGTGCTCTGGAGTACATGCATGTGAAGACGTGTATTATGAGTAAACAGACGGACATACATATATACAATAGGGAGACCTATCATTCTATAAGCTTGTCGCTGAATAACATCAAATTTCAGTTTGGCGGACCATACCTAGATATAGATACTTACGATTGGTAAGGATGCGCGTATATATGAAGAATTCAACTACCGCACTGTATTACAATAAGAAGCTTTCGGCCACAAATAGCGTATTCATCGCCAGTACAATGGCTATAATAAGAACCATGTGCAGCAAAGTAAGCTATGTTTATTTTCTTAAGCGAAATATAATGAGCGGCATGCGTGTACCCAACCAGGGCTTAAAGGGCTACACATATATGTACCTATAACTATCTCTGCACTGAATAGCGTATTGCATGTGCTTCCGCCGGATGTTTATTGAAAAGACAAAACAGGATGATAGGACTTGCCTCTGAGAGTTGTTACAATAGACAAGCGGTGACATATAGAAAATACAAAAATCCTTAATCAAACCATCAAGAAAATATAAGCCATATGAGGCATGTGCCCTGCAGGGCCTGTAAGTCAGTCGCTAATCCAAAGAAGGGAATCGTAGCATCGCAGAGATCACCTAATCTGCGCTAACAACAAAAGCATGGATTTGTCTGTCATGTTATGTGAATGGCTAAATTGTTTGCTTAACAGTGCGAAATCAGGGTTATTAGCGTGGCTGGTTTTACGCCAGGAAAGTTCACTATCAAACTGGCGGTGTTAGCAATTCGCTCGTTTAGATGATATGCACAAGTAGAATGAGCAATGTGCCATTAACTTCCAGATTTGTATTTTTTCTGGAAGACTTGTCGAGGGAATAAGGGAGTTGGCTTTCTTAGGTGGATAATAGAAAACTGTTAAAATATGGTAAGCAGGGAGATCTCGACACTCTCCAGACTTAATCTACAGGCAGGGTCCGATACTTTCTCTAAAACACCAGTGATCAGACCAGTCATGATTCTAAAGGTGATTCAGCAAGAACTTATATTTCTTATTTGAGAGTACAGGGAATATCTGCGTTGTCTTTAGAACATAGAATTTACGGGTATTCCAGAAAACACCGACTACACCTTCCCCAGGTTCTCTTTCAATAAAAACTTCAGGGCCACTAGACTGGGAAGCGTGACCCCGGACAAAGAACCATTACACTTCGAAGGCAATCGATGGGATGAACGGCGGGGTTTTCTCCGACAGGTTAAACGTTAGCATCTCTTTCCGTCTTGGAGATAATGGCAATCAAAGGAGCTTTATCTTGGCTGAAATGGAATGTAATTTCTGCTAAAGACATTAGCATCTCGCTATATTTTAGTAATTGCCCAAGCCAAATGCTATCAAGGAGACCAACTTTAGGCGGAATACAAGTATCATGTCACTAGACAGACAGGCCTCAGCTGGATCAAAAAAGCTCCAAGAAGTTGGTCTCCCTTAGCAGGAAGCATATCAGGACAACAATTGATATCATTACGGGACACTATCTTATTGGAAGGTACGCCAAAAGTCTTGGTCTTTTCTCTAATGATTGTTGTAGAAGCTGAAGGACGAGGAGGAGGAGAAGGAGGAGACAACTCTCTCTGCACTGTCCGGCTCTCTCTGTTAGAAGAAGGCCTCGGGGCCTTGGGAGCTTACTTCTACGACAACCTCTGGCTCACACGAATGTTAAGAACTTCTATCCATTAGAAGCTCTAATTGGTTTAAGGTAGGATGGGAGAATACCTGTGGTGTCACAATTGACATACTCTGGTATAAGTATGTCTGTGCTTAGAGCGCAGGCAGCCACTTGAATCTAACCTAACCTATGTTCTGGTGGACTGTTCGTTAAAGGTACTACTTTTATCTTTTTGAGCTTCATAAAGAGGTCTTCCTTGTTTCACAAACTCTGTACTTCAGATTGTTCATATTGCAGTACTGTACACTGGCGATTATTACAGATTCATCAGCTTCGTTAATTAGTTAATGAACTCATTGCCATGAGTTTTTAAGGACTGAAGTGGGCTATTTATGAAAATGGATCAGAGAAGAGGAAATTCGACTCCCCCTTGAAAAGTCAATAATAGCGCCGAGGTTTGCATATCATCATTACTGGTACGAATCATCCTTCCATTTAAAGGTTTAAATTGTATGCTCCCTCAATGTCTAAAAGACGAAAAGGCAAATCACATTATATTGATTAATTCTATGCAATTCGGCATATTAATTTCTTTTGGCTGGGGTCTGATTGTGACAGGGTCAACTATGATTGAGTCTGGAAAACGTGCGTTAAATAACTAGGTCAAGGGTCCACTTTTCTTGAGATAGGGGTGAACCTAATCACATGGCCTTATCAGAGTCAAGAGCTTTATGCAGATGACATTCTGCTATTATTTCACCCGAGCATAGGTCTCTTATAAACTATGTATGAGTTCTTAGTTCTACAAATTAGTTACGTACGCATTTCAAAGGTGGAATTTCTCTGCATTATATTCCTTAGATGAATGTCTCGACCCTTTGTTTGAAAAAAAAGGTTAACGTATTGAATTCAATAATCCTCTAAAAGGATTTCTAGTTAACATGACCTAAAGGCCATGTACTCATCCCCTTTAAGTAAATACCAACCAATTCAAATGCCATACTTTTCTTTTCACCTACAGTAAAGAACATCTTTTGACCCAAATTCCTCCTTTTTCTCGAATTCACATCATGCGAAGAATTCGTGGTAGGATTTTCATTTCATCCCTTATCTTCCAGCAGTACCTTAAGCCATCACATTAGCTCCCACGCTGGGGATGTCCTCTAATACTATCTGATCGGACCGATTAAATTTGATTCTGTCCTCAAATGAAATTTGTGCTTCGCAACAATAAACCAACGATACAAAGCGCGGGGAAGTTGCTGAAACTTTCAGGACGAAATGATTAAGAAAAAGAAACTTACATCCTGGAACGAGGACAGAATTTAAAAATGTTCGTCAACGTAGTGAGCAAACTTATGCGAGCTCTCTCACAACTAAGTTCTCTGCTTCTCACTCCCATCTGACGATGACTAGCAGGTGGTAAAATAAATCAAGCTTAAAATAGGAACGAGATGAACACAAGGACCCAAAACGTGCGGGAGTATGCAGGATGAATATAGAAGCGTATAAAAACGAAGAGAAACTTAAATTACTTGGTAACAATTTTTGCATAAGAAGCTCATTCTACGTTCATGTGTATGGTAATGATATGCGGGAGCATATTTAGAGGACTTCGCTTCGCCTCTCGTTTGATGATTGCACGAATATGCAAAGTTGACAGTTGGCTTATAGATGCAGATTTTCACTGGAGCACTGGAATTTCTATTCTAAATTCTGCATCTGCATACGACGAACATTTAGTCACCAGATGACATATTTCGCGCTCTCATTATACTCCAAGAAGAGTTCATTTCTCCTACGAGAAAGTTGAGAAACCCCATTTCAGAATATAAGAATCTGCTTCATTTAATTTTCCTGACGAGGATACACCCACATAATGAAAATTAAAAAAAAAAAAAGGAAAAAGAAAAGAAGGAACTTACAGCATCCCTTTGCCGGGAACAAATCAACAAAAAGGACGACCAAAAAAATAGCAAAACAGAAAGGAAAAGGATACATGAATGAGAACTAAGGCGGAAATCAGTCACGCGGAATGAAAGGTCTAGGGAGACTGAAACGCTTAGAGCCCGCTGTTTTCGATTTTGCTTTAGATACCATCATCATGAGGATGATTCAAAAAAAAAAAAAAAAAACGGAAAAATGAGGATTCAGGGCATACATTACTGCGATTTATCTAGGACACAGCAACAGAGAGAAAAAAAAAACCGGGACATGAAATGGGAGTGAGTCGAGTCGAGCTCTGTAGGTTTTCGTTTTTATGTTCACTTTTAATTCGTTGTGACTTTGTGAAGTTGAAAATTAAAGTGTTGCCAGAGAATAAAGTGCTTAAAATGTGGTCATAAAAGGATTTGCATAAAATTACCAAACACTGTGGTATAATTCCCTAGAATCATTGGTGTCTCGGTGTGAAATGTAGCAACAGAGGAATGGCAATTTGTGCTTTTTTCTTGTTAATTAAATCTTTAAAATTATTGATTTGAACTCAATTTCTTCTCGATCAATTGACAGTTGACTTCACAATGTCACTGTAACCAGAGCGACGCGAAGTAAGCACCCTATATCTGTTTATAATGCATAATTTCAAAAAAAAGGATCGAGAGAGATTAAAGAGTGCTCTCTCTCCCTTATGTATTTACGACTCGGGAAAAGTCGTCGACACATTGTTTTCAATTCGCTAGTCCAAGTTGCTTGGCAAACTCAGCAGCTTGGTCTTTAATATGAAAACTAGCCCATCCTTGTCTTTTCGAACCTAGGGGCGAAGATCCTCTTCACTGGAGCTATTGCAGTCGAATATCCGTGAGTTTGTTGACTACATCCACATCTTGATACAGCTAATAGAATTCGCAACTTCAATATATCTTCTTCTCCATTAGTCCACCCTAGATACAAGATTAAATAGCACTAAACAGCTTTTTAGCGTATTCCCCAGTACTCGGCACCATGTATGTACTCGTATATAATAGAACAGAGGGACTCATTGATCTGTGTAGCACCAATTTTATTCTCCGAATTATGGTCTTCATGGGGATGTCATTCGTGGAATTTATGTTTAATCCGAGTTACTCAGTAACTATTTTGAAGTTAGAGTCAGACAGTGAGGTTTTGTCCTCGATGGTGGACAGATGCTTCTTTGTTTGTCGACAACATATACAGTGCTGGCACGCAAATTAGCACACCCCCATAAAAGAATAAACTTGTGCCTTATTTCATAATACAACATAATTTATAAATTATTATATGTCCATATTACATATTTAAGAATCTCTAATCACATTTTGAAATTTCAGAAGGCTTTGCTTTATATTTTTTTTATTTTTAAAATAGCGTGCCTTTTGCATTGGCATTTTAATTAGCACACCCAAACAAAAAATTGCGTTTCATTTAAAGCCTTTATTTTTCATTCATCCTATTGTTGTGGTGAGTTAAAAAGTATTATTTTGAAGTGTTTAAGTGCATTTAGGAATAGTTATGGGATTAAACAAGAGTTCTACGCCAGAGGAGAGGAGGTTAATATGGCTCATGTTCCAGAAGGAGCAAAACATCAGCAAAATTGCACGGAACATAGATTGATCGAGAAAAAAAGTGCAAAACGCTTTAAAGCATTATGAAACCCATGGAACATTTGCGGATAAAAGACAATGCAGACCTAGAAAAACAACGAAAAGAGAAGATTCCATTATAGTCTGACATGCTCTTAGAGATCCTTTTCCCACTTCTTCTGAAATTAGAGCGCGCATGGAGCAAGAATATGGTGTAAACATCGCGGCTAGGACGGTGCGATAACGGCTTTTGGAGAACAACCTTCAAGGATGCCAGAGCCTTAAGAAACCGAAGGTAACAGATGGTAATAAGAAGAAGCGAATTGCATTCGCAAGAGGCCATTTGGATTCTCCTTCATCTTTATGGAATTCAGTGATATGGAGGGATGAATCCAAATTTAACATCTGTGGTTCTGATGGAAGAACTTTTGTACGACGACCTCCAAACAAGCAACTAGATCCCAAGTACATCAAAAAGACGGTAAAGTTTGGTGGAGGAAGCGTAATGGTATGGGGTTGTTTTAGCTCGCATGGTGTTGGACCTCTAGTCCTTATAAAAGGCAAATTAGATGCTCTAGCATATAAGACTATGTTGTCGAACCACCTCATACCATATCTTGAGAGTTTACCGCTATCATTGTACCGGGAAGGTGTTTTCCAGCAGGACAATGCGCCTTGTCATAAGGCCAGGTCTGTAAAAGAGTAGTTTGAAGAACACCAAATATCGGTAATGAATTGGCCCCCTCAGAGCCCAGACCTAAGCCCAATCGAAAATTTGTGGGCTATTATTAAGAGACGTGTCATGGCTTTAAAACCGAGAAATGTGAAGGAGTTATGGGACACAATCCATTAAGAATGGTTTGAGATACCAAAGGAAGAGTGCGCACACCTCACGTGCTCCTTGAATAAACGATGTGCCGCCGTAAATACCCAAAAAGAGTACCCAACTAAGTACTAGGTAAGTTTACATAAGTTAATTTTAATTTTAACTTGTTATTATTTAATTTTTTATATTTTCAGATGTCTTTGACGAGACTCTGGCGTGTTACGAAAACACATATTTTTTTATTTTTTTTTGTTTTTTTAAAAATTTTTTTTTTATAAATTAATTAAGTATTAATATCAATAAAAGCAAACATTGAAGATCTTTATTAAATTGTTTTACTTTAACATTCGTTTTATCTTATCATAACTTTGTATGATAGGGTAGGCTAATTAGCGTGCCAGCACTGTACATAAGTATTTTGTCTTGCCTTCATTACCAAGCTTATTTCGCCTGATCTTCAGTTGCCACGAAAACATCTACTACGGCCCGCTGAGGTCGCCTTATGATGTCTATCTGCTTATTCAAAATATGGACGGACCTCTTGAAGTTAATGTTTTCCATGTGACACTTTCTCTGTAGATTTGAAGTTGATGAGATGGTGGTTTTCGATTTGAACTTCGTTAGTTTAGTTTGAAATTTTGATCGGTTGTCGATCTGATCTTCTGAAAGCCGCACTGGTATGAGCCAATCAGTGTGGCGTAGAATGGCTCTGAATTTTTACAAAATACCCTGCATAGGATTTTGTATGCAATATTTAAAAGAGACCAGCAATTTTTACGAGCATATTTGTTTAAGGAAAATATACCTTTTTTGGAAAGGGCATATAGAGCTATTATTGCAGCCATCAGGCATGATTTCTGATTGATGATTTGGCGATGTATCAAAATATTATCATGGCTGGCAGGTTCTTCATTGATTGTAGTTGGACACTCTTCTTGCTTGCCTAGTTAACAGCTTTTGTTTATGCTGTCTAAATACAATACATCTACTACTCTCTGCTTATCGGTGACGAGATATTCTTCATTATTGCAAATAGCCTGTGTTCCGAGCTTAAAGCCTGCAGATGGTTGCTTGGATTTTCTATAAAACTATGGTGTAACGCTTACAAGTGTACCTCTTCAGTTACAGTTTTTAGATATGCGCATTCTTCATCATCAGCATCGAGTTTCTCAAATTATTGCTCTTAAATTTCAAATCTTTGTTATCTGTATCCAACGTCCGAAATATTTTCTCTTTATTTAGTCGTAAAATAAAGATTCATAGATGTGTGAGTCCATAGATTAGGTGAGATTACTAGGTATTAACAATTAGCCTGCGGTGTTTTGGGAATTTTATTGTGTTGTCCCTTAAAAATAACTGGAGGGATTTTTTTCATTGTAGGTAGAGCTTTTCAGGAGATTAGTAATCTTCTTTGGGTGGACATTAGCAAAATTGCTATTAGCGTCCCCAAATGTGCATGACATTGGAGATAAATTTGTCTATCCTCTCAACAGAGTGATTAGCACAAAATAGGAGAGTTTCTGACCTCTTTGAATGACTGCCGTGGTATAGATTTTAGTAGTGGTGCCTCATGCCATATGGGCTCGGCGTTCACATCATCAGGAAAAGAAAAACCTTTTTGGAATATTAGCACTGAAAAGAGATTTACATTTAATTCGGGTTATAGTCGAAAATCTTAAAAATTCTTTGCCCACCTTGCAAAAATGTCCAAAACCTAAAATTATAATAAAAGGTGGGCTTGCTATACAAACAATTAATATAATATTTTTCAGAGTTTTTCGCTTTATTGAAGGGAGTATACTTTCCGATTATTTATGAAAAATAATTTCATTTAAATGGCTGCCAAAGCTGGCTTGGCAATAGCCCATGATGTCAACCCAATTTTGCAGTATATTTTCGATGGTTCGGGGCTCTATTTCACGAATAACTTGATCAATATTGTGCTTAAGTGCCTAAATCGTTTCTGGATTGTCAATCCAATGGCGTCAAATCGCAGCTCCACTAATGGATTACACGATTATTGAACTTAGTGTGCAAAAGATTGATTGTTGGATGGTTTGTATGGCACGTAGCACCATGTTGCTGGAACCAGAGGTCACTCAAGTTCATTTCCTTAGTTTCGGAGCAAATTCACCTGTGGCCAAAATCTGTTATCATTCCTCTGTAGCACTCTTCGTTGACCGTAACGTTGTTGCCATCTTCATCTTCGAAGAAAAATGGGCCAAAAATGCCGACAGTCTACAAACCACACTTTCGGAAATAGCAGCAATTAGCGTAGCTTGTGTTATCAATTACCATGGCAATCTCACGAACTCTCTTCACAAACTTGAGTACAGCAGGAATGGTTGTTGCACTATTTAGACCGAAATTTCTTTTCAATATTTGCACCGTTTCGACAAAACAGTGTATTCAGTGTATTTTCAATATTTCCTAACGTTGTTCAAGAGAAAATCGATTCATTTCCTACCGCGGGGACATGATGCTCTGTTTCTGTCAATTTTTTGAGTGTAAAAGAGCTGTCAGTATCAAAATAAAAAGAAACCAGCAGTTGGCCTACCCGTTGTAATATTTTTCATATGACGATTTTTCATAAATTCGCAATCTAAAATGACTTCCATTAACTTCTGGGTAATGTGGGATATTTTGGTAAATTGCGCAACATTTTTTGAAAACCAACAAGAATTCAGTATCCATCTTATAGGAGAGTTGAAAACTTAAAATTTCGACCTAATTCCTTTCGTTAGATGCACCATTTGCGAGATATTCGCACTTAAAAATGATTTTTCCATTAACTTTCGGAGAAAGTAGGACATTTTCAAAATTTTTTGGAAAATTCGCCACCAATCTTGTAGAGAATTTTGAAGTCTAAAATTTTGATCTTAATTATTATTTTTGATGGGACTTATAGTTTGTAACACATATACTCGCACTCAAAAATTACATTTTGAAAATGTTCACATACTCGTACATCTTGCAGAGTATTTGAAAACCTAAAATTTCGGCTCTAATATATTTTTTCACAGCAAGGCATTCGTAATGATATTTGTATATAGCTTCCCAGTAAAATTGAATGTTGTGTACCTTAAAGTTTTGAAAAACTCACCATCAGTTTAGGTTTAAATTTTGGGCCACAACAATAATTTTTGTAGGATGCACCGTTTCTGAGATATTCGCAGTCAAATCGGATTTCCATTAACTACAATCCGAAGGACTTCAAATGGCAACGTACACAATTTTCTGTCTACAGGATATTTGCTACAAGCGAAAAAATCATGTATATTTCGAAACTTACAAAAAACTCTGCAGTTTCTAATTGCTCAAGTGGATTACATTATGTTAGTGGATTGGGGCACACATTTTTTGTGCACAGTTTCTTTCGATATAAAATCAATATAGCTATGCAATATGTGGGTACACATTGGCGAACACACATGCACCCCATGTTAACTTTAAGCTGAGATGAGCACGCGTTATTCTACTCATTCCAGCCAATTAGTGGAAAGATTTTCCGTGATTTTGCTTCATTCTCTTCCAATATCTATTCTACAACAATATTAGTAAAATAAGTAAAACAAATGCATTGTGGAAGAGTATTTTAAAAATATTTAGAATTTAGAAATCAAATGTTTAAATGGAATTTTTTTGAAAAAAGATTTAGGGATCACGTTTTCATGTGCTCTTATGGATGAGCGGCCACAAGATTTTACAAAACACACGTTTCTGCTTTTACAGCAGGTTGTGAATCCTTTAAATCCGAGCTTCAGAAGTTTAAGGTTTAAGCGACTGAACAGCTTTCTTATAAAAACTGGTCTACATTGTTGCATACTTTTGGTTTCTCTGATGGCCTCATGTAGGGATTTTTCATGATTTTGAATTGAGCTCCGTTTATGAAATAAATAATTGACAGTTCTGGTATTCAAGGGCACCGAGCATTTGCCATGGAGATAATTAAAACAAACACTGTCCAAAGAGGTTTCCAGTCCACGGAATATTAAAAGCAATTTTTCACCTCATAGCAAGCTTTGAGTCTAGAATATTTTTTGGCGTGGTGGGCATTCTAAAGAAATAAGGAGCGAGATTTCGCTACTCTTTAGGCCGAATTAATATGTGGAATATAACAATTTCATAGTTTAAAAGTGTTTTAGATTCTGAGTAGATGGTGAACCATGTACTAGGTGGGGTGAAAAGTAACCTCCTTGGGAATGAAAAAAAATTTTTTTTTTTAAATGTTTTTTTATTTTATTCAATATAGTCTTTTAGCTTGATACACATATTCCAGCGATTTTCCAACTTCTTGATCCCGTCCGAAAAGTAATTTGCCGGAAGGTCTGCAAAATACTCCTCTGTGGCGTCGATGATTTCTTCGCGTGAGCTGAATTTTTTATTGATGAGCCATCTTTTGAGGTTTGGGAAGAGATAATAGTCCGAGGGAGCCAAATCTGGCGAATACGGTAGATGCGACAGCAATTGGAGCCGAAAGTCATTGATTTTAGCCGTGGTTGCGATGCTCTTGTGCGCCGGCGCATTGTCTTGCAAAAACAAAATTTTTGTTCGGTTCATGTGAGGCCGTTTTGCAGCTATTTCGGCCTTATGCATAGTAATACTCGCTGTTGATGGTTTTTCCTTTTTCGAGGTAGTCCACGAAGAGTATGCCATGACAATCCCAGAAAACCGACGCCATAACCTTTCCGACCCACTGAGCCTTCCTCGGCCGCTTCCGAGCACTTGTGCCGGCTTCAGTCCATTGCCGGGCACTCATTCTGTTCTCTGGTGTGCAATAGTAGATCCAGGTTTCATCAACAGTTACCAATCGACGCCAAAAGTCCGCCCGATTCCGCATCAGGAAGTCCAAACACTATTTCGAAGTGCTCTCGCGTTCGTGTTTTTGTCAGGAGTGAGCATGCGCGGCACCCAGCGTCAGGATAACTTTTTCATATGCAGAATATTGTCTAAAATATGGCGTGTGCGCTCAGTACTAATCTTTGTGGTATCTGCTAGCTCGCGCACCTTCACTTTCCGGTCAGCCAACACCATTTCAGGTATTTTTTTGGCATTGTCCTCTGTAACCGCATCGGACGGCCTGCCGCTGCGGACTTGATCGGTAGTGGAGTTGCGGCCACCACGAAACTCTCGAAACCAATATTTGACGGTGTAATCTGACGGAGCATTAGCCCCATAATATTTATCCAACTTTTCTTTTGTTTCCTTCGCCGTTTTGCCTCTCAAAAAATAATGTTTTATGAGAGAACGAAAATCGTTTTTGTCCATACTCAACATGATGCCAAACACGTCAGCTGTCAAAACAAAACTAAAGACAGTATCGCACTGAAATTTGGCATGTCTGCTAAATATGAATGGACTTCAAGGTACCATAACCTTTTTTGCAGTAGCACCGCATTCTGGCGGTCAAGGAGGTTACTTTTCACCCCACCTAGTAATATACTTAAATTGGCTATTAGGAGAAGGACCTTCTTAAACTTAAAGTCTAGCAGTCAGATGGGCGAGTTCGACATGAACGTAAAGGGTTGATTGGGTAGATAACAAGCATAATATTATGCGCATGTTAAGTTAGGTTAGGTTAGGTGGTTGTCTCCACTCAGGCATGGACACACTTAGACCAAGGATACGTAACTTGGGCAGTATCAACAAAGTAAATATGTATGTACGTATCCACTGAATATAGTGTAGGCACGGATACATATTATAAATGCAAATCATCTATATATAACTACCATCTACTACTACTACTACTACACTGCTACTCATCACACAAGGATTTAATTACCCCGGAAAAAATGTCTACACACTTAAGAGTGTCCCTTGTTAATGGTGAAAATGATGACATTTCCTTTTGGGCCAAACACAAAAAAGGAAACCTCATAGTCCACGCAGTTATTCCTGGAAAAAAACACAGTAACCCAATTTCTCGCAACAATTTCAATTCGTTTAAAAGTCACATAAACAGGACTCTAATAGTACACAAACGCCCTCTGAACAACGTTGTTACACTATAAAAGGGAAAAAAATAAAAAATTAAAACACCATCTCGTTGACTGTTTTACCATTTTACTGCACCCCGTCGGTCGTATCCATGCTGGTTCAGTCCTCTTGTTCTGCAATTCCGTTTCGTATAATGAGTTAATTGCCTTCTGCATTGTTTGTTTGCCCGCTTGAAAGCTGTTGAAGGATTAAGATACTTTCCACAACCACATACCTACCATCAACACACACAACACTCAAAGTCCTCGACAAATGCCTGTGTTCAAGCGAACTGTACAACATCAGTAAAGCATGCAGTAACAAGGATATCAAATATTTCCCTTTAAGTTACAGCGTGTTTTATTCTAGAAAAACACTTGTCCCCCCCTCTTAGACCTACATACATGTGCACTTTGAAAATAATCTTCAAATTCTTTTCTTAAGGATGCGGTAGTTAGGAAACGTCACCGTTTACACATATTCAGCAAATCAAAATCTCATACTTCCTGGATATGGGGGAGATGTGTTAAAGCAATTTTCACCTGAAGGATGAGTGGATTCATGTTGAAAGCATAGCAAACAGAAGATGACAGCACGGCTTAGCATATGAATGGCGGTAGAAATTGTGTCGTGGAAAAGATTGCATTCTTAAAGACTTACATCAGCAGATCCCAATGGAATGCGAAAACCGAGAAATTGTGCATCCTTTTGGTTGGCTTCGAGAAAATTTGCATAACTTTAGTTGATTAAAGCGTGAGTTGGGGCGAGGGAAAATTTTCTAAATGCAGTCGAAGGAAATTAGATGCAAATTACATTCACTGGAAACGTCCTTGCAACGTTGTCCTTCCTTCCAAGTTGGTTTTTCTTCGCCATAGATACATGGCCAAGAATCTTGGAATCTGCAATAACCTCCACCACTTTCAACTTATTATTGCGACAAATCTTAGAAGGATTTTCTTATTCCTTAAAATTGCCGGAGAAACGAAGAAGAAATATATTTGTGAAATTATTCCGCCTGAGCTTAACACTGAGAGAGATGCGTGGGATGGCGACAGCGGCTACAGAAAATATGCATAGACGACGCCGAGAACGAACATGATAATCATGATATTAATGATGGTGTGGACGAGATAGTTGACTATGCTGCTGCTGTTTAGGTCGGGTGGAACGATGATGGATGATTATACTGAGCGTGCATAACATCTGAATAAACGACCACGTTCTCTTAAGGAGAGTGAAAGAGACACACGCGTCACTGAGTGCATTCTTGGCCATTTATTATGAACGGAATTTGCATAATTTTCCAGTCCAGAATAGAAGGCGAATACCAGAGGTATACACGGAACAATACGAGTATGCTCTGAATATGACGCGTGATGTCTGGGACGATAGAAATACGTGCAGTCACGATGTGAGTGTACAGACTCGGCTTAAAATTTTCCAGAAAATAGAGACATTAACATGACTTAAATTGCATGCTCGAAAGTGTTGTGAAAAACTGTCAATTCTCATTAAGTCATATACATTTGTCATTAGGTGCGGATGACATTTTTAATGCAATATGACTGCATTCTCAATATTTTGCTAAAAATTCAAATAAACCATGTCTCGGATATGCTATATGTTAACCATCTACAGTTTTGCGCACAAAATTTGTTGCGGTCCCATTCTACTTGTGTATGCTACCTTAGATGAGGTCTTTTTTTACTGCTCTGCCACTCCGGGATGGATTCGAAGACCAGAATATTGATATCCATTCGCTCTAACCATATCAGGCAATAAATCCGAACTCTTCTGACTAAACCGATGTAGCTGTACAACCGTATAGTTCGTTTTTGTATCTTTTCATCCATTCCTTTCAAAGTAACCAATGGTTATCACCCGCCTTTGATAATGTCCATACTTCTGCGCCGTATACCAGAACTGGTATGATGGAGATCCTATAAAAAGTGGCCATAGTTGTCTGTGAGTGGGCTTTGTTACTCAATTGCATTCTTAGCCCAGGAAACAGCGTTTGGTAAGAGTGACTTTTCGCTTGATCTCTGCGTTCGTCTCATTTTTTGAATTTACAGCATAGCCTAGAAAGACAAAGTCCTTACCTACCTTAAAATTGTAGCTGTTTATTGTGACGTTCTGTCCAAGTCACCGATGTTGTTGTTAATGAAAGCAAATATTTTGTTTTACCCTCGTTAGCCGCTAAACCCATTTTTGCCGCTTCTGTTTCAATACTCAAATAAGCACCACTAATAGCCCGCTGCTTTCTTCTAATTATGTCAATTTGTACTCCTAATGTCACCGTGAGAATCTTATACAATCCTTTTAAGTATGATAGGTCTTCTCTATAAACGCTGTCATAGGCGACACTGCTGAGCAGTGTGAATATCTGACCTGGATAAGACCACTCTGATACGGTCGATTAGATTACTGACAAAAGGAGGGCGTTCAGAGCGTCTCATTTCTTGAGGATTGGACAATCGATGCTGAGGTTCCATTCGTCGGGCATTCTTTAATCCGATACAATTTTACAGATGACTTTATGTAGGCACAGCCGCGCCGTGGATAAGTGTCGAATCGAAGAAAAAAAGATTTTTCTTGGTCCCACCTCAATCGAAAAAATGGCATTTGGAAACGGCATAAAACCTAAACATTATTGCGGCGTACAGCACGAAAAAGTTATAGTCTTTCGTTAATCGTTGTCTGCGATACATCCTAAAGATTCGCTGGCCTCAAATTATATCCAACCAGGAATTGTGACGTAATACAAGATGTTGGATGTCGAGATAAGGCAGCGAAAATGGTGCTAGATTGGTCATACACTGAGGAAGCCAAATGACGAGAACAACGTAGAGATCAACAGTCTTAGGAAAGCGTGAAAGTCTAGGAAAGCGTGAAAAAGCTGAAATATTTAGCTGCAGAAGGAGAAAGATGGAAGAGATTTGTTACCGCCCTATGCCCAACTTTGGCTTAAAGGAAATATTATGATAACAGCACGAGTAGCTGCGAGAAGTTAGCCCTGAATAGGCCAACAGCCTTGTTTGATTTAGGCTTAGATATTGTTATCTTTATCTCACTTTGACCGTGTGGTCGGAAATTTTGATTGTCAAAGTCCTGGTTGAAGGGGCTCTGTCCATCAGCTCTGTCAACTCTGTGACAGTACTGCTAGATTTCTTTCATCACAATTTCTAAGGCTGTATGTTTTTCGGGAAATACCGTATAGGCTTGCATGATCACTAAATGATGACCAATTCTCTTAACTCTGTGAATATCTTTACATTGAATATTTTGACAGAATGCAATCCACGCTAATGAATGACTCCAAACGTTTCTACCACTTCATTAATGCCAAACGGAAATCTGATAGCTATCCATCTACTTCGAAATTTGCTCCTGCCGCTACTTACACAACTGTCACCAAACCTCATTAGTCACAATTGATATAACTTCGGCGTCGATAATAGATAAGATCAACAAACTAAAGGGCGAATACTCCCCCGGCCCTGACGGCTTGCCTGCTATAGTTCTGAAAAATGCGTCCAAACCTTTCCTATTCTATTCCAACTATCTATTTCGTAGGGAGCTTTACTCGAAATCTGGAAAAATTCATATATAATCCTGACTCATAAAAAAGGTTGTAAAAGTGAAATATCCAACTACCGGCTAAACTGTCCTGCATACCTAAGCTCTTTGAAAGCATTGTTTATGACACAATGTTTTTTCACTGCAAGACTATCCTTTCACCGAACCAGCATGGACTCCTTAAGAGCAGATCAACAACCACCAGCCTTACCGAGTTTGTATCTAGCACTCTGTGTGTTTTTGAAGATGGTAATGAAGTCGATGTAGTTGCCACCGACTTCAGCAAAGCCTTCGATAAAATTTCGCATCCAATTATTTTCCTCAAACTTAAAGCTCTTGGTTTATCTCATGGATCAAATATTACTTGAAAAAACGCTAATATAAAGTCCTCTTCAGATCTTTAATTGCTGACCCTATTAAAGCCACATCGGGAGGCTCACAAGGTAGCCATCTTGGTCATCTGATCTTCATTTTGACAATTAACGATGTCGATTGTATCACCAATGACTCCCACCTTTCTATATATGCGGATGATATGAAAATCTTCAGAACCAATCATCTCGTGCCGTCTCTCTCGCACTGCAAGATGATTTGAACCGATTTTCAGTTTGGTGCCATAGTAATTTTTTAAAGCTTTACGTCAGCAAGTGCCAAACTATCTATTCGCGGTGAGCCTATACCCTCTGTCTCTTCACTGCGCGATTTGGTGTTATCTGTGATAGGGAACTCAACTTCCGTTCCCATATTGATAACATTATCAATAGAGCTAACCCTGCGCTCGGTTTAATTAAACCGTCTAAGGTCTAAGGAATTCTAAAAACTTTTATGTTCAAACATTTAAAGCCAACGTGCACAGGCTTCTCCTCTGTTCTTCTTCACCTTTTCCCTAAGCCCGTGCCCTGTAACAGTATAAAGGTATTCCTATATTCCTTTTGGCGCGCGCGAATTATAAAAAAAAAATCCTTATACATTACATTCGCCAGTCCCCTCCTTAAGTATGCTTGCCAGGTATGGTCACCGTACTACGAAATCCATATCCATATGAATAGGTTCGTCCGTTTTGCCTCACGTTGTCTTGCTTGGACTGATAGTTACAATTTACCCAAATACGTTGACCGTTTGAAACTAAACAATTTACAGCCCCTCGGTAAACGTCGCGAAGTTGCTGACATCTTGTTTATCCATTAGCTATTAGCCGGTAACATTGATTCCCCCGCGCTACTGCATATGATCTTTTTCAACACCAACCCACTTAACCTCAGGTCCTCAGCCCTCTTTCGTCTTATTCCTCACAGTACCAATTATGGATACCATGAACCAATGGCCAGAATGCTCCGTAGAGCAATAGCAGAGCCTTCCTGAAAAAGGTCCTCCATTCCTTTAAATAAGTCCAGTTTTAGTTTAGTTAATTTTAATTTTAAGTTTAGCTTTAAGTTCTCGCTTGTATTAAGCGAGCAAGGATGACTTTTTTTCATATCGCCGCCAATGCAACTTAGACCTTTCGCACACGGAGCGACACAAATGAAACGCATTGCAGATTTTTTGAACTCAATCTGTTTTCTCGCGTCACCAATGTATTTCAATGGCGGTCCGCACACGACGCAACAAATCACAGACTTGCAGCAAGTTAGTAATTTGCGAAATGCGGCACAACCTGTTTGTCTGAAGCCAAATAGAATTGCACAAATGATCTTCAAGATGACAGTAAAGTTGCTGTTTATTGTGTGAAATGGAAATGAATGAATTGAAATTATCTAATTTTGAGTTGCACTATGTGCGAAACTTATTCAACCTTCCAAAGGTTTTTCTGTTGCTCTTTTCTGATCTATTGCACCATCTAGATAGAGGATGTTACAAGTTAGTAGAATACCAGAATCGCTATCTATTCATAGATCCAGTATAAATTACATTCATGTGATAATTAAACAAAAACTAAAAATAAAACTAGCAAAATACACCATTGTTTAAACGAAAATCTTTATACCGAAGTTGCCACTTGTGGAAGTGGTACAAACGTAAAGAATCCAAGAATCTAGTCAAATCCTGAACAATTTTAATACATTTCATCTTCATCAAAGCACTATACCCTAGAAATAGACTTTTTACATTAACCTCCATGAGTGCTTCCACTTATGGTAGAAACCTCGAAACAGTAAGAATATAAAGTTATTGCCGGTGGCACAATTAATTTCTCTTGGTTCACCGTATCCCTTCCCCTCCTTCCACACAATATACTCATCCGCTGATCTTAAATTAAAAAAAAAAACAACGCAACCTGCCATCGCAACGACAACAACATATGGGACACATTAAAGTTAGCACAACATCAGTGAAACTAGTTCCTCGGAAACGGATGTATGCGGATAGTTCACACACTTACTCACCGACCCATTACTGTAACAAGAAATCCTAGGTAACGAGTACAAAAAAAAAAAAGAACGAAACAAACTTCTCTTGTTCCCCAGATGCATGCATTATATTTTATTTTAAATGCGCACACATAAGCAATACATCTGCGAAAGAACAGATCCTGACCACCCTACTTACACCCTATCCTCTCCAGCATCCGGCGTAATAGTTCACTTATCCTAGATAGAAGATATAATAACTATAATGCACTCTCCCTGCCTAATGGGAGGTTAAGGTCTACCGAAGGCAGTCCTGATACAGTCCTAGATGCATAATGCAGCACATATGCTAATACGATGGTTGTACTACAGTGGAGTGGGGCATACTCATATTAGCCCATATCTTTCCTGGTGCGTTCAAAGGAAGGAAAGTCAGTAAAATGGAAGAAAAGGAAAAAAAAAAAAAAAAAAAAAAAAAAAAACGACAAAGGATGGGGAAAACGTACAACAAACTGCAATATAACCTCATTTTGTAAGCCAAACCTAGCAATAGCTTATATTCGAAAGGATGAACGTATGAGCGTCGAAGAATGATGCTAGCGAATGTATTGTCATCAAATCCTGCTGCAAGGAAGAGGAATATATTATAAAGGATTGTGTGGATTAAATTGAATTAAATTTAAATTAGAAAATCCATGACGGAAAGGGTGCTTGTCTTTCAGCAAAGCAGGTGCATTTTGATTACTCTATTTGCCATCACTCGCATCTTGAATACCATTTCAATACGCAGCATACAATAAAATCATAGAAAATGCAGATAGAAATAGAAGACAAAAACCTGCACAATTGTGCGCTGTTGAAACAAATGGATTAACTCATACCAATTTAAGCCAAACACAGTCGGACACATGGCTTTCAAAAGAGACCAAGTTTTCGCGAACATCCTGCGGAGCATGTGGTGATGTTGTATGAACTGGTATTTGAACATGGACGCGAAAAACCACTGGATACCAGAGATACTCGTATTTCAGAAAAAAAAGATACTAAACTCCACGCAGTGAATTCGGTCACAGAAGTCCGAGCGGCACCACTCCCCATATCCCACATACTGCTTAAATGAACAATGGAGGTTTTACTTTTGATTGCTGACTGAACAAAAGTGTTAACGTTTTGATACTCACATTCTTCAAGTTAGCATGTCTGCTGAAGATGTAGCAATGGATAATAGAGTCGTCATCCAAAGATAACCAAATGGCTGCTCTAATGGTGGATTGAAGGAAAAGTTACCTGCCAGCTTGGCATGTGTGATGTTCACATTCAGGCTACTCTCTATATCGGCATTTCAATTGAAATTTACTGAAGTTGAGTTTGTGGGAACTCAATTTGGAATTCGACTGAAAGGAATTGTTTTCCATTGAATTCATAGAACACGAGACGAGGGTGCATATCTTAGAGGTAATTGGATTTTGTTCATTTATTGCAAACGTGGATGTGTGTGAGTTCGTCTATTTGCAGTTAATATACTATTCGTTGGAAGCAAATTCAGTTATTTGATACGATATCGATTTGGGCGATGTCCGTCTGTAAGGTTGTAGGTGACCTAAACCCAGGAATTTATATTTTGTATGTTTTCTAGGAATTTAATGACTGGTGTAATGTACTCTAATTGCACTGTCGTACTGCACCTCACAGAGGTACAAACATGTTGATATCGCCCTTGTACAAGAGCACTGGGCTATCGGAAATAAAATAAGAAGTACTGAAGTACATACGAGGGTGGGTCAGTAAGTCACTGAAAAATGAAACAAGGAACACTCTTTTCGGTATAAAAACGTTTTATTTTTCAACATAGTCTCCTTTTAGCTCTATACACTTCATCCAACGTTTCTCCAATTTGTTGATGCCCTCCAAATAAAACGATTTCTCGAGCCCCTCAAAATAAGCGTTTGTTTCAGCGTTTGTTCAGCGATGAGTTCGTAGCCTAATTCATTCTATTTTGCCATTGCGACTGCGGACTTGTGCGCCGGTGCGGTGTCCTGGTGAAAAAGAACTTTTTTCTTCGCCAAATGCGACCGTTTTTGCATCAAATCGGCTTGGAATCGATCCAGCAGCAGCGTAATATACGCCGGTGATCGTTTTACCCTTTTCAAGGTAATCGATGTGAATAACACCGCGCGCATCCCAAAAAAACTATCGCCATGGCCTTGTTTGCTTACAAACCCGCCTTGGGCTTCTTCGGCTTCGATTAACCAGGAGAAATCCATTGTTTTGACTGTTCCTTGGTTTGTGGTGCATTGTGGTGAATCCAGGTTTCAACCACGGTGCAAAAATTAAGCCGAATTTTTCTGGAACATCGCCAAACACACCTTTAAAGTTGTCAAACGAATGCGTTTGTTTTCGATTGTGAGCAAACCGGCACCCATCTTGCGGAGAGCTTTTTCATGTCCAAATATTTATGTAAAATCGAAATCACTGAGCAATGTGATAAGCCTGTGGCCTCTTCAAGCTCGCGTATTTCAAACCATGGATTTTGTCGACCATTTCTGGTGTGGTGACCTCAATTGGGCGACCAGAACATTCGGCGTCACACAAATTGAGTAAACCAGTGGTGAATGGTTCCAATCGATGGTGAAGAGTCGCCATAACATTTGTCAAGCATTTGTTTGGTTTGCGTGATAGTTTTTTCTCACAAAAAATAGTGTTTAATGCGCACTCGAAATTCACTTTTTTCCATTTTAACGAAAATGCTAGTAGGCGTCTATATAAAATGGCTGCCACAACAAAACAATTTGACAGATCTGTCTGAAAATTTGGGTGCGTTTTTTTGAAAGATAATTTTCAGGGACTTATTGACCCACCCTCGTATTAACATTTTGATCTCCTCAGCCTTTAGTAACATCGACCAGGGAAGTCAGAGGTTAGCACGCACTCTGTTCTCAGAAAAAAATCGACTTTAGTTATCAGAAAAAGTGCTAGACTGACACTTGATTTAGGTATGTATCCGTAGGTGACTTTAAAGAGCCATCACAATAATATAGAATCCCCTGACTACTAACTCGAAACTCCTTGTTGTAAAATTAGAAGAAAAGATAAGAGCCTTAATGGAAGAATCTGAAGAGATTGACGAGACTGTATCTCAGATAACCTTGATAATGTCGTTGTCTTAACTTAAACTAAACTTAAGTATCCACGTGCGGTGCAAGACAACGGAACTGTTTCTGTTCTTACTTCCTAGGTACTATACCCACTACTATTTCCACAAACAAAAACCAAAGTGAAATCTTTTCAACCGAAGAAATTTTCACTGGCTAGTACCTAGTTTAAAATAAATACAGGAAGTAGGAACTCAAACATACCTTCAAAGTTAAAATCCACCAAATAGAAACCAGTAGCCGGAAACAACTTGGAGTACTGAAACGAAAAAAAAGTAAATTTGTTTAGATTATGCACATTAACAGTATTTTAATAAATGTATGTAGGTATATGTAGCTAAGCATATAGGAACTACACAGTACACACTGTAATTCATCCGTCCCTTGACCATTATAGTTTTATTTGTTGGGGATATTTAGAGGGAAAAGAAGAAAACATAAAATTCGACGCCTTACCAAGACTTCGATGACAGAAAAATGAAACATGAATTTCATTGTTCATTCATTAGACAATGAGGATCTAGAATTTCAAATTTGTTCAATTGCCGTCGGGAAATGAATTACCAAAAGGCCGTCGGCAATTGCATCGCCGAAAATAGATGACGTGTGAAGCAAGGCAAGAAAAGGTGTATATACGAAAAATGCATTTTTTTTTGTCTATGGCACTTCCCACTACCAGCCACGTACAGGGAATCGATATTTTCGTCTATGCCACTTCCCACTGCCGATCACGTCGGGAGAAGTGCATAGATGGAAAGGAGAAGCATCGGCTATGTTGATCGAGTCGTGCAGATCAGTTACGCTTTGTGAAAGTAGAACTTGGACCTAGACAACCTCTGGAACTTTGAGGTGACTGGGAAAGTTACAGTTTCAAGGCCAAGGAAGCTACCGTCACTATTGGAAGCCGATGGTGGATAAAAATTTATTGTCTAGCAGACTAGCAAAGAAGAAGGTGCAACGAAGAAAGAAAATATTCGTAGCATTTTTTCGATACAGTTTATAATAGAGACACAAGATCCAACAAATTTACGATGGGAAATAAAATACGAGCTGCTGGTATGGGTTACAACTTTCTCTGTATATAGTGTTAATAGAGGGAATTAATAGAAATAAAAACAAAGTAAAAATATCGCACTGTTTCCTTGAATAGCATCCAATTTGGCGGCAAAAACAAGAGCAAGGAGGATATTAGGGGACAATTGTGGGGCATATCCAACATATTTCTACCAAACTTCAGCTTTTACTGGAAATGTCCGTATAAAATCCGAACTAGGCTGTACAAATTAAGAAATTATAAGTTCAATTCTTCACCATAGAAGTCAACCAAAACCCATATACATATATACGTAAGCCTCTAGTGTAGATGCAAAGGAGAATTAATAGGATTATTTTAATATGGACCGACTTTAAGGAAATAAATGTGGTACAGTAATAGTGAAAGGCCTAAGCAATAGTTTATGCTTACATGCAAAATACCATCTACAATATATATAATGTATGTAACTGTAAGAGAAGAGGAAATCCTTTCTTAACCATTGAGACATCTGTTCCTGTGGTAGGCTATGATTTATTATTTGCTTAATAAATTTGAAATAAACGAATTTCTGTTTGTTGCATGTCAGCTCCATTTCATATCTCCAGGGCAAACAAACCATTTCCTCCTCTGACATAGTCCTTCATTGCGTGTCTCAGTTTATTTCTATGTTCCTTGTATATCTCAGAGAGAAATTGATAATCTAGATAAAATAGTTAAAAAGGGTGTAAGACATTCATTAATCATGTTCTCACTCTTGGCATTCAATGTAACACGACTTCACAATTGTTCCAATGTCACTATCATCCCAATCGCCCACCCCCAAAAACCACTCGAGAAGGCAAGTGTTTGCTAAGGAAATATTGAAGTAGATTGTAAGGCAACACTTTAGTCCAAATTAAGGATACAGGCATACGTGCGTATAGCATACAATAAGTATTCCATCATTCAACAGCTTGTTTAACAAACCAACTGAGAGTGATAGAGATGAAGAGGATACTTCTACTGACACACTTAAGCGTATAGGAACATTTGTGCTCACTTATATTTAACTTGAACCCAATGCCACGAGGCCACTTCAATACTCCCGAAGGCGCGCTCTGCACTCACTCATAAAACAATTAAACCCAAACGTTCCGATTTAATTCGTCAGAAAGTTGAAATTATGTTTTCAGTTGATTGATTGATTCAATATTTCGTTCATTGGGGTTGAAGGGAAGGTAGTGTTCATTCTTCCTGCGAAAGTGGGTAGAACACTGCTCGTAGTTGGTTCCCAGAGTGCAGGGAGAAAGATTGACACAGGATTCTGGAATACATTTGAAAACATTAGAGTGCACTGAAGGAGCGATGTGATACTATTTGTTTTGAGGAAATTGAGCTTAATGGTGAATGTATTGGAAAACCAAGTTGCCTTATTCAAATTTGACATATTTATGAAACTTTTGATTTTCATGGTATGCATCTTAATAGAGAATCCTTACATTTGTGTCGAGGGCAAAACAATCGTTTTAAATTATAGGAACTACATCGCAATTGAATTGGTAATAAGAGAAGGTGTGATCCAAATGTCTATCAAAGGTGGGTCTTATGTAAGGAGAGGAGTGTACTGTCCAACAGCAAATAGTTTCGTTATGCCCATAGTATCATCCTGTATGGTATTTGCGGCATCTTCTATCTGATATTGATAGTTGTGTAGTAAACAGATGCGAAAAAAACGACGTTGAATAATGGAACGCTATTGATGCTGTACGCGAGGATGTGGAAGAGTGTCTGAAAATATCGAAAATGACAGGCCATGCAATTGAGCATTTCCAGGCGGTGTTTACAACGGATTTTGGTAAAGGATTTGAAGATGTTTCCGTATAAAACACAGATAGTACATCAGTTACCGCCCGCATGCCACCAAGCCCTTCTAGAATACAGCCAGAGCATCATAAGCCTCAACCATGAAAAGCAAGATTTCCCCTCAAAATTAATCATGGGTGACGAAACACATTTTCATCTCTCCGGACAAGTCAACAAATAGAATACTCACTTTTGGTGCACTGAAAACCAGCGTATTATTCAAGAATCGCCGTTGCATCCACTGAAAGTTACTGTGTGGTCCGACGTTATGCTGAAACGGTGATTTCAAAGACGCTATTGGCAACGCGATAACTGTCACTGACGAGCGCTACATAACAATGTTAATTGACTTTTTGATACCCAAATTTGATGAATTTCGGTTGGAGCACATGTATTTTCAACCAGACAGTGCCACTCCACATACAGCAGGTGACACAATGCACTTAGTGAAGGACACTTTTCCAGGCCGTGCTTTCTCCCATTTTGGTGATTTGCATTTGACCAGCAAGACCCAACTTGACCACTCGTGATTTTTTTCTTTGGAATTATTTGAAGTCAAGGGTCTATGTGAACAAGCCACAGACTCTCGTAGTCCTGAAAGGCAACATTAGACAAGAAATAGGGAATATGCGGGTGGAAGTATTGAGAAAAGTGATAGAAAATGCCATAAAAAGGGGTCTAATTTACATAAACGCTGGAAGTCAACATTTGAAGGATATCATCTTCGGTACTTAATGACAAATTCAAAGGTCCAAATAAAAATCATAAATAAATAAAATCATTGTTTTTTAATTTCGAAAACAAAGTTATAGCTAAATCAAATTGGGTCATTACTTTTGCGTCATCTTGTACTTAGATTACACCGGAAACCTGTAGAAAGAAGGCAAAGTTGAAATAAAGGTAGTAGGAATCTCTTAAGATCCCTTGAGTCGCCGTTGTACAAGTCCTCAACCTTCTGTGGAAGGATTCATGATATTCAGGTGACGGTCAGTTACTGGAGTTTCTAGGCTTCAATAGCCATTGGGGACTAGCACGAGATGGTATACTTGGTTATCCATGGCACCACAACTAAGTCTAACTTAATCTTCTCATAGACTTGCCACATTTTCTAGAGGTTGTGCGTGTATGAAATAGATCAAAATCATCTTCTCTCTTCTTACTTGCTAACTTACTCTGAGCACTTACTTACAAATTCATCCGCAATTTCATGTGCATTAGCATGAGGTCATCGCATAGAGTGCGATTGGATACTTGTAGGCTAAAGTAAAAAAAATCTGCATTCACCTCAGTATAAGCAGGTATAGATTTATTCAGGAGACTGCTTTCAGAGTGGGAAGTGAGCTCTAGCAATTTATAGTGCTAAATGTGTTATATTCTGCAATCCTTTTATACCCTATAGGTATGTACACTTTGTGCTATATCATCCCCATTTGCCGTACAGTCCATTCCAAAAAGGTCTAAAAACATCTCCAATCCGGCAAATCTCTGGTCGATAAGTCTCCTTCTCTGACTAAATGGGCTGAAAGACAGAAAATAATTCCGGATAACCAATTCAGTTTCAAGGCGTCTGAACTTTTATCAGATATCCAATGGAAGAAATGCAACAGCCAATACACGGGTGCCTGCCTGGTTGACTTGGAGAAGGCCTTCGATACCATAAGGTTAGGGGGACTCTTCTGAAAGCTGATCAATCTAGGTATGCCATTGTAAAAAATGGTAATGTGACTTCTGTTGGAACATTTGAAATAAATCGTCTGCAACAAGTTGCTATGAATTCACCGATCCTCTTCAACATTTACACGAGTGATCTCAAAGGACACTTCATCATGCGTACACAGACGACTTGATCGAGTATAGGTCAGGACCGAAAATCAAAGTAATTGCACTTCGATAATATTCAGCGATTTTGCGATGACTGGAAGCTGAAGATCAACTTCCTGAAATCGGAAATCATTCTGTTTAGGACGCTGTTGTGGCCTCTGGGTATATCAGAAAGAATTAGAGAAACTTCTCAGTCGTGGAACAGCACTTGCGTGTCGTAATGTAGTCAGATAGAAGCCCCCATGGATCAATATCTATATTTTATTTTTATTTGCCAGAGCCAATGTTGCTTTTGTCCTTACAAAGAAAACTGTTTTACAGCAGCCAACTCGATGCAAGAGTGAATGTAATCTGCACACGGGGCTAATCTGATCCACGCCCGCATTCAGATGTCCCGTGCATTTCTACGTGGGAGCAAGCTTGTTGGAAAATATTCTGGTGTTTGAGAGGACTTGTCTTCATTTGCTCGTATACAGAGCACCAGAGTTCCAATACATAAAATTATATCCCAATGAGGTCCTGTACAACAGGACTAACCTAATAAGTGTGGACAATTTCCCGATCAAGATGATTCGAAGTCACATTGCAAGAGTAATGAACTCGATGAGTAACCTGATCTCCTGGGCTTATTACTCCAATTATATGTATCATGAGAGAGGGCGCCTTGACGGATTTTTCCTCCAGAGATGTTCCTCTACCTAGACGAGAAAGGTCTGATCCGGGACAGATAAGTGGTGCCGTTAATCTTCCATGTCGGACAGCTAGGCAGACAGATAGGCAACTTAACGGCGACAGAAACGTCGCACACATCCGCGGAGCATTTCCGGCTTAGTAGAGTGGCATCGGATCGCGATTTGAGGGACATAGAACGTCAGTACGAACAATTCTGGTGGCTAGCCGAAAGGGAGGAAATTCCTTGAATTACAAATTAAAATGATAAGGATCTCTTATACGAGTAGCTATCAGAATTGGCATGGGCGCTATTGGCAACTGAATGATATCAATTTATTGAAGGATTTCGTTCATTGATTCAATCATTCATTTATTTATCCATAAATTGGGGAATATTTATACTCGTACAAAAAATTCTATTTGCAGATCAGTGGCTCGTCCAGATAAATGAGGTCCGAAGTTCATATTACAAAATATTGTTCGTTTAATATTCACACGCCAGAACAAATACAGAACAGGGAAAAGTCTGGAGTTTTGAAAGATTGCGCAGATACAATTTTGAACATTTTGGAATCTACGAGGGCGAGGTGAAAAGTTCTTGGCCTGATGCAGAGATGGCGTCCCAATCAGCAAAAATTTATGTTTCCTGCCTGGGTGCACTTCTCATTAGTTCGTACGACAAGTTTCAACTTGTTCTCTCAAGTAGTTTCTTTACGCGAAATTTTGCAATAGACTTCTTGCTTGTTTTTCGTTAAAATGGATAAACTTGAATATCGTGCGGTGATAAAATTCTTCGTTTTGGATGGGTTAACCCCTAGGAAAATTCATTCAAAGTTGTCAAAAGTTTACGGAGACTCTGCTCCTTCCATGTCAACCGTTAAAAAGTGGGCAGCTGAATTTAAACGTAGTCGCACGTCCCTCGAAGATGACCCACTTGAAGGACGGCCAAAAACCGCAATCACACCCGAAACCATCGGAAAAGTGCATGATATCGTGTTGGCGAGTGAAGGTGAGTGAGATAGCTGAGGCTGTGTGTATATCGGAAGAGAGGGTGCGAAACATCTTGTACAAAAACTTAGGGATGCGAAAGCTCTGCGCAAGATGGGTGCCGCATTTGCTGAATGCCGATCAAAAGCAAATGCGCTAACGATTTTCGCGGTAACCTTTGGACCGATTCAATAGGGATCCGACCGATTTTGTGCGGCGATTTGTAACCATGGATGAGACATGGGTCCACCACTACACGCCAGAAATGAAACAGCAGTCGAAGCAGTGGGTTGAAGCCGGTGGTTCAGCGCCAAAAAAGCGAAGTCGACGGTATCTGCCGGAAAGGTCGTGGCCAGTGCATTTTGGCATGCGAAAAGGATCCTGTTAATTGATTACCTTGAGAAAGGCAGAACAATTACAGGCAAATATTACTCCAACCTTCTCGACCAGCTGGATGCCAAAATTCGCGAGAAGAGGCCTGGCTTGAAAAAGAAAAAAATCATCTTTCACCAGGACAATGCACCTATACACAAGTGTGCGTTGGCGATGGGAAAACTACGGGATTTGGGGTACGATTTGCTCGGCCATCCCCCCCTATTCATCTGACTTGGAATCCTCAGACTTCCATCTGTTACCAAACTTGAAGAAATTTGTTTCTGGGAAGCGCTTCGCATCCAATGCAGAAGTTAAGAGGGCCGTAAATGAATATTTGCACAGCCTTCCAAACTCTCACTTCCGAGAAGGAATACTGATGTTGGAGAAATGGTGGACCAAGTGTGTTGAAGTCAAGGGAGATTATGTAGAAAAATAAAATCATTTTTTAACTGAAAATCGCAGTCTTTCATTGTCAGGCTGAGAACTTTTCACCTTGCTCTCGTACCTTGTAGAGAACTTCCAAACCTAGAATTTTGAGATATTCGTACGTAAAAAATCAATTTACACTGTTAGCTTCTGGGTGAATTGGAGCATTATTCAATACAAACTATCGTGGGGCAACTTATTAAACTTGTTTTTTTTTTTTTTTTTTGTTTTTTTTTTACTCTTAATTAGTGTATCCTTTCTACAATTTGAGAAAATTTTAAAAAATTGGCCTGAAATTCAGTCGGAATTTTTTTTTTTGTTTTCGAGGAATTATCGCTCAAAAAAGAGTCTACCATTGGTTTCGGAGTAATGTCAGAAAGCCTACGTAAACACAATTTTCGAAAATAAAAAAAAAAATCGGCATTCACGTTTTAAAATTTCGGTCCCAAAAATATTTTTGAATGATGCACCGGTTTTCGAATATTCGAAAGATTGCGTACAAAAAATTTCAAAAATTTTGAAATATTCTTCACTAGTTTTCTGGAGAATTTCAAAACCTAAAATTTCAGTTGAACATATTTTTGTATTACGATTCCACTATTAGCTTCGGGGTAAAGTGAGACATATGTATACGTATAATAATAATAAATTTGGAAAATTTCGAAATATTTGGCATTCATTTTCTAGGTCATTTAGAAACCTAAAATTTCTTTCCAACAGTTTTTTCCATACTACGCACAGTTTTTGAGATATTTCCACTATTAGTTTCGGGGTAAAAAAAATAAAAAAAAGGCAAAACCTTCTCATTGGATATGAGACTAAATTAGCAAGAACACTAAGTGAACTTTAGGGGAGCATTTTTTTTTTTTTTTTTTTTTTTTTAATAATTTGCACGTGTTAAAGGGGATATGAATACCCTTACACTAATTTTTAGAACACGTGCGTTTTTGTGGAAAGGAAGAGACAGAGAGAAAGACAGAGTGGTGTGGTTTGAAACTCAGGTGGTATTAAGTTTCTGTAAACTCCAAGGGTGGCTGTCCAGATAACTGGGGAGTATTTTGTTTTGTTTTTCGCTATTATTGTCGTTGCTTATGATTCACTGTATTTCTTTTCCGTCCTCCTGATGTCATCATCACGATCAAGTTGCATTTTGGCCATATGACCACCCTACTGCCTGTGTTATGCCTTCACAGTAGAGTTGTCTTAGCTTTCGCGAGTGATCGACTTTTTTATTTATTTCATGAGAAATAAATAGATGATTCTTGACATCAGGATTCGAACCGTGAATCAACAGCGTGACAAGCGATGATGTTGCATGGCGCAAAACAAATGGATGATCAGGACGAACAACCTGTTGTTGTCGAAAAAACTGTATGTGAATGGGTTCCATTACTCATCCTAAATCTAGGTGACAACATCCTTTGTAAATAACCTTATAAAATGGGCTAGGTATAATAACAATGCGTCTTTAGTTAATTAATTTTGTATCCACCAACTTGCTTCATTATATTGATTTAGTTTTAAAAAGACTATAGATTTGAGATTGTAATTTAAGTATTGAAATTTTAAAGTGTATACAATCTTCTCTCAACGCAGAACACTTCTCCAGAACATTCATGGTTAACTTATCAGCGAAACATTCCAATAAATTTCAAAACTCGTCAAGAAAAGCTTTTAAAAGCATGCATCTACATACAAACAAATTTAATATTCAGATACATTTCATCTCTTTAAACATTTAATATGACAAATTAAACGTTCTGTCGTTTTTCAACACGCCTCTACATAATTTTTATCGATGTAAGGATTCAAGCAGGTCGAAAAATACTTCCCCCACACACGCACATTGTCTTTATTTCATTTTTCTGAAACTCCTTGCTCCTCGAGTTCTCTCCCCAATATTCACAAAGTACATTACATTTTACGGAATTGAAAAGTAAAAGCCTTACAAAAATGTGCCTTATTTTTAAGCCACCATCCTTTTGTAGAAAGTACAGGTTTTCATGCGCAAAAAAAAGAAAAAAAGGAAACCTCCACACATGAGGATAAATTTTCTTTCTGATGGAGGTGTTCCATTATACCTACCGAGTGCAGAAGAGAAGAAAAGTTATTAATGGAATTGTCATTTTGTCACTTTTCGATGAAACAATAGACACAAGGGAGAAAGGAAAATAGTTAACAAGGATATCGCCTGTATTTGAGACGATTATGATTTATCGCATTTCCGGATCAGAGGTTATAACAACACACGCAGAAATTACCGGAAATAACACTCCGACCATAATCGTACTAATGAAATTGTAAATACTCAAAGGATGAGGAGGACCAACACCCACGAGACAATGAAAAACCGCTACAGATACACTTTTAGTTTATTAAAGATGAATTATGACCGTAACGAATTGTCACATTGTGATTAATGTCCTTGGGGAGATAATAAATGTGTGGCGGTACCCCATCCGTTTAAGGAGACATTAAGGACGATATGATCCCGTGTGCCGCATATGTACACCTATAAGTGGTGTAATCTGTTATTCTTTTCGCATTTCTATTTTTATCTTGTACAGTTTTCTCTGCTCGTTTCTTAATTTTTTTTTTTCTTTTTCTTTTAAGATAAATTGATTGTAATGTTGATGACAACTACGTTGGCGGAACAATGAAATTTCCAGGGATAAATGGAACATGTGTTCATGGTTCGGAGACTTGCTCTTTAGGGCTTTCGAACAAAAAAATAGGTTTAACAGTTTAAGGTCAGATTTAAAATAAAAACGAAATTTCTTAGTTTTCTTTTGATAGCAATTTAGTATTTTGAAGTTGGGTATGTGCACGTGGGTATGTACACGTGCCTTGGTGTCTTGTGGTAAATTTATACCAAAAGGAAGAAACCTTTGCAATAAAGGGAATAGGTGTACATACATATATATATGCATGTACACATAATTGTAGATTACAAACAGAAGCACGTGGAAGTACCCCAACTTGACCTCATGATATACTTGTTTTCAGGATACATTTTCCTTAAGATTTAACAATACAAGGATATTAATATGAAAATGCATTGTTATCCATTTACTTATGTGCTGACGCTGCCCTTTCTTCAATTTTTATCACCTTGATACCAGTGGCGTTGTGATGACTCAATGCTCTTCTGTTATATATCCTCAGCATTTCATCTGCAAGAATATCGATGGGGACCATTCCAGCTATGACAAATGCAGCTTCGTCAGAGATGGTTCGAAAGCCGCTGATTGTCCGTAGCGCACAGAGTCTGTATGATGACGATAGTCTCCTTTTGGTCTCCTTCGTCCTCAGTGCCTCCGCCCAGACTGGGGTGACATATAACAGAACTGAGGTGATAACTCTAGAGAGTAGAATCCTTCTAGCGTATCCAGGTCCACTGATGTTAGGCATGATACGCGAGAGAGCTCCCTGCATTTGCGATGCTTTTTTGGTAACAAAATCAACATGCGTTTTAAACCGTAGCCTGTTGCCCAGCATTACTCCACGGTATTTAACTGCCTCTTTCGACCTGATGGTTTGGTTACCAACCTGAAAGTTGGCAAATTCGACAGTTTTCCGGCTGGTTATAAGAACAGCTTATGTTTTATGGTCAGCTAGTTCTAGTCCGGCGGATACTAGCCAATCTTTTATCCGGGCAATTGCTTCATTTGTAGCTGATTCTACTGTACTGTCACGACTGCAATGTCATCGGCGAATCCAATTATCGTTACTCCTCCAGATAGCGCTAATCATAGGACTCCGTCGTACATGATGTTCCACAGTAGTGGCCCTAAAACCGATCCCTGTGGAACTCCCGCAGTTACGTTATAGTATTTTACCCCTTCATCGGTCTTGTAACAGCTTCCTGTTGTTGAAGTAGTTCATCACTATCCGTAGCAGGTAATATGGCGTATCCATCCTGGCAAGTGACCTTCTAATAAACGACCAGTTCGCAGAGTTAAATGCGTTTTTAACGTCCAGCGTTACTACTGCACAATACTCCTTTGTGCCGTAGAGCCATCTTTCTCCTTCGATGGCACCTTTGGCGATATCAACTACCGCTCTTATGGCATCAACAGTAAATCGTGCTCTTCTGAAGCCAAATTGGTGATCTGAGAGGGCTCCTTTCTCTTCTGCTACTGCGAGTAATCTATTATAGATTATCTTCTCGAGGATCTTTCCCATGGTGTCTAATAGGCATATTGGGCGATAGGATGATGGTTCTCCTGGGGGGTTCTTTCCTTTTGGCAGTAGGACCAAATGCTGCGTTTTCCATTTTTCGGGAAAGGTTCCTTCTTCAAGGCACTTCTGCATTGTTGTTATGAACAGGTCTGGTCTTTTTGCTACAGCTGCCTTTACTGCCTAATTCGGGATGCCATCGGGTCCCGGCGCCTTGTTGTCACCTATCTTGCTGCATGCCCTTAGCAGCTCCTCGTGAGTAATTAAAGGAGTATCTTCTGGATTGACTTCTCGTATAATATTGCACATAGTAGCTGGCCTTTGAGGGAAGAGGTGCTCTACTATGGATCTCAGCATTATCGGACATGTTATTTGAGGAGACCTATAGCCCTTTAATTACGTCATCACCATTCTGTATGCCGAGCCCCATGGGTTAATGTCGGCTTCTTGACAGAGACGTTTAAAGCATGCAGTTTTGCTTTCCTTGATGGCTCTATTTAAGCTACGTCTCGCCAGTCTAAGGATGTCCAGGCATTGTTTGAAATCCGCCCTCCTTCTTGATCGTTGGACTTTGCGCCGGGCATGTAGACATTTTGCCCGAAGTTCTCCTATTTCCTCGTTCCACCAGTAACACGGTGATGCCTTCCTGGTGTTTGCTCTCCTAGGTGATGAGCGAGGGTCTCCGCTGTTCCGCTTGGATTTTGATCACCATGTGGATACTTGAGAATGGCTTTTTAATAATTGATTGTATCAAACTTGAAAGGGAATCTATTAATATTCTTGTTTATACTCCCTTAAGCTCTCCGTGTATGGAAACTAATATAGGGAAATTTCCACAGCACTAAGCAGAACCTTTTGCGAAGATGTCTTGCCAGTCTGCTTTCCTCGAATGATGTCTGAATGAACTAGTTAGTGGAAGTCCTTCGCAATTTCGCCATCTGTTGTGCTTATTTGGCAAATCCAAGTAATCTGCTTAGTTGGTGTTTATTTTTCCGAACTGGCCAATTCTTCATAGCATCGACTTTTCCTTGATCAGCAGTCTCTCATTCCGACGAAATTATTTAGGACTTAAGTTACACATACCTATATTATCTTAAAAATCATACTTCATCGGGTTGAGTTTCTGGTAGATACGAGTACATACTTATGTATGTAACGTGTGCAGCCTTTATACCCCAGGTTGCAACGATCTTTTACAAAAGTTTTTCCAATGAAGATAATATCGTCAAGGTACTCGTACATCAAATATATTTTTAAGGTTTATTTTAGTAGTACATGTTCAAAAGTTATTGAAGCATTTGGGTGGAGTAGCATTATAGTAAATTTCCAGTGATGACATAAATGACGACAACCAGAGCAAATTTTTCCGGTGAGGATGGTTTTATCTTAGATCTCTGCACGGTTTTGCACCCATTCTTCAAGTCGAGTATGGAAAACCGTTGGGTTAATGATGGTAAGCCAACCTGAAAAATTGCGGACTATACCAAAGAGCAGATGGGAAAATATTCAAACTTGCAAAATTAAGACAGTTCTGTGGTCAAATATTGATGACAGCAAAACAAGTAAACTTCTATATGTAAAACTCTAGGCGGAAGTGTTTAACGAACGGACAGCACGTCTGTAGACGGTGTGAAAACTCTGAGGTGGAGGAAGATACCTTACACTTCTTGTGCCAATGCCCTGGTTTAAGTATATGTCGCTTAACTTTCCATGGGAAATCATACTTCAGAGAGTTACATGAAGTAGCAGACTTACAACTCATATGTATTCTGAAATTCTACAACTGGTCAGGATGGGGAAAATTCGTGTTCGAGGCAATTGGTCAATTGCTAATATTCGCTAGCTAAGGGGATGTCGCTGGTCTCTCCTTGGGAACTTTTCTTTCGAATAATTGCACAAACTGGCAGACTTATAGTGCTATGCAAGCTGACAGCTACGACTGTTTCAGCTACACTCGAACCTAACCTAGTAATAGTATACCTATAGAAGGTCCTTTAGGTAAGGTAATTGAGTGCACTGACTTTTGTAATTTTCCAATAGAGGCAACCTAAATGTTTATTAAATGTTGTAGGTAATAAAAATGATCAGCTATATTCTAATTCCATTCGTAGTAGCTATTAAGCACTATTTCGAGTTCTACAGCACACATGACCTTGTTTGTTAGACGGTGTTGATAGGTTGTTGAAGGGAAAAGCTTTTAAATCCATCACAATGCATTCAAGAAACTGTTCAGCTCAGCCCAGTCTGGACGCATATTTCCCTACTGGCCACTGACTTGTGCTAATAGCCACAATTTCTGCAGCGACTACCCGACTCCTTTTCTCAAGCCTTGTGTTCTCGCCCAGTTGTAGTTCAGCTAGATCTACCTAAATATGACTCAACTCCGCAAACTGTTTCACCTTTTCGTTTGCCACTGATAGAAAGTGAGAAAAGATTGCGACAGTTCCCATTGAAACGAGAATTACTTCTGGAAAGGATTTGTCAAGGCAGACCCCCCTTCGCCAGCTCGTCTTCCCATTCGTTCCTATCTATGTTGCTATGGGAAGCCTGATTTTGCTCCGACAACCTAGCGACAGCCTAGCAATGAGAGCTCTTCCCTACACTGTTCCACCAGGTGGGAAGATGATCTTGTTGAAATCAGGGCATTGATAGCAGCCTGACTATTAATGAAAATAGCTATATTATCTATGGGTGTAGACGTGTGTCTTATTATTTGACACGCTTCACGTATTGCCAGAACTTCCGCTTGGAAGACGCTGAATGAATCGGGAAGGCGAAAGGATACTGATATTTTCAGTGTTTCCGAAAATATTCCCGTACCGACCCCACAGTCCATCTTTGAACCGTCGGTATATATTGATGTTTTGGAATTCTTAATGACTTCATCTCTGCCGTGGACGAAAAATCGACTCTGATGTTGTGTTGAAAATTCAGTTTAGGTATGGTGAAGTCTGTCAGCGTTTTCCTCAGTCCTCCTGGCAACAAATCTAGAATCTTACTGTGTTCGTAAGGTTTAGAAGACCAGCACCCCCTGATTAACTGAGTTTGACCGCGCTACATTTTGAAATGTATTAATATGAGGGTCAAGTGGTAAAAGACGCAGAAGCACATTCAGAACATCCGTCAGACATGTTCTCATGGCACCCGTTGCCAGCAAACTAGTGATCCATACGTGGATGTATGTATTACCGCTGTATACATCCGTATGACCATCTTCGGTCAAAGTCCCCACTTCTTACTAAAGGTCTTACTGTAAGCGTAGAATGCTATAGCTATGCTATATATTGTAAGCTATGCTTCCTCTTTTCACTCGTTTTTTGATGTTTAACTTCCAGTTGACCTATGGGTCTAGCATAACTCCTTAAAGCCTAACGCCAGAGAATAATGAAAGTAATTGGCTGTTTATCCGTGGAGGGGTAAAGTGTTTATTTTTTTGGTTTCGGTAGTAAAAATCATCAGTTCAGTTTTGTTTGGATTGATAATGGGTCCACCAATTAGTGGCATAAGTGCATAAATTATCCAACACTCCTTGCATGATTTCACCAATCCTTGAAGGAAACATTCCCGATACTAACATTGCTAAGTCATCCGCATATCTGGTAACCTTGGCGCCGTCTCTGTCAAATCTTGACAGGATTCTATCAACAAATTAAATGAACTGAAGAAGCTAACACAAGTAAATTTTGGCATCTAAATCCTTGTATGTGCTTAAAACATTTTTTGCTTTATTTTATACTCATTTAACTCTACAGTGGCCTGAACGATTTGAATATATTTTATATAATATTTTTTTGATTAGTGTGTTAGTTAGCGAAAAGTATGAGATATTAATCAATAAACTGTAGTTCGTAGAACAAATCAAGTAAGCACAAATGTAAGTGTTTGCAAAAAAAAAAAAATCACAAGCAATCGCATGTTACGTATATTACAATCAGTAGCACACCAGTGGATGAGTGTGTGCATGTTTATATTCATTTAACGACTGTTTTTTTTTTTCTTCTATTGTGATCTAAAAATTTCTAACAGAAGCCGCAATCTGTAAACAGAAAATCTACGGAAGAGTGCCTGGTGGTTTTCTGGCAGAATTAGTTGTTATATTCGCTAGTCAATGGAGCTGTCTCGACAGTATACATTAAGCATTGTCATCGTTACATAATTATGCAAGTTATGCTGACATAATAAGCGACATGACTTAACATTCTCAGAATATGTGATAATATCAAACAATCAAATTTGTGTACAGTTTTAAGAGTTCATTAGTCCAAAGGGTCTAAGACGCTGTTCCAATTATTCTTACCCCCGAGATCGAGAGGTCGAATTCCGGCTCTTGAATTTTTTATTAATAATTATTTCTTGCGTGAATCTCAAAGGTTATTGTCCAACATTTTTTTTATTAAACTATGTCAACGTGACATGATTTTTGAATTAAGAGGCAGCTTTTGATTTTCTTCGTTTTTGTTTTTTCCCCAATTCAACCGTGGGATTTTGACACCTGACAAATTTTGGTCCCCAAAGGGACATATTTTGTTACAGGTTGATGGCAGAGCTTGTCATTTCATCAGTCTTCTTAGATACTGGAGGAGAAACATCTGAAGTAAAAGTGGTCACATAAGTGCCATTTTCACCTTTCGTTTATGTGCCAAGGTTCTGGTTGGTACTAAAAGATATTTCTATCAGTATTCACATTCACGTTGCCTCAAATGCAAATTTTCGCTCAGAAAACCACTTTTAAAAAATTGCCCAATTCTTTTAACAGCGCCTCTTGATCGTCTTACAATGATGACATAAATGACGACAACCATGAGAAAACATTTCAGCAATTTGCTGAATTATCCCAACCACGTACCTACTTCGTTCGTACACAACCAGCAATCGAGATTGTCTTGTTTGCAAAAAGAGAGAAGAAAATTAATTTAAATCCCCGCAATATAAGTATTTATGTATTGCCTCTTTGTATCTCCTTCAATGCCTTGTTGTCACCATTATTGTCGCCGGTATTATCGTCCTTATTGTCATCGCTTTACCCATACAAAAACAACAAGGGAAAGGAATCACTTTTCAATATTCGGGTGGAAAACTCATGAAAATATCATTCCTGGTTGCGTAAAAGTTCCAATGCAGTTACAACCGTATTCTTCCAGTACAACGCACCCTCTTTGCGTAATTTCCATGGGATTACGTTGAATCGTGGAGTTTTTTTTATTGACAACAATGCGAATTGTTATTCCCTAGGGGGGTGGCGGCTGTTGGGTTTGTCAAGAAAATGTGACACAACAATAATCATAATGCTTTTAACTGCACAAATATTAGTCTTTTTATTTGAAAATCATATCCTGCACGCCATACTAATCGACTTTTTAACCTCCCGAAACGAAATCCAATGTGGAGCTGACTACGTGCCGGGAGAGTACCTAAAATTTCGTCAGTGAAACAGAATTCATGAAAGTTTTGTTTAATTTTTTTTTTCAAGATTTTAATTAACCATAGAAGCTCGTTATGGAGACGCATTCGCATACATAATGTGATATCCTGGTTGAGGCTGAGTTTATCAAACCACTTTGAGGATGTGGCATTCAGCTTTAGATAGCCTCGTATCCAGGACACCGACCTTGTGCTTTTAGTTCTATTTGTTGGAAGTCAGGACGGTGTATGTATATACAAATACACTCTGCCTCACTTGTTTAAGGACACTCGATTTCTTTTTTGAAAATTTGAATGTATGCAGGTAAATAAAAGGTCAACTTGGTAACACTCGGAATAATTTAAGACAGAAAATTGACACGTTTTCTTGTCTAAGGATACTGGCAAAATCTACCAGTTCCAACCTTCAGAAACGTATAAAAAATCGCGGATGCTTAGATTATTTAGTTTTAGACGACTGATCATTATTTTCGCAGCTATGTGAACGCCTCTTGATCGGACCAGGTTTTAAGGTGGAGATCAAATCAAATCTTGAAAAGTGCTGCCTTGAAGAGCTCATAATTCTTGGCAAGGACAAGTTCAGCGCTAGAACCAATTCGCACTGACAAAGGAAATAGGAGTCTTAAAGCAGCCAATGACAAATGAAAATCCCTAGACAATAGCATATGAACGAGGAAACTCTGGCCGATATATGATAGTGCCACAACAGACTCCTACAGATAAATATGTACTTTTTATCCATATACATACGCAGAAGTGATTACACAAAAATACCATGTGAAGAAAATGAAACTCAGTGAAAATGATCTTTGTGTAGGCTGCCACGAAGATACATCACACTTCCTCTGTCAACTCTCCTGAATATCAGTGAAAGTATTGTATGACTTCATTAGGTCTAGGAGATAATTTAGACTCTAAAGGAAAAGAAGAGGGTTAAGCAGGAGGGATTTGATCCGCCAGTATGCGGGTTTCCCTTCCCACATTAGGGATCACAAGGGGTCTGCACTGACGTGAGTTGGACGATAAGGAAAAATATCTAATTTTCGTTAAGCCGATAACCTAATTATATGAAGAGGAAAAAGTCTAAATTCGAGCTTACAAGGATCAGGGTCAAATCATCCGCATCATAGTTGATAAGTTGTATACAGCTACTCCTTTGGAAATTAAGAAAACTGTAAACAACTTGTAAAGTTCATGTGAGCAAGGCTACATATCCTTAAGACCGTCGAGCCATATTAAGGGAAGTTTCTAATTTCAGTCTTTTCGTCAGCAAATTTAAAGCTATGACCGGGGTTAAAGCCAATAGAGGACAGTTTATCGCATTATACGGCATGCCGCCACTAAATCAAACATAATTTTCAATTCAATTCAATTCTTCTGATCAAAAAGTACCCGGAAGGCTTTGTTGACCGTTTTCTTTTATTGCCGTGGTGTGGTCCACTACGAATTTCTTCCGCCAGGCCAGACAGTAAATAAGGAGTATTACGTGAGTGTATTAAAGCGTTTGAGCGAAAATATTCGTCGCAAGAGGACAGAATTGTAGAGAAACAACTCGTGGTTGCTTTACTTTGAAGGGAATAAAATACATATCGATGAATAATTGAACTGTTTTCGTTTTATTGAAGAATTCCGGGTACGTATCGGAGTCAGCGACTAGACTTCAAGTGGGATGTAGAGTGACACATGATCGTCTTCTTCATTAAAAAGATGTAAAGAAAAATTTAATTTGTATTAACCCGACGTATATAACTTTTATTTCCATGATTTAAGGAAGAAGGATATAATTTTGGATAAACCGCACAGTAAAGGAGGTGGCGCGATTGTATGGGAAGCGGTATCCTATTACTGCCCAGTAGATCTGGATATTTGAAGGATGACTGTGGAAACCCACAAATTCATACTAGAACGAGTTTTTTTTTTTTTTAATTTTCATGAACAGAAGAATGCTCCGATACACACTGAGGGAACAACCGAAGCCTGGATTCAGAGTCAAAATGTGCAATTATTATCATGGCGCCCGCCCCGATTTCACCTGAATGGAATATCATGGAAAATGTTTGAGGATGGTTGTCAAGAAAGGCCTACGAAGGAGGAAGGCAATTTAAAAATAAATAAAGCCGACTTAATTAGACTTATAAATAGGGGAGAGTGAGAAGCATGAATTACCCAAATCTTTACCAGAACATGAAATAGAATGCATTTTATGCAACTACCTCTCGCTGTCCCATGGGACCGTAATGTGGTGGAATGGGACACGTAGATCAAAAAATCCATTATTCTTTAAAAATAAACAACGCAACAAAGGTAAATTGCACTTCAGTTTATTAAACAAAAAAAAAAAAAAAAAAAACTATAATAAAAAATTAAATACATACTTCAGTTTTAACAAACTAAAATAGCGATTAACAAAACAGTTGACTTGTGCAAAAATGCAAAGAAAAAAAGAATAAGACATGAATTTCTATGATAAAGCTGAAAACTTTGACTTTATGTGCACGCAGGAGTAAATATCGCGTGGAGTCCTTCTATTGGGCGCTATATGTTAAGCGGAAGCTTTAAAACGATTCCACAGAGTGGAATTTAATGCTTCTAAAACACAATGCTGTCTTCTGTCTCTCAAGCGAAACCAAAACCCTCAACCATTATCCATGGATGGTACTTGCATCATTGAAACCATCTTCGATAGAATGATCACATATTCGAGGTCGCGAAAAATGCTGCAAAATGTCTAGGATTCCTTAAACGGTCTGATCTGGCCTCAATATATAAGGCATTTATCCGCCCTAAGCTGGAATATAACGCCCATATTTAGTCTGGTGCACCTAAGACCGTTCTGCACATTCTTGATATGGTACAAAATCGCGCGTTAGAACTTATAGGTGATAGAGACATTGTGAATGCTATACATTCACTCGAACGTAGGAGAAATGTCTCTCTCTGTTTTATCGTTTTTTTTTTTTTTTCACAAGAAATGCTCCAGCGAAATAGCCAGCTGCATTCCTCCCCTTCAAAATTTCATCCGCAATACGCGACATACTTCGAATGCACATCAGTTCACCCTAAAGCCTAACCTCGGTCGTACTGTTAAATATAGGGATTCGTTTATAAGCCGAATGACACGAATGTGGAATGCACTACCAAGCTCTGTATTTCCCCATCACTATACCTTCAAACATTTAAAGCCAACGTGCATAGGCTTCTCCTCTGTTCCTCTTCTCCCCTTCCTTAAAAGCCCGTGCCCTGTAACAGTATAAAAGTATTCATATTCCTTTTGGCGCGCGCGAATTATAAAAAAAAAAAAATAAATCTCTTAGAATTGAGTTTTGATCCTCAATGTGAGGATAAATAAAATATATGGACTCAAATCCTTTCTTTCTTAAAAATTTTACCTGGAAAAGTCCAACTTCTACGCCACGAAGCGTTACCATCTTCGTGGTAGAAAATTTGACTACAATGAAGACATCAACTGAAAGCATTGTCTTCCGCAGGGGGGCAAAGTTCTCGTCATCAGATGAATCCCTTAAGGGATGTTCCTCTAATTCAGTTGAAGTACTTCGTGTACGAATGTTTTTTTGTGTTTGTTTTAGGCCTTGTTGTAGATGAAATAGAACGAGGAATCCGACTAAGATTTTTTCCTATCCATTTCACTGCCACGGCGCTCTGTTTTTTTTTTTTTAATTTTCTTCCAACTCAACTTTTTCGGGCATATCACTTAAGATTCGCGTCTTTCCTGGCTTTCTACCTTTTCGAGATAACATACGCGGTTTTGCTTTTGGATATGGATGTATGTCTTCAGGCCTAAATACATCCAGATCACTTTCTTTTGCCTGATTTAAAGTATTTGTAGCATCACAGAATATTGTCGAAGGCGGAACTTGTGTGTTTTCTCCGAGTTTGGCTCAGGTCGGTCCGTTACGCTCGACATTAAAAAAGCAACATCATAAATTGTTAAAGTTTTTTTCCGGCGTGTGTGACCATCCAATCGGAACAGGCTTGATTATATGTATCTACACATAAAAGGCTCGAAAACGGACACGTCCACAGGTTGTAGCCTATGACTTGAGTAAGGTGGGAAAGTAAATAGGAACATTGCGTTCTTTTTAATTTCGTCAATCAATTTAACTTGGACATGGCTCTCATAATTATCAAAAATGAGGATCACAGGATCTTCTGGGGAGCATCTGACATAATGAATGAAGTGTTGAAAAACCTGCTGCAATATTAAAAATTATTAGGTAGGTATCTGCAGGTATATACCTTCAAAAAATATTCAGCATTCATCCAACCTGAAGTCCTAAACCACCTGCTGGTGCATTGTTCATTATAGCGTTCTTAAAAAACTTTCGAGGAAAAATTAATTCAGATGAAATTGTATTCCTGGAAGCGCTGACAAAACCACACAGGGTTATAAGCTGACCGCGTTCCTCAGAAGTAGCCTGCCCAATTTGTTTCACTCCTTTGGATGTTATAACTTTCGGAGGATTGTGCACAGTTGTTAGCCCTGTCTCGTCACAATTCCAAATTCTGTCTTGGCCGAATGGATGTCTTGTATAAACGTCAAGTAAATTCATAAAAAATTTCTGAACATTGGTTTTATTGAAGCTTGTGCATCGTGCCTTTCGATTCCGGTGTCCTTAGAGACAGATCTGGGTGCCTGCAGAAAAAGCCATATAACCACTCCCTACCCGCAGTTTCAGTCTGATGCCATTTATCTGGTACATTAATTTTACAAGCATTGGAATATTTCTAAGCCAGAGTCAGCATTTGTGCAGTTGTAAGGCCGTAATGCATTTTGGAGCAAGTCACAAAATATTTTGCCAAAAGTGCCTCTTGTTCATCCGAAAATAGTTGGCGTACCTTTGTGTTTGGTGTATATGTATAGTTTTCGTTGCTTTGTAACACATTAGACGTTTTTATATGACGAGCCAATGCCGATTTGGACATTTTATAAGAAAGTGCCACTGACCGTACAGGCGGGCACTCCTTTTATGGCCTCTCGAATTTGATCTTCAGTGGCCCTTTCCCTGTTGGTTTTTTCGCTTCCAAACCCTAGGCATATTCAGTTAAAAAAATAAAAAAAAAGGTAAAAGGTTTATTCCCCAAAAACTGGTGCAGAAGGAAAGGGACATTGTCCAATTCCTCCTACGTGGTAGTGTCCCAATCCTCCTGCATGGCACTTTAAAAAATTAATAACAAAACAGGATATTATTCACTTTGTAATAAGTTTACACAGTAATTAAATTCACTTATTTCCACAAGGTGTATCACTCTTTAGAATTATTTTCACCGAAAGATTTTACTTTTTTGGACAAAATACCTTTATTTGCAATAACTTGTTTGGGATATGGATGCAGACTAACGCTTAGTTTTGAGGTAAATAAACACAAAAAAGCAGATGGTGTTGAAGAAAAGCTGTTGTCCCATTCCTCCTGTGTCCCATTCTTACCCACTATCCCTACAGCTTGATCAGAAATTTCACTCAACTATTTGGGGTCTCTTATTGTAATTCAACATTCTAATCATAAAATATCACCAAAAGTCAAGTAATAAAACTAAAGACTGCATTTCTAAATTTAAAAAAAAGGTAAATTTTAAGACTTCAATTCAAAGTGTTGAACAATTGAGGTTGGTTATCATCTTTATGAATCTTTAAAATTAGGTTTTCAAGTTATCTAAAACTATTGGAGATATCTTATGATACGAAGGTGGGTCAATAAGTCCCTGAAAAATTAAATAAGGGAACACTCTTTTCGATGTAAAACGTTTTATCTTTCAACATAGTCTCCTTTTAGCTCTATACACCTCATCTAACGTTTCTCCAATTTTTTGATGCCCTCCAATTAATACGATACGCGTTTGTTTCAAGGATGACCTCTTCATTCGACCCAAATCTCTTACCTCCGAGCCATTTCTTCATGTTTGGAAGCAAGAAATAGTCGCAGGGGGCTAAATCTGGGGAATATGCTGGATGAGGGAGGAGTTCGTAGCCTAACTCATGAAATTTTGCCATTGCGACTGCGGACTTGTGCGCCTGCGCCGGTGCGTTGTCCTGGTGAAAAAGAACTTTTTTCTTCGCCAAATGCGGCCGTTTTCACTTCAAATCAGCTTGGAATCGATCCAGCAGCTCTGCGTAATATGCACCGGTGATCGTTTTACCCTTTTCAAGGTAATCGATGTGAACAACACCGCGCGCATCCCAAAAAACTGTCGCCATGACCTTGTTTGCTTTCAAACCCGCCTTGGCCTTCTTCGGCTTCGATTCACCAGGAGAAGTCCATTGTTTTGACTGTTCCTTGGTTTCTGGTGTGTTCCGGTGAATCCAGGTTTCATTCACAATTACGAAACGGCGCAAAAACTCAGTCGAATTTTTCTGGAACATCGCCAAACACACCTGAAGTTGTCAAAAGAATGCGTTTGTTGTCGATTGTGAGCAAAAGCGGCACCAATCTTGCGAAAAGCTTTTTCATGTCCAAATATTTATGTAAAATCGAAATCACTGAGCCATGTGATAAGCCTGTGGCCTCTTCAAGATCGCGCACTTTCACTCGCCGATCGTCCATTATCAAACCATGGATTTTGTCGACCATTTCTGACCAGAACGTTCAGCGTCACTTGTGCTTGAACGACCGCACCGAAATTGAGTAAACCAGTGGTGAATGGTTGCAATTAATGGTAAAGAGTCCCCATAATATTTGTCAAGCTTTTGTTTGGTTTGCGTGATAGTTTTTTCTCGCAAAAAATAGTGTTTAATGAGCACTCGAAATTCCATTCCTTTTTTTCCATTTTAACGAAAATGCTAGTAGGCGTCTATATAAAATGGCTGCCACAACAAAACTATTTGACAGATCTGTCTGAAAATTTGAGTGCGTTCTTTTGAAAGATGATTCTTGACAAAAAAAAAATTTAATTTAAGGTGACAACACAATTTATGTTAATTTTCAGGGACTTATTGACCCACCTTTAAAAAAAATCGAGTGTCCTTAAATAAGTGGAACAGAGTGTATTTATTATTAGACACTTTCTGTGAAATGTTTTTCTTTTCCAACAAAAAAAAAAAAAGTTGTTTGCTTTGTATCCCTTATTGTTGGTTAATGGGTAACAGAAGTGCGTCTCTGGAAAATTATGCTTATTTTAATGATTATATACGGCTCGGGCGTCATGCCAATCACGTTAAACATAGCAGAGTTTTATTCTCGGAAATTTTAGAAGAATTTATTTGAATGTAAATTTATTTCTAAAAAAGTAAGTACGATGTATTCATAAGCATCAAAAACTGTTGAAAATTTCCTGGAATAAGTTATGCGAACAATTTCAATTCCTTGAATAAACACGGGCATTTGCATACATACATACATACATTACATACGAGTATGAGTATATTCGAATTAAATAGAAAATGCGCTTGGAATTGACATTTTTCGAATTTCCTTCGGAAACATTTTGACGAGTGAATGGAATAATTCTTTGAGTAATTAGTTTCAAATTAAGTCAGTCAAGAAGCATGAATCAAGGTCGATTATAATGAAGAGAATGATAGTAGGTTTCAGTCATTTTTGAGGTTGTGGAAGTGATGAAGTGAAAAAGGGCTAATTAATATAATTACTTCGCATTAGCGAAAGAAAATGAATAAAGTTGTGGGTGTAGATTGTGACAAATGAGAAGATTAACCGTACGAATTGGTGGTGTATAATGAAATGTGCGGTAATAAGGTGTTTAAGTCTTTTGATGTTGCCGAGAGAATGTTGGAGGGAAAGCGGAGTTAATGAACTTCGTGAGGTATTATAGTTGCCATTCTCAGGCAAAGGATTTTTCCGCATAAATTTTGAAATTTAAACAAGGGGAAAGGTCTTTTTTCTATCCGTGAGTTTTTCCCATGCTTGTGACTAAGAGGGTTGAAATTTCCCAGAAATATAGCATGTGGTAAATGTAAAGTAGTGAGGGCAAACATTATTTCTGTCCCCCGAGAAAAAACATTTTTTTCAACTCTGTATATCATCAAATGAAAGCTGACAATTCAAAGAAACTTGAAGACTCACCTAAATGTCCGACTTAACTTGAAAGCTCATTAAGATTTTTGTGAGAAAGACGATTTAAAGATTTTTGAACTTCAAAACCAAATTTCCATAAAATCCGTTCAGACTTTCTTGAGTTAGGCGGCTAACAAAAATAGGTTGAACGATTTTGAAACTCCACCCATCCGATTCATACAAATTTTGTTTGAAACTGGACACAAAACAAATTGCACCATAATCGGTTCAGTGGTTCTCGAGCATGGTGTGAGAACAAACAAACTGGCAGACAAAGAAGAGGAGCTTCGACAACTATCGTAGCTTCCTTGTATTCCCCCAGATTAATTAAGAAACAGAATTAAGAAAAAGTAGAAATGAATTTATGTAACACTAAGGCTCGATTCGTAAAGGGTGATGCAATTTGAACCTCCGAACTTGTTTTTTTTTTAAATAAAAACAAAAAACACAAATTTAAGGAAATCATAAAATTATTTTATTAATCGATAATGTTATGTATTTCATTATTTACGAAAAATAATATCCATTAAATGAGCTCCTCTAGAACTTCTGCGTAAATTTCGGGCGGTATTTTGGCTATAACTTGACGGATGTTGGTTTTTAGTTGCTCCATCGTTTCGGGTTTATTGGCATAGGCACGACTTTTATTGCAACCCAATAAAAGGAAATTTAACAGCTTAAATGATCTTGACGGTCAGTTGACGTCATTTTTACTCAAAATATCCAACGCTGCAACGATGTGTGGCATGTTGCACAGTCTTGTTGGGTCCAAGACGGTGCACTTCGGTGCATATCTTCGATTTAGTGCTACAAATACTCTTTTATCATGCGCCTATAGTGCTCCGACCCTCATTATCTTCAAAAAAATAAAAAGCCCAATGACGCCGCCTTACCACAATGCACACCAAATGGTAACTTTTTCATCTAGTGAATCACATAAGGATTTTCCTCGCCCTATATGTGGCAATTTTGCTTATTGACATACCCAGAGAGGAGGAAATATGCTTCATCAGAGAAGATTTTCTTTGACAAATCAGTATGAACTTCCTACTGCTCTAACACTCAATCTGCGTAAATTCTTTACTGTTCGTGGTCTATGGGCTTCGTTTCTTGTGTTGAGAGTGTATGCACAAGTCCTGGGTCAAAATGTGCCAAAGGACGAGCTCAAAAGCTGCTAACGCCGACGAATTCACAATTCTGGGCCTTTGGCCGCACTTTTAGTTACAGCAGCAATATTTTCGGACCTTACCATATCTGCAATGCTTCCAGTCTCTTCAAATTTTGTCACTACGTCGCGATTTGCTCAATCAGTAGACGATATTTAGATCTCAAATGAAGTCTACCGTCTAGCTGTTTTATCAGCTGATAACCAAGGAATTTAAGGATCTCTTACATCCTCTTTCGGTTACTGTACTACTCCACTGATCTCGACGTGATCTCTCTCATACAATTATGAATCTTAACCATGACCTTCAGTGTGGGGATAGATACGAATCATTTCTGGTAATATTTTAACTTACTTAGTTTACATACAAAATTCTTTCAATAGATGGTCTCATATACTTACAAAACCTGGTAATGAGCATAGTACTTGAGTGAAACTTTTCTATAAAAACTACAAAACCTCTGGGAAACTTCTCTCTATCTGCATCGGTTAAAAATTCGGTGGCATTGAACTAACCACCTCTGCTTCTAAGTGGTTTCAAATCGCAACCTTCACAGCCCTTGACAAGGTTTTTCAAACGGCAACGCTATTTGCTAAGATCTTCGTTCAGCTGAAGCATGCACTTCTTAGCATAAAACACCTGAAGCGTCGTAATGACGATAAGAAGTTTGTATTCTACGGACCACACCTACATTTTGCTTGATATTATGGTAACTCATCACCACTAAAGTACCATAAAATGTATATCAAATTAAGCCAAAGGACGGGATTTTCTACCATCCAATCCAATTAGACAATCACACCAAACACAGATACATTAAACTTGGTCATAAATGCACACTCATGCTTTTCCCTATCCGCACTTTTAATTAAAAAAATGAAATCTGCCATTTATTTCTCGACGAAGTCTTTCCGTCTACACCTCCTTTGCCTACTCTTCATTCCATTTATCATACTTAACCAATGAAAGACTCTTTAGTATAATTTCCATTTGGCACAGGCAGCATAGTAGCGGTAAGTACATTCGCGTAGATCCCACTCTACATGTGTCCTTGATAAAGTCATGGAGCTGTCCTTGTGTTACCAAAAATGCAGGTGATTTTTCATCATTAAGTACGTCAGTGGTGATTAAGTGACACTGCGGCTGCTGTCGTTCTATGTACGGTTTCCCCAAAAACTCAATGTATCTTGACATCAGCAGGGGCTGTTTAGTTAAAAGCAAGTATCTACAATAATGTGTGTGCGTGTTTACGAATTGCATTAATCATGTTCATTTAATCTCAATTGTTGAGTAATGAATTTTGAATATTTCCAAAATCATTTTGGGGGGATACGAGTAGTACGCTTTTAGTAATTGACGTGGAGTCGATACTTCTGACGAACGGTCATATGTGATGTGCGTTTTAAAGGCTTTGCGGTTTAACACGCATAATTTGCCTTTCGAATGCTTAGCACTTAATATTTGGAGTCCATACGCATGGTATACACTTTATATACATTTTAGAGTGTGCGATAAAGTACTTTGGTTTAATTCAATAAGAGGATTTCAAATGTTTACTAACTGATCGACAAGCTCTAATTTATGTTATGGTTATGTTGCTATGTGCGTGTAGTTGCTTAGTTGGTATTCGTCTATGGCGAATAAGCCTTTTTCGTAGATTGGGTGATGGCAATTTATTGCGACAACTAGCTGCATTGGTTTTGACTCATAGAATGAATGAATCGCTACGCCCAAGCAAAGAGGGTTTTCAAATTCTAGCCACCACTATAGGAAATACTGATCGTCCATTTTAAAGGAGAGCAACTACTCTTAATGTAGGGAAGTTTTACCAAAAGGTAAAAAGGACGTGCCACGCTAACCGGACCCGTACAGAAACCTATAGAGATGAAGAAGGAAACCTTTTTCTGCAGACTGTGTAAGTCAACGCATACCAACATACCGCTGTCAGGCAGAATGGACCATTCAACATAGAAGATGATAACCAAAACTTGCGTCCACCTGACCAAAACGAAGTGAGGATAGCAATATCCAAGCTTAAAACCAACAAGGCTGCTGGACCTGAGTTGTTCAAATCAGCTGGAGATGACTTCGTAGAGAGCATACATGCTGATGAAAGGAATCTCAGCATCATTTGCCCGATCCACAAGAAAGGAGATCCCCGTCAATTACAGAGGTTTTAGCCTTCTTAACATCGCGTACAAGATATTATCTGCCAGGGGGTAAGACAGGGAAATTTTCCTTCATTCGAATAGAATACTGCTTTCCTTTAAATGGCATTTACGACGAAGCTGGTGTGAAGGCTTAAGTGTCAATGATTGATGGGATACTGATAGTTGAAGATATATCATACCAAACACCTACAAAACCTGTCACTCTTAATTGTGATTATATTATAGGAGAACAATGCCCCGTAGTAAAGGTAACACGTAACATACGGCACTAGAGAACTTCATCGCTGAACAAGAAGCTGCTACTTTTACCTATAGACTAGCCAATCGTTTATTGGTATAAAGAATAAGTAACGACCAAGTTAAGTTTCTCAATAATTTTGGAGTTCATAGCATGTCTGTGAGAGAACAGGCGAAAGTCCACACAATCATAATCTTTTGAACCACCTATGAGTAGAGTTGCGGTCCAACAGAGTGTAGCACTATCTTATCCAATATGCCAGGTTGAATCATATATGTTGGCAGTCGAATTTTTCAGAAATTCCAAAACGAGTTCCGATTTTTAATTTAAAACTGTTGAGCGACATGCCTTAGTGGTTAAGTGTGTTATCACTGAGTGAGAGGTTCAATGTTCGAATCCAATAATACATGAAAAAAAAAGTTTTTTCACGGTTTCACCTCTCGCGAATGTCTGACAAACATCCGGGAGTAAAACTGTCATGAGAAGCTTTGCTCAATCGAAAAAAAATTCCCTTCAGAAACGGCATAAAAATATATGTCCCAACCATTCGTGAGGCGCACAGTACGAGTGGCCGCAAGAAGCTAGGCCAGGTCCTGAATTGGGCTGTTAGCACCCATTTTATTTATGGTTATTTTGCTAAGCCATTAAATGGCTAAATTACTGGAGACAGTTTAACAGATATGCCAACGATTCCCATTATAGCATCTGATGTGATTTAACTGAACAAAATACTATAACTTGGAATGGACCTGTTTAGGCCCTACCTTTATACATTTCTTTTCTTGTCTAACCTCAGCCTACACACTCTGAAATTTTGATCTGATACTCGTATATACCTGTATAAGTTCCTCTGTCCGATGTCTATACAAAAAATAACTCGTACCCCAAAGACCTAAGAAGCTCAAATTTTGCTGTAGGTAGCGGCTACTACAGAGGAATGGGGAAATATTTCAAAGTTTGAAAGTTTCCACATTTAAATGGTTGGGTATCTGCAGAAGTTATCGTCAATGAAAAATGTGGCAAAATTGCATAACATGAACTAAATTTATGTAATTCTGAAACCCGTTAATTCAATTAGCACCAACACTCCGGTTCAAGTCTTCAAATACTATGCAAGAAGAATTGTTATAATCTGACAGTTTTTACAGAACTCATTTATTGAACTATTGACCCGATTGACACCATAATCAGTAGGTCCTAGCTCATTCAAAAATTATGCAAAAATAATAATTGAAATCGGTGTCTTCTTTCAGAAGTTATTGTAAAAGAAAGGGCTAACAGACACACGAACAGATGGACAGACACATCTATACAGCCGCAGAAAACCACTTTTCTTTACATTTTTAGTCATTTTCTTAAAAATAATTTGTTCATTCAATTTTTAAAGGCGGCCACAGTGTAGTGAGTAGTGTGTTCGCTTTCGACCCGAACTGTGCAGGTTTGAGGCCGGACGGGGAACAGCTACCACAGTCACCCGAACATATAAAAGAGAAACGAATAAAATCGAAGTTTCTCCAACCACTACAACAAAGCAGTTTTGTCTGATAGTAAATGGACTGAAAATTGAGTTTGAGTGCTCCGGAATTCGGAAATTTCATTAAAAAAAAAAAAACAAAAAATGCATCTAAAATAGACATAAATTTCGAAGAGGGCATCTGGAAAAAGGTGTTTAAGGCCCAATAGAGACTTGAAACGGCCATAACAGAATGAAGAGTTTAATATTCATATCTGGAAAATTCTCGGCTGCAGATTGGAGGGTAAATTTCAGGTGCAATGAAAAGAGAGGATAGCATTCAATATCCATTATAGTTTCAGGAGAACCCTGGTATATAAGCTGACTGGCATCATAGAAGAGAGAACGAGAGAGTGCCGACAGCCAATTTCACCTTACTTTAGATGGCGTTACAGTCTGGGGTGGAACTGGAATTAGAAAATATATTAAAACTAAATATGTTGGCGAATGAAGCAATCGCAAAAACGGGGGTGGAGGACACTATGTCATTCAATTCAAAGGGCTCTACTGTTACACCCATTGATCATCAACAGCGAGACCACTCTGCAAAAAAAGCAGGGGGAACTGAAGGATGTCTGTAGAGAACAAAAATCAAACAGCACATCACGCCAAAAGTTGTCAAGAGCGATACCACTAATCCGAAGTTCTCCTGATTTAAAAATCTGTATTTGACCCTCGCCAATGAATCGGTTGTTCAGCATGTTGAAAAATTCACTACATTACTCGTAAGATGTGTGCTTAATTTATTTTCGAACTACCAAACAGGATATAGCTTCTATGGCAAAAAAAGGTGCAATTTATCCACTGATCTCTTATTTAATCGATTAAGAAATGGCTTGGAAGTATCTAAATATAATAAGCACTCGAGAACATTCGAAGCTAGGTAGAGTTGGAGTGAAGAGTACTCGTAATGAGGAAGCCGATAAGCTCGCAAATCGGCTTACATCGGGATACAGCCTTCGTAAGGTCACAGGTCTTCTATTATCCAGAAAGAGATGGCACCCTCTGGAGAATATTTCTAAAACTGAGGCAAGCTGAAATACTCCTCGAGAACTTCAACCGGACCAAATCGAGGGCCTTCATCGGATTAGCCAGATATGTGCTGCAAACTTTAGTGAGTTTTCTATTAGGAGACTGAAAACTCAAACAGTCATCTTAACCCATTTGGGCCCAAATAAAACTTCGCGGTGGCAATAACAAAATTTCTTTATTAATTATTAAAAACTATTATTGTTATAAGAAAATAATAAAGAAACAAAAAAAAAAAATATATATCCTTCATTGGAAAAAAAGCCGTCCTCAAATGGGAACACTGGGCTTAAGCAGTATGAAAAATTTCAAAGCATTCTCTTTTAACGCATAACACACTTTTTGCATTGCCAACTTGCTTTTTATGACACATGGTACATCTTAGTTGCTGGGAAAGTTTTTTAGATAGTGACTGACCTCATCATACTGCAAACTTGGCACAACAGAAGCTGTTGGACGCAAATTTTCACTACTTGTGTGTCTCAAATAGTGACGAGTAATGTAGCGACGAAATTGAAGTTGTCATCATTCGTTAGAATGTGAAGGCGCCATGCGTTTGCCACGGCTAGATCCAGCATGTACGTGAACAAAATCCACTACCATTTTTTGATACGTATAGCAGTGCGGTAGAATGAAATTGATTGATCAGCTTGATCTACACCACCCATAGCTTTGAAAAACATGCGGAATGCCAACGTCTACTTTTTTTCTTCTCAGAGGGAGGACGCTATCATAGTTCGACCCCATGGTGCAGACACTGTTGTCCAGCCAACGGACGAATAAAATTTGGTTGACTTGGTCGAAACGATACAGTACGGTTTTTCTTTTTCATTTCCTTCAATCCAACTAGAGCGCACTTCTTGTTTCTACCTTCGCGAACGATACCTGTTGCACGAAAACCAGCTTTTCGTAAATCTCGGAGCAATTCGAAACTAGTGAAGAAATTGTCACAGTACACCACATGGTCTTTAGCACTTGTGCCTAGTTTGTCGAGTAATAGCTTTACCACACTTGTACCCAGAAATTTCTTCATAAGTATATCTGCAAGCTGTCGCACCTTACACATCGGATGATTCGACTGCGACAAGATTGTCACAGAAATGAAGATATTTTTTTATTTCTTCAAATTGATTTCTTGGCATAGCTCATGGTACAATAGACACATTACAGTCTTCGTCCAGGCATCAATACAAACGTTCCCGAGGCAATGAATGGTGACCAGTCAATAGAAGAATACCGACGAATGTTTCGAGTTCATCGATAGATACTTTGAAGTTATGCTTGTTTTTCTGAGCCGCGTAAATCTGCGAGTATTGAACAATTATGACGAAAACTTCAAAAATTTGCAATGGATTTTGATTTCTCATTTCATCCAACAATTTATCGGGATGCGCTTGCACAATACCTTCAGTGGAAACTATAGGCTCATAGATAGGCTCTGTTTTACGCCAGCGAGGTTCCTCAAAATTATTTCTACGTCTCTTGATTTCAGCGAGCGGTTCGTCATCGCTACTGTCCCATTCGTCTTCACCTCGATTCGTAAATACTTCGACTCTACCTGGTATGTGTCGCGGAATAGCATTGCTCTGAATATGGTCTTCATCACCTTCTTCTTCATCGGTAAGTACACTTGGTTCTGGGGGAAGTGCAACTAAATCTATCTCTGTAACATCGTCGTCCTCAAGCATTACAGCATCGACTGCTTCTTGAAGCCCGAGGTAGTCGTTATGACTTCTGAATGTTCGTTTAGCCATTGTTTATACTCGGACAACAATTACCTTTGAAAAAAATAAGAATAATTTTTACCCCTGATGTTCCCACTGGCCCCAATTGGGGACACCGTTATAAAACTTTACCTTCTATAAACGATGTTCAAACGATGTTTCCTCGGATAACAAAATTTTATTTTATAGTGTACAATATATTTATGTAATTTTTGTAAGAAAACTAACAGACATAGTGGAAAAACTTATAAATAAAAATTATTTATTTTATGTAGTCACTGATCAGTGAAACAACTCCACAAGATGCGCCGCAAAATCACTTTTAACTATTTCTGATTACTCTTTTGTCTAATAACACGTCAGTAGCTTCTTAACCATCAAATGTTAACAAAAGAAAGAAGAAAAAACAGAAATATTATGAAGTTTACGGTATTTCTTTAGGTGTCCTCGTTTGGGCACGGCGGGCGTATATGGGTTGAGAACCTAAACCTAGAAAGCGAATTTCTTGAACTTGACTTATCTATAAGCAAGCTGAGAAGATTTCGGACCACATTTTAGAATCACTGCGCTGATTCACAGTAGACTAATCTGTAATGTGGCAGACCAAATAGACGAGGAATTGTAACTAAATGTAAGCAACTTCTCTGATTTGTGAACATCCTCAACCTGGGAAGAGAACATAAATATAAATAAATATTTTGGCCCTCCCTGTCTTCTCGCAGCTATTCATGCTGAGTGACATACGAATGCTAGGGACCTATAGTTCTGTGCCGTTTCCGGCGGAAAACTTTGTGCTTTCCACTCAGTGATCACGCACTTGACCGCGGTGCCCACCTGGAACGAGAAGGAGGCATCATATTTCTCCTTAGATCGCAGTCATAATCCTTATTCATTCAAAAGATGGGACGGTTGTAATTTCTGTATCTGTCGCAAGCCAATACCGAATTTTACATGAAATGCTTTATTTTAAAGTTTCTAAAAATTCTGTTTCAATAAATTCAAGTAAATGTTACAGAAAATCTCGAATGTATATCAAAGATCATCAAATTCTTATAATTCAGACACAAAAATGTATCTTAAGGAGTTTTCGTGAAGTATAGATCCATCATTAAAAATTTCTAAGAAGAAGTATGAGTATGTAAAGGATCCTCTGAATGTAGTACCAATGGAACAGCAAAGACTTATTTCCCATTAAATTAACAAGGAATGTCCTTTAAAGTATGGGGCCAATGCACCTCAGGTGGAGCATTATCACTGATTTGATTCACTGCCACCAGTTTTCCAGCTATTTTCTGTGATTCTATTTCCTTTCAATATTCTCAACAATATGTGGAAAAAGCAAAATCGAATTCACAGCAATTTCCTGCAGGAAATATCCAATTTGAGTCCAAGTGCACTCGACGCTATTCCATTACGGAGAAAACTTTACCATACATGTACAGCTGATAGCATCTACTTCACAGGAACATTTCCAAGTGAAGGTACTTCATAGGGAGCTCTTCTTTCAGCAATTGAACTTCAATGGTATGACCTAAACAGCGCGTCGGTGGGGATGTTCAGTATTCCCTTACATACTCAACGAGGCATACGAGTACATATCGTGGTCCGGAAAAAAGCTGTTGGCTCCAAAAATGTTTCGTATTTTGTCAATTTTGCGGACTGGTGTGTCATCGAAAAATCAACACTGTCCGATTTTCTACTTGGGGCTATGTAGAATGCATGGCATGGGCAACCGACAGAGAATAGGTCACATATTTAACTGACGCTTGTTAAATAAGGCAGTGGGGTCGTAAAGAGCAGACTTCATTCCATGCAGGGGATGGGACACCGGAATAAAATTATGTGTTTTGGAAAGTGAATGGAGAAGGAATGTATTTTAGATATGCCATTCGTTGTTATGCAGATGAGATGGTATTTAGGCGTCAAATTGTTTCGATTTGCTTTGTCCCATAAAATAGACTAGGGTATCTACATCTAAGTGCGTTTGAGTATTTTAAAGTAGCATCAGATTTTAACTAGGTGCCGAGAGTGAACTTGAATGAAATATCCCCAAAATCAAGGGATTTTATTAAGAGAAGGAGATGTAAAATCAAATTTCAGTTTGAGGTGAATTGTCTTTGACAGTTGACTCACCTAGGCAATTAGGTGAAACAATTTCAAAGCATTTGCAGTATTCAAACAAGCCAGCTAGAAAGTGATCTAAAATTGCGCTACAAAGTGTAAAGTAGTGGACTTCTTCAATAAAACGAATTTAATTTCAATACACATATTCCAACAATTCCTCCAATCTTCAAAAGACTTTTCATAGGCCCATTTTGGAATTACCTTCAGTTCCTTCTGTGAATTCTCCTTTATCGCCTTAATCGTCTCAAAACGCTTTCCGCGAAGTCGCAACTAGAGTGGTGGGAATAGAAAAACGTCACAAGGAGCCATGTCAGGCGAATACGGAGCTTGTGGAATGGTATGAACGTTGTTTTTGATCAAATAGTCGCGTACAAGATGAGATGTATGAGCCGGTGCGTTCTCGAGTTGTTTCTCCACAATTCTGGCCTTTTGCGACGAACATTTACCCTCAAAGGCTTTAATACGAGTACACTTACGTAATACTCCTTATTTACTGTCTGGCCTGGCAGAAGAAATTCGGAGTGACCCACGTCACAGCAATCAAAGAAAGCGGTCAACAAAGCCTTGATTTTGGATCAACTCTGTCGTAGTTTTTTGGGTTTTGGCTCGTCTGAGAAGCGCCATTCCGATGATTGTTGGTTAGTTTCGATGTCATATTCATAGACCCATGTTTCGTTACCGGTAATCATGCTATCGATAATATTTTGGCCCAAAGAAAGCATTTCTTTAGCGACATCAACGCGATGCTTTTCCTGCAAACAAATTCAAAGCTTTTGACAATATCTCAAGCGCGGTTGGGAATGGGAAATTCCGGGTACATTTTGATCAGAAAGCTATAGATTGCCACCTAAGCAAAGAATTTCTGAAAACAGCCAAACAGTCGATTCATAAGGAACACTATCCCAATATAGTACCCAACCTCTGAAAAATCAACTATTTCCACGAGAACAATAGCACCGAAATGATATCTTCAGAATGGTGAAAATCTTCCCATCCTTTGCTCTATGTGCAATTTGAAAACTCTCGAAGATGTTGTACACCTTATGGCGAAATGTCTTATTTTAAAAGAATTCCGCCGCATTTATGAATGGCACCTTAAATGGCTTTAACAACTGAACGAATCTGTACAAATTCATCGAAGATAGCACGGGATATCGTTGAATGATTATAAGCGAATCCTTTTAGATTATGTAACCTTCTGTAACGTCAATCTGGTAGACGGCTTAAGGCTATAGATTTTGTAAACCATTATAAATCTAAATGAAATCTATAAAATAAAATCTCTTTAATCTAAATCTAACCTAATCTATCTAAAATGTGATGTAAGGGTTATTTTCTCTTTGAATGACTGAAAGTGCATATGTACAGGGTGCGCCATCTTTTCTGTCGGTATGTAATTATTGAATAAATTTATTCCAACCGATTTCCATATATGAGGTATTTTTATTCAATTTGGTCCTTTACAATTTATTTGGACTAGCTTTGACTACAACATCAATCAAGTGGCCGCTTCTATTGACCGAAGTAAAATGTGTAATTTCCGCTGCGTTTTCCATAACTTTTTCTAGCATCTCGGGCGGTATAGCGACGATTTCGGCACGAATGTTTGCCTTGAGTTCGTCAATGGTCTGAGGCTTGCTGGTATACACTTTGCTTTTCAAATAACCTCACAAAAAGAAGTCCGAAGGGGTCAAATCTGGAGATCTGGGTGGCCAGTCAATGTCTCCATTTTTTGACAGCACACGTCCAGGGCATTTTCTTTGAAACTGCATTGTTTGATTTGCAGGGTGGCCAGACCTTTTCCATACATTTGTGGGCATACATAATGAGCCAACATCCACCGATATCGATTCCCTTCGACAGTTTCGGCTTTTCTGAAGAAAAAATGGCCCAATGATGGTGTTGGCGCAAACGCAGGCCAAAACAGTCACTTTTTGGTCATGCAATGGTGTTTCATGGATCTCGTGTAGATTCTCCGTTCCCCAAATGCGGCAATTTTGCTCACTAACGGCGCCAGAGAGTGTCAAATGGGCCTCGTCGGTCATAAAAATTTGCTTCCAAAAATCAGATTCAGTGTCAACCATTCGAGCGACTGTTTGGCCTTATTCCAAGCGACGTAAATCATCCTTCAAAATGTGCCGCAAGGTGGTTCCACTGACACCAAAATGCTGAGCGCGGTGACGATACAACAAATGTGGGTTCTCAGCAATACTCTCTGTTTGTTCATTGGAACGTCTCGGGCGTTGATGAACGGCATGTCAACGATCACCCACTTTCCCGTGCTCAACAAAATTCGATATCAAACGACGAATAGTGTTGTCAGACGGTGCTTGTTGGTCACGATATTTTCGTCAATATGCACGTTGAGTTAACACAACTGAACGACTATTTTCAATGTACAGCGTCGGTGTAAAGCGTTTCATGGTTAAAATTGACGTTTCGAAAACACGTCTACTCAAGTCAATCTGTTGATAAATGTCAAAGTTATTCAATGTTTACATACCGACATAAAAGATGGCGCACCCTGTATATTCCTGTATTTGGTCCTACTGCCAAAAGGAAAGAAGCCCCCAGGAGAACCATCATCCTATCGCCCAATATGCCTATTAGACACCATGCGAAAGATCCTCGAGAAGATAATCTATAATAGATTACTCGCAGTAGCAGAAGAGAAAGGAGCCCTCTCAGATCACCAATTTGGCTTCAGAAGAGCACGATCTACTGTTGATGCCATAAGAGCGGTAGTTGATGTGCTCTACGGCACAAAGGAGTATTGTGCAGTAGTAACGTTGGACGTTAAAAACGCATTTAACTCTGCAAACTGGTCGTTTATTAGAAGGTCACTTGCCAGGATGGATACGCCATATTACCTGCTACGGATAGTGACGAACTACTTCAACAACAGGAAGCTGGGGTACAATACCGATGAGGGGGTAAAATACTACAACGTGACTGCGGGAGTTCCACAGGGATCGGTTTTAGGGCCACTACTGTGGAACATCATGTACGACGGAGTCCTATGATTAGCGCTATCTGGAGGAGTAACGATAATTGGATTCGCCGATGACATTGCAGTCGTGACAGTACAGTAGAATCAGCTACAAATGAAGCAATTGCCCGGATAAAAGATTGGCTAGTATCCGCCGGACTAGAACTAGCTGACCATAAAACAGAAGCTGTTCTTATAACCAGCCGGAAAACCGTCGAATTTGCCAACTTTCAGGTGGGTAACCAAACCATCAGGTCGAAAGAGGCAGTTAAATACCTTGGAGTAATGCTGGACAATAGGCTACGGTTTAAAACGCATGTTGATTTTGTTACCAAAAAAGCATCACGAATGCAGGGAGCTCTCTCGCGTATCATGCCTAACATCGGTGGACCTGGATACGCTAGAAGGATTCTACTCTCTAGAGTTATCACCTCAGTTCTGTTATATGCCGACCCAGTCTGGGCGGAGGCACTGAGGACGAAGGAGACCAAAAGGAAACTATCGTCATCATACAGACTCTGTGCGCTACGGACAATCAGCGGCTTTCGGACCATCTCTGACGAAGCTGCATTTGTCATAGCTGGAATGGTCCCCATCGATATTCTCGCAGATGAAATGCTGAGGATATATAACAGAAGAGCATTGAGTCATCACGACGCCACTAGTATCAAGGTGATAAAAATTGAAGAAAGGGCAGCGTCAGCAGCTATGTGGCAAGCTCGTTGGGCTAATACAACAAAAGGCAGATGGACATACAAACTTATACCGACAATCCAAGATTGGATAAGTCGAAAGCATCGAGACTGCAACTACCATCTAACGCAGTTCCTGTCTGGCCACGGTAGCTACCGCAAATATCTACACCGAATCGGACACGACAACTCACCATCCTGCCCGGAATGCCCAGGTGAAGATGAGGATACGGAGCACGCAGTGTTTTACTGCACACGTTTCACGGCATGGAGAATTACTCTGCCAAGTCCGTCATTACTCCTCGACCATATGTTACGGTTGGAAGAAAATTGGATGGCAATATGTTCTTTCGTAACAACTCTACAAAAAGAGTTGCGGAGAATAGAAAAGCTAAGAAGAACAGCAGAAGCAACAGAAGCATCAGAAGCAGCAATACAAGAAGCATAGCATGAATTGCTAACCAGCCCCGCGAAGTAATACCTAACGGCAGTCCCGCGGGGAGAGTGGTTGAAGTGTGTAGGGTGTGTGTTTAGTACGTAGGCGTATTCCTGGCATCGAGTACTCAGGTTTGCGAATCGTGCATGCTAGTAGCACTCGGGCTACTAGTATCTATGAAGATTACACATCCCTGGCGCAATCCAAAAAAAAAAAACCCTGTATATTCTAGATGCTCCTACTCCATCTCTGGTTAAGTATGGCGGTTGTAGAAACTAGTTTTGTTAGATTTAAAAATGCGATAAGGAAACTTAGCATTACAGCTGTTAGTACACACACTGTTCTTTGATACCGGAGCTGTAAGCATTTTTATTGGGTGTGGGGTTGGTAGGAATACAATGTCCACATTGGACTATTAACTACCACCAAAACCCAACTACAATGCTTTCCGTTAACATAGAAATGACCACTGCAATACTAAATTTCGATCACGTACTGGTCAGAGGGAGAGAGAGAGAGATAGAGAGAGTAGGCCACATGCGGCCTTCCTTGATCAACTATGAGAATCAATATCATGCCCGATGAGTGAAGTTTCAGTTTTCAGTTATAAAATAGAGAGAGACTCGAAAAAGTGATTTACCCGAGACAAACCCGCACTGGTCATTAGATAGCCTTATTATTTTCCGCAGTCGGCCATCTAATACCCGTTCAACGATCTTCTCGGTGTGTGACATCAGCTTGACAGAATGGTAGCTATCGCAGTTTCGCGTATCGCCCTTCCCTTTGTGCAAAGGGAGAAGATAACTTTCCCTCCACTGATTTGGCATTGGATCACCGCTCATAAGTTTGGAGATAAGAATCATGAGACATCTGGACCCGATGTCTCCCATCTTTTTCCAGAACTCAACTTCTTCGACAGTAATGTCGGATATTTCGTCATGGTTAGGATCGGCTTTCGGAAAGTATAGCCGGGGAAACTGTTCGTTCAGAAGTCTTTCACAATACTGTCGCAATCTGTGGAGAATTTTGTCGTCTTCCACAAGAAGCTGGCCTTGGGGAACGAATCTCCTGAGCATTTCTTCTTCTCTGGGCGGCTATTTTGAAGATATTTGCTCCCTTATTCAAGTTGTTTTGTCGAAGCTCCTGGATAGCCTGGTTCCTATCAGACGCCGAATATGATATTTCCTCCAACTCCCGATAGAGGCCTTCCATACTGTTTGCTTGTAATTGGGCGCACTTCTTCTTCACGAGACCTTTGCAACATCTATATATCACTTCAAGGCGAGCTTTTTCATCTCTATTAGTAGAAGAGCACTTTGACCAAGCCTTGAAAACCGTTTTTTTTTCCGTATCACTACTTTAGCTTCATCTGTCTACCACCATGTTTCTTTGGCGTGTTGGCAGGGGCCTTTCGACGTTCCAAACAGTGATTTGGCTCTCTTCAAGCAAGATCGCTATAGGGAATTCCACATATCTTGTGCTCTGCACTCCTCATCACCGACCTCATCGATGATGGCAAAGAGGTAATTTGTCATGTTGGTAATAAAAACTTCGCCTTTCCCTTTGTCCAGCTTGTACCAATTGATTTTCTCAGTCACCTTTGTTTGCTTATTTGTTTTCTTCCCCGTCTCCATAAAAATTTCTGTCAGAAGGAGACGGTGTTACTGGGTGATCGCCTCTCCCAGGATCACTTGCAATCTTTAACCCGCGGCTTCATGAAACTGGCTACCAAATGTAGGTGATCAGGTGCCGGCTTTGTTTGACGAACATGGTATTTAGCACGATAAGACCGTATGACTTACACATGCTTAGGATGTCTTCACCTGGAGAATTCCTGGTGCCGTACCCCAGTCCTCCATGGCAGTCTTCATAGTCTTCATTTGTTTTCCCGACATGCCCGTTCAAATCTCCGCCAACAAACAAAAGCTCTTCCTTTGGGATGTTTTTGTTGAGGTTGTGAAAATCCTGTTCGCATCCGACTTGGGGAGCATATGCTTACAATATTCCACACCTCACCCTGTATCACCAATTTGAGAGACATCAAACGGTCACTGGATTTTGAAATGGTCAAGATGTTGCCAAGTAGCTCTGCCGCTAGGATGATAGCAATTCCGTTTTTACCTTGTTCCGATCCATAGTAGAACATCTTGTAAGCTTTTGTCTTAACATCCAAGAAACGCGCCCGATTCCCGGTGTTTCGCCATTTCGTTTCTTGTACACACAAGATGTCCACTCGCCTTCTAATCATCATTTCTTCAAGCTCGTAGCTGCGACCTTTCATACTTCCAAGGTTCCAACTCGCGACTCTTAGGTTACGCCTAAGCCGTTGCATTATTTTGCTATCCCCGCGGAAACCGAACAGCTTTGACCCGAGCATTTCTGCTCGTTCCTGGATCACAGCCATGATTATTATAGTTTTCTTTTATATGCATGTATTTGTAATTTAATTTTGTTAAATCAATTGACTTTATTTTGTCAGTCTATTAGGTTTTTAATTAAGTTTAAAATTTAATTTTATAAGAAATTTTATCCAGATCACCGACAGACACATACTTCTAACCCACATCAGAATTTAATTTTAAACATTAAATTGTCCATGTCATTTATTTGGCAGCATCATTGTGTACAACTTTACCTTTGAAATCCGTAAAATGTCAACAAAGCACCGCCAATAATTAGAATAGAGAAAACTCCCAACCAAAAAGGAAATAAATTTCGATCCTTGACCCAATACCATAAATCCCATTTACCCTTAATTCAAAACTTTAACAAAGCCACCATAGTTTCATTTTATAATACTATACGTAGTCTGCTCAAAATGATAATATATTATATTCTCTCATAACCCTTCCTCAAGATGATCTAGGTGGCATAAATGGGGTTTTGATCCCAAAATTGGAAACCTTTCCTTTCCGCAATATATCTCTCACTCTGCCTGGCATGGTGTTTTGATATAATAATTTCCTTTTTCTGTATGAAGATGGTAATTTATCTCAATGTTCGTACGCAGCATGCAGACAGACAATTAATCCTTTGTGCGTGGGCTCAAATGTCCTTTTTACATCGCAAATGGAGCTACTTTCCGTTGGGCCGATATTTATGTGACCCTAATCTGTCATAAAAATGTCAACTTGAGATCTTAGATGGAGCGGAAAATACGTATCTGGCAATAAAAATGTTTGTGCTTTAATTTAAAGTGTATCTGACAGATGTCTGTTGAGTATTTCAACTCAAGTATTCATGGATGGAATTTATATATATTCGTATAACTCGCTCGGACGATGACGACCCTTGCCGCATCCATCAGTCATGACCCATAACACAAAGAAATTTACATATATGTATGTATATGGGTTCATTTCTATAGTTACGAATATAAGTATAACGAGGGTTGTCGGGTTTGATTTTGGGTCTATCTTATTGCTACGAGTATGTGAAAGACTGAACTAAAGGCTAAGGTACTGCATTAGCTTTTCTCATTCGAACTTGCTGAGCGTGTAAAGGAGAATTCATTGAAAAAAGAAAACATATTTTAATTTGAATGCCTATTCCTGTAGGATATGTTAATTTGAATCTATGGCTTGTAACATAGGGAAATAATAAGGTTTCTTTAACGATCTGGAAATGTCCTGCCTATCCTACTCGTATGCTGAAAATTGTGTTACGACTAGTCGAAGGAGATAAACCAAAATACATACGAAAATGTGTGCTCGATGGTAGCAAATGCAAACAATTCCACGTCAGTTGCTAAGTGGAAGGATGTACGTTAAATTCCAATTCATGAAAATGGGCAGCTATTATTTGAGGAGTAAATAATAAGATTAGGTGCCGGCTTAAAATACATTCATATGTCTTTTAATAAAGAAGAACATACTAGCGTTACCAGCCTAGATAGGTACATATATGGAACATATGAAGTGTATTCTAATACGAGTACATATCTGATATTGTCATACATATACACCCCGCGCAACAAAAAAAGCCGCATACGGGTTTTCCATTTTTTTTGCGCTAATTACCTTTAAGGGTTTCGCCGAATTATATTTTATTGCTTCCGGGTTAGGTAATGCACATTTTGGAATGTATCGGAATTCGTTCTGGAGGTATTTAACAGTGCGTGCAGTTGTATTTCTTAAATAAAAGTGCAAAGAGTATATCGCGATGTCTAAAAGGGTACAATTGAGTAAAGAAAATAAGGCAGTTATCGTCGCCTTATCCAAACAGAATCAGTCATTTCGTGAAATTGCTCGACAAATTGGATGCAATGAGAGTTCTGTAAGAAGATTCTGTAACAAATATCAGAAACAGGTTTAAAAATGCATCGGAATTAAGAGCTGACCTGCGAGAAGCTACTCGGGCTGAAGTTAGCGTCAGAACTATCCAGAATCGTCTCAACGAGATGGGTTTGCTAGCAAGGAGACCAGCGAAAAAGCCACTTCTGACCAGCAAAATGAAGAAAACGTGCCTTAGCTGGGCTAAGAAAAGGCAAAACTGGAGTGTTCAAGATTGGTCAAATGTGGTGTTCTCTGATGAGTCCAAGTTTAACCTAATCGGACCGGATGAAAGGGGAACGCTACAGCGACGAATGCATAGCTCACACTGTAAAACATTCTCCTTATGTTATGGTGTGGGGATGCATCACCGCAATCGGAGTTGGATCTCTATTAACGCCATGCAGTACAAACAAATTATCTTAGATGGTGTTGTACCGAGTATGGAAATGATAACAACAGAAACATCAAAACCAATTTTTCAAGATGATTCAGCACCTTGCCACCGAGCAAAATCTGTGAGTAATTCGAGGTTTTTTTTTCATATTTATGGGTGTTTTGAAAATCTTATGATTTTAATTTTTAAATTTCCCCCACAGATTAAAACTTTGAAAGAAGAATTAGGAATAGAATCCCTTATTTGGCCGGGAAACAGTCCAGATCGCAACCCCATCGAAAATGTCTGGGCTCTTATGGGAAAGAAGATCGAAGATAAAAAACCAAAAACCATGCAGCATCTAAAGAGCATCATTGAAGAAGTGTGGTTCAATGAAATTAATAACAATTACCTCGGTAATCTCTATGCCTCCATGCCAAACAGGGTTCATGACGTTGTTAGGGCGAAGGGTGGTGCTACGAAATACTAGAATCATTTTTTAGTATTATGAAAGTCTTAAATTATGTAAAAAGGTTTCTTAGTTAATAAAAATATTAAAAAAAGAAATTTGCTTTTCAATTTGTTGCTCTTTTTTTAATTTATGTACAGGGTGGCTGATGAAAGCCGCTACCCAAAAAAAATTTAATAACTTTTTTTCTATTTAATGAATCTGGTTAATTTTTTTTTATTTTGCAGATTGATTTTTAGATTTAACAAAAATGGATAACTGGGACACTGAAACAAGAATTTGGATTGTCCGCCGCTATCACGCACTGGAGTCCGTAGTTTCGGTTCAAAGAGAGTATAGGCGCACGTTTGGCGGCAATCCTCCGAGCAGATGGACCATAATGAGACTTGTTAACAATTTTGCCGAGCATGGGATAGTCGAAAGAAGACCTTACCATCGAAACCCTTCAGTTCGGACGGAGGAAACAATCGCTGCTGTAGCTGCTGCCATACAAAACAATCCAAGAGTTTCGACAAGATGCTTATCTGCTCAAATGGGTATAAGCAGACAGTAATTGCAGTCAATTACGCACAATGATTTGGACTTATTTCCATATAAAATTCAAATGGCCAACAAACTGAACGCAGCAGACTTGCCGATTCGCTTGGAATTTTGCCAGAAGATGCTTCAAATGGTGGAAGAGGACGGAAACATGTTGAACTGTCTTTTTATGTCTGACGAGGCCCATTTCGATTTAAACGGTAACATAAACAAACAAAATTGTCGAATATGGAGTGCTTCCAACCCACAGATACTCCATGAGACGGAATTGCTTCCACTTCGTGTCACAGTGTGGTGTGCAGTTTCATCATGCTGCATTGTCGGGCCCTACTTCTTCGAAGAAAACTGTCACACCGTTACGGTTACTGGAGACCGTTACTTGAGCATGTTGAGAGAGTTTTTCTATCCAGAATTACGCCTAATGAGAATTTCTTTCAACTCTGTGTGGTTTCAGCAAGATGGTACAACTCCTCACATAGCCCGGCCTGTTATGACAGAATTGCGACGAAAATTTCCCAATAAGCTGATATCCAGAAACTCCACATTCCGTTGGCCCCCCAGGCACCTGACTTTTTCTTGTGGGGTTATTGCAAACAGGAAGTCTACAAAGCAAAACCAACAAATTTGAATGAACTAAAGCAATCCATTCGAGAAACAATTGCGGCTATTCCTGTCTCAACTCTCCAAGCAGTAATGCACAACTTTTTGGTAAGATGCGGCACATAAAAGAAAAATGAATTCCATACACTGAAAAAAAACTTATTTGAGTTTCTTAATGTAGCAATATTCATCAGCCACCCTGTATATTGATAGTACTTGGGTAATATCTGATATTTTGTAGTCTGATCTTCACGATCATTGCTTTTTTTCAATTAGGCTACGAAATGTATTGTCAAATTGGGGAATGTGTTAACTTAAATGTTAAACATCAAAAATACAAAGTGACTACGCAGTGATTAGTCATCATTTATTAAATTTCTTCCATTTTGTTAAAAATTACAATGTGCGGCTTTTTTTGTTGCGCGGGGTGTATGTATAATACATAAGTCAGGATGGTATTATGATCTATTTATTCCAAAATTTTAGAATGCTTCCAGAATGTATGACAGTTGTATTCTCGATCTCTTTAGACTTTCTGAGACTATTATGTAAAACTGTAAAAAGGTCGTTAAATTTCAGAATTTTGAAAAAGATTTTTAAACAAATTTTTACTTGGAACTTTTTAAGGTTTCAAAATATGACATTTTAGTCACACACTAAAGGATATGTGTGATAGCAATGATAGTTTTTGCAATTATTATGTTTCAGCAGCTGTTAAAGTTCCTAATGACATCCAACTGTCAAAATATTCAGCAAGGTTTGCCATTTTATCATGCATCGTTTGACGCTTCCCGAAAGTGTGAAAATTATTAAAAAATATTATCGAAATTCCGGCTCAGTTGTAAATACGCAACGTGAATTTCGTAGTGAGGCCGGTCGTCATCATGGCTTCAGTGCGCAGGCAATTCGTCGCACCGTGGATAAGTTTGAGACTGAGTACACTCTCTTGGATCTTAAGCCACCAACCAGATAGAGATTGGTGCGAAGTAAAGAAAACTTAGCCGCGGTAGCGGCCAGTAATGAAGAACACCAGTAATGTCGATTCGGCGCCGATCAGCTGAATTGGGCATTTGCCAGAGAGTTAACCAGGCTTGGGCCTACATCCATATAAGATTGTGCGGATGCAAGAATTGAAGCCGGACGACCATAGACAACGCCGTGAGTTCGGTAATTGGGCGCTGAAAATGTTGGCCGGAGATCCGGATTTAACTGGGTCATCTCACTGTGCGCGTTTATCAATTGGTCGCCGCGATCATGAGACTTGACACCCCTCGATTATTTTTTCTGAGGCTACGTCTTCCTTAGTCTACGCATACAAACCTACTACTTTGGACGAGCTCAAGGCAGACATTCCAGACGCTATTGCCTTACTCCGGCACATATTGGACCCAATCATCAAAAATTGGACCAACCGTTTGAAGTACTGCCAGTGAAGCTAAGGTGGGCATTTAAATGATGTGCTATTCCATACATAATGACATGAATGTAGCTTCGGAAAAAAGCCAGAATAAATTTGATATCTTACACCGTTGTTGCTTTATTTAAATTTATTTTCCTATCGTTCTTATCTGGTCACCCTATATAATAGAAATTTATTACAATCTATAGATAGAACATTTAGTAGGGATAACTGTTAAACCATCTGTTAAATTTGGCAGATGTAAAAGATATTTTTGTTCAGTATATTTTGCTAAATCATGTTTGAAAGACTCATGCTTCAACAACGCTTGTGTGTGGTGAAAATTTATTTCAAACTTTCATGTTCTGTTCGCCAAACTTATAGAGGGCTTCGTCCATTTTTTAAAAAATCGTATTCAGTGACGAGACTCATTTCTCGCTTAATAGGTATGTTAACAAACAGAACTGCTGCATTTGGAGTGAGTAGAATCCTGAATAAGTTCTTGAATCACCATAACATCCAGACAAATGCACAGTTTGGTGTGGTTTACACGGTGGTGGCATCATCGGTCCTTAATTTTTCAAAAATGAGGCCAGAGCTCGAGTTATGGTCAATCAAGATCATTACCGGATCATGTTCAACGAAAATATCTTTCAAAATGTGCATGACATTGATCCGGGCAAGATGTGGTTTCAACAGGATGGCACAGCAATTCAAACCATCGATTTATTGAAATCATTCAATTTGGAGAGAAGGTGACTTTGCGAAATGGACCTCCTCAATTGACCGAAGAGATCATGCGATTTGATACGTCTGGACTGTTTTCTTTGGGGCTATCTGAAGGCATTGGTTTGTGCGGATAAACAGCAACTATTGACCACTTAAAAATCAATATTGTGATTGCTATTCACGATGTATAGGTTGATTTACTTCAAAAAGTAGCCAAATATTAGACCGACAGGATGACCTTTATAAAACTTAGTCGAAGTGATCATATGCCCGAAATTGTATCCACTCATTAAATGCCAAATAAAACAAAAAGGTGGCATTTTAATTGATTTTTGTGTGTTTCATTTCAATTTAAAATTCTCACGCTCCAAAGAAAAAACCCTTTAGATACTAACGTGGACGAAACCTTTTTACTTGCACCTATAAAGGCAAGTACGTGTATTGTCTTCCTGGAAATTTTCAATCTCGTAATCTTGATCAAACACGGTATTACTATAATAGCAAAAGTCCCTCAATTCTGTCCGTCTATTCGTCTGTGTGTATGCATGTCTTGAAGCGGGATTAGAATTAATGGTACATCACTAGCTTTCCCTTCGGTTTTGAAATAAAATTTATTCTCTAGAAAGCAGCTTAATTGATTTAAGAGTTTAGTTTAAAAAGTGCGTTAAATACCATCTTCGAGTACTATAAGCAGTGTAAAATTAAAATCAATGTTGAAAAGTCTCAATCTATCTTTTTCACCAGAAAGCAAACAAATTGATTCTTACCAACAAATAACCTAAAAAAGCAACAACTGTGATATTCCATAGGTTAGCTCTGTCAAATACCTTGGTATTTATCTCTGCACCATTCAGCAGGACCGAGATAACAAAGGTCTTATACAAATTGCTCGTGAGAGGGGTTTGCTACTCAGTTACCTTCTTAGCCTGTAGAAGTAGCGATTAGCAAGAGTAATTTTTCCCTTGTTATTGTCAGAGTTCACCGCAGAGCCTCGGTAGACAAAGTCCAAGTCTGTCCAAGGCACTGATGTTGAGTGTCCTTTCTTATATACAGCATATATTTCGTGTTGCCCTCATTCACCGCTAAACCCATTGTTGCCACTTCTGCCGCAATACTAACAAATTCCCCACTGAAAGCCTGCTGAGTTCTTCCTATTATGTCAATGTTATAGGCCTATGTGAGTAGTTGCACAGTTTTTTGAAAAATTGTAATTCTGGTGTAGGTATGTGAGTTTCGTACAATTTGTTCAAATATGATTTTGAAGAAATTGCATAAAAGCGCGTCACGCTGTTTAAGTCTTCTTACTAACTTCAATGGAACAGCGGAATTCTCTAGCAATATCCTGCACAGACGGGCAAGTTTGGCAGGGATGCCAAAACTGGAGAAGGTTCTATAAAGCTCGTCTCTGTACACGCTATCATAGGCGACTTTAAAATCGATGAACAGATGGTGGGTATAGATTTAGAGTCCCTGATCTGCTGTAATGTCGATGCTAGACTTTCCGGTTTAAAACCGCACTATTAAGGGCCTAGCAGGTTGTTGACGATCAGTTTTACGTAATAATGCAGATAAAAGCTTGTATGCGACGTTGAATACTTATTTCTTGTAGTTGGTGCAGTTCCGAGGGTCTCTCTTCTTCATGATTGCGCAAAAATTGCATTCACCGGGTATATTTTCATCCGAAAAAAATTTTCACCTCATCCAGCTTTGAAAAGTTCGGCGGCTAGATCTTGCAGCTTTGTTGGATTTAAGCTTCGATATGGCTATCTTCACTTCATCTTATCTAGGTTGACTGGATTCTTGTCTGTCATCGTCAATTTTGAATGGTTCATCCTGCCTGACAACGGAATGTTGGTCATCATCGCCTTTCAACAGTCTGCAAAAGTGGTTCTATCAAATTCTCAGCACCTACTGTGATTCTACTGCAGCCTTCGGTTCGGGCTTTGTAGCCATGACACGTTCTTCTCACCTTTCGGTAAATTTGTCGAACCTCATTTCTGCAGTATTATCTATCTATCGACTCAACAGTGCACTTCTCACTTAAAAAACTGCTCATAAGTATCGCAAGCAGTCTTCCTTTCAGCTCGGTGACTTCTTAGCATTACTACTGCTAGTCTTCTGCCCTTGATGCTGGTGATACTTGAGAGATTAAAGGAAACACACTGACAGTCTATAACCATTCGACGCTGACATTTTTTACAGTAATTTCTTGGCGTTGGACCAAAACCATTCTTAAAATAAATTTAATATAAACATCCCATTTTGAGCATGCTATAATTGCTTCTTCTAAATTAGTATTCTTATTTGTTCAAGTCCCTTTTGCGGATGCTATTAGATATATTTGCCCATTTTCTATAAATATTCACTCTGATTTTATCACACTGAATAAAAATTAAGAACAAACACTGTTCCATTGGTTATTCAATCCATGCCACCACCAGTAAGCCCACCACCAGTCACAAAATATCTCTATCATAATCCCAAATCTTAATTAGTCCCAAAAAAATTAAAACAAAAAAAAAAAAAAAAAATCCATTCAGGCACTCATTTAAAAGTTTATGATACTTTTTCTTTCTCATCCGGCAAAATTCATTAATTGTAGCGACTGGTAAAATCCCAAAATCTCACTCGATTAAACAGGCTTCGTGAACCCCCGCCCTCTCTGTCGAAAGGCTAAAGAAAAATCCTGGAAAACAAATCCATATGCTTATTGAGCGCGAACCCTCTCGAGCCTCAATTAATCGCTTAACAACTTTTCCATTTTCCACCATACCCACAGCATTCGGTATTTATCTACAACGCTATCCTGCATAATTTTCCAAATGAATAAATATACGACCTTTTTTTTCCTATGCTCCTTTTCTCTCTCTCTCACTCTATGTATATATCGGTCCTCTAGGCATACCGAACCCATTCGAATTCAAAGAAAATGAAATATCGTAGTAATTTGGATTTTTATTTTTACACTCCTTTTCGAATCTGATGGCCAAACACTCACAACTTCATTCGGGACTGACTGGGATATCTTTTTATCTGGTGCAGAATAAAGCCATACAAATTGAGGCTTCGTGTACAGGCCTGTCTGACTGAGAGGCTCTACGAAATTAAAATCAGTTTCGAGGATAACAAAATTTGTGTCAGTATATTAAAAAAAAAAAGCGCCAGCAGGACTGACAAGAGATGAGGGGCGAAAAAAAAAAATCTGAAATCCGTTGAAGAAAATTTATTTCACCCGGAGAGAAAAAAAAAAAGTGAAATTGAGTGTCCCCGTTTGTAGTGGCGTGGCAATTTCGTGTCCGTGTCGAGTGGCCGATGTTTCAGTGTTAAAGTGGACGTAAACCCTTTTTACGTTTTACAGGAATGGGTAGTTGCTACTGCTGCTGCTGGTGGTGTTTCTGTGTTTTAATGCCCTTGTGGCCAATCCGAGATAACAATGAAATAAATAAATTGTAATAAATAACTTCAGCCTGGGTAATAAATCCTGGTCCGGACATTTGCATTCTAAATCATCCACCTATTTATTTCGGTGTCATCTGTGTCGTTGTGATGGAGTGAATCCGGCTTATGGAATTACACTTACCTACTCTCGTTCTGAGTGGATGCGTTTACTGAGGCGCATGTGGAACTTTTTTTTTAGTTTGCTTTCAATTGATGCAATTCTGCGTTGAACAACAAAATTGTTATATTTTCGATAAAACAGATGTGACTGATTGACAACTGCAACGACAAGGAAACTGTAAGCCTGAAATATTTGTATTAAATGCATCCTAAGCCCCATGTACATGTTGTTCATACCCTATTCCATAGCTCATACTCGTATTAAGGGATTCACTTCGTAAGCGTCGTATTTCGTAAATTTTAATGCGGCTTCGTAAATTTGTTCGATTGAGGCTTTTACGAATTTGCGATACTCTAACGATGTTGGTACAGAAATTACTTTGCAATTGCAAGTCATAAAGCTGTCGGTGATTGAAAATAAAATAAGGGACACGACTGGGTCGCACGTACTTATTCCAGACGTGCTGTTCGTTTGTAAATGGTTTCGATTTCAAATTTAGATTTTTTATGAAAGCATTAAGATGAACAACTTTTTTGATCATACGTCAAAAATTTGAATGCCATGTCTTACTGATGAAAGCCGCTACCAAAAAAAAATTTAATAACTTTTTTTCTTAATGAATCTGGTTAATTTTTTATTTATTTTTTACAAGAATTTGGATTGTCCGCCGCTATCACACACTGGTGTCCGTAGTTTCGGTTCAAAGAGAGTATAGGCGCACGTTTGGCGGCAATCCTCCGAGCAGATGAACCACAATGAGACTTGTTAACAATTTTGCCGAGCATGGGACAGTCGAAAGAAGACCTTACCATCCAGAAAATGCTACAAATGGTGGAAGGGAACGGAAACATGTTGAACTGTCTTTTTATGTCTGACGAGGCCCATTTCGATTTAAACGGCAACATAAACAAACAAAATTGTCGAATATGAAGTGCTTCCAACCCACAGATACGGAATTGCATCCACTTCGTGGCACAGTGTGGTGTGCAGTTTCATCACGCTGCATTGTCGGGCCCTACTTCTTCGAAGAAAATGGTCACACCGTTACGGTTACTGGAGACCGTTACTTGAGCATGTTGAGAGAGTTTTTCTATCCAGAATTACGCCGAATGTGAATTTCTTTCAACTCTGTGTGGTTTCAGCAAGATGGCGCAACTCCTCACATAGCCCGGCCTGTTATGACAGAATTGCGACGAAAATTTCCCAATAAGCTGATATCCAGAAACTCCACATTCCGTTGGGCCCCCAGGTCGACTGACATTACTGCACCTGACTTTTTCTTGTGGGGTTATTGCAAACAAGAAGTCTACAAAGCAAAACCAACAAATTTGAATGAACTAAAGCAATCCATTCGAGAAACAATTGCGGGTATTCCTGTCTCAACTCTCCAAGCAGTAATGCACAACTTTTTGGTAAGATGCCGCTCATGCATCAACGAGCAGGGGGGGCATTTAAATTCCATTATTTTTAAAACTAATTGAGCTATATTTAATAAAATTGAATGAGCTTTAACATGAATAAAAGAAAAATGAATTCCATACACTGAAAAAAAAAGCAATATTCATCAGCCACCCTGTATATCAAAAATTACTTAGATATCAATCGTTCGATTGACAACAAAAGCCTTAAGCACTTCAATTTCTCAACAAAACACCAACGCCGCTCAATCAACATTACCGGACAGCAAGTCGAGAAAGTAAGCAGTTTTCTATATTTAGGAAGTATGGTCTCAGTACCGAACTGGATATAGACAGCAGAATTCGTAAAGCAAAGGATGCGTTCGGTTTGTTGTCAAAAATCTGGAAAAGCAATGATTTCAGCACAAAAACCAAGCTGATCAAATTTGGAAATAGTGCTACTTTATGGGTGTAGTACTTCGAAAGTGACCAACATCATCACAAGGAAGCTGCAAACCTTCATAAATAGATTTCTTTTGTAACATCCTAAGGATCTTCTATCGGAATCGTATATCGAATGACTAACTAAACTACACACGGTAACGGGCCAGAAGCCATCAAACATGGAGGAGAAAGTGGCAGTGGATTGGTCACACCTTACGGCGCGAAGACAGTTCCATTGCAAAGTACGCCATGGACTGGAATCCACTTAGGCAGACGAGTGGCCCACCCTAGGCAGACATGGAGAAGGACAGTCGAGGAGGAATCCATATCATTGGGGATGACTTGGAAGGAACTCATGCGCGTTGCAGAAGGCGTTGTTGACACCCTATGTCCCACGAGGGGTCAGAGGATAGAAGTGAGTAAGTGCAGTTTAATAAATGTGTTTAGAAGGCCTCATTTAAGATTTGTGACCGATTTTATAAAGCTATACAGTTTACCCCAATCTTTTCCATTCAATAAATCTAAGATTTCCTGTACAGATTGAGCATTCTTCTCCCCAGTGAGCACCCCAAACCCCTTTAGAAACTGGCAGGTTTCTATAAAGTACCGAATGTCTTCTTTCTCTCGAAAGTTGCGTAGAGTACAGTCTACAGAACGGTCGGATCGATGCGGTAGTTTAGACGAATAAGTTCTCCTCTAACCTTGAATATCGTGAAGATCCTTTCTATGTTGAAGCGGTCATGGAAGTAGTTTAATTCATCCAAGTCGTGCTGAACAATCCGAAATGTTTCTGATTTCACTTTTCTTTGCATTATTTGAGAAACACCGGAAACTACAAGCTTACATTTTGAATAGCAGAATTTGGAATAAATCTTTTCATCATGTTGTACTTGTGTATATTGTGTAAGCTTCCAAGTCTTGACCATTCGCTGAAGAACTGGAGATATCGTTGTAGTTGGTATCCTACAGCGATATTGGGAACCCGGTGGCGAGGTTGTGCCATCGCCTTCGTAATACAATTGAAGTGCAACCGTATCGTAAAAGTACACAGTGGCGCTAGCCCCGTTTCAAGATGGATCATGTAAGTGGGAGTGTTTCCTGGCAGTCTAAATTTTGTTTCTTTTATAAAATATCGTAATAATTCTTCAATTCTTAAAAATGGAGTGTTTACAGCATGAAGATGTATGCTGTAAACACCCCATTTTCACGATAATTGTTTGGGTATTTTTCCGAATTGTTTGGTGGGACAACACCTATATTAAAGATACAATTAGAGGCCTCCAAAAGTATTGCTTACTTACTTACTTATGTCCTATATCCCCTTGTGGGTCCTTGGGCATCGACTACGCCTACGCGCTATCGTGTACGGTTTCTGGCAATGTGTCTCAGCTCTCCCCAGCTTTCCCCAACTGCCGTGCTTTCTTCTCGACTGCTCTGCGCAATGTTCTCCTTGGACCACCAGGTCTTCTGCCGTCCTGAGTTAAGGGGTTCCATTGCATAGCATGGTTCTCTATGGAGTCACCCTTTCGGAGCATGTGACCACTGCCACTTCCGTCGTTAGCTGGTTGTGCCTATTGGTTCCCGACCAGTTCTCTCGTAAACATGTTCGTTAGAAATACGATTGGGCCACAAAATCTTTAAGATGTTGCGCAGGCACATATTAACGAACGTTTGCAGCTTTCTGGTGATAGCGGTGGTCACTCTCCACGTGCTGCATCCATATAACAGCACGTTTTCAACGTTGGAGCGGAACAGTCTTAGCGTGGTGTTCAAACTGATTGCATTGCTTCGCTATATTTTGGACAACATCCCGAACGCGGAGTTTGCTTTTCGATTCTGTTGGCTATATCCAGTTCGGTTCCACCATCGGTCGAGACAATACTCCCAAGATACTGGAAATCCTCTACTCTCTCTACCGGTTGTCCAGCAAGGCATATTTGAGCCGATGAGTTCGTTTCAAGACTGATAATTTTAGTTTTTGTGGTATTAATTTTCAGCCCGACGACGACAGCCTCCCTCTCTACATCTGCTGTCATTTGGTGGAGGTCCATAAATCTATGAGATTACTCTCTCATAGATACGTCGTCAGCGTAGTCGAGATGTTTAAGTTGGGATGTGAGAGTCCATCGAATTCCTCCGTTTCCCGTCGACGAAGCTGCACGAAGCACATCGCTAATCACCAATAGGAATAGTATTGGTGAAAGAATGCAGCTTTGTCTTACCCCACTTTGGATCTCAAATTCCTCAGACAACCTTCCTCTGTGCAGAACGTGACATTTGGACCCTTCGTAAGTAGCTTTGACAATAGCAATTAATTTATCAGGAATACCTCTCCTGTTAACACTATAGAACGCCTTCTCAAAATCGATGAACAGCAGGTGAAGTGGCGATCGATATTCAACGCACTGTTCGATGATAATCCGCAGGGTATTGATGTGGTCGACACAGGAGGATCCAGAGCAGAAACCTGCTTGTTCGGCATCGAGTGTGTCTTCGAGATGTTGTTTGATTCGCTCCAGGATAATTTTAGCTATTATCTTAGCTACAGCAGGCTGCACGCAGATATCTCTCCAGTTTCCGCACTCCATTAAACTACCTTTCTTAGGAAGCTTGACGATCATTCCCTTTTTCCACTCGTCATGAAAGCTCTCGGCTTCCCAAGCTCTATCTATAAGTGGAAGCAGAACCTCAGCCGATGTTGTTGGCGCTGCTCGTAAGAGCTCTGCGGGAATACCGTCAAGTCCAAAAGTATTGCAATAAAATCCTCTGTAACATATTTCAAAAATGGGACACTATCTTCCCCCGGCACCTATCATTTTGTTTGTTTAATTTTTTCTGCAATTGCAATAATTTTTCAGAATTATAAGCTACTGTGCAAAACAGAAGCCTATTCCACCAAGAAACGCTTTGATTTTTGGACCCAGATTCTTGTAAAGGCCACAATAAGGAATTTTCTACGAGTACTATGGCGCTTGAAGGCCCCAGCCTCAAGCCTATCTTGATTTGTGACTTATTGACTTTGCGTTACATTCATTTCACGTACCTGTATTTTCTACTTTCGGAGGCGGTTTCGTGCCTTAAAGGTTTTGAAGCCTTCTGGCGTTCGTACCGCGCATGGACGACCAGATCGCAGGTGATCTTTAAATATCTTTCCGTATTCCCGAAAAATTGTGTATGACAGTAAGCAAACATTAGGCTTATATCTAGCTGATGCAGCTTCTTGGAAATCTAAACTTTATTCACACCACACTTATCAAGAGCCACGATTGAAACACGATTTACTTTCTGATTCCATTACATAGCTAAAGCGTAAGCAAATTTGAAATTTGAAAAAAAAAAAGAAAACAATTGTGAAGTTAACTGCTACAAATGTTATGTCAATCTCTGGATACGCCTAACCCTTGGCCACTCAATAGATGCAGTAGTAAAAGTATTTTTATCTCTACTAGGTACTTGCGCTGTAGAAGCAAGTAAAAATAGAATTAATTAAAATAAATCAATAAAATGCAAATGTAAAGGAAAACACGAAGGAAATAAGTGAACAACTATTTAAAAAAAAAAATTTCCCAATAAACAGGTGATTTTAATTCGGAAATAACTCCCATGAAGTTTGAAATGGTCTCAATCGTGTGTGTATGGGATACACTTTTTTCTTTTTGGAAAAAAGACGTCGAATCAGCTTTTTTGAGTAGAACTTGCTAAACGTCGCTTTAACGAACAAAAGTATTAAGAACTTTATTATCCAGAATACAATTTTCTATAAAAAAGTTCTTAACCATATTATTCGTAAAATGGATCGTTTTTGAGTTGAAACCGCGATAATTCAATGATTTTCCTAGAAATTCATGGAATACAAAGTTGGGTTTTACACTGGTGATTTTATTTCAATTAATTACAACAAATATTACTGCATTCATAAATTTCAAGTATACTGTTAAAGAGTTTTAGTAAAATACACTCTTTCCTCTTTAAAATCGAAGGTAGATACTCTCCTCCTCTATTTCTATTTTAAATTTATATATTTGTGAATAGCATCGAAAGTTATGTTAATAAAGTTCGTCCGTCCGTCTGTCCATCATTCCATCCATATGTGGCTAGTTCTTGGGCCCTCGCAAAATATGTAGACGTTGACTATCTCTACTATTTGTCCGTACATTATACAGAGCCACGCCCATTTTGTTGGTGTTTTGGAGTTTTCATCAAAATATCATGTTTAAAAAAAAATCTGTGAACTTCATTAATAAATAAATAGTGGCAGTCACGCCTACTCTCTTCAAAGGTAAAGTCATACCAATAGTTTTTCTAACTTTTTCTGATGCTAAATAGCTGCATTTGAATTGTATAATTTTAAATTTAATTAAATTAATTATTTTTAAATTTAATTAAATTTGAATTTAATTTCTTTAGTCTACGGAATATGGGTGAAGGTAGAAAGGGGTGGAGTAACAATTATTTATTTTATTGTCAGGGAATCCTTTTTAGGTTATACTTGTGAAGTTTCAAAAAAAAATAAGTTAAAGTCGGTGGTTATTTTAAAAATGTTAAATATTGAGTTCCGCGCAGTAAACAAATTGTCACTCACAAAACAAGGAAAGTGTGTAAAATATGCTAAGGGAAATGCAAACAGTTTGGAAAACTTCTTGCCCTGGTAAAATCATGATTTTCAACTGGCCGGACTTCATTACCGCTCTGGACGGTCAATGATGATGTCATAACATATGAAATGGTTCTAAAATTAGAACAATTCCTAATGGAAGATAGTCGACTCAATCTGAAATAAATTGCAAAAAAGCTTCAAAATATCCAAAACAACGAGTTTCAAAATTTTGCACGATCGCCTTGAGATGTCAAAAATCAGCTCAAGGTGTGTGTCCATAATTCTTACGCCGCATAAAAAAAACTGTTTGGAATGTTGTTAGCAGTTTTGGGAGCTGTGTGGAGACAATCCAGCAGAAGTTATCAACGAAATTGTTACCGGAAATGAAACATGGGTTCATTATTATGACCGTGACGTAAAAGTGATCCAGCCCCCAAGAAGTTCTAGGTTCATCGGCTGAAAGATCATAGCAATACTGTTTTGGGATTCATAAAGAATCCTGTTAATAGATTATAAGCCAAAATGCACCAGCATTACAGTGGTATGATGCTTAAGAGAATTTATTAAAGTAAAAAGGTGGAGGAGATTAACAAAAGTGTGCTCTTACTTCATGACAATGCACCGGTTCACAAGGCTCAAATTGCCATGGCTTCTATGAAGTCATTTGGCTGCCAGGAACTAGGTCACCCACCTTACAGGCCTGACCTGGCACCTAGTGTTCCCAAATTTGAAGAAGAACTTACGTGAAAAGCATTTTGATGATGAATCACTGTAAGCAACCGTAAACCAATATTTTATAGGCAAACCGAAGAATAATTTTTATGAACAAATTGAATCTATAGATCCAAGAAGTGTATTCATGTTCAAAGAAAAATAAAATTGAAATATATCCATGCCTTTTTGTTCCATTCCGTGAACTTAAACATTTCCCTTTGCATATGCAAATACTTGCTACTTGTAAAACTTCAGGTTTAAAAAAAAAAACATCAAAACGGATTTCCTATTAAACCAAATATTTTCTTTCCTTTATCCTAACCTAAGCGGGTCGTATTGTAATTTTATTTTTACTTTAATGGGTACCTTAAGATCATATAGAGTATGATAGCCTTTTCAGGGTTCCAGTACTTTCAAGGGACCAGAATTAAAGAACAGAATCCTTCTAGTGAGACCTAGTTTTCTGTCCATCTATCTTAGAGCAGAGTGGAGTCGTACATAGCTCTGAAGCAAAATTTTGGAAAAGTGAAAAAATAACAAAGTTGTGGAGGTTAGAGTAAAATTGTGAAAATTTTTTTTTTTTTTATAAAAACAATATGCGTGTCAAATAAAAGATCATGATACGTCGAATCCAAAATTGTTATAACTACTTTAACAAATTTCGAAAAAAAATCAAGAAGATGCCAATTCTGGATGAAATCGCTAAAGCCGTAACCAAAATATAGCCAATTCACCGAAGTCCGATGTTATTCGATTTTTTAGCAAAGAACTGAGTATGCAGTCTTATTGCAAACATTTATCTTACCTCAGGTATATATTTTTACCGAAATCTATGAGGCCGTTTTTAAAAAAATTGTACTTCTACAAAATTGGAATTAAGTAAAGTACAATTTGTGATGTAATAACTGAAACAAAGCAGTTAAAAACTATTTGTTTGATATTTAGGAATATGTTTATTATAATTGTTTTGGAACTCTCGGCATAAGAGGAACTTTAATGCTTGGGCGTCTTTTTTATTGATTTTAAAATGACCTTCCTTATTATTTGGAAAATAGTTTTTTTTTTTTTTTTCCGAGGGTAGGTAAAAAATCTTCATGAAGACACTATGAGGATCGATAGTGTGAGAGAAAAAGTGTGAGATTTTTACTCACTAAAAAAACCTCCCTTCGTGGTAAATTTCTTTGATTACTACAACTAAGTTTTTACTTATCCAGCAGTTTTTCTTTCACGTATTGAGATCCTTTGGCAGGTCCCTTTCCATTGAAAGTTCCAGCTTGTTCCGCAAATTAGACGCGGTTTCTTGCTATCGCGTTAAGTCGAAAGGTTTAGTCCTTTGTAGACGACGCAGTAGATTCCTCTCATCTAGAATTCGAAGGACTTCATTGTTGACGTGTCCTTGTAATCTGTCTTTATGCTTACGCGCGTAGTTTTTGATTTCATGTTCGACTGTTACAATTCCTAAATCTCTATGGATATCGCTATTTCTAATAAACCACGGTGCATTAACTACTGATCTTAGCACTTTATTTTCAAAAGTTTGTAAAACATTGACATTACTTATTTTGGTACAACCCCAGAGTTGTATTCCATATGTCCATATCGGCTTTAGCACTTGCTTGTATAGAAGCAGTTTGTTCTCTATATTAAGCTTGGAATGTTTTCCAAGTAACCAGTACATTTCTCTGTATTTGGTTTCGAGTTCTTTACGTTTCTTCTTCACGTGCGATTTCCTCTTCAGCTTAGCATCAAGTGTCATTCCAAGATACTTAGCCTCGTTTGCAGACGGAATTTGAACCGAGTTTGAAAAGATTGGCAAATTATTTATTTTCTTATAAGTAAAATTGACATGAACAGATTTGTTTTCGTTTAAAGATAGTCGCCAAATCTTTTTCCATTCATTTACTTTATTCAATGCTTCTTGCAATTTTTCAGTCGATTCTTCGATCGTTTTACCCGTTGCCAGGATGGCAGTGTCGTCGGCAAATGTAGCTAATACGGTGCCTTCTTCTTGCGGTATGTCGCGAGTATATAATATAGGTATAAAAGCGGTCCAAGGACACTTCCCTGCGGCACCCCAGCCCTTAATTCTTTAAATTCCGAATATTCGTTTCCGTGTTTGACTCGGAAAAGTCGATTCGTCAAGTATTTTTCCAGAATATTATATAAGTGTTCCGGCAGAGCTTGTCGTAATTTATATTTCTAGCCTTCATGCCAGACCTTGTCAAAAGCTTGAGAAACATCAAGGAATACTCTCGAGCAAATCTATTTTTCTTCGTAAGCTTTTTCAATTAAATCAGTTATTCTATGCACTTGGTGCTTGGTTCTAAACCCAAATTGGTGATTGGGAATAAGAGATCTTTCTTTTATAACCGGCTGTAATCGCTTAAGTACTATTCTTTCGAAAACTTTAGACATAATCGGCAGCAGCGAAATAGGTTTATATGATTTTTTATCATTCGGCGATTTTCCTGGCTTCAGAATCATTATTACTTCCGCGACTTTCCATTGACTCGGAACATATCGCTGCGTTTATAATGTAGAGGAACTTAACTAACGCTTTTCTAGGCAACGATTTCAGAAGCTCTCCTGTGATTAGGTCGTATCCAGGAGCATTATTCGGTTTCAGTTTCTTTATTTCTTGTTGAAGTTCGGTCAGCCTTGCATTTCTTACTGTGTAATTGTGAAGTGCTATATCCGACGCATTATCATTTTCAACAAGCGCTTGTCCGTCAAATGGTTTAAATGTTTCTTCTAAATGGGCGGCAAAGACTTCTGCTTTGTCTTTATCATTCTTGGCCCATTGGTTGTCAATTTTTCTTGATTGGGGCCGCTTGTATTTTCGGTTTTTTAATACCTTTTATAGCTTTCCAGAGCGAATAATTGGAATCTTTGTCCGCTGTTAAGCTTTCAATGCTGGTTTGTATTGTCCGATTTTTAAAATCAATGATGGCAAGTTACATAAGCGATTTAAATGCGATTTATATTGCGGAGCACGAGTTTGTTGCCATTTTTTACGCGCTTTTCTCTTCTCCCTTACCATTTCTTTTATTCCCGGTGGATATTTTTGGGCATGATTGACCGGCGTTTTCCTTTGATAGGGAGTATTTTTCCACGCGGCGCGCTGCAGAACTTCAACAAAACGATCAACTTCGACTTCGAGTTCAGAAGACGTCCTAAGTGATACTCTCAGTTCGATATGTTCTTCAACGTCTTTTTTAAAGCCTTCCCAATCAGTTTTTCTGCTAGTTAGTCTAGCAGGTACATCTTTTTTTAATGAGGCGTTCGCTCATCGTTAGAATGATAGGGGAATGATCGGAAGAGAGATCAAAAGTTTCATCAATTTTAATACAGTTGTTTGGTATTCCTTTTACAACAAAGAAATCGATCAGATCGGGTATTTCAGTCGGCCAATATGTTGGTTTACCAGTCGAGTGAAAGTCACAACTGTGTTGCATGGAGGCATTGTAAAGTGCTCTGCCTTTTTGTGAGACACATCTTGAACCCCAGAAGGTGTGTTTTGCATTAAAATCTAATTTCGAAAATAGTGTCAAAAGTTTGATAATTTCTAAAAACTTCAAAAATTTCAAAATTTCCCTCTCATCCTTCCATTTTGGCTTAGAATATACACATATGTCCAATTCGAAGAAATTTTGTTTCAAAGTCCAGCCTAGTAGGTTAACTGGCTTACCTAGAAAAAACTATCATCGAAAACAGTGAGTGCTAGACTTGAGTGTCAGAAATTGTAGATTTCATCTGTCACGTGCCTAACTAAAGCTTTGGTGCAATTTTGTTTTTATGGAGATGGTTTCGTCAGAAAATCGGGATGTACTAAGGTGATAATTAAGAAATGATAACAAGGTACGATATAAGTGGTTTAGCTTCACAAATATTTGCTAAGTAACTAAGCATCCAACTCAAAAAACACTGTAGGGCAGTGGCGTGGCGTCCATACAAGCCGATTCCTTCCGGCTTCCCTTTTCAAATATCAAAAATTTTTATTTCATCGAACCATTTTTCATAACTTTATACACGCTCGAAGATGAAATGCTACGACCACTTCGGTTGTTTATTCATTTTTTATTCATGAACTCCGCTAGCGAGAGACAACTCTTTTTTGAAAAGGCATATAGTTCGCTTATGAGGAAAATAACCCGGGATTTCTCGGCTTTTGTGGATGAACATTGGTGGAGTAGAAAGATTTTAGTTCGAGGGAGTTTTTTTTTTTTTATTGTAGGCAACAAAATAAGCCGACGAAAATCGAGTTATTGGGTGATGTAGTGGTTCGAATGGCATTTGAGATTTTTCTTACTTGTTGGGTATTTTTTTTTGCAAATTTGAAATGACGGTTGCAAATCGGTTGTGTAATTGTGCGTTTGGATGCAAATTTTTGTGATTTTTGTGACTGCTAATTATTAGAAAATTTTAAAAACTTAGCAATTACATATTGGTAGTTAAGTTAGTGTTTTAAATTATTAAATTATTATAAAATAGTGAGTGAGCTAAGTGAAAAGTTATTAGCTATATACCAAGTAAGTAATTATAAATCTACTCAAGAGGTGCCCCATTGAACTTTCTTATTATTCTTAGACAAGATGTCTCCAGTTACTTTTGAGTGTTGTTTAACTGATTTTCTTCAAAAAGAACCCACGAGTTCAGTAAGCTTTCTTTCTTGTAAAAAAAAAAAAAATTATAGAACTTGGTCGCTCGACATCATCAATGAAAATTGATTATACGCGAAAGGATGGGTATCAGAAACATTTTCATGAGTCTTTTTACAAAAAGAATCCCTGGCTGACTGGCAGTTGCAAATGAAGTAGAATGTTTCGTTTTCCTTGTCTTCTTGTTTCTAATTCTCCTAGTGTTTGGAGTCACAGGTTTCTTTGATATAAGCTACTTTATTAATTCTTCCCAAAAACATATTCAAAATTTAAATATCATTCACGTCTAGTGAACGTCTTATTCAATTGCAGAGAAGACATAGAGCTTGTGAAGCAAGAAATCGAGGGTTTTGGGTCATGGATTCGTTCTGAATTTTTAAACTCATTTGACTCAATCTATGAGAACGTAAGTAACTGCTCAGTACCTCCACTTAATATTGATTCAAATACAAATTATAGCCGAATTTTTGCAGCAATTATAGATAATGTTACAAGTCAGATTAAGAACAGGTATAGTTTATTTAGTTCATATATTTTCCTTGATTTATTAAACAAATCAAAATATGAATATTTTTCTAATTCAATGCCGGTTTACAAAATATCTTCTTTAATTACCGTATTTCATGGAATTTTTAATTTTACTACTTCAAAAAAAGGAACTCAAAGTTTTATTCACTACCCCTTCATTTAAAAAGCTTGAGGTTTTTCTACTTTATAAGCATTTTAATACGGAAATGCTTAGAGATACTTTTTCTCAAGCTATAACATTGTGTGAAATCTTTTTAACCCTGCCTTTGACTATGGCCTCTGTCGAAAGATCTTTTTCGACTTTAAAAATAGTCCACCCTTAAGAAATTCCCACAAAGAAGAAAGACTCTCAGACCTGGCACTTTTATCTATCGAAAAGCACCTTCTTTTAGAAATTAAAAATAACTCAAATTTTTATGAAAGAGTTTTTAGCAGAATTCGTAAAAAAGAATCGTAGGATAGCTTTAGAGTATAAATAGGTAGTACATAATTGTAATTGCTAAATTTGTTATATTTAACAACACTCTGAGTTATCTATAACTTATATAGAGTACTTTGCCCAGAACGGCTTCTTTCGAAGCCACTTTTTTTTATGCGATGAGCTCATTGTCTACGTAAATTCCAATGGCTTAAAGTATAACAAAGGTGGCTTAGATTGCATATCGTAAGTCTGTGTTTCGAGTAAGCACCAAAATGGTAAGTCTTGAATAAAACATTTTACTTACAATTTTTTCGGCTTCCCTCTCTTGAAATTTCACTCCACGCCACTGCTGTAGGGGTATTTAAGTTAGGTTAGGTTAGGGTGACTGTTTGTACCTATGTACACACTTAAATCAAAGAAGGTCTGGATCTATTACTATTCTAACTACCTGAGGTCCCGTTGAATCAGCCTGAGTTTATTATGAAGCGAAGAATGCTTCTAACGTCAATATTCGCCAGGTCACCGAGGTTGTTCGAAAAACTTAGATAGAGAAGTCTTCTTTTGGACAGGGCTGGCATTTCCTTCTCCGCCTCATCCCTGCAGCTTCTGCAGTAATAATTTGAAAACCGCCCAGCCTTTTAGGAAAGTGCCCCATGAGGAGACCGATGACGGTGCTGATCTGCGATCGTTTTAGCACAACCTTCAGAGTGTTTTTTTAACCAGCTTGGGCCAGATTTGTCTAGACAGGAAGTAGTAAGTGTCTCCCATCTGTGATTGGCTTTTCTGATAGAATCTAGCATGAGTAAATGTTTACATATAGCGAGAAGCATACCTAAATTCGGAGGTTTATTCCTTATCTAGCGAGCGAGCTGATTTTAAATTATCTTTGACTTGCATGCAGATAGACCCATTTAAAGAGCATTAAAATTGAATGAAGCAAAGCTAAGTCATAGATAGAGTTTTGAAATGCTTTGAAAATCTGCTTATTTAAAAAATTTCTTACGAGAAAGCCATGCACTACAACTTAAAGGAGGTTTCTTTTTTTAAGTAATTATTCGATATTAAGTTTTGAATGCTATTCTGACCAGCCTACTGAAAGAGGTTCGTCATTACTTTAGAAAATATAGAGAGACAATGTACCATACGATCATTCCTAGGTGGATTGTTTAATAATTAAGAACAAGCTTTTAGTGAGATAACCTTAATCTCTTTGACTCGATGTTTTGATTTGGCCAATTTCTCAACCAACCGACTGGCCTACGAGTATCTTTTCACTTTTAAAAAAATAATGAGAGAAGTTTGCCACAACCATTTGAAGAAATAAAACCATAAAGCATGTTATATTTCCCAGAATTTTTACTTGGCAACATAAAAACATGAAAATCATCTCAAGCAGAGAAAAGTAGAAATTATTCAGTATGTATAGGTAGACCTGTAGCATTTCGATGGAAGCTCTTATCTCTATATATATAGCTATAATGTAATACTTCACATTTTTTCATCCTTGTGACCTTTCTACGGTATGTAGCAGCTTCATATTATTTATTTATTGCATTCTGACAGCAATGTGGGCGGCTTTGTTATCTATTTTGTCTGCTTTATTATCTTCCGGGAGATACGAGTACATTTTACAAGACAGACAAAAAAACAAATCTAGAGAATAATATGTGAGCATGTACTCGTACTGTAACACAAATACTGCACAACATATATGCATTTGACATTTAAAGCACAAAATAAAGAAAAACCAAAACATGTTTCCCAGTTCTCCTATATTTCATTCCATTTGTGTTTATGGTTTCTAAAATCTTGTTTCAAAGGAAATGAATAATTGTGGTTGTTGATGGTGATGGTGCGTGCGGGTCTTATATACGTACACAAAGTATCTTGCAATTCAGTTTCCTTCTTACAGCTTAAAGAAAAATCTGGTTGAAAACATTCCATTTGATATCAACCCTATTCTTGTGAACAAGAGCCGACCCTAGGTAAATAAAAACCTTAATCATCTTGAAGTTCCAGCTATCCATCGCCTCCTTTTAGTAAATGCATCGGTGGTTGGAATCGCTCATCTAGTTGGTTGATAGCATCTTATATGTCAATCAGCTGGACTGACTCACATGAGGAGTGAGGAGATGCTGGACTTTTTGATGAGCACTCACTCCGATAGCTGCATGGAGATATCCGTCCATTTAACGTAGATCTAAAGTTAAGAGTTTTTTTTCTTCATAGATACTAATAGCCCGAGGGCTACTAGCATGCACGATTCGCAAACCTGTGTAATCGATGCCAGGAATACGCCTACGTACTAAACACACACCCTACACACTTCAACCACTCTCCCCGCGGGACTGCTGTTAGGTATTACTTCGCGAGGCTGGTTAGCAGTTTATGCTATGCTTCTTGTGTCAGCTTCTTCCGCTGCTTCAGTTGCTCTTCTTAGCTTTTCTATTCTCCGCAACTCTTTTTGTAGAGTTGTTACGAAGGAACATATTGCCATCCAATTCTCTTCCGACCGAAACATATAGTCGAGGAGTAATGACGGACTTGGCAGAGTAGTTCTCAATGCCGTGAAACGTGTGCAGTAAAACACTGCGTGCTCCGTATCAAATCGGTGTAGTTATTTGCAGTAGCCACCGTAGCCAGACAGGAACCGCGTTAGATGGTAGTTGCAGTTTCCATGCTTTCGACTTATCCAGTCTTGGTTTGTCGGTATAAGTTTGTATGTCCATCTGCCTTTTGTTGTATTAGCCCAACGAGCTTGCCACATAGCTGCTGACGCTGCCTTTTCTTCAATTTTTATCACCTTGATATCAGTGGCGTCGTGATGACTCAATGCTCTTCTGTTATATATCCTCAGCATTGCATCTGCGAGAATATCGATGGGGACCATTCCAGCTATGACAAATGTGGCTTCGTCAGAGATGGTCCGAAAGCCGCTGATTGTCCATAGCGCACAGAGTCTGTATGATGACGATAGTCTCCTTTTGATCTCCTTCGTCCTCAGTGCCTCCGCCCAGACTGGGGCGGCATATAACATAACTGAGGTGATAACTCTAGAGAGTAGAATCCTTCTAGCGTATCCAGGTCCACCGATGTTAGGCATGATACGCGAGAGAGCTCCCTGCATTCGTGATGCTTTTTTGGTAACGAAATCAACATGCGTTTTAAACCGTAGCCTATTGTCCAGCATTACTCCAAGGTATTTAACTGCCTCTTTCGACCTGATGGTTTGGTTACCCACCTGAAAGTTGGCAAATTCGACGGTTATCCGGCTGGTTATAAGAACAGCTTCTGTTTTATGGTCAGCTAGTTCTAGTCCGGCGGATATTAGCCAATCTTTTGTCCGGGCAATTGCTTCATTTGTAGCTAATTCTACTGCACGGATCTGTTTAGCTACTATCACGACTGCAATGTCATCGGCGAATCCAATTATCGTTACTCCTCCAGGTAGCGCTAATCGTAGGACTCCGTCGTACCACAATAGTGGCCCTAAAACCGATCCCTGTGGAACTCCCACAGCCACGTTGTAGTATTTTACCCCTTCATCGGTATTGTACCTCAGCTTCCTGTTGTTGAAGTAGTTCATCACTATCCATAGCAGGTAATATGGCGTATCCATCCTGGCAAGTTACCTTCTAATAAACGACTAGTTCGCAGAGTTAAATGCGTTTTTAACGTCTAGCGTTACTACTGCACAATACTCCTTTGTGCCGTAGAGCCATCTTTCTCCTTCGATGGCACCTTTGGCGATATCAACTACCGCTCTTATGGCATCAACAGTAGATCGTGCTCTTCTGAAGCCAAATTGGTGATCTGAGAGGGTTCCTTTCTCTTCTGCTACTGCAAGTTATCTATTATAGATTATCTTCTCGAGTATCTTTCCCATGGTGTCTAATAGGCATATTGGGCGATAGGATGATGGTTCTCCTGGGGGGTTCTTTCCTTTTGGCAGTAGGGCCGCCTTGTTGTCATCTATCTTGCTGCATGCCCTTAGTAGCTAAAATTATTTGTACATATCTGCAGCACACAAGACAATAGTAATAGATACTCGTATTCGGTGATACTGCAATAGTCAGAGGTATTTGTTAAGGTGGATTATGTTCCTAAAGCTTGGCACTAGTTGTGTGTTACTATCTCTCCACTGCTTGAAAAATAAGTCGCATCACATTTAAGCACTGCAGACTTATGAGACCTTTTGTTGAAGACATTTCCATGTTTAATAGATGTGATAGTCTTATGTTAGCTTTTATATGCCTTCGTACTGCATTCGTCAACAGAAACCGCTCAAACTTGCTTAATATTACCATGTTCAATACCGACAGGCTAAGAGATCCCCTTGTCCATCTTGCCTTAGAAGAAGAAACAATCAGCAGCACAATGCAGGAGAGCATGGATGACCACTGGGGTACGCATCTAAGTCGGTAAAAGAGTCGCATGGCTGTTGGCAGATATTTTGAGACGAATCGATGAGCGTAAATCAATCAAGACTCGGATTGCAGCGGTCTAAGTACTATAATCGAGAGAAAATCTAGAAAGAAAGCGTAGTGTGAGATGTGACAAACGTCAGTGTCCTTGAAGCAAGTGAGTCGACACGAACTTGATAGCAAGCAGGCGTTGTTGACGTCCTACGCCCCTCGAGGGGTGAAAGGATTTGAGTAACTAATTATGTACCCAGTATATCAAATAGAAAATAGTTAAATGTAGATTAGATTGAAATATTCATCGCTTTCTACACATTCATAAATTTAACACCATAAATCTTCCATGTGGAAGTAGCTCTGTACAATATACTCTTCTTTGAATTTTGATTGTTCAAACCTGACTTGAAACTTTATATTTTTGAAATATAAGACAACCACATGCTTTAAAAGTTATTCCACAAAGTCGATGTAGAACGTGCCCTAACAACTTTCACCTGCTGATACCTATCCTCATCAATACTCGTACCTCTACCTACGCACTTCTTTGTGAGTACCTACCATCGTTTGTCAACATCTGATTTCAATTCATTTTATTTGATGTTTGTCCCATTGGTGTCTTGCAATTTGTCTGTCATTTCAGTATGAATTATGAATTTTGTTTCGAAAGCAATTCCCGCACGGATGTGAAGGAACATGAAAATTCAGATTTTCCCCGTAGGAGTAAATTTCAATCTCCAACTCCATGCAAAATGACATTTGAAACTTTTTTTTTTATGACATTTGACAGAGGTGAATGTTTAATGTTGTCCTTGCATGATGTTGCGACATTGAATGAATTAATCTTTGCCACTTCACTACACCAGAGTGTGTATAAGTAGGTACAGACATGAATGCCTGAGAGAGAGTCTGATTGGGTGCGGGATTATATTCGAATCTTTATTCCTGAATAGTAATAGTCAAGCAATACAAAGTCAAACACACTGAGCGCGCAGACACAGGAATGTACATAAAATATATCCTCAAAGTATCTATAGCTGACTGTGTTGATCCAAGACTGAGTAGATTCACCACCACGACAAAAATCCTTTTTAGCTACAAAATATTAGTTGTGAATAATGCATGATGCTTCTTACAGCATCTCGCCTCTCGAAAGTGAAGAGATAAAGAATAATAAAAACTCCTGCTCGGGAGTATTCATAACTATACATTTTAAATGTTTTCACATAAATGCATGAATTTACATATACTAGGTGGTGCTGTAGACACATGAGCATGACAGAGTAAGCAAAAATAAAAAAAAAATAAAAAAATATCCTTCACAAGGACTCGTCAACGAACAGAATTTAAGAAGGTTTTAAAGGTTCAAACACTCAGCTATTGCATTTCTGGAGAGGAGAAGAAAGTCATGCTAAAAAAAAAAAGTAAACATGGACACGTATTCACATGTGGATGACATCTGCCCAAAATGTAACATATCCCTACTATATGGTACGGAAAAATAAAATAAAAAAAACTCTTGCTGTCTTCTTAGCCTTATCCATTTTAGGTTTGTTAGTGACGGGAATTTCGTAGAATGTCTGAACAGAAGGGGGGAGAGAAGTAAACTCCTTACGTCTATCTGTAAGCGGATGTCAGGAGCAGGTCCTAATCGCACACGTTCACTTTTCTCCTTGTCACAGTGGAAAAATGGAATTACGGTAGACGACTGACGGCGGCTTATTCACATAAAAGCTTTGAGAATTAAGGTACTTTTCTGGCCTTGGAGCTGCTTTAGGTGCTTTAAATATAATTTGTATAAGATACAATTTGGTCATGACTGTGATGGGAGAATATTCATAACATATGTGTGTTGTCTGGTTTTATGGTATAGCTAGTGATGAGAGTTCTGTCAAGTTTACTCATTTGTATATGGGTATATGACTGTTAGGTTACATCAGCAGGATGTATGATTTCTTCAAGTTGTGCCTGAACTTCTAGACTCTTTTTTTAAATAGTCTTCAACGCAAATGATACTGACCAGGGTGATACTGTAAAGGGTGTTCCAATAAGAGCGGACAATTTAAATTTGGAGCCATTTTTTGCTGTTGTACTTTAATAGTCAAGTCATTATAATAGTTCGATGGTAGGCAGTCCTCTATTATTAAAAATAGGTCGCTATTCCAGACAACAACACATTTTTATTGTTAAACATACGAGTATTTCAAAAATGGTGAAAGGTTGACGCCACGATTCGCAAATTGCGTCCAATTTTTGGTAATCAAAATGTTCCAAGTGCAACAACTGTGAAAATAATAATGGAAAAATTCGAAGAGACTGGGTCGATTACTGATGTCAAATAATCGACACGTGTTCGTCCAGGTTGTTCAGCAGATAACATCACGGCTGTTCGCCAGAATGTGGCCGAGAGTTCGGGAACTCTTCAAAGACGCTGCCGGGAATGCACAAACAGTCAATGGCGAATGGTATCGGAGAATGATTACAAAGTTTTTTGTGCCTAAATTGGATGGCATGGATCTCAAAGATATGTAACTCCAACAGGACGGTACCACTTGCCACATATCACTTGAAACAATGGCATTATTGCACCAGACCCTGGTCATGTAATCTCCCATTTGGACGACCAGAATTGGCTGCTTAGTTGAAGTTCAACATTTATATCAACAAGTCCGCAACCACCCAAGCGTTGAAGGAGGAGATTAGACGCTGTATCACTGAAATCCGGCCACATTTTTGCTGAACCGCGATTGAAAATTTCGTCAAAAAAACGCAAATATGCCAGCAAAACCGGTGAGGGCATTTCAATTCAATTCAATTCATTTATTTCTCACTAAATCTTCATACAGCTTAATTTATAAGATGAGAAAGGTTAGTGACATTTTATATTTTAATAACAAAAAATAGCATCAAATGTCAATTCAAAATAGCTAGACTAATCATAGATTATAGGTGGGGTGACCCTTAGAAAAAATTTATACATACATATATACGAGTAATTACCAACTTATGATCCGCAAACTAATTCCTAAGCAAATTTAGATCCCAATTTATATCAGCAACGAAGTTTAATGGAGAGACATTTCCATATGTGCACCCGTCAAGACGCCTTTAAAATTAAGCTCAACAAGAGAATTGATATAAGTAAGGAAAACAATCGGTCCTAAAACCGATCCTTGTGGGACACTCATTTTAATACATTGAATTTTATTCCTGATTACATCTATTTTAACCGTTTGTGATCTATTTTCCAAGTATGATCTGAACCACTCAAGCATAAAGCTTCAAAAACCAAACACTTTTTTTAAGAGAATGGAATGATTGAGTAAGGAAAAGGATTTTATTTAAAAACTTGACAATTTTGTACAAAATTTTAAAAAAATTTGTCTAATGGATGGAAAAAGTGAGATAGATCTGTAATTCGTGACGCTGTTAGCATTGCTATTTTTATAGAGCGGTACCACATCCGCGATTTTAAGTGCATCAGGAAATTTTCCTCTGAAAATACTTTTAAGAAATATCATAGCCACAAGCCATGAGATATTTCTTTAAATTCTATTAGATATACCATCATATCCGCACGAATTACAGTTTTTTAAAGTCGCGATCGATTTCAATAACTCCCAAGCGGTTATCGGCTCAAAGAAAAAGGTGACCCTTTTAAAAGAAACAACGCGATTGCAATTCGTACAACCTTTACGGGTAAGGTTAGGCTTTGGTTGCAGAGCTTCGGCTATAGAAGAAAAATAGCTATTAAATGTGTTAGCAAGATTATCGAATTCTACTCTACCATCAATCACAGTTGGATTTTTCGACCGAGATGACTTGGTACTACGTCCCATTCACGTTTTAAATTCCTGATATATAATAATTGAATTGATTTCTGTAATAGCTATCTTTGCATATTGGAATTCATCACTTTGTGTAACTTTTTTTAAAGTTTATATTTTCCGGGTGTTTTGGACATAAAATCCTTAATTTATTTTTTCTTTTGACTTTGTTTAACAAGCACTAACAAGGCTGCGCTTATGTGAGCTTTTAACGCCCTCTATTTAGCTACAAAGAAAAATATGCTTAGTGAGTGATTCATTGAAAAGATGGCATTATTTTCAGCGTAAGACCCTTCCCAGAACTCAAAACATAGAGACCTATTTAGTTTTTCACGATATTTATCTTAGTTATGTTTTTACTCGAGTCAGAGTTTCCACTTGTTGTGCTTCTCGAGGTGTCAACAATTAAGCCAGTCATTGAATTGCCAGCGCTTAGTTGACAATTGGAGAAACGTCCGTAAATATGGTCCAAATATTTTCCGGATTCTTATCTAGTTGGCTCATTAATAAAAGAAGCTAGACGATCTGAGGCCAGGAGAGTCAAGTAATCTGAAACAACAGCACTACCTTTATCAGATATGTTATTCCATACGTAATTGCCATATGTCTTCTTTATGATTAAATCAAAATTTCTGTATTTTCTATAGGAAAAATGTGTTTTATTTCAAAATTTAAATTTTCCGCTCTTATTGCGACACCCTTTATGTCTTTCACGGTTCACTATGGTTCACTTTTCATAAAAGTCTAAGCAACCAACTTTTTCAACAGAGTAAATCGGACATATAGTAGGATCAGAACAACCCCTTCAGTTCAGTGTGACTCGAAAACTAACTAGCCAAAAACTCAATTCCAATAATATTGACGTCCATGTTGAGACGGTCTTAAGATACTTTAGTAAGGTACAGAGTGCACGTGTGAAAGGGGTTATGAATACCCTTATACTAATTTTTAGGACACGGGCGTTTTGAGGAAAGGGGAAGAGACAGAGAGAAAAACAGATTGGTGTAGTTGGTTTGAAACTTAGCTGGTATTAAGTTTCAGTGAACTCCAAGGGTGGCTGTCCAGATAACTGGGGAGCTTGTTTGCTCTTGCTTTTGTCGTTGCTCATGATTTACAGTATTTTTTTCCGTCCTCCTGATGTCATCATCACGATCAAGTTGCATTTTAGCCATTTGGCCACCCTACTGCCAGTGTTATGCCTTCGCAGTAGAGTTGATTTAGCTTTCGCAATTGATCGACTTTTTTATTTATTTCATGCGAAATAAATAGATGATTCTTGACATCAGAATTTGAACCGTGAACCAACAGCGTGACAAGCGATGATGTTACCACTATACCACGGCCACCGTCACTTGTGCTTGTTGATATTTAAACATACCGGGTGGGCAATCTCTGTCTAACTCGTCCATATATGTATTTTTAGCCCAAAATTTAATCAATATAATTTTTTTGTTTTTAATATTGAGAATTAAAAATCTGAATGTCAATGAGTTTCGAAGGTATGGTGGAAGGCTCAGAACTTACACATACAACCCATAATAGTGCGGGAGTAATGCAAATTAAAAATTCTTAAGGCGTACCTACAACGCCTTTTTTGCTAATTTTTGTTTTGTTAACTGGAGCCTTCTTCTGGGCTATATACCTGGAAGATGTGAATTTTAGATTATGAGTAGAGGTCTGGTTATGATGTAGATCAGTAGACCAGAAAGTTCATCGACTTGAAGCATTAGGACTTAACAACTTTCAGTAATTAATGTCAGACTACGCTTTTAAACTCCATGCCACAGTTGTAGTTTACGCAACACATTAGTATGAAATTAAGAGAGAAACAACTTCCATCTGCATATATCCCTTTGCATGTGAGTGGCTTAGATGTAGTTGGTAATGTGTTAGCTTCTTGAGAGGAAGCTTGTAGATTCAACAATTTGTCATAACAATAAAAGCCTACTGATTTTATTGGGTATTAAAAGAAGTCTTTCTTACTCTTATACCAAAAAAGAAAGACAGACGAAAAGAAAGTCTGGTTAGACTTCCCTATAAGGCAAGTATTGGATTCGCCAATCTTGTCTGTCTATATGTCCGTACGCATTACTGCAGCCTAAACGCCTGAAGGGATTTTCTTCATATCTGGGGTCGAGACGAAATTGGAATTTTTGGTTTAGAAATTACTAGAGCATATTGGCTTACTCCATCTTAAGACTAAGAATGGACATTCTATCTGGGAAGCAGAGCGAAAACTAAAGCTGATATATAAAGGTAACGAATTGCAATCATTCTTAATTTTTATAACCCAAAGCTGGTCAGCAATATAGGCGACTTTTGCATTTCAAAAACAAGCTAAATTACCTTTCTGAAATACTGGATGTGAGTCTACCATTATTAGTGGCAATAGCAATTCTTTTCAGACATTCAGTACCTACACACAATTTGGTGTGACCCTCTCCCGAATAAATTAGTCTTTAAAAATATAGTAAGGCCGATTGATCGGACATCGGAGACGCTCTCAGTGGACTAATTAGCCAGAAATCATAATTAGCCAAAAATCACTCAAAACTTAACTTGAAGAACTTAAAGGCAAATTGCCAGAAGGTAGAATGAAAACAAAACTCAGACTGCCTTTCAAATTCGCGAATGAGGGTGGCCGTGGTATAGTGGTAACATCATCGCTTGTCATGCTGTTGGTTCACGGTCAAGAATCATTTATTTATTTCGCGTGAAATAAATAAAAAAGTCGATAAATTGCGAAAGCTAAGTCAATTCTAATACGAAGGCATTACACTGGCAGTTGATCGTGCTGATGAAATCAGGAGGACGGAAAAAAAATACTGTAAATCGTGAGCAAAGACAATGAAAGCAAAACAAAAATGCTCTCAGTTATCTGGACACTACCCCTGAAGTTCACAGGAACATAATACCACCTGAGTTTCAAACCACTACACCAAATCTTTCTTTCTTTCTCTTTCTCTGTCTATTAACACAACGCCCGTGCTCTGTAATAGTATAGGGGTATTCATATCCCCTTTGGCGCGCGTAAATTATAAAAAAAACCATTCAGAGGGACCGTTGATAGTTTTTAACCAAGCCCATCATGGCGTCTCAGACCGATATTTGTACAACGAGATACCAAATAAGACCAAATGATCCCCAACGCAAATCTTAGATACACTGGATACGTGACCGTCTTTGATCCACTTTGGACGAAGCTGTATATCTGAACTACCCAGGAAAAGTGGAAAGACGACATTAGGACAATCTCTTCGACTGCATAAGATATCTTTTCATATCTCTAGATGCCTTTGGCAGTACAACGAAAGCCACCTCACTGTGATTCACCATACAAAAGGATCACTCCACGATTCTCAAAGACCTAGAATCCATTGAAAAAATTACTAATTACCCTGGCTAAATTCGCTATCGCTACAAGATGATATCGGAAAGAAAATAAGAAGTTACCATACTCTTATATGGATGGCTTCAGGACCAACGGTGACATATGAGAAAGAGCTTTCTTTGATAGGCTAAATACAAGCACCAACTTAAGCTTCTCAGATCACTGTAGCAAGAGAATTAGGAAAGCATTGTCTTCTCTAAATTATAATGTACGATACATGCCCACATTTGTTCTCATAGTTAAGCTAAAAGATGTCCCTGTAGTCGGTTTGCCTTACATTAAAGGTCTTGCGAGATTATGGTACGAGATTACTTAGAAATATTAAAAGGTATGGCGGATTAGTTAATTCTACCGAAGAATATATATTTGGTTATGCTTTTCGCTTCATGTAAAAACTTAAGGCACAACGTGTTATGTTCATAGATACATTTGGCTGGTTCGTACTCCTGAAAATGATTATATATCTTCCTCATCACAATGGATACACTGCAAACTTAAATGTGTCAGTACTCAATGTGCAAGTAGCTAGGTGAACTAAAAGTGTCTTAAATAAACTTAACTTTTCAACATTTCATTATATTTCCAAAAAGACTCGGTCAATAGGCTATCCTCGGTTGATATTGGCATTCTAAAAGGTTACTGCCGGAGCGGTAATAGAACTCAATGTACATCAAAGGTACCTAACAATCTTTTGCATATTTCGTCAACTTCAGGTACTTCAATACATTCCTGGCAAGAAACGAATATCCTTCTTTTACATAAGATCCCACTGTGCTAACGATTGATTTGTTTATGAGTAACCAATTTATATTTCAATCAACATACAACTTTATAGCAATTAAAGTGACAAATACATTTCAATTACGTTTCTCTGACATCCATGACATCATCTATCATCCATGAGATAGCATCATCATGGCCCATTCCCAAACTATGAATCTTTTATATGTTAATTACCAGCATGTTGTCCACAAAAGTTTCCCGGACCGAAACTGTGTCATCATTTCGGTGTGGTTCAATGACATAACAAAACCAAGTTCTTGGCACGGATCCATCGCAATGATTCTACCAAAAAAAGACATTCTTCAGCACGGTGCCTATGGAGGAAGCCGGGAATATATTTACTAATGGATGCTAAAGTTTTTTCCTCAACCATAATTTCCTGCACTTCCATCGGTAAATGGGAGTGAGAGAATTTACCCTTCCCCTTTGTGTTTGTGTGACTGGATGCTAGCCAATAAAATTGAAAATCAATTCCTCATCACATGCCAGCACTCGCACGATGACGAAGTGGTATCTAAAGTGCATCACGGTTATTATGTTTGATGAAGTTTTTACTCATAAAAAAGAATTTTATTTTATTTTTTAAAAGTAGTGATGCGGGTAAAATTTTTTAGTCTTTTCCCTGTCACAGCTTGGAATCGTTTTTACACAAAGGACACTTCAACTTTACATGATGTCACTTCGATGGAAATTAATTTCGTACGTTTTGTATGTGCGGCCCACTCTCTTCGTCCTTCAATAATTCATCCTTAATATGATTTTCTGCCGCCACCCTCGTCATTGGTGTACTGTGTCTTATCCTTCTTGAGATCCTTCCAAAGTTTCAGACAACCACCAGCACCATTCACTTTGCCTTTCCTTGATAATTGAACTACTTGTCTTTGCAACGAACGAAAGATCAGGATAAGAATAATAAGCGATACTCTTTACATCGATGGCGAAGCCTTTACAACGAGCAAAGGTTCAAACATCGCTAGTACCAGAATTGTGTAGTGCCTGGTGCGGTGGTGTCATCAGAAAGTTCCAAAAAGATTATGATCACCATTAAACTGAAAAAGAGGAACCGGAAAGAACAAAAGGATGTTCTCCACAGGAGTGGAGCAAAGACTTGCTCCATTCATTCTACGTCGTCGTTGAGAAAAGAACTACGAGTAAATCCTAAAATGTCTACACTGTGGGGCGGCACAAGGATATACGAGTACGCTATGCACAGTGACTTTCAACTCTCCTTACCCAGTGGTGCGCATCTATAATCCTGGTTGTTTGGAGAGTGTTTTTATCAATTTCACTTATTGAGTTATATTGCCGCTCTAATAAAAGCGCAGAAATTTCCTTAAAGGATGTAATAAATTTCGCTTCCACACATACAGATACATCTCTAATCCTTAGATACTACTATTTTCCTCACCTTACTGAAAGAGCACATCCCCTCCTTATCGTCACATATTTTTTTGTCCCTTTATTATTTATGTACCTTTTTTGGTTTTTATTTCTGTCGGAGTGGCGGCGCTAGGAAAGGGGTATCCTGTTAAATAAAAATGTTTATGTGTGTAAAAGTAGGGGGAGTAGATGGGCGATGGTTGAAAAGCTAGATTTTTTTTTTTTTTATAGCTGTGGGCGATTTCAGTGAAGCAGCAAGGATGTTGTAAAATTGTTAAGATATACTCATTTGTAGTTGTGCGTTGGTATTTTATTTTTGCATGAGAATCCTCGAATCCTCGGTTGTGCGTTAGTATTTCCTTTTTGCTTTTGCATGTGAATCTGGGAAGGAAGGTCTTCTCCATCGACGGCTGTTGAAAAGGATATATCCACTGTTGCTTGGCCTGAGGTGTAATCACTTTGATAGTTTCAAATGGAGTAATGTGTACTTTTCCACTCAGTGCACGCATAAAATACGAATATTTTCGTATTCTATTGCTGTTTTGCTATTACGGAAATTACATTCTCAAGTTGAGCGGGGAATTATTGTTTCCACAGGAAGGGTGTGAAGTGTCCAATTTTCGAGGGCGTCGAGGATATGATTGTAATAAACTTTGACTATACTTAGCGATATTTAAATTTTTTAGCTTAACTGAAAGGTCAGAAGGAAACGAGGGAATAATAATTCCATTTCACGTTTATTCTATCTGATTAAGAGTAGGAATGCTTTAGATTCATTTTACATATATCCGGCTCTGACATCGTTTATCAGATACAAATACTCATATTGTTGTACATACCTGACTTCGGCAACGTAGTAAGGCTTTTGGCCTCATTTTACACGTATTCGATACTAGATATACTATGTCAGATTTCCGGCTCCTAGTGTATAGAGAGAGTTCATACGTTTTCGGCACCGGATATATGAAATAGAACCAGGTGTCGGATGGCAGATATTTGGCCCCGAATACATCCAAGTATATAGACAAGATCAATATGAGCATTAGTCGGATCATGACGTCAAACGCACAATTATTGATTGCTCACACGTATCTGATACCGGATATACAACTCACTTGTTTCTGAAAAATTGTCTGACTCAACTCAAAAACCGCCGAACAGATTCTGATTAAATTTTGTTGTAAAATGTAGACGGTTGCATCTAATAATCATGATGTAAAGATATGGATGGCTGATTGTTAAAACGTTTCAAAATCCATGATTTTTGCATTGTTGATATGGCTTCTTCTGAAATTCACCAAAATCGGATGGGGTGAAGATTTTATATACCCACATGAATAGCAGGTGTTTGTGAGTACTTATAAACCAATATTCACAATCGGGTGTAGTCAGGACAAGATATGAGACGGGGTTTCAAAACCACAAAATCGTAAATACGGTGTCTATGTCTGATGCTGGAAATGTGAGAAAGTTCCCATTGAGGTTTTTACACCTCAAGCTAGATATACGGCGTCGTATATCCGCATGTCTTTATTTAAATTTTAACATTTAAACTCAAATGCTTCATTATCATAAATAATTTGTTTATGATATTTTAACTCTGATTTATACATGAACATTTTCTCTTACTCGTAAGATACAAAGGGTTCATTTAGTACCCAGCTAATCCCTATAAGTCATGTAGTTAAATTGAGATGCTAAACGAAAAACTACATTACACCAATATTGGTGAATATTTTCCGAATCTGTCAAGCTTGAACTATATGCCCATTGCATGGTGTGAAAAGAACATCAAGGCTGGCAAGGCTTATTTTCTTCGTACTAAAAACCATGGAACGGCTACTAGACATACTCGTATATATCCGCAATAAGATTCAAAACATATTCATATCCTGTAATTAGCACACATGTGTCAAAGAAAAATTAGTTGAAACAATCCTATACTATATAGTCTCGACAGTTGAAAAACCCATGGAATTCAGGGAATCCATATAACCTCGTCCTTTTCCTTGACAAAAGAGTGCATTTAGCAATGTTTTTACGCATTGATAAAAAACCGGTGCTATTAGAGAATTATGCAGATGGATAATGTCAATGCTAAAACCCTGCACCGTCACATCAGGTCTAGGAGAATGCACAAAGATGAAAAGTATCGACGACAAGAGGAGCCCAACAAGGAGGGGTCCTTTCGCCACTTCCCTATCTACTAGTTATACTCGTAAAAGAGATTTTGATAAAACTTTTTTTTTTCTTAGTACTTTATTTCTGCCCTTGAGTATCCATGCCCGAAGGCCAGTATTTCAAACTTGCTGATACTTAACTTTCAGATTCCACATACTAATCATAACAACATAGTCTGCTTACTTAAAAATCTTCTTTTTTCTCCATTGACGTTGATTCCCCAGGGACGTGTATAAAGATCTGAATTTGTATAATTTTGGATAAGATTAGTTTTTACTCTCTTTTACTACATACTTCCGGATTTACCGGATGCCTTTGCATTCTGAACTTCTGAATTGCTCCGATTGTTGATAAGTATTCTTTTAGAGTGCCCTTTCTGATTTGGGTAAGGGAAGGTTATACGCAGATGATATGGATACGAGTATTGTCTCCTCCTACTCCTCATCTCTGCAGCTTCTATAAAAATCATTGCTTCCAGTGCCCAGTCTTTTGAGCATGTCTGCAGATACTGCATTGGTAACTTGACAGATACTGAGAATTCGAGGGTGGCCGTGGTGTAGTGGTAACATCATCGCTTGTCACGCTGTTGATTCACGGTTCGAATCCTGATGTCAAGAATCATCTATTTATTTTGCATGAAATAAATAAAAAAAGTCGATCACTTGCGAAAGCTAAGTCAACTCTACGGTGATGCCATAACACTGGCAGTAGGGTGGTCATATGGCTAAAATGCAGCTTAATCGGGATAATGATATCAGGAGGACGGAAAAAAATACTGTGAATCATAAGCAACGACTAAAATAGCGAAAACAAACAAAATACTCCCCAGTTATCTGGACAGCCACCCTTGGAGTTTACAGAAACTTAATACCACCTGAGTTTCAAACTACATCACTCTGTCTCTTCCCCTTTCCAGAAAACGTACGTGTTCTAAAAATTAGTATAAGGGCATTCATATCCCCTTTAACACGTGCAAATTACAAAAAAAAAAAAGATACATTCGAGCGATTACATTCTCTACACGCCTGCGTACCGAGTGGTCCTTGTTGATACCGCAACGACTGGTTCTCAGCGGAGAATGATACTCGCATTATGTATTATTATAACTATAGTTATACATAATTTTAATTGTTTTAAATTATAGCAATATAAGAATGAAGCTGATTAACAAAAGTGTAAAACTGCTGAGACTTTCGTATAAAATAGTGCCAAATAATTTTCACTCCAGTATCAAATATTTTCGAGAAACTATTGCTAAAAAGGACTAGACAATTCGAGAATACTCGTAGACCAAATACACTGTATTACTGACGTGGTGGAGAAAACATTGGAATAGCGCAAGATTTGGACATGGTGTGTATCATATAGGTTTGGAGTTGAAACTGCATAGGGACCTACATAGACAGCACTGTGAGACACTGAAATCTTACGAGTATGTAGGAGACATATTTTTCGAGTACGGTACGGTGAAGAGTACTCGGAATTGAAGGAAATAACGGCAGGTGTCCCACAAGGCAGTGCTCTTGGACCAACTCTGTATTTATTATACAAATCGGATATACCAATAGACAGCAACGTCTTGGTAGCCATTTTTGCAGATGACACTGCAATACTTGCACTTAACAAATGCACGAACAAAGTTGTTAAGCTACAGAAAACAGTCAATAAAGTAATAGATTCTACGCAACAATGTAGCATTAAACTTTATGAGGCAAAGTCTACTCACGATAACTTTATAAAGAGAACAAAATTATGCTACTCGTATATCAGCAAATACTTAACCCTGTCTGGACATATGGCATTCAACTACGAGTTTGTACAAAGAAAACAAGTATTTAAATAATACAAACATATCACGTAAAAATAAGGACTTACATCGTGACTTTCATTAAAAACAATGTAATAGGAGACAATCAAAGAATACAGATACACATCAACCCTGAGGTAGAAGTCGTCCTAGATGTACACATTAACGTTCGCAAATTGCGAAGAACTAAGCCATACGAGCTTATGAATTAACTGTGAAGAGAAATTATTCAAAACAATCATCACATTCTTTAGATTGGTCATGATCGAAAGTATTTTTAGTGCGGTTGGAATTCCGCACTACTACGGGTTGAGATCCCCATGGTGTCTTTCGATATCTTCTTAAAAAAAAAAATTTTTTTGAAGCAAAAATTAATCTGTATCCTTTACATTTGAAGCATTTTTTTTTTTTTTTTGATTTTTTCTCGAGATTCCGTGGTTGCTTTTCCAGGATTCTGAGTTATGTGTTTTACTATGGTATTCCAGGAAACTGGCATCACGTTTGAGAACACTAGTCAGGAATGTGGGGGGGTTTGGAAAGAGACTTGTGAAACTTTTAAGAAGAGATCATAATTTTTTGATTTTCCCTGATAGAGATTTGGTTTTGTGTTTCGAAGAATACAGACCCAGAAACAAACGAAGATAAACGCTAATTTATTATAATTTTCGATGCTTAAATAATCATCAAAGGTCACTGTACTCGTAAGCTTGTCATTTCGATCCGGTAGGACAAAACTTGTATTGTTAAGGCAGCAATTAGATGGAGCCTCTGAAAATGACAGCAACTGATAGGGATACGATTCTAATCGTGATTTCTGGGGTACCAGAACACAATCAATTACATACTTTTTATGCCGATATTCATAGGAGTTTGGAGACAAAGAAGAAGTTGGTCTTCATTCACGTTATCAGTGGATAGGATACGCCAATTTTTTAAGAGAAACAAAACTTCTGAATAAGCCAAGAGTTTGCTCTGGGAATGGTAAAACGTAGTGTAATCACTTTTGATCAATTCAACTGATCTGTTTCTAATTTATTGTGCCTCCAAAAAATCACTGCCTAGCTACCTATTCTTGTTGAAGATCTGATCTAAGTTGTTCAATGATTTGTCTTCATTGGAGAGGGAGTAGCTGCTATAGCGATCCAGTATGTGGAAATGATCAAGAAGATTATCTAACTTCAACATTTAACCTCTAATAGACATATCCTTTATAAAGTTGGTGGAAATATTTCTTAGACGACCTATTAAACATCATCGATTTGAATAAATTCAAATTTCAGATTTGTTCAGGATCAAGATGGTTTCAAAAGTGACAGATATATAGCATCACAACTGCATCATTTTCCCAGCTTTTCAAAGTAAGGTAGCTGCCTAAATTCATACCAATGAAATAGGTACACATTGAACTAGTACTAAATTGAATTTGTACATTCTCAGACATTCGCGTCAATTTTCAAACAATGCTAGAGACTCTTCTTGTCCATCTATGTAAACATGATATGTACGAGTAGTTACAAAATTGCCTCTATTACCTGCAACCATCACAGTTTACTAATTTAACACTCGTTCTTGTACAGTATTTAAGCAGAAGTGATATGAAACATACATAGAGAAATCAATACAAGGTAAATTTACTTACCACGATGTATTTAAGGAATATAATACTCCTAGAGATGCACAATATCTGGGCATTTTCTACTTGTTAGCCCTGGTTTTGTAAATATGCACAACCAATTTGCATCAACGAATCCAACCAAGTATGTCTACATTGACAGCTCGATGAAACTCTTGTGCATTTATTAGCTCCTGTATATTTACAGAATACCGGACAAAGGCAGGGAGACTATGTCAGTATCCCTGACATGTTCCTAATCCTACCGAGAGACAGGTTGACCTCAATTTGGGGTTATTTACATAACTTGTCACTTTTTTTTTCACAACAACTCTTGTGTCAGAGAAAAATAATCCTAGATGCTATTTTGCAAGGCAACTGAGTCTTAGTCTTGCGTAAAATGGGTCATTTGAAAACCAAACAAAAGTGCCGTCCTATAGAAACAGAGAGATACACGTAGAGGTTAGGGATGACTTTCCCTGCCCATAACGAAAAAAAAAAAAAAATGTGAAAGGATACCAAGTATGATTCATGAAAAATTCATTCCACTTTTGTTTGTCGAAAAATCAATATCAAGTCCATTTCGGCGAGGCTTTGCTCCTCCGAAATCCTTTCAATTTCACTTCTCGTTCTGTTATTACAACAACAGCAAATAGAACTCATCATCGCATCCACTTTGATTTCCCTTTGATATAAAGTTTTGATGTTTACAAATGCGTGCCAAAACTTTATCGTGCCGTCATGTTTAGAGGATTCAGAAATTCATATCCTTTCTGATGGTTTTGGGAGTGAGTAGAGGTTTGGCGCTTACAAAACGATACACAACTCAAATAAATCTATTTATCAATTTTGCAATTGTAAGCAACACACACAACTCCTTACCGATATTTGGTTTAAGGTATGGGCAAACTTTGTCGAAGAATTACATATTATTGAGGCGCAGTCTGTAGAAAGGAGATTCAAAGGCACGTGTGATTCATTTTTGGAAAGAAATTCGACCTAAGCGAAGCAGTGCGAGGGTTAGACTTTTTCCCAGCTCAGCTTTATTTTTGGGTTCACAAATTTCTCTAACACGACGCAGGAAAAAAAAAGACATATCCCTTCAAGTGTGCTCTTATTTGCGTAACAAGGCTGTGAGCCTCCGGGATTGTTGCCATTGTTGATGTTGTTAGTGTTGCTGTTTTCCCTTTACCCAGTCTTGTGGGTTTTATATTAAAATTTACTCTCGCGCCCACTAACACCGCATCATTCACTCCTCACAACACGAAATCTCGTGTTTGCACGAGGTTGTGGTTGCTTGTACTGCTAGCTCAGGACAAACTCCTAGGACAAAAAGTAGGAGATGACATAGAGAATAAAAAAAAAAAAAAAAAAAAAAATCCGTGTAATGTAACAACATATGAACTTGGTCCTTTTGTCGTGATGATAGAGAGAGCAGAGTATGTATGTTGTGTATTGTGTTTGGATGCCACAATGTGATCCAAATATTTGTATAAGCATTATCGATGATAACGCACAAACACATACACTCGTACATGCTGAAAATATCAACCCTTATCGTGTCGTGTCATCTTTGATGTAATTTATTCCAGAATGAGAATTTATAGTCCCACCGCTACAATCATTTTTTTTTTTTTCTATTTTTGAGCGTTCTTTCTGTCATTGGATGGGGGTGTTACATGCCTCTCATTTTGGCGTTCTATGGAGCAGAAAGGATATTTTCTTTTATCGACTGTACTCAGAAACCACAAGTAATGAAAAAAAAGTGTAGATACATATACATAGATACGTCATTACTCATCTGGAATATTAGAGAAGGAAAAGATACTTATGTGAGCTCGCATACGTTATTTAATTCAATATGGAGATTTTTTTTTTTTTTATACGAAAGAGCAATGATGAGAAGTGGGCGCAAGGATCCTTTGCATGGGTGATATTGTCAAAAAAAAAAAAAAAAATAATAATAATTGAAAAAATGTGAAGAGCAGCCTCTTCTTGGAGGCGGACAAAATTTGATGATGAAAAACTTTTTGCTTTTTTTTATGGGGATGAAATGGTGTATGCAAATCCCTTTTGACTGAAAGCAAAAGGAGGAAAAACGAAACTTCAGATGACTAGATTTAAATATTTATATTTAGAAAGGCATATTACAGTTGCAAGTGAATTCTTGGAAAATTAAAACACTTTTTTTTTATATATTAATTTGCCTTTATCCGATCTGCTTCCAAGAATTCACCACGGAAACGATATGTGGCTGGCTTTTATAGTACGTAATTCATCGTGTTTAGCATTTTCGGAATACCGAGATACAATTGTTTAAATTTTAGTTTTTTCCTGTGGGAAATAAAAGTTAAAGGAGTTATAGTTATGGGCGATACAGATTAAAAAATCATTAAAATTAATCCAAGAGCAACTGAGTGTATTTTGATCAATTTTAGATTGTTAGTTCTATTCAGAAATGAGGCTAGCAGAGAGAGATATTACTTTTGAAAGCAGTACCTCAATTTCTCTAAGCATAGCTCTATTAATTTAAAAAAAAATAAAAGAGATTTAAATCGGTGCTAAGTTCTCTAAATACACATAGTCCATGCGTAGGAACGAACAAAAGTTCGCTTAATTGGTGTCAGTTTAGTAGTTTTTGAAAAGAAAAGATGCATTTCTGTAGCTTATAATCTAACAATATTTATTTCCAAATTTCAGAATAATAGGTGAAAATGGAGACGAGAAAGAGAAAAATTAGTGACGTAAGCTCGCCAACACAGGAAGAAATTCTTTTTGCCATTCTCTTCGGATTCTCGACGTCAACTCACGCCAGTTTTTCACGAATGCCAAAATGCATACAGAATAAATGCTCCATCCGTTGTTGCTATTTCAAAGTCGTTTCGAAGATTCCAGACTGGCAATTTTTTTGTGGAGGACGAATCTCGTGAAGGTCGGCCCAAATCCTCGACCGACGATACAAATACGAGTATTGCCCTGGTGAAGGGTAAAAATTGACGAAGATGCCAGGATGACACAGGAGATAGTGACTGTGTTACGAATTTTAAATTATCACCTGAAATATTCGAAGAAGTCAGCTCGATGGGTTCCAAAAATTTTGAATGTAGAGTAAAAAGAGGCTCGTGTTCGTTTTGCTCAATATTTCGTTGATAAGTTTGAAAATGGAGAGTCAAGCTGCTTCAATAAGATCTTTACAGGTGAGGAATATTGGTTTTACAAATACGACCCGTAAACCAAACAGCAGTCTATGGTATGGAGCCCATAAGGTGCAAATCGTTCAGTAAAGGCCAAACAATAAAAGTCAGCGACAAAAGTTATGATGTCGATGTACTTCACCAGGGCGAAAATGGTCACCGTCATCCCACTTAAAACTGGTCAGACAGTCACTGCTAATTGGTATACTGAAACTTGCTTACCACAAGTTTTCCGATATTTACTAGGACACCGACAAAAAGAGGAGCTGCGCCGCTACTTTTTCCACCATGACAATGCGCCTGCGCACACTGTTGCAAAAACCACCAACTTTCTTGCGCTCTCGGGCTTCAATGAAATTCGCCCAGCACCTTATTCTCCAGATCTAGCGCCGTGTGACTTTTGGTTGTTTCCGAAATTAAAAAAAACATTTGAGGGGAAAAATCTTCACATTTAATGAGAAGATTATTAATGCTGCAATGTCGAAATCGAAAAGCTCCAAAAAGAGGATTTTGAAAACTGTGTTGAAAGATGGATCTATCGGCTGAAGAAATTAAAAAAAAAAAAAAAAAAATTAAGATGAAATATCTAAAGTTAAAATTATTTTTATGTTTTATTATTCAATCAACTAAGCGAACTTTTGTTAGTCCCACGTATTCAGTTATGGACAAAACAATAGGACCACCGAATATCGTTTTAAATTTCATTGAAAAACTCAAATATTTTGTAACTTTTAAACATTTTTTGTTCATTTTATTTTTATTTGAATAAAGGATTCATGAAAAATTAAATAATATACAGATTTTTATAAAATAATTTTTTTCAAAAAACATTTATACAAAAGGGGACAAAACAATAAGACCACTACACAAAATGTAAGAAATTCATAATTAATTTGTGATTTTCTTCAATTAATCTTAGTATTTCGTGAAATACCCTTTATTTTGAATTACTGCATGGTTTCTTTTCGGCATGGACTCAACCAGTGTGCGGCAAGTGCTCGTCGGCATGGCGTACCAAGCTGTTTAGATTTTGTTCCACAATTCTTCTTTATTTCTGGGCTTCTGGTACCAAGAGATTTTTTTACGATTGCCCACAAATTTTCCAGGGGATTGAGGTCTGGAGATTGGGAGGGCCAGATCATAGGATCGACATTATGCACTTCCAGCCACCTTTTTACTTTGCCCGCCGTATGCTTCGGGTCGTTGCCGTGCATAATCTGCCACTTAAGTGGCATCTCCCACTCAGCATACGGGAGCATGACCTCCTCTAATATTTTGGCGTATAAATGCTGTCTTTTATCTAAAATATTGGAGCCACACCATACCATGAAAAACATCCCCAAACCATAATACTGCCCCCTAAATTCTTGATGCTTTTGCTGGTGTACTGGGGCTGGTATGCTGCATTCTTTGGATGCCTGACCCATCTCTTGACATTTTTTTTTCGTTTTCTGGCCCTATCCATTCCAGATGTTCTTCTGCGAATTGGATACGATTCTTTCGGTGACTTTTGGTAAGAAGTGGTACCTCCTTGGGACTTCTGCCGAAGAGATGTTGTTCTTCTAGTCTCCGTCGCATTGTCCTAGAACAGACTGGCAAGTCCAGTTCGATCATGATCATGTTTATGCATGATCTTTTTTGCTTGAAAGAGAGTACCGTTACCAACGACGAAAAATATCATGACTGACTTTTACAGTTAATTTCATTTTAATGAGAAAAGGATACTTGTTTGGGGTTTTTCCTACTGGTCTTATTGTTTTGTCCATAACTGTATATGTACATATATACTGACTCGCCGACAAAATAAAAATATATCAAACATTCTCCTCGTACACGTGACTTTTTGTGGATGTAACGGCGTCTCAATAATGGCTTCTGGATTTTCTTCACTTTTTTTGCTTGCTAACGTAGTCATTCAACCAAAAATTAGCCTCATCGCTGAACAAAATTTTGTGATGGAAAAAAGTGTTCACGGTAAGTTTCATGAACTGAACCACGATTTTCGAAATATATTTGCACAGTATGCAAGCGTTGTTCTCAAACTGAGCACAAATCAGCTGTCAGTTGTCAAAATGGCTGCCACTGGAAAAAGGTATTGCCAAATCAAAAAAACAAACCTCCAAAAAAAAGCACCCTTTATAAGTGTTCTCTTTTTTCACTTTTTTAAAAAAAAGAGGGAATTTTTTGAACGATTTTGTTTAAATTTTAACGTTTTCCATATAAATTTATTAATCGTTGAAGCATCAAATGCAATATTTTTGCAAAGCCTCTAAATCGACTATTTAAAAAGTTACAAGTGCATGACGGACAGGCAGACCATTCAAACACAATTCCAGATACCATTTAAATACATCCACACGAACATCCTATATATATATACTTATACGTAAAAATACAAATGTATGTCGTTGCACATAAGTAAATGAACAAAACGTTAATTTAAGGTTGCTAAAAGAGTAGGTATTTTAATATTTCAGAGAAATGCCTTTTTATTTCATGATTCATTAACCTTAACGCCCTGATAAAACTCAAATTAAATTTTATGATACATTTTCTCCTGTGTAGCTCCATCCAACATAACAAGGTACTTCTATTCTGGTCTAAAATAAAAACAAATAGGAAAAAAAAGGTCATTCCATAATTTCTTTAACCTCATGTGAAATAGCCATAGGGGGGCCACGAGCCATGCAAGTGATACTAATTCTCGTAATAAACCGAAAATGTTCAATAAAACCGCAAATATAAACCATAACATTATAATGCGCCACAACACTCATATATAATGCAATAATATCTGCACACGATCAGATGGTTTTCAATTTGGTCCATTGCCACGCGAAATAATTTTGTTGCACTACCTGTGCTGCACATAATGTACTCGTATATCCTTTTATTCGTTCAGGGAGCTTGGAGTATTGTCCGAATGTGTCATACGTAACATGTACACCTCTGGGAAAACAAATTAGGATTCCAAAACCGATAAACATTGCTGCGGTTGTATGTATGTGCGTACGTGCGTTCATACTATATGCCTCTATGTGCGTTGTGAATTAAAATCTCATAGGGGAAACATCAGTGTTTATTAATTCACTTTTCATTAAATAATTAAAAAAAAAAAAACTCTCCTAAACGAGGTGGTTGATGGGACATTTAACGAATGAAATTGGTTTTTCCTAGTTAACCACAAAAAAAGAATCAGAATTATTAAATTACACACTCGCACCTCCATACAAATGTATGCAATTAAAAACGCTATCTAAAATCAAAGAGTCAACTTTAATAAGAAGTTAAGTTTTATGGCAAATAAAAAATGCATAAATTTGTTACCTCTCCCATATGAGGTTTATTACTAATTGCAACAATTTTTTCCCCAGTTACAATGAATGGTGTGTCGCAACGATTAAATAGCACATAACGATTAATTAATTGAAATTGCGGATAAATTAATAATAAATATTAATTATAATACAAAGCAAATTAAAAATTCAGCACAAATCGGTGGATTGAGTATTTTTTTTTTCTGCTAGGAAATTCTGTTATTAATCAGAGTTGATTGGAGAAAAAACTATGAAATAGATAACTAAACGATGCGTATACTCGTAACTAAGTCTCCAAATCCGTTATTGGAATATTCGCAAAACTTTGAATCACGCAGAGTCAAAACCAGATTTCATTTCCACTGATTTCAACAAACATTGAGGTGGGATAATTCATTTGCTGATATAAGAGATGTCCCAAAATCCACGCAATAAGTAATTTTGATATAAAACACGGGTTTTTAATTAAATATTGTAAATGTTTTATTGATTCATAAAGTATACAATGTATGGAATAGCTTTGCTGGCATACATGCACTCTTTTGTCTAAATTTTTTCATGAGAGTTTTGCATAAGTGGCTGAATTTCGTTGATGCAACGCTCAATTTGCTCCTTCAAGACGTGGGTGATCGTGAGCTTATTGGCATAACCTTTAGCCTTCAAAAAACCCAAAAGACCCAACGGCGTCAAATCGCATGATCTGGGCGGCCAATTCTGATTTTGCCGAAAAAGATTAGACAAAATTATCGCAGAAAGAAAACTTATCCCTCAATTCGGGTTTAGAAACACACACTCGACAATATACCAAGTGCATAGCATAACTACGAGCAATGTTATAGAAGAAGCACTGGAAGGAAAACAAGCTAGTTCTTCGTTATTTTTAGATGTTGCGCAGGCTTTTGACAAAGTCTGGAAAAGTGTATTCTGAACTTGGAGAAATAAAAGCAGGTATTCCACAAGGGACCGTTCTAGGGCCAACACTGTACTTATTATATACCACATGTGAATAATACAATGATAACCACATTCGCAGATGACACTGTAACCCTAGCAGTTGATGGATGTGTAGTTTAAGCAACTGACAAGTTACAAAATGCAGTTAACAAGATAGGTTATTAGACGCAATGATGGCGAACCAAACTAAATGAGACGAACTCAACTCATATGAATTTTACAAATATAATGACTTACATCGTGATTTGTATATTGACCTTGTAGCAAAAGTGATAGAAAAGAACACTATTTATCACAACCAACAAGGAAAAAGAATGTCTTAATTTTTCAATATGTAGAATCAAACCTCGCGAACTTATGATGTGAAAATTATGAGAACTTGTATTATGTATAGGGTGACCAGATAAGAACGATAGGAAAATAAATTTAAATAAAACAACAATTTTTGATGACTCGGTCCAAAATGTGCGGCGATATTCCGGCAATAGCGTCTCGAATGTTTGCCTCGAGCTCGTCCAAAGTGGTTGGCTTGTTAGCATAGACTAAGGACTTGACGTAGCTCCAGAGAAAATAATCGAGGGGTGCATGATTGCGGCGGCCAATTGATGAAAGCTCGCCGTGAGATGACCCAGTCGCCAAATTTCTCCTTCACCACTACGAGCGTTGTGTCGCTTGTATGGTATATAGCGCCGTCTTGTTGGAACCACAGCTCAGATATGTCGTTAACATCGCTATATACTGAGGACCATTCACGGTACCTGTGTCTCCTTCTTCATTTCGAAAGAAATAAGGTCTGATGATGCTGCAGTGCCATAAACCGCACCAAACAGTCAATCTTTGTGGATGTATTGATGCTTAGTCGAACACTTGTGGATTGCGGTCGCTCCACTAATGGCAATTTTGCTTGTTGACATAGCCACTGCGCCAAAAATTGGCCTCGTCCGAGAAGTCTCCGGCCAACATTTCCAGCGCCCAATTAGCGAACTCACGGTATTGTCTATGGTCGTCCGGCTTCAATTCTTGCATCCGCATAATCTTATATGGATGTAGGCCCAAATCCCACCGCAAAATAAGCCTGGTTGACTCTCTAGCGATGCCCAATTAAGCTGATCGGCGCGAATCAACATTGCTGGGTCTTCTTCGATACCGGCCGCTACGGCGGCTATGTTTTCTTCACTTCGCACTGATCTCTGTCAGGTTGGTGGCTTAAGGCCCAAAAGAGTGTACTTACGCTCAAGCTTTTCCCAGGTACAACGAATTGCCTGCGCACTGACCTTACGACGAAATTTACGTTGTGTATTTACAACTGAGCCGGAATTTCGATAATATTTTTTAATAATTTCTACACTTTCGGGAAGTGTCAAACGATGCACGATGAAATGGCAAACCTTACTAAATATTTTAATAGCTGGATATCATTGGTAACTTTGACAGCTGCTGAAACATAACAATTGGAAAAACTATCATTGTTATCTGGTCACCCTATGTAATACCTTCTCGAAAGCTTTCTTTGATTGGTCGTAATTCTGGAGAGTATTTTTGATGCGATTGGAGACCCACACCACTCTAGGCATTCTAAACCGTCAGTGTCTTTTCACTTTCATTAAACAAAAAAAAAAAAATTTGCTTGAGAATACTTTCATCGTTATTGCAACAAAGTACGGGCTAGAATGAAATTCCAAACTCAACTTAAAGTTTGACAGTTTTAAACTAATGGAGATACGAGTAGTAATAACACTATCTAACAAAAAAACAAATCCTTGTACTTAAAGGACGTTAATAGATAGATAGGCTTTATTGCAATTTTTTCGAAATGTAGCTCAAAATGAATTCAAAATTGATGTAACTCAAAATTTCCTCACACCTCTAGAATCTGTTTATCACTGCAAATCAAAATGAACGTGCACGACTATGTGTGACTATTGTTAATGTGTACTTTTATACCCTATACCATAGGGTATTTTAATTTTGATTCAGAGAAGTAATTACTATAGACTCCCAAAAGTACATGTGTATGGCAACATTTCTAACCGTGAACTTCGGTTAGAAATGTTGGCAACCACGCCCACATTCTGCTAAGAGAAAGTTTTCTGATAAAGAGGCTTGAAAATCGCGAATATATCTTCAGAATAGAAGGATATCACGACCACTTTATTAGGGGTGTGTTAGAATATAGGCCAAGCTATCATACGATCCGTTCCAGAAGGATTGCAATTTTTCTGTATGCTTTTTCGAAAAATTTCTTAAAAAGCAAACAAAATATTTTGACAGTTTCCCAAAATTAGGTATGCCATGTCCTTGCATATATTAAATATTGGTCTTATATTGATTATCAAAAAAAATCTCATGAGTGAATCCGAGAAAAAAAAATCAAATATTCTGTAATAAGTAAAGCATCCTTATATTCCCCAAAAACTTGATACGTTTCCTTTCAACAACCTATTAACACCATCCAGCAAACAAGGTCATATGAGTTGTGGTACTCAAAATTCTGTTTACACGCTAATTGTTCTGCAGGGCAGTGTGCAACATTATCTATAATTATTATTAATTTGATGTATTAATTTTATAGATGTAACTTTTGATCAAAATCACATTTTTAAAAGTATATTTTCAGTTGGTATGACTTGATGATTCGTTGGCAAAAAAAATATGTACCTAATTATGGGAAATTATCGGTGATTACTAAAATCAAATTAAAAAAAAAACTCAAATTTAAATGCCATAGATGATGATAAAATCACTCACCAAATAGTATCGTCGATGCCCATCGGTGTTGTAACTACATTTTTTCCCAATCATGTTCGTACGATGAAATATAGTCGAAATAGAAAAAAAAATTGTATTGTGGGAGACTAAATTCACCCCGTTTGGGGGGATTACTTGGAGTCGAGGTGAAAGCTAAAGTGGATTTTTTGTATATGAAATCGATTCGGGGCGTCTGCAAAAAATATATGCAAATATTAGCTATCCCAATTTTAAATGTATAAAATCTAAAAAGGAAATCCATATGCAGTTCACTAAAAAAAGGCATGACTTTTGTGTACACTCTGGGGTATTGGAGCACAACGAATATACCGTGTACTGATGCAAACAATATCTTAATGGATTTAGTTTGCTGATTTTTTTTTAAGGTCGGTTCTGTACACAAAATATAAACATAAGTATGCCGGGAAATTGAAATCCTTGTGGAATGGACATGATAACCCATTTTTTAACAAAGTCCCAGTAAAACGTTGGATTGTCAAATGTTCTAATCTTGCCTTAGTTATCATCCGTCTTTACTTTGTGGTTTTTGAAAAACTTCACCCAAATTTGACAAATTGACAATATAGCGTGTAGGGTCTTTTATTTTCTAATTTTCAAATAATCATGCAACCATTCCTGATAACAAGAATGAAGCAAATCGTTCTATATCTTGTGTGACTGTGAAACAATTTTTAGGGCTTCCCGCTTAGTAGTACACGCACTTAACCACTGAGTCATGGCGAAATGGAAATTGTTTTTGTTATGAACCCTTCAATTGCAGGTATACTTTGGATTTATTTTGACTGGCTGCACACACATAAGGCGAAGACACACCTAAACCAGAAGTACTCTTTGTTGGGGGGCAAGGCAACTCGAAAAGGTATCGACCTTCTCTATACTGAAGATTCGACAGATGGTTCACTACACTAGTTTCGGACTCGCGTTAGATTCGTATTAGTTCATCTTTCGCACACGATGCTACGCAAATGTAATTTAAGTTTCCATAGTAGATAAAACGATATTCTGTGAAATTTATTTCTTTATTTTCTAGTCTATAGAACAATTCGGGTTTACACTATACTATTCTCCGCAATTCTTTTCTTACAATGGCTCTTTCCTCTCAAATCACTTTATCTCCTTTCAATTACTTAATTCACAAATCCAAACTAAGTACTTCTTCTTGTTAACTCTCAACTTTCAATTTATCACAAAATTATAACTTCGCCCATTATCACTTTTCTAATCTCTTCGCCACGGTTTTAAAACAACTGCGTGGTCTGGATCGCCATCTGTCCTTATATAGCAGAAGTTTCTGATAGCCAGAAACTTCTAGCAAATTCTTCGACCACTGGGACAAGAAAAATTCTGATGTTATAATTCCAAGATGACAATCATTTCTTGCAGTTATAATTTTCTCTTATCCGTGATATTATCCGTCTCTTTCGTAGACATGAACTGTGGAGACTAACCGCAGACACGAACCTCGAATGAAAGGACACTTCGGACCAAAATTCTGCCACAATGAAAAGACACTTCGGAATTTGTTGCATTATACTTTTAGGGAGCGTAGTTATTATTATGTTACATTAAGAAGGAAACACCTCGGCCATCAGCATGCCTAATTTATAGTAATTTAAACGCCTCCCAAAAACGCTCCCAGGAAAATATACAGCTATGTACGGAAGCCAATTGAAATATATTGCCGGTGATACACAAGCTGCAAGCTGATGACTTAAATTAGGTTCCTCTCCCTTTTGTTCAGCTTCATATGCGAACGGCCATTAAATCTTCTGATATAATTTTCAAGCTGGACTAAATTCAGATTTAGAACAATTGGAACAGCAAAAAGTTTACCGTTACACTATAAAGGGACTTAAGAAAAACTCAAACAGCTGACAACAAATGCATACATACTTTAAATTACAGGAATATTATTGATTATTAATGGTTTGTTAAAGTTGTACCAAGCTATTCTAATTTGTTCTAAATTTTTCCAAATTATTATAGCAAAATATTATATTAAAAACTACACCTAAGAATAAATTAAGGAAAACGACGTTCCTTGTTTTTTTAGTTGTTCTGAACGTTGGATTCATAAGATTTGTCGAGGGCGAGCCGTTATTTAAAATGCATGTTATGGACAAACGGATTGCCCGAGAACCACTAAGGACATTTTGAAAAAATTTAATTTGGATGCATGTATACTGATGCGTGGGTTATTTCATCTAAAAAATATCCTCATTTTGTTAGCCGCCTAACTGAAAGAATCGTAAATGAATTTTGATGAAATTCTTCATGAATGGAGTGGGGGTAAAATATGAGCAAGGGTTTAAAACAATTTCAAACTCAGTAACCATTTCAGAACACTTTAGTACAAACTTAAAATAATCTGAAAGAGTCTATCAGCAATTAGATTTTCGAAAATTGTGATTCTAACTACAAAATTCTTGACATACATATATACATCTTCTTCTTCTTCTTCTTCTTACGGCGAAGTTATGATCCGGAGTAGAAGGATCACAACCCTCTCACTTTACTGCATCCCTACTGGTCCGCCTGTGGGGTTTGCCGTCTAGGGTTTAAGCGTTTTTTTGGTTTTGACACGTGCATGCTCCTGATTTTTTGATTTATGTTTGATCTTACTTTTACAACACCGGTGATCTCCAGTCATGTCAACCCACGGATTCGCATGCACACTTGCGGGACAGTTTTAAGATGATATATGTGTCGCTAGGCACACCTGGATATTTTAAAAATTGCCTAGATGTGATTTTCCCCTTAGTTGCTTCCTACGACAAGCTCTATGTATTTGTGGGGGGCGCTACAGTGATATTCTTAACCCGTCCCTGCACGGGAATACATATATACATAATTACAGGAATATGTCCAAGTAATTGAAACACATAACCATTTTTCAGGTTTTGACAAATAAAAAAAAGAAACTTCAAAAAATTCAATTATTTTAATTTCGCGTTTATTATATACATATGTAATTTGAATTTATTTGTAAGGAATGTTAATTATAAATAATATCTAGGTTTATTGAATTATGGAATACAGATATTTTTAAAACTGTAGTAGAAAAACACATATTTCTCTCATCGTTCTAAAGTATCTCCTACAGTTTTGGCAGCCTTAAATTTACTGCGCTTCAACAAACAATTTTCTTCGACTTGCTGCATGTTTATGGTTACTAATGATCGGTTATTAGTAAAGACCCAGCTTAATAATAATAATAATCTTTTGGCGCTAACAGCCTAATGCAGGGTCTGGCCTAGTTTGTCGCAGCCACTCGTGCTGTGCGCCTCACAAATGCTTGGGACCTGCAGCAATTTTTTCGATCGAGACAAGCTTCTTATTACAGTTTTACTCTCGGATGTTTGTCAGACGTTCGCAAGAGAGTTGAGTTTTCTTAGATTCCAACCTTGAACCTCTCACTCAGTGATCGCGTACTTAACCACTGAGCCAAGGCGCCCCACCAAAGACACAGATTACATTGTTGTAAAACGTTTATCAAGGAATAAGCTAATCATCCGTTCAGTGATTCATGAGATTAGCGCATTTATTCGGAAAGTACAAAATTTTATGTTTAAAAAAAAAAACATCTATTAATTTATTTTACTAAATATGCAAATAAGGTGGACCTTATATGGGTCACGTATCTTCCATATGTATGTATAATAGAATAACTCCAAATAGTGTACTTCACAATTCTAGCTGCCCGTCTATAACCCTGGTTACAGCCTAAACGGCTGTTTGAATTTTCTTCTAGCTTCATATCTGAGACCTGTTTTCATTATAGAAGCTTATAAGCTTTAGGCAGTAGCACCAGACTTTGATTTTTCAATTAGTCTGGAAAAACCCCACCTGTTAGACACTTGCTTCCTCTCAGAGTTCCATAAAGCTGTTGCTCTTGCCACTACCCCTATTTTTGGATTGTACCTGTAGATCCTGATAGGATGGCAAACCTCTGGATGGAAAAATTGTCCCAATTAGCTTAATGATATTATTTGTCGTCAAATGTTACTGCTAAAATCATTTTGTGCACATCAACAGTTTAAACTCCTAAATTTAATATTCTGATACCATTTTTCCTTTCGAATTGACATAATTATTTTTTTTTATAATAAGTCTACGAAATTTGACAAACAAAAAATAAAAAATACAAAAATGGAGGAACATTTTTAAGCCCTCAACGGATATTTTAGTAAAAACATTGTCTAGAACTAGTCCTTACGTGTTGATGATTAATTTTTCGTATATTCTTCGTACGTAAGATTGTTTGATTACTTGAATATCGCATTTTCATTAATTTCATTTAAATTTGTGTTTTATTTGTTTGTTGGATTTTACAGGCGCAGCGATAAATAGCGAATTTCGATATCTACAGAATGGACAAGTATGATTTTTTACATCACCATCGTATAACACCCCCGTAACGAAGGTAGTAAAGAAGTTGCACCTCAATAGACGTGGCTTCGAATCTCTAAGGCACATGCTGATATTTTGTATGTATGTATATTCAGTTTGATACATAGTTTGTAACATACTGAAATAATAACGATAGACCCCCAAAAGTATATGTTTTCGTATTGTGATCAGCATTATGTCGATCTAGCTGTATTCCGTCCATCCGTATGTCACCACTTTTTCGGCATTAAATTTTGAGCTAGGAATATGATATTTGGTATATAAGCCTTCTATATCCGAAGCACGGCAAGTATAAAAATTGTTAAAATCCGCCCATCGACACACCCACTTTTTTTAAAAAAAAAAAAATCTAGGAAATATTGTCTAAGTAAAATAAGTAGACGTTGACTTTCTCCATATATCTTCCGTACATTATACATGGCCACGTCTTCTTTATGCCGGCGTCTTATTTTGAATATCTCATCAGAATCCGTGAACTTTGGTTACGAATTTTGGGACTCATGCTCACTTTCTGCTAAGAAAAATTTAAACAGTTTTTTGATAAAATATCTTAAAAATCATGGAAATAACCTCTGTATAGAAAGATATCATATCACTGCATCTGTTTTAAAAATTTAGCACCGCCATGCATACTTTATTATTACCATTTTTTAAGATGGAGGATAGGGTATCATTCGAACCGTTCTCGATGTTTTTTTAACTTTCCTGTGTTTACTATTCTCTAACTGACAATTTATATGATCTAATCAATTACACATACAAACCATTCCCAAATCAGTGAATCTCAAATATAAGAACTAAATATTTTTGTTCACAACAATTCCTCCTTCCTAAGACCATGGCTATAATAATTACATATGCTCGCTCTGTCAGAAAATATGACTTTTCGCCAGTGATTTAGACTTGGTTGTTGTTGCACATTTCAAGTCATGTGTGCTTAGGTGGGTCAATAAGTCCCTGAAAATTAACACAAATTGTGTCGTCACCTTAAATTTAATTTTTGTTTTGTCAAGAATCATCTTTCAAAAGAACGCACCCAAATTTTCAGACAGATCTGTCAAATAGTTTTGTTGTGGCAGCCATTTTATATAGACGCCTACTAGCAATTTCGTTAAAATGGAAAAAAAGTGAATTTCGAGTCCAAACAAAAGCTTGACAAATATTATGGGGACTCTTCACCATCGATTGGAACCATTCACCACTGGTTTACTCAATTTCAGTGCGGTCGTTCAAGCACGAGTGACGCCGAACGTTCTGGTCGCCCAATTGAGGTCACCACACCAGGAATGGTCGACAAAGTCCATGGTTTGATATGGCTCAGTAATTTCGATTTTACAAAAATATCTGGACATGAAAAAGCTTTCCTCAAGATGGGTGCCGTGTTTGCTCACAATCGACAACAAACGCATTCGTTTGACAACTTCAAAGGTGTGTTTGGCGATGTTCCAGAAAAATTCGGCTGAGTTTTTGCGCCGTTTCGTAACCGTGGATGAAACCTAGATTCACCATAACACACCAGAAACCAAGGAACAGTCAAAACAATGGACTTCTAATGGTGAATCGAAGCCGAAGAAGGGCAAGGCGGGTTTGTCAGCAAACATGGTCATGGCGACAGTTTTTTGGGGTGCGCGCGGTGTTATTCACATCGATTACCTTGAAAATGGTAAAACGATCACCGGCGCATATTACGCAGAGCTACTGGATCGATTCCAAGCTGATTTGAAGTAAAAACGGCCGCATTTGGCGAAGAAAAAAGTTATTTTTCACAAGGAAAACGCACCGGCGCACAAGTCCGCAGTCGTAATGACAAAATTGCATGAGTTAGGCCACGAACTCCTCCCTTATGCAGCATATTCCCCAGATTTAGCCCCCTGCGACTATTTCTTGTTTCCAAACATGAAGATATGGCTCGTAGGTAAGAGATTTGGGTCGAATGAAGAGGTCATCGCTGAAACAAACGCTTATTTTGAGGGGCTCGAGAAATCGTATTATTTAGAGGGCATCAACAAATTGGAGAAACGTTGGATGGAGTGTATAGAGCTAAAAGGAGACTATGTTGAAAAATAAAATATTTTTATACCGAAAAGAGTGTTCCTTATTTAATTTTTCAGGGACTTATTGACCCACCCTCGTATGTGAATTGTTATCGTTGCAATTTGAGTTCTGAATTCAGTGACGGGTTTTCCTTAACTTACCCTAGCTGAATTTAAGGCTAATCTAATAATATTCCGCTTACTACTCACTCTGTTATTAGCAGGCTTGCATAGCTATAACAAAAGAGAGTGCACTTTTACTTCTTATTAGTATCTGTATCTATTCAAATGAACAGGACTGTACATTAATTCTTTTCTATTAACAATTTTGAACTTTTGAATTTGTACCTACTTCCAAGCTTTTCATAGGTAAGATTTCAATTTAATCACCTAAAGATTATTACTAATTTCAAGTCGATAAATAAATGAATTAAATACGTATGCAATAAAAAAAAAGACTCCAGGGATAGATCCTTAACAATTATTAGGTTTTACCATCAGTTGAACCTTTCCCGAAAAATGTAAAACGCAGCATTTGGTCCTACTGCCAAAAGGAAAGAAACTCCCAGGAGAACCATCATCCTATCGCCCAATATGCCTATTAGACACCATGGGAAAGATCCTCGAAAAGATAATCTATAATAGATTACTCGCAGTAGCAGAAGAGAAAGGAGCCCTCTCAGATCACCAATTTGGCTTCAGAAGAGCACGATCTACTGTAGTGATGAACTACTTCAACGACAGGAAGCTGCGGTACAATACCGATGAAGGGGTAGAATACTACAACGTAACTGCGGGAGTTCCACAGGGATCGGTTTTAGGGCCACTACTGTGGAACATCATGTACGACGGAGTCCTACGATTAGCGCTACCTGGAGGAGTAACGATAATTGGATTCGCCGATGACATTGCAGTCGTGATAGTTGCTAAACAGATCCGTGCAGTAGAATTAGCTACAAATGAAGCAATTGCCCGGACAAAAGATTGGCTAATATCCGCCGGACTAGAACTAGCTGACCATAAAACAGAAGCTGTTCTTATAACCAGCCGGAAAACTGTCGAATTTGCCAACTTTCAAGTGGGTAACCAAACCATCAGGTCGAAAGAGGCAGTTAAATACCTTGGAGTAATGCTGGACAATAGGCTACGGTTTAAAACGCATGTTGATTTTGTTACCAAAAAAGCATCACGAATGCAGGGAGCTCTCTCGCGTATCATGCCTAACATCGGTGGACCTGGATACGCTAGAAGGATTCTACTCTCTAGAGTTATCACCTCAGTTATGTTATATGCCGACCCAGTCTGGGCGGAGGCACTGAGGACGAAGGAGACCAAAAGGAAACTATCGTCATCATACAGACTCTGTGCACTATGGACAATCAGCGGCTTTCGGACCATCTCTGACGAAGCTGGAATGGTCCCCATCGATATTCTCCCAGATGAAATGCTCAGGATATATAACAGAAGAGCATTGAGTCATCACGACGCCTCTGGTATCAAGGTTTTATCACCTTTGAAGAAAAGGCAGTGTCAGCAGCTATGTGGCAAGCTCGTTGGGCTAATACAACAAAAGGCAGATGGACATACAAACTTATACCGACAATCCAAGATTGGATAAGTCGAAAGCATGGAGACTGCAACTACCATCTAATGCAGTTCCTGTCTGGCCACGGTGGCTACCGCAAATATCTACACCGATTTGGACAAGACAACTCACCATCCTGCCCGGAATGCCCAGGAGAAGATGAAGATACGGAGCACGCAGTGTTTTACTGCACACGTTTCACGGCATGGAGAACTACTCTGCCAAGTCCTTCATTACTCCTCGACGGAAGAGAATTGGATGGCAAAATGTTCCTTCGTAACAACTCTACAAAAAGAGCTGCGGAGAATAGAAAAGCTAAGAAGAGCAACTGAAGCAGCGGAAGAAGCTGACACAAGAAGCATAGCATAAACTGCTAACCAGCCCCGCGAAGTAATACCTAACGGCAATCCCGCGTGGTTGAAGTGTGTAGGGTGTGCGTTTAGTACGTAGGCGTATTCCTGGCATCGATTACTCAGGTTTGCGAATCGTGCATGATAGTAGCACTCGGGCTATTAGTATCTATGAAGATTACACATCCCTGGCGCAATCCAGAAAAAAAAAAAAAAAAACCATCAGTTGAATAAGTGCGTAATTATTTTCTTCTGGGCAATTTTGTGGTATTAAAAACCATCAAACATCTATGTTTTTGTTTTACAGAGATGCTTACCACTAGAAATATTAGGGTACTTTTCTTCTTCGAATTTAAAAGAAAACTAATCGCAGCAACCAGCTGCCCGGGAAGTTAACCAGGCATTTAGTGAGATGTTGTGTAATAAACAGACAGTGACGCGTTCATGTACCAAATTCAGCGACGGAGATTTTGGTATGGAAAATGAAGCCTTTGGAACACCGATGGCTAGTATAGATGACATCGAATTTCAGGCGGAAGTTGAACGTAATTCATCGATGAGCGTACGATGCGTAGCAAGAAAGTTTAGAGTATCTACAGTAACCATAAGCCATCATTTTGGATAGATCGGTAAAATCAGAAAATTTGATTATCTGAAGCCAATAAATTGCGAAGACTTCAGGTTACCAGTAGCTAAGTCAATTGTAACACGATTGAGCAATTTGAACCATTACGTGTGATGAAAAGTGGATTTTGTATGACAACTGTCGACGATCGGGGCCATGACCACATTGTGGTGAAGCCCCAAAGAAACGTGTGGGACAATCATTTCATTCAAGAAATGTTCTGGTAACCATACAGTGGACTAGCGAAAGGGTAATTCACAAGTATTTCTTACAACCCGATGAAACCAACACAGCAGAGTCACACTGCATGGAAAATTAAGCTTTACAGCCTGCATTTATCAATAGACGTGATCCAATTTTCCTGTATGACAATGCAAGATCACATACGTCGCAACGATTGATGGCAAAAAGTGCAGAGTTGGGATACGTTGACCTTTCGCCTTCAGATTACCATTTTAAAGTCTGAACAATTTCTTACGGCATACGAGTGCTTGCCTTGCTGATCAAGACGCAGTAAATTTGGCATTTGCCTCAAAAATAAATTAATTATTTAATAAATTGTTATACAATGTAATAGATGAGTGATAATTTTGGAGTTGCCAGGTTAGAAAATGATGAATTGTTATACTTTGCTGCTACTTTGAACAGATGGCCTTCCATTTATCTCCTACGAAATCGGCCATTGCTAATGCAGCAACCGATACATAGTTCCTTGCTTAAACAAACATATTTTATAATTGTATTCAGGCGAGATTTAGAGATTGGATACATATTTATCAGCAGTAAATAGATTTACATAAACTGTATACAATGCAGAACAACATATACGTAAACCTGTATCATAAACAAGTTGATCGAACATATATTATAAGTGAAAGTAAATTTATTGTCGATTGCTCTCAAATATTTAAGATCACCTTAACAAAGACTCACTTTAATGCAATGCAGCCAACTTCAGGTCATTGTCAAATGTCAGATGTCAAACTCAAAATGTCAAAAATTCTCCACTTTCTTCAGTTATCTCAGGAGTTATGTCTGAAAATGTGAAATATTTCTGGAGAGTATTTCTTTCGACACAAAAACTGTACTGTACTCGAAACTGAATAGACATAAAAAAAGAAAACAAAATCTACCAAAAGGTGATTTCCGGGAGTAATCGAGTTATTCTTAGGATTCCTGATGTGTTCATTAAATTTCTATGAGCAAACAAATTACATCCTATAAAATAAAGTCCTTTCAGCTAAGTATAGAAAGGGAGTTTATCAAAGCAAAATATAAGTGTATTCCCTCTTCTATTCAACAAACTAAAGGTGCTGATAAAAGAAGTAAAAACACAAATCAATGAGCGTGTATCTACAGAATTTAACAGCAAAGCATCAAACTGATTACTAACTTTGGAAAGCAACAACGCTGTTCCACAATAGTGGAAAGTAGCGGTAATAATGATATATAAAACTGGAAAACCACCAAATGATACCAAATCATATCGTGCTATTTAATATTCGTATCGAAAAATTGCTTCTTAGAAGAGTCTTCAGCAAAGTCATCATTGAAGAAAGAAACCAACACATCAATTCAGTTTTCGTCAAAGACATTCTACAATCGAACAAGTCATTCAAATCGTGAACATACGAGCAATTGAAAACACTATATAATGTAAAAAAGTGTTCTAAGCCATATATGATGGATGTAACATAAGCCTTCGATAAAGTCTGGCATAAAGGGCTACTGTTTGAATTGCAAAGAGATCTATTTAAGCAATTTTACTTGGTACTTAAATCATATATAACTGATCACCATTTTAGAGTAAACTATGAAGAAGAATACTCGGATCTTAAGAAAATAGCGGCAGGAGTTCCTCAAGGTAGCATCTTAGGTCCCGTGCTTTACCTATTTTACACAAGATATTTATCTGAGCCATCCGAAGGAGGCATAGCAGCATTTGCTGATGATACTGCAATTCTGGCAACGGTGAGTGTTACGGTAGAAGCGGAAACAAGGTGAATACCAAAAGGAATCAATGAAATACTGAACTAGACAAGAATTGGAGAATAAACCTCAATGAATCGAAGTCAACTGTGGTACCAATTACAATAAATTCACTCCAAATGCCATATGCCAGCACAGCAAAATATTTAGGCATGGCTCTGGATGCTAAATTAAAGTGAAAAGAGCATGTCAAATAAAAAAAGAAAATAGGAAAAATTAAATATTAAATTCAGGAAAATGTATTTGTTACTAGGAAGAAATTCCGAACTCTCCAGATACAATTTGTTGCTCATATATTAGCAAATTCTAAAATTTATATGGATAAAGAAATCCAGCCTACAAATTGTGCAAAGATTCCAAAATAAGTAGTGCATCGATACGTGCATAATGATATCCTCCATAGAGATTTAGACATTTAATTAGTCAAAGAAGAAATCACCAATGCTACAGCGAATCTCGCAACACGCAAATGCAGAACTATGAAAATGGTAGGAGTTGACACCAAGTAATTAATTGTACATGTATGACGGGATATAACAATGCAATAAATAAGATCATTATCTTGTTAAGACTTTTTGTTTTAATTATAAATTATGAATTGTTTTTGTTTATATTGATTTCATCTTTTTGTTGTAAATCTACGAGTCTGCGTCTCTTCAGTCATCTTCTTGTTATAGTTTATGAAATAAGACACTTCTTCTAAGATAGACTAACAGGAAGAATGTTAAAAAATTACCCGACATGACAATCAAATACGAGTACCTAACGATTATTTTTAATGTCATTCTGAGGCTAAATCACTTTCCAAAAGTTTGGAAAGTATCAAAAATAACCGCCATACCAAAACCAGGCAAGGACGGTACAAGATCAACCTCCAATTATCTCCAAGATACTACCAAAGTTCTCCAAGATACTACCAATTATCTCCAATATATTTGAAAAATTGCTTTTAGACATAAAGCAAAAAAGCCTTATTCTCGATCATCAATTCGGCTTTCGTAGACAATATTCAACTATTCAACAAGTTCGTAGAGTAACAGAGTAACAAATAAGATCCCTAACGATTTGGACGATCAAAGATATTGTGTGGCAGTTGCTAAACCATTCGATATTGTTTGGCACAAAGGACTCCTAGAGAAACTGTAAACTGCTACCAGATTACACTACCCTCTAATTAAAAGTACAACGGCAGATACTCAAGTTTATGCAAAGTAGATGCAGGTGTTCCTCAACGCAGTGTTTTAGGACCGATGTTGTATCTTTTATATACAGCTGACATACCGAAAGTAATACAACAGAAATCTATGATAGCAACAATTGCAGATGATACGATGATTCTTTCCTCACATAATTTCCTACAAGCGGCTACCAGAAAACTGTAGGAAATAATGGATAAACCAGTGGACTGGTACAATAGATGGGGAATTTAAGTCAACGTAGATAGATGATGTAGTCATTTACATCACGAAAAGGCGTTTCAACCCTCAAACTATTTATTTAAACAATAAACAAATTCCCATTGACAACCATGCAAAATACCTAGAAATTCATATAGCTAACAAACTGTCAAGGGAACATCACATAATACATACTAAAACGAAACCAAATTAAGACAACTATATTGGCTCCTGAAAAAAAAGTTCAAAACTATAAACAAAAAAACAAACTACTTGTACAACACCATAATCACACAAGGAATACAAATATGGTACACCGCCAGTGCATCACATGTGGCCATTATTCAAAGACTACAAAACAAAATTCTTCGGACATTTATAGAGGCTCCCTGGTACATGACAGTATCGTCATCTTGGCATATCTTCAATCAACGAAGAAATCATAAATATATGCACACAACTTCCATCCGCACAAATGACCTACAAGCCTTACTCTATCAGGAAACTATAACGATTGGACCTAGCATTCAATTCATAAACGAACTGAAGAGAAATGTATCTATGTACATACTCGTATACTAAAAAATAATTTAGGGTGTAACCCTTTTGCTACATCACTCTTAAAAGTAAAATATTTACTATTAAATGTGAATTTGGCGAGTGATTCCAAGTTCCATGATTTATTTGACAGAAGATGTCACTTCAAAATATGTGACTTCTTTTTAACTGTTTTTCACATAATAATTCACAATCCACTAAAATGCCACTAATGAAACATAAGCACTACTTAAATGCCTTATGACTTTCTATTTCTGTTAAGTTCAACTTAGTGACGTTTAAGATCCACTTGGCATTTCATGCAAATTGTTAAGTGGAACTTAAATAGTTATGAAGACCCGTCATAACAGGTCAAATATATGTAGAAAACCTATTATCTTTCACCTTCATAATGTATTACAAAAATTCCTCTACATGACTTCAAATGGTCCATGTTATTCAAAACCCACATTCAAATGGAAAAATAAACGAAGAATAATAATTCGTTCACCTCACCTCAATTAAAATTCCTCATGCTCCCAGGTTGCCCAAGACACACTTTTCTTTTATTTTTTTTTATAATCACAATTAAACCTGTTGCTGCAACTCCTACTGCTTTCGTGGGCAAGGACATAAAACACAGAGAAAAATGGAAAATCCTTTTTATCACTCGGCTACGCTACACCGATGATACTGAAGAGGATTTTTTTTTTTTTTAAGTCGGATAATCTGTGGCACTCATTCCTGTGCAAGGACACTAAATTCATAATCATAACAATTTTCACTTTCCAGCTCTTTTCACTTCACCTCTATCGTAATGATGACTCTACCCCTTTCCGAGAATTTTCAATTCTCGCACAGAAAAAGGATACCGACCGACACGAATAAAAAAATAAAAAAAAAAGTTTTTTCCATAATAAACTTAATTTTACTTTTTCTTTTCGCTGGCTTTTCTTCGTGAAATTAAATTTCCACGTGAATTAGCAAATTTGTCGAACAGCACTTGAACTTTTTCCACACAACGTTGACGACGCACGGGGTGGTGAACGAGGAGCGAAATTATCTCATTCGTTTCACAAAAGGAAATTATTTTTAAAAATCGAAAGCACTCTAATTTTTTTTTTTTTTCCTACACTGTTTCACACGATTTGAGGATAATCTTCCTTTTCCAAATATCCTTGTACCTCTTTGAGTGAGTGGGGAAGGAGGTGGTGCGCGTTTCTGTGTATTATATCCCACTTGTGCACTTTCACACTTCAATCTTCTGTTATTCCTCTTTTATTAGATTTTTTATTCTTGGAAACATTTTTCATCCCCAAAACGTAAACACACAAATCCTGTTATTTTTCTTTTCGGGCACTTGTTATCAAAAAACATTTAATTTCCTTTGCCTAATTCTTACAGAACAGGGGAGGGATGCTTGTTACAAATTAATTTTTCATTTGACAAAGGATGTGCGGGAGCGGTACGTAGGCGGGTGGTGCCTCATTAAGGCGTTTATTTTTTTTTTTTTATCTACCGCCACAATTTTTTCTTTATTTTCAAGGACAACAGGGAATAAACTATTATTCTCGCACCATTCAATCCTCACTGTCACGGCCCGGTACTTGGCATATCCTTGTCACGAAACCGATTTTAACGAGATAAAAAAAAACCACGATACATTGACGGTCAACGTAATCAGCTCCCCGATGAATTTGGGTATTTAGATTGATCCCGGAGCCTATGTTGGTATGAGCGGTGGTTGGAGTAAATTTGTCTTATTCTAACCGAAATCAATTGTTTTGCGTAAAATTAATGAATCACCGACCCATACGAAACACGAGCATGAAACTTGATGATGCGAAAAATAAAAATTTTTTTCGACTCGATATAGAGATCCACTCCAACGGGACGTTTCAAGAATACAAGTCAAAACGCGGATTGCTTGCTTTCACAGTTGCATGCAAACTAGAACGACCCTAAAACGCAAGGACGATAAGAGAGGTAAAAATTCCGTATACTCCGATGGTACCGGATGTCGGAGCTTAACTGACAACTTTTAGCGAAATCTTTGGTAGCATCGATGCCCAGCATCTCTTGGTATCTATCCAGCCAACAAACCTACACAGAGCATCTCTCAGTTTACCGCTACTACAGATGGAGGTGCTTCGTTGGGGCAAAAGATTGTCCCACTTATAGTGGGTGCTGGAGAGGGATGCTGCCTGGTACTTGGCCTAGGCATATAAAAGAGCAATTTCGAAAGCTTTCAGCTGAATGAATGTGTTCCACAGAAAGTCGAACATGTCCAGATGCTCTTAGACTGTTTGGTTGGTGTTTGTGTACTGCGCATGTTTACTCTGAGACCGAGCAAAGCTTGTCCTGGTTCTTGGTTCAATTCAATGATTCGAAAACAAAATGCCAAACATTTAAGGTGTGAGAGTAAAGAGCAACCTTCTCTTTCAACGAATCCCTGGTTATTCCTTTTCACATTCAAAAGCTGTCGAGAATATTTGAACATCGAAAGGATATTCTGTTGAGGTACGTGAGAAATCCGGACGTTAGTGCCAAGAATCACACCCAACTGATTGAATCCTCTTAGGTTGGGTGTGATTGTGCTTTTCTTTATGCAGACGTAAAATTGAAGTAAGATAATATCCTGAAATGCAATTAAAAGTGGTGGGTTGTACTTTCAGCAAAGTGAGATGAAATAAAGGATATTTAAGCTGTTTTAATGAAATATGTCTACGAACGACTTAAATACACTAAGCTTATATAATCGTAGAGGTAATCAACTTTCCTTTTTGAAAGTCCGTTTATCTAAAGTTGGTCCTTGCCTTAGGAGAATTATGTGACCTAACGCTAATTGTGGGGTAAAATTAATTTGCTCCTTGGTTGAAGATTTGTGAAGACGTTGAAATGTAAAGTTTGCGAGGGAATACTAAAGTCTGAGTACAAGAAATAAAACTTTAGTCAAAATTATCTTAAATTTCCATAACATGGCAGCCAACCCTGATTATGTTGTAAAACTTTAATATTTCTATGGAAATCCTACAGTGTTAACGGTAAAGTTGGTAAATTCTGAGGGCTGCTCTACTTTTCACTGAAATAAAACGGACTTACAGTTTTATTTTTTGGCCTCCCGTCTCTGCCTGGGATGTGTCTCTAGTCCTTGAGGACTTTTTTTCGATTGCTTGGCCATTGAAAACGAAGCTTGGTCGTCGTTAGCCCAATATTTCGAGACAAATTTGAGTGCAGTGGTACACTTTATTCATCCGATGTATCTAATCTATTTTAGTCCAAGGGTACTAGTCACATTTTACTTCAGCGTCTTCTCCCTCATTCTCTATCTTTGCAAAACAGATGCAACTATCCGGCAAAGAATTATTCTTCCGAAAGACTTTTCTGTCGGCTCTGTTCATAATCCCCCACTTGGGACCATTTAACAGAACTGACATGACAATATGATTGATTTGTAGAGCGTCATTATTTTTCTCTTGGTTATAAGAGTATCGAACCTGTCAAACTGAAATAGTATTCGTTCCGTGGGATCTGTTTTCGGAACAAATCGACTCTAGCGGACACGATTGAATTTTTTAATTGGCGTATTTTTTGATGATGGTTATGAATTTGAATAACATATGGCGATCGCGACGCGTTTCAAATTTCTTTAAAACACCTTCAAATGCATGTGAATAAAGTGTAGCTATGTGGGTGGGCTCGCTTCACTCGCGTCAGTTGTTACAAATCTTTAGTAGCAGATGTGGATAAATTTCTTCAAAACAATTAGAGCGATATAATCGACTTTCGCTTTTTATTACCCGAGAATAACATTGTAAGAAGTTTAAAACTCCTGTCGCGAGCGAAGCAAGCCTAAAAGCGACGAGTTACACATGTATTTTAGAATCTTTTAGGGAAACTTTAAATGGCAGCAACTTGAAAACGCATTACGAGCGCCAAATAACTTTCAGATTAGAAATCAGTATTGAAAAATACGTCGATCGAAAAACATACAGAAAAGCTACAGTCCATCTGCAACCCAACGTATGACGCCCTATCCCTCATCTTCTAACCCATTCCTCTAATAAAGTGTTCGTGGTATTGTGAACTATTTATTTCAAATGCAGTGAAATATTTCGACTCAGAGGATGTTCTCTCGATTTGTAAGAGATTTTGCTACAAAAAAAATATGGCTAAGATTTTTTCTAAGAAGAAAGTGGGTGTGGCGGTCGTCATTTGTAACCGAAGCAACATTCACAATAAGACTTAACCACCACAGTAAATGGCTTTGAGAAAGCAAAATTCGTTTTTCCTTTTAAGGAAACGCTCCCCAATAGGGGCATGGGCATTATATTATTTTTTAAAAAGTGATCGTGTCTGTGGGCGGATTTCAAAAATGTTCTAAGAAGGCGATGTAGGTATAGCAAATTCCGTTTTCCTTGCTCAAAAAGTGGTAACATACGGACGGACATAGCAAGATCCACATAACTTTCGATGCTCATCGAAGTTCCCATAGGGATAACTGTCAAACTGGCTGTCATTTTTTTAAAAGTCAATGTTTTTTTGTTTTCAGTAAAGTCTAGCTGTTCATCATGGATAGAATTACATCACAACAACGTTGAATATTATTTCCGAAATCAGTGTTCAGTTACACAAACTTATCGAGCACTTCGTCAATATTTAATAATCGCACATCTGAACGTGCCGTTTGTATTGTGGACAGATTTGGCACTAATTTAACGCTACATGACTGGAGTGAGATCGAAGAAAATATCACCGCAGTTGAGGCCACTGTTAATAAAGGCCCGGATTTATCAGTTCGCAGGCATGCACAGAAGCTTGGGTATTGTCCGTCTACGACTTGGGCGAAAGGATTTTGACCTAATCCCTTACAATATCCAATTGGTGCAAGAATTGAAGTCGTTGGACCATGGCATGCGTCGGACCTTAGCTGAATGTGCTCAAAACCAATTGCAAGACGATCCGAAATTTTATGGCAAAATTGTGTTGGCTCATTTTTGGATCAACGGATACGTCAGCAAGCAAAATTGCCTTCAGGCATCATAACATCCACAAAAATGTACTGTACGGTGGCATCATAAGGTCATTTTTTCGTTAAAAATTAAGCAGGTACCTGCGTCACAGTCTATGGTGATCGATACAGAAAGATGATCAACGAATATTTGTTTCCAAATTTACGGGATATCGATGTGAACGATATGTGGTTCTAGCAGAATGGGGCTACCTATCATACTTACTTACTTAACAGGCTCCCGACCCGTGAAGAGTATCTGCCTCTGCGATCCCGGGCACGTTGCTTCCAGTTATCTAGACCAAGCGCTCTGGCATCCGCGATGGCTTGGTCATTGAAACGGAGGTTCGGTCTTCCTTGTCGTCTCGAACCTGGCGGCTGGGATTCGAAGATCCTCTTAGCTGGATCATTATTGTCCATTCGCTCGATGTGGCCGAGCCAATGTAGTCGACGTATTTTGGCCTTTTGGACTACATCCACATCTTGGTACAGCGCATAGAGTTCGCAGTTGTATCTTCTCCTCCATTCGCCCTCCTCGCACATAGGACCAAAAATCCGCCGAAGAATTTTTCTTTCGAAGGAGCCCAGTATCAGCTCTCCCTTCCTGCTTATCGTCCAGCACTCGGCGCCATAAAGCAGAACTGGCAGGATAAGGGTTCTGTAGAGCATACATTTTGTCCTTCGAGTTAGGAGTTTTGAACCCAATTGTTTTGCCAAACCGAAGTAGCAGCGGTTTCCTAGGGTAATTCTTCGCCGGATCTCCACGAGGATGTCATTTGTGGAGTTCATGTTTACTCCGAGGTAGATAAACTCCTTAACTACCTCGAAATTGTTGCTATCAATAGTGACGTTCTATCCTAGGTGGTGGACAGATGCTTGTTTGTTTGTTGATAGCATGTACTTAGTCTTATCCTCATTTACTACAAGGCCAACAAATTTCGCCTGTTCTTCAATCGCCGTAAAAGCCTCTAACACGATATCGTCTGCATACCCCAGTAGCTGGACGGATCTGTTGAAGATAGTGCCTTCCGTGTTGACACCTGCCCTGCGCACTATCTGCTCTAACACGAGATTAAAGAAGTCACATGATAGTGCGATAGTATGCTATCATACTGCGACTTTATTGAAATCAAAGTTTGGTGAGAGAGTGATTCCAAGATTGAGACCTGTAAATTGATTACCAAGGTCATTTCCAAGATTATTTCTTTATGTTACGGACTATCAAGCGTGGCCGATATATTCGATATGGATTAGTGTACATTGACTCCAATGTAACTAAACTCCATAACCCTAAACAGATACTTCGAAGTTTGAAGTTACAGTTGTCGACAGTGACGTCCTGTTTTAGACTTTTTTTTAGGCACCACTAGTTTGGTTTTGTGCTCTATTACCTACCTTAAGACTAATGCTTTTCGAATGATCTTTAGTTGCAGTTCAAACAACGACTCGTCGATATCGCTAGCGTAATTTAGCAGCTGGATAGAGTTGTGAAATATAGTGCTTTGGATATTGTATGCTAATAACATTAATTGGCACTACTTTATAGTTCTAGAGATGATGAATGTTATCAGGAATTCGGAGTATATTTGAACATATCGGCTTCTTCTCTTCTCGCATCACTTGAGAACTACTAAATGGATCCAATAGTGGTCGGACAATTATTGGTATCCGATAAGTGTAAGACCTACAAGCTAAGATTTATTCTATTCAAGCTCGTAAAGATGGTTCAGAAATAAATTAAAATAAAATCAAACTTATGCTCAGCGGACATGGAGTAGTATCTTTGCTTGTAGAACACGAAGAATCAGAAGGGTTAAATCAGCTTTCGGACAATTGAATAACATCGGGTCAGTTAGAATGGCTGTCAATCACGGAAATGTCGAATAAAAATCGAGAACAAGATACAGGTGCAAATATATAAATGTCTACATCGAATACTGCAGATTTAGTGACCGTAACGTATGTCCGGTGACGAGAGACAAGCATCATGTGTATACCCGACGTTTATATCATCGAAGAGTTTGATCTCAAAACTTCATTGATAGTCAGGAAGAAGAGTAGCGGAGAAAGGATACATCCCTGATGCACCAGTTCAATTAGATACTGGCATCGAACCATATTTTTTTTTTTTTTTAATTTGCACGTGTTAAAGGGGATATGAATACCCTTATACTAATTTTTAGAACACGTGCGTTTTTGTGGAAAGGAAGAGACAGAGAGAAAGACAGAGTGGTGTGGTTTGAAACTCAGGTGGTATTAAGTTTCTGTAAACTCCAAGGGTGGCTGTCCAGATAACGGGGGAGTATTTTGTTTTGTTTTCGCTATTATTGTCGTTGCTTATGATTCACAGTATTTTTTTTTTCGTCCTCCTTATGTCAACATCACGATCAAGTTGCATTTTTGGCCATATGACCACCCTACTGCCAGTGTTATGCCTTCACAGTAGAGTTGACTTAGCTTTCGCAAGTGATCGACTTTTTTATGATTCAAGTTCGTACAATACAATGTACACAAATTGGATACATGCTTTAAAAAAGTATGAACACATACATACCCATAAAGAATTCCAACACAAAACCAGAGAATACAATTCCAATTTGAATTCGCAGAAATCGTCACTATATACAAGAATGTATAATTTTTGGCAAGAAGTCTACAATCCAGGTGTTTGTAAAGTTGGACACGATAACAAGAAAACAAAATCAAGAACCCTGTCCCCATTAAGCACATCAAGGTACGTTTTATTGCCGCCATCACTTGAATTCACTTAGCAATTTGTTAATGATATTCTACTTCAAAATAACATCAAACTATCTGAATCTGTAAAATAATAAATTCCTCTCTGACAAATCATACTCCACTATATAATTTAAACATGATTTTAAAATCTATAACCCTTCCAGTTGTAAGCAATCTCAGCTTATTACCTTGGCCCTGGTAGTAGTACCTACTTGTCATGGCAAATAATTTCCCATGAAATAAGTAATGACATTCATAAATAATACTACACAATGAAAGCCTCTCACCACTCCCGTCCCGCAATAAAACTAAAGCATTTCCCTAATAACTATATTTCGGCTTACATTACCGTCTCCCCCTGTCATCGGAGTGCCTACCACTTGAGTTGATTCCTTATTACATCCACCCGATGTTGAATCCTTTTAACCTTTCAGCCTTCCATACACATATGTTATCCGTCATTGAACTTGTAATTTAACGAGAGTACTCAGGGTGGTTCTACCTCTCTCTTTCCGTGCTTTTGTCCCCAAAAGGAGGCGAATTAACAGTCATGTCCGCTCAAGAAATAAACTGAATTTCCCTCCGTGCGTCGTTGGCGTCATTTCGAAAATGCTAACTTAGAGCTGAATAGCCAAATGAAATTCACAGAAATAGTTTGTACTATGGCTTTGAGATGATTATTCGGAAGTTGACGATGTAATAGTAGAACAGGGATTGCTAGACATGAGTGTGTACATGCGAAATTGCTTTGCGTGAGGATGTTCCACATTCGCACGAAAGCTTGTTCGGTACATGCAAATATGTACTCCTTGGGTACAAATGAAAATCCTTTAAAATTTATCTTCAAGGAAACGTATGGGTTTTCATTGACAAGTCAAAAAATTTGATCCATTAGAATGATAACATTGTCACTGATTTTTGAATGCAAACTTTGTAAAAGGGATTCTGAGAAATGAGTCTCTGACACATGGATACGTTTGGCAGATAATAATGAGAGAAAATAATGGCTGCAAGGACGAAATACATAAAGAAAAGATATGGGAAAAATAACTTTTCAAATATACGAGTATGAAGATGTTTAAGGTTAGGAAAGGTTAGTGAAAAAAGATAAAATCACGTCAACCAATTCATCGATTTTAAGGACGCTCATGATAAATAAAAAAAAAATAAATATTTGGCGCAACAGCTCTTTAAGTGCCATTGCCTAGCTTCTCGCAACCACTCGTGTTGTGTGCGTTATATTTTTCACACGAATGGAAGGGACCTACAGTTTAGTGCCATAGAGAGGTGGGATCGTGAAAAAACTTTTTGGTGTTTTCTGGGATTCGAACTTGGAACCTCTTAGAAGTGATCCAAGACACTAACCACTACGCCACGACACCCATGATATCGCATCAAATTCGTCGTGTTTAAAATACCGATATATGTAGACCACTCGTATGTAGCTAGACCAAAGTCCCCTCTTACTCCCTATGTTTTAATCCTCTTAGACCCGATTTTAACAATTTTTAAAACAAAAACAAAGCATTCACACACCTGTCGTGGTTCAGTTGCGTTAGATTTAAATGGCTAGTTGTACCACGAGGTATCCTCATATAGACCAATATCTCTACTTCCTTCAACGTCAAAGTTGTTTGAAAGATTGATTTTTAAGCGTCTCAAACCAATCGTAGAGTCAAGAAACCTAATCCCAAATCACCAGTTTGGCTTTCGAAGCAAACACTCCACAATAGAACAAGTTCACAGAATAACAACTGAAATCGAAAGAGCACTAGAAGATGCAATTTTCTTAGACGTAGCACAGGCTTTCGATAGAATGTAGCATGAAGGTCTACTCAATAAACTAAAAGTGTACCTACCAGAACAGTTTTTCCACCTAATGGAGTCTTATTTAACATCGCGATACTTCCGTATAAAACAAGAAAATTACTACTCTAAGCTAGTGCAGATCGAAGCCGGAGTTCCTCAAGGAAGCGTCCTCGGACCTCTGTTATACCTTCTTTACACTAAAGACCTACCTACAATGCCCTTCACCAAGATTGCAACTTTTGCCGACGACGCGGCAGTCTTAGCAGTTGGGGATACAACGCTAGAATCGACGCAAAAGCTGCAAGCTGCTACAGACCAAACTATCAGGTGGACTCAAATATGGCGTATAAAACTGAATTCGAGTAAATCTGTACATACTGACTTCACAAATAAATCTATCTCGTACTCCCCTATAGCAATATCAGGCACAACAATACCATATGCAAATACAGCGAAGTATCTAGGTATGACTCTAGATGCCAAGCTTTGTTGGAAAGAGCATATTAAAATCAAAAGACTAGAATTAGACATTAAATGGCGAAAATTAGAATGGCTTATAGGCAGGAAGTCAGGATTATCAATTAATCATAAAATTCTTTTATATAACCAGTGTGGAACTATGGCGCTCAACTCTGGGGATGTGCCAGCCAGACCAATAGTGCAGTCATCCAACGATTCCAGAATAAAGTCCTTCGAAGTATTGTGAATGCTCCATGGTACATTAGAAACAGCGACCTCCATCGGGACCTAGACATTCGTACTGGTCTTGAAGAGATCAACTCTAGGGCCAAAGCACACGAGAAGAGACTCCAGGAGCATATTAACGAGGAAGCAACAATTCTTCTAAACGTAAGTGGCGTGAGACGACTGCAACGTATAAGACCGTCAGATCTTACGACTTACCACGTACTCTAAAACTAACTAAAAAGAAAAGTTGTACCAAATGTAGATCCAACAATCCTACAAAAATCGTCGGTGTATAGACTTAGACCTGCCTGTAGTACTTATGAGGCAATATGCCATCTAATGTTATGGTAATGTACTACGTACTTAGTGAAACCGAAATACTGGAGTATTTTTGGTACTTTCACTTGTGTTATCCCGATCATAGTATGAGAGAGTAGAGATGCAATTACATACAAGACCTTGGTTTGGGTTTGAAGTATTAATCTATCTAGAAAAGTCTCTAGTTAAGTGTTTTGATTGCAGTAATTCACTAATGACATAGATACCATTCTTGAGTAGTGGGAGTTAATCAGTTTTCATCGAAGTATTAGCTGGAATTAGGGACAAGTACCTCTAAACTTTTGAAACCAACCTAGTCCAAGTCTAATGATGTGGATCATTGCACTCATTGAAAGGAATTGGATCGGTGTACATAGGGATCAAGAGCAGCAGTAACATACATAAATACTCGTACATATGTACGGGTGGCCCAAAAATATTAAGTGGATTTTAAATATGAATACTTTTTCACTTGATTAACAAATTTTAATGGAAAAACATCGTGATTCCTTAAAGGACACCACTATGGGTGGCGCTAAGACAACGAGGAGTTCCAGAAACCTACGTGCGCATGATCATGGACATGTATGACGGAGCAAGGACAAGAGTACGATGTCCCGCAGGAGTCACCGAAGAGTTCCCAATCAAAGTCGGTGTACACCAGGGAAGCGTCCTTAGTCCCTTGCTATTTATTGCAGTCCTTGATTATCTGCTTGAAGGAAAAGTGACGGACCCCAAAGTACATCAGTTATTCTTTGCTGACGATGGAGCTATCATAAGCGAAGATCAAATGGCCTTGGAACGAGCACTTGATGTATGGGTGGAGGTTTTGGAGGGAAATGGGTACCGTATTAGTTAAAAAAAAGAGAGAGTATCTGTGCTGCCTGTTCTCTGATCCACACCGGCCTATTCCAGTCATTTACTTGAATGGAAAAGTGCTTCCCAAGTGTGAAAAGTTCAAATATCTGGGATCTATGATCAATAGCGAAGCAACTTGTGATGATGATATTAATCATCGCGTAAGCGTAAGGTGGATGAAGTGGCGGGAAAACTCCGCTATCTTCTGTAATCGAAAAATGACCCCTAAGCTTAAAGGAAGACTCTACACCCCAGTTGTACGTCCGGCGCTCACATACGGTTCACAATGCTGGACAATGTACAAAAAGTATGAGGGCAAATTAACGGCAGCTGAGATGAAGATGCTTCGCATGACAGCAGGAGTAACGAAGATTGATAGAATAAGAAGTTCAAAGATTCGAGGAAGCCTTCATGTAAAAGAACCCATCACAAGCAAGATAGAGCACGACCGGCTCAGTTGGTATTGTCATGTTCAAAGGAGAGATCCTTCGAACCCCGTCAAAAAGGCAATATCAATCAACTGCGCAAAAAAGGCAGACCAAAAAACAACTGGATTACACAAATGCAAAAACACCAGCATTTGATTGGCCTCAGTGACGAAGTGATCCGAAACCGGGAAGCCTGCCGGCACTTTCTGAGGTCAACCCGGCAAACCCCACAGGCGGACCAGTAGGGATGCAGTAAAGTGGGAGGGTTGTGATCCTTTTACTCCGGATCCGCCGTAAGAAGAAGAAGAAGAAGAAGAAGAAGAAGAAGTAGAAGAAAAAGAAGATGAAGAAGAAGAAGAAGAAGAAGAAGAAGAAGAAGATTAACGAATTTTAACAAAACCAGGAGAATATTGAAACTTAATCTTTTCTAGTTTTTATGATATTTTGGCTTTCGAAAAACTCCAACCTAATGATGACATTTTCCATCACTTTTTTCAAGTTATGCGAGAGAATGGGGACTATTTTCGTAAACCTTTCCTTCCAAATAACCCCATTGGAAGAAGTCTGGGGCTGTTAAGTACGGAGATTGTGCCGGCCAAGCAAGACATTACAATGACTCAATTTTTTTTAGATTATTCGGCCTGGGAACATTTCTCGAAGAATAGTCATCGTATCTGTGGTTATATGAGGAGTAGCGTCATCTTGTTGAAACCGGGTACGAGGTAGGTGTGTTTTGCGGATGTAAAAAGTTTTCGAGCATTTCAGCCGAGATAACACACCAAACCGTAACTCGAAGTGCATCTGCTGCTCTTGAATTATTGGAGGGTTTCCCACATCCCAGAAATGCAAATTTTGTTTATTGATGAAGCCATTGAAGTGGAAATGTGCTTTGTCTGACATAATTAGTTAGTTAGTTTTTCAAGACTTGTGTGGTCGCTGACAAGCAGTTGCTGACTAAATTGAATGCAAATCCCTTCTTAAAATTTTCTGCAATATCGTCTCGGGGAATGTTTAGCTGGGACTGGCACCTCCTGGTTGATGTCGAAGGGTGATCGTCAACAGATGTCCATACGCGGTTTATCGGGAATGTCCGGACACAAGTCTATGATTGAACACAGTTTCTTCTTGCCGAAATCGGGCAATAACAAGCACGATGGCATCTTTAGACGGGACACTTCTTACATTAAAATGATTGCGAAATTCACGTTGTATCCTTACAATTGAGAAATTATGCCGAATGTAAGACTCGACAGTTAAAATCCGTTGTGGGATCGTCCAGTATTGGGAATCGGAATATTTAATTTAAAAGATAAAAAAATGTTCTTCAAAAAATATTGCTTCGCTCCAAAAATCCACTTAAAAAAAAAACAAATTATTTGGGCCACACTGTATAAATATCCCAACCATTTTCTTTTCAGTTCTTCTTCATTATTTTTTCCAGAATTTTTATATGACAGATGGATTGACTGGAAGCAAGACGTTTGATTTTTATTGTTCCATATCAGAAAGATATAAATGGAAATGTATTCGACACGCTGTCTCTCCGTCCGTCTGTACGTGCGTCTGTCATTCGCTAGTAATTTTTGAATCGTTAAACCTAGAGAGCTGAAATTGTGCACACAAAAATAGTACGCGGTCTAACAAAAACAATCAGGGAATTGTAAAAAATGTATTTGTGGGGTGGCTTTTGATGCACAATGTACTCCAAGAAGAATACAAAACAAAAGTTTGGTATCCCGCAAGAAAGGAGACCCTCAGAACTGTGTTAACTACAAAAGTATTACTTTTCCGAACATCGCGTATGATATCCTATCTGCCATATTATGAGAACGCCTTAAACCTTTTGTCAACAATCTGATTAGTCCGTGGAAAGTCCACCATGTACCAGATTTTCACATTGCGGCAAATCTTGGGAAAAACCGAGGAACTACCAATCGATACTCACCACCTTTTCATCATTTTTAAAGTCGCCTATAGAGACGAGCTATACAGAGCATTATCTATTCTTGGCATCCCTGCCAAACTCGTTCGTCTATGCAGGGTGACGATGGAATGCATGCTGCTTCTTCAAGGACGGTAACAACATCGCTAATGTCAGAAAAGAACTACTACAAGGTGACCGGTGGACTGTGATTTTGTTAAAAGAATTGTAAAAAATTCTCAAGCCAACAGCAGGGGTACGATCTTTCAAGTCTGTAGAACTACTCGCACATGCCGAAGATATTGACTAAATCGAAAGAACGCAGCGGACTGTCAGTGGTGCTTTCGGGAATATTGAAACAGAATCGGCGAATATGGGTTTAGCGGTTAACTAGGGCAAAACAAAATAAAGATTTTTTCAAAAAGGACATAACAATTTTGTTTTTAAATAAAATATAGAATAATTGAGGTATAGGGCTAAAATTTATTCCAGGTTTAGCACACATGTTAGATTTAAGTATGGAATTCGACCTCCACCACCAGTACATTTGCAGCGATGGACTTTTTGGAGCCAATTTTTCACCACTATTTCACACATATCGGCCGAAACGTTGCCAATTTCGCGTTTGATATTGTTTCTGAGTTCCTCTAATGTTGTTGGCATAAACCAACGACGGCGTTAAATCACATGAGCGAGCTGAGCATTCTCGAGATTCTCGATTACCGAACAACTTCCCCTTCAATAGATCAATTGTTTGACCAGCTGTGTGGCATGTGGCACCATCTTGTTGGAATCACATATCACTGATGTCAAGTTCATCCAACTCTGTTTAAAAATAGTCTTCCAACATGGCACCATAGCGAACTCCATTAATCGTAACATGGCGATCAATACGGTCCAATCACACCTCCGGCATGAAATCCACACCACACGGTCACTTTTTGTGGATGCAGTGGAGTCTCTTGAAGCACATGTGGGTTTGTTGCTATCCAATAATGCATATTTTGCTCATTGACAAAGCCATTAAGCCAAAAATGAGCTTCATCGCTAAAGATGATATTTCGATGAAATTCAGGATTTTCTTCGCTCTTAAAGTTGCGACCACCGACTCAGAACTTCGGTAGAAATTTTTAATAATTTCCAAATTTTGCTCGTTCGTCAACTTCACCATGATAAAAACGTCAACCTTGACTGATGTTTTGACATTAACAGATCATAATAAAAGTTTAGGGTGCATTTGTATTAAAATACAAAATTGTTATGTCCCTACTGAGAAATCCTTTATATGTTATCATCAAAAAATTAAAGTCAACATCGGTGACAGAACGTCGTCATAATAGACAGCTAAAATTTTGAGGTAATTAAGGGCTTTTCCTACCTAGGCTCCAACCACTGTTTCTTTGAGCTAAACAACTCTTTCATAGACAACTAAAGTGACTTTATACAAACCCACATCATCGCAGTCCTACTATACGGTGCAGAAGCATGGACGTTGTGAGAGACGGATGAACACACCTTTGGTTGTTTTGAAAGGAAAATTCTTTGAGTGATTTTTGGTCCCATTTGTATCGACGAGGTATGGAGGAGAATTCGAACGAATTATACCGGTTGTACAGCGACATCGACTTAGTCAGAAGGGTTCGGATTTATCGCCTACGATGGCTAGAACATGTAGAGTAAATCCATCCCGGGGGGTCGACGCTGTAAAGGAAGACCTTATTTAAGGTGTCACATACTCGTACAAATTAAAACCAACTTCGTGAGCAAAACTGTATGCGGCTAGCTAGCTGGCTGGAGACGCTTGCTTGTTAAATCCCATGTCTAATCCGGACTGTAGCGCCATCGAAAGTAAAGCATAAATTTATACATGCATTTGAACAACAAGTAGTTTAACTCTAACCTATGTCTACGAAAATTCTCCTGAAATTACATATTTACTGAAATCTCTTTAAGTTTACGAGTATCATCTTCATTCACTTTAAACAGCAACTTTCTTATCCAGTCTCCACCCCTAATAATACACATTTTCCATTTCCGATCGATTCCCTACAAAAATAGAATTATTATTCAGCAAAATCAGTTCATAAATCTTTTCAAAATTGCAAATCTAATAGTCTTATAGCGTTAAATCTTTCCACGAACGAAGAAGATTCTAGAAAACTTTTCATTGTCAAAATAATTTGAAACTATCGCTCTATTCGCACTTCAGTTACGAGATAATTCAGAAGAGGGAAAAGTATCTATATGTAACTCAAAAACGCATTCAACGAATCAATTCTTAAACAATTATCCATAAGTTTATCCAGTTTGTGCTCCTCAACCGCCACTTTCTTGTACACTCATCCGTGCAATGCTAATTGCTTCTCCCTAGATGAACCCCACTCAATCAAAGTGGGCGTACTGTAATCACTCACGTATCCCCAATAGACATCATCCTCGCACAGATATTCAGACTGGGGAAAACTTTGTGCGGTTGGTTGAGCCACCCATCTGGCCTCCCATTCCCCATACCCTCACTCCATTCACTTTGAAAAAGTCTTCAAAATGAATTTTGCTTTGGATAACCTCAATTAGTTTGCCCTGTGTCTTCTTTCATCTCGTTGTGTGCATCTTTCCATTTTCGTGTTATTCTTTTGATAGAAAAGGATAAGGAGTAAGTTTTTCCATCTATTTAACTTGGCAACTGGTGGAGACTGTTAATTGCAGGATGGCTACCGGGACAGAAATGGCAGCTATATAGTTGTCCTTTATTCTATGGGGCATCAGAATTTAATATTTACCCCTCCTTTTGAAAGAAAACAAAAGAACAAGTTTTTACAAAGGCCGACATTAGTAGGTCCATTTGCACCTCTGGACACGTTGTCATATAGCAGAATGCCTTTTCAACTTTGTTGCGGTATAGAAACATTTCTCTATCATTTCACCGGACAAATGCAATAAATTAAAAGTTTCCCTTTCTCGCATTCAATGGGACTGAATTTAAAGGTAGGTATAGATAGTCTATGTGAAGATACTTCATTTGTTTGTGTCAATGGAAATACTTTCTCTCAAATGGTTTGAGTCCCACACAATTTTGTCGAAATAGAAGTCCATTTTGAAGTCTAGTTCATCTGTATCCTTTAAGTTTTAACCTTCGGCAAGGATGCTCTCAGTGCAGTATTAGATACAAACTTTCTCAATATTTGCTTAATATTTTTGTTGATTTCCGGAACTCAAGTACGCATTGTCTCGTCGATTTTCAAGTATAATAAGATACGAGTAAAATTTGATTTTGTTTTACAATGGACAAAGTTATGTTTGTTTTTTTTTTTTTTTTTGATGAAGGTGCGTATCTTTTGGATACACAACTTTCAGAAACAAACTCGGAGACAAAAGCTATTCATTGCATTGTCAAGCAAATGAATTGATTGATTTTATCAACATTTCAGTTCTGTATTGTTGCGGCGTTGAATTGGAAAAATGAAGCACGTTGTATGGACCCAAGATCAACGATAAGGTTGACAGGGATACACACAAAGTCGACCAAAATTTTACATTTGAATGAATGGTGTCATTTTTGAAATGGAAAAAGTTTGTTAGACACATTCAAAATAAATTTAGCTCGAGAGACAAAAAGCATTTATTTTACGTTACACCATTCAAATCCTTTTGAAAATCTGGATGAGACATAAGGGGTATGGAGGCTAAAATTTTATGCAGAGAAAAATAATCTAAAAATTTAAAGTGGAGGATAATAGATCGCTGATGAATATTAAAAAGTGTAGTAGAAGAAAGGACTATTGGGTTTCAAAATTCCCACATTCAAGTACTCGTATTAGGAAATATTCAGTTCTTTCTCTGAAAAATGTTACCTACTCGTATATTCAGCGAACTAAATTGCAATATACATATTTCAGTGACAACGATTAACAAAATCGTGTAGTAAGCTCCATAATTAGTAACTTTCCAGGTAATGTTTCCGGAAAAGAACAGCTGAATACTGGTTATTCTTATTGCCAATTCACCTACTAATATTACATTCCCGCTATTTTAGCAACAGCAATTATGTTCCTTTGTAACTATAATTTCCTCAATAGAAATGTCTAAAACAGCTATATACTTACTAACAACAATAATGACTATGTTTTATAGCAAATTTTTCCATTTTAATTCCACATAAATAGCAATAATAGCTATTTTCATAGCTAATTCTGTGGTTTACATTGCACCTATTGTTTTAAGAAATGCCATAAGATGTCATTCAGCATAACAATTGCAACTATGTAGGTAACTACGTAGCTGCGTAGTGAAAATGAGATTTATGATTGGACTTTTGTATTGCTACTACATAGTGGCATCGTGGTTCAGTGATTAGTGATTTTGGCTACTAAGCGGGAGGTTCAGGTTTCGAATCCCAGAAAACACCAGATTTTCCACCTTCTGCGAGACTAAAATTATGTCACTAAGGAGATATTTCTCATTCACGTTCGGAAACGACAACAGGTATTCTATGACTAAGTACTGCCGCTACTATAAATACTGAAATTTGTAAAATAAATTCTTGCAGTTCTTATCTTTTGTAATATACCAACTAATACATAATATTTTACTATCCCTATTTCGGCTATTTTTATACCACATACTTAGAAGGAAAAATAGCTGATGGTGCTGTTAATTTTTTCTGTGCATAAGGGACATTCGACAAGGTGGCGGAAATATGCAAATTAAGTAAATAACAAAGCTTTAAATAATATAAGTTCAGATGAAGGTACTAGGTATTGAGTAAGTTTGTCGAGTTGCTGTTTGCTACCCGTGCTACTCTGCAAACGTCATACAGCGTTAGTTATGAAAGTTCCACTAACTGTATAAATGAACATGGTAATCCAAAATATTTATTGTTTAATTTTATTTTTTAGTGTTTCGTCACTGAATAATAAATTGGAACGTTCATCGATTCAACATGGAGTCTCTCTATCTGTTTGTCTGAACGAGTGCGCTAATGATGGATAAGATAACAACTATTACGATTAAAACAGACTTATTTCAACCTGAATCAACTGTCTAGAAATAGCGTTAGATATGATTCAACGTATGGACCAACAGAATTCTTGTAAGCATTGCCAAAGTGTAAATCGCTCTTAACATAACCTAACCCTAACTCAGTGGGAGCTCGTTGTATGTAGAAGCAATGTCATTTCAAAAATCCCACGTACACATTTCTAAATGTTTGGAAAACTCTCTTACATAATGCATTTATTTTCATTTAGAATTCCCTAGATGGATACCGAACTTTTCAAAATTTTCAAAAATTGAAAAGTTCGCTCTTTTTTTATAATTTGCACGGGATATGAATACCCTTATACTAATTTTTAGAACACGTGCATTTTTGTGGAAAAACTCAGGTGGTATTAAGTTTCTGTAAGCTCCAAAGGTGGTTGTCCAGATAACTGGGGAGTATTTTGTTTGTTTTCGCTATTATTGTCGTTGCTTATGATTCACAGTATTTTTTTCCGTCCTTCTGATGTCATTATCACGATCAAGTTGCATTTTAGCCTTATAACTACCCTAGAGTTGACTTAGCTTTCGCAAGTGATCGACTTTTTTATTTATTTATTTCATGCGAAATAAATAGATGATTCTTGACATCAGGATTCGAACCGTGCACCAACAGCGTGACAAGTGATGGTGTTACCACTATACCACGGCCACCCATGCTCTCAAGTTATTGAAAGTCGGCAAGTGTGTATATTACGATAAAAATTATTAGGACCGAAGTATAAGGCTTTAGAATTCCCTACAAGACAGTTGTAGATTTTTTTTTTTTACGAAAATTGCAGGCAATCTTTCGAAATACCCGACTTCACAATGAAAATCGTTTTTGTGTCTGATTATTTCTAAAACGTTACGTCCTATGAAATATTATTTGTTGATAGAATTTTTAATATTTTGCAATTCTCTACGAGACGGCTACGAAAAACATAAAGTAATGAATTCGTTAGTAGAATAAAAATGGGATGGACTTCACTGTTACAAAACATGTCCTTAACTTTTTTCGTGAACTTATTTGTCTTTTTTTTTAGCTTAAACTAAACAAATGAAAGGTATAACATTTGAATATCCTTTCGTTGACATGAAATACGTATATGTCTGCCAAAACAATATATAGGTGCAAGTACGAGAGACTCAGTCGTGCAGGGGTATATTAAGTTTGATAACTAAGTTTTTAACATGCAAATATAGCCACAAAAGTATGTATATTTGTAATTAGCTTCAAGAGTTATGTCGATCTAGCCATGTCCGTCTATCCATTCGTATGTCACTATTTTATAGACCTTAAATTTTGAGCTAAGAACATGAAATTTTTTATATAAGCTTTCTAAAATCCGAAGCAGTGCAAGTGTAATCATTTTTAAAATCCGCCCACAGAATCTCTCACTTTTCAAAAAATGTCGTTTTCCTCAATATTTTTGTAAGAAACTAAAAAAATGCATTGTCTAAGTGAGATACATAGACGTTGACTTTTAAGTTTAAAATGAACAAATGAAGTGCATTATATTTAGAAATCGTTTTGTATGTAAGGGAGAGGGGGGCACCTTTGAACACTTTTTGCTTCCAAGTCTCATAGAAACCTATGTTTTTTTGAATTATTGATGTCTTACTTATTTTCACTTTTAGAAATGGAATTAAGCTTTAGTTTAAACGCATAATTCTATTCGTATTACGAAGATTTCGATTTAGTATTATTTTTTGAATGAATCAGGTCATTATGTTCAAAAGTGCCCCCCATGTGGGGCAGCTTTGAACTAGGCTGGGACACCTTTGAACGGCAGTTTTTATAATAAAATTTTTACCTGAAATAAGACTTTGCACGCTTTGGTTTCTTTAAAAACAAATAAATTAGTTTTATTTATTAATTAAGAGATAACAAAATTTAACATAAATAAACTAGAATTCACAAATCACTTTAATAAGGTAAGAACGTATAACATGAACAAAAAATTTAAAATAGGTACACAAACTATAATTCACAGATAACATTATTTACAAGGAGTAGCCTCATTAACCTAACTGAAATTTAAGAAGTCAAAATCAAAAGTCATCATCGCAGCTGTCCTCGATGTTCCTGGAGGATTAATTGGTGGTGACAGCTTAGCTTTTATTTCTATGCCACTAACAGACCACTTATCTTCTATGTCAGGATAGAAAAACCTATAATGATCTGCCATCTTTCTCATTTATTTGGCCAACAAAACCTAATATCTTATTATTGTTATTATTGGAACATTCCACCAATATATGTATAATCGCCTGGATTTAAATGGTCGTAACTTAAATCAATACATGCTTCGTGTTCGTGCTCTGCATCAACTTGTTCAATGGATGAGTCATCAGCAAAATTGAAATCTAGATCAGTGTCATCATTCACCGAATAGGAACCACACTCGTCTGAGTCCGAACTCGATTTCTTTGGTTTTTTAGATTTGATTGCCCATTTAGTGCTTTGATCTAGCTTTAAACGCTTGTACAAGAGTGCATTACTGATTTTTTTAAGCACTTCTGACGTTCCTTGTGGGCAGTCTCAAGTTCATTTTTATCTGGTGTTTCTGTCAAAATCCGTGATTTTCCCTTCTTTCTTGGACCAGCTTTCGGGAATTACTGCCGTGATGGCACTCCTTACGTCATCTTCGTTGTAGTTTTTTTCTTCTTGTAGTTACGTATTCACCTGAAAATTATTTAAAATTTAATGTAAACATCACCAACTTACTATGTACATACAATACACATATTGTTTTGAAATACAAATTCAAATGCAGCCACATATGAGAAAGCAGATATAAACAAAAAAAAAAACCGTAGGGGGACCTTTGAACATGTTCAAATTTGCCCCGATCGTGCAGCATAAAAACATCCACCCCGAGCTACTTTCAAGCGACTGCTGAAAAGATGGGCGAAAGCCGTTGACGTTTAAAGAAAACAATATTGCCAGGATAAAAATTTGGTTTACGCTATCAAATATTTTTTTAATATTGTACGATTTTATTACTGCTGTTCAAAGGTGCCCCTCTCTCCCCTATCCTTGCCAAAGTTGAACTACACACAATTTAAAAAGGTCTCTTTTTTCTGCCGGTTGTGAACTTCCTATAGCTGCCACTGATTCATATATAAATTGTGGAAATATTTCCTGTATTTTCGACTTTTTAGGATGCTGTCCCTGTCAAAGATACAAAGATATTGATGAGATCTACAATTTTTTACGGAATTCGGATCACCCATACTTCATGTTATGACACATCTCTTTCCTAACATTGTTACTTTACTTGTAAGCACTTACTTGTGTCATTCTATCCCTGCAGGTGTGATGTTGGAAACCCTTTGGGGTGCAACAGCTTGTAGATATACAACAGCAAAAAGAGAGATGTACAATACCACTTTTTTGAGTTACTACTTCTGTATTAATTTTCGTAAAATTAATATCTACAGCTTTCAAGAGAAGTAATCTAATGTCAACACACTCAAATCACCCAATTCATTTAGTAGACTATAGTCCATGACCATTAACTATTGGAACAATAACTTTAGTTTCAGGTTAGTAAAATGATTTCATCAATATATAATAAAGGGTGGTTAAGTTTTATGGGCCGATGTTGATCTTGAATAAAACACAAATTATTTAGGAAATTACTGTCATTTCTTTTTATGGAACAAAATATCGGCCAAATGGCCGCACACCTCCATCCGATGGTCCAAATTTTCGATGACGCTGAGGCATAATTGAGGTTCATTGCCGTTAATGTGCCGAATTATCTCATCCTTTAGCTCTTGAATTGTTGCTGGCTTATCGACGTACACCTTTTCTTTCAAATAACCCCAAAGAAAGAAGTCCAATGGAGTCAAATCACATGATCTTGGAGGCCAAATGACATCGCCACCACGTGAGATAACACGGCCATTGAATTTGTCGCGCAAAAGAGCCATTGTTTCGTTAGTTGTGTGTGGCAAGTGGCACCATCCTGTTGAAACCACATATCGTCCACATCCATATCTTTCAATTCGGGCCATAAAAAGTTCGTTATCATCTCACAGTAACTGCCAAACCGGCCTCATTTTGGAAAAAATACGGCCCGATGATGCCGCCAGCCCATAAACCGCACCAAACAGTGACTCTTTGTGGGTGCATTGGTTTTTCGACAATCACTCTTGGATTATCATTCACCCAAATGCGTCAATTCTGCTTATTGACGAATCCACTGAGGTGAAAATGTGCCTCATCACTGAAGATGATTTTCTTCGAAAATTGATCATCCACTGTTGCCATTTCTTGCCACCATTGTGACCATTGACGACGCTTGAAATGGTCAAGAGGCTTTAGTTCTTGAGTCAATTGCACCTTGTAAGCGCGTAAATGCAAGTCTTTATGCATAATGTTCATCAACGACGAGCGTGAGAGGTGCAATTGTTGGGCACGACGACGAGTTCAGCCACACTATCGCGAACAGCAGCAATATTTTCTGCAGTACGAGCTGTACGAGCATGCACTGGTGTTTTCACATCTCCTACAGACCCGGTTTGCACAAATTTTTGCACGATTTTTCCGATTGTACGCACATTTGGACGATTAAATTGACCGAAAGAATCACGAAATGCACGATATGCATTTTGATTTGAACGCCCATTTTCATAATAAGCCTGAATAACTTTAACACGTTGCTCGATTGTGTATCTTTCCATGGTTAAAATTGAGTTAGTCTGAAATTTAGAAATGTCAAATGAAATGCAACCACCCTTTATATAATTAAAGAATTTGATTTCAATGAATATCAGCATACTTTTGCATTTATCTACGTTGCATCTGTACAGAGCAGTGACAATAGCACATATACGGCTTCGTTAGACTTCGTTTTGAATCAGAATATTATTTGACTTTCTATCTGCACTTTGCAAGAATAAACCTTTAGCGTTCAAATCAAAATGATTTGATTTAAGTTAAGGTCACACCTTTGCTTTTTGTTTGCATATCATGCCATGCAAATAATATAGATTTATTTTTGCCTAAGATTAGACTACTTTCACTGCAAAGAACAAGTATTGCTTTTGATATCTCCGACATGAGCACCTCCGTAGCCGATATAGCTAGTGATCTACGCCAAGGACACGAATACATTGTATGATCGGCTGATCTGTGTTCGAATACCATTGGGGAACGATTTTTCAATTTTTCAAGAAATTTAAGGAAGAAGAACATACGTATGTATAAGTGAAGTAGCCATATGTTTATCTGGAATTTTAACAAAATGTGGCACCTAAACTGTCTAATCTGTGCCGATAAAAGTTTGATCAGGGTACACGAATCTGCATATTTAAAATTCGGCCAATTTGACCGAAACCACTTTCTCATACATTTGGTGCGATGTCCTTTCCTAATAGCCCATTAAGAATTTCCCCAAGCCCGACGATGATAATATCAACCCGCCATATGGTTCCTAGAATGAGTCATTTCTGGATACATCGACATCATCATTAACCATCATTCAATTTCCCAGTCCCCTAGTTAACTGAATCTTATAAGATATGAAAATATTTTATAAAGTTTAAGGCATTTAAGCCCATGTGCCAGACGTCTTCACCAAACAGAAGAGGGTGACGGTAAACGACCCGCCTCCAAAATTAATCTCAATTAAAACGTAGAACACAAATACTCCAACAGCCGGTGACCAGGGTACTAAGTGCCTCGGTTCTGCCATTGACTGCTGGCATAGTAACAAACCGCAACAAAGTAAAATGTGCGCACCGCACAATTCTAGACGACGATGTTGGTCTCTCATTTTAGTCGCGTAGATGGACCACCACCACGAGAGATTCATTACTCGTACATCCCCATGCACATAAATAACTATTATCGAAATATTTTCTGTCTTTATTATTAATTAAATTCAAAATGTTTGCGCCAATAATTTATCCATAAAAGCCGCCCTTTCTTTTAGTGTGTGCTGCAATTTTGGTGGCGGCCAGTTAATGGCCACTGAAGACTATAGGGAGCACCGAGAAGAGTAGAACAATAAATTTTGCTTGTTATCTAAACGTACATGAATGGTACTACATGGCCCAAGGAGAGAATTGTCTTCACCACTATCAAGGGCTGTCTTGTTCGTCTTCTTCGTATTCACTGTAAAGAGCTCGATCCCTGCCTCTCGAACTTCAACTTTTGGGGGACGAGGGCACTTATCTGTATGTAGTTGGGATGAAAAGTCAGTCCAAGAAGAAGAAGTATAGTTTATGGTGGTGGTACTGCCAGAAATGGTTCGACACCCCAAAAGATACATTAAGCCATTGCGCATTGTTAGAGCCGGAAAGGAGATAGAAAGTAGCAAAAGCGGCGGCAACAACTTAGCAGCAGTGGAAAGGATATGAAGAGAAATTTATATTATGTCCTAGCTCAAGGAATCAAAAGTTGAATTCATCACATGTAGCAAGAGAGAGTGCATACATCGTGCCGTGAATTCATATAGGGAATTCCATTCGGTAGCACACAATTAAATAACCTATAGTTCTGTGTCCTAAATTGCATGGTCCATTGAATAAAAGCGATGTCAGATAATTTTACAATATGTGCAACAGGTGCAGGGTATAAAAAGCATCGATTACTAATTACTTTTAACCCACATTTAAGACTGCTTCAATAGGTTCAACAGGTTCACGGTTCAAATCCTGATGCGAAGAATCACCTATTTATTTCGCGTGAAATAAATAAAAAAGTCGTTCAATTGCGAAAGCTTATGTCAACTCTACCGCGAAGGCTTAATCGTGTTGATGACATCAAGAGGTTGGAAAAAAAACTGTGAATCATAAGCAACGATAATAACAGCAAAACAAAAATACTCCCCAGTTATCGGGACGCTACCTTTGGAGTTCACTGAAACTTAATATCACCTGAGTTTCAAACCCACTTCACCACTACAAATTATATAAAAAAAAAACACTTGCAAGGCAAGTACAATATATTATGGAGCATCAACAATGTGTTGAAGTTATTAAAACATTTTAACTAAGCAATCGTTCAATTGTAAAAACAGGAAGAATTTTGCGTAATTGTTTTTAGTTTAAATCACGTAAATCATTCGGCGTATTATGAATAGCTTTGAACCTCTGCATACACAGACAGGGAAAGTAAAATCCAGCCGAGTTCGTACTGCACAAAATATTGCTGCTGCGAGAGACAATGTTGATGAAAGTCCGGACACCTCCATTAGATGCCGTGTACAAGAATTTGGAATGTTTCCGGCAAATTTGTTTATAATAATCAAATTGATTTGCACCCTTATCAAATTCAATGGATTCAACAAATGAAAAATGGCCATATGCGCCAAAGACAGTGAAATGAAAATGTTTTGCAGCTGACTTTGTTAATAAACAAAATTCACAAATTGATACATCAATGACCTTATAGTACGCCATATGGGCCGACTGCGTCATAGGGCTACATTTTTTTGAAGACGCACTATTGAACATACAATACATGCGGTTCAAATATATCGGTGCCACATCGCACACAGCTAACAATACGATAGATATTTTGAGAGACATTTTTTCCGGCCCCAAATGTCAAACAGAGGTTTGATTCCCTAATTTTACCACCCCCGAATTCTTCCCTTCCTTTCGGGGTACTTGAAGGGAAAGGTCTACGGCAACAAGCCAACCACAATTCCGATGCTAAAAGACAGCTTTATTCACGAAATTGGTGAAACAATACCCGAAATGTGCCAAAATGTTATGCAAAATATGGTTAAAAGAGCATATACCAACTAATTCAATAATAAATTAGAAAATCGTGCTTCATTTCATAGTTATTCAAAAAAAAAAAAAACATGGGCCTGAAAAACACCCTTCACGTGGCACAAATTGACATTGAGCGAGAAACTAGTCTATACCCTAGAGCCAGCGAGATTAACCGGTAGAACAACTAACTGGGAAGGCTTTAGGAACGAAATTGAAGATAATGTTGAACTGAGCCTTCCACTTACGACACACTATGAACTTGAGGTTGAAGTTGATCGCTTCGTTGAGATCGTAGAGCTCGCCTCTTGGAATAATACTTCCAATCCAAGGAAAACTCCAGACAAATACGGTCTGCGATATCCTACGGAAATAAAAGAATTGGTCAAGGAAAAAAGAAAAGCGAGCAAGAAATGACAACAGAGTCGTACTCCGCAACATAAAGCTCACTTGAATCACCCGTGCAATTCGTTGAAGAAGACTATAAAGGATTTTAAGAATCGTGCGATAAGCTCTTATCTTGAAAGTTTAACAGCGAAAAAAGATTCCAATTATTCACTTTGGAAAGCTGTAAAAGGCACCAAAAGACCCAAGGTCCCCGCGCCGCCAATTAAATTAAATCACAATGAATAGGCAAGGGAAGATAAAGAAAAAGCGGATGTTTTTGCGGCCCACCTGGAAGACACGCTCAGATTAAAACACATGCCTAACCAATGGAAAGTTGCGGAAGTTATAATGGTTCCAAAACCAGGAAAACCGCCAAATGAGGTAAAATCTTATAGACCAATTTCGCTACTTCCAGTTATAACCAAAATTTTTGAGAGGATATTACTAAAGCGTCTCCAACCGCTTATAGATGGAAATAATCTTATCCCTGACCACCAGTTTGGGTTCAGAAGTAAGTATTCGACAATTGACCAGGTGCATAGAATTACTGACGTAATCGAGAAAGCACTTGAAGAGAAAAAGATATGCTCAAGCGTATTTCTTGACGTCTCGCAAGCCTTTGATAAGGTGTGGCATGATGGCTTGAATTGTAAATTACGACAAGTTCTCCCTGTATTCCTATACGACATTCTAGAATCATATCTCGGGAATAGACTCTTCCGTGTTAGACATGGAAATGAATACTCGGAGCTAAAAGAAATTTCGGCCGGTGTACCGCAAGGAAGCATTCTTGGGCCACTTCTCTATCTGTTATATACTCGAGATATACCAAAAGAAGATGGTACCCCAGGATAGGGTACGTTTGCCGATGAAACCGCTATCCTAGCCGTAGGTAAAACAATCGAAGAAACGACTGCAAATATATATGCACTGAATAAAGTAAATGAATGGACGAGGGACTGGCGGATCGCCCTCAACGAATCTAAATCTGTTCACGTGAATTTCACTTATAAGAAAACTAATGTCTTGCCAATTTTCCTAAACTTGGCCCGAATACCTTTTGCAAAATCAGTCCAAATACCTTGGAATGACACTCGACGCAAAACTGAAGTGGAATTCGCACGTGAAAATGAAACGTAAAGAACTCGAAATCAAATATAGAGTGGTATACTAGAAACGATGATATCCACAGGGATCTCGGAATTCCGACAATCGAAGCTGAAATTAGAAGCTTCGCGAGAAAGCATAGAAACCGACTAATCGGACATGTCTACAATACAATCCTACAAATTCTGGATGAAAGCAATTTATTGCGCCGACTACAAAGGACGAAACCTTTCAACTTGGCGAGATAGGAATTAAACCGCGCTTAGATTGCGGAACATGCAGGAAAAATTGCTTGATAAGGTCCTTCTTAGTTGCAATATATAACAAATTAAATCGCAGGGTGGTGTTTTTTTTAGAATCTTTCACTACTATGAGCATGCGCTTGCTATCCTTATAGTCTCTATGGAAGATTTTTCACCAACCCTCGGGAAAAAAAAAACCCTTCACGTGGCATAAATAGCAGCAAATCTACTGTAACTTCAGTGAAGTCCGTTCCCTGGTACCGAACCTTTATAGCATTACTGAATCCACATGGTAGCAGAGAACAGTTACTGCTGAAAACATTGAATTTAAAAGATTCAGATTCTGTACACCCAGGGATACAGGGCATGAGTTCAAATGAGCTGACACCATTACATCCAATTTCGATGCTTCGGCGCCTTAGAGAAGGACCGGGATTATCAAGGTCTTATACAGAGTCTCCTTAGTTCTTCGGGATAGGGACTTACTACTCAATTGCCTTCTCAGCTTAGTGAAACAGAGATTGCCAAGAGTTACTCTTCGTTTGATTTCTAACAACGTCGAAGTGAAAGCTTTCCACTGTGATATTCTGTCCGATTCCTCGATGTTGAGTGTCCCTTCTTGTTAAGAGCATACTCGTACATATGCTGTGTTTCGCCCCCGTTCATCGCTAAACCTATTTTGACTGCTTCTGTTTCAGTACTCGCGGACTCATCGGTGACAGACTGCTGATTTCTGTCAATTATCAGCTTGTCAGTTTCGCACAATCCTTTCAAGTATGATGCTAAAGAAGTCACATGAAAGCACGTCACCTTGCCTAAATCCCTTTTTAACATCAAAAGTCTCAACGAGGTAGTTACTGATCTTAATGCAGCGAGCATTATAACAAAGTGATGGTGAATATCGATTTGGCATTCTCAAGTTTTCTGCAGGATCTACCGAAGTCTGAAAATTTGATTAATCGTGGACTTTTCTGACCTAAAACCGCACTGATAGGGGCCAATCAGGTTGTTGACGAAAGGTGTCAGGCATTCATACAATATAGAGGATTAGATACTGGGGCGACTAATGCCCCGCAGTTGAGGAGATCGAGGAGGTCCATCAGACTTAAACTCATCTGACCAAATAGTAGAAATGAGTTAGTGTATGCTCTCTACCAACTCAACTCCATCTGCTTTAAACAACTCTGCCGGTAAGCCGTCAGGTCCAGCAGCCTTGTTGGATTTAAGCTGAGATATTGCTATCCTCACTTCGTTTTGATCAGGTGAACGAAAGTTTTGGCTACCAGCGTACTGGGTTGAATTGCTCATTCTGCCTGACAGCGAAATGCTGGTCTTCGCCATTATACAGTCTGCAGAAGTAGTTCTACATGTCTACATGTCGATTCAAAATATTTTCTTCTCACTCCCAGTCTCATTCCCGTCGTATGCAATTCAAACCCAAAAAAACAGATGAAAAACGAACCAAACAATTGAGTACTCATGAAATGGAGCACCACTTGGAGAATGATATTATTTTAATGATTACTCAGCCTCTTGACAATCTAAAAAGATGATTTGTAACTCAAAATGATCGACGAGTAGTAGTCTAAAGTTAAATTCCATTTTATTCAAATGTAAATGGAAAAAAGGTATTTGTTAGGACTTTGAAAATTTAGAGTGGAAATTTCTCAAAACCCCGCGCATAGAGCCTCAAAAGAAATCATCGTGCAAGTTTCTGGGCCCAGGGATTTCAGAGATACTATGATGGATATGTCAATTAGTCGATTTGTTCTTAAAATGACATGGCGTCCAAGTGACAGTGTCGAAATGGTACGGATAGGGTTAATTATGTCAGATTTTTTCAAACGCGGGGTGTCCTGCAAGAAGATTGGTCGAGTTATAGGATTATTTGAACAGTTCTATTATTAACGTACAATCTTAAGAAATGAGCATCCAGCTATTGAATAAATTTTGATATCCACACTAAGAATTACTACGAATATTTAACCCTGTTTTTCTATGTTTGCCATACTGTTACTAGGTACACCACAACTGTGGAACGGCGAATGGTTGGTTTTGTTGGGAATATTATTGTAAGAGTACCATCATTTTGGTAATAAAACTCATCTGCCGCTGGCTTATGCTGTTGCTAACTCTGGTGGGTGGTTGGATTGAGCCTTGGGCACCGTTCTCCTTCACATTTTCCCACAACCAACAATCAAGGGACTGCGGCGCTCTGACTCGCGCCATCTGGAATCCTGTTTTTTAATGTTCGCAATTTTTCATTACGGCGATTTTGTTTTATACTCGTATTTTGGTTTTTTTTTCCCTCGTTTTCCCTATATACATCGCTGGCGGGTAATTCGCAATTCAGTTACACACGCACATAGTCTCGCCTATGCCATTCAGCTCAGCCGCACGCAGCAAGGATTTTAATGAGTTTTATTTAGTTAGTCGTTAACGACACGGATGCGAATGGCATAGCGTGATATTTGGTTTATTTTTCTGCGCCGGAAAACACGTTTCGTTTGGGGGGCATAATCTAAATCCTCGCACAATGGGGAATTTATAATATTTATATGCACACAATATCCTTGACTTGCAGACGAAACAGAGAAAAAAAAAAATGGGATCAAATGTCTGAAGATATGGATGTTGATGTTGTAGAAGAAGTACAAATAAACCGCAGTTAAGAATGGAAAATGGGGATGATTTCCCTTTACGCGCATTTAGTGCATCATAAATTTGACACAATTCCGAGGACAAATGTACATATGTATGTCCTTGGCCGTAATTTTAAAAGCACGAGACTGTTTGGCATCCATTGCGGAGGTTCATGTTAAAGGTACTCTTAAATGAATAACACACAAGTAGAAATTGCAGTTTCCTCATCTGATCATTTTGATTTGAAGCTATCACAGCAATGAATCTTTAACGCAGATAAGTGATGAGATTCAACTTTTTAATCGATTTACTGTTGCGAAGGCTTGTAATGAAGGATTTCTTATTAATAAGATAATTTCTACGCTGATGAACAGACAGACGCTGATGTCAACTAACCATTTTGTGAGTGAATTCAATCGCTACGAGTGTTGTTGGAAATTGGTTTCGCAACCGGACTTTATCTGCCCACCCTTTGAACACTGGGATGACGCTGTTAACAATAAGAAGAAAAGTGTCAGTATTGCTAGGCACCCAGTTGGAACCAGAGTTACCTTGAGCGAAGCATAAGAAAATCTAGGGATGTCAACATTCTTACGGAATGTCACAGAATGTTAAGCAGATTCCTTGGATTAACTCCGAAAATGAAGAAGGACCCATATGGGCTTACGAGTGCCTGGGATAGAAGTCTCTCGAACAGAAAGACCACTTTTTGTAATTGTTCATATTACAGGACGAGGAAGTAATGGAGCAGAGCCTAGCCTATATACTAAGTCGTGCAGAAAGCACGGATAGGTTTATGCTAAACTTTGGCTCTACTGCGACTTGTTAGGTTTCTGCGAAAAGGACTACGTTCTCGTCGTCCACCAGGATGACCGTTAAAAAAAAATTATAGTACGTACATGGTAGGTTTTATAGATGTGAGCTTTTTTTTTATAACTTACACGTATTAAAGGGGATATGAATACCCTTATACTAATTTTTAGGACACGGGCGTTTTTTGTGGAAAGGGGAAGACACAGAGAGAAAGACAGATTGGTGTAGTTGGTTTGAAACTCAGGTGGTAGTTAAGTTTCAGCATTGTAACTAATAGTACTATCACTTGAGGAAACCGATGGCGGTGCCTCTAGCGGCCAAAGTAAAAATCTGTCGCTGAGTACCACAAAAATATTATTCTCTTTTGCCCTGTGTCAAGTAAGATAGGTAATTTGAAAAAGAAGTACACAGTAATAACCTGCTCAATGCTAGTCGTTTAATCAGTTTCTTTACTCATTTTCTTGGCAAAGTCATTCACTCAGTTGCGTAACATGTGGACTGAAATTCAGAGTTGGAATGGAAACCCAACACAGATTTTGCTTACTTTGTTTGCACTCATCACTCACTCATCCTGTCATTAAAACTCGATTCTCAGAGAGTAATAACATCTTTCTTTGCTTTTAGAAATGAGAGCACGCCACCTAGGCGGTCCAAGTAAAAAAGAAAAAATATCGCTTGATGATAGTATTTAGTATTAGTTTCATATACAATGGTTTCAGTGAACTCCAAGGGTGGCTGTCCAGATAACTGGGGAGTATTTTATTTGTATTCGCTATTATTGTCGTTGCTTATGATTCACAGTATTTTTTTTTCCGCCCTCCTGATGTCATCATCACGATCAAGTTGCATTTTATCCAAATGACCACCCTACTGCCAGTGTTATGCCTTCACAGTAGAGTTGACTTATCTTTCTCAAGCAATAGACTTTTTTTTTATTTATTTCACGCGAAATAAATAGATGATTCTTGACATCAGGATTCGAACCGTGAACCAACAGCGTGACAAGCGATGATATTACCACTACACCACGGCCACCATATCTTGTTTTGGAAACGTAGTCAAAGTGATCCGGCCGTGGTGCGGTGTTACGGTAGTGCGCTTCTTCCTCAAGGTTGGCAGTTTATTTTATTCGATAGATAACTCAACTGACTAAGTGTCTTCCAAAATGCCAGACTTTATGTCGAAGTTAATGAGAACCATTTTTGAGGGCAAATATCTTGAAAACACTGCACCCTAAGAAAAAAAATATTATGACTGAAATTTTAGTCTTTGCAATTTTCTACAAAAGATACGCCGATTTTTTAACAAATTTAGAAGTTTTTAAGTATACAATCCTCGAAAATGTCCGAGTGGAAATAGCTTTTGAGTGCGAGTGAGTTTTTAAATGTAGATCTCTTTTCGAATTGTAGATACCCGACGAAGTAACAAAGTATTCTAATAGATTTAAGCACTGCCATCTATCTAAGCAATATTGTAACCATTGAATGCACCCATCGTGTTGCCAACCTAAAAATTAGTAAAATAAGTATGAAGCGAAATTTCCGGCGGTCATTGTAATTTTGAGCGCTTTCAAAACGAAGCGTGTTTTTGGAAAGTAAAAAATAAGAAAACCTTAAAAGTAATCCCTCTAGTACTTCGATTCCTGTGAGGTAATTTTCGATGACTATTCGGCACTAACTTCACGGGTGTTGGTTGTTAAGTTATTTTTTTTTTTGTTGCTGGTTGGTTGCTCCAAAATTTGGAGATTGTTTACATATGCCAAACGATCTTTAGCATACCCTCACAGAAAGAAATCCAACGCCGTCAGATCACACGATCTTGGTGGCCAATTGATGTCGCCAAATTTTCAAATTAAATGGAAATTGAGTCGAATTTGCTGTTGAAACCATATCTCGGTCATATTGAATCTCAAGCCAAAAATAAAGTTGCTGGTCATTTGAGCGCAGAAAATTCATCGTAACAGTGGCACCTTCTTCGTTTTCAAAAGAATACGACCCGATCACGCAGTCGGTCCACAGCGTTCACCAAACTGTCACCCGTGGTGGATGTAATTGCCTCTGAATGATCACATTTTGATTTTCAGAACCCCAAATTCTGCAATTCAATTTCGTTTGTTTACATAGAAGATTTTGTTCGAACCTCAACTTACAGATACCCAGATATTACAAAACTGTTATTTTTGTAGTAAGAATTTGAGTGCGTTGAGCGTTCGTTAAACGATCCGTGTTATAAAATGGCATAGAAAGAACTAACTACCTGTCACTATGAATGACAGATGCCATATGGCAGGGATGTGAAATCCCAAACTCGAAATGAGTAACCCCATGTCATGATAATATTGACGTTTGCAATATGCTTCCATACTCTGCTTTTTTGCTATAAATTCGAATAGCGGTACTTTACTTATTAGTGGACTTGCGAAGATTGACTTCTTCTTCTCGGATAACTACTCGTATGGCTAAGATTGAGTTATTTCACCGTGAACCAAATTTTATTGATTATTATCGATTTTGCCCGAATTTAAAATAAGAACGTACCGTGCATGTGGAACAAGTATCTGCGACATATTTTGTTTGGTGGAGTGAACCCCCGACCTCATACGTCACGATCCACCAAGTATCTGGATATTAGTGTTTATTTATAAAGTGATATATTTTTCATACTTTCTGCTTAAATGAGTGAAGAAAACCATTCCATTACTAACTGCTACCGATAGTCAAATTCATTTGATATTGCCTAACACTAGCGTCGAGGTACCACGCATGTGACAATGAATGGATCTTTAAATAATGAATGCACTGATGTCAGTTCTATGGCAAATCTTTTCACCTCGAATATGGTAAAAGCAATTGACTCCATGAAGTGTGTTAAATATGTTGTTGAAGGTGGCGTAAATATTTGAGAGAGAAGAATATAATTAGTTACAAATTAGCGGTGTGGTCTAACTCACTAAATGACTGGAACAATTACAAAATTGTGCGTAACACGTTTAAATCCGCGATTGATAAGGCAAAAAGCAACTATGTTTCACGAAAAATTCAAGGTTCGAGAGACCAGAAGTCAATGTGGAGAATGATAAAATTTCTCGTTCTAAAGGAAAGAAAAAATACAATAAAGGGTGTTGTTTTTAATAATGTGTTAATAAGAGATGGTGAACTATCGGCAAATCAATTCAATGTGTTTTCCGTTGAAAGTATAAACAAGTTAAATAGGGAAATCCCCGATGTACCATATTTGAGCATTATTGAAGAAGAGAACAGTACCCTTAGTTTCGGCAGTACACAAATAAATGAACTAAAAACTATCTTAAGAAATATGAAAAATAAAACAGACACAAAGTTGTTAAGTATTAATATGATAAGTGACTCGTTTGGCACTACTGGCACAATGTTGTGTAAATTCATAAATAAATCGCTGAGTGAGGGCATTTTCCCAGACTGCTGGAAGGAATCGGTAGTAGTTCCGATAGAGAAGGTCAAAAACTCCACAAAACCTGAGGATTTTAGACCAGTTAATGTGCTTCCCAATGAGGCCAAGATATTGGAAAAAACTGCACAAAATATGCTGCAGAACTATATGGAAGACAACCATCTTTTTGCTGACTGGCAATCGGGCTTCAGAGGAAAACACAGCTGTGAGTCGCTAATAAACTTAGTTATTGCAGATTGGAAGACTGATGTGCATCAAAGAAGGTCAATTGTTGCTGCCTAGAGAAATATGGAGTAAAAGGCAAAGAACTGATGTGGTTTGAGTCTTATTTGCGAGCGCGTAGACACAGGACAAAAGTTGGAGAAAACTTGTCTAATAAAATGTAAAGCTAGGTGTTCCTCAAGGCTCCGTTTTAGGAGCGTTATTGTTTATAATAAATATATGTTAATGATATGCCAAAAATTGCTGTACTGAGCACTATTCAACGGTCTTATATTTAGGAAATATCTTGATGGTGGACAGATTGCAAAAGTTACAAAATAAAGCTATGAGAGAACACCTATGTAAAACAGTAATGCTTGGTGTTTTAAAATGGTTGAGTATCAATCAAAGAACAGTTATGAATGTCTTAGTGTTTGTATTTAAGATGAAAAATGGTTTGTTGCCTAATTATTTATGTAGTAAGTTAAGATATGTCGGAGAAGTGCACAATTATAATGTAATTAATGGGATGGATTTACGTCTTCCACTTCTAAGAACTCGAACAGCTCAGAATATGTTAGTTTATAATGGATTTAAACTGTTTAATGAGCTACCTAGTGAACTCAAAGTAGAGAATAATTTAATTAGATTTAAGCAAAATATTGTTAATTATGTAAGGATGAAGTATGTATAATAAATTATTGATATTAATAGCGAAATACTGCTAAATAAATAAATAAATGGAAATGAAAACAAAAAATATCTTGACTTTGTGGAGTTTTTAAAGCGAAAATGTTGCACTGATATTATATATTGTATGTACCTGCTTTATTTAGTTTTCAATAAACCACAAATTACCCTCTGTGCTACTTACTTCTTCAGAAAAAAAATAAATTCCCTGTGATTATTTTCAATAAAATTACAAAGCTGTATCGGGGTGGGAAGATATTAAAGTTTGTTAAACCTTGGCAGAAAGTTTTATTACCTATGTTCCTAATTAAGAGGACCAAAGACGGAGTAGAAGAAAAAGTTTCTACATTAAAACAAGAAAAAAAACAGTAACTCCTCTGTACGAAGGAGTAATTTTTCTTCTGCCAGACAAGAGGATTAAAGTTGATTGTACTGTAGTCATAGTAGGTTCACATCATCTTTGTCATACCGTGTAACTTTGAATCTCGGTGTAAAAGTGTAGGTGTACGTCCTACGTCATATACATAATTAATTAGGTTTTCAAATTAAACGTAAAACACGATATCCGTGGAAAAAGGTAAATGAATTGCGTGCTTACGGTGTCTCGAGTTTATGAAGATAAATTTCAGTTTCCAGAAGAAGATACCTACTCGTACATAGTTTTTGCTGACATTTCTGTTAAGAATAACAGATTTATTCAGATTCACAGAATGGTAAGAGGTGAAATGTCTCTGCAACAGATAATTGTTAAAGTTATTTTCTATAGAATGGAGAGAGCATGAAATTACAATCAGGAAACAATTGAAAAGGAAACTTATTTCCCTGATTACTTCCTGTTAATTAGGGAATCAACGACAGCTACTTGTATAAATTATTAAGTAATTTAGTATGCACACCAGACAGCTATTGAATCTTATTGCTATCTTAAACATAGTTCGCATTCCAGCTCTTCTTCGGTAAGAAAGTATTTAACGAGTTAACAGCTCAGTAAGCTGTGAATAAACGACGAACATAGGAACTTACTGCGGATACTTGTGACACCTGAGTTCTCTTCTCACGAAGTAGGGGAGTATGAAAAGAAGCTCCAATGAAGAACCAACTAGAGATCCATGTGTTATATTGAATAAATGGACCGATGTTAGCGTTGATGACCCCAGCAAACATTTTTGCGACAGGGCACTTGGAAAACTCAGACCTGTGAGTAGTAATAATGATTATTCGGATGCGATGTCGCTGTCAGAAGTAAACAAAAGCAAAAGACATTTAGCTTATGTCATATTAGCGACAGATTGATGCCGATCCGTATTAAAGGTACATTCCATAATATTAGCCTTACTTGTGCTCACATCTTATATCGGTGAAAGGCTATGGCACCAAAGAATGTTTCTGTGAGATGCTTGAAAAGGTATATGTATATCATTGATGGAAGGCACTCTCCTAGTATGCTAGGTCTCAACATCGATTAGGACCATTGCCAAGTTATAGTGAAAGTACGACGTTTTGTTCAATAGTTAGCAGCAGCAATTGATGATTACGTATCCCAAGATTTTTCTAGAAGTCCAATTTCAAGTGCAGGAGATCAGTGGCAATACTGCGAGCAAACCATTAGATGTATTCTAGGTTTCACTTAATTACCTGCTCGAGATATTCTGTTTTGATGCAGATTGTTAGTAAACGCTGAGAAAAATAAAAGCCTACAAAGCGGGGTTGTAAAAAAGACAAGAGCAATTAGGCAGTTCGACGAATAGGAAAATAAGGATGGAAAACATCTGCTGTGAAAAAAGAAAAGGAACATGAGAAACTCGAAGCGGAAGAAATGTAGAAATACTACTCGTATGACAGAAATGAAGCCTGCAACTTCTGCCAAAGACTATCGCTTACCAAACAGGGATAAAAACTGTAATGCAAATCTGTAGAGACCATTTCTACGGACTTTAAAATGGCGATGAAAGCCAAATGTATTCTGATCGTCTCAATTTGAATAATTATCATCATCTCGAACCACCTGACTGAAACAAAGTCAAAGCAGCAAGTCACAAGTCAGATAAAGCCGCTGGGTAAAACATACTAAAAGCCGCATTATTTAAGGCTGCTAGAGATGACTTGATAGGGAGCATTCACTATCTCATCTACAACATATGATCGGATGAAAGTATCATCTGTGTGATTCATAAGAAAGAAACTGAAAATCTCCACCAAATACAAAAATATAACCCACCTGGACGTTACGTATACTATCTAGTGTGATATATAAACGTCTGAGACCCTATGTTGACGAACTGATTGTTCCCTATCAGTGCGGGCTTAGTCTTGGGAAATCGACAATCTACCAAATCTTCACGTTATGCCAGCACTGTAATACACGCTACCTGTTTATTGATTTAAAGGACGCGTATGACAGCGTAAATATGGATGAACTATATTTAGTGTCATATTTAGTTTCGGTATTTCGGTTCGACACATTCACTTATGCAGGATAACGATGGGGAACATTTGGCTCTATTAATGTAAAAAAAAAAAACACCACAGGGATCACTAAAGGATTTAGGCAAGGCGACTCACCGTCAAGCCCTTTGTTGAAGCCTGTTCATAATTTGTCAATAGTCAATGGAACTACTTGGCTTTGAAGATGACACTGACTTCATCTGTAGAACGAATCGGAAGTGGTTAAGATGTGGCTTGTTATTAACTAGGACAAGGTTAAGGATATATAAGTCATCACGATGAATAGCTATATTTTCGAGGTAGTCAAGGAATTTGAATATCAAGGATTCGTAGTCAATTCGGCCAATGACTTCAGCGTGGAGACCAATCTCTTGCCAACTGCTCCTTCTTCGAAATAAGAAAAGATAGCAATATAAAGCCATAATCATATTAGTCCTGCGCATGGTGCAGAAACGGAACTTTATCAAAATCGGATGAAAGTGTGAATCTTCGATTATATATATATATTTTGACTAGAAGACTCAATCATAACTGTATTGGAGGTTATATAAGGCGTCGGCCTGGTAAAGTTGTTACTGGTACAGCAAATCAACGCCAGAGTCTTCGAATCTACCCTGAAGAGGCAGACTTAATCTTCGAGGGCGTGTGCAAATGGAAGCAAACCTCAACCAACCGGAAGAAGGCAATTGCGGACAACTGAGAGGTTTGTTGGTTAAAGCTCAAGTTTACCCCGGACTAGTGCCAGCGAAAATAAAATGAAGGATGCTATTAAGTGTCTAAAGACTGCCACAAGGAAAGTTAGGAGTTAAGAGAAATTCCAGTTGGGATTCGCTGCTCTATTTGAATTTGACAAGTACGGAACTATTACCTTAGCAGATAAGTATAGGGTGACCAGATAAGAACTATAGGAAAACAAATTTAAATAAAACAACAACGGTGTAAGATATCAAATTGATTCTGGCTACATTCATGCCGTTATATATGGAATAGCACATCTTTTCAATATCCGCCTCGTCTTCGCTGGCAGTACTTCAAGCGGTCGGTCCAATTGTTGATGACTCGGTCCAATATGTGCGGTGTTTTACCGGCAATAGGGTCTGGAATGTTGGCCTCGAGCTCGTCGAAAGTAGTTGGTTTGTTAGCGTAGACTAAGGAAGACGTAGCCTCAGAGAAAATAATCGAGGGACTTCAAGTCGCATGATCGCGGCGTCCAATTGATGAAAGCTCGCCGTGAGATGACCCAGTCGCCAACGTTCTCCTTCACCACTTTGAGCGCTGAACCACAGCTCGGATATATCGATGTTGTCGAGCTCTGGCCACAGAAAGCTGGTTAACATCGCTCTATACCGAGGACCCGTCATATAACGATGTCTCCTTCCTCATTTCGAAAGAAATAAGGTCCGATGATGCCGAAGTGCCATAAACCGCACCAAACAGTCAATCTTTGTGGATGCATTGATGCTTGGTCGAACACTTGTGGATTGTGGTCGCTCCAATAATGGCAATTTTGATAAAATCCGGATCTCCGGCCAATATTTCCAGCGCCCAATTATCGAACTCACGGCGTTGTCTATGGTCGTCCGGCTTCAATTCTTGCATCCGCACAATCTTATACGGATGTAGGCCCAAATCCAACTGCAAAATAAGCCTGGTTGATGGCGATGCCCAATTCAGCTGATCGGCTCCGAATCGACATTTCTGGGTCTTCTCTGATACTGGCCGTTATGTTTTCTTCACTTCGCACCGATCTCTATCAGGTTGGTGGCTTTAGGCCCAAAAGAGTGTACTCACGCTCAAACTTTTCCACAGTGCGACGAATTGCCTGCGCATTGAAGCCATGATGACGACCTACCTCACGACGAAATCACTGAGCCGGAATTTCGACAATTTTTTTTAAAAATTTCCACATATTCGGGAAGCGTCAAACGATGCATGATGAAATGGCAAACCCTGTCATTGGTAACTTTGACAGCTGCTGAAACATAACAATTGAAAAACTATCATTGCTATCTGGTCACCCTGTACATGTACATGAATATTCTTTATCCACGACTTCATTTCCTTTTCATATCTCTAGCGTATCACCAAATGGAATGAGTTAATCTCTTTGTATTCTATACTACAACTACATGTATATCCAGTGAACAATTTATCAATTAAAGGTGGCATTTCACGCAACCATGCTTTACACGTAACAACACTAACCCTAATCACACATCCGGGATTGAGTTGACTCAAAAGTAAATTAATACTTAACCACATTATTGGTCGTGGTCATTTGGCTCTGAACGTAGGATTTAAACCACAATTCAGGATCAAATTTGGTATCATATTGTAAGCCTTGTCCCTAGCCGTTCAGCAATGGTGCGTATAATGTGCTGGATGCAGAACACCAGCTCATAATGCGGTTTTATCGTCAAATTCAGATCTAAAAACGCATTCAATTAATTCCACTGAAAGCCTATACGAGTACGTGCCCACGTAATTAGGCTACGCTTTATAGCTTGTGCATGACAGTTGGCAAGGACAACTCGTTAAACACGAATACACTCACACAAACAGACACCTACTAGACAAGAGGTGATTTCGTTTGTGGTTAGGGCATCGCCCAACGTTGGACATTATTGCTTCGTCCGGTTTTCAGAGTCAAGAGAGAACGAAAGTTCGAATGTCAATTAATATAATAAAATGTTTAATATTAATTTATAATTGATTAAATATTTAACAGCTCATAGAGTCCATTGTGTGACAACAAGCTGCAAACTACACCCATTGAGCAACGTTGAATGCGAGAGCATACGAGTACTACTTGTGTAATTTAGTGGACTTTTTGTAGTGTGAATTTTACGCTCAATTACCCGTACATATGTACGAAGTTGTTCTGTCAAAAGAGTAATTTTTAATTAACTTTTAAGGGAATATTAATTACCTGGAAACGTAGTGAAATATATTTGTAGATACATACGATTCGATGCAGTATTTGTCAATCAAACTGAATGCTTATGGCACTCACAATTGATATTTATGCTTGAATGCATTTACAACAAATTGGATCTGGCGCATTATCTGGGTAATATGGCGGGTGGGGTAGGACTTCCCATTTGAGCGTTTTCAGGTAGGTTTTAACGGGTTTGGCAACGAGAGGCCGAGCGTTGTCATCCTGTAGAATCACTTTTTCGTGCCTCTGCTCATATTTTGGCCGTTTTTCACGCAGTGTTCGGCTCAATCACATCAATTGGAGTCGATATCATTCCCCAGTGATGGTTTCGTTGGGTTTCAACAGTTCATAATAAATGACACCGACTTGGTCGCACCAAATACACAGCATAATCTTCGCAGCGTGAATATTCGGCCCAGCCGACGACGTAGAAGCATGACCGGGTAGTCCCAATGTCTTTCTTTTCTTTGGATTGCTCTAATGAATCTATTTTTCATCACCCATCACTATGCGATGAGGAAAACCCTTTCTCGCTCAACGTCCCATGGCTTCAAATCATAAGGAACCCAAGTTCCTTGTTTTTGAATCCTTCCAAATGCATGCAATCGCTTGGAAATGGCTTGACGGGTAACGCCTAATGCCGAAGTAAGCTGTTCTTGCATTTGGCACGGATTCTCATCGAGCAATACCTCCAATTCAGCGTCTTCGAAGGATTTTGGCCTTCCTTCACACGGACGGTCGTCAACATCGAAATCGTAACAGTCTTTGAAGCGACGGAACCAATCACGGCACGTAGTTTCACTTAGAGCAGCATCTCCGTAAACTTTTTGGAGCTCTCGATGCGCTTAAGCCGCCGAACTTCCCGCAAATGACGATTATTTGGCACAAAATCAGACAATTTCGCACAACAAAAAGTATATGACGCCAAAACAGAATCACTAATGTGTCAAAACAGTTTGTTTACCAAATGTCTAAGCTCGGTTCATGACGTTTTGGATATGTCAAAATCGACCAGCACTTACTGGTGGAGGCATCTATTGAGAACTTAGTTGTGCACCTAATAAAATACAATACGTCTACCGCATTCAGGTTCATTAATTGGAGTCAAAATTGACCAGAAAGGCGGATAGCAAATTTCTTCTGGTGCAAGCACATCCAAGAATCATCTGTGAGGCACTGATTCTATGCATTTTTAATATACTTAGGTTTTTAAATGGCACTAGACTGAAGGCTATGAGAATAACTTCACCTAGTACCAGGGTGAGGCATAGTAGATACTTTTAAGTTAATTGCAATGCACCCCCATAATTAAAAATACGTGTGCCATCCGAAGAAGACGGAAATAGATGAGTGACTGCAGTCAAAAAAAAGAAAAGGAAGTGCTGATAGGGTTGTATCCTGAATACAAATTTCGTAAGGAGTTTGGATGGTTAGCTTGCGGAAGGGCGATAATTATGGTACTAAAATGGAATGGAAATAGTAGCACACATTGCACATTCCTTTGTAAACTATCAGAAGCCCTTACGATTAGACAAGATTTCCGAAGTCCGACTATGCCGAGAACTACCGCCGGTAATATTTATTACAGAGTTCATTTGACATACATCGCAGTCTACCTCGTATCGGTGGAAAGGGCATAAATCCAATGCAGAAATGGCATAAAATGCCGCTTAGCTTAGAGATCTATACGAGAACTGAAGACAATCGTTACTAACTATCCATCATCAAAATCTGAGCTACATATGGATGCAAGACATTAAAATAAAACCGTTCGGAACAAAATGTAATGCACTTGGACCTTTATTTGACACAGACGTCATCCACTTAACAAACCACCTTACAATGTTAATTGCTTCCGCTCCACAATTGGGCTGATAAGACACGAAAAACGTCATGTAGACACGGATAAAGGTGCCCACAACAGATTTCCACGAAGATATCTAAATGATCCAAGACATCTCCAATCCAAGACAAGCTATAATACAAAGGCCTACATAAAACGGCAGCAGTATTTCACTTCATGAAAAGCGCTTGGAAAAATTCGAATCCATAATTCATAGCACAATGTCATGTTCGTTTGGGAACTTTATCAATTCAGCTGCTGCCATAGCCAACCTTCCTTTTAGATGCATCAAACCTATAGGTGGGTGTAGTTGGGATATTTTGTTGGCCTTTTTTTTTTATTTAAAACTCCGCTGCCCTTCGATCCATCGAAACGGTGGTGTTGAGACATGTTCAAAACCCTCAGAACATAGTTTCATGTTATAATAGATACACTACACAGATTTACCATGTCAGGCACACTTGTATCTGTTTGTTTCCGGATTGCTCCTTGCCAGCTTGTACGTGGTCTACACCTGGAGTTCTTGTGTTCTGTATACACTAAGCCCCAGTGCACACCGATGCATCCTACCTCTCTACTAGATGTTTAGATTTTTCAGATTTTCCCATTTTTTAAATCGTTATCCTTGAAGATGCCTCCTTTATTTTACCTCTAACTCATATGTATCGTCCTCGGGGTAGGAAATATACCGTAGGACTGTGAGAAATGTTTTAGAATCTATTCACCTTGTTTCCCAGTCGTCATCATCGTCGTCGTCGCATCGATTTAGCAAAAACATACCCACACACATACACATATGTAGCTATAGCCCCATTCGTGCTCATAGTTTTCCTCAGTCTAATTCCCGTTCGAAAGGATGTGTCATCATGAATAAATTCATTAGCGCTGAGCACCGAGGATTTAAGTGGGCGGCAATAAACGCTACGTGCATCTCTAGTTCATCTTGGTTTTGTCTCTTCGTCCCGGAGGGTGAGACGAAATCCGAAAGTGTGTAGAAACCATAAAGTGGATTACAGGTCGTGTACCTTGGGAAGCCTTGAAGACGGCTGTTTTGGTTGAGAGATACACGTTCATCTGGACTTGTGTACACCTCATGTAATCCTTGGCGTTAGTGGGGTGTGGTGCGGTTGCCATGGGGATGGTTTATTGCGTTTATTTTTTTATCGCTGCACTAGGATGTGTGTGCGAACGCGCACATACATACACGCTGGCACACATTAAATTATTTATTTTATAGTTGCCTCGGTGAGCTGAGGCTGATGATACAATTACATGTTGGGGACGTGTTTGTAGGTGATTTTGGCATTTTTCTTACGCTGATTTGGGTTGCGGAGGCAACCAGACTAATTTTGAATGCAAGAAGTGTTCCCATGCGGTAAGCAACAATTAGCAATGTCAAGAGGACACTAATAATGATTGTATATGCGATGGTGGCAGATTGTAATTAAATGTGTACTGACTTGCGGCCTTAGACAGGACAAATGTAACTCTAGTATTAGGTCAAGTCAATTTTAGTTATGAACTCTCACTTTTATGGTAATTATCGAGGGTAACATTTGCTACTAATTGGAGTATCCCAGCTCAGAATAGTGCGACAATTACATATGCACATATGTACCTGTGTCCTGTCCATTATATGTATAATGATTAAAATGATGTATTGCGGGCCCGGGAGAAAATGTTTTCGTTATGGAACCATGTGAGTATGTTATCTCAACAGCCCCAGCTACATATTCTTTTCATTGTCGCATGCCAAGAAACTGTACCTTAAAGGATTTTTCATTCCAAGGTTGGCATTTTAAATCCCTGCCATATGGCATCTGTCAAATTCATCTGTCATCCATAGTCTACACTACCTAGTTCTTGGTTTGTCGTTTTAAAATATGGATGGTTTAACCACCGCTTAACGCATTTAAATTATTGCATCTTACTACAACAATAACAGTTCTATAATATCTGTGTACAACAAGTTGACGACGATTTTTCGAACAAAATCTCGTTCAGCGATCAGGCGAATTTCTCGCTCGGCGGCTGCGTAAATAAACTAAATTGCAGAATTTGGGGTTCTAAGAATCCAAATGTGGTCATTGAGAGACCATTAGACGGGTGACAGTTGGTGCCCGCTGTGGACTGGCGGTTGCATGATTGGGCCGATTTTTTTGAAAAATGACGAAGGCGCCATCAAATGATAACCAACTTTGTTTTGGCCTGAGATTGAAGCCATTGATGTGAGCGAGATATGGTTCCGTCAGTAAATTTGGCTCTATTGCACGAAAAGTTCCCCGGCCGTTTAATTTCGAGATTTGGCGACATCAATTGGCCACCGGTTGGACTTATTTTTTTGGGGCTATGCTAAAGTTCTTGTATATGCAGGCAATCTTCAAACTTTGGAGTGCTTAAGAACTAACATCCGTGAAGTTATGGCCGCAATATGTCTCGAAAAGTCATCGACAATTACCCCACAAAAATTTAAGTTTGCAAAAACTCCTTTAGCTCTGGAATCATTTAAGGATCATTGGCATACACATTCTGCTTCACATAACCATAAAGAAAACTTATTCAACGGCGTGATATGGTACGATCTTGCTGACCAATTTTGATCTTCGAAGAAAGAGACGACATGGTCGGGAAACTTCATATGCACTAACTGCAATGTTTCTGGAGGTGTGTGGCCAGTGGTACTGCCTTGTTGAAATCACATGTCTTCCAATATATTATCATGGCCCGGTAACGTTTACCATTGACTGTTAAAGCATCACCACGAGAATTTTCGAATTTTCTGCTCCAAACAGTGACTTTTTGTAGATGCATTGGTTGCTCGTGGATTTTCATGACCCCAAATGCGACAATTTTGCTGGTTTACGTAGCCATTCAGTTCAAAGTAAGCCTCACCGCTGAAGATGATTTTGTTCGAAAAATCGCCATGGTCTACTTCAATTCCTGAGTCAATTAGATCTTGAAGACATTTGAATTCGATTTACGTTTCTTTTTTCCACGTTGGTCGTCCAGCGCTGTTATTTTGGGGCTTCTTTCGATTTCTTAGGATGCGTTCGTGCACTGGCACTGCGGCATTATTTTCGCGTGACAGGCTATCACGAGGACGCACTGGTATTTTCAAATCCAACACTGACCAGGTTCGATCAAATTTTTCCATTCATTTCTTAAAAGCGGCACGAAATGGATGGTCCCCAATTAAAATGAGTTGTTCTTTCGTATACCGCTCCATAATTACAAATGTCAATGTCAATTCTCAGATGTGAAATATATTATCTGCCCGAACACAGTGGAGAAGCGCTGCAGCAGATGAAATCGCTGTAGTACAAACTGTCAAATAAGTCGCTCACTGAAGTAGCAATGCACGTACACAATGGGGAAGCGCAGCTCGATTGCTCAAGCTGTCAAAATGGAATGCGCTGTGTTTCGTGAAAATGTTTTTCGTGGTAGATTTTATAATTATAATTTGTATAATAATGACTGAGGAAGACGAAATCACATGCTATGAATTTCTCCGTAGACGGCTCTGTCATTTTTGTTTTTTTTTTGTTCTTGTTTTTAACTGTCAAAACATAGTGCAGTTCGTTGGGAAGTTGAAGTTGACTGAACTTGTGCTGCAGCTACTTTTAGTACTTCAGCTGCAGCTTCGCATTGTGTGCATGCTATAGGGAGCCCGTGTATTTTAACTTTGACAGCGCTGCGTACTACAGCTTCAGCTTCACTATTGTGTTCTTGCAGTAAGTCCTTATCTTTGACAGAACCAGAGTAGTGCAAGTTTTAAATTATAATCTCCCTTATGTAGCTGCAAGTTCGTGAGAGACAGATGTACTATGTACTACCGGTAACTCTGAAGGAACCCTTATAGTAAAATTTAGTTGTTTGTTTATTTATTCCTCAGCCTACGTTACCAGCTGCTTATCACAGATTTATAGATTGTAAACTGTATGACGTGGATATTCAAAAATTTGTGGATCCTTTTTCATTATTTTTTGATAAAAACTCAGAAAAGACTGCCTTAGACGCGCTTTTTGTGTAGTCTGCCATCATCCTGATACTAAAACTCAGGTGTCTCAACGATCGTCGTTAATTTGCCTTTCGGATCAGAGCTGTTTCATTACAAACATTTTTCCTCATTTTAACCATTATAGGGAGCAACGACCGAATTTGTGTTACGTTGAGTTATATCGCCTAACGACATGGTATCCTTGAATACTTTACGCCGCTTTTATGATGTAATGTCTGTTGCACCATATTTGCTGCGTATTATTCTTATTGCCAAAGTATTATTCGACATAAAAATACTGCAGACAAACCGATAAAACTCAACTTCAGTCTCATTGTGACAATTTTTAATAAAAACCCGAGCATACGCCTGCAAAAAAATAAAAACGCTATAAACTCCGATGATAAATTTAAAAAGGGTTCCCATTAATATCGCTAAAAAGTAAACAACTGTAATTGCAGCCACCCCCCCACATTATAAAGAAACGTTTTATTGTAAGTCATATAAACGTAGGCACCTCTGTATATCATCCTGCCAGCTAGTTAAACTTGTAATCGTATGCGTGAAACCTAAAGCAAATAAAATTACAAAGCAAAGACCAATTCCACCACAATACCTACCATCATCTCTCAACAATGAGTTATTATTTGATCACGAAAAATGATTCGAACAAAAAAAAAAGGAAACAAGGACAACGAAACTGCATCGTGTGCTGATTATCCACCATCCCGTGGGAGTAGTAGATACACTGTACTCCTTATATATGCTTCCGGTGTGCCAAGTAGATTCCGCTGTTACACGTCGGTAAATCTGAAAGCATCCACTCTAGCCCTCAGACACTCGGCTCCAGTAGCTCCTCATAGAGTACAACTTGATGGATGGTCGTGACAAATGAAGTTGATACATGTAAACAGCACTGTGTGGGGGGGCCCATGGAGGTGGGGGTGACCGATGGTGGATCTGGTGGTTTTTGATCGAAAAATGAGGGTGCAATATGTAATGGGGGACACAAGAGGCGAGGACTTATCGCAAAATGTAAGGATATAGATTTTTCTACTATTTCCGAGAGGGAAACTTCCACAGAGCGAGCTTGGGGTGGATTGGGCGGACTTACTTATCCGTGTGCAGTCAGTCATGTTGTGTGTACAGATTTACGTGTGGTTTTGCGGTTTATGTTTCATTGGTTACCATGGCAATAATGAAAAATATGCAATTCAGCAAATTTAAGTGATTACTGTTCTATGTACTGTCATGAATTGATTTTCAGACGCCTCTAATTGGACAGATGTGTGGATATAGAGGGGTCTTATAGTAGCACAATCCCTTAGCTGTGTTCGGGCTTAATTACGTGTCATGAATATACGAAAATATAAAGCCGCTGAAAGCCGACTTAAAGGTAATTGCAATTTATATAGAAGTTTCTCATCAGTATTGGTGGAATAGTTTCTTTGCAGTGACACCGGCGGAGCGTATTTGGAATAGCTAATGCCACAGGAGGTTACCTAATTTATGTGGGTGCAAACTTAAATCGTGCAGAATTCAATTCAATTTCACTTTGCAAACAATTGGATACCTCGGTATGTAAGTGGTTAAGATCTTATCTTGAAAATTGCTTTGCAGTTCTTGTTTTAATTGGGCGTACGGATATGTTGGCTGTCAGCTTCGGTCTGCTGCCAATCTTCCTTCCGATCTTTTCCACAATTTTAAAACCTCTAAGTCCTTTTGCCTGTCAATTATTATCCTCTTGAACTATTGGTTTAGTGTGTAGTTTTGTTCAAATCTAGTGAAGTTGTTAAATTCCACCACACCAGAGGAGAAAGACAATGTCACACCCAGATTTACTTCTATGAGCCGTTCGAGTTTGAAGATGACTGCAGAGATAAATTGTTGCAGGAGATTTTATCGTCAATACATTGAGGGACAAACTTTTGATAAGACCACCGAAAAGCATGATAATAATCTGCCATCGTTTGAACGCTGTCTGGTGCCACAATCGAGTCGGTCCCAGTTGTGCTTTGCTGTTTGCGTGTTCAGTTTCAGAATATGTGGTCGCCTCGAAATCAGTGCAGATTTTTAGCAATCAATCGATACGTGCATCGATACGAAGGCAGTTGTAATGTGATCGATACAGGGAGATTCCGAGAAAAAAAGGAGTTCAGTCAACGTGTTCCTTGATCTGATGGCCGCAGGAAGAAAGCAAATACTTGTTCCGAAAACATTTCATTTTACCAATGATTTTTTGAGTTAATATAGGAGATCTGCCCATATACAGAGCATAGGAAAGATCTTTAGGTACATCAATAAGTCTCACTGCTTTGAATACAATTAAATATTTTGACCCTAAGAGCCCAACACAGGGCCTCGCGGCCACTCGTACAGTGCGCCGCATGAATGGTTAGGACCTACAGTTTTGTGTCGTTTCTGAATGACAATTTTTTTTCGATTGAGAGAAGCTTCTCATGACAATTTTTGCTCTTGGATGTTTGGCAGACGCTCGCGAGTGGTGGGACCGTGAGAAGACTTTTTTTTCGTTTTCTTGGATTCGAACCTTGAACTTCCCACTCAGCGATCGCGTACTTAACCACGTCGCACCGCTTTATTTCTCTTAATTGTCCTGGTTACGGCTTAAATATTTTTCTCTGTGGTACTTGGAGGCTAATTGCGAATTCGAGTGTTTACGGCTTCGGATGCCTGATCTGAGTTTGGGGCCTTGTCGGCGTCACTTTTACAGTTTAGTATTGCGGCGAAATGTTCCTTTCAACTTCTGAGTTGATTTTTGTCCAATATCAGCAAAGAACCAGAGACCCTTTAGTGTTCTTAAAAGTTCTGACCATCGTGATTCAAAATTTTGCAATTTTCATTATATATACGTGATTGCTTCAGTTTTTTACGGGTTTACTACGGGTTCCCGAAGAAAGCCTGTCGGTATTATGCCTGAGAGTGTGAGCTATGTTGGATGGATTGTAACAAACGGTTGGAGTACGAAGACATATGGAATCTTTCATAAGATGGTGATATCAACATCAGTCTCACTTCTTTTCAATGGCTCAAAGGCAGCAGACCCTCGACGAAATATTCTTACTTAAAATTTTCAAATCTCTAAGCCCGGACGACGAGACAGTCGATGTCGACGATGCTAACACTTTGTTGGAGGGTTTGCAGATCGTCCCAGAAACTACTAATGTCCCCCCCACTGAAGCTAGTTCAAATTAATCTGAAGCATTCGCAATGTGCCTCAGATATTGAAGCTTGGGAAAGCATTACAAACATCATTACAGCTTCTCTCCATATAAATCACCCGGCCTTGACTGCATTATGGCTATTATGCTTCAGAATGTGCAAGGCATAGCTATTCCCTGGCTACTATCGATTTATAGGAGCTGCTTATACTTAAACTATGTCCCCCAAACTTGGAGACTTGTTCGGATGGTCTTTATTCCGTAGATAGGCCGACGAGATCATGAATCCGCGAAGGATTTTAGGCCTATTAGCCTGTCGTCCTTTGTACTAAAGACCTTCAAACGATTCCTTGACTTTCACATCCGAAAAACCCTGGAGAGTTCTCCACTGTCGAAATCCCAACAAGGACGATCTACAGAGATGGCTCTTGATGAGGTAGTGCGATCGATAGAAAAAACTCTTCATTATATAGAATACACACTTGCTACCGTCCTAGACATAGAAGGAGCTTTCAACAACATTCATCCCCAAGCTATTCAAGAGTCTCTCACCGAGTGAGGTGTAGAGTCTTTCCTTAGACACTGGAGACAAGCTACACTAGGTTATAGCAGTACAACTAAGATCGTAAATAGAGGAACCCCACAAGGTGGTGTTATCTCACCCTTGCTATCTATAATGGCAATCGACAAAATCTTGGTGCGACTTGATAGGGAGGGGGTTAAGTTGGTTGCGTACGCGGATGATGTGGTTCTTTTAGTATCAGGAAAGTTCCTCTCCACGATAAGTCAAATCATGGAAAGTGCTCTGGATAAGATACACTCTTGGGCTACGAGATGTGGTCTGGGAGTAAATCCAGACAAGACCGAAATGATGCTATTCACCACGAAAACCAAGCTACAGGAATTCACTCCCCCCAAGCTAAATGGTCAACCACTCTCACTAGGTTCCAGTGCAAAATACTTAGGCACGATTCTAGATCCGAAACTTAGTTGGAAACTTAAAATAGAGCAGCGGGTTAAGAAAGCAAGTGTGGCTTTCTATGCCTGCAGCAGAACATTCGGCAAAAAATGGGGTCTCCAGCCAAAGATGACCCTATGGATGTACACAGCCGTTGTGCGTCCAATTCTTACCTATGTCGCCATAGTATGGTGGCCCGCCTTACTTAAAAAATATAACATCAACAGAATCAAAAAGTACAAAGATCGGCGTGTATAGGCATCACAGGAGCATTGAGATTTTGCCCAACAGATGCTCTAAGCGTGATCCTGCATCTGATCCCCCTAGAACTCCATATTAAATTTTCAGCTATATGCAGTGCTGTCTGGCTCAGGGAAACTGGGTGCTGGATAGCAAGGCCATATGGCCCCTGTAAGGTCCTGGAGACGATACCAAGTGAATTGGTGACATCTTCGACCGATTACAGGACTCCCACGCTCGACTTCACATCAAACCTTTTTCAGTAAAGTTCCCTACCAGAGCAGAATGGAAGAACGGAATGGTAATCAATAACTTTGATATCTGTATATATACGGATGGTTCGAAAATCCTTCCGTCTCCCAGACTCTGCTAGTGTCTTTCAAGCGGAGCTTCTTGCGATTCGGGAAGCCTGCCGCATGTTAAAAAATCTCCCAACGTCCAACCTAAATATAGGGATCTTTTCAGATAGCCAAGCCGCAATCAAAGCCATTGATTCGGTTACCATATCCTCAAAACTGGTAGAGCAAAGTATGCTTTCTGAAATTACCCTCATCTGGGTCCCAGGACACAGCAATTATGAGGGAAATGAGCGAGAAGATGAGCTAGCCAGTATCAAACCCATTGATTCGGTTACCATATCCTCAAAACTGGTAGAGCAAAGTATCCTTTCTGAAATTACCCTCATCTGGGTCCCACGACACAGCAATTATGAGGAAAATGAGCGAGCAGACGAGCTAGCCAGGCGAGGGTCAGCCCTTAAAGGCTCGCTAGCGAAAAGGGTCAATATTCCGATAGGAGTCGTTAAGGGCAATTTACACCGCCACTTCCTCTAGCTCGCCAATCTCGGGTGGAACAACCTTACCACTTGTGCCATATCAAGGAAGACATGGCCCAGTTTCAACAAACCTAAGTCAAATGAGCTACTAGGCAGATCAAGGCCTGATATTGCCAGAATTGTAGCCATTATTACAGGCCACTGGCCTATAGAGGACCACGCGGCCAATCTTGGCATTCCTCACAACACTTTCTGTCGCAGCTGCAAAGACAGTAACGAGAGGGAAACTCTTTTCCACTTTCTTTGCAGTTGCCCTGCCCTAGCAAGGACTAGACAACACACGCTAGGCAAACTAGTGATTTGACGATTTCAGAGAGATAGCCTCTAAACGGATTGAAGAACTAATCCTGTTTCTGAACAGGGTACACGAGTTTTTGTGGTATCAAAACGGCGAACTTGGCGCTAATTGGGTTCTTCTGATCCTCCACTTTACCTACCTACCTAGACCCTCGACGAACTCACTGGTTCCTTCGGTGAGTTTTTCAAAGTAAGTAGAGCAAAATACTCTCATTGGTGCGGGTTGATAGCCTACAACCAAACGCTCTTTCGTTCACATTTTGCGAAGAAATTCTCAGACTGCACTTCATGGAGATAAAAGAAGGACTGACTAACAAAACTATGAACAAGATGCCCGGCTATAGTTCTTATCTTTTCAAACTTGCACCTATGAGGAAATGCTATTCTTACGAGAGGCCTTTGTTAGTTATTTGCTTAAGCAGGGGGAAATACGCTTAACAATTGATTGGAATGGAACACAAGAAGCTAAACGGGTTTTTGAAGCAGGAGTTACTGTTTTTTGTAAAGAGGTAGATTTCATAAAAGAGCTCCCTGGAACTGGAATTTCTTCAGGCAAAGTTTCAGGATTACGTATGTGCAGTACTCGCAGTGTAATATTTTACTGAAAAAATAATGTGAGGTGGTACCACATATACCATACTTTAATTTGAAAAAATACGTCAGCGTCCGGATAATAATGGTGACGTATTTCTTATTTCATTTCGATTCAACATTAAAACCCAATTTGAAATCACTTCAATTTACCTCGAGCTAAGGCCCTAACACTTGTTTCATCACCATCCATTTATCGACTTGAGCCACATTGATTGATCTGCTAACAAATTTATTCAATCAAATAAATGATGAAACGGAAAATCTTTTAAATGTCTCCATAATAAAACACCCCAACCCTCCGGAAATCCTTAAGTAGGAAATGATTTATTGTCCTACAAATCACAAAGCCAATTCACATTCCGCAGCCACATTCTCCGTGCTTCGGTTTTTATAACAAACAATCCAGGCCCACTAGGTAACAATTAAAGTCCTCCAAGTTGCAATAAAAAAAGAGTCTATGACTACATACAACAAACACAGCCAGCAAACATGTTGTTATCGTAAAAAGTTTAATTTTATTCGAAGGCGACATAAACTTATTTAACGATCGAATTATTATTCCAAGGCTCCTTCAAGAGTTCGAGGAAATATTTTCCTTATGAATTCCGACGAATTCATGTGGGTGTCGTAAAAAAAAAAAAAAAAAACGGCAAGGACTAGAAGAACTGTGAATACTCGTACCTTATATGTGCACACGCTTGAGCTGAGAGTTAGGGGCAATTTTTTCATGATAATTTCGAGCTTGTATCGGAGAACAAAGTTACTCATCTTCTTCTTATTCAATGTCTCAAGGGTAATACTGTCTACAGTTATGGAACTGCTCCATGGTGTCGATTTATAGCTGAAGGATGAAGCAATGGAGGCGCATCAGCAGGTCATGTTGATAGTTGATGGCAGATCGAAATGTTCTTTCGATGGAACAGCACAATTTAAATCGCATAAAAGTCAAGTGATGGAAAAATCAGGTCATGCGAAACGAGACCGTGACTTGGGAGAGAGTGTGTTTGGTTGTAGGTTGGAGCAGAGAACACGAATAAGAAAATAAAAACGTTTTATCTGTGACTCTAGAAAAGTTGAGCGAAAAGGGGTTCCTTTCCTATTAAGGTACTGAATATTTTATTTCTGCAAAGAGCTACATACCGATAGAACGTTTTCAAAACGTGGAATAATTTGTACCTGCGCCTAAGCCACTATACCTATGATGAAGAAGGAAGAGTGGATATCGCGATTAAAAAGAAGTCTTTTAAACGGACTCATAGGGGGGAAACATGCCAATCAGACTATAAAAGTTCATAGTCTTTGAGTTTTGTGATGTTATGTTGTTACATGACACACGGGATTTTAGGGAAAAGGCGAAGAGGAACAGAGGAGAAGCGTGTGCACGTTGGCTTTAAATGTTTGAAGGTTGTAGTGATGGGGAAATACAGCGCTTGGTAGTGCATTCCACATTCGTGTCGTTCGGCTTATAAACGAATCCCTATATTTACCAGAACGACCGAAGTTAGGCTTTAGGATGACTTACTTACTTAACGGGCACCCGACCCGTGAAGGGTCTCTGCCTGAGACACTGTAGCCTTCCATCCTCTGCGATCTCGGGCACGTTGCTTCCAGTTATCCAGACCAAGCGCTCTGTTATCCGCGATGGCTTGGTCTTTGAAACGCAGGTTCGGTCTTCCTTGTCGTCTCGAACCTAGCGGCTGGAATTCGAAGATCCTCTTAGCTGGAGCATTATTGTCCATTCGCTCGATGTGGCCGAGCCAATGTAGTCGACGTATTTTGGCCTTTTGGACTACATCCACATCTTGGTACAGCTCATAGAGTTCGCGGTTGTATCTTCTCCTCCATTCGCCCTCCTCGCACACAGGACCAAAAATCTGCCGAAAATTTCAGTATGCCCAGTATCAGCTCTCCCTTCCTGCTTATCGTCCAGCACTCGGCGCCCTAAAGCAGGACTGGCAGGATAAGGGTTCTGTAGAGCATACATTTTGTCCTTCGAGTTAGGAGTTTTGAACCCAATTGTTTTGCCAAACCGAAGTAGCAGCGGTTTCCTAGAGTAATTCTTCGCGGATCTCCACGAGGATGTCATTTGTGGAGTTCATGTTTACTCCGAGGTAGATAAACTCCTTAACTACCTCGAAATTGTTGCTATCAATAGTGACGTTCTGTCCTAGGTGATGGACAGATGCTTGTTTGTTTGTTGATAGCATGTACTTAGTCTTATCCTCATTTACTACAAGGCCAACAAATTTCGCCTGTTCTTCAATCGCCGTAAAAGCCTCTATCACTGCACGCTGGGAGCGTCCGATGATGTCGATATCGTCTGCATACCTCAGTAGCTGGACGGATCTGTTGAAGATAGTGCCTTCCGTGTTTACACCTACCCTGCGCACTATCTGCTCTAACAAGAGATTAAAGAAGTCACATGATAGTGCGTCTCCTTGCCGAAATTCGGTGCATGTTTGGAATAGTTCGGAGGAACTACTTCCAAATTGCACGTTGCAACGCGTGTTTTCCAGCGTCACGCTGGATCAGTTTTGCCGGGATCCCGAATTCGGCCATCGCCATATAAAGCTCCTGACGATGAATGCTATCATATGCGGCCAACTATTTATTGCTAAGCCAACTTCTTCTATACTGGGTGCTGGGACTGATTCTTCCGAGGGGCAAACGTCGACTCTGATAATTTTCTTGTTGTGGCTAAGTTCAGAGCTCGACTATCCAACGAGAAGAAGCTGCGAACCGCCCAGGAGAAGAAATTCGACGTTGGACGCCTTAGCACACCTGGAGTAGCCGGAGTCTACAGAGAGCGCCTGAGTGAGAAACTCTCCGCAGTGCATCCACCTACCACAGACGCCAACATCCAGTGGTCCCAGTATCGCGACATCATCAAAGAGGTAGCCGAAACCACTTTAGGGTACCAGCCACCCCAGAGAAAGAGCCCGTGGTATGATGTTGAATGCGTACGCCGGAAAAAGGTGACAGAAGATGCACATATGAAGACGCTGCAGCGCAAAACAAGAGCAGCGAGGGAAGAGTATAGAGCCAGGAGGAGGGAGGAGAAGAAAATACTGCGTAGAAAGAAGAGGGCCTACGCAGTCTCCCAGCTCAAGGAGATCGAAGAGTCTCGTGATCGAAGCAACATCCGGAAGTTCTACAAGAAAGCCAAACAACTGGCTGCTGGCTTCAAGGCCTGAACACAGGCTCTTCGAAATAGCGAAGGAAATCTAGTCACCGAAGCGCAGGTAATAGTAGATGTGTTTAAGCAATACTTCCAGCAGCTGCTAAATGGGCATCATGTAGAGAGAGTGATAGGGCAAGAAGAGAACCCACGTCCAGTCAATGAAGAATCAGGTTTTAGGGTGAACTGATGTGCATTCGAAGCATGTCGCGTATTGCGGGTGAAATTTTGAAGGGGAGAAATGCAGCTGGCTATTTCGCTGGAGCATTTTTTGTGAAAAAAACGATAAACATGAGACATTTCTCCTATGTTCGAGTGAATGTATAGCATTCACAATGTCTCTATCACTTATAAGTTTTAACGCGCGATTTTGTACCCTATCAAGAATGTGCCGAACGGCCTTGGGTGCACCAGACCAAATATGGGCGTTATATTCCAGCTTAGGGCGGATGAATGCCTTATAGATTGAGGCCAGATCAGACGGGGTAAAATATTTCTTGCACCGTTTAAGGAATCCTAGACATTTTGCAGCATTTTTGGCGACCTCGAATATGTCATCGTTCCATCGAAGATGGTTATTAATACATATACCGAGAATGGCAAGTCTTTTGGTTTCAATGATGCAAGTACCATCCATGGATAATGGTTGAGGGTTTTGGTTTCCCTTGAGAGACCGAAGATAGCATTGTGTTTTGGAAGCATTAAATTCCACTCGGTTGGTTAAACCCCATTTAATTATGCTGTCCAGGTCGGAATTTAATGTGTTTAACATACGTTGCCGTTCTCCTTCTACGGCCGAAGAGCAAGGACGTGAGTTAGGGAACGAATATGGAAAACGAATTATAAAAATTCACCAGCATTTATTTAGTGAATTGCAGACTTGAAGCTGTTCAAAACAACTTGTATTGAATGCCCCGAAAGGTAATTTCCATATGCACTCATTTTCGACAAAAGAGTCTGATGCCAAACTCTGTCAAATGCCTTTGAAATATCAAGCGCAACCATCTTAGTTTCGCCGAAGTGATGAAGAGATTGGTTTCACTTCTCGGTGAGATATGCCATCAAATTACCAGTGGACCTGTTGCTACGAAAACCATACTGCCGGTCATTAAGGAGTTTTAGTAAATCGAGATATTTCATAAGCTGACGATTTATCAGCGTTCCCATGACCTTGGAAAGAAGGGACGTAAGTGCAATGGGTCGGTAATTGGAAGGGGAGGAAGATTCGCCTTGATAAATGAATTAAATATGGTGTACGGCATAAAGTACTCAGGGAGCGTAAGTTTTACGATTTATACGAAAAAAGGTTCAAAAGTAATAATTTGTTTTGTGAGATCATAAAGCTGGAAATAGACTTATTTATAAATCCACTGACAATATTATTCATATTTTCTCCTCGACTTGGAAAAAAAACGACACCCAAATTAGGTTTTACGCTAAAAATTCACTAAAAATTTTGCAGTGTTTTTTCGAATGAAATTTTCTGCAAAAAAATCTTATCATATTCTTCGTTAAATGGATCGATTTCGAGCTGCGATGGGTATCCAAAAAAGTTCACGAGATAGTAAGATATCTTCTTATAAAATAGATCAATTGTTATTCAATGTTTTATGCTTCTCCCAAACAAAAATTGTGGCCTGGCAGCCATTTTCCAAGACGTTTTTGGCTATTTTCTCGAAAACCATCCACTTTACAAAAAAGTGACGAAGACAAAATTGTTTGACGTAGAATTATCTATAATTTTTGTCATAACAATTTTTTGATTTATCACACTCTAGAGGAACAAAATTGCAACGAATCTTTATCTCCTATGGATGGTTTCACACACTTTTTCACTTTGAATGTGTTTCCTTCACGAAGTCTCCGGAAGCCACCGAAAAACATGATACACAACACCGTGCAGAGCATAAAAGAGACAATTATGTGATTTTCGAAATACAGGGTGTTTAAGGGAATATTTTGCAAAATTCTTAAGCGCGATTCCTCAGCGTTCAGCATCTAGGATTACATACCCGTAGAAAGGCACAACTTCTCACTAGGAGATGAATTTTCCTTTCGTGTTTGTTTGTGTGTATTTTCACACTTTTAGAACAGCTCCGATAACCGAGAAAGATACATCTTTTCACACTTACGAGTATAGATGAACGATGAATAAATCAGGGCAGATGTTCGATTTCCAAAATACAAGGTGGCGCAAAAGTCCTAACTCGATTTTCTAAGACAGTGACTTTGTTTGTAAATAAAAAGAATTATTTAAATTATTTAAAATTAGACGTTTAAATTTTCTTTCATTAAGTCGCTAATCCGAATGTGTATCTACATCTGAACACATTCGGATTCATTCCACAGCATTTTCCGCGACTTTTCTCAAAACTTCTGGCGATAAATTCTCCACTTCTTGTAAGATGTTCTCCTTTAGGACCGCCAAGGTCTGTGACTGGTTTGTATAGACCCGTAACTTAAAAAAAAACTCAAAAAAAGAAGCCTGAAATGGTCGAATTGTGCGAGAGACACCCTGTACAAAGCAGTTACAGGGTGTTTCTTAGGACTGCGGTCGATTTGAAATTGGAGCTATTTCTCACATAAAAGGTTTTATTATGTGAAAGTTGGCAGTATTATTCAGCTGTCAATGTCCTTTCATCATGGAGAGAAAAAAAAAACACAATTTGGAGAATCATTACACAGTAAATGAATGAGATCCGAAGTATGATGAGGTCCGAAGCCTGGACCAAAAACAATGAGGGATGCAATGAGGGATGCTTAATTATGCATCTATCCTTATCCCGAAAAGGGGTAAATATAGGACGAACCCTGCTAAACTTCGGTCAATTAGTTCGCTTTCGAATGTTAGCAAGGAGTTTGAGAAAGTTGTCAATAGAGCTCTGTTGAAGTGTGTCGAGGACAATTACGTTATTCCCGACAACCAGTTTGGTTTCAGGGCGGGGCATGACACTATTCATGTCGCGTCGAAACTGGTATCCGACATACAGTGGAACAAATGCAAGAACCAGTGCATGGGTGCTTGTCTAGTTGACTTTGAAAAGGCCTTCGACACTGTATGGTTAGAGGGTCTTTTCTATAAGTTGACTATGTTGGGTATGCACAAACCCTTGCTATATGTAATTTACAATAGGCTTATGGGAAAGAAGTTCGTTGTTAAATGTATCAACGTGATTTCGAGCAGAGTCTTTGATATTAAAAACGATTTGAAGCAGGGGGCGGTGAATTCGCCGATCCTAAGACACGCTATAGCGTATGCTAACTATTTAGTGGCTTTCAAATCAGGTCCTAAAATCAAGGCCATCAACATCCTTTTGCTGCATGACTTCGATCAAATTAAGGGATATTGCGAGACTGGAAACTGAAAATCAACTTTCAGAAGTCTGAAACAATCCTGTTTACGACCTGAGACTGTTTCACAACGGTCAACTTGCTGAAGGTCATATGCTACGTGGCAATGATAAGGCCAATCATCGCTTATGGTTGCCCATTGTGGCCTTGTTATATGGAAAAGATTCGGGTTTTTGGAGAGACAATATCTTAGGACTTCTCTCCGGTTGTTTCGAACACCTGAATCCAACTATATAAAATACTATGCCAACAAGGCCCTATACGATTCTGCTCAATTGAACAGGATTGACAATTTCCTTATTAAAGTTATTCGAAGGCACGTTGCAAGGGCGATAGACAGCGACAATAGCCTGATCTTTGGGGGTTATTACTCCAATGAAATGTACATCGAGAGTATGCTCCGGTCTGACTTCATACCGCCGGAGCCATTTATCCATATCGATGCAAAAGGGTTGGTACAGACGAGGGACGGTATCCCGGTATTGTAACACCGCCAACGCAGCGCGAGAGATAAGCGGCTTAACCATGGCGGGTTCGCCGATGCTCCTGAACTCCTCCGTTTTAGTTCCGCAATTGCAGAGAGGGACAACATGGATACTGCAAAACAGTACAGCACTTTTTGGTGACTGTTCAGGTGTAACAGACTGACATTACTTATCATCATTAATGGCATTGAATCGCATAACATATTTATAACAAAGTCCAAAGATTTATGTGTTTGTTTTTTAAATGATTCCAGTTTTAAATCGGCCGCAATCCCTGTAGTAGCTGATGCACTGTTTGCACTTTATACAGATACTTCTTCAAGTCTTTTACTAAAATTCGCTGTAATAGACGGTCTGTCTATTGATGCCCATTGTCTGATTGATGTTTTAGGGTCCTCTTGGACATTTGCAGCTCAGAAGCGATATTCTCGACCGAACGCGAATATAAATAAATAGAAATTAAAAATGTCATAGTCGAGACATGCCATTTGCAAAAGTGAGAGCATCTTCCAATAAGGTGATGACTTTTGCGCCACCTTGTATTGTATAATATATAAAAAAATAATACATGGACGGGGTAGAACCTAAGTCACCTCTCTCATATCTATGACTATTTTCGTATTAAGTCAGTTACTCCGACGCACAACCTCCAATCTAAGGCATATATCCTGTGATAACGGGCTGGAATCACATTTAGGTGTGCGAACTCTACCGTTGGACAATGTTAGCATTTCTTTCTTTACAAATCCTAACATAACCTTATAGACCAGAACTCTGAATACATTGTCGTAGCCGATATTATATTTAGGTACACTAAGTAGTTCATCCTGACAGGAACTTTAGGTGACATTTTTGTCTCCATCTGGTGAATTATTCCCAATCTATACAAGTAAGAGAGACTTAGTGTGAACACTATTTCCCCATGTCTCATCTGTTGCTGTCCTAAGCAGCTGAAATTGATGAGTACTTTGTTTTCAATTACTTATTGTAAATGTTTACACTTTGAAAAGACTTTGTTTTGTTTTGTTTATGTCCTATATCCCCTTGTGGATCCTAGGGCCTCGACTACGCCTACGCGCCATCGTGTACGGTTTCTGGCAATGTGTCTCAGCTCTCCCCAGCTTTTCCCAAATTGCCGTGCTTCCTTCTCGACTGCTCTGCGCTATGTTCTCCTTGGACCACCAGGTCTTCTGCCGTCCTGAGTTAAGGGGTTCCATTGCATAGCATGGTTCGCTATGGAGCTGTCACCCTTTCGGAGCGTGTGCCCAATCCACTTTCGTCGTTGGATGGTTGTGCCTATTGGTTCCCAACCCGTTCTCTCGTAAAGATGTTCGTTAGAGATACGATTGGGCTAGAAAATCCTTATCCTTATGTTGCACAGGCACCTATTTACGAACGTTTGCAGCTTTCTGGTGATAGCGGTGGCCACTCTCCACGTGCTGCATACATATAACAGCACGGATTCAACGTTGGAGCGGAACAGTCTTAGCTTGGTGTTCAAACTGATTGCATAGCTTAGCCATATTTTGGACAACATTCCGAACGCGGACTTTGCTTTGGCGATTCTGTTGGCCACCATCGGTTCCACCATCGGTCGAGACAATACTCCCAAGATACTGGGAATCCTCTACTCTCTCTACCGATCTTCCAGCAATGCATATTTGAGCCGATGAGTTCGTTCCAAGACTGATAATTTTAGTTTTTGCGGTATTAATTTTCAGCCCGACGACGCCAGCCTCCCACCCAACATCTGCTGTCATTTGGTGGAGGTCCATAATTCTATGCGAGAGTAAGCATACGTCGTCAGCGTAGTCGAGATGTTTAAGTTGGGACGTGAGAGTCCATCGAATTCCTCCGTTTCCCGTCGACAAAGCTGCACGAAGCAAGGACTTTGCAATTATTTATTTAGGAGCTACGAAACTAATAATTTCGAAGAAATCTACTGCTCACATGTGGAGTCAATCATATGTAAAGTATCATCAGATATACCTGTCTAGCTTTCTCCTAAAGAAGGAAACTCCACTTAAGAGCCTTCGGCTTCAACGGCTTTACCGATCTCATTAAGGTATTAAAAAACTCCTACGCTTCATCGGAGGCTCCAAATGGTTCAAGCAAGCAAGTGATCGTTTTCCCAAATCCATATGGTATCACAATGAAGTTATTATTGGTCTAAGGGTGTCGGCTTTCAGATGGCAGCCACTTCTACCTAACCTATCATCATTAATAAAAAGTAGACTGCCTCCCCAGTTTAACACGTATTTCAAATAACTTGATTCTTTTATGTGGTGCTTCTGTCCTCGAATGTTTAGCATTTTAAGGGAAAAAATAGCATTACCTGAACTCCTATCAAAGATATGTAACTGTTCCATATAGCAGTGCAAATATGACCATAAAATCTATACTCTGTGCATCTTTTAATTAATCATGAACTAAATGCATAACTTGCAACTCATCGCAGAGTTTATTAAAAGTTTTGTAGAAGAAGAATGATGACCTTGACCATTTCATAAAAATGATTGAGAATTTTTCAATAAATACAGAACAAAAAAACCCGACACTTCCAAGGACATTAAGAACAAGTCGTCCATTGATTCTGATAAATGATGACTGAAAGAAGGGAAAATCGATTTTTATCTCAGCATTATGTATTCATTTGAGCATTAAGTAACCAAGAAAATGATATTTTTTACGCTAAGTAAAATCAAATGAATTAAAAGAATAAAAAATAAAGAAAAATTAATCGAATCCATCAATTTCTGAATCTCTCATACTCCACATTTCGAAAAGCAAATTTGCCTCGTGCTGTTTTTTAATTAGTTGTTGTCCTCGTAAAGCTCAGAATAATGAAAACGCGACATGAAAAACGCGTTTAAGCAAGTAGTATCTAGTTTTAAATATCGTAGTCAAAATTGAGTCAATGCGTAGAAATATAAGAATGATTCCGCAGTGAAAACATTGCCAAGGATTCAATCATACGCAAATGTACTGCAAAAAAGAACCGCGATGTGTGAAATGTACTGGAAATCACCTCTCCCAAGTTTGTGGAGTAAAGAAACAAACCTTCGCAACCTGTGCTAATTGTAAGGGAAAACACCCGGCAATTTATAAAGGCTGTGAAGTGGCTAAAGAGTTACAAAAACGAAGAGATGAGCTCCATAAGCCCCTAAATGCAAAATCAAAACCGTAAACTAAGCCAAAGCGTAAGGTCGCGGAGGAGAAAAAATGCAAATTAAAATTACCGGCTTCAGAGCCCAAAAAGGTGAGAGAAAGAATGACAAAATAAAAGCCTTCGACCTCTGTTCTTAAAGGAAACGGTACAGAAACGTTACCATTGAAAAAGCGACCGAGTAATGACCTTCGAACAGCAGGAATGCAGACTTACGCTCAGGTCGCGGCATCCGAAATACCAAACAATTTTGAAATTTCGAACGACCTGTTTCTCATGTTTTTTTCAGTTATTTTAGCGAAACTTGAACAACAAAGCAAAATAAATAAAATTATTCTCGATAGGCTGTTTAAGCTCGAAAGTAATTCAGGGAAAACGCGTACTCCAACTAGAATATGGAATGCAAACGGACTCGCCTCTTGGAATAATACTCCCAATCCAAGGAAAACTCCGGACAAATACGGTCTGCGATATCCTACGGAAATAAAAGAATTGGTCAAGGAAAAAAGAAAAGCGAGCAAGAAATGACAACAGAGTCGTACTCCGCAACATAAAGCTCACTTGAATCACCCGTGCAATTCGTTGAAGAAGACTATAAAGGATTTTAAGAATCGTGCGATAAGCTCTTATCTTGAAAGTTTAACAGCGAAAAAAGATTCCAATTATTCACTTTGGAAAGCTGTAAAAGGCACCAAAAGACCCAAGGTCCCCGCGCCGCCAATTGAATTAAATCACAATGAATGGGCAAGGGCAGATAGAGAAAAAGCGGACGTTTTTGCGGCCCACCTGGAAGACACCTTTAAACCGTACGATGGTCAAGTGTTTTACGACAATATCAACAGGCCGGATTTACCATCTGACGATTTAGGACTTACAAGTGCAACGCTGAGGGAACTCAAACTTGAGATCGGGAATCTAAAACCTAAGAAAGATCCTGGTTATGACTTGATCACCGGAGAAATTCTCAAAGGTTTACCTAGAAAAGCATTGATTAAGATTCTTCATATTGTAAATGCTGCGCTCAGATTAAAACACGTGCCTAACCAATGGAAAATTGCGGAAGTTATAATGGTTTTACAACCAAATGAGGTAAAATCTTATAGACCAATTTTGCTGCTTCCAGTTATATCCAAAATTTTCGAGAGGATATTACTAAGGCGTCTCCAACCGGTTATAGAAGGAAATAATCTTATCCCTGACCACCAGTTTGGGTTCAGAAGTAATCATGCGTCCATTATTCAGAGCTCGTTGCAGCTTTTCAGTTGCTGAGTCGACTGAACTTTCCGTTGCCAGTATAGCCGTATCGTCTGCAATCGTGGCTACAATGGTGCCTTCTTTATGAGGTATATCTGGAGTGTAGAGTATTGAATTTTTTGAATTTGAATTTTGGTGGGAGCGAAAGCCCCCATTTATTTGGCTTATTACAAGCTACAACTAACTTAAGGCTAAAACTTAAACCTAAAACTTAAAACTAAAACTTAAAACTAAGACTTAAAGCTAAGGAGAATGGTGAAGGAGTTCGGTTTTGAGGCAGGGAGTGCTGAGGTTAAAATCAAACTGGGTGAGGTTTGAGTTCACTTTTCGCAGCATACGAGAAATTGGTTCATTAGATCCATATGAAGTGCGGTGGGACGGTAGATAGAAAAGATGAGGGCATCGTAAATTTCGTGGGTTGGTATTGAAGATAATTGAATTATGAAGAGATGCGCAATCGACAGAGCCTGAAAGAAGTCGATGAATGAAAAGAATGTCTGCAACATCTCTGCGTTTCTCTAGAGTACTCAGGTTGATGTGGTTGAGGCTGTCTTGATAGGGAGGCAAGATAAATGGATCGTTCCAAGGAAGACCTCGAAGGGCAAATCGAAGAAATCGACGTTGAACATTCTCGATTCTGGTCACATGAACTTGCTGAAAGGGTAACCACGCTTAATTGGCGTATTCAAGGAGGGGGCGCACAAAGGTAATGTAGAGGGATTTGGTCACGTAAGGGTTAGAGAATTCTTTGGGCCATCGTTTGACAAAGCCAAGTGATGAGTTAGCTTTACGAATTATCTCATCAATATGTGAACGGAAATTTAGTTCCCTATCGTACAATATACCAATATTGCAGAGAGATTGAACGATGGATATAGGTTGACCATGGAGAAGGTGTTTACGTGATAAGGTAATGGATTGACATTTGGCGATATTCAGCTCTAAGCGATTTTGTAGGCACCAGTTCGAAAAACTATCAAGGTCTTGTTGAAGGAGACAGTAGTAATGTGGTGAAGAGATGGCTTTGAAAAATTTGGTATCATCAGCGTGCAGAGAGAGGAAAGAGTGTTTAATAACAATCTCAACATCGTTTATGGTTAGAATGAAGAGAAGGGGACCTAGATGGCTGCCTTGCGGAACGCCAGAGGTGGCCAAGAAGGGAGTCAATAAGATGGATCTGAAGCGAACTCTGTAAGAACGGTTTTCCAGGTAAGAAGATATCCATTTTAACAATATGGGTTCGAAACCGAGGGCAGACAATTTGAAGAGGATTAAGTTATGAGATATCTTATCAAAAGCCTTACTAAAATCAGTTGCAATAACGTCGACTTCTTTGCCATTCTCTAAGGCAGACAGGGCGAAGGACACAAATTCGACTAAGTTAGTGGTAGTTGATCTACCTTTCAGAAAGCCGTTTTGGGTGAGAGAGATAAGAGACTTGCACTGAAAGCTTAAGGCTTCGTATAAAATACTTTCGAAAAGAAAGGCGATAGTTTGTTACTTCGTTCTTTGATCCCTTTTTGTGTATGGGGGTTATGAGAGAGGTCTTCCAAATCTAAGGGAATTCTCCTAGTGATAGAGACAAACGGAAGAGATGAGAGAGGGGGAGGGAGAGAATGGAAGAGCATTTTTTAAGAAAAACGACAGGGAGACCATCTGAGCCAGGTGAGAATTCATCATTAAGATTTTGTAGTTTATTTTCAATTACAGCAGGATCAAAAGGTAGGGACAGAAAGGGGCCAACGAAGAAATTAAGAAGATGATTGAAGTAAGAGGGGTCTGGTTGTCGGCGAAGGATTGTTTAAAATAGGTGGCAAAAAAGTTGGCAATGGTTTGCGGATTAGTTGAGGATATGTTTTCAAAAGAGAGGGACGGAGGGTAACCGTCAGATTTTTTTTTATAGTTGACGAATTGAAAAAATGGCTTAGGGTCGTTTATAAGATTTGCTTGCGCGTTAATTAGGTGTTGCTGGTAGAGAGAGTTATAAAGATGATTTAATTGAAGGTAGGAGTAGGAACAAGATTGGACCAAGAACACTTCCTTGTGGAACTACGGCAGTGATTTTCTTTAATAAAGCTTATTCGGTACCATATTTAACATGAAAAATTATGTTCGCAACTTAAGATTCTAAACTTTTATATAATTGTTCCGGAAGGACCTGCCTATTTCGAGCCTTCGTACCATACCTTGTCAAAGGCTTGAAAGACGTTAAGAAAAGCGTTAGGACATATCTTTTTTCCTTCTAAGGCTTTCTTAATTTCATTGGTTATTGTATAAACCTGGTCAATTGTGGAAGGCTTGATTCTGAAGCTGAATTGAAGATCAGGAATTAAACGTCTTTCTTCAACGTCCGCTTCAATAGGAATTTTCCAAATACTCGTGCTTTTGATATTTTTTTTTATAATTTGCACGTGTTAAAGGGGATATGAATACCCTTATACTAATTATTGGTAGAAGCGATATCGGTCTGTACGTTTTTTTTTTTTTTCATTTGGAGATCTTCCCGGTTTTGGAACCATTACAACTTCGACGACTTTTCATTGTCTTGGAGCGTATAGTAGTCTCAGCGAAGCATTTATAAGGCAAAGCAGTTCGAATAAAGCTTTCGTTGGGAATTCCTTGCGGAACTGTCAGGTTATTAAATCATATCCAGGTTATCCTTGTTATTTATCAGTCATACATTTTATTTTAAAGTTGTCAGGTGTCGTAATTATACCACCTGTCCGTCAAATCGCTTAAACGTTTCTTCTAGATGCTCAGCAAATAAATCCGACTTCTCTTTGTCTCCTTTTGTCCTGGCGAGCGCGGGATTTTTGCCTTTTAGAGTTCTTTTGCGTGCTCTCCTCTTTTCACGTATCAATTCTATTATTTAAGGCAGATATCTCTTTTCGCTATTTGAAGCTTTTTTCCTTTTTTCTTTCCACGTGACACTCTGTTAGACTTCAATAATTCTGCCAACTTCGTCTTCTATTTCGTACTGTGTTTTAAGTGATACATTCAGAACCATTTCCACTGAGGAAATATCAAAACTTTCCCCGACGTTCGTAAAGATCTTAGCCAGCCCTTTTGCGATAAGGAAGTCTATGAGGTCAGGCTTTTCTGCTGTATCGCAGGGCCAATATGTCGGTTTCCCCGTTGAAAGGAAGTCAACACCAAGTTGTATGCCGGCTTCGTACTTATTATGACCAAAATTTTAGGTTTTAGAATTCTCCATAAGATGGATGCCAAATTTTTAAAAATTTTCAAAAATTGAAGATAAACAATCTTCCAATAAAATCCGACTTTGCCCGGAAATTAATCAAAATAAAGTGCACGACTGGGTACCACATATGTACTGTATGTGTTGTTCAGCTAATCACTAGCAAATTAAAAAAAAAATACATACAGAAAAATTACAATCGATCTAGAATGAATCGTACGATACCCTATCCTCCATCTCCTAACGCACCCCTAATAAAGTGGCCCTAGCGTTGCGAAATTTTAGAACAGATTCAATGATATCATTCTATAAAGATGATATTTCCGCTTTTAAAGAAATATTATAACAAACTGTTGTTAGAACTTTTTCTTATCAGAAAGTGGGCGTGGCTCCTAAAATTCGAAATAAAAATTCACGGATTCTGATGAAATAATAACAATAAGGCTTAACCATCACCGTGAATAGTTTTGAAAAAGCCAAATATAGTTTTTCTTAAGAAAACTCCCCCAAAAAGTGGGCGTGACCATGAATAATGTATGAACTAAATGTAGAGTAAGTCTCTATATCATATCTATTTAATATAATGTACTAGTAATAAGATTGAGATAATCAATATTTGTTAAGAAGTGGGCGTGTCTGTGGGTGGATTTCGGAAATGTTTACACTTGTACTGCTTCGGATTCTGGAAAGTTCATGCAAGGCCCAACATTTTGTAATATACGGGCGGACAAACGGGCGGACATGGCTAGATTATCCTAACTAGATTTAACTTAAATTCTCGCAATTTTGAGCACCGCGCCGTGATAAAGTAAGGAAAAAAGGGAAACTGAATAAGAAATTTTCGAAGACGATCCCGCCCAGGACTGTGTCAGTGGTCACTGAAGATAACGTCGGAAAAGTTGAAAAACTAGTTTTGGCCGACGAGTTCCACATCAGCAAAAAATACATTTGAGACATTCTGAACAAGCATTTAAATAAAATTTGTGCGCGCTGGGTACCGAAAATGCTCACGCCGTTCGACAAGCAACGACGACTCGAGTGCTGCAAAGATAGACAGGCATTAAAAGACACATGTTTTTCAATGATAGACCACTCAGCCTGCAGCCCAGACTCGGCCCAAGCGACTTTTTCCTTTATTTCAATTTCAAAAAGGAGTTACGAGGCCGGAGATTTGGAGATGAGAACGACATCAGGGCGGCCGGAAGTCGTTTTAGAGGCAAAAAAATCTTTTCGGTGGTATTAAGGCGCTGTATGCCCGATGTGGGAAGTTCATTTCACTCGAGGTAGACTATATTAAGAAATAAAATTTTTAATCGGATCTTCTCTTTCACTTAATGAGTTAGGCCGCGAACTTATCAGCCGCCTCTCGAAAGACCTTTAGGGGTCTTTCGGTGTATTTCCTCTATATTATAAACTATGAATGGTAGTACAATGGACTGAAAACCGAGTCCTGTATCAAATATACATTTACATATATACCCTATGGTATAGGGTGTACAAAAATTCATTGAAAAACAAAAAAAAAAAAATATATATATATTTTGACAATTTTCCAAAACTTGGTATGCCATGTCCTTGCATAGGTTGAGTATTACTTATATGCCGATTGTCAACAAAGTCGTTTGAGTCATGCTAAAGAAATAACCAATTTTCAAGAATTCGTAAATATGTAAAATTTCTTTTTAGGTTTTCTTTTGAAAAACTTGGTACGTCATCCAGTGGTATATATCTAACTCGACTCAAGTATAAAATTTAAACGAAATCGTTGAAGCTGTCTTTGAAGTTTCAAGAAAATCCGTCGGGTAGTTCAAGCTACAGTCGTGCGTATATACGATAGACTGACAGAGACAGACAGAATTGCTAGACTCACTTTTTTTCTTTCTCTAAAGCAAGATTGATCATAATCTCGAGACCTACAAATTTCACAAAACCAATACTTGCCCTATAGGTGCAAGAAGAAATCATTGTTCAGTGGGTATCTCGCAAACGGTGCGATCGAAATTTTAGGCCAAAATCTCAGAAACGCTGCTTCCTATGAACCTTTCAAAATGTTCGACTTTACCCAGATGTTGATGAAAAAAATTTGTTTTGAAATCGTATGAAAAGTACATATATGTAATTATGATGTAAATTACAGATTTTGAGCTTCTATACCTTGAAGGATGCTGAGTTTTTCTTTAAATTTTTTCGCAAATTATAGGAACGCATACAAAATGTCAGACTTTACTGTGAAGTTGTTGGACATCCTTTTTGAATACCAATATCTCGAAAATGGTCAAAAGTATTGAGTTTTCTACCGAATTTTTAAAATAATCCGAAAATTGTTCAAAACCGTTCAAAATGTCCAACTCTACCCCGAACGCGCAAGTAGGAACACTGCCTTACCTAATCTTGACTACCCTCAACTATGCTGGTTGGTTGGTTGGTTTAAGAGGGTGAGCTTATGCTCTTCACTTAGGCTTCCATTGGGCCCGTTATGTTCTGCTCATCTATGTAACAGTAAGGAATAGTGCTATGTTTTGGGAATTATGTGTTGAGAGGATTTAGGTCTAGGGATCATGGGTAGTATGAACGGGAAACTATATCGTATAGTGATCGGGGAATCATAGTGTTCGTCTGGCGAACTCCAATATATCCCCGGTTCCTTCCTTACTGAGGTGTGTAATATCCGGAATCCTTGGAGATCCCAGAATTTTCAATCTTAGCCTCGCTGTAGCAGGGCAGTGGCAGAGGAAGTGTTCTATATCTTCCTCCTCCTCTTCACAGTTGGCACAGATTGTTGTATTAGCTATCCCAAGTCTGAACGACTGTTTGTTGAGATTGATGTGCCCTGTTAAAAGTTCCACCATCAATCTCAATTGTGTTTTGCTTGAGTTAAGAGCTGTTTTTGCTGTGTTATTACTCGGTTTGGTTATTACAGATCTAGCCACTTTGCACATGTCTAGATTCGTCCAGTAGTTATTGAACTCCTGTCGTATCTTTTCATTGATTATTATTTTAATATTTGTTAGGGGTCCCTCTGACAACTGTATTATTCGGGTTCAGTTTTGTGTTGTCCGCTCCTTTTCTTGCTAGGTCGTCTGCGTTTTCGTTACCCGTTCGTGGCCCGGTACCCATGTGAGACGGACTCTATTGCGTCTGGCAAGTAAGTTCAAGTTAGTTTTGCACTCCCTTACTAGTCGTGATTTCGACATCGCGCTAATTGCTGCTTTGCTGTCCGAGCAGATGTCGATTTGCCTCCCTTTCCTGGTGTCTTCTGCGAGTATTTCAATTGCCTTCATAATTGCATAGACTTCTGCTTGGAACACCAATACAAATGGTTCTAGTTCTAAGTTCAATCGGTGGGTTAGCACTGAAGATGCCAGCCCCTTATTCCCCTGATATATTAGAGCCATCTGTATATACCAATATCCCATTGGAGTTTCTTGTCGTTCTTTCATACGTCCAATATTCTCTTGCGGGGAAAATTGTTTCGAAGTTGTTGGAGAACGTATACGATTTTTCAACAACATCACTGGGGCAATCGATGAGTGGTGTCATTACTCTTATCATTTTGGTGATTTTTCGATGTCCCGTATTTGCACCATCGATGAAATGGCCGATAGTTCTAAGCCGTGAGGCTGAAATGCCGGCAATCTTCTTCGCTTCGAGGTGCACTGGTAGAATGTTTAGTATCGCTTCCATGGCCGCGGTTGGTGTTGAGGATTGTGCTCCGGTAATACCCAGGCAGACCATACGCTGCACCTTGCATACTTTTTGCTCATCACTGGTCACCATACAACTACACCGTAGAAGATGATAGGTTTTATTACGCATTCGTATATTCAGTGGACCTGTTCCGGTTTCAAGCCCCATGACTTCCCGATGGCCCTCCTGCATATCCAATATGCTCTCTTGGCTTTGGTGACTCTTTCTTCCAGGTTCTTTCTCCAGGTCAGTTTCCTGTCCAATATAATGCCCAGATATTTAACGCTGTCGCGGAGTTGTAGTGATACTCCTCCGAGTTGTGGAATGTGACAGTCACTAGGTTTGATTTTCTTTGTAAAGACAACCATTTCCGTTTTATTTCTAATCCACTCTCCTCCGCACATTCTTTTATGATTCGAAGGGGTGTTTTGCATAAGCTCTCCTATGATGTTCAGGTGCTTACCTCTTATCAGAAAGGCTAGGTCATCTGCGTACGCTACACATTTCGCACAGGTTCCATCCAGTGCTTTTAAAAGGTTGTCCATTGTGAGCACCCACAGAAAAGGAGATATTATCCCCCCCTGTGGTGTTCCCGTACTGACTGTTCCCCTTCTTATGTCGACTCCCAGTGTAGCTGATAATGCGGTTTGTAAGCATGTGTTCTAGCCAATTGTTTATTATTTGGTTATTACAGTATATCGAGAGTGCCTCCACAATTTTTTGAGTTTTCACATTGATAAATGCCCCTTCGATATCTAGAAAAAAGCCAGCGACTGATTCCTTGGTTTCAAAAGCATCTTCTATTGTGGATACAACCTGGTGTATTGCCGTCGCAACTGATTTTCCTATGAGGTATGAGTGTTGATTAGGACTGATGTAGTTATCACAGATTCTCCCCATTGATTTTAGTAAGAAGGACGTTAGGCTAATAGGTCTATAGCCCTTTGCTGTCGACAAATCTTTCCCGGGTTTCGGCAGGAACACCACCCTCACCTCTTGCCATTGTGTTGGTGTGTATCCGTGATATAGACATCCCCCTCAACTGCTAGTTACTTATCCAGTGATTTCGATCTTCTCAGTCAAAATAGTTTCTGTTATTATTCCAATTAACTTTGAAGGGAATCTGGCCGCTTGTCAGTAATCTGGTCCTCAAATTATTTCGTCTTTTCACTTTCATTCTCTGGCTGTTCTTCTTTCTGCGTAGAAACGTAAAGATGTGGCATCTACATTATCATTTGTACTTAGCACATCAGACCAAAATTTCTTTACTGAATTCAAAATAATCATTCACCATAGTGCTATCTATTCAAAATATTACAAAATTAACTCTAATATGTGAACATTTCAATCATAAATAATCCTTTTCGTAGGATAAAGTATCACATACGCACTAAAGAGATCCAAAGCAAGCTAGTTTCAAAGAGACTCGACGAGTAGGAAATAATATCTTTTTTTAAACTGCATCCCTTTGCAAAGCTACTTTTCCCTTGGATTATGTTCATCGAATATTAAGTTTAAAAATATTCTGTGAAATCCCTCAAAGGACTATGAACATATCCGTACATACTCGTATAAGTAAACATAGCTTATTCCCGTCGCACACTGTGAATATCCTTGCGAATAGATTGGTTTCATTCTTATAGTCCTGAAGGATATTAAGGTTTGCTTTCACAAAGATGCTGTCATATTCTCCTCAGCCTCATTTGCTTAACCGCGATGCTGCCACCATCTATAGTGCGTGTGTGTAAGGGCTTGTTTTGTGTTTCGTTGTAAAATCGAAAGAGTTCATGTTTGAATAGAATTTTCATGGAAATAAGCATCTTTCCCCGTTATACTATTTGGGTATCCTTGAGTTGTCATTTAGCTTGGTCGGCCATAGGGGAATCCTTAGAATAAACATCCATTACCTTCAGCAAATATTTACACATCGACCTCAATTCAAATCCCCTCTCGCATACTCGTAACACAGAACATCTGCAGTGCCTTATTTTGTATACTTTTTCATGGATAGTCCCTGCATGGCTTTCTGTGTAAGGCTGAGAGTTGATGTGATGTGTTAGTCCTTTCTGCTGTCTTTTACCCATTTTATTTTGAAGCTTAAAGAAAATATAAATAATAAAGAAAAAGGATGGACTACTGTGCTCAATGAGGAAAAGGTCCTGTGCACGCGTTCGGACTGCAAAAATTGCATGTACGAGTATGTAAGTCCATGATTATTACTAAGTCCATCCTTTACGAGACTATAAACAGTTTAAATGAGAATATCTTTCAGTTTTGTTCTGACACAACCGGAGCAGTAATCCTGTTGTGTTTACACAGGCGGTAACAGCTGGAAACAAGTCTATTGAAGCGTACCTCTGCGTTGATAGCTTTTAGCATGGTCCCTAATCCTTAAATGGAATAGCTGCATAAGATGCTTTGGGAATCTTTGACCTAAAATTTGATATTTAATGAAATATGTGCTTTAATATATATAATAATATCCTCAACGCTTGTTATGGAATCCTTCTCAATTGATAGGAATTGAACTTTTGTTTTAAAGTGAATTTAATAGAAGATGTCACCTTGGACTTTAACACCGATTATATTAAAATTAGTAAGCGGTGTTACTTTAGTTTGATACGGATATCTCCTGATTTCGGAGAAGGTAAATACTTGTTCAGCTGCTTTATTTTCCTCCAGGAACATCTCACAAAGTCACGTCATTCTGAAACAAATTGTTTTCAAATGTTAATGAGTGACTTATGTATCTGAGAAAATCAATCAATCAAATCACCTATTGCGATGCTTAACAGAAATCTACTTTTGCCTGCAGTTGCAGGAGCATGTACTAACATTTGGATTTAGAGTCAAACATTCAACAATCGACCAAGTCCACAAAATAACTGACGTGATTGAGAAAACTCTCGAAGAAAAAAAGATTTGTTGTGGTGTATTTCTTGACGTCTCACAAGCTTTCGATAAGGTTTGGCACGAAGGTTTGGAGTATAAATTGCAACGACTACTGTCATGGCAACTCTTTCTAATTTTACGATCGTACCTCACCGAAAGACTTTTTCGTGTTAAGCACGGAAATGATTACTCTGAGTTCAAGGAGATTGAGGCCGGAGTCCCACAAGGAAGTATCCTCGGCCCGCTTCTATATGTACTCTACATGCGTGCTATCCCGCAGGAAAGAAACTGCGTCGTCGCCACGTTTGCGGACGGGCGTAAAAAAGAAACGCGACGAGCTCGAAAACAAATACAGACAAATGCACTGGCTACTCGTAAGACATTCGAAGTTGAGCCTACATAACAAACTGCTTATTTATAAGCAAGCGCTAAAGCCAGTGTGGACGTATGGTCTACAACTATGGGGTTGTACCAGGAAAAGCAATAAAAACATCCTACAAACTTTTGAAAATAAAGTTCTTAGAACGATCGTTAGCGCACCGTGGTACGTACGTAACGAAGATATTCATCGGGACCTGGGAATTCCTAGCGTCGTCGAAGAGATAACAAATTTTACTCGTAAACACTAAGATCGTGTTCACGGCCATTGTAACAGTACCGTCATTCAACTACTTGACGCGAACAATTCAATTCGTCGTCTGTAAAGGACAAAACCTTTTGACTTCGCGTCATAGTATATGCCGGTCGTGAAAACAGGGACTTTCATTGGAATTTAACCTGCCCAAAGCGCTACATTCTTTTTAATTACATACGAACATCCTTTTTCAAAAATCACGAGTCTCGTAAGCTAAAATTAAAACTACTGGATAAGCGTCGGCTTAGTTGTAGTATTAATCTTAAAGAGTGGTGTTTTTAGTGAGTAAAAATCTCACACTACCATAAGAACGCGCGGTCGGGCCTTATGGTGTCTTTAGAAGATTTTCACCCTCTCGGAAAAAAAAAAAACTACTAACATTTTCTTCTGTCAAAATATGCTAAGCGCATGCCAGCAGTCGTTGGATTGTAATCATAGGAATTCAGCAAGTAGCCATATCTATAGAATCATAAGCTGCAGATTTTACAGATTGATGTGATATAAATGAGGTTTCTTATCAGGGGTAAAACATCATCTCTTTCGTCACAAATGTCATAAAGCTATCTCGCCACAGTCTATTCAGTCTTTTGACAACTTCGTCTATGACTCTAATGGTGATCTCAAAGATTGAACAGATAATACTGCCTGACAGCCAGTTGTAAGGCTACTAAGGTGGAAAAGAATTTCGGGATCCATAGAGATCGTCCAAAAAGGAACCGTCGCGTCGTACCTTCTAGTTAGAAACCAGTCCAGCCATTTTTGCTTAATTCGAAGATATTCGGAATAAGATGTCGAAATCTACGTCCAAAGACTACTTTTGAAGGCATGGGTGTTTGAGTTTCGCACCCCATTTCCTCGAGGCAGAATTGAGGAGCTTCCCTCATTAATTTAAACCTGGGGTCTGCAAACTAATGCCCAGAGGCAGAATCACAAGGTACTTTACCACGGGTCAATTTTGAAACGATGAGACGGTTTTGTTCAAAAAGGATACCTAAGGGTATGCAAAACAAAAATGTTTTTTTTTTGCAATTTTTGCATTCATTTTAAATCAGAACAGTTTACAGATGAACGGCGCATATGGAGCCAGTACATGCGAGTGACCTTTTCATTTTTTATCAACAACACTTTAACTCAAGAACGGCTGAACCGATTTTGATCCAGTTTGCCTTTAGAACGCTTAGAGAACGTATACGAATAGTTAACTATCCATCTATATTTTGTAAAAATCTGAGTAATTGACATACACGGACAGATTCTAAGTCTAGTTTTTAATGTATTTTCGCTATAAATCGACTTTAACGACTACATAACGAATTTTACAATGTTCATCCTATTCGACGTGGTTTTCAGTGCTTATTACGAATATGTCCGTGGAAACATGCGCTTCAAGAGTTACAGCCGTTTAAAATTGGCTAAAAAAGAGAGTACATTGGTAACACTGACATCCTCCACAAATTTTTCTTTCCCCTTCTTTCGACGTAGTTTTTTCCCTTATTACAAATGAGAAAAATAATCTACAGGAGTACGTGGTTTAAGAGTTATAGCCATTTGAATTTGGCCAAAATTATGTACAGTGGCGACTAAAAAAAAAAAATCACACAAAGGCTCTTTTTTTTCTAACTTGAAATTTTTGTATTTATATATGTACAGTGTGCGCCATCTTTTATGTCGGTATGTGAATATTGAATATTCAAAAAAAAAAAAAAAACACCGATTTCCATATATGAGGTATTTTTATTTAATTTATTTGGACTAGCTTTTGTATACAACATCAAGCAAGTGGCCGCCTCTATTGTTTTCCATCACTTTTCGAGCATCTCGGGCGGTATAGGGATGATTTCGGCACGAATGTTTGCCTTGAGCTCGTCAATGGTCTGAGGCTTGCTGGCGTACACTTTGTTTTTCAAATAACCCACGGAATTTTCGTTATGGAAACTGGATAGTTTGATTTGCAGTGTGGCATGACGCACCATCTTGTTGAAACCAGTAACCATCCAGACCTTTTTCACACATTTGTGGGCAGATATAATGAGCCAATATCCACCGAAATCGATTCCCATCGACTCTTTCGCCTTCTCTGAAGAAAAATGGCCCAATGATGGTTTTGGCGCAAACGCCGACCCAAACAGTCACTTTCTGGTCATGCGATGGTGTTTCATGGAGCTCGTGTGGATTTTCGAAATGCGGCAATTTTGCTTGTTATTGGCGCCAGGGAGTGCGAAATGGGCCTCGTCGGTCATAAAAATTTGCTTCCTAAAATCAGGTTCAGTGTCAACCATTAGAGCGACTGTTTGGCCGTATTCTAAGCAACGTGGACGGTCTGTCGTCAATATTCTTTGAGTCAATTGCACTTTATACGGAAACAAATGCAAATCATCCTTCAAAATGCGCCGCAAGGTGGTTCCACTGACGCCAAAATGCTGAGCGCGGTGATTGTCGCGACGCATGTGGATTGTCGGCAACACTCTTTCTTACCGCTTTAACCAGTCCATTGAAACGTTTTGGGCGTTAATGAACGGCAAGTCGACGATCTCCCGCTGTCCCGTGCTCAACAAAATTCGACACCAAATGACGAATAGTGTTGTCAGACGGTGCTTGTTGGACACGATATTTTCGTCGATATGCACGTTGAGTTAACACAACTGAACGACTATTTTCAATGTACAGAATCACTATATCGGCGCATTGTTTCGGTGTAAAATTGTACTGAATTGACGTTTCAAAAACATGTCCACTCAAGTCAGTCAGTTAATAAATGTCAAAGTTATTCAATGTTTACATACCGACATAAAAGTTGGCGCACCCTGTATATATATCAATATAGGATAGTTAACTTAAGAAAACATAAATTATAAACATTTCATTGATTTCAAAAATTTAATTTTACAGTAACGGACATAGAAATCCGGACAGGGTAAGAAATTTCTTTAACTTCAATTATCTTGAGAACTAGCAGGTAGTTTTTTAGGATTTTGCATAAAAAGGCTTTGATGACGTGATTCTACTTAACTTTGTAATAGTTCACTGAAAAAAAAAAGTAGTTTGAGTGAAAGTGGAAATAATTTTATTAATATTATGTCTCTCCCTGTTTCATCGTTTTTTCCACAAAAAATGCTCCAGCGAAATAGCCAGTTGCATTCCTCCCCTTCAAAATTTCACCCGCAATATGCGACATGCTTCGAATGCACATCAGTTTACCCTAAAGCCAAACTTCGGTCGTATTGTCAACTATAGGGATTCATTTATAAGCCGAACAACACGAATGTGGAACGATCTACCAGGCTCTGTATTTCCCCATCACTACAACCTTCAAACATTCAAACCTAACGTGCATAGGTACCTCCTCTGTTCCTCTTCCCCCTTTCCCTGACACCCGTGCCCTGAAACAATTAAAGGGTATTAATACTCCCTTTGGCGCGCGCAGATTATAAAAAAAAAAAAAATCGAAATAATGACTTTAAAAAATGAAAAATTAAGTGTTCGTGATATAGCACAAAAAGTGGGATTCAGCAAGTCGTCAGTGGCTGAATTCATCAAAAAATTCGATGCAACAGGCTCATTGCAAAGAAAAAGGGGACGAGTCGCAGAAGAAAGACCACCAGCGCTGAAGATCGACTTTTAAAATGAATAAGTCTGCGTGATCGATTCAGAACTACTGATATTTAAAGACAGACTTTGTAGAAGCTGGAGGATCAGAGATAAGCTCACTGACTGTAAGGCGAAGGCTTCAAGATGCTGGATTGAACGCAAGAAGACCTGCCAAACAACCATTTCTAAATAATCGAATGCGCCTAAATTGTCTCCAGTGGGCCAAAGATCATGAAAACTGGACCATAACGGATCGGAAAAATGTGATCTTCTCAGATGAGTCCAAGTTCAACATATTCGGCTCTGACGGAATACAGTACGTGAGGCGAAGAACTGGAGAAAGATTCAATGATGAGTGCGTGACGACAACCGTGAAACAAGGAGGCTCAAGGATGATTTGGGGATGTTTTTCCTATCACGATCCACATTTTTGGCCACAGATCTGTCAATTGTTTTGTCTACATTGCTCCACAATCAGATTGAGATCAGGGGACTGGGCAGGCCATTTCCATTTCAGTGGAATTTCTTCCTGAGCATAGTGAAGCTTAATATTGTTCAAAATTCCCTTATATTTTATTTGGTCCATAATGCCCTCAATCCGATGTATTGGACCAACACCACGCGAATATAAGCTTCACCGTTTTAATGGTATATTTAGGGTTGAATTCTTGTTTGATCCCGCTGTTTACATATTATTTTCCATTTGATCCGAATCGATTAAATTTCGATTCATCGGTCCACATAGTATTTTGCTACCAGTTGGGATCCTTATTATCGTGCAAACTCTAAACTGCGTGATAAATTACGTTTTGATACCAATGGTTTGTGCATGGCAATTCATCCGAAAAATTTAATTTTTCACGGAGGTGATTTTTAATTGTGCTAACGGAAACATTTGTTGCTTTATTTTAGGTGCTGCCAAAAAATGGATCGAGTTTGCTCAAACGAACAATCGAGTCGAGTCGGTTCTAGAGGTGGTTTTTCGCGTCCGATCTTTGTGCACTTTGTTTTGGACCAACACCTTTTCTTCACAATGTTGGATTGCATTAACACTCCGCCTGAAGTCCTCCGTAGAATGACTTCCTTGTCCCATACTTTCGTTCATATACCAAATTCATTAAATGTTCATCATTTCTTTCAAAAAAAAATCCCTTTATTATTACTTACCTTAATAGTATCAGGAGTTCGAGTTAAAAAAGGACAAATAAACTGATGGAAACAAAGGGTGTGCTATTTAAATTGTCCATTAGTAGCCTTCAAAAAATTATCCTTAGTTTTAAAAGTCAGGGATGCTTTAAGCAGTAACATACTCGTATACCTTTACTTTACAGGGAGGTCACACATTGTAAGACCTAAAACTATATTATGCTTAATCGAAAGGACATGTCTTTTGGATCATAACTAATAGATACCTTATAGCTATGTCGTGAATGGTAGACAATAATTTTTCGTCCTGAACGATGTTTTGTTTGTGCAACGAAACTTTTAAAGTTTGCTTAAAGATTTTCTACGCATTTGGAGAAAAAATACAATAAAATCAAACATTTTAGCGTTAACAGCTCATACATAGTCTGTCCTATCTTACAGCTATTAGTGCTGCACGTCACATGAATGGCAGTAACCTACAGTTTTCTTCATTCTGGGAAGAAGGTGGCTTTACGGAAGATAAGTTGGTATATTTTTATACCTACAGTTCAAAAACTAACGGCGGGGTGGGTGGTGGTGTCTTCTCCGATAGACTTAATTTAAACCTCTCATTGTAGCGTGTTCCAGGCGGAGATAATGGCAATAAGGGAAGTCTTGTCTTGGCTAAAGGAAAACATGATATCGGCCATTGATATCCGCATCTTCTCAGACAGCCAAGCTGCAATCAAATCCTTGGAATCTTTCTCAACGAATTCTTTAACAGCTCTAGACTGCCTATCGTCACTTATAGAGATGATGGAGCAGTTTAATATTCACACAATTTGGGTGCCGGGGCATAAGGATATTCCAGGGAATTGTAAGGCTGACCAACTTGTCAGACATGGAACGACAATACCCATGAACGAGGAGGAGGACGAGACTATTCCTTACCTTCTTTGCACCTGCTAAGCTCTCTCCCAAAGAAGGAAACTTCAGTTAGGAGCCATCTGTTTCAATGGCCTAGATGATCTGAATAATATTCACGTTAGGTACATTCTACGCTTCATCAGAAGTTCTAAATGGTTCAGCGAGTAGGCTAGAGGCCGCGTCTCAAACACATGTGGTATCACAATGGACCTATTATTGGTCTAAGTGTGTTGGCTTCTTTTGCTGACAGTCACTTCAACCTAACCTAACCTACAGTTTTATTCCGTTTCCGAAGGGCAATTTTTTCGATTTATAGAAACTTCTCATAACAATTTTACTCTCGGATACTTGTCGGACTTAATTTGTTGGTATTTTCTGGGACTCGAACATAAGAAAAGTGGTTACGCACCTAACCACAACGCCCACTAGATGCAAATAGCGTTTTAATATCAGTTCTAAAGTCATTGACTCAAAGGGTAGAGTTTCACTAGCTATGCCACTATTCCTATAAAGTATCGATATGTAAACCCTAATTGAATAAAAATACAAATAGCACGACAAGAACATATGAAAATTACCACAACTAACGCTCTTCCATTCCATTCGATTTTTCCTTCGTTAAATCGAAGAATGTATTGGATATTCCCGCCAGGATTTGAGTAAACACGGAATTGGAAATCGGCAGATACCACCAATTTAGGAACAGTACCAGTGCATTTGTTATGCAGTTCCTTTCGACACCAAATTCGCTTTCAATTGCTTACTACTGGATACTCGTCTTATCGCAGTCTCTGTGAAATACTGAAATAGAAAATTTTATTAGCGCAATCATTTCCTGTGTTTGTGAGTGAATTTGGCCTTCTGCCAGGAATTCTTTAGGACGTATATATCTATCTTGGAGAAAAACCATTCCATGTTAATGGAATCTGTTACATGTCCATGATTGCAGCGAAAAGAATCCTTTCTTTCTGTGGGGCATAGGTAGACGAGATGTACAAGTGCAATCTGATGTGGCAAAGTAGCTCTTGGATGGTTGGTGTCCCTTCGATTTCAGAAGGATTGACTACAAAATTTGAGGTACCTATAATTTTTAGTGGAAACATAGAAACTACCGAGCAAATTATTTGGACTACATAGTCATAGGTACGCTTTTATAATAAACTAGGTATTGTGTTTCCTTGTGACTCGAATTGTGCAGGTTCGATGCCGAGAGGGGAACAGTAACTGCAGCCATTCGAACATAAAGAAGAAACGAATGAAATCTACATTTTTCGAACTACTTCGCCAAAAAAAAGGGATTTCTGTGTTGTAGTACAATGGACTGAAATCGAATCTGAGTGCTACAGGATTTGGAAATTTCCTCTAAAAAAATAAAATAATATACTTATTGGTAAATATACTTACTTACTTAACGGGCTCCCGACCCGTGAAGAGTCTCTGCCTGAGACACTGTAGCCTTCCATCCTCTGCGATCTCGGGCACGTTGCTTCCAGTTATCCAGACCAACCGCTCTGGCATCCGCGATAGCTTGGTCATTGAAACGGAGGTTCGGTCTTCCTTATCGTCTCGAACCTGGCGGCTGGGATTCGAAGATCCTCTTAGCTGGAGGATTATTGTCCATTCGCTCGATGTGGCCGAGCCAATGTAGTCGACGTATTTTGGCCTTTTGGACTACATCCACATCTTGGTACAGCTCATAGAGTTCGCGGTTGTATCTTCTCCTCCATTCGCCCTCCTCGCACACAGGATCAAAAATCCGCCGAAGAATTTTTCTTTCGAAGGAGCCCAGTATCAGCTCCCCTTCCTGCTTATCGTCCAGCACTCGGCGCCATAAAGCAGAACTGGCAGGATAAGGGTTCTGTAGAGCATACATTTTGTGCATCGAGTTAGGAGTTTTGAACCCAATTGTTTTGCCAAACCGAAGTAGCAGTGGTTTCCTAGGGTAATTCTTCGCCGGATCTCCACTAGGATGTCATTTGTGGAGTTCATGTTTACTCCGAGGTAGATAAACTCCTTAACTACCTCGAAATTGTTGCTATCAATAGTGACGTTCTGTCCTAGGTGGTGGACAGATGCTTGTTTGTTTGTTAATAGCATGTACTTAGTCTTATCCTCATTTACTACAAGGCCAACAAATTTCGCCTGTTCTTCAATCGCCGTAAAAGCCTCTAACACGGCACGCTGGGAGCGACCGATGATGTCGATATCGTCTGCATACCGAATTCGGTCATCGCCACATAAAACTCCTGACGATGTATGCTATTATATGCGGCCTTGAAGTCGATGAATAGGTGGTGAGTCTTGACTTGAAATTCATTGGTCTTTTCCAGTATTTACCTCAGTGTGAAAATTTGGTCTATAGTCGATCTGCCGGGCCGGAAGCCACACTGGTACGTGCCGATTAGTGTGTTGCAGAATGGTTTGAGACGTTCACGCAGTACGTTGGATAGGGTCTTGTATGCGACATTAAGCAGGGATATGCCTCGATAATTCTTGCAAGAGATAGGATCGCTTTTTTTGTAGATGGGGCATATTGGTAAATATAGTGTATTCTTATTATTATTTAGACGGCGCCATAGTTCGGGGAGGACCGGGTCTCAACCAAAAGCTTCTCCAGTTAGCACGATCCCTTGTCAGGTAGTATATTAATTTGCCCTCAAACTATTTGAATGCGCACAGCAATGGTGTCGATATATGGATTTCATTCACAAAACCATTGGGACACTTTTTTGGAGCATACTCATTCTCACCGTTGCAATATATCCTGCAAGATGTCTCATATTTCTTAGAATTTGTATTCTGGACAATAAATGATGGGATTTTATTGAAATGTCTCTAACGCGCCGTAACATACCTGAATGCTTTTTCAATTTAAGAATTTCGAATTTTAATTATTGGGGCTCCTCAAGGATATCTACTGGTGTGTAAATAACGCTTAAACCTTTTAGCAAGAATGTCTGCAACTTGTTTTCTTTTCTATGGAAAGTACTCTCTATTGCTCTAATAAGGTCCTTGACTTTGTTGCAGTCATTCTTGCTATGTATGACAAATTACGAGTAACAGATAAGCTATCACTATCTTTATTTCTAATAGTAAAGTTACCCTTGCCCATGGTGTTACGAGTATTCAGCAGTTTAGTGATATCTTGACTGTCTTCCTTGTAGATTTTTATTGGGTGATTCCGATGTATCTCCACTGTCGTTCTTTGATGTGTGTGCCTATTTTTTCTCTTCGTTCTTTCTTTTTATATTTACCATCAAATTTGTTGTCGCTGGTCCAGTTAATCTACTTTTTTTTTTTGGATGAAGTTTCCTCATCAGCTAGTGATGCGAAGGATTTCGTGGAAATCGTTTTTATTCCTTTTTCTTTACTTTTATTGGTTTTTGTATCCTTTCTCTTTTTATTATTAAAAATCTGACTGTGTTTCTACTGAGCTTCCTCAAAGTGGTGGTTTTATACGTTACGTCGTTGGATATTTGTACACGCACCTTCGCTGCAACCAGGTAATGTTCACAACGTAATGTTGAACCTGGGCAGAGTTTGTATATCCAGTGTACTAGATGAGTGCCTTCGGTTGATCGTAAAATGATTTCTATGATTGGAGGTCATTGATAATGAGACTACCATGTTGCTTTATGGGTGTTGAGGGGCAACATCAATAATAATGTGCTGTCTAGCAGTTCGTGGAAGCAATATTTATCCTTAACTTGGATTGTCAGCCGTTCATTAGTATGGCGAAAGCTGAAGACTTTTTGCCTAAGTTTACCTGTGACAACAAACCGTCGCTCAAATAATAGCAGCTTCTGGACGTTGCATAACAGCCTCCGTAGTAGATGATGCAGGGTCTCTGTCTCTGATGTCCTCAACATGGTCCATACCACTTAACTTGCTGCGTAGCTGTTATGTCTATAATTTATAGCAATTGATGAACTCTCCTAATTGATAGTCTGCCCGCAGTCTATTTCAAGGTGCTAATGTTCCACGTGAAGATCTGAAAATCTTCACTCGGAAGTACAAAGTTCCTCTTATATACCCTCCCACTATAAATGGCACCAGTCTTACCTTCACAGACAAAGCAAAATACTTGGGTCTTATATTGGACAGAAAACTAAACTGGAAAGCCAATTTACTAGAACGCGTTAAATGTTGCACTCTACTCCTATAAAAAAGACCATCGGAAAGAGCTGGGGTATGCAACCCTGTACCACTCTCTGGATGTACGTGTCCGTTGTCAAATGCCGTAGACCTCAATCATTTAGGGAAAGTGCAATGATCTGCTGGGATCAGTGGTGCACGAAGAACCACTCACTCCGCAGCATTAGATGTAATGTTTCATCTGTTGCCCCTTGACAGATGACCGCCAGTGCAGCCATCCGTCTTAAGGCCTCCTCTATGTGGTCCAACTTCTTAGCTAAACACTTCTCGATTCTCAATTCACAAAATTTATCATACGAAAATACTGAATACACCCCAACGAAACTGAGATTCAGTACTAACTTCCGGGCATCAATTCCCGCCCGCAGTGAGTGGGAACACGTTGCCGATAACGATGGCAGTTCAGTTCACTTCTACACAGACGGTTCTAAAATCGGAAATTGGGTGGGTGGAGGTGTTTTTTTCCGAAAAGCTCTCCTTCTGACTCCCAGTTCACTGTAGCGTATTTCAGGTGGAAATAATGGCGATTAAGGAAGCCCTGCCCTGGCTGAAGTGTAATGTAGTACCTGTTCGGAATATTAGCATTTTCACGGATAGCCAGCGGCAATAAAGTCCCTTCTATCAGGCTCAGTCACTTCAAAGGCTGCTCAAGATTGCCGCCAGTCTTTCACGGAGATGACGGAGCAATTTAATACTCGTTTACAGCTATGCTAGGTGCCAGGCCACAGAGACATACCGGGTAACTGCAAGGCTGACGAGTTCGAATTATGCCGGAAAGGCAAAATTAAGGTATGCTTCTCCTCTACGTGTAAGCATTTACTCGGCGACCTGGCGAATATTGACGTCAGAAGCATTATCCGCTTCATAAGAAGCTTCGGCTAGTTTAACTAGCCCTCACGTAGTAAGAATAACAATAGATCCCGTGGTATCACAATGAGGGGGTCCATTGGTCTAAGTATAGACACACTACCCAGGTACAGACAGCCACCCTAACCTAACCTAACCTAACGTTATCCAGTGGTTTCGATCGCCCTTATCCGAGGCTTGTAGTTGCCTCGTAATACAGTTTTCTTTTGTCTATAGTAGGACAGTTAAACCCCAACCTGGAAGACCGGATTATTAGCTAGAGCTCCTAGGACAAAGTGCTGGGTGATACAATGTCAGTAATCCAAACCGCAGATGAGATCACTTCCGCTAGCTCTTTCGACACTATACTTCACTTTCAAAAGACTGACATCGATCTTTACTAGAGGTTTGACCTGACTGGGACTGTAACTATAGACAACACCAGTGTCGCTAGTTCATCTCCTTAAAATCCGATTCTTAATTCACTCATCCCTTATTATCTAATCCCTCGCAGTATTTTAATTTTCCAACTGCTAGCTCCCAGTGTTATTACATTTTACTCTGTCAGCACATTAACTTCGTTTAAAATCTAAACAATGTGCACCTGCATCAATTTCTATCCATAGAAACCCTTCCTCCCACACAATTTCATTAAACTTCCAATTGCCACGATGTAGTGATGTGGTGATGTGATTACAATGTAACACTCAGTTGCCATATAAACGCAATAAACTAACAAATTGTGCTAACTTTTCACAGAAAATTAAATTATTCTTGCTTTTCATACACCCAACCCGACATCGTTCGGAAAATTGCACTCTTTCCCCAGGGTAATGATTCATTAAAAAAAAAAAAAAAAAAAAAAACTTATCTTCATTCTGCACCCAGATATAACTCTGTCCTTCTGCGTAAATAAATCTATTTCAACGTCAAAATCATATTCGCTCCTCTCCACCACCGAACAGCGTGTACCAATTTTCCTCTCATCAAGGATCCTAATTATTTTCACGTAGTTTTCCGCACCCTCATCCTGCCAAAAAAACAACTTAACAACACTGAAAACTAACCGCTTATGGCAGCTATATATCTTTCTGCAATGCTTATCAGGTGCAATACGACCCATACAACTCCGCCCCCCTACCATCAGCTGGACAACTTTCCATTCATTATAACTTTATGCGCCCAGAAGTCATCGTGCCCTCTGGCCAGAAGCATATGCCAGTGTAAAATGCACAACAAACTCCATCCCCTTTGGCGGTCCACATTCAAATTGAATTCTAAACGGAATAAGTGTTTGCCTTGGCGCGCGATAAGGTGCTGAAAATTGTCTCTCATAAATTATGACCAACAAACAGCAAGGACCTGCAAAACAGAACGACACTGCAGAACTTTATCAAAATGAACGAGGAGAATACCCTTAATTCCGGACTCCTCTCTGGTGTCATAAAAATGTTCACCCCTTGTGATAGATGCATCTCGATATTTTCACTTAACACCGCTAACATAATCAATGCGACAACTTTGAAACCTCCATCTATCGTCCTGCCGCTAATTCCAGGAGAAACATGCCAAAGGATCTCAAACAAGCACAGTTAGAATTGGTTTTCTTCATTTTACGGTTAACCGGATATCCTTTTGGCGAATAAACGAACGAGGTCAGTGGATTTCTTTCATTTCACGACAGTGAAAAGCAAATCCTCAAGAATGCCATAGTTTCCATCACCGAGCGAGAGAAGCTGTAACAAAACTACGGAACGAGCAATGGAAAGGACTCAACTTAAACACCCGAAGTAACGAAAACAATTCCATGGCAAATGGCTGGCCATAAATATGGGAATGAATCCAGTTACACATTGAACCTCGCAATGGATGTAGGAGATTTATCAAGCAATCGTTAACATTGTGTTCCAAAGGGACACACAATCTGGCTATCCGTGTTCGTCCTGCTTTACTGAAAAATCGAATAGAAGAAGAAAGTTTTTTTGTTGCAATAAAATTGCAAAGAGGATCTTAGTCCGTTTCTATTGGACTGCAGTCCAAGTTTGTTGGGGATGGGTTCCAGTTGCTTGGCGACGATACCAATGCATCCGTTATTGAGTCGAATAATAATTTTCTGAATTGACATTTCACGGATGAATAAATCGGTATACTCGTACTACTCGTATGCTAGTACGGTACGAGTATATCTTCAAGGATACGAGTATGTTTCCATAAATGCGGCTTTACTATCAAATATTATTTTTCTCTTTCATTCGCTTTTGGGCTACCTATTCGTATTCCATTCACTGTTGTTTTGGCAACCAAAAATGGGAGAGTGTCGGTATCCGGGTTGAGTGGACAACGCCAGGAACTGAAGTGGCACCAGCATTTGTAGGGAGTGTGGCCCCAGTGTTGGTTGTGGTCATTGAATTGAAAGTGTTCTCGTTGACAGCGATTTTAAGTGGAAGGGAAAAAATCATTCGGGTCACTGATCCTGAATATGGCTTTCTGTATGCCTGTGTTTGGCCTATGAGTGTGTGTTGCTGTTTCAACGATGAGATCCTAGAACAAATTTATGTATTAACTTTAATTTAGTTAAAGTATACCCACCGATAGTAGATTTAAGTGGATGGAATTGGTAGTCTTCTACTTCATCATTATTGGGTAAGGTCAGGTATTTTTTTTTTAATTTTTATTTATTTTTATGAACACATTACACTTATAGCGAACTTATTCTCATGTTTTTTTAAATGTAGAGTAAATTTTGTACATGAAGAACACGTCCATATTGGGTGGACCATCTATTGTTTTTTTTTAACTGGAAGAAAACACACATATCTTGAGCAAAAGTCGGAAATTTTTGTTGAAAATGAAAGTTTATATGACCACCAGGACTCAGTCTGTAGGCCTGCATCCGAAAGTCGAAATTTTCGATAACTTTTCCCAATAAAAGCCTCAATTTCTTGTCGAATGTTATTCTTCAGGTCTTGAATTATTCTTGGTTGATTGGCGTACACTTTTCCTTTCAAATAACCTCAAAGAAAAAAGTCCAAGGCGGCCAATTCACATAAGCGTTTCGTGAGATAATTCGATTATTGAATTTAGTGCGCCGTCTTGTTGAAATCAAAGCTCATTCACATTCAATTCTTTCAATTTCGTCCACAAAAAGTTCGTTAACTTGTCACGATATCGTTCAGAATTCATTGAAATGGCCCAATGATACCACCAGTCCATAAACCGCACGAATGCAATCACATGAGGGTTTTCAACGCCCCAGATTCGACACAGTTGAAGTGGCTGTCAGCAAAAAAAGAAGCCAACACACTTAGATCAATAATAGGTCCATTGTGATACCACATGGGTTTGAGACACGGCCTCTAGCTTACTCGTTGAACCATTTGGAGCTTCTGATGAAGCGTAGAATGTCCCCAACGTCAATATTATTCAGATCATTTAGGTCATTGAAGCAGAAGGCTCCTAAGTGGAGTTTCCTTATTTGGGAGAGAGCTGGACAGGTGCAAAGAAGATGAAGAATAGTCTCTTCCTCCTCCTCGTCCATGCAGCTTCTGCAGAACGCTTTCACTTACAGTGGTTATGTTTACACGTGTATGAACTTGACGAGCATGTTGATGTGGTGTACGAACTGCCAACGAAACAGTTTCTTTACAACGCTTCACAATTTTGCGAATTCCACCGAAATGATCACAAATTTTGCGAAATATAGTTTTTACAGAACACCTATTTTCGTAGTAAGTTTGGATGATTAAACTGCGTTGTTGTGGTGTTAATGACTCCAAGACTAAAAATTTTACTTGGCACGTGAAAGCCAAATATTTTTCTTAAATATTTTGAAAGGTTAAACAAAAAAAAACCAACAGATGCAAATCCCTTCATCTATATCTGTGGCAATAAGACAGAGTAGCTTATGTTAAAAAAAATTAACTCGGCAAAAACAAAAATGATCAGCCTAGGACCAAACTCATCGACTCATATATGCATTGCTGGACAAACGGTTGAGAGAGTAGAGAGTTTCCAATACCTTGGGAGTATTGTCTCAACCGATGGCGGAACCGAACTGGATATAGCCAGCCGAATAGGTAAAGCAAAATCTGCGTTTGGGATGCTATCCATAGTTTGGCTAAGTAATGCAATTAGCTTAAACACCAAGCTACGACTGTTCCGGTCCAACGTTGAATCCGTGTTGCTATATGGATGTGGTACCTGGAGAGTGACCGTCACTATCACGAGGAAGCTGCAAACGTTTGTCAATAGGTGTCTACGTTACATCTTAAGGATATTCTGGCCAAACCGTATCTCTAACGAACAGCTTTATCAGAGAACGGGCCATGAACCTATAGGCACAGCCATACGACGACGAAAGTGGCAGTGGATCGGTCACACTCTCCGAAAGGGTGACAGATGGCAGGATACGCGGCGGTCCTAGGAGTACGTGGTGCAGAACAGTTGAGAAGGAAGCACGGCAACTGGGAAAGAGTTGGGGAGAGCTGAGGCACATTTCCAGAAATCGCACACGATGGCGCGTAGGCGTTGTAGAGGCCCTAGGACCCACAAGGGGATACAGGACATAACATTATGTTAAAAAACGTGATTTTGAAATATTGAAGTTTTTGTCTAAATTTGTTGTTTATGAACTTTTGATTTTTTTTTTAATGCTCAAGTATAGAGTACAGAATACACGTTGTATTTTCTTTTAATTTGTAAAAATATTTGAAGAACAATGTATAGATAAAACGTAATTTTAGCAATTAAGTTCTTTTGATAAAATCAATTTGGTGATTAGCAATGTCTTATGTTACATAAGTTCTTCTGTCGGAACCTCAGAAATTATTATGATGTCCCTAAGTTGACTTAAGATTTTGTGATGAATTGCAGATTACAAACAAACAAAACATAAGATTAAATTATTAGAAACTTTTATTAACTTATATAATTATAAAAATGTAACTAAAGGAACTCAAACCGTACAAAATTCATTAGGTTTTTCAAAATAAACATATGATTTCAATTAAAACAGTATTTTTTTTTTAACGTTAGATTGTTAATCTTCTTTATCACCTTCGGTTAAATCGGGATGAAAGTCAGCCACTTCAATGCTATTTAAACTTTTATAAAATGTATGATAAATATTGTCAATCAATGGCAAAGTTAGCACACTGCATTCTGCACGCGCACCGAATTAGGTGCAATGTCAGCACACGCGCTGCAGAATTCAGATATCAATTGGGTGCATCGGCTGAGATAATATTTCGTCTGAAATATTTTCTCATGCACGTTTAATGCTGAGGTCGCAGGTTGAACAGTATAAGTAATAGCGTAAGGAAAAATTGTGTTTAGTTTTTAAGTGGTGAACAATGAATAAAGAGGCATAGCCTCCGAAAAAATATTTTTTTATTTGTATCTTCAAATAATTCGTTAACTGCAACATATCCAATAAATCTAGCTTTTTCTTATCATTGATTGCAAGTGGTGAAGAATAACATTTTTGCGGATCAGCTATTTTGAGGGAATTGAAACCACGGCGTTTTATATTAAGTGATTTAAATTCTTCGATTTCATTAAGTGATATTTTGAAATATACTGTTCCAAACTCTTTTGTGAACCTCATCCACTTTACCTTTTGCCAACAAAATTTCCCTCCGTCATTGTCCACCTTTCGCCACATAAATTTTTCTTTGGAAACAGCTGAGAAATTAAAAATCTCATCTTGATTTATTTCCTTCACTTCAAATTTGTTTTTTACGCCCACTTGTTCTCACGAATTGATACCAATCACGAGGAAGGTGTATTTTAACGGTTGTAAACTTTTTCTTTTTTTCAATAAGGGAATGGTCCACGTCACATTCCATGTGAGTATGCCTCGGAAGAAGAAATTTATGATCAATAGTTTCCACACTATTTTGCAGTGTTAAAAAAGTCTCGAACATTGAAGCAATAAAAGAATTTTTATTCTGTCCCGGGCAACAATCACTGTACAAAACCACATGTCGAGTTTCAGCTGGAAGGTTTTGAAGATGGTTAAATACACATGACGCGATCTCATTTCCTCCACGATTTGCTAATGCTTCGTGCCACATATAGCATATTGGCTGTCCAGTATTACAGTCATGAACTGTTAAATTATAGGTCCACAATGGGCGTTTGTAAAAAGAGACTGACGATCTTAAAAATGGCGTCGGCAGACATTGTTGTAAGTCAAACGTTAGAACTTTTATAGATGAGGACTTTTCAGCTTTAGATTTGTCCATTGCTTTCGATTTATACGCAGAATCTGCTTCAAGATGGTGATCATTTTACTCCTTTTTAAGGTTCTCTAGTTCTTCCTTAGTAGCAGCGTCAATTTTCATTTTAAGAACTTCACAATTATGGCAAGTATCTAATTTTGGCTTTTTAAATTTCAAGTTCAGAGTGTTGAAAATTTTCGAAAACTTAGAAAGTGAAACTGGAACATACTTTTCTGAATAGAGCCGAAATAATTCTGCAATCGATAAATCAATCGACAGATACCTTTTGGAAGTATCGCGTCTTATGTAATGCGATTCGTAGGATGGGAAACTTTTTATAAATTCAATAATTTCATTTTCCTTTTCAGGCAAGAGTTTCTTAGGACCAGGATGTTTTCCTCGCAAATCACCTATGAACGAACCAAAGCCCTCCAGCTTTTTTTTAACGACTGTTTTGATGAATTGTTCCGATTCACAAAAAGTGTATCTAAAACATTTCTGGCAGACAGTTGTCTGTTCTATTTGGCTCCCAGCAATTCTTGTATTGATGGAAATTTCCGAAGGATTAAATGGGACAAAATCAGGATCGCCTAGTGTATCGTCGTTATCAAAATCTTCTGCATTTTCTCCTTCTGCCACGTTAACTAAACTAGTATTTTGGGTTTCACCAGCATTGCCTCCGTTCTCTATTACGTTCTTGAAATCTTGATTAACCGATATGTCTTGCACTTTATTATTTCTGCCCAAGAAAAAATGTATGGTTCCATTTCCTTTTTTATTTAAAACCTTATGATCAGAACTTACCAGCTGAGTTATCTAAATTGTATTCATTGCATGTAGATGTAGACCGTTCAAAATTTCTATCGAATTGTTTTTTTAATGCCATAGACAGCATTTTTCTTGCACGTTCCATTTTTGAGACTAAATAAGTACGCTAATGTAAGAAAACATAAGCACACTTTTTGAAAGAGCAATATACATACGCAAAACACTTCAACGCGAAAAATTTCGAATAAGAAACCCTTTTTGCTTAGACTGAAGAACACAACCTTTCCTCTTAAGTGATTGGAGCAAACTGGTATGCATCCAACAAAAATAACTTATGTTGACATAAGTAACGGGTATTTAAATATTGTGTTGCAACAGAATAGCTTATGTTCACTTAAGTTTTTCTGTCATACTAAAAGTCTGTAAATAAAACTGTCTTAATTTTGATAGAACAACTTATGTTAACATAAGTGCCCATGAAATCAAATAAAGAATTTAACAAAACATCTTAAGTGAACATAAGATTTTTTTTTAAAAAAAAAGGAGCCAAAGAAATTAGAAATTCAGCCTACTTAAACAGACATAAGTTTTTCTGTTAAAACTAAAAATTTGAAATAATGTAACATACGAAAATTGCTTAACATAAGCTGCTTTGTTAAAAGCACCGCATTTTGTTACAACATAAGTGTTTAGGAAACTTACGATATTTCTTCAACGGAACACTGCTTTAAAATGGGGGTGAGATAGAATAGTTGTTCTCAAGCTGTAGATTAATCCTATTTGAAAATCTGAAAAACCGCTTATGTCGACTTAAGCTGCTCTGTCTTATTGCCACAGATATATATTTGTAGTAAACAAAATTTAGCCAAAATAAATACATTTCATTTTTGAAACTATCCCGCACAACGCAGTAGAGAACGACTTCGCCTAAGGTTGCGCACACAAATAGAAGGAGACCTCAACCAACTTGGAGTGTGCAACTGGAGGCAGTTACCTAAGGACCGGTCATGTCATACTATCAAGTTTTGAAAGATTGTCAGAAAAAAAAAAAAAATTGAATTTTAGTGGATTTAAAAAAAAAAATCAAATCTGAGTTTTTCCAGATTACCGTGCGAACCAGTTGGGCACTCAAAAACGACGAAAGCGATTTCCATTAATAGTCAAAGAGATAGTGAAAGCTATTCCCTAAACATTTAAGCACGGCCAATTAAGTCATTTTATTGTTCCACTAGGGTTGGTGATCACGCAAGTCAAGGTTTGACAGCTTTCTGGTGGTGCATTGAGCCATAATTAGCCCCTAAATGCAGCAAAATACAAGTTTTCAAAGGCGCTTTTCAGCTATTTAAATAGCTTCATGGATTAGGAGGGAAAATTAAAATGACTTATTGTCGAAAAATTTGTTAAAAATCAAAAAAGGAAAATGTCTTAAGTAAATATGAATGTTTGCTTAGTGGGGGACATAAATATCAGCATACTTAATCCTCCAAGGGAATGCGATGACTATATGCTTCTGCTATTCTCATTAGGATTTCGCTCGCTCAAAAATCTTCCTACTAGAATAGGTGACAAGTTAAAGTCATACATCGATCACCTCTTTCTCAAGTCCAGAGATTTTACTAATACCTATCCGTATATTTTGGAACTAGGTATAACCGACCATTATTCAGTTGGCATTGCTTTTAAGAATGATTTTAAATGTTCCGAACCAATCTCCTAGTAATTGTGTAAAAGAAACATTTCAAATAAAATTTTCTAAGTTGATTCGGTGTCTGTCTTTAGAAAGGTGGGATTCTGTGTTTAGTTCGGAATGTCCTTCTAGTGCTTTTTCAGTTTTCTTAGTAAAACTTGAAGGGTATATAAGTGACTGCAAAAGTACTAAGCAAAGGAATAGATTTAATAAAATAAAACCTTCTATCAATGATGTAATCTGCGCAAAAATAGAAGAAAAATATAAATTCTATGCAAAAAATAAGAGCAGAATGAACCAACCTTTAGTTAAGCAGGTATATAGAGAGCTACAAGCTAATGTCCGCAAACTAATAGATAAGCAAAAAATTGAATACTACAGCTACAAATTTGCAGAAAGTCGGTATAATCAATAACATATTATCTAAGAACAATAAAGACCCGGATTTAAAGATTCTTAAATTAGGCAATAGTAATAAGGACTTAGGCAACGGCATGAACGCTTTCTTTAAAAATTTAGCTGAAAAATGTAAACCAGATGTACATGTTCAATTAAATGATAGTAATGGGGGATTTTTACTTGATAAAACGAGTCAACTTTCCTTCTATTGAACTTCTCTTTATTATTAACAGCTTGGAAGCTAAGAACTCATTTGGGATAAATGGTATTAGTAACGTTATCATCAAGAAGATAGGAAAGTTTATAGTAAATCCCTTGAGGCACATTGTTAATCAAAGCTTTCAGTGCGGAATATTTCCTGATTGTCTTAAAACCTCGTTAATCATTCCGATTTTTAAAAAAAGGTGATCCAAGTGACCCAAACACCTATAGGCCAATATGCTTGTTATCGGTCTTCTTAAAGATTTTTGAAAAGGTAATAGTTAGCAAAATGCTTAACTTTCTTGAAAAGACAGATTTTTTAATAAGTTGCAATTTGGTTTTATGAAAGGTAAGTGCACTGAAGATGGAATTGTGGCCTTTTTAAAGAGAATTTATTATTTATGCACTAGACAATAATCTAAAAACAGTTGGACTTTTTCTTGATTTAACAAAAGCCTTTGATTTAGTAAATCACGATCTTTTAATTCGAAAACTCAGTAACGCTGGCTTTAGAGGCAATATATCTGAATGGTGTATGGCGTTAGGGTAAATGGATTTGTAAGCAAGGAAGAAGTCTGTCCAAATACTGGTGTCCCACAGGGGTCAGTTCTAGGACCAATCCTTTTCCTTGTTTACATAAATTCCATATTTAACCTACCTTTAAACGGCCATTTAATTGGATATGCAGACGATGTAGCGCTCTCATATGCAGACAATTCTTTAGTTACGATTCGAGACCAAATAAATTCTGATCTACATTTGCTTAGTATCTGGCTTAATTACCATCAACTTATACTTAGCACAAAGTCTAAAGCTATGTTCTTTTCCTTGTATAACCAGAACACAACAATTGAAGGCATTACATCTCATCATCTTAGTTGCGACAAGCTGAACTGCATAAATAAATGCTTTGCTTTTGAATTCGTGAAGGAGTATAAGTATTTATGAGTTGTAATAGATAACAAATTAAACTGGAAGTCACACATAATGGCCCTAAAAAAAAATACTATACATATCCTTAAACAAAATGTATCACTTGCGTAAGCTTGTTCCGCATAGTTAGTTTCAGCTATCTACTACGCATTGGTTCAATCACGGCTTGAGTATGATCTTGCTTGTTGGGGCTGTGCCTATATAAGTAACCTGAGTCCTATTATTACAGCACAGAAAAAAATAATTCGGTTATTGCTATGTAAAAACAGATTTGAGCCCTCACTGCCCCTATTTCAATCAGCGAAAATACTACCACTTCGTTATCTTTTCATCAAGAAAGCGATTAAAGTATTTTTTGTTAGAAGTGGTAATATCCACTTTAGAAGAAATAGAGTGTATTCGTTGAGAAATGGGTCTACAGTTGATTGATGTCCCTAGGGTTAATAAAGAGCACAATCGACGTTTTCTGACTTCTATAGCACCTTACATTTTTAATAAACTGCCGTCTAATATATCCAATCTAGTAACATACGGAAATCAATTCTTAAAAAAACTTAAAGCTTGGTTACTTTCACGATCTGAAGTTGAAACTCTACTTCAAGTTACATCTTAGCGTACCATTTATTTACGTTTAATCAACATTTTAACATTGTTTTTCTATTGGTTTATTGATATTATTTTTTTTCCAAAAAATATTTGCGCAAAAAAAGAAATTAATTTGCATTTCGCTCTACATCGCGTTCTCCTTTTCGTCTTCCCTTTTCGGCTTTAATCCGAATTTTTTTTTAATTTTATTAATAGTCATACACTTGCAACTGGTTACATTATATCACAAAGTGTATTATTATTAATTCCATATACCCAGAATTCGTCTATATTATTATGAAAAAATGTACGTATATTTATTATTATAATGTTATCTTGAAGTGGAATTAATAAAAAATCTTGAAATCTTGAAATGTAAATGTTAGTGTGCTCTACAATTCTCCCATACAATATTTAAATCCACGCCCATTTTTTAAGAGCTTTTTATTAGAAAAACTTATTTTGTTTCATTTTAAAACGACATTTATACAATAAATTTGTTTGAAATCGAAAAAAATTGATAGATTTCAGTGTCCCCGTATAATGTTTGTATCTACGCCCACTTTTTGGGGGCGTTTAACATATTTGTCGAGAATGCGTCATTTTAAAATTTCATCCTGTTCTGAAGTAGTCGTGGCAGTAAACCTTAATAAACATGATGACCTGAAGCCAGTTAAACTAGGTGAAAAGTATCTCTGGTGGAAAGTAGCGTTCTGCGAGTTTAAGGCCATCTGGCAATGACTCGGGCCCAATCAAAACGTCTGGCCATGGTTTTTCATAACAATTCGTATTATGAAGTAAATTACTCCCAACAAATGTAGCTTTGCAGTGAATTAATTTTACTGTTTTTTTTTTTGCGTACGAGTACCAACAAAAAGCTTCAATTCGGATATTTTGTATAAATTTAGTACAATTTACAATATTTTTAGATTTTCTGAACTAAAATTTTGTGGGTAATGAAGATTTGGCAAACTGAAATCTGCACCAAGAGACCCTGAAACATTTTTTCTGGCACTGTCGAGCAATAGTGAGGACGCAGCGTAGATTTCTTTGGCCTTGATACAGGACCTATCTCAGATACATTGAATATGGTGATATTATACGTAGTAGGTACATCCTTTCAAAGGAATCTCTGAGGGATAGTAATGGTTAGCAGTTCTTATGCTGATCCAGAGGTTGTCGATTCAAGTACCAAGTGCTTTTGTCTAGGCCGTATTAATCCGCAATCTAACTCTGCTACGACCTCCAAACGAGGGATCTGGTGAAAACATAGTCAGCTTAGACCATCGTCAGGCATTTGTGACCAGGCAGGAAGGTCACAAATGCCATTCTAGCTTCTGCACTGCATCAGGTTACCCAACAACAAAATAAATCATTAAATCGGAAAAGAATTAAAGATATTCTCCTTCAGAGTCGGAAATAACCTAACGTTTTAGATTACTATTAGGTGCGCAACTAAGTTCTGTCAATAGATGGCTCCATCAGTAAGTGCTGGTCGATTTTGACATACGAGTATCCAAAACGTCATGAACCGAGCTTAGACATATGGTAAACAAACTGTTCTGACACATTAGTGATTTTGTTTTGGCGTCATATACTTTTGGTTGTGTGAAAATGTCTGATTTTGTGCCAACTAATCGTCATTTGCGGAAAGTGTTGATTTTCTTCTTTCATTCGAAGAAAACAGCGGCTGAAGCATATTGAGAGCTCTAAAAAGTTTACCGAGATGCTGCTCTAAGTGAAACAACGTGCCGTGATTGGTTCCGTCGCTTCAAAGACGGTGATTTCGATGTTGACTACCGTCCGCGTGAAGGAAGGCCAAAATCCTTCGAAGACGCTGAATTGGAGGCATTGCTCGATGAGAATCCGTGCCAAACGCAAGAACTGCTTGCATTAGAAGTTACCCGTCAAGCCATTTCCAAGCGATTGAATGCATTTGGACTGATTCAAAAACAAGGAACTTGGGTTCCTTATGATTTGAAGCCAAGGGACGTTGAGCTTCATTTTTCGTCTGTGAAAAACTGCTCAAGCGGCAAAAAAGGTAGGATTTTCTTTTTTTTTCTTTTCATTACAGCAACCCGAAGAAAAGAAAGTCATGGGGACTGCCCGGTCATGCTTCTACGTCGTCGGCTCGGCCGAATATTCACAAGATTATGCTGTGTATTTAGTGGGACCAGATCGCTGTCATTTATTATGAACTGTTGAAACCCAACGAAACCATCACTGGGGAACGGTATCGACTTCAACTGATGCGTTTGAGCCGAGCACTGCGTGAAAAATGGCCACAACACGAGCAGATGACAACGTTCGGTCTCTCGTTGCCAAACCCGTTAAAACCTACCTGGAAACGCTCAAATGAGAAGTCCTACCCCACCCGCCATATTCCCCAGATATTGCGCCATCCGATTATTACTTGTTCCGTTCGATGGCACATGGTCTGGCTGATCAGCAGTTCCGCTCATATGAAGACATCAAAAAATGGCTTGATTCGTGTATAGGCTCAAAAGATGAACACTTTTATCGTAAAGGTATTCGAGCTCTGCCAGAAAGATGGGAAAAAGTTGTAGCTAGTGATGGGCAATACTTTGAATGATTCATTTGTAACCATTTTTTCACAATAAAGTTGCATTTTCATCAAAAACAAAAAAAAAAACAGCAAGGACTTAGTTACAATATTTAGTCTAATCTGTTGTCGATAGCCAAAGAGCAACAATGAAGTCATTGTTTGTTGCTTCGAAGCGTTATATTTTTCTTACAGGTACAGTGTAGGTAATCCCACAAACACAACCAACCTAACTCTATTATTTGAAGCAAAGAACTCACCACTGCGTCCCCTCTAGTTCGAAAGTTTCCAAAGAAATTTGCAACTAAGCCAATTACATATGACCATGACCTTGGAAATCAGATCCTCTTGCCGTTTTCTCGGTCTAAGTTTCCCCCTCTCAAGCTAATGAGATGGAAAGAAACTCCACTGCAATTAAAATAATTAAATACAAACTGAAGGTAATTCTAGATACATTTTGCTCGCTGATTAAAGTTCTTCAAATATTTCCTTTCCAAACAGATCTGAAGAATTCAAATTGAGGCACCCCCCTCTATTTACGATGGTCCTTAATATTTTATGATGCTTGTGAGTAGCGCATCTAGGGAGGAAAGCGTACTGAAAATAAAGGGGACGATCGAATGCACATCATTTCGCTATCCCTTATACGACAAGGAAATCCATGCTTCATTTTATAGCAACTTGATTTAGCTCATCTTTCCAGAGAGTGAAAAGAACTCTAAACCCAACTTTATGTATGCTTAGTATGCAAGGAAATATAATGGAGTCAGTTCCATTAGGGTACCTACCTCTGACGCTGTTGTGGATTGATAAAACAGACGACTGTATTTACTCCCGCTAAACATTTCGGTATCTTCGTCGAACACATTATAAACACATCATATCCCAATACGGTTGTGTGCATCCTTTTCATATTTTATTCTTTGCAGTATCTACTCTATTCTTTCTTCGACTTTCACATGCATTAAGCGTTGTGTAGCAGTCTATAGATACAGCGTGCGCACATAATATATAGTATACCGCAAGAGCATCCCAGCCGGTTCCTAATGTGATAGCGTGGGACTTAAAAGTCCATAAATTTCAATCTTCCATGGGGCTGCGCTATTGCGAATTTGTAAAAGCAAACATGGAACACCATCGCAATGAGGCACTGTGTTATCCACCCATCCACGTACTCGTACGTATGAGTACTCGTATCGGGGACACATTTATCAGCCAATTAGTGATGTTCGATGAATTTTCTTATAAATGGTGATGCCTTCTTCTAGAAGGAATCTATTCTGCTTCGGTGATTGAGTGTATATGCCGTCTTAATGCGTTGATTTTACGTACTTGAAAAGTTTTAAAGATTTCATTGTCAATATACTCGTAGAGAAGAGAGTGCATAGGATGGGGGTGTTATACAGCAATTGGCTTCATTAAATGCAAACAAAGCGAATGTTATAACTTCAGTTGCTGCTCGAATGCACACAAGTCAATCGGTTTGGCGTAATTAATCACACTTCATGAGTAATGCGACAGCTCTCTTAATACACACATTCAAGTGGATGTCAATGCCTACGCGTGCTCCAGGCGTCTTGAGACCATTTGTAGATATAACGATGGTGATTAGGACGAAGAATAAAAGCGTTGGTTTGAATTTGTTTTTATTGTTAAAGTTGAAATTGAAATTTGAGTTTTATAATATTTCATTTGCTACATCACGACATTTGGAACGGAGATAAATTCTTGCCGACTACTGTATGTACTCGTAGGTATGTATGTACTTCTGTTAGTGTGGGATCTTCGAAGTCACTGCGAGATCATATAGTTGTCCCGATATAGACTACAATTGTCTTGAGATCTTCCATAATACTCGTATTGCCGTATATCCTTTCGCATATGGAAAACAAAACTGCACGCCTGGGTCGCTGTTCATTTGCAAAATCACTCAAAATAAGGGTAGGTGGCAGTGTTTGTTGCTGCGCACTACTCTGTTAGTACCAACTCGTACTTAACACGTGATCTGATTTGTTAGATAGTGTTAAATAGGTTGTTGAAACGAAACGGTTTCAAATCCATCCTGCGGCATTCAAGAAACTGAAATTTTTCTCTGAAATTTCCTTAAGGTTGTCGAAAAAGCGTTTGCCTATAGTTCTATGTCGGGTTCTACTTGAAGCCGGACACCTGCAGAGGATGTGGGAGAGAGTTTCCTTCTCATTTACATTTTTACAACTGCTCCAGTCTTCTTCTTCTTTTCTTTACGGCCAAGTTAGGATCCGGAGAAGAAGGATCACAACCCTCCCACGTTACTGTATTCCTTCTGGTCCGCCTGTGGGGTTACAACTGCTCCAGTGTATGTTAAAAGGAATGTCTAGTCTAGACGCATGCGTCCGTACTGGCCAGTGACCTGTGCTTATCAGCCTGAGCAGGACAATCACATAGGAAGTGTTCCGCAGTGTCATCGCCCTCTCCACAGGAGTCGCAGACAGGGGTAGCGCTCAAACCTAGTACATGGAGGTGCTTGGCAAAGGCAAAGTGGCCCATAAGAGCGCCAGTAACTTGTCTGCAGTCTTTTCTGCTAAGAGATAGCAAAAAATCCGCGGATTTCTTACAGACGACGGGGACCCATGCCACCTTCGATTGTGTTCACTGAAAACTTAGTCGTCAATTGAAGCCCTAACCAAGGACGCTGGCAAACCCAACGTGGGTTCAGGTCCAGAGAAATTCTCTTCTGAGCCTTGTCTAGCAAGCTCGTCAGAGATCTCATTTCCTGTTATCCCTTTGTATCCTGGGACCCAAACAAGATTCAGTGAGTTCAGCCTTCCGACCGAATTCAAGGATGTTTTGCATTCTCGAACTATTTTGGAAGTGGTTAAAGGATTGAGCAAGGCCTTAAGCGCATCCTAACTGTCACTACAGACACAGATACTTCGTCCCTTCCACCTGTTCTTACCAATATAGTCCGCAGCCATTAGGATCTTCTACCGACAGTTTTGAGTTAAAAACTTGACCGAACTTTTTCCAGTCAATTCTCTTTGGATTTCTAAAGGTCTTAAGAGACTCAACCTTGAGGTCCACATTATGGAGGATCCATTTGTGGTTCGAGAAGAACTCACGATTAGATAGTCTCCAGTTATCTACCCTAAGGCATCAGAAGTGTAATGTCTAAGACTTCTTCTCCCCTGTGAAATTATCCGAGCTCGAAAAAGCAAACGTTGAAGTATTGTGCTTGTTATATACAGAGAAGCTGGACGTCATCAAAAAATGAAATAAATACTCACCACGTTTGTAGATTTTTGAGCTGCCCCATAAACTCAAACCAGAACAAGATTGTCCTTTTTAGCCTATGTTTTGGCCGCTAAAATTTGTATCTTCTCAGACGGTGCTGGTTTATCGTGATCCATGCGCACTAAGATTACTAATAAGGTGTTGTTATTTGCAATCTTCACTTTAACATATGTTAAATTGGCTGAGCTAAAATTCAGACATACATAAGAAAGTAATTATTATTATTATTTTTTTTTTTGCAAGGATGCAAGTTCTAGACCTACCATTGGCCTGGGTATTTGTGTTGTAGAAGAGGTTGTACCGGTTGTCTTTGAGCCCTATAATGGTAGAGCCTTTCACCCAGGGTTCTTGTACAATGCCGATATGTATGTTTTCCTCACCCAGGAAGACTAACAGATTATCTGAAGCACACTTAGCGTGATGTAGACTAATCTGAATGATCTTCAGGATTTTACCAATACAAATTAAAAAGCAAAGAACATTTTTTTGCCAATTTTTGAAAACGTGGTATGCCTACGGTGACCATCCGTTCATTATGATAATGAACAGTTCTGTATTTGAAGACGATGTTCATTATGAATTATTTTGTATACAAAAACATATAAATGTTTTGTATTTTAGAAGTTGTTCATTATTTGTTTTGTATTTCATTTAAATTCTTAAAAACGATAACGAAACAAAACGATAAGAAAACAAAAATTCAATGAACAAATTGATAATGCAAACGTGTCTTACTTGGTGTAGGAGCAAACAAGTAATTTAGTACAAATTTTTCTTTTTCCGAACGCACTCTATTGGTTTTGACATCATCTGTCATCTGTCATGTGGAAATCAAAAGCTTTCCAAATTCAAAAATTATTTGTCTGCGTTGTGATAAAAACTGGTAAGTTTAACATCATTCTTACGGAAAAAAACAATTGATGAAGCAGGAAAAACAACAAGCGTCAACGAAGATACGTGGGCATTTCATACAATAAAACACAATCATTCTTTCCGCTCAAACGACTGTGCGAAGCAATTGTCTGCAATGTATTGTCGCTAAACTCAATTCAGGAAATCCGAACTGATTTGTGTGCTGTTAGTTTTTTGACAACGTATTCCGATTGTTCAAATTATGGCAGTACAAAAATAAGCCCAGTACTTGTCCGCTACTTCATGCCACTAAAAGGTATTCAAGTTAAAATATTGGAAGTCGAAAGCCTGCCAGGAGAATCGTCCGATTTATTAACAAAACATATCTCGGATGTGCTCACACAATAGCAATTGCAACTTTGGTGGAGCGGCAAGGAGGGGCAAAAATAATTTGTTCAATAAACTTCAACTATCTACAGGAAATAATCTCGTTGGAGTCAATTGTGCAGCTCACATTTTGAACAACTGTATTCAAACGTCAATAGAGTGTCTGCCAATAGATACCGAAGTAATTGTTGTGATAATATTGTAATATGCAAGCTACGGCTCGAGTAGATAAAACGATATTCTGTGAAATTTATTTCTTTATTTTCTAGTCTATATAACAATTCAAGTTCACACTATACTATTCTTCGCAAATCCTTTTCTTACAAGGTCTCTTTTCTCTCAAATCACTTTATCTCCTTTCAATTACTTAATTCACAAATCCAAACTAATTACTTTTTCTTGTTCACTCTCAACTTTCAATTTATCACCAAATTACAACTTCGCCCATTATCACTTTTCCAATCTCTTCGCCACGGTTCTAAACCAACTGTGTCTTTTTTGATCGCCATCTGTCCTTATATAGCAGAAGTTTCTAATAGCCAGAAACTTCTAGCAAATTCTTCGACCACTGGAACAAGAGAAATAATTCTTGCAGTTATAATTCCCTTTTATCCCTAATATTATTCGTCTCTTTCGTTGACATGAGCTGTGGAGACTTCGTCCCAGACACGAACCTCGAATGAAAGGACAGTTTGAACCAAAATTCTGCCAGAATGGAAAGTCACTTCGGAATTTGCTGCATAGACATAGGAGCGTAGTTATTATTATGCTACAATATATTCATACTTTTACATTTATACAGTTCGTGTTGAACAATTAAACGAAATTTGCGGACATCGACAATTAATGGGATTCAGTAAGACTAGATGGCTCACTCTTAAACCGTCAATAGAAAGAATTTTAAAACCTTTTAAGCCTTTGAAGGTTTACTTTATATCGCAACCAAAGTGCCCAACTATCTTAAAGGAATTCTTTAATAATCCTTGCTCCGAAGTCTGTTTTTTTTTTTGCACATTGTCAGGATACTCTTTTTAATAATAACATTTTACAGATTGAGTCCCAGGAAATATGCATGACCGAACTGTACCTGATCATCAAAGATCTTAAATTAAAAATAGAAAAAGAAGAGATGAATGTTTTTTGCCAATAATTATTAAAAAAATGATAACGGATTTAGAGCAAGAAGATCTTACAATTTCAGAAAAAATCAAAAAACACGTGAGCGTTGCATTGACTATTTAAATCAATGGGACAGATCATTTATTGAAGTTGAAGTTTTGGAATGGGTACTTCTCCGTGCAGTTCCGTCTTGGGACCAAGTTGAAGCAAGTTTAATGATTATTATGAAAAAGAGAAGCGGTTTCAATATTGATGACACTATGTCACTATGTCACTTTGGGCAAAATCGCAGAATGGGTAGATAATCGGAAGACTGCAGGAGATAAATGCGTGGAAATATTCAATCATTTTACAGAAAAAAACATAAGTTTCAAAAACATTTCGAGCATTGTAGAATTTGGCTTATGTCTGCCAGAATATAGATTTGAAAATTTAAAATTGGGTTGAAATTTGTTTCTTTTTCTATTGTTCATTATTTGGAATTCTAAAATATGGTCACCGTAGGTATGCCATGCCTTTCATATTGCTTAGATTTCAATTTTCAATAAAATCGTTTATGTCATAGTCCAGAAATAATCAATAACAATTTCTTTGTTACATGACACTACAACTAGTCAATAAGACTTACAAACAGCTTGCATATGAATAAAATTAAAAAGTAAATAAATAATTAAACTAGTTGATGCCCATCGGAGTCACTAGTTTGTCTATCGCACTACTGGGTCGTGCGGCTTCGTACGTTGGTGTCTTCTAACTTGCTCACTTTGGTTTAGGAGTTTAGATGCCTCTTCATTTGTGTGCTGCCTCAGTCTGTTCACGTGAGCTGTTGCATACCTCTGAATCTCGCTAGATACGGTTTCTATCTTCAGGTCACGATGAAGGTGCATTGTTAACGCCGCAGTACTTTGTTTTGAAGCCTTTGAATGGTTTTTATGGTACTTTCCTTAGCACACCCCCATAATTGGATGCCATAGGTCCATACTGGTTTTATTATTTGTTTGTAGAGCAAGAGTTTATTGTGAATAGATAAGACTGACCGTCTTCCAATGAGCCAGTCCATTTTGTTTAGTTTTAGGTTGATTTCGTGTCTTTTTTTCTTGACGTGCTCTTTCCAACGAAGTTTTGCATCTAGGGTTATTCCTAGATATTTGGCGGTGTTGGCATAAGGAATTTGGGTGTTGTTGATGGATACCGGAATTTCCCTTATTGTTTTGTTTGTAAAATCAACATGCACGGACTTTGCGTCGTTTATTTTTATGAGCCATTTTTTAGTCCATAATTCAATGGCGTTCATCGCTGTATGTAGCTTTCTCGCTACTTCTTCTGCTCTTTTTCCGACTGCCAAAACCGCTGCATCATCAGCAAATGTAGCTATTATGCTGTCTGGTGGAGTAGGTAAATCATTGGCGAACAAAAAGTAGAGTATTGGACCCAGGACGCTGCCCTGAGGAACTCCCGCTTTTATTTCCCTTAGCTCAGAGTACGCATCTTTTTGTTTAATTCTGTAGAAACGAGGTGTCAAGTAAGATTCAAGTAACTTGGAATACTGAATTGATAGAATATTTTTCAGTTTTTTTCACTAGTCCTTCGTGCCAGACTTTGTCGAAGGCTTGAGCTACGTCCAAAAAACACGCAGAACAAACCTTGTTCACTTCCAGCGACTCAGTATTCTATGAACTTGGTCTATAGGTGAATGACTTTCTCTAAAGCCAAACTGGTGACTTGGTACTAGTTTTTTACGCTCAATGATTGGTTTTAGGTGTTTGGGAAGCAAGCTGTCAAACAATTTTGACATGACTGGGAGTAGGGATATGGGCCTATAGGTACCATGATCACTTCAGCAACTTTTCAGTGACAAGGAACGTGATAAAGTCTGATTGCAGCTTGAATTAAGTTGGTAAGCTTCACCATACCTTTGTGTGGAAGTTGTTTTAGAATTTCACCTGTAATAAGGTCATACCCTGGGGCTTTCTTCGTCTTCAGTCTTGTCTTAATTTCTTTTTTAACTTCAGACACAGAGACTGGTGGAATATCTTCGATTTCTAGGCTGCGCGTATATTACGCCATATTACATTGGCTTGCATGTGGTTTAAAAGTGGTGGTTAGATGCTCGGCGAATAAGGTAGCTTTCTCTGCATTCGTTTTCGCCCACTGCCTATCATTTTTTCTGATGGGATGACTTAGCCCCATTGGTCTGTTTAGGTGTTTGGTGGTCTTCCAAAGTGAATAGTCAGTACTTTTATCGTGCGTAAGTTCTCTAAGGTACTTATTTATAGACTCATTTTTTATTTCTTTTATAACACGGCGAAGATGCTGGGATATTCTATTGAGATTTCTTTTATCTATTGGAGCCCGAGTTTGCTGCCATTTAGCTCGAAGTTCTCGTCTTTTGGCCACTTATTCTAATATTTCTTTGGGGAAGTTTTGGCCAACTGCTTCCCTTTTTAGGACTGGAGTTGTTTTCCAGACCGCTTGTTGAATTTTTTGGGTGAATTTTAGAACATCATCTTCAAGTTCTGCAGTAGTTTTAAGAGGGGTAGATAAGTTGATCTCTTGATCCAGAAACTGTTTAATTAGATAGTTATTAAGTTAAACTGAAATTTAAGGATTGACAATTTCCTTGTGAATCATTGCTTACAATTCATCGGTATCTACTAAATTGGATAAATATTTTGTTGCGTGTAAATGAGGTATAAAAGCTCCAATCCATTCCAACTCTCCACTTTTTACCCTTTCCAGCACTTTAGCCTTCCAAATAACTCTGAAGTTCTGGATATATTCTGACAGCATAAAAAAGCAGCCATCCTGTATCCCAGAGTATTACTGATGGTCTGCAGACTTTTTTGTGAATGAATAGCGGTTCGACCCCTTAGAAAATCTAGCAATGTAATAGCTGCATATAAATTTCTAAACAGTCTCGTAACAGAAAGGCCACGGGAGTATGCTTGGAGGCGAGTATGTAGTGGCTGCTAGTTCCATTATAATAAGACGTTCATTTTGAACTCCATGTGGTGGCTTTTGCAGTGATAGTGAGTGAAGATAATCAATCAAACATATGATTACAAACCAGAACTGTAGTTTTCCGTTAAAAAAAAATCCGTTAGACCGTTACAATAGCACTGTATTATCCTTGTCGGTTTCGTGCCCATCTATCGGTTACTAGACAAATTATTTAGCTGCAACTTTAACCAACTTGTACACAGTTCTATGTTTTTGAACAAACTTAAAACCACCCTCTATAATTTCACAGTAGTACATTCTATAAATGAGGGTTGCAAAAGAGGCTGATTTTATCGCTAAGTAATGTGACTTCATTTTAGTTCTACACTTCAAATATTTCCTATATAATTATAGCAGCGTTTCGGTTTTACAGTTTTGTATGTTCCAACCCTATGTTATAGTATACACATATAACTACGTTTTCCTGTACTCTAAAACTTCTATTCGAAATATAAATATTTTCTATAAAATTTCAGGGAGTAACTTACAGATATGAAATTGTGCTGGTATCACGGACAAAAAACGTTCAGATAAAGGGCATCCATTATTATTAGCTTTGGCCTTTACTACTCATATGAGAGCACTCCGTGAAGCTTTACCTATCTGAAAGGAGGAATAATAGAAATGGAACAGATTTTCTAGGGCAAGTAGAGTTTTGTAGATGAATTGAGATTGTGTACCATCTTGAAGTTGAGATTTCATATCGTTGCCATATGGCAACTGTCAAATTCATCTGTCATCCATAGTGACAGATAGGTAGCTCTTGCCTTGCCATTTTAAAATATGAATCGTTTAATAATCGCTGAACGCATTTAAATTATTGCATCTTATTATAAAAATATTTGTAATATTTGATTTTTGGAAGAAAATTTTCTTCAGCGATGAGGTCCATTTCTCGCTCGGCAGCTACGTAAACAAACAAACTTTCAGAATTTAGTGTTCTGTGAATCCAAATGTGATTGTTGAGAGGCCATTGCATCCACCAGGTGACAGTTTGGAGCGCTCTGTGAACCGGTGGCGTGATCGGGTCGTACTTTTTTGAAAACGACGAAGTGTTACGTTGAATTCTCTGCGCTATGGTCAAACCATAACCAACTATTTTTGGCCTGAAATTGAAGAAATTGATGTGAGCGAGATATGGTTCCAACAGTAATTTAGGCTCTATTGCACGAAAAGTTCCCCGGCCGTTTAATTTCGAGATCTTGAGACATCAATTGGAAACCAAGATCGTATGATCTGACCACGTTGGATTTCATTTTATTGGGCTATACTTTAGAGCACTTAAAAACCAACATACATGAAGTTATGGCCGCAATACACCCAGAAGTGTACCGGAAAATCATCGGTACATTTCACAAGAATCGAAGTTTGCAAAAACTCCCGTGGCGGTCATATAACCGATGATGTATTTCTTACAAATTGGCATAGTACAACAAAACGGTAAACAAATTTCATCGAAATCGTTAATACTGTACTATGCGAGCTACGGCTCGAGTAGATAAAACGATATTCTGTGTAATTTATTTCTTTATTTTCTAGTCTTTAGAACAATTCAGGTTCACACTATACTATTCTTCGCAATTCTTTTCTTACAATGGCTCTTTCCTCTCAAATCACTTTATCTCCTTTCAATTACTTAATTCACAAATCCAAACTAATTACTTCTTCTTTTTAAATCTCAACTTTCAATTTATCGCAAAATTACAACTTCGCCCATTATCACTTTTCTAATCTCTTCGCCACAGTTTAGAAACTACTGCGCCTTTTTGATCGCCATCTGTCCTTATATAGCAGAAGTTTCTGATAGCCAGAAACTTCTAGCAAATTCTTCGACCACTGGAACAAGAAAAATTCTGATGTAATAATTCCAAGATGACAATCATTTCGTGCAGTTATAATTCTCTCTTGTTCTCTTTTATCCGTGATATTATCCGAGCTGTGGTGACTAATTTCAGACACGAACCTCAAATGAAAAGACACTTCGGAATTTGTTGCCTGTTCGGGGGCGTAGTTATTATGCTACATTATGTTACAATACTTTTCATTTTATTCAAAATTAAAATCCTAAAGCATGGAATGAATAGAGTTAAACCCTTGTCTCTGATTGTGATGTTCCCTGGATCGACTGAGATAATGCATTGGAAAACGGATCAAATTCAAATCAGGTGTAACGCACCCACAAATATCTCAAAACCTGTTAATGTTTTCTAAAAGCTCTTCCCGACCATCTTTTGTACAAGCTCTTCATAATTGTGGTAACTCAAGTAACTGGTTAGCTAAGTTTTTGACTTCTGATAGACAGAAGCTTCAAAGCAGATACATCCTTTGAAAATCGGATTCGTTGACGAGCTTACGAATTTTGGTTTATCAAAAGTTGATGCACCTATTTTTTCTCTACTTAGTTCAGAGAACGATCTGCAAATATGTATGTGCTTTGACATATATCTTCATAAGTCCAAATTGTGGAAAGGTGATTTTCTCCCTGTTCTGTCTAATTGTGTTCTCTGTACCCGCAATCAGAAAACTGCCGCCATTATTTAACTCATTACGAACATATTGCTTGGGCAGAGTTACATTTCAAGTATATATTTCAATTTTATCAATTTGTTGCCCAAGTAAGAGTACACCTTCTTCAGATCAACACAAATAGACCAGTGGTAATCATGTTAACACACCTTTTTGCAACATGATTTTAAAATTGTGGAATGAAATATACTCGTATTTGAAGCTTCTACTAGAGTTTCCGATAGCTCCACTAGGACTCGATCACAGATCAGCCGACCAAAAAAATGTGTTAGTATCGTTGGCGCAGCCAGTGATCCATCTCGGCCATGGAGGTGTTGGGGAGGTCAAAAGCAATACTAATTCTTCGCAGGCGTATGCAATAATACATCATCAAAAAATAAAATGTGTAATATCGCACACCTTTATTTGATGGGTTGATTCGGGTTAAATAGTGAAATAAGTATTGTAGTTGATCGGGGAAAGCTTCTTGTCAAACCTGGAGGTTGGTATTCAAAGATGTAAAAAACCTCAAAGTATGTAGTATGGAACGGTCAAATTGGGCGAGTGCAAATCGCCAAAATGATATATTAAGCGGGCGGGACACGGAAGGAGGGTTTGCCTGTAATTTACACGCAATTGGCGGTCTGCAGGCAATAGCTGATGCCGACCAATTATTTGTCAAAAACATTGACGACATTATTCCGCGTTACACCAATCTATCCGTATAACAATTCATGTTTGTCTACGTGTATTCTGCTTCTGATTACTTCACAAATGTCAAATTCGCGATGACATAAGACGCTATTTGCAAAAATGAAAGCATATTCCAATAGGCGCCACCTTGTATAAATGAATATCCGCTACCTTACATTCTTCAATATCTCCAATAGGAGGCGTCTAAATTCTTCTAATGAAGCTTATATTAAAGTAAAAGCACGTACAATAAACATCATGAAAGCTTGGAAAATACTCGTAGAGAAATATGTGAGTACTCCGAAATGATGGCATCCGGTTGTGGTACATGATGAAGTCAAGTTTCCGAATGTATTATTTGTTTCATCTTATTCCGTTGCTTGAATATTTTCGTTAAGTACGTTATGAGATACAGAAAATTGTTTGCTCGACTGGGCAAATATGTGTAAAGGTTGGTCAATATGGCAGCCAATAATGTGCCAACCCTTATCTTGTGTTTGGGTCAATTCCAACCCAAATTGAACTGAATTTCAACTTAAGATACATAAATATCTTGAGAAGTTTGTATACCAGGTGTTTCTTAAATAGGGACCACTACTTCAGGATCTGGTAGAGTATTATCATCTTCATTTCTTTGCTCTATCTTCACCAAACATGCATATCAGTCAAATATGCATCTGCTCTTCAAGTGGAGACCTATGCTATCCTAACGGCTATGAACTATATTGTGAGGAATGGGTTGAGGGAGTGGATTATAGTAATTCGAAAATATGAACTCTTTGAATTCGATTGCTAGATTGAACTCACTGAGTCGTGCTTAAGTTCAGCCATAGGTCCCAATGGATTTTTTTCTTTAAATATTCTGCATCACTTAAGACTTTTAAGTTTACTAACCTAATGATGGAGAGAAAGGAAATAATTTATGTAGAGGAGATTTAAAGATTAGAAGGAGAGATTTTTGGAAGATTAAATACGCTGCGCTAACTCACCAACACGCAGAGTTTGTGATTTTAACCGCTCTTAGCATGGATAAACAGACGCTGTTCGCAGCCGCTCATTTTGGGTCAGACGCAGCGGAGGGGATCTTGGCTTGTTGATGTTGAACACAGGTGGTTTTTCATGGGAAATCGCTGAGTTAAATTCTAAAGTCCTCCACACCTATCCAATATCCTTCTTCTGGACTCTTTGCAATACGAGTACTCGTATGTATATACTTAATCATAGCTAACCTTTATAAAAACCCGCGGGTCCGTTCGGTAACCTGTAGCAAAGCTTTCAAACAATTCCCCATATTCTGCAATCCGAATTGCGGAGAATGAAACTTCCGATGACTTGCTAGACATGCCTCAGGTAAGAACATCTCAAGACCTTAACCTGCGTTCACTCTCCCTGCATCCTCTGTTAGCGCTTCCATTGACGACTGCGTTTTCTGTGAATATAACTGTGAGTGGCATTACTCCCCGTGATGTAGACAGACAAAACGAATCCTCCCGGACTGTCTTAAAATAGAAGACAAAAATTAAAATCCAGTTCAAGGTACCTTTACCTTCACATACGAGTAAGTGAGGAAAAAACCAGACACGATTTCTTCGTCAATTAATTAATGCCGCATTCAACTGTCCAAAGTATGTACTCGTAATAAGGAAAATCAGACATATTTTCCCGCATGCAAGACTTCCTTACGCCCTGGAATAATTAAATGGTAAACATGCCACACAAGCATGCTGCCTCTTCCCGCCAATCGCACTCCCTAACAATTCCTTATTAAATTGGAATTTCCAATTTCTTTGTCACTTCCATTTGTCATACGTGTAAACGGGACGCCATTTAACCAGAAATAGTATCACTGTACATAGTACAGTAACAACCAACCATCAGTGCCGCTGCCGGCACTTTCTTCTCCACACACGCCAACCTAAATAAATAAATGTGAATATTCCGGGGAAGTGACACAACTAAAGGAAGTCCTTCCTCAATCTAAACCGAGATATAGAAGTGCTATAGAAGTCCCCAGTTTCGCATGCTAGCTCCCTGTATGCCTCTTGACACCCCCTCGATAGACACGTAATAACAAGCCAACAAAATTCAAGTTAGCATTTCCAGTAGGTAGCATTTTGTGGTTGCAACAATAATGTCATGATGTTGCATTCTGCATGTAGAACTCTCACTTTATCCCGAATATCCTTGCTGTTTCTCTGTAAAGCTATAAATATATATTTGTTGTTGGTGAATTCGCTAGGAAACGTCCTGTTTCCGAATTCAAATTGAAAATTTAGATGCACTCATTTCGCTCGATGTACACGAGATGATGAATCCTGTTGAATTTCCTTTGCAATGGGGCTATGTTTTGCACAACACCAAAGTAGCAGCAGAATAGAACCCCCACAGTATACGAGTAACCATTTGACATGACAGCAGAGAAGAAATCAATTTACGAAGCTGGATAGACGACAACGAAGACGACCAAGATGCATGTAGCGCCTTAAAGAAATTAGGTTTTGCATTATACGTAGGATATGGAGCGTGAAATTGTATGAATGATTTGGCTTCTTGGTACAGAAGAGACAAAAAAAGGACATCCTGAGGAGTACTGCAGTCCTCTGTCGTCCCTGATCCATCAGCTTACATTGCACGCAATACGCTCGAATGTTTAGAATTCATTAACAAAAATGATGGTGCGCTATAAGACACTGCTGACGGCAGACCATTTCGACCAGGAAGGAGAGAGAACAGAAAAAGGAAGGAAGGAAGGAAGGATATGTCTGGTTAGTTGGATGTCACTGCCAAAAATGTAACTGTACACGGTACACGGTTATTGGTGTGTGTATGTGTGGGTGGGCAATTGAATTGTGTCTCTAATTCAATCGACTTCACACTCTTGCCAGTATGTTTTGTGGCCAAACTCCGGCTAATGGGAATGGGTTGTGCGCTGTGGGTCATGCATAGATAACTTTTATGAATGAAAGAATGAATTATAAATTTATGTATGTATGTAGATATTCAAATGCTTTGAATTCAATTTTCTAATGCATGTTTGCCAATAGACATTCAGAGCGGAATCTGGTTACAAACTAGTCACGCATGGACTAAAAGATAGAATAGATCATGTCTTAGATTCAACCAACGATGAAGAGAGGAGTAATTAGTTTAATTGCTTTCAAGATGGACGATGCCATGCAACCGACATAAAGATGGAGGAATGGTTGACTTGAGGATAAATGTGAGAGAATACGGCTTCATTAGATTTTTAAAGTGGTTCACGATCAAAAGTGGTTGCTACATAAAAACGAGGAAAAAAAGAAATAGGTCAGAAAAGTCACATTGTATCTACACATGAATTGAGTGTTTTTTTTGCAGAGACTATTGGATTTGAAGAGTTAGGAGCAACTTAACTAACTATTCGAGGTCGGTTCTATTAAAGTATTTGTAGCCAGAGTGTAGGTATTTTAGGTGTTGTAAAACTGAACCTTTCTGACAATAGGCGGTATCGGAGAGTTATGGATTGAATTAAGCAATACCTCTGTGATGTTGCGATATCAGAATCAGCCAGAGCCTGTCAAGGTATGAGATACTAATCGTGTAGAGAGTGTAGTAAATACATTGTCCTAACAACAGCTGTAGTAACACACAATCAGCCATTCATCTTCGGCACTTACTATCGACCTTATGGCAGATTTGTGGTCTTAATAAGCCCATGAATGGGAAAGTTCCATAGAAGAGCTATCTATCAGGGCCTCGAACCGGCAAGAAAGAGGGCGATTTGAATGAGACCACCCTCCGGGGTCCTGTGTAGAGAAAGTGGGTCAACATATTCATCATCCGAAAGGAGCAGATTTGATGGAGCCCGGACGTTGCTTCGTCTGGCTATAAATACAGTACCTACCCCATAGGTCAAGTTACATATGCTAAACTAGCCAAGACTGTCAGAGGGGTAACGCTGCTGAGAAGTTCCCACCAATTACGTTCGCCCTTGAGGATGCCATTGTGAAAGACTAGACGTCTGTAGAAAGACTAAACACCACTTTTACGCCATCGAGATTAAATCGAGGATGCTGCTGATTCGTACGTAACCAAGCGGCTTAAGAAAATAGCGTCCAAGCTGGCTGCTTAGATAGTTGTCGAGCTGATGGCACCTGGGATATGACATCTCAGAAATACATAGCGAATGCCGATATTTCTCCTCAAAAAAAAGCTATGCGATAGTATAGAAATCATAAAGGAGGTCAAAGGCAAAGTATTGACGATTAACAGCGATGAGAAATGGCTAGAAACCGTTAAAAACTAGTACAATGGCATTCACAAAATGTTTTAGAGAATCTCGGGGAAAAATAAATAAATACTCGTGTACTCGTATATCTTGGCGCTAACAGCCCTTGCTGGGCATGGCTTTGCGCAGCCACTCGTGCTGTGTGTGCGTCGAACGGAATGAGTATGTATTTGTTTACTTACAACCACCCCTATAAGCCATATGCCATCAAATGGTACACAAATGGATCGAAGACAGCTGTATGGGCTGTGGCAGGATTATTTTCGAAAAGAACCAAGAACTCGAAGCGTTAGGGACTTTCGATAGGGGGATACTGTTATTATTTTAGACGGGAAAGCTGTCATTAGAGCACTGAGCTCTTTTATATTCAACCGAAAAAGGGGGTTGGGAATGAATAACCTCAACAGTCTGAACAAGATCAACCATGTCATCGTAAAATGGAAGCTAGACCTCTTTGAATGGAAAGAGCCCTTTTACTAGGTGGGAGCAGGAGTTCTCCTAAGACTGACACAGGACAAGAAACACCCGGAAATTTAAAATTCAAAAGATTCAAGGTATTCATTAGACCCAGGGATTTGGGTCTATTAAGTGAAGACATTCGCAGATACTGTTACGGAGTGGAGGAGACCTCGACACAATCTCTAAATAACTGTTAGGTACTATTCGCTAAAGAATAAGGTGCAGACCTACCAGATAGACAATACCCTCTCTAGGAGCTCTTTAGGTCTTTGCTGTCGAAAGAAAATTAGACTAAAGAAGGTCTTTTAACCTGAGAATAACCTCAGCTGCCAAAAGGAAAGTCACAATGGATCAATGAAGTTACATGAATTCTAAGAAGCCGAGCAAAAATAATCTTAGGGTTGAAGGAACATGAAAATTGATGTTAAACTGTAGGCTATAATACAACAGTTCCTTTGAAATTGTCCAACAATATTACCTCAGATTGATAATGTTGACTCTTTGGAAACTACCCCACTTAAATACCTCTTTAAGTACACCAAGACCTCTATAGCATTTGTTTACTCGTACTCTCCTCACAATGGATAACCCTCCCTTCGTGCTACTCCTAACTATCCTTTCCATTGTCCACACTTGCTTGCAATATGTACACAGGTAGGTTTCAATGTGAACAGACTCAAATGGCTTTAAGGTACTCAAAAATACCACCTCAGGTGCTCTTATGTACTCGTAGATATGTACGTTCCATTGTAGACTTAGATATACAATTCTGGTGGCAGTAGTTTCAGTCAGCTTATTACAAATAACTGAGTGCGGTTAAATCGCTATGAGTTCTATTACCAGATTAATATTTGGTCCATTTGGAAATGTAATCAGAGTCATTTTGAGTATCGTCCTTCCGCCGCTTCTATACTCATAGAGTGCACCCTTTAATAAAACACCAAATCGATAGGAACAAAGTCTATGTACACGCGAGGGTTGTGAATGGGTAATGGTAACATTCTGTCGACATTAAGTCTATAAACCACAGTCGAGAAATCATGGCATTCATAATTAAATAATAGTGGTCGTCCGACCATTGTCGGTGGTATCAACTCGAGTCAGGACATTGCAGGGTGAGAGATACATTGGATTTCAATGGAATACGAGTACATCAGCTATTAAATACACATAAATGCGTTGATAAGTTCGGAGCTGAGATATTTTCCCATAATGCAGGATCGGAAATTTCACAGTCCGCAACCGATTTTAGTTTTTATGTTTGCGGTCTACACGTATCCAATTATGATTTTGTAAAATTGTGTGCCGGCGAATCCATATACGAGTATGAGTTTGTAAATTATACCGTGAGGGGGGGCGCCCAGTGAAAGTTAATTTGCTTCTGTTCTGTGCTGTCTTATAACTAATTTCGTAATTAGGTAGCATGTTATTGCCTCAAATATGGGTGACTGTTATACAGAGAGCATGTAGTGCCATGGATTGTTTTACAACGAAAACTCGAAATGAAATGTTGTAGTCGTAAAATGGAATGGCTGTATCTGAACGGGAAAAGCGGAGAACTGGGGGCATGTTGTTGTCAGCGATGAAGCTTTTGAAATGAAATTGATATCTCTTTTCTTTTTTTTTTTTAGATACATATGTACTTTTATTTGCAAGGCAGAATTTAATTAAAAAAGGCAATGAGAATTAATTTTGTATGTTTCGTTTATAGTTCTAGATTGTTGGATTGTGGCACTAAGCCTCTGGTAGTCTTTTATGGTCGGTTAATTGGTGGGTGTGTGGTGATATGATATGAGATTGTTGTTCAGTATGATTCCGATGCGAACCAGTTGTCCTCTATGAGGACTCTTGAGTTTTAATATTTTGTGTTTATGTAGGCTATCAGCATGTAACAGTTGCGATAAAGATTTCATTATCAAATTTGAGCTCCTTGGGGATATGATACGCTGGGGTATTTAAAATGTGAAGAATATACTAAGCCCGGAAAATTCTCTAAAAAGAAGTAATATGTGACTAATTATTATATAGGGTAACCAGATAAGAACGATAGGAAAAGAAATTTAAATAAAATAACAACAGTGTAAGATATCAAATTGATTCTGGCTACATTCATGCCATTATGTATGGGAATAGAACATCATTTAAATGTCCGCTTTGGCTTCGCTGGCAGTGCTTCAAGCGGTTGGCCCAATTTTTGATGACTCGCTCCAATATGTGCGGCGTTATTATGGCGTCTCGAATGTTGGCCTCGAGCTCGTCTAAAGTGATTACCTTGTTAGCGTAGACTAAGGACTTGACGTAACCCCAGAGAAAATAATCGAAGGGTGTCAAGTCGAATGATCGCGGCGGCCAATTTATGAACGCTCGCCTTGAGATGACCCAGTCGCCAAATTTCTCCTTCACCACTTCGAGCGTTCCGTCGTTTGTAGCGCCATCTTATTGGAACCACAGCTCGGATATATCGATGTTGTTGTTCTGGCCACAAAAAGTCGGTTAATATCTCTCTATGCTGCCGTGCCATAAACCGCATCAAACAGTCAATCTTTGTGGATGCATTGATGCTTGGTCGAACACTTGTGTATTGTGGTCACTCCAATAATGGCAATTTTGTTTGTTCCTCGTCCGAGAAGATGATTTCTTGGCCAAAAATCCGGGTCTCCGGCCAACATTTCCAGCGCCCAATTAGCGAACTCACGGCATTGTCTATGGTCGTTGTATACGGATGTAGGCCCAAATCCAACTGCAAAATAAGTCTGGTTCACTCTTTGGCGATGCCCAATTCAGCTGATCGGCGCCGAATCGATATTTTTGGGTCTGGTTAATGATTTTCATATTTGTTTACAAGTTTCCCCTTAATTCCAGTTTCATTCAACATTTTCGCTTGTCCAAAGAGGCGTTTAAATTAGTATTGGAAACAATCAATCTACAAAGTGGACTTCGCGCCACTTACACCCCGCGCAACAAAAAAAGCCGCATACGGGTTTTCCATTTTTTTGCGCTAATTACCTTTAAGGGATTCGCCGAATTATATTTTATTGCTTCCGGGTTAGGTAATGCACATTTTGGAATGTATCGGAATTCGTTCTGGAGGTATTTAACAGTGCGTGCAGTTGAATTTCTTAAATAAAAGTGAAAAGAGTATATCGCGATGTCTAAAAGGGTACAATTGAGTAAAGAAAATAAGGCAGTTATCGTCGCCTTATCCAAACAGAATCAGTCATTTCGTGAAATTGCTCGACAAATTGGATGCAATGAGAGTTCTGTAAGAAGATTCTGTAACAAATATCAGAAACAGGTTTAAAAATGCATCGGAATTAAGAGCTGACCTGCGAGAAGCTACTCGGGCTGAAGTTAGCGTCAGAACTATCCAGAATCGTCTCAACGAGATGGGTTTGCTAGCAAGGAGACCAGCGAAAAAGCCACTTCTGACCAGCAAAATGAAGAAAACGTGCCTTAGCTGGGCTAAGAAAAGGCAAAACTGGAGTGTTCAAGATTGGTCAAATGTGGTGTTCTCTGATGAGTCCAAGTTTAACCTAATCGGACCGGATGAAAGGGGAACGCTACAGCGACGAATGCATAGCTCACACTGTAAAACATTCTCCTTATGTTATGGTGTGGGGATGCATCACCGCAATCGGAGTTGGATCTCTATTAACGCCATGCAGTACAAACAAATTATCTTAGATGGTGTTGTACCGAGTATGGAAATGATAACAACAGAAACATCAAAACCAATTTTTCAAGATGATTCAGCACCTTGCCACCGAGCAAAATCTGTGAGTAATTCGAGGTTTTTTTTTCATATTTATGGGTGTTTTGAAAATCTTATGATTTTAATTTTTAAATTTCCCCCACAGATTAAAACTTTGAAAGAAGAATTAGGAATAGAATCCCTTATTTGGCCGGGAAACAGTCCAGATCGCAACCCCATCGAAAATGTCTGGGCTCTTATGGGAAAGAAGATCGAAGATAAAAAACCAAAAACCATGCAGCATCTAAAGAGCATCATTGAAGAAGTGTGGTTCAATGAAATTAATAACAATTACCTCGGTAATCTCTATGCCTCCATGCCAAACAGGGTTCATGACGTTGTTAGGGCGAAGGGTGGTGCTACGAAATACTAGAATCATTTTTTAGTATTATGAAAGTCTTAAATTATGTAAAAAGGTTTCTTAGTTAATAAAAATATTAAAAAAGAAATTTGCTTTTCAAATTGTTGCTCTTTTTTTAATTTATGTACAGGGTGGCTGATGAAAGCCGCTACCCAAAAAAAAATTTAATAACTTTTTTTCTATTTAATGAATCTGGTTAATTTTTTTTTTATTTTACAGATTGATTTTTAGATTTAACAAAAATGGATAACTGGGACACTGAAACAAGAATTTGGATTGTCCGCCGCTATCACGCACTGGAGTCCGTAGTTTCGGTTCAAAGAGAGTATAGGCGCACGTTTGGCGGCAATCCTCCGAGCAGATGGACCATAATGAGACTTGTTAACAATTTTGCCGAGCATGGGACAGTCGAAAGAAGACCTTACCATCGAAACCCTTCAGTTCGGACGGAGGAAACAATCGCTGCTGTAGCGGCTGCCATACAAAACAATCCAAGAGTTTCGACAAGTAGCTTATCTGCTCAAATGGGTATAAGCAGACAGCCATTGCAGTCAATTATGCACAATGATTTGGACTTATTCCCATATAAAATTCGAATGGCCAACAAACTGAACGCAGCAGACTTGCCGATTCGCTTGGAATTTTGCCAGAAGATGCTTCAAATGGTGGAAGAGGACGGAAACATGTTGAACTGTCTTTTTATGTCTGACGAGGCCCATTTCGATTTAAACGGCAACATAAACAAACAAAATTGTCGAATATGGAGTGCTTCCAACCCACAGATACTCCATGAGACGGAATTGCTTCCACTTCGTGTCACAGTGTGGTGTGCAGTTTCATCATGCTGCATTGTCGGGCCCTACTTCTTCGAAGAAAACTGTCACACCGTTACGGTTACTGGAGACCGTTACTTGAGCATGTTGAGAGAGTTTTTCTATCCAGAATTACGCCTAATGAGAATTTCTTTCAACTCTGTGTGGTTTCAGCAAGATGGTACAACTCCTCACATAGCCCGGCCTGTTATGACAGAATTGCGACGAAAATTTCCCAATAAGCTGATATCCAGAAACTCCACATTCCGTTGGCCCCCCAGGCACCTGACTTTTTCTTGTGGGGTTATTGCAAACAGGAAGTCTACAAAGCAAAACCAACAAATTTGAATGAACTAAAGCAATCCATTCGAGAAACAATTGCGGCTATTCCTGTCTCAACTCTCCAAGCAGTAATGCACAACTTTTTGGTAAGATGCATCAACGACCAGGGGGGCATTTAAATTCCATTATTTTTAAAACTAATTAAGCTATATTTAATAAAATTGAATGAGCTTTAACATGAATAAAAGAAAAATGAATTTCATGCACTGAAAAAAAACTTATTTGAGTTTCTTAATGTAGCAATTTTCATCAGCCACCCTGTATATTGATAGTACTTGGGTAATATCTGATATTTTGTAGTCTGATCTTCACGATCATTGCTTTTTTTCAATTAGGCTACGAAATGGATTGTCAAATTGGGGAATGTGTTAATGTTAAACATCAAAAATACAAAGTGACTACGCAGTGATTAGTCATCATTTATTAAATTTCTTCCATTTTGTTAAAAATTACCATGTGCGGCTTTTTTTGTTGCGCGGGGTGTATATTCCTCCAATATTAAGACTTACGGCTACTCTTGAAGTTCTGGGTGGAGGTGGCTACTAGTGGTTAACAGGGAACGATTTTGGTGTCTCTTTGGCCCAAAGTACTCTTTCGGTCATTATTTCGCAAACCACAACAGTGATGGAAAAGAAATTATGTCCATTGTGGATTAAATTGGAAATATCATCTGAGAATAATAAAGAACAAACAAAACAATGGTTTTATCGGAAATATGCAATCCCTGGAGGTAAGAGCAAAATATGGTTTCAAACACGTTAATTAAAGTTCTGTTGAATTTCAGTTGTAGGATGTATAGACGGTACACACTTGTATTTACAAAGGCCAGTAGAAGATGAAGCTTTTTATTTTAATAGGAAGGGCAAGCACAGCTTAAATGCGATGGTGGTAAGTATTTTTGCATTATAAACAAAAGAAACCCTACAAACAACGTTGAATATATTTTTCAGATCTGCAATCACAGAATCAAAATAATGGCAATAAATGGCCGAATTCGAAAACGTCATTGACGTGACGATCCCTTCAACGATACGATGATCATTTGCAATCCTGCGACTGTCATATGCATTAAATTGCCATCGCATATGTTGACGTTTTAGAATGAAAATCACACTGCAATCTTAAAAATTTTTTTTTTTTTGGTCTGTGAAATCTGTTTGTGAAATTTTGTGTGAAATAACAATGAAAATGAAAAATGTTTTAACAAATTTCTTGTTAACTGCACTTGTGGAAGAAAGTGGAAAAATCAGCTTATTGAACAAATTGAAAAGAGAGAGAAAGTAATTTAACGAAACCTTCTGATATTCAAACACATTAAATTGGGCCTTGGCTTAAAATCAAGAATCATTCCGAAAATTGAAAATTATTTGGATAAAATAAAGGAATATCCTGACGATGTATTTTATTCGCACTTTCGTATGAAACGAAAAACTTTTGAGTCAAGCATGTGTTATATGGATGCAAATCATGTAAAAGTGTTTTAGGTACTTTTACAACAAGTTACAAAGAATGGAAAAGGCAAGAGACGGGAAGACCAAAAGTTCATGTTGAGAAAGCCTTATAGATTGGCGAACTTAGCGTCATATCGTGTTGTTTCTGATATGTTTCAAATTGGACAGGGAACAGCCCATTCAACATTTCAAAATATGACGCAGATTATAGCCAGCTTTGTCAACAAATTTGTAAAATGGCCTGGCCATCTCAACATGAATTACAGAAAATAATGTTGGATTTTCAAAACATGCGACGAGAAAGGCCATTTCCAAATGTAGTTGGATTCAACTCATATTCAGATTTCAACACCCAAAGATGACTGCGCTAGTTATTACAACCGAAAAGGAACTCATTCAATAATTTTACAGGTAGATTCAATATTATCTATGAACTCATCATTTATTAATTTGCTTTACTTTGAATTTTAACGCGAGGCCGTTTGTGATAGCAGCTTACGCTTCATCGATATATTTTTTGGATGGCCTGGTCGATCTCATGACGCTTCTGTTTGGGTAAGCTGTCCCTTAAAGTGCAACTTGGAGTCTGGTGCTATTATATTACCGGATGTAAGTCATTTGTTGCGAGATTCCGCTTACCCATTGACCACATATCTTATGGTACCATTCCGAGATAATGGATATTTATCAACGACAGAAAAGAAATTTAATTTCTACCATAGTTCGACTAGAGTATGCATCGAACATGCTTTTGGTATTCTAAAAGGCAAATTTAGAATCTTACAATATTTGCCCATTTGCGGTTTGCTAAGAGATGGCGTAACTTGTATTATTCCATTGTTATTATTCCATTGGAACATGCGTTGGAAAGCTACTGTCATTGTACGTCATTTCAGTATATGTCATTCATTTGAAGGGTAAACAACAATAATTTTTTTTCACTCAAATATGTCGAACTTTGTGCCTGAAAAAGTGTTTTTGCGGGGAGTTCTTCTTCATTACTTTAATATGAAGAAAACTTCTGCCGAAAGTCATCGTATTTTGGTGGAAGTTTATGGTGAACATGCGCTAGCTGAGCGAACGTGCCAAAAGTGGTTTGCACGATCTAAAAGTGGTGCTTTTGGCTTGGAAGACAGCCAAGAAGACGTCCTGGGCAGCCAAAAAAGTTTGAAGATGAAGAACTGGAAGCATTACTATATGAAGATTGTTGCCAAACACAAGAAGAGCTCGCAGAATCTTTGGGTGTCACTCAAGCAGCCATTTCAAAACGTTTAAAAGCAGGGAAATTGGGTTCCACGTGAACTCAAGCCGAGAGACGTCGAAAGGCGGTTTTACATGTCCGAAATGCTGCTGGAACGCCACAAAAGGAAGTCATTTTTGCATCGGATTGTTACTGGTGATGAAAAATGGATCCATTACGACAACCCCAAGCGCAAAAAATCATATGTGAAACCCGGCCAACCAGCAAAATCAACGGCAAAGCCGAATATCCATGGCGCGAAGGTAATGCTCTGTATTTGGTGGGATCAGAAGGGTGTGCTGTATTATGATCTGCTAGAACCGGGTGAAACCATCAATGGACAACGCTACCGAACACAATTAATCCATTTGAAGAGAGCAGTAGCCGAAAAACGCCAGGAATATGCGACCAGACCGAGGCAATAATTTTCCATCATGACAACGCTCGGCCCCACGTTGCTATTCCGGTTAAGAACTATTTGGAAAACAGTGGATGGGAAGTTTTACCCCACCCGCCTCATAGCCCGGACCTTGCCCCTTCTGACTACCATTTATTCCGGTCGATGCAGAACGCCTTCACTGAAATACGGTTCACATCAGAGCAGAATATCAAAAATTGGCTTGATTCATTCTTGGCTGCCAAGCCGGCGCAGTTCTTTTGGGATGGGATCCACAAATTGCCAGAAAGATGGGAAAAAGTCATAGCTTCACATGGGCAATACTTTGAATAATACTATTGTACATGTTTTTCTTAAAAAAACGTTCAAATTTTAACAAAAAAAACCGCACGAATTAAGTTATAAACCCAATATATCGGAAGCAAAGAATATTGTTGTATCGTGTGTTGTTCTTCACAACTTTATTATCGAACAACAAGTCCTGGATTTAGAAAGTTTATTGGATGAAAGTGCTGGGACCGAAGTAAATGGCATAAATTATAATGAAGACATTCTCGAAGAAGCCAAACGAAAACGAAATATTATCGCTCATTTATTCGAATGTTAAAAAATACATAAATTAATTCATTTTCTTATAAAAAAAATAACAAAATACAAAACAGCCTTAGTTTCACTGATAGCAAAGTAATTCAAAGCATACTTATTTATGAATACACTTTATATGAATAAAAAATAATTTAATGTACGATTTTACTTTTCCAGTAGATTCTGTAGAAGGTTTCTTATATCCTTAAGAACATCAATTCTCTGCTTTTCTATCTCCATACTCTCCGGGTATTTCCTTCCAGAATCCTGGGCATCTTCTTTAAAGAAATCCCAAAATTTCATCAACTTTTCTTTTTTTTTTGGTGTTATTTGTTGTTCCACATAATCTTGCGTATCTGATGACATAAAAGTAGCATCCAAGCTCGAAGCCAATAACCTATGTGTAGGTGTTATAAAGTGCGAAGATCCATAAGCAGAATCAAACTCCTCGAAGTATTCCCATGAAGTAGTATTTCTACCGCTTAAACTATTTCTTTTTTTTTATTCGTTTGCAAGTAGTAAAAAGATTTGTGTATTTTGTTTTGCATGCCTCAATTGCAAAAACAAAATTTGGATTTGTGCTTTTAATTTCTTGAAATATCATTTTCCATATCGCATTTTTCTTCTTTTTTCCGTCTTTGAAATGATGTTCATGCTTGATTCTTATTGAGATAAGGCATTTTACTTCGTTCTTGGTCCACACTTGTGTTTCACTATAAATCAAAAATTATGTAAAATTAATTACTTTTCTTCCATCAACTCGTTTTCGCAGTAAATCTTTACACAATTTGTATGAAATGTCAAAATGCATTCAATGGAATTCGAATGCGTTATTGCACGGATCTATGCGATCATCTGCTAGTCACCACGTTTTCGAATTCTTGACGTATGCGTCAAAGAGTCTCCGAATTTTTGATCATTGACTATCGTCAAGCAAATGCCGTTTTCGAATTCGGCCAATCCTAAATACGCTGGATCTTCCCATGATTCGAGCCTTCTTTGAAAGAAGTTTTAATGAGAGAAGTCACGACTGTTGGCTTTTGGTATTATCCTAATGTAATACAATATAAATTATAGGTGACAGTGGATATCCCTTGGAACCTTGGTTACTTACACCATATCGCAGTTCTAATGACGTACAGAAAAACCATTTGAACGAAGTTCACGCAAAAGCAAGGAACTTAATCGAACGATGTATTGGCGTCTATAAAGGTATTAAGCATCTCTTATTTTGTTTGCTTGTAAGTTTTATTACACTCTTTAGGACGGTGGAGAATATTAATGGAAGAAAGAAAGAGCAAATAGCATCCCGCTCGTATTGCGGTTTTTGCAAATGTTTGTGGACAGCAACATCTTTCCAGCGGAAACTAACGATACCAACGCCATTGACCAGAACCCAACTCCCAGCATATCCAGTAGCCGAATGAAGCAACATGCTGCAAAAATACGAGATGACATAAAAGAATCGCTTTTGGTTTAATGTATTTATTAACTTAAAACGACATAATAAACAAAAGATTTCACTTCATTCTAAAACAAAATAACAAACAAATTCCATTTAATGCATAAAAAAAATCGATTTCCTTTAAGAGGTCAGTCACTGTACAAGAAAATCACATAGCCCTTAATAATAAATACTTAACAGTTAAAGTGTATACGAGTACACTAATTGCATCTCAGTTTTTATTTTTTTGTATTCTTTTGAAGCTGCTTTTCTGCAATTTCTTTTCTCATTTCGAGCAACTGTATGACTTGGCGATGGAATACAGCTTCTTGCCGATTACGCTCGGTCAAAACATTCAATATGTCCATTTGGAACTTCTTATCCGTTTCGAATTGCGATTTGAGAATCTGTAATTTTTCAAGTTCATTCACCTTATTGCTTTGTTTTCCACGTTTAGGTGTGCTGACATTCAAGTACGTTGCAGTTCAAATAAAAAATAATGAAATCTTTTAATATAGCAGCTTTATATTATAAATTTCAATGCAGTGATTTAGCTTACCTTTTACCGAGTTGTGCAGCTTCGATGTCCTCGAAAACTTCCACAGGACTTTTTGTTATGGCACATAGCTCATTTTCAATGACATCTGGCTCTGTATCTGCCTTATAAGATGCTCCGAAACATTTTGAGCTGCTCCCAGCAACAGAAACACGGAGCGAGGTCATCTGGATTGCGTTCTTCTTTTCTTTTTTTTTTGCATTGGCCACCATTATTTCCCGATCTAATCTAATTGAAAATGTTTGCGGATTGCTGTCGCAAAAAGTTTACGCAGAAGGAACACAATTCGAAAATAGAGAAGGTCTTATTAAAGCCATTAAAGACGCTTTTGAGGAAATTCCATTAAATTATTTAAACAATTTATATCGATCCTTAGAAAATAAACTTTTTGCAGTTGTACCCAACAACGGCGGACCTACAAAATATTAAAAATAAAAAAAAATATTAAAAGCATTAAAAACATTCGTATTTTCTTTTACGAGTATTGTTACAGATGGGGGTAATCAAGATTTCCCTTTTTATTTCCTTAAATTGTTTCAAGTTTGTCATCAGGTAGCAAAGAACAAGTGAAAATAAAAGTTTTAGCAAAGGATCCGAAGAAATATTACCGTTGTATTATGATTTAGGTCGAAATTTTAAATGAAGCTAATCAAATGACCGGTAGTGTATCTCCACACTTACAACACCACAGTGAACAAAGCAGGTAAAAGGCGAAACCTTCTGTTTTTTTTTTTTTGCATGTTAGTATATTAGTGGGTCACAATTCACAATTTCCAGCTGTTATTTATTTTGAACATTTATTTGATTATTTACTGCTGCTGGACTGTCACAGCAACGTATGGGCGACAGTTTACATTGCTCCTCATGCATTCAAACAAAAAATGCTAAATATGAAAAAGAAAAAAAAAAAATGAAAGGAAGAAGAAAAGAGGAAACAACTGGAGTTTGTTGTCGAATATCCGCATTCTAATGCAAAAGAGAGTCAAATTATTTCTTGAGTGAATCTGAACAATATTTCTTCGGGTATACTTTATACTACCCATGCGAGGACTTACCCTTAGCGCAGACTTGTGTTTTGATCGGTTTCAATAAATGCTTTGATAAAAAGCCCTTCACATTGTTTTTATTATTTTGGATTTTCTTTCAAATCAAAGATTCAAACCATATGACCAAACCTACATCAGACAAATTCAAATCGGAAGCCGAAATGCATACGATGGTGGGTCAATAAGTCCCTGAAAAATGAAATAAGGAACACTCTTTCGGTATAAAAACGTTTTATTTTTCAACATAGTCTCCTTTTAGCTCTATGCACTTCATCCAACGTTTCTCCAATTTGTTGATGCCCTCCAAATAATACGATTTCTCGAGCCCCTCAAAATAAGCGTTTGTTTCAGCGATGACCTCTTCATTCGACCCAAATCTCTTACCTCCGAGCCATTTCTTTATGTTTGGAAACAAGAAATAGTCGCAGGGGGTTAAATCTGGGGAATATGCTAGATAAGGGAGGAGTTCATAGCCTAATTCATGCAATTTTGCTATTGCGACTGCGGACTTGAAAAAAGAACTTTTTTCTTCGCCAAATGCGGCCGTTTTTGCTTCAAATCGGTCCAGCAGCTCTGCGTAATATGCACCGGTGATCATTTTACTCTTTTCAAGGTAATCGATGTGAATAACACCGCGCGCATCCCAAAAAACTGTCGCCATGACCATGTTTGCTGACAAACCCGCCTTGGCCTTCTTCGGCTTCGATTCACCAGGAGAAGTCCATTGTTTTGACTGTTCCTTGGTTTCCGGTGTGTTGTGGTGAATCCAGGTTTCATCCACGGTTACGAAGCGGCGCAAATATTCAGCCGAATTTTTCTGGAACATCGGCAAACACACCGTTTGTTGTCGATTGTGAGCAAACGCGGCACCAATCTTTCGGAAGTTTTTTCATGTCCAAATATTTATGTAAAGTCGAAATCACTAAGCCATTTGATAAGCCTGTGGGCTCTTCAAGTTCGCGCACTTTCACTCGCCGATCGTCCATTATCAAACCATGGATTTTGTCGACCATTTCTGGTGTGGTGACCTCAATTGGGCGACCAGAACGTTCGGCGTCAATGGTTCCAATCGATGGTGAAGAGTCCCCATAATATTTGTCAAACTTTTGTTTGATTTGCGTGATAGTTTTTTCTCGCAAAAAATAGTGTTTAATGCGCACTCGAAATTCACTTTTTTTCCATTTTAACGAAAATGCTAGTAGGCTTCTATATAAAATGGCTGCCGACAGATCTGTCTGAAAATTTGGGTGCGTTCTTTTGAAAGATGATTTTTGACAAAAGAAAAATTAAATTTAAGGTGACGATACAATTTGAGTTAATTTTCATTCACACTGTGCCACAACCTGCGAAAAAAAAATATTATTTGCAATTCCAAAGAATTCTGAGAGCAATTATAAAAGAATTTACGAGGAGCCTAAGTTTGGTTAGGTTAGGTTGGAGGCAAGTGCACCTGCTAATCAAAGGGTTCTTTTTATTCATCGCCAATTGGCTTTTTGTTCTGTTTTCATCCACTGTCGGCCATAAGCTGCGACATATGACACAGTCGCTTCTGGCGGACCATGCAGAGTTAATCGGTTCTTTTGCTTTTAGGTCTATGTTAAGTTTTTAGTTCATCTATTGGAGTTTCTACTGATATCCGAGTATGTTGAAAATCCAATGCTTATCCCTTTTTAGCTAGTTCATCTGCTGCCTCTTTTCCTTTTATATTGCTATGTCCAGGAACCCAGCAGAGAGTTACGAGTACGTCATTGGTGTTGCATATTCTGTTCACCGTATTACGGAATATGGAAACTGTTTTCGATCTTCCACGCAGTCTAGTGCTTTGATTGCTGCTTGACTATCCACGAAATTTTTAATCTTTGAAGGTTTTAATATTTTGCTATGTATAGTCTATGCCGCCCTATCAATAGCAATAGGGAGTACGAGTGGTTGATTTTAAGTGACTCGCAAAGAACTCCGGAGCGACATCCATTTTAAATCCGTCAGTATAGGGAGTCTTAAGAAGTATGTTAGAGTAATTAATAAAAAAGTATAAAACGTAACAAACAGAGTATTGACTGAACATTGTGCAAATAATGCAGAGTTACACTTACAATCGCCATGCAATCCCTACCAAATGTTCCGTGTATGATGGATGGATGAAATGAGTTTATACAGTCCTAACATCTTGACACAATTTGAATATCTTTCTATAATTTTTACAAGCGTGAATCAGATCTGCAGAGCTTGTATTTGTATCGGAAATACCTTTGCATGCAATCTGTACGGTGTACATTCTAAGACACTGCCCTAATTTGACAGTTCTGATATTTTCTTTTAGTGCATGATTCGTTGGTGGAGCATTAGCATAAACTTTATCTTTAACATAGCCCCAAAGGAAAAGTCTAATAGTGTTAAATTGCACGATCTCAGCGGTCAATTGAGGTCTCCATTTCGAGAAATCACACGTCCAGGAAAATTATCTCGTAATAGAGCCAATGTTTCACTAGCTGTGTGGCATGTAGTGGCCGTTCTACTGAAAATAAACGTCGTCCATAGGATCGATTTCAGGCAAAGAAAAGCTAGTCAACATCGTTCGGCAATGAAACGGTCGCACCAGCATCATTTTCGAAAAAAAAAAAAATGGCCCAATGACACCGCCACCCTAAAAACCGCAAAAAGGGTCACTGGTTGTGGATGGAGAGATTGTTCCACTATTTCTCTTGGGTTTTCTGAGCCCCAGATGCGACAGTTTTATTTGTTTACGTACTCAGACAAATGCAAATGAGCCTCATCACTCAGAATAATTTTGTGTAAAAAATCATGATCTTGTTCATTCATTTCTAGCACCAAATCAGTGAGTGTCGGCATTGTGCTGACTTCAATTCTTGTGTCAACTGGACCTCTTATAACCATATAGGTCAAGATCTTTATGCAAAATGCGGTGCAAAGTGGTTACGGATAGGCCCAATTCCTGTGGTCGTCTCGAAATGGGACACACCTGGGTTTTCAGTTACACTCTCATCTACGGCGGTAATATTTTCAGCTGACTTTGCCGGACAAACACGAGACGTTCAAATTGATCGATTAAATTCACTATAGCTGTGCGAGAAAGCGCTTGATGGTGACCAAAAGCAGTGCGAACTTCCACCGTTTTTGTATTGAAATTCCACTAATTCACCACGTTGTGCAAGTGTGTATCGATCCTAGTTTTTACTTACCAAAAGTCATCGCAAAGATAGTTGAGTGTTGACAGTTCAACAGTGGCGCGAAATTTAAAATTACACCTCTTGTTGAATGACCCTTTATAAATAAATATTTTGACGTTAACAGCTCAATGGCCTAGCTTCTCACAGACACTCGTGCTGTGCGCCGCACGAATGGTTGGGGCCTGCAGTTTCATGCCGTTTCCGAAGAGCAATTTTTTCGATCGAGACAAGCTTCTCATGACAGTTTTACTCTCCGATATTTGTCAGACGCTCGCAAGAGGTGGGACCATGAGAAATATATTTTTTTTATGTTTTCTTGGATTCGAACCTTGAACCTCTTGTTCTCTTCTCTTCCTTACGGCGAAGTAGAAGGATCATAACCCTCCCACTTTACTGCTACAGAGACCCTTTTTGACTTTAAGGGGCATTTGATCATGAACGGATCGTGAACGTCAACGTAACATCATATTAAATGGAATGATACGACAATTTATTTCCGAAAATTTGAATATAGTTCTAAGGAATTTATGGACAAGGATATAACACAAATTTCTTAAATCTTCAGCAAAAATACCATTTTATGTTTTCAGAAAAAAATCCCCATATGCCATTTACCTACAAAAAGTCTTCCCGAAGGACTATTTAAACAAAACGCCACTCTACGTAGAGACATAAAATTCATCTAGAAACGAATCACGGAAACAGAATTAAAACTGACTTTTCATTCCCGACTGCACTGCTCTCAAAGTACTAATGGAAAAAGTCCCATTCATACTCGTACAGTCATCTTCTTTCGGACCTAATGAAAATATCTCCACTCAGCGCACGAAGTCCTTTTTAATATGAACAGAAAAAAATGTGTTGGTTTTTTTTTCGCCCGAGTCTTTTCAATGACAAATTTTAATCAAGCCTTCGAATTCGAGTGCACTCATACGAAAAAGTCATAAAAATGCACAACTTTACGGCACACAGAAGTTCCTCCATGAGACAGAGAAGGTACAATAATAATCCATTCTCTGCGCGCCACAAGAATCAAAAAACAAAAAAAAAAAAACAAACAAATCTTTAATATCACCACAAGAATTGCAATTGCAGCAGAGATGAAACTCAGAGGTGCAGGAGAAAAAAAAAGACGGTGAAGCCTCTCACAGAAATTCATGCATGTTGGGCAAATAGAATACCAGCCTCCCGGTCTCCTCCAGCTACGTCGCGCCGCCCTAACAAAATGTCCTTTTGTGCATAGTGCAAACATCACAAACCATTCAGCCCACCTGCTGAACTTGTGCTAGCTCGTGTTTGTCCTTTCTTCTCATCTGATGACAACACACATCCACCTAGGTTGAACTTCCTCTCGGCCCTAATCTCCTGCGCTCAACCAACGACCTATTGTTCATCTGGCAACAATAAAACCTTAGAGCAAACGGAGAAGGATCCTTATGTAAATAGTTGGTGACTGCAGAACAGGCCTTGGTTCTGGTATGGATTAGGTTAGACTAGAGTTGGTTACAAGGAGGACGCACCGTAGGCATTCTAGTCACCCGTTGAATTGTGTGTATGATATGTGCATGCTGGGGTGGCTGGAGGCGCGGCATTTTTTTTTTGCAGTTACTCGTATAGACGTGTGGGCAAGTGATGAGTAAAACGGAATGCATTGACAGAAGTCAAGTTACAATGGTGTCAGGGAAGAAAGTACAGATACCTTTGTTGGAATGATAATTATGAGTTGAGGGCTATTATCCTGTTTCACCAATCTTTACTGAACCAGTTTGTTTCATTCACCTGGTGTATCTATTTATATCAAATCGAATTCATTAGTAACGTATTCGACGAAGGTTTAGCCTTGGAATGACCTTTCAAATGGTTTCAAAATCCTGGCAAAGACATTGATTGAGACACAGAACGTACACGTTTTGGAAAATACTCAGTTACAGAAAAATGGGTAAAGCTCAACAGCAAGCGCTACATCCCATCGCAATTTTCACAAAGAAAAAAAAAAATAAATAAGGGCACACCTGAAGAAATTATTTCCAGTCAAATATGAACGAAGAAGTAATGTGGAATACCAGGCAAGAACCTACAAAGTTATTAGAGACTGTGTCGAGTTTACCGGGCTTTTTGTCGTTCTTCCTCTTTAAAATACTACAACGCTTTAGAGTTCAAATAACTTGGAACATACATAGACAATACCATGAGATACTCGTACTCAAATCTTATACAGCTGATAGGCTCTTCAAAGCACCATACCGAGAAGAGTACTCAGAACTAAAAGAAATAAAAGTAGGTGTCCCGCAAGGAAGTGTTCTCGGGCCTGGATTATTTTTATTATATACCAGCGATATACATATGGTGATGCCAATAGTATTTTTGATGTTGGGGCTATATTTAGTAAAAATGGGTGCTAGATTGGATTCAAAGTTTAATTGGTATTCTTAGTTTGTCTAGTACTACGGAAGGTATTTTTATAGTAGGGGTGGATGGACATGTAAAACTGTATTCACAGACTGAAGAATACGAGTATGTTCATAATCCCCTGACATTGGACTGTATGACATGGTTGTAGGGTTTGTTTGGTGTTTTGGCTGTAATCGATTGCGTTGTTTTTCTTATGGAAGTGACTTGTAATGGTAAAGAATGTAATGCATTACTGGGGTATGCACAGATTATAGAAGACTTAATATAATAAACAAAATATCGTCTATTGTAGTTGTCCTGGCGATTCCTGCCTTAATCATTAAACTAGGACTCTAAGTTTATCCCTTGCTATTCACAGGAATTAGTGTTTCACCAAGCAATTGTTCAGGAGCAAAGAAGTTCGACGAAGAGAAATTTACGACAACACATGAGGCGATCGTGTAGAAGGGACGTTCTTGTGAATGAAGCAGAATAAGTCGCATTAGCCAAAGATCTGAGGCTAATATATGATATTACACGGGGGAGAGACAAATAAGGGAATCTTCTCATTACTCCACCGAAGAACAACTTTCATTTGCCTGGAATTTTAGATTCCCCAGCTCTGCCCAAGTATCATTCGTTAACACCAACATCGTCAGAAAACGATGCCACCGGACTCCATTCTCAGTCCATAACGCTCGACGAAATAGATAAGGCTATTAACATCCTTAAGATCAACAAAGTCACTGGAATCGATCAGATTACCACTAAAATGTTGAAGGCATGCCCTTGAACATCTGCGAAAATCCTTTATCATCTGCTTGCCCAAATTTGGGAAAAAGATACCTAAAAAGGGCGATCTCTTGCAATCTCGAGACTAGAGAGGCCTCATGCTGCCCCGTCCAAGGTACTGATAAGAGTGCTGTTTAACAGAGTAAGGAAGTAGTCTGACTGGTATGCTACTATCCGAAATTAATACACCAGTTTCCGCCGAACCGATCCTGTGTAGACCAAATTAACACCTTAAGGGTCATCTAACTATGAAATGAATGGCTCATGGCTTTGTGACCGCTTTTCGTAGGCTACCGCAAAGCTTTTGACAGTATATCCCCCGTGAATGATCTGGGATTTCTTCAGACGAAAGCAGCAATCCGCTTGATCGTCGTGCAGTATGATGAGTTTAAATGTAGTGCACAGCACAAGGGGATGCTGTATTCGCCATATCACACATCTTCTTTCTATCTGCACTGAATGATATGCTAGGTATAGTATCTGGTGAAGTTTCAAAGACTGCCAAGAAGATTTCGACTTTGCTGATGACATATGCTTGATATCTTCAAAGCAAATAGATGTACAAAACAATCAGAGGAGGTTGGCTTACAAATGAACCCTTCCTAAACAAAAAAGCATGAAAATAAATGCAGCCAATCTCAAACTTAGTTTCAGCACTGGAAACTCCAGCATCGAAGGTGTTGACAACTTTACCTATCTGAGCAGATATTTGGATGGGATAAGAGAGGATGTACTGCCAAAATGAAAGGGGCCTTTGCCCCATATTAAATCGGTTCTGCGACACGTAGCGGATCACCATATTGCTGGCGAATAAATTTGTAGTATTCATCCACAAGGGCCTAAGATGCATTCTAAAAATTTGGGTGCCCAATACAATTTCAAATGGCGACTCGCATCAGTTACGAGTATGTCATCAGATGAAGCAAATGAAACCAAGCTGTGCAAATTGGGCTTAATCGGGGTATACACTACGGAAACCAAAGGATATGGCACCAAACTCTAGAATGGAATCCTCAAGGTAGCAGAAAATCAGGAAGACCGAAAACGATATAGAAGAGAACTCTGGTAAAGAAAGTACAGGAGTGGTGGCGATCGAGATACCTTGGAACTTTTGGTAAAAGGGTCAAAGGACTGTAATAAATGGCTCTCCCCAGAATCCAGTAAACCTGGACTGCCACCTGGGTAGTATACTCGTATCTTTTTGTTTTGTTCATTGCACTCGGTATACAGAGGGTGGATTTTAGTCGCCTACATGCCTACCTCGGGTATATTCTGACCCCTACCCGAAGGGGGTAGAAAGTACTGGAGTGAGGAAAGAAGTGGGTGAAGTTGAAGTCATCGCTGAAGACTGCATTCGAAAAGAACATTATACTATACTGTATGTACATATACATATACATGTGTCCAAACAACGATATCGTAGATGTTTACAAATCACCTCCAAGGACCATCGTTATACTCGTAAAAATAAAACTGATACAGTCTCTGCACTTGTTAGCCATATCGTTTTGTAAAAACCGTCGACAGAAAGAATAAATAATGAAACCAGTATCTAAAATTTGGAAACATCATATATACTGTACTTTTTTTGTAATTTCAGTTTTTATTTTCCCACGACGACCTTGTGCTGAGTTTGCAACAACTGACAACAAAGAGTCTGAAAGAGTTTAGTCTGCCTTCAGGATGTAGACTTCTGAGAGTCAATATGAAAGTGTACAACCACATTGTCGCCACAGAATATCAAGCTATAGGCGATCCTTAGTCATAATGACTACCAACCAGCAGGAAAAAAAAAAAACACACACAAATACCTTTCTATGTACGAAGGCGCATGAAATAATTCCTGGTACGAGTATGAGACAAAAATTACTTCTGCGGCGTAGTCTCGCAGATAAAAGCACAATTTGAAGAGATGCGTAAATATTTGTCATTAAGCAGCGGCAGCATCATCGACATCATTAAACGAGCCATAGGGAGAAAGAAGAAAGAAAAAAAAAAAAAATTCAAATAAAGAACAAAAGTGCCTACATGCACAAGAGATAATGTCAAAGCGGGTACATCAACCTCAACCCATGATATGGCCAACACCATCGTCATCGTATCTGTCGCCGACTTCATATATCTGCCGACAGTTGTGATTTAAAATGCTTTGCTTAGCTCTCAAAGTGAATTGTGGATAGTGGCCTCAGCGGGTGTGTTCAGTTGTTGCAGAGGGTTCTAGAGGATTTGTGGTTTTTCGATGAAGAGTCTTACCGGATAGCATAAGTATTACTCGTATATAAGTACGTATTAAGCTCTTTGCGTATTTAGTGCGATGCAGTGTCGGCTGGTGACATATGGGCTCGGGGGTTCACATTACTAAAAAAAATACGTATGCACTGAAAAGTCCGGCGCTTGGGATAGCTACACGTTTCGAAAACCAAATAAAATCAGCATCTATCTTATAAAGAGTTTCAAAATATCATCAGATGCAGAGTTTGCGAAATATTCACACTGAACCAGGATTTTATTTATTCATTTTCGGGTACAGTCGGATATTTTGGAAGATTGTCTACCTTCAATTCTTGAAAATTTGGAAAAATTCGGCATCGATCTTGTGGAGAATTTCAAAGTCTTAAAATTTCGAATATAATAAATTTTTTCATAGTTTGCGAGATATTCGAAATTAAATAGGATTTCCATTAACCGTAATCCGAAGGTACATACAAGTACTCGTACAGCATACCCATATTTGAAATGTCAACTCAGCAAGCTTTTACCAACGCCGTACTTGTTATGAACGAATTTCGCTACGATTACGACTTAAAAAACTCATCGATTGCTGAAGCGAATTATATTATGGGAATTGTGCTTTTGGTACACATTAGTAGTGCACAATTGCTTTTCGTGTAAAAGCAATGTACATAGCTATGCCCGAGGCAGTTCTTTTCACTAAGAAGAGATCAATTCCTACCTTCAGACCCCCAAACATCGGTGGTACTGAACTAAGTATCTCAAGTTCAGCCCGATACCTGGGCGTAATTTTAGATTCCAAACTGAACTGGAAGGATAACACTGCCGAACGCATCAAAACTCCTTTAGAATTATCGACGACTGCAGCGTCTTTTAGGCCGAAGCCATTATACAGGCTGCGATTATACGCGAGAGTAATATCGTTGGTAAAACGATAACTGTCTATATAGACAGCCAGGCAGCCATTAAGGCTCTGGACTCTGCTGTAATTAGATCAAGGCTTATGAGAACCTGCAAATCGGTCTTAAATAGAATCCAGAGCCAATGCGGTGACCCTCTGCTGGGTTCCAGGGCATATGGATATCGAAGGAAATAAAAGGATGGATTCATCTAGAAATATGCGCAACGGCCAGGGCCCTATGGCCGGCCTTTAGCAAGAACAGATCAACCGCTCTGGTGAAACTTAGTCGTTATAATACACGGGTCGTTTCTGGAATAATTACTGTTCATTGTGCCATTGGAGTTCACGCTGAGCGACTCGGTGTGCTACATAACGACTACTGTAGAAACTGCAGGGGCGAAGAAGAAATTGAATCAGTTCGTCACCTGCTGTGTGATTGTCCTGCCCTATGGAGGACTTGGGTAACATAGAGCTTACGGACCTCCTGAGATTTATATCATTATCTGGGTGGTTCTAACAGCGGACTTTTTAACGTTTCCAGAGTTAAACGATTGGGCACAATGGACCCGAATTTATTGGTCTAAGTGAGCAGTGACTCTATTTGTCACCCATCTACCTAACCTACACTAATGTAGCTATGCATTATACTCGTACGGAGGTTCGGACTTTGTGTCTCTAAATACGGTCAAGATTCAGCGGAAAAATGAGGCCAAATGAAGGAAATTTTTTCTCCTAATTTTATTTAAAAAAAAAAGACTAAATTTGATTAGCCGGGCTACAGGGCTAAGAGGAGATTTTCAAACTTTCCGTGCTAGATTCATCCAAAAAGGTTAAGAGTCTGAGTCCTGGTGGCCAGGCTGTAGTGGTAATGTCATCGCTTGTCACGCTGGAGGTTCACGGTTCAAATCCTGATGTCAAGAATCATCTATTTATTTCATACGAAATAAATGAAAAATTCGATCAATTGCAAAAGCTTATGTTAACTGTACTTCAAAGGCATAACATTGGCAGTAGGGTGGTGGTATGGCTAAAATGCAACTTGATCGTGATGATGACATCAGGAGGACGGGAAAAAATACTGTGAATCATAAGCAACGACAATAACAGCAAAACAAAAATACTCCCCAGTTGGAGTTCACTGAAACTTATTACCAGCTGAGTTTCAAACCAACTACACCAATCTGACTTTCTCTCTGTCCCTTTCCACAAAAACGCCCGTGTCCTAAAAAAGATAGTATAAGGGTATTCATATCCCCTTTAACATGTGCAAATTTTTAAAAAAAAGTATAAACACACACACTTACTTTATTTTAGATGGCGCTAAAGTTCGGGGTGGACATGAGCCTCAACTAACAAGCGTATCCTGCCAGCTCGATCTTTTTCTATCCGCCTCCTGGTTTGCACACAAAGTTGGTTGAGGTCTCTTTCCACTTGTGCGCCACCTTAGGTCAGGTCTGCTGACTAGATCGATGACGCTGTACAATCGGTATAATTCGTCGCTGTATGTTCTCCCCATTGATACAAACGGGACCAAAAATCATTTGAAGAATTTTTCTTGCAAAACAAACAAAAGTGTAACATCCATGCAGACCTAGGATGATGAGGGTTTTATATAAAGTCACCTTAGTTGTCCGTGAGAGGGCTTTGCAAGTCCATTGCCTTTTTAGACCAAAGAAACAGTGGTTAGCAAGAGCAATTCGTCGCTTTATCTCTGCGCTGGTGTCATTGTTTGAAATTACAGCGGAGCCTACATAAAGTCTATGACTATTGTGACGTTCTGTTTAAGTCGCCTGTGTTGACTGTCCTTTTTTTGATGACAGCATATATTTTGTTTTGCCTTCGTTAACTGCTAAACCCGTTTTCGATGCTTCTGTTTCAATATTCCCGAAAGCACCACTGACATCCCGCTGCGTTCTTCCAATTATGTCAATATCATCGGCATACGCGAGTAGTTATACAGGCTTTTGAAAAATCGATGTTAGCCTTAGAATTTTATAATCCGTTTATGATGATGTTCTGTTATCTAAGGCATCGGTGATGTTGCTACTGACCTTGATGAAGCAGCGTGAGTACTCAATCGTCATCCTGCACAGGCGGACGAGTTTGGCAAGGATGCCAAAACTAGATATGTCTCTGTATAGCTTGTCTCTGTATATGCTTTCATAGGGGACTTTAAAATCGATGAAAAGGTGGTGAATATAGACTTGGAGTTCATGGGTTTTTTCCAAGATCTGTCGCAATGTGAATATCTTATCTATGGTGAACGTTCCTGGCCTAAACCACACTAATGTGGACTAATCAAATTGTTGACGAAAGGTTTAAGGCGTTCACATAATGCGACAGATAGGATCTCATAAGCCATGTTGAGGAGACTTATACCTCTGTACGAGTAGTTGGTACACTTCAGAGGGTCTTTTTTCTTGAGGATCGGGCAAACGATGCTGAGATTACATTCGCCGGGCATACTTTCATTCGACCATATCTTACAAATGAGTTGATGTATGTTTTGTACCAAATCATCCCCAGCTGCTTTAAAAAGCTCGGCAGTTAGATCGTCAGCAGCCTTGTTGGATTTAAGCTTATATATTCCTACTTTCACTACACTTTGGTTGGATGGACAGAATTGTTGATCGTTATCATCCGGGTTGAATGGAGTAAGCGGAGTTTTAATCGCCATCGCCGTATCTGCAGAAGTGATCTGTGACTCTACTACTAGATTTCCTTTTTCATCTCTACAGGTTTCTGTTCGGGCTTTGTAGCTTTTTCCAACACCATTCTTGCTATAACACTTCTCCATTGACTGGATCTCACTATATAGATACTATAGATACTGATACTATAGCCAGTGGTTAATGCTAGAATACACAATCGATTGTAGATACCTTTGAATAATTATACGCATTATTGTGATATGTCTTAGGATCGATATAAAAACGTGCTCTAAAATCCATTATGGATATCACTTTCCAAGTTCCAAGTACATTAGAATCAAAACCACACCCTTGAAGGTTGTCACAAATTAAGAAAAAAAAGTTCTCAACCAGTTAGGGGTATAAATTTCTTCAACTGATGTCGACTCACCCCAAAATTTATTAAAACCAATACTTAAGGTCAGAACCATATCAATTACGTTTTAATCGAATTCATTTCCTCCACCCAAAATCAAAGTTAACTTTCCTTAATTTGAAAGCCATGTGACAGTTTGCTACATCGTTCGATAGTTTCCTGTCGACCATAATTAGTAAACCCTCAGAGTGACACTCCGAAACTAATTCACCTTTGCCGGAACAAATTGATGAGCGACACGAAAAGTTGTACTCAGGCCGTACTCAATATTGACAAGGACACGGATCCCATTTATATAGTGGATAAGGATTAATGAAAGGTGCACCGAAGTCACTCCGTCAGTTTGTTGGACATTTCGTGACTAAGTTCCATCGATTTGGGTTTCCCGGGGATGGGTTAAACTTTTTTTTTTTTGTTACTTCATTTGTTCTGCAAAGTTACTTGCGATATAATTAAATTTAGTTCAGTGCACTGGTGGTGGTCGAACTGGGACAATTTGTCTAGATTGCCTAACATACGAGAAGATAATTGCAAACATTAACCTAATTAACCTCTCACGGAGAGTTGGAGGAGGACTCACGTTTCCATTTATTTAAGTACAGCAAACAGCAGCTGCATGAATTTGCTGACGTTTCTGTCAAGTATGCACCTCATTACACAACGAGTTTACACTGTTAACATTGCAAAGTGTTTAACCAACGACTCAGCAACTAAAAGGCTCTCTTGTGCTGGTTACTTGCACCCTGACATAATTATCACAGTCTAATGCCGACATTTGATGACTCCCTGCCACACTACTCAGACGTTGTACCAGACTGTAGAATGTTCTACCATTAAACTTACCACCAGAAGGAAGCAGAAGGAAGGAACATTTTTGGATCAGCAGTTTTTTTTTTTTTTGTTTTAAAGGTATACTTATGTACTCGTACATAGGTTGAAAGAAAATGAAAAAAAGGAGGATGCCAAGTTGGAGTTCGGATCATAGATTTCTATGGAAAATTTTCACTTTTCAGTTATGTTGCGCTATTTGAGTTTAAATTTGGTACTTGTTGGTCAAAGATTGATGCGTGTTTGGAATGACCGTACTTAAATCAAAACTGCAGATTCCCTTATGCAGTAGAAATATGATTTCGTCTGTGTCTGCATGTACATATGTCTATTGTTGCGTGCATTTACCCTCCCTTCGGCCCTTCGCTTTCACAGTTCCTAGGCTCCTCGTTGCTCGCTGCTCGCTCCTCTAGACACAGTTGCTGCATCATGCTTGTGATGGCATTTGGCCAGATAATACGCTAATCACTTCCCCTGACACAGTTCTGAAAGCGCAACATACTCTCAATGATGCGATTCTGTGCACCGAGTTCATCCGTCTCATATACGTTTTCCGATTCGTCACTGGTGTCTATATGGGGGACGCGTACACACAGATTGACTTGCCTACAGTTGCCGATGATGTCTACTTAACTCCATTCCATTATTTCAAAACTGGGCCTAGTACTGAGCCTTGGGAAATCCCTCCCGTGATTTTGTGCTTCTTAGGCCCCTCTGTCACCGAAGTAGCTGCCTATTATTCTCAGTAGGTAGTAAGGTATGTGCAGGTAGCTTAACGAACTCACTATGCGGCTCCATCTAGCTAAGTTGAATGCGTTTTTGACGTCGAATGTTACGACGGTGCAGTACTGCTTTCTTCCTCATAACCATATTTGTCCCGTGATTCCTTCACCCGCAATGTTCACAATGTCCTATTGTCCTTCGGCGTATTATCTGTACGATGACGGTTGCTCAGGTGGCTTGTTATTTTTTGGGACGATCACTAATCGCTGCCTTTTTCATTATTCATGTCGTGTAGAGGCGTGTGAAGATCTTTGGTCTTGCTTTGATGGGTAATTTTAGCACGAAGTTCGGGATCTCGTCCATTTCTGGAGTATTGCTGCTCTCTATTATTTTTGCGGCTTCTGGGACTTCCGCAGTTGTGACTGGTGGTATTGCCTCTACTACTTCAACTGCTCTTGATGGCAAGGTGAATCCATTTTCCATTGAGAAAAGTGCACTGCACCGGGTATGTGCGGTGCGGCTTCTGTGCCATTCTTTAATTTTTTCATAACTATTTGGTACGCGCCTCCGCATGGGTTGTGCTGTTGCTCCATCCCGAGCGCCTGAAAGGATTCACTTTTAATTACGAAGTTGTGCCCTTTTTTCCTCTGAAACTGTTCTCTCAGTATTACGTACTCGTCTGTACCTCTGCTTCTGGCTCTCTGCTGATGCCTGCGCATTCTGAGACAGTCTGCTCGAAGATTGTAGATATAGTCGTTCCACCAGTACACATGTGCCCACCCGTTTGCTTTTCCCTTGCGGCTGCATTGCATCCTCGGGATAAGGACATTTGAGACCTCTTTGGCTTGTTCTTCTGTCGTGCTTCCTACTATGTCCATGTTGCTTAGCCTGTACTCGAGCATTTCGGTGTCTACGTGTTTTGTTTTTCACCCCAGCCTTTGTACCTTTGGGGGAAGATTGCTATGTTGCGATCGATGTTGTTCTCTTGTTTCAAAGACGATGGCGCAGTGATCGCTGTTTGTATCAAGTCTGAGACTTTGCCATTTCATTCTCCTTGTAATGCATCTACTGGCGAAAATCAGAACGATGTAAGAACGCGCTCTACCATTGTCGAAGGTGTGCTTCCAATAGAGCTTCGCCTCTTCTATTTGACATGGTACTATTCCACTCGACCGCCCATGCGTTAAAGTCTCCGGCTACGATGGTTGGTGATTATCCTCTTACTGTGTGGTGTGCGGTCTCATAAAAGTGCATTAACGGACAAACTTTTTTGAAGAAAATGGACGGACAGTTACTGTGAATGGAGCACGATATTTAGAGATGCTGGAAAAGTTTTGTTTTTCCATAGCTGCACCGAAAACGAATTCCTTTTAACTCGGTGGATAACACGGACCTAATGGCAGTACTAGAGTGAACATATTCGAATGAAATAATCCCATGCAAGCAAACATTTCGTTGGTCCACAAAGTTGCCAGACGCAACAACAGTAACTGGGGGAAGCATTAGCATAATTCATTATCCATCCTGTACGAGTATTATAGGATGTGGCTTTAACGCTGATCAGAATTACACGACTTGAAGGTACTCTTAACTACAGTCGATTCATCTCTCCCTTGGCTTGGTACTAAAGAATCGTACCACCTTTCCAGGCTATCAAATGCAGCAGTTGGGTCTATGAATGTCACATACATTTTTAAATTGCCTAATTTCCTTCTTAAATGTGAGTCATCATTGCCTGGTTGCGACTTCCTTCCAATTTCAGTTTTTTCTTGATTTTCTATCCGAAAGATCAAGGCACGGTTGACAATCTTATTTCCTTCAGGTTGACTCTGAGTTTCGGTGCAGCTATTCGTGTGCTGTTGCCAAGTTTTCGCAACAAGCTGAGGACTTTACGGCTGGAGTGAGTAGAGCTAATGTTTTCGACCGCGTTTTGCTTTATTTCGTTTCACTGAGAGACTTTCGCAGTTTGTCTGCATTTTCCGGATCCAACTCTGTGGAAGCCATCACTTTCTCCTTAGACTATACTTCCCACAAACTTCTTCTTGACGATTAAACAAACGACGTCCATCCATATAATGTTAGTGTTTAGATCGCTCGTGACCCTGTCGCAAGAATCATTTTTGCTACCATCTTGGTAGCGCTATACACTCGATAGTGGGAATTTGTGAATCGATTTTGAGGATTTGGAGAATCCTTTTTCGCAGCTGGTGCTTACGTTGGTCTTGAATAATCTTTGCCCGCCTGGATTAGAAAGCGTGCGCATATTTTTTGCGCCAAGAGCGATATATAGGTGGTTGACTCCTAGGCTATACGGGTGCCAATCCTCATTAATCCGCCAACAACTCCTTCCTTAAAAATTCTGACTCAAGACCTGAGCTTCGAATATATCGATATACTTAGTAGGACACTAAGTAGTTAACATTGGTTTAAACTGTAGGTGCTCCCTGGAAAATTTCCTTTTTCCATCTCTCATTTCTGGTAGCGTAGTTCACCATGTGGATGTGAGCAAACATTTTAACTAATGCAAACTAGAATTTCAACATGTAGCCCCATGGCCGGCTATACCTTCCTAACTTTCACTCAAATCTCTTCGTTTCATCCAGATCCTCATCAGTTGGACGTTTTCTTTTTAATTGTCATCAAAGTGTCTACATAATGAACCGACTGCAGTTCTTGTTAAATTTTGCCACATCATCAGCGAGAGATGAGTACAGTAGTAGTCGACTGCAATGTAAAGCCAACCTGAAAAATCATCCAAGGTGGTACATAAACTCTATCTACTGACATCATTTGAAAATCCGTCCATCCAACGACTACGTCCCTCCCACAAAACAGAATAACAGTGCAGCGAGGGTGAAATACAGAACACCCCAAACAACAGCAGAGGCGAACCATTATTTTAGCATTTTTCTTTCGTCCTTCAACATTGGAGTTCCCCATTCCCATCAACTCAAAATGGTTATACTGTCAGCCTTATCTACTCATTCAGATGTACAACCAATAACATTTGGACGGGGGTAGATTTTGTGGGGCGATTTATCAGCAGAATCTCTTGTTTTCCGGTTAAAATGAGATGTCAAGTTGCATCGACCTCGAGATTCTCCTCAATGGAGAGGAAATTATCCTTTAACTCACTTCAACCTATTTTCCCCATCCGAAGTTGGAACACCATCAAAACTATATTCGATAGGCAATTCTGCTATGATCGCGTGTGTGTGTTTGTGAACACATTTAGAGCCGATTATAAAGCATTTATTTCTGAGCTAGATACGAAATTGTCCTAGAACGCTTTGTAGGAAATCCTCTGCCGGAATCCTTTACTCAATCAGATGTAAAAATGGAATTGACATAATTTATAATTCATATACTCTTCTTTCTCTTATGGGGCATCACTTCGGCCTTGTGTGAATGTCCAACATGTCCTGTTCGCATGATTTTGCACATAAATTCCTTTAGTTTTACAGTGAAGGGTTATATTTAACTGACAGCGTTGTTATTGCAAATGGTTTCAGCCAATGAAAGGATACCTAGACATTTTTCAAGAGAGGTATTTAAAATTTACTGCGAATGGTTATACAAGACACTGAACTTTGACAGATAGCCGCTTTCAAGCAGAGATAGTTTAACAAAAATTTTCACTGCGGAAATAACGTTCACGTAATCCGAAGCGTAATAAGTGGTAATTAGCTACTCATACGATCCATAGATATTAATGTAATGTTGTCGATTGTAACTGTAATTAGCAATACATTTTTATTTAGCATAACAATAAACTGTTCTACTGTTTCAGATAAAATAAATTTTGGAGGTAATGGTAATGAATAGAGTCATCTTATATGTCACAAGTAACCATTACTTATCATTACCCACAATTCCTCAATTATTTTTATATGCACATACAATAGCCATCAATTTATGAGAATAATAGGTAATTACGAGTAATTACAATTAATCGATAAACTGAAGTACCTAAGTAAGGTCACAGGTAATGTTAGATTCATCGCTTAAAGTATTTATTGTTAATTATATGGATACGTATATTTCTGTTTCGTTTAATTTAATGGTACGGTTAACGAATACAAACAAATATACATTTTGGATTATTATTTATAAAATTTATTTGCTTATATGGTAAGCATTTAAAAAAAGGTGGTTTATTGAAAGTGACAGCCTTTTGCTTTGACACGGGGCTAATATTGAACTCAGCCACTGCTGAGTTGTTTTCGCTTTATGTGCTGGAGCAGAGCCTTGTTAAAAAACTTATCTCGCTCAATTAAAAAGGGTAGTCGTCAAGTCTTTAGCGACGCCTTCTAGGATATCTTTTTGATACACCATTGCCTCAGTTTTAACTCTTTTTTTCGCAAAAATTGAAAGCAGGGGAGAGTACGATAACTTTGCCGCCAAAAATTGATAACGGTTTTTTTATAGAGGAGGTAGGGTCAATTTTAGAAAAAAAATTACTTAAAATGAAAAAAAAAATATTAAAAAAACAACGGCAACACCTACAATGAAGTACTATACCGGTTTTGAAAGCCAGAAACCTGTTCTTTAATCTTAAATTTAAATTAAATAATTTATGTCAATAGTTTTTGAAAAATTCGCATGCAAACACAAAATTTTGATAAAAAAAATGAAAAAAAAGTTTAGACCAAATTTAAAATTAATATTTTTGTTTTATTTTTTGGCATTGACGTGGTCTTTCTTTGAGGTAAGTGAATGAAAAATAGATTAAACGTCTGGCAGGCCCCTATATCAACAGTTTTCTTAATTAACAGTACCCGGGTGGCCCGCTCCGCGGGATTAAGGGATTTTAGCTCTCTTTTCGCATGCGGCAGGTCCCGCTCACGCAACTTCGTTGCTCCGCTCGGGGTAGGTGCTTTTCGTCAGGCAGGCCCCTATGTCATCAATACTCTTCATCTTCAGTACTTCTTTTTTTTTAATTTTTTTTATCAAAATTTTGTGTCTGCATGCGAATTTTTCAAAAACTATTGACATAAATTATTTAATTTAAATTTAAGATTAAAGAACAGGTTTCTGGCTTTCAAAACCGGTATAGTACTTCATTGTAAGAGTTGCCGTTGTTTTTTAATAATTTTTTTTTTTTTTCATTTTGTCATTTTTTTTTCTAAAATTGACCCTACCTCCTAAAAGGGGCGAGATAGACCCCTCCCGTCCCATAGTAAAAAATGCCACAGCAGTAACTCCTTGATGAGGAAGCGGGATGGTGGTAGCGCTGAACCCTAGGAACTGCATTTTTGGGCTTCTATAGATGTTCTTGCATAAAAGACTTTCTAGACGGTGAAAATCTTTTCGTCCTTAAAAAGTATATTTTCGTGGCCATTGTCCGCGTACCAGTACAAGAGTCGCTCGTATCTTCCAAGCTTAATTTGCTTTAAATTAGGCATCAATAGATGTCCAGATAACCAATGAAAGGCTTTCATATTGATAACACCTGAATAAGCCTTGACATGGATCTGGTGGATATGTCCAGCTCTCGCGACATATTTTTCTTTTTTCGAAGAGGATTGCACGATGGGTGCTTGCGCTGGAAGGTTTGTAACAGAATTTATGGCAGGATTAGGTATATTTAAAGAATCTTAACATCCGTAACATTTTTAATAGATAATTTTCCTGGTGAATTCGCACTCGGGTTTTGGTAGCTGTGCTCAAATATTTTGAAGAAAGGTAGTAATTCAGATTTCAGGTAAAATCTCCCACAGTACAGGATAGTTACATATATTTTTGTTCAAACCTGACTGTGTCCCGGAATATAAATCCAAAAGTCCCAAAGGCAAAATGCAGACATCTTGATTCTGATGCAATATTAGTTGTTGCTCGTTTTTCTCCATTTACAAGGCAACTTAAAATGCCAGGGACCTAGTGAGTGGAGAAAATGGTTGCGATATGACAAATATTAGTGGCAGAGTAAACAAACAATTTTATGTTGAAAGGGTAAAGCCAAACAAGGGAAGTCTATAATTTTATTGTCCGTGTACCTCACATTGTTGATAGAGAGATGTCGATAAAAATAAAACGGAACAAAAAATAAGTCGGTGGTGATTAAGGTAGCCGCACAAATGGGGTTAAAAGAACATCATCTAATATGTTCGTAAAAGCTTAGAAGACTGGCAATTTTTGGGATATCTTCAGGATCGGTACTTACTTCTAGCTTGTTATCCTAATTGTATGGTTTAATACAGAAAAAAATACTTTAATACTAAAAAGTAAAGAGATTCTGGTTTATTTAACGATAATACTTGAAAACAGTTGATTGTACAAACAAATTAATAAATTTTTGAAGAGATTTTGTTCGTCTTTCATTTGGCTATGACCACTTTAGTCGAAAGGTCAAATGATAATGAGATATTTTTACAAAACTTGGTTTTGGTACCTTTAATAGTTTTGACAATTTATTTACAACAAATACGTATACCAAAATATATGCTGATTTGAGCTATATCACAATTTTTGTGATTTTTCTACAACTAGTTATCGAACAGCTATCCCAGGATGTTTGCAGGTACCAGTCATGACTGCTAGTACATACTCGTAGCACCAATGTCTGATGTGGAGCCGAGAGAGGAGGATGCTGATAATGTCCTTCTTCTAGCTAATCAAGTCATTAATGTCTATTTAACTTCAGAGTTGCCTGTTAAAAAGCACCACCTACTTATTTATTATAACTGAAATAAAGTCTTAAAGCCATGGGACGGAGGGGGGACGAATGGGTTGAGTTGTTATTTAATAAAATGCATTTAATGTCATAATTCTAAATCTAAAATATATCGATGATTTATAACTGCTTTATCCAAAGAAGTCAAGTCCTTTAACCGCATTCAAATGGAAGGATATTCATTCATCATATACATATGTATGTGTACCAGTGCAGGGTCATCGTGGGCAACATTTTTTAAATATGTTTCTGGTACGTCTTAAGACACTCTACAACGTTGTTCTATGCCCTATTTCGATACGAATAATACTAGCATCACACAGCATAAACATACAATAAAGTAAACCATCTGGGACTGATCGTATGATACCCTATCCTATCTTCTGAGTAGGATGAGATATTCACAATGTCACAATACCCTATTACTCATTTTCGAACACATTGTGAACCTTTTTCTCTACTCAGAGAACATTCTTACGATTTTTAAGAGATTTTACAAAATAATTTGTTACTAAGTGTTTTTCTTAGAAGAAAGTGGGCATGGCTATCGTCATTTGTAACCAAAGATAACGGATTCTGGTGAAATATTCACAAAAAAACTTAACCTTCACCGCAAATAGTTTTGAGAAACCTACATAAATTGAAAATTGGATTTTTGAACAAAACGCCCCCAAAATGTGGGCGTAGACAATGTCAACGCCTATATATTTCCGTAAATATTTTCCAGTTTGTAGTGAAAATATTGAAAATTTCATCAAGTGCGTGTCGGATCTCGCGTCCCATCATTTTAAGTGTTGATTCACTCGCGAAACATATAATTCCCGTTACTACATACCAATGCTGGTGTTTTGGAGTTAAATTGCTGAAGGAAATTTAAAAGAAAAAAATATGTATTTTATATTTTTGGGCTCCTCGGAAGTACAGCTTTAGTTTGATATGTCGCATGATGGGGTCTAAAAATATTTTTGATTTCTTAGGGCACATTATGCCCCACATAAATATTTTTCACAATTTTTTTTTTTGAATCTTTTTGGTCCACCAGGTTCTATTTCCGTGCAAAATTTCAGATCTCTTGGTTAAATGGTTCAAAATTTACAAGGGTGTGACAGACTGATGGTCAGACAACGTGTTAAATCCATTAGTGATTTATACCATTCTAGTACGGAACACTAAAAAACTAAAAAATAGTGGGTGTGTTTGTGGGACGATTTCAAAAAATTCACTGTATTTATGTCACCAGCCCTGAATTTTGATCTAGGTGAATGAAATTTCATACATTAGCTTTATGAGATCCGAAGAAGTAAACATTTTCAAAATCCGCCCACAGAACGTGTCCACTTTTCAAAAAATTTCACTTTTTTCAATATTTTTGCTAAAAATTGAAAAATATTTTTTACATAAGATACAAAGACGTTGTGACTTTCTCTACATTTTGTCTATACATTGCACTTTGCCACGCCCATTCTTTGGGGTCGTTTTATTAAAAGAAACATATTTTGCTTTTTCCAATCTATTGATGGTGATGGGAGAGTCTTGCGAGTATTTAATCAGAATCCATGAGTTTCGTTTAAAAATGGTTATAAGATGTATAATTTGATAGCCACCCCACGTCAAATGTTTTGAAAAAAAAGTTTTTTTTAAACAAAACTCTTGAGAGTTGCCGAAGTATCCTCCGAGTTGCTTTTCAAATTTCAAAACGCCACTCCCACATTATTAGGGGTTGACTAGAGGATGGAAGATAGGGTATCATACAATGCATTCCAGATGGATTGTATCTTATCTGTATGCTTGTTCAAATTATTTAATATATTTCTGGGCTTTGGGAGCCACGCTTAAATTTCCTTCTTTTATTCGCAGTATTTTTTGATGCTGATTACGAATCTGAAAGAATTGTTTGACGGTCGCAATGCGTTTTGAAGTTATTGTCACTTGAAATATCTCTAAAATACTTTCAAGTGTACACAACTTAAGAGTAACCCATAATTTTCGGGGTGGATGAACTCGCTACGATCGCGGCAAAGTAATTTAAACTCCGAAGCATGTCATTTTCGGGCAGTGAAATGTGCATTTCTTTAAAAAAAAATATATAAATATTTCGAGTGGCAATTATTACAAATTGACTGTAGAGGTCAGGATAGAATTTATGTTTGAGTTCGAATGTCCGAAAATTATTAACTTCGAGGTTTAAAATACTTGATGCTAGTATAAATTAATCACGAAATGCACGATATGCATTTTGATTTGAACGCCCATTTTCATAATAAGCCTGAATAACTTTAACGCGTTGCTCGATTGTGTATCTTTCCATGGTTCAAATTGAGTTAGTCTGAAATTGAGAAATGTCAAATGAAATGCAGAAAAAAACTTGACGTTTAGGTGTGGTTCACATTCAACATCGGCCCTTAAAATTTAACCACCCTTTATGTAGATAATGTCTGGGATAGACATAAGAAGCGAGTGAAGCTAATGCGATTCCTCAAAACTCTTCGCGAAAGACAAGTACCGATGTACCAAATTTTCGAAATCATCTATAAATAATTAACTTTCCATACGTGTTATACCCTGTCCCAAAATTATAAATATCTGTGATAATCATCAAAAGCTAACTAGATTTAGCCATGTCCGTCTGTCAGTACAAGTGTACAAATCCAACCGCAAAAAATAAAAAACAATATTTCTTCTAGAAATTGAAAAATATTTACTTCACGAAACATATAGTAGACGTTGCCATTCCCTACAATTTGTCTATGCAGTATGCAGGCCAACGCCTACATTTTGGGGGCGTTTTTTGTGGAAAATCCGTCTTTTGCTTTCACAAAGCTATTTACGGTGATGGTTAAGTTTTATTGTGAACTTTGGTTACAAATGACGACAGTGTAGCTGGAAATTAAATGGTAAAATCTGTTATAAATTCAAAAAATGTACTCCGAGTAGAAAGATGTTCTAACCCCAATGGTTGGGTTAGAAGATAGGACATCATACGACTCAGACGGATTGTAACTTTTCTATTTGTTTCATTATTCTTTTTGGGTTTTTGAATTTTAATATAACAAACATATTCAAAATAGTGAACGACCTCGAACATTATATTGTTTGTTGTATCTAACGAACGTTTACTCTTATTTTATTTTTCATTTTCTGTTTCCAGATTATCTATGGTAAGGTCTCCTAGAACGTAACCTCCATGATATTCGATCCATCACAAGATCGATGGTGCCTTGCTTGACAGAGCCATGTTACTCTGGGTCTGCCTATTTCTCTTTAACCTCCTTCAATGTGAAGCGGTTTCTGTACAGCGTGCGAATATTTTCAAAGTATAACGGACGTCCACTCTACGTATATATGTATATATGTGACCCCCAGCTCTTAAAATCAACTCTCTGCTTTTGTACATTAAGGCCTAAAACTCACAATAAATGTTTGGACCGGTCACATTCAATGCAGATGTATACGTACTCTTATATTTCCTTGAAAGCTTAGTTATGTACGTATAAGTAGCTACAGATACGTTGTGTTTTAAATTAGCCTTTATATTAGGAAAACTTTCCACGGCAATGCAATCCCCATCTTAAACCAAAAACATAAACTCTTGTGGAAAGTACAAAAGTATACATTTAACATCTCTACTAAGTCTTTGACACAAAAACTTTTTAGTATAATCCAAAAGTATGACAATAATACGAGTATCTATAAATATGCTCTCATGAACAAAGCTTTCAAATCGGATCCTGCTCTATTAAAAATCCACAATCCACACACCACACACGAACAGGACCTTAAGCTTCAATTCTACTAAATTTTCCTAATGTCCTTTCAACTCCCCAGGAAGTGAACAAAAGTCTTACCCTCCCTTGCCATCCCCGCCGTAATTGCATAGTCATTTTCTAAGTATTAAAACCATTAAAAGCATATCCAGTACTTCAGTATTACTCGTAGAGTAGCCGAATGTGTATAACAATTACACCCTCCACTGTGTGCCTGTCCCAACACTGAAGGTGGTGGTGTTTGAATATTGCTATACGAATTTCTATTTCACCCCGCAAACAAACCAATGGGACGGAAGGACTAATGGGCTAGCCATTAGTGTTTATCTAGCTGTGTAATGCTTCTGGCGGCAATAGCAGCAGTAAGAGTATTGACCATCGAATAGGCAACAATATCATCTAAATGAGCAAAATCCTTTGACCATTGGTGATGGTGGTGGCGATGGCTGCTTAAACTCCATATTCACATACAATTTACGCACAGTTATTTTGATATATTGCCAGAGATTTTCCATCTTATTGATCTGATTGGAGGGATGCTCGATGGGGTGAAGGAATTGCCGTTCAACCAGTTTTCTGATATATCCAAAACACCCCATAGAAACTCTGACAGTTATTAAAGGCTTTTAGGTGTAATATATGTTCATGATTCAAGGTAAGGCATGCTGTCGAATCTGTGAATGAGGGCAGGATACAGACTTTTGTTTAGACTATTGGTCGTTAAGGATATTGTGCTTGTATAGCTCTGCTCTTTTTAGACTGTTCTTTTGTGTTTCTTTTCAATCCAGATTCTGCTTTGTCATTTTACACGTTTCAGGTGATCAACATGTGATTGCTAATGTAACCTAGAAATCATCTGAGGTGGTAATGATTTGGAAGAGGGTATAATACATGCAAGTATCAGTAAAGCTCAAAATAGTTTTGCGCCGTAAAACCATTAAAGAGACTGAAAACAGACTTATATGCAGACTGCTCCCTCACGATGAGCACCCAGAACGTCCAACTGACGTCACAACGGAAATTCTCGATATTGTGTTAGACGATCGCCGAGTCAAGGTTCGTGAGATAGCTGAGATTGTAGCAATATCAAATGATACCGGCATTCGAATCCTGTATGACCATTCGGGCATGAAAAAAATTATCGGTAAGATGGACGTCGCATTTGCTGACGGTGGACCAAAAACGGATTCGGGTGAAGATTTCAAAACAGAATTAGGAACTCTTCAAGCTCTATTCAAGTGAATTTTTATGGCGTTCCGTAACAGTTGGTGAATCCTGGATACCCCACTACACGCCAGAAATGAAGGAACAATCAAAACAGTGGACTTCTGCAGGCGAATGTGCTCCAAAAAAGGCAAAAACGGTTCCGCCGACCGGAAAAGTCATGGCAACGGTTTTCTGGGATTTCCACGGCGTAATCATCATTGACTATTTGGAAAAGGAGAAACCGATCACCGGACAGTACTATGCTTTTTTATAATTTGCACGTGTGAAAGGTGTTATGAATACCCTTATACCAATTGTAGGACACGGGCGTTTTTGAGGAAAGGGGAAGAGACAGAGAGAAAGACAGATTGGTGAAGTAGGTTTGAAACTCAGCTGGTATTAAGTTTCAGTGAACTCCAAGGGTGGCTGTCCAGATAACTGAGAGCATTTTTGTTTTGCTTTTATTGTCGTTGCTCATGATTCACAGTATTTTTTTCCGTCCTCCTGATGTCATCATCACGATCAAGTTGCATTTTAGCCATATGTCTTCACAGTAGAGTTGACATAAGTTTTCGCAATTGATCAACTTTTTATTTATTTCTTGCGAAATAAATAGATGATTATTGACATCAGGATTCGAACCGTAAACCTGTAGCGTGACAAGCGATGATGTTACCACTACACCACGGTCACCCATTTAATGCAGAATTGATGGAAAAACGGCCTCATTTGAAGAAGAAAAAAAGTGCGTTTCATCACGATAATGCACCACCAAAATTAGCTGAATTTCTATATGAACTGCTTCCTCATTCACCCTATTCTCCAAAAGGTGGAGAGTACCGATTTGGAGTACCTGGAGTTTCTTCAAGATCTGCCGGAATATGTAATGTATGCTGTATCAATCAGATTTAAAATTTAAACAATATTGTAAAAAAAATTAATACGGTTCGAATATTGATTTCGAACAAAATCGTTTGAATATAGTAAATTTCCAGAAACCAAAGTACATTTTTGGTTTTTTTTTTCAAAATCATCAATTAGTAAAGTACAGATAATCCTATGGTTAGATTTGTAACCCTACTGATTCCAGATATGAAGTTTGATGAAAATTCTTAGCCATTTATGCTGCAGTCGTGCGTACAGATAGACAGACAGATAAACAGGCAGACACACACAGACAGTATTGAGAGAACGACTTTACTGAGTTTCTCAAATTTTCATCTGACCAATATTTACCCTTGCAAGTAAAAATAAGAATATTAATCAGCAGATGCTATAATGTTAATACTTGAAATAAAAGTATAGTAAAACTTTATGGTTTAAGACTTATGTTGGAGGTAGAAAGCTAAAAATGGATCTGAGGATATTAAAAGTCTATTTAAAAGATCCGTCATCGTGTCCACCCGCGAAGTTTTTCTGGTGAAAAGCTCACGATATCTTTTTTTGTCTTTATTCCTAGCCAACTGTGCTTCTTCCGAAAGTTGACCAATTGGAAGAATACAAGTATCAATTACTTCTCTGCCATGAAATAAGACCTTGTGAACGCTTGCTGGCATCTAAAACCACCGGCAAATTTTTAAATACAGTTCCCTTGTTTCTGTAGCAAAAGTATCGAAAGCATTTGGATCTATTGAGAACCCAGCCCCAGAGCTTCTAAAATAATATGGAACCGTTTGATGAGCTCTAAATTTATACCAGTAATCTCTGCAGTTTTCTTTTCATCTCATCTGCAGTTTTGTTTTCATCTCAAATCGTCTAGCAGTATTCCCATCGTTAGTATTGCCAGATTGTTGTGTTGGCATATCAACCAGTAAGCCAGTTTCACTTCTAAATCTGTTTTGGATTTGTTTTTTTCTGGCCTTGTACTTTTCCTTTCTTCAGAAAACGTAATATTGCCGAGGCAACCCATTACACATAAAAAAACAGCATCAAAACGCTTGATTTTTATCTTAGAAATCCAAACATCATATAATTGTTTTTTGCTGATTTCGATAGACATTCTGAAAAATGAAAATCGTAGTATGGGTATGGCACCTGTGCGCAAAAAGTTAAAGAGCTATCTGATAGCTCAGATATTAGACTTTAAAATATATATAATCTGCAATTTGAATAACGCTGTATAACTTAAGTTTTGTTGGCATGAATGTTCACTTTCACTTAAAACATCACTCTTCTCATCCCTTCCACCCAAGTCAAAATATGTGCGCCTCTTTGATAATTTTACTTACCTTTTTAATTCTATGATATCGTGTTTATAAAATAAGAGCACTTCTTTAAACATAAAGCGCACGTAATGCTCGGAAAATAATTTGAAAACTGCCTCTAAACCAATTGTCGCCAACTGCAATTGCAAGACCAAATGATTTCGTTTCATTTGACTTCCACATAACAGTTTCTTCAAAAACGTTAACTGAGAGTCTAAAACTATAAGGAAAAAACCGTTTTTGTAGTAATTTATGCAAGTTAATTTTTTAATTAAATTCATCTAGATGAGCGAATTCTCACATTGTGCAAAGCCGGTATCGGTAGTTGTGTTGAAAAAATCAGACTTGAAATTGCTGAGCTTTCAAGCACGATTATCTCTAAAAGTTTTGAAGTAATGATAATATTTTGAATCGGAGACAATTCGCCAAAAGCTCGTCATACAATAAGGGCTTGGAATACTGTGAGATATTGTCTCCAAATAATAAGAAGTCGAGTTTTTTTTTTATAATTTGCATGTGGAAAAGGGGATATGAATACCCTTATACTAATTTTAGGAGACGGGCGTTTTGTGGAAAGGGAAAGAGACAGAGAGAAGACAGATTGGTGTAGTTGGTTTGAAACTCAGGTATTTATAAGTTTCAGTGAACTCCAAGTGTGGCGTCCAGATAACTGGGGAGTATTTTTGTATTGTCGTTGCTTATGATTCGCAGTATTTTTTTCCGTCCTCCTGATGTCATCACGATCAAGTTGCATTTTAGCCATATGACACTGCCAGTGTTATGCCTTTCGTAGTAGAGTTGACTAAGCTTTGGCAATTGATCGACTTTTTTTATTTATTTCATGCGAAATAAATAGATGATTCATGACATAAGGATTCGAACCGGGAACTTGTAGCGTGACAAGCAATGATGTTACCACTACACCAGTTAAACAAAGTTAAAAAACAAGACAAACAAATTGACTTCCTAATATAGTTTTACATTAGTGATCAAAATGTATGATCAGAATCTTTTGAGTACTAGCACCTACAGATTTCAAATCAAAATAAGTAGAAGTATTCGAAGAAAAGAGAAATTTGAGTGAACTTATTCAATAACTGAGTAGGCATGCAAATTTCCCAAATCTTCGACTTTACTCAAAGGGTAATGGTGGCAGCTATTTTTGTTGTGAATATACGAGGGTGGGTCAATAAGTCCCTGAAAATTAACACAAATTGTGTCGTCACCTTAAATTTAATTTTTTTTTTTTTGTCAAGAATCATCTTTCAAAAGAACGCACCCAAATTTTCAGACAGATCTGACACATAAATATTTGGACATAAAAAAGCTTTCCGCAAGATGGGTGCCGCGTTTGCTCACAATCGACAACAAAACGCCTTCGATTGACAACTTCAAAGGTGTGTTTGGCGATGTTCCAGAAAAATTCGGCTGAGTTTTTGCGCCGTTTCGTAACCGTGGATGAAACCTAGATTCACCACAACACACCAGAAACCAAGGAACAGTCAAAACAATGGACTTCTCCTAGTGAATCGAAGCCGAAGAAGGCCAAGGCGGATTTGTCAGCAAACAAGGTCATGGCTACAGTTTTCACATCGATTACCTTGAAAAGGGTAAAACGATCGCCGGGGCATATTACGCAGAGCTGCTGCATCGATTCCAAGCCGATGTAAAGCAAAAACGGCCGCATTTGGCGAAGAAAGTTCCTTTTCACCAGGACAATGCACTGGCGCACAAGTCCGCAGTCGCAATGGCAAAATTGCATGAGTTAGGCTACGAACTCCTCCCTCATCCAGCATATTCCCCAGCTTTAGTACCCTGCGACTATTTCTTGTTTCCAAACATGAAGAAATGGCTCGGAGGTAAGAGATTTGGGTCGAATGAAGAGGTAATCGCTGAAACAAACGCTTATTTTGAGGGGCTCGAGAAATCGTATTATTTGGAGGACATCAATAAATTGGAGAAACGGTGATTGGATGAAGTGTATAGAGCTAAAAGGAGACTATGTTGAAAAATAAAATGTTTTTATACCGAAAGAGTGTTCCTTATTTCATTTTTCAGGGACTTATTGACCCACCCTCGTACACAACAAAAACAGTGCTTTGTACCAGAAAAATAATTGCGACTTAGGATTTGCAATTATCTATAATATGGTTTTCGGATTTTTTGAAATTCTACAAAATATTCGACTTTACCTTGAGTGTAATCATTTTCTAGTACGAATAACTAGAAAACTGTGCGAACAATAATTTCAACCAGAATTTTAGATTTTGAAATTCTCTACGAAATTTAAGTTTGGAAATTCTCCACAAGATGGATGGCAAATGTTTTTAAATTTCGAAAATTGTGAGTACGCTTCCTTTAATTTGTACGACTTTATCCTATGGGAAGTAGAAATCGTTATTGAGTGCGAATAAGCCGTGCATCATGAGAACAAAATATTAGGTTTTAAAATTCTCTATAAGCACGCAAAAAACCCGACTTTGCCTCTAATTAGTAGCGAAAATCATTTTTTAAGTGCGAATATCTCGAAAATGGTGCATCGTATGAAAAACTATTTCGACCAGAGTTTTAGGCTCTTAGATTCTTTGCAAGATATGAGTAGATGTCGAATTTTTCAAAAAAGTTAATGTTATGAATATATGAATCGGTCATTTAAAAAATGGGACAACATTAGTTTTTAAAATTTTATATGAGATACGGATATCTCTCTTCGAAGATCAGCGACCTCGGATTCCGTATCTCGGAAAACGGACTTAATGGGGAGTACCCAATTTCTTAATTTCTTGTGCTTGTCCCTTTAAAAATTAATAAGACCGCCGATTTTCAACCCGAGTTGTAGCACTTTTGTGTTCTCGTGTTTGTCACTGCTGTTTTGAGCGTCGTGAGCAGTGTCAGTTTATTTCTTCGAATTCATATTTCTTGTGGATGACGTCGATTCCGAATGCGAACGAGTATTAGCTCACTTTAATTGGAGAACGCGCAAACCGAGTGCTGTTCCTTAATGGATTTTCAGTGCTCCTCTGTGGTGCTGCAGTTTGGTCGCCTGGTGACCTCAGCATCCTCGAACACCCTCTGAGAGGGGTTTTCTTTGTTCTCCTGGCTCCCGGGGTTTTCTTCGATCCCGGCTCCTATTCCCAAGGAAAAGTTTTGTACCTAAAATCTGAAAATATGCCCGTTTTGTACTACTAATTAGTATCAGATTTTGTGTTTCTATTAGCGGACTAGAGGTAAGTTGAAGGACGGAGAACTATGGAAGGAGTATTGGACTTGCGGGAGGAGTAGGGTCTGTTATTTTATCTGCCGGGTTTATTATTTGCAGAGGAAGGGAGATGTGTAGTATTATTAAGCTTAGTTTTATTATTAGACTTATTAAGAGGCTTTCCGTATATTTCGGAGGGTTGAAGAGCCATGCGTATTTAAAACAGCGAAACTTGTTGAGCCTTAAGAAGGTGATCGTCGGGCATCTTACAGAGGTGGTGTAGAATTTATTTCCGAAGAATTTGTATACCCATGATACGTTGGCTAGTTTCGGAACGCCTTTTAGCAAGTAGGTAGTGCACTCTATAGTATTATGTGAAGCGTGTGTGCCGGTGAGGTCCTTGGAGTTAGTTTTTGGAACTGAGTGGAGTTTTTGAATTCTACTATTCCATTTAGATACAGTCCAGAACGTTCCGAATTTTTTAATTGTTGTAGCTCCCCACTGCAGTGCGGTAGGAGATACAGAAGCAGGCAGTGTGGGTGGAACAAGTACAGTAGTTATGGCGGTAAGATTAATGGCATTAAAAAGCTCACCTTGCAGGGATTTGTTGTTAGACGGCTGTTTGCCGCAAGATCCAGTTTGTCCGTAAGGTTTAGCTTGCTGGACGTGAACTTTAATTCTTCTCCCATATCGATGACAGCTAGCTTGGTCCTTAGAAGCCAAAGGATTTAGGGATTTAGTAAGCGCGTCGTGTAATTTTTTCTATGTCGATTCGTTTAACTTCGCAAGTTGCTTGTCGATAGTATTATTAAGGTCCGCAAAGCACTTAATGACCTCATCAAACTTTGTCAATTGCTGAAGAACTTTCTTGGATGGAAACTTGGTTTGGTTGAATAGAAAATTTATTGAATCATTGTTTGACAGGCAAAATGTGTTGGTACATATGTAAAAGTTAATATGTATGCCGTTTTACTCCTACAAATATTTGCTTCAAAATGGCCACTTAGCATCCATAAACGAGACCATTTCAACGCTCAAATCCTGTAATAATTTGTTTTACCCTGAAGTTGTAATACGAAACGCATTTCTGTATGAAAATCCTTAACCGTCAACCATTGTAAAGAGCTCCCGGGTGCATCATTTAATGATTTCCTGTTAATAAATGTCAAGCATCAAAGTTAATTATACACATCGAGCGCAGAGTACGAATCCCCAAATAAAGCCTTTCATCAGTCAACATACCAGTCATCAGCATCGCAGTACAAATATAGGGTAGGCCGAGACAGAATTTAGCAAGCAATATCTGAAACATCACAGGTTGCCAACAACAGCCAATAATACACCAGACAGCGGCGGCGTTTCGACGACTGATTTCATTCATTTAATTCCGCCCGCTCTAATTAAAGCGCCGGGGTAGAAGGTACTTTGAATTTTATATCAAATTAAATGTACGTGGTGGATCCTTTTAAATGTTATTATCCTCGGTGAACATAATTAGGTGGTTCTAATGTGTGTGTATGCAAGGTTACAAGGAAATGCATTCTCTACGCTGGAGGGTATTTCAGCCCTGAATGCAATTTGTCAGTGGTTGTATCTAATGTAAGTTAAAATTTGTTATTTTGTAAATCGGTGTTTGTTTGTTGGAAATACGTCGAACAGTACGACTTGTTGTTATTGTGGCTGAAATATCGCTACAGGGTGTATGGTATTTTGGGAAGTCATTAGTTGATTTTTGACTGCGGTTTGCTTTCATCAGAAATCACAATGATAACTCTAAAATATTTATATTGGCATTGAATGAGGTCCAAAACTTTGACTTTTGAATTATAAAGTATGATACATAAATATTTGAATTATGTGCGAAAAAGGATTTGTTTTGATAACATACAGCCTTGGCCAAATGTATTCGGCACCCTTTAAAGTTCGTTATATCTTCAAAAACAAGAAAGTTTAATGAAATAAAAGGAAGTAGATACTCGTACGATAAATAAATAGTTTTATTAGAGATTGTTAGTATTTAGTTGGGCCGCCTTTGGGCTTTATGACTGCAGCGACTCTTTTGGGTAAAGTGCTGACTAGCTTGTGACACTCTTCCAAAGAAATATCACTCCAGTCTTGCTGTAACACATTTTCAAGAATTATATTTCTGTTGATGAAATCGAGTGCTTCTGGGTCATACGCTTCAGAATACTCCATAGATGTTCTATAGGGTTAAAATCCGGGGAGTGCGCAGGCCAGTCAAGCAGGTCTATATTATTCTCCTCAAACCACCTCATAGTTAGGGCTGGTTTGTTGCAGAGTTTGAATTTGACATTTTTTATGCTGGTGTCCCCGAAAATGTTGGAAAAAGATGTCCCAACACATTTATGTACTTGCGGGAGTCCATCCGACCATCATACATACATTTCACATAAAACCGCTGGTAGCCATGCATCCCCAGATCATTATACTGCATTCTACTGCACTTGCTTGACAGTCGGTACCAACCCTTCGTCTCACAAAAGTCACACCAGGGGAAAAAGTACATACCTTACATATAAATTCAGAGAACATCAAAATTAGTTAAATTTTTTGATGTCTAAATTAAAAGAGATCCATAAATGAAACGTACTCGTACCTCAAAGTTAGATTCATCTGATCACAGTATAGGTAGGTAGGTAAAGTGGAGGTTCAGAAGAACCCAATTAGCGCTAAGTTCGCCGTTTTGATACCACAAAAACTCGTGTACCCTGTTCAGAAACAGGATTAGTTCTTCAATCCGTTTAGAGGCTATCTCTCTGAAATCGTCAAATCACCAGTTTACCTAGCGTGCGTTGTTTAGTCATTGCTAGGGCTGGACAACTGCAAAGAAAGTGGAAAAGAGTTTCGCTCTCGTTACTGTCTTTGCAGCTGCGACAGAAAGAGTTGTGAGGAATGCCAAGCTTGGCCGCGTGGTCCCCTATAGGCCAATGGCCTGTAATAATGGCTGCAATTCTGGCAATATCAGGTCTTGATCTGCCTAGTAGCTCATTTGACTTAGGTTTGTTGAAACTGGGCCATGTCTTCCTTGATATGGTACAAGTGGTAAGGTTGTTCCACCCGAGATTGGCGAACTGGAGGAAGTTTTTTTTTTTTTTTATAATCTGCGCGCGCCAAAGGGAGTATTAATACCCTTTAATTGTTTCAGGGCACGGGCGTCAGGGAAAAGGGGGTAGAGGAACAGAGGAGGTACCTATGCACGTTGGCTTTGAATGTTTGAAGGTTGTAGTGATGGGGAAATACAGAGCCTGGTAAATCGTTCCACATTCGTGTAGTTCGGCTTATAAATGAATCCCTATATTTGACAGTACGACCGAAGTTTGGCTTTAGGGTAAACTGATGTGCATTCGAAGCATGTCGCGTATTGCGGGTTAAATTTTGAAGGGGAGGAATGCAACTGGCTATTTCGCTGGAGCATTTTTTGTGGAAAAAACGATAAAACAGGGAGAGTCAGGAGACATTTCTCCGATGTTCTTATGAATGAATGGAATTCACAATGTCTCTATCACCTATAAGTTTTAACGCGCGAGGAAGTGGCGGTGTAAATTGCCCTTAACGACTCCCATCGGAATATTGACTCTTTCCGCTAGCGAGCCGTTAAGGGCTGACCCTCGCGTGGCTAGCTCGTCTGCTCGCTCATTTCCCCCATAATTGCTGTGTCCTGGGACCCAGATGAGGGTAATTTCAGAAAGGATATTTTGTTCGTTTATTTCAAACCGGCATTGCTCTACCAGTTTTGAGGATATGGTAACCGAATCAATGGCTTTGATTGCGTCTTGGCTATCAGATTCCTATATTTAGGTTGGACGTTGGGAGATTTTTTAACATGCGGCAGACTTCCCGAATCGCAAGAAGCTCCACTTCAAAGACACTAGCAGAGTCACAGTATATTGGAAAAAAAACTTCTTCAGTGAAATGTACATGTTTTTTCGCCCACTTCAAGCGTATGGGCTTTTCCGAGAGCTTTTTCCCTGCTTTGCATCCTTTAAGTCCAACTTTTCCTCGATCTTTCGACAACTCAGAAGCAAGCTCAGATGAGATTTTCTTTCGATTTTTAAGTGAAGATCGTATTAAAAATTGGTCCTCTCGAGGCATGGTAATTTTTTTTCTTCCGGATTTTTCGCGATTTACGTGCGACCCAGTCTCGCTGTACCGCTTAATTGTTTTGCACAACACTCCTTTTGCTATTTCAGTTTGTTTTTTGCCTTGGTTGGTTGGTTTAAGAGGGTGAGCTTATGCTCTTCACTTAGGCCTCCATTGGGCCCGTTGTGTTCCCCTCATCTATGTAACTGTAGGGAGTAGTGCTGTGCTTTGGGCATTATGTGTTGAGAGGATTTAGGTCTTGGGATCATGGGTAGTATCAATGGGAAACTATATCGTATAGTGTTCGGGGAATCGAAGTGTTCGTCTGGCGAACTCCAATATATCCCCGATTCCTTTCTTACTGATGTGTGTAATATCCGGAATCCTTGGAGATCCCAGAATTTTCAGTCTTAACCTCGCTGTAGCAGGGCAGTGGCAGAGGAAGTGTTCTATATCTTCCTCCTCCTCGTCACAGTTGGCACAGATTGTTGTATCAGCTATCCCGAGTCTGAACGAATGTTTGCTGAGATTGATGTGCCCTGTTAAAAGTCCCACCATCAATCTCAACTGCTGTGTTGTTGTTCGGTTTAGTTATTACAGATCTAGCCACTTTGCACTTAACTAGATTCGTCCAGTTGTTATTGAACTCCTGTTGTATATTTTCGTTGTTTTTTTCCATACTCTTAGACATGATCAAAATCAATGAATTCGAAGCTAAAAATCTAGAAAGCGATTTAGTTACGCATTGTAATGCTAGAAATACAAGGTGTACTATGCAACTTGGAGACAGTTCCTCGCAATGGAATGCTTGCAGCTGGATACTCCGCAGTGGATATTGCGCAAGACAGGTGTTAACACGGAAGGCATCATACTCCACAACCCTGCCTCATTGATAGTTTGGCAGACGATATTTCCGACATCACATTCAGAACGAGCCGTCATAGAGACGAAATATAGCTGATCTTGAAGTGATAGGATGAAATCGTCAAACAAAAGAGTGCTTCTTTATGGAACCATCACAGTCGACTGTAATTGAGCAGTCTAACTGCCTCAAAGTAAGCATAAATTTTACAAGTAACACGAAATAATACCCTTAAAGAACCTTTGCTACTTCGTTCGTGTTCAAAGCTCCCAATTTGGAGAACAAAATTTATTGACAGCATCGAGTGCGGCTGAATTATAACCAAACTATAGGCTCCTTCGATATTCATCTGTATACGAGGGGAGTAAATGGATGCGAATGTATTCCCGTGCCCTCTGTGAGCTGTTCTATGATGTGGATGTTGGATAAATTAAAGACCGTTTTTTTAACTATTAAATAAAAATAATATCTTATGGATGTCAAACTAAGTACCTTACTACATACTTTAATAGTTTTATTAATTGCCAATGCAATAACAGATTTCGACTGTCAAAAACCAGCTCAGAAGTCCTAGTTTTAGTAGAGCTGGGTCGGGAAAACTGTTGTAACTTGTGACCACAGTTCCAATCATGTACAGTACCTAATGAAAATTAAAGTGTAAACTTTGCATGGGTCACTTTGACAGATTCGGCGGAACTCAAGACAATTCAAAACTGAGTTTGCATTTTTGAAAGGGATGTGGTAGTTTTCGAATCACCAATGGACCCGGAGCAGCTACTACTACTTCATGTAGTAATTGGCATTGCTATAAAAGGCGCCTTATCCTGGCGCTTTAATTAAGAATATGAAGCTGCAGTGTTGTACGTCGAGGTAGTCATAACCCAGTCATATAATTTATTTTGAAAGAAATGCCGACTCCTGCGGTATTAAGGGAGCTAACTTTCATGGTTGTGTCTCCTCATGGGCAATACGTTGAATATAAATAACTCTCCCCCTCTTCTGGAGAAGATTGAGTGGAAGAAAGGCTCGGAACTGGACAAAGATCTGATTCATATAAATTTCAAACCATGCCAATAGATGAATCTACAAAGGCGTTTACACTTACAAAAGACATGATATTTACATTGGTGTCGAGAAAATGAGAAACCCATGGGAATTGAATAAGAGACGCTGCTTATTCACCACAGTTTGCTAATGTGGAAATTAAATTTCAGTTTATTGTCAATGAGCACAAGGTGTTTATATTTGTTTAGCTTACTGCGTAAACGCAACGAATCCGAGGGGCGCGGGGGGTATGTCAATCAATAGCCTGGCTCTAGGGAAATCAGTTGCTATGGAGCATTTCTCAGGAGCGGACCGCGCGTTGTGCGTGCGAGAATTTTACAAAAACGGTGATTCGGCGACTGTAGCGCGTAGAACACTCTGCAATATTCGAGGTTTTCGCCACTTAAATGATGCCCCAAGCATACCTCCCATTCGAAAATGGGTCAAAAAGTTTAAAGAAACCGGTATAATACTGGAAAAACCAAAATCCGGGCGACCAAGATCATCAATGGACTGTTAATCAGTCTGTGTTAATCAGTCTGTTCATGACGATCCGAACCATTCAATTCGTAAGCGCGCAAAGGTTTTAAATGTGCATAGATCATCATTAAACCTTATTTTGCAATTCAATTGGTGCAAAAATTAAAGCCCCAGGATGCCAGTCAGAGGCTTAACTTCGTAAACCAGGCAATTGAATGCTTTTCAACGTTTACCGACATCTTATTTTCGGATAAAGCTCATTTTCATCTTAATGGACACGTGAATAAGCAGAAGTGCAAAGTGACCGTATGGGCTGCGATGTCGGCGCGAGGAATTATCGGCCTTAACTTTTTTCAAGATGAAAGGGGACGTGCAGTTAGAGTGAATTCAGAGCGTTATGTGGAGATGTTAGATGACTTCTTGATACCTGCATTGCAAAACTTATCTGGCTATAAACAAAGAACTTGGTTCCAGCAGGACGGAGCAACGTCACACACGTTCAATACGTCTCTGCCACGAGTACGTGAAATTTTCCCTGGCAAATTGATCTCCAGAAGAGGTGACATAAATTGGTCTCCACGCAGTACTGATTTATCCCCTATGGACTTTATCCTGTGGGATTATCTCAAATCTAAGTTTACGACAATAAACCGACTTCCTTGGCGCATTTGAAAGAAAATATTCATCACAAAATATCAGCCTTCACGTCTACCTGCGGAGCAGTCATACGAAATTTTACTGTTATTATGTACTTTAATAATTAATAAAATTTGGGACGATTTAAGTGATTCTTTTACATAGATTGAAACGCCAATATGTCTAGAGACCAATAAACAACAATAATGTTTATAACCAGACAAGAAAACTTCAAAGGACTCAATATTATCAGTTAGATGTGTGAAATCAAGATTTGTTCTGGCAACAAGATCCTCAATAAGTTCAAAGTTCCCAGTTACGCCTTGAGCGTTCACCAGGATACCTAGGTAGTCCTTTGATTTTTCAACATACAGTTCCTTTAGTTGCTAATAAAAAATACGACTTATTTTAGCCTCCAACTTCTTCAGATACACAGGACACTGATAATCCAAAGTTTTATAGTTCACATCTAAATTTAAATTTAATCTTTTATTTTTTTTTTTATAATTTACGCGCCCCAAATGGGATATGAATACCATTAAATTATTTCAGGGCACGGGCGTTTGTAGAAATTGAGACGAAGAGAAAGACAGATTGGTGTAGTTGGTTTGAAACTCAGGTGGTAGTTAAGTTTCAGTGAACTCCAAGGGTGGCTGTCCAGATAACTGGAGAGTATTTTGTTTTCGCTGTTATTGTCGTTGCAAAGCAGCAATTAGCGCGATTACAAACCCAATGTCGAAATCAGGACTAGTAAGGGAGTGCAAAACTAAATTGAACTTACTTGCCAGACGCAATAGAGTCCGTCTCACATGGGTACCGGGGCACGAAGGTGTACCGGGTAACGAAAAGGCAGACGAACTAGCAAGGAAAGAAGCAGGCAATACAAAACTGAACCCGAATAATACAATAGGGGTCCCTCTGACAACTATTAAAACAATAATCAATGAAAAGTTACGACATGAATTCAATAACTACTGGACGAATCTAGACACATGCAAAGTGGCTAGATCTGTAATAACCAAACCTAGTAACATTACAGCAAAAAGAGCTCTTAACTCAAGCAGAACACAATTGAGATTGATGTTGGGACTTTTAACAGGGAACATCAATCTCAACAAACATTCGTTCAGACTCGGGATAGCTGATACAACAATCTGTGCCAACTATGAGGAGGAGGAGGAAGATATAGTTCATTTCTTCTGCCACTGCCCTGCTACAGCGAGGCTAAGACTGAAAATTCTGGGATCTCCAAGGATTCCGGATATTACACACCTCAGCAAGAAAGGAATCGGGGATATATTGGAGTTCGCCAGACGAACACTACAATTCCCCGATCACTATACCATATAGTTTCCCATTGATACTACCCATGATCCCAAGACCTTAATCCTCTCAACACAAAGCACAGCACTATTCCTTACAGTTACATAGATGAGGGGAACACAACGGGCCCAATGGAGGCCTAAGTGAAGAGCATAAGCTCACCCTCTTAAACCAACCAACCAACCAACCATTGTCGTTGCTTATGATTCGCAGTATTTTTTTCCGTCCACGTTGATGTCATCATCACGATCAAGTTGCATTTTAGCCATATGACCACCCTACTGCCAGTGTTATGCCTTCACAGTAGAGTTGACTTAGCTTTCGCAAGTGATCGACTTTCTTATTTATTTCATGCGAAATAAATAGAAGATTCTTGACATCAGGATTCGAACCGTGAACCAACAGCGTGACAAGTGATGATGCTACCACTACACCACGGTCACCCTAATTTTATTTGATAAAACACAGTTCACACATTCAATTTTTTCATGTTCACCTCCACAATTTCTATAGCACTCTTTATTTGTACATTCTTTCGATTCATGGTTAAAAACGAAACATTTATAACATCTTAGTACTCTTAAACTTGTGTTGAAAGTGCAGAAAGGATGGTTAATAGACTCTTCGTCGGTAATGCTGGCGCATGGTCCCGGATTCTTCCAAACCTATAAGGTAGAAGGCGCTCTCCTCTTTGCATATAGCTTCTATTGAAGGAACCCTTACACTTACACTCCTCCCCGTACCTGAGAATCTCTCAGATGCGTTTTTTTTACGAGTAATTCTGCACTTCTGTCAATTAGTAGTTCTTTCACCATCCAGTTCCACCCGATTTTACCTTCCATTTCCATAGACTTTCATGGGTCATCAGGTTGAATGCGAGCCCCCTAACGCTAAGGCCCATTTCACGTGAGACATAGCGATCTATCTGGCTGTGATATCTAAGAAATATGTGACATATGCAAGAAGGTGGCATGCTAAGTTTCGGAAAATTGTTAAAAAAAAATTAATTGAACGCATTTTTGAAAAAATAAAAATATTTGTTTGACAATTGCACTTTATTTCAAATCTGAATAATTTCCAAATGAATATGCGACCGAGTCGTGCGATTTATTTCAATAGGCCTGCTAAACTAAAAGTAAAGATAACACAGATAGATATCAAGAGATAGATTGCTTTTTTAAAGGAATTCATGAATCCACTAAAATAAGAAAATACCAAGAACGATCCTTACGCTAAGCAGATTACAATTAATGCTTCAAATTTGGAGCCTAAAGGTGCACTACTTAGAGTCTATCAGAGAAAAGTACGTTTAAGTGGCGCAGATCTATGTAGAATGTGGGGCGGATTCATTGTAGATCCAAATGCTTACGAGTAGGTGTTGACACCAAAAATCATTCCAAAGTTAACTTTCCTTCGAATATGGTTCCGACATTGGCATCACTGAAACAATGGCTCGAAATGAAATTCCCCCTAAACGAAATAAAATTCAATGATGTCAACTTCATAATTGGCATTTCATGTGAGCAGTTAAAATACCTAAACCGCTTTGAAAATTTCTAACTGTCATTCAAAAATCTAATTAATTTCCCTTCTGACACATCATCACAGAACGAACGAATTGCAAAACAAAACTCTACCCCGCCTGACAGATTGAATTAAAAAAAAAAAAAAACTTTTCACATCGGTCAAGCATCCGTTATTCCTCTGGCATTAATATCAGCACAGAAATAACATTCTGTCAACAGAGTCCTCACACTTTTCTGCTGGTTCCAGAGCCAAAAAGCATCATTAATTGCCTGCCATAAAACCGGATGTGTGTGTAGAGTTCATAACCAAAAAGAAGAAGAAAAAGACGAGGATACTAAAAACCAAAACATCTCTAACATCATCCCTAAAACTTCCATTTGCATTCCGCATCCTAATGGCATAAAAAAGGCCGCCATTACCCTCACCACGGCTGACAGCCACCATTGGTAAGACCACTTCCAGCTTTACTACCACCATTGCCACCACCATCACTGCCGCTATCGTCCAATTTAACTTTTAGTTTACAACATTGTTTATGCCCGGGTACTAACCATAAAACCGGAAGTGCAATGTTGTGATATTGTGTGTCATCTTTTATGCGCCCGGGGGAGGAGAGTTGACTTTTCCGTCAGAAAATGCTAAATCCCAAGACTCCGAGACGTAGCAGTCCGAGAGGTAGCAGTCCGCCGGCAACAACGAAACTTCTCTTCCGGTCCGTGGTCGAGACAGGGGGCCCGGTGTGGTTCGTTTGGCAAAAGGGATGGCGCATACAGTGAATGAATGAAGCACATTAGCCACCCATTGACTCTACGCCTCTCGACGAGGAATGACTTACCCAACACATGATGCACATCGGAGTTTGGCACTTCCGTTGTGGGCACGTCCACGCAAAGTTATTAATAACTCACCGTCAGGAACTGCAACAAATATTGTTAAAGTTTACACATAAATTTCTGTCATGGGAATCATTAATTAGTAGATTATGTTCGCCAGGGGTTGCTCGAGTGGGTACACCTGTTCAATAGTTGGCAGTTTATTTTACCCAAAAAGTGTGGGGGGGGGAGAGGTGTAATTTCACCGGGCTATTGATGTATTGTCGAACAGCAGCAACAACTTTCCCAATCTCATTAGAACCTTAACCGCAAACAGTATAGAGCTGTGGGTGGTGCATCTGGTCAACGTTTTATTAGCTTCCCGGAAACGATAGGCATTAATCAAATGCTTAGTGAGTGAATTGTTTCTGTTGCTCCCTGACTGTCCGACGATAATGGTGGAGATAAAGTTTTTCAACTTTTGAAGTTGATTTTTTGAAAAGTGCACAACTTTTTTAGCTTCACGGGTAGGAGGAGTAAGGAATGATTTGAAAAAAAGGGGGGTGAATTGCAGTGAATGAGTGAGAACTGCCGAAACGCTGTGATATGATACGGAGAGGATTGAAGATAACAGGAGACCAAGGTGATACATTTTTTTAGAAAAAAAAGACTTCTGTCTCACTTAAGTTCTGGCAAAAATTATTATTGAACAGAAGCATGAGATCAAATAGCTATAAATTGTTCTGGATCCTTCTCTGAAATAAAAATGAAAAAGTAGTGAGAAAGGCTACTCTACAGCCCATTTGTTTGGAAGCTCTAGCTGGCTTTGAAGGCAAGCTGAACACGATGCTAGAAGAACCTCGAGAAAGTAAAAAGACTGTCTTGTATACTTATGCACATAAGATGTTTTATAACGACGCAACATAGCGATCCAAATTCCTTGAGGAGTTCGAGCACGACTGTAATGCAGCTATTGGGATGGTACAGGACTGGCTAGTAAGCATGGACCTAAAACTAGCAGAGGAAAAGACCGAAGTAGTGCTCATCAGCAGGAGGTGAGTTATGGAGACTATAAGAGTAACCGTGGGCGATCACGTTCTAGTTTCCAAACCAGAGCTGAAGCACCTTGGCGTTACAATAGATGCAAGGTTGACTTTTAAGCTACACCTGCACCACGCAGCTGAGAAGGCAGCAAGAACAGAGGTTGCCCTGACAATGATCATGCCAAATATTGGAGGACCTAAACAGAAGAAGAGACTGCTCTTAGCAAGAGTTGCGACGTCGATGATGCTTTACGGCTCCCAAATATGGGCAAGTGCCATGAAGACGAAATTGTACAGAAGGAAGACTACAGAACCAATGTCTTGAGATTATGCAGCGCCTTTCGAACAACCTCATATGACGCGGTAGAACAACCTCGACGCTAAAAAAGTCGAGCGGAAATATCGTGCCAAGAGGACAATGGTGCTAACAGCGACGAGTCGAAGTGACACCTTAGTACCGCCAAGAACAAGCCTCAAAGAATGACAAGAGAGTTGGAACTTTTCTGACAAAGGCAGATGGACGCAGAGATTGATCCCCAATATAGACCCTTGGATCAATAGGAAGCAAGAAGAGCTCAACTTCTATCTGCCTCAAACGCTAACTGATCATGGATGTTTCAAAGCCTACCTCCAAAGATTTGGGCACGAAGACAACCTTTATTGCCCAACGTGCACGGAAGCAGTCGAGGATGCAGAATACGTCATGTTCCACTATGTACGATATCACGAAGTACGTAAATTGCTGCTGAACAGACTGGGTGTTGGACTTAACACCAGAGAACACCACCAGACACAAGACAGTAGGAGAAACTGTGGCTACCATCATGAAAGAACAACGAAGACAGGAGTGACAGCGAAACGTCGCGCAAACGGCTACCAACACGAACGAGCCGAGTATGTAAGGCTGAAGCCCCATTCGCGATGAAATGCTTGACGGCAGTGCTGCGCGGTCCAGGGGTAGGAGGGGAGGTGGCTTTAGTGGGTGGAAATCTAACACTGTTACTGAGTCAGGCTCAGTTTCGTCTTTGAAAAATTCGCATCTTCCAACGCAAAAATAAAAAATCATCCCCGACAGTGGCCATATATCTCATACAGTCTGGGGTAAAACCTCAATCAACAAGCCTATCATGCCAGTGTCAGCTGTTTCAACTTGCATACTCCAAGTTGATTGAAGTCTCTTTCCTATGCGCCTATTACCTCTGGCGTAGATTCGAAGACTTTTCAGCCATACTACTGGTATTCATTCGCTGACGACCTCACCTTAAGTGCTGAAAATGTATCTTCCTCGCCGGTTAGATGTTGCTGTACAGTTTAGTCTTCCTAGATAGAACCATAGGTAGTAGTTAATAAAATCCGCACTACTGTATCATACAGTAATACTGGGATGATTGAGAGGTCTTATACGAGTACATTGCCTTCTTGGTTATTCTATATATTGTTCTGCTACTCAATTGCTTTCTTAGACTGCAGAATCAGAAGTTGCCAAGTGTAATTTTCCGCTAATGCCGTTGACGAAATTAATTGCGGAACATAGTTATACTATGACTATGAGTCTCCTTGCCCAAGGTATTGAAGGCCTCAGTCATATCTTTTCCGACTTGCAGAAGCAAATGATTTTAGCCAATATACCGGAGCACGATATATTTTATCCCTATTTAAGCTGTTGGCATTGGAGTCAATGGAGGGGTGTTATGGGGTCTTTTTCAGGATCTGGCGTAACATGAAATTTTGGCTGATTTGTTGGCCTAAAACCACACTGATAAGTACCAATCATGCTTTCAAATGTTTCAAAAAGCTTACCTCGATACATAGTTGGTGCAGGTGAGGCGATCTACTTTGTTATAAAACGGACAGATGCTGATGAGCCAGTGCATCTTCCCTATCATGTCACTTAGAGTAACTTTAAATAGTCCGGTTTTATACCTTTTGAGCCAACGGCTTTGTTTTACTACTTGCTGTAGCTGCTTTGACTTAATTTCGGTCAGGTGGTTCGAGATGATAGCCACCATTTGAATTGAGATGATCAGACTACAACTGCAAGACAATGGGACTTTGGCTTTCATCGATCGTTGTTTAACAGCCTGCAGAAATATGTCTCTAAATTTTCAAAACTGACTGCGTACATCCTTGCAGATTCCCGCATTGGTAGCAATATTTGCCCTTTGATAGAAGCTACAAACGTCATTCCTACTGCAGCATCTCTCAATTTGTTAAGGCTCATCTTGCTAATATTTTCTAATGTGCAGATATTTGTCGCCCCTTATTTTCTGTTGATAAAGATGCTAAGAGGCTATTGTCCTTTTTGAAGCGCCACTTTGGCCACAATCGGCCAGATGACCCAGAGATTTCCAGACGATGCCCTAGTGAAACTTAAAACATCATTTGTGGAACTTTGAATGGCTTGCTGGACAGGGGTTTAGCAAATATACGTCGTTATATATTCTAGCGTTGGACTTTTTTTTAGAAATTTATAAAAACAGCCTTTGCTACCATTGTCCTACTAATCTGGACGGATCATCGTGAATCATCATGAATCGCTTGTTTACTTAGTGGAACACTCAAGACCTTTGCCTAAGCCTGACTCTCACAGTGCTACCGCTTTTGAATATTCGTTGATACTGCTGGAGGTAGTGGAATTCCAAAAGAGCTGCCTCTTTTACGGATGCCCAATCCACCCTATCGCACTTCCTGTGGCAGTTGAAATTGTTTTGTAGTTGATCGGCTGCAAGCGGTGTGTTACGCGTACGATCATCATACGTGCACATCCGTAAATCGTTGTCCTTTACACGTTTGTTAGGGTCGTCAACATCAAGATCAGTCAGGCTGCTGAATGCTTCTTCACTCATTTCAAAAACGTCTAGTGAAAGCGACATACGAAATGTCTGGCTGTGAAGCTGGTTTTTGTTACCATACAGGCTACATTGGAAAAAGAAGGCCGATAAACTGTTAAAAGAGCTAGAAGCGACAACCCCGTTTATTAGATCAGCATCGTTTGGGCATATTGTCCGAGAACAGAGAGAAACTCTTTAAGGAACTTTCAAACTAATGCAGGGAAAACCAACCCTATGGTAATTTAACAGTCTAAAATCTGCATTATCTGCAGTAAGACCAACATACGAATGCTTACTTACGGATTTCCTCATGGGACCAATGTATGATGAGGTGGAGACTAACCTCACCTGGAAGAATAAGGGAATAAGGCCAGGTCTTTAAGTTTTTGCTGCAGGAAGTTCCCTACTGTCATAAAAAAGACATCCCTGCTGAATGCCCAACTGGCCCTAGAGTGCACCCATCACTCTACCTTCACATCTTCCTGGGATATAATAAGCGCAGCCTATATACAACATACTCGTAATGATTTCCATAAGCATCCTATTAAACGGATTTATTCTGTGCATTTCCAGCATCAATCGACTAACATCCCCTGAAAACATAAACATAAACATAAAAAAAGAAAAACAACCTTAAATAGGCTGCACGTTCCTGTTAATAATTAAAACGCCCACCAACGTAAACCAATTATTCAAATAATTAGTGCCAACATTCGGCCATAAATAGCAGGCATTAATTCCCCGCCAATTAATTAGACACTTCCGAGAAGAAAGCAGTTCTTTTTCATTAATTTGGCATCGATTGGGATTAAATTACTCTCGGACTCAAACTAATATCCTTTTCCTCCCCAATGCTGTGTGTTCCGTGTGTCAGTTTTAATGAAATTGTTATTTCCGCCACCGGAGGTGTGTGGAATTGAAATTTATTTTAACCAACCCAGTTGCCTCTCTGTGTACTCCATCATCCACCCCCCCCCCCGGCTTCAGAGCTTAAACATCAGTTACAGCTGTTCTTCGTCGCTAAATCCTTGTGTATGTGTTCTACTTGATGTGAGAAATGCTTTTATATAATTTTTTTTTCTCCCCTTTTTCATCGGACATATGCCCACCACTAGGAGACCAGGATGTGAATCTATCTCATATGTACACTTTACTATCCCGCAGAATCATTGGTGTGCACAATATTGAATCGATTGGATATCCTTAAGACGGTTACGTGGGCGGAGGCATGTGCGAACAAAACATGTCGAAGGAAACTGCTGCTACTTAAAATTTATGACTTTGTTTGCACCCGAAAGGTGAATCCGTTTGAAGGAAATTAAATGAAAGGAAAAAAATATAAAAAATAAGATATCGAAGAATGGCTATGGATGCTGCAGCGCGCCCAAGGACCCGGCCAAGATGTAAGGATGAATCAGACACGTATAATATATAATGCCATCATTTGTACTTGGATACACATAAGACATTCGACCCAAGGAACTCGAAAGGAGGAAGCAATATCGACAAATTTCTTGGAAATACATCCGGTGGGCGTGAGCGGTAAAGATGTTCGATGTGATGACGTTCGGAAGTCAGGTGCAGTAGTTGTAAGGAAAAGCGCCATCGATCGGATGTTGTTTGTGTTAAAGATGTGAATAATGAAGTTTTATCTGGCTGGGTCATTGACTTATCGTTGCTATTTGTAAAAAAAAAGTCTCTGCGAAGTAAATTGGCAAAAAGTGCAGCTTGTTGTAGGTGTTGACAGAAATAAGAAGCGACGAACGTTAGAGGACTTTTAAATTCCTCTGAGGATAGTCTCATAGTTCTATTGCAGACAAAAAAACGTGCTCATTGCCGAAATAAATTGACAAAGACAGGACATATTTTCAACATTCACCTGTGCTGGCTACCGGGGCATAAAGATTTTCCAGGGAACAGTAGGGCTGATGATCTTGTCAGGCAGGCCACAAATTAGCAGATTCTACCGGAAAAGGAGAATCTCGGCATGGCTCTCGCTACATGTTAGCATTAAGTGTCATGTCACTAGACATTAAGTGTCATGTCACTAGACAGATTTGGCCTCAGCTGGATCAGAAGCACTCGAAGAGGTTGGTCTCCCTTAGCAGGAAGCAACAAAAATTGGTGTCATTACGGGACACTGTCTCATTGGAAGGCACGCCAAAACTTTTGTAGAAGCTGTAAGAATGAGAAGGAGGAGGTAACTGTCAGGAGAAGGATTCACTTGAGAGCTTACTTCTACGACAGCCTTTGTAAACTGGCTTACACGAATGTTAGCAAACTTCATCGTTTCATTAGAAGCTCCAGTTGGTTCTAAGGTAGGACGGGAGAAATTTCTTGGTCCTGTGGTATCACAATGGACCTAATCTGGTCTAAGTGCTTAGGGCAGGGCGCAGGCAGCATGGACACAACTGACAATTTTCCTTGGAGCGTCAATTGGAATGAGGAATCGGGAGTACTAGACAGTAAAGCCTGAGGAATAAAGCTCTGGTTCGCTTCGTTATCCTCATCTGTAAGTTAATAAAATTAGATCCTCAAGTTTCTGAGAGCTCAGAATCTGAAGACTGTAAATTCATAAAGGAAACGAAGATTCAAGTTTTACATCTTCCTAATGAATAGCTACTGCCCCATTTACTGAAGTATAATTAAGTCCAGTCATTCCTTCTAGAAGGTGAGGTTACTCTTAGGCTTATTATAAGTGTTTGACCTGCAGAAACTTTCACAGTTCTGACAGACTGTGGGAAAGATGGGAGACACAAGCAAGTTTAGAACGTATTGAAGGAAAGGAAAACTTATATGCATTAATTCAATCTAGAGCAGGTAAAGGATACAAAACTCCTCGGAAGGATATTAGAATCTCAAAGTAAACACTTTGAGAAAGTTCTAAAGTTTCATCGATTCCAACTCTTTAGTGGTGCACCTTAGTCTGAGGAAGTCGTTGCCAAATGACCAATAGAGACGTCTTCTTGAGAAATTTCATTGAAAGTAAACTGTCTCTAGTCTTGCCTTAGGACATGCAGTCTAATGAAAACTAATGTGCCTGGCTACACGCTATAATCTGAGGTAAGTTTACATATTGCGGGTCCTTCAATAGGAATGGATCTGGATACAGCAAAATAATCGAAGAGCATATAATGCGAAATAAAATCATTTACTCGTATAAGGAACTGGAAATGGTTACCATTCAAATTGTTGTGTCGTTGCTTAAACTTATATGCACTGGAGTACTCAGATGCAACTGGTCCATTGTACTATCAAGAAGCAAATCATATTTTATCCATTTTAATGGAATTTCCTTGTCCTTATAAACACTTCAGTGATGAGGAGTTTATGGTATCAGCACTCACTACATCAGAGCCGCCACCTGATATGAGCAAAAGCAGGACAATCACAGATAAAGTGTTCCGCTGTGTCGTTGTCCTCTCTACAAGCATCACAGACTCTTGTATGACTTAAGCCTACTACACTGAGATGTTTAGCAAAATCAAAATGCCCCGTAAGAACGCCGATAAGTTGTCTGTAGTTTTATCTGCAGAGGGACAGCAAGAATGCCGCAGATTTCTTACAGATATCCGGGAGCATGCGATTAGTCTGTCCGCATTCTGGAAAATCGTGTCACATACAATTATGTTCATAAGAAACCCAATCGCTAATGGAGGACCTGACCGAGGATGCAGGAAGACCCAACGCAGGTTCGGGTCTTGAGAAAATTTCCTCTGAGCCTTGAATCACAGAGTTCTGCCTTGCAAAGTCATCAAAACTCCAGTGTGGGTTGTCTAAGACGACATGTAAGCTTTGGTAGTACTGCCTATGATATGAGTATCAATAGGAGGTAGATTGAGCGGTGTACACCAGGAAAGTGTCCTCAGTGAAAAGTGACGGACCCCAAAGTGCATCAGTTATTCTTTGCTGACGATGGAGCTATCATAAGTGAAGATCAAATGTCCCTGCAATGAGCACTTGATGTACGGGTGGATGTTTTGGAGGGAAATGGGTACCGTATTAGTTAAAAAAAGACAGAGTATCTGTGCTGCCCGTTCTCTGATCCACACCGGCCTATTCCAGGCATTTACTTGAATTGAAAAGTGTTTCCCAAGTGCGAAAAGTTCAAATATCTGTTATCTATGATCAATGACATCAATCATCGCGTAAGCGTAGGTGTATGAAGTGGCGGAAAAACTCCGCAATCTTCTGTGACCAAAAATGTCTCCTAAGCTGAAGGGAAGGCTCTACACCGCAGTTGTACGTCCGGCGCTCACAAATGGTTTAAAATGCTGGACAATGTACAAAAAGTATGAGGGTTGCAGTAAAGTGGGAGGGGCATAACCTCGACGTAAGGAAAAGAAGAAAAATAAAGAGGTAGATTGAGCAGTGTAGAGCCAGGCATACTCGGAAAAGCTCCTGTGCACCCAAGACAAGCTGTTCTTTGGTGTTTAGTGCGAAAGGCAGTCACATTTATGCGACTTACGCGAAAGCCCCTTCCACAAAACCACAGACGCATATGCTAGGAAATGTGTTATCATAGCCAGAGAACCTTTTTCACTGATAAGCCCCATGTCTTGCCGAAAGCACCCTTACACTGCCAGAAAACTGAAAGCTCCTTGGCTGTCTTCGACTCGACATATTTTGACCAAAGGAACTTTTTGTCAAGGATTATTCCTAAATATTTGGCTTCACTGGAATCCGAATAGTGACGCCCTTTAGGCTGAATCAGACCGGTCAAGATCCTCCTTCTCGTAAAAAGAATAACAACGGTCTTGAGACGATTAACCGAAAGCCCATTCCTAGTGCACCATTCAGACAGTCTCTAGACATGGTCTGACAGAAAGTACGTCAACATCATCCGCATAAGCTGAAGTACGAGCTGGAAAAAGTAGATATGGACAGAAAATCAGTTAAGGTTACTATGATGAGTGGAGTCAACTTTCGCTTCACAGACCGCTTCACGCTTCAGTTTCACCATTGTGTTCTGAGAGTACGAGACTGGTCTTAGGAAATTTTTTGACATTGAGTGGATTTTCAGATTGTACAGGGCTTATCTTAAGTTGAGCATAATCAATTCGACCTTAAATAAGGAGAAAGGTCTGCAGAAGAACACCTAAGGGTGTTACCAGTCACATGCATGCTTCTGCTTGACGAAATTTCAAAAATAATTAACAACGTATCCTCCCAGTGTCAGTCAAATTTTCCCGATACCTACTGTGAAAGAAAGACTCTCAAACCTTCAAAATTCATTGGGGTTGATCTGTAAATTTTGAGGCTGTCCAACAAGCTTCCAAGCTATGGTGAAAGTAAAGCATCAATCAAAACCAAGTTTCATATATTGACTGTGTACAGTGATTAAGATAGATAGACAGATAGTAGATTTTATTCATTTCATACTTAAACTAGTATCAATATTCATGAAAGAATAAAATAGAATAATAGTAATCATACTTTAACTAAAAAGTTAGTGGTGAATGACACATCAAAGATTTAAAAATTCAAATGATAACTGATGTGGGGTGACAATCAGTGTATTGGTTAAATATAAAATAATTATGTAAATCTCAGAGGCAAGAAATCTAAGCACATTTAGAAAATAAAGCAAACATATATAAAAACGTAACAATTTAGAGATAAAAAATACTAATGATATTACAAAATTTATAATTTTTGTGCTAATGAAAAACAAGAATCTAAAAAAGTGTTTCAATGCAATCATAGTTTAAAGTAAACAACCAGTCTTTTACTTTTCTGATATAAGAGGAAAAACAAAGTATTTCTCTAATAGAAAAGGGCAATTTATTAAAAAACTTTGCAGCTGTATAAGTATAAAAACGAGAAAAATGTGTTCTGTGTGCAAATGGTGCAATGACTAAGCTTATATTTTTTGCTCGGTATATTACCACTCTCTTAAGACTTTAAAACAAATGTCTGATTGGTAGAATTTGCAACGTTTTAAATAAAGGCCAACTCTCAGAAAATCGATTTTTGTTAAGTATAATTTTAACTAGATGTTTCTGGGCTATTAATAAAGGCTTAAAGGTATTAGCATACGAACCACCCCAGCTGGTGATGCCGTATTGTAACTTTGAGTACGCAAGACCATAGTAAATAGTGGTTAACACTTTCTTGGAGCAAAACGGCTTTAATAGATACATTTTACGTGTGACCAACGTCATAATACGATTTTATCGCTTGGATATGAGTTTTCCAATTTAGATTGATATCAATTGTAATGCCTAAGTACTTAAAAAGTTGTACTGATTCAATCTTGGAACAATTTTTGGAGCATTGCATATTATTTGCAAAGTTACTTCTACCACACTTATGAACAGGTAAAGAAAACAGTTTACAGTCGCATGCGTGAAACCAGAGGTTATAATCATATAGATTATTACCAGTTGTCATGAAAGACATCAACTTTGTTTTCTCACTGATGATCAATTTGTGCACAGTAAACCACAACCTTAATATTTCAAGATCTTCCTCGATCCTTGTGACACATTTAAATACAGTTTTGTACTCATAAGTAAACGCTATATCGTCTGCGAATGCAGTTGATATACAATTTAACTTGAGTTTGAAAAGGTAGTATATGTATATTAGGAAAAAACAAAGGGCCAAGTACAGAATCGTGAGGAACACCGTTTTTCAAAAATCGAGACTCACTCAAGACACCATTGACATTAACTCTCTGTTTCCTATAATTTAAAAACGATTGCAGCTATTTAAAAATGTTTCCTCGAAAACCGGCACTGTAAAGTTTGTTTAGTAACAAATCATGGTCCACCATATCAAATGCTTTTGTCATGTCTATAAATAGACACATGGTAGATTTATTGCAGTTTAAACCACCATACAGTTGACTACATACTCTCAAAGTAGTATCCTCTGTTGACATTTCTACTCTAAACCCGAACTGGTTGCTACAAAAGAAATTAAACTTGTCGAGGAACGACAAAATAAGAACTTTAAGCAGTTTTTCAAATATCTTAGAAAAGATGGAAAGGAGTGAAATAGGCCTATAATCCGAAACATTTTTTCTGTTACCTTTTTTTAAAAAGAGGTACAACTTCAGCACATTTCAAATGTTCAGGAAAACAACCCCTTTCAAAATTACGATTAAATAAGACACTCAGTACATCAACAACATAAAAGGCAATATGTTTAAGAAGCACACTTGAAACACCATCACTCGTGCAAGAGTTTTTATTTTTTAAGGATAGGATAACACTGTACATTTCACTCGAATTTATCGGCTCAAAAACGAAACTGTTAGGTAGTATATCTTCGCCCGGTAAACTTGAAGAGTTCACATATGTTTCAACAACTGGTTTTAATTTTTCAGAAACTTCAGTGAAATAGTCGTTGAATTTGTTACAGATGCTGCATAAGTCAGAATCAATAATTCCTTCAACTTCAACACGACACGATTTCTATTCTTTCCCAAAATATTATCAACCATTCTCCATTCTTTGCGAATATTACCGTCGGCTCTTGCAAATAGATCAGTCTAGTAATTGTTACGAGTGTCTTTTATATTTGTATGAATTTTTTTGCACATAATGTCATACAGTTTTTTTAGTTTTAAATTTATTTAAATTTAATTTAAATTATTGGGATGTTTTTTACACTTTAAACTTATCTTTTTTTTCTTTCTAATCTGATTTAGAAGATTTTTACTCATCCAAGGCTTTAAACGTTTCTTGTTATTCGATTTTTGTTTTGGCAAAAAAGTGGCTTTGTAAAATGTTAATAAATATATCAAAAGGAACAGAAGGATTACTTTTGGAATAAACCGACTCCCAGAATTCATATATTAAGCATTCTTTTTCAATGTTGTGGATAAGGATGAGAGGCTTTCAGTACGGTTGTAATCATTGAAATAATTAAGGGCAGTCATACTATGATCTGTAAGCTTCATATCACAAACTTTACCAATAAACATTTTTTTTGTTATTTTTATGAGATCTAAGAAAAATGTGATCAATGCAACTCTTGGTAGAATCGGTCACATGGGTTGGTTCATAGAAGCCATAGTAAATAAGTAGTTCTTCGTATCTTTATCCAATTCATTAAGTATGTCAATATTAATGTCACTCAACATAATTAAGGGAGTACTCTTGAGAAGAATTCCTCTCTTTTTAGCCTGCCAACTTAGTCAGGATACAAGAGTCATAGTACCGATTGTAACGGGTGGTTAAAATTTAAGGGCCGATGTTGAATGTGAACCACACCTAAACGTCAAGTTGTTTTCTGCATTTCATTTGACATTTCTCAATTTCAGACTAACTCAATTTGAACCATGGAAAGATACACAATCGAGCAACGCGTTAAAGTTATTCAGGCTTATTATGAAAATGGGCGTTCAAATCAAAATGCATATCCTGCATTTCGTGATTTTTTCGGTCAATTTAATCGTCCAAATGTGCGTACAATCGGAAAAATCGTGTAAAAATGTGTGCAAACCGGGTCTGTAGGAGATGTGAAAACACCAGTGCATGCTCGTACAGCTCGTACTGCAGAAAATATTGCTGCTGTTCGCGATAATGTGGCTGAAGAGCCGTCCACCTCAACTCGTCGTCGTGGACAACAATTGCACCTCTCACGCTCGTCGTTGATGAACATTATGCATAAAGACTTGCATTTACGCACTTACAAGGTGCAATTGACTCAAGAACTAAAGCCTCTTGACTATTTCAAGCGTCGTCAATGGTCACAATGGTGGCAAGAAATGGCAACAGTGGATGATCAATTTTCGAAGAAAATCATCTTCAGTGATGAGGCACATTTTCACCTCAGTGGATTCGTCAATAAGCAGAATTGCCGCATTTGGGCGAATGATAATCTAAGAGTGATTGTCGAAAAACCAATGCACCCACAAAGAGTGACTGTTTGGTGCGGTTTATGGGCTGGCAGTTACTGTGAATGGTGTTCGCTATCGTGAAATGATAACGAACTTTTTATGGCCCTAATTGGAAGATATGGATGTGGACGATATATGGTTTCAACAGGATGGTGCCACTTGCCACACAGCTAACGAAACAATGGCTCTTTTGCGCGACAAATTCAATGGCCGTGTTATCTCACGTGGTGGCGATGTCAATTGCCCGCCAAGATCATGTGATTTGACACCGTTGGACTTCTTTTTTTGGGGTTATTTGAAAGAAAAGGTGTACGTCGATAAGCCAGCAACAATTCAAGAGCTAAAGGATGAGATAATTCGGAACATTAACGGCATAGAACCTCAATTATGCCTCAGCGTCATCGAAAATTTGGACCATCGGATGGAGGTGTGCCGCCGAGGTCGCGGCGGCCATTTGGCCGATATTTTGTTCCATACATAATTGAACCATACCAATATTATCATAATAAAAAGAAATGACAGTAATTTCCTAAATAATTTGTGTTTTATTCAAAATCAACATCGGCCCTTTAAACTTAACCACCCTTTACCTATTCCTTTGGATTGCCACTTCCAAAGCAAAGCAGATAAAGCTGTAATTAGGGTCCCGAGTAACGAAAGAAAATGCGTCCGTACTATGATCTAACTCAGACCACAGAAATACTAAAAAGCCAAACTAAATGCGACAACTTAGTGGTTAATTCTCAATAAAAGATATCACTTTCATTTTGATGCTAAATTGAGGAGATGAACTAGATACCTCTAATATTTTCACGATGATTATTGAAGGGACGAGCTCTACTCATTCAAAGTAGGTTGAATATTCGTTGTATTTTCTGCTTCGGTGAACTGGACAACATCGAACTGATAAAACCTACTAAGATTCATAGGGTATTCTGTAATACTATGGTCACATTAGTCGCGTTTACTGGTATATGTAAGCCGATGACTGGTATCAGGATTAGATTAGCTTAAAATGATTGAGATACCATTCTATATATTGTGCATTTATTCATTCATTTATATGAGATATTATATAGTTTTAATCAACCCAATAACAAAATAAATTCTCAATAAATGAAAAAGAGCCACTAGAAACTATACTTTTGTCGTTTCACTGCATTTCCATGTCAGATTTCTTTTGTAGTTTTTTTTTTTTTTTTCATTCTAAGAATTGCAACTCATGGAATAGGTAATATGAAGACATAATTGAATTTTCTATAATCGGATGAGAACGCTATTCAATTTCAAATTCAATCAGATTGCACAAAAGGGAACAAAAATAGCTTCACTACTTCGTTAAAGGATTTCCTTGGAATAACGAATACGTTTGCCTTTTCTTTCGATCACAATGTAATTTATTTTATTCCATGATACACGGTGACGAAATTGATAGTTTTGAAATGAAAGCAGATTGATAGATAAATCGTGTGCTATTTAAATTCAGGAAAGTTACAATCCGTCTGAAGCGGATCGTATGAAATTCTATCCTTCATCTTCTGAACTTTGTAAATCTTTTGATTCAAATGCAATGATATCTTTTTACTCAGAGAATATTCTCGTGATTTTTAAGATTTTAAGAAACCAGATAATTTGTAGCTAAAATGTGACTATTTATTACTAACAGATACGGATTGTGGTGATATATTCACAATAAATCTTAAACATCACCGTAAACAGCTTTGAGAAAGCAAATTAACTTTTTTTTTAAGAAAACGCCCCCCAAAAGTGGGTGTGACATTATATATATGAGTTGTAGAGAATATCAACGCCTATATAGGGGGATATTTTTCAGTTTGCGGTGCTTCAAAGAAGGAAGAGGGCTGCTCGTGAGCTCTACGAGCAAAAGAGACGGGAAGAACATCGGCTTCTCCAAAAGAAGAAAAAATGACCATGAAAAGCGCACGATCGAAAATATTGAGATGTTGAACTCCAGGAATAATGTACGGAAGTTTTACCAAAAGGTAAAAAGAATGTGTCACGGTAACCAGACCCGTACAGAAACCTGTAGCGATGAAGAAGGAAACGTCGTAGTAGAGTCGCAGTCGTTGCTGAGAATATGGAAAAACATTTTCTGCTGACTGAATAACGGCGACGAACTGCTATCAGGAAGAATGAGCCATTCAACCCAGTACGCCAAAACTTCCGTCCACCAGACCAAAACGAAGTGAGGATAGTAATATCCAAACTTAAAACCAACAAGGCTGCTGGACCTAAGTTGTTCAAAGCAGCTGGAGATGACTTGGTAGAGGGCATACACCAACTCATTTCAAAAATTTGGTCAGACGAGTGTATGCCTAATGAATGGAATTTCAGCATCATTTGATCGATCCACAAGAAAGTAGACCTCCTAAACTGCGCCAACTACAGAGGCATCAGTCTCCTCAGCATCGCGTACAAGATCTTATCTATCTTATTGTGTGGACAACTTTCGTCAACACCTGGTTGGAAGCTGCCAAAATGGGTTCAGCGGTAAATTAAGGCGAAACCAAGTACATGCTGTCAATAAGAAGAGACACACAACATCGACGAACTGGACAGAACGTCACAGTTGGTAGCTATAACTTCGAAGTAGTAAGAGACTTTGTCTACCTTGGTTCTGCTATAAATTCTGACAATGACACCTCAGCAGAAATCAAACGAAGAATAACTCTTGTCAATCGCTGTTTCTTTGGGTTGAGAGGGCAATTGAGTAGTAAGGCCCTATCCCGAACAACTAACTAGACTCTATACAAGAACTTAATCATCCCAGTAATGCTTTATGGACACTTTCGTAAGCGCTTCAAGAGCATCTTTGGGGAAGAAGATTCAACGACTAAATATACGAGCTGTACATTGACCTAATCCAAAATCTGAGCATCAGTCGCCTAAGATGGCTAGGACATGTAGACCGAATGAACACCAATGCTCCAGCCCACAGAGTCTTTGAATCGAACCCGGAGGGAAAAACGGGGGACCTCAACCGACTTGGAGTGCGCAACTGGAGGCAGTTAGCTAAGGATCGGGCTATCAGGTTCACTCTGAACTGTAGCGCCATCTAAGTAACTAAGTAAGTAAAAATATTGATAAAAGGTAATCATTGTACTGCATCGGGTCCTAAGAAGGTTATATAAGAAATTACATCTTCCTACATCAAAATTTAATGCCGAACATGGCTACACTGACGTAACTCTGATCATAAATATATATACCGGGTGTTCTGATTTTAATTTAAATAAAATAAAAATTATTAAAGACCTAAATGAGATTTTCAGATCAAAAGTTCTTGGTGACCAATTGATGTCGCCAAACCTCGAAATTGAACGTCCGGGGAACTTTTCGCGCAATAGAGCCAAATTTGTCTGTGTTGTGTAGCTCGTAGTACCATGCTGTACGGAAAACATGTAGCTCAAATCAATGTGTCCAATCTTAGGCCAAAATATGCTGGACCATTTGACCATAGCGCAGAGAATTCACCATAACAGTGACGCCTTTACATAACCGCCGAGCGAGAAATACTGCATCGGAGTCAACTTTGTTGATTTTCTGGCACCCAATCGGCGTATGTTTTGCGTATTCTATGGTCAGTAGGTTTTAGATGTTGTGTAAGTTGGTATAAAGATGCAAATCCAAGAGCACAATACGCCGAACGGAACTATACGAAATGCCGAATTGTTGAGCGTGCCGTGGAATTCACAATTCCGCCTTATTGGCCACTGAAACACTCACAGCGGCTATGTTTTCAATTGATCTAGCATTACAATGATGTACAGGCCTTATGACATCACGGATTTGGTAATTCAGTTTCGAATTGTTTGAGGTGGTTAAACGATCCATAAAATGGCAATGCAAGAACTAACTACCTGTCACTATAGATGACAGATGGATTTAACAGATGCCAGATAAGGCAGGGTTGTGAAATTCACGGATGTGAAATCCCAGACTCGAAATGAGGTTTACTTTTGGGGAACCGATATTGCTTTACAAACTATGGATTCGATTGGCGTACGAGTACAATTCGATTTCTACTCGATCACTCATTCCTTCATGTAATCGAAGTAACTAACTTTTTGATTGGTTAAATAAGTTTGTGATAACAACAAGCGGCAACCTTCAAATACAATTTTTCGTCTGTTGTTTGTTGTTTTAGAATCAGTATATTTCTAGCTTTTCCATATCTATTATGTGTTCATGTAAACAAAGCAAGTACCTGCAAGTCGTGCCCTAAATGTATCTCAACATTAATGGGTCCTGGACAAATGATTCTTTGTGTTTCCTAAGCGTGCGTTTAATTGTGACCTCGTTAACTTCATGTCAAATTTCGTAAGAAGGACCTGAAGTTATCTGATCCATATCTACCATAGTTGAGGTTAAATTACACTCCATTAATAGGTGTCTTTAGTTGCGAAATTTTCCAGTTTTATATGGCGATTTCAAAGGTATCCCTTTCCATACAAAAGAATCAGACTTTGGTCCAATTCCTTAAAACCGAGGGAAGCTAAGGACAATCGAGGTCGCCATCCAATTTATCCTTCCAATTTCTACAAACTCACTCATAAGAATCTTTTTTCTTATGACTTATTTTCATTGAACATCTCTGAAACGGTTGAGTGTTCGAAAAAATGGAATTTCTATTGGTCGTCTCAAAAGTACACATTCTTACGAGTAGTTAGTAGGTTTGGTTTATATTTTTGAAAGCAAAGACATTCAAGGTAACCAAGCTTTCGGTCGAGTTATTAATGTGTTGAAGCCTGATTTCGATGTGGTCGGATGGTTGGGAATGAGCTGAAACCGTCATGTGTCTTCCTCAAATCATCTTAGCCAGAGTTATTCTGAAGAATATTTAACTAATCTTATCCCTTACCAATCAGTAGTAGCTTGTCTTATTCTGTTAGCTGGTCTTACATTGACACAATAAGTGTATAACTATATACATATGTATGTGCCACCATCTCCGCATTCTAATAGCATAACTTGCAGGACTTCCACAAATTTCATCTTCTTTAGACGATACCTAAAATTGTCATGTCCTGTGGATGTCCTCGCTGCATGCTTCCGGCATTTTAAAAATCATTTCTCGACCATATCCTCCAGAATTTAGAAATTTCGAGGCTGACCTCTGCTTTACAGGGCCTTTTCATTTCTTTTGATTCCTAGGTACACTTTGAGTTGGACAGTCGTTGATACCAATATTAATTTCCATATGCTCCATGAACACATCAATGTTTATCAACACCAACAATGTAGTCAGGTTAACTTTTCTAGCTCATTCCAGCAGCCATCTTCATTCTCATAAACTTTGGGAGTCTAACGATTAATCTTGTATAAAGCTATTATAGCCATCAGCGAAATCGACCCTAATAGCCGCCAACGTTTGCAATATCTTTCCTCTTTTCACTCGCTCTCTGTGAAGAAACCAAATGTGTTACTCAAACTAATTATCCGCAAATAAGTGCAAAAGTTCAACAAAAACCTCCGAAAATTATATCGCAAATATTTACCACCCACGCCAGAGCATTCAACGAGTAATCCTCCCCTTATTTATCAATCCGGTTATCCTCGAAACAATAGTCATGGAGTAGAGAAGGAGCAAAAACATGCGAAACAAAAAGCTGCCGGTTCAACATCCTTCGAGGACTCACGTTAAAAACATTAAATGGCAGAGAACAACTAAGCGGGATGCATATACGAGTAGTGCCCCACCAGGTCACGGTGTACCACACACCTCCTTGCCACCCCCCTGTCGAACTGATAATGCGAGACACACTTTTGTCTTCGGCAAGCGATTAAAGTCTGAAGACAAAGTTCAACCCAAGAAGTGCACCATTGGGGCCCATGGATCCACATAGTACTCTCCGTAGAATGGTCGCATAGTGCTTCTGAGTATACGAAGGATTAGGGAAAGATAAACATTTGTAAGGATTTGGAGAGAAAACTTTCTCTAGCCCAAGCATACACAAGCACACATTCCCCTCTGAATCCTCCGGTTCCATTTCACGGACGTGGTTCTACACACACTCACGTAAAATGAAACGAATTCGATGCTGAAACGTACCGAACGTCTGCAGGCAGAGTAAGTTTTTAGCCGCGCCGCTGTCTTTCCACACCCCGCAGCGTGTAAGCCTCGTTAATATTTGCTGGGCTGGCATTGCACAACGACGTGGAATTAAACACTGAGGCAATCTTAATTTACGAGCTGCAAAAGAACGATCCCAACCGGAGAGTGTAGGAGCTTGGTTCCGAAGAAGTTTTGTTGGACCCGCACGCATGCCTTCCCTGTTGATGCTCCAACACAAATGAAAGAGTTGGCAAAACCATCCCGTTCAACATCACCTGAAGGTGCAAACAATGTTGTGTGTGTTTGCAATGTTGTATATTTTTTGGTAAGGTCCTGCTGGAACCAAATTAATTGCTAAGGCAAATTGCTGTCGACGATGACGCAGCAGGCATCTTTGCTGACGACTGATTGCGGCGGTAGCGTGGTACTAACGCCAGCACAAAGGAGCGAGAAGAAACTCATTACTTCATCCACGGATTAAACTTTGAAATGAACTTGGCGCACGATGGCACTTTCATCGGAAGTTCAACAGTAACCCCTTGCGCCGGGTCCCTCCGCAGGTACCTTAACGGCAAAGGGAAGTTATTATTACATCGCATTGCTATATTTTATTGCAGTTCAGCGAGGAAGTTCCGCTTTTCCAGTGGAGGCATGGGTGATAAAAAACTGGCTGACGGCAAAATCTCAATATTTAAATTTACCCCAAGCAAATAAAAACACTGCTGTGTGACAGGGTAGACAGTGGCAATGCCAGTGTTTACTTTGTGTAAGCGAAGTTCTGGAAGCCATTTGACACTTTTATAATCCTTTATGTGGGGTGAAGGAGAGAATGCAAAAAATCGAGTTGAGATGAATATAGTCCTTCGGCAACAAGTAGAATGTCTGCTTCTACTTTAAGTGAACTTGCAAAGTCACTTGGAGGGATTACTGCTTTTAATGACTTTCTCAAAGGATTGCAAAATTAAGTTGAGCATATAAAAATATTAAATCTTCGCATTCTCGCAGGGGTTAACATTTACGATCAATGTGACGCAGGTGTCGTTTCGGTTTATAGCTTCTCGAACTGACTTTTTAGAGGTATTGTCTCCTCTTTTCATCTGCCATGCAATTGATTTAGAGTGCATCGTTGCTTTCCAGCTAGTGGCACGATTAGCGAAGGATACTCGTATTGTCGGGGTTCAGTACCTTCTAGTGGCAAGACAAAACAAAAGACGATCAGGTTGTGTTTTTTTATATAAAATTTTTCTCGATAGATACATTTTTGGAATCAACGCATCGACAGCTTACTTTCTTCTGTCACTTTTCGGAACTTTTTTCAATTTATCTTACGATATTGACTTTTATATTTGAATAATTAGTTGCTTTTCTTTTCAACAACAGTAACCATTTAAAGTAACCATTTTGTTCTAACCTCCAACTTTCCTGAATAGCTTCTTTAAGGTCCTAAAGTAAATTAAATTGCTCACCGGGAAACTCTCTAAAAAAAAATTCCCTTAAAAGGTTTTTAGAAATTTGACCACTCTGACGGCTATCCTACTAATTTCGTGTATAAATGACTGCACAATCAACAACTCGATAGATATAAGTAATTCTTTGCTCACCATTTTTGTAGATCGTTTAGCTATGCTCCCCAAAATTCACAAGCGAACACACTACCCACTACACCGTGGCCACCTTAAGCTCATACCTTAGTACGAGGTTCTATCAGGTCAGAATACTTTCCAACTCCTTTACAGTCAAAACTGGTATTCCTCAGGGTAGACACTTAGGGCCTATTCTCGTTATACTCGCTATCTATGATATTACATCATGTATTAGTCATGGTTATATTCTCATTTATGCTGATGGCATGCAAATCTTTAAGAGTATTAATAATCTAAGCAACCGAAATCTTCTTTAATCCTATATTAACAGTTTCGCCATTTAGTGTGTTAAAAACGGTCTAATTCTGAACCCTATTAAATGCCAAAATATGACATTTACTCGAATGCGTATGCCAACGACAACAAACGCATTCGTTTGACTACTTCAAAGGTGTGTTTGGCGATGTTCCAGAAAAATTCGGCTGAGTTTTTGTGCCGTTTCGTAACCGTGGATAAAACCTGGATTCACCACAACATACCAGAAACCAAGGAACAGTCAAAACAATGGACTTCTCCTGGTGAATCTAAGCCGGAAAAAGGATTTCAGGGACTTATTGACCCACCCTCGTATTATAGAGACGATGACTTGTTCTACTCGATATTGAGTCCTTGAAGCGAGCAATTATCCGTGCAGTAGACAATTTTCCAATGGACGAGGTGCATGTTCCTATCGATGAGTGGTCAGAGCGACTCAAGGACTGCATAAATCCAAATGGCGGCCATTTCGAATAAATTGTTTAGATAAAGTTTTACAGTATTTATGACTTGAATAGGTATATGCAGGTGCAAATTCGTCCTAAGCAGTCGTGTACTTTATTAAAGACGTTGTACATTCAAAACATTCCCGATCACAATAGATTCTCTAGCAATTCGTCCCGCTGTCAATGTTGAATTTGAGGCTACACGTAATACCAGCCAGATCTTATCGAAAAATCAATGGCTGCCTGCTGGGCTTTTAATTTTTTCCGAAATTGTCGTGATCTTTCGAGTTTGTTTGATAGTTTTAGGAATTTTAGTGACACCAAAGTTTTGATGTTTTAGATTTAAAATTACTCACTGTCAGTCAGTTTTTTAACAGTGACACATTTCCACTCCGCAATTCAACAGCTGTTTTTGCTTGCAGCTTACTTTTTACGTACCTGTTCCATCTTTACGATGCACCCTGTTTTATGATAAATTGTAAAAAGTTCTGCGAGCAAGATAGAGTACGACTGGCTCAGTTGGTATTGTCATGTTCAAAGGAGAGATCCTTCAAACCCCGTCAAAAACGCAATATCAATCTACGTTCCTACACAATCGCGCAAAAAAGGCAGACCAAAAAACAACTGGATCACACAAATGCAAAAACACCAGCATTTGATTGTCCTCAGTGACGAAGTGATCCGAAGCCGGGAAGCCTGCCGGTATTTCCTAAGGTCAAAACGGCAAACCCCACAGGAGGACCAGTAGGGATGCAGTAAAGTGGGATCCTTCTACTCCAGATCATAAACTCGCCGTAAGGAAAAGAAGAAGAAGAAGAAGTAAAAAATTCTGTAAAATGATTGGAAAAAGAATAATTTGATTTTCAAAAACCCTAAAACCGTTCGGGAACGGAAGTGATTTTTGGCGATAGTTAATTTTTATCGCCGATTCCTTCCTAATGCCGTTTAAGTCTAAATGATATTTCAAGACCTCAGGCGAAATAGCAATCGGAAAAATGATACGACCACACTAGTTTCGGACGCGGAATCCATCGAAGCCTTTGAAAGGTGTACACAAGAGCTAGTTAATGCCACAGTCCTTGCTCAGCCTGCGATGAATGCCAACTTGTTGCTCAGCGTAAATACATCGGATAAGGCCATCGGTGCAGTGTTTCACCAAATTGTTGACGGACATCATCAGCTGCTAGGATCATCAGGAGGTGTAAAATACTTTTGCCACACTCTTAAAGGAAGAACTTTTTGCATTTTGGAGGGGTTTATCCCTTACCTTTGCATTTCGGGATTGCTCAGGTTGGATAAGGTTACCCCGCGCCATTTTCACCAACTGGATTTTGTAGCGCAATTTACCAACAATATTCCTCACATCCCTGGCGCTGTCAACAAAGTTGCAGATGTGCTTTCTCGACTAGAAAGTGTGAAGCTGGGCAAAATTGAATATAAATATCTAGCAGCGAAGTAAAAGGGTGACCTAGAATTTAAAGCTATCCCAGAGTCAAATTCATTAATAATAAAGCCTTTTAGTATTCCAGGCAGCGAAACATCAATATTTTGTGATGTTTCGACCGACAAAATCCGGCCTTGGGTATCTAATTCTCATCCTGTAGTTCACGCAATTATAAAACTGATCTTGGAATGGTTCGTTTGGTCCAACATGAAAAAGGATATTTCAACGTTTGTCCATCAGTGCATTGTCAGCGATGCAAAACGCCTCGACGTAATCGCACTGCTTCGAACATGCCAATGTGGACATTATCACCATTTAGAAGCTATCAACATATTTTGACTTCAACCGATTTCAAAGAGCTAGCGCAAGCGTTCGGTTTGAAGTACCTAAGGACAACGCCTTACCACCCGCAGTGGAATGGGATAGTTGAAGACAGCTATGAAGTGCCAGCAGACGGCGAATTGGTGTGACAGTGTGGCTATCACGATGCTTGGTTCGAGGTTAGTATTGAAACAGGATTTTAGAGCAACACCAGCCGATTTAGTTTCTGGCACAACGTTGCGACTACCTGCTCAGTTTTTTGTATCGAAACAGAAGCATTACTGTGAGCACGAGATGATAAGAGAATTACAGCCAATTTATGATGGTCATGGTTTTGAGCATATGCGAACAATTTTTCACGCAAAGAGCCGCCAATATATCTATCAGACAGACATAATATTTCTATCAGACAGCAACCAGAAAATCTACTTGAAGATAGGAGAGATGCTGCGGTAGAAGACATACCCCCGGAGAACGAAGCCAGTCACTACAACCCGCTCTGGACGTAAGGCGAAACTACCAGCTCGTTATCACTAACGTGATGTGGCACCCTGTGTCTATCACATGCCATCTGCTTTTGCTCACTTCTCCGAGCAGATTCACTGTCAAGTCGCACAAGCACAAGCTTTCCTTTCCTGAATGACCAACCGAAAAACTGTTGTCAATTTTCTGAAAACAACCATTTTTATTGTGCTAGTCCTACATAAACCTGACATCGTTCTCTCAGGAATAAAAGAAAACCTAATATATCCTGACAATATCAATACGAATAACAAACTTCAAAATTTGCATTCGCACTAGATTCTCATTTTCTGATAACGAACAGCTAATACACCCGCGCACGGCTATTGGTACGACATTTCCAGAAAAAAAAAAAGTACTTCACACGACCATCATCTCCGAAATGGCGTCGAACCAACTTGATGGCATACACACTGCAATAACAATCCCCAATCCTATCATAATCCAAGTGCCATCTCTCGCAAGGATTTCTTTTGGAAGCAAAAAAAAAAAATAAAAATCCCAGCCACATGGCCACCCCAAAAATAAAAAAAAAAAACTCAAATAATACTCTTCCTTCATCGTTGAGAATTCTTCTGGATTTGGGATGCCATCAGAGAAAAATCGCAACATAACCAACAGATATTACTGGCTACAGATTCGAATTGTGCGGTAATAAACGGACCCCAACTGTACCAGCAGCACCACCCCAAGCGTCCCGTAACGTACACAACATAACAACGAGGACGATGCGAATGCGGGAAAACTTTCCGGAAAATGCGAACATTTACCAGAAAATTTTATTGGCAGCAAATTTTATGATTTCTGATAAAGTGATTTCCATAGGGAAATCAAATTTTTGTTCTGTGGAAAGCGCTGGGTATTCTTTTTGGCTTTGTTGTTGGCGTATCCTTTTTTCGGGCTTTCATCTTCGACAGCTCTGCGGCGCGGCAACAGTTGCCTGTAATTTGGATTGGATGTGCACTGTGTGAAGGAGTTGTGGAACAGCATACGAGTACGCTGCTGTATTGTTGTGTGTTACCTGTCATGGGTGTGAATCGATCACAGTCAGTCAGAGTAGTGGATCTGATTCTTCTGATGCCATTGTGGCATTTATGTTTACGCAATACTTATACAAGTAGGTATCAAGAGTATTTGCCACCAGTGTTTACACATGGCCAGTGGGTGGGAGCAACACAATCTCCCAGTGCAATTGTGAGTTTGGGATTTATGAACTCGTTTCGGTGAATTGGTGTAGTAAAGAACGACACTATCAGATGCCGATATAACCAGTGTGCGATGTTTTGTTTCGATGGCAACAAGAATTGATTGAAGCTATCGATACGATGCGATGGGATATGTTGAATAAATAATGATTGGCGAGCGAATTGAATTGGGATTTGTAGCAGCGCTGCGGCGGCGGTAGTTTATTGTTCTTTGGTTTCTCATTTCGGTAATGAAATGAAAACAATATCAAGGAATAAAGGGGGGCGATTCTGGTAAAGGGGATTTTTATTAAAAGGTCACTCCTGACGTATCGATAACTATTTAAGGTGGTATCCGAGATTATATTGAATTATCCAACCATGAATAGATTGTATAGCAAGCAAACTTTATAATTTTCTAAGATTTGGGCATCGCGAAAGTATATCAAAATCGTGTTGGGTGTTACACAAGTTTTGTCCATCAAGTAGGCCACTCAAATATAGATCAATTAATCTTTCCAATGTTTTCAAAACAAAAGAGGAGAGACTAATTGATCTAAAATCTTTTGTGGCTGAATGTGTAGGTTTTCCGGCCTTGGGGTTGAATACCACGTTTACCTCCCCCCAGCTGACCGGTATGTACGAGATTCTTGTTCGTGACGACCGAGTAAAATAAAGCCTGTTATACAAATAAGGCGGACTTTGATTTATAATAATTTTATGCAAGAATATACAGTTCCTGGCGTTGATATACTGATGCAAATCACAACCTAGTAAATCCCTAGTGTATGCTGATATGTGGTCATATCTACGAATGCCGTGGATGTAACGCACCGCGTCATTGAAGGCTACTTGCAATTTATGCTGGGATAACGAGTCTAGAGTTGTTGTAAAATAAGTACTAAGCCACAGCTTGCGAAGGCATCCGTAGATACGTCCAATAACCACGTTGGTCTGATTGTAACCAGACAGATTTCGATTAATTGTGTATCCGAGACTAGTGGTTGATTCAACAGCTTTGATTTTATTACTATTTAGATACAGATCAGGTAGAAGATTAAGGTGAAATTTTGTCTGTGATATTGGAATTACTTGCGATTTTGACGGATTTAATATTAAACCATTTGCCACTGACCAAGTGCAGATGCGTTTCAGATCATCGTTGATGAGAAAAGCGAGTTCATTAAGGTTGGAGTATGGTTTTACTAGGTGTAGTTGAACGTCGTCTGCATATAGATGTACTGAAGCATGTTTGCACACAGACGGAAGGTCATTAATAAACATGCTGAAAAGAATCGGTCTTAAGATTGAGCCCTGCGGCACACCTTGTTTGATTTTCATTAGGGACGAACAACTTTCACCTGAAAAAACCCTTTGTGACCTACCGGAAAGAAGACTACTTAACAATTTCACTGCCTTATCACTGAAACCGAAGTTGTTCTTCAGTTTCCAAAACAGAATTTTATGATTTACTTCATCAAAGGCCTTAAAGAAATGCAGCAGACAAAGAAAAGGAACCTAACCCTTATCGAAATCTTGTCTTATTTCTTCGAGTAGATTGACCATGGCTGTGGAACAGCTGTGGTCAGCTCTAAAACCTGATTGGTGAGGACTCAGTAACTTATAGATAGACAGGTGCTTTGTGATTTGTTTTGCTATTATTTTCTCGAAAGCCTTCGATAAGCAAGGTAGAATGCTGATCGGTCTATAGTCGGAAGGAGATGTTTGGTTAGCTTTCGTTGCGATAGGCAGAACTCTTGCATTTTTCCAGACCTGAGGAAAAGTCGATGTTGTTATAGACCAGTTTATTACATGGGTAAAGTGGGAGACAATTTGTGGTAAGATGAGTTTGATGAAGCGTATTGGTAGGCCATCTTCCCCAATTGTATTAAGTAGCTTGAGAAAATAACCTTAAGCCAGGGCATGATTGTCTGTAGAGCATGTTGAAACATGGCTGGAAAAATATCGTCTAGTCCTGCGGATTTGTAGGGTTTGAACGAATTAACAGCCCGGTCTATTTTGTGTTCTGTGGCAATGTCATCTGTATGTTCATTGTATTCCTTTGATCTGTCGACGGATGGTTTTCTATATTCCACGTGTTCTAGATCACTGCTGCCTGGAAAACGAGTTTCCATCAAGAGTTGTAGCGATTCTTAGCTAGATTCTGTTCAGCAGCCATTAGGATGCATAATCTATCTTGGGACCACTGGGTCTTTAGGTAGAACTTTATGTATCCTGGCCACATCGCTCATTTTCTAGATGGGCTGACAGAATGTGTTCCAGGATTCTCTTTCAGCTATTCTTATGTCTCTCGTGTGTAAGTTTAGTTTGGATCCGTAAACAGTCCAGTCATACTCTGTATGCAGTTTTCTTACCTCTGTTCTTCGCTTTTTAAGTTCGTCTGTCCACCATGTTACTTTAATGGGCTGTCGATTACGAGATGTGGGGCAGAATTGAAAGCTTTGTTATAAACTGAACGTTAGAGTCAATGGATTGACTGTTCGGAGTCGTGACCACACTTGGATGTAGTATCCGTTCGCCAATCCATTTTGCTTAATCTAACCAGTTAGGGTTTCTATATTCTTTCAGAATCGTAGGATTGATGTTGATTGAGAATAGGATCCTAAAATGATCTGAAAAGGAGTTTTTAGGTGACAATCTCCAATAGAATTTTCTCATCATTACTCATTAAAGTAAGGTTTAAAATTTCTCTCTCTCTATTACACCGTACTGGATTTGTAGAAAGAATGAACTCAATAATAGGATAAACTGCACAACTAAAATAAAGGTAATCAGGAGGGAGGTGAAAGTGGTATTCATAATCAAACAGACTACATATCAATTTCGAAAAGACTTATCTTATTCACTCGAAATAATTTCATCCTACCAAAACTTAAAGGAATGCATCTCAAGCTCTCCAATGAAGCTAAGTATTTTGGAACCATTCTAGACTCAAAGCTTACGTGGAAGCGAAACGCAGAGGAACATATAAAAAGAGCACTATGGGCTTTCTACGCTGGGAAATACGACCGCATATAACCCACTGGATGTATACAGCGATCATTAGACCCGTACTTACCTACCGAGCACTAGTATGGTGGAATAGAATGTAAAAAATCTGCTATTTTAACAACCTCAAAGATTAGCATGTATAGGACTAACAGTAGCACTAAAAATAATACTTCACTTTCTTCTCTTACAGGAGTATATAAAACAACTCATGGTAGGCAAAAGCGCAATCCATCTTAAAGCATCCGGTTTTTGGAAACAGAGTTCCTACGGTCACGCATCTATACTTCACAGATATGAAGTTGTTGACCCCATCAAGAACTCAGACTATGTTATTTCAATAATAATTACTCCACCCTTCCCAAAAAGACAAGAATGTGAAACCCATTCTACACTGATGGGTCTAACGTCGAAGATGGAAATAGGAACCGGAGCAGGATTATTTTGCGAACCCTTACAGATTCAAGACTCATGCAAACTCCCAGATGTATGCAGTGTCTTTCAAGCTTAAATCGTTGCCATTGATAGGGCAGCGTTGACAATCTTCACAAAGAAAATAATTCCATCTCAGATAACAATTTTTGTGGACAGTCAGGCAGCAATCAAGGCATTAGTCACGTTATCACTGCGGCCACAATTGGGCCTATTGTGATTTCCTCTTTTTTTTTTTTTATAATTTGCGCGCGCCAAATGGGATATGAATACCATTAAATTATTTCAGGGCACGGGCGTTTTTGATGAAAATTGAGAGAGAGAGAGAAAGAAAGATTGGTGTAGTGGGTTTGAAACTTAGGTGGTATTAAGTTTCAGTAAACTCCAAGGGTGGTGTCCAGATAACTGGGGAGCTTATTTGTTTTGCTTTTTTTCGTTGCTCATGATTCACAGTATTTTTTTCCCTCCACCTGATGTCATCATCACGATCAAGCTGCATTTAAGCCATATGACCACCCTACTGCCAGTGTTATGCCTTCGCAGTAGAGTTGACTAAGCTTTCGCAATTGATCGACTTTTTTATTTATTTCAGACGAAATAAATAGATGATTGTTGAGATCAGGATTTGAACCATGAACCAAGAGCGTGACAAGCGTTGATGCTACCACTATACCACGGCCACCCTCAATCTTAAAGCTCATTCAAAATGCCACTGTTGGTGATGAATTCGACTACATTTTTCAGTAAGCTAGCATATATGTATTCTGCTTCAAGATAGAATGTGTCTAAGTAACGATGACGTGTCCTTGGTTAAACAGACACAGTTATATAAGATATGTTCTGCTGATTCTTCGCCTTCGTTGCACATTTTATATGTTATCTTACGCTATCCCCATAGCCATGAGATGTTTTTTGATTCGACAATGGCCTGTGAGGAATCCAGTGGCTATTCGAATCTGACACCTAGTTAGCTGTAGGAGTTGTTTCGTTCTTTTCTCGGAGGTATTTGGCAGAAAAGTTTTTGTTTGTAAATACATATTACCTTCAGTTTCCATCCAGTAATGATGTGATTTTTCTTTTAGCCAGCTTTGTACAGCTTTCCGCCATACTGACTGGTAATCTACGGAATAGTTTTGGCATCATAAAGGTTTACGGGTATGCAGCTCCTGTTCTGGAGGATGTAGGTCACCCATTTCCCAAATGAGATTAACTCTCCTTGTCTTGGCTAGCGTTAGTAGTCGAAGACTGTTTGGATGTTATTTCGTAAGCCTTAATTTCTAATGGAGACTAATAGTGGAGACAGACTGCTGGTATTGATACCATGGTACGAATACCATGGTATAGTGAATACTATAACCCCTGACAGACTTCATTTCGTAGTATTCGATGACTTTGACGTTTGTGTTGTCTGTCATAGCAAATAAAAATAAAAAATTCAAGACAGGATGAATAAAAATGATTAACTTTTGTGTCAAATGATGAATAAAAAGAAAATTCAAATATCTAGTTGAAAGCGAAAGTACATACCTAAGAATTGTCAAAGAAGCTACGAAGACTAGCCAATAGAGAGAAATTGGCGCTGCAATCAGTAAGATGGTGGTATACCAGCAAAAAATTACGAATCTCAATACCAGGTATGTTTCATGGTATACTTGTAGTATTGCAGTGACAGACATGTGGTATAGAACGTAGTATTGCTATACCATAGTATCAATCCCAGCGAACACTCGTTCCGTATCAAGGAAAATTTTACAACATCTTCCCTTAGGAGCGAAGGCAATACGAGTGAGTCAGTACCAAAACAAGATTTATCCAAAATTGCCAAAAACTCTGACTTTTATTGATATCTGTAAAGCATTTTTTATAAAGTTTTTCATTAACCCCTTGCACGGGGATTCCAGCGCTCTAAATGAAGACATATTTGATAAGCTACCTACCTCCGAGAATAGACTACTCTGATCGATTCTGCGGACATGAGGCGATTGTATTATAACCTAACCCTCAACTATTAACCAAACCAAATAAGTCAGGGAAAATAAATAAAATAATCGTTAAAAGTCACAACTGGGCCGCTCGTACTTTAATCAGAATTACTGAGGCCGTTTGGCTCTAAATACCTTATGCACTTACTTACTTAGGTGTCACTACAGTTCGGGGTAAACCTGGGTCTCAAACAATAAACCTCTCCGGTTAGCCCGGTCCTTATCCAACTGCCTCCAGTTGCTCACTCCAAGTTGGTTGAGATTCTACTTCTGCGCGCCACCTAAAGCGATTCTACTGCGTCCTTCCCCTGGTTAGATTTGAAGTCTTTGCGGGTCGGAGCGTTGGTGTTCATTCACTAAGCATGTCCTAGCCATCTCAATTGAATAATGCGCAGTTTTTTCAATGTCGGTCAATGTCGCTGTACAGCTCGTACAGTTCGGCGTTGGATCTCCACATTCAAAGTTGATATGGAGTGTGGAGTGTCCCTCCTAGTTGAAAGCATATAAATAATTTTGTCATCTTCACCGCTAAACCCACTTTGGCTGTTTTTGTTTCAATACTTGTGAACCCATCGATGACCACCCGCTGATATCGTTGCATATTTTTTACTTTTTTTTTTACTTTTGAAAGATTGTGCCTCCTGTGCTGGCTTGTGAGTTTACCACAATTATTTCAAGTATAATGTTAAAGTCACATGACAGCACATCACCTTGTTTGGATGCAAGGATGTCAAAACTAGACACGGCTCTGTATAAATACTGTATAAATGGTGAGTATCGATTTGGACTTCTTGAATTTTCTCCAGAATCTGTGGAAATTTTTTCGATTGGAGACTTTCCTGGTCTAAAACCGCACTAATATGGGGCAACCAGGTTATTGACGAAAGGTTTCAGGCATTCACACAATATGTCAGATAAGATTTTGTAGGTGACTGATGCCACTGTAGTTGGCGCAGTCAATATTGATCAAAATTTCGGGATTGGACATTTTCACGAAATCAATACTTGCTCTATAGGATAAAGTGAAGTCGTTATGTGTGAGCGGAACTTCTCGTCCTTTCAATGGTTTTAAAAAAAATATTTTCTTCACTGGAATTCAGATTGCTTAGGGCTCCAGATTTTATTTTGTGTCACATGATGGGGATATATGTAGATGTAGGTGCGAATACTGATGGCACAAGGAGGACCTCCCTCCCCGCTAAGAATCTTTGGAGTAACTTACGTAAAATCGGTATCACCAGTGATAACAACGACTCTAAATGTGTCCTGGACCCCGATCTACTAAATCTTTATTTCCTTGATAATGATTCCACCACCTGTACTCGTAATACTGATTATAATCGAACTGAAGATCTTCAATCGGTCCCAAGAATGGAGGATTTTATAGTAGCAACAGAAAACGAAATTATCCAATGCATAACAGCTATTCAATAGGGGAAGATGGCATACCAATACATTTTGTCAAACTTATCCTACCACAAATTGTCTCTCATCTCACTCATGTCATTAACTGGTGCATGACTACATCAACTTTTCCTCAGTTCTGGAAAATTGCAAGAGTTTTACCCATCGCAAAGAAATGAAGCAAGGTGTTCCTCAGGGCTCAATTTTGGGACCGATACTCTTCTGCATGTTCATTAATGACCTTCCATCCGTGTGCAAACATGCTTCTGTCCACCTATATGCAGATGATGTTCAACTACTCTTATCGAAACCCTACAATAAACTTGATGAACTCGCTCTTCTTATAAACGATTAATGGAAGCATATACATACTTGGTCAGAAAGTAATAAAAAAACTTTAATTCGAAAACTTTAAAACGTATGCCGAGATTGTTTACAGTAGCCTTGACTCGTTATCCCAGCGTAAATTGCAAGTAGCCTTTAATGATGCGGAATTGTATATTTTTACACAAAATCATTCATACTCAATGTCCGTCTTATTTGTATAACAGACTTAGGTTCACTCGTTGATCAAGAACTATAAACCTTATTCCCTGCCGATGCAATTACTTAAATTCATCGCGTTTGTTTTTCATACACACTGTCAGACAATGGAACTCTTTACCGTCTCATATTAAATCTATCTCGAGTCCATCTCATTTTAAAAGTGCAATCATGCAACATTTTTCTGCCTTAACACACCAATGATAAACCTGTATCCCCCCTTTTTAACCGTTCTATTCACCTCCTTCTCCTCAACATCAATACCAAACCCTGCTTTTCTTACCTCCTTCACAATCTAGTTTAAAAAATTTATTGTATATGTATATTAGTCTTAAGTAATTAATGTATCATTTATGGTTAAAGTACTAAGTACAAAAAAAGATTAGAAATCTTAATGTACATACCTCTAATCGAATAAATGAAATGAAATGAAAGAAATGTCCATCCAGTAAATATCAGTTCTATCCTAGGCAGACAAAATACCATCGACGTGCGCCCTCCCCTAAATGCTCTTTCTAAAGAGAAATCTGTCATAAAACAAGAAAGTTGACGGTATGTAGTCTGTTTTGTTTTGTATTATCCTTGTTCGGAAACTTATAGCGGCACTGCTCAAGTTTCACAGGGTGCATCTAAATTTATTTTTTATTGCAAAATAAATTTTCAAATGACACAAGGTGTGTACACTATTTTTCTTTAATTAGTAATAGAATCTATAAAAAAAAAAACACAGTGAGACATGATTTCAACTCATTTATTATACACTTTTGATTGAAAGTAGTTGCGATATGAAAAAAACTTAAAATTATCCACTTTTTCTTAATTGTTCGTCCTAAGAAAGGATTATGTTTCCTTGCGCTTAAATCTTGCTTCTTCTGTGTGAAAGCTAATTTGTCATTCAGATTCAATTAGAAGCAGTCGTTGTTGTAAAAAGTTCTATCAAATGGCTATAACTTTCAAACGACGGAACATACTGAGTGGACTTTTCTAGTGAAAATGTCTAGTACACGGTGTAGCTAATGTTTTAATTTTTTAATGCAAATTTTCTTATTCTTATAAATGGGCCTGAATGCTGAAGAAGATTTTGTTTGAAAAATCGGCGTCAACTTGTTGATGTTCCAGCATCCAATCGGCGTATGTTCTGCGCATTCCTTTTACACAATTTTAATGCGTTGAGTGGTAGGTGAACGATTCATATTGTAAAATGGCAAATCAAAAACTGTCCAATTCATCTGTCACTATAGATGACAGATGGATTTAATAGATGTCATACGGCAGGGATGTGAATTCCCAACCTCGAAATGAATAACCCTTTATATGTATCTGCTGAAAGTCGCATTTCGAAGCGGATAATCTCTAACTGTAGATTTAGAGTGCAGAGGTCCAGACCCAATTTCCAGGTGATTTGGAAACATCTATGCTATGGTCTCGGTGTTAGACGCTATGGATAAACAATGGAAGAGATGACGGCAATCAAAGAATGTTTAACAGGATGAGAGATTCGACTTAGATATCGAAACTTAGGGTTCCAGTAAACAGTAATGAATAAACTGTGCTTTCTATGGATGAAATTAACATTCAAGTCGAAACCGTATGCACAATTAAAAATAAGATACACACATACCTACTTTGGTAAATTAATGCTCATATCCCTTACCCCGTTACAAGTCACTTCCATAAGAAAAACAACGCAATCGATTGCAGTCAAAACCCCAAACAAACCCCACAACCATTTCATATCGTCCAATGTCAGCGGATTAGGCCCATCTGCTTCACTCTGTGAATTCAGTTTTATTCGCCCACCTTCGACCAACTCTAAAAATGCCTTCCGTACCCAATAGGCATATAATCCTGATTGATGTGTCCGTACAATCATCTGGTTCAATTCCCGGGTAAAAATCGAGTTCTCATTCAGTAGGAACACCATCAATGAAACCGGAACAATACATAGATCGGTATTTCGAAAAATCGGCGCTTTATAAAAACTCTGTTGCTCTTCGAATATCTTCCACTTGTTTGTTGGCACAGGATAAGCGTACCTTCTATCCAGAGAGTCGCGAGTGGCATGATACCAAGTATTGTCATGTGTGAACTCGAATGTATCCAGATACTTTTCAAATTCGTCTGTTGTCTTTAATATATCATCATATTCGCCACGAAACATGAGGATCTTCAAGGGAGACTGCCGAATGTCCTCGAAACTGCTTAGCCTAGGTTCGCTCGGGGGACTTGTGACCAGCGTGTTGAGAGTTGCCAGATACCATGTGTTGAAAAATAGTCCCATAATGCAACTTAGAAAGTATATCACTCGCAATTTCATGGATGATCGTTGATATTCGGTAAACGATTGTCCCAATAGGGCCCGAAGGCAATCCTCATTCAAAAACATTTTCCAGATTGAAATTTCTAACTTATGCTCTATCGAGAGGAAGCAGTTAATGGTGAATGAAAACACAATGACCATGCCAAACATTAGAAGAATAGGTAGACTTTCAAGGATCATCGGATAGTAGAGGTATTGGGGAAGGTTCGGCTCAACAGGCAGCATAAGGCACCATCCAATAATTTCAGCAGCATCCGATTGGCCTCGCGTAGTTGGTATTTGGAATGCCAATCCAGCGAAAATATCTATGACGTCCGACGTAAGCAGGTCATCGTAATCGGTGTGATGGAAAACTTCGTTCTTATTGTCTATTGGTGTTATTAGAGTCGCATTGAGCTTTTCAGCAAATGAGGCAATTAAATGGCCGCAATATCCGCCAATAAGTTCTTCTCCTTTACGATTGGTATAGACATAGTCGCGGGGTTCCAAGTGATCCAGCACAATTCGGAGAGGATATCTGTGAAGGTTGAGCAATCGATTGGGGAATACTTCTCGATTCTCATACACTCCATGTTCCTTTATCTGCATTTCCGGAAAAGGAGAGTAGCTATAATAAGTGTCTTCCACTAATGCAATTGCATTGATCATTTTCTTGCTCCAGCAGAGCTTGAAAAGTTCCAGCATCATGTGTTTCATCCCAGTGCAGACGATTATAATTTTCGTTTGTGCGATACCATGCAGATCGCCTGCTAGAGCATTCAGCATCCCTCGGTAAGAGGACACATTTAGATAGACAATAGCCAAAATGTCGTCTCTAAAGAGTTGCTGCAATTGGTATTGCTTTGAAGTGGTTAGTTGAATTGAAGGTAGATCCAGGGATCTCACCAGTTCGGCTTCATTGTCAAATTCGTTAGAAGACACGTTACTCCTTAGCACAAAAACAGTAGAAAATTGCGCTTGTCTCTGAACTTTAACAAAAAGTTCTAACAGATTGTTATTCACAATATACAATATAGGAAGAATATTCAAAACACCAATGGAGGAGCTATCGTTGTTACTTGAATCCATGTTGCCACTTGAATGGTAATGGTGCTCGTAAGTAGTTGTCCTATCAACCTCTAAATTGGTCCGATTTGTGAAATCTTAGGTTACCGCTGTATATTTCAACTAAAAGTGATTGAAATTAATATGCTTAGGCATATTTGTTCTTCAAACAGCACCTATAAGTATATATGGACGGAGTAATTCAATTGGTGGCACGAGGTTAATTTTTTGTTTTTATTTGCTTACGTTTTGTTATTGTTTATTGTTTACCTAGTCTATTCTTATTCGGCAATAATTGATATTTTTCTTCCGGGAAGGTTCCTCACTGTTGTTATATTTCGATATCGATTGATTCTTTTTCTTTAAAAATACTCGTAAGTAGACGAACGTTAATGTTTGACGTAAGATACAATTATGCTGGCGAGGCGATATTGCTATCATTAGCATGATAGATAAAAAGATTAAGCAGCGAATAAGGACTAATCAGAGTCATCACAATCAGGAAGCTATAATGGGTATGTAAATATGATCATATTTATGACATGACGTCTGCCCACCACAATCACTTTAAAGTTAGCAAATATTTTCAAAAAATATCCTTGTGTGTGTCCTCTGCACTCCGCCGATAATATTTCTGCTGTTGCGAATGTGAGAACCTCAACTCGTTACTAAATAAATCCTGGAGTTCCCCAAGGCTCTGTTTTGTCTCCTACTCTCTTTCTTATTTTTATAAATGATCTCTTGTCTCCAACTTCTAATCCAATCCATTTCTTCGCTGATAACAGTACACTCAGTTTTTCATATTCGTTCCCTAACTCACGTCCTTGCACATTAAATTCCGTCCTGAATAGCATAATCAATGTGAAATTAAATGCTTCCAAAACACTATGCTATCCTCTGTCTCGCAAGCGAAACCTAAACCCTCAACCATTGTGCATGAATGGTACTTGCATCGCTGAAACCGAAAGACTTGCCATTCTTGGTATGTACAGCACGCAGAGGCCTAATTTCCTGGCAGCCGCACGGTGATAGGATTTTAGCGGCCAGATTCCGGACGAGAGTAGGTCGCGTCACCATTATACAGTGTTACGCCCCCACGGATGGTTCGTCTGAATTAGACAAGGAGACCTTCTACAACCTGTTGGGAGCTGTTCATAATGTAACACCCAACGGCGATATTGTCATTGTGATGGGGGACCTGAATGCCAAGGTAGGCTGCGACAACGAAGGGCTCAAACATGTTATGGGACGGCAAGGACTAGGCAATCGCAATGACAACGGCGAAAGATTTGTTGACTTTTGTAACGCAAATCGTCTTGTCATAGGTGGCACCATGTTTGAGCACAAAGCCTGCCATAAAATCAGTTGGGTGTCAACTTACAGGCAAGCAACCTCCAACCAAATTGACCATTTTGCCATCAGTCGCCGTTTAGAAGTTTAGGACGTCTAGGAAACGTCCGGAACAGACGGGGTGCCGACATGGGGTTGGTACGAGATCACTCTCCGATTACGCATTGCTGCCGTTCGTAGATCTAATGACACAAGAATACCTAGGTTCAACGTATACCGACTGAGAGTTCCCTCAATGCGCCAAGAATTAAGGGACCATCTCTCACGTGGAGTGGAAACAATCAGCAGCTCACTGCCCGCCACCATCCAAGACCATTGGTGCGCTGTGAAAACTGTTTTCACATCAGGTGCTGAAAGGATTGTCGGTCGATCGCAGGGAAACCATAGGGCGTGGCTTTCCAAGGATACCTGGAGAAGGATCAACGAACGAAAACAGCTAAGAGCTCGAATTGCAGCAACTCCAGCAGCAAAGACGATCGAGCTTGAGTCCCTATATCGAATGAAGATGAGAGAAGTACAGCGTAGCGTGAGACGTGACAAGCGCAATTACATCAATGCGCTGGCTATGGAAGCAGAAGAAGCAGCAGCGAGGTGCGACAGCAGAACCGTTTATACAATCACTAAAGAGCTTGTAGGTGGCCGAAGCTCTACTCAACACCCAGTGAAAGGCTTAGACGGTTCGTTGCTAATATCGGATGAGGATCAACTGAAGAGATGGAAGGAGCATTTTGCTTCGGTTCTAAGCCTAGTATTCGCCAGCAATATGCACCCAAGTCAGACTGAAGTGTCCGTAGAAAGAAATTCCCGAATTCGCACCACAACCCCCAGTAAGGAGGAGATTATTACCGCAATCAAAGCACTGAAAACTAATAAGGCGGTAGGACTTGACGGCATACCCGCGGAGCTTTTTCAAGCTGCGCCAACAGCATCGGCAGAGCTACTGTTCCCACTTGTCGGGAGAACATGGGAAGCCGAGAGTTTTCCGGATGAGTGGAAAAAGGGAATGAACGTCAAGCTCCCTAAAAAAGGCAACCTAATGCAGTGCGAAAACTGGAGAGGTATCTGCGTGCTGCCTGCTGTGGCCAAGACAATAGCTAGAATCATCCTGGAGCGAATCAAAGAACACCTTGAAGACACACTCGACGCCGAGCAAGCAGGAGAGTGACCGTCACTTTCACGAGGAAGCTGCAAACGTTTGTCAATAGGTGTCTACGCTACATCTTAAGGATATTCTGGCCAAACCGTATCTCTAATGAACAGCTTTATCAGAGAACGGGCCATGAACCTATAGGCACAACCATACGACGACGAAAGTGGCAGTGGATCGGTCACACTCTCGGAAAGGCTGACAGGTCCATAGCTAACCAAGCGATGCAATGGAACCCGCTTACCCAGGATAGCAGGATACGCGGCGGTCCTAGGATTACGTGGCGCAGAATAGTTGAGAAGGAAGTACGACAACTGGGAAGAAGTTGGGGAGAGCTGAGGCACATTTCCAGAAATCGCACACGATGGCGCGTAGGCGTTGTAGAGGCCCTAGGACCCACAAGGGGATACAAGACATAAATGCTTGGTATGTGTATTAATAATCATCTTCAATGGAACGATCACATATTCGAGGTCGCCAAAAATGCTGCAAAATGTCTAGGATTCCTTAAACGGTGCAAGAAATATTTTACCCTGACCTGGCCTCAATTTATAAGGCATTCACCCACCCTAAGCTGGAATATAGCGCTCATTTCAGTACCCAAGACCGTTCTGCACATTCTAGACAGGGTACAGAATCGCGCGTTAAAACTCCCCTCCAAAATTTCACCCGCAATACGCGACATGCTTCGAATGCACATTAGTTCACCCTTAAGTCCAACTTCGGTTGTACTATCAGAGAGGCATGATGACCGATTCCAGAAACTGAGGAAATGAACTTGGATGGTCTCTGGTTCCAGCTGGACGGAGCTACGTGCCATACAAGACGTCCAACAATAGATCTTTTGTGCACTAAGTTCAATAATCGTGAAATCCGCCGTTTTGGAGATGTTGCTGGTCTTGAGTGCCGTTAAAGACTGATATTATGATGGCAATCGAGAAACGATTAAGGTACACTACTCGTAATGTACAATATTGATCGAATCCCAATGCAGGCTATTGATCAGGTTTGAAAGGTACCAATTCCCCTCAAGATCATCGGTAAACTGGCACTTTGTTTGTCATTCCCTCAATCCACTAACCTAACACCATCTCGTAAAACATAAAACTAACTCTTTGGCGCCCGATACTAAAAAACAACCAGGAAAAGAAGCAAACAAATCTCTTATACGAGCATTTATTTAAAATTTTATTCGTTTTTTTTGTAATAAAATTTAACGAAAGGTATAGATGTGCGTGACGTCTAAAAGCATGTGTTATCCATTTTATAATTTGTATGTTAAATATAATAAAATTCGAAACTCATTATCTAAAGGAAAAAATATCTGTAGACAGCAATCCGTTTTTCACTCGTTTTATACCAAACTATTTCCATGGCCAAAACAATAGTGTCAATGAAAACCAATGCTGCAAACAATCCCCACAGCCATCTCATGTCATCTAAAGTCAGCGGTTGAGGTGTTTTAGCCTCACTACTTACGTCCAATCTCATGCGTTTGGCTTCGACTAATTCCAAGAATGCCGCCCTAACCCAATGGTCGTACAAGCCTGACTGATGAGTCCGCACAATCATCTGATTCAGTGTATCCAAATAAATTGAATTCTCATTAAGTAGAAACACCATAAAAAGCACCGGTATCAGGCATAGATCGGAGTTTCGATAAAGTGGGACTGTGAACAAACTTTGCTGTTCCTCAAAAGTCTTCCATTTGTTTGTGGGCACAGAGAAGGCATACCTGGTATCCATGGTGTTCCGTTTGAGATGGAACAATGTGTGATTGAAGGTAAACTCAAAAGTATCGGAGTACTTCTCGAATTCATCGGTCATGTTCAAGACCTCATTGTATTCAGGGCGATATAGAAAGACCTTAAATGGCGCATGTCGAAGATCCTCGAAGGTTGTAATTAGAGCTTCACTGGTAGGACTTGTTACGAGTGTATTGAGTGTCGCTAGATAGATTGAACTGAAAAACAATCCCAATGCGCAACTGAGGAAGTATATCGCCCGGAGTTTCATCGATGATCTTGGATATTCGACAAAAGGTTGTCCCAGCAGAGCCCGAGTGCATTTTTCGTTGAGAATCATTTCGCTTAGGTGAAGCTTTGTTCGTCCATCCACTTGAAAGATACACCAAACGAGAAGGGAAAATACTATTATCATAGAGAACATCATGAGAATTGGATAACTTTTGAAGATCATCGGATAGTAGAGATACTGAGGCACCTTTGGTTCAACCGGAATCATAAGACACAATCCAATGACTTCAGCCGGATCTGACTGGCCTCTCATGGGAGGAAGTAAGATTACAAGGCCTCCGAAAATATCTATTACATCGGTTGCAAGCAATTTATCAGTATCCTGGTGGTAAAGAATTTCTGTTCCAGAATCTATTGGCGTAGTTAGGGTTGCATTAATTTTATCTGCAAACGAGGATAAAAAGTGAGCTGTATAGCCACCGATATTTACCTGCCCTTTGCGATTAACATAGACATAGTCACGAGGTTCCACTCCATCGATCAACATTCGAAAGGGATGTCTATGGACGTTGAGAAGTCGATTAGGAAACACTTCGCGATTCTCTTCAATTGAGTGCTCTTTCAGCTGCATTTGAGGGAAAGGATTGTAGCTGAAGTAAGTGTCCTCGAGGAATGCAATTGCGTTGATCATTTTCTTGCTCCAGCACATTTTGAAGAGTTTCATCATTATATTTTTCATTCCTGGACAAACAAAAACTATTTTCGTTTGAGCCATTCGATGCAAATCATCCACAAGCATATTGAGAACATCCTGATAAGAAATCGCAGTTAGGTAGACAATCGCTAAAATGTCATCCCTGAAGTGTTGTTTCAGTTGATATGATTTTGAAGTTGTTAGTTGAATTACTGGAACTCCAAGATAGTCCATGAGGTAGGATTCAGTACCATACTGAGTCAAAGTATTTGTGTTTGAATTAGATAGCACAAACACTGTAGAGAATTGCACTTGTATCCGAATCATCAGCAAAAGTTCAAACAGAATGATATTGGAACTACCAGAGTTGGTGATAATATTTTCGAAACCGAATAGCGAACTTGAATTCATTGTGACACTTCAATGTAGAATGAACCCGCATCTAGAGGCTATTCATACTTGTACAATACCAAATGGGTTTTGCTAACGATGTGCCTAATCATAGGTTCCTCTGACAAGATGATATGACAAATGATGTTGTTAGATCTATTCGTTATGATTAGTACGAGTATAATAATGCTGGTAATAACCAAAGGGAATCATTTTAAGGTTGCAATAGTTTTTCGAAATATGTGTATCCAATTAACACTTGATAACACGTGTACGATTACATGTTGTGTTCCATTAACTTTTGATGGTTTAAGTGGCAGGCCTAGTACACTAAGTCTCAGCGATACCTGTGTAAAGATCAGAGATATGACCGAGAGCCTTGAACATTAACCAATGCTCTTGTAAACTCGCAAATGGTCATTGTTATTCCATTGAAGAATGGAATATACCTGTCAGAGTTCACTGCAGTTTTGGAAGAACTTATTTTTCTAAGTGTCCACAGCTAGTGGATAAATTGCTCGTTACTTCCAACTATTTTACACTAACTATTGCCCAATAGATCTGCACTCAAAAATACCAAAATTCAGGTGTTCCTGCTCAATTGCAACTACATGGATATACGAAGATCATTTTCCGGATAATCCTTTTAGAATCCACAATCGTAGCGAAGTATTGCAAAAGTTTTAACTACAAGATAAAACTTTTTCTGCAATCAACATGAGATATGATACAGTCAAAGAATCTGAATCTGCAGTCTTTCGCTTCCGCGGACTTGTAGTCTCTAAGTTGTCAGTTGAGCAGAGGCCCTCTAGCTATACTTTTTCAATATGAGAACAGTTATGCTTGTCTCATGAGAATAGTCTCCAGGTCTCCATCACTAGTGGTGATGTTACAAAATCTATCCTTGAAAGCATCAGACGGAAAATGGTGTAGAAAAACAAGTCTATTCGGCTCTACTTTTAGATGTTATTTTAGATGTCTTGAGTACAAACTGCATAGAGATTTACCTACACAGTTTGACAGAAATCCCTTATTTCAAATGGACTATTCCTAGTTCGATACGAACAAGAATATTCGGAATTAAGGAAAATTAAAGTAGGTGTTCCACAAGGAAGTGTACTAGGACCAGCCCTGTACCGATTTTATACCGAGGATATACCGCTGGGTAACTATGCCATTATGGCTACTTTTGCAGATGACCTTATAAATTAGTACCTGATAAATGCACTGTGTAGGCAACAGAGAAACTGCGGAATGCAGTCAATAGAGTAAGAGATTGGACATAGCAATGGCGTATCAAACTCAATGAGCAAAATCAACTCACAAAAACTTCACAAAGTTGTACCTCATGCCAATACAGCCAAGCAACTTGGAATTACTTTAAATGTGAAGTTAAAATGAGAGAGCACATCAAAATGAAAAGAGAAGATCTAAACTCGAAATATAGAAAAAAGTGCTGGTTACTGAGAAGAAACTCAGATAGGTATACCCAGAAAACATCATGAAGCCTGTTTGGACGTACGGCATCCAATTATGTAGTTATACAAAGAAAATCAATAAATTAATATCAAAACAATACAGACACTCCAAAATAAAGTCCTTTGTGGAATAATAAAGGCACCTTGGTATATAATAAATAACGATTTGCATCGCGACACACAATCTACGAGTGAAAGCCATATCAACTCCGAGATAGAAACTGTCTTAAATGTACGAGACTATATCCGGAGATGGAGAAAAACCAAGCCTTACTTGCAACTTAAAACTTTCCTTAAAGCGATTTTAAACATAAGAAAAAAAAAATATCACCTGTCGAACTTTCATAGATTGGTCCTGATTAAGGAGTTGTTTTTAGTGGCTTTAGAGTCCCATACTACTTCGTACCAAGTGTCTTTCCAGATTTTCAACTTCGTTACAAAAAAAAAAAAAAGCAGCTGTGTGGTAGCTGTTGGTTAATTAGACTAGAACCGATGGACAAAAAATATTTTCAGGTAGTGCGTACAGTTGGCAGATATCACCGGTGGCACACAAAAAAGAAAAAAAAGAGTCTTGCCCGAGTTACATGCTCGTGAATTCAAATACCTTACATCGTCATGAAAAATTGCAAACAATTTTGCAGTAAGAAAATCAAAGTTAGACCAATTCACCGCCTTTCCAAGAAAAACACACCCACATGGCACCCTCGGCTTCAAATAGACAAGCAAATTATCAAATCCAAAGAGGCAATGCATCTTTTCGGTGTCACAAAATCAGCGTCCATGAAGTTCCACTATCTGCTTAGGGTGATACCGAATTTTCAAAATGTTCGGCTTTACCAGGAAAGTATGAGGAAACTGTATTTCTGTGCCAATAACTCAAAAACGGTTCGTCCTACTAAAAACATCATTATGGTTAAAATTTTGCGTTTTAAAATTATTTAGAAGATGGATGTGGATTTATGCAATTTTTTTTTAAAGTTTAAGGTACGGATACATAATCATCCAAAATGTCTCACTTAAGCCTAGTGCGCTGAGGCAAATGGGATACCCCGTCATCAATAGGAATCAGAAACAAAAAATGTTCGTCCTTTACCTGTTCAGTACGCAGTTCACGATAAAACGGTTTACTCAGTTTTCGTGCGAAATTAATTGTTTGGGACATTAATTCACAGCTAAATGTTGACGTTTCTTATTTTCTTCGTGTTTCTCTACCAAACTTTCTATGGAAAGGCACCTACTACTTCAATATTTTATGTTAAATTTCCAAACATCTGTGATGCCCTCCACAATTTTGGAAGTTTGGAATTTGGATACCACGTGAAAATTTTGTTTCGCTTGAGCAGTGTACTCAGTGTTTACTCAAAAGTTGATAAAAAAATCCTTCTTGAGTGAATACTCTCGCAAATGTTGCATCAAATTGTTACGTTCGACATTTTAAGTTTTATAATTCTCTATAACACAGGTGACAAAGTACTACAAATGTTCAAAAAGTAAAGATACATAATCTTCCGAATCTGCCATTACCGGAAGGCTATGAAAAAATAGTTTTCAGTGGGAATATCTCGAAAACGGTGCGTTCTACGGAAAAAATATTATGATCCAAATTTAAGTTTTGAAATTTTCTAGAGGGCGTTACCAAATATTACAAAGTTTTTAAAGATTGTAAGGCACATAATCTCGCCAAATATCCGGCTTTACCTCGATGTTATTGGATATCGTTCTGAGTGAGAATTTTTAGAAAACGGTGCGTTCTACGGAAAAAAATATTATGATCCAAATTTTAAGTTTTGAAATTTTGTACAGGACGAGATGAAAAATTTTACAAAGTTTTTAAAGATCGTAAGGTACATAATCTCGCCAAATATTCGGCTTTACCTCGATGTTATTGGATATCGTTCTGAGTGAGAATTTTTAGAAAACGGTGCGTTCTACGGAAAAAAATATTATGATCCAAATTTTAAGTTTTGAAATTTTGTACAGGACGAGATGAAAAATTTTACAAAGTTTTTAAAGATCGTAAGGTACATAATCTCGCCAAATATTCGGCTTTACCTCGATGTTATTGGATATCGTTCTGAGTGAGAATTTTTAGAAAACGGTGCGTTCTACGGAAAAAAATATTATGATCCAAATTTTAAGTTTTGAAATTTTGTACAGGACGAGATGAAAAATTTTACAAAGTTTTTAAAGATCGTAAGGTACATAATCTAGCCAAATATCCGGCTTTACCTCGAAGTTATTGGACATCGTTCTGAGTGAGAATTTTTAGAAAACGGTGCGTTCTACGGAAAAAATGATTACAGTCCTAATTTTGAGTTTTGAAATTTTCTACGGGACATGTAACAAATTTTAAAATTTTTTTTAAAAATTCAAAGCACATAATCTCGCAAATTATCCGGCTTTACATCAGAGTTATTGAGTATCGTTCTGAGTGAGACGGTGCATTTTATGAAAGAAATTATTCAGGTCTAAATTATAGGTTTTCAAATTATCTACAAAAGGGATGCCTAATTATTCGAACAAATTTCGAATTGAAGGTACACAATCTCCCAAAATATCCGACTTTACACCGAACTTAATGAAAATCAGTGCGAATATTCCGATTTTTTTTTGTATGGTATGATATGTCGCCATACAATTCCTTAAATAGGACATTCTTTGACATTTCTCATTTTGATTAGAGCATATCGTTCCTAATAGTTCCGCTGCAACCAACATCGTTAGCGTGAATGTGCATGGACCGCAATGTCAAGAATCTTTCATTGCAACTCCTTAACTCCGCATAGAACTACGAACTCAGTCCTTAAATACAATTTCCATCCCCTTGAGCGTAGTATTGATATAAATTCTAGTTGCAGATTCTCACGTCAACAGATTACAATGTCTGGTCATAAACGTCAAAGGATTTATAGTACAACAATGGAAGCTATCCCGACACAATATCCATAACAATCACCCTAATTAATCCACAAACAGCAGAAACATTTTATTCTCTTTAGCCGATTATCTAAGCGAGGCTAATAATTAAATTAGCAGGACGTAATGGCGTGGCCAAAACAATCAAATACCCACAGGAAGCATCCGAATATACATTTAGCTTCATCTATCTGCCACCAACGAAGTCCATTTATCGTCATAGCCAGAGAATAAATCCCGTGAGCTTAACAAATAGCCATTCCGTTAGGCTCGGGTACATCTTGTTTATTCATCATTTACTCGCACTTTGGCAGCTGGGATTTGGCATTGGCAACATTTCATCATGTCAGCATCCCTTACACGGCCCCCTGGGGTAGTATAACAATGAAAGAGCAGCGAACAAAAAAAAAAAAAACGAAAAAAAAAAAAACTTACGAAAATACTTTAATTATGTGACACACTTAACGAAATTTGTCACGCACCATCCGGATCGACACACAGGCGAAGGATTACAAACGCCTGCTTCTCCACCCCATCGCTGCCACCGCCCCGGACACACAAAAGGGAAGGGATTAGTTCAAAGCGAAAGTGTAAATCAGCTTTCAATCACGTTCCGTGCAAAGGGACGACGAGAAAACTTTCTGTCCAAAGGAAAACATAAAACACACAAGAAAAAGAAGGAATGGGATGTCCTTCACATACTCGTACGACCAAATCGTGTACGTATATCCTTCCCGCAAGGAAACTTTGTTTTGTGAAACCTGTCGTCGATGAAATAAATGCTGACCATGTTTATTTTTCCAGCGTCTATCCGCCCCCTCGACTACACCCGAAAGTGACGAGGTCATTTCGTTAAGGACGCAACGTACACAATAGAAAAAGGTGAGGCGTTCCACGACTTTGTCGATGAAATGTTACACAGAAACTTTATTGTCCCGAACATTGATGGAAGAACAATGACCAAGATGATGGACACGAAGAGACGATGACTGCTTCGTAGTAAGACATTAGATGGATTATTGCTTTGGCCATAATGATAATGGTTGGTCATTTTCTGTCCGCTTTCACTTTCGGGACATTGATTGCAAGTCGATGATTGGGTTGTTAGATTTGGTCCTGCTACGTGGTCATTTTGTTATATGAAGTGTTTCGGTTGTCAAAGGTGATGAATCGAGTGTGAAGTAGATACTTAGTGATGGTCCAGTGCGGAGATTGTATTTAAAATTGATGTCGATAATCGGATACTTAATGGATAAATAAGTCCTTGCTTAATCTTGGTAAATTCGTAAGTATGTCAAGGATTAAAATCTGCATTCACTCCATTTATATCTAACTTGCATTAGAAGGGTTTAAGAAAATATAGCGTCTTGATTCCCTAAGCTTCAAATTGTTTAAATACAAATTATGAATCAATTTCAATTGGTCTTTCAGAATGAATGATATGATATGACGCGACACCGTGGCATCCACTTGGGGCTGATAAAGACTGACAGTCACTTGTAGCTCTTGGAATCATTAAATCTCTTACCACCATTGAAAGTCGTTAAGGTGGTAAGTAACTAAGGAAATGGAAAACTAATGTCCTGGATGTATGTATAGAAACTGAAAGACTGATAGGGTGTCTTTGATTGATTTGATGATTTCACAATTTTTTCCCAGAAAAAAAAAAAATTGACAGTATCTGTATAGAGGATGATATTGATGGTTTGTTGGAGACATTCCTTGCACATATAAACTTAACTTTGTACCATGAATCGACGTTTTTGGACAATGGTAGACTTTGCTTTGACGTATTGTAAGTTTGTTTTAGTTTGCTGCAAATACCTTACGTACGTATGAATGTTTATCGAGCTCATAAATGTTTTGTTATCTACATGACCACATATGTAACACACCTTGATCATCCTAAAACAATCAGTAATATCCTTCCATTGGCTCTTAGATCCCAAATTAAAATTGACAATTCTGCAAATTGGCATACAAGAACAAAAATTACCACGACTGCCATGAACATTGACGACGACAATTATTAATAGGAACCACAAATTCACACAAGAAATAGAGCAGCGGTAAGAGATTTTGCAATGGATCTACTCACTTTTGTTTCTGCTCTCGATTCAGTACAGCAAGAGGCTTCTCATAGTTTACGAAGACTCCACAAATTACCACTACCCTTTCTTTACTTTCGCTTTAGTGGCTCCATAGTCTGAAGTGAACCTGAGTCTCAACCAACTTCTCCAGCCATAAAGATCCTTTGTCAGCGGCTTTTACTTGTATATACAGAGTTATTTGACGTCTCCTTGATGGTATGTATTTAGAGACTCCCCGGACTGTAGCGTTGGTGTTCATTCGCCGAATACTTGTCCTAGCCTAGCCAAATATTATATTAACTCTGATTGGAGAAGTATCTGAAGACTTAATTTCTAAAATTTGTTATACTTGTGATTTGCTTTATACTCGCTGGCAAGGGATTCCAAATGCGAGTGCTATTGATAAAAAAAAGCGTGATACTTACTTTTGCTTATGTCCTGTATCCCCTTGTGGGTCCTAGAGCCTCTGCTACGCCTATGCGCCATCGTGTACGGTTTCTGGCAATGTGTCTCAGCTCTCCCCAACTTTTCCACAACAGCCTTGATTCCTTCTAGACTGTTTTGCGCCAGGTTCTTCTCGGACCGCAAGGTATTCTGCTATCCTGGGTTAAAGCGTTCCATTGCAAGTTATGGTTAGCTATGGAACTGTCACATTTTCGGAATGTGTGACCAATCCACTGCCACTTCCGTCATTGGATGGTTATGCCTATTAGCTCCTGGCCCATTCTCTTGTAGAGGTGTTCACTATAGATACGGTTGGGCCAGCAAATCTTTGAGATAATGCGCAGACAAGTGTTATCAAACTTTTGCAGCTTTCTCGTGATAGTAGTGGCCACTCTCCACATGCTGCAACCATATAACAGCGAGTATACAACGTTGTTCAAATTAGCAACGAAACCATATCAATTGTCCGACAGTGGTTAACATCAGTCGGCTTCATGCTAGCAGAACACAAAACAGAGGCGATACTTATTACCAGTAGAAAGCAACTGGAAACTATCACGCTCACAGTAGGTGGGTATGAGAAACCAGCTATCAAGTATCTTGGCGTTATGATTGACTCAAGGCTTACTTTTAAAAACCATCTGGATTACGTAAGCAACAAATCTTTGCATGTGGGTGCCGCCATTGCGCGGATTATGCCGAATATAGGAGGGCCAAGATACAACCAAAAGCTACTCTTAGCTAAAGTAGTTACATCCGTAGTCCTATATGGATCACCAGTTTGGGCCGGAGCTATGAAAGTGACTTCATACAAAAGAATAATCATAGCAGTAAACCGACTATGTGCACTAAGAGTGACTAGCGCTTTTCGCACAACCTCGGACCACGCAGCCTGCGTTATCGCAGGAATGGTCGCAATTGATATATTGACGGAAGAATTGCAGACAAAGTTTTTGGAGTGGCAGACATGAGGGGCGACTAACTCCCGGGAACCGGACACTATATGAAGAAGCACAAGTTTGATAGAGTGGCAGCAACGCTGGAGTCTTTCTTCCAAGGGCCGTTGGACTTACCGCCTTATCCCGACCTTAGAGACTTGTATAAACCGCAGACATAGTGAAGTGAGCATCTATTTAACACAACTGCTTACGGGTCATGGTTGTTTCCGGGCATATCTACATCAGTATAGGAACGATGACTCCCCCTCTTGTCCATCGTGCAGTGATACTCCCGAAAACGTGGAGCATGTACTCTTTCACTGTCCACGTTTCCTTCTACAAAGAGAAGCACTACAAGCAGCACTGCGGGAAACACCAACTCCGGAGAATTTAGTTAATCACATGCTAGAATCTGAAAACAATTGGAACGCAGTGAGCTCTTATGCCAAGGATGTATGCCAAGAGCTAAGGAGACTAGAGCGAGAAAGAAAAGAGAGCGAAGAAAACGCAATAAGCAACAGAGTAGAAGCCAGAGGGCTTCTTACGCAGACGCAAAGACAGGCGAACATACGCGCATATATGCTGCCACAATGACACGCGAATGCGTAATCATCATTCTGAGCCAATTAGAATGCTGGAACGTGAGAGAAAAGAGTCAAAGGGACTAACACGAATCCAGACACTCCCTCCCTACGATGAAATGCCAAGAAGGCGGTACCGTAGGGATAAGGGAAGAAAGAAAAATGGGTTAGTGGGTAAAAATTCCACACTATTACTGAGTACGCTCAGTTTCGTCTTTTGAAGATTACCACCTCCCAGCGAAAAATACAACGTTGGAGCGGAACAGTCTTAGCCTGGTGTTGACACTGATTCCATTGCTTAGCCATATTTTGGACAACATCCCCAATGTGGACTTTACTCGTACTTTGGCGATCCTGTTAACTATATCCGGTTCAGTTCCATCATCGGTAGATACAATACTACCAAGATACTAGAAATACTCTACTCTCTCTACCGGCTCTCCAGCAATGCATATTTGAGCTGATGAGTTTGTTACAAGGCTGATCATTTTAGTTTCCGTATTAATTTCAATCCGACGATGTATGCCTGTCCTCAACATCTGCTGTCATTTCGTGGAAGTCCATAATTCTGTGAGAGAGTAAGCATACATCGTCAGCGTAGTCAAGATGTTTCAGTTGGGATGTAAGTCCATCGAATTCCTCCATTTTCCATCGATAAATCTGCAAGAAGCACATCGGTAATCACCAATAGGAATAGTATAGGTGAAAGAATGCAGCCTTGTCTTACCCCATTTTTTTTGGATCTCGAATTCCTCAGTGAAAATGCGTGATGAATTCATATAATTAAAGGAAGTCATCGAGATACTCGTTGTTTGTATAATTTTTTGCAAGAAAATGCTTTTCCTTGCATTGAGATATTGCAATAATGTGCAGCCTAAAATTCTTGTTTGAAAAGCTGATATATGATTGAATCTACGCAAGCCGTAGATATATCGGTCTCATATTATTGAATGCAACAAGGAGTTTGTGCTCAGAACAGGATTTCATTCGCGGATACACATCTTCAAAAAATAATATTATTGATGAGGATTCCAATAAACTAATTTATATTTCAGGCGGAGTAAAATTAGTAGACAACTAAAGTTTCCATAGCACCCCATATATGGGAACTACAACCAAATTTATGTGATTATTATAGGATAACTTGGAGCTACACTTGTAATTAGGGCTGATAATTTGAAGTTGTCAAGACCTACAGAGGGAAAGTGTTCCCAAATCCCTTTTGAAAAACTAATATTCAAAGTCATTCATTATCATTATGATCATTTACTGCAGACCACCTATGTACTGCTTTAAAATCTTTGTTTATTCTGCAAATGAGGTCCACAATAAGACCAATGGGTCTTGATAAATAAATTTGAATATCGTCTGCATACAGATGAAATGATAGGTTTTTAGAAACTTTTGGGCAAGTCATTGATGTTCATGCAAAATAAAAACGGACCTAGTATGGACCCTTGTGGAACCCCTGCTTAAACATATCTCAGCTCTAAGATCCTTCCATTTACAATAACTCATTGCGTTCTGTATGCGATCATATTCTATTAGACGAGAAGTTCTAGTGCTAAATCCAAAATAGAAGGCATACCTTGTGATTGAATCTGTCAAAACCTTTAAAGAAGTCCAGAAGACATAGAACTGTCAAGAATTCTTTACCAAATTGAAATCTAATATCGCCATAGCTATGATTTGGCCTGAAACAAAACTGGTATTGGGGTAATAGACTTTTTGAGTTAAGATGCCGAACAATCCATCCTTCTACGATCTTCCACAAGATCTTTGGCAGACAAGGCAGAATTCTAATCAGCCGGCAGTCGCAGATTGAAATTTGTTTGGCCGCTTCAGATTCAAGATGTCATTTATTGAAACTTTAGTACAATTCACACTATTGTGCAAATATTTATATTGCAATAAAATAAATAAAAAAAAAAAAAAAGGCTATGACATAGCTGTCTGCCAGATTTATTTATTTTCTAATTTATTTCTTCGCTAGGGTCGGTAACAACATCACATCATCTTTCAAAAGTCTGTACAACTACTCGCGTACGTATGATATTCACATAATTAGAAGAACGAAGCGGGCTCTCAGTGGTGCTTTCGGGACAATTGAAACAGAAGCAACGAAAATGGGTTTAGCGGTTGACGTGGGTAAAGCAAAATATATGCTGTCATCAAAATCGGACAGTCAACATCGGCAACTTGAACAGAACGTCACAGTAGATAGCTACAATTTTGAGGTAGTTAAGGACTTTGTCTACGAGTACTGCTGAATATTCAAACAATGACACCAGCACAAACGAAAAGTCACATTTTTTTTTTTTTGGGCTAAGAAGGCAATTGAATAGCAAGGCCCTATCACCGAAAACTAAGGCGACTTTGTATCATATAAGGCCCTCATCATCCCAGTCCTACTATACACGCAGAAGGATGAAAGTTGGAAGTTGTCAAATGCGAAACAAAAAATGTTTGATAGACGAATTATACCGATTGTACTGCGACATCGACCTAGTTAGAAGGGTTCAAATACATCGCCTAAGATGGCTAACACATGTAGAAAGAATGAACATCAATTTCCGGCCCGGAAAGTCTTCGATTCCATCCCGGAGGGAGACGCGAGCGAAGACCTCACCTATAGTGCTGTACACAAGTGAAAAGGCTCCTCAACCAACTTCGCGTGCAAAACTGAAGGCGGCTAGCATAAGATCGCGCTGGTTAGAGTCGCTTGTTGGTTGACGCCCTGGTCCACCCCAGACTGTAGCGCCATCTAAAGTAAAGTAAGTGTTGTTGAAATCTCCTCTGAAATTGTAAAAATTTAAAAAAAACTACTCGCTTTTTTCGGATAAAAAGAACAACAAATTTTGTAGAAATTATAAAAGAAAGTATTTTAAAATTTTGCTTAGCTGATTGTGTTCATTATAGGGAACCATTTCATCATCTCAAAGCGGAGGTTTTACAAGCAAGGAAGCGTCCAGAAACCTCGGAGCAAACTCGATTCGGCCTTTTTAAGTGAAAAGCACTTCATTTAGTTTGACAAGCCAGAACGTATGTACATAATACGAGGGCAAGGTGAAAAGTTCTCGGCCTGACGCAGAGATGGCGTTCCAACCAGAAAAAAAATTATGTTTTCTGCCTGGGTGCACTTCTCATTAGTTCGTATGATAAGTTTCAACTTGTTCTCTTAAGTAGTTTCTTTGCACGAATTTTTGCAGTAGACGTCTTGCGTGTTTTTTGTTAAAATGTATTAACTTGAATATCGTGCGGTGATAAAATTCTTCGTTTTGGATGGGTTAACCCCTAAGGAAATTCATCCAAAGGTGACACAAGTTTATGGGGACTCTGCTCCTTCCATGTCAACCATTAAAAAGTGGGCAGCTTAATTTAAACGTGGTCGCACGTCCCTCGAGGATAACCCACGTGAAGGACAGCCAAAAACCGCAACCACACCCGAATCGAAAAAGTGCATGATATCGTGTTGAACGATAGGCGAATGAAGGTGAGTGAGACAGCTGTGTGTATATCGGAAGAGAGGGTGCGAAACATGTTGCACAAAAACTTAGGGATGCGAAAGCTCTGCGCAAGATGGGTGCTGTATTTGCTGAATGCCGATCAAAAGCAAATGCGTAAATGATTTTCGCGGCAATCTTTGGACCGATTCAATAGTGATCCCACCGATTTTGTGCGGCGATTTGTCACCATGGATGAGACATGGGTCCACTACTATACGCCACAAATGAAATAGCAGTCGAAGCAGTGGGTGGAAGCCTGTGGTTCAGCGCTAAAGAAAGCGAAGTCGATCGCATCTGCCAGAAATGTCATGACCAGTGTGTTTTGGGATGCGAAAGGGATCCTGTTAACTAATTACCTTGAGAAAGGCGCTATAATTACAGGCGAATATTACTCCAACCTTCTTGACCAGCTGGATGTCAAAATTCGCGAGAAGAGGCCTGGCTTGAAGAAGAAAAAAATCATCTTACACCAGGACAATGCACCTGTACACAAGTGTGCGTTGGCGATGGGAAAACTGCGGGATTTGGGGTACGATTTGCTCGGCCATCCCCCCTATTCACCTGACTTGGAACCCTCAGACTTCCATCTGTTCCCAAACTTGAAGAAATTTGTTTCTGGGAAGCGCTTCGCATCTAATGAAGAAGTTGAGACGGCCGTAGATGAATATTTTCACAGCCTTCCAGACTCTCACTTCCGAGAAGGAATACTGATGTTGGAGAAACGCTGGACCAAGTGTGTAGAAGTCAAGGGAGATTATGTAGAAAATCGCAGTCTTTCATTGTCAGGCCAAAAACTTGTCACCTTGCCTCGTACAATCTTTAATATTTTGATTTTCGCAGCCTTAAATTGATTCAAACTTCAGCTTTACAAAATCAATCTCTCATTATTCCCGACAAAGACCAAGAATGCTTAATTAAATCAACCATGATCTCAACAATCGCTGTAATGAATCTGTTACAAAGCTCCTTACACTAATAATACTCGTGCAGTAGAAGTATGATAAAAACCAATCGCTTTTACTCTGCCATCGTTAATCCACTCTAACGGTCCCAAACACGTCTCTAACTCTAACTTTTCATTCAACAGAATCCTTCTATAGTATCCAGGAGTTCTCCTGCAACCCTCGTTCCACTCCGCTGGCGTCTCATATGCCTGACTATATAATGGATCATTAATTTGTCATTCTATTCAAAGTCAATTAAAACCGAGTCACTGGCTAAGCACAAAAGGATCTACATGGCCGTTCGCTCATTCGAGTTGACAATTCCAAAAATCGCAATTCATTTAGCTCCCTCTCCAGTGGGGTAGCGGCAACTGGCGGAAACCATTTTACTAATTGATGCTTGAATGTCAGGCGAAAGGATTTCGTGAATTTCATTTAAATAAAAGCTTAATGAAGCCATCAATAATAAAAGTTTCTTCCTTACGAGCATGTTCATGTTACCGCCGTCGCCGCTACTGCTGCTAAAGCTAGTTGCCACCATCGTCCCAGCTGATGGCGATGGTAATAGTGGTGATGACGATGATGATGATGATGGTGACGACGATGTTGATGACTCTGGTTTACTCCAGTTCGGCGAACAAATGAATATACATACAAGGAATGGGAAATAATAGTGGTTTCCGTGAAAATTAAACTAATTTTCGATTGGTTTTTCGTTACAAGGAGCAAAAGGATGTGAAGATTCGCATCAGCTGAGAAGGCATTGTGAAAAGTTTTACTAATGCGAATGTATGAGTAGGATTCTGTATGAGCAGATTACTAACCCAAATTACATTTATAATGGAAGATTGGTTGTGGTTTTAGAGGCTTGAGATGTTTGACTTTTGGGATCTTGTAGTAGAACGGTTGTGTTGTCAAAATGTGTGTCCTTTATTCAATGAATTAGAAGCGGAATTGGATCCCTGAGAGCCTTAGGGAAAACAGACAAACAGGAGGCCATTTTAACAAAGGCGCTGGAGAGCGAGTTAAGTGTTCATAGGGCGAAAATAGCTGGTGAAGTTCAACTATTGACGCCCCCAGTAAATGTAACGAGAACGTACTCTAACATGCAAACAAAAAAGCAACACTCGAGTGAAATAGAAAATTTTGCCTTTGACCTGCTCTATTTTTTTCGGTTTTTTTTTATTTAATAGGAAAAACCTTTTCAATCGAGGAGATTGAGAGGCTTTATTGCAGGAATGATGTTCGAAAGTTGTACCAAAAGGTAAAAAGAACATGCCAGGGTTTCAAAGCCAGAACAGAAACCTGCAGGGACGAAAATAGTAATATAGTAGTAGAACCGCAGTCGGTGCTGAGGATATGGAAGGAACACTTCTGCAGACTGCTAAACGGCGATGATGACCAATACTCCGCTGTCAGGCAGAATGAACCATTCAACAGTGACGATGATAGTCAAGTTTCTCGTCAACCCGATCAGAATGAAATGAGGATAGCGATATCTAAGCTTAAAGCCAACAAAGCTCCTGGAGCTGACGGCCTTGCCGCCGAATTTTTAAAGGTAGGTGGAGATGAGTTGGTAAGGAGCATGCACCAACTCATTTGTAAAATCCGGTCGGACGAAAGTATGCCCGACGAATGGAACCTCAGCATCGTTGCCCGATCCTGAAGAAAGGAGACCCTCTGAAATGCGCCAACTACAGAGGCATAAGTCTTCTCAACATCGCTTATAAGATCCTGTCTGCCGTATTATGTGAACGCCTAAAACAGATCGTCAACAACCTGATAGGTCCTTATCAGTGAGGTTTCAGGCCTGGTAAGTCCACCACAGATCTTGTAAAAAACCCATGAATATGAAATCGATACGCACCACCTTTTCATCGATTTTAAAGTTGCCTATGATAGCGTGTATAGAGACGAGTTATACAGAGCCATGTCCAGTCTTGGCATCCCTGCCAAGCTCGTTCGTTTGTGCAGGATGACAATGGAGAACTCTCGCTGCTCCATCAAAGTCGGTGAAAACACCACCGAACCGTCCGATGTCAGGAAAGGTCTTAGACAAAGTGACGCGCTATCATGCGATCTCTTTAACAGAGTACTTGAAAGAATTATACGAAACTCACAAGCCAACATCGGAGGTACAATCTTTTACAAGTCTGTACAACTACTCGCTTACGCCGATGACATTGACATAGTCGGAAGAACTCAGCGGGCCGTCAGTGGAGCGATTTCGAATATTGAGATCGAGGCAGCAAAGATGGGTTTAGCGGTCAATGAAAGCAAAACAAAATATATGCTGTCAACAAAAAAGGACACCCAACATCGGCGTCTTGGACAAAACGCCACAATAGACAGATATAATTTTGAGGTAGTAAAGGACTTTGTCTACCTAGCCTCTATGGTGAGCTCCGCAAATGACACCAGCGGGGAGATCAAACGAAGAATTACTCTTGCCAATCGGTGTTTCTATGGGCTAAGAAGGCAATTGAGTAACAAGGCCCTATCTCGAACGACTAAGGTAACTCTTTATAAGACATTAGTCATCCCAGTCCTGCTGTATGGCGCAGAGGCATGGACCTTGTTAAAATCGGATGAGGATGCCCTTGGTTACTTCGAGAGAAAAGTTCTGCAAGTGATCTTTGGTTCCGTCTGCATAGACGGTGAGTGGAGGAGAGGATACAACGCCGAATTATACGGCATATATAATGACATCGACTTAGCCAGAAGAGTTCATATATGTACAGCGACTAAGACGGCTGGGTCATGTAGAGCGGATGGAGTCCAACGTTCCAGCCAAGAAACTCTTCGAATCCACCCCGGATGGACAGCGCAGTAGAGGACGACTTCGTGGTAGGTGGCGCAATCAAGTGGAGGGGGACCTCAACCAACTTGGCGTGCGCAACTGGAGGCAGCCGGCTCATAACCGGACTGGCTGGAGAGGTTTGTTGGTTGAAGCCCAGGACCACCCCGGACTGTAGCGCCACCTAAGTAAGCAAGTAAGTAACCTTTTCGTTATCGAGTAATTGGGATTCTTTTGAAGTTGCCTGGGTTTTTAATCCATTTTTGACCGTGAAGTGGAAAGTGCGGAATGAGTAGGAGGCAGTTAACAAAATTTGAAAAGGGTCAAATCCTGGCTATTAAGGAGGAAGGTGAATAGATGAGAGGATTCAACGAGTCGACCATAAGAAGATTTAAAAAAAAAAAAAATGATGGTGTTTTTGTAAAAGATACACTACTCTTAGAATCGACCACAATATAATGTGGGCAACGTTAAGGAACCGGTTGCTGCACCACAAGAATGGACATCTCTGTGACAACAGTTCAAAGACGGTTTCATCTTAGGTCTCGGATAAAAAAAAGTTGTCTAGAATGGGCACGTGAAAGGTAGAATTGGACGCGAGATGACTGGAAAAAGTTCATATTCTCAAATGATTCCAAATTCACCTTGGAATTTTCAGACGGAAAGACCACAGTTCGACGTCGATCTGGAGAATGGTTGAAGGAAGTATATGTAGCAGCTCATCCGTAAAGGTCTAAAGGTGTCATGGTTGGGGGAATCATAACTGTTAGTATAGTTGGCACCTTTTTGATAGTGGATGGATCCATAAATGCTGTAAAATACAAAGAGGTCATAGAAAATGGAGTTGTTCCCGCTATAGAGAAAGTGAAAGAGTACTACACGGTTGACGATTCCGCACCTTGCCATTGTGCTAAGACCGTAAGTAAACTATGAACTTTCCACTTTTATAATTTTTATAATTTTATTAATCTTTGTCGAGTTTTCAAACGATTTCAATTATTTTTCTAGGTTCATAGTTACAAAGAACAATTGGGTATAAATTCACAAAATTGGCACTGAACTGTCCGGACATGAATCCCAGAATCCCATCGAGCACGTTTGGCATTGAATGGGTGCAAAATTAAGAAACAAAAAGCCAAGGAATTTGCAGGCATTGAGAAGTCATATCGAAAAAAATTGGTATGAAGAAATGGACACGTAGAAACCCTTATAAAGGGTGTAAAGTTGACGCAAGATTTGAATTTTGCTTCGTTTTTACGGTAAAGTGTTTTCAACGAAAAAAGGACAGCTGACAGTTCACGATTATTCAAAATGGAGTGCTACACGAAAGAATAACGCGTTTCCATTGTTGAGCAATATTTTAAAAATAATGAAGGTTTGGCAGCTACAGTTCGCAATTTTCGTACAAAATATGGTCGGAATGGTGATTTAACTTCGTCAATTGTGAAGAGATTAATTCAAAAATTCAGAGAGACTGGGTCAGTTGGTGATCTTAGACACTCTGGCCATCCGATCAACGGTATCGACTTCAAATGATACGATTGAGCCGAGCACTGGGCGAAAAAGGCCACAATACGAGCAGAGGCACGGAAAAGTGATTCTATAGTATGACAACGCTCGGGCTCACGATGCCAAACCCGTTAAAGCCTACCTGGAAACGCACCCGCCATATTCCCCAGATATTGCGCCATCCGATTATTACTTGTTCCGTTCGATGGCACATGGTCTGGCTGATCAGCAGTTCCGCTCATATGAAGACATCAAAAAATGGCTTGATTCGTGGATAGCCTCAAAAGATGAACACTTTTACCGTAACGGTATTCGAGCTCTGCCAGAAAGATGGGAAAAATTTGTAGCTAGCGATGGGCAATACTTTGAATGATTCATTTGTAACTATTTTTTCACAATAAAGTTGCATTTTCATCAAAAAACAGCTAGAACTTAGTTGCGCACCTAATACTTGGACAATATTTGTTAGTTTCTAGTAAAAATAGTGAGAAAAACTAAATTTTTTAAAAAGTGGGCGTGTCTGTGGGCAGATTTAAACAAATGTTACACTTGTACTGCTTCGGATTCTAAAAGCTTATACTCGTACACCAAATTTCTTATTCCTAGCTCAAAGTTTAAGGCCCACATAATTGTGGCATACAATGATCACAAATATATATTATTTTGGGGGTCTGTCCTTATGTTGCAAACTATGATATATATCAAAATTAATATACCCTATGGTTGTTCACAACATTTTCAAAGTTTTGGGCAATGTTCGATCGACATTTTGATCAAACTTGACATTACTATAACAAAGAATCCCAAGGACTTGTCCGTCTGTCTGTCTGTATGTATGTGTGGTCGACTGCAGCCTAAACAGCTGGATGGATTTTCCTCAAACTTCATATCTGGGTTCACAATTCGTGGTGAAATTTTTGAAAAATTGGCAAAGTTTGTTTTTTTTTTTTTTACTTATTAACTGTTTTTCATATCTGAGTGATTTTCAATTGAACGACATATACATAGGTGCAAGCCAGGAAAACCGCCGAATGATAAAAAATCATATAAACCTATTTTGCTGCTGCCGATTATGTCTACAGTTTTCGAAAGAATAGCACTTAAGCGATTACAGCTGGTTATAGAAGAAAGATCTCTTATTCCCAATCACCAGAATCAAGCACTCAACAATAGACCAAGTGCATAGAATAACTGATTTAATTGAGAAAGCTTACGAAGAAAAAAAGATTTGCTCGAGCGTATTCCTTGATGTTTTTCAAGCTTTTGACAAGGTGTGGGGCATGAAGGATTGAAATATAAATTACGACAAGTTCTGCCGGAACACTTATATAATATTCGGGAAAAATACTTGACGAATCGACTTTTTCAAGTCAAACACGGAAATTAATATTCAGAATTTAAAGAAATAAGGGCTGGGGTGCCGCAGGGAAGTGTCCTTGGACCGCTTTTGTACCTATTATATACTCGCGATATACCGCAAGAAGAAAGCACCGTATTAGCTACATTTGCCGATGACACTGCCATCCTGGCAACGGGTAAAACAATCGAAGAAACGACTGAAAAATTGCAAGAAGCATTGAATAAAGTATGGTAAACTGGGGCACATTCGTCTTTGCAATTTTCTCGAAAACAGTGATCTGTAAATCCATAATTTAAAGGACGAAGGGACCCTTTTGTAAACCTATGCCTTGTGTTGTAGTTTGATAGTTTTAGTTAGTCGGCAAAAAGAGTTAGAAGTTATTGGGTGTTTTTTGTGTCTTCAGTGTAATTTTCTATGCCTAGTAGGTAAGCATTTGTTAATATATTTTTTTTTGCAAAAATCAGTGATATTTTGTGAGGAGTATTTATAAATATTCGTCTTTAAGTTGAACAGGATGAATTTAAATGAATGTACCCCGAGGATGTTATTTATACAGAATTATTTATGCTTGTGTATTCTGTTGTAGATATGGTTCGTAATTACAAAAAAATAATGACAGAGTTAACATAAGAGAAGATCTAGTCATAAAAGTGATTGCACGATCGGGAAACTATAACTTCAGCTGCCTTGAAGCACGGTATAAAACGAACAACGTTTCAAACCAGAATCAAAAAGGAGGACCCTTTGAAATTAAGTAATTCCGATTCAGATGGTCAAGAAAGACATGATTTTCAATCAAAGTATACGTCAAACCAGGTTTTAACAAAAACCCAAGAAGAAGAGATAGTCGTATACGTAAAAACATGTGCATTTTACCAGCACGGATTGACCTACCATACGTTCAGAAAGTTGGTTTTTGAATATGTGACTATAAATTCAATAACTCGTCCAAAAAATTGGGATGACGGCAAAGCAGCTACCGAGGACTGGCTCTATGATTTTTTAAAAAGAAATAGATCCCTTTCTCTGCGAAAACCAGAAAGGATAAGCATAGAAAAAATAGCTGTTGATATTTTCTTTGAGAATTTAAAAGCATTGTACAAGAAACATTCTTTTGAACCAAAGGACATTTACAATTTGGACGAATCCGGTATATCCACGGTGTTGGAGAATCCCAAAGTATGCTTTTCTATAAAATTTTTTTCGTGTACTGTCAATTTATTTTGCATTTTTAGGTACTTGCTCAGACTGGTCAGCGATTAGTGAAACATTAGTGATTTGATTAGTGAAATTAGTGAAACTGAGGAAATGCAAGTTTCCAAAAATAATTTGGCCGATAACGAGTCTGTTGCCGAGGAGACTTTGTTCTCGTGAAGTTTATTGGAAATTTAAAAATACAAGCCTTTTATGTCGGCGAAAATATTGAGAAATTTCCCGAATCTACGAGTACTTTTAACGTAAGTTATCTCCGAAGAGCTAATATTTTTGATTGGGTTTTTGTAAAACCCCAAATTGAAGACATTTCTTTGACACTTAAAAGTGAAATAGAATTGAAACTCCCTAACCTACTAATCCAGCATCGACATCCCGCAGTCGAACCAAATATTGCTTTAATATTGACATATCTAATTATTACATTAAGTAACGTTCATGTGAAACTTTTGAAACTCTTTTAATTATTTAGTTCCTTATGTGTTTTTTTATTTATTTTGTTTTTAATAAATTAAATTTTATTTCTTGTTATGAATTGCTGTTATGTTTGTTTATGTTTGTTATGTTATGAAGTAAATAAAATTAATACAATGAATAAATTAAGTTTTGAGTACTTTTTGCGGTAAAAAGCATTGGCGCCGAAAGTGCCCCAGGCATTGACGAAAGTGCCCCGGGCCGGTGCACATTCGAAGAAATGATTTCTTTTATTAAAATAAAAAATAAGAAATACCTTGAAATTATACGAAAAAGTTTCCTACTTCAGATTAAAGACAAAATATCATCGTTTTATACAATGCCTTAAACTTTAGAAAAAGTTCAATAGTTTAGTTCTAATAATTTGCCGATCTTTTCAAACTCGGTTCAAATTCCGTTTGCAAACGAGGCTAAGTATCTTGGATGCTAAGCTGAAGTTGAAATCGCACGTGAAGAAAAAACGTAAAGAACTCGAAACTAAATACAGAGAAATGTACTGGTTACTTGGAAAAAACTGCTTCTATACAAGCAAGTGCTAAAGCCGGTATGGACATATGGAATACAACTCTGGGGTTGTACCAAAATAAGTAATGTCAATATTTTACAAACTTTTGAAAATAAAGTGCTAAGATCAATAGTTAATGGCACCTTGGTTTATTAGAAATAGCGATATCCATAGAGATTTAGGAATTGCAACAGTCGAACATGAAATCAAAAACTTCGCGCGCAAGCATAAAGACAGATTACAAGGACACGTTAACAATGAAGTCCTCCGAATTCTAGATGAGAGGAATCTACTGCGTCGTCTACAAAGGACTAAACCTTTCGACCTAACGCGATAGCAAGAAACCGCGTCTAATTTGCGGAACAAGCAGGAACTTTCAATGGGAAGGGACCTGCCAAACGATCTCAATACGTGAAAGAAAAACTGCTGGATAAGTCAAAACTTAGTTGTAGTAATCAAAGAAATTTATCACGATGGGAGGTTTTTTTTAGTGAGTAAAAATCTCACACTACTATGAGCACGCGCTATCGATCCTCATAATGTCTTCATGAAGATTTTTTACCTACCCTCGGAAAAAAAAAAAAAAAAATAGGTGCAAGCACATACAACCCAGTCGTGCACTTTATTTCTTACTTCATAGACGTCAAGATCGCCTCGTTCCTTTTAAAGGCAATAGGTCTCAGGTGAGCAAATCTCTTCTACCATTATCCCTGTTAAGGAACTGCATACTTATATAAATGGAAATTTTTAACTCCGTTTCATTAATTAGAAATAACAAGGAGATATCGTAAGATGAAATAAGCCATCTTCAATTGAATCATTTCAATTACCTCAGCTCTAAGTATTATACAAGCTATCCACCTACGTCAAGGACACATCCTACGCACTCAATTATGAAGAAAACTTACGAGTAATAACATTTCAATTGGTCTGTCATGGCATGTCCTCAGCCATAATCTAAATGACTTTTTAATGCTATAATAATTGAATGATGCCAACCAGCCCAAACACTAACCGCCCACAAGAATACTCAATTCAATTGAAATTGAGAAAACCATTCACAGAATGTAGTCGTAGCATCCCAGGTATCCATTTAATTGGTTCAATTCGAATCGATGCACTTTATGTTGCGTTGTTGGTTTTCTCATTCTTTTCCGGTACAACGACTGGTGGTGGTTTTGGTGGCGGAAGATAACATTTCTTGAACGACCGCAAATAACATTCTTGTAGTTGGATTTTATATGTTTAAACATTAATAGGATCCTCATCTACAATGTGTATTGGCATCTGTAATATCACTTCCAGTCCCTCTGTGGAACACACAATGACTACGACGATGATTTTGCAGTTTAACACCACCCCCTTCTGTGACTCTGCTGCAATGCAGGAGCAAATAACACACATCCGTCCGAAACGGATTGCATCCAAGCAGCATCATGATGTGGCAGCAAAAGCGACTGTTCCCAGTAGCACTGACAGTAACCGGAGAAGATCCTGTGTCGTTCATGCCATTCAATGTCGAATGTATTTTCCGTTTATTGTCAGCTAATGGCTGTGCAAAAGAAATTTGATATTTCTATTATCTACGAGGTACGCTATTCATGTTCGAAACAAATTCTACAAATTTTCTCGTCATACGTACCGTACTGACTCATGTTTCTTGTATGTGGTACGATGTGTACTAGTTCCGGACAGGATGATACGAGTATGGTGGGGTTGTTGGTTGTGGAGAAGATCCTTTTTCTTCCGTTTGCTGAGGTGGCATATTATTGGTTGAGTTATGGCGAATGGATGTGTTCAATTGTGTTTTTTTTTTTTTTTTTTTTTTTCAAAAGCAACAGAGAATGGCACAAAGAATTCATATTGCTTTGATTGGAGCTGTCCTGAGGAATGTGACCGAATCAGGTTTACGAGTAATATGACTTTCTTCATTCTGAAATATTTGTAAAGGATGCTATTCACTTGATATTTATTACTTTTATTGCGGTTGAAAGTGCAGTGGATTAAAAATGAAACGAAAACAATAATAAATGGAGATACAAGGAGAAAAGACTGAAAAATAAAAATTTACACAAATTGATTGACAGATCTGGCATCTTGCGTGGAAAAAAAAAAAAAAAACAATTCTCTTCTAATCACAAAAGTCTTATTCAATAATTTTAATGCTGAACATGGTTGTTATTTAATCTGTCATAATACCGATCACATGCATATTGAGAAGAGCAAAGGTTAAATTAACGTATCGACTGATAAGAAATTGAATTGAAACCCCAAGTGAGTTGTCGCTGTCTATTTTTATGATTTAGGTACTTGATAGTGTTCCCATAAACGAAGCACCCTTTTAGGCTTATTGTAGAACTCATAGAAGCCGAGTACATTTAGAACATCTTTGCAGCGAAGGATACATCTCATTCTCTGAAAAGGAACAGGGTTAACTACCATGAGCTGAGGAGGTTATCATCAAAAATGTGAGACCGAATGTAATAAGAAAGCCAAGTCGATCCAGTCCTGCTCTCACCCAGGATAATGGACCTGCATCAGATGGCTCATAATTTGGAGTCAGAGGCAAACAAAGTAGGGCTCAAAATAAGTACGGCAAAAACAAAAGCCCTACACACTTCAATTTCTCAACAAAACATCAGCGCATCTCAACTCAACATTGTCGGACAGCAAAACGAGAAAGTAAGCAAATCGAGTAGGAAGTATGGTCTCTGAAGATGATGGTGCCGAACTGGATGTGGACAGCAGAATTCGTAAAGCAAAGGCTGCGTTCGGTATGATGTCTAATCTTAGAGAAACGATACGTTTATAACGATACGCTTATCTCAGAAAAACGCTTCTTACAAACGATGGAAGGGTTATAGGCTCCCTTTATTCCCCAAATGAATATAAAAAACTGGGCAACGCCGTTAATATTGAGATTAGAAAATCTAAGTGCAGATCCTTTTCCTCTAAATTTAGTAATACTTCATTTCAAAAACTGTGGAAGAGTGTAAGAGAACTAGCTTACTTAAAAAACCAAATGACCCAAATGAGGAATATGATGCCAATGAGCTCAATAGATTATTTATTAGCGCCTCTTTAGCTGATTTATCTGAAGAATACACAACCTCTACAACACAAACCATTTCACTAAATCATTTAAGCGAATTTAGCTTTACAAGAGCAGGTAGGGCAGTCTTCAAAATACAATCTCAAGCGATTGAAGCTAGACAACATGCATCCGAAGTTTATCTAAATGATTTTTTCAGTATTCCGCGCCTAACACATATTTTTAACGCGATAGTCACCAGTTCCTCCTATCCAAACTATCCAAAGACGTGGAAAACCTCGAAGGTTATTCCAGTTCTAAAAAAAACACGAACTCTCTATTCTACCATTTGTCTCTAAAGTTTTTGTAAAACTATTGAACCGGCAGATTTCTGAGTTTCTATCCTCGTATCTCGACTACTAGTACAGTCCATAAGGAAACCCGTAATGCACTCGCCACCAATAAGGAAAGCTAACGGCGAATGGGCAAAAGGAGACAAAGAGAAAGCGGAATTATTTGCCGAACATTTAGAGGAAACGTTCAAGCCATTCGATGAACAACCATTGATCGAAGATCAGTCCGAAGTCCGAACTTCGAATGACAATAAGAAAACTGAAAAATAACAAGGCTCCAGGATATGATTTAATCACTGGCGAAGTTTTGAAGGAGCTACCGAAAAAAGGGTTAGTTAAGTTACTCTACATTATAAATGCTTCATTGAGACTTCTATATGTTCTAAGGCAATGGAAAGTCGCCAAAGTAATAATGGTTCCGAAACCGGGGAAATGTGCAAACGACAAGAAATCATATAGACCCATTTCGCTTCTGCCGATAATATCTAAAGTCTTTGAGAAACTTCTGCTAAAAAGATTGCACCCAGTAATTGAAGAAAGGCGATTGATCCCGGATCATCAATTCGGGTTTCGGGTTAAACATTCCACAATCGATCAGGTGTATCGAATTACAAATGAAATTGAAAAAGCTCTAGAAGGGAAAAAGATATGCTCTACCGCTTTTCTCGACGTATCGCAAACGTTCGACAAGGTATGGCACGAAGGCCTGAGATATAAGCTAAGGGAAATCTTACCAGATAAACCCTACAGAATATTGGAATCTTACCTTAATAACAGATTTTTTCGTGTTAAACATGGGGCAGAATATTCGAAATTCAAAGAAATCCATGCCGGTGTTCCGCAAGGAAGCGGTCTCGGCCCAATCCTGTTCCTCCTCTACACAAGAGATATACCACAAGAAGAAGGGACTGTCGTAGCAAAGTTCGCAGATGACAAGGCTATCCTCGCAACAGATGAGTCAGTCGAATCATCAACTGGAAAACTCCAACGAGCTTTAAACAAAGTATGCGAGTGGACAAAGACCTGGAGAATCGTCCTTAACGAGACCAAGTCAACGCATGTCAATTTTACGGTACAAATACCGTACGCAAACGAGGCAAAATATCTAGGAATGACACTAGACGCAAAACTTAAGTGGAAGCCACATGTTAAAAAAGAAGCGCGACGAGCTCGAAATCAGACTTAGAGAAATGTACTAGCTACTCGGGAGATACTCGAAGTTAAGCGTATACAACAAACTGCTTCTGTACAAGCAAGTGCTAAAACCATCTTGGACATACGGTATACAACTTTGGGGTTGTACCAAGCCAAGCAATATGACTGTTCTGCAAATATTCCAAAACAAAACACTAAGAGCAATCGTGAATGCTCCATGGTATATAAGGAATAGTGATATTCACAGAGACCTAGGAATTGCTACCGTGGGGGATGAAGTAACAAACTTCGTACTCGCCTTCATGATCATTGCAGTAATGAAATAATCCGTACTCTGGACGTGACAAACCTCGAGCGCCGACTACAAAGAACAACACCATACGATCTGGCGCAGTAAGGGAAAATCGCATGTAATGACGGTATTAGTAGGTGCCTTCGCTGGAAAGCTACCTACCTAACGCGATTAACACTACAGAAGCGTAAACTACTTGCTAAGGTAACTTAGTCGTAGTCACCACAAAACGAAAAAATGAGAGGAACGAATTTCCTACTACTATGAGCACGAGCGGCCGGTTCTCATAGTGCCTCTCTGGGAGGTGAGGTTTAGCCCGTAGGTATATACTGACCGACGCTTATGAATCATCAGGTCAGATATATGAATCGGGCATAACCAATGATACGGGCCATTGGTATCTTTTGAAGATTCCTGCACCTCCTTAATCAGGACCGATCTATGTAAGATCGACAAATGATTTTTCTTTCTATAGTTTTTAGACCATTAACTCGTGAGGCTTGGTTCTTCTCAATCTCCTGATATTGTCTCGTACATAAAAGATGGTTTCTACCTCGGAGTTGATGTGATTTTGCAGTCGCTGATTGTGGGACACAGCGTGCTTTCTAACCACTTCCGTCACCAGGTCACGGTACAAATCGCTATTTTTTATATACCAAGGGGCATTTATTATTCCACGAAGGACTTTGTTTTGGAATGTCTGTATAGTTTGAATATTTGTTTTTTTTTGTGCAGCCCCATAATTGGATGCCGTACGTCCAGATAGGCTTCAATACTTGCTTATATAGCAAGATTTTGTTCTTGATAGACATATCTGAGTTGCTTCCTAGTGACCAGTACATTTTTCTATATTTAAAGTTAAGTTCTTCTCTTTTCTTTTTAATGTGCTCTTTCCATTTTAGCTTTACGTCCAAAGTCATTCCAAGGTACTTTGCTGTATTGGCATAGGGTATAATTTTATTGTTAATAAATATCGGAAGATTATTTATCTTTTTATTTGTGTTTATGTAAATTTATGTGAGTTGACTTTGTCTGATTGAGTTTGATACGCCATTGTTGCGTCCAATCACTTACTCTATTGACTGCGTTCTGCAGTTTCTCTGTCGCCTACACGGTGCATTCATCACGTGCTAATATTGCAGTGTCATCTGCAAAAGTAGCCATCATGGCATTATTGTCCTGGTATACAACAGATATAGGGTTGGTCCTAAGACACTTCCCTGTGGAACACCTGCTTCAATTTTCTTTAGTTCCGAATATTCTTGTTCGTATCGCACTAGGAAGGGTCGATCTGAAATATAGGATTTCAGTATTTTGCTATACTGTCTAGGTAAATCCCTATGCAGTTTATACTCAAGTCCCTCATGCCAAACCTTGTCAAAGGCTTGAGCAACATCTAAAAATAGTGCCGAACAGACTTGTCTTCCTTCCAGTGCTTTTTCCACTATATCCGTAATTCGGTGTACAAACTGATGATTCGGGATTAGACTTCTTTCTTCGATGATTTGGCTAAACCTTTTCAGGAGTAAATTTTCGAAAACTTTTGCCATAATTGGTATAAGGGATATCGGTCTATAAGAAGTTACTTCTGTTGGTGGTTTTCCTTGCTTTAGTATTACAATTACTTCAGCAATTTTCCAATGATGTGGGACACATCGGGTCATTAGACATGCGGTTATTATAAATTGGAGTTTTTCTAAAGGCTATTCATAGCATTTCTTTCAAGACCTGGACAGTTATTAAATCGTAACCTGGTGCTTTTTTATTTGACAACTGGTGTTGACATATACTTCTTACTTCTCTGAGCGTTTGAATAATAGGATTTGAACAATATTGCACTCTGGTCTCAACGTAATAAACTAACATTAAACTCAAGGAAAAGCTAAGCTATTATTATCAGCAGGGAGGCGGTGGCGCTCTACTCGTGCTTACCAAACGTTCAATTAATTAGTACGTCAAATCGGTAAAAAATCTGGGCGTAATATTCAACCAAACACCGACGTGGGATAATCATTTATCAAGTGCACTGGGAAGAATGTATGGGTCATTGCGAGCTCTTTATCTAGCGGCTGTCTCCCACAAAGACCAAGTTGACCCTGGCTAAAACGCTAATACTACCGGCTCTTTTTCATGGCCCTTTAATATTTTGCTGTCTCGACAGTGTGAGTCAACGCAACCCTAACGTTGCATTCAACAATGTTGTCCGATTTGTATACGGCCTGCGTGCAGATACGACTTTGTTTCGGGGTACAGAGAAAGTGTATTTGGGAGGACCTTGCAAAATTATTTGGATTTCAAGACTCTGCTGTTTTTATTTAAATTGAAACAAAGCAAAGCACCATAATATCTTTCTAACAGACTTGTTTTTTTCAGTGTCTGAAAAAAGTAGAGTCCTTATTGTCCCAACTTTCAGATATAATGTTTCTAAAAGACAGTTCTTCGCCCATGCTGCTGGTCTGTGGAATTCCCTACCGGCCGAATTGAGGAGACTGAACAACCCAAGTAGTTTTAAGATCGCACTTGAACGTCATCTCTCTCTTGGAGGGGCTGAGTAAGGACCGATTATACTCTTGAGCTATACCTGCAATAGATCCAGGGAAAGTCAGGGTGGAGGTTCAGAAACTAAAAGGTAAACAAAAAGAACCTACAGTGAAGTAGCAAAAACACAAAAAAAAACATGGAGAGTACAACTGAAAAAGAAGAAACACGGATGGGGATATACATCCAAAAGTCGGCAGAAGACACGGCCACGGCTTCAAAGGAGATAAGTCGCCAGTGGCTACTACTCTCAAGCACAATACGAACACAAATAAAAATAAAAACAACTTCGGGTTGCAGCACCTCTTCACTGCAATAGATAAAATCGAAGAGGGTGCAACAACATCGACATTGACCGCTCGTAAAGAGGACGAGTTAGCGGCCCGAAAAAAGACGCAAAATATCTGGAGCCCAACAGCGAAATAGGGCCAAAGAAAGAGACGACTGGAGATGGAGAAGCAAGGAAATTTGGTTTCAAACCCAAACTGCCTAGCTTCAACACCAAAAGTCGTCTCCCCCGTGGTCAGCCAGCAAACAGTGGAAGTACCGAATAAACACTGAGCGGGGAACGGATGGAACACCCTACTCTATCACCAGAGGATGCCTCGGCAAACTCTGATGGCAAGAGGAGGAGTTCAGCCCCCATGCTGAACCACCGCAGAGAAAAAGAAGTCGTGTTGCTAAAGACCATCCACAATCTAAGCTTACCTCTATTCCACCAGGGAGGAGCGAGGGAAGTACTGTCACATAGCCGTCAACTTCAAGAGGACAGGCAGCCCCACCTATGAAATCTCGTCACACGAGGTCGTATAGGGATGTATCAGCCAACCTCCTGGAGATGGTGGTCTACAACAGAAACGACGAGGATGGGAAGATACCGGAGGAGCTACATGAACCATTCTTATGTTGCCAACAAAATAAATCTAAAATCTAAAATCTGGAAAAGCAATGTTTTCAGCACAAAAACCAAGCTGAGACTGTTCCGATCAAACGTGAAAACAGTGCTACTTTATGGGTGTACTCGTAGTACTTTTAAAGTTAGCACACCGTCACAAGGGAATACTGACGAAGGCAAGTTACCCATATTCCACATTCGAGTTGAATGTCTAAAAAACGATCTCCTACGGTGATCAGTGCGGATGAAAGAAGGTTCTAAAGTGCATGCATGTGCAGAATGGGCTACATGTGTATAACAATTAAACAGGGGTGACATGTTGTTATTTTTAATTTAAAACTCAGTCAATTTCTCGAATGAGTTTAAAATTAACAATTTTTAGATGCCCAAAAGCGTAGGTACTCGTACTACATAATTGTCACATCCTGTCAAATCCAACTGTCATTCATCCATATTGACAGGTTGTTAGTTCTTACCTCGCCATTTTACAATATTGTAACATAATGTAGCATAATAACTACGCCCTCAAAGAGGCAACATATTCCGAAGTGTCTTCCTTCTGAACACATTCGAGGTTCGTGTCCACGGATAGAATAGGATTATGTCTAAGACGACGTCGCGGAATTAAGAGAGAATTATAACCACAAGAGATTATTAGCTGCAGCTGTCATCTTGGAATTATTACATCAGAATTTCCTTGTTCCTGTGGTCGAAGAATTTGCTAGAAGTTTCTGGCTATCAGAAATGCGACTATATAAGAACAGATGGCGATCGAGGCAGTGGCAGTTGGGTTTTGAACCGCACGAAGATATTGGAAAAGTGATAATAGGCGAAGTTGTAATTTTGTGATAAATTGAAAGTAGAAGAAGTAATTAGTTTAGATTTGTGAATTAAGTAATTGAAATGAGATAAAGTGATTTGAGAAGAAAGAGACCTTGCAAGGAAAGAATTTGCGAAGAACAGTATAGTGTGAACTTGAATTGTTCTATAGACTAGAAAATAAAGAAATAATCTCACAGAATAACATTTTATCTACTCGAGCCGTAGCTCGCATATTACAATATGAATCGTTTAACCATCGTTCAGATTGCTGCATCTTACTACAAAAATAATAGTTCTCTAATATCTGTGTATCTGTACGTTGACGCCTATTCTTCGGATAAAATCTTCTTCAGCTATGAAGCTCATTTCTTCTCTCGGCGGCTACGTAAACAAACAAAACTGCAGAATTTAGGGTCCTAAGAAGCCAAATGTGATCATTGAGAGACCATTGTATCCACCTCGGGTGACAGTTTGGTGTATGCTGTGGACTGGAGGAGTGATTTTTTATTTATTTATTTTTGAAAACGAATGAATGATAACCAACTTTTGATGGCCAAAGATTAAAGACATTGATATGAGTGACATGTGGTTCCAATAAGAAAGGGCTACGTGACGCACAACACAGGCAAATTTGGCCCTATTGCACGAAAAGTTCCCCGTCCGTTAAATCTCGAGATTTGGCGAAATCAATTGGCCACCCTGATCGTGTGATCTGACTCCGTTGGATTTCTTTCTGTGCGGTAATGTGAAAAATCGTGTCTATGCAGATAATCCCCAAACTTTGGAGCACAACATCACTGAAGTTATGTCTGCTATACAGCCAGAAATCTGCCGACAAATCATCGAAAATTACCTCACAATATTTCTATGTACGAGTACATGCGTGCATAGGAATGTCAAATTCGATTATCTTAAAACAAGTCTAGCATTGAGAAACACGGTCCTTTTGAATGATAATGGGCTGGTTCTGAACACGATGATACAGTAGTAGCGTAGTAACAGATTCTGATGCTTTGGAATGTTACCTAGTATCAAATGACAACAACATGTCGAATGCAATCCGCTCTAAATTTTACTTAACAAAGCTAACAAAATACGTCATTATTGAAATTAAAAAAAAAAAAAAAAAAACTCAACTCATGGTGCCATCACATTTGATCTGACCTCCTGGCCTCACGTACTCGTAGAGTGACGAACGTCTCATGAAAAGTGATCTTCAACTGCACTTCTGTCAAAGTAATTCCGAAGCATGCCTAACGTTCTATCTGATTTCTTTACCACAATTATTCAAAAGTACTATATAATTCTCATTTTTCGAATATAAGGGGCGGTATGTCCATGTGTTCTTCTTGGCAGATCATCGGCGCGTAGCAGTGTTTTATCTCTTTGCGATTGATTGTTTACGCAGGCTTCGCTGCTATAAAATCGATTTGGATTCACTCGCTATCACACATCCACCTCCCTCCACCGCGGCCCCAAAGTAGAACTAACTGATAAGAAATAATCTATTTGTATAAAAGTATCTACAGCAACATATTCGTATTGAAGGGGCAGCATCGCAAGATCACGCTTCTGCTTCTGTGTATTGATTTCTCAGCGGTCATCTAGACTGGTGTTCTTGTCAAATCAGTGAAATGCCCATTTGGACCGCTTAGTTGGTCGAAGTCTTTTGTCTAGATAACGTCCCCAAAATTCGTAGTAAAAATTTAGTTTGTATTCGTTCGTGCTATACGTGTGCTAAAAAAAAAAATAGTTTTCGTCCGATTTTTATTTTGGTGGTAAAAGTCCTGGCCATCGTCCATTTTATTGGTGCTTTTAAGTGAACGTTTTACATATTAGTAGTGGAATTGTAAGGAACGTCGTCCTGTTGCGTTATTTGTCATCGTGCTCTGGTGGTGTATTGTCATATAACATTAAAAATAAAATATAAATTTCAAAAGAACGATTAAAACACTCTGACGATCGCTTCTGCATCTGTATCTATTTCTGAGAAAAAAACAAAGTGACGTTTCTTGCACTTGGGAACATATCTGTCAACTGTCAGTACTCGTACACTTAACAACACCGTTCATACATTTTTATTACAATAACCTACCAGTGTCAGTTCCTGCCGCTTTTGTGGTAGTCTATTATATACTATATAATCTAATAATTGGCGTGTGTGTACGTGTATACGTTGTCGTTTTTTTTGTCGTCTTATTTGTCTGTATTTATGTAAGTAAATGTTTTATTTCTACGTTTAAATATTTTTTGCATTTCTTTTTGGGTTTTTTTTTTTTTTTTATTTTATTTATGTGTCATTGAGAGTTTTGTTTTTTAAATGTTATTGCTATGCAAGTGCAATTTATTTTTGTTGTGTTTTTTTTAAATAACTTTGACCAATTTGCAGATGATGAATGAAATATCCCTTTTTATTTTTGCACAGATAGCGAAGCTGATATTAGTGTAATGACAAAGGAATGGAAATTTTTTAACCTATACTCGTAGATACTTTTAAAAAAAATGTATTTTATGGTTGCAATAAATTTATGTGAAACTGTATTTAACACTTTTTGATCTGATATTGGATTATTCAGGTGACAGGTGACAGATGATGTGATGAGTAGTTGTAGTTTTTACATCGCAGACATTTTTTTTTTCCAGAAACACCTGATTTTTAAGTCTTGTAGTTTTCTATTCGTAAGTAGGTATCAAAATACTTGAATCCGTACCGAATTTGATGAATTCTTCCTGCAAACAATTTTAGAAATTTGCTCGTTATTATTAAAAATGCTATTAGAAGTTAAACAAAGCATTGATGAAAAGCCTGATAACTTTTATATTTATATTAGGGGCGCAACTAAGTTCTTTTGATGAAAATGCAACTTTATTGTGAAAAAATGGTTACAAATGAATCATTCGAAGTATTGCATCTTTCTGGCAGAGCTCGAATACCGTTAGGGTAAAAGTGTTCATCTTTTGAATCAAGCCATTTTTTCATATGAGCGGAACTGCTGATCAGCCAGACCATGTGACCAAATAATAAACGGATGGCGCAATATCTGGGAATATGGCGGGTGGGGTAGGACTTCCTATTTGAGCGTTTCCAGGTAGGTTTTAACGGGTTTGGCAACGTGAGGCCGAACGTTGTCATGCTGTAGAATCACTTTTTCGTGCCTCTGCTCATATTGTGGCCGTTTTTCGCGCAGTGCTCCGCTCAATCGCATCAATTGAAGTCGATACCGTTCCCCAGTGATGGTTTCAACAGCTCATAATAAATGACACCGGTCCCACCAAATACACAGCATAATCTTCGCAGCGTGAATATTCTGCCGAGCCGACGACGTAGAAGTATGACCGGGCAGTACCCATGACTTTCTTTTCTTTGGGTTGCTGTAATGAATCCATTTTTTATCACCCGTCACGATGCGATGAAGAAAACCCTTCCTTTTTTTGCCGCTGGAGCAGTTGTTCACAGGCGAAAAAATGACGCTCAACGTTCCCATAAGGAACCCAAGTTCTTTGTTTTTTAATCATTCCAAACGCATGCAATTGCTTGGAAATGGCTTGACGGGTAAACCCTAATGCTGAAGCAAGCTGTTCTTGCATTTGGCACGGATTCTCATAGAGCAATGCCTCCAATTCGGCGTCTTTGAAGGATTTTGGCCTTCCTTCACGCGGACGGTCGTCAACATCGAAATCGCCGTCTTTGAAGCGACAGAACTAACCACGGCACGTTGTTTCACTTAGAGCAGCATCTCCGTAAACTTTTTGGGGCTCTCAATGTGCTTCAGCCGTCGTTTTCTTCGAATGAAAGAAGAAAATCAACACTTCCCGCAAATGACGATTATTTGGCACAAAATCAGACATTTTCACACAACCAAAAGTATATGACGCCAAAACAGAATCACTAATGTGTCAAAACAGTTTGTTTTCCATATGTCTAAGCTCGGTTCATGTCAAAATCGACCAGCACTTACTCCTGGAGCCATCTATTGACAAACAGCGAAAACTTAGTTGCACACCTAATATTGTATAGGGTTTCTAACTATACTTTTGAAAAAGTGTAAAAAAGAATACCCAGAATTTTATACCTTTAATGATGCATTTACTATCTCCTTAATATACTCAAAAGCATTATCAATTGTTTTCTTAAGAAAAATTTAAAAAAAGCCATTTCCAAGCGATTGCATGCATTTGGAATGTTTCAAAAACAAGGAACTTGGGTTCCTTATGATTTGAAGCCAAGGAACGTTGAGCGTCATTTTTTCGCCTGTGAACAACTGCTCCAGCGGCAAAAAGGAATGATTTTCTTCATCGCATTGTGACGGATGATGAAAAATGGATTCATTACAGCAACCCAAAGAAAAGGAAGTCATGGGGACTACCCGGTCATGCTTCTACGTCGTCAGCTCGGTCGAATATTCACGCTGCAAAGATTATGCTGTGTATTTGGTGGGACCAGGTCGGTTACATTTATTATGAACTGTTGAAACCCAACGAAACCATCACTGGGGAACGGTATCGACTTCAATTGATGCGATTCAGCTGAGCACTGCACGAAAAACGGCCACAATATGAGCAGAGGCACGAAAAAGTGATTCTACAGCATGACAACGCTTGGCCTCACGTTGCCAAACCCGTTAAAACCTACCTGGAAATGCTCAAATGGAAAGTCCTACCCCACCCGCCATATTCCCCAGATATTGCGCCATCCGTTTATTACTTGGTCACATGGTCTGACTGAGTAAGTAGAAAATTCAAATTTTCAATATTTCAATACACACTTACCTGCAACGAAACTCATCCAAAAACAAACTGGGAGTCGAAGGTTTATTTGTGCAAAGGCAATGGTCTATTTTTAAAAAGTTTGAATGACAGTTGACCAAATGGTGTGATTTAAAAAAAATAAAAATAAAAAACAGAATTACTTTCAAAGATAAAAAAAGTGAAAATCTCGGAAAACATTAAGGGATCTGCAACCGAAAGTAGTGTGAGATTCTAACCGCACTAAAAATACCTCCTGAATCATGACCAAGATCGAAAAATGATTTTTATTTCATTTTCAAAAAATCGCTTTTAGAGAAGGTACGAGGGTTGCTACTTAAGTTTTGAGACATACAAACAAAAACAAATATTTATCATTGATAATGGCTTTATTGTTTTTCAAAATAATTTCCATGAAGATCAAAATACTTTTGAATGCGTTTGAACTAATTCTCGTAGCACTTTTTCCACTCCGATTGAGGTACGTCCAAAACATGCATTTTGAAGGCATCAACCGCTTCCTCGTTTGTTGAAAAACAATTTATTTTTCATGCACGGAAATAAGAAGAAATCATTGGGTGCCAAATCAGGGCTGTAAGGTGGATGACCCATCAATTCGACTTTTTGGGTGGTCAAAAAGGCAGTTGTTTGAGCCGATGTGTGAGAGCTCGCATTGTCATGGTGAAGAATAATCCTTCGTCCGTGGTTCGTTTTCCTTATTTCACCGAAGACTTCTGGTAAACAAATGGTGGTATACCATTCAGTACGGTTGCGACATGTCCAGTTTTCCCCGAAAAAACAGGCGACCATTTGCTTCGAAGTTGGGTTTGGCTCATCTTGGAAGACCCAAACAGTTGACTGCTGTTTAGTTTCGGACTCATGCGCATAAATCCAAGATTCGACACCTACGACGATGTTATAGTATTTTTTGAGCATTTCTTTCGACCAATCGACACGAGCCTTTTTTTTTGAGCGATTGTTAAATTATGCGGAATCCAAGGCGAACACACACCTTCATCACAGTTAAATGTTCATGCAATATCTTATGTATGCTTGTCATACTAATGCCCAAGGCTGTCGTAACCTCACGATAAGTCACATGACGATCTAGCATTATCAGTTCGCTCACAGCATCGATGTTTTCCGGCACAGCAATCGATTTTGGACGCAAATAGCACTCGTATGACAAAACGTTCTGAGTACGTATGCAGATGTTATATTTATCGTAGCCACACTAGTGTTGCCACATCTCAAAACTTAAGTAGCCACCTACGTATTATGACAAATTCACATAATTTCCACCTAGGTTCGTGAGGCTTTCTTCTTCTCAATGTATGGATATTGGATTGTAAATTTAAAATGGTTTATTCTTCCGGACTAACATGCACCTGCAATCGCTGGTTGTGACAAATAGCGATTGTCTTTATGACCTCTCTAACCAGGTCAATCTGCAAATCACGACGCAAGTCTTTGTTTCTAATAAACCAGGGTGCATTAACTATTCCACGATGAACTTTGTTTGGATTATTTATGCATTAGTATTTTTCGTATAAACCCATAGCTGGATACCATGCGTCCAGATAAGTTTTAATATCTGATTGTAAAGGGTGGTTAAGTTTTAAGGGCCGATGTTGATTTTGAATAAAACACAAATTATTTAGGAATTTACTGTCATTTATTTTTATTATGATAATATTGGAATGGTTCAATTATGTATGGAACAAAATATCGGCCAAATGGCCGCCGCGACCTCGGCGGCACACCTCCATCCGATGGTCCAAATTTTCGATGACGCTGAGGCATAATTGAGGTTCTATGCCGTTAATGTTCCGAATTATCTCATCCTTTAGCTCTTGAATTGTTGCTGGCTTATCGACGTACACCTTTTCTTTCAAATAACCCCAAAAAAAGAAGTCCAACGGTGTCAAATCACATGATCTTGGCGGCCAATTGACATCGCCACCACGTGAGATAACACGGCCATTGAATTTGTCGCGCAAAAGAGCCATTGTTTCGTTAGCTGTGTGGCAAGTGGCACCATCCTGTTGAAACCATATATCGTCCACATCCATATCTTCCAATTAGGGCCATAAAAAGTTCGTTATCATTTCACGATAGCGAACACCATTCACAGTAACTGCCAGCCCATAAACCGCACCAAACAGTCACTCTTTGTGGGTGCATTGGTTTTTCGACAATCACTCTTAGATTATCATTCGCCCAAATGCGGCAATTCTGCTTATTGACGAATCCACTGAGGTGAAAATGTGCCTCATCACTGAAGATGATTTTCTTCGAAAATTGATCATCCACTGTTGTCATTTCTTGCCACCATTGTGACCATTGACGACGCTTGAAATAGTCAAGAGGCTTTAGTTCTTGAGTCAATTGCACCTTGTAAGTGCGTAAATGCAAGTCTTTATGCATAATGTTCATCAACGACGAGCGTGAGAGGTGCAATTGTTGGGCACGACGACGAGTTGAGGTGGACGGCTCTTCAGCCACACTATCGCGAACAGCAGCAATATTTTCTCCAGTACGAGCTGTACGAGCATGCACTGGTGTTTTCACATCTCCTACAGACCCAGTTTGCACAAATTTTTGCACGATTTTTCCGATTGTACGCACATTTGGACAATTAAATTGACCGAAAAAATCACGAAATGCACGATATGCATTTTGATTTGAATGCAGAAAAAAACTTGACGTTTAGGTGTGGTTCACATTCAACATCGGCCCTTAAAATTTAACCACCCTTTATAATAAGATTTTATTCTCAGTCGACATTTCTGAATTACGTCCCAATAACCAATACAGTTGTCTATATCTAATATTCAACTCCTCACCTTCCCTTTTAAAATGCTCCTTCCATATTTTAATTTAGCGTTCAAATTCATACCCAAGTATTCAGCTGAGTTAGAATGAGTTACAGTTTAATAGGACAACTCGTTATTCTTTTGTTTGTAAAATTCATATGAGTTAATTTCGCCATAATTGCGTCCAAACTCCTATCTTGTTAACTTCATTTTGTAACCTTTATGTTGCTTCAACCACACACCCATTGACGTCTACGAATGTGGCTAACATTGTGTCATTACTACATGGTATATCACTAGTATATAATAAATACAGTGTTGGCCCTAGAACACTCCCCTGTGGAACACATCCTTGTATTCCTCTAAGTTCAGAGTAAGCTTTTCCATAACGAACGTACTCTAAAGAATCTATTTGCTACATAAGTTTTAAGAAACTCAAAATATTGTCTAGGTAGATCCCTATATAGTTTATACGAGTACTCTTTACCAGAAGCCTGGGCAACGTTTACAGATAACGAAGAGCAAACGCCTCAATTATGAGGAACATCTCTTAGTCTAAAAACAGGCATTAATTATAAATATATTTAAGTTTTACCAGGGCAGAGCATGACATTTCTTTCATGGTCTGATTTTCTATCAGGATAGTTTCTGTACGCAGGTATATTTTTCTCATATATTTTGTCAACAAATTCAATATTTTCATTTGTCATTGCAGGTGAAAAAGGTTTGAAAACGTTTGTCAGGGGCTCAGCGAAGAGCCTTACCTTTCCTTTTGGGTCTCCGATCCATTTCCCTTCAGATGTTTTCAGTAGGGGATCTTGTAATCGGGGTCTATTTAAACGTTTAGCAGCCTTGCAAAGCGAGTAGTCAGAGGTTTCATATTTTGTCTGTTCTACTAATATGCCATTGACTGCTGGGGTCACAGGAGTATGATCCGAAGACAGGTTTTCACTGTTTTTAACTTCAAGTTCTTTCCTATTAATTCCTTTCGTTATGAAGAAGTCTTCCTTTCGTTATGAAGAAGTCAAGAAGTCAATCACGTCAGGCCATTAATCGCAATTGAAAATTCTTCCTACTTTCTAGAGCTTCATGCCTTTTGACATTATAAATGTTGACCATGTTTTGCGTTATAATCAATTCCAATGATGAAGTTACTCCCCAAAATTTTGCAACAGGTCAGTGAGATCTTCATCTAAAGGCGAATACCTGGGTGGACAGTATATCGCTGCTATTTTAAAATCTTTTCCTTTGGTCTCTATGTTTACTTGCAAGGATTGCTTTGCCATTTCAGGCAATTCATAAGGTTCCAGTATACTCTTTACAGTTACAGTACTACCTCCCCTTGCACTCTCAACTGGATGGAGTGATTGGTAGCAAAGGTAGTCAGGAATTTTAATTTGTGTTCTCTGTTTGAAGGGTGTCTCAGCCATCAGGGAAACAACGATGATATCAGACAAATGTCATTTTGACAGGCCCATTTTCAGAACTCAACTTTTTACCTAGAGCGAGTTCAGTGTTATCCCAGGTTTTTCAAAGAAACGCAGAATTGTGTTTCCGGGGGATCCCAAGTTTGTCAAAAAAAAAACGCGTTTGACCAATTTAACACGAACTCAATGCCACTAGTGGAGTTTTTTTTAAATTAGCACATTTTGCTTTAAAAATAAGAGTTTGGGTTCACTGATCCGTCACCTAAAGACATAGCATAGATTTTTATAAACCTAGACTTTCATTAAGGAATAAGCTATTGAATAGAGATAATTATGTCATAGTCCTTTAATTTTTCTCGAGATTTGAGCTTTCATACAATGAGACAGACAGATAGATATACTTGTAGGTATACTTTTTATAATCTTCTCTCAGCACAGATGAACATACAGGGGCGTTTTTTTTTTTTTTTTTTGAGCGTGATAACTTTAAATTGAAATGAATCACACAAAGATCAACTAAATGGTCATGTTTGTATTTTATTTGATTGAAAAATGTTTGGCATTTAATATTTGAATACAATTTCAGGCATATGAATACCTGAGTCCAATTTTTGACCACTTTTTGTACGAGTGGTAAATCGGTCTGTACATCCAATTAGTCAATAGTTGCTGGTTTATCCGCATAAACCAATACAACCAGGTGGTCGGGAGATGTCAAACAGTATAATCGCGGAGGACAATTGACAAGTCCATTTCGTGCAATCACCTTCTCGTCAAATTGTGATTTCAATAATTTGATGGTTCGCGTTGCTGCATGGCACGTAGAGCGTGAAACTTGCAAAAGCTAAGTCAACTCTACTGTGAAGGCATAACAATGGCAGTAGGGTGGTCATATAGATGAAATGCAACTTGATCGTGATCATATCAGGAGAACGGAAAAAAATACTGTGAATCATAAGCAACGACAATAATAGCGAAAACAAACAAAATACTCCCCAGTTATCTGGACAGACACCCTTGGAGTTTACAGAAACTTAATACCACCTGAGTTTCAAACTACACCACTCTGACTTTCTCTCTGTCTCTTCCCCTGTCCACAAAACGTACGTGTTCTAAAAAAAATTACAATAGTATAAGGGTATTTATATCCCCTTTAACACGTGCAAATTATAAAAAAAAGAAAAAAAACCACATCTCATCTGAATCAATGTCATCCATATTTTGAAATAAATATTCGTTGAGCATGGTTCGGTAATGATCTTAATTGACCGTAACCACCACCAGCGTGTAAACCGCACCAAACTGTGCATTTTTCTGCATGTATCGGAGTTTTAAGAACCTCTTTAGGATTCTGCTCACTCCAAATAAGGTCGTAGCGTATACGTGGATGTTAACTTATCGACGGTTCCACGAATAGCTTGCTCATACGGGTGATTATGCGCACCAAAAAAATGGACGAAGTTAAATTTGGCGAAAAGAACATAAATTTGGGAAAGAAATTTCCACTTTGTCGAGGCGTGACTCTTTCTATGCTGATTTGCGAAAGTATACTGAACAAAAATGTCGTACACATCTGCCAAATTTGACAATTGGTTTAACAGTTATCCCTACAGAAAGTTCTATCACTCTAACTCTGAAACAACGCCTATAGTAGATGCCTGTTAAATCTGCTCTTTTATAGCTGGTGTTCCCCTTCGGAGAGGGAACACCAAAGTTTACTTGTCTACACGCCAGGTGGCGTAAAGGCGGAGCACTGCGAACGATAGCTTCCGTAGCTATGGACATTCCTTGACAGGCAAATGGCAGCTAACTCAGCTATTCGCCTTAAAGCTACTTCATAGTGGTCCAAAAAAGTATATGGCGACGCCTCCATCTTAAACAAGTTTAATACCTTCCTTGACAACATACCCAAGTTAAATTTTGACAAAAACTTCCAAGTGTCCATCCCTTCCAGATCATTCTGGGAAGAAGGTGGTTATACGGAAGATAATGAGGTACATTTTTATACCGATGGATGGTTCGAAAACTAACGACAGAATGGGTGGTGGTGTCTTCTCTGATAGGCTTAATTTAAACCTTTCTTTTCGTCTCACAAACTACTGTAGTGTGTTCCAGGTGGAGATAACGACTATAAGGGAAGTCTTATCTTGGCTAAAGAAAAACGTGATATCGACCGTTGATAACCGCATCTTTTCAGACAGCTAAACAGCAATCAAATCCTTGGAATCATCCTCCATAAATTTTCTAACAGCTCTAGACTGCCGATCGTTTCTTACAGAGACGGCGGAGCAGTTTAATATTCACCTAATTTGGGTTCCGGGGCACAGGGATATTCAAGGAAACTGTAAGGCTGACGAACTTGCCAGACATGGAACAAAAATACCCATCCTTCCAGGCAAACTGAAATTAAAGATGAAAAGATAAATTCCAGATGGACAAGAGGTACAACTTGTCTAGCGACAAAACAGATTTGACCTAAGTTGGATCTGAAACGCTCTAAGAATTTGATTTCTCTCAATAGAATGCATATCAGCGCTGTTATAGGGGTCATTACTGGACACTGTCTAATAGGCAAGAATGCAACAAGGCTTGGCGTCTCCGCAAATGATTTCTGCAGAAGGTGCACGGGCGAGTAGGAGGAGACTATTCTTCACCTTCTTTGCACCTGCCCAGGAAACTTCACTTAGGAGCCTTCTGTTTCAACGACCTGAACTATCTGAATAAAATAGATGTTAGAGACCTTCTACGCTTCATCAGAAACTCAAAATGGTTCAACTCCAAATGGTTTAACGAATATGTATGCTATTGAACGGAGTCCTTTCATCCTATTTGTAGTGATGATGAAGAAGCGATCAAGTATTCGGCAGTTGCTATTTATTTAAACAAACGTCATACGAGGGTGGGTCAATACTCATAAGACGCTGAAAAATGAAATAAGGAACACTCTTTTCGGTATAAAAATATTTTATTTTTCAACATAGTCTCCTTTAAACTTTATACACTTCATCCAACGTTTCTCCAATTTTTTGATGCCCTCCAAATAATACGATTTCTCGAGCCGAATCGAAATCACTGAGCCATGTGATAAGCCTGTGGTCTCTTCAAGCTCGCGCACTTTCACTCGCCGATCGTCCATTATCAAACCATGGATTTTGTCGACCATTTCTGGTGTGGTGACCTCAATTGGGCGACCAGAACGTTCGGCGTCACTTGTGAATGTGGTGAATGGTTTCAATCGATGGTGAAGAGTCCCCATAATATTTGTCAAGCTTTTATTTGGTTTGCGTGAAAGTTATTTCTCGCAAAAAATAGTGTTAATGAGCACCTGAAATTCACTTTTTTTTATTTTAACGAAAATGCTAGTAGGCGTCTATATAAAATGGCTGCCACAACAAAACTGTTTGACAGATCTGACTGAAAATTTGGGTGCGTTCTTTCGAAAGATGATTCTTGACAAAAAAAAAATTAAATTTAAGGTGACGACACAATATGTGTTAATTTTCAGGGACTTATTGACCCACCCTCGTATTTAATGTCAATTGTTTGCTCTTTTCTAAAAATTTTGGAAATGGTGGGTTCTTTCTTCAGAATATTAAACGAAAGAGCTTTTAATTTCATGTTTTGAAATACAATGTATTGGGTCAATAACTTAATTCGTGCGGTTGAGATGGCGTAACTTGTATTATTCCATTGTTATTATTCCATTGGAACATGCGTTTGAAAGCTACTGTCATTGTACGTCATTTCAGTATATGTCATTCATTTGAAGGGTAAACAACAATAATTTTTTTTCACTCAAATATGTCGAACTTTGTGCCTGAAAAAGTGTTTTTGCGGGGAGTTCTTCTTCATTACTTTAATATGAAGAAAACTGCTGCCGAAAGTCATCGTATTTAGGTGGAAGTTTATGGTGAACATGCGCCAGCTGAGCGAACGTGCCAAAAGTGGTTTGCACGATTTAAAAGTGGTGATTTTGGCTTGGAAGACGGTGAACGTCCTGGGCAGCCAAAAAAGTTTGAAGATGAAGAGCTGGAAGCATTACTCTATGAAGATTGTTGCCAAACACAAGAAGAGCTCGCAGAATCTTTGGGTGTCACTCAAGCAGCCATTCCAAAACGTTTAAAAGCAGCTGGATATATTCAAAAGCAAGGAAATTGGGTTCCACATGAACTCAAGCCGAGAGACGTCGAAAGGCGGTTTTGCATGTCCGAAATGCTGCTGGAACGCCACAAAAGGAAGTCATTTTTGAATCGTATTGTTACTGGTGATGAAAAATGGATCCATTACGACAATCCCAAGCGCAAAAAATCATATGTGAAACCCGGCCAACCAGCCAAATCAACGGCAAAGCCGAATATCCATGGCGCGAAGGTAATGCTCTGTATTTGGTGGGATCAGAAGGGTGTGCTGTATTATGATCTGCTAGAACCGGGTGAAACCATCAATGGACAACGCTACCGAACACAATTAGTCCGTTTGAAGAGAGCAGTAGCCGAAAAACGCCCGGAATATGCGACCAGACACGAGGCAATAATTTTCCATCATGACAACGCTCGGCCCCACGTTGCTATTCCGGTTAAGAACTATTTGGAAAACAGTGGATGGGAAGTTTTACCCCACCCGCCTCATAGCCCGGACCTTGCCCCTTCTGACTACCATTTATTCCGGTCGATGCAGAACGCCTTCACTGAAATACGGTTCACATCAGAGCAGAATATCAAAAATTGGCTTGATTCATTCTTGGCTGCCAAGCCGGCACAGTTCTTTTGGGATGGGATCCACAAATTGCCAGAAAGATGGGAAAAAGTCATAGCTTCAGATGGGCAATACTTTGAATAATGCTATTATACATATTTTTCTTAAAAAAACGTTCAAATTTTGACAAAAAACCGCACGAATTAAGTTATAAACCCAATAGAATCCGCTAAAGAAGAATATTCCTTCAACGAAAAGTTGATTTGTGTTAAAAGTGGAATATTTGTCAAATAGCATATAGCCACACTGCTCTGGATGACCCCAGGGTTTAAAGAACAAATCTATTCAAACTTTTTAAAAATAATCCATTTCCTATGCATACAAGCATACAAGTACAACTAAAAGATTAGGTTTGTCCGTTTTCGTTGTCGGTGAATGCATATTATTATCAATTTCATCTAAAAAAAAAAAACATTTAAAAACAGTATAAAGTGCACTAAACAAAAGGTCGAAGAGTATACAAAATAGAAGAGTGAAACAATAAAATTTTTTTTTTTTTTTTTTTCCGAGGGTAGGTAAAAAATCTTCATGAAGACACTATGAGGATCGGTAGCGCGTGCTCATAGTAGTGTGAGATTTTTACTCACTAAAAAAACCTCCCTTCGTAATAAATTTCTTTGATTACATACTACAACTAAGTTTTGACTTATCCAGCAGTTTTTCTTTCACGTATTGAGATCGTTTGGCAGGTCCCTTCCCATTGAAAGTTCCTGCTTGTTCCGCAAATTAGACGCGGTTTCTTGCTATCGCGTTAGGTCGAAAGGTTTAGTCCTTTGTAGACGACGCAGTAGATTCCTCTCATCTAGAATTCGGAGGACTTCATTGTTAACGTGTCCTTGTAATCTGTCTTTATGCTTGCGCGCGAAGTTTTTGATTTCATGTTCGACTGTTGCAATTCCTAAATCTCTATGGATATCGCTATTTCTAATAAACCAAGGTGCCATTAACTATTGATCTTAGCACTTTATTTTCAAAAGTTTGTAAAATATTGACATTACTTATTTTGGTACAACCCCAAAGTTGTATTCCATATGTCCATATCGGCTTTAGCACTTGCTTGTATAAAAGCAGTTTGTTCTCTACATTAAGCTTGGAATGTTTTCCAAGTAACCAGTACATTTCTCTGTATTTGGTTTCGAGTTCTTTACGTTTTTTCTTCACGTGCGATTTCCACTTCAGCTTAGCATCAAGTATCATTCCAAGATACTTAGCCTCGTTTGCAAACGGAATTTGAACCGAGTTTGAAAAGATGGGCAAATTATTTATTTTCTTATAAGTAAAATTGACATGAACAGATTTGTTTTCGTTTAAAGCTAGTCGCCAAATCTTTGTCCATTCATTTACTTTATTCAATGCTTCTTGCAATTTTTCAGTCGATTCTTCGATCGTTTTACCCGTTGCCAGGATGGCAGTGTCGTCGGCAAATGTAGCTAATACGGTGCCTTCTTCTTGCGGTATATCGCGAGTATATAATAGGTACAAAAGCGGTCCAAGGACACTTCCCTGCGGCACCCCAGCCCTTATTTCTTTAAATTCCGAATATTCTTTTCCGTGTTTGACTTGGAAAAGTCGATTCGTCAAGTATTTTTCTAGAATATTATATAAGTGTTCCGGCAGAACTTGTCGTAATTTATATTTCAAGCCTTCATGCCAGACCTTGTCAAAAGCTTGAGAAACATCAAGGAATATGCTCGAGCAAATCTTTTTTTCTTCGTAAGCTTTTTCAATTAAATCAGTTATTCTATGCACTTGGTCTATTGTTGAGTGCTTGGTTCTAAACCCAAACTGGTGATTGGGAATAAGAGATCCTTCTTCTATAACCGGCTGTAATCGCTTAAGTACTATTCTTTCGAAAACTTTAGACATAATCGGCAGCAGCGAAATAGGTCTATACGATTTTTTATCATTCGGTGGTTTTCCTGGCTTCAGAATCATTATTACTTCCGCGACTTTCCATTGACTCGGAACATATTCTAATCTTGTCGCTGCGTTTATAATGTAAAGGAACTTAACTAACGCTTTTCTAGGTAACGATTTAAGAAGCTCTCCTGTGATTAGGTCGTATCCAGGAGCTTTATTCGGTTTCAGTTTCTTTATTTCTTGTTGAAGTTCGGTCAGCCTTGCATTTCTTACTGTGTAATTGTGAAATGCTATATCCGACGCATTATCATTTTCAGCAAGCGCTTGCCCATCAAATGGTTTAAATGTTTCTTCTAAATGGGCGGCAAAGACTTCTGCTTTGTCTTTATCATTCTTGGCCCATTCGTTGTCATTTTTCTTGATTGGGGCCGCTTGTATTTTCGGTTTTTTAATGCCTTTTATAGCTTTCCAGAGCGAATAATTGGAATCTTTGTCCGCTGTTAAGCTTTCAATGCTGGTTTGTATTGTCCGGTTTTTAAAATCAATAATGGCCTTTTTTAGCAAGTTACACAAGCGATTCAAATGCGATTTATGTTGCGGAGCACGAGTTTGTTGCCATTTTTTACGCGCTTTTCTCTTCTCCCTTACCATTTCTTTTATTTCCGGTGGATATTTTTGGGCATGATTGATTGGCGTTTTCCTTTGATAGGGAGTATTTTTCCACGCGGCGCGCTGCAGAACTTCAACAAAACGATCAATTTCGATTTCGAGTTCGGAAAACGTCCTAAGTGATACTCTCAGTTCGGTATGTTCTTCAACGTCTTTTTTAAAGCCTTCCCAATCAGTTTTTCTGCTAGTTAGTCTAGCAGGTACATCTTTTTTAATTAGGCGTTCGCTCATCGTTAGAATGATAGGGGAATGATCGGAAGAGAGATCAAAACTTTCATCAATTTTAATACATTTGTCTGGTATTCCTTTTACAACAAAGAAATCGATCAGATCGGGTATTTTGTTGTTATCAGTCGGCCAATATGTTGGTTTACCAGTCGAGTGAAAGTCGCATCTGTGTTGCATGCAGGCGTTGTAAAGTGCTCTGCCTTTTTGTGAGACACATCTTGAACCCCAGAAGGTGTGTTTTGCATTAAAATCACCGCCAATAATAAAATTCGGTCCAAGAGAGTTGAAAATATTTGTAAAATCATTTTTTTCAAGCCTGCAACGCAGTGGACAATAAATAGACGAGACATTGAAAGAGTAATGTCCATTTTTCACGCGTACAGTGCTCACTTGCATTGTTTCAAGCTCTATCATAATCTCTTCAGAGTGTTCGATGCAATCTTTTATGATTAAAGATGATCCGCCTCTGGCTCTTTCCGACGGGTGATAAGCGTGATAGGTACTGTATCCAGTAATGTTTACACGCGATAGTTTCGTCAGGTGAGTTTCACAGATCAAACATATGTCAATGTCATTTTCCCGTAGAAATATTTCTAGCTCTTCTAGTCTTTGTATGAGACCGTTGGCGTTCCATGCAACAATTTTAAGAAGTTTCGTCATGTTCGTTTTGAAATGCCCCTATTGTTAAGCTTATATTCAAGCTTCTCCAACCTTTCGACAATTAGCGTGTTTGTTTTTGTTTGCTCCTCAAGCCTCGCAAGGATAATAGAAAAGACGTGAGATACGGGGTTTTCCGAATTATCAGTGTTCGTTTTTATTGATGTTGATGCTTGAGCACGCGTCTGCATGTCAGAATCTGATGGCTTTTCTTTAGGCGCTTTTACCTTAACGCGGTGTGGAATTTGATCGGTGTTTGATGTCGCAGCTTGAGCGTACGTAAGCGCGCCAGGGTCGGCTCGATTGTCTCTAGTCACCTTTCTTGCAGCAGTTTTCGACTTTTCCTTATTTACCGGTTTTGAGGGTGGGTTTTCCGGCTTCATAAGTCGATCTCTTCTTTTTTGTAATTCTTTGGCTACTTCACAGCCTCTGTAATTAGCCGGATGCTTACCATTGCAGTTAATACACGCTGCAGGGTTTTTTTTGTTTACACCACACTCTTGACTAAGATGTTTACCGGCGCATTTGACACATCGCGGTTCTTTTCGGCAATATGTTTGCGTATGGTTGAATCCTTGGCATCGCTTGCACTGAGGTATCAACCTTGTATTCTTGCGCATGGGTTCGATTTTGACTACGACATTCAGAATTGTTCTTATTTCGTAAATCTTTTCTAAACTCTCAGCCTTATCAAAGGTTAGCATAAAAAGAGGAAGCTCGCGCTTAACCATCGTTTCCTCGCCTTCCAATTTTTGCTTTTCCCGTTTAATTAAGTTTACCGCATCGACGATTTTAAAGTTTTTGTTCTTCAAATCGTGAACAACGTCTTCCTTTCGGCATGAGGCATGAAGTCCTCTAGCTACGACTCGTATCGGTCTTTCAGATTTATTTTCATAAGTATACCACTGGATTTTTTCAGTATTCAGTTTATTAGATACTGAGCGGTAACTGTCTGAGTCCTTTACGTTTACTTTCCATTTGTTGTTGTTGAGCGATGTTACTTCAAAATCGGATAGCAACAAAGGTTTGAGAAAAGAATGCAGTTTATTATAGTCTGCAATTCCGATCACGTATATTGGTGGCGGTGGTCGTACCTTATTTCGTGGATTTTCTTCGGCACGCGTGATTATTTTGTCAGGCTGTTCTTTACCTTCTCGTTTATTTTGCGTGTTTTCTTGCCTCGTTAACATTTCGGGCGAAGAGCCAGCTTTTCGTTTTTTGACAGGCCGTTTTTTTAGAATCCAATTGATTTCCCGACTTAGTTCTTCATCATCCGTTTTATAATCCGTGTTATCGGGGACGATTGAACTCGCAGCAGACTCATTACGAGGTTTCGATGTATCATTAAATGCTTTATTTTCTGCTTTAAGTACATTTAATTCCTTTCTTAGTTCTTCGCAGAGAAGTTCCATTTTACTTAGCCTGGTCCGGAGTTCCATATTTTCGTCCGTTAGGCTTTGAATTTTCGCTGAAGTCCGTTGTTCGTGCGCCGACACTATCGATGTCGCCGGACTTCTAGTTCCGCACGTTTTCATGGTAGATCTTGATGTTGGAGATCTAACTACCCTAGTACCTTTTTTAAAAGGGTCAGATGAACGCAATAAATGGCTCTCCCCAGAATCCGTAGAGCCGACCTCCGAAGAGGGTGGATTTTCCAATGTACCTGGACTGCCACCTGGGGTATTAATATCTTTCGTTTTGTTCATTGCATGTTTTTGTATACGCCATACACGGTATACGGAGGGTGGATTTTAGTCGCCTCTTACGACAGGCATGCCTACCTCGGGTATATTCTAACCCCTACCCGAAGGGGTAGAAACAATAAAATAGCAACTAAGAAAAGTTTTTAAAAAAAAGTATACGTATTCTTTTAAGAATACGGTTGGGAACCCTAATTTATACCTTAATAAACAGTTGATATACTTTTTTGTGTGATTAATATTTTTACAATTTTGTATTTAACAATACTCGTACACTTCTTTACATTACAATCTAAAATTACACCTTAATGCTCTCAAAGTCACTGACCAACAACACTTTCTTATCAAAAATAGTTTATTTAAAGCACTCGCTTTATTTCACAAGTCGCAATAATGAAAATATTTTTATTCTCCAAAGGGTACTCGTATATTCATTTTGAGCTCAACTCAGCTTCCAACTGTCACTTTAAGTTTGAAACTTTTTCTTTAAATCGCCTAATTCAACTGTCTCCTGCCGCCCACACGCAACTTCTCAGCAGTTCCAAAAACTCAGGCAGACGGCATTATTTATTTGATAGTTGCCATCACTTCCTTCTCCTTCTTCCTTAAATTTGTTGGAAGTAATTCGGGAGGCAAATCATTTTTGTTATAGGTACGAGTATGTATGTACAGTGCTACTGTTGAAGGATCATTCAGCACATGACAGAAAGCCGAGGCTTGGGTATTTGTTACGTTGTAATTATTTTTCATACTTTAGGTAAATTTGACACTTCAGGATAATGTTGCAAATTTATTTTTTGCACCAAAAAAGATAACCAATGAACCAGTTTAGTTGGTTAAAGCGCTTTAATATTACTGAAGCGATTTAAGCAGTAGCTCACTGAACAAAATTATTTATTTGAAGCGCTTTGAAGATGAAGAGCCTAATAGTGGAGACAGACTGCTGGTATACCATGGTACGAATACGATGGTATAGTGAATACTACAACCCCTGACAGACTGCATTTCATAGTATTCGATGACTTTGACGTTTGTGTTGTCTGTCATAGCAAATAAAAATAGAAAATTCAAGACAGGATGAATAAAAATGATTTACTTTTGTGCCAAATGATGAATAAAAAGAAAATTCAAATAGTTGAAAGCGAAAGTACATACCTAAGAATTGTCAAAGCAGCTACGAAGACTAGCCAATAGAGAGAAATTGGCGCTGCAATCAGTAAGATGGTGGCATACCAGCAAAAAATTGCGAATCTCAATACTAGCTTTTTACGTAGTATTGCAGTGACAGACATGTGGTATAGAACGTAGTATTGCTATACCATGGTATCAATACCAGCAGTCTCCCACATAAGTGACAGTCTCCCACATAAGTGACAGTCCCATATGAAAACTTACATTGCTGTCTTATCTAGACTTCTCTATCGCCTCTAGATTATTATTTATAAAAAATGAAGATCCACCTTTTCAATAATCTTAGTGGAAGAATGTGTTAAATGCTGATTACTCAAATGTTTGAAAATGTCACTTAGGTCCTTCATCTTCTAAGCGCTTCATTTATCGCTTATTTGCATCGCTTCATGAATTTTAAAGCGAAGAAACATTAACATTGCAGCTGTCATATTAACTGTCAGTTTATTTTTCTCGCGTAGTGAGTCATTAAGCTATTAGTGGTAAAGCCATGCAATTCAGCAAGCGCTTAGCACAACTGAACCGGCCCAATGTATGTATTCAATGCTGATAATAGTAGCTAATTTTTACATCCGCTTTGGCTACAAACCTATTACATTTCCAAAATTTTTTTTTATCAAATTTGTTCAAATTAAAATCATCTTTAAATCCTTTCGCGCTTTTTGGAAATACATATGTAAGTATATAATAACATTCTGCACTCAATAACTCAAGCAATCAAACAATTTTAGTTAATTTATTGACAGAGCGCTTTTTTTTTTTTTTTAAACAAGTGCACTGTATTTATTGTTTGTATATGAAGTTAAGTCAAATCTAGGTAAACAGAAAATTTGTTGTTTTCTTTATAAATTAAAGACTGTTAAACTTGTTTCTGGGTAAAAAATAAATAAACTTAAAAAAAAAAAAATTTTTAGCTTTAACAAAATAACTTTAAAATAAGTAGATACTCAAATATTATCAGCTTTAAAATAGATAGCTTCTACTTTATATATATAACTACTGTTGGGCTGGTTCTCCGAAAAAACATTATATACGAGTATAGTTTAAAATCTCTCCAGCAAGCAAAGCGAACCACCCACACTAAAAATTAACATGTTCTACTTGGATTTAGTGCAGGAATTATTTTTATAAGTTCATTTATTTATTTTATAGTTATTTTCTTTTAAGTGGATTTATTTGTATACCCTATCCGATAGGGTATATTCATTTTGAAACGCAGTTTGTTTCTATTCTTCGCATAGGAAATTTACATTTTGATACATACTCGTAGATTGTAACATAGGGAAAAAATAACGATTAATCCGCAAGAGTGTAGTATACTCGTATATTTGTGATCAGCATCGAATCTTATCTCAATCTAGCCATATCCGTCCCAATGTCACTAGTTTTGAGCCAGAAAAATGAAATTTGATACATAAGATTTTTTAAATCTGAAGCAGTACAAGTGTAAACATTTTTGAAATCTAAAAAAAGGATGTTTTTTCAATAAATTTTCTAGAAATTGAAAAATATTTACCTAACAGAATATGTTGATGTTGTCATCTTCTAAAATTGATCCATACATTGTAAGGTGCCACGCCTACATTTTTGGGCATTTTCGTAAAAAAAATCATGTTTCGTTTCCTCGAAACTATTTACGGTGATGTTAAGTTTTTTTGTGGATATTTTACCAGAATCCGTAACTTTTGGTTAAGACAGCCAAGCCAACTTTTCTCTAATCAAAAGTCTTAGTAAAATCTCTTAAGAATCGCAAGAATACTCTCTGAGTAGAAAGATGTCATTGCATTTGCAACGTCACGCCCACTTTATTAGCGATCGGTTAGAAGATGAGGAATAGGATCCAGATGGATTGTATATTTCCTGCATGTTTTTATGGTGGCCACACTTTTTGTTTCGTGAAAATATTAGATTTCGTGATTTTGATTAATCATTCAAAAAAGTGGGTCTCGCGATTCTCTAGATCCGCCTATACCTCTGCAGTCTAAACGGCTGAACGTCTGATAAGATTTACGAAATGGGAACCTTAATTTTAATGATACTTTACCCTGGGCAATTTTAAAAAGGTACTATCTCATCGAAAACGGCTGTAGCTAAGACGAATTTGTTTAGATTTTCTACCTAAGTCACTTTGGACATTAGTGAGGCATGGAGTTCAAATTTTGGGCATATGGTCGAAAAGGTTTTTTCAGCTTTTTGAAGCATTTTAGGAAAACGTAAATTTCTTTGCTTCTTATCAATTTTGTGTGACCTAAACAGAACAATTAAGAAGTACGTGCAACCCAGTCATTTCCTTTATTTACTATTATATTTGCCAAACACTTTGGGTACAGATTTCTTTCCATGAGTGGCAGCAATGCTTGGTATATACCAGATGGTGGTTTATACCGAAACTAATTCTTATCGAATTTTAAATATCAATAGATTGTAATAAATTTTAAATATTATCAATATCATACGGTTTGCCTGCAGCACTCTATCCACGGTAGCTGGGAACATGCAATTTGGTATATGAGTCCACAGACACGCCCACTTTAAAAAAAAAAATGTTTTTTCTTAATATTTTTGCTAGCAATTGGAAAATATTGTCTAAGTAGTTGACTTTCTCTACATTTCTTACACACGTTATACATGGCCACACCCACTTTTTGAGGGTGTTTTCTTAAACAATCCATGTATTGCTTTCTCAAAATTATTTACGGTGATGATGAAGACTTGTCGGGAATGGCTCATCAGAATCCGTTAACTTGGGTTACATATTTTGGAAGCCACGCCCTCGATCTGCTATCATATGATCCTTTCTAGACTGATTGTAACTTTCCTGTACGAGTATGTTTCATACCCAATCCAGGGTATGGGCATATTAGGTATGATGCACAGTTTGTAAAATAGAGAAATAATAACAACAGACCCCAAAAGTATATGTATATTTGTGAGCATTATCAAAATTTGTGTCGATCTAGCCATGTCCGTCCTTCCGTGCGTATGTCATCGCTTTTTGGGCCTTAAATTTTTGAGCTAGAAACATGAAATTTGGATTGAATCAAAGGCAGTACCACTGTAAAAATTGTTAAAATCCACCCACAGATACGTTTACTTTTAAAAAAATCATTTTTCTCAATATTTTTGCTAGAAACTGAAAAATATTGTCAGAGTAAAAGATGTAGACGTTGATTTTCTCTATATTTCTTCCAAACATTATACATGGCCACGCGCACTTTTTGAGGGCGTTTTCCTAAAAAGACCATATATTGCTTTTCAAAGTTATTACGGTAATATTTAAGTCTTATGGTGAATATCTCATCAGAATCCGTGAACTTGGGTTACAAATTTTGGGAACCACGCCCACTTTTTGTTAAAGTAAAGTTGTAACAACAGTTCTGTGAAAGATATTGTAGCTCATTTTATTAGGGGGCGAGTTAAAAGATGGTGTATAGGGTATCATATCTCCTGTTTGTAGTCAGAAATGGTAACTGGAGCTCTACCCTATAATAAAAAAAAAAGAACAGCCTTTCGTATCTATGCTTTTATTTTGTTCCAAGAATTTATAAAAGTTGTCTAATTAAATTGCAGCTTCCATCAAGGTCAACTACTCGTATGTACATGAATGAATTTTTATTTTCCAATTACAGTTTATTAAACAAATTTCAAATAAGCATCTCGAAATGAAGTTATTTGAAAATTGTTTAATATAATGTCCTTAGATAATAAAAATTCATCCTATGAATTTTATTATGAAGCAATACAATGATGTTTGTCGTTATTATTTATGAAGAAGGATCCTTTCATAACTCCGTATTGAGACATTTATTAGCATTACCTAGTTGTTGTGTACTGCTGTACTTCTACTGCAGTCGACATCGTTTAATAAATAAAATATTCCTATAAAATTAATGAAATATATACTGGCAGTTAGTAAACACAAGGATTCGTCCCGTTTGCCATATTATGAACTGCCATTGCCATCATTGTTCCACTTCTCTACTATGTATGTATGTATTCTTCAACTCCATGCCACCCGATAAACGTCGGCTGCTTGGATCGGGTCTGTTGCTTTGCTTCTACTTGTCTGATTCTGTACTCCATTGCTGTAATAATAATTTTCTATGAGGAAGCACTTGTTGCATTTCAGTGTCCAGATCGTTGACTGGGCGAACTAAATGGTAGGAGAGACTCGGTATCGGTACTATCTCCGGCAGTTTATAGCTATTGTCTGGTGGCCTTGCCCCTGCCTTAGGGGAGTCTAGCACATCTTATCTATATGCATATAGACAACTGTGTGCCATGTCGTATCGCATATAAATTGAATTGATACACTGAGGAGACCCTACGGTCCGTCGCGTTGTCCTACCAAATGATTGTTTTTTCTTTGTTGTACTTTGTTCAGAAGCCATTACGTGACTCATACATATACATATGTACATTTTTTTTTTTCTCTAGATAACAACGTTTTTTTCTCTTTTTTCCCCATTGTCCTTCCTTAGTCCTTAATGTCTTATGTTTCATTGATGTTTCGATTTAAAGGAAACATGAGTAGCGTCTTGAGGGCAGTGTTTCAATATACTTCAGATGGGTGTGTGAACAGTATGTCCTCGTTTGACAAATGTATTAATTTTTTTTTTCCAGGATAAAGTTTATTGGTTTTATGTGTGCACACTTTTCATATTTTCTTATTCATATTCTTTTTGTGTAGTTTTTTTTTTTTTATAGAAATTTTATCGACTGTATTATGTGAATTTTTTGTTTTTTGTTGCATGAATATTTATTATGTGCGTTTGATACGCTTGTAAAAATCGTAAGTTTTTCTAGGACATTTGTTATATTTGGACTGATAAGTTTGTGCGATATTCTTTGTGCGCTTAATAACACAAGTTAACCTGGAAGACTTTAGGTTAAAAAGTGGATGTGTATGTATACCCCTAATTGGTTCAGGACTGCTAATGACACAATCGAAAACTATATGTAATGCAGTGCTTTTTTTTATAATTTGCACGTGTTAAAGGGGATATGAATACCCTTATACTAATTTCAGAACACGGGCGTTTTGTGGAAAGGGGAAGAGACAGAGTGGTATAGTTGGTTTGAAACTCAGGTGATATTAAGTTTTAGTGAACTCCAAAGGTGGCTGTCCAGATAACTGGGGAGCTTGTTTGTTTTTGCTTTTGTCGCTGCTCATGATTCACAGTATTTTTTTTCCGTCCTCCTGATGTCATCAGCACGACCAAGTTGCATTTTTAGCCATATGGCCGCCCTACTGCAAGTGTTATGCCTTCACAGTAGAGTTGACATAAGCTTTCGCAATTGATCGACTCTTTATTTATTTCATGCGAAATAAATAGATGATTATTGACATCAGGACTCGAACCGTGAACCTGTAGCGTGACAAGCGATGATGTTACCACTACACCACGGCCACCCTTTTCTCCTCTTCATGATAAATCGGTTGATATATATCATAGTAAATTGGGGTATTGTTAACTTACTTAATTTCTATAGCGGACAACCACAAAATATGCGTTTTAAAATATAAATGATTGGGATGGATGAGAGTTAAGGATTTTTTTTTTCTTATTTTATAGAAGGGCAATAAATATTGAATTGAATTGAGGGTGCAAGAAAATACATACTTTCACGCACAGTGGCTTGAAGCTGTCTCGTAAGCGGACTTTTCAAGCCCTAACTGTAAAGCCAAGAACGTTAGAAAAACTAATTGTAGTCTTGCGGCTCCATTTTAATTGGTTTATGAATATACTATTTTATGCGATTTTAAGGCAGGATAAATTAAATTTGAAATTTAAAAGGAAAAGGTGTTCTTTACCAATAATTTTAGTGCTTAACTTAAGTTTGTATTTACTCTAGCACTAATAAATAATACAATATTTTATTTACTCGGTAAGAGTACCTACCAGCGTTGCCACTATGCAAAGGCAAAAGCGTAGTAGATTTAGAAAAACAGTGTAGTAGATTCCCAGTTTAGTAGAGTAGATTTGATATCAGAAAAAAACTCATTTCAACTTTTTTTTTTTAAATGAAAATGTATGCAAATATAGTTACTCAAATGTATGATCCCACCGGTGCCCCAATTTAATTGACATCAATTCAATATGCTAAAGGTATCATTGAAATCGGCGTAGTCCTGCTTAAGTTATTATTAACAAAAGAAGAACGTGGAGCAAAATTGCAGAGAATGGTGTGAGTTTTCAAATTGCTATTAAAAATAAAATAAGAAATCTAAATAATTTTTATAAAAAAAAATCATTCAAATCGTTATATTTTTGCGAATGAAAAGAATGAAAGTTAATTCCAGGGAAAGATAGACAGACGCACACCAGGACAATATTAGTAAGACCACTTTCTTTTATATTTTGATTAAAGAATGCATTTTCTTTCCAATCACCATAGCTACTTCCATTTCTTTAGAACATTTAAGAATAAAGAATTTTTTCAGAATTGAAGGAAATGTACATACTATTGTATTAACAAATTAATTTTTCAAATACAGTAGACTAGCGGTAATGTGAACTATTAAAAACCGAGCGTGTTCACTTTTGCGAAGTTGTTCATGTTTACGAAGGTGCAATTCTTTAAATTTTCCAAATAAATTAGACATGTGTTTTAGCTCAAATTCATATATTTTTTTTTTTGTGTTTCGGTTTGTAAGTACCTAATCCATTATGTTTTGATAAGAAAAAAAATTTACGTTGAAATTAATGAAAAAATGGGTTGTCTTTCTCTGGATTTTTTTTTTTTGCAAATTGCTAAACACGGCCTTTTCGCGGAGACGTTTAAGTACGCTGATATCTGTTGGACTTATGTTTTCATTTTCCGCCCATTCCAAAGCTTTATTGAAAATATTGATTGCTTCACTAGGCTCTATTCTGGTGTGAGCTCTTTCCAAAATACTGTTCTCGCTTTCACTTTCATCACTGGTCAAAACCTCGTTCGTTTCGGTTGCGTTCGGAAGATCTTCAGTCCATTCATGGATATCAGCAAATGAAAAACTAACCTGCAAACACACAATTTGAATTAAATGAGTTACTGGACGGAAAATTAATGGCATGAAGAAGTTCTATTGTGCGTTCCTGTTGGGAGTTAATTGGTAAACAAATCCTTTCTCTCAAAATAGCTAATGGGATATCCTCTTCGCAGTCTTCTTCATTTCCTATAGAGTTTAAAATGTTCGTTCAGCATTTTGCTATTGTTTCCTTTTCAAGACGTTTCCAAGCTGAATCTAAATAGCAAACAGCTTCCCTTAACGCCAATTTCTTTAGGGCTTCAATATTAGTCCCTGTGGGCAGTCTGTGGGCGTTTTGTAAGTCTTATGGCATTTTGATCCATTGGCTGTATGAGCGGCGTGACGTTTGGTGGCATAAACATTGCAGTTATTAACTCGTCTGATCTCAATTCATTTTCGGGAGGATGAGATGGAGCATTATCAATCAGCAGTAAAGCTTTGTTAGGCAATCCTTGTTCTTTTAAAAATTGTCCGACCTAAAATAATAAGGAATACACGTGCTAAAGATTGAATTCAATAAAACTGCAAATTATTTTTTACCTGTGGTACAAACGAATGGTGAAACCAATTTTTAAAAATAGCACCTGTCATTCATGACATTTTAGAGCAACTGTAGTCAACAGGAGATTCAAAACTTCTAAAAGAGCGACGATTTTTTGCCTTTCAAATCACTAAAAGTTTAACATTGTGTACCCCTGTTGCATTTGTACAAGCTGGAAAAGTGACGCGCTGTTTTTCCGTTTTTCTTCCAGGAGCATTTTTTTCTTGAGATGATACTTATGTTTTGTCAAGTAGCAGCTTCCAAAATAATCCCGATTCGTCTGCATTACAAATTTAATCGTGAGGCAGACCTAGCTCTTTAATCTTGGCTTGCAGCTTGTTCTTGAAAGGGTCCACAAGTTCAGGCCTAGAAGATAACTTTTCTCCACTAATTTTAATAAAACGCACACCATAACGCTTCTTAAATCGTTGCAACCATCCGTCACTCGCATTAAAATCGCTTTGAGTTTCTTTAATTTTTAAATGAAAAAATTTAGCTTTTTCTTTAACCATCAATCCATTGACAGGATAATTTTTTTGTTGCTGTCTGTGGAACCAACGGTACAGCGCTTTTTCCATTTTAGGGAATTCAGAAGACTTCAAAGTCTTCCGCATTCCAGGTCCAGAAAATGTATTGTTAACACATTTTCAAATTTTCTCAGTTTTTTTGTTGATAGCGCAAATTGTTGACTTTGCAACATTGTACTGCTTTGCTAAGCTAGTTACGCTTGTTCCTCCTTTTAATTTTTCAATCACATCCACCTTTTTCTTTAGAGACAAGAATTTTGGTACTTTTTGCGACATTTTTCACGAAAATTGTAAATTATGTAGATCATTCCAAATCAGCACCGCGCACTAAACTAAATGTCAAACCACAGCGAAAATACCAGGACTAACGAGTAATCATTTACGGGGATTCCCCGTTTTATAAAAACGATTCATGTAACCGACAAATGCAGAAAAGAAAACAACGTTTTCTATGTTAAATGCATTTTAAATTTGTTCACGTTATAGAGCTTTCTCACCGTGTTCACGCTACAGAGTAGTCAATGTAAAACAAATTATGTTCACGTTAGCCGGTGATCACGTAAGGCGGTGTTTTTGTTAACGCGAGTCTACTGTAGCTGGTGTTAGGTTTCTAAAATTTTTCCGTATTTTCAACGCTTTTTTGTTTCTACCTCTTATAGTCTGTAACACTAATGCTTAGTACCTAGTAGTGATAATCACATGAAATTTTATTTAAATATGTATCTAAAATGACGAAATAGGAAAAGTTCTAAAACCGGAGTAGATTTGCTTTTTTCCGTAGCAGATTTGCATTTCACAAAGAGCGAAGTAGATCTACTCCAATTGCAGTAAAGTGGCAACACTGAAAATAAAGAAAAAGGCATAATCTTACCTCTGCCGTTGACATTCTTAAAATTGAACACTTATTACGAAGAAGTTTTATGAATAATATATCTAATCAAAAACATTAATGTAAAAAAGGGTCAAGTGTTATATAAAAGTGTGGCACGTTCAACTTGTTCCAATGCTTTTCTATATAGAATTACCCGCATGTCTATGACTTCTAACGCACATAAATATAGTTTTGCCAAGTGTCAAATTTTATTTGGGAAATCATTGTCAGTCAGTCAGTCAATCCCAAAATAAGCGTTGTTTGAAGTCTTTTATCCTAGCATCCTTTTAAGTTAGATACTTCGAATTTGGAAAGTTTACTACTATGGCGTACAATTTGGTTTGTTCCTATCGTTATTGCGAACTGATTTATGGGGAAGGGTAAAAATGCTTTTATTTATTTCGTCTAAATAAGGTAAAGAATATAATGTTTACATTGAGAAACATACTACCGGGTTAGGGTTCTCCTATACCTTTCAAAAAAAGGAATACATTTTATCATAGAAATTTGGGAGAACAAAAACTTGTTAGTATTTCTTTGTCTTGTATCTTTTCTGGGATTCGAACCTTGAACTTTTCGCTCAGAAGTCCAACGTCTGTATCATACTTACCACTGAGGTACTGAACTTAAATTTGTATGTTGCATTGCATACAATTTCATTTCGTGGCTTAGTGCTTACTATGTTGGACTTTTGAGTGGGAGGTTCAAGGTTCGAGTCCCAGAAAAACTAAAAAAATAAAAAGAACAAAAAATACCCAAAAGAAGGAAAAGGGAGCTCCAAGATGTAAGTTTCAGGAGAAACACAAAAGGAGGGAGGTCTAAGGTTCGAATACCAGAAAAAAAAAAAAAAAAAACCGACTAGCGGGAGCTCCAAGGTTCGAGACCCTGGAGAAATACAAAAAAAAAAATAAAAAAAAAGACCCAAAACTTTGAGTAAAATTTATCTTGAGAAGTTTTTCAATTCCACCCCACGGATATGGCATCACTGTAGGTCTCTTTCATTCGTGTGTCACACAACAAGAATGGCTGCGATAAGCTAGGCCTTAATCCTTATATGGGCTGTTTGGGCCAAATATTTATTAATTTATTTTTATAATTTTAACTCAGCGTTGCCTTCTAAACTTAAAGAGAATAGCGAATGGCAACAACAATACTCAGTTTCATTTCTGCACTAATGTCGTTGACAGAATTATCTACAGATCCTAGGTAAACAAAATCTTTGATTAGTTGGGCGCTATATCTACACATCGTGTGTTTTGACCAAGGCGTCGGCGTTGAGAATAGTTGTTTTTTGACTGATCCTGGTTTCTAACCAGACTCATCTTAGGCACTTCTGATTCAAGCAGACGTCCCTGTCGAGATTTTGATAACCGTGGTAATACTATTATGGAGTAAATCAAAAAGAGTAGATCATGTAATTCTGTCCGTCTATACTCCTAAACGGAGTTACTCCGAATTTCATATCTGGAGTATACATGCTCATACCTACCCTATATGCATTCATACCTTAATACCAACCGGAAGTCAGAGAGGTAAGTCGGTCATTAATTTCCCTTCAGGCAGCATCCATCACCCGACAGTATAGCCTAACACTACATTGGGTCATGCAACAAACAAATGCTACGCCCCGCCCCGGTCGCAGTCCACCCATTCACAATGAAATACAATCAGGCAAACATCTCAGGTAAGTAATTGACAATCGAAATTCACTTAGATGCGAAATTAAGTCAGACAGAGATTAGCAGACGATTTACTCTGGATTTATTTTTAGTCATAGTAAATCGGTTCCTCATTCTCCCATGGGAGTATCATCGATCCCCATCTATCCACACCAGATAGCCCAGAATACATGTAGATTTTCTGCCAACATCGTTGGGTGACCAAGTGAACGACACACAATTGGACGGGCGTTCGGCCGACCGAATTCGATAAGAAAATCGAAAATTCCTCGGCAGAGGTGACAATGAGACAAAGATAAATGCTGATTGCATCTGATTCAATACCGAGGAGTTTCTCCGCTCCTTCGGCACCCCTTGGCATCAGATGTTGTCACGTGGAAGCATTTCGAGTGGGGGGCGGCTCAGACAAGAGAGAGAGGTCTTTTAATTCAAAATTACATGCCATGTCGAACAATTTCAAGAAGACATTTACAAATATAAAGATAGATACATAGAAATGTAAAGTACATAGTTCGCTGCAGTGTGTTTTTGGGGGCGGTTCAAGAGTTGGGCGGCTGCCGCCGCCAGTCGGAGGCTGGGTGAACAATGCTGACTGATTGAAGGAGCCAAGTGTAATTTAGCCAAATTGCAACATCTTCAGGTGCGGGAACATTGCCAAGAACATTGTCAAGATGTAAACAAGAGGCATTTGTAATTTTCACACAGCAGTAGTCGATACCCATCAGTTTGCAGTGCAGTGCTATACTGCTGATACTACAGATACACAGGAAAGATGGGCGAAGGAATGGAGAAAGTGCAGTTGGTTTTGCAGCATTTGCACTTATTTGGATGGAATGAGAGAGAATTTCGTAATGTACACTGAAAGAAATGATTTCAGATGATGAGAAAATGTGATAATCAAATATTTTTCTAGTTTTTGTATGGTCATTTGACAGAAACGGCCCACACAGTGCTTTTCGACGGTACTCGTGCTTTGTTTACGTAGAACGTAACAGAGAAGCTACACGTTCGCAAGAGATGGGATTGGAAAAAAAATCCTTGAACCTCCCGCTCAGTTGCCTAGTTCTCTTTCCGGTTGAAGATTCTAGGTACTAATACTTTCTAGTAGCATATATCGCTAGACCCATTCCAGTAGCCGTAGTGTAGCAATTCAGTCATTTATTCGTTTTTCTACTGTAATCATAACAGTCGAAGTATCCTTGATTATAGTTTGAAGAACTTCGCTCTCTGCAATAGAACAATTTACAGAATAAACAAGATATGGTCTATCTATGCTAGTAGATGTCCAGTTCACTATTTTAGGACTTAGTTTTCAGGATTTGCTCAACTAGGCACAATAATATTTTAATTTTCTAGATTATAGGTACTCACTGGATACTCACGTAAATCGGAGCGTAATCCACGACATGATCACATTTTTGGAATAATGACGAATGGCCACGTTCTTCGCCTACTTAATAGTGAGTCTGTTAAGAACATATTTAATCCCGTCAAACGTAAGGTTGCGTAAAGCTCTCTAAATATCCAAAAAAAAACACTTCAAGAGCAAATTGCTTTGCTGTCAAGCATTCGACTAACTATTGTCTCCTACGTCGAATTTATTCCATGATAGGCATGATGGTTTTCGTGGTTTGGTATGTTAACGAGCGGTAAGCACCTCACGGGAATGACAAACAGCTGATAGTTCTAAAGTTCTTAGAAAGGTCATAGCCTATCTGATCTAACTTAGAGGAATGTGTACTATGATAGATCATTGCCAACGCCACATAACTTAATGAGTAGAATGAATTTTGTTTCATTATCGGAAGAGCATCGGAGAAATAGCGATGACATAGCATAATTATAGCCCCTACCTTGTCTCCTGTCAAAACTCAAAAGGCATAAACTTCCATTGCTCGCTAGTGAAGACATATCTGTTGGAATTGCTATCTCACTATTTAGCATAGCTTCATCTGATTTTAATTGACAGTTTCAGTATTTCTTTTTCGAGTTTGTAAAAGTTCCGACAGATTTACTAAGTGAACATCAAGCTTAGCGTTTCTAATTTATCTCTGTTCTCTTTTTGATCAAATATAGCTCCGCGCTTCATCAACGAGTAGATTTGATCAATTTTTCACTCTTCGCCAAGTAGTGATGTACGAGTATGCTGTTGTTATACCTTTTTCAAGTGCGTAAATCCAAAACTTAGACCTGATCAACGGAGGTGCGTTCATCACCAAGTAAATATTTCTAGCTGGGATGTAAAGAATTTCACAACTCGTGTTTTGCGCCGGTACTTCCCCCAAAACGATGATGTACGTTCGCGTCCATTCTGATCTAAGTCTATTAGTGTCTAAGTCTTCTACACCAGAGGTCCCAGATAGTGATTGCAACTGTCGAACAAAAACTATCGACTTATTCGACGGAATCGAAATATTCATTCATTCGACATCATCACTATTTGCGTTCATTACTATTTTCCAGGGTTCGATACTTACAAGATAACAAGAAAAATAAGAACAGAACCCTTGTAGTGAGAGTCAGTTATCCGTCCATCTGCACGTCCATCTGTTGGTCACAGCCTTTTAACTTTTGAACACTTAGTCGTGAAAGATTGAAATTTGGACCAGATTTGAGTTTTTATTATCCCGCACGAGTAAAATGTTGAAGAAATCAAACTATTTTTTTTTTATATATATAAATGGGTATCGAATGAAAGGTCACGATGCGGTGATTTCAAAAATGTATAGTTTCGATATTTTCACTTTATCAGGCTTCATTTAGTTTATTTCATTCGACTGTCCGCTAAATGAGTCTTCCAAAGCGTTCGACTTTACCCCGAAGTAAACGGAAATCGTTTTTGAGTGCGAATATCTCGAAAACGGTACAAATGTTAAGTTTTTAAATTATCTATAAGATGGATGTGTTTTTATTTTAAATTTAAATGGTGAAAATCGTTTTTGATTTGGAATATTCCCAGCTTTCTAAATGAAAGAATAAAGAAAATTATTCGTATAGTTGAAATCATTCAGTTACTAACTATTAGCCGACCCAATCAGTATCCAAAAAGTGGCGCACGACCTTACTGCTTTCGGTAATTATGTACACTCTAAAAGAGTCTCATAACTCCAACGAAGCCGAGTGGACCACGACAACTTTGTTCGCCTTTAACTTGCCATCTTTGTATAGTATATAAACCACCCTCCCATATGCATCCTCGTAACAATGTGGACCACCTTTCACTACCAGAGCGCTTCGTTCGAAAATCCGTGTTATTTTGTGCCAAGCTCATGCTCTAACTGAGTTTTAATGTTTTTCAAGATGACTTTCTAACCTTGACTAGCCGTGTCGAGACGTCCTAATGGTCGTCCACACTTGATTCTTCTCTCATTGCTGTTTTTACTGCTTCTAAACTCGACTTTGTTTCAATAAAAATAGCACTCCCCCTTAGGTCCCTCTTCGTTGTGTGGGTCGACTCAGCTAAAAGTCAGTTTTAGCCGCGATGTCTTAGCTGCGACGAAATCAATAAGACAATACAATTATTAAAACATCAATTATTAGATCATCTATCTAGGTTTCAAGCAATAGTTTTCATTCAGTGTATGTATAGATGTACTCGTATATTTTTTAACTTCATGCATGTGCTTCACTTGCCTTGCATGTATTTCATTATTATCCACTGTCTCCATGGCTCAGTGATAACAAATTAATTCTTCACTGGCACTTGTCTTAATGAACTGATGAACAACCCCTAATGGCTTCTACTAAGCTCTTTGAGAATGAAAACTGTGCTGCATCGTAGATCAACAGCGATGGGATGAAGGAATCTAGATACTTTATCAGAGGGCTTCCTGTTTGTCTTAATCTCGTTCTCGTTTCGCCTGGCATAATGCAACGAAGCAACAACAAGCATGCCTTCCGACAAACGCTCACAAATCAAAGCATCCGTGGAACGACAACAAATCTCAAACAATATCACCTAGGATACCTAACTCATGCATCCACGAAAATGGCATCCTCTCTAAGCCACAACCGAAAGCCGTTACAGCCACGCCGTGCGACATGCATAGAGTTTGAGTAACAAGGATAATGTGGCTGCTGCATTTATCCATTTAGATGGCATTCATCATTTGCGCCACCTTGTTTAAGTGTCTTGAATTCAATTCTGCAACGTGCCAACAATGTCCCCCCATTCGGCTCATACCCCCAGGATGTCCCACTTTATGAGCCGAATGACTACGTATGCAATAAAGGAACGCTGTGGGTGGTGGCATTTCACAAACTTTAAGCTAAATGCTTTTAAATGTAATAAGTCCTTGATGTGCAGGCAACACAAGTGGTGAAACTTCCTAGACATGAGCTTGTCTACGCACCGGAAAGTGTGTTTCCACGCTGCTAATTCAATCCGGGCGACTGAGTGTAACTGCAGGTAAACTAAACAGCATCTAATTTGATATCGGTAGTGCGGCACATCGTCAGAAGAGATGCATTATAATTTCAGTACATGTGTATTCCGTGTGTTGGTTAGAACAGCAAGTGGCATGAGAATCGAGCTCACAACACGTCGTCTAATTGCGTTTGGAATGTTTAAGGTGTTTTTGTGTTAAATTTGTGGGATATTTTACCACTTCACATGGTAAACATATTATAAGCAGGAAGTCTCACTCATTACTAATTTCTGCATCTGAAGGACTCTTTTTTGAGAAAAGAATTGAAATCTTGGATAGAATTTAATGCAGGAACAATTTTAATGTTGGCATCCGTATCAAATCGCAGTACTATGTGCGAGGTTGTTTCTTTTTGTTGGTTCTTCGATACATACTTATCAGTAGCTGCATATTTTTTCCTTAAAAAATTAAGAGCTGCAAGGCTTTCCCGATGGTTAAATTCTAAAAATTTGATAGGCAATCACAGTGGAAGTGTTCCGCAGTGTCGTCGCTCTCTCTATAGCAAACTGTTGTATCACTTGAGCCTACTAGATTGACGTGTTTAGCAAAAGCAAAGTGTCCCGTGAGAACGCCGATAAGTTGTCTGCAGTCTTTTCTGCTGAGAGACAGCAAGAATGCTTCGGATTTCTTACAGACGTCCGGAAGCATTCGTCTGCATCCTGGAGAAATATGCTACACATAATTATGTTCATAAGAAACCTTATCATCAATGGAGGCCCTGGGCAAAGATGCAGGAAGACGCAACGCAGGTTCGGGTCCTGAGAAAATTTCCTCTGAGCAATCTCATCAGAAATGTCATTCCCCATGATTCCGGTGTGGCCTGGGACCCAGACAAGAATCACAGAGTTCAGCCTTGCAACCGAATTCAGAGAGTTCTTGCATTCTATAACTACCTTGGAAGATGTTAAATACTAGAACCCTTCCACCTATTTCTTACAACAAAGTCGACCATTAGGATTGCATAAGTCTCCTTTTAGAAAACAGACGCATATTTGCCTAACAGAAAATACAGCCTGATATTGTCGTCCACCAAGGAGACTGATTTTGGAGTCATCCGTGAAGATTCGGCTACAATTCCTTTCTAGTTCAGATTCTGGTCGAAGCCAGTGTTGAATACAAGAGAAATCAACTTTTAAATTTGCGCAAGAACCGAAGTTCTAGTGCCATTGCATCAGACGGCATATCCATAAGACAGGGGTCTGATAAGTGTCGCGCAAGGTCATCGAAACTCCAGTGTGGGTTGTATAAGGCGATAGTTTGCTTTGATAGTACTGCCTATGATATAAATATCAAGAGGAGGTAGATTGAGTAGAGCATCTAGAGCAGAGTCAGGCGTACTCGAAAATGCTCCCGTGCAGCCAAGATAAGCTGTTCTTCGGAATTTAGTGCAAGAGGCAGTCGCATATTTACGCGAAAGCCTCTTCCACCAAACAACCGACACTGACAAGAAGTTGAGAGCGGCTTGGCTGTCTTCAACTCGACATGTTTTGACCAAAGGAGCTTTTCATCAAGCATTACTCCTAAATATTTGGCCTCATTGGAATTCCGGATAGTGACACCTTTTAGCACTGACTGAGTCAAACCGATCAAGATCCTTCTTCTCGTAGAAAGAACAACCTCGGTTATGAGAGGGTTGACCGAAAGCCCATTCCTAGTGCACCGTTCATCGATCATATCCAAAAACATTTGCGCGTTAACACAGACATTTTCTAGGCATGGTCCGATAGAAAGTACGGCTACATCATCTGCATATACCTGAGAGTAGATATTAGAACCATTGATAGTGTTTAACAGAGAGGAGACAGAGCTCCATCTTGAGGACAGCCCCTGTTGACCTCTGCCATTACAATATAGGCATAGAACTTGTTTTGCCACTCATCCACGTTCATCTCGGTTAAGCCAAAACTAACACCATGGTGGCAGCAAGAATTGTTTCTGCAAGCTATTAGTAGTTCTTCGCATAACCTTTTATAGGTAGATTTGAGGAAGCCCTGTGATTCAAGGTATATTGCGTGGGCCGGAGTTATTCAGGGGAGTTAAAGATACACTTGAACAAATTTTACATATCCAAAAACTTGGTTTGCGTAACAAGGACACAGGTATTGATAGTACTCGTAGCATCCTCATGTTTATTAGCAAAAATCCTACTCCACATAAGGCTGATAGTTTTTTTGCTTGTTGCGAGACTATAGTACAAGAGCTACAATAAATATATGAACTATTTTACTACTTCAATAGGCTCTCTTTCCATGGACCAGTTGTTCTGCAGTGACTTCCTCCGGCATAATGGCAGTGGTCATATGGCTAAAATGCAACAACTTGATCGTGATGATGACATCAGGAGGACGGAACAAAATACTGTGAATCATAAGCAACGACAATACAAAAATACTTCCCAGTTATCTGGACAGCCACCTGAGTTTCAAACCAACTACCCCAATCTGTCTTTCTCTCTGTCTCTTCTCCTTTCCACAAAAAACGCCCGTGTAGTAAAAATAAATATAAGGGTAAAAAAAAATCATAATTTTCCACTTGGCCGGGTTATTTTTTAAGTCCAAGATATCGCAGTAGAGATTTAATTTGTTAATTTACAATTGGACGCATGATGTGTTTCTCAGCCAGTAAAACGAGATTGTCAGCGTAAAGCACGCTTCCGAAACTAACACTGCCTGGTAAATATTCGGACATATAGTCGATAAACAGTAAAAAAAGAATAGGACTGAGAACACATTCTTGGGGGACACTTGCATCTGTGCTGATGTAGCTAGAAAAGCGTTACCATACTGCAATGGAAGTATTTGAAATTAATTCCTTACGTAGTCTTATGAATTTTGTTGATAGACCGATCATAGTTAACTTATAAAGTAACGATTTTCTGTTGATGGTGTCGAAAGCAATCAATACACCTCAGGTCCTTACAAGCTTGCAGTTTCAAAGCTATGCCGGTTGCAATTTTTTGTTGTTTTCTTTTGTATATCTGTCTAAATTGCTTATTAGCTACTAAATAAAGTGACATGAAGACAATTGCATTTGTTTTTTCGGAAAGGGTTTAGACAGACACATGCTGTGTTTCTGTATTTTCTACATTTCCAATCATACCATTTAGCATTGAACGTTACACTCCTGTCAGATGTGTTTTGAAAAACTGATTACTTAATACTTTGTGAAATTACTTCTCACAAGAATAATGCAATTGTTCCGGATAATTACTAGCTTGGAACTTGAGCCTATGTCTGTATATTTCTGCCTTATCCTCAACCCATCTAAATCTATTAAGAAAATGTTGTTGTATCTTTGGCTCGGTATTATTAATCGTAAGAGAGATTGACTTGCGTAAATGGGACGAGTAATTTGTTGAGAAAATCATTAAACCTGTCACCTTTAGCAACATAGTAATCAATATCCGAGAAGCCCTAGAATGAAACAAACGTAAGCTCCCCTCTGCAGTCATTTTCGGTATCACGATTCAGCACAAGAAAGTCAAAATCCTCAAACAATTCAATAGGATGTCTACCACAAGAATTAAATGTCTCATCCAAGGACCCTCTCACTTTGCTGAAACCACTTTGCGCCACACTCGTGTGGTTAGGTTTTGGACGAGACCTATTCGACCATCAAGATCGCCTAGTACCATTGTATTCTGAGGATCAACATCACTTTAAAAACATTGTAACTCATTTAAATCCCATGCCCATGTTCAGATACACTGAAACAATGTAATAAAATTCATTACCAAAGTTACGAGTACTTAACTATATCTAACTGCACTTAAAATGCCACCGCAGGCTCTACCATAAATACGACTTCTACTAGCCGGGATACATTTAGTAAAATAACTTTTAAAATATTTTAGAAATGGTGATTCATAGTTCAAAACCATATAAACAGTAATCCGGCATAAATAATTTATTTTTGAGACCAGAAATATTATAAAATAAAATATTTACTCGTAATCGAAAAAAGTTGGTTTGACCCTATCCTATCTGTTTTGACCACTGTGTTTATTACGATGATAAACTTTGTTCGGTTTCGAACAATATGTCGGAGAACATATAGAGAAACTAGAATCCATTACAAATTGATAGCATGGTACCCTATTCTTTATTCAAAATCAGTAATATTTTGCTACTCACATGATAGTTCTTCGATTTTTAAGAGCTTTATCAGAAAATTTGCTGTCAGGACATTTTTCTTAGAAGAAAGTGATCATAGCTGTAACTCTTTGTAACCGAAATTTAAGGATCACTGTAAATAGTTTGGAAAAAGTAAAATTGATTTTTTTTTTTTTTGAAGAAAAGGTTCCCAAAACTGGGTGATGACCTATACAATGTGGACGAATTGTAACTAAAGTCAACGTCTATTATGGGTAGAGATAACTCGTTTTGGCAATATTTTTCAATTTTTATACCAAGTACAAGAAAAAAATATGTTTAAGCTATCAACACAGTCAGATGACGCTTGCCAAAAACATTGATCAAGAAGAGAGATACCAACCCTAACCCGCTACTGGGCGTAAAACATTTCGAACAAAGTCTGAGTTGGGCAACACGGAACTTCAACAGTGATTGAAGCAACATTATATTTATGGATGAATCATCTTTGAAAAGTTTCTACAACGCACAGTGAAATATCCAGCAAAGGTTTATGTTTGTAGGTGCCTTTCGGCCAATGGATTCGGAAAGGTAACAGTGTTCATAGTCCGACTATAAATCTACTGCCGAATCTGTATATGGGTCTGACAATTACAACTGCATGCATTGGAAACAGGAAAATGGTATAATAATGTTAGATTGATCACCGCAGAGTCCAATAGAAAATGTACGGTCACTAATAAAAGAGTAGCGTAGTAGAGCGAAAATATCTACAACAAGACAACTTACGCGGATGTTGTAAGAGATCAGGAGATGGCTTAGTAAAGTATCTGTGCAAAAATCAATAAAAACATGACAAGCAATAATCGATAATAACGGAGACAATTTGTCTTAAGGTGTATTTTAATAGAAATAAATTATGAGTTTGTAATGTACTCTGGATCAACAGATTATTTTCGGATTTTTATTCTTTAGATTTTACACATGATCCAATTACAAAAAGGGAAAAAGACCTAACCTCAATTTCAAAAGGAAAAGACCTAACTGCAATGAACTAGTCCAGCTTCTGTCAAAACAAAGAAAACTGTCCGGATAAACACACATGTCTGAGGCATCACCAGATCGGTGCTGCCAAGTTACTATAAGTTCATATATTCCTAGTTCATTACAAGTTAATCAAATTCTGGAATTTCTTACAGCTTTTTTATGACACGTTTCTCTGGAACAGGCTGTACCTATGTTTTTGGGTGTTTCGCAATATTTCGGTCCGAAATTGGCATTCGTTTTTAAGATAGGACCAATCAAAGATTAACTTGCCGCTACTTTCAAGAGTTTTCAATTTCCTTGATGTGCCGAGTTACTGTTTATCATCGGTTTAGTATACAGTGGACGTCCAGTATAAAGAATACCGAAATAATGAATTTTCGTTATGAAAAACATTAACATCTCTAAATCACGAACCATTGCACGTGATTTTACTAAAAGATAAAAATGCACAAAAAGTTTAAATGTAAAAGAAAAAATATTTCACCCACTTTTTTAAAAATATAGTTTTTCTCAATATTTTTGCTGAAAACTGAAAAATATTGTCTAGGTAAGATATGTGGATGTTGACATTCTCTACATTCTGTGCATACAATATGAATGACCACGCCCACTTATTGGGGCGTTTTGTTAAATGAATCAATATATTGTTCTTTTAAAGCTATTTACGATGATGGTTAAGTTTTATTGTGAATATCTCTGCAAAGTCCGTGAACTTCGGTTACTCATTTTGGGAGCCACGCCCACTTCCTGCTAAGAAGAAATATTATCACGACAGTTTGGTAATAATATTTCTTTAAAATCGTGGAAATATCATCCGTATGGAAAGATATCATAGCATTGGCTTCAAAATTTCCGCAACACTAGGCTCATTTTATTAGGGTTGGGTTAGGAGATGGGGAATAGGGTACCATACCATCCGTTCCAGGCAGATTGTAACTTTGCTTATATAAGTTATTATTTCTGTGAATTACAAGAAACAAAATCTCCAAGCCTTCCAGAATCCGAAGCACTATAAGTGAAAAAACTCCCCCAACATACACGCCCACTTCATAAAAAATATTGTTTTTCTCTGGAGGCTGAAGTAAAAGAGAGGTTATCCGATATTAAATACGATTGGGGGTAGGACATTCTTAGTATAAATGACCATTACCCGTAGCTGTCGGTTACACCCCACTAGGAATAGTAGGTAACAGGTATTAACCGGAACAATCAAGAACACTGTTTATAACAAAATTCATTTCTATGTGCCAGAGGATTTTAAAATCAATTTTTCCTAAAACTTTTCATAAAGTTTTCGCATTTTGTCGGTATTTTGATTAATAATAAACCATAATAACAATGTTCGCACCAAAATTGCCGAAAATAGTTACCACTTACAGTTAGCGACAAAAATATTGATACACCCCATTTTCTCTGGGTTCAATACTAATTCCAGCATAACAATAGTAAAAAAACAAAATTATTCAATTCATTTTCTTCATTTTAGTAATAGCTAACGAAACCATGCACAATTACAATCAAAATCAATCTCATATATTCAAAAAAAAAAATAATAAATGAAAATAGTGACAGAATTCCACGCCACAAAAGTATAGATACACCCTCATTTAGGCGTCAACAATAGTACCATTATGCTGTCTGAGCAATGTATACTTTGTTTGCCTCATTCCCGGTTTTGAGTAGAAGTTAGTGGCATTCATTATTTGTGTTCGGTAGGGAATTTTTAGTTTATTTTAAAGATGGAATAAAGGAAAATGAAGGAAACTACATTAGTAGAGCGGAAAATTATAATTAAATTACACACGGAAGGACAATCCTACAGAAATATTGGGAAATTTGTTGGCAGAAGTTTCACAACAATACAGAAAATAGTCCAGAAGTTTATAGAAACGAATTCTCTGGAAAACAAGAGTCGCAGTGGCAGACCAACAAAACTAAGTGTTCAAAATAAACGGTATTTGGTTCGAGAACTGGAGAAAAAACCCGATATTAGTGCACCAAAACTTGTGACTCAACTAAAAGAAAGCCTAGACATTACGGTAAGCAGCGAGACAGTGAGACGTGTTCTTCGGGAAAGGAACTTTCACGGGAGTACTACAATACGCAAGCCATTCATTTCGGGGGTAAATCAGAAGAAAAGGTTGTTATTCGCCAAAAGTCATCGTCACCACCCTGTGGAATTCTGGAAAAAGATAATTTTCAGTGACGAGAGTAAGGTTAATTTTTTTTCTTCGGATGGCTTTCGAAAAGTTTGGAGAAAACCCGGAGTACCTCTCAAGGTAAAATACCTTAGGCCCACAGTAAAAGATGGAGGTGGTTCCGTCCTTGTGTGGGGGTGTTTTTCTGCATCCGGAGTGGGTAATCTTGTTTTTATTGACGGTATAATGGACCAGTTTAAATACATAGACATAACTAAAAACAATCTTGGAGCCAGGCTGACAAATTACAGATGGGAACGGATTATTTGTTCCAGCAGGACAATGATCCCAAGCACACTGGCTGCTGTATAACACGCACAAAATGCTCAGTACTCCGCCGCAATCACCGGATTTAAGTCCGATGAGCATTTATGGGCACATTTGAAGAAACAAATATGAAAACACAGGATTTCTAGCAAGGCGACTTTAAAAACCGCCCTTGCGGAAGAATGGGCTAATATTGACCCAAACTATTGCAAGAAGTTGGTGGAATCGATGCCACGAAGATTAGAAGCTGTAATCAAATCTCGGGGTAACCCAACAAAATATTAAATTACGTTCTTTTATTTTTTAAGCAAAAATTTTAAATATGTATCAATACTTTTGTGAGGTTGAGTTTATTACTTTCTATTTCTTTTGTTCTTTTATTCAAAAAACTGAAATGAATTTATATTAAAATTATGTATAGTGTGTTCTATATTGATCAAATATATACAATAGAATTAAATTTTACTTAATTATTTTCTTACTTCTGTAATCTGTTTTTTGCTTGTGTTATGCAGAGAAAGGGGGTGTATCAATACTTATGTCTATAGGTAGTCCGCAGTGTCCTGGAAGTAGTGGAAATTCAATTGTATTTAAGAGATACAATTAATGTTCTGACTAATTGTGAAAAGTTGTATCTTTCTAGGTAAACAGATATGTCCTGGAAAGACACACATTGGGTATTTATATTAAATTAATGTTAAAAATATTTTACGTAGCACCCTGTTGTTTGATAATCGAAAACTCGTCTTCTTCAGGTTCTACTCCGTGAGTCATTCTATGATATACTCGTCTTTCTAGCTTGTTCGGAAGGTTCTGAAAATTGTGGAAAGGTACGCCCACAAATGGGGAAATTTCATTAATGAGACTCAAGAATGTTATTTGTTACAGTCTTTATTTCGAAAACCTGTCACCGTTATATTCTATCCCATGGTCCATGCCCACTTTTAGGGGCTCTTTTTTTTTCAAAAACGCCATGTATTGCTTTTTCGAAGCTTATGATGGCTAAGTCGAATTGTGAATATCTCATCAGAATTCGTGAATTTCGGCTACAATTTTTGTTAGACACGCCTACTTTCAGCCAAGGAAAAGTCCTAACAACAATTATTTGGTCAAATCTCGTAAAAATCATGGAAATATCCTCTGAATAGAATGATATCATTGCATCTTTTACTTTATATGCTTTACAGTTCGGGGAGGACATGCACCTTGTATACCCTATCCCAGAAGGATTATCAATTTTAACATGTCGCGTCTTCAATTACCAACGCCACCTCATTCACAGTGCTTAGGTATGTTAAAGAGCGTGAATAATTTGTCTACGCTATAACATGTCAAATATTTATTTGAAGTTTCCCCTAAACTACGGGAAATTTCAAAACAAAAAAATCCAATCACATTAGCAATGCTTTTAGACTTCACAATCATGAAGGCATAAATTCTTAGTTGTCATTTGATTTTAAATTAAATTTTAAGTGGTGTGAAAATTTGTTTTATTCTTTTAAAAAAGCAAAAAAAAAAACAAAAAAAAAAACATTTTAAACAAGACATATTGGTAAGTCAAAATTGTTTTTTCTTGTAGCGCATCCTTTTCTATCTCAATTTGTTTCCTCTGTCATTAAATATTATATGTGCTATCTAATACGAAAGCTTAAGCTACTCAAAGCGACACCTTTCAACTCCCAGTGGTATGTGTCTCTCTTATAAAATATCTGCAGTTGATAAGGTGAAATTTATCTCCCAAATCCCATTGGATGTACTTCAAACTGACATTTTGGTTCTCCTTCAGAGATATCTAGAGAGAGATTCCTTAGAAACTTCACAACAAACAACCGTACTAGATGACACTTCCCATTGCCAGGAAGTACACTCAAGTGTTAACTAATTTCTTATTGCAATTGCAGCAAACCATTCTACCAGCCAACCATTGCATCCACTTCCGAATCCATTTCGGGCAGCAACTTCTGCATTCGAAATTCAAGAGAAGAATCACCACGCCACCATCATCAAGGCATGATTGTCCTTCAGCCACAATAGGGTTGAAGGAAGAGAAATGCGGCAGCCACTTGTTTAACCGATTTGGTAGAGAGCGGTCGATAGATATCACCAAGATTTCTTACTTCATCCCTGTTGCACTCATAAACGGTTTAAGGATAAGATGAATGCAATTGAGATAGGAAAACAACAAACGGATATTATAACAATAATTAATGGCTGCGGACAATGGGTTAGATGGATCGTTATATCTATATCCTGCGCTATGAAATTACCAAGCATAACTCATTGTCAACCCCTACCTCCTGTGTGGCATCACCCTACGGGACGTTCGTTCGGTTGGTTATGACAGATTTCTTTGGTTGTATGCTATGTCTCAAATCCCGAATGAAATTTCGATATCCACTTGCACATGTGATATCCAATTAAAACGCAGTTAGAAGGATTCACCAGAGTTAATTAATATGTTTAATTACGTCGACAGAATGTTGTCGTCCTACCATCGATGGGCGACTATATGTCTTTAATCACTCGAAATACACTAAGTACATATGGTATTCGTATGTATCTACATGAATGCATCTTGAATTTTTACTTATTTCTACGTACATACTTTAATGGAACGGATGTTGTGTGTATGTTCATCTGACGATGCACTTATATTGCATTCCATTTCGTTCGTCGGTACAAATGAGAGAAAATATCTCGTTATAGAGGAGTGCATATCTTCGAGAAGCAATCTCCCATCCGGAAATGCTGTTCAACGGGTACATACAACATTACTCCTGTTGAGGTTGCAAGTAGCTATGTATGTGAAACTACATTTCCTGCATTTGATTGTTGGCTAATTAAAATAGGTTCTCCCCTCTTACATAATTGGCATACTTACCTGTTGGTTGCGCATTGCTGTTCATGTATTGTTCATGAAGTTTGTCGTTAAATTTAAGTTTAAATGATTTTTAAAACGAAGAGGAAAGTCTAGGAAAACTACATATTTAAGTGCGATAAATGGACACTTGGTAAACGCTGACGCAGACTTATCACAGTGAAATTATCATGTTGAACTACCTACCAAGTTTGCTATCAGAATTGCTCATGACTACGAGTATGCTAATATAATTTTCAGTATTAAATTGGGAAGAATCTTGGGACAGCATTAAGAATTTTCCATCTAGCTCCTAGGTGAAAGCAGAAGTGTTTGATGTGTTAATAATAGGTTAAACTTTAAGTCAAATCCAAAGTTGGCTAACGGTTTGCCAAGTGTCTCTGTGTAAAGATTGCACTCCAAAAGTTATATTGAGTTATGTATGACACATTTAACGAAATTTCCAGGATCAGAAATTTTACATGCTTACTAATTTAGTTAGAACCCCTTCTACTCGATAGTTCCACTGTTATGTGTAAATCTAATTGGTCACAGAGATGTATCTTTATAGATATAAAGCCAAAATAAGTCACCTTTGTCTTTAAAGAAATACTCACAAAATGCTGTTCTCCTTAGCACTGACAGAGCAGAGCATTTTTTTCTCCCCACTACTCTTCATCCCGGTGGTGGAGATACATAATGTACATATAGACTTTTTTAAATAGCCGTCACTTCGGGATCTGTTAGAGTATTGAATTCCAAGCAAAAAAAAAAAAACAAAAGTGTATCAAGTATGGGCCCAACTTTTACCATTACGAAGTTGTACCGGTTTTTATGTTTTTTTTACCATCCTCTGGCTCTATCTTCATCAAATCTGTTGCAATTTCAACAATTTTACTTTTAATCGAACACAAAGTATCTAATACATAAAATTCTGAAAACATTTTGAAATATAGGCGTGCCTATAAGGCCCTGATATCAAAGTTTAGGCGTTTCCTATTAGCTAAAAGTAGCCCTTTCGTTTTCAGTTTCAGTTCCAGTCACAACTTGCCAATAGTCTGCCTCCAGTTTCCAGGGTTCTAGATGGAATTTAATCGATTCCAACGGAGCGAATGTTTCCTCTGTTACGAATTGCACTCTCTTTAGGATGTCCTTTCGGTCTGTAGTTATCACCGCACAGATACTGGTATATCGCACTTTTCTGCAATCTTATTTAGAGATTCGCATAAATTAAACTTGGATTGTGATGTTGCCGATTTTAAGACATCTATTACTGCTTGATTACATTATGTAATGTGTAGCACCTATATATAGGTTAGGTTAGGTTAGGTTGAGGTGGCTATCAGCTAAGAAAGCCAACACACTTAGACCAGTCCATTGTGATACCACATGGGTTTGGGATCGGCCTCTAGCCTACTCATTGAACCATTTGGAGCTTCTGATGATGCGTAGAAGGTCCATAATTAGGTCGTTGAAACAGAAGGCTCTTAAGTGCAGTTTCCTTTTTTGGGAGGGAGCTGGGCAGGTGCAAAGAAGGTGAAGAATAGTCTCTTCCTCCTCCTCGTCCATGCAGCTTCTGCAGAAATCATTTGAGAAGACGCCAAGCCTTGTTGCATGACTGCCTATTAGACAGTGTCCAGTAATGACACCTAAAACACCGCTGATATGCATTCTATTGAGAGAAATCAAATTATTAAAGCGCTTCAGATCCAGCTTAGGCCAAATCTGTTTTGTTGCTAGACACGTTGTACCACTTGTCCACCTAGAATTTGTCTTTTCAATAGCATCATCATGTCTAGCAAATTCATCAGCCTTACAATTTCCTGGAATATCCCTGTGCCCCGGAACCCAAATTAGGTGAATATTAAACTTTATAAGAGACGATCGGCAGACTAGAGCTGTTAGAAAATTTATGGAGGATGATTCCAAGGATTTGATTGCTGTTTGGCTGTCTGAAGAGATGCGGTTACCAATGGTCGATATCACGATTTTTTTTATCCGAAACAAGGCTTCCCTTATTGCCGTTATCTCCACCTGGAACACACTACAGTGGTTCGGAAGACAAAAAGAGAGGTTTAAATTTAGCCTATCAGAGAAGACACCACCACCCATCCCGTCGATAGTCTTATTCCCAGAATGCTATGGAAGGGACGGTAACTTGGAAGTCTTTGTCAAAATTTAACTTGGGTATGGTGTAGTCAATTTTTTCCGGGAAGATACGAGTATTAAACTTGTTTAAGATGGAAGCATGGCCATACACTATATATAATAGCTTTGCATTCTCTTGGTTTCATTGAAAGCCAAGTCTCACTTTCTCGCACTACTTTAATTTTCACCTAAAATACTATATACTCACTAGTGCAATCCATTTCCGATACTCGTGTTTATAGAGGCTGAGTTGGAGAAAAATCCTAGGTTCTATTTCAGTTTTTCATTTTATCTCGAAATCAAGGTAATGAACGATTCTTTCCGATTACCAAAGATTAGTGATAATTCCGTACAAATTCCAGAAAAAAAAAAATGCATACACGCAAGGGAATTTGTTTTAGCACAGACAATTTTTTGTCATAACAATTTTTTTGATTTGTCGTACTCTGAAGGTATAAGTTTGAACCGAAATTTTATCTCCTATATATAGATTCGCAAACTTCTTAATTTTACATGCGTTTTCCTTGCCTAATTCTCCGGAAGCCTCCGGATGATCTAAAAATAGAAAGAATTGCATACTTACAGCACAGATGACAACAGAGTCGATTATGTGATTTTCGAAATACAGGGCGTTTTACAGAATATTTTTGAAAATCCCAAAAAATGATTTTCAATATCCCCACACCTTCCAGAATCCCCGAATTACACTTTCTTTAAGGTGTACATCTTTCGCATAGAAAGGAAGGCTATTACTACTCGTAAAAGTTTTTTATCCGATGGAAATCTTCAAAAGACACTCGGTAATAATCGGTACCAAGTAGAAAGATCGACAAAAGATTTTTCTTTCTTAATTTATAAAACGCATTGGGGGAAGTTTAAAGTTATAACACTTTCCCATAGCTTTTAGACCATCAGCTCATGAGGCTTGGTTTTTCTTAATCTCCGAACATTGTTTCGTACATTTAAGACGGTCTCCATTTCGGAGTTGGTATGACTTTGCAGTCGCTGATTGTGTGATACAGCGTGTTTTTTAACCAAACCATTTCAATATGAAGGTCACGATGTAGATCGCTATTTCTTATATACCAAGGGGCATTAATTATTCCACGAAGGACTATTCCTGGATGGGTTCAGCATTTGTTTTCTTTGTACAGCCCCATAGTTGAATACCATATGTCCAAACGGGTTTCAGCACTTGCTCGTAAAAGTGTTGCATACAATTGGATGTTAAGTTTAAGTAAGAATGCTTCACCTATTGATTTCTGTTATACCTTTGAAGAGTTAAAGCAGGTTTTGGTATCCTGGAAATTTTCGGTCTCGGGAATACGATAGAGAAACTCAATAAAACGGGTCTCTCAATTTTGTCTACCTCTCTGTACGTATGACTGCAGCCTAAAGGTGCAAGTACGTGCGACCCAGTCGTGCACTTTATTTTTTGTTGTGATATGACCTACCTCCCATAATTTGATCGTCCAAAGAAATTAGGGAAACCGAAAATTTCAATAAGAAGGTTATGGGTACAAATTCCCCTTGTATCTTGAATATTTTTGAAAATCCCCTTTTTTTGTGTATAATGACTAAACTACCAGTACGAGTATTTGCTGATAATTCTGCAGAACTGATAATTGATATCCACAGCCTAACCTGAAGATGTTCTGTAAAAATTGACTTTAGGTTCAGAAGTTTACCTTTGCAAACGAATACATCCAAATTTAATTTCTGAAATGGATTTTTATTATGAACGGTAACCGGCAACCACTGATGACGGTATTCCGGGCTCATCGTATCCGCTTACAAGCCGGTAAGTTCTCCCTCTGTCCTTATCACTAAAACAAAAATAAATAGCAGGGTTCCAATATTGTGTTAAGTAATAATATCCAAAAGATGACTACACTCATATCTCGGTTAGCGGCCGAAATGCCATATAACGAGTCATTTTTTTTTTCATGCAAACCCATACAAAATCCATTAGATTGGTTCCAAATCTTCAAAAAATAACCAAAAAATTGATAAAACGTTATAAAAAAATTCATTTAATGTGTTGACTTCAGAGCATAGTTACGTTTCAATTTAATATTGACAGGAGCCAAAATAAAATCTGCATACATAACGAAAAAGAACATAATTAGGTAAGAACTGCGTTTTCGTCGGGATCGACGTTTGGTTTAAAATTGCTAACCCCTCTTCGAAATGGTGCAGTGCTTCACACAAATTCCTTGATGTCAACTGGCGACTCGTGGAAGGCTCAGGCTCTTCATCTGACTCTTGATTTGATCCCAACTGCATCAACTGTTCATGACTGGTGACATCGTGCTCTTCTAAATCCTCAAATCCGATTTCCTTTGCCAGATTTAAAATATTCCATTCAATTTCTGGAATAACAGGATCAGCATCAGATTGGCCATTGGTAATGCATTCAGGCCATAGTTTCTTCCAAACATGATACATCGTTGTTGATTTTAATTCATTCCAAGACTCACTTATGTTGTAAACGGCATCTTTGACATTGTAGTTCTTCCAAAATTGTTTAATAGAGGATCTTCCATCCGTTTCATTAACAAGCTTTTGAAAAGTTCTGCGCAAATAATACGTCTTAAAAGTGGCTATTGCACCCTGATCCATAGGCTGAATGAGGGCCTTTGTGTTTTTGGGAAGATACTCAACTCTTACATTTTCAGACAGCTCAGCTAAATTAACCGGATGCCCTGGAGCATTATCCAAAATAAGCAAGACTTTATTGCTTAAATTCTTCTTTTCCAGGTAGGTTTTGACTTCGGGGCAGAAGTAATTCTTAAACCAATCTTCAAAAAGAACTTTTGTCATCCAAGCCTTTTTGTTGGATTTCCAAGTGACTGGCAATTCTTTCTTGCCCAATCCCTTGAAAGCTATTGGATTTTCAGACAGGTACACTAATAGCGGCTTAAGTTTGAAATCCCCCGCAGCGTTAGCACCAAGAAGAAGAGTCAAACGTTCTTTTGACACCATATATCCTGATGCAGATTTTTCGTCCTTTGAAATAAAGGTCCGCTCAGGCATTCGTTTCCAATAAAGACTTGTCTCGTTCGCATTAAAAACTTGTTCTGGAACGTAACCACCTTCTTCAACGATTTTTTTAAAAAATGGTTGGATACTCGAGAGCTGCAACTGAATCGGCACTTACTGCTTCACCTTTCATCTTGATGTTATGCAAACTATGTCGATTTTTAAACTTTTCAAACCGACCTCGACTTTTCGACGCTTCATCCATATCCTCCAATTTAAGATTTTCAAAATTTTTTGAATAATCATTTGACTCATTGGCATCTATCTTTTGTTGTTGTCTTCGATCCATAGGATGAGCATTTTTTCCATTTTCTCCATAATATCACTTCTTCTTCGAGTTAATTTTGTACAAATGCTTAAAGATGCAGCTGAATGTACCTACGCCTTGATTTTGTCTTTATTATCTCGTATTGTTTGAACAGTGGATTTTGCAAGACCTAATGCTGAACAAATTTGGAAAATCTTCTCACCTGCTTCAATGCGAAGTGAAACATCTAGTTTAGTCTCTAGTGTGATAGATTTTCGGCTTCTTTTTTTTTCGCCCTCTACTCGTTTTGGTGGCACTTTGTGTAACAAAGTAATAAAAAAAAGGCCGTTATAGCGAAAGGCCGTATAAAGAGCGTATTAGAATACCTACCTTCCTTTCGTAGATCATGCATTATACAGAACAATTAAATTCCCTTTGTCCTTAGGAATGCTGTTCCACTAATAAAATTATTACGATATGTACTTACTTTCAATCTGCCTCTGTAGCTTATTACTACCATGTGTTGTCACTTAATGTAATAAAAATAATTCGATTACCAATAACATCTTGCACGCCACTCAACTCTTCCTAATTAAGTTAACCAACTTCCTTTGGTTTGATCAAAAACCACTCAGATATCACTTGCCCATCCCTTTCGCTTGTGTTAAGCAGCCAATCAATAATCCCCGTAGTTTCAATATCCGCGCCAGTATATCATTATGCGGAAACATTTAATTAATTCCATCTATTTAGTAACAACTTCAAGGATAATTAGTAAAATGTTATGCCACTCAAACAGCCATATGTTCTAAGGACTACTATGTAGGACGCGACGACACCGATCAACGCAGGAATTGTCTTCCATTCATTACCAGCTGTAATATGGAGAGCGGATTCATTCTCTTTGTATGGCAATCAATTTGTGTCATCGATAAACCAAATTAATTTCATCAACGAACCCAAAGAACACCTTATTGATTACAATCGATTAGTGTGTGTCTGTATCTGTGGCTCCTTTCGTTCTCCTTCAGCTAGTTAATATATGCGTTCCATTTAATACAATAACAAGTACGGTGGGATCACAAATCACAAACGTTAGCGGTGGCCCCGCACGAATGCAAAATGTGGTTAATCATGGTTGATGATATATGGCTAAACAGCAAGGACGTGGTGATTGCGTGCGTTTTGCGTGCACAAGTGGCTGAAGAAAGGATACTAACTAGAAATTTTTTTTTTTGTTTTTTAAATATTCAAAGCTGCGATGGTGTAAGTTTGATTGGCGCCATTAGGGCTTCTATCCTTTTAGATTCCAATATGGTACTCGTACCTAACTGATTGATATAAATTAAGGCTCTTAGCTCTTGCTATCTGGTCACATGTGGACTTTAATAAAATTAGATTTTTTCCTGTGCACCAAAGTCACAATGTCTTTGTATAAAAAAGTTGCTTTAAAGTCCTCGTAGCCTTATATTGAAGGTGAATTTTTCCTTTAGGCGTTTGCCTTGGATATTATCGGAAAGTACTCACACACCCTGCTTCCAAGAAAACTTACCGCCCAAACAGAACATAAATGCACCCCATTACATATTTTGGAATACACCCACCAGCCAGACAGATATTGACATTATTTTTTAATCCTTAAGGGCCATGATATCCCAGAGATGTATAGACAGGTCTACTCGTATAAGTATTGATTGCATCTTTAAAAAAAAAATTTAATAAATTTTTTTTTCGTCATAAAAAAAACCTAAAAATTTGATCCTTGAATTCAATTCCTTCCAATGTTTGTGTCTAAGAGAAAATCGAATGTAAGTTCAAGTTTACTTATGCATAATTAACCTGCTAAAAAGTGAACTAAAAAATAAAAAAAAAACAGCATCGCGTCGTCATTACTGTTGTTCGCGAACTTGAAAAACCATGAAATTTATTAACCTTGGTAAACGGTGGGTATTGTGTTCGTCCTTTGTTATGAACTAAGCCATGTAAAGAGTCAGGACTTTCTTTTTCACTCATTTCAATGTTAACATGAAAATTCTTTGTGCTAGAAAGTTCTTTTTTAAGTTCTTTGTTTGCAGGGTTTTAGCGGGGTGAACATATTTTAAGGTATGAATGCAGAAATTAAAGCTGTTGCTATGTGAAGATAGGTAGGTGAGAAGGGGTTGTGAAAGCACAAAAGGCTTGGTTAATAATGAATCCACTCGTTAACAATGGTGAAATGCTGTCGTATCCTGGTCTAGCTAGGTTAGGTTAGGTAGATGGGTGCCTTGTGACAAATAGAGTCACTGCTCACTTAGACCAACAAATTCGGGTCAATTGTGTCCAATCGTTTAACCCTGGGAACGTTTAGCTAACAACTTTTATGGTAGTAGATAAGAAGATAGGTAAGCAAATGTTTTCACTTTTGCAAATTGTAGTTACTTTCTGTCGAATAGTGCTCTAGCACAGCCTACTGAATTTATTAACTACTCGTATAAAATTAAGTAAAGTTAGCCATTTCACGCATGCCCTGTAAGGATTTAACTCTAGAGCGTTACACACAATCTTAAGTGTGAACTTTTGACTAAGCGACTGTTCTTTACTGAGAAATTGCGCAATACTACTCTACAAGTATAGGGCACAGTGATAGGGTATCCCACAATCATTTTCGTATGTGTTGTACTCGTACGTCAATATCCCCAGAATCTGTTATGCTAAGTTGTAAAACTGGACATCAGCTTGAACAAATTATACAACGTGACACAAAAGTAATGAACCTTGTCTATGATTTTTGTAAATGGCGTCTCCTGCCATCTTGATATTGACAGTTGTGTAGTAAACAGATGAGAAAAACAGGACGATGAACAAAGAAACACTTTACTCCTCAAGAAAGTGGAATAATTTTGCCATAAGTGATAAGAACACAACGTGAACTTCGTCGAAAATTCCCCCACCGATCGGCACCGACTGGTCGCACATTTCGACACGAAGCTTCACACCCCGAAGAGGCTGTCTTATCATGGGCTAGTAGATCAATAACAGGCTGTTCGATCGAGAATATTTATGGTGTGTGCAAGAGTGTCGAGATACATCAACGAGACGACGGTGTCTGTAACACAGATGGTCCATCAGCTGCTGCCCGCAAACCGGCAAGTCCACCGGAATAAACCAGCGGATCATTAACTTCAACCATGAAGAAGACGATGTGCAATGACGTAGTACATTTACATCTCTCCGGGCGTCAATAAGCAGAATACTTACTTTTGGGTCACTGGATACCCACGTATTATTCAACAATTGTCTCTACATCAAGATTACTGTGTGGTGTGGCCCCTCGAATTCGATGGTTACCTTCCGTCAGTGCTGCATGAAGTACATCGCTGTTGACCAAAAATAACAACAGCGGTGACAGTATGCAGCCCTGACGTACTCCACGTTGGACCTCAAAATCCTAATACACCTTACCATTATGTAAGACGTGACACTTACTACCCTCGTATGTACGAGGGACGGCTGATAAGTTCGCGGCCTAAGGCATTAAGTGAAAGAAGAGATCCGATTAAAAAATTTCATTTCTCAATATAATCTCCCTCGAGTAAAGTGCCTTAATACAACCGAAAAAATATTCTTTTTCTTTGCCTTCAAAATGACTTTCTACGGCCTCCCTGATTTCTTTCTTATCTTCGAGTCTCCGGCCTCGTAACTCCTTTTTCAAATTGGAAAAAAGATAAAATCGCTCGGGGCTAAGTCTGGACTGTGGGTGGTCTATTGTTGAAAACCTGTGTCTTTTAAGGCCTGACTCGAAAACGGCGCGTTATCCTGCAAAACCAAGTTTCCCACGTCGCTTCCGTACGACCGCTTTACGTGCCTGAGTCAATAAATTTGCGTAATATTGACCATTCATCGCAGTCCGCTTTGGCAGGTAATCAATTAGCAAAACACCTTCGCTGTCCCAAAAAATAGTCCCCATAAGCTTCGAAGCCTACTTTCCACCTTCAATTTCTTCGGCGGTCTTCCCCTTTTTTTCAATCTACTGTATAGAATCTTGTTCGGACTCCGGATGATATTGGCGAACCCAAGTCTAATCTACAGTTACGATTCAGTTGCAAATTTCGTCGAGATTGTCCCGACTAACCTCAAATTTTTTTTTGCAGGACTCGAGTCGTTGTTTCTTGTCGAACGGCATGTGCTTTGCGGTACACAGCGCGCACAAGTTTTTTTTCATGTTTTTTAAATACTTTTGCAAAATTTCTCCAATCCGTTCTTTGCTGATGTGCAACTCGTCCGTCATCTGCCACGTTTTTATTCTTCGGTCGGTCAGAACTAATTTTTCAACTTTCCGACGTTTTCTTCAGTGACCACCGACACAGAAAGCCCTGGGCGGGGGTCGTCTTCACAGCTCTCTCGCCCTTGTTGAAATAAGTGAGCCCGATTTCGTCTGACATTGTAATGTTCATCCTACCAGAGATAATAACAAAATGAGATTACTATTGAAACGAGGTGATATTTATACTACTAAAGAGTGCCGTAGTTAGTGCTATCATTAATGAGAAGATGGCTCGTTGTTGAGTATCTCAGGCCATAAATTTATCGGCCGCCCCTCGTAGCCTTGACAATAGCTATGAGTTTTTCTGGGATGCATCTCCTGCGCAAGGCCAACCAGATGGCATCTCGATTCAAGCTGTCGAAAGACTGCTCGAAGTCAATAATCAGTAGATGTAGCGGAGACCTTTACTCGATGCAGTGCACTGTTGTGATCCGTAAAATGGTCAATACAGGAGGATCCAGCGCGAAACCTTGCCTGTTCGACATCGAGAGTTGAATTCAAATGTTCCTTAATTCGTTCTAGTATGATTCTAGCTATTATCTTGGTTACGGCCAGGAAGACGCATGTACATCTCTGGTTTCCACAATGCATTTCTCTTCTTCGGAAGCTTCCTAATTATCCCACTTTCCAATTCGTGTGGAAATTGATGTATTTGATTGATCGATGTACAGTGTCTTCCAGTAGGGGCTTCCGAAATTTGGCAGTTGATAGCAGCCATATTGTTGAAACTACATCTGCCAAATTGGCTGTCATTTATTCAGTCTGTTTTGCCAAATCACCATGGACGAATATAGCGTTCAACAAAACGTGCAAATAATAAAATTGTTTTATCAAAATGGGTGTTCTGTTCGGGCAACGTTCCGCGCGCTTCGCCCATTTTACGGTCACCATAATCGTTCTTCCGAGAGGACTATTCGCAGTGTGGTGGAAAAATTTGAGTCCACTGGTTCAGTAAACGATAAACCAACGCCCGTTCGTTGACGAAACGCAAGATCTGCTGAAAACATCGCCGCTATCCGTGAGAGTGTGCAGGAGAATCCGAGGCAGTCGATTTCGCGTCGCTCACAAGAACTCGGCCTTTCGCAGACCACACCTTGGCGAATTTTGCGTCGTGACTTGGGCCTGCACCCGTACAAAATTCAACTGACCCAAGAGCTTAAGGTAAACGATCATAGACAACGACGTGTGTTCGCTGAATGGGCTCTGGAGCAGTTGGAAACTGACCTTAACTTTCATCGAAAAATCATCTTCAGCGATGAGGCCCATTTCTGGATGAATGGGTACGTCAACAAACAAAATTGTTGAATTTGGGACGATACCAATCCACATGAGATCCAAGAGCGTCCAATGCATCCCGAAAAAGTCACTGTTTGGTGTGGATTTTGGGCTGGCGGCATCATCGGTCCATATTTCTTTGAAAACGACGTTGGCCAGGCCATCACCGTCAACGGCGAGCGCTATAGGTCGATGATTACCAACTTCTTCTGACCATATGGACACCAACGATATGTGGTTTCAATAGGACGGCGCTACGTGCCACACATCTCACGCCACATTGGAAATTCTGCACGAGCTATTCGAGGGCATGGTCATCTCACGTGGAGGTGATGTGAACTGGCCACTGAGATCGTGCGATTTGACCCCGTTAGACTTTTTTTTGTGGGGTTTTCTGAAGTTGCAGGTCTATGCAAATAAGCCACAAACTACAGCGGCCCTCAAAGCCAACATAACCCATGCCATCGGTCAAATTCAGCCTGATTTATGCGCCAGAGTCATGGAAAATTGGACATTTAGGATGCGCGTCACCCAGAGAAACCGCGGTGGACATTTGAACGATGTTATATTCCATACATAATGGCATCGATAAGCCTTTCAAACGAATAAAAAATTTCGATAATATCTCACACACGCTTTGTTTTATTTAAATTCAAAGATAGGAAGCGCTTAATGAAAGACCCTTTATTTGGCGCCGCTTGAAATACCCATAGTTCGGCAGGAATGCCATCAACACCCATCGCTTTGTTTTTATTGAGTGACTTGAGTGCTGTTGTTATTTTGATTTTAGTGGGGCGTCCGGTGTAAATATTTAATATCATATCACCATCGTCTAAATGGTTAAGAACTGTAGCGAAGTGTTCTCTCCACCTAGTGAGCTTATCCTCATCCGAAATCAGAAGGTTACCATCTAAACTCTGCACTGGGTGTTGTTTGGAGTTCCAACCATTTATAATCTCCTTGGTGATGTTATAGACTGTCCTACTGTCATACCTGTTTGCTGCTTCTTCAGTACTTGAGGCAAGTAAGTCGATATACTGACTTTTGTCACGTCTCACACTACGCAGCACTTCCATTTTTTCACGCGATTTCTCTTCTGCTGAGGTCGCTACAATCCGACCTGTTCTGTCATCCGATCCTGCCGATAGACTGTGACTTTTCTGCCTTTCATCGGCGACGTACATAGGTCCGTGCCCCAGTTGCAAACATATTTTTCACATCATTCTAGTGGTCATCTCCTGTACTGTACTGCTGATTGTTTCTGCTTCTAAGGCATGATGGTCAGGGTATTGAGGCTATAAAATGTTTGAATAGTTCTTCAAACTTAGCTTAACTTATGTGTTTTTTTTTTTAACTGTATGCTTCAACTGTATGTGCTTATCTCGATTGATCCTTATTAGTCTTACTGCACCAAAATAACCTCTCTTGAACAACGCTGGAATACTGGATGTATGACGGTAGGTACTTCGATTAAAGATACTCTTCTTCAACAAATCATGTCCTTAAACTTCATTTTAAAGCCTTAAAATATGTACTTATGATTTGAAGAACAAATTTTGGGTTTCCACTTGTTCTCAATCCATTGTTCAGTTACTTAATGTATATTTGATTTTATGCAGTATATTCGCAGACATTTTGTGCAACCGGTCAGATCACTGATGCGACGCCCGTACAATTTTACGAAATTGAAATTCCATTTTCATTTGTCTGAACATCCTCCTTTGTGAGCGGCCAATGTTTTTTTTTTTTCCACCCTCGTGCAGGATGTGTCTATACAATGAAATTTGAAGGGGAGACAAAAAGAGTCAGTCGACTCCATCTGCATCCATCTGCCAGTAAGGACAGACAACGAATTCGACTCAAAGGAAGATGAAAGTAAGAGACAACTACGCGTACATTTCCGCCAAGCATTCCTATGCCTCTTGGCCTTCCTTAACTTTGATTATGGTCCCATGGCAGCAGCAACAGCATCCCTTCGTGGATGCAGAACTCAAAGGAAAGAAATTAAAAAGCTTTTTTTCCCTGTGTTCCTCCTGTGCCTTGGCCTCCTTCCTATCTTTGCAATCACAATAGTTCAAATTCAAACTACTTCATGCAGGAGCTTGCATTCAACTTGAACTCCATCACTGCTGTATACACGCTACATCCGCTGCAACAATTGTATGAATGCGTTCGCGATTAGACCGAGTTCACCCGGGGTCCTTTTCATTCCCCAGATGATGTCATTGCTTCCTTCGACATCAGCACAATAACGTAGAGCCACCGCCGACATTGGCAGCAAACTTTTTGTCATGTAGGTAGAATAGTATGAGGGTGGATAAGAAAAAAAAAATGTCTCCCATTTACACGCGTTAAGCGAAGAATAGTTTTTCCTTCAGAATTCAAAAACTCCCACCACTGTTGTTGCTGACGCTGACAACTAACAAACAATTTGCATTGGCAGGATCTCACATTGTTTTTCATGCTGGCGAGTGAAAGATGCACTATCGCACATGGAATCGAGTTGTTGAACACACAAAAATGCAGAAAGGATATACGAGTACAAGGGCAGGATACACACAAACAAAAAAAAAAAAAAACATAAACGTGGAAACGTCGAAAACTGCTGAAAAACATTTTTTGTTCAATCTAAACTGAGGGTGTGGGGGCGAGAAATGACAGCAGTTTTCGTAGTTATGCTCTCCTAGTGGAAGCAAATTTTTGTTACGCCGAGGAACCACGCGTGGAATGAGGAAAAAGTTAATCCAGATTTAGCTGTCTATAGCACCCACACTTTTGAACAATCCAATTCGGTGCGATGACCCAAGGCGTCATAAAATCCGGAGTTCTTCTCTTTTTTATGCTACGCTCTGTTTGTTTCCTTGTTTAGGGCTCAACATTTTGTCAATGTCCTTTTTTGTTTGGCTTGCTCGTCGATTGTAGGCGGCATTTTTTTGTTTCCACTATTTGTTGTCATCTGATGCTTCGCATTGAGGGAAGTCGAGTTTTGCACTTTACTTTGTTCAAAGGAGGCAGAGAGAATATTACATTCTTGAACCGATTCGACTAGAAGCGCATGTTTTCTACCAGGAAGAGAAATGAGTTATACTCTTTTTGTAAGAGAAAAGCTCCAAAAAATTAGCATTTCTTTGTTGGCAAGCCTGCCTTTGAATGTATGGCTTTAACGGTTTCGTTTTTAAAAGTTATGCAAGCAAAATAATTAAAACTGACTTTAAATTTAGATACGAGTTGGTACTATTTACTAACAAAAGGAAAAAACCGAAATTTTGAACACCTTCTGTTGGAGGCACTCCTCTCAGAATCTCAAACAATGCCAAATACTTGGGACTTGTGCTCGATAGGAAATTCAATTGGGGGTTGAATGTTTAAAGCTACGATAGCCTTCTACTCGAGCAGTAACATTTTTGGGAAAACCTGTGGACCTAATCCCAAAATAATTCTATAGATGTATACGGCTATAGTAAGACCTATACTGACTTACGGCAGCGTCCTTTAGTGGCAGGCAAACAGCAAAACCACCAACCTAATGGCCATCGCGAATTGAAACCATCAGTGCAATGAGAATAGCACCTACAGAACTCGAGGCCATCCGCAATTTGCTTCCACTAGATATCTTCACGACTATTAGTGCTCTAAGACTTAGTCAGTCAGACTGCTGGAGACCAAATACAATAGGTCACACTACGATCGTACATAAATATCTAGGCAATGTATCTACTACTGATTACACCACACCATACTCGTACCTAGACTTTATAAGACATTTTCAAGCACCTACCCGAACAGGGATGAATGGGAAAGCGGTATATTACCCAATTCACAGTCTACAGCGGTATACACCGATAGATACAAAATAGAAACAGGCGTAGGTGCCGCTGGGTATATCAAAGTCAGTCCGACTTCTGAACCGCAGCAGTGTTTTTCAGGCGGAGGTCCTAGCAGCGACAATAGCCGCCCGTGAGACTGCTATGAGAGCAATACCACAAGACGATATTATCTTTTTCATCGTCAGCCAGCCAGCAATAAAAGCGATTACTGCTACGGAAATAATATCGAAGCTTGTGAAGTGCTGTCGAGAAGAGCTGAAGGTACAGCACAAGGTAAAACTATGTTGGGTCCCTGGACACGAAGGCATACCAGGGAATGAGAAAGCGGATGAAGTGGAAAGTAGAGGTTCGGCATTAAGCTCTGACCAATCTGACCCCTCGGTGAACATCCTGCCTAGCATACTAAAGCTCGAAGCAGGGAAGGTGGTCGTGGTGTAGTGGTAACATCATCGCTTGTCACGCTGTTGATTCTATTTGTTTCGCATGAATTAAATAAAAAAGTCGATCCTGGCGAAAGCTAAGTCAACTCTATTGTCAAGGCATAACACTGGCAGTAGGGTGGTCAAATGGCTAAAATGCAACTTGATCGTGATGTTGACATCAGGAGGACGGAAAAAAATACTGTGAATCATAAGCAAAGACTGTAAAAGCGAAAACAAACAAAATACTCCCCAGTTATCTCGACAGCCACCCTTGGAGTTTACAGAAACTTAATACCACCTGAGTTTAAAACTACACCACTCTGTCTTTCTCTCTGTCTCTTTCCCTTTCCACAAAAAAACGCACGTGTTCTAAAAAAAAAAAAAAAAAATAAAGCTCTAACTTGTATCACCGCTAGGAAGCTCTACGACAAAGAAAGGACCGACAGACTCATGCAAATGAAAAGTCCCTATCTACCTTTATAGAAGTGATTACGGGGAATAATGCTCTGCAATATCATATAAAAAAGGTACGTATTACGGAAGAAGACCTATGTAGGGGTTGCGATGATGAGGAAGTTTACAAGGAAACAACCCACTTTCTTTGCCTCTACCCAGGCCTCTAACATCAAAGAAATAAATTCCTTGGACGACACTTCTTCCAGGATGTTGAAACTGTGAATGATATTTTGAACTTTATTAAATCCACAGGATTGTTTCTATAATAAGAACAGTAAGTATGGTTATATACTTTGTTATAGGAATCTCACGTACTTTACTCTTTCCCCCAATGGGTATCACAATGGGTCTGAAGTGGACTGAGTGTGGCGGGGAAGGCTTACATACCCGCTTACCTAACTTTCCCTAGATAGTTACGGGATCAATTTAGAGGCGGTTAATCTTTATGATGCTAAGTCGAAAGGATTGGTCCTTTGTAGACTGCACAATCAATTTTTCTCGTCCAAAATTTATAGAATTATAGTATTAACATCCCCGTTTAATCGAATTTTGTGCTTTCACGCAAAGTTTTTGGTTTCTTCTTCGTCTGTAGGAACACCGAAATCTCGTGCGTAGACATTTTCTCTTAGCACTTAACTTTCGAAAGTTTGTAAAATTTTGGGTTTAGTTTTTAACCCCAGAGTTATATACCATAGGTCCACACCGGCTTCAGCACTTGCTTGTATAAGAGCAGCTTATTCTCAATGTTAAGCTTGGAATATTTTCCAAGTAACCAATACAAATCTGTATTTGTTTTCTTTTCACGTGCGGCTTCCATTTCAGCTTTACGTCGAGTATTATTGGGAGGTATTTAGCCTCGTTTATGAACTAAATATGGACCGAGTATATAAGCATAGGCAAGCTGTTCGTGTTCTTATAATTAGAATTTACGTGAATATATTTGGCTTCGTTGTCGGCAATCCGCCAGGCCTTTGTTTAAATTATTCAGAGCGCTCTGTAGTTTTACTGCTGTTTCTTCGATCGTTTTACCTATTGCTAGGATAGTGCCATCTTCTTGCGGCATATCACAGATATATAGAAGAGATGTGGGCCAAGGACGCTCCCTTGCGGTACGCCAGCTGAAATTTCTTTGAATTACGAGTATTCCTTTCTGTGTGTGACACGGAAGAGTCTATTCCCGAGATATGTTGTCAGCATATTATACACAGGCAGAATCTGTCGTGATTTGAACTCCAGGCCTTCATGTCACACCTTATCAAAGGCTTGCGAGGCACCAAGAAATACGCTTGGGCAAATCTTTTTTTTTTTTCTTCAAGAGCTTTGTCAATTACGTCGGTGAATGCTTGCTTCTGAATCCAAACTGGTGATCAGGGATAAGATTTTGTTCTTCAATAACTGGCTGTAAGCGCTTGAGTAATAACCTCTCGACAATTTTGGATACAATTCGAAGGAGCGAAATGGCTCTATACGACTTCACTCAGTGGTTTTCCCAGTTATATAGTATGTAGTACCATTATAATTTCTAGGCAACATTTTTAGGATTTCTCCGGTTACTATGTCGTAACCAGGAGCTTTCTTATATTTTAATTTCTTTATTTCTTTTTTGAGTGCCTTTAGCATTGCACTTGTAATTGTATGATTGTCAGGTGCTATTTCCGATGCATTAAAATTATGAATAAGCGCTTGACCATAGAACGGCTTAAAAGTCTCTTCCCGATGTTCGATAAAAATGTCAGCTTTCTCCTTGTCTTCCTTCGCCGATTAAACTTATTTTTTGTTTTGATTGGTAGCGCAGAGATTTGAAGTCTTTTACTGCCTTTTACAGCTTTCCCGAGTATAATAATTTGATCCTTTTTCGCTGTCAACATTTCGAGGTAAATACTTATTGCATGGAATTTAAAATTCCTAAAAGTCCTTTTCAGCCGGTTACACAAGTCATTCAAGTATATTCTATGCTGTAGAGCACGACTTGTTGTCATTTCGTACGCGCTTTACTATTCTGCTTTTATCACTCTTTTATTTCCGGTGGATATTTAGGTCGCAATTTATGAATATTCTGATAGGAAGTACGTATTATTCAATGCAAAACCTCACTTTCATAGGGCGTCTTAAGTGGTTCGCTCATTTCAATATTTTCTTCAATTTCTGTCGTGAAGTCTTCCCAATTAGTATTTCTGCTAGTTAGTGTCACTGGGTCTTGATTTTTAATTTGGGTTTCGGTGATTGTCAGAATGACTGAAGAATGGTCACAGGAAAGATCAAAACTTTCTCCAATTTTTATGAAATTGGTAGATATTCCTTTTACAATGAAGAAATCTATTAGTTCAGTTTACCCGTCGAATGGAAGCCACAACTGTACTCCATACCCGCTTCTACCTTTTTGTGAAATGCATCTTGAACGCTAGTAGGTGTGTTTCGCATTAAAATCACCGCCAGTAATGAAATTCGCTCCAAGGGAGTATATAATATACATATACCTATATGCAATAATGAAAAACAAAAATTTCGTTAAGGCCCGAAAACTAGTTGGGCCTCGCACGGTTAGTGGGCTTGGTAATACGGGAAAGGGGTATCTATCATACGATCGTATTTGTAAGTATCAGGTCGAAAAAAAACAGTTTTTGTTCCATGTCACACACCTCACTCTAGAACAACTGAACAGATTTTGATGGAATTTGCTTGTAAGTTAAGCACAATAGCTGTCCCATCCGAAAACGATCCAGATTGGATGAAATAGCGGTAAAATATGGGAAGAAGTTTTAAAAATCTCCGAATCATCATACTCGCACGTCTATATTTTATTAACTAGAATTTTTTGTTTAAATCAATTTCATTTAAAGGAAATGATGAATTAGCTTGACACGGTTCACTCGGTACAAACAGTACTCGTGTAGAGAATGCTAACGCTTAGTGAACCATGGGTGAACACATCTTAATAACTGCAATACTGTTAGGCTATTTTGGCCAACCAAGGACATTAAAGGTACTTGTAAGGAAAAAAAAACGTCCCCAAACTCATATACATCATCACCAGACACTCGGCATTGGCAGACATGCTCAGAGATTGTCCTACTTCAGCTTTCAATCTCCCTGGCAGCTTTTTCTTAACTTATGAAAAAACACTTTCATTACTCCTATGAAAGGGTGCAACAGGGAAGTATCTAACTATCGGGCCTTTGCTAAACTTTCAAACAAACCTAAACTCTTCGAGAGCATCGTATATGATGAAATGTCATTTCAGAGCACGCCAATTCTTTCCACAAAGCAACATGGATTTCTTTAAGGTAGGTTAACAACCACTAACATAACCAATTTGTATCTATGATAGTACATTGAACTCTTTGGAGAATGGTAATGAAGTCGATATCGTTGACACAGATTCTTGTATAGTGTTTAACAAAATTCCTCACCAAAGTATTCATGGATCAAATCGTTCCTAGCAGAGCGCAAATATAAAGTTCGTTTTAGATTTTCAGTATCGGACCCTATTATAGCAACCTCTGGTGTCCCTTAAGGTAGTTACCTTGGGCCATAGATCTTCTAAGTTGGTAACATGAAAATCTTTAGACGTATATCACTTCCTTCTGATTTTCATTAGTTTCTCCATTTAGTGTCACTTAGAGCTTAATGTCGCTCTGCTACTTACTCCTGTCTGTCTCTCACCACCTTCCAGGGTTTTAAATCATTCGCGACGAGTTTATACAATAAGTTACGTCAGCAAGTGATATGGGTGTCATCTGCAATAGTGAACTGAATTTTCGTTCACACATCGTTAGTATCATAAGCAGAGCCAATACAGCACTTAGCTTCGTGACAAGCTGGTCAAAAGCATTCTCGGACTCATACATTCCAAAATCCGTTTACATTACCTTAGTTTTACTTTTTACCGCAGCCATACCATGATAATTGAAACTATCCAACCCAGGTTCATTTGTTCGCTTTACGCCATCCATCATAAGTTTAGCTTTAAGTTTGTTTATGCTTGCACGAGTATTAAGCCTAAATAAATAAATAAATAAATATTCACTTCCTCTACCTTGCTGATATGAAAAGTTCTGTGGTAGGATAATACTTCTACGATCTAAACGATCGGAACATAACCTGCACTGCCTAGATCAAGGGTTTTATGAGAAGGAGTAGATGGGTTCAGAAGTACTCGTAGATTGGGATCATAATCTTTGCTCCATAGTGGTATCGCAATGGATCTATGTTGACCTAAGTGCATCATTGACTTTCTATCTATCTATCTATCTATCTTTGTATAATGAAAAGATGATTATCTTAAATACTGTAATTATGTTTCGCGCACTTTTCTAATGGTTCAAATAATTAAATACTTTTCGAATTCAAATCCCGGGATCACTATGATTTCTTCCCGGGATTGTGAAAACACGGGCAAATAAGAAATCCTACTCCTGACATGAGTATCTATCAGTCCACCTAAGCTATTAAAAGAAAAGCTCGCAATAGAAGCTTTCGTTTTAGGTAGAGGGGTGCACATGCACATCAGTGGCGTGGGGTGAAATTTCAAGAGAGGGAAGCCGAAAAAATGTTAAGTAAAATATTTTATTCAAGACTTACCATTTTGGTGCTTATTCGAAACACAGACTTAAGATATGCAATCTAAGCCGCCTTTGTTATACTTTAAGTCATTGGAATTTACATAGACAATGAGCTCATCTTCGAAAGAAGCCGTTCTGGGTAGAATAATCTATATAAGTTATTGATAACTCGGAGCGTTGTTAACTACACAAAATTTATCAATTACAATTACAAGGTAGTACCTATTTGTACTCTAAAGCTATCCTACGATTCTTTTTTACCAATTCTGCTGAAACTCTTTCATAAAAATTTATAGTTATTTTTAATTTCTAAAAGTAGGTGCTTTTCGATAGATAAAAGTGCCAGGTCTGAGAGTCTTTCTTCTTTTTGGGAATTTCTTAAGTGTGGAATATTTTTAAAGTCGAAAAAGATCATTCGACAAAGGCCACAGTCAAAGGCAGGGTTAAAAGGATTTCACACAATGTTAGAGTTTGAGAAAAGGCATTTCCGTATTAAAATGCTTATAAAGTTGAAAAACCTCAAGCTTTTTAAGTGAAGGGGTAGTGTATAAAACTTTGAGTTCCTTTTTTTGAAGTAGTAAAATTAAAATTTCCATGAAATACGGTAATTAAAGAAGAAACCGGCATTGAATTAGAAAAATATTCATATTTTGATTTGTTTAATAAATCAAAGAAAATATATGAACTAAATGAACTATACCTATTCCTAATCTGACTTGTAACATTATATATAATTGCTACACAAATTCGGCTATAATTTGTGTTTAAATCAATATTAAGTAGTCGGCGTTTGCGTGGAGGTTCTGAGCAGTTACTTACGCTCTCATAGATTGAGTCAAATGAGTTTAAAAATTCAGAATGAATCCATGACTCAAAACCCTCGATCTCTTGCATCGCAAGCTCTATGTCTCCTCTGCAATTGAATAAGACATTCACTATACGCGAATGATATTGCCATCGAGTCTCTGATACCCCGGAATGCCAGCTCTTGTTTTCCTAGAAGAACTACAGTGTCTATGAAACGCTTCATTAAATCGCGATTGCAATCAACTTTTCTATTATGAGCCTCGTAAGAATTCCCTAAACAAGTCTCTATGCGATATTCGCCAAATTCACGCAAATCCAAGCAGCTGCATATATGTTTTTCCGTTTGAATATGTTTTTTGGAAGAATTAATAAAATTGTTTACTCCAAACACTAGGAGAATTAGAAAAAAGAAGACAAAGAAAACAAAACATTCTATTTAATTTGCAACTGCCACATGGATTCTTTTTGTAAAAAGACTCATGAAAATGTTTCTGATACCCATCCTTTCGCGTATAATCAATTTTCATTGATGGTGTCGAGCGACCTAGTTTTATAACTTTTTTTTTTTTTACAAAAAAGAAAACTTACTGAACTCGTGGGTTTCTTTTAGAAGAAAATCAGTTAAACAACACTCAAAATTAACTACAGATATCTTGTCTAAGAATAATAAGAATGTTCAATGGGGCACCTCTTGAGTAGATTTATAATTACTTACTTGGTATATAGCTAATAACTATTCACTTAGTTCACTCACTATTTTATAATAATTTAATAATTTAAAACACTAACTTAACTACCAATATGTAATTTGCAAAATTTTTAAAATTTTCTAATAATTAGCAGTCACAAAAATCACAAAAATTTGCATCTAAATTTTCAATAACCTCAAACCTGAAACGCCGTTCGAACCACTACATCACCCAAAAACGATTTTCGTCAGCTTATTTTGTTGCCTACAATAAAAAAAAAAAAACTCCTTCGAACTAAAACCTTTCTCCTCCACCAATGTTCATCCACAAAAGCCGAGAAATCCCGGGTTATTTTCCTCATAAGCGAATGTATGTTAGACAAAGAAATCGCAAATAAACTTCTACTATAAATGAACGGCTTTTCAAAAAAAATTCATTGCACGATGTCTCGCTAGAGGAGTTCATACTTGTCTCGCCTATGTGTGCGAATTTGTGTATGAGTAAAAGCATTTCATCTTCGAGCGTGTGAAAAGTTATGAAAAATGGTTTGATGAACAAATAATTGAATGTGATGGTTGACAAGTTGAAAAGGGAAGCCGGAAGGAATCGGCTTGTATGGACGCCACGCCACTGTTGCTTCCCTACGACCTCTGCAAAAACAAATAAGTCTGATCTAGAAATTCATGTTAATCAGCGAGATATCACATTTCTTATCTGAGTAACAGGTATCGCTTCATCCAAAATGCATGTTAAAGCTATTTAAATGATTTCTTGGTTAATTATTCATTCTGCAGTGCTTGGAAAAAAATTAAGCTAAAAAATTCATCTGTTTTAAAGAAACGATTCCACTTGGTTTGAAAAGACCCAAAGGGACATTAGTGGGGAGATTTTTTAAGGGATGGATGAAGGTGAAGCATCTTCGTTCTAATCGAACTCTCTGTGTTGCGAATAAAGTCGCGCTTGACTTATTTGATCTACGAGTATTGCAACAAAATACATGCACAAATCGTATGCACACTACAATGCGACCCATGATGTTCCTCCATGATAACTAAATGGCAAGGCAAATACTTCCACTAAAGGAACATACTCGTAACTCAAAAAATTCAAATTACAACGGAAATAACCAAATAAAATTGACAACTCTACAAATCAAACAGGTCCTTCGAACAGTATTTGATACGACTGCGCTAACTCAGTTCAGGTTTATTCTCTCTTTTAGACCAACGTCCTCTTCGAAAGCAAATCTCTTCTCTTCTTTTCTTTTCTCTTAATTTATTAACTAACAGGTGCCCCAGTAGGGTTATTCTGACCACAATACCGGTTCACACTACGTAGTACCAACACGAAATTCCATTCTCTATTTGCAATCGCAAAGGACTCGTCCCGTTCATGTGTTAGGTGGTGTTTTGTATACAATCCTGCTGACATTCACTCTATTGACAATCCACAAATGAAAAAGAGAACTCGTAACTGAGCAAACGGTAAAGAGAACATAAGTTACATCCATTCTATGCTTTAGATACCATCCGTAAGGAGCAGGGATATTTTTCTGCTTTTATTCTTTCTCAATGTTTGTACTCTACTCACTGTCTGTGTGTTCATGAGTAAATATACTGAATCCTTGTTTTTTTTTTTTTTTTTTTTTTAAGTGTGTTCATCGGTTTGTTATCCTTACTCCAGAGTGGGTGGTGGGTGGTGCTAGCTATTCCTTATTCTCCGATATTGTTGCTCTTCTATCCTTGAAAATTGTATTTTCGTCCTGTTTTGTAAGTACAAGGTGTTTTGCTTCCATCGAAAGTTTTTAGTACAAAGAGTTCCATCGAACGGTACGGATGTATAACGGTGATTTCGGAAAAAAAACACACAATCGCAAACATTTTTTTGGCTTTTATTTACAAATTCTATTAGCCAGGCGAGTGTAAAAGAATTGTCGAAAATAAAAATCATTTTCGTTGCGATACGGTGGGAATTCTTAGTTTTTTTATTTTTTTAATTTTTGGTGATTATTAAAAAAAAGGACAATAAAGGTCCTTAAATTATTGAAAAAAAAAATATTGTGTTCAATTTTTAAATTCGCCATTCATAAGTGAGTGCTTAAAGTTGTGTAAATATTTCCAAAGTAGATCCTGTAGGCAATTAAGTGAAATAATAAATTCAGTGCGGGGTCCTTGTCCATTATTTTTATTATTATTTTTTTTTTTTTATTAATTTAACCGCGTACCGGAGTTCCATTTATTACATCCATTTTCATTCAGCACATTGCCACCAAGCCAACAATTGACAGTTGATATTGAATTATCTCATTCGGCGAGTGTGAGTGGGAGAGAGAGTCCTTGCGGCTACATTTCTTCGGAATAAAATTAATTTGTATTCCCAATTTAATTGAATACGTGACATTAAAGTATGTCCTTCCCTGTGGTGTGGAAATAATAATAAAAAAAAATAAAAAAAATAAAGAAATTGAAAAGAATAGGGCAACTTAATTAAAGGAAAATTAAGTCGATATTTTGTGTTTATTTCGCGTTGTTTCCTACGGCGGTAGTCCATATCGGTTGTCTGTTCTCAATTCAAGGATAAAAATAATTTTATTTAATTCAGTGTAAGTTTTCCTTTAGCGATTTAATTATTAAATTTTATTTTTATCCTTCTCTCCTAACACATTCGCACAATTTCTGGCTTCAGTGTGTTTGCATTTCTAACTCATTCAAATATAATAAAAAAAAAAAAATGTACTAAAGAGCCTAGGATATCCTAGAGAGTCCTGCCGTCCTGGCCATCGAAGAGCAAGAGAGCGGCGAGAGTGCTTCTGTTGTTTTAGTACGTAAATAAGTGTGTTCATGAACAGCGAACAGCTCGGGCATAGCTACGTAACAATACAACCAACTGTTGTGCGGCTAGTTTTTTTTGTTATTGGTATGTTGCCCCCGGTTGTAAGGATATTGTCGGTTTTCACCCCCTTGTCCGTCAGCCTCATTTTATTTCTCGACTTGAATTCTGTGTGCTGATTACTTTTCTATGCTTTTTGTAATAGGATATTGTTGGTCGTACGGGATGGGATGAGGCGGCATGCCGAAGCACTGAACGGCCGGGAAGATTGGGATACTTTTGCAATATTTAAACAGTTGGTGTAAAATGAGTTTAAAAGTTTTGGTATTTGGTGGCTTCTAATGGTCTTCCTGAGGGCTGGTGCAGGGGATGGTTTTTGGTCTTATTAAAGTGTAAATGAAATTGTTTGGAATTTCTAAATGAAACCGTTGTGTTACAGAATTTAATGAAGGGTAGTTGAGATAGGCTTGACTATTTTTTTTTTTTTTTTTGAACAGAGGACGGATGAATTTAAACGTTAAAGATATTTGTCAAAGAAAGTTGGTGTCATTTATTTAGAATCAAAGAAACTGGGTAGAAATTGACGTCTCATACAAAAGGTAGCGCACTTAAATTGTGATGTTTGGTCAAACTTACCAAAATTGTGTTGAAAGTGTCAGTGAAAACGTCACATTAAATTGTTGTTGAGGATCATTTAGACTATTTTAGTCCTTTGAATGCATACTGAAATAGAACTAGAATAGAAAATCGTTTCTTAAATTATTGCCTTTTATTAAAATCGACCAAATGTGTCAATGGGGTTTGGAACCTATAATGGTGAAGAATTGAATCTGTCTGACTGAATAAGTAATTTTGTCTAAAGTGCCAAAGTGATTTTATTCGTCCTCTGACTTTAACCTTGTTAAGAACACAGCTTTGTTACCAGTACCCTTGTACATGCTCTAAATATTGCTTGTTTCAGAAAGATTGTCTAAAATTGTAATCGTGTTTAAAAAAAATAAAACAGTAGCTATCGGCATAATGGAAGCATAACCAGGAGACCATGAAAATGTGTCAGTTGTAGAGTTCAAGTGTGACAAGTCTATTGGGAGGTGGCCATGGTATAGTGTGTTTGCTTGTTACCCAAGCTATGCAGGTTCGAGCCCGAATGGGGAACAGCAACCAACAGCCACCGAAAACAACCACTACCTACACTAAAAATAGATTTTCTGATTGGAAGTAAATGGACCGAAAATCGAGTCTGGGTGCTTCGGGATTTGGAAATGTCCTAAGTCTAAGTAATGTTTCTTTCTTTTGACTTTTTAGAAAAAAGGAATATTATATTAACTTTTACACATATGTAGTCTGTAACATAGAAGTATAATAACGATAGACTCTCAAACGTAAATACACTAAAACTCCGGTATTGAACTCTGTTTCTTTTTTTGTTTGCGTTATTTTTATTTGAATGATTTCCGGAAATATTTTCATATTTATTAAATTTTTGTGGTTGTTTAATAAATATTAAAGCATCATATTTAAAAGATTATGTATTTGCCCAATAATTTAAATCCAGTGGTGTTATTCTGAAAATAAGTGAATTTTAGAAGGCGAATCGAAGGTGAACTTCTCCAGGACCTTAGTGGTAATGATATTCAGGAAATTATCCATGGATGTGAAAATCGATTGGATTCAAAATTTAAACAAAATTGTTAAAAGATTTTTCATTCTTTTCAAAATCAGTTAAAAATAAAAAAATATTTTGAAAATTTTCCAAAACTAAATATTGTTCAAAAATTAATTTCGAAAAAAAATCGACTAAGTCATAGCTGAGAAATAGCAAAATTTCGAGAACTAAATAATAAATAAAGTACCGTTATACGCATTTTTGGGGGAAAACGTGGTGGGCCATCTGTTGGCATATGTCTACAGTAACTCAAATATTAACTGTGAGCAAAATCGTTAGAGCTGTTTTACAGAAAATATTCTTTTTTAAATCAATCAGTAATGTACCGTTAATTTTGGAGTTAGAGTGAAAATTCCGATTTCGCCTCGAAATCCAGCCGTTGCGGCAGCAGTCGGACATAAATACAGACGTACAGATATACAGACAGACAGACGTCATACTTAGAGATTTTTCGTTATAATAATACCACGATTGATGAAAATCTCGGAGTCGAATTTTTTCAGGAAACCAATACTTGAATCAATCCTTAACGACTTCAGCAAATTTGTTGACGCGATTTATCTGAGTAGCCAGAGAGCCGAAGCCTTTAAAAAAATGCACCTTTCTTCAGTTTAAAAAAATATACGAGGCAATTTTTTAAATAATCTCCTTGAACATTAATACACTTCCTAGATCTATGTACCTATGTATAAAAAAATAATTCTCCAGTGTACCTTTAAAATGTTCGTTTATATGAACAGGATTCCTGGTTTATAGGTTATATAGATTTCTCTGTCAAACTTTTGGTCCTATTCTTATCGAAAATAGGTTACAAAAATTGACTTCGTCTCGCCATATGCTATAAAAACTGTTCTACATTTCTCTCCCCCGTTCTTACCTATTTTGTTTACTCCTTTCACAGTGGGAATTTCATCAGGTTTGGAAGACTTGTTTCATAAAAGGATCAAAGAACGAAGTACTCGTAACTAATTATTTTCCTATTGCTAAACTTTTTCATGTGCCCAACATTTGCGACATCTCCCCTTGTCAATATGGCTTTCTGAAAGGTAGATCAACTAATAGAAATCTCGTCGAATTCGCCTCCTTTGTCATATCTGCCTTAGAGTATGGAAACAAAGTCGATGTGATTGCAACTGATTTCAGCAAAGCTTTTGATAAGATATCTCATCAACTAATCCTTTCCAAACTGTCATCCCTCGGCTTTGAACCCATATTCTTCAAATGGATATCTACTTACCTGCGAGCCGTGGCACAGAGAGGTTCAAGGTTCGAATCCAAGAAAACACAAAAATAAAAAGAAAATGAAAGTTTTCGCATGGTCTCACACCTCTCGCTAACGTTTGACAAATATCCGAGAGTAAATTTGTCATGAAACGCTTCTCTCAATTGAACAAAATTTCCCATCGTATACGGCATAAAATTGTAGGTCACTGTATGGCTGTTAGTGCCAAAATATTTATTTATTTATTCTCTTACCTGGAAAACCGTTCTTATACTATTCGCTTCAAGCTCCATTCTCTACAAGGCAACCATCTAGGTCCCCTTCTCTTCATTCTGAGAGGGTAATTAAAAACTCCTCTCTCCGCCTACGCTGACGATACCAAATTTTTGAAAGTCATTAGTTTTTCGATTTGATGCCTCAAAAATTGCTCAGAGCTCAACATCGCCAATTGACTTTACCTTCTCTAAGGTCACCCCATATCAATCCTTCAATCTCTTCGCGACCTTGGCATATTGTACAACAGGAAGTTAAATTTCCGTTCGCATATTCATGAGATAATTCTTAAATCTAACTCATTACTTGGTTTTGTTAAACGGTGGTCCAAAGAATTTTCTAATCCTTACGTAACCAGATCCCTCTTCGAGTATGCTAGTCAAGCGTGGTCCCCCTTTCAGCGAGTTCATATATCTAGAATCGAGAATATTCCACGTCGTTTTCTTCGATTTACTCTTCGAAATTTGCCCTGGGACGATCCTGTTATCTTGCCTCCCTATCAAGGCCGCCTCAACCTCATTAACTTGAATACCCTTGACGAACGCAAATACCTTGCAGACATTTTCTTCATTCATCGACTCCTCTCAGGTTCTGTCGATTGCACGTCTTTATACAACTCTATTTTCTTCAACACTAACTTTCGTAATTTACAATGTTTAAATAGAGAGACGGGGTTTCTATTTAATTTCGTCTGTTATCTAGTAAGCTAAACTACCTCATTATGCTGCTCTATTTATAAAGACCCTTAAACTCCAAGAGGAGTACGTCCTAAAAGTTCTGAGAATGGCGGAGGAATGGTTCTCTAGGAAAGTAGCCCTTAGCAAGTAGCGGATCAGGAGACCTGGAAGCTTGCGCTGTATCATCTAATAGCGAACATTGATTTAAAATGACGAGAAACCTTTTTACAAGAGGCACCAGAATCACTGCGTACAAGCGCATAAGTCAAGATTTAGGACAGCTTAACTATTTTCGGGACGGGATGAAATAACTATGATGGTCAAATTGAGGGAAGAGTTGCTAAACCTGAATTAAATTCCTCATAGAGAAGACCTTCCAATAATATATGCTTTATGTAATCTAGAAGAACGGGAGGACACCCTGCATTTTGTTGGAATGTCAGAATGACAATCAAATGTCAGAATGACAATCAAATGTCAAAATGACAATCAAATGTCAGAATGGCAATCAAATGTCAGAATGACAATCAAAGTCATATCAGTTCCTCTAAAAAAAGAATCTCAAAATCCAAAAAATTGTTGAAATCCAAAATTGCAGGAGTACTTGGAACAGAAAATTCCAAAGGCATAAACTTTGTGGGACGGACAAAGCTAGTTGGATCAGCTTTTGTATACATTCGTATATTAGGCTCGGACTTTTAGCTCTTTCCCGCAAATCTAGCCCGGACAAATTGAAAAAACTCATTTCTAGCCCTTGCAATTCAAATTCAAACCAAAATGAGCACTTCTTTCATTGGTTCTAGCCCGCATTCAGAGACATAAAATCCTAGCTTTGCTTGTACGTTTATAGATGTTTGGTATTTGGGAACTATCCGTAACACATTCTCAATGACCTAATTAGGTGAGCATAACAAGCATTTAACATCACAGGAAAGGATCTTTCCTTTCTTAATAAATTCTACGAGTACGAGTACATGGTAAAGACAAACCACACTGACACCCTATTACATATTGTTTTGTTATCTAATCATATAACCTAACGGTTATATGTTGTAATGTCGTATTTACCCTCTGTAAAGCCTCCGTCATATCATACATATGAATAACCATAATAAAATTAACATGAGACACTTTTTACGACTTCCTACCCGCGCCACCACAAATACGTATCCCAGGCCTCGCAAAAGGATCCTAATTTTAATTAGGTATAAAGCACAAGCTATAAACCTTCACTCTGTTTATCTAAGGCTTTTCCTCACAAAATCTATTATGATAGCCCGCGAAACCAGCATAATGTCGAAAGTCAAACGCGTTATAGGCGTCAATAAAGATATGCAGGCACTATCTCCTTAATGGCATGGCCATATAAAAAAGTTTTTATTTTCACCATTTTCAGCGTGTTTCCTGATAGAAATCTGTATGCGCGAACACTCCTTATTAAATTGCCATTAATACAGTCATTTCAATCTCTTCGGGCAATCAAAATTAGTTTATATTGCGTTTCAATTATTGTGAATAGAGTAATGGGGCGAAAAAGAAAACCAACAGAATGGGGAAAAAGTGGGTTACACAGCAAAACTTTGCCGATAGCCCAGTAACTTTCGCTTTCCTAAATCAGATTGGATAAAGATATATTTTTCTATTTTTCTATTTTTTTTTTTTTCCCGTTCTGTATTTTGCTTTGGAACAACTTCGTAATTTGTCCTTAATTTGCTGAATTTTATATAACGGTTAACTATTACTCAATGAAATCGATAAGAGAGGGTTGTAATAGCGAAAAGAACTAATCTGAACGATTATCGTAGTTATTAGGTTGACATTAGTTTCGTTTAGTTTTGTAATTTATTTCGGTCCGTAACGTATTTGTAAAGGAAGTGTTGTGCTTTCTTTTGATAGAAGGATATGGAGAGAATAGAATGGATATTGATGGGGCAATGAAGGAAGTTTGAAGTGGACATTTTTATGAGGGGATTGATTTGAAAGTTATTGCACTGAAGAATTGTAGATAAGTACGAGTAAACAATTCAGGATTTCACATCAGTTAGTACAGACACTTACTAGTTTTCTAAATAGTGAAGCGTTTACATGTAGGAATCTTAGATCATTCTAGCAGATGAGTTGTTTATTTTGGCTGGAGAATTCAGACAGCATGCTTGATATTCGTTCAGGTGCCTAATCTTCGAAACAATTTTTTCCACAGATACTTATCTGTGGAAGTTTTACCTATTTTTTCTTGGGATTGCTGTTTAGTGAAGTAGTGGAAGAAGAAATTGTGTGCACTTGCTCAATGCGGGTAGTTCTTGGCTTAAGTTTTTATCCGAGAGTGGTTAATTTACGAGTAATGTCTTAGTAATTCATAGCTGAACCCCAACACAAGGTTATGCAACCCGCTCGAGCACACACAACCACACAAACTCATCCACTGCTGGCGCTGTTGTCAATGGTATCCCAAATTATACTCAGCTTTTGAAAAAGTTGTCAAGAGCAAGTCGGTCCCCGGGAGTTAGTCGTCTGCACCTTTATTTTAACTGCATCCCGCAGAAAAAGGGAAAGTCATGATCGTATTTGAAAAGGTCAGATCAAACAAACAGTTTTGCGCCATGTGTTCCTGAATATTTGTTTTTACACGGCTTGTTCGAGAACCACTCAACAGATTTTGATGAAATTTGATTTGTATGTTTGTCATGATACAAAAGTATAGTAGTTTCATCTAAAAACTGTCCAAATCAGATGAACTGACGATTGAATATGGAAAATAATAGTAGAAAAAAAAAACTGGCTTAAATTTTTTTACTATTACTCGTAGGTACTTCCTCAAATTCGCACTCGCTCAAGTGTTTTTTTTTTTTCTCCTTTCCTTTTTCGTTTTATTTTGAATCTTAAAATATTCACAGACTATTTTTTCACATTTTCTGTTAAAATCTTATTGTCTGCTGTATTTTTTGGAAAGTAAACTTTTTGGAAAATCTATTAACATATTTGCTGATCTTCTACTTTGTCTGCTTATCAAAAAATTAGCTTCTGCTGATCAAATAATCGATTTTTGAAGTGAACAAATATTTCCTCAGCTCACCTTTTATTTTTCTTGGTAAAAATGTACATCCTTATTTATAAACCATTTTTAAAGGCTGCGTAAAGTTAACAAGCGTTTGCGCAACCTTTAAACATGAAAAGGTGATTTATAAGGAATTTAAAAATTTTAGCAACGTAAGTTAAGTAAAACCTGCGTAAATATGAAGTCTTTCCTTTTTCATACATGTCACTTCACCGTCACACAAACCTTATCCTCCACCCTATCCCCAATAATGTGGGCGTGGCGTTGTGAAAATGTTGAATCAAATCCAATGATAACTTTCAAGTCGTAGGATATTTCCGCAAATTTTTAAGAGCTTTAAAAAAAAAAATGTTTTCACAATATTATAACATTTTCTTAGAAGAAAGTGGGCGTGGCTGTTAACATTTGTAACTTAAGTTTACATATTCTGATTTGATATTCGCAAAACAACGACCATAACCATAAATATAAGCAGCTTTGGAAAACGCAAAATATAGTTTTTGAAGAAGAAAACGATCCCATAAAGTGGGCATGGCAAAGTGTAATGTATGGACGAAATATAGAGGAAATCAATGCCTACATATTTCATAAGGACAATATTTGTTTGTTTTTAGCAAAAAGGACAGTTTTTGAAATATGGGCGTGTCTTTGGGCGAAGTTAACAAAATGTACTGCGTCGCATTATACAATACAAAGCTTAGTCGTATATGTAAGAAGTTTCACCTTCCAAACAAACTGACAGACAGACAGATGATCAGATAGACATAACTTTCGATGCCTCAAATACATACATACCTCTATGGGTTAGGTATAAAAAGTTTATTTAAAACCCAAAAAAAAAAAATACGAAATAAATAGAGGTAAACTAATTAGTTGAAAAGAAATGACAATTCCTTTGCCAGGATGCTCAACTGAGTGTCACACATTGAGGGCTGGGACTAATAACGGGTGGTTAAATTTTAAGGGCCGATGTTGAATGTGAACCACACCTAAACGTCAAGTTTTTTTCTGCATTTCATTTGACATTTCTCAATTTCAGACTAATTCAATTTGAACCATGGAAAGATACACAATCGAGCAACGCGTTAAAGTTATTCAGGCTTATTATGAAAATGGGCGTTCAAATCAAAATGCATATCATGCATTTCGTGATTTTTTCGGTCAATTTAATCGTCCAAATGTGCGTACAATCGGAAAAATCGTGTAAAAATTTGTGCAAACCGGGTCTGTAGGAGATGTGAAAACACCAGTGCATGCTCGTACAGCTCGTACTGCAGAAAATATTGTTGCTGTTCGCGATAGTATGGCTGAAGAGCCGTCCACCTCAACTCGTCGTCTTACTGTGAATGGTGTTCGCTATCGTGAGATGATAACGAACTTTTTATGGCCCGAATTGGAAGATATGGATGTGGACGATATGTGGTTTGAACAGGATGGTGCCACTTGCCACACAGCTAACGAAACAATGGCTCTTTTGCGCGACAAATTCAATGGCCGTGTTATCTCACGTGGTGGCGATGTCAATTGGCCGCCAAGATCATGTGATTTGACACCGTTGGACTTCTTTCTTTGGGGTTATTTGAAAGAAAAGGTGTACGTCGATAAGCCAGCAAAAATTCAAGAGCTAAAGGATGAGATAATTCGGCACATTAACGGCATAGAACTTCAATTATGCCTCAGCGTCATCGAAAATTTGGACCATCGGATGGAGGTTTGCCTCCGAGGTCGCGGCGGCCTTTTGGCCGATATTTTGTTCCATACATAATTGAACCATACCAATACTATCATAATAAAAAGAAATGACAGTAATTTCCTAAATAATTTGTGTTTTATTCAAAATCAACATCGGCCCTTTAAACTTAACCACCCTTTTATAGTCCTATTTTTTGGTAAAAACTGGTGTTTATCCTTGTTTAGAAGTTTTTTTTTTTATAAGTCACTATTTAAGCAAAGTATGATAGCTACGTAAATGCTTAAACGATATGTAACTAAAAAAAGAGTTTTAAGGAATTCTAGCTGTTAGTTTTTCCTTTGATTTTGTTTTTAGTTTGCTGTAGATCAAAAATTATTTTCTGATCAAAAGACTATTAAATCAAATAATTTGATTGATCGTTTTTTTTACAGAACTGCTATTTTCGTAGTAAGATGCAACAATTTGAATGTTAAATGACCCATATTTCAATATTAAAATGGCAGGGCCAGAACTAACTACCTGTCACTACGGATGACAGATGACATATGGCAGAGATGTTAAATCCCAAACTCAAACTAAAAGCAGAAATAATAATAAGAAAAATTAATAAAAAAAAATACTTTATTCCTTTTTACATTTTGTTTCAAAATATATCTTTGATTCAGTCATTACATTACAGTGCTTGCTTCACAGCTTGAAACAAGGACAAAATGCCCACCAACAATTAGGATTTGTCATTCTGTCACTTTCTATTGAACAGACGGGTATTTCAATTTATTGCAGTCGAAATTGCCTAAGTAGAAATCGCTGGAGACCAATGTCAAATTTCGCTCTACAGACTTTTTTTTTGACAAATAAAATTCATAGTAGAAATGCAAATACAACCCACATTCCATTGTTGTCAAAATAAAAATGGAGAACTAAAAGTGTGTGTGCCAGTGCGAGCTTACAAAAAGTATTGTGCAGTAAAAAAAAATTACAAAAAAGTAAGAGCAAGTTATTAATATAATCAAAATATGCAATAACAAAAAATGAAATTAAAGCACGATCCAAACATTCAATGCATCGTTCCATTGAAACAGGGTGTTGCAACGCACGCCGGGCTTTTTGCTGGTAATGCATAAAAAGTGTTGAATCCCTTTTCAACTGTTTGCTTGGATTTTTTTTCCTTATTTAATTTATTGGTTATTAATTATTATGATATTTATAAAACATTACAGTTATTATCTCTGGATGAGAGCTGAGCTTACAATTCTTTTTTTGGAATTTATTTAACAAGTTCATTCACATAAGGATCTATGATATGTTAAAGTGATTAACTGGGTTGATTTTGTTCCCACAAACTACCCGAACAATTAATTGTCAATTTCTATTGGAATATAGAGTAATTAATAGAAATGTTAAATATAATTATTAATTTTTCTCATTTCGCATTGCTTTCCAGTGTTGCATTCCAGTATTAAAAATTAAAATGAACGGATTCACTTTTTGAACACAGCCCTTGAATTTCACCGTGAGAAAATAGCGGGAGGGTTAGTCATGTGTTAAAGAATTGTTTCCTTGGACACATATATTCACAGGCATAAAATTGAATCACAGAAAACGACAATGTGGAGAAATGGTTGTGGGGCGAGAGCTTGATATCTCTTTATTGATTAATTTCTGCCTTTTTTGGGTAATATTTTCGGAACCTCTCTTGCAATTCTCTAGAGCGAGTTGGAATTTTAGTGAGTAGACTACAAAAGGGTTCTGAGCAATTTCAACCAAAATCTTGTTTCCTTAGATGCCCTAATGTCCGTGAACCAAAGAGCTAGTTGTAGAGTAGTTGCCTTAAGTGTATCGACATTTGTCCAAATCCCGGAGCGCTCAGACTCACACGAAGTCCATTGTACTACCAAGCAGTACTCCTTTTGGTGTAGTGGTTGGAGAAACTTGGATTTTATTCGTTCCTGTTTTATGTTCGGGTGGCTGTGGTTACTGTTTCCCGTCCGGGCTTGAACCTGCACAATTTAGGTCACAAGCGAACACACTACCACTCTAATGGCCACCCCCCACTAAACTAAAAATAGGTTGACCTTATTTGTGCGCAGCTAGTTGCCTTAGGTTTATCGACAGATAGATACGGTTGTATTTAAAGCTAACTTGCTGAGTATGGTGCTCCGGTACTCCGGTCTCCATTTTGGATTCAATAGTATATCACGTTGTGTTTTTGAAAATGCAGCCTCTGTTCTGCAATGAAGTGCGCTCCACGGTAGCTATTTTAAGCGGGAGGGAACAACTTTTTTTTCCAAGCATGCTGCCTGTAATACGCTAAATTAGAAATTAGAGGAAGCATAAACACTTAAAATCTACGATGGGCTTGATAACTAAACAGATTTCAAGTTGCAAGAGATCGTATTAAATATAGTGTGACCAGATAAGAACGGTAGGAAAAGAAATTTAAATAAAACAACAACGGTGTGAGATGTCAAATTGATTTTATCTTTATTTTGAAGCTATATTCATGCCATTATGTATGGAATAGCACATGTATGGAAGCCGCCTCGACTTCGCTGGCAGTGGTTCAAGTGTGCGGCGTTATTCCAGCAATAGCGTCTCGAATGTTGGCCTCGAGCTCGTCCAAAGTGGTTGGCTTGTTAGCGTAGACTATGGACTTGCCGAAACCCCAGAGAAAATAATCAAGGGGTGTCAAGTTGCATGATCGCGGCGGCCAATTGATGAACGCTCGCCGTGAGATGACCCAGTCGCCAAATTTTTCCTTCACCTCTTCGAGCGTTGCGTCGCTTGTATGGCATATAGCGCCGTCTTGTTGGAACCACAGCTCGGATATATCGATGTTGTTGAGCTCTGGCCACAGAAAGTCGGTTAACATCGAGGACCATTGACAGTAAGGCTTTCTCCTTCCTCATTTCGAAAGAAATAAGGTCCGATGATGCCGCCGTGCCATAAACCGTACCAAACAGTCAATCTTTGTGGATGCATTGATGCTTGGTCGAAGACTTGTGGATTGTGGCCGCTCCAATAATGGCAATTTTGCTTGTTTACATAGCCACTGAGCCAAAAATGGGCCTCGTCCGAGAAGATAATTTTTTGGCCAAAATCCGGATCTCCGGCCAACATTAGCGAACTCACGGCATTGTCTATGGTCGTCCGGCTTCAATTCTTGCGTCAGCGCAATCTTATACGGATATAGGCCCAAATCCAACCGGAAAATAAGCCTGGTTGACTCTCTACATTTCTGAGTCTTCTCCGATACTGGTCGCTACGGCGGCTATGTTTTCTTCACTTCTCACCGATCTCTGTCTGGTTGGTGACTCAAGGTCCAAAAGAGTGTACTCACGCCCAAACTTTTCCACGGTGCGACGAATTGTCTGCGCACTGCAGCCATGATGACGACCGACATCACGACGAAATTCACGTTGCGTATTTACAACTCAGCCGGAATTGTGATAATATTTTTTAATAATTTGCACACGTTCGGGAAGCGTCAAACGATGCATGATGAGATGGCAAACCTTACTGAATATTTTGACAGCTGGATGTCATTGGTAACTTTGACAGCTGCTGAAACATAACAATTGGAAAAATTATCATTACTATCTGGTCACCATTTAGTATATACTCAGTAAAGTTGGAAATATTCCTTTGAGGAATACCAGCGCATTAAATGGTGTTGGGAGGGAGGGAAGATATAATGTTCTATTGGAGTAATTTCTTTTATTTCAGTCCAAACGAGGTAGAACAGGTAATAAGTTTTACACAATTTATAAGAATGACAAATTCTCTATGCAAAAAGTATATCTACCACAATTCAGTGCTCTTAGTTCGGCTTATTTCAAATGAAAATTGACAGGTCCTCATCAATCATTAATCCTTCGAGTGAATTAAAATTACAAACATCTCATTAGCCATTCCTCTTAAACATAAAATTAACAAAATCTTTCTCCTTTTCAAGTAATAAAGCTTAAAACTGCAAAAAGGTGTAACCGCTAAAATCTCCTTAAAGAATTATAGTCCCACGGCGTGGCAAAAGCGCAAAACATCACTCCTTTGCTCTCGTCAAAAGGAAATCGGGAATCTCTCTCCATTAGCATTTTTGCCAAAAAAAAAAAAAAAAAGATGAAGAAATATCTAACCCTCGGGCCGTAATAATCTGCTGAAATTGGCATTAGAAATACTCTTTTCCATCAGGGGGTGGCGAAAATATTCCTGATCCCACCTTTCGGGAATAAAACTTCTCCTCGCCGAGAGTACACACCCAATCGGAATAAACCTTCCCGAAAGTTATAAACCTCAATAAGGACTTGAGAGCCAACATAAAAGGCCATTAAAGAGTTATGGAACTTAAATTCACAATTAAATCGGATTTTTTTATTTTCTGTGTCCCTTTCGCCTGTAGTGATCGTTTTTTTTTTTTTTTTTTTTTAATGATTATTTGATGTGTTCGGTTGGCGGTGTCCCTTTTGAAAGTTGAACAAACACACGGGGGAAACCACTAAGTGTCAATCACAATCATTTGATGTGCGAGTGTATTTGAAGCTTAATATATGTCTGTACATACGTTTTCGGATGATGTGTAGGGGTCGGGTTGGTCAATTCGGTTGCCTATTGACAGAGAATTAATTAAACTGTCCCACAGGTATTATGCCAATCAATTGATGGAAACTAACCACCGCTCTTTCACTCATTCTCCGCACCACCAAACGATTGAATGTAATTGCAAACATATCATAAAGGATTAAATCAGCATTCATATGTTCAGTTTTATTGAAAGAATTAATAAATACGCATACATGCTATGTAGTGTAATACTGTCTCTGGCAAACAGTTGGGTGGACAAAAGATTGAATTTCATTAATAAGGATTCAACTTTCTGCAGCGAATCACTCTGAAATAATGTAACCTGTAACCAGATGGACTTACCTCTATTCATATAGCCTCTGTTTGTGGGTATTGAAATGTATTTTGTAGCTATTTTTAAATCATTAGCATTCTGTTTTCATTGAAAGGGTTTCCGTATTTTTTTTGTTTTAAATATTGTGTCCCTTGGATTCCTGCAAAGGTCAATTGAAGAATAATTAAAATGCGTCCTATATCGATTTGTTCGTATCGAACTGCGTTAAATTCCGTTTTTACACAGTATACTCGTATTGTCGGATTAGACTGATTGTTTACGTTGTAATTCGAAGTGCATACTCGTACAAGTAGGTATAGAAGGATATCTACGCAACATTTGAGCACCCGCTTGGGGCCCTCCTTCAGTAAGAGACAGAAAAATTCTCCAAAGCTTTGGAATTAAAAATTTGTATGACTGCGACAAGGAATCAAAAATATGGTTCACTGCCAATGGCTGGTCTAGATCACACAATTCTTTGCTAGTTTCGATCGCGTCTCCTGCTTCTGCAAATCCTTAGTCATATATCGTAGTAGGTATCTGGTCTCATGATAATGACGAGTGTGATCCTACCTGGACCGAGTGACAACACATTCTTGTCAGTCAGACATTTGACATAACTAAAAGGGTGTATCCTTTTGAAATGATGGTACGAATATTTTGTAAATGCTTAATACACCTGAACTGAAGACGCTGTAGAAGTCCATATAAGCTCGAAATATTCTTCTTAAGTTTGAATATTCATTTGAAGATATTTACGTTGCACTGTTCTTATCTCTTGAACGCGTAGAAAGCTGAAAAGCTGCACTCTTACAATTGTGCAATTTTCAAAATTTATTCTGATTTGAAATCTGCAATAAAATGGCTCCTAGCTTAAATAGATTTCGCGCAAATCGTCATTCAAAAGAGCTCCTCAAAATTATTTTTTTGTACAAAAAAAATTGATCCATTATTTGAAAATCAATAAAAATTTCAGTTCTTGATACAGATAACTGATTTTTATTTCATAATTTAGTAAATTTGATGGACGTTCTGAACACGTATGCAAAATCAAAATAGAAAGCAATTTTTTGAGTAAAGATGCACTGTCTCCGACTACTTCATCCTTTTGACATCGCATGGTTCAGCTTGCTTCATAAATGAATCTACTAGGATGGTGTCGGGTAGGTAGTTATTTGGAGTACATTTATGGACGATGTGCCTCAACTCCTGTGAGAAATGCTTATTTGATTTTAAAATTACCGATCATTCAATGACAGGGATGTTGATAAACACAAATCGTAAAATAGAGAATCAATATGAAATTGTTGAGATGATGTTTATTCAGAAAGTGACGCTTCAGCATCATATACTCGGTTTATTAAGTGCCTCACTAAACATATTGTAAATTGTACCTCCACAGTGCTTCTGAAAAAATATACTATTAGGTGCGCAACTAAGTTCTCGATGTTTTTTTTTTTGATGAAAATGCAACTTTATTGTGAAAAAATGGTTACAACTGAATCACTCAAAGTATTGCCCATCGCTAGCTACAATTTTTTTCCCATCTGCCTAGCAGAGCTCGAATACCGTTACGGTAAAAGTGTTCATCTTTTGAGACTGTCCACGAATCAAGCCATTTTTTGATGTCTTCATATGTGCGGTTGATCAGCCAGACCATGTGCCATCGAACGGAACAAGTAATAATTGGATGGCGCAATATCTGGGGAATATGGCGGGTGGGATAGGACGACTTCCCATTTGAGCGTTTCCAGGTAGGTTTTAACGGGTTTGGCAACGTGAAGCCGAGCGTTGTCATGCTGTAGAATCACTTTTTCGTGCCTCTGCCCATATTGTGGCCGTTTTCGCGCAGTGCTCGGCTCAATCGCACCAATTGAAGTCGATACCGTTCCCCAGTGATGGTTTTGTTGGGTTTCAACAGTTCATAATAAATGACACCGACCTGGTCCCACCAAATACACAGCATAATCTTCGCAGCGTGAATATTCGACCGAGCTGACGACGTAGAAGCATGACCGTAGTCCCCATGACTTTCTTTTCTTTGGGTTGCTGTAATGAATCCATTTTTCATCACCCGTCACGATGCGATGAAGAAAACCTTTCCTTTTTGCCTGTTGTTCACAGGCGAAAACATGACGCTCAACGTCCCTTGGCTTCAAATCATAAGGAACCCAAGTTCTTTGTTTTTGAATCATTCAAAGCGATTACATGTATCGCTTGAAAATGGCTTGACGGATTCTCATCGAGCAATGCCTCCAATTCAGCGTCTTCGAAGGATTTTGGCCTTCCTTCACGCCGACGGTCGTCAACATCGAAATCACCGTCTTTGAAGCGACTGAACCAATCACGGCACGTAGTTTCACTTAGAGCAGCATCTCCGTAAACTTTTTGGAGCTTACGATGCGCTTCAGCCGCCGTTTTCTTCGAATGAAAGAAGAAAATCAACATGTTTGTGGATATTTCAAAAGCATTTGATAAGGTTCACCACACCATCTTCTTGAGAAAATTTGAAAAAGTTAGATTTCGTGGTTTCATGCTCGATTGGTTTAGGACTTACCTTTCGAACAGATCTCAAAGATTGGTGAAACCAGAAGAAAAATCCAATTTTTCAATTTGGGAGTACCTCAAGATTCTGACTTGGGACCCATTCTGTTTCTTAATTCGCTGATTAAACTCAATTTTATTTTCTTAAAACGTGGTCGCACGTCCCTCGAAGATGACCCACGTGAAGGATGGCCAAAATCCAACCATCGAAAAAGTGCATGATATCGTGTTGGACGATAGGCGAGGTAAGGTGAGTGAGATAGCTGAGGTTGTGTGTATATCGGAAGAGAGGGTGCGAAACATCTTGCACAAAAACTTAGGGATGCGAAAGCAAGATGGGTGCCGCATTTGCTGAATAACGATCAAAAGCAAATGCGTAAACGATTTTCGCGGCAATCTTTGGATTGATTCAATAGGGATCAGAACCGATCTTGTGCGGCGATTTGTCACCATGGATGAGACATGGGTCCACCACTACACGCCAGAAATGAAACAGCAGTCGAAGCAGTGGGTGGAAGCCGGTGGTTTAGCGCTAAAGAAAGCGAAGTCGAACGCATCTGCCGGAAAGGTCATGGCCAGTGTGTTTTGGGATGCGAAAGGGATCCTGCTAATTGATTACCTTGAGAAAGGCAGAACAATTAAGGCGAATATTACTCCAACCTTCTTGACCAGCTGGATGCCAAAATTCGAGAAAAAAAATCATCTTTCACCAGCACAATGGACCTGTACACAAGTGTGCGTTGGCGATGGAAAAACTGCTTGATTTGGGGTACGATTTGCTCGGCCATTTCCCCTTTTCACCTGATTTGGCACCATCATACTTCCATCTGTTCCCAAACTTGAAGAAATTTGTTTCTGGGAAGCGCTTCGCATCCAATGCAGAAGTTGAGAGGGCCGTAGATGAATATTTTCACAGCCTTCCAGACTCTCACTTCCGAGAAGGAATACTGATGTTGGAGAAACGCTGGACCAACTGTGTTGAAGTCGAGGGAGATTATGTAGAAAAATAAAATCATTTTTTAACTAAAAATCGCAGTCTTTCATTGTTAGGCCGAGAACTTTTCACCTTGTCCTCGTATGATTTTGACAGCCGCTTTAAATTTGGTATCTGATATAAACTGGGATCTTAATTTATTAAGGATGTGATCCGCCGAACATACATAGATTGAGCATTTGCTCTAAAACAAAAATTATGCTTTTTAATCTATTTACCCATATCAGTACCAACGCAGAAGTTTACTTTAATGCACCGGAGCGTCAAAGATACAAACTGGCAGGTTGCTCTTGTGTTTCCGCTTTGTTCCCTCCAACCTTTTGTAGCACAACTGAGTTCAAGTACTTGGGGCTCACTGTTGATTCTAGACGAAGCTTCAATATGGTATTGTGTGTTGGGGAGGTTCATATTTGAATAAAATTTAGCCTCTTTTAATTCTCAAAAAAAGAAAATGTTTTTGAGTAAAAATATTCCGAAAACACCGTCGACATCCGAGTTATCCATATTTCTTCCATTTGGTCATTAGCATTGTTTTAAAGTGTTAAAAATTGTTTGTCCTGATTTCTTATCTTAATCTTAGTGGCAGATTAATTTCTCATTATAATCTACTTATAATCTTTATGAATGTTGTGTCTGTTTCGTTGTCTCATACTACTGCTTTTCGTAATTTTTATTTGATTTCGAGTTGCCGCCTATTTAAAAAGCTCCCACAATCAATTAGAGCATTAACTTTTTCTGGAAGGTTTGATAAATGTGTAAAGCATTGGCCTTTGATTATGCTAGTTTAGAATACATTCTTTCTGACTTTGTGGTATAACTTAAGGTTTACCTTTTACATTTTTTTTTTTAATTTTTATTTTATAAATGTATATTTGTATTACTCGTAAATGTAAATTGCTTTCTAAGGGTCACACCACATTTGACACTATTTTAATACTTTAAGTATACAAAAATAAAAAAATATCATTTGTATTTATTTCTTCAATTCTGTTTATAAAAGCTAATATAAAACGTAATGTAATAATGTATTTGAATTTATATGAATACAATTTTAATTGAATTATTTTTTTTATCGTAAATACAATTACATTTTCTGTGAATTATTTGTAGTGAATTATGCACATAGAAACCCTCAGTTGAATAGATGCGATACGATTGAGATTAAGGAAAACCTATTTTGGTAATTTTTTAATTGGGTTTTTCAAAAAAAAAAAATGAAGGCACCCGGTAGAACAAAATGGAGTCGATTCATGAAATTAGCATACACAATTCATTGAAATAGGTAACTTTATTTTGTTAAGAAAATTCAAAGATGTAAAATTTGGCAGCCTTATGTAAATTCTTTTGAGACTTTCTTTTTAACTTACTGTTAATATATTATGACCTCTAGGCACGTTTTTGTTATTCAAATGTAATAAATTTTGCAGCGTCTGTAGAGAATCGTTTGCTAATTAAAATCCCATTATCGATATAGAAATATTAAGGAACAACTTTTTGAGATAATCAGGTTTGAAGTAAAAATTAGGAGAAAAAATGCTTTTTTAAAAAAAAAAAAAAAATTCGAGCCACTTTAGCTTGCGGACGGTTTAGCAAGTCGCAAATAAGTACGAGGATGGGACAATAAGTCGCTGAAAAATGAAATAAGGAACACTCTTTTCGGTATAAAAACATTTTATTTTTCAACATAGTCTCCTTTTATCTCTATACACTTCATCCAACGTTTCTCCAATTTATTGAAATAGTACGATTTCTCGAGCCCCTCAAAATAAGCGTTTGTTTCAGCGATGACCTCTTTATTCGACCCAAATCTCTTACCTCTGAGCCATTTCTTCATGTTTGGAAACAAGAAATAGTCACAGGGGGCTAAATCTGGGGAATATGCTGGATGAGGGAGGAGTTCGTAGCCGTTACTCATGCAATTTTGGCATTGCGACTGCCGACTTGTGCGCCGGTGCGTTGTCCTGGTGAAAAAGAACTTTTTTCTTCGCCAAATGCGGCCGTTTTTGCTTCTAATCGGCTTGGAATCGATCCAGCAACTCTGCGTAATATGCGCCGGTGATCGTTTTACCCTTTTCAAGGTAATCGATGTGAATAACACCGTGCGCGTCCCAAAAAAAAAACTGTCGCCATGACCTTCTTTGCTGACAAACCCGCCTTGGCTTCAATTCACCAGGAGAAGTCCATTGTTTTGACTGTTCCTTGGTTTCTGGTGTGTTGTGGTGAATCCAGGTTTCATCCACGGTTACGAAACGGCGCAAAAGACTCAGCCGAATTTTTCTGGAACATCGCCAAACACACCTTTGAAGTTGTCAAACGAATGCGGCACCCATCTTACGGAAAGCTTTTCCATGTCCAAATATTTATGTAAAATCGAAATCACTGAGCCATGTGATAAGCCCACACGCACTTTCACTCGCCGATCGTCCATTATCAAACCATGGATTTTGTTGACCATTTCTGGTGTGGTGACCTCAATTGGGCGACCAGAACGTTCGGCGTCATTTGTGCTTGAACGACCGCACCGAAATTGAGTAAACCAGAGGTGAATGGTTCCAATCGATGGTGAAGAGTCCCCATAATATTTGTCAAGCTTTTGTTTGATTTGCGTGATAGTTTTTTCTCGCAGAAAACAGTGTTTAATGAGCACTCGAAATTCACTTTTTTTCCATTTTAACGAAAATGCTAGTAGGCGTCTATATAAAATGGCTGCCACAACAAAACTATTTGACAGATCTGTGTGAAAATTTGGGTGCGTTCTTTTGAAAGATGATTCTTGACAAAAAAAAAAAAATTAAATTTAAGGTGACGACACAATTTGTGTTAATTTTCAGGGACTTATTGACCCACCCTCGTATATATTTTTACCTAATAAATTATCTTTTTAAAATTATCAAAACGAACATCGAAGCTAACCATTTAAGACCTATAGCGTGGCAAGCTATGGCGCCTCTAAGTCCAATCTTTTCAACTTCAACTAATGGTACCGGCTTAAGGGCTAATCAGAATGTGAATCTGCGTCTGGTTTGCAGTCAAACATCAAATTTGTGCCGATACAAGAAATTTACGATTCACTCCTCAACGTCAGGCACATACTCATATTGTATTTCCGCTTACGGCTTCACATTCAATTAAATTTTGACAGCTCACGACTCATATCCAGACTACGACTCAAACTCAGGTGCTCTGATTAGCCATTAAGGAATGCAATTCAATAATTTTTTTTCAAGGTTTCGGGTCACGTATTTTTGAATAGCTAATGGGACAGGGGCACCAATTTTCGCAGACATTCATCAAGTGTGAGAATACATACACAAAGAGCTCTTTCAAACACAAAAATTGTTTCATTGCGAATTTATGCTTTTACTGGAACCACTTATAAAATAACGGGATTTAAAAAGCGAAATTACACCGCCATTGTCTTCGGGTAATTGATTTACATACATAATATCATTTATAGTTTGGGAGCAAAAACGTGGTGGCAAACAGACAGACAGATGGACGAATGGACACGCTAGCACAATGAATAAAGGAGAGCCTTCTGATGTATTGGTCTCAAAATGCATATATTTTATTTCTTGTATTTAGAGTTGTTGAAGTTGAGTTTTATCCAAAACAAGCTAACCCTGACGTGCTCGTTCGTTGTTTAAGGGTTGCAGATTTTGGCATGTATGGTTTTTGATTTTACATGTTTCTTCGGTCCTCGGTAGTGAATTTACTAAAGGCTGACTTTAACAAGATACTAATACTAGATGAAGTAGCTTCCAGTTTATTTTTTTTTTTTTTTGCAATTAACGTCGTGAAAGAAGCAAAAGCTACTCAATAATGTGTAAGTACGACATCGATCGTAGAATCGACTGCAAGAGTCTTCCAACAAGTCTAGGACCAAGATTCGCGTGTACAAGATCAAGACCGAGACCATGACCAGAGAAACCCATGGAATACCTAGACCGAGTATGCAAAACTAGAATCAAGTCAAAGACCATGCAGTCAGATGAACAGGCAGGCGGATATAAACCGTGGTGAACTCATAGGTGTTCCGTTCCGTGTAACGAAACAATTTTTTTTTTTTTTTTATTTGTTAATTTTACAAATTTATTTTTATGCCTACACGGTTTTTTATGCCTACACGGTTTATTTTCACGTCACGTGATTTTATTTCACGGTACCGAATTTTATTTCACGTCGCGTCGTACTGCGTTTACATCCCGTAGTAAAATAGACGTAGCAGTTGACTTTAATTATCGATAATCTATAATGAATGTGCTGAAATCTGGCATAAAATAGAAGTTGTCCGACATTTAATATGACTGTGGGTGTTTTTCAAATAATCAAACAATCGTCTAGCTCAAAGTGTAAGGCCCCGTACACCGTTACGTACAGATGGACGCACATGACTCACAAAATGGCGCTATTGATACTGATTGTAAGGATACATACAGATACGTACTTGTATGAGGGGTGATTCAATTGGAGGTTGCAATTTAAATGTGGTTCTTGCAAGCTGATATGATATTTGACAGCTGTAAATACTAAGAATTGACATTTGTAATTATGGAACGGTATTCAAGACAACAATGCACTTTGATTGTTAAAACAAATATTACCAACATTATTCGCGCTGTCCATTTCGTGCCACAGTTAATGAATTAATGGAAAAGTTCGATTGAACCGTGTCCGTGTCGGATGTGCAAAGATCAGTCCGTCCTCGTAGTGGCCGGTCATGTGAAAATGTCGCCACAGTGCTCGTGACAATCTGTCAAAATCCCTTCGCTATCGTTCCCATCAATTGAAAGATCTGCATTTGCATACGAACAAGTTCCAATTGACTTGGGAATTGAAGCCAGTAGACCATGACAGCTTTGTGACTTCGTCGATGGCGATTATTCGAACAAAATCATCTTCAGCGATAAATAAAATTGTAGCCTTTGGGGTCATGAAAATCCACAGAATATTCATGAACAACCAATGCATCCGCAAAAAGTCACTGTTTCGTGCTAATTTTAGGCCGTACGTCTTCGAAAATGCTCGTCTTGCAGCTGTAATAGCCAATGGTGAACGTTATCAGGACATGATAACAAATTATTTTTAATACCAATTGGACGATATTGATGTGGAAGATATGAGACGGTACCTCCGGCCATACAGCGCGAGAAACAATGTAGTTATTGCACACAAAGTAACGGCCGCGTCATCTCACATTTGGGCGACTAAGATTGGTAAACAAGATCGTGTGATATCACGTGAAATAGAAGGTGTATGCCAATGACCTCCAAACAATTCCAGAGTTAAAGGATGAGATTCGTTTATGAACTACCCCAGGATTTATGCCGAGAAGTAATGGAAAATTTCATCAAAAGGACGGAAGTCTGCAAGGCCAATTGTTTTGGCTGATATAATTTTGCATGTTTAATGTAATTATCTCAACATTATATTCACAGAAAAATCAGCACCCCTATCAAACACCAATGTGTTTTATTTCTAATTCAAATTGCAACCTCCAATTGAATCACCCTTTATAGTACACATACCTACACGTTACAGGGTGTTGGCGTTATTATTTTTCTATGTTACAAACAAGTTATGCACTAAAATCAGCAGGGAGAAAGACAGATTGGTGTAGTTGGTTTGAAACTCAGGTTATATTAAGTTTCAGTAAACTCCAAGGGTGGCGTCCAGATAACTGGAGAGTATTTTTGTTTTGCTGTTATTGTAGTTGCTTATGATTCACAGTATTTTTTCCCGACATCATCCCGTTAACGTTATTTTTAGTTCTTTAATTTTAAGACCTATTCTATGTTATATTTTCATAAAAAAAATCAAATAAATTATTATGACTCTTAAAAACCAAAAAAAAAACTGTTTTGATATTTGGGTCACTTAATATTTGTACATATGATACCCTAAGCATGTTCCACCATCCATCTAATGGCCTCGACATAAAAAAAAAAATCATGCAGTTATTTTTTGAATAACTGCTATTTTTATCAATAAAAATGTCACAAACATTTTCTAAATTTTATACTGATAATTCGTGAAGAAAAGGGTCCGGTGTAACGGCGTTAAAATGATTGCTAAATTGCGATCGAGATAATTACAAATTGTAGGAAAAAAAAAAACGAAACAAGATAACGATGCTACCCGTAACTCTTAATCTAAAAAACAAAAACAAACCCTACAGCTATACCTACATACCCGAATCGAAAATAAAAAGCACTTAAATTTTATTTTTTCATTAAATCATAAAATCTGCTACACACTGTTCCCATTTATTAGCCCAGCTTAAAAGTTAATTTATGGCTTTTCATCGCTTGAGATTTTCAACATTTAAACTTTTAATTAGATGGAGCTATTTGCGCATACCTCTTGCTATGTTTTAATTTTTTTTTTTCACATTTTCAAATTCTGAATTTTAATTGAAACCTTCCACCCGGTCCGTATTCCACAAAATATCATATTTTATTCAACGCGGTCATGAATTATTTTGCATACTTAAATAATAAATAATAATAAAAAAAAAAAAAAAAAAAAAACTGTTAATGAGGCGAATTTAATTTTCCGTCAGAAAGAGCGTAAAAGACCTCATTTAATGACGAAAAATTAAATCTGACATCACTGTGAGAGATACATTTTAACATTTCAAGAGAAAGAATATTTTCACGAAAAAAAAAAAAAAACCCAAGCGCATGAATATCTCAAGAGGGTAGGTAAAGGATTTCGTGCGTGGTATGCGCAAAAATGCCAATTTGAGATATTTTTTTATGAGCGGTTTCCATCTTCTCATCCCAACATTGTTGTTGCTTACCACTCTTATTGTGATATAAAGAACAAACATTATGTCAAGGTCTCACAGTATGTATGTGCGTTCTGTACATTCCAAACTTGAAGAAAGTATGTTTCCATGAATCTTTATAAAAAATATATCACATGTGGGTATGCCAGTACCCTGTATCTTTGTATTTTCGTAAGAAGCATTTTCACTTGATATTATTGATAGATGCGGACTTATCTCCGGAGATGCTAACACGGAAAACATTTCTTTTCTCAAATTTGTGGAACATGTTTTAGATACCCAAGGACATTGAGGTTTTATTGAAATACATGATTTATTTTTTTTTTCTTTTGGAATTTTGTTAATCTTGGAAAAATATGTTCAAACATGAGTCGATTTGGTTGGGAAAATAATAATAATTGAGTGGTTATGTTTGTTCTGAGAATTTTCAGATATATTTTCTTTATATTTACAGAGATGGTTAGTACAATATTTTGATATCTCAGTGTTTGTGATGTCGTCATCGTCACGTCAGGACAACTCGAAAACATTTTACGGAATTTTCGAAGTGATTCCATGTCAGATTTGGCTTACTTGGTTTTTATCATAGATCATTTAAAAAAGGGTTGACATATTTGAGTGATTAACATGCGTTTACGAAATAAGTAAGAAAATTACCTTTATTCACAGCAGTTATGCTTATTTTTCTTCTTTTCCTTACGACGAGGTTATGATCCGGAGTAGAAGGATCCCACTTTACTGCATTCCTACTGGTCCGGCTGTGGGGTTTGCCGGTTTGACTTCAGGAAGTACTGGCAGGCTTCCGGGTTTCGAATCACTTTGTCACTGAGGCCAATCAAATCCTGGTGTTTTTGCATTTGTGTGATCCAGTTGGTTTTTGGTCTGCCTTTTTTGCGCGTTCGAAGGATCTCCTTTGAGCATGGCAATACCAACTGAGCCGGTCGTGCTCTATCTTGCTTGTGATGGGTTCTTTCACATGAAGGCTTCCTCGAATCTTTGAACTTCTTATTCTATCAAGCTTTGTTACTCCTGCTGTCATGCGAAGCATCTTCATCTCAGCTGCCGTTAATTTTCTCTCATACTTTTTGTACATTGTCCAGCATTGTGAACTGTATGTGAGCGTCGGATGTACAATTGCAGTGTGGAGCCTTCCTTTCAGCTTCGGGGGCATTTTTCGATCAGGGTTTTCCCACCACTTTATCCACTCTACGCTTACGCGATGATTGATGTCATCATTCACAAGTTGCTTCGCTATTGATCATAGATCCCAGATATTTGAATTTTTCGCACTTGGGAAGCACTTTTCTATTCAAGTAAATGTCTGGAATAGGCCAGTGTGGATCCAGAGAACGGGCAGCACAGATACTCTGTCTTTTTTGAACTAATTCGGTATCCATTTCCTTCCAAAACAACGTTTGATCTTCACTTATGATAGCTCCATCGTCAGCAAAGAATAACAGATGCACTTTGGGGTCCGTCACTTTTCCTTGAAGCAGATAATCAAGGACTGCAATAATAGCAAAGGACTGAGGACGCTTCCCTGGTGTACACCGACTTTGATTGGGTACTCTTCGGTGACTGCTGCCCTTGCTCCGTCATACATGTCCATGATCATGCGCACGTAGGTTTCTGGAACTCCTCGTTGTCTTGGCGCCACCCATAAGAAATCTCCTGGTTGTCTATCAAAGGCTTTTCAAAATCAACCAACACCAGTTGCAAGTTATACTTTGGATTGCATCTGTTGTTGATTTACCCAAGACAAACCCGCACTGGTCATCAGATAGTCGTATAATTTTCCGTAGTCGTCCATCTAATACCCGCTCAACGATTTTCATGGTGTGACATGAGCTTGACAAAACGGTAGTTATCGCAGTTATGCAATGAGAGCTATTCGTGCAAAAGTTTTTATGGCAGTGCTATTGACAGACCTCAAGTGCCTTCCATCGATCACAAAATGATCAGTGTACGAGTATGCTGGTTTAGGTTATTAGGGTGGCCTCACAATAAACCGTACTACCGCACTCAGATCTTAATGGATTCTTTTTTGGTCCCCGTTGTGAGATGCAAGATCTGAAAGGAGATGTGGTGGGTGTGTATTAGTTCTAGTTATAGCTGGGGGGCTTCCTTATACCATCCCGAGATCACAAAAAAATTAGAGAATGGCTGTCAGTGTATTCACAGGAAAATATATTCCCTTAAAATTAGGTGTTCATTTCAGATACCTTGAACGGCAGTACACTGTATGTCTCTTCCATTCGTGTGCTTAAATATAAAACGCATAAGACGAGTATTTGCCAGAAGCTAGACTAGTCCCTGTATGTACTCCTAGTGCCAGCTGAACTAACCCATCTGAAATAAAGGATAAGGAACTTGGTTGATAGTTAGTGGGATTATGAGTGATAAAATCATCCGACAGCGGACAGATTCCATGATAGATACTTGGTTTGAGGTCTTCATGCGCCTAATATCCACTCAATATGTTTACTAATTTTTTTTTATTGGGGTAAGAAGGGGAACTTGAAGGGCGCTGCAAAGCACCTTTCATACATATTTTGTACTTTTCCTTACCAATCCATCAGTAATTATTGTTTTTACAAACATTTACATTTTCACGAAATTCCAACAACCAAACCAGCAACAGATCACGAGGCGAAGAACTTTGGGATTGCAGCTTGCTGTTGTCTAACGCAAGATACTTTGAGGGATTGTTCCATATGACAGCATAGAAGCAGACGAATACGGTGCAAAAGCGTAAGCTAATAAATAGTAATAAATAAGTTCTTCGTGGTCTTTTTTATAACTTATAGTTGAAAACTTTTAAATACGTTTTAATTGTTAAAACCCCACGATTGCGAATAAAGACCCACGTTCCCACTTAGGGGTCGAAAAACCAGCGAAATGGGTGAACCATGATCTGACAACACTGGTGTTTGGCTATTTGATATTTTTTTAGGTGTTTGATAGTTAAGTCATTATTCTCTTAACTGCCTCCGGGAACGGTGTATGTATGTCGATAAAAAGTAAGGTTTTGGACGCACGATATTAGATAATTAAATTTCAGTTGTTTACGAGTAGTATTCACAGAGTGGAACAGAAAACAATTTTAATATTCCACTTCTTGCACAAAGTGGAATATTTTTGAAAGAAGCTTCTGGTCACACTGGTTATTATGCCTGCTAGAAAAGTTATAACGAGTGGGCCATCTGCTGGCTTCTTTTCAAATTACGTATTATTTTGACACTGACAGCTCTTTCGCGCTCAATAAATTGTCAGAAACGCTTGAATGCTTGAACAACGTTAGGAAATATTGAAATCTTATTTCCAAAGTGTGTCTCTGTTGCCGAAACAGTGCGAATTTTTAAGAGAAATTTTCGGTCAAAATAATGCACCGACCATGAATGCTGAAGGCAAGTGTGGTAACACAAGTTATCCTTGTGTTCGTCCTGCGCACTCAGCCGAGAATATTGCTAGTTTGATCAAATTTGTAGAATGCCGACATTATTGGCCCATTCTTCTTCGTAGATATGAAGATGTTGTTGTCATCTTCATAGCTACGGTCATGATGATCAAAAATAAAAATTTAGGAAATGAACTTGGACGATCTCTGGTTCCAGCAAGACGATGCTACACACCATATAAGTCGTCCAACAATCGATCTTTTGCGCAATAATCGTGTAATTGACCTCCGTGGAGCTACTATTTGACACCAGTAGATTTTTTTTTTATGGGGTGCCGTTAAAGATCGATGTTATGCTAACAATTCAGAAACGATTCAGACACTTAAGCACAATATTGATGGGGAGCTATTCGTGAAATAAAGCCCCGAACCATCGAAAATATACTGCTAAAGCAAAAAACTTTGAAAAATCCCACGAGTGGGTCCTTTGTTATGTCCCTATTGAAAAACCCTTTATAATGGAATATGTATGTAAAGTTAGCGTCAGATTGAAACCATATCGGCCATCGGAGACGAGCTTATTATCTATCAACGCCTTCCTTTACCATGACTTTTGATGATAGATCTCCCGTAACCAAATACTCGTACCTACTTGTTTCTGGAACAACTGTCTATCTAGTTAAATAATTTTGTAGACTATGTGTGAAAAACAGCAACCGAAATGAGTGATTGCAATTAACTTTCACTTCTGTATGACAAAGAACAAGTTCAACAAACACCCAGTGATTTACTGAAATCAGAACAATAACACTAGCCATCAGCAGCAGACCAGACCGCACTCTAAAACGCACCTGCTTTGCAATTATAAATCTCTCGTTCGCCAGCAATGGAGAACAAAAAATCCGCTTCGCTCTTGCACCAGCACAGCGGTAAACAACATATGTTCCGGCATTTTCGAACAATATTGAACATTTTGGAAGTCTCACTTTACGCTAGTTTATTGTTGTTCCACCCTCGCTCATTTAAGCCATGCCATTCAATCATATTTTGCCGTACACACTCTGTGATCCTTTCAGCACGACAACGCACACCGCACGCTGCTGTCGTCCTTCCAAAAGGACTGTTATAGCAACTTCCCCTTTCCATCATGAGAACAACCCAGGCGAACGCAGAGCAAATATAATAAACTTATTACGCCTAGGTTGTTCCTTTCATGTTCATGTCCGAAATATACACATACTATACTTCACGGTCTCGACAACAAAACGAACAAAATTAAATAAACCCCTGACTGGTGGTGGTGGCGCGCAATATGACTGACTGACTGCTGGCGCGCGTGTAAACGCGAGGAAAAAAAAAAAAAAAAACACACAACCTTCCCTCGCTACAGAGTATAATATCTGTATCTGCGTATCATAAACGGTACAAGGGGCCGAAAATAAATATTATACTACATCCCTCATCTGTACTGTCCCCTGCTCAAACCAACCGGTATGGGCGGTGGGTGGTAGGAACAACAAACCTGCGTACACAATATGTGTATGCTCCAGATCTCGCCCCCGCTATGGACCCATGGCATATGGAGCGGCGAGAGATGGATGGATGGATGTGTTCCACATTTCGCATAGTCTTACATTTCATCAACCCCCGGCGAGTGGAAAACACTACAAAGTATATTTTCCTTCTTCTTAGACATAATATTTTACGTGGAAAATCCATTTAGACTTATGATTGATGTTTCTTGTGTTCGCTTGACGTTTTTCCAAAAAATAAAAAATTATATTTCCTTGAGAGGGGCTAAAAGAGTGTGGGGTTTTATGGACAAGACCAGCAAATATTTTTGTTATTTTTCCATATCACTTAACGGGGATAGTTGAAGCATAAACTTTTGTAGAAGTATAAAAAAAAAAAGAAAAAATAAAGAAAATGCGAGAATCCTGTCAAAGCTACAAAGTATTTTGATATCTTTCACCAAGGACCTACTTTTTGCATCTACCACCTACGTTTGTTTGGGGTGTGGAAAGAATAAAAATCGCACGCGTCGTTTTGGGGTTATGTATCAATTTTAAACGAGTATCAAATTTTAAGACAGTTTATTCCTCTTACAGATTTATGGGTTTATGTTTGTAACCGACATTTTGAAACAAAATGATTACCTTACAAAATATTTCGTTCGATGAGCATGAACAATTTTTTACAAAACCTTGTACTTATTCGTGGTTGGTTTTGTTTCATGAATTTCTTATTTTGATTCATAATATCTCACATTGGAAACTTATTTGACGCACTTGCCTGAAATAATTTTTGGAATTTTTTTTTGTTGAGTTGTTCATAATGGGCCTTACATCCATTATGTAGGTAGCAGGTACTACTCTCTTTCTTTCCGTCAAATATATACCTTTAAGGGCGTTTCTTTGATTCTTCCCATTTTTCAATCAGAATGTAAATATGTACACCCAGCGCAACAAAAAAAGCCGCACATGGTAATTTTTAACAAAATGGAAGAAATTTAATAAATGATGACTAATCACTGCATAGTCACTTTGTATTTTTGATGTTTGACATTTAAGTTAAAACATTCCCCAATTTGACAATACATTTCGTAGCCTAATTGAAAAAAAGTAATGATCGTGAAGATCAGACTACAAAATATCAGATATTACCCAAGTACTATCAATATACAGGGTGGCTGATGAATATTGCTACATTAAGAAACTCAAATAAGTTTTTTTTCAGTGCATGGAATTCATTTTTCTTTTATTCATGTTAAAGCTCATTCAATTTTATTAAATATAGCTTAATTAGTTTTAAAAATAATGGAATTTAAATGCCCCCCTGGTCGTTGATGCATCTTACCAAAAAGTTGTTCATTACTGCTTGGAGAGTTGAGACAGGAATAGCCGCAATTGTTTTTCGAATGGATTGCTTTAGTTCATTCAAATTTGTTGGTTTTGCTTTGTAGACTTCTTATTTGCAATAACCCCACAAGAAAAAGTCAGGTGCAGTAAGGTCAGGCGACCTGGGGGCCAACGGAATGTGGAGTTTCTGGATATCAGCTTATTGGGAAATTTTCGTTGCAATTCTGTCATAACAGGCCGGGCTATGTGAGGAGTTGCACCATCTTGCTGAAACCACACAGAGTTGAAAGAAATTCTCATTCGGCGTAATTCTGGATAGAAAAACTCTCTCAACATGCTCAAGTAACGGTCTCCAGTAACCGTAACGGTGTGACCGTTTTCTTCGAAGAAGTAGGGCCCGACAATGCAGCGTGATGAAACTGCACACCACACTGTGACACGAAGTGGAAGCAATTCCGTCTAATGGAGTATCTGTGGGTTGGAAGCACTCCATATTCGACAATTTTGTTTGTTTATGTTGCCGTTTAAATCGAAATGGGCCTCGTCAGACATAAAAAGACAGTTCAACATGTTTCCGTCCTCTTCCACCATTTGAAGCATCTTCTGGCAAAATTCCAAGCGAATCGGCAAGTCTGCTGCGTTCAGTTTGTTGGCCATTCGAATTTTATATGGGAATAAGTCCAAATCATTGTGCATAATTGACTGCAATGACTGTCTGCTTATACCCATTTGAGCAGATAAGCTTCTTGTCGAAACTCTTGGATTGTTTTGTATGGCAGCCGCTACAGCAGCGATTGTTTCCTCCGTCCGAACTGAAGGGTTTCGATGGTGAGGTCTTCTTTCGACTGTCCCATGCTCGGCAAAATTGTTAACAAGTCTCATTATGGTCCATCTGCTCGGAGGATTGCCGCCAAACGTGCGCCTATACTCTCTTTGAACCGAAACTACGGACTCCAGTGCGTGATAGCGGCGGACAATCCAAATTCTTGTTTCAGTGTCCCAGTTATCCATTTTTGTTAAATCTAAAAATCAATCTGCAAAATAAAAAAAAAATTAACCAGATTCATTAAATAGAAAAAAAGTTATTAAATTTTTTTTGGGTAGCGGCTTTCATCAGCCACCCTGTCCATAAATTAAAAAAAGAGCAACAATTTGAAAAGCAAATTTCTTTTTTCATATTTTTATTAACTAAGAAACCTTTTTACATAATTTAAGACTTTCATAATACTAAAAAATGATTCTAGTATTTCGTAGCACCACCCTTCGCCCTAACAACGTCATGAACCCTGTTTGGCATGGAGGCATAGAGATTACCGAGGTAATTGTTATTAATTTCATTGAATCACACTTCTTCAATGATGCTCTTTAGATGCTGCATGGTTTTTGGTTTTTTATCTTCGATCTTCTTTCCCATAAGAGCCCAGACATTTTCTATGGGGTTGAGATCTGGACTATTTCCCGGCCAAATTAGGGATTCTATTTCTAATTCTTCTTTCAAAGTTTTAATCTGTGGGGGAAATTTAAAAACTAAAATCATAAGATTTTCAAAACAATCATAAATATGAAAAAAAAAAACCTCGAATTACTCACAGATTTTGTTCGGTGGCAAGGTGCTGAATCATCTTGTGGTTTTGATGTTTCTGCTGTTATCATTTCCATACTCGGTACAACACCATCTAAGATAATTTGTTTGTACTGCATGGCGTTAACAGTGCCCTCGAGCATAATTAGAGATCCAACTCCGATTGCGGTGATGCATCCCCACACCATAACATAAGGAGAATGTTTTACAGTGTGAGCTATGCATTCGTCGCTGTAGCGTTCCCCTTTTCTACGACGAACTATCTGCTTCCCATCCGGTCCGATTAGGTTAAACTTGGACTCATCAGAGAACACCACATTTGACCAATCTTGAATACTCCAGTTTTGCCTTTCCTTAGCCCAGCTAAGGCGCGTTTTCTTCATTTTGCTGGTCAGAAGTGGCTTTTTCGCTGGTCTCCTTGCTAGCAAACCCATCTCGTTGAAACGATTCTGGATAGTTCTGACGCTAACTTCAGCCCCAGTAGCTTCTCGCAGGTCAGCTCTTAACTCGGATGCATTTTTAAACCTGTTTCTCAAGCTTAGCCTCTTCAGTTCCCGGACCTCCCGAACAGTGGTACATCTCTTCAATCCTGTGCCAATTTTTCTTTCCAGATTGTGATCCCGACGATATTTGTTACAGAATCTTCTTACAGAACTCTCATTGCATCCAATTTGTCGAGCAATTTCACGAAATGACTGATTCTGTTTGGATAAGGCGACGATAACTGCCTTATTTTCTTTACTCAATTGTACCCTTTTAGACATCGCGGTATACTCTTTTCACTTTTATTTAAGAAATACAACTGCACGCACTGTTAAATACTGCCAGAATGAATTCCGACACATTCCAAAATGTGCATTACCTAACCCGGAAGCAATAAAATATAATTCGGCGAATCCCTTAAAGGTAATTAGCGCAAAAAAATGGAAAAACCGTATGCGGCTTTTTTTGTTGCGCGGGGTGTATGTAACACAGGAAAAGGCTCTAATGACTTATTGCGATTACAAATACTGGTATCTACACTGGAAAGATTGGCTTTTACTGATCCTGCTATAAAATTTACTATTATGTCTAACGATATGTCATAATGTGAATGTGCCATAATTTTTGCAAATGGTGTCAACAATAAGCAGTAATAATAATTCCGCGTTCATCAGGTGTGCATAGCTCCATTGCTTGTTGCCAACTAATTCTTTATCTGTTTACAGGATAAATGTCAAAGCACAATGACATTTGACGCCATTTGCAAAAATTATGGCACATCCACATTATGACATTGCTTTTACCCTATTTTGTATCTGTGAGTATAAAAAAAAAGAACGTAGCGCTTCTGTTATTTAATATGGCCGACAGCCAATTTGACAGCTGACAGCTGACAGCTGATTTGTTCTCAGTTTGGTTTCCCATTTTACCATCAATAGACTTACGCCAGAACGACGTTTGCAAATTTATTTTGAAAATCGCGGTACAGTTCGCGAAACTTCCATTTTACGGTCGACATAATCGCCCATTCGAGCAAGTAATTCGAACAACCATGGATTGTTTACACACCACGCATACTCTACTTAATAACACGCATCCGCAGAGACGTCGTACAGTGCGCACCGAAGAAGGTGTTGCTGTGGAATATTGAGGAGCACCCGAATGAGTTGATTCGCCATCGTGCAAAGCAATTGGAGCTGTGTCCGTCTACTTCATGGACGATTTTGTGGAAAGATCTTGGTTTACGAAGTTATAAGATCCAGATCGTGCAAGAATTAAAGCCGCGTCGTACGTTCGGTGAATGGGCCGAAAATGAGTTTAACTGAGTGTATGACTACGCCAAGACTCAAAATTGCCCCATTTGGAGTGAAGAAAATCTACTAGCCATTATTAAGACGCCGTTACGTCTACAAAGAGTCACTGTTTGGTGCGCTTTATAGGCTGGTGGCTCATATTTCTTGAAAAGTGATGCCGGCCAGAACGTTGCCCTCAACGGAGAGCTCTATAGATCCATGATTACTGACTTTTACCTCAATTGAATGCCATTGGATTGAGGCTATTCAGGGAATCTTTATACGATTCAAATTGAAGGGGCTCCCATGGGACGATCCATTTAACCTTCCACCATTCACGTATCGCCTAAATCTTTTACAAATATTACCTTTGTCGGGTAAATAATGACATAATTTGTTTACAACAACTCATTTCGACCTTAATTGTTGATGCCCTTGATTTGTAATCCTCAGTTGTTGTGTAAGTTTCGTTGGGGGTCTTGCAACCTACGTTGTTTGGAGCTACGGCATGCATGAGCAACTTATATAATATAAGTTCAAAACCTTGTGGACTTCGTACGTTCCAATGTTACACGTTAAATATGTACATATGTATTCATTGGTCCTTTTGTGGTCGTGTTAGTGATGTTTGTCTTGTTTGTTTCTAACCAACTAACACCAGCACTATATGATGAACCTATGGATGCATTATTTATGCTTTGACAAATCTACGTTCGTGGGAGCTGCTTGTAATAAGCACTCTACGACAAAGGTCTGAAAGTGCTTATAAAAAATACACCCTATACGTTACACCATATTGCTAAGCCATCCCCTCTCCAATTTTCGGAAACCATATTATAATACTAGGTAGCTGTCAACGTGGTCGGAATCCTTTTTTGATATCTTGTAAACGCTTTAGTTTTGGTTCTTAGTTCTACACACGGACAATCTTAGAACAGCCCCTTTCCATAAAAAACAAATGTAGGTTTGCTTCGTTTTCTTAAAACAGAAAACTTTCTACAAATTTACTCACAAGTGTTTCTCTTTTATCTCCAACCGTTTCCGAGATAAATGAAGTGAACTTTTCAAAAAAACTTAAACTTTCATTTTTGGATATCTTTGATGTGGTTAAGTTTACGAAACAATCATTCTAAGTAAAAGGTAATTACTTTTCCATATACTCTCGATTGGCTATCTCCAAAGTGCTCACTCGTATTTGAAAAAAAGGTAAGTTTCGTTCATATCCTTGAAATAAATGACATTCAAGGCCATTCAAAGTCACCATACAACGTTACTCTCTCTTCTCTTCAACTTCAATTATGCGAGTTCTTATTTCAGCCTCATCAAATCAAATGCAACGCCTAGTGGCAAGGAGGCTCAAGGGCCCCAAAATATCAAACGCTTACAGTAGGACTTTTGAGTGCATGAATATTTCATTTTAACTTCCATTAGTCGACCGTTCCAGTTGTTGAAAAATCAGAATTGTTTCAAAATTGGTTATATATGGCGAGTCGGTTCAAAATAAACACATAATCTAGTTCGCAATGTTGAGTCTCATCGTTTTCCTACCACAAAACACTTGGCCTAGTCTTGACTTTTCTACCACAGAAACCCAAGCAAACTGGTACCCACTTAACTCTCAATTTTAAAATTACTGCAGTGAAAGTCTTATGTTCAAAATAACCAGCTTTTATATTCTTACCAAGCTGTCGTTATGGGCTGAGCCCATTTCGGAGCAAATCGCAAGATATAAAGATCGTCATTGCCTCACTAAAGTACTTTGAAAATTTTTTTATGAAGGCCAACACTGGAATACTCTAAAATCTCTTCACTACTTCACGTCAATCCGCCACTTAGAAGCAAAACGTAGCGTCGTACCTTCATTCCCCTGGGCTATAAGTCGACTTTATTAGGGTTCTTTATGCCAAATTAGGGATTTCTTCCACTTTCACAACCCTCCATTCGTGTGGTCCATGTCTCCCTTTCAGTCATCATCTGACGTCGCACGTCACCGTACTCGTCGTCCTGGCGGATTGATGTAGAAATTACTTAGGCATCGTATACACCTACACATTGACCCAGATAGAGAGATATTCTCGCAGATACATGTGCTAGATAGGTATAGTATACTACCTCAGAGCTATTAAGCTGTTAGGCTATACGACGGCAGTTGATCTCTGTCTCTCTTTCTCTCTCTCTCTCTCTTTTTCTCTATCATCCTATAGTCTACTTCTTATGTCTCGCAATCTGTCTGAAGCTGAACCTCTGAACAAGAGATACTTTGCGGGATTTTTATCCACTTTGTGTTGAAATTTGAATCAAGCCGACCAAGATACTTGAAAATAGATTACCTTACAGAGTGCCGGAGATGTACATATATACCGGGACCAGACGAATGCTGGAGAATTTTATAACAAGTACAATAGCAGGATAAGTAAATAAAATTGTCCTGAATGCGAAATTGTTGTCTACTTTTTTTGTTTTTTTTTTTTTTTTTTTTTTTATTCGTGGAGGAGCACATCCGTCTGTAGACGTCGTCGTCGTCGTCGTCCTTGTCTTCGTGGTAGCCCTTGTTGCTTTTGCTGTTACTGCCGCGCCGCTAGCTTAATTTCACAGCCTTTAAATCAAGTTGTTATGCGTTCAGTCACATTGGCTGCGTATGGGATAAACCCTCCTCCCACTCCTGGTGGAGAATGAAGGGTACCGTATCCGTGCCCCATATTCCCATTCCCATAAGTCACAAGGGGCTATTTATTTATCTTAGTTTCTAAAAAAAAAAAAAAAAAGCAAATTTTATTTACCTGAAATTAGAAGAACTTTCACTTTCAGAAAAGGACATTTGGAAATGTATGGAGGGTGACTGCTGTTTATCGTCCCCATACCTACCACTGGAGATGTGGGTCTTAAGAATGTTTGCCTCGATTATTCTATTAGGCCCAAGCAGATGGCATTCAGGATGTAAATGTCTCCCTCACAGATACATCACATCTGTGAGGTTGGGAGCGAACGAGAAAAAAAAAAAAAAAATGAAAATAAATTACGCAACAGGAAGAGGGGAAATAATAAAAAAAAAAAAAAAATAAAACGTGGCGAGTTAGTATAGTACCCACTTTGGTGGCACATGGTATGTGTGCATTGGAAGTGGATGAAAATCTCAAGCTTTGCAACACATTGGCCCGACTTAATGAATATTTAATATTCTCCTGCTGGATTATGTATATCTGAGGGCTAAGTTTGTTCTATAAATTAAAGAGAGGGGAACTCCTAGTTCGCCTAATTCGAGAGATTAGAGAACTGAAATGGAGAATAACGTGTTGGGACTAATCCACTTTCATTGTTGGGAGTAAATAATTGATTTTCGGGATTTGTGTGTGTGGATAGAATCAAATTGAATTGTTTTGCTAACAACGAAATCGATTAATTTGATTGGAATTAAGATTTCATAAATTTTACTTAACTAATTAGTTAGTTACATATCATGTAACGCAATGTGGTGTGTTTCTGTCACCGCATTTATTTAGCATCGGCTGTGGAGATAATGCCGTAAGGCTTTGCGAAAAGTCATATTTATTGGGCATCCTATGGCTGTAGCTACAGCTTTTGTCAAAGCAAACAATTTGGATGCAAACTACTCTTCTCCTTGAAAACTAGAAACGAAACGGTTTTGTTGCTATTTTAGTTTTTTTTTTTTATGGTTGCGCGTAAATGGTGTAATCTTCATAGATTCGCAAACCTGAATGGTCGAGGCCAGGAATACGCCTACGTACTAAACCACAGCCTGCATACTTTGAACCTCTCCCCGCGGGACTGTCGTTAGATACGAGTATTACTTCGCGGGACTGGTTAGCCTTTTAGGCATTATGTTGGCGCTTTATGCGCCTAAGGTCGCTAAGTATGCGTATCGCCACATTACTTACGATGGTCCAGTTTTCGTCATTCTGAAGCATGTAATTTACGACATTCTCGGCAGAGGGCCTCTCCCCAGATTGGTCCCAAAGGACGATCTCTAGGTTTCATACCGTGGGCAATGAAAAAACACGTGTTCCGGGACATTTTCACAATGTGGACAGTTTGGGATAGTTTCATGTCCGCGTTTGAAGAGGTATTCTCTGAAACAGCCATGTCCCGTCAGAAACTGATTCAGATAAAAGTTCGTTACGCCGTGTTTTCGTTTTATCCATACATCGTTCGTATAAGGCGATGCGTCCATCTCCCCTTTACGGATACGTTCCACTGTTGTTGCCAGGTAGCAATACTGCGGTTTCTTTCGTATTCTCTTCTTTCGTTGCTTTTTCGTCTTGTCTTTTCTCCAGCGACTAAGTCGATGGATAGCATTAAAGATACGACGAGTATAGCATTGTTCGAGACAGTTCGAAATGCACTGGCTACTCTTAGTGCGCTAAGACGGTGAACGGATTTAACTCCACGCACGTACGACTTAACTTTCACGGCACTTGCCCATATTTCTGCTGAGTACATATAAATAGAACTATCAGCTCCTGCAAGTAAAAGTCTTTTACTCTGTTTTAGGCCTCCGATATTACTAATTATCCTTGAAAGTGCACTAATAGCTTTTTAAGATTTTGTGTATGCATACACGTAGCGTTTGAAACCTAAACGAGCATCAACAATCACTCCAAGGTACTCGTACTTAATAAACGGTTGAGAAACCACTTCGTGCCGTCCGACTCTAAACGATATTGTTTCGCGAACTTTTCTACTTGCAACAAGCACCGCCTCGGTGTTATAGTCAGCAAGGTGCAAGCCAGCGTTAGCTAGCCAATGGTGTACCGTTGTGATTGTCTCGTTGCAGTGGAGTTCAACTTCTTCTAGGGATATTGCTACAACAACCACCGCGATGTCGTCCGCAAAGCCGATGATTGATGCTTCTTTTGGAATCTGCAGGCGGAGGATTTCATCATACATAGCGTTCCACAGCAGTGGCCCAAGGACCGAACCTTGTGGGACCCCGTCAGTTACTTTGTATCTCTTAATTTCCTCGTTAGAATCGCAGAGGAGGACTCTGTTCGCAAAATAGCTTGTTATTATTTTGCAGAGATTGTCCGGTATTTGTATCCGACAAAGACAGCTCATAATGCGTTCAAACCGGCCATTTTTTTTTAGGTTAGAATGAAAATTCCGATTTTGCCTCGAATTGTGATCCTACTATACACTCAGACAGACGGATAAACATACAAACATAATTGGTAGACGCACTTTTTCGAGTTGCTCTATGCTAATAATACCAGAATTGATACAAAGTTAACACGATACCACCCTGTAGATGGAAGTGAATTAAATAGCTGTGGTGAAATTAAGGTCCAGTAAAGTATGAAAAACTTGAAGCCATTTTTAGCTCACAAATTTCTAAGAATATATCTGGTAACTCATGTGATCCCCACCATCCACTTTTCATTCTTAACTGTGAACAAATTTCATAAAACTGCTATTTGGTGGGTAGGCTGTGAATACTTTTAAGTTGGATGCGTGGTGTATACAAGCCGGAATCTGATAAAGAAGAGGCAATGCTCAAGCTCCAAATACCCAGTCAGCTTCGGAATCATTACTTATAATAATTTTCATCAATCTTTCCGATATCCAATATCCAGGCAAAAAAAACTTTTAAAGCCCATAAGGTATATAGACCGACCTTTATGGAGATACTGTGCAGAATGAAACTGATCTTTCCAGCTACAGCAATTCTTTTTTTCTAGAAAGTAAACTAGAGCTGCGATGATAGGGCTAATCGACGCATTGATAATTGGTTTTAGGTCCTGAGTTGGTCAATAGTTTTATACCTCTTTATTTGACACAAGCGAGGCAGTCTCTAAAATAATGCTGAGGCAGGTTCGAACCCATCGATGGAGACCAAGGCTACCGTTGTGCGACTAATGTTGCAATTTTATCCTTTTTTCAATGTTCTGCCACCATTTTTTTTTTTTTTTTTTTTGTAATTTGCACGTGTGAAAGGTTTTATGAACACGGGCGTTTTGAGGAAAGGGGAAGAGACAGAGAGAAAGACAGATTGGTGTAGTTGGTTTGAAACTCAGCTGGTATGAAGTTTCAGTGAACTCCAAGGGTGGCTGTCCAGATAACTGGGGAGCTTGTTTGTTTTTGCGTTTGTCGTTGCTCATGATTCACAGTATTTTTTTCCGTCCTCCTGATGTCATCATCACGATCAAGTTGCATGACCGCCCTACTGCCAGTGTTATGCCTTCGCAGTCGAGTTGGCATAAGCTTACGCAATTGATCGATTTTTTTATTTATTTCATGCGAAATAAATAGATGATTATTGACATAAGGATTCGAACCGTGAACCTGTAGCGTGACAAGCGATGATGTTACCACTACACCACGGCCACCCTCAATGAGACCACTTTTTAAAAATTTGTGAAATTTGCCCCTTTTTCTTACGGCTTTGCGACCCTTTACACTTTTTAAAATAATTTACTTTGTTTACAATGGTTTTTTTTTTGCAAATGATTTGTCGCTCTTCTTAATTCTATTTAAGCGTGCAAACCCGGTTAGGTACGTAGCTCGTTATTTAAAAAAAAAAGAAACGTCTCTCCGATCTCTTTTCTAATTTATATCAGCACCTTCTAACTTCTACTTGCAATCCAATCCACTCTTTCATCGATGACACCACTGACTTCTATTTTTCTTTAAAAACCACTCAGCGTGTACAGCAAGTAGTGGAAATCCTACGTCCGCGAATGTCTATTGTCACTTGGGGTACGAAAAATCGAATTGACTTCAAGGCTCCAAACCAACAGTGCTATCAGGAATCAATGCTAGTCATATTCGATTATACGAGTATTAGCTCGAATCTTCCCTGGAATCAGTCATCTGCTAATGCTGTAAATGATGTTTCTAGATGCCTTGGGTTTCTCTAAGGACTTTGCTATGATTAAGGGACGGCGTGAATTTTTAGGGACAGCAGACAGCATTTTTATTCTCTGCTTAACTTCACTTTGCTTCCAGTTTGCAATGTTCAGGTTTAAGTTATTAACTACAAACCGCTCAATTGTCAACATTCTGGAAAATGTCATATTGGGAAACTTTAGGTCCCCCACGCCGTCTTTTAAAAGAATTTTACTCCGTTCTTTAAGGGTATGAATATTTGGGAACTTGGGACTCAGAAGTAGAACGTATCACCTCCTCAATCCCTTATCTTCCCTGACCAATTTTGTTGTAATTTTTCACTTTTATTCTATTTATCCTAAGTTCTACAAATTTTAAGTTAAAAGTGGCTCTACTCCATCACTTTAATTAGTCCAAGCATACATTGAACTTGACTTAGAGTAGAGTTACAAGTTTGTAAGCTTGGTCCTAAATTGTTTCGTATTAACAAATGGTAAAGCCTAAGTTGCTGGCGCGTAAAAAGTACATAATTCATATGTTGATTCGCATTAAATACTAGTTAAAGGACGTTTTTAAGACTTCGTGTTATTGCGCCTTTTTATCCTGGTTGCCCCCTTTTTCTGCGCCTATTTGTAATTCTTCAACTGCATCTCTTATGGGGATGCTTTCATTCAACATCAAATTAATAAGACGCGGCCTGTTGTTTACCAGTCAGCAGAAGTGGTCTCTCCAGATATTCATCGGTCCTTGTATCGGTTTTGAAACTGATACCGTGGGCTTCCCTCTTTATCTTCCCCTAAATATTCCGGATTTCTTTCCTGCTATACGTTTCGATTCTCTTGAGCATTTTTTTTTTCCTTTCCTTTTCCGGTATATAGGCTTTTATTTGTCATCGTGCAATCGGCACTGAACCTGAGGTTCGAGTAGGTGATCGACTGAAACCACACACATTAACCGTGGGATACTGATGCTAGTACTCTGCGATTGTCATTGCTGTAGTTGGACTTTTCAAGACTGCAAGGGACACACAATTGTCCAATTGCAGTGGCATTCTTGGTCTTGTGATTGCATTTGCAACCTTTCGACGGTGATACTATTGCGCTTTACAGTGAATGTGAGGTTTGGACAAAGGACTTGAGTCCGTTTCCATAGAGGGTATCATATAGGCTGTGTTTTTGATATTCTTTCTAAAGATATGTATCTTTCGGTCAGATCTTCACGCTGAAATGTCTGAGGACAGTTTCAACGTTTAATCTCGGCCAATGCTCGTACGTACGTCGATGAGTTTGGGAACCAAAGAAATTCTTTTATGGCATCATGCCTATCCTCTCTACGGACATGATTCTAATGTTGTAGAATTTGCTATTTGTATCACTTGTTAGCTTATCGGATGCGTTGATGATCCAAAAACAACACTTGTCATCAGACATAGGCTGTCTACTTAACAAACACAAACCTAAGCGGTTATATCGGGACCACCTTGATAATTAAAGATTTTCTCCACCGCAAAATCTAACGCCAGCTTAGACATTTCTTAGAAGAAAAGATGTTCAAAAGGTTTATTTGCCAAATATTATTGGGGAAGTTTTTAAAAACTATTTTCTCAGAGACCATGTAATTGTTATTCCAGTACCCGCTACTATTTCATCTGACAATATTTGTTGTTTGCTTGTTAGGTCAAATCATCAACTGTTTTTTATATAAGCAAGTGCTGAAGCCTAGCGAACGTATGGTATCCGACTTTGGGGTTATACTAAACTAAGCCAAAGGAATATTATACAATCTTTCCAAAGCAAAGTGCCAAGCGCAATTCTGAATGCTGTGTGGTATATTAGGAACAATGATATCAACAAAGACTTAGGAATAGCTACCGTCGTAGACGAAATAAACCTAACCGTATTCGTCTTCATGTGGTCATTGCAACAACGCCAACCTACAAATTTTCGACGTGACAAATCTTGGCTGTATCAAAAGGTGGTTTCGGTGGTTTTCACCGCGAATATTTTTTTGAATTTTTTGTGAGTAAAATCTCACACTGCTATGAGCACGCGCTGCAAGTCCTCATAATGTCTGTAAAGACTTTAACCTTTAAAGAAAAAAAAAAACAAATCATGTTGCTCTAAAGTCCTCGTATACAACCATTTTTTTCGTCCTTTTCTGATTTGCCGCATTATTCTCATTTCATTACACGTCAGATTCATCTAGCCGTCCTAAAGGCTTAAAATATTTAGCTCCACTTTAGAATTTCAATCCGAAAATATCCAGTAAATCAGTCTGCCCCTCATACATTATTCACTCATCAGTCAATCAAAAAAAAAAAAACCTTCAACCATCCATCCACATTCACATCATTAAAATTGCACTGTTTTGCGCTGCTTTATTGCTATCATAAAGGATCCATAAAAATCCAAGTTAGCCGCATGATTCGTGGTCTACAAAGAGTAACTACTCGTATAAATGATGTAACACCTTCACAGGCTCATTGCCAATTCTCAATTTTCCTGGCTTCATTTTCATTCATCTGTTATCATTCACCACATATCATTTGGGTGTACTCGTATGTATGAATCTTTTGTGCCTCCAATCAATTGGCTTTAGTCATTCTTTTTGTGATACCATCTATGTAGGTATGTATGTATCTTTTGACCAACTGTTCGAGGGCTATTATATATTCCTTCTCCATCTTTTTTTTTTTACTGAACCATAAGATTGCATCAACGTTCTTGGATTCCAACTGCCTCAACTTTAAAGTATACTCAGAATAATAGTGTTCCAAACAGAACAGCGAATAGCATCACTTGAATTTTCTATGAAACTCAGTATCCTAAACATAATCTCAACATGCATGTGGTATGCAGTTCAACGTTAGTCGTTAGGTTCTTTCGTTTGTCAGTCACTACTGTGGGAGTTTCGACCCCATCCTATTGCATACGAATACTTCAACACATGGCCCTGTCTGGATACACATACACACAATGTGAACCTATTCATTCAACAAAAACTTGTTCACAATTTCTAGAGTTGAAGTAGATTTTACGAGTATATGCCTTCGGAATGAGTACTCGTATTTTTATCTACTACACATCAACGCAGTGAGTACAGTGACTCTCGAAAATTGTGTGATAGTTTTCACTATCCGCTTTGAAAGTGAGAATGTTTGGTAGGATCTAGAAGAAGATAAAGGGTTATTTATTTCAAGGTTGGCATGTCATATGGCATCTGTCAAATCCATCTGTCATCCATTGTGACATTTAGTTAGTTCTTGCTTTGGCATTTTACAATATGGATCGTTTAACCACTGTTGAACGCACTAAAATTGTTGCATCTTACTACAAAAATAACAGTTCTGTAATATCTATGCATCTGTAAGGTGGCGGCGATTTTTCGAGCAAAATCGTCTTCAACGATGAGGCCAATTTCTGGCTCGGCGATTACGTAAATATACAAAATTGCAGAATTTGGGGTTCTGAGAATCCAAATGTGATCGTTGCATTCACCACGGGTTACAGTTTAGTGCGAATTTTTTTTGAAGACGATGAAGGCCCCACTGTTGCCGTGAATTCGCCGCGCTATGGTCAAATGATAACCAATTTTTTTTTTTTTTGTCTGAGATCCAAGACATTGATGTGAAGCAGTATGTGGTTCGAACAGGACGGCGCTACGTGCAACAAAACACAGGAAAAATATTGGTTCTATTGCACGGAAAGTCCCCCGGTCGTTTCATATCAGGATTTGGCGACATAAGTCGGACACCAAGATCATGTGATCTGAACCCATTGGATTTCTTTTTGTGGGGCTATGCTAAAGATCATGTCTATGCAGATAATCGACAACACCAGGAGCCTGCTGACCATAGAATGCGCAGAACATATGACGATTGGGTGTTAGAAAATCAATAAATTGACGCCGATGTTTCGTTTCAGGGATGTCATCAATTAGCAACATCAATTGGCCTCCAAGATCGTGTGATCTGACCCCGTTGGATTTCTTTTTTTTTTAGGACTATGTTAAAGATCGTATATATTCTGATAATCCACAAACTTTAGAGTACTTAAAAACCACCATCCGTGAAGTTATGGCCGCAATTCAGCCAGAAATGTGCCGAAAAGTAATCAAAAATTACCTCGCAAGAATCGAAGTTTGCAAAAACTCCCGTGGCGGCCATTTAACCGATGTATACTTCATTTCAAGACTGTGACAGTCCAATTCCAAACTGACGACATGTTGTCATCGTAAAGCGCTTTTAAAATTATTAACATCCGCAATGAGATTCCTAACCATGGTATTTTGTAAAAGAGCATACTTATGTCTACTGGGCCAAAACAGCTTTGAAAGCCATATGCTGGTTAGCTTAATTAATTTAGGGTGCGTCTGAGAAAACATTGCATCTTAGGTCGTTGGATCTCTGGCTCTCTGAGTTGGCAGAAATAAATTTGGAAGTCCATATAATATAGGGTGACAAGATAAGAAATCTGAATAAAACAACAACGGTATGAGATATCAAATTGATTCTGGATTTATTTTGAAGTTACATTCATGCCATTACATTATGTGTGGAATAGAACTTCATTTAAATGGCCGCCTCGGCTTCGCTGGCAGTGTTTCAAGCGGTCGGTCCAATTTTTGATGCCGGCAATAGCGCCTCGAATGTTGGCCTCGAGCTCGTCCAAAATGGTTGGTTTGTTAGCGTAGACTAAGGACTTGATGTAGCCCCAGAGAAAATAATCGAGGGGTGTCAAGTCGATGAACGCTCACCGAGAGATGACCCAGTCGATAAATTTCTCCTTCACCACTTCGAGCGCTGCATCGCTTGTATGGCATGTAGCGCCGTCTTGTTGGAACCACAGCTCGAATATATCGATGTTAACATCGCTCTATACCTCATTTCGAAAGAAATAAGGTCCGATGATGTCGCCGTGCCATAAACCGCACCAAACTATCAATCTTTGCGGATGCACTGATACTTGGTCGAACACTTGTGGATTGTGGTAGCTCCAATAACGGCAATGTTGCTTGTTGACATAGCCGCTGAGCCAAATATGGGCCTCGTCCGAGAAGATGATTTTTTGGCCAAAATTCGGATCAACGGCTAACATTTCCAGCGCACAATTAGCGAACTCACCGCATTGTCTATAGTCATCCGGCTTCAATTCTTGCGTCAGCACAATCCCGAGGGCCCGAGTAGGCCCGAATCCAACCGCAAAATAAGCCTGGTTGACTCTCTGGCGATGCAAGCTGATCAGCGAAGAATCGACATTTCTGGGTCTTCTTCACTTCGTAGTTAGTGTTAGTGGTAGTGGCCGTTTCCTCTTATTCCATACGGCCACAAATTGCGACAGAGGACAGCTGTAGCAATAACACAATGAATTCTTAAAGCCCCTGTTAGGGTATTTAAGTTTTTTTTTTTTTTTTTACAGACTTCTCTCAGTAAAGGCGAACCATGGCGCCTCATGATGTCTACAGTATCGGCCCATCTGTTAAACTTATAAAATTAATCACGACTACTTCAAGGAATCCATAGCAAGGAATGGTTGTATCTCACCGAGCTACAAGGGGATGGATCAATGAATAGCACCTGTTCTTTGTCGATGTCGATCATGTTAAGGCACTTTGATTTCATCAGTGACATAAAAGTGAGATACACCTTCTAATATTAAAAGTCGCTCATTAGAGCTGCTACTTTGGGCCATGCCTGGTTTATTCGTCTGACTATGTTGCCGCTGTATGGTAAAGTTCTTTGATGATTATGATTTTGAGTTGTTCTTTAAAAAACTGATCTCATAATTGAAGCTTCCAATGTTGTGAAACCAACTAAACTATACCTATAGTTCGGTAACTAAAGCTTTCACCATCTTGAAAGAATCTTGATTGTATCTACAGTTAGCTAGGTTACTAAATGGCAATGAATTCGGACTGACAAGACCGAAACTACCCGAATAATATATCGGTCTTGTGGATGAGGCAAGGGTCGAGTCTTTATTTCAATCTTTCTTGATAGTAATTCTGGAGAAATAGTTTTTGTCAGCACTGAAATGCAGGATAGCACAGTGTTTTTTCTCAAAGATCTGAAGGAGGTAGACTTGCTAGTTTGGAAAGCTTTGAAGTCTTAAAACACCGGGATTTTAAGGCTTTTTCGCCTGACCAAACAAACTATCTACCAAGCAATGTCATAGCGTTTCCTCCTCGTGCTAAATTTTGAATATTGTATGGACTATTCTGAACACTTTTTTGGAAGCACATTCCATTCTACCCCCAATCCCTCCAAATTTGAGAACTTTTAACATACCCGCTGACTGTCAAAATGAATGGGCAACGAAGTTAGTTTTTTCTTTAAGTATGTTGACCATTGGAAGAATGACAATTAACGTGCTTAGCGTTATTGGAGGATCATCCTCCGTTCCGTTTTTAGAAATCTTATAATTTAGAAAATGTAAAAAAAATTGCAAAGGATGTGAGTGGTAACCCTGTTAGAGAATGGCTTTTTCCATCAATTCTCAGTGACAATGAAAAGGAATAAAAGAGAAAGAAGCTATCTAACCGGAACAAGACATCAGATAGTAGCTTAAGTACTAATATTGTCCTTCGTCTGATTATAGTGTAAGCTTCGGCTTACAATGAAATTTCGGGACAATCCAGCTCCGTCCCTGGCAATCGCAGAGGCATTTATATCTTGAACCGTCTACTGAACAAGACAATGGTCAGGGATTAAGCCCCCCAACGCCGAAATGGAACATAAAAAGATTCTGAACGCTTCGGAGATAAAATTTAGGTAATCCTTCGACAAAGTCTGTACTTATATTTGTCTATGACTAGATATTAAGGAGTGGTATTTTTTTGTGGTATTTTACACAAGAAGAAGGCTTTCTATTTGTCTAGATTGGTGGCTTTATCAATCGAAATGAAATAAAATCTGCTTGCCTTTGCAATTAATTTGCGCAGAATAAACAAATCGTATCGGTTGGCAATATATAAATCCATCCACAGTTTGCATTTCATCTACTGCTTGCCTACACACTCTTCCCACCGCACAACACAATATTGCTTTATGCATCACTTCTCATTTTTAATTAAAATTTTCTGGGATGTACATATGTACAATATATTCGATGTTTTCCAATTAAATCACAAAATCTGTTTTCTTGTATCGAATCAAAAATTACACACCACCAAAATGCGCAATATATTGCCACAACCACCACCGCATTTCACCGCCCATCTAATCCAGTGACTAGAATAACAATAAAGGACCCATGTGTCATGCTGATGCTACTGCTGTTGTGAGAATGGATCCATAACGCACCAGAGAGTCAATTTGCAAAACAATAAAATTCAATAAACCAACCAACCAACAAACAATCCGACGATGTCATAAATAATCAAATCCTCAATTATTTCGATCCGATCCACTGGATACCAACCAGCCCCTTCTCAATTCGTCGTCGTCGTCGTCGTCGTCGTCACATTTCCATAAGGACTGACTCTGTACCACACACTCACTCATCACTCGTACTCGTATATTGATGTCGATTGCTCACTTGTGCGTTGAACTTAAATAAAATGCGGACGTACAGACAACGCATCGTATACAAGGAGCACACAAGTAGCGCACACAAACCTCATATCATATGCCCATTGAAGCCTTGTGAAATCATTGGAGAAGGGTAACCATGAGAGGCGTTCATCTAATTCGCAATAAAACCAAAAACTCTAGACAAGGAGATACCAAGATACGTTATCAGTCGGATGTATTGCAATAATTCAAAAGTTTACAACAATCTTAGCATGAAAATCGTCCGACTACAGATGAATCCTTTTTTCCCTCATTTTCCTATTTGATGTCGTTCGTTGGTATGTGTCTTTCAGTTGTTTGGCTCAACTTTCCCTTTTTGTCTCTGTCCTCGTATATGCATATCGGGAAAATAAATCAATATGAACGCATCCCTACTTGACGCCACCGACTCATCCTTACATTCAGGATATCTCTTTGTCCGACTGCATACAGCGTGCTACTTATAGGATACGGAAGCAATTGGTTACCCTTGGCCGTTTCTGTACCTACATCCTACCGTGCAATTCTAATGTTTGCGGTGGTAGTGAGCCTACAAAGAGTTTATATTATTATGTTTCAGGATATACAGCATATGGACTTGTAAATTTGCTTTAAAGTATTTTCAAGCATTTTGCACATGAATACAGTGGTGCTCAAGAGTTTTCTGTCACATTTTCAGATGTTTGCTGAAACTTTATTCCTGGCCTATTGAGAGAAAAATGAAATTGGGTCTTCAACCTTTGCATACTCTATTTTTGAATGTTTTACCTATCGATCGCCATGCTCTCCGACATGTTCAAGCTGAGAGCTACCGCAGGACTTTTCGCTAATTCTCTTTTTTTTTTCTTGCTGTTTATGTACAAAGAAACGTTCAGAGTCTTGATTTGACCTTCTGAACATGTATATGGATGAATGCTTTGCATCAAGTAAGTTTGGCTTGCGGTTTGACCGTCTGAAGACTGAATAAAGGGTTGAAGTGCTGTATGACCTTGTTTTCTGTAGAGGCCAGAGAGACAGTAAGCTCCTGTCGTCTATCTATTAGGCTTGCAGGCAGATTATTTGATTGCGAATCATTCCACCGAATTTTCTAGAAGATAGTATCGAGTTTCTAGCTATTCGTCCGAAAGTCGCGCCAATTGTTATCCTTGGGTCATGGTCAGAGCCGAAGACTCCAGCTCGAGTCCCGTTATCTGTCCATCCATTCACCATTTTATGGCAAACCTACCTTTCGGCAACAAATTTTTTGGGTCATTGAATATAGGGTCACCTCTATAGCTGGCACCTACAATTGTATGTGGGATAGGTTTGTTGCATCATCCTCAGAAAGTTTATGACATTTTTTGAGTCTTAGACCTGGCTTAGAATTTTTATTTATTTTTTCATTGCTTAGCAGAAGCATTACCTATCTATCTACCTTTAGCTCTCATGATCGCTGCAAACCGGCGGTTCATAGTTTCCCAGGTGTGGTTGTATTTCATTTGGAGAAAAACATCTGAAGATTATTACACGTTCAGCTTTCGGGGGCAACATTCGGAGATATTGACCGCTGAGCCTAGTTCCTTCTGCAGGAGCTGTAACTTGAACTCTGGCTCATTGGAGAACATGACGCTATTCCACATCACTTGAGTCTAAGAAAGGTTTGTTGTGGAAAATCTGGCTTCTGTACTGGTTTAAGTAGCACGCAGTCCATCTTTTACCAGTCTTCTTCTCACTAAGCTTGCCGAAATTATTTTTCCTGTTCGCTGAAGTTTTGAATTATAGCCGACGGCTTTGGAGAAGCAAAAAGCGATCTTCCACCGACGTTACTTTTTTTGGCCTACCAGAATTGTTCTTCCTATTGGTGCTCCCGGTCTCCTGAAATTTGTTTAAATTCTATACAACAGTTTGTTGAGGCGCATTCAACTTTTCGGCCATATTCGATTCAAACTGCTGAATTTCGACTACTGTCAATCGGATGGATCTCAAATGCGGTAGAAGTTTTTTCCTAAACAAATTTTTCGCTGTTGTATTAGTTGGATTGATGCGTCAACGCGTTTCTCTTGTTTCTTTGAGTCCCGTTTGTCTAATGTGGTAGAGCGCCCAATCGTATGTGTACGCGTTTCTATTATTTCGTTAATTAAAAATATGATAGGATCCCACCGGTGATAGCATCTCACCGGTTTGTCACACATCTAGGCTTTGCCAGGGTCCTCTTAATGACTTCGTTTGAAGTAGGCTCCAATCGCTGCATATTTGATGTTCTGGGTTTAATTAGAGTTCCTCAACTCCTGAAAATGCCTGCCGCTAATTTGTTACTATGTGACTGATATAAATGGTCACCAGCTCTTAAATGGAAAACAAGTAACTTTATTAATTAAGTAATTCTCATTATATCCACACTACTATATTCACCAACCTTTTAAGTCAATTTCAATAAACTCTTCTCCAACTACTTACTGCTATGTACCGACTTTCTTCTATTACTTTGCCCTCAATTGTCATTTGACCTGCTGAATTTCAATTGTAAATGTCACTATCTCTATCACTTCACCTGCACAAACAAATTTTGTATCTTTTTCCAACGACAAAAACACGAGAAGTGCAAAAAAAAAAAGGACATTCACCGACTAACGACAACTATACGAAATTTCAATTTAGTTCAGGTTCAGACGTTCTAACTGCACTCATGATCCGTTAAAAAGTTACCTTTACCTCACCCGCATCGACTGTACCACCAACAACAACTGCAGTGGTACTAACTTCAGCCAAAAACATTCCAAAGCTGCACATCTTTCTCTCTAGGAGCGCCGCTTCTTCCTCTCGAGCACTGGGTATATCCTGCTTGAAGAGCAATTTGGCCCCAGTTGTTCAGCCGTTACACGGGCGGAAAGAAAAAAAAAAAAAAAAAAAAACACAACAACAACTGACACTAACAGAAAATAGTAATAAAGAATTGACAGTCAGATTGTACTAAACATGTTCAGAAAACAAAAATAATCTCATTCCTTTCGGAATTACCTACACTCCCACCTCAATGCTTCGAATACAGGAGCTCGTTTTCATTCCCAGGAAGTACTAGCTAGAGGCAATTGTAGCTAGTAATGTAGTAGTAGCAGTCAAGACAGCGAACGAGTTGAATAAATAATAAATTATTCATAAAGGAATTACGGCTGCAGGATGAATGTCTTTCCAAGGGATAGGGATGATTCTTTCGCCTGCCGCTGCTACCACATAGCCACAACGAGCATCAACATTAAATTCGATCCTGGTGGTTGTGCCATTAAAACGGTTATGTTGAACTTTCCTGCTTTGTAATGTTCCCTTTTAGCGCTCAGTTGTTGCTGTTACTGAATGAATTTTTCTCTATCTCTGTCAGTCTCAATTCTCACAACGACTTTCGCGGACAACAAGGATGAAGTGCAATTTTACGGGAATCGGAATATCTTCCAGAGATAAAAAAAAAATCCCTTAATTTTAGATTAAGCAATTACAGTGAATGGTTGATGGGGTGGTATTAATATTGAATTTTGTTTCTACATGAAGGAGGAACTCTGTTTAGGGAAATTTTGCTGGAATTTTCAATTTCATAAGCGATTTAGCAGAAGATTGCTATGTATAATGGAATACGTTATTTTGATAAACCAAAAATGAATGAACCAAAAAATACTTATGTATCTTTTATTTGATCTAGCTACATTTATGTATTTCTGTCATCATAAAGCATTGAAATATTTTCCGGTTACATCACCAAAATGGCTGATTACACGATTATTGAACTTAGTGCGCAAAATATGGATTGAATCCCTTATGAGTTTTTTATCAATGCTTCGGATGAGTTCTTAAAAAAGTTAGCTTCGGCATATGAGCTGGCACTGAAAAGAGGTATTGCAGATAAGTCCTTTGGTACGAGTATTCTGTTCCCAAGTTTTAAGAAGGGAGATGTGAATCAACCATGTAACTATAGAGGCATTTCATTCATGAACTGTATAGCTATCAGAATGGGTTGAAAAACACAATAAACTTAATGAATGCCAAGCTGGATTCCGCAAACATTACTCCACAGCAGATAATGTATACAATTTAACTGCCATAACAAGTTTATGCGTTTTTTGTTGATTTTAAGGCCGCGTTCGACAGAGTCTCAAGAAAGCACCTAATGTACAAACTACTTGAAATGGGAGTGTCTTCCAAAATAGTGAATCTTTTACAAGGTGTGTATAAAGAAACAAGCTCGGTAGTGTGGATTGGATCAGAACTTTTAAAACTCTTTCCGGAGTAAAACAAGGATGCCTGCTGTCTCCATTACTCTTTGCGATGTGTATAAATGATCTGCATGAACATCTGAGGGGAGGACTGTTTATAGGCCAGCTTAATATAAGGTTACGCAGACGACATCGTTATTCTGGCCGACGATATTAAGATCCTGCAGAGAAGAAGAAATGCTCAGGGGGTTCGTTCCCCAAAGTTCATTAACAATGCTCAAGGCCAGCTTCTTGTGGAAGACGACAAAATTCTCCACAGATGGCGACAGTATTGTGAAAGACTTCTGAACGAACAGTTTTCCCGGCTATACTTTCCAAGATCGGCTCCTAACCATGACGAAATATCCGACATTACTGTCAATGAAGTTAGGAATGCCGTCAAATACTCCAAAAAAAGAAAAGCGGTTGAGCCAGACGACATACCCTCTGAGTTCTGGAAAAAAGATGGGAGACGACATCGGGTCCAGATGGTTCATGATTCTTACTAGTATCTCCAAACTTATGAGCGATGATACAATGCCTAATCAGTGGAGGGAAAGTTATCTTCTTCCTTTGCACAAAGGGAAGGGTGATACGCGAAACTGCGATAACTACCGTTCTGTCAAGCTGATGTCACACACCATGAAAATCGTTGAACGGGTATTATTAGATGGCCGAATGCGGAAAATAATAAGACTATCTGATGACCAGTGCGGGTTTGTCTCGGGTAAATCAACAACAGATGCAATCCAAAGTATAAGGATCATAATGGAAAAACATCGTGATTCCTTAAAGCACTTGCATATGGTGTTGGTTGATTTTGGAAAAGCCTTTGATAGACAACCAAGAGATCTCTTATGGGTGGCGCTAAGACAACGAGGAGTTCCAGAAACCTACGTGCGCATGATCATGGACATGTATGAGGGAGCAAGGACAAGAGTAAGATGTCTCACAGGAGCCACCGAAGAGTTCCCAATCAAAGTCGGTGTACATCAGGGAAGCGTCCTTAGTCCTTTGCTATTTATTGCAGTCCTCGATTATCTGCTTGAAGGAAAAGTGACGGACCCCAAAGTGCATCAGTTATTCTTTGCTGACGATGGAGCTATCATAAGCGAAGATCAAATGGCCTTGCAACGAACACTTGATGTATGGGTGGATGTTTTGGAGGGAAATGGGTACCATATTAGTTCGAAAAAGACAGAGCATCTGTGCTGCCCGTTCTCTGATCCACACCGGCCTATTCCAGAAATTTACTTGAATGGAAAAGTGCTTCCCAAGTGTTAAAAGTTCAAATATCTGGGATCTATGATCAATAGCGAAGTAACTTGTGATGATGACATCAACCATCGCGTAAGCGTAGTGGCGGGAAAACTCCGCTATCTTCTGTGATCGAAAAATGCCCCCTAAGCTTAAAGGAAGACTCTACACCGCAGTTGTACGTCCGGCGCTCACATACGGTTCACAATGCTGGACAATGTACAAAAAGTATGAGGGCAAATTAACGGCAGCTGAGATGAAGATGCTTCGCATGACAGCAGGAGTAACGAAGATTGATAAAATAAGAAGTTCAAAGATTCGAGGAAGCCTTCATGTAAAAGAGCCCATCACAAGCAAGATAGAGCACGACCGGCTCAGTTGGTATTGTCATGTTCAAAGGAGAGATCCTTCGAACCCCGTCAAAAAGGCAATATCAATCAACGTTCCTACGCAATCGCGCAAAAAAGGCAGACTAAAAAACAACTGGATCACACAAATTTTGGCCTCAGTGACGAAGTGATCCGATACCGGGAAGTCTGCAGGTACTTTCTGAGGTCAAACCGGCAAACCCCACAAGCGGACCAGTAGGGATGCAGTAAAGTGGGAAGGTTGTGATCCTTCTACTCCGGATCATAACTTCGCCATAAGAAGAAGAAGAAGATATTAAGATCCTGCAGAGAATGATAAACAAACTAGAAACATATTGTGATAGCTTGGGCATGCCGCCTTTCCACAACCCACACCAAACAGTCACAATCTGAGGATGCAGTCGCTTCTCTACGACTACTTGATGATTTTTTTTTTAGCAAAATCAACGTCAATTTCGAGCTGCTTTAAAGCCCAAATACAGAAGCGATAATGAAGTGCAAGGGCGGATCCAAGATTTATTTCTGGGAGGGGCACAAAGGCCAGATAGGTAAAGAGTGTACCCCATAGTATTCTAATTGCTAGTGTTTTTTTCGACTGGCCTATTTTATCTGAATCGTGTTTGGGGGCGGCCCGTACCCCTGTGCCACCCCCCTGGATCCGCCCTTGACGAAGCGGGTGGTCATTTTGCTTTAATTTCTGAGTCGGTTATAAAGGGTTTTTCAGTAAGGACATAACTATTTTGTATTTTAATACAAACGCACTCTTAAACTTTTTTTTACGACCTGTCAATCTCAAAACGTCATTCATAATTTATGTTTTTATCGTAGTGAAGTTCACGAACGAGCAACGTTTGGTCGGTGGTCGTAACTTTAAGAGCGCTTACTCCAATTTTCGGTCGTAATAATCATCCCACCAGACAGGCTGTGCCTGCTATAGTGGGGATAAATTCGAGTCAACATATTCACTATTGAATGTTCCTGTGCCAGTGAAACAACGCACCGATCGAAGTACCGAAAATATCGCAGCCGTAAGTGTTTCAGTTCAAAATGAGCCAAATCAGTCGATTCCATGCCGTTCACAGGAATTGGGAATCCCTCAGTCCACATAATGGCGAATTTTGCGTAAAGATCTTGGCGTACACCCTTACAAGATGAAATTATCTCAAAAACTGAAGCCCCTTGATCATTTGAAGCGCCGAAACTTTTTCGATTGGGCTCTGCAAAAGTTTGAAGAAAATCCTGAATTTCATAGAAAAATCATCTTCAGCAATGAAGCTCAACCCTTTACCTTGGGAGAGAATAATCCGAGGTCTTTATGTATAATTTTCCTCAGACTTTAGTCGCATACTTTCGGCAACAGGTGTAATATTATCGGCTAAGCCCACATAATGACTACGAGGATAACTTGTGTTATCAATTAGCAGCGCCAATTTCACGAATTTTCTTCACAAACTCGCGTACGCAGGCATGGTTGCACTCACTTTGGAAATAAGTTTTCAACATTTCTCAACGTTGTTCAAGCGTGAGTCGAGTCGTTTCATACCGCAGAGATATGATACTGTGTTTCTGTCAATTTTTTGAGTGTGAAATAGCTGTCAGTGTCAAAATAACATTTAATTTGAAAATAAACCAGCAGATGGCCCACTTAAACAACAACAACCTAAATTTTCCTCAAATTGGGACGTTTTGAAGCTGTGAACGTGGGAATTACACATAAATTCGTACGCTTAATGAAAAGAAAAGTGTTTCTTCTAATAGCCATTGGAATTGGCGTATTTGGAAGCAATCTGCTTTGTCTTAAAAGGGTCCATCTATAGTCGTACATATGTACATTTGGAGATGTTGCTCATGGGTGTCGTTAAACATCAACCAAAACTAGCTGCTCATTCTTATAGGCTTACCAGCACCTGGATAGCTGCTTGAAGAATGTGGAACACTAATCAATAAAAGGTGAAAGGAAAATCTACTATCGTTAGATCCACTCCAGTTACTCTGGTTCATCAGGGCAATTGGACATGAAGACGTGCTCAAAGTCGAGCATCTCATCGGCTAGAGATCCAAGTCGGGGAAGCACAATAGATCTACAAGATCGCAGTGCATTTACACCCCTAAAATCAATCTGCACTCTACAATCTATGGATGTTGTTCATGGAAGTCATGTCGATTTGCCACTGTATGGCTATGTATTGAAAAATGGCGGGAAGAAATGTCTGGAATAGAATTATCTACAATTCTAGGCACTAACTACAGGAGTGGCGCAAACTGAATTTATGGTTTGAATTCGTTATAACTTTTTTTATTTCAGAGTAAATTATATTTTTTTTTTATACAAATGGGGAATTTTATTGACCTACTCGTAAACTTGAAAGATTACGTCTCGCAAATGGTGCCCATATTTTGCTTCGCTCATTAGTGCTCTTTCCAACACATTTTCCATAATTTTTCGCAAAAATTTCAGGTATTATGGCACAGATTTCATTGCGAACATTGGTTTTTAGTTGGGAGATGGTCGTGGCTTATAGAAGTAGCCTTGTTCTTTCAAATTGCGGACAATTGCGGGTTATGGACAATGATACTCAAAATGCCCTGCCCACAATCGTGTTTAATATCGGACAACCTCTCTTTTATGACAGTCTACAGGATATTCATTGCAAATAACGATAACTTGGGTCTATGTGAAACAGATGCAATTATATCTTTCTGGAGGATATTTCTGCGATTTTAAACAAATGTTATCACAAAACTGTTGTTACAACTTTTCTTTAGCAGAAGGTAGGCCTAGTTTCCAAAATTTGTAACCGAAATTCACGGTTTCTAATGATATATTCACAATACGACTTAACTTAACCATCACCATAAATATGTAGCTTTAAAAAAGCTGTTTTTTTTATGAAAACGCCCCCAAAAAGTAGGCGTGACCATGAATAATGTATGGGCAACGTCTACATATTGTACCTAGACAATATTTTCAGTTTGTAGCAACTGTACGACATTTTTTTTAAAAAGTGGGCGTGTCTGTGGGCGTATTTTTTACCCTTTGGATTCTGGAAAGCTCATACACCGAATTTAATGTTCCTAGTTAAAAATTTAAGGCCTACAAAGTTTGGACATACGGACGGATGGGCGGGCTGACGGACATGGATACATACACGAGGGTAACTGTTACCATGAAACTTACAGATGGGATGAATTTCTTTGGTATATTTGTATTAAGCGGTATTCTCCCCTCACTGAAATACTGAAATATCCTTCTCCCATCGCATCTCAATGTGGACTAGAGAGGTGACCATTTTGTCTCCCGTCTGCAATAGTTTCTTCAGCCAAAAGTTGCCAGCAAAAAAAAACAAGAAAGTCACCCTGCATCAATTTCGCTTCGTGTATGCACCACAGGTATATGCTTGGATATAGTTATGCACCACAAGTATATACTTGGATATATTGACAAAACAGTTGCGCGACAAAAAAGGTCATTCGTCTATGGCCGATCTTATTACCCACCAGAGCTTAGCTTAAGACTGGACAGTGCTTGCAAGATATCGAAATATAAATTCTAGAGTCCAAAGAGCAGGAATCCCTGCGCCCTAAATAGTACTCAGCTTTATACTGACGTATATATGGAGTTCAGACTGAAATACAAGGTATTTTGTAAAGTGAGGGCTTACTATGTGCAGAAATATTTTTGGTTTGCACCAATGAGGACATTTAGCCTGTGTCCTCTCCTATCAATGTCTGACTCTCATAGAAAGCATTTGCCTTCTATCCAATACTGAAGTAGGTACTAAAAATTCATAACCAAGCCTAGTCCACTATCGTTAGCATTACATAAATCACAATGCAAAGGTGAAGTGATTCAGCCAATCCAGTTCGCTAACAATGTGTCATCTCTTGAGGCGTCCTTCATAAAATTTATACACATTCCACCAATTTGTCATAAATCCCCCCACGCTGTACTAACTTCCCTATTTCCTTCACTAAAACTTAACACCACAACTAAATATGCCATTTTCATTCATTAACACTCCGACATCGAAAAAGGACGAGGAAGAAAAAAAAAATGGAATATTCTGGCGTTATTCCACATTCCGCCTTCTCGCCATTTACGGGCGCACAAATCTCCATAAATTATTGCACACACCACTACACGTGTAGTGCGAGTGTTAAATATAGCCAAACGTTCATTATTCATAGCGGAGCATGTGTCACGTAAGTGATTTGTGTGAAGTGCCCAAAAAACATGACGCTCAATACTCGCTGCACTTGCTGTGGCGCTGCAGCCATTTAAATACACTTCCCATGACTGTTCCATAGGACCTTTCATCAGGAGCTAATAATTAAGAGGTTAATATTGCGCCTCGCAAGTTGGACCGAAAATGCAATGACTTGGATGGTACTGCTACTCGTATATCGAGAAGGAAATATCCTGTGCGCGTCCAAGATTTATGAGTTTTCACGTTCAGGTGATGAGCTAGTGACCACCCAGTTTCGCTGTCGTTGTCCTTGTCACGGGTGTCATGTTGTTCTTGGCGTACTCGTACGTACGTGTAGATGCATTCATTTTATTATTATCGATCGCGAATGGGTTCATTAAGGTTCAGTAGTTAAAGAAGTGCTTTTCAAGTGGGTGTGGGCGAAATTGCTCAATTTCTCTAGAAAGAAGGATGGCAGGAGTACAGGCTCATAAAACAAAAAAACACTTTGATGTGAACCACTGAAATTAGGAGGCCGATAACAACTGTATTCGTACGAAAATGAAAAACTCATTTCCTATGGTTTTTCTTTTTCTGTTTTCCAATCTACTATTGTTAGGAAAATACTCATTTCTTGTCGTCGCGTGTTCCAAGTCATAAAAACAAAAAGGATTTTCATTTTTTCCGTTCTTGTTCGCAGTTCCTATCATTTGGATTTTTTTTTTTTTTTTTTGTCGTCGTGTCGTCGTCGTTTACCTGTCCTAAATGTAAAAAACCCGAACCAATGGGATTAGCCTTTACCTAACTTGATTAAGAGAGAAAGCTACGCTCCTCAAACCTATCTTCTGCCCTACCCTAAGGGGCCAGGAACATGAAAATGAAAAGAAAAATTATTTTATATCCTTTTTTCTTCTTCTTGTGTTCGACTGTTTGTCACGCGACTTTCATTTCGATTCCGATGAAAATCTCCCTCGATAAAAATAATTCAACAACGATCAACGAAAGGGTAATTTTGTGCTCAGGGTAGATGGGCTGGGTGAGTGCGACAGGACAGAGAGTTGGAACCGTTGACAGAGGAGGATTTTGATTTATGCAATATTCGCATTCCGATTTGTTTATTGTCTTTTAATCTTTGCTTGTTAATAAATTATTCGTTCGCTAATCGAGGGAAATTATTGTAACGTTACCGAAAATTATTTTTGTTATCGTTATGGGCGGTTGGTGTGATGATTGTGGAGGCGGGGATCGGGCTTACTTATCGTTGTTTTTGTTTTAGTTTTTTGTTTTTTTTTTTGTTTTGTTCAGTGTTTGCAAAACTGCCTGGGCAAACGGAAGGGGGAGGTAATTAATTTGAGTTGTTGTTCGGCGTGTTCGATGAATTTTTATTACGGCACAAGGACATTAATTGATGATTTGGATTGATGAGCGATAGGATAGTTATTGGTTTTCATTTTGGTTTGCTTAGAAGAAAGTGCGGAAAAGTTCGCGGAAGCAGTTAAAGTAATCAACGAGGTTAACAAAATACTAAAACAACCGAAATATCGATTTGGGGTATTTTGCACGCAAGTTGATGATGTGATTTCATCGATTTAGAAAAAAAAAAAAAAAAACGTATATCAGAAGGTACGATTGGAATAGTGTTCAACAAAATTTTTGTTTATAATGAAATGACGATATAAAATACTTTTCAGAAGTCCTATTATAGTTTTAACTACACTCACCGGCACAATAAGGGGAATACAGAAAAAAAAAGTTCGAGGCGCCACATGGCGATTTAGACTACGAATCATCTAAAAAAAATACGAGTTAGAAAGCAAACTATAAAAAGCAGATTTGGGGATTCATCTCAACTGAAAGTATAGCATTTTGCTCGCGAATACCTTCCATGAAATCTGGATCAATGGAATAAAGTTTAGTAATGCTGTGTGAACTCGCGGAAATGCGGAAAGACTATACAGATGTCGATGTGATCAGTTTGTCCAGTGTAATATTGTACTATACGCCCTTGGTCATACATGAAAAGCACCGTTGAATCTGAAAAATTCAATCCGTATAAATAAAAAAAAGCAATTAGTATGTAGGTGAACATTTCTTTTTGATATTTTGATATTTAATTGATCCTCCATTGGCCTGTATCACTGCAAGCACCCTATGAGGCATGCTAGCAGCTAAATTAAAACATTCTTCCGAGATGATTTTGTCCCCTTCTCGTCGTATAGCGCTTGTCAGGCCTACTCGTACTAAGGTTGTCGGATTATTGTTCTTTTTTTTAGAAGCGCTCACAGGCCCCTCCAAGACCTGAATATTTGATTTGAAAACCATTCTAAATTCACGAAAACTCCTTAATGACCGGCAGTATGGTTTTCGTAGTAACAGCTCCATTGGTGATTTGATGGCATATCTCACCGAGAAGTGGAACCAATCTCTCCATCACTTCGGCGAAACTAAGATGGTTGCGCTTGATATTTCAAAGGCATTTGACAGAGTTTGGCATCAGGCTCTTTTGTCAAAAAATGCGTGCATATGGCGTCGATGAGTCTCTGCTTCAATGGATTAGAAATTACCTTTCGGGGCGTTCAATACAAGTTGTTTTGGACGGCTTCAAGTCTGCAATTCACCACATAAATGCTGGTGTTCCCCAAGGCTCCGTTTTGTCTCCGACTCTCTTTCTTAGTTTTATAAATGGTCTCTTGTCTGCAACTTCTAATCCAATCCATTCCTTTGCTGATGACAGTACCCTCAGTTTCCTAACTCACGTTCTTGCTCTTCGGCCGTAGAAGAGGAATGGCAACGTGTGTTAAACACATTAAATTCCGACCTGGACATCATAATCAAATGGGGTTCAACGAACAGAGTGTAATTTAATGCTCCCAAAACACAATGCTGTGTTCTGTCTCTCAAGTGAAACAAAAAATTTCACCCGCAGTACGCGTCATGCTTCGAATGCGCATCAGTTCACCCTTAAGCCCAACTTCGGTCGTACTGTCAAATATAGAGATTCGTTTATAAGCCGAACGACACGAATGTGGAATGATCTACCAGGCTCTGTATTTTCCCATCACTACAACCTTCAAACATTTAAAGCCAACGTGCACACGCTCCTCCCCTGTTCCTCTTTCCCCTTTTCCTAAACGCCCGTGCCCTGTAACAGTTTAAGGGTATTCATATCCCCTTCGGCGAGCGCATATTATAAAAAAAAAAATCCATAGTTTTTCGGGATTTATACCTTGGAGCATTATATTGCTGAGAAATTATCCTTCGGTGAGACCTGTTGCCAAATATTTTACGATAGGATGCCTTTAAGGACGTCACGTGAGTAGCTCTCCTATGCCACCTGCCGCCATGCAGCCCCACACCATGCAACTACCACCACCAAACTTGACTGGGTTGGTACTTTTCCTTCATCCTGCGAAAGTAGACTGCGTCAGGAGTCCCGAAAATCTGTAAAGACACATTTTGATTTAGTGTTCAGTTCGGACCCACTTTTATTATAAAAATGTTCAATGTTTTCGTAAATACGCTTTTGATTTCGACTCAAGACGTTGTTTCTTGTTATCCTCAGAAAGCTATGTTTTTTCTGGCCTTGCAACCTCTAAAGCCGGCTTCTATTAGCCTTATTCTAACCGTTCTCACAGATTGCGTAACATTTTGGCGTTCCTGAAGCGAAGCAGCTAGTTCAGAAGAGGTTTTCTGACGATTTTTTAAAGACTCCCGGACAAAAATCCGATCTTCATGAGACGAAGACATTATGTACTCTTCAGTCTTCTTGTAAGGCTTTGAGGCATATTGAATGGTTGGACACGAATTAGTAAGTTTTTGAAATTTTTTGCTAGGACATGCCTTCAGAGGCCAAAAGGACAATTTGGGCTCTTTTAGCTTCACTTGATTGGTGTCTTCTTGGCTTAGACATCTTTAGGTTGATTACTCTTACTATTTAAAAACAAAAAAAACTATGCATGTTAATAATAAGATATCCGCAAAAAACTGGTATACACACTTTCACTACTATTTTCGAAATAATACCAATTTTACCTCACACAAAAAATTCATAGTTGAAAGCCCTTCCTGGGAAGTCAAAAATATTCACCTGCCTGCAGTAGTTTTTTATAAAACGTATTGTATAGAGGGTGCTTTTCATTTGTGGCTAAGTCTGTATATGGACGGGGCTATATAATGGTCTGGGGTGGGACATACATATTTGGGAGTTCGCACAGAGTTGATCATTATCGACGGCGGTTCTTTAACATCAGAAACTTAAATTAGGGACATCGTAGAAGATGGAGAAAATTGTATTCCTATGCAGAACAAGAGTTCTTTCACTGCTTTTTGTGTTCCCCGTCGATAGATTCCAGATCTAAATAATTTGGTTGCATGCTAGACAGTTTTGAAATGACAATAGAAACATTTCTCGAATTATACTCATGCACTGGAGGTCCAAACTAGCCACCATTGCTGTCATTACACCCATCTGCATATGCTTGGTCTGGTATTAATTAATACAACCAATGCCATTAGAATCGCAGCTATCAAAACGAAACTTTCACTTACACCTATATACTTACAAAATAAAGAAACAGGAGCATAAAGTAAATAAAGTAAATAAAAAAAGGTAACCACCAAAAACTCTAAAGAAAATACTACCCCTTAGGAGAAAACTGGGCATAAAGAGTAGAGAAAGAGGAGAATTTTGTCGTATGAAGCCTCCATTGTCTAGCCAATAAGTCTTCCAAACCACGGCAGTTCTTTCTAAGCGGAAGTTCTAGCCATTGTCGAGGCTTTCCAAGAACCATCTTAGTTAACATGAAAAGTTACCGACATTTATATAGATAACCAAGAGGATCAATGCCATTTCATTCACAGTAACTATGTTATCAAACGATGTGGTAATGAGCTAAATTCCCTCAGCTCAAATCACAACGTCACAGATACTCTTTGGTCTCAGGATATAGGGATCTATATAGAAAAAGTTCTGAACTAGATTGTTATGGAATGCATGACCTGACCCCTATGGAAATCCTGAAATCTAACATATACGAGTACCTAAATTTTGAATAGCTTGCTGATGAAGGACGGAACTCACTCCTATAATTTAAAGGAGACCCTCTTGCCCTTAACAGACTACGCTAAAAGCTACTAAATACACATAACATGCCATCTCCTGCTGGCGGCTCACCAAGGTCTACTTTCTTTGTGAATTCCTAACAGAAGCAGAACTACGGCCCACGTTGAATACAATTTCAATGGCCTGAGCGAACTATCAGCAAAGCCACCGAAGGCTATATTAAAATGCCTTCAGGAAGACTTCAAACAATAATTGAGACCCTTTTTTCCATAGTTCTTAACGAAGAACACAAGAGATTCTTCTATACAGATCTGATGGCACGGTTCCCTGTGGAACCACCGGTTAGGTTTTGGTGGCTGTCTGCGCCTGTATACAGACACATTAAACCAAAAGTGGTGGCCGTGGTGTAGTGCTAACATCATCGCTTGTCACGCTACAGGTTCACGGTTCGAATCCTGATGTCAATAATCATATTTTTAATTTTGCATGAAATAAAAAAAAGTCAATCAAATGCGGAAACTTATGTCATCTCTACTGCGAAGGCATAACACTGGCAGTAGGGCGATCATATAGCTAAAATGCAACTTGATCGTGATGATGACATCTGGAGGACGGAAAAAAATACTGTGAATCATGAGCAACGACAAAAGCAAAAACAAACAAGCTTCCCAGTTATCTGGACAGCCATCCTTGGAGTTCTCTGAAACTTAATACCAGCTGAGTTTCAAACCAACTACACCAATCTGTCTTTCTCTCTGTCTATTCCCCTTTCCTCAAAACGCCCGTGTCCTAAAATTAGTATAAGGGTATTTAAAACCCCTTTCATACGTGCAAATTATAAAAAAAAGGTGATACCACAGGATCAAACGCTGTTCTAACTACGTAAAGAGCTAATTTAACCAGCAACGGCTTCTTATGAAGCCTAGGATTATTCTGACGTCAATATTCGCCAGGTCGCCGAGATCGTCGAAGAGAAGGACATGTACAAAAGGAAATGTAAAATTGTTTCCTCCTCTTTATTCCCGCAGCTCCTGCAGACATCGTTCGAAAAGAGACGCAGCACGATGTCGATGCTGATCTACTATCGTTTTAGCATTTTTGATCTAGCTACAGTCTGCGATTGGATTTGGTAATTGTATTTATAAATAAAATAAATAAATATATTGGCGCTAAGAGACCAATACAGAGCCTGGCCTAGTTTCTCACAGCCACTCCTGTGGTCTTCAGTATATAACTAAGTCGAAGGGATATCCGTATAGCGCCGTTGATGTTGTGACAGAACACTGCGTGATAGGTAATTACGCAGCACGTCTGGGGTTACCTCATAACGACTACTGTAGAAGCTGCAGGGACGTAGAGGAAATAGAATCCGTTCATCATCTTCTGTGTGATTGTCCAGTTCTGGCCACCACAAGAACCCGATATCATACTCCTTTTCAGAGCTGGATGAACTAGGTAGCATTGAGCTAAGAAAACTCCTGAGATTCATATGTTTATCTGGGTGGTTTAGCCTAGCGGTCGAAGATTAAAATTTGTAAGTTCCCAGGGTTCTAAATATTGGGCACAATGGACTCTTAGTGGTCTAAGTGAGCTGTTGACAATCCTGTCAACAAGGGCACCCAGTTACCTAACCTAACCTTGGGACCTACATACAACTGTAGGGCAATTTTTTCGATTGAGAGAACTTCTCATGATAATTTTTACTCTTGGATGTTTGTTAGAAATTCGCGAGAGGTGGGACCGTGAGAATTTTTTTTTTCTGGGATTCGAATCCTGAACCTCCCGCTCAGTGATCGTGCACTTAACGACTGAGCAACGACGCCCACGCTAATTATATCTAGCATTAGTAAATGTTTACATGTAGCGAGTGGTATAACTAAATTCTGCCTTTCCGGCAGAATTTGTAGAACCTTTCTGGCAAGCTCGCTAGCCTTGCCAGCAGAGAACTGGAGATTCAGAGAAGGCGATTCAAAGAAGACGAGAAGGCTGCTCCACTCACTCCAGTTTTGGTATCATCTGTGTAGAAGTGGTGTACGAGTAGTCGATGTTTTCATACGAGTACGTACAATTTTGCAGATAAAGGTTAGAGAGTGACAAGCTTGGCTTTTTAAGGCTGCCGAAAATGTCTAGGAGTAAAAGATGAGCTGCAATAGATTTTTCTAATGCGTTGTAGTAAATTGGCTTTCCAGTTGAGTTTTTTCTTTATCCAAAATAAGGTTCAAGAGTTTTGCTGGTGTCTATAAGACGAAGTTTACATTTCCGAGTAAATAGAACCAGTTCGGTTTCCCAAATCATTTTGTGTGACCCATTTGAAGAGCTAGAGCAGAGTTTGTCGATGAAGTTCCCTTGGAAGATGTTTCATCCTGTCCTATCCAAATAGATAGGACCTTCGATTTGATCTTAGTGAATCTACTAATTCAATGTAAAAAGTTGTAAATAACCCATTTTTATTTAAATATAATGCAAACACTTAAGCCAAGCTATATATGTAAATTAACAATAAGTACATTTGTCTGATTTTCGCATCCCTTCCAAAATAATTAACATAATTTTTTTTTTCATTATACAACTTAACTAACACCTAACCATTTTCCTCTTATATAGGTCAAATCAGCTACTAACAAACACAAAACCCATCTAATTCCACCGCGGATTAACTCATCACTATAGAAAAATATATACATATATATATATTTACTACTGTATAAATAAAAGCGCGCCTCATCCCTGCACATGCATCAAATTTCAGGTGAATCGGCTACGCGTAGATGAAGTGGATGCGGCTAATCGAACCAACATAATACGAGCCAATATAAATTCGTTATAAAAATAAATTAATTAATGCATGCTAATAAATATAATAGCAACATCAACATAACGTAACATAATGTTAAGTTCGCTAGAGGCATTAGCCGGTAAGATTTCACCTGGTTCAGGGAAAAGCAGTCCGTCCTCCAATAGCCAACAATCGCAATCGCCTCAGTCCCAGCTTCAAAATAGTCAACACCCGCAGCAACATCAGTCACAGCAGTCACAGCACCAGCCAGCATTGGCAGTGGCGGCACTGCAGCGTGGTGGTGGCCACTTTAATGCCTTGGATAGTAATTGCAACAAAATCTGCCACATAAGTCATAACATCCATCATCCCTATCACAAACAGCAGGATCATAGTAATTGTCTGAAGGAAAAGTAAGTTTTCTCAACAAAAAAAAAAAAAAAAAAAAACAAATATTTCTGTAGTTGTGTATCCTTTTTCGTTGTACGTTGATTTAGTTTTTATTTTTATTTTCTTCATGTTTGTCTGTCATTCTTTGCCATGGCATGTTGTCCTTTTTTATGTGGCCTGTGGATGGGTGGATAAGGCTTACAAGTTCATTTCGCAGATGCAGACACACATAAACATGAACCCACCACCATCAGCGCAACCGAACACAAATAACAAATTGAGGTTTAACTCAGGGGTTTTTCTACAGTCTGTTATTTTGTTTTGTTTGATGTTTTATATATCCTTTTTAACAATCCACAAATTGAAAACAGTCGAGGCGAAAAGTTTCGCACATTATGAGATTTTATGAAAGTTAATGAAATCATTTTTTTTTTTTTTTTTTTTTTAAGTACTAATATGTTTTATAGGAACTATTAAATTTTATTGTATTACCGTGATAGACTCACAGAGCCTTGTGTTGTTGATTGAATCCCAAAAAAGGGTGGGTTATCTGTTGGTTTCTTTTTAAAATTGCTATAAAAAAACGTTCCATTAAATTCTTATTACTTTATTGAAAAGAGTATACTTTCCGATTATTTATGGAAAATAATTTCATTTAAATGGCAGTAACCGATCCTGTCAACACATATTTTTGATGGTTCGGGGCCCTTTTTCACGAATAGTTCGATCAATATTATGCTAAGTGCCTGTATAGTTTTTGGATCGATCTTTAACGCCACCCAAAAAAAAAAAAGTCCTATGGCGTCAAATAGCAGCTCCACGGAGTTCCAAGTAACATCACCAAAACGACTGATTACACGATTTTTGAACTTAGTGCACAAAAGACCGATTGTTGGACTGGTTATATGGCACATAGCGTCATCTTGCTGGAACCGGAGATGGTCCAAGTTCATTTCCTCAGATTCTGGTCCAAAAAATTGTTGTTGCCATCTTCATCTTCGCCCAACACCAAACAGTCACACATTGTTGATACGGAAATTTTTTGCTTGTGAGCCGCCGAGGCGAAAATATGCCTCATCCGAAAAAATGTTTTTTTTTAGGTTAGGTTAGGTTAGGTTGGAGGGAAGTGCTCCTAAGTGCTTATCACGGGCGTTATACGGTCCATTGTGTTTCCCTTTTGTTATGTGGAACCTACATTTAAAACCTTTGTCTTGCGGTCGGTTCTGTTACAAACCAGCCTGCTCTCTTTATGAAGCCTATCACGTTCCTAAGTGGAACTTGTACGAGATCACTAGGTTCGCCAAAAAGCCTGTTTCCATATGACAGAGGCGACGGTTTCGAAGATTTAGGAAATCACATAACAAGTGTTAGATGGTTTCTGTCTCCTCTATATCTTCACAGCTCCTGTAGTGGTCGAACGTGTTGCCTAGTATAGCAGCCCTTTCCCTTATCACGCAGTGTCATGTTAGCGCTTTTTGTTCTGTGTGCATCCATTGTCGTCCATAAGCGGCGAGATATGACACAGTCGCTTCTGGCGGACCATGCGGTGTTAATCAGTTCTTGTCTATTTTCCTTTCTAATTCACCTATTAGAGCTTCTAATGATATCCGAGTATATTGAAGATCAAATGCTGATCACTTTTTAGCTAGTTCATCTGATGTCTCGTTTCCTTCTATATTACTAAGTCCAGGATCCCAGCAGGGAATTACGTCATGGGTGTTGCATATTCTCTTCTGTTGAGTGAGTTAGACGTTGTAAGGGAATAATCCGAGGACTTTATGCATAATCTCCTCAGAGTTTAGCAGTACACTTTCGGCTACTGGACGAAAACGAGGATAACTTGTGTTATCAACTGGCATGCCAATCTCACGAACTTTCTTCACAAACTTGCATACTCCAACGTTCTTCAAGCGTGTACCACAGTGTGTACCACGGAGATATAATACTGTGTTTCTGACAATTTTTTAAGTGCGAAAGAGCTGTCAGTGTCAACATAACCTGTAATTTAAAAATAAAGTAGCAGAGGGCCCACCCGTTATATTACGATATGAATCTAGGTTTAGTGGCTTTAACCTTCACATGAACAGAGGAATACACAAGTAGCTTATAGTAAAATTACTTTTGCTGGGCAAACTTTACTAACAACATCCAAAGATACTGTTTATAGGTCTAAACAACACAAAACTCGTTTCACCAAATATTTGTGTTATGGTACTCGTAGTTCTTCCTCAAAACATAATTTTTGGCTCTTTCTTTGATTCGAAGCGTGATGAAGTAGAAATAACAGAACTGTACCATCAGGAAAAATAACTCCGACTAAAAGTAAAAGTCGGGCGTCGTGGCGTAGTGGCGTAGTGGTTAGTGTGTCGGATCACTACGCAAGAGGTTCCAAGTTCGAATCCCAGAAAACACCAAAAAGTTTTTTCACGATTCCACCTCTCGCGAACGTCTGACAAACATCCGAGAGTATTGTTGTCATGAGAAAGTTTCTCAAAACAAATTTCCGTTCGGATACGGCACTAAACTGTAGGTCCTTTCCATTCGTGTGAAAAATATAACGCACACAACGAGTGGTTGCGAGAAGCTAGGCCCTGGCACTTAAAGAGCTGTTGGGCCAAATGTTTTTTTTTTTTTTTTAAAGTAAAAGTCTAAATTTTTCTTTTCACTTTTTCAAAATTTTACTTTTGGTCTATCTACGCATTAGTAAAACCCACTTTTAGTTAAAATTTTAACTTTCTTCGTCAAACCCTGAAAACAGTTATTTGTAATGCGAAATATATGATTTGTATCTACCTGAGTGATACTGTTCACGTAAGTGAATTAAAAAAGAACCGTTCATGTGAAGGATAATAATAGTTATTTTCGAGGCCTTGATAACCTTGATTGTACTCGTATCAGCCATATTGAATACTACAGACGGGGAATGTGGTAAGAGAAAGTAAATGCAGCTACATGGCAGAGATAAAACTAGAACTGAACCGATAGCTTTGAGTCAAAATTGTTATGTTCCAAATATCAAAGACTTAAAATTTATGCATATACGGTAAGAAAATATGAATGAAAATGTCAATGTGTTTAAGTTCGGCAAAGGCAATACGTGTATTGGTACGGAGAGACAGGAGAATAAAATTGTATTCTGTAATTTAGTGACAGTTTCTATCTTAGTTTTGCACCAACCGGTGATTGCTTTGTTGTTTCATTAATTTACAAATTATAGTCCTATTCTTATTGTCTTGGACCTGATTCCTAAGCTAACATTGTGTGATGAGGAAGATTTTTGGAAGTGTTTGTAACTTCACCTGTTTTTCTGAAAATATGAATAGATTTTCTGCATATCAGACGAAGCTAACAGACCCAAATTTCAGCTAAATTCGTGCAGTGTTTCTTGATTTAGGCGCGACAATCCGATTGAAGGACGAAAAGTCGTGTAGAAAAAAACCTCAATTGGAAGTTCAAAATCGAAGAAAAGCAATTGTTCGACTTTCAGAATTAGTCACTAAGCTAGTTAGCTTTACTCGTTCCCCTATTTCGAAATCTCGAAATATTTGGTTGGGTACAATTGTAAATGCTTGTTGTCTAGCAGGCGCCTGCATCTTAACAGTGTGGCCCGCTTCGCGGGATTTACTTTTTTAAGGTTCTTTTCATCTTTGTGAGAAAAGAAAAGTTTTCGAAATTAATTGAAAGGCAGTTAACCTATCTTTCATTATTTCTTCGCTAATTGTACTGTCGAAGGCAGAGTGATTAGCTTTGTTGCACAAAAGAAGATCTGTCGAAAGAAAGCGTTTAAGGAAATGCTCCCTGTGTCAGTTCACGGACCGCGTTCGGTTGTCGGTTTTCATGTCGGAGCAGAGGCCGGATTCTTCAAATGTGAGTTTTACACGAATTTTAGTGTGCACTGAATAATTCCGATTCTGTAACCATGAATATGAGTTTCATTTGACAATCAAAACTCAACGCCTTGTTGAACCTCCCCCCCTCCTTGATATTTATATCATGAGGTGTACACTCAGAGCCATCTTCTGTTTAAAAAGAAGTGGTTTCTGGTACGATTCGCAATTGAGTTTTGTTAACGTTGCGCGGCGATTATCCTACGACCCCTGTCTCATGGATATGCCGTCCGTCTGATGCAATGACACCTGAATTACGGCTGCGGTGCAAATTTGAAGTCAACTTTCCCCATGTTCAGGATTGGCTTTGGCCAGAGTCTGAGCCAGGAAAGGAATGTAGTCGCATTTTCACGGACGGCTCTAAAACTGGACAGGGATCTGGTGCTGGTGTGTTCGTGAAATGCGACAACATTAGGCTTCACTTCTCATTGGGAAAACACACATCTGTCTTCCAGGCAGAAATATGCTATCCTAATGGCAGCGGACTATATTGTGAAGAATAGGTGGAAGGTTCGAAGTATCTGCGGTTCGAAGTATCTACAGTCAGGCTGCGCTTAAGGCCTTGCTAAATCCTTTAACTACTTTCAAAATAGTTCGAGAATGCGAAACGTCATTGAATTCGGTTGGTAGGCTGAACTCACACAATGGGATAACAGGAAACGCGATCTCTGACGAGCTTGATAGACAAGGCTCAGAAGAGAATTTCTCTGGACCTGAACCAACGTTGGGTTTGCCAGCGTCCTCGGTTAGGGCTTCCATTGACGACTGGGTTTTCAGTGAACACAATCGAAGGTGGCATGACTCTCCAGGATGCAGACAGACTAAACGAATGGTCCCCGTCGTCTGTAGGAAATCCGCGGCTTTTTTCCTATCTCTTACGGGTCACTTCGCCTTTGCCAAGCACATCCATGTGCTAGGTTTGAGCGCTACCCCTGTCTGCGACTCCTGTGGAGGGGGCGATGAAACTGCGGAACACTTCCTATGTGATTGTCCTGCCTTTGCTCTCGATCAGGTGGTGGATTTTCGGTGCTGATGACCTAAGCTCTTTATCACTGAAGCGTCTACTCATCTTTTTACAAAAGACGAAAAAAACAGAAACACATTAAAATAGGGTTCTCTGCTTGGTTGTACAATGGACCTGTTTTTGAGTGCTGCAGTAGGGTGTACGCGCCCCGACAAAAAAAAAGAAGATATTTCTTTCGAATTTTGACTACAAAATTACCTCGTCGCATGTCTGATTTCTGTTTCTAGAGCTGTGCTTAAAATATATTGACTACAAGTCTGTAGCCTTTTTCTGGAGTGAACCAGTTTTCCTCCATTAATCGGAATGTCTTATAGTTGTGATGGCATGAGCTTGATGATAAGCTCGTCCTTATGCCTGTCGGTGAGAGGCAGTGCTAGTATGGCTAACACTATCTACGAATCGATTTAACCATTATTCGCGATAGGTGACAAATTCAAGTGATGTCTTATTACCGCTGTCAATTCATCTGGCGCCATCGATATTGTAATCCTCATTAGAATCCCAACTTTTAGGATCTCATTTGTCAACAGTAGTAAATTTTCTATTGTCATCTGGTTCTCTTCGAATGGTTTCCCTTGTCCTTGTAGATTTTTTGAAAATATTTTTACGTGGAAAATTCCACATAGAATAGATTTGATTTTAGACACCATCTGAGCTACCCCTGGACATTTTCATCCTTAATCTATTCTCCAACACCATACGAGTATATCCTCTGCATCAGATTGCTCTGAGCAGGAACAAAGATACTTGACAAACCTACACGATTTAAGAAAAACTTAAAAAAGTCATCAAGTCAGGTAGGTGCTCGCATAAAAATTACAACGCTTTAATTATGTGAAATAAAATTTGTAAGATAATAAATTTTAAAACCAAACTCGGCCGTAAAAATGTGTACGTGTTCCTTTTCTTTTTTTATAGACGAATGGTTTAAAACTTTTTCCCAGGAGTGTATACGTTTCATCGTTTACTCTGTCTATCTGCTGTTTGGGTGGTTTTGTCTTTATGGCTCATTAAATTTTGTTTCAAGTATTCAACGTCCGGGCGCGCACAAACACATCTATATACATACTCGTACACACATTGTGTCATACACGTGTACACTGTCTGGAGTGGTGGGTGCAGCAACAATTCTAAGGGATGATAGAAAAGGATAACCCAGTATGACGGGGTGACATCATCACAGCTTTAATTGTGGCAATTTATTTGGAAATTAAAACAAGTGTTAGATAACGGTTAGGGATGGAACACAAGTGATGTAGTGGGGTTCATTTACGCACAGGACATAAAGTTTATCCTCACGTGAGTCGTAAGGTTTGACACTTATTTATGGTTGAAGCCTGTAACATGATTGTCGCTTAATTTCCCATCTTGAGCGTAGACATTTTCTCTTTTTTTTCTTTCATTTGTTGTTGCGTAGCTCATTGGGATTTATGTATGTTCGGTTTGGACAAAATGAATTTTTTAAGCTTAACTGTGATTGAGGGTGAAATTTGGTAGAGATTAACTGTGTGTTATTTAACACAAAGAGGGGCTTTGTGCGAAGAACATATGCATGGACGGTCCTTGATTTTATGCTTCATGGAATTTTTGTCAACCTACGAGCACTCTGGGTCGCATTCAGTGGTGTAGAAGGAATAAAAAGGGGCGAACGCTGACATACATGTACTCGTATGTATGCCTTCCAATCCTCTTGGTGTGTGGCATGGACAGTATATTTTAAAAAATTCCAGCACGCCATTCAAATGCCTTAGTGAAAGCAGAAAGTGGTTGAACGAAATGTCAAATTGTCAATCGCCCAAATCCAACCATTACACATCACATCAGTGTCCTTCGCTTAATCATCCGTCAAAAGTCAAATCCTTGTTTTACACCATACCTAATCTCAGTTCCCAGCAATATGAACTAAAAACGTTATAAAAGGGAATTATTGTCGAGTTTCCACGTCCTTGTAATCCCATCATACGAGTACGAAGTTCCTAACGCCTCGCATATTCTCCACCCATCCGCGTTCAATAAATCCTTCGCCGAAAACACTAGGCACTGCCACTCACTTTGGCTCTGATGTACGAGTAGATGAAGTTCTGCTGAGCAACTTTACAACGACTTTTGATTGATTCGCATTAATGAGTCAGCGCATTTCGGTGGCACACATCCATGCCAAACGGAGACGAGTGGACCTATGAACATAGGAGCAAAATTGCAGCACCAATAACGATAGTTGACGTGACGCTGTAATTCCAATTACAAAGGTGGGTTGTGAGGCGACCGACAACAGTGAGGTGAATGTCTCGGATATGTCTCGTTAGTAAAATTGACGCATGAATTATTTACTAATACGAGGAAATGAGGAGAGCACTTCAGTGTGTGTGCGCTTCAAGAAAGCATTTGCCGTCATAATTTTCTCTCGAGTTTTTCGAGTTTTTTTTTTTTTTTTTGAGGACCTACGCGATGCGATGTCACGGTTCATGTATCCTCTCGAGAACTTTATCCAATTAACTCGGAATGGTATTATAGCTTGTTCAGCAAAAAAATTTGCAGCAATTTTGTATATCATCATCATCGTTCTGGGAAACGGCATGAGAAGCGGAACCAGTATGTTATTTGGTTCCTTCGTTAGTCATCAGCTTGTATGCGCTTTTTACGACTCTACAGTTTTGTTTTCAAACCAATTATAGTAAGTTTTGAGTTTGAAGTGAAATAAGGATTCTATTGGACTTAATTTTAGGGGAAATTTGGGTCAAACCTCGGAATAAGGTATGACTGAAAATGTCGAAATACACACTGGTTTTTTCTGGGGGAAATCGCGAAAGTAATGATACATGAGACACTGTTAAAAAAATATTGCTTACTGGTTTACTAGGTGGCGCTACAATTCCCTCTAAAGTTAGTCCGGTCCTTAGCCAACTGCCTCCAGTTGCGCACTCCAAGTTGGTTGAGATACCTTTCACGTTGTGCGCGCCACCTAAGGCGAGATCATCCACTACTACGTCGTCCCTTTGGGTTAGATTCGAAGACTCTGTGGAGCGTTCGTGTCCATTCGCTCTACATGACCTCACACGACCAATACGCAGTTTTTTTTGACTAGGTTGATGTCGCTGTACAGCCCATACAGTTCGTCGTTGTACCTCCTCCTCCAAAGGCCGTCAACGCAAATGGGATTAAATATATTACTCAAATTTTTCTCTCGAAACGACCAAGCATATCTTTATCCGCTTTCCATATAGTCCATGCTTTAGCGCCATAGAGCAGGATCTAATTCCGATTCTCAAGGTCTTATATAAAGTCTCCTTAGTTCTACGGGATAGGGCCTTACCAGCAAAAAGAAACAGCGATTGGCAAGAGTTATGCTTCGTTTGATTTCTGCGCGGATGTTGTTGTCTGATGTGATAGCATGTGATTGCAGAGTCACGTCCACTGTGACGTTCTGTCCGATTCGTCGATGTTAGGTGTCCCTTCTTGTTGTCAGCATATACTTTGTTTTCCTCTCGTTCACCGCTAAACCTATTTTGGCTGCCTCTGTCTCAATACTCGCGTTGGCACTGCTCTTCGGCACTTGATGCTGGCGGCATGGGAGTCGTAGAGAGATTTCGGAATACGCGTTCAACAATGATTCTGGCGGTCTCTTGTGACTGCAGCCTTTCGACGTTGTATCTTCTCCCAGTAATTCTTCTTTGTTGTGACACTTGGGATATCCGCATTAGTATCTAGGCTGCGATAAGGTAGTGATTCATGTCGTTGTTAACCGCTTTGAAGGTATGGACATCCATAATGCTGGAATGCTGGAAGCATGCCTTGCTTTCATCGTAATTTGGTAAAAAAAAACCGCCCAACACGATTTTAACGCCAAACATCATATCTGGGATATTGCTTATAGATTAGGGACTCGTAGGGGGCATGGGCGCATATTAGGTTTATGTCGGAAGCTTAATATATCTTGCCAAAGTCTGCCGCTTATGACAAATCTGCATCCAAATAAGCGCTGCTTCTGCTCTCCGTAGCAATCACGATAGTAAATGTCACAGTTTTTCATTCTCATTTCGCCCAGCCCATAGCACTTCCTGGATTGCAAGGCTTATGGTTGTTTCGTAACTATTAACTTTTTCGAGGAAGTTACCCCTACGCATAACACCCAAAGTGGAGGGCCAATTTCTTGGTTTCTAGTAACCCACTACGGGGATGCGCAGCGCTGCATTAGATTTCAGAGTTTACACTTCTGACACCCCTTTTGATAAAGTTTGGTCAAATGTTTTAGTTTGATGCATAGGCAAATGTGTCTTATAATGATTAAATTGATGTGGAGTGGGTGTAAGATGTCGAGTCTTGTTGCAATGACACAAGAACCACTGGGTGGCTTTTGATGAAATTTGGTTCATCTGTGTTTGACATGTTGACAGTCACATCTACAAGCTATTAAAATCTAGAAACTATTAATAACTCCATTTTTGCCTAAAGATTTTTTGAACACATTTCCTGTGACTTACATATATGTAGTATGTACTCGTATATAAAGTGTTATTCATTTTGATGCCATATGACATCTGTCAAACTCAGCTCTCCCAAGCTTTTCCCTAATTGCCGTGCCTTCTTTGACTGTTCTGCGTCATGTTCTCCTCGGACTGCTAGGTATTTTGCCATCCCGGGTTAAAGGGTTCCATTGCAAAGCATGGTTAGCTATGGAACTGTCGGAGCGTGTGACCAATCAACTGCCACTTCCACCGTTGAATGGTTGTGCGCCTATAGAAATGCGGCTGTGCCAGAAAATCCTTACAATGTTACGCATTCATTAACAAGCGTTTGCAGCTTTCTCATGATAATAACGATCATTCTCCACGTGCTGCATCCATATAACAGCACGGATACAACGGAACGGAACAGTATTAGCTTTTTGTTCAAACTGATTGCATTGTTTCGCCATATTTTGGACAACATCTTAAACGCGGACTTTGCTTTGGCGATCCTGCTGACTATATCCACTCCCGAGGTATTGGAAATCCTTTACTCTCTCTACAGGTTGTCCAGTAATGCATATTTGTATTGATGAGTTTGTTCCAAGGCTGATCGTTTAAGTTTCAGCCCAACAACGACTGTCTCTCTCTCCACATTTGCCGTCATTTGGTGGAGGCTGCACAAAGCACATCGCTAATCACCAATAGGAATAGTATTGGTGAAAGAATGCCGCCGTGTCTTACCTCACTTTGGATCTCGAATTCGTCAGACAACTCCCCCTGTCTAGAAAGTGACATTTGGACCCATCCTATGTAGCTTTGATAATAACAATTATTTTATCATTCTTGATCGCACTATTCTACCAAGTAGCAGATTTTTCGCTTTCGTAGCCGAAATTTACCGGCAAAACATTTTTTATTCTCGCTCTGATTAGCACTCTGTTGCTGACATATATACTAGTATAGGGTGCGGCAAAAGTAACTATAAGCTTTGTTTTTTAAATAAATATTGAATGGAAGGAAAATAATAAAAAGTTTATTTTAGCTATATTTTTACATTATTTATGAAAAATAATATCAGTTAAATGAGAACCATTTTCTCGAACGCAAAAATCTGTTCTTTTTATTGTATTTTCCATAACTTTGTGGAGTGTTTCTTGCGGTATACGACCAATTTCATCGTGAATGTTTTGCTTTAGTTGTGGAAGGTTTGGGGCTTATTCGCATACACTTTATCCATGAGATAGCCGCACAAGAAAAAAATCTGGAGCAGTCAAGTCAGGCGATCTTGGTGGCCAACCAAAATCGCCATATTTGGAAATTATGCGATTTGAAAATTGTTTGTTGCCTCAATAACTCCATTGTCGCACGTGATGTATGGGCTGTTACACCATCTTGTTGAAACTATATATTAATGTTTGGTGACAATTGTGGATATAAACATTGTCGGAGCATTGCCCATTAACGTCCTCCATTTATTGTTATTCTTTCAACTCGATCATTTGCGAAAAAAATGGACCGTAATTTTCTTTTCGGCTGTAATGCCACACCAAGCAGTAACGCGAATGTGTAGTGTTCCATTTTTCATATCTCCTAAGTTCAATTTGTGAAATAGGAAGAAAAATTATTCACAAACAAAGAAGTTAACATTTTTTTTTTTTTCATCATATAGTTACTTTTGTCGCACCCTGTACTTTTTTAAAACTCGTATATATGCTTGAAAATTTAACAACAAGCTGATGCACCCGAACAATTGTCGCAATTATAGATCTCATCAGATGTCATATTCATTTTTATCTGTGTTCTTCTGTGCAGTAAGAAACTTTTTCAATAAAAACATCCGAATACCATGCATACCTATTTCCATGTTAATTTGACAATGTCGTACGTAATATCGAAAGGTCCAGTTGAAAATAAAAATTCAAAGGAAAAATGTTGCTGTTACCGACACATTGTTGATAAGGACCACGATGAACGGAAAATAAAAGAAAAACAAGCTTCAGCAGCAGAGCTTGCATAAGCGTTGTCCGTAACAATGGAAATATATTTTCAATACACGAACTGAATTCATTGGAAACTAAAAACTGAAAAAAGTAAAAAAAAAAGAAAACAATCCTGAGGCTGAACACAACAACGTTTTTTTTTATTTTTCTTTTTTATTCAATTGCGAGCAAATGAGAACAAAAAAAAATCCATCAAATTTTAATCCAAATACACGCGAATCCTTGTTCAGATGAGTTGATATAAAAAAAAAAAACGACAGATCGTGTAGAAAGTCGGATTGTATGGTCAATGATTTGCAATTTTTACAGAATGTATTCGGTAGGGTATGACCTTTTTAATTTTATTTATTTACATTTTCATCGTTATATCGAGCCATAGGTTAGGTTAGGTTAGGTAGATGGGTGCCTTGTGACAAATAGAGTCACTGCTCACTTAGACCAACAAATTCGGGTCCATTGTGCCTAATCGTTTAACCCTGGAAACGTTAAAAGTCCACTGTTAGAACCACCCAGGTAATGATAAAAATCTCAGGAGGTCCGTTAGCTCTATATTACCCAAGTCCTCTAATTCCGAGAAGAAGTAACTTCCGAGAGTCCTCATTCTTGTAACGGATAGGGCAGGACAATCACACAGCAGGTGACGAACTGATTCAATTTCTTCTTCGTCCCTGCAGCTTCTACAGTAGTCGTTATGTAGCACACCGAGTCACTCCGCGTGAACTCTAATGGCACAATGACCAGTAATTATTCCAGAAACGACCCGTGTATTATAACGACTAAGTTTCACCAGAGAAGTTGATCTGTTCTTGCTAAAGGCCGGCCATAGCGCCCTGGCCGTTGCGCATGTTTCCAGATAAATCCATCGTCTGTTTGCTCTATCGATGGTCTCGTCTTCTATTTTCTTTCGTAAGGAACTGATTGGGTTACTACAAAAGGACCCGCGATAAGTGCAGCGCCGACCCTTTTCTAGCAAGCTCGTCAGCCCTTTCATTTCCTTCGATATCCATATGCCCTGGAACCCAGCAGAGGGTCACCGCATTGGCTCTGGATATTCCATTTAAGACCGATTTGCAGGTTCTCACAAGCCTTGATCTAATTACAGCAGAGTCCAGAGCCTTAATGGCTGCCTGGCTGTCTATATAGAGTTATCGTTTTACTAACGATATTATTCTCGCGTGTAATTTCCGCAGCCTGTATGATGGCTGTGATTTCGGCCTGAAAGACGCTGCAGTTGTCGCTAATTCTAAAGGATTTGTTTATTCTTAGGGCCTCACAATAAACTCCGGATCCCATGCCAACGTCCATCTTAGAACCGTTGGTATAGAACGCCAGTTCCTTTTTCTTCATGGTTCTCAGGTTCCTCCAGTAGGGGTCATGAAATTAGTTTCCGCCTACCTACTGGTAGTTCCGCATCGGGATAAAATGGAGGCATGGCCGTAAAGGCTCGATGACCACAGTCGGTCTTCTCTCAGTCTTACAGCGGTTTTAGCCACCAGACTGCTACAGTATATATCAAGCAGAATGAAACTGAGCATGGTTTCCATTGCCGCTGTAGGTGTTGTTCTTATTGACCCCATGACTCCGATACACGCTGCCCTCTGGATTTTGGTGAGGTTTGAAAGCTGATATTGCTTCTCAAGAGCCATCCACCTGTTGCTGAATGCCTTTTTGCAAGAATAGAAAGCTACGCTAGCTTTTTTGATGCGTTCGGCAGTGTTATCCTTCCAGTTCAGTTTGGAATCTAAAATTACGCCCAGGTATCGGGCTAAACTTGAGATACTTAGTTCAGTACCACCGATGTTTGGGGGTCTGAAGGTAGGAATTGATCTCTTCTTAGTGAAAAGAACTACCTCGGTCTTTGAGGGGTTCACTTCCAGCCCTTTGCTGCTGACCCAATCATTCACTAGTTGTAGTGCAAGATTTAGTCTTTCGCTTAGGACTGGAGGAAATTTTCCCGGAACCAGGATGATCACATCCTCGGCATTGGCCGTCGCGTTAAAGCCGTTTTCCTTCAATATCACCAAGATCTCATCCACTACGAGAAGTCTCTGCAGTTGCATCTCCTAGCATTGTAAATATAACCCTCGATTGAAGGATCTGTGCTATCCAATTGCAGGGACCCATGTTTAAATGAGCTCTGTGTAGGCTGTCCAGGATCGCGTCAGTGTTTACTTTGTTAATATCGAGCCATAGCTAGTGAGGAAGGTTTTTTATTCGCATGACAATCAGGTATCCTTTTGATTCTTCATAGGAGATGGAGGATGAAAATATTGCGTATACGTCCTCGAAATTTAGAAATAAATTAACTTGAATTTAGCTTGAAGTTGGACGAGAAAATCGATTGAAATGAGATTATAAAATGCCCTCTGGTAAGAAATGAAGCGCAATCTGCCACATGATACCACATGACACTTCTATAAGTGTGTGGTTTGGTGGTTATACTCGTAGGCCTGATTAGGCCATAATGTGGTATTAATGAAATGGGCGCCTATGCACTAGAGAGCTGGAATCCATATCATTAAAGAGTGCTAAGTAGGGTGAGCTGATGTCATATGTCCGCATTCACAACTGAGTCGAATGAGATTTATTAGGCCTGCTTAATAGATTTACCTATTGGTATCATTACTAGTATAATGGAACTGACTTCTATTCAGTCTGTCTTTATTTCTACCTGTCCATTTGTATCTATGACTGAACGGATTTTCTTCAAAATTATACACACGAGTATAAATGAGTACGAGCGACTCAGTTGTGCTACGATATAATAAGCACTTAGTATCTCAATTAGAGATTGGATTGGAAATTGTCTTCAATGGTAATTCGCCCAGTTCTTTCGCAAAGTATTCTTTACTGAACGCGTTTCTAATTCTTATAACGCTTGGCCATTCACAGGGGAACTGTGTTATTGTCGCATACTCTGCACAGATTTATTGGAATTAACCTCATCTATCTTAACCTTTCAGAACGTTTTGGCGTCTTAGGATGCTTTAAGAATATCCCGTCCTTACTTTCAGATGTTGGGTAAGTGAGGAGTAGAACAGAGCATTCAACTACACTTCGGTTCAGTTCCAGTTTTTTCCTGTGTCACGAAACTTAACAGGGTGAAACGTAATGTTTATTTTTTTTGAAATAAAAAAAATCTTTCATGAGATACAATAAGGATCGGCAACGCGTGCTCATAGTAGCGTGAGTTTCTTACTCACTAAAACTACCTCCCTACAATCGTTATTAGTACTACAACTAAGTAAAACTTATCCAGTTGTGTACATTTCGAATTTTCCACATTTTACGAGTGACTTTCCAATGTACGTGCCTGCTGTACCGCTAGTTATGCGCGGTTGATCTTTACTATCCAAAATCTGAAGGACAGCATTGCTAATAATCGTAGAGCTGACATTGGTGTTCTTGTGTAAAATTTGTAATTTCGACTTCTATGCAAACTATTCTTAAATCTCTATGGATACCGTCATTCCGAACAAACCATGGTGCGTTCACTACTCGTATTCCCCTTAGCAATTTATTTTCAAAAGTTTATAGGAGGTTTCTGTTATTTTTCTTGATACAACCATACGTCCACACGGTTTTTAGCAGTTGCTTGTTTAGACGCATCTTGCTCTGGATGTCGAGCTTGAGATATAGCCCGATCAACCAATACATTTCTCTGCACTTGTTCTCTAGTTCTAAAATTTTAATTTCGTGTAGAGTGTCATGCGAGCTGTACGAGTATTTCGCTTCGTTTGCGTATAAAATTTTCATCGAGGATGGCTACCTCGTTCACTTTTTTGTACGTAAAATATACTTGAGTGGATTTGGCCTCGTTGAGTACCTACGCCAAATTTGTGTCCAATTATTTAGCTTATCTACAGCTTATTGTAACTTTCCAGTAGCTTTCTCGACCATGTTACCCATTGCTAAAATGGCTGTGTCATCAGTGTCTTCTAATTGCGGTATGTCTTGCGTAAATAACAAATATAAAATCGGACTAAATACACTCTCTTGTGGTATCCCGGAATTTTATTTACCTTGCTTAACACAGAAGAGGCTATCTTTAAGATAGTGTTTTGGAATATTACATAGAGGGCCGGAAAAGACCTGCCGTATCTTGAGTTCCAATCCTTTGCGTCACACCTTATCGAAGGCTTGCGAAGCATCAAGAAAATCACTTGAGAAGACTTCTTTTTCTTTCAGGACTTTCTCAATTACAACTGCTATTCTATGCACTTGATCGATTGTAGAATGTTTGCTTTTAGTGATCCGGAATTTAGCGTTTTTATTTTACTATAGGCTGTAGTCGTTTTCCTGGTTTTAATACGACAATAACTTGTGTAACTTTCCATTGTTTTCATACTAATTGCAATCTAAAAACAGCGTTTATAAGGAAGATAAGCTTGACCAATGCTTTCAATGGCAATTGGAGCTTTGTTAGTTTTAAGATTGCCAATTTCTTGTTTAAGTTCCGCCTGCGTTGCGAATTTCATTCTACAATTGTCACTTGCAATGTCTGTGGCGCAGCTAATATTCGCATTAGTATGTCAGTAGTCAAATGGTTTGAAAGTTTCTTCCAAATGCAGCCATTTCTCTACCACATTTAGCTCATACGGGGCTTTTTTTATTGGCGGCACTTACTTTTAGAATTTTTGAACGCCCTTCATGGCACGCGGTTAATCTTTCGACTTCGTTATCTTTTTGATTTTTAAAACCATTTCTTTGAGTTCATTGCATAGTATGCCTTGAGCTACACAGTAAGGTATTGTTGCCAATTCTTATGTGGTCGCCTCTTTACATCTGGGGGAGGTAGATTGGCGGTATGTTAAAAGCAAAGTGTCTATTTTTCAAGACTAGTAATAGATACAGTAGCCTCTCACTCATAATTTTACACCCGATTATCGCTGAAAATATATCTAACTCGTCTTTATTTTACAATAGCCCGTTGGCATTTCATGTAGCTATTCTAAGTGTCTTATTCATGGATGTGTAAGAGCGCGCTTTGGGTTTATGGTATTTTCGAGCTTGTTCAGTTTTTAAAAAATTAGTCTATTTGCGACGCATTGTTCCTCGAGTCTTTCGAAGATAATTGCGAACGTATTAGGTGATGGTAGGTTATCGCCTTGTCTGATGCCGCGGCTTATGTGTATGACTGCGCACTGTGAGTATTAGGTGGTCAGGGATTAACGCTTTGCTGGCTTTGAAATGTTGCGACTTGTGCATATGTTCGCATGTTCTTCAACTTTCCTTTTATTGGAGGTGTCCTGTCTTTTGTAGACTTATTTAACAGCCTGGGCTTCCGTTTTTGGCTTTTCTTTAGCCAATCGCTTAGGCTTTTAGGCCCCTAGTTACGTACGTGTACCATTGTATTTTTCTTGGCTCTTACAACAGTATACGATACATAACTATCAGAGTCCAAGACGATTATTTTCCACACTTTGTTGCTAAGCGACGCAACATTAAATTCAGATGCCAACACGAATATTAAAATGCAATGGAGTTTGTTATAGTCGCGAACTCAAATCACGTTTATCGGCGGTGGTCGACGCTCTTTGGTGTTTCTGTTTCTCCTGACATACTTTGGAAACCATCCTTCTATGGAGGTTCTGGCAGAACTTTGTTTTCTTAAGATCCAGTCTATTTCGCGAACGAGTTTGTCTTCGTCGGTTTGGTACTCCTGATTATCAGGATAACCTTTTAGCTTTTATTGGATTTGGCATTCCTTGCCAGATTTGTTTTCTGCTTTGAGAATGGTTATTTCCTTTTAAGTTCTTGTCAAAGCGTCTCCATCTTCCTGAGTCTTATTCGGAGCTCAGCGTATTCTTACTCAAAGCCACGGTGATTAAAAGTTTGTACTTGTCGTAGTAGTGAAGTTGAGCTCTTATCCTAACTACAGACATTAAGAGGTCTTAATGGTGAGTGCCTGAAAGGTTCCGACGAACTTAATAAATTGCTCTTTAGAATCAGTAGAGGATTTTCTAGTGAATCTGTACTATCTACATATTTGTTTTCTACTATCCTGGATTCAAAATAAGAACTTTCAACTTCATTCGACAAAAGTTTTTATTACTATGTTCAAAAATCCCGATGTTCCTTTGTGGAAGTGTCCTTGCAGATAGTTCATTGGACTTCTCGACTATAGCTTGGGCATACGAATAAACCACCGCTGAAGGCTTGGAAATGTTATAAACTTTGCAGTACTGAAGCCGTCTAATATGGTTTCAGACCCTATACCTTTGTTGTGAAAGAAGATATGTAATCTATATTTTCTGGGCTTATATCCTCAGTTAGCTGTAGGGATATTGAATAGAAGTCATGGTATGAGGTCAAATACATAATCAATAGTTGGATTACAGCCACTGTATCTTCTGTTTGCATATAAAGAGGGTTTAATAGCAGAATGGTTTTAAGGGTTGCGTATTGTGGGGTCGTTACCTTCGACGTTGTTAAAAGCTCCTTTAATTTATGAAAAAGGTACAAGGGTTTATTATTTCTTATGCGTTTAACAATTGTAATGATCACCGCATGCTGTGGTTCCAGATTCACATTTTACGTACGCATGCTGGACTTACATACATGATGTCTTTTGAGCCCAATTTGGAGTGTTTAATCGACTAGTCCGGCATAAGAATTATTGATTCCGCTGTAGTGAGGCTAGTTTTATCTGCTTTAGGCATGACTATGAGTCATTCATACATTCTGATACTTTGTACAAAAAAAAAAGTCTCCATTCATTTACAATTCAGTACGTACGCTGTATGGTTTCTTGTATGTACGTACTAGTAGTTCTGTTAAGTCCTCTCTGGCCGTGTTAGGATGTGCTCCTAGACTTTTGGTCTATTTTGAGAAGTCCTGTGATCAATTGGATCTTTTTGCACACAAAGTTCCCACAGTCTTCGCATATAGTAATATTTCTGTGTTAGACTTTACCTTCATTATATTGATCCAAATCTGTGGTAGCCGTTGTATATTTGGCAGCACAGTAGAGCTCCCTCGCGCTTGAGAGTCGACAGTTAAGTGGACAAATAAATGTAGTCATCAGCCTATGGTATGAGAACGCAACACCCTTGGATAATTTAGAGTTTTGAAACCATAGATCGTAATTGCAGTTCAAGTTTGCCGTACGAGGACACCTAAAGAAATACCGTAAACTTCTTAATATTTCTGTTTTTTCTTCTTTGTTTTGTTGACATTTGATGGTTAAGAAGCTATTGACGTGTTATTAGACAAAAGAGTAATCAGAAATAGTTAAAAGTGATTTTGCCGCGCATCTTGTGGAGTTGTTTCACTGATCAGTGAATACATAAAATAAGTAATTTTTATTTGTAAGTTTTTCCACTATGTTATATTTTTTTCAAAGGTAATTGTTGTATAAACAATGGCTAAACGAACATTCAGCAGTCATAACGACTACCTCGGGCTGCAAGAAGCAGTCGATGCTGTAATGCTTGAGGATGACGATGTTACAGAGATAGATTTAGTTGCAGTTCTCCCAGAACCAAGTGTGCTTAACGATGAAGAAGAAGGTGATGAGGACCATATTCAGAGCAATGCTATTCCGCTACACATACCAGGTAGAGTCGAAGTATTGACGAATCGAGGTGAAGACGAATGGGACAGTAGTGATGACGAACCGCTCGCTGAAATCAAGAGACGTAGAAATAATTTTAAGGAACCTCGCTGGCGTAAAACAGAGCCTATAGTTTCCACTGAAGGTAATGTGCAAGCGCATCTCGATAAATTGTTGGATGAAATGAGGAATCAAAATCCATTGCAAATTTTTGAAGTTATCGCCATAATTGTTCAATACTCGCAGACTTACGCGGCTCAGAAAAAACAAATACGACTTCCAAGTATCTGTCGATGAACTCAAAACATTCTTCGGTATTCTTTTATTGATTGGTTACCATTCATTGCCTCGAGAACGTTTGTTTTGGTGCCTGGACGAAGACTGTAATGTGTCTATTGTGTCAAGCAGAAATATCTTCAATTCTGTGACAATCTTGTCGCAGTCGAATCATCCGACAAAATGTGTAAGGTGCGACAGCTTGCAGATATACGTATGAAGAAATTTCTGGGTACAAGAGTGGTAAAGCTATTACTCGACAAACTAGGCACAAGTGCTAAAGACCATGTGGTGTACTTTGACAATTTCTTCAGTAGTTTCGAATTGCTCCGAGATTTACGAAAAGCTGGTTTTCGTGCAACAGGTACCGTTCGCGAAGGTAGAAACAAGAAGTGCCCTCTAGTTGGAGTGAAGGAAATGAAAAAGAAAAACCGTGCTGATTTTGACTATCGTTTCGACCAAATCAGCCAAATTTTATTCGTCCGTTGGCTGGACAATAGTGTCTGCACCATGGGGTCGAACTATGAGAGCGTCCTCCCACTGGGGAAGGTAAAGAGATGGAGCGCAGTGTGCAGTGGCATTCCACATGTTTTTCAAAGCTACAACAACTGTATGGGTGGTGTAGATCAAGCTGATGAATCAATTTCATTGTACAGCACTGCTATACGTGGCAAAAAATGGTGGTTTGTTTTGTTCCCGTACATGCTGGATCTAGTTGTGGCAAACGCATGGCGCCTTCACATTCTAACGAATGATGACAAGTTAGATCCAACAGCTTCTGTGGTGCCAAGTTTGCAGTATGTTGGGGTCAGTCACTATCCAAAAAAAACTTTCCCAGCAACTAAGATGTACCGTGTGTCATAAAAAAGTACGTTGACAATGCAAAAAGTGTGTGCAAACTTTATGCGTTGAAAGAGAATGCTTTGAAATTTTTCATACTGCTTAAGGCCCAGTGTTCCCATTTGAGGACGCAATTTTTGAACACATAAAAAACAAGTATTTCAGTATAGAGTATTATATTTTTATTAATTTTTTATTTGAAAAAGTCAAGAATTTTAGTTTGTTTTGGTTTAAAAACTTTGGGGAGTGTTTTGTGATTGAAGAAAAGCACGAAGGCCCTCAGCAAAGCGTAACGCGTCAGATATAGATGCTGGAGCTGCTACAAATTCATCATTCTCACTTGCTTCGACGTCTTCATTCTCGTCAACATCTGCACTACCGCTTACAGAAACCACAATTGCATCATCATCCGGAAGTTCTACACTTTAATGTTGTCAGCATCGCTTTCGATAACTGTTGTTAATGCGTTTTGAGAACCTATGTCTTCATCGTGGTTAAGTCTCAGCCAGTCAACTAAGGGTATGTCGTCCTGTAAATCTAAATTGTCCTCACTTCTGATGAATCCGCCATGTCGAAAACTATTAAAAATGGTTTTTTGTGTAACTTTTTGCCATGCCATTTGAATTAAATTTATTGCATCTAGTAGGTTTGGTGTAAAGTTTTCTTCTTTTTTTTCAATTGAATTTATCATTTTCATGAGAAGCAAAAGCCGATAATTGCTCTTTAAACTGTGAATGACGCCTTGGTCCATAGGTTGGAGCCCCGAGCTTGTATTAGGAGGCATGAAAACTAACTTAATTGACGTCAAATCCTTTACCTCAAGATGTGCCGGGCAGTTATCTACTAGTAATAGAATTTTCCTATCTTTACGACGTAATTCATTGTCCCACTGCCTTAACTCATTTAAAAAAATTTCGGAAGTCATCCAAGCCCTCTGATTATTTTTGTAGTTCACCGGCAATTGTTTGATGTTCTTAAAGCAGCTGGGATTTTTTGGTTTTCCTATGACCAGCAGTCTTCTTTTTTCTGTACCCAACAAATTTGCCACCACCAATACGGTTATACGTTCTTTTGATAGTTTTCCACCAACGCATGTCTCTCCTTTAAAATGCAATGTTCTATTAGGGGTCAGTTTATAGAATAAGCCATTCTCGTCGCCGTTGAAAATGTCCTCATCCTTAGAGTTTCCCTTAATACTTGGCCATTTGTTTGACAACCAATCATCGACAATACCCATGTCAACTGCTGCCGCTTCCCCAACAATTTTTCCGCTGCTAATATCATGCCGTTTTTTAAATCTATTTAACCAACTCTTGCTAAGACTGCATTCCTGATTCGTAAATTTCCGACCAAACTCTTCGGCTTTTTTTTGTAGAATCGCACTACTCACGGTCACATTGTTAGCCCACTTCAACAATCCACTATTCACCTTCTCGTTTGTAGGTTTTCTTACTTTTTTTACCTTTGAATTTGTTTGATTGAAGTGGTCCAGGATCTCCTCCCTTTTCTTCCAAATTGTGCCAACAGTCGATTTACTTAGACTCATTTCCTTGCATATATCTCTTTGCTTTACACCTTGTTGTAAACGCTTTATTAAATCGTATTTGTCTTTTAATATGAAACATTTTCTTTTTTTATTTGATACTAGTTCTCCCATTTTACTTAAATGTCCTTTCTCTGTTCAGAATGTAACTCAACTAATTTGTGCTGCCTTTCGTTTGTAAACATATCGTTACTCGGGGAAGTACCGAAAAAGTTATATATAAGGACAGAATGTTGACGTTTGAGAATGTTGGTACGTATACAGCTATACAGTTTTCGGGGAAGTCCCGAAAAGTTGGGAAAATCCGAATGACAAATTTTTGGTTCGTTATAATCGGACATTTTCTTTATTTGACGCGCAAAATGCGTTCGTTATATGCGAAAGTTCGCTTTAACCGGGTTCGCTATAAACGATTACTACTGTATTTTCTTATAACAATAATAGTTTTTACCAATTAATAAAGAAATTTTGTTATTTCCACCGCGAAGTTATTAAAATACAGTAGGAACAAAAGGAAAGCAGTTTTTTTTTTTATTTATAGCAGCAACTCTGAACAACTTCCTTTATCCCGAGAACTAGTATTTTATGCAGAAAATATTGGGTTTATAACTTAATTCGTGCGGTTTTTTTGTCAAAATTTGAACGTTTTTTTAAGAAAAACATGTACAATAATATTATTCAAAGTATTGCCCATCTGAAGCTATGACTTTTTCCCATCTTTTTGGCAATTTGTGGATCCCATCCCAAAAGAACTGCGCCGGCTTGGCAGCCAAGAATGAATCAAGCCAATTTTTGATATTCTGCTCTGATGTGAACCGTATTTCAGTGAGGGCGTTCTGCATCGACCGGAACAAATGGTACTCAGAAGGGGCAAGCTCTGGGCTATAAGGCGGGTGGGGTAAAACTTCCCATCCACTGTTTTCCAAATAGTTCTTAACCGGAATAGCAACGTGGGGCCGAGCGTTGTCATGATGGAAAATTATTGCCTCGTATTTGGTCGCATATTCCGGGCGTTTTTCGGCTACTGCTCTCTTCAAACGGATTAATTGCGTTGTCCATTGATGGTTTCACCCGGTTTTAGCAGCTCATAATACAGCACACCCTTCTGATCCCACCAAATACAGAGCATTACCTTCGCGCCATGGATATTCGGCTTTGCCGTTGATTTGGCTGGTTGGCCGGGTTTCACATATGTTTTTTGCGCTTGGGGTTGTCGTAATGGATCCATTTTTCATCACCAGTAACAATCCGATGCAAAAATGACTTCCATTTGTGGCGTTCCAGCAGCATTTCGGACATGCAAAACCGCCTTTCGACGTCTCTCGGCTTGAGTTCATGTGGAACCCAATTTCCTTGCTTTTGAATATATCCAGCTGCTTTGAAACGTTTTGAAATGGTTGCTTGAGTGACACCCAAAGATTCTGCGAGCTCTTCTTGTGTTTGGCAACAATCTTCATAGAGTAATGCTTCCAGTTCTTCATCTTCAAACTTTTTTGGCTGCCCAGGACGTTCATCGTCTTCCAAGCCAAAATCACCACTTTTAAATCGTGCAAACCACTTTTGGCACGTTCGCTCAGCTAGCGCATGTTCACCATAAACTTCCACCAAAATACGATGACTTTCGGCAGAAGTTTTCTTCATATTAAAGTAATGAAGAAGAACTCCCCGCAAAAATATTTTTTCAGGCACAAAGTTCGACATATTTGAGTGATATATTGTTTACCCTTCAAATGAATGACATATACTGAAATGACGTACAATGACAGTAGCTTTCCAACGCATGTTCCAATGGAATAATAACAATGGAATAATACAAGTTATGCCATCTCTTAGCAAACCGCACGAATTAAGTTATTGACCCAATATTTTAACAAATTAAACGCATTCGTACCACCAATGATGCTATCAGATTTATGTCCTACGCCATGTCGTTTAAATTTTCAAAACAAAACCCTTAAGTCCGAACTTAAGTAACTACAATCTTCTTCTTAAATCCTAAGCAATCCCTGCTATAGTCAGATGTCGCATGATAGATACCGCAAACAAAAAAATGAAATTACTTTGTATACGTTACGACCGTCTGCCACCTACCAATGTCATCGTAAAGTTAATTATTTGGAAAACCTAACAAAATTCCACTGGCCCATGCAGATACATTCATTTAAACAACCATACACCAACACACCCATTAGTACCCACAACCACCACCACCCACCTTCATTATTAATCATCCCCCTCATTGCCCTAAATAGTGTGGTAGAAAGTTTGCCTGTCAAGCTAAAAACACCAATCCAACAGAAAGAAAAAAACTTCTATCTCACACCCTAGGCTTGCACCGTTTTGTACAGATAGGAATTTATTCATTCAGCTCAGCGCAAAGATTTCATGTGGTTTTATCCCTACGCTCGTCGTTTCAATCACCGTTTGGAAAAGGAAAGCCAAGGATAAGAGGTTTCCAATTAGCGTGGTGGTGTATATCAGACTCTCGACACCAAGGCGTAAAAACTTTGTAAAGAGAAATTTATGTAAATAGCTGCCTCCACCTTAACATGTTGGAAAGTTGACGTGTGTAAGTGTGAAACTTATATGACGAGGCGGTGTACCGCTGAGTTTCTATGGAAAGATAACAAAGTGACAGACAAGTACGAGTGTATGATGACGATGGGCTTGGAAGCATTCTAAACAAGGCTTTGCACATGGCTTACGATTTTATAATGTAAAGTGCTTTTCCGGTTTCGTGCACTTACCTCCATACGCACATACATCTATCAAGACCCTTTTGTATCTCAGATGGCTTCGGTCTGTATCCGCGCTTTTCTAACCATTAAACGAACGTTGCACTGGCATGAGGGCGGTGCCGTGGGCTAAGGTAGGCCTCTGAGTGCCTTGCGCTACAACATGTGTCTGTCATTGAATATCACTGGCGATTCACGCTGTTGGCACAACAGAACCGAATGTAAAATTTGCCAAAACACTATGTAGCCATTAATAATAATGGAGGTGAGCAGAACATTGGGGAGAGCAGTTTGGGGTAGAAAATGCAACTTCAAGTGGTTTTGTGGTTCGCCTTTCGTTGGAACTCTTTGAGTAAAGGTTACTCCATTCAGTTATCTGATGTAGTACGTCCAAATGTAGTACCGGTAACATACCATACTGTCGTGCTTTATGTATACTCGTATTTGTTTGGCTTTGTGCGGTTTTAGTCTTACACACAATAGGGGTAACCAGAAGTTGCTTTATAGCGAATGGATTTCTGCCCCCAACAACGGGTTCCTTGCTGTACACCACCCACTACGTAGGACCGATGTTTTTGCTTTCCTTTTTGGGATGAAAATGTCAGGGTTCCACATCAGAAGCTGCATCCCGGTCGGAGGCACCAGTACACCCATCAGAAATATACAGCTCATTTCACATTCGCTACGGTAGGCGTACATCCCTTTTACAAGGATGAAGGATACGAGTAAAGAGAGAAAGAGAGATGTTGGGGGCAACTTCCTTTTTTGATTCCGTTAGCGTAACGGATGTGATTTTTATTTTCCTTATTTTGCATCCTAAAAGAAGGTGACGGGGATTGTGGTGCTGTGAGTATGTGTGGGGGGTACTACGAATGAACAGCGAATAATAAACCGAATCGAAATTATTCCTCAAGATTGCCACAAAAGTTCTCTCTTTCTTTTCGTTCTTTGTTTGGTGTCCCAAGGGTAGCATACACTTAACAAGGACCTGTAGAGTGGGGGATTGTGACGAATGGGGTAATAAAATTGCCATATGTACCACTTACTGCATTTCCTTTTACAGTATGGCAAACAAGAATTATTACGTGGGATATGATTTACCTACCTTCTGTTCTATAGTATTAGCCAGGCCCCTCAATATAGTCAATCCTTCCCTATGTAAATCTCTATACTGTATAAAGATAGGTTTGACTAGATCTAGTGTGCATCGGTTCTCCATTTGACGCTACAAAAGTTCAAATGGTCGTCTAACATCGAATGCTCATCAGTTTACACTTAAGCCTATCTTCGGACGTATTCTGTTGAATATCGAGAGGGTTTTACTAGGTGTGTTCAAATTTTTAATTTTCAGTGCAATCCATACTCTTGTATGTATATCATGCATTTGGTATGTCATACCAATTTGATTGTACGCATATACAGACGTACACGGCTTCAACAACTCTTTTCAACTCCAACTCATTCCCATTGTTCCCGATTCGTCTTCAACTGTTCTATGGAATGACCGATCTATTGAATTGTGGTATCTAGGTGCTCTGGATCCGTTCATTTCATATGCGATTCGACCAGAAAATCCTTAGGATGATACGAAGGCATATTTTTATGAAGGACTTAAGCTTACAAGTGACTGGTAGCATTACTACACTTATCCAGCAGTACTGACTCTACATTGAAGCGAAACATTCCCAGCTTAGATCTTGTGTTGAAAATACTTAGTAAAGCTTTTGCTTTCCCGATACTGTTACCTATATCTAGTTCGATGCCACTGTCTTCTAAGACAACAAGTTGTTAACTTCCCCACCTGCTGTCTGGCAATCTTTACTTGACCGGTGGAATTTGAAAGGCTCTCTTGGCCGTACTAATCTTTAGCCCCACTTCGATGCAGGAGGATCGCTAGCGGAAACCTGCTTAAAAGTTGAATCATGATATTCTTGAATCTGACTCAGAATTATTCAGTTACCGCATTCCATCAAATTACTGCTCTTTTGGATTTTCATAATCAATCCGTTTCCTTCTGCATCCTTTATGAGACGATATAGACGCTTTGCAGATATACTTCCCTCGGTATGTATGTACGAGTATGTAAATGCTCGGAAGGTATACCATCACGACCCGCTTCTGTGATGACGGCTAAAATGTCTGAGTTACTTGGAGTCCCCGTGCCCAGTATCATTCCTGGGATTACGAATCATGTTGTTTGAATTGTCACGAACAGATGCAGTAGAAAGAAGTATGATAGCTATCACAAGATGGGGATCGCATGCCATTCCAATGTTGTATCTACGCTTTTTTCTGATGTCTAAGAGGCAACTTCTAACGTACCTGCTGATGGCCATTTGATTTGATGTACTCTGTCTATTAGTTGAGATAGGGACACATTAATCTTGTGGCAGGTTTTGTTGCCTTCGATGACAAATCGTTTTTATTTTTCAAAGATCGAGCCAAGAAAAGGAGATAGTACCTATGAAAGATGGAAGAACTATTATAATTCCCATGCGGTAAAAAATCTGACTTCTTTCTATGCCATTAGATTTAGTAGCAGTTCATGTCTATTCTGTGTCGCATGAACTCAATATCGAGTTGGATGAACCTAACTTTTGAGAGGCCTCAATCACAGAGTGAGCGAGTGGTCGATGTGGCCCAGTGGCTCATTAGTCAAGTGCGGGATCACTGAACGGGAGGATCGAGGTTCGAATACAAGAAAAAAAAAAAAGTTTCCCTACGGTACCACCTCTAGCGAACGTCTGACAAATATCTGAGAGTATAAATTATTGTGAGAAGCTTTTCTTAATAAAAAAAAAACTGCCTTTTGGAAAGGTCAGCTATTGTGCTGTTAGCGCCAACATTTTTTTTTCTCACAGAGTCGAAATGAGTGAATATTAATACGCGGGAAATTCGCCATTAACTCTCACCCGTTTGGAGATTAGGAAGAAATTCCTAGGTGGCACCACGCAGATGTAGAAGACTGGGTGTAGGACTTAATAACAGAGCTAAAAGATGTTCTGATATAATAGTTCTTTCTCATTATTTTGTGAACTACCACCAACAAGTCTTTGTTAATAGTTTGCGGTCCAACGTAATCCCATATTTTAATTTATGTATAGTTTTGCATACATAAGCCAGTCCTCTTTTACCCTTAAGGTATCGAGGTGGCATTCGTAATTCTCTCTTTTTTTTTCTCATGAAATTTCTCCACTGAGTCTTGTCTCTTGCTATACGAGTATGCTTAGCCGTATGCCAGCTTTCTTCAGCTTAATTTAGATTTTTTTTTTTGACGGTAGCGTTCCATGTGATCTTGGATCATCCATCTTGGGTCCTTTCGGACGTGCTTCCCAAATTTTCTTCACTTGCCGGTTCTCGTCCATACGCACTAAGTATCCAAACCATCTCAGTTTCTTGTCCTCGAGGATTAATTTAGCCAATTTGACATGCAGTTCCTTTCTAATGTCTTTTCTTGTCGATTCTTCTGACTCCTAGAACTCTCCTGAGGTATTTCATCTCCGCAGTTTGTACTTGTTTTTCATGTCTTCCTGTGAGCGTCCAGTTTTCACCTCTGTGCATCAAAACAACATCGAGTTGTTCTTTGTGTGATTTCTTTGTGGTCGTAGAACTTTCTTCTCAATGCCGCATACAGTCGATTGACGATTTAATCCTCGCCATCAGTTCCTCTTCCACCTCTGCTGTTGATAATACTGTCTAGATACTTGTATTTTCTCACCTGCTAAAGGACTTCTCCATCCACCGTTATTTCAGCTGCTCTTGGTTTGTTGCGATCACCACCACTTTTATCTTTTCGACATTGAGCGCTAGTTTCTGCGTTGGTAATATGTATCTTTCCATACTTTTTGGCTCTTTTGCAGCTTTTATTCACTACTTGCAAGCAGTACTATATAGTCCGCGAAGCACAGGCTTGGATATAGATAGGTTACAACTGTCTATAACCGATAAGTATAAGTCCTTTCTCTACCCCTTTCAGCCTGAGGTTTTCTCAGATTTTCTCTCTGCTTATCATGTTAAAAGCTTTCTTCATAACGATGAAGCAAGTAAAAATTTTTTCTATTTTTTGCACGCTTTCAACACTTGTTGAACCGTGAAAATGTGGTCTTGGATGCTTTATATATCTGATAGCTGTTTTTCCACTCAGAAAAGTTGCACTCTAGGATAATCTCGTACACTTTAAGAGGTGCCGTTGGTTGCCGTAGTTATCGCATTCTTTTGTGTCCCCGTTTTTATAAATAATCAGGATGACTCCATATTTCCAATCCTCTGGAATAATTTCATTTGCCCAGACTACGAGTATATTTATTATTTCTTGAAGTTTGTTTCTATCCTTTTCTCTAAGATATTCGATGCATTCCGGTGCTATCTCATCTATGGCCGGGTTTGATTTTCCACAAGGCTGTATCGAGTTCCTCTTTGGTGATAAGATTTTAATGATTTAGTCCTAGTTCTATTTCCCGTTCCTGTCCCGATCCTTCTGCATCTTCTTAGCAAGAGGTGGTATCCTACAGAGCGACAAGGGGATGGGTCCCTGTCTATCTTCTATTTTACTTAAGAACCTTCTGTCGTATAGCAAAATGTATCTCAGGTCCAGATTTTAGCTTTGTACGTCAAAAGGTTCGAGACTTATGAGGCTGTGACAAGCAGACACTATACATATGAGTTTCGTTAATTTTGTTTACCTTATAAGTGAAGGAATCCTGAAAGGATTAGGACGCCTTTTTGTTTTGGGTTTTTTCGAGTGTTTTTTGGGTACTTTTTTTAAATTAAACTAGCTGTTTCGCTTTAGCCGGTCCTCCGCAAACGTTTTAAGTTACAATAGTCTGCATGGATTACATTTACAATGCAACTTTTTTTTATACAATTTGCGCACGCCAAATGGAATATGAATACCCTCACGAGTATATTATTCTAGGGCGCGGGCGTTTAGAAAAAGAGGGAAGATGAACAGAAGAGAAGCCTGGCACGTTGGCTTTAAAAGTTTGAAGGTTGTAGTGATGGGGAAATACAGAGCCTGGTAGATCATTCCATATTCTTGTCGTTCGGCTTATAAAAGAATCCCTACATTTGACAGTACGTATTGCGGGTGCAATTTTGAAGGGGAGGAATGCAACTGGCTATTTCGCTGGAGCATTTGATGAACATGAAATATTTATCCTATGTTCACGTGCATGTCACAATGTCTCTATCACCTATAAGATTTAACGCGCGATTCTGTACCCTATCAAGAATTTGCAGAACGGTCTTGGGTGCACCAGACCAGATATGGGCGTTATATTCAAGCTTAGGGCGGATGAATGTCTTATAAATTGAGGCCAGATCAGACGGGGTAAAATATTTCTTGCACCATTTAAGGAATCCTAGACATTTTGCAGCATTTTTGGCGACCTTGAATATGTGATCGTTCCATCGAAGATGGTTGTTAATACACATACCGAGAATGGCAAGTCTTTCGGTTTCAATGATGCAAGTACCACCCATGGATAATGGTTAAGGGTTTTGGTTTCGCTGAGAGACAGAAGACAGCATTGTGTTTTGGAAGCATTAAACTCTGTTGGTTGAACCCCATTTGATTATGCTATCCAGGTCGGAATTTGATGTGTTTAACACACGTTGCCGTTCTCCATCTACGGCCGAAGAGCAAGAACGTGAGTTAGGGAACGAAAGGGTACTGTCATCAGTGCAGACAAGAGATCGTTTGTAAAAATAAGAAAGAGAGTCGGAGACAAAACAGAGACTTGGGGAATACCAGCATTTATTTGGTGAATTGCAGACTTGAAGCCATATGCACGCATTTTCGACAAAAGATCCTGATGCCAAACTCTGTCAAATGCCTTTGAAATATCAAGCGCAACCATCTTAGTTTCGCCGAAGTGATGAAGAGATTGGTTTCACTACTCGGTAAGATATGCCACCAAACCACCAGTGGACCTGTTGCTACGAAAACCATACTGCTGGTCATTAAGGAAGTTTTCGTGAGTCGAAATATTTAATAAGCTGACGATTTACCAGCGTTTTCATGACCTTTGGAAGAAGGTACCTAAGTGCAATGGTTCGGTAATTGGACAGGGAGGAAGATTCGTCTCTTTTAGGGACGAGCTGGACAAATGATGTTTTTCATCTACTCAGAAAGAGCCCTGAGTAGCCGATAGGCAGAGGTTTTGTCAGCGTGGAAGAACACCTCTTCAGAACTATGGAGGAGATTCCATCTGCACCAGCGGATTTGTGTATGTTAAGACCTTTGAGTACTCCTGCAACTCTACGAGTGCGAAATTGGGCTTGCCCCATGGAAAATTCTACGGTCGGAGGCAAAACATTATCTGACAGCGTGGAGTTCGCTGCAAAGTGAGCAGCAAGCAGATTGACTTTGTCTAAAGAGCTTAAAATGGCAGACGATGCAGAATTTTTAATATTTTTGACGAATGACCAAAAATGTGTAGTACCTTTGGGACATTGTAGAATTGTTTGCCTCATGTTTTGCTGCTCATGTAAGTATTTTACACGTCGCATCTGTGCATTGCAATCTTTTCTGGTTTGTTTAAATTTCCTTCGGTTTTCTTCAGATTTGTTGGCTTTATACGAGTAAGACTGAAAACTTACTTCTTTCAACCTGGTAGCCTGTTTACAGCTTTGGTCAAACCACGAGTTTGCCTTAGGTTTAATGCTCATTATTCTGTTGGGAATAAAGTCATTCATACCTAAGAGGATAGTGTCAGCGATAATATCAGCAGCGACATCCACATCGCTAAGAAGCATAGCGACCATAAAACTCCTAAGGAAGCTATTCAGGTCGCTCCAGTTGGCTTTCTCGTATTACCACTGCTTGTTCGATAGTACGTACTCGTACTTATTCTTGCTCAGTTCACTGTTGAATCCGTTCAACGACATTTCCACTAGCTATACTCGCACCTTTCCCCATAGGTTACAACTTTTCCACACCACAATCCGTTCCACACCATCCTCGCTGGCACACAACCACACTGGCAAAGAAACCCGTTGCGTTGGGTCTAATTTGAATTCCTGAAATGGCATAATTTTTATGCAAAATTAAATTTTATTCCCGAAGTCAACACATTTTTAGCGCGAATCGTCGTTTGCCTCTTTTTTTTTTTTTTTTTTTTTTGTAGACATTCGCTCCCCCTTTATTCCCTGAGTAGGGAAAAGAGAGGGAAATAAAAAATCCAATATATCACCCAGGGGGATTTGGTTATTTCACTTTTTAAGGGATTAACCAGCTCATGATGTGCGTATGTGTGAACGTGGTTAAGCTTGTAACTGCTAGAAATTTAGACACTAAGGATTGGCGGCAACTTGAGTTTAATATGCTCCTCCACATGGTTTGGAGGATGTGAGTTCGGGATATAATAATAAACTTGCCGTTTACAGAATACCTTAAGGCCATCTTTTTTTTTTTTCGTGCACTGTGCACCCCTTTCTATGTAACGAACTCGTCTTAAGAATCCAAAGAGAGGAAGAGCGCATAAAATGTCGTTAAATTAATCGCACACAAAGATAAAGAACAGACAAACCGAACCAGGAATAGAATAAGGACGACAAGAGATGGTACACACAGTGGGTGGAAAGTTAATAATGATAATACTCAGGTGGAAAAGGTGAAAATAATTGAGAACGATGTTGCGAATGAGCAGAGCGGCACTGGGTGCAAAATGTTTACGGGGTATTTGTACAAAGCACGAAAGTCCTTGTAAGGAATTTCTTGAATTTTTCTTTCTTCTGTTTCCAACGAGATTAAGGATTATACTCCCCGAAGAGTGTGTTGACAATTTAATGAGAATGCGGCGAAGAAGTCACAGGATGCCCTTCCGCTCCAGTTGTATGTTTGTGCGAGGCCCGGTTGACGGGCGTATTAACCTACGAATTGCTTATTACTTGCTGCAAGGGTGTGTGTGTTTTTTTTTTTTCCAGGAGTATGGTATCGGTATAATACATATAATTTTCTCTGACTTTGTGTTGTGGCTTTGCTTGAGGGCAATTAATTAATCTCTATGGGAATATCGTGATAATATGAGGGGTATGATATGAGAAGGATTTCTGTATCCCGTGCAGGCGCGCCCACTTTTAATTGCGAATTTTCGAAAAGTAAAATCGGAAACATTTAATTTGACTCAGGGGTGTACGAGTATACAGCAACCTTTGCAAAGAGATGAATCGTTTTTGGGGGTTGAGGTTGCGTGATGTTTTCATTCGGGTAACTTTGACTTTAGCTGACTTCTCTTAATGATGAGCAAAAGAGGTTTTTATAAATCTCAGATGTATAATGTACATCCAATTAACTTTGATGCAATTTCTTTCTTTGTACTGTTGGTGCATGTGTAGAAATCCAGACGTGTAGCAATTCATATTTTTTCAACTTTGAATAGCATGGGTGGGTGAATTTATCGTAAGGTGAAGATATGGTGAAACCTGACCAATCTTAGAAATATTCAATACTGAAAAGTATCTACTTGTGTTCCGAAACTATTGAGTGGAAATTTTTTTTTTTATCGTTTATTTCTCCGCTTATACATTAAAGTATTATATTGTCCAAAAGTATTACGTGTCAGAAATGCCAGGGCCTAGCCCTACTTAAACTACTCGGTGTCGACATTGACCTTATCCCTTTCAGATATTCTTACGCAGTATCTCAAGTCAGTGTTTCCATCCCCCGAGTCAATCGGCTCTTAGAGGATACGTTTATCTGTCGCCCTTCTAGAAAGTTGGTAATTAATTGGCACGCTCGTCGAATCTGACAAGCAGCCATGTGCATCCAGGTGCAAGAATACCCACTCACCAAAGTGTTTCGAAAATACCCAGGGTTAGGGTAAAACAATCCCGACACAAGTTCGTTCTCTGTAACGCTGGCGGATCGCGCAAAATGATTCCTCACAAAATCCAGAATGAAATTGTCGATTCTGGACACACCGGAAGCATCCAATAGTCTCTTATTAGAGACGTAATGTCACAAGTCGGAATGTGCACTTCTGTGTATTCGCATGCAGACTTGAAGGCATTTTCAAAATACCGAAGCTTTTTCATATAAGATGCACTTGTGTTCCACCATACTGGACTCGCATAAGCGAGAATTGGATGAACAAAGGCTTGATAGCATATGATCTTCACATCGGATCTCAGATAGTTTGTGTATAAAAGGCTTTTGAGTGACATCAATGCCGCTCTTACCTTTTGCAACTGTGTATTTAGTTTAGTACAAAAACTTGTCCAAATGAACAGCTAAATATTACACAACAGTCTTTGACTCGATGCAAAGACCACTGGAACTCGTTGTTCGTAAATTTTTCCAATTTTTCCAGCACATTGTGCTTCGTTTATCTTGAGCTTCCACTTTAAGCAGAATGTCTGGAGTTTATTAAATTTGCTTTGGAGCTCACTCTGAATTCTCGAGCCATTTACATACAAAATAACGTTGTCAGCAAATGCTAGCGAATTACCTATGCCCCTCAGCATTTCAGAAACGTAGATATTAAACAGGAGCGGTGCAGTAACTGTGCCCTGTGGGAGGCCATAAAATGTATCGAAATATAATGCTCTATTCTTCTTTAGTGTACGTAAGCGCCTAGGAATAGCAGTTTACACAGAAGCCTTTTTCTACCACAAATCCCTCTTTGGAAAATATGCGCTCTAATGTAACTGATTTTGCTACCATGGTGAAGTATTTCTAGGCCAAGCTGGGGCCGACTGACTTTCTGTGGGACTACATGACTTTGAGCAGATTTGATTTCAACGGTGGCCGGGTTTTTTTAATAAACAAGAAATATTTCTTGTCCGGCTTTTTTTGGAAAGGAACAATGGAATGCTTTCAATCCCCCTCCCATTCGCAATGTTGGTGTGGTGCCTCAAGAATTGAGTACTCTGGTCCTTTCTTCGGCCCCTGCATTCGACTTCTCACTTCCACTCGAATACGCTTCTCTATCAGTGAGTATTTTCAGCTCACGTGTAATATAACAGTCGATTCTGCGAAGAGGAACTACAATGAGATAGTCACCAACAAGCTTCTAGGTTTTACCACTTGCTCATGTCCTTTCTGGACAATAGCAAAAGTGATAATCAGCAACTTCAGTCACTTCTCATTCTCACCTCTGGTGAAAGACGACAGGTAACTAGCCACAACACCAAATGAAAAAGGCGATCTCTTCGCTATTATGTTCTCAGGCAATTCGACACTAGATCCGGCACAAGCGGAGCCACCAACTAATCATCGATGCCAGATGCAATGTTTCGACCTCGTGTAATCCGGCGACTCCTTAATCATCTGAATTGCAAAAAAGCAACATTACCAGCTATAGTTCTCAAAAGCGGTGCACCATAACTAGCATCCATTCTTTGTAGACTTTTTTCTGTCTTATGCGCAAAAAATGTTCCATTCTTGTTGTAAAATTGACTGCAATAAACTAATACCCAAAAAAAAAAAAAAAAACACCAAAGAAATGCTTGTCGCAAAACTGCCGTCCTATAGCCTTGTTGTTCATGCTACCTAAAGTGATAGAAAAAGCCATCAATGCTGAAATAATCTGGAGGGACACCTGTTGAGCTATGTATGTATGTAAGAATTTTCTTTATATCAGATTAACTCAAGTTGTGATCGATGGTGTGTCTTCCGATACATTTACTGTAAACACTGACATGTCTCAGGGTTCTATACTTTCGCCAACCCTGTTCTTACTCCATATCAACGACTTTCTGGAGTCAACAAACAACAAGATCTTCAGTTTTGCCGATGACAGCACTCTAATTTCATCTTGCTCTAATAGCATGTCCGTTAATGGAATGCAAATACATCACATAGTCAGAGATGCGACCAGAGCCCTATTTCACCAACCACTTTTCACTTTGCACTTTGCAACTTTTCAATTTATCTTTGCATATTTCGTTTCACCAAACGCTAATTTGCAAAGTTGAAAATGTTCCCTCTTTGCAAAATTCGTTTCACCAAACACAAATTTGCAAAGTGACAAGTATGTTTTTGCAGAGTGCAAAGTTTTATCAGTTTGCAAAGTATTCTTCCATTTCGTTTCACCAAACAAATAAGCTTTGCACTTTGCATATAAAATTTTGCAAAACTTTTCAATAATATTCAAAGAAAAAATTCCATTTGCAGTCGAGCATTTGTTGTGAAAAGTTGGTGGAAATAATTAAAAAAAATTAAAATGAAATGTGTTTTGTCAAAAATTGGACATAAGCTGAAGTTTAACAGCCAAAGAAATATTTTTTTAAGTCCTTTACAACAACTTTTATGTACACTACGTTGGATTGAAAATGGAGCTTAATACTATGGAGTCGCAACTATGCACGGAATAAGTAAAGCTACAGTCTGCAGAGCAGTACACCGAGTTTCGAACGCAATAATTGATGAATTTGTAGCAAACACCATTTGCTGGCCAGAAAATTCTTCGGAAATAACTACGCAATTTTTTGCTCAAGAAGGATTCCCTTGTGTAGCTGGATGCGTTGACGGTACGATGATCAACATCGATGCACCCAAGGAAAATGAAGAGCAATTTCTTAATAGATATCGAAAGCATGTATTGAATGCAATAATGGTTTGTGAGCCGGACCGATCTTTCTATGCTGTTCGCTCGTAAAGGAAGCTAGCCAGGTAGTGTGCATGATGCAAGAGTATTAAGAAATTTCCGTTTGGCAGCAAATTTCAATGCAGGATATCGACCATTTCCAAATGCAGTACTTTTAGGAGACAGCGCTTATTCTTTAAGTGGTAATGGTTAATAACACCTTTTTATTTTTTACGACCTCCAAGACAACTAACTTTTTTCCGTTCTTGTCGGCACGACTCATATTGTTTACGACATTTTTTTTTTCCCGAGGGTTGGTGAAAAAATCTTCCATAGACACTATGAGGATAGCAAGCGCGTGCTCATAGTAGTGTCAGATTTTTACTGACTAAAAAAACACCACCCTGCGATTTAATTTGTTATATATTGCAACTAAGAAGGACCTTATCAAGTAATTTTTCTATCATGAAAAAAAAAAAATCCTTTGGCAGGTTACCTTCCACTGAAAGATCCTGCATTTCCGTAATCTAGGCGCGGTTGATTCCTATCTCGCCAAGTCGAAAGGTTTCGTCCTTTGTAGTCGGCGCAATAAATTGCTTTCATCCAGAATTTGTAGGATTGTATTGTTGACATGTCCGATTAGTCGGTTTCTATGCTTTCTCGCGAAGCTTCTAATTTCAGCTTCGATTGTCGGAATTCCGAGATCCCTGAGGATATCATCGTTTCTAGTATACCACGGTGCGTGGACAATTTCTCTTAGCACTTTATTTTGAAAAGTTTGTAAAATATTGGCATTTGTTTTCTTGGTACAGCCCCAAAGTTGTATACCGTAAGTCCACACCGGCTTTAGCACTTGCTTCTATAAAAACAGTTTGTTCTCAGTACTGAGCTGGGAGTATTTTCCGAGCAACCAGTTCATTCCTCTATATTTGATTTCGAGTTCTTTACGTTTCATTTTCACGTGCGAATTCCATTTCAGTTTTGCGTCGAGTGTCATTCCAAGATACTTGGCCTCGTTTGCAAAAGGTATTAGGGCCAAGTTTAGGAAAATTGGCAAGACACTAGTTTTCTTATAAGTGAAATTCACGTGAACAGATTTAGATTCGTTGAGGGTGATCCGCCAGTCCCTCGTCCATTCATTTACTTTATTCAGTGCGTTTTGCAGTTTTGCAGTCGTTTCTTCGATTGTTTTACCTACGGCTAGGATAGCGGTGTCATCGGCAAACGTAGCCAGGATAGTGCCATCTTCTTTCGGTATATCTCGAGTATATAACAGATAGAGAAGTGGCCCAAGAACGCTTCCTTGCGGTACACCGGCCGAAATTTCTTTGAGCTCCGAGTATTCATTTCCATGTCTAACACGGAAGAGTCTATTCCCGAGATATGATTCTAGAATGTCGTATAGGCATACAGGGAGAACTTGTCGCAATTCAAGCCATCATGCCACACCTTACCAAAGGCTTGCGCGACGTCAAGAAATACGCTTGAGCATATCTTTTTCTCTTCATGTGCTTTCTCAATTGCGTCAGTAATTCTATGCACCTGGTCAGTCGTCGAATGCTTACTTCTGAACCCGAACTGGTGGTCAGAGATAAGATTATTTCCTTTTATAACCGGTTGGAGACGCCTTAGTAATATCCTCTCGAAAATTTTGGATATAACTGGAAGTAGCGAAATTGGTCTATAAGATTTTACCTCATTTGGCGGCTTTCCTGGTTTTAAAACTATTATAACTTCCGCAACTTTCCATTGGTTAGGCACGTGTTTTACGACATGACATGTAAAGCAAACGTGCAAGTATTGAAGTTTTTATCAATGCATAATTGATTACAGTTAGTACAGAGTGCAAACGGAGCGAGTCGTAAAGTAGGTAGGCCGATACGGGAAACAAATATACAGCTGTGACCAACTAATTAGAAACATACAAAAAAAAACCTCTCAAAACTAATATTTCACTTTGCAACTTTGCAAAACACGATTCCAAATGCAAAGTTCTCTTTTTAATTGGTGAAACACTCACACTTTTCGCTTTACAAAAAAATTAGAAAAATTGCAAAGTGCAAAGTTCTGAGAACTTTTCATTTTTAGTGAAACACATCGCACTTGTACTTTGCAGGAGTTATTTTTTTTTATAGAGTTGCAAAGTGAAAAGTGGTTGGTGAAATCGGGCCCAGATCAACTCATTAAATGAAGACCTGCAAAAAATCTTTCAGTGGGAAAATGCTAACTCAGTCGACTTCAATTCAAAAAAAAAAAAAAAAAACCCTGTGTACCCAGTGTACCTTTAAATGAACGACCAAATTATCCACCCCAGCGAAATAATGCATCTTCTTTTCGTCATAGTCAACCCTGGTGTAACATGGCATAAATGTTCCGTTATGTTCTGCTTATTATTTACCGTTATCAATTTTTCGTAAACAATTCTGATTTGAGGTGGTGGTGGACACATAAATGGCACAAATATTTTAGAATATGCAGTACTCGCGTAGCTTTCAATTGAATCACATGATATTTTTTGTAGTTGAAAAATAAGTTATTAAGAGTATTGTAAAGTGAAAATTAATTGAAAGTGGGATCAGGAAAACATACCACTTTTGAGGAAAGATGGATAATATGGAGAATGCATGAAGAAGGGAAAAAGTGACGGAAATTGCGAAACTTGTCCATTGTTCTCGAAAAAAAGTGTACAATGCAATTAAATCATGCGTAGACAATCCGGATGTACTGACCAAAGGCAAAATTCGGAAGCCGAAGCCTAAAAAAAAAAACAGATGTGCGAACAGATGCAGCCATAGTTAGAATGTCGAAATGTCGGATCCATTCAAGTCACCACGGCAGATAGCATCCGATATCAATCAGTCATTAGACTTGGAAATATCCAGCAGGCTTGTCAGAAGACGATTGAACGAGGCAAATTTGTTTGGGCGCATTTCCAGAAAAAAGCCACTGCCCTCAAAAAAAAAAAAATGTTTTAAAGCGATTAACCTTCGCCAAAATCCACCAAGAAAAGACCATCAATTTTTGGAAAAACGTATTGTGGAGTGATGAAACCAAGATCAATAGGATAGGACCAGATGGTAGAACCTTTGTTCATCGTCCTAAATGTCAACAGTACAGTCCTAGGTTCACCCAGAAAACAGTAAAGCACGGAGGTGGAAACATTATGGTGTGGGGTGCATTTTATTGGCATGGCGTAGGTCCGCTTATAAAAATCAATTGCAAAATCGACAAGTTTCAATATTTGGACATTTTGAAAAATCATATGGAACCATATGCCTTCGAGTCCATGCCAATTAAGTGGACATTCATGCAAGACAATCCTCCAAACTGGTGGAGACTTGTTTTCATGCGGAGAAGATCGACGTTTTGGACTGGCCAGCCCAGAGCCCTGACTTAAATCCGATCGAGAACCTGTAGAATGAAGTCAAGGTTGAAATTGCCATACAAAAATTATAAAAAACATGGATGATCTTTGGTCTGCCACACAGAAAGCTTGGTATGCTATACCCAACGAAAAATGCCAAAAACTCGTGGAAAGTATGGGTCGCAGGTGTGGAGCTGTTTTCAAAAACAAAGGCTACAGCACAAAATATTAATTATTTAAATGTTTGTACACAACAAAAATCTTGGGAAAAAACCAAATACTTGTAGTTTATCAACAATATTTACGAAAATATAGCATGCGAAACAACAAATAAAAAAATGTAACATTTATATGTTACAGCCATGGGGGCTGTACATAGATTAGTATAGAATCTCCCACTAACTTCCAATTAGCTCATCGAAGACTGGTAGCAGACGTATGCCTCATGGCAGATGTTCCGAAAATCTCAACGGAATGATCCCTAAAAATGAGTCTTCTACTAGTCAAGCTAGTCAAGAGAAGTTGCAAGAGTACTATAGCCTCAATTTGACTTTCCAATTTATTCTCATTTTCCACCACACTCTCACAAACTACAGGCAGAGCTAAATATAATTTGACCGAATTCAAAGGATTTAAATTGCATTTCCTAACTTAATTTCACAGCTGGAAAGAAGCACACACAAAAAAGAAAAAAAAAAAACTCAATTCCACATTTTCTTACGTAAACATATCCAATGCATTCCATCACCTCTTCGTGTGAACCAAAAAAAAAAAAAAAAAAGTAAAAGCTAAATTCCCAATAACGCTCGGAGTGCACCTAAAACCCTCCTTATCCTCCTCAAATGCAATTTTATTTACAAACACTTGAAAGTGATTCGGAAAATTAATATCCCCAAGGAAATGTGCACAATTTTTTTTTATCTCTCGTTTTGCCTCGCTTTTCTCCGTTCCGCTATTTCATTTCCAACTGTTGGGATCCTTGTAAAACGATGCACAGCATATGCACATATACTACGAGTATATACCCGCAGCGAAGTAACTGCATGTTCTTGGATCTACGTTCCTGTTTTGTGCTCTCTTCCGGTTTCAGTATTTCCAGCACTAAAGTGTTTAAATTCAGGAAACATCCTCTAACAAAAATAACAACACCAACGGTACACAATTCATCGCGTAGTTCGTCTATTAATTTCCTGACATTGACAAATAATTATCCTGCAGGAATTTTCCTCTGTCTTTTTTGGTTTTGTGTCGCCCCCATCACCAAACTAAGGACGATCCTTTTTTGGTTGAGATTTTCTGTTATTTAAGCCTTTAAATCAAAAGTCATACAATACGAGTACGTATTCCCTAGAGTGGAGATATACCGTATCTGCCTGTGTATATATCGTTTCTTAGTTTCGATTTGTTGTCGACTCACAGTGACTGACTGACTATCTGAGTAGGAATCCAAATAGATAGAAAAGGGAAGCAAAAAAAAAAAAAAAACGGACCGCATCACCCCGTAACGAAAGTCAAAGTCTTCCCTCACCCATAACTGGCCTACTTTTCTTATTAATGCTGTTCCCTATATCCGCTCGTATCCGCTACCGCCACCATATACCCTCGTTTAGTATTGTCGTCCTTTATTGCTTGCTTATTTGTAGTGATTAGTTCTTGTTAGCGCCACCTTCTTTGCCCAGGCCTGAGACTAAATCTGATTGTACTCGTATACGCCTTACGGCGGCAAAATTGGGAATTAGCTTTCCTTGGATATCCCCCTTGCACTCAAACCTTAGTATCGAAGGTGATTAATATCATCGGTCGGTTAGGACTACTGTTTACCCATTTAACTTTTCGCGAAGAAAAAGCAGAGGAAGAAGCCGGAGAAAGGGACGAGATTATCCTTTTCACATTGGTTTGCAGGCTTGGAGCTGTGTGAGAAAGAAGTTTCGCCCTCTGTACCGGAAAGTATTTTATGCGAAATGAGTAAACAAGGAATCCTTAATCAGGATACTTTTCTGCTTCTTCTTCTTCTTCTTCTTCTTGTGTATGTTTGCTTAAGACACTGTTCGAGTGAGGGGGTGTGGGATTTTTCCCTGCCTTTGGCCAAAGCCGAATTTGAGATTCCACTTTTGACGTTATATACACAAGAAGATGTGCTAAAGGATTGCCGTAATTAAGACTGTAAAGTTAAATGATCATTGGTGTGGGGATTAAGATGGTGTATCGTATCAAAGTTAATGCGAACGTATTAAGCCCTATATGTGTGCATTATGAATGGTAATCACTTTATCAGGATAATAATCATGATGTGGGTGTGAAGGGTAACTCATTTTGGAAATAAGTACGAGTATATAAGATTACTATCGCCAGTTGATATATTTTTAGGGTCCATAAGCAATGATGCGAAAATTTATTATAAGTACTCGTAGGATGGGTCCATCTGTTTCGTAAAGGAATTGAACGACTTCAACGAGGGTTTTTAGAGATACATATTATTAAAAAATATTTTTTTTTTAATTTACTAAACTAAAGATCCTGTAGAGAGTATTTCAGTATTTTTGTAGGACTTGTGTTATTCTGAGACAGGGCACGAAGCAACGTATGGACGAAAGGGAGCAGTACCGGGAACACTTTTTAATAAAAAGAAGAAACTTATTTAAAGGGCTCCCGGCCCGTGAGTAGTCTACGCTTGAGAGCCTTCCATAATCACCTGGTATCAGCGATTGTTTGGTCTTCAAAGTCCTTTCGAAGCTGGGGCTTGAACTCGAAGATCCTCTGTGTGAAGCTCTGTTGTCCACAGGCGTCGAATCTTGCCGCTTTAATCTAAATCTATGTACAACTTAGTGTAGCTTATAAAATTTGCGGCTGCAGCTTTAATTGTAAAATGTTTTTCAATAGGGACATAACAATTTTGTATTTTAGTACAAATGCACTCTTAAATTTTTTTTATGATCTGTCAATGTCAAAACGTCTGTCAAGGTTTCCGTTTTTATCATGGTGAAGTTCACGAATGAGCAACGTTTGAAAATTATTAAAGATTCTACCGAAATTCTGAGTCGGTGGTCGCAACTTTAAGAGCGCTTACTCCAATTTTCGGTCGTAATAATAATCCCATCAGACAGGCTGTGCGTGCTATAGTGGATTAATTCGAGTCAACATATTCACTATTGAATGTTTCTGTGCCAGTGAGACAACGTACCGGTCGAAGTACCGAAAATATCGCAGCCGTAAGTGCTTCAGTTCAAAATGAGCCAAAGTAGTCGATTTCACGCCGTTCACAGGAATTGGGAATCTCTCAGTCCACATTCTGGAATTTGGCATAAAGATCTTGGCCTACACCCTTACAAGATCAAACTAACTCAAGTGCTGAAGCTTCTTGATCATTTGAAGCTCCGAAGCTTCTCCAATTGGACTCTGCAAAAGTTTGAAGAAAATCCTGAATTTCATCGGAAAATCATCTTCAGCGATGAAGTTCATTTTTTGGCTTAATGGCTTTGTCAATAAGCAAAATATGCGTTATTGGACATAAATATGCATATATAAGCCAACAACGTTAGAGGAGCTCAGGAACAATATCGAACGCGAAATTGTCAACGTTCCGGCCGATATGTGTGGAAGAGTGGTGGAAAATTGGCTCCAAAGAATCGATCGCTGCAAACGTGCTCGCGATGGTCTTATGAACGAGATCGAATTCCATCCTTAAACTTAACATGTGTACTACATCAGAAACAAATTTCAGCTCGATATCTCAATTATTCTGTATTTTATTTAAATACAAAATTGTTATGTCCTTATTGAAAAACCCTTTACATATAATTCAGCACTCGCGAAGATAATATCAGTCAAGTGGCCGTCGCCAGAGTCGATGCGGGATTCATTCCACAGTATTTTCCATGACTTTTCTAAAAACTTTTGGCGATAATTTCTCTACTTCTTGTCGGATATTTTTCATGCCAAGGTCTGTGGCATGTTCGTATAGACTTCAAAAAACCCCAAAGAAGGAAGTCTGAAACGGTCAAATCGGCCGATCCTGTGGGCCAGTACAAATCTCCAAAACGAGAGATTAAGCGGTCGGGGAACACTTGCTGCAGAATGTCTGCTGTTACTCGTTCTGTGTGTGTGGCAGCGAGAAGTCGTTGATCATGGTTCTGTAGTGCTCACCAGTCAGAGTAACAGTGTTACCGATGCCGGCCATCCTCGAAAAAATATTTTCTAATCACCGTTACTCAGTAACAGCGATGTAATGACTTTACGCTGATTTTCAGTGCCCCAGAAGCGATAATTTTGCTCATTCACGTATCTGCATAGGAGGAAATGCGCCTCGTCGCTCATGATGATTTTCAATGGAAAATCGTCCTCATCGCGGTCGAGGTTTAGGAGGGTTTGGCTGTAATTTACATGCGATTGGCGGTCTACAGGCAGTAGCTAAACTGTTTGCACTTTGTACATGTACATTTTCGAGTCTTTAACCAAAATTCGCTGTAAAGAACATCTATTGATGCCCAGATACGTAGCCCGTCGTCTGGTTGATGTCTGAGGTCCTTTTATACATCTGCAGCCACAGCAGCGATATTCTCGACCGAATGGCTGTTTCGGGGCCAACCACATTTGATATTGTCTCTTATTGAGCCAGTCTTCTCGAGGCGAGCGGCTAAAAGCCGCAATGTTTGTCCAGTCGGTGCCAGACGACTAGCCAATCGACGACGAAATTCACGTGAGCCAAAACCACCGACCGATTATTTATGAAAAACAGTATAGCAATCCATGGTTTGACTACGTGTATTCTGCTTCTATTTGCTTTACAAATGTCAAAGTCGCGATGACATAAGACGGCATTTGTAAAAATGAGAGCATTTTCCGATAGGGCGCCACTTTGTATAAGTTGTAAAAAAATATTTGTTTAGTAGGTGAATTTGTAGCATTTTGTACGAATTATGCTCACTGTAATTCGAAAACTATTCATCTGACGAAAAAAGTGTTAATACACTTCTTGTCGGGAGTTATTTCCTCTACAATTTTCGTTACAATTATTTTTCTCCTAGGACATTCTACAGAGGAGATATTGCGAGAAAACCGAAACTGTGTCCCATAAGGCATTAGCCGGTTTATGGAGAGGTCTAAAATGCTTCAGTAGGCCTAGGTCTATGACCCTGACACAAATTAAAACTACAATACGTCTTGCAAGATGCATAATATAATTCTTTTTATCAAACCCCATTTTGCGGTTTTGTAACATATTTTTAAACCATTTATTTATAGGCCCTTAATCCATCTAGAATAAGTATCTGTGATCTACGATTTGGTTCTTGGTTCGACTATCTGAACATAGCAGGGTTGCTTTGATTGGTGTAGACAGTGTCGTTCTACGACGGCACTAGACAATGTCTCGGTCGTCAGGTCGAAATGGTCTTTAGTGATGTTAACGTGTTTTTCAGTGCAAACAATTAAAAAAAAAGTCCCCAACTGATGGTTCAAGCCTCGCAAGAAACTTAACCCAAATTTCTTGTTATGAACAAATTATTCGGGGCACGCAACTAATATCTTGGAAACTGTTTCTTCCAACAAATCCGCTAAAAAGTGTTCCTTGCCAATTTTTACGTTGAAGTCCCCGGGTCCGACTTTGATATAATTCTCTGGACAAGCTGTGTAGGCTCAGGTCATGAATTTTTTTCTTGATAGGGACCTCGTTCTAGCGTATACACATTACACATACATAGGCTGATGTTGTAAAATGCTGCTTTGATGTGGATCAGAGGCAGTCTGATAGCTTGTCGGCTTATGAATAATAACCCTTGACCGTAGTCCACGACAAATCCGCATTCTAATCAAGTGCAATCTTCTCTGGCAGCTGTAATAGATGTCGCAACTTGTGCATTCTCGACGATCACATTAATAACTATTTAAATCAACCATCGTGTACTGGATGTGTACGGCACTCTATTAGTGTCAATTGAGGATCAGTTACACAGATGGAAGGAACACTTTTGTGCCCTGCTTAATGATGTTTTCGGCGAGGAGAGTGCAGCAATGAACCCCAGTTGCTCGACATACGCAGATCTTACAGGGGTATCGACACCGGACCTCCAAACCGCGATCAAACTCCTTAAAGCTAACAAAACAGCTGGTCCTCAGGACATACCAGCTAAGTTCCTGAAAGCAGATCGCGCTACAATGGCTAGTATTCTACTTCCGTTAATACAGGCCATCTGGAAAATTAAACCTATCCCAGGGACTGGAAGGACAGTGTTATTGTTAAGATACCAAAAAAAAGCAATCTCAAGAACTGCAATGACTGGCGTGGTATTAGCGTTTTGCCCAACTAATAGGAACTATCATTCTCGAACGGATAAAGGTTGGAATCGAGACTCACGCAGAGGTCGTTTGTGCGTCGACCAAGTCAACACCTTGCGTATCATTCTCGAGCAATCAGCAGAGTTCAAGTCACCGCTTTACTCATGTTCATGGATTTCGAGAATGCCTTTGTCGCGAATGCATAGAGAAATCTCTTCTTAGAAGAGTTCTGCACAATGGACAGTTCTCCGACTCAACAGGAAGTGAGACAAGAGGATATCCTACCGACAATCCTCTTTCTACTGGCGATAGACGATATACTGACTGCCACCGTAGGTGTAATGGCATCCAATGGAGACTCTTTGAAAAGCTAAGTCATTTGGACTATGCCGATGATATCTGTTTCCTGGCAAGTGTCAATCACTGCAGGTGAATGGAAAGTAGGTCGGTATAAGGATTAACGACAAATATAGCGTAGTATTCTGAAGCAGACGCCAATTGAGGAGGCCGAACAGTGTAACCACCTGAAAAGTTGTGTATCATCTGATGGCAGAACATAACTAGATGTTAAAAGCGCAATAAATAAAGCTCGCCTTTGGTATCCTTCCTCCAATTTATAAGTCAGTCAAATCTCCTTACACACTAAGTTGAGACTCTTCTAATTCAACGTTAAATCTGTGCTATTGTATGCCTGTGAAACCAGTAAAGCCTCGGCAAACTTCACGAGAAGGCTTTCGTGAATCGCTATAGGTGATACGTCCTAAAGATTCGTTGGCCGAAAATTATATTCAACCAGTAACTGTGGCGTAAATTGAGTCAGAAGCTGTTGGATGTCGAGATAAGGCAACGAAAATGGCACTGGATTGGTCAAACACTGAAGAAGCCAAATGACAACATCGCGACGCAGTCTTTCGAATGGAATTGTCAAAGTGCACGGCGGGTTGGAAGTGTAAGAGCAAGAAGGAAAACGTGGCCAAAGCTGAAATATCTAGGTGTAGACCGATAAAGATGGAAAAGATTTGCCTTATGCCTCCACCTTGCTCCAGTTTTTGAGTAGCATCCGGAGTGCCCAAGGAACCTGGTGTTTTGTTTATACAATTTGTTTGGTTAATACTCGTACGCCTAGGATAAGCCGACGGATAAACCGATGCAAGTAATTCACTTCGGGGGTTTATCCGCCATCTCTATTCCAAAACTCTGACTCGGTTAGATCTGTGCTTCAAAAATGTCGAAGTAGTCCATATAAGATATTTACTAAGTAGTTCGACCTGACTAGAAATTGACGCCACTATTGATTCTATTTGGAAAATTTGTCCTCTGCCGCCTGGATCAAAGAAGGATACACGTTGTGCAAGGGATTGAAACCAAATTTTACATCGAAGTACTAAGTACTCTAGTTACACCGCATAAGGGTAAGAGTGTCAGTTAGTAGACATAGGTGGGTTTCAAAAAACCTGTTGACGTTTGTATCTCTTCAATATTTATCCACATTAAAGAGCAACACCCGTATACTATTTTAAATGGTTCACCTAAGATACTTTAAGAATTCTTCTTGTAGTTAGGAAAAAATATATTTTCTTAAGAAATTCTTCTTGCTATAAACACTGTTTACCCATTCAACACATCCTGAATAAATAAAAAAAAAAAAAAAAAAACAACCCCTTCTGACTCCCTCAAGTATCATTAGAGAAAGCATTACAATATTATACAGTATGTACTTACCCTCTCTGTTATGGTGCAGATGTGGTACTATTTCCAACAAAGTACGAGTATTCATGAGTGGGCTGTTCTTACACTTGATTCTATTCCATTTTACCAAGGAAAGGCCCCAAGGAAGCACTGGTCAAGTGGATAATGCATGATGAAAACGAGGAGTAACGCACATCATTACTTTCTTTTTGTCTGGCACAAATTACTCAGATTCTCTCATGTATGTGTACGAGTAGTCTCCTGGTAGACTCCTGGCTAAAATCGTAATTTCTTAGTGAAAGTATTTATCGCATCAATGGACAAAGAAGGAATACACTGAGTCACTTTTGAAATGTACTCCTTCCTACGTTTCAATGAGCACAGGCCCAGCTGCGTAGAATGAGGGAAGGCAGAGTGAAGATTTGCTAAGTAATTAAAAGAGATTTGAAAGTTTTTGCCATTGATGGGCGGCTGCTGCTGCAGCTGTTGGATAGGGCAACAGCATAAGGAGCCAGAGAAGTGGAATGATATTTGCCTCCTTTGAGGTATGTGAAATGAGTCTAGCTAGGCACTGACATTATCATTAATAACGAAATGTTTTTTTTCCTTTCTTATTCTTGTGTTAATATAATCACAATCCTTACAAAGTTCTCTCCCAACCCATATGATGATTCATATAAGATGTACTTTTGTGATGGACTTCAAAGGAAGTGCAGTGTGTTGAGAATACGAGTAACAGATGACACTTGACTTATAAGTGAGGAAACCGTCTTTTTTTGCACTGAATTTATGAAATAAACATTACGATTTACGAATGACACCATGGGAAGGACTAGAAACTGTTACATAAAGCTAAGAGTATGACAGGAAAGGAAACGAGCTTTCTGTGGGATATTCTCTCTAAATCTTGTCTAGCATCCCTACCATACGGGGCAGGAACCTTTTTTGGATGAGAATTCAGTGCTTTCTTAAAACAACTGCAGCTAAGTCATCTGCCTGTCCTGTAGCGCTTCTCAGATTTGTTTGTAGCTTATTAGCCACCAGATTCCAAAAAGAGGAGTTCAAACACCAAACTCGCCATGTATCTCAGAGTAAATTTGCCGTCTAGCTTTGAAAATTTTGATCGTTGGAAGTTAATTGATCAATATGCCGTGCGAAGACTCTACCATGACACACACATGGGAATTCAATTTAAATAAAGACCTGTAGAAAATGTTGCGGTAGGGAAAAGCAAACTACTTCAATAAAATTCAATTCACCGCCTTTTCCAGAAAGAAGTCGACTACAGTATCACAGCTTCTGAAAGGTTTTCATATTAGGTGGCGCTACTGTCCGGGTGGACCTGGCCTCAATCAATACGCCTCTCTAGTTAGCGGGGTCTTTGACTAACTACCTCCTTCTGGGACCCCGTGGATGAAAGGGACCGGATATTCCGGAGTCAGTAACCCGCTTCGGGGATATGAGAGCTGTCGTTGACCCATTAAGTGCTCTTCCGCCACCATCTCTATTTCAACACCCTGACTAGTGTTGGAAATCTTTCATAACCTCAGCTGAAAATACGTCGGAGTAACTCATATATACGTAAGGTATCTGCAATGCTGACTGTTGACGCCACCCCGTTGATTCAATCACCGTACGTTCCCCTTCTGAGGAGCTCATGTTTGAGCCATTCATTTCCGACAGACCAGTATAGTGTTACTATTTTCTTCTTGTTCAACACTCGCGCTTATAAGTTTAGAAAGTCAAGTCCGGATGGACGAGACCAATACCCGGTGGCTATCACGAGGAGGCAAAATAAGCACAATTGATGTGTAGTAACAGTTACAGCACTGGGTATCGTCAGGTTGATGCCAATCAGTGCCTACCTAATTCCTACAACTCCTTACCAAAAGAAGCTTTCGGCCGTCTTAGTTTCGTAGTGAATAGTTTTTAGAATGGGAAAGGAAGAGACGGATATATTTCAACATATTTTCAAAGTGCGTCATCAGCAAATAGACGATCTGGGAGAAGTTTAGCTTAGCTTTGGTGTCGTTAATGTAGATGATAAAGAGCAGGGCACCAAGTATGGATCCCTGTGGAACTCCGAGGGTTGTTTCGACATTACTAGACATCACTCCATTCATATTCCTTTTTTGGGATCGGCCATTGAGGAAAGATCGAAACGAATTTAACTCTTGGCCTCTAATTCCATATCCCAAACGTTTTGCCAGCAAAATGAAAGACCGATGGTCCCAAACGCCCTTTTGAAGGCCAAAAATATCGCTGGAAACTATGTGACTAGTTTCCAGCAGCGATCTTCTCTTTCCAGCTAATTAGGATGCTGTTCAGTGGAGATTGGCACGAATACATTTTATGCGCCTGATTGGTTTTCAAAGGACAGTCCATTGGTTTCGAAGTATTCCTCAAGTTGCACTTGTACAGTTCCTCGTAAACTGGAAAAGCGTTTACAAGGTAGAAGTATTCAGATTTTGTTGGATCCTTTAACTTTAAAAACTGGAGTGACAACTGCAACAACTTTCTATGTAGAACCGGGCCTAATATAGATGTAGCATCTACACTTTTATATCCCGACACTGATAGCTTTAAATTTAAAAGTCGTGTTAACATTCGTGGGTGGAGGTCGAAATGGCTCAGTCGGTATTGAGCTGTTAATGTCTGAAACACTTTTTACAAAATACTTGTTGAACTCTTCGGCAATTTTTTACACAAATATTATTAAAATAAATACGACGGCTGTTTTTATTACACTCAACGTGAGCCCTTGTGATTCGCTGTCATGTTTGTAATTAAAGATTCAAAAAAAGGGCACACAATTTTTAAGAAATCATTGAGTGAATGCACTGAACTTGTTGGACACATTTTGAAAACTATTTTTCGACTGAAACTGTGCCAGTCAGCTCCTTTACCTCTTAACCTTTTCTGTGTATCCTCCAAACTAAAGGGTGTCCCACAATTCTCGCAAGATTTGAATTTTGCCTCATTTATGCGGTAAAGTGTTGCCAACAAAAAAAAAAAAAAACAGAGTGACAGCTGACAGTTCAGGGTTATTAAAAATGGAGTGCTACACAAAAGAACAATGCGTTTTCATTGTTAAGCAATATTTTAAAAATAATGAAGGTTTGGCAGCTACAGTTCGCAATTTTTTTGGTCTTAATAGTGATACAGATACAGAATGACCGATCTTAAATCCCTGCAGAATTTTCCGATCTCAAGAGTTTATCGGGTCCTTGCCCTGCCTATCGTATGAGGTGCTGCCGTCCACGCAGCTTTTCTCGATGACGACCAACAGTTGTAAGCTTTTACTTATACTCGTATACATAAATCATAAGGTCCGATTTAAGAATATATGGGACCTCTAGCCGAAGCTAATCAACTCAATCTGGTCTCAAATCAACTCTCAGTTGTTTACAAGAAAATTAGAGTGTTGAAGACAAATCCGGTGCTTATAATGTTGGTGTATCTTTTCCTATATATATAGGTAGACAGGTATGTTACTGGATATACGAGGGCCAACTAGTCAATCGTGATCCTCCTTTTCAGCATGCATATGCAGAGTTTTTTTTTTTTTTATATAATTTGCACGTGTGAAAGGGGTTATGAATACCCTTATACTAATTTTAGAACACGGGCGTTTTTGAGGAAAGGGGAAGAGACAGAGAGAAAGACAGATTGGTGTAGTTGGTTTGAAACTCAGGTGGTAGTTAAGTTTCAGTGAACTCCAAGGGTGGCTGTCCAGATAACTGGGGAGTTGTTTTTGCTGTTATTGTCGTTGCTCATGATTCACAGTATTTTTTTCCGTCCTCCTGATGTCATCACTATGATCAATAAATAAATAAATAGATGATTATTGACATCAGGATTCGAACCGTGAACCTGTAGCGTGACAAGCGATGATGTTACCACTACACCACGTTACGAGTACAAATCTTAAAATTTGTCTCCTCTGTTGCATTCTGTAAAGTAATGCCGCACTTTATTTGCAGAGGATGGTGCAGGTGGCTTGACTAGCGGCTTTCAAGTATCCAACTGTGTAATTATATAAAATGAAATTCTGCGTTTGTGGTCACATTACATTTACCACTGAAGTCGTATACTTAAATTATAATAGCAACTTCCTGGCGTCCTCAATTTTTGTCAGGACCCCGTTGTGAGTGTAATTTACTCGTGTCTATAAGTACGACTCTAAATTACGGGTGACAAAAACATATAAGCACACTACCACAATAGAACATATCGCGGAATAAGAACAAACTGCGTAAAGGGAAAACTTCGAAGCACCTCTGGCACAAAACAGTAGCAAACTGTGATAATAATAATCATAATAATAATTATCATAATAATTCTTAATTGGACACAGACATATCTTGGTTTTTGTTATGTGTGTTCCTGCTGTGTTGCCCTTAATTGCTTAGTCTGCATAGTATAGGCACCAAATAGAATCCAAGCGGGAGCAGCTTGCGTTGCGTCTGCATGCCTGCCTCTGTAATTACGTATGTGATATGTGTTTTTGGTAATTATCCTGGCTGTATATTTCTCTGTTCATATGACTGTTTGGGTGTTTTGTTTTGTTCCGCTATGTGATGCCATATAGCTATTATACGAGAACTTCTTGCAGTGGACGGGCGGTTGGGGTGCAGTGTCCTTTTTACTTTTCCTCAATTCACTCAGTTCTGCTTTGTGCTTAATGTCCTTTGAAGTTTTTATACTCGTACTACATAGTCTATTTATGTTTCTTGTGAGTTTTGTTGGTATCCCAGTTAGATAGAGCGCATTATAATTACACTTGTACTCAAGGGGGTGAACAAAAAAAAATAAAAAAAAATTGCCACATTACCCGCACATGCACTGAGACAAAATTAGAAAGGGATAATTGGGGTACAGGAAAATTATAGCCCGCTTCCTGCAGCATGGTATGTACATCCCTCCCATCAGCATCTCCATTCATATGGTTGTAGTTGCAGTGTACGAGTAGTATAAGTCATTACCCGGTCTAGTTTCAATTTTGGATGGTGTACACATTACACACGGCGAACATATTTATTTTTTTTGAAGCAGGTGGTTGTGCGAGAAAATATTTTCGTTTCTAGAAAGTAGTTAACTACAACCGTAAATCAAGGATGTAGGTATAGCACACGGGGTTCCTTTTTAACTACAGGGCATGGGGATGAATGGAGTACAGTTAACTACCTCGAACAATGCTGTATGAATATAAAAAGACGGATTGCTTGGGAATTACCTGCAAAATAGTCTTTAAATCAAAGCCTTGCCGGTTCTAAAGAAACAAAACTTGATGGTATCACGGCCACGAATAATATTTTAAGGGGCAGTATTAGTAGAAAAATAGTTGTTTATTCAGGGAATACGCAACTGACACGGAGATCAGACGTAAAACAAATGAACTGTCTAACTGGGTACTAGTCGCAATAGTTTTGCTTTCATTCTCATTCCTGCAACTCCCACAGTGGTCAGTGGGCAAGAAGGATGAGAAACATTTACCAATGTTATTGACCCTGCCTAGAGATAGCGATCCTTTACCTTAGACTGGCTTAAGTGTTTTTTTAAGTTGAACATTCATATGCACCGATAACTACGCAAAATAGGCACACACAGATTTGTACCTCATTAGCTTTGTACCTCCTTAAAGATAGGTGCAACAACCACCAATGAATTCGTGTCTAGTACACTGAACGCTTTATAAGGTGGCAATGAAATTAATGTCCTAGCCAGCCACGGATTTCAGCAGTGCTTTTTACAAAATTCCTCACCATGTTATTCTTCTCAAGCTAAAAGCCCTTGGACTCATCACATGTCTCAAATCATATCTAATACAAAGTTCGTGTTAGATCTTCAGTATCGGATCGTATCATATCCAATTCGGGGGTCCCTCAAGGCAGCCATCTTGGACCATTGATCTTCATCGTTACAATAAATGATTCGATCTTCTGGTCTACGCCGATGATATGAAAATCTTTAGACGTATATCATCTCCCGTTGATTTCCACCTTCTGCAGGACGATCTAAGTAGTGCAATACAAATATCTTAGAGCTATGAATACCATTCCATTACCTACTTCATCCGCGTCGAGCCTGTACCCCCAGTCATATTCGATTTGGGTGTCATCTGCGATAGTAAACTTAACTTTCGATCACACATTGACAATGAAACGCTGGTCAAAATAATTCTCTGACCCTTACGTAACAAAACCCCTCCTCGAGTATGCCAGCTAAGTATGGTCGCCCCTTCATGCGGCCCATCGAATCGAAGCTGTGCAATGCAGGTTCATTCGTATTACCTTACGTGGATCGTCTTAGACTGATGGTAGCGCATAGGCTGTAAGAAAATACGTTGACTCTAATTTATCTGCCTCGCTTTGCTTTTGACTTACTTTTGTAAGTCGGATGGTAAGTTGTGTCTGGAAACAGAGGTGTACATGTATCTTTTGTTATTTGCTAAGGCAGTCTAACTGTAAACTGATTGGGTCAAGATCGTAAAATTAAAGGTTTTTCCTTTTAGCAAAATCACTAAGGATAGTCGTCAGAGTGTAAATGGATTCAACGGCTGTGTTTTAGCTCAGTTAATGACAACGATGCACGATTTTAAGACGTGGCTCAGTCGTTTAGTACGTGATCACTGAGCGGGTTCGAATCCCAGAAAATGAAAAAAAAAGTCTCACGGTCCTATCTCTGACGAACGTCTGACGTTATGTCATGATTTTTTTTTCCACACATTTCTGAGGAAAGACGATCCTAAAAGGCTGTGACAATGCCCCAAGGTGCCTGTAATACTGGTCCATTTGTCAAACACTGAAATGTAAACACGACTAATTCACGGAGCCTGTAGTAAGATGTTGTAGCACTTTTGATATATGTCCATTTTCAAAACCCATCTTGTGGGAAAAAGGGGAAGCATGTTATTTTCTAGTACAAGACTGTGGGGATTACAAAAACATTTTCGTTCAACATTGTGTCCGGATAGCGGCGTTGGAATCTAAAGCTTAACACTTTCGAAGATCTAGAGATGCATCGCAGAGAAAACTCATACCTAGATATTATCAAGGCTACATATGAGGGTAGCAAGTGTTACGTCTTACACAATGGTAAGGTGTCCGAGAATTTTAATGTCCAAAGTGGAGTACATCAGGGGTATGCACTGTCCCCGCTATTGTTCTCGGTGGACATCAATGATGTACTCCGGGCAGTATTGACGGAAGGTAAACATGGAATTCGATGGACTATGACATCTTACCTTAAACATCTCGACTACGCTGACGATGTTTGCCTACTTTCGCATCGGATAATAGACCTTCATCTGATGGCCCAAAATCTAGAAGCAGAGGTAAACAAAGTGGAGTATACCATGCAGTGGATTTCGCTCACTCCGGGCGGGGTAGATCAGCTGGATGACCTAGGCAAACGTGGCGCAGGACAGTTGAGGAGGAATCAAGCTATTTGGAAATAAGTTGGAAGCAGCTCAAACGCGTTGCAGAACTCTGAAAAAGATTGCAGGCGTTATTGACGCCCTATGACCCACGAGGGGTGAAAGTATTTAAGTGAGTGTAAGTGGAAAAGATCTGGAAGAAATAGAGGGATAAGATGTCTTCATTTAAATGCAGTACCCTGTATAAGATTTAAGCTCCTACCAAGTCAAATGGGTGTCAAGTCCTTCGGGAGTATTTTCCTTAAGAGTTGCAGGTATTGGTTGGGCCGATGTATAAGCCCCCTGAGAGAGACACCATTCCCTCATAATGTTTTGTTCTCTGTATATAACACAAAGCTTTCTCCATCGTCTTTGGTACAAATGATATCTGAAGGACATCGGATGAGTGGTAGTTACCTTTTTTTTGCACACTTTTATAATGAAAATTATACACTTCATGGAGTTAGTACATACAAACATATCTACATATGCATATGCTAGGTACTAGGTATCTGAGGGTTGTCCTTGGTCTAGTGGAAGTTTGTTGGCTTGTTGTTCCGAAGGTTAATGAAAAAAAAAAAAACTCCAATTATACTGTAGGCAGGTACATACCTATTATTTTATTTTTATTTGTATTAGTGTAACACAGTCACTATTTACCCCAACCGATAACATACGCAATTTGTTTTGCCCCTAGTGTTAAACACACGTGTCTTTCAAGCCAAATTTGTCACATCTAATAGAAAACAAAGCAATGGATGGGTACATACCTACCTACAATAGTTGTGAACGTAATTATGGAATTAAATCCTGCTTACATGGCCTCCAGGAGTCATCTGTAATATAAACTTTGATCATACAAAAGTAACATTACACTATCCTTACTAACTCCATAACCGCTCGGCTCATTGTTTTCGATGTCAATACATATATGAATTACCCCAAAACTTATATCCAGTTTCCTTTTGTTATGCCGCCACCATCATTATTTCTTCAGTTGAATTTCCAAAAAGCAAAAGCATCGTTCCACTCAAGGACCTCACGTACTCAACCATAATTTCCTCCCCTTGAGACGTATTTCGAATAAAGAAATCTTCAAGGAGTCAAATAACTGAAAAATAATTATGAGAGAGTAATTTAATCCCTTCGCACAATTGTATCCACCCATTAAAATCATCCCCCACTGACATACACACACACACGCTCTTACAACTCCCTTTTGTTAAATTACAACACAAGGATACGCTCTTTATACTCACTTTGTTGACGAATTAATTGTCCTGAACCAAATGGAGCCATTGTGAACAAAACAACACATACACATCGAAATAAGTAGATCTGCCTGCACACGGTTACAGGATGTATGATGTGCTTTGCAATTGTATGTGCGTCTGCTATAAGGCACTTAACGACGGGCGGTGAAAGATAAGGACAATGAGGCGAATGTCCACCCCCACTCCGTGGTGCATTTCAAACTAATTTGTCGCTTTTGTTAAACACACTAAGGACATTCGCATACACACACACACACAAACACCAATGTTGAGATCTCTACATATGTACATGCATTAAAGTAAGTGTAACATTGTAACATCCATATGTGGCGGTAGGATCTGTACCGTTCAATTAGGATAATAGCAATAAAGTTTTTGTTTAGCTCCATTAAATTTTGCCGTTACACCCGCCTCGGTCGGTTTGACGATGCGGTGGAGTGGGCTGTATGCCAGCCGGTATGCCATGCAATTGTTATTGTTATTATCATTATCCTTATTGTAACACCCCAGTGTACAGCGTGCCGTTGTCTAAATTGGAGGCAAAAGCATATTTCAACCTTTTTGTGCCTTGTGCCACAATGAAGTATCGGAGCACTGAAATATGGATTATTTTTTTTTTATATCTTATATCTTGTGCAGAAGAAATTTTGATGATTAGACGAGGACTATACAATGACGACTGCTCATTCTTTTGTATTTCTTTTAGTCCCGTATGTGCTGATCCATCATTCTTTGTCAGCTCTTTGTGCTGGTACGTACTCAAACATTTGCTGGTCGTATGATGGTGAAAAGGACTTCGCCGTAAAGAATAAATTTTTGCAACTTCAAGTGATGGCAAAAATGGAAGCAGCAAAATCTCACGCAACAAGTAGTCCTTTGATTATGCTGACGACAGCAGCTGTCGTCATAGACACAGTCGGAGAGGCAAGAAAAGGAGACATGGTTTGATCAAAAGAAATATTTTTTATTGCAAACACGCGAAATACTGTGCAGACTTTCAAGTGGAGCTTCTAGCGATTCGGGAGACTGAACGCCCTCTCAACATCCAACTACAATCTCGGTATTTTCAGTGATAGCCAAGCTGCTATCAAAGCTGAGTCAATAGTTACCACATCTTCAAAACTGGTAGAGCAATGCGAGAAAGAAAAATCACTCTCATCTGGGTCACAGAACACAGTAAATTTGAGGGAAACGGGCGAGCGGACGATCTCCCCATGCAAGGGTCAGCCATTAGTGGCTCTTTGGCAGAAAGAGTCAATATTCCAATGTTCCGCTAGGAGTCGTTAAGGGTAACATTTATAATCACTTCTTCCGCTTTCTAGCGGCGCTATATCAAGAAATACATAACCCAGCTATAACAAACCTAAATGAGCTATTAGGCAGATCAAGACCAAATATTGTTAGTATTGTAGCCATAAGTACAGGCCATTGGCTGATAGGAGACCATGCAGCCAAGCTTGGGATCCCCCATAACACCTTCTGCCATAGCTTCTTCGCTTTCTTTGCAGATGTCCAGCCCTAGCGAGAACAAGAAAACGTATTCTAGGTAAACCCTTCTTCGACGACATGAGACAGATATCTGACAAAAAGATTGGAGCCGACATCCTCTAATTGAACTCGATAAGCTAGGTTTAGTATATCTCACATCTCAACTGTAAACTTAATCATACAACCAGGTTACATGAGGTTGTGGTACCAAAATGGGGCAAAACAGTGCTAATTTGGTTCTCTTTTGAACCGCCACCCCTCTACCTATCTACCTACATCCTTTCATTTGCTAAAAATTACTCAGATATTGATTTTGAATAAAGTCTTCTTAGCCTTCTTCTTCTTACGGCGAAGTTATGATCCGGAGTAGAAGGATCACAACCCTCCCACTTTACTGCATCCCTACTGGTCCGGCTGTGGGGTATGCCCAGTCTTCTTAACCATATCCGAGAAATAGTCAATTTTCCGAAGCCCGCTTCTCAGCAAAAACAAAAGCAAAGCCTGTAGTAAAGTATCCACCGTTAATTTTGAGGTTAGCATGAAAATTCTGATTTCTCCTCGATGTATGGACCTACAGACCGTAGATATGAAGTTTGAAGTAAATCCGTCCAGCCATTTATGCTGCAGTCCTAGGTACAGATAGACTGACAGACGGTAATACCAAAAGTTTTTACTAAAACGGTACTTGCCCTATGGGAACAAGTAAAAACAAATGTTTTAGAGGAAACAATTTTAAAATTAGAAGCTGACCCTTTATACGAGTAAGACTAAGGCTGTCTACTCGTTCAAGAGGCTCGACTTTTGGGTCGTAGTATTGTAAAATTTAGGTGGGGACAGAAAGAGGATAATTGCGGTCTATTATGCCTCTCATGATGTTGGCCAAATGTTAGTCAGTTAATTTTCAGATCAAAGCACCTCCTCCAGCTAAGTTTGCCTAAAATTTTTTTTCCGAGAGCCTGGAGCGCATCTAGAGATCTCTGTTTCTTCTTTCACGTAGTTTAGCAATTGCGAGACAGAGGAAATGATTCTCAGTTTCATCCGACTCAGCAAATCCCATAGCTTTCTAGGTCCAGCTTGGTGAGATGTTTTTGTCAGTGACATGTGGAGAATACCGATAGTATTCTTAGGTTGATGCAAACTTTTGGGCTTTTTTTTTCGGTTAAAGCTCAAAAGATGTATTAGGAGTTATCTTCTAGCCCTCATTTCTCCGTAGCTCTTCTCGGATGATGCATTCGCCTGTCCCGCAGAACGTTTTTGCTTTATGAACCGAGTTGCCAGCCCTTCTTTTGCCAGCTTATCGGCTTTCTCATCAGTTTTCACTCCCACGTGCCATGGAACTCAATATAACGTGGGTACCTTGCCTATTTTTTTTTGAGTTTGTCTGGGCATTTCTATACCATTCGCATACATAATGGCAGGACCTTCTTTCCGATATTGTCGTTTCTTTCGACACCTTTGGATAGCATGAAACGTATTTGGAATGTTACTCCGCAATGTAAGAAAGATTCTAGATACTCCTGGAATCGTATACTGCCTAACTCAGAAAAATCGAACCAAATTTGCTGTGCATTTGTGTCCTTTTATGGCTTTAAAAGGTGCGTACCTAATGTTGAAAATTAAAGGTTAAACAATAGGTATGCAAAGGGGGCAAAATAAATGGTCGCATGAATCAAGACTTGTCACAAAGTTTTCAGGCTTTAAAACCTAGTCCTCTAGACATTTGCATCTCCATATTTTTATTTCATTGGAAACGTCTAAGCCCTCTGAAATTATTTTGTCTGGACATTGCCTATGACAGCTACATTAGGCTTGCTATACTCGTATGTACCATTCCAATATCTGCTCCACGTTTGTTTCCGACGTCTAAGATACATTTTTAAGGCACCAGCTAATTGCTTAGAGGTCAATCTTTTTAGATGTACATCGCCTGTCGCTTGAGACCCAAATAATTTTGCGGCAGGTCTTGTGCTTGAGATGCTTGAGTGCGGTATTGTCATTGCCCACCTTTAAGTGTAGAATTATGGGCGGCACCGAGTTGGTCTTTTATCGTCAGTCGCAGCTTTGGTTGGGATATACGAGTAACACTGAATGGTGGAGATTTTACTTACTCAAAACCGGCCCTTAACTGGCAGTCACTACAGTTCCCGCTACGATTATGTAAGGCTTTTGCGTGCCTTTGGAGTTAGCATCAATCTAGAACAAGGCAATGTTATGAGGGGAGTTGACTTTAGAACTCATTGGCAGAGATGAAAAGGCAATTCTTGGTCGAATCTTCTTGCTTCTTCCATTGTGCTGTGTTTCTGGACTTGGCTTGGGAGGGTCTTCCTTTTTGATAGGAGAAAAGTCGTTCAACATATAAAATCAGATCCAGGGCGAACACACCTTAGCCTTGCTTTGCTAAAGTCTCCTCTTCTGGAGTGGACAAGATGTTCGCCTGTAGTGGATCTTACTTGTCATTTTGCTACCTAACACCTTTTGGGAGATCATGCATCTACCAAGCTATCGTTAGTTGTATTCGATCCCTAAAGCCGTCAAAGTGTGCTAAGACTTATACGATGTTAGTATTGTATACACGGATTGACAAGCGATTAGTTAAAACGGGAAAAGGTGTAGAAATTGTTTTGTGCTTTCCGATTTTTCCAATTGTACCTCAGCCTTAGTTGGTGCTTGAAAGTAGGTTCATTTGGTAGGCCCCGTTTCCGTGAAGGAAAGCTTCGTATAATTTTCTAAGGTAAGTATTTACCGTAGCCAATGGCGGCGGTGCAGTAATAGTAGTCCAAATGAGTATAACTATTCATAAGTTTATTTTAGGATCAACTAGAGTGGCGCTACTAGCTTCACAAACTGCGCACAGTGTTCCAATTAAACCGTATTTTACCAGTTACGAGTATGTACTCCAACTTGAATAAAAAAGAAAAAGTTAACAAATCGTCTTCCTTGTTGGTCTTCCTGTGTAAGCTCCTTTGCCATTTAAGCCTTACAACGCGTTCACTTCGCCATTTCAATCCACTCACTAACAAATTTCGAGTTGAAATTAAAAAAAAAAAAAAAAAAACAAGGTATCCCTCGCACACTTTTGTGTACCGTATTTTGTCATCGTTGCCGTTGGTCCTTTTGTGTACGCGATTGAACTCAACAGCCAGGTCTCTCTCTCTCTCTCTCTAATACGAGTAATGTCTGCAACGAATACTATGTATGTTCCACTCTTTGGCTTTGATATCCTGGCTACTCCTGCTACCACTGCTACTGATTCTGGCGTGAATTCCCTCGTCAGCATTTATGATAATCACAAAATTTTCATCCCGGAATGAGAAACGACGAATGTAAAGGATACACGTTTTATCTCTATACTCGGGTTTTTTTTGTTGAAGCCTTTTTTCTACCGCAATCCATCGTCCTCAACAGTTTTTGAGGGCCAGTATATATTCGTCCTTTGGGGCGGCACACTCTTATATATGTATGTGCCTGTGTATGAGGTTAAAAGTTTGTGGCAATTGTGTTGACGATGGATTATAGTAGTTGGAACACACAGAATGTTAAACTACACAGAAAGAGGATAAAATAGGAAAAAAAAAAAAGAAAACAACAAAAAAGAAGAGAAATGTTAATAAAGGATAATGGCCAAAATAGGTTGACGATGACGATGGTACGGTACGGATCGGGGCTATATATAGAGAGGACCCTTCAAAAGGGCACTCTTGAAAATTCTCTGACATTTCGCACGAACTCAGGTTTCACATTAGGAACGTCGACGACTACAAAAGCCCGGTAAATGTGTGTCTGCGTGTGTGTGTGTGTGTTTTATAGAGGAGTTGTGAGGATGCTTTCACAGCACAATACAAGGGAATAAGGGAATAAAGTGAAAAGTTCTCTCCCGAGAGATTAAAATGTAGACATTACGTTAAACGCACACGTCATACGCTTAATTATTTACGTGACTTGATTGTCGTTGTCAATTTTGTGGCCACTGGCACAGCATTGACTTTAGGAACATAACGTCGCGGTATGGGATATTGGAAGGACTTTTAGTAAGATCCGGTAGGTAGGTAGGTAGGTAGGTATTGTCAGGCAATTTATGCAAAACAATAGAAACTGAGTGGGTGTCTCTTTCCCCCTTTTTTAATCTGAAGTCTTCGGAGACACACAGAGAGGATTCATTGAATTGTGTGGATCTTATTTACAGATGAAAAGATACAGTTATTGATTTTATTAGGAAAAAAACCTTAGGATTCGATGGAAATTTGAATTGTAATGGCGAAAGTTTGACTACACAAGAGGGACAATCAATGTTAATGGTCGTTCGTTTCGACTATTAGAGTGGAGAACATTATTTGCTGCATGAGTAGGCATTTAGCTAGCTATTCGTTTTAAATGTTTTGTGGAAATAAATACATAGGTACCTACATTTACATATCTAAATACTGTGTCGGCGAAAAGACATTTTATAGCATTTAATGAATGCAAATGGTTTGTGGTTTCATCGAAAGTTACTAACTAATTAATTAAGTTCATTTATTTAAGTGACTTAGAATATTTATTCCACTTGTAAACATCATTGAGGTTGGGGCTTTTGCATATCTACATAATGTAGTTATACTCGTATTTGGATTGGAAAAGTACTATCGCAAGGGGGGGTTTTTTTTTTTTGATTTCCAGTCGTACAAGGAGATAGATGCGAAAAAGTCTAGCAGATCCTCCTCAAAACGAGCATCAAAATTCTTATTATCCACTCCATCCCCCGTCCTAGATGGAATTTTGCTAAGGCTTCCTGGAAAGATTTCGCCAAAGACATGGACACTAATATACGATGGATTCCCCCAACAACAGCAAACTACGGAAGATTTGTTGGAGTAGAGGACTCCACTGCAAACAGACACATTCCAAGAGGTTTCCGCAAGAAATATACCCCAGGATGGTCTATTGTGCCCCTTGCCAATACCTACGAGAGGTTTATTCCCTCATTAGAGTTTCCCTCAGAATATAATTCCTTCAGAATTGTTATCGAGGGTCAAATACTCTTACTTTGTCTTGGCAGGGATAGTTCGCCCTAGAGCACCCTCTCTGGGTCCATGGTTAGTACTCATCTGATGGTTTGTACTTGCCCAAGTATTTCAATCTTTTGTGGGTCACTGCCCGGAAAATATTCTGGAGTCTCGTTGGACTCATTGCAGAATCTGCAAAGGCCTTCGTTTGTTATACCCAGTTTCCTTGGATGCTCCCCAAGTTTGCAGTGCCTCGTTAGAAAGCCTGTTGGGATACGTAGCTTATTCCTATTAAAGCAGATGCACGCTTCGAATCTCTTCCGGTTGTAGTGTCCCAGAAATTTCTTAGCTTGCCTCAAACCCGTAGTATTAGTCCAGGTTTTTTGTCTTCTTTCTTCATCTTCCTGAATTCGTCGCATATGGTATGGTTTCCTAGACTGCTACGTAAGCTGGGGGGGATCCAACCCATTGTCAATAAAAACACCAAAAATCGATCCTGAACTCGTTGCCTAACACATTGTGGTAACATCAAAAGCAAAATCGGAGAAGAGCACACTAAGATGGTGAGAGGAGGGTTTACCAGTCTAAAAGAATCAACACCTGAGTCACCCGAATTCTCGAGAAATGTCTCCATCACAGTGTTAGATACCAGCTATGAAGAAAATAAATTTCTAAGAAACTGTGGCAAAAATACCAAACAATGGAATCTTATCAAAAGAATTTAAAAGAACAAAAATAATAATCGATATCCTTAAGCCGGGGAAACAGCCCGAAAGAGGTGATAGCTATCGTCCAATAGCACTGCTAGTCATTATTTATAAACTTCTTGAGAGGCTCATCTACAACAGAAGTGAAGTCAAAAGTCCCTTTAGAGCAAGCTGGTTTTCGTTCAGTACTATCCCTATCTCTCATTCCAAGTATTTATAGATGATGTGGGAAGTAAACCAAAAAGGTTAAACAACGGTCTTCCACAAGGATCAGTACTGTCACCCCTGGTGTTTATTTTCTACAGGGTGCGCCATCTTTTATGTCGGTATGTAAACATTGAATAACTTTGACATTTACCAACCGATTGACTTGAGTAGACATGTTTTTGAAACGTCAATTCAGTACAATTTTAACCATGAATCGCTTTACACCGAAATAGTGACGCTGAACATTGAAAACAGTCGTTCAGTTGTGTTAACTCAACGTGCATATCGTCGAAAATATCGTGGCCATCAAGCACCGTCTGACAATACTATTCGTCGTTTGGTGTCGAATTTTGTTGAGCACGGTACAGTGGAAGATCGTCGACATGCCGTTCATCAACGCCCAAGACGTTCCAATGAACTGGCACCCACATGTGTCGTATCGTCACCGCGCTCAGCATTTTGGCGTCAGTAGAACCACCTTGCGGTGCATTTTGAAGGATGATTTGCACTTGTTTCCATATAAAGTGCAATTGACTCAAAGAATATTGCCGACAGACCATCCACGTCGCTTGGAATACGGTCAAGCAGTCGCTCGAATGGTTGCCATTGAACCTGATTTTTGGAAGCAAATTTTGATGACCGACGAGGCCCATTTCGCACTCTCTGGCGCCGTTAAAAAGCACACATTTGCCACATTTGGGGAACGGAGAATCCACATGAGATCCATGAAACACCATTGCATGACCAAAAAGTGACTGTTTGGGCCGGCGTTTGCGCCAAAACCATCATTGGGCCATTTTTCTTCAGAGAAGGCGAAACAGTCGATGAGAGATATCGGTGGATGTTGGCTCATTATGTCTGCCCACAAATGTGTGGAAAAGGTCTGGACAGTTACTGAAAATCAAACAATGCAGTTTCTGCAACGAAAATTCTCTGGACATGTACTGTCAAAAAATTGATACATTGACTGGTCACCCAGATCTCGAGAATTGATCCTTCCGGACTTCATTTTGTGGGGTTATTTGAAAAGCAAAGTGTACGCCAGCAAGCCTCAGACCACTGATGAGCCCAAAGCAAACATTCGTGCTCAAATCATCGCTATACCGCCCGAGTTGCTCGAAAAAGTGATGGAAAACGCAGCAAAAAGGGCACATTTTGCTTTGGTCAATAGAGGCGGCCACTGGATTGATCTTGTATTCAAAAACTAGTCCAAATAAATTGTAAAGGACCAAATTAAATAAAAATACCTCATGTATGGAAATCGGTTGTTTTTTTTTAAGTTATTCAATATTCACATACCGACATAAAAGATGGAGCACCCTGTATATGGTATGATATGCCCGAAATGAGAAGCAGAAAGTACCACCAATACGCTGATGATCCCTCTGATGAGAGAGAGAGAGGGAGCGTAATATCTGATCAACTTTCCTCCTTGTAGTGTAGTGTATAATAGAAAAAGGACCATAATAGGACATTGAGGAGCATCGTTTGTTCACAAAGTTGGACGTTTTCAACCTAAGTTGTTTAGCCATACCAAAGTAGCAGCAACAAAGTTCTAGAAGACGATTTGTTTACTTAAATTTTTCGGCGTTAATGTCCGTAAAGAGATGATAGATTTTCACTTGAAATTCATTGGTGATTCCCAAGATCTGTTGTAGTGCGAAAATGTATTCTGTTCTCGATCTGCTGAGCCGAAAGCTGCACTGGATGTAGGGGCCAGGATGTAGAAATACTTTTTACTAGGAAACATAACGAATCACACAAAATATATGGCAATCTCTACTTACAGGAGGCATTGGGAGAATTTAAAGGATATCAATTCTTATCACAGACACCACTTAACAAAGGCCTCATAGAATTAATAGCATCCCTCGATAGGTGTTAAGTTGCAAATTAACAAGCCTTATACCTCTATTAATTTTGTTTTTATTGTTTGGGTGGAATAAGGACTAAATTATATAAGCACAAGTATATCTTTTTTTTAGGCAAAATAAAATATTGCAACAACCGCAAGTTCTTTCAAAGGCCCGTATCCTCATGCCGTGCGAATGTAAAATACGAGTATGTAAAGTTACCGTCTCTTGAGAATCATGTTACTATAAATTCTGTCACTTTTTTTTTACAAACAGGAATAATAAATCCTAGTTTTCCATATAATCTTCCTCCTCTTTAGTTGAACTCCATCCTTAGTATAAATATTTCTGCATCCACAGTTCTCAACTTTATCGTCCATTCATTCTTTGATGATGATTCAATTCGTGATTTCGAAAATGCGGAGATGAAAACTGTGATGATATTCTAAGTTGAACTTGCATATAGCGAGCGCTTCATCCATGCCTCACCGTGATTAATGGCATTCAATTGATAAAACTATAAATCTAAGTACGTATCCTGTCAATATGCAGAATTCGCTGTCTCTCTTTGACTCGTTCTGTGCATCTCGCGGCTCCCCTACGAGTACATTTCTATTGGATCCTGTTGCAGAGAGCATCACACGGTGGCAATGGAAAACGGAAAAATATGGAACAATCACACGCAGTACAGCTCCTGCAAATGGAGATGCATGGCGATCTCTTATTATTCGTTCTTGCATTTCTTATTTTCCCTTCTTTTGTTTTTATCATTTTCTGCTCCATAAAACTCTTTCACAGTGTGAAGGAAGAAAAAAGATAAAAGAAAAATCGGTTACCAAGTCTCAACACGTATCCTCCCAAGGATAGGTGTATACCTACTCGGCAGTAAGGAGATGAATCTCTTCGCGGGAAATGGGGTTTTCAATGTAATCGAATCGTGCGGCAAAGGACTGTGCTCGCTTCCTTTCAACCACCACCAATCATCCATCCTCGCCATCATCCTTTCATATGCCGCGCTTCGGGATCGTACGTTATGCTCGCTACTAGTACAAGTGGTGTGTCACCACCCCCAGAAACTCCTCGCGCAGACTTTCACGAAAAATTTATTGATTCGTTTAAAAGTGATTTGCATATAAAACTGGTGGTGATGTGGCGGCAGTAGAGCTTCTGCTTGGCGCTGGATGTGCCGTACTTCAAAACGCCCCCAACCCACCCTATACCACACAACACATCCCTCTCGATAAAATGCCACTTTGTAGATGAGGACGAATCTTATATTTTCATTGATTTGTTATGTGCTAAGAGGAAGAAAACACTGCAACCAGAGAACAAAGGGATTGTGCGGGACATATCTACGGAGAGAAAAATAAAAGAACAACCCTCCTTCAATAAGGTAGTGGGGGGGGATGGTGGTGTACGAGTACATATATGTGTATGCACGTGTGAGAGGAGCACATCCCTTAAAATTCAATTTGAAATTTTTCACTTTAAACATGAATAAATGAAATACGGAAGGTTAAATTTATAGAGCGCACTGAGCAGTGTGTGTGTGTGTGTGCATTTCCTACCCCCTCGGTTCCCGAGTTGTCTATTCACGATGGTTAGGGTGGCAACACCGATCCACCACACCAAATTGAAATATTGCCAGCTTTTGGCTTTAATACGATTTCAAAGAATTTCCACAAATAATCGCAGGTAAATGGAAGAAGATACAATTTTCGTGGAGGGGATTTGGAAGAGTTTTAATCGTGTGGGCTGCTGCTACTAAGCTTCTTTTGTGGTGATTTTTGTTGCGTTGAATTGTGGAAGATGCAATAAGAGGTAAGATCTATTGTGCAAGGAGTTAAACGATTCGAGATAAAAGCTACCTACCTTAAGTCTGAGTTTTTAAAACGTAAATGCGATATAAAGTTCGAGGGCATAGATGGCATTTAGGTGGAAACAATGAACGCTTTTGTTGACGAAGCAATTATGTGATGCTTTTGTTCAGCAAATAATTTTGTTATTGCTTAAACTTTTTATCTAAACGTCGTCATTGTTGTTGAGGAGCTATTGAGCAGTTGAAAAGGAAACATTTATTTAACCGTTTTGCAGGGATGGATACACAAGCAACTCAAATAAAGTTTTTAAGTGGTTAACAAGCAGTGGTGGTTCATATCGAATGGGCTCGGGAGTTCAACTTAAAAAAAAATATCTTCGTAATATTAGCACTTACTCGTAAATCGATTTCCATTTAATTTGGGACAGAGTCAGACATTTCCAATGATTTCGATTGCGTCTAGGGGCATCTGCACCTTAGAGCAAACTGTCGCTAGGCACGATCCGAAAGACAGAACGGTGACATCATCTGCATATGCTTGAGCGTAGACGTTAGAACTATTGAGTGTGTTCAATAGGGAGTCAACCAGCATGCACCAAAGCAGTGGAGACAGAACACCGCCCTGTGCGCATCTCCATTAACTTCTGGGTGAAGTCGGGACCTTTTGAAAGATTGAAAAGCTACACTTTTTATAAGCCAAATAGATTTAGGCGCACATTTTATAAAGAATTTCGAAACCTAAAAGTTCGCTCCTAATAATGTTCCTCGTGTGACACCGTTTGTTAGATATTTGTACTGAAACAAGATTTGATTTTATTAAAATAAAGTAAAGTCGAATATTTTGAAAGATTGCCTACCTTCGATTTTTGAAAATTTTGAAAAATCGGCATTCGTCTTGTAGAGAATTTCAAAGCCAACAATTTTGACTGCGATATTTTTTTCATAAGACGAAAGGTTTTTGAAATATTCTCCCCTGAAAAACGGTATTTTCATAACTTCCCGGTAAAGTCGAATATTTAGGAAAATTGGGTACCATACATTTAAAAAAAAAAAAATCATACTCACCTTTTGGCAACACAAAAGATTCTGTAAAAAAAAAAAACTTCGCCTTAGGCACATATTTTTTGTGCACAATTCCTTTCCACGAGCACGTGCCTTTCAACTCATTCCAGAGAATTAATGGAAGGCCAGTATTGCAACAATATTAGTAAAAAGCGTTGTTGTCAATGCATAAAAAAAAAAATCAAATGCATTGCGGGAGAGTTTTTTAGAAAAAATATTTAGAATTAAGAAGATTGGGGTTTCATGTGCTATGGATGAACCACCACTGGTGTATGCAAGTGAAAGAATTTACTATCATAAAGAACAGATTTGGTTTCATTCTTTATTCTTGTCCCACAATTTGGCAGTTAGTATCCCATCACCAACAGGTTTCCACGTAAAAACTTACAGATGATTTTGTAGACTAAAGAAAATAGTGTTACAAGTTGGTGATTGGAACTCAGCTACCAAGAACCACCTTATGACAAGTCGGGATTATTTTGCCCGCACCGTAATCTACAAACCGAAAATTTTGAAACCAAAATACCCAAATACTTTCTCAAAGTGGAAGAAAGTATTTGGGCATGCCCACCTGGCTCAATATGGGTTTTGCACAGTCTATAGTTTTCTGACTAATCTTAGCCCGTAAGTGCCAAACTAACTTCTTTCTGGAGGAATATTTTTCAAAGCTCTTGTACCATAGATGTATATAAGCCAAACTTACAGGATGAGATGTTAGATATTTAAATTCTCAAATTCGCATTAAACTCCACTAGAAAGACGAGATTAGTTCCGGCGCTTCACGGCATTCTCGTGCCACTTTCCAAGGCTTCACCGATAGCATGCCTTGACTCATAGAAATGCATAGCTAGTATAGGGTCATCTAACAAGAGGTGCCATTTTAAATTTCGCGCCATTATTGAACTGCCAACATTCAACTATCATTGTGCTGACTTTTGACTAACTAGGAGGACACTTCCACAACGTGTTGAAATAGTGAAAATTCACTACAAAAACAATGAAAATATCGTGGAAACCACTTTGCACCGCATTTTGCATAAAGATCCTGGCCTACATGCTTACAAGTATAAGGTCCAGTTGACACAAGAATTGAAGCCAGCAGACCACGCACAACACCGTACTTTCGCTGATTGGGTGCTGTCACTCAGTTCCAGCATGATTTTGTACACAAAATTATTCTGAGTAATGAGGCTCATTTCCATTTGTCTAGGTACGTAAACAAACAAAACTGTTACATCTGGGGCTCCGAAAACCCAAGAGAAATAGTGGAGTCTCCATCCACAACGAGTGACAGTTTGGTGCGGTTTTTGGGATGGAGGTATCATGGGGCCATATTTTCTCGAAATTGGTGCTGGTGCGTCCGTTTGAGTGAATGGATTGCGTTACCAAACGATGTTGACTAACTTTTTTTTGCCTGAAATTGATGCTATGGACGTGGACGACGTTTATACATGCCACACAGCTGGTGAAACAATGGCTCTATTGCGTGACAAATTTCCTGGACGTGTGATTTCTTGAAATGGAGACTTCATTAGACTTTTTTCTTTGGGGCTATGTTAAAGATAAAGTCTACGCCAATGCTCCACCAACGACTCGTGCACCAAAAGAAAATATTAAAACTATTATTCGCGAAATACAGCCGGAATTATACGAGGGTGGCCGTGGTGTAGTGGTAACATCAACGCTTGTCACGCTCTTGGTTCACGGTTCAAATCCTGATCTCAACAATCATCTATTTATTTCGTTTGAAATAAATAAAAAAGTCGATCAATTGCGAAAGCTTAGTCAACTCTACTGCGAAGGCATAACACTGGCAGTAGAGTGGTCATATGGCTTAAATGCAACTTGATCGTGATGATGACATCAGGTGGAGGGAAAAAAATACTGTGAATCATGAGCAACGACAAAAAGCAAAACAAACAAGCTCCCCAGTTATCTGGATGCCACCCTTGGAGTTTACTGAAACTTAATACCACCTAAGTTTCAAACCCACTACACCAATCTTCCTTTCTCTCTCTCTCAATTTCTGCAAACGCCCGTGCCCTGAAATAATTTAATGGTATTCATATCCCATTTGGCGCGCGCAAATTATAAAAAAAAAAAAAAAAAAAAAAAAAAACGTGATGAAAAATTTCATCAAAAGAATGACTACTCGTATTTGTAGGCAGAGCCGAGGCGGACATTAGGCAGATATTGTATTCCATTACTAACCTCAGAGTTTGTACTTTAGATTAAAATAAAAGCATCACCACTCTTTATAAAAATGTTGCGTTGTTTTATTGATTTAAAATGGCACCTCTTGTTGGATGACCCTATACTTGCCAACACCATCTGGCATTCACCGGATTCTTGGCAAAACTTTATCGAGAAGAGGTAGTGCTAGGAATGATTTAATGAATTTTTTTTTAATTAAATGTGAATTTCCAAATCCCATGCAGAGACCCCATTTATGGTTTCAGAAACTTAGATTTTATTGGTTTTTTTTTAATACTTGGGTGGCTGTTGCCTGTTGTCCCTCGCTCGGGCTGAAACCTGCACAGTTTGGGTCACAAGCAAACACACTACCCACACCGTGACTACCATTGCGACTTCTTAAGACGAACAATTTTTTCATATACGAGCACCTACCACCCATCAAAAAAATAAGAAATATAAGAGACCGGCAACATGTTTTTTTTTCAATTTGACGGGGCTAAAAACGTATTTAGTTGGGTTAGGTTGAGTGGTTGGCTTTCTCAGACAAGAGGATATTTATACCAAACTGCAGGTCTTACGTGATATCACATAAATGGTTACTCAGTTGCGATTCCACATCCCTGCCATATGGCATCTGTCAAATATATCTGTGACAGGTAGTTACTCGTAGTTCTTGCGCTGTCATTTTACATTTTTCGAACAAAACCTTCAGCAATGAGACCCACAAAATGAATAACTTATAAGCTAAATTTTCCAATAAACGGGGAAGTTGGGCTACTATTTTGCCTCCAGCAGAACTAAAATTCATTTTTAAAGAGAACATCATGAAATTCATTTCTAGCAATTCAGCGTCATAAAAACATATCAGACTTAGTTGTACCATATGCTTTCCTTCTGAAAATTGCTTCATGTACACACACGTGTGTCAAAAAATCATCAAAGATACAAATCTCATGTGAATATATCATACAACTTTATGGTATCCGAACCTTAATACTTTTCCTCTTCCAAAAATCTCAAAAAAAAAAAAAAAAAAATCTCAATTGCTCTTCTTCTCATTATCCCTTTTTCTCTGATTACAAAATTTAATTCAATTGAAAATAGGAAACGTTATCCTAAGGGAAATAATTAGAAATGAAGCTTGTGAACCCTAATTAACCCTTTTCCAATGAAATAGTATCCCCAATGCAATCGGAGAGAGTTTCTTTTTTTTTTTTTTGTTTTCGATTTTCTTTCCCATCCTATTGCAATCATAACAGAACAACAGCATCCATTAAGTTAAACTTTTTAATTAACATTGATGGTGACCTGCTGATATACTTTTCTTTTTATCACAGGATTGAACAAAATTCTATTGATCCACCCACTCGCTTTGGTCTAAAGATACTCGTATCTTTGCCCCTGATTAGGTCGTACACTTGTGAAAGCACTTGTTTTTCTTAATCCGCGCGTTGAGTTGAAATAGGTTCGGGTCCGTTTCAATCATTAAAGACATTAATTGGATTTATTTGGATTTGTGTATGTAGTGTTATTGAAAATGTCTTACAGGAAGGATATTACGATGTAAACTTTACATTTGGAGAAATTGTAACGTGGGAAGCATTAAATGGAGAGATGTCGTATTAAAGTCTGAGAAAATGTTCTTTCTTTACTTTTTATTATTTTGATAAAATTCGGGGAAATAACTAAAAATTCGTATATGCCTGTCTTTTTGCAAACAATTTTCGATCATAGGCGTAAGCCCCAGGAAAGTCATCGTTGGTAGGCTGCCCACATTTGTCTGCCAAGGATTAAACAATTTTTTTCCAGTTTTAAATTTTGATATCTGCTTCTTTTGATTTTTAATGTCGTACCTATGTACTCGTATCCATTTATTAATTCAGAGGGATATGTCGAACAAAAATAATTCGTTGGGTCCCTTCTTGTCTACTTTTGTTCACCCACGAGTCATATTACCCAGATATCAACGCCGACATTTGCCAGAAGGATATCTGACTAGTCGTCTTAGCTTTCGACTTGTAGTAGCATATTTTATCGCTTAGAATTTTGGTCATTGCCGGACATTGACACAATATGTGCGTCCGTTCCCATAGCTTCTATTTATAACCGGCTTTTTCCAGAAGTCTCATCTTCCTCTGGATATCGCTACCATCTATTTGAGCATCCCTCGCTGTATAGTTAGAACTATTCCCATACAACAGACCATTTTGGCCTGTATTCAGTGTTTGACCACCATTTTCGGTGGTCGCCGTAATAGGAAATAGTTCAGAGGTCAAAAATTCTGAGAATATCCCTACTTTGCCATGGAGTTCGCCTTTTCATTTCTTTCGATCGTAAAAAATACTCGTACCTGCCACAGCTCTGCCGTCAATCAAGGACACGTTCGTGAAATTTATTTTTCCCATTTTCTTATCCGGAAGCGAGCCATTGTGTCTTTAATTCCCAACAACGTAATGGCATCGGATACTGTTCCGCCACCAAAGTGGGAGTGCACGATGAGTACTCGTATGGTCTAGTATGTGCCCCCAGGATAAGGTTTTTTTTTTTTAGACTAACTATGAAACGAAACACAATTTTATATTTTTATTGGCCGATTATTTAGTTTAAGTATGGAATATATCCACGGTGCAGGTGCATGTTCTTTAAACAACATTTTGGCATACTTCGGGTGTTATTTCACCAATTTCTTGAATAATGTTCTTCTTTAGCATGGGGATTGTGGTTGGCTTGTTGCCGTAGACCTTCCGCATCAAATCAAATCAGGGAGTCGAAGGGAACAATTGTTTGCAAAATATCTAAACTATCGTTAGCTGTGTGTTATGTGATACCGTCCTGTTGGAACTACAAGTGTTGTACGCCCAATCAATCCACTTCGGGCACCAAGAGGTTTTGCAACATGTCACGACAGCGATCAGTATTAATTGTTACAGTGTGCAAATGGTGCACCATAGAGCAACTCTACGAGAGATTAAAGGTCGTTGTTGTATCAATTGAGAATTTTCAGAGCCCCAATAGAGGATATTTTGTTTCAATATGTACATAACAATGTTGTATTTTAATACAAAAGCATTTTTTTATGATCTGTCAATGTCAAAACGTCTGCAAAGGTTTACGTTTTTATCATGGTGAAGTTCACGAACGAGAAGCGTTTGGAAATTATTAAAAATTACTACCAAAATTCTGAGTCTGTGGTCGCAATTTTAAGACCGCTTACTCCAATTTCTGGTCGTAATAATAATCCCATCACACAGGCTGTGCGTGCTATAGTGGATGAATTCGAATCAACAGATTCACTATTGAATGTTCCTGTGCCAGTGAGACAAAGCACCGGTCAAAGTATCTAAAATATCGCAGCCGTAAGTGCTTCAGTTCAAAATGAGCCAAATCAGTCGATTCTACGTCGTTCACATGAATTGGGAATCTCTCAATCCACAACGTGTCGAATTTTGCGTAAAGATCTTGGCCTACACCCTTACAAGATCAAACTAACGCCTCTTGATCATTTGAAGTGCCGAAACGTCTTCGATCGGTCTCTGCAAAAGTTTGAAGAAAATCCTGAATTTCATCGAAAAATCATCTTATGGATTGGACAGCAACAAACCCACATGTGCTTCAAGAGACTCCATTGCATCTACAAAAAGTGAACGTGTGGTGTGGATTTCATGCCGACGTATTTTTTCGTCGATGAAAATGATCGCCATATTACGGTCAATGGAGTTCGCTATCGTACCATGTTGGAAGACTATTTTTTGCCAGAATTGGATGGATTTGACATCAGAGATACATATGTGGTTCCAACAAGATGGTGCTACATGCCATACAGCTGGTCAAACAATTGATCTATTGAAGGTGAAGTTCGGTAATTGTGGTCCGGTCGAATGGCCAGCTCTCTCATGCGATTTAACGCCGATGGATTTCCTTTTATGGGGTTAAGTCGTTGGTTTGTGCCAGCAACCAGCAACATTAGAGGAGCTCAGGAACAATATCGAATGCGAAATTGCCAACGTTCCGGCCGATATGAAGAGAAAATTGGCTCCAAAGAATCGATCGCAAACGTGTTCGTTATGGTCATATGAACGAGATCGAATTCTATATTAAATTTAACATGTGTACTACACCTGAAATTTCAGATCGATATCTCATTTATTCTGTGTTTTATTTAAATACAAAATTTGTATGTCCTTATTGAAAAATCCTGTATAATACATATATTAAGCCTGATGATTTATCAGCAGTATTGCACGCGAACGCAAAATTGGCGGGCAATTTAGTTACAAACTGGAGGCGTATGATATCCTTCTTAACCGTTCTTCTTGGACAGGCGGATAATTCTGTCTTATAATTGGCTTTTCACAGGAAATAAGATGATTTTTTGTAATGAAATTGGCAGTGTTTTTATGACAGTTAGAAGAAGACCTTAGGTCAATCGAATTGGTTCCAAATATATACAATGCCCTCTGTAGATGATCAAGTATCTTTTATTCATGGAAATATTAGCCATCTCTTTAATGTTCATATCCCCCTGAAAACCTCATCAGTGCGAAGAAAGGAGCAACCCTAGTTCACAGAAATTATTAAAGATTTGATCCGAAAGCGAAATCTAGCTTACAAAAGTTGGAAGCGATTTAGACTCGATTTGCTTCTGAGGGTATACCGTGATTTGAGAAACAAAGTTACGTTTGAAATACGTAAATCAAAGAGACATTTCTACACGATTGGATTCTGCTCTACCTGGGCATAAGCTTTGGAAAAATCTAAGAGAAATAGGTGTAGGTAAACAGATTAATAAAAATCGTAATGAGTATAAACCAATAACTATTTTGCCTTTTTTCTCTAAAATGCTTGAAAGGATTATGAATTCTCAAATGCGCAAAATCAATCAGGCTTTCGTCCTAAACACAGCAGCACTACGGCAATAATAAATGTCGTGGAAGAAATCAGACGGTCTGTAGATGGCGACAAGGTAACTTTTCTCACTCTGTTAGATTTTTCCAAAGCTTTTGACACGGTCGACCACAATATTCTATGCAATAAACTTAGAACTCAATTTAGATTTTCGCTACCATCTACAAATTTAGTTTTCTAATATTTAAATGGAAGATTTCAAGCAGTGGCTGCTAACAATACGGTATCCTCTTTTCTGCCTTTAAGCCGAGGTGTTCCTCAGGGTTCTATATTAGGCCCACTTCTTTTTTCTTTGTACATAAATGAGCTCGCATCACTTTTACTAAGCTCCTCCATTCATATTTATGCTGATGATGTTCAATTGGTTAACAGTTGTCCATTGGGTCTTGTTGAAAATGAAGATCTAAATATAATTCTAAACTGGTCACGTGCAAATGGTCTCAGCCTAAATCCTACCAAATCAAAATGTCTGGTAATCTCCAGAAATCTTATTGATACGTCGTATTTTCCACAAATTCGCCTCAATAATACAACCATCAAGTTCGTTGACTCTGCGAGAAATCTTGATATAATATTCAATAAAACACTTACCTGGAATGGCCACATCAGATTGACTGTAGGCAAAGTTTATGGAGGTCATCGTATGCTATGGGCCACTCAACGAATAACACCTGTTAGAACAAGAATGATGATTGCCAAAACTCTACTTATTCCCATTTTGTTGTACGGATGTGAAATTTTCTACAACTGCGACTACGAACACAGACGGAGACTTAATGTAGCCTACAATAGTATATTTATGGACGGCGGAGGTATGATCACATTTCCTCCTTGTCTAAATCGATATATGACCTCACTCTGGAGAACCTTTTTATATTTAGAACGATAACGATGCTTCACAATGTTATGCAATCACGTCAACCGCTTTATATTTATAACAAGATACGTTTTCCGCGTTCTAGCAGAAGTTGCGACCTTGTTCCAATACGCTATTCATTCCTAGTATCTGAGCGCCAATCTTTCATAAATGCTACTCGGCTATGGAACTCCCTTCCCCGAACTGTTAGAATGATAAGTTGTACAACTCGGTTTAAGGTGAGACTTAAGCAATACTTGGAGGCCCTATGATGATGATGATTGGTTTTACTTTTTTTTTTTTTTTTTTTTTTTCAATAAACTTCTAAACTTCTTTTTATTTGCTAATTATTTAATTATTTTTTTTTATTATTATCTATTATTATTGTTTATATATTTATTTTAATTAACTTAATTTTAAATTTTTGTTTTTAATTCAAAATTTTTATTTTTATTTTTAGTTTATAAACGCTACACTATCTTTCTATCTTTTTTTGTTTGTCACTTAGTACTGAAGCTTGCACTATTTTAAAAGATTTGTATCTTACTGTGTGAGACTATAATGAATAAATTATTTGAAATTTGAAAAAAGTTAGATAACTATTAATGGCTGCCGTTTAATCAATCAGAAGTAAATGTTTTTTGGACCAGCAAAAATAAATTTATTTAATTAGCAATTTAATAGATTTTTGATCATCGGAAAACTATTATTTGATTTGCACACAATTAAAAAAAAATAGAAGTAAAAACAAATGATTAGCAGCAAATTAATTAATTGATCAGCAAAGTATAACGCTTTGATAAGCAGAAATAGTAAAACAAGGAAAAAGATTTAAGCGATTGCGAGTTTCAGAAAATAATAGTAAACAAAATTTTCATTTTCTTCTTTTGGTTTCTTTTTCTGCTGATCAAATAAATCATTTTTACTAATCATTAGAAAAATATTCTCTGCTGATCAAAAAATTGCTTTTTGCTAATTGGAAACGATTTCGTTTTGTTTGCCTTTATTGCATTTTTCTGCTGGTTAATTGCTTTGTTTGTTAGCATATTTTGTTGATCTATTAATTATTTAGCTGATCACTAATAATATTAGCGATTCTTGCTGAGAAAAAGTTTGCGACGTTTTTTTTGTTGAATTAGCTTTGTACACATATAAGTGCAAAGATCGAAATAATCATTCACATTTTCGTTTAGAACTACCTGCCTAACTTTCAAATTGCTTTAAGGTCTCTTCAAGTAAAGAACCTCAATTCAGCTTTAAATCACTTAGGTACCCATTTGTCCCCCTCAAAGTTCTTCTATTTCACTCACAGTTACCCTAATTAATTCGCCCCATAGTCCTGAAAAAAGAAAAAAAACACCTCACTGTAACTCCTCAAGTAAAGCTAATGTTTCACCTTTCAGACGTCCACCTTGTATTACACCTACCAACCCAACCCAAACAATTTGCCCAGGCTAATTAATGCAAGAAAAACGCTCACTAAGTAGAGAAAACGAAAGAAAAACTGGGTCTCTCAATTCTGTTTGCTCTTTCTACCGCTGGTCGTTGTCGTAACTTTCAATTGAACCCTTCACATGTGAAGCACCTCCAATCAAGTACTGCAGATTCGCACACTTTACCATCATACCACCCACCACCATCATTGAGCTGATATAACGCCCTGCGGAACTCTTGAAATAATAAAACAAAAGGCACCCAAATGACAGCCCGCAAACGAACAAAATCAATAAACCACAAGAGTATCCGCAATGTGCATCATCAGTCGCCCACCCTTTCCAAGAACTATACTAACATGTGTATAGGTACGAGTATGTGTGTGTGTGTGTGTGGCTTTGGTGAACCCTTGTGGGTGACATACAAACAATCTTAGTCCGATCATTGGTCTCAACCCAATTTTCGTTGATATTGTTGTTGTTGTTGTCGTCGGTGGTGGTTTTCCTTCATTTCACCGCATCATCAGCATGCACGAGTGTCCTTCAAAGTTCAGCATTTGTCAAGGATTGACCTCATTTTATACCTTCTCTATCTGACTTCTGTTCTACGTGTGGGTGAGAGTGTACTATTTTTCACATTCAAGACGGTCTACTGTTTGGGGGGGGGGGGGGGGGGGGGGGGGGGGGGATGGTTTGGGTTGGCAGATAAGGACACTCCATCCAACATGATGATGAAGTTACTTAAAAAGAGAACACTCTAAGATTGCAGCAACAAATATAAATGGGTTGCTGCTGTGCTATCAGTGCTTACATTGAAGAAAAGGAAAAGAGAAAAATAAGACTTAGAACCATCGTTGAAAGGCAACAAAAGGTCGGTCGGTTGATGGTCGGGTTCATTGTGGTACTCGTACACAGTGTTGGAGTTTTCTTCGCTAAGTGACCGCCCCTTCGTACACGACTGGATGCAATTCCCTGAGAAAGGGATAGAGTGCAACATTTCGATAACCGTTGTGGAATGCTGTCGGCAAGGACACACTGTGCGATTCCCTTTCGGATGACGGAATTCATTTTTCTTTGGCCATGCTGACGATGACAGATTGAGTAACCAACCCTCTACTACCAACTACCCCCCCCCCCTCCCCCTTAGGTCTAGTAAGTATCCCTATAAGTGTTTGCAACATCTAAATGCAGAAAATCGAGTGTACCCTCGAGGTTTATTGTTTTTAAGCTTTAAAGGATTTTCTACAACCGCACACACATACATATGTACCCATAGAGGGTTTCAGTTTAGAGTGCAGGGGAGGATAAAAGTTTCTTTGTAAACAAATATCATTCTATGTTCTAAACGAAATGGAATGCTTGTGAAAGTTTTTAGATGCATACATTTGTTGCATTTATCGTCTGTTGCAATGCACGATCTTTGTTCGATATACTGGTGGATGAATGTGTGGAATAGAAGTTTTTGAGTCGAAATCAAAACATCACTTGAGATTTGTAGTAAGAGCGTTTGATGATTTACGTTCTAAGAAGAATGAGGATACTTTATCCGTTTACTTAGGGGAAACATTTTTTTTCTTTTTAAGGGCAAGGGAAGAAGTGCTTGAGCTTATCTTAGGATAGGCGAATCTATAATGATGTCACACCGCCTCGAGATGTATGTATGAATCTGTATGTGCCTAAGGTCCTCGCAATATCTGGTTTTGTTAATGTAATACAGCCCGCTTTATCAAGACATAGGTGGCTGGAACTGCCTTCAGCTTTGCATTTCAATGAGTTTTTGTCTTACCTTGTTGTACCTACATGGTGGATTCGAAGAATTTTTGTTTCGGATTCTTATCTCGGACTAAAAAAAAACTAAGTTCTTCTCCGTCCGTTTTCGTCAACAAAGACCACTAACCACCTACCTCCTTGTAAATAAAATATTAAAAGATAGATTATCAAAAATTTAATTTTGTTCTGTCATGCGATGGAACTCTGTCTGTAGATTGCAGTGTAATGTAACTATTTAGCGTGATCCACTATTTACACACATGCTACGAGTACAATGTCAAAGCGACAACCAAACCAAACTGTGTCAGTAGGACACTTCAGGTGGATATATTTATTTAATGAAAATGAAGGCTCATTAGTGGAGTTACAATTTATATGTACGAGTATACAATGTAAACAGACTTCATATGTACACTAAAGCTTACTTTATTCCCGGAGGCACAGATCTGAAAAGAGGTTTTACGCATCACAGCATGTTGAAGTATTTGTGACTTTAGTGTGAAAATGTCACGGAAATTGATGCACTCTTAATCGTTCCTCAAATGCAAAACTTAAGTTCGAATCTGTTAGTTTTACAGTGGTTGTGTGTATATTAAACTGAAGTTCTATATAAAAATGTTTCAAAATTTCCATCACACGGGTGAACAAAGTGTGCAGTCTAATTCCGGGACACTGACGGCTATAGTGGTTCAGTGTGATTGTACTTTTTGTACGACGCACATGTTGGATCTTCAATTATTGTCTCCATGGTGGTCAAAATAGCCCAGGAAGTAGGTATACTCGTAAATCCCGTTTTCAATCGGTCTAACGCTATCATAGGCGGCCTTAAAATCTTGTTTTTTTTTTCAAGCTACCGCAGTGTGAAAATTTGATCAACGGTAGATCTTCTTGGCATGAAATTACACTTATACCAATCCTTTTGCGGACGATAGTTTGACGCTTCTCAAGAACGTTCTGTAAAGCAACAAATCACAATTTCACGAGCGGCAGAATCCCCATTTATTAAAAGCATCATGAACTAATGGAAACTTCTATGTGCGAACGGAGTCGCGCCTGACGAATTGTTGTATTTAAACTTAGGTTTAGCTTTCTTCACTTCATTTTGATCGGGTAGATCATGGCTGTTATCGTCAAAATTGAATGGTTTTTGTTGTCTAGCAGCTGTTGGTTATAACCGAACCAGGACCATTGTCCAGGAGCTCTGAAATGGTATTGCAAATACTTGGACCGATTGCCAATTGCAGTCAAACAACTGAATCATTATAATTACGTATAACGATGAGCCAGCGCCCAAGATGTTTATAGACGCCTAGTGATTAAAGTTTTCTGAAAAACTATCACCTGAGAGTAAATTCCAAAGTCTACTTGTGCTGTAGCAGAAGGAATATTGATAAATGAATGTTCGCGCAGATGCCAGGTCGAAGGCTCAAATATCGCATTTCTAGGTATCATTCCATTGAGGTCTTCGGAATATCTGCCATGATAGTATCTATAGTGTAAGCATAAGTCTGCTACCAGTCGTCGGTTGCATTAAGACAATTTGTTTCAGGTTTTCTCCGAAAGTCTGCCTGCGTGAGACTATACAGACCAACCAAATTTATAAACATGAAATTGGTTCATAACATTTTGAATCTATGTATACACCTTGGGCCTCTATTAAAGTATTGGCCTTGGAACAATCAAGTGGAGGAGAAAACAAAAGATTTGATTGCTAAATTTGCTGCGCTAAAAAATTACGCAAGTTACCAAAGTGCGCACAATAATTTATCCATTTGGTGTCTACAACTAGGTGTCAGCACAAAGGTTCAGATGTCTCAAAATGTTCTCTCTTTTCTTACCTTCAAAATCTAAATATTTTAGTGTTGAGTTTTTGCGTTGGTCTGGATTTATTGCATAAAATAACTTGTACAACAATTTTAATTAACAGTAATGACTTTTTCCACATACCTACCCAAAACGGGCCAACATATGTACAATCTGCGATTTGAGGTTGCCATGCAAAATCTTAATTACTGGAGGGAGATGAAATCCTTATTTTCCTAAGAGACTAGACTAGAGAGAAGAATAAAAATTGTGACTGAATCTAGTCAACAAGGCCAGATTGGAATAGACTCTATGCTCCATGCGTCCTCAATGAAGGACCGAGCGGAATATGGGGAATTCTGCGAAAGGCGAGCTGTTGTGGATGGTGGAGTGACCTTTTAAATATAAACAGTCCCGAATTAACGGCGCATATTAGATAGGTGTGGAGGAATTTGTAGTTTGGTTCCGCAGTTTCCTAAGAAAAACCACATAGAGGGCGTTCGATAATTCTGTACAATCTGGATAGGTGGCGGTGCCAGCCTTAAGTTGACATTTGATTAATGTGGTAACATTCTTCAAACCATGATATATAAAATATTGGAAAGACATGTCATTTAGTTTGTGTTTGACAGCTTTTAGAAGCATATAGACAACTTTTCTTATATTTTACAAACATGGAGAAAAGTAAATTTCACGTAGTGATAAAACATTATTATTTGAAGAAGGAAGCATCTGTGGAAACCGAAGCAAAGTTGGATAAATATTACGGGGGATTCTGCACCGTCGCTTGAAATGATTTACAAATGGTTCCGAAATTTCCGATGCGTTGATATGAGCACAGAGGACGTCGAGCATCCTGGATGTCCACAACAGAAATGGTCGATAAAATTCATGGTTTGGTGATGGACGATCGGAGAATTAAAGTGCGTGAGATTGCTGAGGTTGTAGGCATCTCAAATGATCTGGTGTACAACATTTTGAAAAATTATTTGGATATGAGAATGATGTGATGGGTGCCGCGATTGACCAAAAGCGGACCCGCGTAACCACTTCGAAGCAGGACGAATTCCGCTACGAATTGCTGCACTATCCACCATATTCTCCAGGTTTTTCCGCTTGTCCTGTGGTGCTTTCATGTTTTTTTTTTTTTTTTTTTCCATACGTATATTTTTGTCTCTATTTTCCAGGTCATCATAAATACGAACGCACCAAATGTATGTTATTCTACATAAATTTATTTCTTTACCTACGAATATAATTGTAAGAAAGAAATCTTTTACCATTCTGTAGTTTTATTACCTCTGGTTGTCATACAATTAACAATAGATTAAGTGTTTAAATTTAAACAACCACTCTTACAGGTAAAACAATACTTTTTGATTTTGAATTAACTCTTAGAAAAATTATTCAAGAAATGTGACGCAAAAAATATACTTGACTTTTTTTTGCGGTTAAAAAGAACAACAAATCTGTACAAATTCTAAACTATTTTCATATGTTGTTTCAGTATACGAGTAATAAGGGGCCCCTTCAACATGCCAAAGTGAAAGGTTTTAAAATCGAGGAATCGTTTAAAAATCGTGAAACCGGCTCTGGGTCCATCCAGTCTTATTCAAGTGACGGGCAGTATATTTCCCATCAGCTCGTCTAATTAACCACAATAAACTTCGGCTTTAAAGACTACTTACATATGTATCTTTAAACAACCTTTGCGCGCACCCTCATCTAATTACTACGAGTACTTCGCATTGGTGATCTCTAAAAAAAATATATTTCCACTAATTTAGCAATGCTAATGTGTGCAGGTATCTGCTTAGTACACGGTGCTTTTAGCTATGGGTGAGTATGTAAGGAAACTGAACCTTTTTAGTTGAAAACAGTTAAAACAATTAAAAGTGCTTTTATAACACCCTATGTCCTTATCTATTGATTGCCGCTTTACATAAGTATGTCTGAACAGATTTTGATGAAATTCAGCTCGTGCTATAGTTCTATCACCTGAAAATGACCTAACTCGTATAAAGTGGGGGAGGAGTTTTAAAATTATTTGAATCATCCTTCGCACACATCTAACTTAAGAGTCACCAAACGGATTTTGATGAAATTTAGGCAGCGAGCAAAAACATCAAATTCGAATGAAAACAGTCGTAAGATATGGTGGGGTGAGTTCTAACCCCAGGTTTTTTTTTTTTTTTTTAAAAAAAAAGGTTTAAAGCAGGAAACTTTTTATATCTTCGGCGTAACCTTTTTTTGATTTTACAAACTTCTAATTTCTACTTGCACCTATAAGGGCAAGTATTGGTTTCCTGAAAATGGTCGATCTAGAGATTTTGGTCAAACTTGACATTACTGTAATTGAGAGTCTCAAAAAAGTGAGTCTCTCAATTCTGTCTGTCTGTTTGTCTGTATGTATGGATGGTCAACTGCAGCGTAAATGGCTGAACGAATTTTCTTCGAACTTCATATCTGGGGTTGTCTAGGGGTTCACAATTCAAGGCGAAATCAGGATTTTCAATCTAACCCCAAAAATATCGATTCTGTACTAAAAACCGATTTTGAAAAAATGCTCTTACGATTTTGACCACACATTTGATATATGAGTTATTGTGGATATATGCTACCAGATGGCGTACCACGTTCTCGCTAAAAAAAATTACGATACATTACTTATTCACCGGTTTCTAAAAATTGGCTATTTTTCGGTTATGGCTCAATAGATTTTGTACGAAATTAATACGTAAACAACATTTAACATATGTAAGATCATGGCACACTAAGTTTTGGAAAATTTGTCAAAATAAGTTATTTTCTAAATTTAACGGTCAAATCTGAGTTTTTGCAGACAGCAACATATGCATACATATCCACCTTGGTACAATTATAGCAGAGAAACCCAATGCCTTATCAGAGCAAGGACAAGAGTAAAATGTCCCGCAGGAGTCACCGAAGAGTTCCCAATCAAAGTCGGTGTACACCAGGGAAGCGTCCTCAGTCCTTTGCTATTTATTGCAGTTCTTGATTATCTGCTTGAAGGAAAAGTTACGGACCCCAAAGTGCATCTTCTTTGCTAACGATGCAGCTATCATTAGTGAAGATCAAACGTCCCTGCAACGAGTACTTGATGTATCGGTGGATGTTTTGGAGCGAAATGGGTACTGTATTATTTAAAAAAAGACAGAGTATCTGTGCTGACCGTTCTCCGATCTACACCGGCAGACCAAGAAACAACTGGATCACACAAATGCAACAACACCAGCATATGATTGGTCTCAGTGACGAAGTGATCCGAAACCGGGAAGCCTGCCGGTACTTTCTGAAGTCAAACCGGTAAACCCCACAGGTGGGCCAGCAGGGATGCAGTAAAGTGGGAGGGTTGTGATCCTTCTACTCCGGATCATAACTTCGCCGTAAGCAAAAGAAAGATAGCAGAGAAACCCAAAAATTGGGTCTCGCAATTCTGTCCATTTATATGCCGGACTGCAGCCTAAACGAATGGACGGATTTACTTCAAATCTAGAGTCTATGGGCTAATGCCCAGGAATGAAATCAGAATTTTCATTCTAGCCTCAAATTAAGGGTACTTTACTGCAATTATCTCGTAAACGGCTCCAACGCTTTCGATAAAAATTCATATTTAAGGTAACACGGAACTTTGCAATAAGAGGGCGTGCCCATGTGTTCGCTAAACAAATCAAATTACGGCACTTTGGTAAATTAATTACGACTCGGACGATATCTAAATCATTTTAGACATATGTATGTGAGGACATGATATTCAAAAGGAAAAGTTGTTTACCCTTGTATCACATTTTTTGAAAATTTCAATATTGTCTCCTTTTTTCGAACAGCACATATGGAGCAAGTACAGGTGACTCCGCTTGATTTTTCTAATTATTTTTGGTTCACCAGATACAATTTTTGTTGGTGCAAAATTTCTTTAGACTTCAAATCTAACAATCGTGCGACATACTGACGACCAAACAGACAGACAACACGGTGTTCCATTTTATACCATTCTGGTACGGAGCACTAAAAAAAAAATATCTTAGGAAGGGCTCGTAACCTGGTGTTTTACCCTATCATAAACGAGTATATTGTACCATGTGCTGCTACTGTATTTCATCAAACGGATCTCTTTGCCCTTGAATTAGATTTTCCAGTTTTTTTTTTTCCATGGTCAGGCTAAAATTCGCTGTGAGCAGCTTCAGAATTGCACCATGAACTTGTTATGTTTGACAAAAGCCAGTGAAACTCACAACGGGATGACAGTTATTAGATCATAAACCAACAAAAATGCATCAACCGCTCATTTGAGAGTGACCCAAAGATAGATTCGGTCATTTGTTCGTCAACCGTAGTCGTTGTTAGAACTCGCGAGGACGTTATCCGTTTAATTGTCTTTTATATTATTTTTTGGATTTTTTTTTTAACAGTCGTGCGCGCACAGTGTAGTGTTGGTCGATAAGCATTTTATTTGACAATTTTTATTTGATTGGTATCGATTGAGTAGTTTTATTATAATTTTTTTTTTTTTTTATATATATAACTCTGTGACTTTTAACTGTGTTAGATAGTTCTTTTGTTTTGTCGTATGAACGGCTACGGTGATCTCGCATTGCACAATATGCTTCGAAGTACCGCAAGTGGGTTTCTCGAAAACCGCAGATTGATTTTCGATTTTTCCGGCAAAAGCCATTCATACCTTGAGTGAGTATTACGATTGATTTTTATATCATTTTTATATAGTTTTTGGGGTTATTAACTGTAATTATTTGCACACGCTTGGCGTGTGAAGAGGAGATCAGTTTGGTTAAGACCATTTCGTGTGGATGCGAGTGAGGGTATATCAAATAAGGATATTCACGTGGCAACTAAAGGAAACGACCCGTTATCGATGAGGATATTGATTTGCTATTATGTCTTAATTGCAACGGCAAATGCCCATCACAGGATTTAATTCCCATGGTGATTGTGCGTGGGGGGGCGGGGGGGGGGGATTGGGGAGGCAAATTGATGGACTGCGTCAAAAGTGGGATTAAACGTTTGGCAACTCTTTGCAGGATGTAATGTGTGTGTTTGTATGTGTATGTGTGGGTATGTGTGGGGGGGGGCCGTTATAGTACGACGTTCATAATTGCTTTTCCATTCCTCTACGTAGGATTAGCGGCAGTGATTACGATGGTGCTGGAGCTCACGTGTCAATGGATGCCATGAACTAAATACTGCAACCCATGAAGGGAATAATTAAATGCGAATTTTTTTTTTAGTGGAGTTTGGGTATTCACAACAAAATCTAGGGTCAGGTGGTGGATTTTATTCACCTTTACTTTTTCGAATCTTTAACCACAATCGTTGTGGTCACGTGTTTTGCCTCTCTATATAGACAGCATGAATTGGAAATGGAATAGACGCGTTCATTTATCTAGCGCTTTTCCTAAGGTGTCACTCTAACGAGAGAGCATTTTGACGTTTCTTTCTGGTGGTTTATTTCTTTTGTGACCGCTTCGTAATTGAGTTTTCCTTTGATCGCTCTTTCGCATAAATGATTAACCTGTTTGTTTGCCAAACGGATTATGTGCGACTTTTTTTATTTTCTTACAACATATTGACGATTGTAACAAATGCCAAGTATGAAGCATACTCTACTAACATTAACGGACAAATATGTGCCTAATCAAGTTTGTTAGCTGCCAGTTTTCGTTTATTTCCGGAGATCTTTTACCCAATAACCGCTGGCTGGCTACCAGTTTAGTAATTTGAGATGCCATGTTCCAGTGAGTGGTATTGTTCCATTGGAATGAAGCTGTCTACAAAGATAAAACTTTTGCATTTGAGGACGTCTTTAGGTAAGGTTAGGCGCCAGTGTGTTGCCTAATATGTAAATGTTTGGTACGAATTCGGATCTGAAATATTCATATGCCTGGCGGGACATACTAGCTAAGTGAATCCTTCTCGACCTTATTTTGCTGAGACAATGGGGATATACCAGACAGATATTACATTATAGCCACAGAAAAAGGCTTGCTGTATCGCCATATGTGGTTTATTGAGTGAGATCTCGTTTTATATGCAGTTTTATCTGGAAGAGATAGTGACATGGATATTTTGTATGAGGGATTGGAGTATGTGAAATATGTGAAAAGGGGGGCTCTTTTTGAAAGTTGTTCCACGTTTCCAACGTTTGTTCTGAGTTGTTTCAATTCTAAAAGATGTTGCTCAGTGCGCATAATGGAAACTCGCCCCTTAAAATTTTTTAAAATAAGAATTCCGAAAGTTATTCCAGCTTGTGCTAAGTTTTTCCTTCATTTTTGAAATTATTTTTGCTGAAATTTAGTCGAAATTCAAACTTTTTGTTCCGAAATTCGAAAAAGTTGTTCTAGGTTATGCTATGCTTCTTCTAAATTGTTCAAAATTTTGGTTGCAATATGTTAAAAGCTGCAAGAATTAATGCAAAAACTATATTTTTTCCTTAACACAAGTGTGAAGTTGGCTCCGCTTTTTTTTGCTAATCGAACTTTTAAAAGTAGTGCCAAATTGTAAAGAACATTGTACCAAATTTTGACTGCAATAAGTAAAAATCTGCAGCAATAAATGAAAAAAACGTGAAGATAGTCCCCCTTTTTTCGAAAATTGAACTGTCAAGAGATGTCTCAGGTTGTAAAGAATATTGTTGTGAACATTGTTCCAAACTGCAATAAGTCGAAAGATGCAAGAATAAATGCAAAAAATTTTTTTTTTTTTTACCCAATTGTGAAGTAGCCCCAATTTTTCGAAAATCGAACTTTTAAGAAATAATTCAGATTGTAAAAGTTGTCTGTTCCATTTTTATTGCAATAAGTCAAAAACTGCAAGAATAAATGGAAAAACTACTTTTTTTTTGTTGTTCCAAGTGTGAAGTTAGTTGCCTTTTTTTTCGAAAATCTAAATTTTGAAATCGTTTTGGGTTTGTTTTAAAATGTTCCAAAGTTTTGTGTTTTATTCTGTAACGGTTCGTCTATAAAATTAATTTCAGATTTTTTCGAGCCCGATTTTTCGAAATTGTTTCAGTTTATTCTCTCGCTCACTGTTGACCGGTCCGCTGAAAAAACGGATTAAACGTTTTTCCAGGCACCTTTTTTGGAAATTCAAGATTTTCGAAATCGTTTTGGATTGCTCTAGAAGTCGAATAAAATGTTCAAAATGTTAAGTTTTTATTTCAAACTGTTCTTCGAAACTAAAAGTATTCGAAATTATCCCAAGTTGTTCTGGTTGTCACCCTTATGGTGACAACCAGAACAACCTGAAGATTGATGTTTTAATCTTAAACGGTTCACGGCAACCCCCATTTTTCAAAATACAAAATTTTCGAAATCGTTCCAGATTGTTATCGGGATCAAATAAAATAAACCAAAACTTGCTGTTTTAAGTTTAAATGGTTAGCGCGGAAAACGAATTTATAGCTTTTCGAACCCAATTTTTTCAAAAAAGCGACATTGTTCCAGGTTATTCCATAGGTCATCTTAATTGTTCAAAATATTTATATTTTAATCATGTTTAATAGTGAGACTGTTATCGGTACTGCCCTGTGGGAGCAAGTAAAAAGGCAAGTTAAGTGAGGTTCTTCTACACTTTTTTTTTTATAATTTGCACGTTTTAAAGGGGATATGAATACCCTTATACTAATTTTTAGAACAAGTGCGTTTTTGTGAAAAGGGGAAGAGACAGAGAGAAAGACAGAGTGGTGTAGTTTGAAACTCAGGTGGTATTAAGTTTCTGAAAACTCCAAGGGTGGCTGTCCAGATAACTCGGGAGTATTTTGTCGTTGCTTATGATTCACAGTATTTTTTTCCGTCCTCCTGATGTCATTATCACGATCAATTTGCATTTTAGCCATATGACCACCCTACTGCCAGTGTTATGCCTTCACAGTAGAGTTGACTTAGCTTTCGCAAGTGATCGACTTTTTTATTTATTACATGCCCATCACCACTACACCACGGCCACCCATGGTGCGGGCACGAGGTCTACCTCTCATGTGTATTTCCTTTGTGATATGTAGATTCCCGTACAGCCCATACAGTTTGTGGTTCAATTCTATATGCATATGAAGGAGAGCTCAACATACATAGCTTATCCCCATTCCTTGTCCTTACGTATATATTTATCCTGATCCAGATTGAGTCGATCAGTCCCCGGGAATGTTAACTTTTGATAGATTTTTAACGTTGTCTGAGTTTCTTTTCAAAATTCCCGTCTTTTTCTTTATAAGATCCGGTATGGATAGTGAAACCTTGGTTTTCATTGAAGAAGCCTATCTTGTTACAGCAACTCTACTTTTTCTCTCTCATGCTCCTCTTTTGCTCATATAGATCTGACGAACAGCAATTTTTCTAGATAGGCCCAGGCACAATTTTAGATAGGTTGAGACATTTATAATGGCTTGCTGACAGTATTATCATTGATCAGTGCTTGCTGTTGCTGCCTTGGGACTTTTTACGAACTCTAGGGATGCCCTATCGCAAGATACTCGTACACTGTCAATGGCTTGCGATTATACCCGTTCAATCTACACTTTTCTGAAGGTGATGGCAGCGGTAATATTCTTAAGCATGCTTTGCAGTCTGCTTTTATCACCGTTGACGGTATAATGATTACTGGTTCTCAACCAAAGATCTCCTTTAATCAAATTTTGGTATCATAACTGCGATAACTTACTTCACTCCACATAACAAGTTGTTGTACATCATTCTCACTTTACTTTTAACAAAATGCTATATTTATACCCACCACTTAGCATATGTTGTGTTTACCTTTTGAATGTGTTCCCTATTAACACCTGAATAAACCGATAATCCCCTAAAGATACACCCATTCACTAACATTTACTTTCCTTCTGCCTTTCTATTTGCAGTGCGTTTGGTATGAGCGACAATACCAGTAACAACGATAGCCTACCGAATAGTCCAATCAATAATAATAATAGTACCCTATTGAATAATAACATTAGTGTATGCAACAACAATAGCGCCAGCAGCCCGAACAACAACAATAATAATAATACGAGTAATGCGAATAAAAATGTCCCGACGGACGCACTTATCCGCATGGATACATCGGATATCCCATTCGACGAGGAGCCGGATCCGGATAACATAAAAATGTTTGTTGGCCAGGTTCCAAAGTCAATGGATGAACGGCAACTGCGAGAGATGTTCGAGGAGTTCGGACGGGTCCATTCGATTAATGTCCTCCGAGATAAAGCGACCGGAATCAGCAAGGGTAAGTTCACATTTTCAATTACCTAATTAAAAGTGGATGATTGGGGTGGGGGCGGCCGTGTCATTGAAAGCGAGTTGGCTATAATGCGCCAAATGAATTCACTTGGGGGATGGTTGAAGAATAAAGGATTTGGACTGCGCTGATCCTGAGCAATACTTAAGAATAGCATATCTACATTTAAACTCTCAATTGGGGAGGACCAAAATGAACACCGTTAAGCTGTTGTAGATACTCGTATTCATGTTGAAAAGGCTCTCAGAATGGTAAGGAAGGGTGAAATGTTTTGTTTACCATTGTAAATAAAGTTTTACTTCATATTGACTCTTGAGATGTGAAGGCTTCTTTGTGTCATTTAGAAGAGATATTATGTTGTTATTAGAGGGGAGCTCTTTGTATTGAATTTATTGTTAAACTTATTGTACGTTATTACCAGGACTAAAATGGGATGAGCTGATTTGACTTACCAAAGGGAAGGAGACATATGGATAGAGATTCGTAAAAAAATAATAAATGCAAGTTTCTATATAGCTTTTAATTTACGGGACAATTACTTACTTACTTTAGGTGGCGCTACAGTCCGGGGTGGACCTGGGTCTCAACCAATATGCCTCTCCAGTTAGCGCGATCTTTGGCTAACTGCCTCCAGTTGCGCACTCCAAGTTGGTTGAGGTCGCCTTCCACTTGTGAGCGTCACCTAAGGCGAGGTCTTCCTCTACTGCGTCTTCTTCATCCGCTTTTGCTAGGGTCCATGCTTCTGCGCCATAGAGCAGGACAGGGATGATAAGGGTCTTATATAGAGTCTCCTTAGTGTTTCTTGACAAGGCCTTACTAATCAATTGCCGCCTTAGGCCAAAGAAACAGCGGTTGGCAAGTGTAATTCTTCGCTTGATTTATGCTGAGGTGTCATTATCAGAGTTTACAGCGGAGCCGAGGTAGACAAAGTCTCTAACTACCTCAAAATTGTAGCTGTCTATCGTAGCGTTCTGTCCGATTCGTCGATGTTGTGTGTCCCTTCTTGTTGACAACATATATTTTGTTTTACCCTCATTCACCACTAAACCCATTTTTGCCGCTTCTGCACTAATACTTGCAAACGAAAGCTCGCTGTGTTCTGCCAATAATGTCAATGTCATCAGCGTATGCAAGAAGTTGCACAGACTTGGAAAATTATGCCCCTGGTGTTGGCTTGCGAGTTTCGCACAATTTTCTCAAGAATGATGTTGAAGAAGTCACATGACAGCGCGTCACCTTGTCTAAATCCTTTTTTGACATCAAAGGTCTCGGCGAGATTGTTTCCAACCTTTATGAAGCAGCGAGCATTCTCCATCGTCATTCTGCACAATCTGACAAGTTTGGCAGGGATGCCAAAACTAGACATGGCTCTGTATAGCTCGTCTCTATAAATGCTGTCATATGCGGCCTTAAAATCTATAAAAAGATGATGAGTATCGATCTGGACTTCTTGGGTTTTCTCCAGGATCTGCCGTAGTGTGAATATTTGATCGGTGGACTTACCGGGCCTAAAACCGCACTGATAGGGACCTATCAGATCGTTGACGAATGGTTTCAGGCATTCACACAGTACAGCAGACATGATCTTATACGCAATATTCAGGAGACTGATGCCTCTATAGTTGGCGCAGTTTAGAGGTCTCCTTTCTTGTGGATCTGGCAAACGATGCTGAGTTTCCATTCATCAGACATACTTTCTTCTGACCAAATCTTGGAGACGAGTTGATGTATGCTCTCCACCAGGTCATCTCCTGCCGCCTTAAACAGCTCGGCATTTAAGCCGGTTGAATGGTTCATTCTGCCTGACAGCGGAATTTGTGTCGTCTTCGCCGTTTAGCAGTCTGCAGAAATGGTTTTTCCATGTCCTCAGCACCGACTGTGACTCTACTACAAGGTTTCCTTGTTCGTCTACAGGTCTCTGTTCGGGTCTTTTTGGCATGATACGTTCTTTTTACCTTTTGGTAAAACTTCCGAACATTATTCCTGGAGTAGCACCTCTCTATATCCTCGATCTCGCGCTTCTCATTCTCCCTCTTTTTTCTCCGGAGAAGCCGATGTTCTTCCCGCCTTTTTTGCTCGTAGAGCTGACGAGCTGCTCTCGTCCTTCTATGCAGTGACGCTTCGTAGGCACTTTGTTTTGCTGCATGTGCTTGCCGGCACTCTTCGTCAAACCAGGGGTTTCGTGGGGGTGGACTGGTGACACCGAGCACATCAGTTGCGGCGTTTTTGTTGGCTTCTTGGCATCGGCGCCACTGGTTTTCGGCACTTGATGCTGGCAGCATAGGACTTCTCGAGAGGTTTAAGGATACGCGATCGGCAAAGGTTCTGGCGGTTTGTTGCGTTTATAGCCGTCCAACGTTAAATCTCCTCACAGTATTTTCTCGTTGTTTTGGCGTCCGGGATATCCGCATCCGTACCTTGGCTACAACAAGGTAGTGGTCCGAGTCAATGTTGGCCGCTCGGTAAGTTCGGACATCTAGAATACTGGATCGCAACATGATCAATTTGGTTGACGGTTTGATGATCTGGTGACCGCCATGTTCCTTTGTGAACTAGCTATGGTAACATTACGTCCCGCAGCAAAATCAATCAGCCTAAGTTCGTTTTATTAATTTTAATTTACGGGACAATATTTGGGTTAAAATATGTTTTTGTTGAAGCTTTGTATGATTAGTTGAGGAATCTGAGTGAAGCGAAATGTCATCAAGTTCTGATGAGAAAGACGAATCCGGCTGCTGTTTCTTCTTAGACTTTTTCATTGTCTTCTTCTTTTGAAGGCCGCTGATGGTTCTTCAAATATATTTGCTTCTTTCTTAGTCTGATCCTTTTTCTGCTGTGTTGCTTTAGATACGAGTATCTCCAGCTCAGCTTTGTATGGTGATGCTGATCTTAGATGAGATCTTACATGAGAAACCTGATTTCCTTCCCCTATTTGATATTTTTTTTTCTTAAGAGAGGGTAAGGTGAAATAAGTTCCGGGATTTATAAAGCCTTTAACGACTTCGGGGGCTTCGGCTGGAAGCTCGTGTAGATAGGCTTTTTCAAACATCTCCATAATATCATAGTTGCTCACAGGTTTTTCGGAATGTAACAGCAACTACCGGATTTCTTCACTATAATAACTTTTTAATGCCCCCATAACTGTCTTATCCAAAGGCTGTATTTTGTACTTGGAATGGGGTGGTAAACACAATATTGTTACATTGTTTACACACGCAGAATCTATGAGATCGATGTTACACATATGGCTGTAATGTCAATCTAAAATCAGTAGGATAGGATTCTCTTTTATTGGTTTAGCAAACTGCAAAAAATGCTGAAACACCATTCAATGAAATTATCTGTCTGTATCCAGCCAGAGGAATGACACTTGGCAATCGATCCTGCTGGTGCTGCCTTCATGAGCCTAACATCCATTTTTGCTCTGGGGAAGATTATCATTGGAGGAACAAAGTCTCCAACTGCGTTCATACATACTCGTATTGCTATTAGACGGCTCCTTTCGGCTAATGTCAGTGCACCATGAGAGGAAGGGTCTTATCATTGCCGTGTAGATCCAAAGGACTTTCCTTGGCGACAAGTCCCATGTCTTGGCGAGAACACCTTTGCATTGCCGAAACACTGGCAGAGCTTTGAAAGTTTTCATCTCGACATGTTTCGTCCAAAGAAGCTTGCTATCTAAGATTACTCCTAAATATTTGGCTTCCTTGGAGAGTTCGATAGTGACGCCTTTTAGCACTGGCTGAGTCAGACCAGTCAATTTCCTCCTTCTCGTAAAGAGAACCACCTCGGTTTTGAGAAGATTATCTGAAATCCCATTCCTAGCGCACCAATCGTCGATTGTATCTGGGGCCATCCGCACCTTAGAGCAAAAAGTCGCTAGGTGCGATCCGACAGACAGAACGGCGACATCATCTGCATATGCTTGAGCGTAGTCGTTAGAACTATTGAGTGTGTTCAACAGCGAGTCAACCAGCATGCACCCAAGCAGTGGAAACAGAACACCGCCTTGTGGGTAGCCATGACACGCCGACCACAATCTGCATCTACAGTCAATGTTCTGTTCACCAGCATTGCTTTTATCCACAACACTAGTGATTCTTCTACGCCGTAACTTCTGGCGGAGCTACACATGCTGTCAAAAGTCGCATTGTCAAAGGCACCCTCAATTGTATATGAAAACGCCTATCGCCTATTCTTCTATTCTGCTGGCCAGATTTTGAAAAGCAGTCTCGCAGGATTTTCCGCGTTGATAGGCATGTTGCATCTCTGACAGAGGATGTACCCTCAAAGCAACTTTGTGCACATGTAGCTCAACCAGTCTTTCCATAGTTTTCAGCAGGAAGGACGTCGACTATTAGGTCTGAAGCTCTTGGCGAGAGGGTAGTCACCTCTGCCGATTTTCGGTATGAAAGCTACTCTAACTATTCGCCAGGGGGTTGGTATATATGCCAGTGCCAAGCCAGCAGTGAAAATTTTCTTCAGAGTTGGCAGCAACTGACTAATACCTTGTTTCAGCATAGCTGGGTATATTCCGTCAGTGCCAGGTGACTTCGCTTTCGCGAGTTCCACCTGGAGTAGTCATATCATTTGTTTTCTCCATTCATACTTTTTCTCCTTTTAACGTCAAAGTCGGACACCTTCAGCGCTTAGTTCGATGTCTCACCTGGGATCTTTGACTCTTAAGCCTTCCCGCCACAACAAGCCAGCTGAAAGATGGGAAGGATTTTCTTACTTATCAGTCAGAGGTGATTTATGGACAGGCAGCTTACTCTAGGAGAGAACGTTCATCAAAAGCAGGCTTACAGTTTTGTAGGCTTCCCAGTTCAGAGCTACACTTGTGGATTAATATCTGTTGAAGTTTTTCTTACCTTGCAGCGAACAAAATATGATTTCCTTCGTTCGTGCTTGTTATAAGGCAGCTGCTATGGAAGACTATGTTAAGGGTATACTAGGTAAAAACGTTGTTAGAGTTGTCTAGTTTTAACTGTGTGTTTGGAGGGGTCGTGGAAGAGACGCAGTTGTGTAGTCTAACAGAGTACAATGTTGAGTTTGCCCAAGTTTATTCTATGACTATGTCATTATGTACCTATATGCTGGAGCCTAACCCACATTAATCAAATTCATATCCACTTCCTTAAGGAAATACTTGAGAATTTGGCGCTGTGGAAAATTACCAAGGATGGAAGCATTTTCTTGGAGCTTGCTGATAAGTGTTCCACAGTACATTTCTGTAGCTCGGTCTGTTTCTTTTTTGGAATATACTACGTTGATCAAAAAGTTTCAGGAATTTATTCAGGTAGGTACGTAGGTAGGTAGGTGTGGTTGTGACAGCATACTATACTGAAACATAATTAGCGCAAACGCGCCGTTTTAATACCACAACACAAGTGACCTAAGGAGGGAAAGGATTATTTAAATCCACCCCGTGGCATTGAGGAAACTGATAAAGTCCCCGATGCTTGTCTCTGCTAACTCACTAATATTATCAAAAAGGTGTTTGCCAAGTGTACGGTGTCTGACCATACTCAGGGCCGGACACTTATAAAGGAAGTGAAGGATTGTTTCAGGCTCATTGGCCATATTGCAGCTACGACAAAGTACATTGAAAGTAATGCCCAGTCTGGCTGCGTGGACCCTAATTGTGCTAATTGCCAGAACTCTAGCAATATCTGCCCGGTTTCTGTGCTCTTGTGTTCTGCGCCATTTATACTTGGGCCACATCTGCCTGGATATGACACAGTTCCCTTTCGTTTCCGTCATTGTTACTATGACCAGGCACCCAGATGAGGCTGATCCTAGACCGATGACCGAGTGCAGTAAGCTCCTCCTTGCATTGTTCAACAAATTTGGAGGAGGAAGCCGCAGATGCGATGGCTTTGATAGCGGCCTGACTTTCTATGAAAATGGCTATGGTGTTAAGTTGTATCGATGTATGTTTGAGGAGACGGCACGCCTCTCGTACAGAAAGAACTTCCTTAATCTGACCGCACTACATGCTGATATGTACTTTATATGAAGGTCGAGTGGTACAAGGTGAAGGATTACGTTCAAGGCTTCAGTTGGGCATGTTCTCATCGCCCCTGTAGCACCTAGAGCCGCAGTCCTTTGTACTTTGTTGATGAGTTTAGTAATGTATGCTTTCTTAACCGCCGGCCACCAAACTAGCGATCCATAGGAAAGTATAGGGCGCACCACCGCAGTGTACATCCAAATGACTATCTTCGGACGGAGTCCCCATTTCTTATCGAATGTTTTGCTACAAGCATAAAAAGCCACACAGCCTTTCTTTACCCGCTGTTCAATGTTAAGCTTCCAGCTTAATTTAGTGTGGAGTACCACACCTAGGTACCTAGTACTAGATGATAATGAGAGTAATTGGTTATTAAGCCGTGGAGGCATGAAAGCCGGTATTTTGGTTTTTGTGGTAAAGAGCATCAGTTCAGTTTTGCTAGGATTGACGCTAAGTCCACATCCAGTGGCCCATGTGCTAATCTCATCCAAGGCACCTTCCATAATCTCACTGATCACAGAAGGAAACATCCCCGATACCAACACTACCACATCATCCGCATACGCGACAAGCTTGACACCGTCTCGGACAAGCCTACACAGAATTTAGTTGATTACCATAAGCCAGAGAAGAGGAGAGATTACCCCACCCTGAGGAGTTCCCCTTACAACGGATATGGTAGAAACACTATTACCGAGTGTCGATTGAATGATTTTGGTTTTTAGCATAGTCACTATCCACTTGCTAATAAACTCCCCTACACCCAGTTGGGACAGAGCTTCCTTCTTCTATCGTATGCACAACTTCATGGAGCGCCGTCTCAGTCGATCGCCCCTTAGTGTACGCATGCTGAGATTTTGGTAGAAGGGATGAATCTATTGTATTACGGATGTGGTGTCTAATGTACGTTCCAAAGTCTTAAGAAGGAAAGATGACAAGCTGATGGGTCTGAAATCCTTTGCAGATTCATGACCCCGCTTCCTCGCTTTCGAAATAAACTCAACACGTGCACGCCTCCAACTCAGGGAAATGGCCCAAGAGGTATTAACCTCTGTAATTGTTGTCTTAATGTCATTCCAAGATGAGGATTGCACATCTTGAGGACAAATTGAGTGAGCAATCTCATTTTTGCACCCTGGAAAGTGAGTTTGCATTAAAAGCTCCAGAGACTCGCCAGAGGAATCCGTCCAAGAAAGTTTATTTTTGTTAATTGATATTGTCCCCTTCAAAGTACTCTCCATTGACTGAAACCCACTTATACCTCGAAACATTTTCGAGGTATAAGTTAGGTTTTTCTACTATTTCCTCTCGGCTGCTAAAACGCGTTCTCCGGAGCGGTTTCTTGAGTCGATCGAACAGGAAGAAATCACAGGGAGTCGAATCAGGCGTATTCGGTGGCTGTTGGATGGTATTCGTACAAAAACTCATGAATAAGGATGGCATTGTGCGACGGTGCGTTATCGTGGTGCAAAACCCACGAGTTGTTTGCCCACAAATCTCGCCTTTTTTGGCGAATTCCTACACGCAAACGTCTCATAACGTTGACTGTCTGATCTTGTGGTAAGAATTCATGATGCACAACACTGTTGTAATCCATGAAAACCGTTAGCATCGCCTTCTTTTTTGACTGAAAACGACGTAGTTTTTTCGGTCTTGGCTAATTCGGTGTACGCCATTCACTCGTCTGATGCATGGATTGCGTGTTTTACTCATAAATCCACGTCTCGTCTCCAGTAATTATGCGTTTGATGAATGCTGGGTCGGACACATTTTGCGAATCCATTTTTAACACAAAATTTGATGCAAAAGTCGTTGTTGCAAAGTTGATCCCATTTTTAAAATCGTAAAAATCTAAAACACACACGGAGGCAGATGTACTCTAGACAGCGTAGCTTTTACAAATGTCAAGCTATGACGCTAAAATTTGGAGGGAATATTCATGACAGATATGTCAACCTAACGAAAAAAAAAACTCGAATCAGATGACTGAAAGCGCCACATGGTAGTCATTTCTGAAACATTTTGATCATGGTACGAGTAAGTATGGTTGTTGTCAGAATGTTAACTGTGGAGGTCTTCTAATCAACCTAGATGGCCTGGAATGAGTATATTATTAAAACTGTTGCCCACAAAGCGATAAATTGAGAAGAAACTATAACCAATACAAATTATAAAGCAAAAATTATACAAGAACTTTGATTTACTCTCCAAAGTGGCTAAATTCGGCATATGCCACTTTAGCTTTATTCATTGTCATCTGTTAATATAAAAGTAATCCTAAGGAGATTTATATTACTTTAACAGTATTCCGGCTAATTGTTATACACAAACACGACGAATAAACATATTTCACCATCATTTCTATTATTCTCAATTTGCGCCACACAAATAACGCCTTTCAACAACACATCCAACAAAGACCATCCACCGTTCTGCAAATGTCCATTCATCCAGCACAAAAATATCAACCATAACTCAAGTGACAGATATCCCCTCGGGGTCACAAACTAAGTGAACAATTAATTATACACCAAATGGGTGGGCAATCACGCTGACATTAACCCACTATCAGTCTTCCTCAATGGACCCTCCAGGGTATACAATTTTCCTTTCACCACTCGATGAGAGGAAGCAGGGAAAGAAAAAAAAAAAAAAAAAGATGGAAAAGAAAGGAATCCCAAGACTATCACATTGAGCTGGAAAAAAAAAAAAGGATTTCAACAAGCCGTAAACATTCATCATTTCGGGCGGTGGCATAACAAGGACACCAGGAACGTATTGTAATACAATATTGTGACTCAAATGGCCCGAAACGAAATAAACGTCAGAAACATTTTGATTGCTTTCACATTAGTTTACTGTTCTACAAACGCACACACACGCACCCACAAACCACATATGCCGACAAGTACAATGAATTAGAAGTATCTCAACCTACATGACCTTATTTTCCTCATCATTTTTCCCGTCTGCTATTTGCAGGACGAAAAAGAAAAACAGAAAAACCCGAAAGGATAGAAAGCAGGGAAAAAAAATCTTATAAATCTTCAGGAAAATAATAAAATGCGTGTGCATATGACGGCCCAATTGTTCGCTGAACAAAAAAAAAAAAAAAAAAAAAAATGAAGCAAGCAATGGAGACGAAACCAAGTGGAAGGATATCCTTAGAACTCCCCCTCAGCGGGAATATGAACTGAGTGCCCTATTTCCTACCCGCCCACCGCTGCTTTCGATTTCACAATTTACAGGGGACACACAACTTGTTCGAGTACTCGTATCTTCTTCTGCTTCTTGTTCATTATTTTGGATAAAATAAACGAATTTCATTATTTACGACTTTCTGGTTCAGAGCTCACCAAATGTGATCAGATACTTTGGGCTCGAACTTTCCCATGGATTTAGCCCCCGTACAGTATACTCATCACCCAGGAAGTTTCTTTAAGCTCTCTTATTCTCCATCTACCCTCCCCACTCCCCACTCCCCACTCCCCAATCTACTGTCGTTATCCGCACCGAAAAAAAAAAAAAAAAGGAAAACGAAAAACAATAAAATTTATCTATGTATCTGCAAAATTTAAGGAATAACATTACGCAGAATAGAGGAAAAGTCAGGGCGGCCGGCGCAAAAAATAAATCGACGGTAGGAAACTTTATTCCAAATTGTTTTATCCTGATTTATGAGTTCCAGTTCAGTCCTATTCACTGCTCAACTGCATGACAGTTGGCCAGGCGATTTACGAAGGTAGTCAAAAGTTTTTATATACGAATAGGGCACACACCATACTCGTCGTAGACCAGAGAACAGTATGCCTGTGAAGAAAAGAATGCCGTAAAATCAACTAATTTGATTAGGTTGCTTCAGTTGATGGGGTCATGAAATTGGAAACATTATCGGAATGATCTACTCGGACTTTTCTAAATATGTAAATTCTAATACAAGGTGGCACAAAAGTATATGAATTGTCTGTGATTTTTGGAAATGGTGTCTGCTGTCGTGGTAATATTGACAGTTGTCTAGTAAACAGATGAGAAAAACACGACGATGAATAATGGAACGCTACGAGTATACTCCCCAAGAACGTGGAATAATTGTGTCGTTCTTTTTGCGGAATGCAAGGTGAATTTCGTCGAAGATTTCCCCATCGTTCAGCACTGACTGGTCGATCACTTCGCCGCACGCTTCGAAGAGACTCAACCCAACACGAGATAGGGACAAGGGCTGGCAGACAGAATACGAGTATTGATGCTGTACGCGAGGATGTGAAAGTGTGGAAAAAAATATCAACGTGCCATGGAATTGGGCATTTCCAGGCCGTCTCTACAGCGTATTTTGGTGAAAGACTTGAAGATGTTTCCTTATAAAACTCAGATAGTGCATCAGCTACTGCTCGCACACTACCAAGACCGTCTGGAATAAAGCCAGCGCATTATAAGCCTCAGCTATATATCAACAAGGAGAGTACTCGCTTTTGGGGCACTGAAAACTCGAGTATTATTCAAGAATCACCCTTACATCTGCTGAGTTACTGTTTGGTGCGGCGTGTGTTCTGAAATTGGCCACTAATTTTTCGACTTTTGATACCCGAATTGGATAATTTAGGGTTAGAGCACATGTGGTTTCAACAAGACGGTGCCACTGCATACACAGCGGGCAACATAATGAACTTAATGAAGGACCCTTTTCCAGGCTGTCTCGTGATTTGGCGATTTGCATTGGCCCGCAAGATCACCCGATCTGACCATTCCAGACTTCTTTCTTTGAGGTTATTTGAAGTCATTGGTTTATGTGAACAAGCCATAAACTCTCGCAGACCTGAAAGGCAACATTAGATAAGAAATAGAGAACATACCATCGGAGGTATTGAGAAAAATGATGAAAATGTTTTGTATTTTTGATTTAGAAAAAAAAAAAAGTATCTGGCAAGAAGGCCCTGAATTTCCCTATTGTCTACTACAGGGTGACTGACATGAACTGTTACTAATTCAAATAGCTGTATTTTTTCTCAAATGTGAATTTTTTTAAATTCAAGGATTTAATTAATATTTTCGATATGGCCACCTTTGGTGCGAACAATTTCCTTGCACGCTGCACTCGAGTGTGTCTGTTTAATGCGCTTCCATTCCCGATGAAGAGCTAATTTGATTGTGTCCGTTGTTTGGTATTTTTTAGTGCCAACCTTAGCCTTCAAAATGCTCTAGACAGAAAAGTTTAATGGCTTGGCATCGGGAGAATTCGATTGTGTTGAGGAAATAAAGTGCGGAACGTTTTGTCGCAGCCATTCTTGATTTGGTCGGGCTTTGTGGTAAGGTGCAGAGTCCTGTTGGAGTGTCCAACTTCTTTCGTCGAAATGTTTGCGCGCCCATGGCTTCAACACAGCTTCCAAGACAGTTTCACGATAAACAATTGCGTTTATCTTAACGCCACGGTTCTAGAAAACGAGCGAAGACCGACCATCGGCAGTCTCTGCGGCCCAAACCATCAAAAACGGTGGTGCTTGCTTTCTGGTGTCCATTATTTGATCGAAATTATCGTAGCACCTCTCTGGCAGGTAAACTCGTTAATTTTGCTTGTTGACAAGTTGCTCAATTGAAAATGGTGCTTCATCAGAGAAGACGATGTTTGGCAATTAGCACTTGCGGGCAAGCGGATCAACTCCTTTGTTCTTTCCACTCCAACTTTTTTTTGGTCAGTTATGAGATCGTACACTTTTTGGAACGTTAAGGCCTCGAGTCTGAGCTCATTTTTCAAAATATGTTGTATCCGTTCTCTGTATATGTTTAGTTCAGAAGCCATTTTTCCTCCGCTACGCAGAGGATTTCGTTCGATTCTGGCCTTCACACTCCGAATCAGTGTTGACGATGTTGTTGTCTTTTTCGGACCACCTGAATAGCGTTTTGCAATGCTGCCGTTTTCGTTGTAGCGCGATAATATGCGATACACAGACATTTTGTTCACTTTCAAATATTTCAGCTCACGAACAATTGCTGGTTGTGATTTTCCAGCCAAAAAAGGGCATCTATTACGTTTGAATTCCATTGTCGATAGAAGAAAAACTAAACACGCGATAAAAAAAAAACCTTACACACACTTGTCAACAATTAAATGAGTTGACAAGTGTCAAATTTTTAGCGCGCTGTCATTCGTAGTTTGACAGACATGGGATTTAAAACAAATTTGACTCTTTTTATAAAATCGAACATAGAATTGGACTTGTTACTCGTATAATGAAGTTAATATGCTTTATGAAGCCAAGATTAGGCTTAAAATAAACCCCCCTAGGTGCTTAAAACAATTAGCGCGACAAAGAGTATGTTGCGATAATGAATAATTAAATGCTGTTAGCATACGCCTTCTAGCAAATGTCATATTTTGGCATTTAAGAGGGTTCAGAATTAGACCGTTTTTAGCCCACCAAGGGAAGAAACTGTTAATATCGTTTCGGTTATTAATGCTTTTAAAGATTTTCATGTCATCAGCACAAATCAGAATATTGCTATGACTATACATGGTGTAGTATCATTGATAGCGAGAAGATAATAGGACCTAAGTGACTTTCCTGAGGAACACCATATTGAGCTGTAAAGAAGTTGGAAAGCAAACCTCTAAATTTGACCTAGGACCTAGGACTTCGTACTAGTGTATTCAATTACAGTGTGGAAAGTTGATCAAAAGCCTTGAAAAGTCTGCGCAGTTACAATCGACATTCCGCCTGCTTTTTAAAGCATTTATGCAAACAACTTAATAAGTTTGTAACAGGAGACTTTATTCTGATGTGCTCTTTGCATATGATATTACGACAAATGAATGCTAACTTGTCGCGGGATTATTTGCTCAACGAATTGTGAGATACAAGGCAACTTTGAGAGGTCTATAGTTGGTGATATGACTTTTGTCATCTTTTTTGAACACAGGTGCGACAAACGAGTTTTTCCAAAAACTGGGGAAAGTCAGTAGTTAAAAATAACTCAAACAGGAAGAGCTAGGACATCACAGAATCTCTTCCGTCATCACCTTAGGTAATCATCTTTCAGATGAGAAATAATGTCATTAAAACAAATTTGAGGACAGATCGTTCTTTAATTCTTCTGAGAGTCTCTGAAAGTTTGCTCTACGAAGGTCAAAAGTGTATGAACTATCATGAGAATTGATGTTCTCGTGTATATGACAGCATAAGTCAAAAAATTGTTATCCAATGATGGATAATATTTATCCACTCGTATGTAGTAATTTTTTTTATTTTTTTTTTTATAATTTGCACGTATTAAAGGGGATATGAATACCATTATACTAATTTTTAGAACACGTACGTTTTGGTGGAAAGGGGATGAGACAGAGAAAGACAGAGGTGGTGTGGTTTGAAACTCAGGTGGTATTAAGTTTCTGTAAACTCCAAGGGTGGCTGTCCAGATAACTGGGGAGAATTTTGTTTGTTTTCGCTATTATTGTCGTTGCTTATGATTCACAGTATTTTTTTCCGTCCTCCTGATGTCATCATCACGATCAAGTTGCATTTTAGCCATAATGCTAGAGTTAGATTCTAAAACAACATTGCTAAAAGAGTCAGATGAAATGACTAAATCGAACTAACAGCTAACTTGTTGTAAGTCAAAAGATAGAACATTGTGCAGTTGAAGCGATAGTTGGTATTAGATGGGGCTCGTCTTCCGCGGTTACCCACTCTATGTGAGGCAGATTCAAGTCACCTAACAATAGAATACTGCTATCAAAACAAGATAATTCAAAAATAAGATCCAACACCATAGCAAATTCAGAATATAGTGAAGTAAAAAGGCATACGATTACGAGTATCTTTGGAAGGAAAAGAGATTTGAACGCCTATATTTTCTATTTTTAAAGGGAAAAGAAAAGTGATTAAGAATTTAGTTGGTTTACGAACTGCAATAAGAACTTAGATGGCGATTTTTGCGATATACTAAGAACTAATTATGAAAAAAGTTACATGTCAAAATCACTTGCAGTAAGCAAAGTTTCTATAAAAAGGATAAGGTCGTGAGAGTTGGTGAAAATATTTGCAGTTTTAGTATGAAGCCCTCTTACATTTTGGTAGTAGCGGGACAGTCTGTAAAGTTTTTTGAGGCAGGGGTACTTGACTTACTCGTACTTTCTTCACTTTCGTGTACTTTGAAGGTATTTGTACAAAAAAACATGTTTTCATAAATTAAACAAAAAAAATCGGCGTTTAAAACCTAAGATCGTAAATATTTTTTTCATAGGACCCATAGTTTTCGAAATAATCGCATCCACAAATGATTCCCACCATTAACGTCGGATAAAAGTCGAATATTTTTGAAGATTGCGTACCTCGAATTCTGGAAAATTTGGCATCCATCTTGTAGAAAACTGCAACCTTATAGAGAATTTCAAAACCTATGATTTAGGTTGTACGGTACACCGTTTTCGAGACCTAACCTCTCAAAGATGGCGCAGACATTTTTATTCGTGAGACATTCCCAATGAGGTATGAGGGACAGAGTATTAGATTCAAAGATTATTTAATTCAGATAGTTCTAGAATCTTGGATAAAAAAATTCAACCACAGTCTTTCTTCGGTGGTGTACTGTATCCGCTCACTACGCCACTGTCCTATTTGGTTATGGAAATCTCTTGTCCGATCTCATCTGCACGGAAAAAGACTTCTTAAAGAAAAAAACGACATCGAATCCTTCCTGCAAGAAAAACAGGAACAAAAATTCACTTCCTAATCTCACAAACTTCAAGCGACATTGATTTATTTCAGTTCGATTAATTCGTTTTATTTGTCGCTTTCCTTGATCTCCTGACCTTAGTCCTTCCTGCGTTTTGCTTCTTCACTGTGTTGCCATTCCTACCATGTTCTGTAGTCATACACATTCTTTTATGAGTGTGTGCCGATAGGATAATGCTGGGTTAGAGTTCATTCGCTTTGTTAAGTTGGAATTCTTGTTCGACAGCAGTCACTATCAAATTGGGTCAACAACGGGGGGTTGGTGGTGGTGGGTGTTACACCGTCATCGGCTGCAAATCGGACAGTGTGTGTGGGGTGGAGAAGAGAAATTGATAATGATTTCCTGTCGAACACAGGAGAGAAATTATCCGAAAACAATTTTCCGACCCGTAAGGATGAACCGATTTCGACATGATACTAAATCGGCGTTAGTTCACTTTAATGTCGAAATGTAGGCGGACGCCCGATGGCAGTGGCATCAGCAGTAGCACCACCACCATGAGGAGCATGAGAAGGCAGAAGAGCTAGCAGACATGGATATAATGCATAGCGTTTTGTTGTGGTCCGCTTTTTTTTCCTCTCCAGTTTTTGTGCCTCTTCCCCAGATACCACCCCAGCCCGAGCAATTCCATTTTGGGGCGAATTATGCCCAGCAAATCGATGGTGGAAGACAAAGTGATTGTAGAACAACCGTTTGGAAAATTAGAGAAAATTAAAATCGAGGGAAAATTGTTCAGCTTAATTTGGAAATTGATGTTTGTTCCTGTTGTTGAATTTTTGAGTAGGTGGGGGCTGTTCACCCTCAATCACTTGCAGGGGTTTTTCTTTTTGCTGTACTTTCCTCTGTCTGTTAGCGCAAAGGATGATGAGGTTCGTTTCAGTGTTTTCCCATGAAAATTGGGTTGGCTCACTTGATGAGTCATACAATGGTTAAGTAAAGTGCTTGCTGCTGCGTTTGGCTTTTCTAATCTTTCCCTTCTCTTTTTATGTTTTGTGGTATGAGGGTATGGAGGCAAGTGTTCATTTCGTGCATGGAGTATTATTCAGTCAGGAGAGGAGATTCGTTAAGTGGTTTTGTCCGTTGGCGTACGTGTCCTAGCTTTTGTGCGTTTTTAAGTGGAAAGCAGAGTCGCATGCGGACTAGTTTAGGTACACATACGAGTAAGCTTTTACTTTTTACTTTGAATTGCTCGTCGAGTAGAGTCAGTTTCAGTCACAGAAAAATATTCCCTTATGGTATTTTGCTTACAAACCTTAAAATAATGGATTGGCATAGATACCTATGGAAATTATAGCTGCACATGCAATTTCGTAAGGAAAGTGGCATCTGTTACTTCTAGACTCACAAAATTGACTGTACGAGTACTTGTACCTTAGACACTGTCAAACATTTTAAATCATTTCAAATTCAGCAATTTCTTGCTGAAGTACAAAACCGATAATTCACTCTATTTCATCTAAAAAAAATTGTTTCTCTTTAAGTCCACTCTTTTCACTCAAACAAAACATCCTCTCTTTCATAACAACGGCCCAATTCGAAAATCGAAGAGGCATGCTCTGAAAATGTGTTAATATTCGAGTTGCTTTCTAGATACTCGTACACTGCTTCTAGTGTCTCCATCCAGTGAAAATGAAGCAAGTGCGTCATGGAGTGGAGTCTCTCGTTGAGTAGGTTAAATAAACTCAATTTTTGTCTAATCTAAGGCCTTAAAAACCTTAGAAAACGCTATTGAAGTGAACAAAAAGAGAAGCTTCGTGGAACTGTGCAACGAACGCGACCAAAAACCATGGGGCAAAGCATATTAAGTGCTGATGCTGAAACTGAAGGTCGACCGAAAACCTCCGCTCATGTCCACAATGTTTTTGGAAGCCTGGTTGCGGTCCTTTTCCCGTAACTAGACGGATTGGTTGCACAAACGGGGATAACTAACATGATGATGATGCAACTAAACCCCCTCGTCACTGCAGAAGATGTCCTCAGAACTTGTACAAAATTACGGCGCCTGGTGTTGATGACTTTGAAAACAGCAATCAGAACAACAAATGCCCGCATATTTTGGCAGATATCTACCACACGTGCCTTATGGAAAGAGTATTCCCTGACCAGTGGAAGAAATAAAGACTGATCCTTCTGCGAAAAGGAAATAAGCCCCCACAGGATCCCTCATCGTACAGACCCCTATCTTTGGTTGACATTTTGGGAAAAATACTGAAGTGAATCATAAGCGGCAAGAGGCCTCGCAGATAGCAAATATGTCTTCTGAAAGGCACGCTCCACAATTGACGCTGTCGATAAAGTCGTCAGTATGACGAGAAAAGGTGTCGAAGGAAAATGATAGAAGGGGAAAAGTAAACAGTACAAACACCGCAGACTGGAGAAACATCTTGCGAGCACTCACCGCTAAAAGAGTGTCCAACTACCTGTAGAAGATTATGGCGGACTATTTCAGAAATAGAGTCCAGCTGTACGACACCAACGATGCAACGAGGCGTTCTCCAAGGCTCCATACTAGCCTTGGAGAACCCCGAGATAATCAAAAATAATTTGTTTCGCTGACGACATAGCCAATCGTTGTGGTAGCAAAACTCCTGGAGGAGTTGGAGCATGACTTCAACGAAGCTATCAGAATAGTTCAAGACTGGTTAGTAGTACTCATCAGCAGCAGGAGAGTGATGAAGACTGTCGGAATAACCGTCGGCGATCACGCAATGCTCTCCAACAAGGAATTAAGGTACCATGAAATTATTATAGACGCAAGGCTAAAGTTTAAGCATCGTTGGGAGTGGCCGTGGTGTAGTGGTAACGTCACCGTTTGTCACGCTGCAGGTTCACGGTTCAAATCCTGATGTCAAGAATCAAATATTTGTTTAGTATGAAATAAGCAAAAAAGTCGATCAATTGCGACAGCTACTGCAAAGGCATCACACTGGCAGTAGGGTGGTTATATATCTGAAAGTGTAACTTGATCGTGATAATGACATAAGAAAAATAGAAAAAAATATTGTGATTCATAAGCAACAACAATAAGAGCAAAACAAAATACTCCCCAGTTATCTGGACGCTACCCTTGGAGTTTACAGAAACTTAATACCACCTGAGTTTCAAACCACTACACGAATATTTCTTTTTTTCTCTCTTCCTGTCTATCTACAAACGCCCGGCAGACTTCCGGTTTCGGATCACTTCATCACTGAGGCCAATCAAATGCTGGTGTTTTTGCATTGCGCGATGTGTAATATTGCCTTTTTGATGGGGTTCGAAGGATCTCTCCTTTGAACATGACAATACGAACTGAGCCGGTCGTGCTCTATCTTACTTGTGATGGGTTCTTTTACATGAAGGCTTCCTCGAATCTTTGAACTTCTTATTTTATCAGGCTGTATTACTCCTGGTGTCATGCAAAGCATCTTCATCTGAGCTGCCGTTAATTTGCCCTCTTACTTTTTGTACATTATCCAACATTGTGAACCGTATGTGAGCACCGGACGTACAACTGCGGTGTAGAGCCTTCCTTTCAGCTTAGGGGGCATTTTTCGGTCACAGAAGATTGCGGAGTTTTCCCGCCACTTCATCCACCCTACACTTACGCGATGATTGCCGTCACCATCACAAGTTGCTTTGCTATTGATCATATTCGTAGACCCCAAATATTTGAACTTTTCGCACTTGGGAAGCACTTTTCCATTCAAGTAAATGTCTGGAATAGGTCGGTGTGGATCAGAGAACGGGCAGCACAGATACTCTGTCTTTTTTGAACTAATACGGTACCCATTTCCCTTCAAAACATCCACCCATATATCAAGTGCACGTTGCAGGGACCTTTGATCTTCACTTTTGATAGCTCCATCGTCAGCAAAGAATAACTGATGCACTTTGGGGTCCGTCACTTTTCCTTCAATCAGATAATCAAGGACTGACTACTTTAATTGGGAACTCTTCGGTGACTCCTGTGGGTCATCTTACTCTTGTCCTTGCTCCCTCATATATGTCCATGATCATGCGCACGTTATTTTATGGAACTTCTCGTTGTCTTAGCGCCACCCGTAAGAGATCTCTTGGTTATCTATCAAAGGCTTTCTCAAAATCAACCAACACCATATGCAAGTCCTTTAACGAATCATGATATTTTGCCCGCACTGGTCATCAGATAGCAATACTATTTTCCACAGTCGGCCATCTAATACCCGCTCAACGATCTTCATGGTGTGTGACATCAGCTTGACAGAACGGTATCGCCTTTTCCTTTGTGCAAAGGAAGAAAATAACTTTCCCTCCGCTGATTAGGCATTGGATCATCGCTCATAAGTTTGGAGATAAGAATCATCTCCCATCTTTTTCCAGAACTCAGAGGGTATCTCGTCTGGCCCAACCGCTTTTCTTTTTTTGGAGTATTTGACGGCATTCCTAACTTCTTCGACAGTAATGTCTGATACTTTGACATGGTTAGGAGCGGCTCTTTGGAAAGTATACCCAGGGAAACTGTTCGTTCAGAAGTCTTTCACAATACTGTCGTCATCTGTGGAGAATTTTGTCGTCTTCCACAAGAAGCTGGCCTTAAGCATTCTTAATGAACTTTGGGGAACGAATCTTCTGAGTATTTCTTCTTCTCTGGGCGGCTATTTTAATCGATAATGCTCTATGGGTGCCAAATATGAACCGGTGAAATGTAGACAAAATCCTACTGGACGAAGACCGAGGCATCATACAGACTAATGCAGTGTCTTCCGAATAACTTCTTACGACGCGGTATGTGTTGCGAAAGATGCTCAAATGAAGTACCTCGTCAGCAGAACAACAGCATCAACAACGACATCACAAAAAAGGTAACAAGTCTTCAAGAATCACAGCAGAGATGGTATCACTCTAACAAAGGCAGATGGACGCACAGAGTGATCCCCAACATAGACACATGGTGAGCTGAATTTCTATTTGTCTAAATTGCTTACAGGGCGTGGATGTCTTAGGGCTCGTCTCCACAGATTTGGGCATAACGACAACCCATATTGCCAAAATTATGGCAACTGCAACGCCAAGAGGATCGACAACAAAACGTAGTGCAGGAGACTGCAAACGCAAGTCAGCTGAACACATAAGGCCTTAGCACTCCTCGTGATGAAATGCTTGATGGCAGTACCGCGAGGATCAAGGGCAGGCAGTGGGTGGAAATCCCCCACTGTTATTAATTACGGGCTCAGTTTCGTCTTTAAAAGATTCTCACTGGGTACAAAGGTCCTGTCAACATTTTCAATTTTCAAATTCAGGCGTAGGCCAACACAATTTTGTTCGTGAAATTGAACCCTTTTGCTAAGTTTATGACTGCTTTTACCAAAACATGTTTCATGTTGCATTCATACGACTTTTTTTATTCTATTTTTTGCAAATGGAAATATTCAATTTAGAATCTACATTATAGTTGCTGTATGAAAAGAGATATTAAATTCAGTTGCATGCAGCACGTAGATACGAGTACCCTTGCACGATTCTCTAAAATAACTTACATTTTAATTATACACCATGTACATACGCAATAACCCATATGTAATGATAACTTATGACCCGTACCGCCCTTAAGCTCACGAAAGAACAAAAAAAACAAAATAAAAATTCATTATTCAATTGTAATTTCTGTAAATGGAATGTTAATGCGAAATAAAGTGCATAAAAACGATTTTCCTGCCGCCATTCCCATAACAATAAACCATAATAAAACCAGACGGTAAAAACATTAAAAAAACAAATTCCACATCCCCTCAACCGCCACTAAGTAAAGTTTGCGTACAAGCCATACTCGTACACGTTGACGTTGCCGCACCGTTGTTGTCGTCTTAGCCAGCATGACACAACTCAAATATTTATTTTATCCTTTTTGCTTCCCTTTTTCATTCCAATAATGTTTCTTTTTTACTTGCAGGTTGCTGTTTTGTGACATATTATACCCGAAAAGCTGCCTTAAGAGCCCAAGATGCCCTACACAATGTGAAAACCTTAAATGGGGTAAGTTAAGTGCCACAAAAAAAAAAGAAACTCAAACAAAAATATCAGCTACGAGTAACTAGAATTTATTTTGAAAATTTTAATATTTCCAACTGTTCGCGCGATAAAATGGCTCTAATTTTAGACTCTTAGCCTTAATCCTTAAATGATAAATTACCAAGTGGGTGATTAATTCAAAGCTTTTCCTTTCGAGAGAGTGATATAGCTACCCACACGGGCGACCTCGTTCAAAGTGCAGCAGTTTCCTTTTTAAAATCCGGTATAAATAGCGCGTTTTATCGTACAAGTATTGCCCCATTCTCTGAGTCCTTTTTTTTCTATTTCTATGGCCACTAATTAAAAACCAAAACGGTGAAGATTTATTATCTGAAGTGGAGAAACCGACATAAGTCACGACATGAGCATGACACACACACGCGCTCTTCCGTGCATTGGTTGCAGAAAATCCAAGGATATCAAGGATATCATTCATTGTTTACGGTTACACTCGATGTTGTTAGCATTATCGAAAGAGTTAATATTAGTTTTCATTTCTCAAACAGGACACTGCGGCGCGATGGTGGTTGGGAGCGTAAGCTTTGGAAGGAATTGCATTTATAAGGATAAAGGACTGTAGAATGCAATTGTATCACTGCAGGGTATTCCATGTTGAACATAGGCACGCAATGGGCTTTCGACTTTGGGGCGTAAAATGAATTTAACGTAAGGACTAGAACGAACGGATGCAGGCTAATGCATATAATTTTCTCTAGCATACTCGTACTCGTACAAGAGGGAGGATCAGGAGGAAATGTAAATTTATGGAGGAATTTGTGTAAAAAAAAAAAAAAAATGTGAATGGAAATATTTTGCTACGGGGTATTTTAATGGAGTCAGTAGCAGTAATTGCGTTACAACGAGAAAATTGCTGATGGTCTGATGGTATGTTCTTTCCACTGAAGAAAGGAAATGCAAGGACGCTTGTTTGTGATTTGTTATTGTTTTCAGCTTTGCTTTTTCCATTTGCAGTTACAAAAGAGTTGGAGTGTAATTGCATAAAGTCCTTGAAATTGATATAAGTATTCCCCAAGTGCTTGGCTGATTTAATTTTTTTTATTAGAAGGGTTCGAGATTGATACGAGTATGCATCTGTAGCCTTGTTTACTAAGATTCAATCTTTGAGGACGCTACACGTTCGTATTGTGTCGTGTACTGCTTTTCTTTTGTATTCCCTTTTGCTACAATATTGCTAAGATATATTGCTTCCTGAAAATGGTTGTTTGGTTAGGATCTAATTTGATGGTTCTTTGGCTCTTTATGGAGCTTAGTGTATCGTCCACGAGACTTCTGTAAGTTTCGTTCTCTCATAATGCCATTCCGTCGCATATCGCCAGAAAGAAGATATAACATCACCAACTCAAAGTTTGAATTGAACAATTGCACAGCTTTTCTAGATCCTAGGCAACAGCGAATGTATCTATTCCAATTCGGTACCACGGTCAATCAAGAAATAAACTGAAACTAGTTGTCTAGTAAACCTTAGATACTTGTAAGGTTGGTGTGTTATTAGTATTTTGGCATAAGTTCATAGTTTATCTACAGCTCAACCAGATTTGCGGTAAATGTGGAAGGAAGCAGAGAGTAATCATTTTATCGAAAGTGACCATCAGCCGTAAATGGTTGTATGACACGAAAGTCCTTTCTTTCGGACTTCACACAATCGACATTTGAAGGCTCAACCATTCACTTGTCAAGAACTGCGCAACACCTGGAACTAGCTCTTGACAGTAAATTGAACTGGAACCTAAGTATTGAACAATGACCCTCTCCCAATATAATGTACTGGCTCAGTAGTCACCACCGGTGTACTGTATGGCGGACGGCAGCTAGCAATTCTAAAATCTTTATGTTGGTAGATTAGATTAGATTAGTTCTTAGGGTTTGGGGATATTTAGCCTCTTTTGTGTTATTCCCTTGGGCCTGCAAAAGGTTCAGTTCCTGAAGGAACCTGACTATACCTTTTGCAGGAAAGTTTTTGGGTTTCGAACGGGGAGATGAATGCCCTTCAGAGTAGTCTGACTCTAATGCGAGCCACGGTTGGGCATTCGCATAGAATATGTTCTAACGTTTTCTGATCTTCCAGGATGCACAGCCCTACCTATTTTGTGGAGATGATAATTGAGCGAGCAGTAACCCGTCAGGTAGCCTCTTAAAATGTTGGCATCTTTTTTCCTAATAGACAAATTTTATCACCTCGATAATGTTTTCAAAATTCAATTATCTTCTTGGCCTCCATTTAGATATTGATACAAATTGCCAAGGGGTTCAGTTCCAGTTTCAGGTAGCCACAGAAAGGTAATGGTCCTGTGAATGGCGGTGCTGAGCAGCGTCTTGCGAATTTGCATCTCAAAGATGCCCATTGAGATCTCCAAATTAAATTGAAATTAAGTGAAATTTTGTATCGCTGCAGCTTTCTCGATTCTGATATGAAAAGCAGGGCAGCTGTAGGAGAGCTTCTAATGCGGTTGTTCGACAGGAGCGCCTGTAATTCCAATGCGGGCTGATCTTTGCTGACTTTTTGTAATGCATTCTGGGCAGTTATTTGTTTAACCTTCTTCCATCAAATCAGTAAAGCATACGTTATAGTCGGAAGTACTATTGTAAGGAAGGTACAATGAACCATTTGGTCTTAGTCTCCATTTCCTTCCAAAAAATTTTAAGCACGCCGATAGCATGGATGTGGCTTTCTTGATAGCCAAACGTGATTACCAAGTATTATTAGGTGCGCAATTAAGTTCTCGCTGTTTTTTTTGATGAAAATGCAACTTTATTTTGAAAAAATTGTCACAAATGTATCATTCAAGGTATCGCCCATCGCTAGCTACAACTTTTTCCCATCTTTCTGGCAGAGCTCGGATACCGTTACGGTAAAAGTGTTCATCTTTTGAGGCTATCCATGAATGAAGCCATTTTTTGATGTCTTCATATGAGCGGAACTGCTGATCAGCCAGACCATGTGCCGTCGAACGGAACAAGGGGGGGAATATGGCGGGTGGGGTAGGACGACTTCCCATTTGAGCGTTTCCAGGTAGGTTTTAACGGGTTTGGCAATGTGAGGCCGAGCGTTATCATGCTGTAGAATCACTTTTTCGTGCCTCTGCTTGTATTGTGGCCGTTTTTCGCGCAGTGTTCGGCTCAATCGCATCAATCGAAGTCGATATCGTTCCCCAGTGATGGTTTCGTTGGATTTCAACAGTTCATAATAAATGACACCCACCTGGTCCCACCAAATACACAGCATAATCTTCGCAGTGCGAATATTCGGCCTTGCCGACGACGTAGAAGCATGATCCGGCAGTCCCCATGACTTTCTTTTCTTTTGGGTTGCTGTAATGAATCCATTTTTCATCACACGTCACAATGCGATGAAGAAAACCCTTCCTTTTCTGCCGGTGGAACAGTTGTTCAAAGGCGAAAAAATTACACTCAATGTCCCTTGGCATTCCAAACGCATGCAATCGCTTGGAAATGGCTTGACGGGTAACTCCTAATGCTGAAGCAAGCTGTTCTTGCGTTTGGCACAGATTCTCATCAAGCAATGCCTCCAATTCAGCGTCTTCGAAGGATTTTGGCCTTCCTTAACGCGGACGGTCGTCAACATCGAAATCACCGTCTTTGAAGCGACGGAACCAATCACGGCACGTAGTTTCACTTAGAGCAGCATCTCCGTAAACTTTTTGGAGCTCTCGATGAGCTTCAGCCGCCGTTTTCTTTGAATGAAAGAAGAAACACTTTCCGCAAATGATGATTATTTGGCACACAATTAGACATTTTTACGCAACCAAAGTATACGAGGGTGGGTCAATAAGTCCCTGAAAATTAACACAAATTGTGTCGTCACCTTAAATTTAATTTTTTTTGTCAAGAATCATCCTTCAAAAGAACACACCCGAATTTTCAGACAGATCTGTCAAATAGTTTTGTTGTGGCAGCCATTTTATATAGACGCCTACTAGCATTTTCGTTAAAATGGAAAAAAAGTGAATTTCGAGTGCTCATTAAACACTATTTTTTTGCGAGAAAAAACTATCACGCAAACCAAACAAAAGCTTGACAAATATTATGGGGACTCTTCACCATCGATTGGAACCATTCACCACTGGTTTACTCAATTTCGGTGCTGTCGTTCAAGCACAAGTGACGCCGAACGTTCTGGTCGCCCAATTGAGGTCACCACACCAGAAATGGCCGACAAAATCCATGGTTTGATAATGGACGATCGGTGAATGAAAGTGCGCGAGCTTGAAGAGGCCACAGATTTCGATTTTACATAAATATTTGGACATGAAAAAGCTTTCCGCAAGATGGGTGCCGCGTTTGCTCACAATCGCCAAAACAAAATCACTAATGTGTCAAAACAGTTCGTTTACCATATGTCCAAGCTCGGTTCATGACGTTTTGGACATGTCAAAATCGACCAGCACTTACTGCTGGAGCCATCTATTGACAAACAGCGAGAATCTAATAGAAAAAGCCTTAGAAGGGAAAAAAATATGCTCTACCATCGTCCTTGGTGTAACACAGGCTTTTGATAAAGTGTGGGTGGCAGAAAGAATATTTTCGGTGAACCTGATCGATAGTTGAATATCTATTTCTAAAACCCAATGCTTTTTTCTTCTATGATGAGATGTTTCAGAAGAATTTGTTCGAATAGCTTCGACATAAAGCCCCTATTTAAGTATCACCCTGTATGTAGTTTGAATAAAAATTGCACAACATGCACAATGTACTGCTGTCACGTTTTTAATGAAGATTCCATCCACACATTCATTCTGGCATGTACATATCCCCAAAGCTTGCCACAAAGTTCTGGATTAACCATACATATGTCTCAAACTCCCAGAGCCAATGTTCGAAATATTTTGTTGATTTTACAAATATTTTCCAAAAAAAAAAAAAATCTTTTTTTGGTATTATTTTTCTGTTAGCGTTGCATCGAATTTGCAACACAAATAGACGACAGCTCCAAACATCAGCATCGATGTGCTGTTTTCCCTTACACCAGCTTATGTCAGATCCATTTTTCTGCTTATCACAGCATTTTTTCGTTCAGTGTTTTGTTTGGTTTTAATTTTTTTTTTGTTTTTTTTGAGCTCACAAATGCTATCAAATGCCAGGATGATAGGGAGGGAATTATTTTGTTACCGGATACATGTGCGAGTATGTAATGTTAGAAAATTTCAACAAAACACATACACTTGGGCACGTAGGGGTTTCAAATGCAAAGAGAGTATAGCTGACTTTTTAAAATTGAAACGATATTAACAGACCGAGCTCGATTTTACTATCTTTTTTTTTTTTTGTATCTTACGAGTACAACAAAAGCGTAGCTAAAATTTGGCCTTCAGGAATTGCACCAACAGCACCAATACTCGTAAAAAAGGAATCCTGTAACGGAACTAATACTGAAACTAGGTGGATGCTATTCTAAAATATTTTCAATTGTTTTTTTTTTTTTGTTTCCTGCTGATTTTACTGTTTTTTTTTTTAGCGCATGTTAGCCCTTATCATCTGTAGTTAGATGAATGATTTGCCAACGAAAAAGAAAAACACATTTTACGAGTATTGAATTCGTTTTATCTCACAAAAATTGATCAGAACTCGGCTTTGAGAGCTCAGTGTCATAGGGGAACGGGGAGAAGTTCCACTTTTCTGGGAATCATATACATTAATTTTTTTTTCTTGGTTAAAATTTCATATCTGGGATTCAAAAAGGACATATGTGGACTCCAAACAGGAAGATGCAAGCGCTTTCATGCAGCATTCGTGCAATCTGGCTGCTTAATAGCTTCATTTTAGTCCGAAGATTGCTGAGACAGTCTAATATGGGAGACAGACTGCTGGTATTGATACAGCAATTCTACGTTCTATACCACATGTCTGTCACTACAATACTACGTAAAAAGCTAGTATACCATGAAATATACCTGGTATTGAGATTCGCAATTTTTTGCTGGTATACCACCATCTTACTGATTGCAGCGCCAATTTCTTTCTATTGGCTAGTCTTCGTAGCTTCTTTGACAATTCTTAGGTATGCACTTTCGCTTTCAAGTATTTGAATTTTATTTTTATTTATCATTTGACACAAAAGTAAATCATTTCTATTCATCCTGTCTTGAATTTTCTATTTTTATTTGCTATGACAGACAAAGTCATCGAATACTACGAAATGCAGTCTGTCAGGGGTTGTAGTACTCACTATACCATGGTATTCGTACCATGGTATCAATACCAGCAGTCTGTCTCCACTGTAAGTTGTCACATCGCATAAACCTGCGAGTGTACAGGAAGTTCCCCTTCATAATAAATTTAATGTGCTAGATTGGTATGTTCCGTACGAAGTCTGGAGCAATGAATCCATAATATACGGACTGAGTAAGCACACAATAAAGTGAGATAGAGACTGCTCGAGAACTGACGAAGGAACAGGAACAGGTATATATGGGCCAAAATCAAAGCAATCAGAACCTATGGGCAAAAGTACCAGTATTTTTCAAGCCGAAATGTACGTTATAGATACGAGTAGATGTGTCCAATTCAATCTGTCCAAAGAAGATACAACAACAGCACATAGCCCCACTTTTTATTCTCAGATTCCTAAGAGAAACCGGATTAGGGAGGGTGTTCCAGGGCCAACCATCCCTTCCAAGGTATTAGCAGGGGGCACAATAAACCATTAGGTCGCACTGTACAATGGATTGGTGTGTTGGCCATTGCACCGCCTAAAGGGCATATCATAAAGTGCTACGCAATTGATCGAGAAGAGCCGAGAGGACTATGGCCGGAGTACATATAATACTCGGAGTTAATGGGAGAATTCGTTAGTATCTTCCAAGCAAAATTTTGCGGGATCGGTTGGTTTGTTTAACTCAACCTCGACAGAAACTATCAGAAACAAGATATTGCTATTATGTCGGATAGCCAAGCTATTATTAAAGCTGCTATTGAGCTACTACTCAATTTTGATTTGGTTTGGAAATAAACATGGTTCTGATTACCAGATCAGTTGCGAGTGGAGGATAATGTAAAATGAAAAAGCTGACTGGGCCATAACACTTAAGGAGGAAAAATCCAACAGAGTTAAATTCTGTAAAACCTAGGAATTAGTCGAACCAAGAATGTTAATGTACCCCTCAAAGGCTCAAAAATAGACTCAAAAAATATCGGAGAGCTAAACCCAAAGAGTCACTTGAAGATTTTGGAGCAAACCAGTATTATTCGTTCCATCTTGAGGCGGAAAGGAATAAGTGACGGATACCAGATAGATGACAGAGACTTATCCTCTCGAAACCAGACTAAATAAGGTATTTTTATCCGCAACTTATTTTAACTAATACTGGAAGAAGCACTGCTTTAGTCTTTAGAAGACTTCACCTGCATTCGCAGTGCACTTTACCTCTCATCGGCTAATGTTTCACATCGCTCGCCGTACTTCAACCGTATGCGCATGTAAGACCCCTCAAAAGGAGTTTAAGATTTGTGGTCCCCTCTTTCCCTGTCTGCGATAATTTGTCGTTTGTAGCCATAAGTTGACTCAGTAGGTTTCCCATCTATGGGACTTTTCTGGACTATTTATAAAGGGAGGGCTTTCTGTTGGTTTATTTTTAAAATTGTTAAAAAAAATCCTTTCCGGTTATTTATGGAAAACAATTTCATTTAAATGGCTGTCGCGCTACTGGCTTGGCTGTATGTCCCATCCTGTCAATCCAATTTTGTAGTATATTTTCAATGTTTCGGACCTCTATTTCATGAACAGCTCAATCGGTATTGTGCTTAAGTGCTTGAATCGTTTCTGGAGTATCAGTATAACATCGATCGATTGAAGCGCGAGACCAAGCAACATCACGAAAATGTCTGGTTACACGATAATTTAATTTAGTGCGCAAAAGATTCATTATTGGACGGCTTGTATGGCATGTAGCTCCATCTTACCGGAACCAAAAGATCGTCTAAGTTTATTTTCTCAGTTTCTGGCTAAAAAAGTTGATTATTATGCCTCTGTAGCACTCTCTGTTGACCGTCACGTTGTTGCCATCTTCATCTTCGAAGAAAAATAAGCCAATAATTCCGCCATTGCACAAACCGCACACTTTCGGCAACAGTAGCAATGTTCTTAGCTGTTTAAGGAACGGGATTTTCCCCAAGAATTGGAAAACACAACGCCTTGTACTGATTAGCAAGAGAAAGGGAAGCCCAGACGATGCATCAGCGTACAGACCTCTATGTATGCTCGACAAAACAGGCAAACTTTTCGAAAGGATGTTGAAGCCACGACTCTCAGCAGCTATCCAGAGAAGAGGCGACCTATCAGAACGTCAATATGGCTTTAGAAAAGGCCGGTCCACAATAGGCGCAGTGCAAGACGTAGTCAGAACTCTCCAAGAAAACCAACAGAGGAACCGCTATTCAAGAAGGATAATCATGCTAGTGACTTTGGACGTAAGAAATGTTTTCAACTCTGCCCGATGGTCCAACATGCTGGAGGCGCTAAAATATATTTTCAGCAATATTTACTGCGTATGATAAAAGAGTATCTCAGGGATAGAGAACTCACCTATGACACCCCGGAAGGACCACATAGGAAGCAAATAACTTCTGGAGCAGCGCAGGGATCAATACTTGGTCCTGATCTAAGGAACATATCCTATGATGGCATCCTCCGTATGGAGATGCCTGAAAATACTTTCTTGGTCGGCTATGCAGACGACATTGCAGCAGTAATTACCGCACGGAACACCGATGACGCCCAGAGACGACTGAATCAAGTTATGTGACGCGTGGACTTAGCCCAGCGACGGAAAAAATGGAAATAGTTCTGTTAACCAGAAGACAGATCCCCACGATAATTGATTTTCAAATGGGGTCGCAGATGGTAACAACAAGGAAAGCATTGAAGTACCTCGGAATAACATTCGTCGTCGGCCGACAGAGCTGCAAAGACAACAGCACTGTTAAGTAGGCTGATGGCGAACATAGGCGGCCCAACGTCAAACAAATGGAGACTGCTTATGTCGATTACACACGCCATTTTCCTGTATGGATGTGAGATCTGGGCCGACGCACTCAAATAGGAGAAATACAGAATGCAAATGGCCGCAGTACAGAGGCGCGCAGCAATACGGGTTGTAAGTTCGTATCGAACGGTGTCGGAACCAGCCGTCCTCGTAGTCGCGGGAGTAACCCCAATTGATCTTCTGGCGGCAGAGAGGGAGTACGTCTACGACAGAAAGGCGGAAATTGGAGTGGAAGCGCCAACCGAGGAAGCGAAGGAGCTCACCAAACACCAGTGGCAGGAGAGATGGAGCATGGAAAACAGAGGAAGATGGACCGACGGCGAGGATCATCAAGACCGTTGCCGAATGGAAGGAACGTTGGAATCGCAAATCGGAGTTATCAGCCCGGACAACGTAATGTCAACCAGTGACAACTGCAATGGAGTACACTCATTCATAGAAAAGGTACTCAAAACAAAGAAGAGAGAGGAAGACGAAAACGCACCCTCATAACATTTATGTAAAAATGATGAAAGCCACACCGGCAAGAATGAATAAACCCGCAACAGGAGATAAATGAAAAAGCCGGTCTCCGGAGGGGAAAGAAAACGACACCACTCTGAAGTAATGCGAAAGTGGTCCCGGAGTGGATGGTGTCAAGTTGAAAAAGGGGTTAAAGGTGGTTTTTTAGTGGTGTAAGAGTAAGTCTCACACTACTTGAAACAGAGCGGGACTGTTTCTCGTGGATATTAGCGTTTTCCACCATCCCCATGGCAGAAAAAAAAAAAAGCAATGTTCTCAGCAGAGCAATTGACATGCCAATCTGATGAAATTTCTTCACAAACTTGCGTACAGCAGGCACGGTTGGTGCATTATTTCGACCGAAATTTCTTTTCAAAATTCTCACTGTTTCGGCAACACAGCACTCACTTTGGAAATAAGTTTTCAATATTTCCCCAACATTGTTCAAGTGTAAATCGGATTCATTTCGTATGTGTTTCTGTCAATTTTTTGAGCGCCAAAGAGCTGTCAGCGTCAAAATAACATGTAATTTAAAAACAAACCAGCAGATAACCCATCCGTTACATACACTAACATGCAAAAAAGACGCACTGTGTTGTGTTCACTGTGGTGTTGAAAAGGTGGAGATTTAACCAGAAAAAGCAACACTAGGGTCGTATTATTCCAGAAAAAAAATGTAAACCCTTTAAAAATTAATTTATGGTCTGTGTGTTTTATTGTTTTATAACGCTTTTAGCTTTTATAAGGGCTTCAACCCTTAGTAGTAGGTATCTATTTTTTCATACCAAATTTTTTCGATTTGGATTCTTAATTCTTTCAAATTTCTTGGCCTTTTCGTTTCTTAATTTTACACCCTTTCGATGCCAAACGTGCTCAATGGGATTGCTGTCTGGATTGTTTCCGGGTCAGTGGAGTGAGTTTATAACCAATTTTTCTTTGTAACTTTGAACCTAGAAAAAAGAATTGAAATCGATTAAAAAAACCATAAAGATTGATAAAATTATCAAAATAACAGTGGAAAGTTCATGGTGTACTTATGGTCTTAGCACAATGGCAAGGTGGGGCATCATCCTGAAACATAACACCTGTGTAGTACTGGCTCACTTACCAGTGGTAACCACTCCATTTTCTATAATCTCTTTGTGTTTTACATCATTTATAGATCCATCCACTACCAAAGGAGTGCCAACTCCACCGACAGATATGATTCCTCAAACAATGACACCTTTGGTCCTTTTCGGACGAGCTGCTACACATTCTTCCTTCAACCGTTCTCCAAGTTGACGTCGAACTATGGTCTTTCCGTCTGAAAATTCCAGGTTGAATTTTGAGTCATCTGAGAATATGACCTTTAGCCAGTTATCTCCGGTCCAATTGTGCCTTTCACGTGCCCATTCTAGACGACTTTTTTTTATCCTTGTCGTAGGAACTGTTTTTTTTTCCCGGCTCTGGCTTGGTAGGCAAGCAAACCTTCTTCGTTAAGCCATATTTGAACTGTTGTTGCAGAGATACTAGTATCTATTCTGCTGGTTTCCACAATATCTCTTCTTATTTGTGGTGCAGTAACGAAACGGTTCCTTGACGTTGTCCTCTTTATATGTATTTTCTATGACCGCAGTTTTTCGCACTAAAACAACACTTTCTTAGTATTTTTTTGAAAAATCTTTTTATGGTCGACTCGTTGATTCCTATTCGACGAGAAATTTCTTTAAAAGCCAGGATTTGACCATTTTCAAATTTTGTTAACTTCCTCGTGCTCATTGCGCACTTTTCACTTCACGGTCAAAAAACAATTGAAACCGAGGAATAGGCGCTTTCAAAAACAAGGAAACCTCGGACAAAAAGAATTATTAAGAATCCTAATTATGCGATAATAAAAATAATATAATAATATGTTCAATAAAAAAAAAAAAAAAAAACGAAACAGTTGTTTTTTTTTTTGTATGTCAGTGTAGATACAAAAAAAAAATATTTCCAAGTACACATACGTACCTGGATAATTTGACTTCAAAAGTCAGCTTCTTGTATTCCAAGCCGTCGAATAAACTTTAGTGAATTATGAAACAGGTATTCCTAGCTTTCGAGTTTGCAATAAAATACTGAGAGGGAATTACAGTGACTTACATACACGCAAGTCGGTTTCGAATCCGATTCGTGAATACAATAATCTGTTTGACATTTCATAAAAGGTGCTAAATTTGTTTCATTTCTTGTATCTTTGCAGATGTATCATCCTATACAAATGAAACCAGCGGATAGTGAAAACCGGAATGGTAAGTTAAAACCCTAAATATGTACATGTACTTCGAAACAAGCACTGGTATATTAATGCATTTACATTAATTACACCAATTTCGACCACAAATTCATTGTGATTTCCCTCACAATATCCGGCAGTAAAACAAAAAGATATACGTGTAACTAAAAATTTACAGGGTGTAAAAATTCTCATTAAATTGCTCAAATATTAAGCTTAGCGTTTCCAATTTGTGGTTAACGAATAAATCTCCCTGTTGCTCAAAATTGAATTCGGTTTTGTCCTTTTTATTCGGCCCATAAGAGGGCCGCTCTCATCGTTATTTCCAGAGCATAAATAAAACGAAAGTATTTCCAATTTGAAAACTCATCCAGGATTCTTGGTCCGCTTTGGAATTTGTGTTTATTTCAGGGGATTTTTTTTTTCTTTTGCTTTTTTTCGTGTCCCGATATCGTTCGGTTGGTTGGTCAGACGAACCGTAAAAAACAAATAAATAAACGAGACCCGTCTCTCGTTTCAGTGTAAGCCAGCGACAAGAAAAAGCGTACGAAACGATTTTGCGGTTTGACGCTTCTCCATTGGGGGGTGAGGCTTTGAATCATTTTTTTTTTTTTTTTATACAATCCGCATGTTCATCTAACTGCAATCACATCCACGGTGATATATATAGTAGTATACTGTGCGTCTACAGAATACCACCCGTATCCTTTTCGCTTTCATTATTAATTCCCTCCATGCCGGAAACAAGAGATAAAAATAACAGTTCTCGTTGGTTCGCTGTGCATTTGCATTGATATTCTGTTTTGATGAACGGAAAAGAAGTGCTTCGTGAAAATGAACATCGCACTGGAAGTGAAATACATAGTTCAGTGTTGGATATCCTTTTTTTGGCTTTGTATTACTTTCACTACCTCTGCAGCTGTAGTTTTATTCTATCAAATTTTGTATTCGTTTCAGTTTGATTGCCAACAAAGAGAGATCCTCTTTTCATTGGAAATTTAAATTCCATTTGAAGAGGTCTACTGGCATGCCTATGTTTCTAAAAACGTTGTTTTAATAAAGCTCAGTTTGAATTTGTGTCGAATGTACCTACATATATAGCTATATGAACTACAGAAGCGTGATGGAGTCCAATTTAATATAAGAAATATATTTTCTGGGTTAATTTTATTTTCGTCCTTTTGAAATTGCTAGCGTTTTTGTATTCGTATACAAAACGACTCGAAAGAGACTTATGTAGGTGTAGTCTTAGGTATAGGTAATCTAAAAAAAAATAATCCCGAGAATTTTACAGGGTACGTACTAGTACTAACTCAAACAATCTTCTAGAAATTTGAATCAATTTGTTACCGAAAAAGCAGTGGTTTGGTCAGTCTTCGTTTGATCTCGACTTGACTATGGGTTTCAGCGAGTGTGATTGACAAAAATATTTGACAGTGCACGTTCAAACGTGAGCCTTGAGGAATTACTTTTAAACTATTACTTGTGACTTGAACGATACAGGTTCAAGCTCCATTGGGGAACACCTACCAAAAGCCACCCTTACACAAAAGAGAAACGTTGATTTCTCCAACCAGTACACATAAAGAGTTATTCATTTCGAGGTTGGCATTTCACATCCCAGCCATATGGCATCTGTCAAATCCATCTGTCATCCATAGTGACAGGTGGTTAGTTCTTGTCTTGTTATTTTACAATGTGGTTCATTTACCCACTGCTCAACGCATTAAAATTGTTGCATCTTACTACAAAAATAACAGTTCTGTATTATCTGTGTATCTGTTAGTTGACGCTGATTTTTGAAACAAAATCTTCTTCAGTGATGAGACCCATTTCTCGCCCAGGGGCTATGTATACAAACAAAATTGCAGAATTTGCGTTTCTGAGAATCTAAATGTGATCATTGAGAGGTCATTGCATCCACCACGGGTGACAGTTTGGTGCATGCTGTGGACCGGCGGAGTAATCGGGTCGTATTTTTTTTTTTAAACGACGAAGGCGCCACTATTACGGTAAATTCTCTGCGCTATGGTGAAATGATAACCACATTTTTTTTAGCCTGAGATTGTAGACATTGATGTGGGTGTCATATGATTCCAACAAAACGGGGCTACGTGCCACAATAACACAGGTAAATTTGGCTCTATTGCACGAAAAGTTCTCCAGTTGTTTCGAGAATTGGCGGCATCAAATGGCCACCAAGATTGTGTGATATGACCCCGTTGGATTTCTTTCGGTGAGACTATGCTAAAGATTGTGTCTATGCAGACAATTTCCAAACATTGGAGCACTTAAAAACCAACATCCGTGAAGTTATGGCAGCAATACAGCCAGAAATGTACGGAAAATGACTTCACTAGAATCGAACTTCGCGAAAACTCGGGTAGCGGCCATTTAAGTGATGTTGTATTCCATATAAAGTCATTGAAATCTTTATTATTTTTTTATTTTATTTAAATATGAAATCCTAAACCATAAAATGAACAGCCCTCGCTCATACGATCGAGCTGTAATCGAGTCTGAGTTCTCTGGGATTTGAAAATTTCGTTCACAACAGCATGAGGTTTTTCGGGATTCGGAATTCAGACATCATCAATGCTATCCTATACAGCTTTGAAGTCGATAACAGATGTAAAGTGAAAAATAGTAATATGTACTTTAAATTGAAATCTTTTGTTAGGTGCATGTGTATATGTAGCCCTCCCCTAGGGTTTTCCAATATAATCTTGAAGCTAGTTTCCTGGTTTGTTTCCACCCATTATTTATTTATTAATTTAATCTACCATACTACGTCCTCTATTCCTTTGTTGAGTTCTTGGACACCACATGTTAATTTTCGTCCGACCTACCTTCGTTTATACGTAGTAAAACAGAGTACTTCAAAAAGGTATGGCTGCCCGTCTATTAGAATAATTATAATAAATCACCTGGCTACGATTTAATACCTACCGAGGTCCTACAAAAGGTATCACCAAGGGCTTTGTTCAAACTGGCAATACTACATGTTTTAACCTGAAACATGGCCCTTGTCAGTGGAAAGTACAAGACGTAATAATAATAATCCCCAAACCAGGAAAAGACCCTCACGAACTATTGTCTTATAAGCCCATCTCTCTTCTGCCCATTTTGTCAAAAGTATTAGAAAAGGTTTTCCTAAAGAGACCTAAGCCCATTTATAACTAGGCAAAATATGATTCCAACACATCAATTTGGTGCCAGAGATAGACGTTCTACTATAGAACAGGTTTATAGAATCACCAATGTAATCGGAAAAGCTTTGGAGGATAAAATGGTATTTTGAATGTCGCAAAGGATTTTGATAAAGTTTTGACTAAAGGCCTCCTTCAAAAACTAAAAGTACTCTTTCGTTGAGTACTAAAGTCGTGCCCTTCAAATAGATACTTTGGAATTAAACAAGGCAGTTCTTTCTCTCAATAAAAATAAATTAATGCTGGAGTTCCACAAGGAAGTATCTTAAGACCGATACTATTTACCAATGACATACCAACACCTTTGAATTGCACAATAGCTACGTTTACTGATGACACAGCTATACCTGCAGTTATTATTATTATTATTATTGTAAAGGGTTATGTTTCACTGCGACCTAATGGTCTATTATGCTCCCTGCTAATACGTAGGAGAGTTTTATTCCCTCATTAGAGTTCCTCTGGGAATATAATTCCTTCAGAATTGTGTTCGAGGGTCAAATGCTCTTAATTTGCATTGGCAAGGGTAGTTCGCTCTAGAACACCCTCTCTAATCCAGTTTCTGTTATTAATCAGAAAATGAGAAGTGGGTCCATGGTCGGCACATCCTTATTTGATAGTTAGTACGTGGTCAAGTATTTCAATCTTTTGTGGGTCTGCCTCAGCTCTGGAATCTCTCTGGACTCATTGCAGAAGATCTTTGTTTATTATACCTATTTTCCTTAGATGCTCTCCGAGTGTACACCTCGTTAACGTGTTGGGATACGTAGCTTATTCTTTTTAACACAGATGCACGCTTTGAATTGTTTCCGGTTGTAGTGTCCCAGAAGTTCCTTAGCTTACCAGAAGCATTAATTCAAGTTCTCGCCCTGTCTTCTTTCTCCATCTTCCTGAATTCTTCGCGTATGGTATGATTTCCTATTCCGAGAATGGTATAGGTCCAATGAAGGATTCTGTTACTTCTTGTCTTGCCAAAGAATCTGCTTCTTCGTTATATTCCGACATCGCCGGGTACCCAATAGAGGGTACCCAATTCATTAAGTTTGTGTGCCTACACAAGTTTTGATTTTATGATATAAGAGTCAAGTGCTTTGGTAGCTGCTTGACTGTCTCACAATATTACTATGTCGCAGTTATTGTGTATCTTCTGTCGAGATTGAATCGAACACATCTATCTATAGCGTATATTTCGGCTTGAAAAATGTTGGTTCTTTTGCACATAGGTATATACTCGTACACCTGCCCCTGTTCCTTCTTCAGTTCTCGAGCCGTCTGTATACCACTTTATTGTGTGGTTACTCAGTCCGTATATTATGGATTCATTACTCCAGTTCTTCTTCGTCCGTAGGGTTTGCTAGAAGTGGAAGTTTTTCTTGAGCAGTACATCATACTTTTTCGAACTGAGGCTTTTCTCCCTCCCGATATCCTCCCTTGCTATCCTTAGGATCGTCCGCTTTGCTCAACTAAGATGTGAAGCAGAGTTGGTTTCAGGAATACTTCCATGGTTACAGTTGGAAATGTATGGCCCCAGTAATATAAAGTTAAGCAAGTCTTTGCACTTTAGTGCGGGTCTCCCTCGCTGTGGTTAGACTAGTTCATTTTGCCCACGCTCATTGGTCTCACAATGGCGATATGCATATCCATCTTAGAATGCTCGGGCTAAGTCCCCAAGACTTACCCGCTAGGCTCCTACATATCATGAGAGCACGGGTGGCCGTTTCGGATATCTCCTCTGTGTGCTTTTCCACAGATAGATATTTCACTTCTTTCCGTGCCCGATAGCCGGATTGGCCTCAGTTCAAGCTTCCTTTTTCTCGTAAATGGTACTATTGTAGTTTTTACCAGGTTTATGTTGAGCCCAGCCGTGCAGCACTATTCTTGAGTTGCTATTAGATTCCTTTGTATGATCTCACAAAGGGTTTCTTAAATACTGGAACTAGAATTGTGACCCCAGATATGAAGTTTCAAGAAAATTCGGCCAGCCGCAATCTTACTCACTTCTTCGAGTATCTCTAGTATAAAGATACTTCAAATTTTCACTTAACCAATTCTTGCCTTTTAGCTGTAAGTAAAAATATTATGGTGGATATTTTAGGTTTTGAAAATCTCTACAAGATGGATGCGATGCTGATGAGATTCAAAATTGGAAGCAGACAATCTTCCAAAATATCCCACTCTACCCGGTAGTCGTTCGTTATTTAGTTCGACTCACAAACAGTTCATTATATGAAAAATATTATTTCAAAATTCTCTATAGGTGGCAAATTCTTTTGGTTTTCGAAAAATATAGCGACGCAAATTTTCAAAATGTCCCACTTTATCCTGAAGTTAATGGAAGTCGTTTTGGAGTACGAATATCTCGAAAACTCGAAAGATACACCCGAATGAAGACAATGGTGGAAGAGCGCGTAAAAAACTCATGACCGAAGACAATTCCCCCAAGACCTCCGTGGTATCCCACATATGTCCTGCATACTCGTGTTATAAATTCGTTTTTGTCAGGGCATCTGACCACGTTATACGTTTACTTTACCATTTCTTGTCCTTGTCAACACGAAGCTATCATTTCAAAAAAAAAAAAAAAAAAACCCTCGCAAGACCCTGCGTGTATACTCTTTTCATCGCACATCTATGTATTTTATTTGGGGCAGCACTTAGCCATCATGATGGCCTACTACGTGCACCCACATTATACCCTCTATACTATGCCACAAACTTAATTCAACTTGAATTAACCATGTAAATATGTTTGTGCATGCATGTACGCTCTGCGAGCAATTAAAACATTTTAACCACTTGACACTGTTTGCGTTTAAAAATTAATGTTGCCCTGTGTGTGTGTATGATATCCTGTGTGCGATACGGCTGCTTCCACTTGTGGGGTGGTTAACTTAAAAATTAATTCAACATCCTTCCACCTCTTTGAGTACATGTGCCTACGCAAAATAGGTGCTGAATAAAAAACAAGTTTCCTTCCTTTTCCCGCTCGGTTTCTGTTTCTGCTTCTGTTACTGTTACTGTTTCTGTGGCAAATAAAAGAACCTTTAAAGGGAAAATTTTACCCGCAGGACTATTTATTTCAATGGGAAACGAAAATGACGGGTTAAGTGCTTCGCTGCAAAAAAGTGTGGGAAGTGAAATTTCCACAGAATGATGAGTTGCTTGACACAGTTTCATGCAACTGCCAGGAATTGTGTCCTGTGTGGTAAGTACCTCAAAATCATCTGCGAATTATTGAGATCAATCCTTGAACTAGTACTAATTGCCACTTAAATAGACACCTACTTTGGCACACGATACAGGATGTCCACTCTGTTGTTGTTTCAAAAAAATAAAAAAAATAATAATGTAATGTTGCATTATGCGCTCTTATGATGTTGAAATTCATTTGAATAGTTCTGTTGGAAAACTTCCAAGAGATGTCAAAGGATGCAGTCGGGAATAAGTTTTTATTTTTATATACATTCTGCTACTGTAGCTGGAGGAGCGGACATACTGCAGACATTTTATTTCATAGTTTTTATTGGCATTGGCCCCGAAGAAGCAGAGGCAGACACATAGTAAAATAAGAAAATGTCAGGAAAGACAAAGTTTGTGTCGCTCATTGGTACTGGAAGTCAACGAGGATGCTTTTCAAGAGGGATATCCGGTATGAAAGAGATGAGTTTTCAGCGCAGAAACAATTGACTATGGTAACACATTTTTTTGTAGACTTTTCTGTGTATAATAATAATTTCTATTGCACATTTATTTATTTTTTTTTTTTTCATATCAAAAAGAGCTTTTGTTTGAAAGGATATTAACAATAACTCTATCGGTATGATGTGACTTTCTTATTTTTCGTCGATTCCTCATTTTTGACGGGAAAAGCAAAAAGTTTCATGGCTTCAAAATCTATGAACTATGCACCTATACAGGGTGCGCCATCTTTTATATCGGTATGTGAATATTGAGGTATTTTTATTTAATTTGGTCCTTTACAATTTATTTGGACTAGTTTTTGAATACAACATCAATCAAGTGGCCGCCTCTATTGACCAAAGCAAAATATGCCCTTTTTGCTGCGTTTTCCATCACTTTTTCGAGCATCTTGGGCGGTATAGCGATGATTTCGGCACGAATGTTTGCCTTGAGCTCGTCAGTGGTCTGAGGCTTGCTGGCGTACACTTTGCTTTTCAAAAAACTCCACAAAAAGAAGTCCGGAGGGGTCAAATCTGCACAGCACACGTCCAGGGAATGTTCGTTGCAGAAACCGCATTGTTTGATTTGCAGTGTGGCATAGCGCCACCAGACCTTTTCAACACATTTGGGGGCAGGCATAATGAGCCAACATCCACCGATATTGATTCTCATCGACTGTTTCGCCTTCTCTGAAGAAAAATGGCCCAATGATGGCCTTGACGCAAACGCCGGCCCAAACAGGCACTTTTTGGTCATGCAATGGTGTTTTATGAATCTCGTGTGGATTCTCCGTTCCCCAAAATGCGGCAATTTTTCTTCTTAACGGCGCCAGAGAGTGCGAAATGGGCCTCGTCGGTCATCAAAATTTGCTTCCAAAAATCACGTTCAGTGTCAACCATTCGAGCGACTGTTTGGCCGTATTCCAAGGGACGTGGACGGTCTGTCGGCAATATTCTTTGAGTCAATTGTACTTTATACGGAAACAAATGCAAATCATCCTTCAAAATGCACCGCGAGGTGGTTCCACTGACGCCAAAATGCTGAGCGCGGTGACGATACGACACATGTGGGTTCTCGGCAACATTCTCTCTTACCGCTTCAACCAGTTTATTGGAACGTCTTGGGCGTTTATGAACGGCATGTCGACGATCGCCCACTATCCCGTGCTCAACGAAATTCGACACCAAACAACGAATAGTGTTGTCAGACGGTGCTTGTTGACCACGATATTTTCGACGATATGCACGATGAGTTAACACAACTGAACGACTATTTTCAATATACAGCGTCACTACTTCAGTGTGAAGCAATTCATGGTTAAAATTGTACTGAATTGACGTTTCAAAAGCATGTCTACTCAAGTCAATCGGTTGATAAATGTCAAAGTTATTCAATGTTTACATACCGACATAAAAGATTGCGCACCCTGCATATACTCAAAAGGCGTGGTGAAGCCATGCAACCCTGGTGTATCTGTGATTGGATCACAGATCTTCGTTCGTAGATAGAGATTTCGTACAGATAGAGATTTAATCGAATATTCTAAGTACGCATCGTTATGATTAGGAGAACACTGGAGAGAGTCGTTTCTGTGTAACTGACGACTTCTCTCAGAAATCGACGTGTGCGGTATGCCCGGGGTAACAATATACCAATTGTGTCATGGAAAAGGTCATCTTCTACCAATATCCTCAGAATAGCGTTGACAAAATGACATCTTATGAGCGACAAGGGAAGTGTTGATTTCCCTCATACTATTCACGGCTTCTACGGCTGAGCAGGTCATATGTGACCAGAGCTGTTTTAGTATTCATTTAAACATTTCGACCCTAATAATCCCATCACCTGATTGTAGTTTTCTTGCATTTATTACAATTATCTGGATTTATTTGAAATGCTGGTACTCCAAAGAACAGCTCAAACTGTTTGTCCTTCAACAGGAGGGTTGGCGATCGATTCGTTAGTACGATTAGGCCAATGAGGATACGTTGGTCCCAATTTGGAGTTCTCCCGAACTACTTTTCAGCCTTTCTTAGAGACCGATGAATTTGGAGCTCTCTCATAGTCGGAGATGTAATTTTGGTTTAGCCTCAGATCACTGGACGCACTGATTTGCCTTAGAGCTACATGTTATCGACCGAAACCTGATATTTACAGTCTAGTCCAGCCGCCAATTTGCCCTAATATATGTAAGTGGAAGCAGTTGAGCCCACATTCAAACGAATATGGCTAGTAACTACTTCCCGAATTTCATTAAAGCTGGCCGCTGCTGGACTGGTATGTTGGATACAAACACCTCCTATGGTTAATAAGTTCACTGGATGGAGTCTACACTATCAGTACACTGACCACTGAGCTTCGTAAATGCCGTTCTCACGTGGCTTCGCCCGTGTGGACCTTCCTTATTGCCAGCATTATTTGGGAAACCATAGTTTAGTGTAGTCCTTTACTTTGCTGGGTTTACCTCACTCGTTCTCATTTTATGCGCAGGCGTCAAATAAACGTAATTATCAATAGTTTCCTATGAGCACATGCTAGTGAAGGAGTAACCTCTTGGGAGAATAAAGACGAATCCTTTATTAGGAGAATGATATGCAGGCTTTCACAAACTCCAGCCTGCATAGTTGAACCGAAGGACCTTATAACCTATGTACATTTGGTTTGCGCAGAATCTTAGAGGGGTTAGCAAGCAATTGGTCATCTAGTCCTTCGAAGTGGTCTGATCGAATACGCAAAACCCACCTACCTCGTGCCCGGGTGTGGTTTCAACAAGACGGCGCTACTGCCCATAAAACTATAGATACGATGACTATTCTTCGAGAAATGTTCCCAGGCCGAATAATCTAAAATAATTAATTAACAGTTATTTGAAAGGAAAGGTTTACGAGAACAGTCCCCATTCTTTCGCATACCTTAAAAGGAAGAAGCCTTAAAAAAAGTGACGGAAAATTTCATCGTAAGATTGAAGTTTTGCGAAAGCCAAAATAGCGGTCATGTAAAGAATATTATTTTTCTTTCTTTCATCAAAAATAGCAAAGATTAAGTTTCAGTATTGTTCCGGCTTTGTTAAAATTCGTTAGTCAAGTAAAAAAATATTCAAATTTAAAATTCACTTAATATTTTTGAGCCACCCGTACATACCACCCACCATGTATGTATCTATATGTATGTTACTGCTGCTCTTGATCCCTACACCGTTTCAGCTCCTTTCGAGATGGATCAGTGCAATGAAACAACTTCATCACACTTGGACTAGGTTGATTTCAAAAGTTTAGAGGTTCTTGTACCTAATTCTAGAGTTAATACTTCGATGAAAAGGGATTAACTCCCAGCACTCAAGAATGGTATCTGCCAGCCTTCTTCTCCATCTTGGTCCAAAAATCGTAAGCCATTAGTGAATTACTGCATTCATACGTTTAAGGTGAAAAGTTCTCGGCCTGACAATGAAAGACTGTGATTTTCATTTAAAAAATGATTTTATTTTTCTACATAATCTCCCTTGACTTCAACACACTTGGTCCAGCGTTTCTGCAACGTCAGTAGTCCTTCCCGGAAGTGAGAGTCTGGAAGGCTGTGAAAATATTCATCTACGGCCCTCTCAACTTCTGCATTGGATGCGAAGCGCTTCCCAGAAACAAATTTCTTCAAGTTTGGGAACAGATGGAAGTCTGAGGGTGCCATATCAGGTGAATAGGGGGGATGGCCGAGCAAATCGTACCCCAAATCCAGCAGTTTTACACTTGTGTACAGGTGCATTGTGCTGGTGAAAGATGATTTTTTTCTTCTTCAAGCCAGGCTTCCTTCTCGCGAATTTTGGCATCCAGCTGGTCAAGAAGGTTGGAGTAATATTCGCCTGTAATTGTTCTGCCTTTCTCAAGGTAATCAATTAAGAGGATCCCTTTCGCATCCCAAAACACACTGGCCATGACCTTTCCGGCAGATGAGATCGACTTCGCTTTCTTTGGCGCTGAACCACCGGCTTCCACCCACTGCTTCGACTGCTGTTTCGTTTCTGGCGTGTAGTGGTGGACCCATGTCTCATCCATGGTGACAAATCGCCGCACAAAATCGGTCGGATCCCTTTGAATCGGTCCAAAGATTTCCGCGAAAATCGTTTGGGCATTTGCTTTTGATCGGCATTCAGCAAATGCGGCACCCATCTTGCGCAGAACTTTCGCATCCCTAATTTTTTGTGCAAGATGTTTCTCACCTTCTCTTCCGATATACCCACAGCCTCAGCTATCTCACTCACCTTCACTCGCCTATCGTCCAACACGATATCATGCACTTTTTCCATGGTTTCGAGTGTGGTTGCAGTTTTCGGGTCATCTTCGAGAGACGTACGACCACGTTTAAATTCAGCTGTCCACTTTTTATCAGTTGACATGGAAGGAGCAGAGTCCCCGTAAGCTTTTGTCAACTTTGGATGAATTTCCTTAGGGATGAAACCATCCAAAACGAAGAATTTTATCACCGCACGATATTCAAGTTTATCTATTTTAAAGAAAAACACGCAAGACGTCTACTGCAAAAATTCGTGTAAAGAAACTACTTGAGAGAATAAGTTAAAACTTGCCATGCGAACTAATGAGAAGTGCACCCAGGTAGGAAACATAAATTTTTGCTGATTGGAACGCCATCTCTGCGTCAGGCCGAGAACTTTTCACCTTGCCCTCGTATGTACATAGCTGCCATATCGGATTAAGGCTTGTAATTGTCAAGTCTTCCAAGGGTACACATTTCAGCACATTTATTACATGAAAATGAATGGAACCGACTATCTCTCGATTTTCAGAATTTGCAGGCCCCTACATCTCTTCACAATGAATAGAGTCGTTGCTGGAAATCCTTTAAAACTCTTCTAGAAGTAATTTCATGAATTTCTATTCATTGTCTCTGAAATAAATAAGGGTTGTTGCAGAAATATGTACATATCTTTCTCATTTATTGTGTTTATCGCTTTGAGCCACTTTGAACTTTGAGTTTGCTTCAACAAAATATGTTCGTAATTTCCCTCCATTTCCCTACAGATCACAGATATAGGCACTTAGTCATCATCCAACAGCACAACTGCTCATGACCTCGTCTAGTATATTGTTGGATTTTTAATAAATCACTTTATTTCCACATGAACTACGAAACTCAAACAAACTCTATGCAAATATCTCATATCATAGTGCATCAATGTAATAGAATATTCACGTTCTTGTCGCCACATGCAATTGCAAGATCACCTACAATAGACCATATAGCATAGTTAAAGCATCCCCATTAACTAACTAAATTCTCTCCAGTTAATTACTCATGCCTAAGTAAACTTCATTTACGATGCACAGAATGAAAAAACAAAAAGATCTCCCAGCCTAAGGGGCAGTTTATCACAAGAACGCATAGAAGCGTGAACTCATCAAGTATCTGTCTACATGTGTGAGAAATACACTGCACTGTATCTTCTACGCGAAACGTTGCTGCTATCGTTCGACTTTAGTTGCAGCGCAGATGTCAATCACTGAAAAAGCGTCGCGATTCGCAAATGTGACATTTTTCGTATCTAAATCCAGTGAGTTACGACTTCTTGTTGCTTTGTGTCCCATTCATTTTATTTAGCATTTAATTTTCCCTATAACAACCCCAAACCGAGATAGAGCTACTGTGAGAGCGTACATTGCAAAAATACCAACCAATTTGAAAATAGATTTATCGCAAATTGCTCGCCGATCGATTTAAGGCATTTACAGAAATTGCCTCAGACGACCGAAACGATCAGTGACAGTTTTTTTTTATCCTTCACACGCTAAAATGCGATTCCTCGTCGAGGCAATGCCGTGCCATTACTTTGTTACCCGCAACGTTGTCGAGGCGACAGTACAAAAATGCATTTGTTCAACACCGATCAATCGGGGTCCGTATTTTTAGATACAAATATCGTATCAGCAGTGGAAAATTATTTTAATTGAACCGAAGCAACAAACCAAAAAAAAAACCCATTTGATTGGGGTAGAAGCACTGCAATCTGCAACAGAGTGCGCTTGCATTTTTTTTATCCGTCATTCAAAAACGCCCTCAAAACCACTCCACCTGTGTTTATTTTTTCCGAAAAAAAAAGCTCGTTTCATGCTTCACGTAATATTTCTGTGTACATAATTAAAAACAAAAAAAAAAACAACTCTATGTGTTATGTGTTAAAGAAAGTGTTAATTGCAATTCTGTGTGTGTGTAACATAAAAAAATACAAAAATTCGATTTGCATAACCAACAAGGCTATACAGAAACAGGACAATTCCAACAAAAACTTTAAATAAAAGAAAAGTCCAACACAAAAAATCCCTCTTGAAACTGCAATGAAAAATAACACAACATCAGTGACAGAAGCAGCGACAAATGACAACAACAGTGACAAAAGTAGAAGTAGTAGTGGTAGTATCATCATCGGTGGTGGCAGTAGCTACAGCAGAAACATCAGTCAATTAATGCCAGTAATTGGAAATTTATCCAATAGTAGTAGTTCAGCGAAAACTTATCCGTCCATTAATTCAGCGTATTGGCAACCGTCACCGTATCCAACGCCGTACGTTTTGCCAGGTACGAATAATTCACCTCACTCAACAAATCGCTCCTTTAAAATACCCCACCACCAACCAACCATCTCTTTTGAAAACCAAACGAGGAAATAAATTTTTAATGTTATTTTAAATTTAAATTTAAACGCGAAACCCAATTGAGAAAAAAAATTCACAAAAAAAAAAAATGAGATACAAAAGTATCTCTGAAACGGTTTTCGTTTTCGTTTTCGATTTTTTATTTTTTATTTTTTTATTTTTGGTTCGGTGAAGTTGAAAGATAAAAACGCTTGTCACCACTTCCGATTTTTTTTTTTTTTTTTTTGGAATGGTCACTCTGATCAGGGATGAACGGGTGCGAGAGATACGTAATGTAAATTGACTTTTTGACATTAAGCTCACACGTACTACACATGCATGTGAATATTTTATAGGGTGGGGAGGGGTTTTTTATTGGGTCAAAAAGTTTCGAGAATCATGGATAACGAACAATCGAGGAAAATTTAACACCCTCTCGATTTGGTCCCTTTAATATTTCCCTTATTTATTTATGTACTTTGTGTTTTGAATGATAAAAGGAGGTTTGGGATATTATACCCGGAAAAAGGCTTTTATACATTGTGGCTGGCAAGTAGCGGTGCTTTGGTAAATATTACAAGACTCAAAAGTTTCTATTAGCATAAAAGGTTCGAAATTTTAAGGCCGCTTGACGACTTTTCGTGGTTCGTACGAGTATGCCCCAAACGATATTCTTTTCAAAATCTCTGGTGCATCAAGTTAGATTTTTTTTTTTTCATCTGTCCGAGGACATTACGAGTAAGTTTTTTACAATATGTTTGGATATTAGCTATGGCTTTGGGTCAATACCCTAATAGCCTTATTCGTGATTGTGCAAAAGTTATACGAATACGGACACCCTGTCTGACATGAACTGTTACTAATTCAAAAAGCTGTATTTTTTTCAATTGTTAATATTTTTTATTGAATCCAAAGAAAAAAATGTTGGAAATTTATTCAAATTCAAGGATTTAATAAATATTTTCAATACGACCACCTTTGGCACGAACAAATTCCTTGAGACGGTCAATAAATTTACCGCACGCTGCACGCAAATGTGTCTGTGGAATGCGCTTCCATTTCCGGCGAAGCGCTAACTTGAGCGCGTCCGTTGTTTGGTATTTTTTAGTGCCCAACTTGGCTTTCAAAATGCCCCAGACAGAAAAGTCTAATGAATTCGCATCGGGAGAATTCGATAGCCATTGCGTCGAGGATATGTAGGTCAGAACGTTTTGTCACAGCCATTCTTGATTTGCTCGGCTTTATGGGAAGGTACAGAGTCCTGTTGGAATGTCCAGGGTCTTTGGCCGAACTGTTTGCATGCCCATGGCTTCGACACAGCTTGCAAGACAGTTTTACGATAAACAATCGAGTTTATCTTAACGCCACGGTCCGAAAATACGGACGGAGACCGACCATCGGCAATCAGTGCGGCCCAAACCATCAAAAACGGTGGCGCTTGCTTCCTGGTGGCTATTCTTTGGTCGAAATTATCATAGGACCTCTCTGGCAGGCAAACTCTTTAATTTTGCTTGTTGACAAGTTGCTCAATTGAAAATGGTACTTCATCAGAGAAGACGATGTTTGGCAAGTGGCACTTGCAAGCGTATCAACTCCTGTTTGGTCTGAGATCGTGCACTTTTTGGATCTTTAAGGCTTTGAGTCCGTGCTAATTTTTCAAAATGTGTTGCATCCGTTCTCTGGATATATTTAGCTCAGAAGCTATTTTTCTTTCGCTACGTCGAGGATTTCGTTGGATTCTGGCCTTCACACTCCGAATCACTGTTGATGTTGACGATGTTGCTGTCTTTTTCGGACCACCTAAATAGCCTTTTGCAATGCTGCCGTTTTCATTGTATCGCGATATGGTGCGATACACAGTCATTTTCAAATGTTTCAGCTCACGAACAATAACTGGTTGTGATTTTCCAGCCAAAAAAAGGGGAATAACACTATTACGTTTGAATTCCATTGTCGATATAACAATAACTAAACACGCGATAAAAAAAAAAACTTACACACTCTTGTCAAAAATTAAATGAATTAATAACTGTCAAATTTTCAGCACGATGTCATTCGTAGTTTGGCAGACACAGCGACGTGAAGTTGGTAACAGTTCATGTCAGCCACCCTGTATATCAACTGTTTTAGAATCTGTGCGGCAAATCTGTTGGTTTAAATCTTCTTAGACGGCGATTGTTACGGTTTTTCCTCCACCAATGTATTGATCTCGTCGTTAGGATGAGAGATTAGTTTAAGTACGTGGATTTGGCTAACTTTTTTGATTTCTTCGTTGACAGTTTGTATAGTTAAGTCGCGGTGTATATCAAAATGTGAGACATACCAAGGTGCATGAACTATTGTCCTGAGAATTTTAGTTAGAATTCTTTGATGTTCCCCATATTTGTGTTCCATAAGTCCATATTGGTTTAATAATTGTCGTATACGAGTATAGTACAAGTTTATTGTCAATAGATAGCTTGGATCGTTTTGCTATGAGCCAATAGAGTTGTCGGAGTTTGTCCTTGATCTTTTTTTTTTTATAATTTGAGGGAGAGAGAAAGAAAGATTGGTGTAGTGGGTTTGAAACTTAGGTGGTATTAAGTTTCAGTAAACTCCAAGGGTGGTGTCCAGATAACTGGCGAGTCTGTATTGTTTTGCTTTTTGTCGTTGCTCATGATTCACTGTATTTTTTTCCCTCCACCTGATGTCATCATCACGATCAAGTTGCATTTAAGCCATATGGCCACCCTACTGCCAGCGTTATGCCTTCGCAGTAGAGTTGACTAAGCTTTCGCAATTGATCGACTTTTCTATTTATTTCAGACGAAATAAATAGATGATTGTTGAGATCAGGATTTGAACCGTGAACCAAGAGCGTGACAAGCGTTGATGTTACCACTACACCACGGCCACCCTCAATCTGGTTTCGTTGTTGGAGTATATAATATTTCCAGGTTAATTTACTGTCCATGTATATTCCTAAATACTTAGATTGCTTGTCGATTTTGATAGTTACATTGTTTATAGTAATCGGTAAATTTTGTTTTCGTCGTGAATATAACTTGAACTATTTTGTCTTCATTTATTGTAATATTCCAATTTTTGACCCATTCCCATAGTCTTTGTAATTATCGATTGAAGTTTGTTGGTTGTTGTGGCTATGCACTTATGCGATGTCAACAGAATTGTGTCGTCTGCAAAAGTCGCTATCATGGAGTGACGATCTTCTGTGGTCGGAATGTCTGCTGTGTAGAGTAGCTACAGGATTGGCCCAAGCACACTTCCTTGGGGCACGCCAGCTTTTATGTTCAATAAAGGAGAGCATTCGTCATTATATTTAGCATAGAAGAAACAATCTCTTAGGTAGCTCTCCATAATAAGGTAGGCTTCAATTGGGAGTTTTTTTTTTTTTTTAATTTATATAGGAGGCCAGGGTGCCAGACTTTATCGAATGCTTTTGCGATATCCAAAAAAAAAACCCTACACTTTATTAATTACTCTGTGTATTTGCTGTATCGTTAAATGGTGGCGCCGGAAACCGAACTGATGGTTTGGTATTAGGTTCTGTTGCAACAAGAGTGATTCCAATCCACGGCAATAAGTTGATTGGTCTGTATGAGGCGGTGTTTGAGGGATCCTTTCCATGTTTTGTGATGGCAATAACCTGCGCTACTTTCCATACTTTTTGGAAATACCTTAGCCTTAGCATGGCATTAAAGATGTTCCTAATAAAAACCATTGCCATTTTCAGGAGCTTTTACAGAATTTCTCCTGTTAACAAGTCATAACCTGGAGCTTTTCTATTTTTAAGTGTACTTATGTGGTGGTAGAATCAAGTAGAGTGACGCCTTTTTTGTTTGTGATCCGTGAACCCGTCAGTATGCTTTACATTAAAGTCTCTGCCTGCAATAAAGCTAAGCCCGAGGGTTTTTAGGTAATGGTTATATTGGTCGGGGGTGAGTTTGTGCTTAGGGCGGCAGTTTAGTACGGCTACTGTCAGTGGTCCATATATGTCCTCTATTTGAATTAGTGTAGATTGTAAGTATTCCATTTTGTATTTCTCTAGTTCTGTGTATTTCAGATTTTCCTTGATTATAATTGCTGTCCCAGCATGTGCTTTTCCATCCGGATGATTCGTGTGAAGTACCTACGTTGTATCCTCTTAGTCTTAGGAAACTTTTGTTTATGAAGTATGATTTGATATCCACACAGTTGTCATTTATGTATCTTAATACAGGAAATATACAATCCGCCTGAAACGGAGTACAATGTATTGATAGCTCGGTATACAGACTTTACAATTGGCTTGTAAGATGAAATAAAACTTGCATTCGTTCGTTAGTAGAACGTTTTCAGTATTACCAGACTATTTTCATGGAATCTGCTAAAGCTGGTGTAGAAAACTCCTAAGCCTGCTCAGTCATCTATTTATCTCGTTTTATCGCTTATAACAATTTTGGGAATATTTAGTTAATTGAGGCTAGAAAGGAATAAAAAAGCAAAAGTCAAGTCACCCAAGACAATACTCGTATAGTATATGATGTACCTAGTTTTAGAATCTTTCGATTAAATTTTAAGGGCTGATAGATTGGGTTGAGACAAAATTGAATTGAAGAGCGAGCCGGTACACCTTGTATTTACAAAATTTGTTTCCAGTCAGAAAAGCCCTATTTTATTTCGCTGTCTATGCACCTGAGTGGGTCAAAATAAAAATAAATTCAAATTTGTACTTAAATTTTACTGGATTTGTCCAAAGTTGGCTTGCGTAATATTTGTACGAATTGTATTTTATATGCAACTATTCTCTCATAATTTATTAAAAGCATTTGCTTCTGTCTTTTACCAACTATCCTTAGATAGATGGGAAAAGTTTTCAGGCATTATGATGGGAATAATATTATGTAGATAGTAGATACAATTTACTAAATATTGGGCATAAGTTATTCATGTAAAATTCAGTAAAATGTATGAATTCTAATTACTTTTGTTCAGATACTATCAGTATATGTCGCATGGACTACTGATTGAGGCATGTTTTCTTAATTCGAAAAGAATTTTTAAATTATGTACTGAGTGTGGTCTCGATGGATGATGCGCGATTAACTTTTTAATGATAAAATGTAGTTTTCCGTCTTTACGAGTATGTTACAACTTTTTATTTAAATTTTTAACCCTATCGCTACGAGAGAGGATCGATGTCTCACCACGTTCTTACAATTCCACTTTTTGACGAAAGCCATTCATCCAAAATGATGGCCGACTCTTTAACGAAACTTATTTATGTAGGTGATGCCAACACTAAATTGGTGCGTTGATGATGCCAACACATTGAATGTTTAGACTGGTTGTGTAAACGTACGTCACACTGTGGTTATCCATAGGTGAAAGTAATTGTTTCGAAGAAATCGTTTCAGATGAGAACCAAATGAAATCACCTGCGATAACAATTTTTGCTTGTCTCAAGCCAATCTATCAACCCTTTAAATTGTGGTAGATATCTAAAATAATCACATTTTTTTTTAAGATCTTTATATAATATATTTGCATTCATACATAAGTGTTAACATATTATTTGTTGGATTCAAATTATAACTCTCGGATGTTTGTCAGGCGTTCGCGGCGGTTGAGACCGTGAAAAGCATTTTCGGTGTTCCTCGAATTTGAACCTTGAGTGTCTCATGTTTACTTGCAAAGGGTGCGCCATCTGTTGGTTTATTTTTTAAATTACTATAAAAAAAATCCATTTATTATAATATTTTTCAAAGCTGTTTGCTTTATTGAAGAGAGTACACTTTCGGATTATTTATGGAAAATAATTTCATTTAAATGGTGATCGCGGTTGGCTTGGCAGTAGCCCATCCTGTCACCCCAATTTTGCAGATGATTCCGGCCTTTATTTCACGAACATCTCAATCAGTGTTGTGTTTAAGTGTCTGAATCGTTTCTAAATTATCAGCACAACATTAATCTTTAACGACACACCACAGAAAAAAGTCCAACGGCGTCAAATCGCAGCTTCGTGGAGGCCAAGCAACGTCACCAAAACGGGTGATTACGATATTATTGAATTTAGTGCGCAAAATATCAATTGCTAAATGGCTTACGAGTATTGCACATAGCACTAGAACCAGTTTCTGTCCAAAAAATATCATGCCTCTGTAGCTCCTCTCCGTTGACCATAACCTTGTTGTCATCTTCATCTTTGAAGAAAAATGGGACAATAATGCCGCCATTCCAAAGGATGCATGATATTTTACGACTACTCGTATGTGTGAGTTTTCCGAGCCCCTAATACTGCAGTTTTGCTTGTTTACATATGCCTCATCCGAAAAAATACGTTTTTTTTTTTAGCAAAATCGACGTCACTTTTCAGCTGCTCTAAAGCTCAAACAGAGACGCGATGATGAAGCGGGTGGTCATTTTGCTTCAATTCCTGAGTCAGTTGGACCTGCTAAGGGAATAATCCGAGGTCTTCATGCATAATTCCCCTCAGGCTAGTACTACTAATGTTCAGTTGATGAGATCTGCGGCGAGTTGAGGTTCTTGGGTTTAGGCTCGTCCTCGGCTACGCGTACAGGACGAATACAAGAATAACTTGTGTTATCAATTAGCATACCAATCTCATGAACTTTCTTCACAAACAGCAAGCATGATTGTTTGGTGCATTATTTCGATCGAAATTTCTTTTCAAAATTCGCACTGTTTCAGCAACACGGCACTCATTTTGGAAATCAATTTTCAATACTATTCCAACGTTGCTCAAGTACAAATCGAATTCATTTCGCACCGCGGAGATATGATACTGTGTATCTGTCAATTTTTTGAGCCCGAAAGAGCTGTCAGTATCCAAATGTAATTTTTAAATAAACCAGCAGATGGTCCATCCAAAAATATTGAGAAAACGGTGTCTTTTTAAAGGAGGGTGCATTTGTATGCTACTATAGAGTGTCAGTCAATTGAGACCCATCTAAGATTTCAGGCTCAAGAGCAGACGGTCAAGCTCATTAAACCCAGTGGTATGGGGCAGAATCAAAAGGGTAGGTGGGACTAGAAAAAAAAAAAAAAAAAGGAAATCTTGTTAACCATACTGTTAACAACCCAAATGCGATCGAACACTTCATAATGGTCGTCGATGAGCTGAAAATATTTTTTTGTTAACTTAAATGAATAATAATGACGGTATGACATTGATAAACTTTGCGACAACCTTTTTTGTGTGCTGGTGTGCACCCCATTCAGCCCATACAAGAATAAAAAAAAGAAAAAATTTCCAATCGTATCGTATCCTGTATGGCATTTGCATAATTTTCTACTGAAGGACATTGGTCCTTCGTATTGGGTGCTTCCTTGGAATTCCTTCGATTTGATTGTACTTATCAATGGGCATGATGTATGCTTTTTTTAGGGATTTGTTGGGTTGAACTGTGTGGCAGCTACTCCCAGCTCAATGATGAGAATTTTTTTTTTGCTTCAGATGAGGGGGCATGAGTCTATGGTTCTCTTATGGGTTCAGGTTAATAAATCGACGTATAAATTTGGGAATAAACGCAATAACGAGGTCGTTTACAATGCGAAAAGTTTGGTTTTTTGTTGGTCCTTTTTTTTTTTTTTTTAGGTGGAAGCATTATTCTTGTACTCAATATCAATTGGACGTTGGGTTTTTTTTTTTTTTTTTTTTCGTCTTCAATGAAAAAGGATAAAAGGCTTTGGAATATGGTGTAAAGGGAATGTCGGGAAATAAAAACCAAACAAAAGGAGGGAGAGCTTATTTAGTTTGGATTTATTGTTTGAGTTTATTTTTGGAAAAATAAATTTGACTATTTCTTTGTTTTCTTCGGGTGCCTCATCTTAAGGATTTCTTTATTTAGTAAGCCATGTACGGCGTACATCATTGAAGGGTTGAAAGTATTGGATCCTGCTAAATTTAGTAGGCCCTTTTAGCAGTGACAAGTTAATTATAATGCGCAGTTGATTTGTAAATTTAAATAAAATTCTCTTGTCGATCCTTTTAATTTCCTGTTCAACTCGTCCATACCTATTATAAACAACATCATTCGAATTTGTCCCCATACAAATATTGGATGTACAATTCTCTCAGGTGAAACTATCTATGTTGTCGGGTTATCTCCAATTCAGTATCTAAAAATAAACATAGACTCCGAATGTGATTGTTATTTACGCATGAGATTACAACCGCAGCTGAAACTAAATCAAATCACTGCGTCCAGTGATAGAACCTACTAACAAACCCCAATGCCTTCTAAAATTTATTACACCATGAGCGAACACCGCGAATTTAATTCACACCAACCACGCACACACATGATGTACTCCCGAAACCGAATTAAATTCATATCCTGTGGAGTCCCTGTTGACATAGTCACTGTACGAGTATATGTTGTTGCCACATTAACGATTAAAACCGAATTACTTTCAGACCAAATCAAATTCAATCGAATTAACAACTAATAAAAGGTCACACGTGGAGCCGAAGTCCAGAGCTCACTCGCTCTCAATTTGTTTACACGACGACAATTAAAGGACTCCACGCAGGATTTACTGCACCAAATTAGATCTCGTGGTGAATGTGAAAACATATATATTATGTATTTGTGTACCGAATTTATAGTTACACTGAACTAAATTCGCATGACGACAATACACGGACATCGGAAACTAGATTGGGGTTGGCGTTTGGTTGTAGCGTGGTCCAGTTTGACCCTGGGGGTATTTTTCGGATGAACAGAATATTAAATCAAGTCCATTGCAATAGGACACCAGTAAGCAGTCAGTGTGTTGGTTTTAGTTGAACGGAATCTGTATTTTTGTCTAACAGTGGCGGTGGTAGCGGACAAAGTAAGTTTTCTCTATCTTGTTGCATTGAGTGAAAAATGAGAAAAGTGTTGGCATCTTATGAGTGACTATAGGGTGAATAATGTCTGTGGTGAGCATTGAATACTTGTAATTTGTATAAATTAGAATTTGCAGATCACCTTTAGGTTTCACAATTCACTGTAATGAGCTGATCAATTTTAGGGGTCAATCAGTGGCGACTCGTCCATAGGAGCTTATAAGCACATGAACTGTCAATTTAAAAAAAAATCCCACCTAAACATTTAATTTCTAAATTTTAAATATTTTTAAAAAGCAGGTTGGTGACAATGTAGTGGATAATATTTGTACTTTTGAGCCGAATTATGCCACCACAGACATATGAGCATAAAACCATCCACTCCACCAAAAAGAGGTCTGAATGCTCCAGGATTTGGTTACGTTTTATTCCATAAGCTCATGCGGCTTGGTTTTTCTCAATCGTCTAGAATTATTTCTTAGATTTAGCATGGTCTCCATTTCAGCATTTAGAATGAGTCTGCAATCGCTGGTTATGAAGCACAGCGTGCATCTTTACAACTTCCATTGCCGTACCGTATGAAGCATTTACAATTCCACGAAGGACTTTGTTTTCTAATATTTAAATTATTTGAGCATTCGTTTACTCGTATCCCCATAATTGGATGTCATAAGTCCAAACAGGTTTAAGTACTTGATTATAGGACTGAATTGCATCCTAGTTATCAGTACAATATTATATTTAATTGTTCGCGTTTGTTCTTTATGTGCTCCTTCCACTTTAACTTAGCATCTAAGGTCATACCCAGAAGTATTAGAATATGTCTATCTTTCTATTTGTTTTGATAAACCACATTTGCGCCCAATCTCTACCTTTATTGACTGTAGCCCTAATGACGCATTTGTCAGATGGAAGTGTCATCTGCGAAGGTAGCCATTATTGCATCGTAATCTACTGGCATATCTTTCGTATATAACAAATAAATAATGGGACCAAGAACACTTCCCTGCGGAACACCTGCTTCGATTTTTCTCAATTCTGAATATTTTTGCCTATAACGTACTCAAAAGAGATATAACTGTTTGGGTAGCATTGTTTGGGTAGGTCTGTAATTGTAATCCAATCTTTCATGCCAAACCTTATCGAAGGCCTGACGAACGTCTAAAACTACAGCTGAACAGACTTGTTTTTCTTCAAGCGCCTTCTCTACTTTATTTTTGATTCGGTGCACTTGGTCTATTGTGGAATGTGTATTCCTAAATATGAATTGATGATTCGAGATAAGTTTTCTTTCCTCAATGATTTTGCTTAATCTCTTGTGAAGCAATTTCTCGAACACTTTTACCATATATTGGTCTATAAGATGTTACCTCTGTTGGCGGTTTTCCTTGGTTTGGAATAACAATTACTTGAACAATTTTCCAATGACATATTTGATCGGTAATAAGATCGTACCCTGGGGTCGTACTTTTTGTTGCTTTTAGCTAGGCAAAGTGAATTTCCTTTTCATCCTCTGTATTGATAAACCCTACATTTTTTCTCATTGTCCTGTTGCTTTAAAAACGGTTGTCAGATGTTCTGAAAATAGGTTAAAAATTTCAGTGAGTTGACATTTAATATGTGCACCTTCGGATTGTAACTGCGAATATCTCAAAAAGAGTGCATTTTATGAAAAAATATTATTTTGTTCGAAGTTTTAGATCCTGAAATTCTCAATTCGAATTTTTCGAAAATTTAAATGATTTAAAAATTCGTTTGTGTGATTATTTATAAAATGTCGCTATGTTTTCAGTATTTTCGACTTAGAAATGCTGTCCCTTGCTGGGAGTTGCAATTTAGGTATTTTTTTTTTGCGGAATGTGAACCCCCCCTACCCTGTGGCACGAGTCATATGCGTCAGAAACCCAGTGCTTTCTCCTACCTCCGGAGCGGAACAATATTTTTATGATCAAATTTTTCATGCAGAGAATCTATTGGTTTGTCAATGCTTGACGTGATAAGCATGTACTTTTTTTTTATTGCAATAAGATACCCTATAATACAACTCTCCAGGAGGTATCTCCTTACCAATGAAATTTTCTAGTATTCGCTCCAAAAATCGGACACCTTATATCGGGCAAAGGCAAGACAGAGGTATCACTTTCTTTCTTCTGAAAGTCTAGAAAAATGGGAGAAAGTTGTCTGTGGTCTCGTCTGCTGAATGACAGCAAGAATGCGATGGATGTTTGAGGGAGACCCAATTAATATATCCTTTTGCCTGAATTCAGAGAAGTTTTTTAATTCCTAAACTATTTTGGAACTGATTAAAGGATTGAATGGCCTTAAGTGTACTTTGGCTATCGCTATGCACTTAGGTCCTCCGCTACTTTCACCTATGTTTTACACTATTCTTGTAGACATTAAGGTACGTACAACTCAACGTACCAGGCTTTACTTATATTAAATTATGATCAGAGTCAGTTCTGAACGTCCGCTTTAAATTTGTGCAATAATCGAACTCTTGGTGTCATTGCCTCAGACAGCATATCCAAAAGAGTATTCGAAGGATACTTGTTTTTATTTAGCGCGGATTGTACAAAAAGTCACCTCCTTTTAAATAGAAGCTAGCTCTGATAGAGCTATCCCATATATAGATAGATATCAAAGAGTGGAACGTTCATTGATGCATCTGAAGCGGAGTCAGTTGCGATGGGGAAAATTTAATGAGTACAGCACTGATTCGAAAGCCTTTTCCACAAATGTGCTAAGAAGTGCCTTGTAATTACCGACCAAATCCATAGAACTCTTTTCGGTGTCCGCCAAAAGCCAAAAACTTGACAGCGCTTCGGTAATCTTCGACTCAATATGTTTTGACAAAAGAAATTTACTATCCTCTAGAATATAGAATGATTCCCAAATACTTAGGCGCATTATTGTGATGCCTTTGGGTACTGATTGAGTCAGATCGATATACTTTCACTTGTGCGGAAGAAGAACAACCTCAGTTTTGAGACAATTAACCGAAAGTCCATTTCTAATACATGAATCGATGATCACATCGGGGGTCATCAAGCCCCTGAGGGCTTGCAAAAAATGATCATCTTACAGTTAGATAGGTTTGGGGTGACCCTTGAGGATATACACTTAGCCCAAAATCGATCCATTTTGTTCTCATTGGGTAAAGGGTGGGTGGTTCATTTCGATGGTCAGCTCCTTCCTAAGTCATTAAATGACTGAGGACGTCTGCCTAGAACGCACTGCCCGGTTATGACATTTTTGGTTTTGAAGATTATTTTTGTTCGTATATTTCAGCAGTCCGATGGACCTTTTCTGATTAAGTTCTGGCCGTTGTAGCTTTTTGGTGTTGAAATAATCTATAAGTTTCCATTTGTGGTCTATTTTATCTATCACATCGGAATGGGTGAGGTACTTTAGCGAACGCCATAAGTGCATAGCTATGGTTATACTAAAGCTTTTCGTATACGCACATGAGTCTTGTCTTAGAAGCCGGACGCAGTGAAGGTTGAGGTTGTGTTGTTTACTTATCTCCTTAACACATACGTGGCAGCCTTCCACTATTATGGTGCTGGAAATAAGGAATTTAACGGTTTGCGATCTGCAATATCCGTCATCCGGACTTCAGTCTGAAATACACTGCAGTTATCTGGATGGTTGAAGGAGAAGTGAATGGCAACGTTCTTAGTGAAGAGTCCGGCCTGCGGTTTGTTGTAAAGGACATTGTTTGTTGTTCAGGTTGATATTCGTTTCGGTTGGTAGTGCATAGAAGATAATGGTTCCTTGATGTTATTCTGGCGTGAACAGTGTGCTGCTCTTTCCATTGCCGAAAATCTCTCAGCCACAAGGCGAGTTGGCAGCAAATTGATTTCCGACAATAACAATTGAAAGCAGATCAAGTATAGTTCTGAACGCCACAGGTGGGAAAGGTCGAGTTGGCAACAAGCTATTTTCTAACAATTTGGAAACAGATAAAGTATAGTTTGGAACGCCGCTGTTGGGTAAGTTCTCAGGCCGGCGCCCTGGTGCTGAAATATGCGATTCGTTGAATCTTCTCCGGTACATACTCGTATTTTAAAATTGAATTTCTCATCCAAAGCAGTATAGGTCTAACAACTGAAGTGTATAAGTTGTGTGCTATAATTTCTCGTTACATTGATCCAACAATAAAGAAACGTAGATTCGGTGCCACAGGTGACCCCTTTGCAGATGCTCTTATGTTATAAATTCTTAAACTCACATTTCATCCAAATCGCACGCTACTTGCATTAATATGAATTCAAATTTAATTTACAAAATACCACCAGTGACACGAATATTCAACCGGAAACCGACATCACTTCTTTTGTGCCCTCAACCCCGAACTAATCATTTATTCATAAATGTGTTGCCACTGCATTTATTGAAATTGTTTGGCAGCATTACCATTCGAACTGAATAAATATGGAAATCATCAGTAAAACCAGCCAACTGCTGACTGTATGAGTTCCAGGAGCTGCAACTTGGCCACAGTACCAGTATCCCTTTAGCCTTTGTTGCTGGGTGGGTTACTGAGGCTGTGGCTGTTGTTGTTATTTTTGAGGTTATATGTTGGTCCAAAAATTCAATGAATTTTAGATGGTGTATATGTACAAGGATACTCGTATATATGTAGGTATGTGTGTGCTTCGAAACCGCATTGTACACTCTCAATCGTTTTGTAATTTTACCATCGAAAGCTCAGCTGTCTCATCCTCTTGTTGATATTCATTCTGTGAAAGGATATATGCAATGCTGCTCTACTGGCACGTATCCTTTATCCTATGGACATGCCATTGTGAATATATAAAACGTATGACAGCCCTTCTATGTATAACTAGAGACAGGATACCGACCAAAAGACACACAGCGAAAAGAATGCAAAAAAAACAACAAGGAACAAGGAAAAGTTTTAAAGTTAAAAACTCTCGCTCTGTTGGTACCTCAGTGTGTATCTGTACAATTGTGACAATGAAATTAAACCACTGAACCGAAATACCAAAAAGGATAGGTATACCTATATACTCGTACTTGTATGTAGTATGCTAAAAATTTGTGTGCACTTCTTGTGTTAAATCTATCACAAGGACAATATATCGCTTGTCTTCCTCTATATTCAAAAACATCTAGTACGTGAAATTGTGCTTTTCCAAACTAAGGATATTACCAAACCCTCCTGGTCAGTGTGTCGTCGGTATGTGTCGATGAGAATTGGGGGGAGTTTTTTGATTGTTTGCGAGAATGTAGGTGATATAGATACGAAGGACAATTTATGCGTTTTATATGTTGAAACGTAGTTCTGTTCTGTGTCAGTGTCCACAGAGCAGTATACATTCATACGAGTAGATGATTGCCCACAAAGATTCCAGCCATTTCGTTTGGTCCTTCTCTTACATTATTTTTCCCTAGCATTTTCCAGAGACCACGAGTATGTGTGAGTTTTCAAGCCTTTCACACCTTTCCCTTGTAAATGCAAATGAGTTTGACAATGCATTGAGTTCTTTCACAGTTTTTTGTGCGAAACAAAATGTTCTTTGAGATAGGAAAAGTGAATGTAACCATAAGCCTTACGGTGATTCTTCAAAGTATTTGTGAACTCGGGATCAACATTCGAAAAAAAATAGACAAAGCTTTTCCTTTCTTTTCCTTTCCAACGGATGCAGGGTAAAATAAAAAGAAGCAAGAATACCGTAGACTAATAACGTGGTTAGATGATATAAAAATTGATTACCCTCCCGCGTGAACAAAATCGTAAATTGTCAAAGTTTTTACCCCTCCCCACGTCTCCTTCATTGAAAACCTTTCATGCATGCCAACACCACAAATCCCGAGGGAAAACGGCGACGTTGACGGTAATTATCCCATTGAAATGTCATTAAAGAAAGACATCCAACCACCCCTTTGACAGTTTTCTGTCATGAAAATCCTTTCACCCCTAGGGCCGAGAATATTCATATGCCAGCGCGTACCCCCAACCACCACCATTCTCATTTTGATTGACATTAATTTATATCTGCTACTAATTGTGCTACTACCGTATCCAAGGGTGTGTAAAATTCCACATTGTAACTTCAATGCGTCAATATGATACGCACCCTCGAGGCTATGCCACACCACTCTGAAGCACCAAGATGAGAGGAGAAAAACACTCCAGTAGTACCTACTCGCATTCATACAATCCAATTGTCTTCCATTGAATGTGAACTTGGAAACGAATGACAAGCAGACAGAAATGAAGAACCAAGGTCTGGGGAATATGGGTGCTGAAGATGACAATGATGGTGTTTATGATTGTTATTGTTGCCCCTAGCTCCTCAATTTACCATTTCGCATTTCGAGGACGGTTATCCGGAAGAGGGCTTGAAAGGTGTTCTCATATTGCATCTTGGCGACAAGGCAACTTTGCCGTCGTTCGTCGATGACTATTCGTTCATTATCAATGTCAATTAACATTAATGCGTACCGCCATCAGTGCCAACAGCACACTTGCCACATGCCTAAGTATCGGCTTACATCGTTTCGAGGTAATGCTATTGACTCATTCTGAGAACTTGTCTGCGCTGTGTGATGGTGTCTGCTGTTGCTGCTTCTCTATGATTTTCTGTTGGCGGTTTTAAGTGAATTTTCGCCATAATGTGTAATTGTCATCTCTTCTAACCCATGATGGAGAAAATTAAGTTAACTTCCTTGAAACTATTACGGGGTGTTGAATTCTTTCCCCCGCCCCGGCGCGGAGACGAGGAATGGTGGCAACTGCGAGAATTACGGTAGCGGTGATAATCCATCTATGCGGATAGATGGAGCTACATTAAAGTGAAGGTGGTGATGGTTTGAATTAGTTGATGCTAAGAAATAGACAAAGAAAAAGAAGATTTATTTTTGCAAGTGAAATGCGATTTACAAAAGTACAAATCAGTACTGGTTATAGTTACAATACTTTTTCTAGCATTTTGTCATGAACTAACTTTATATAGCAACCTTATAACCCAACTCACGTTCATTACTAAGAAGATACGCAAAAGGTACATTAGCGTTTAAATATGATTTCCGGCATATGAGCGTCGCGACTGGCTCAAATATAGCCAAATCTGGAAGTCCAATTTTCGACCACATTTTCGAGCAATTGGGACCATATATCGGCAATAACGTGGCGAATGTTAGCTTCTCAGTAGTCCATTGTCTCTGGTTTATCGGCGTAGACTTCACATATCCCAACAGAAAATAATCCAAAGATGTTAGCCATTCAACCAAAAATGAGCCCTAATCGCTGAACAAAATTTTGTGCTGAAAATGAGGATCAAGAGCAATCTCGTTTTCGGCCGATGCCGAACGTACGATGCACAAGAGGGTCAAGCGGATTAAATTCTTGCACGAGCTGGATCTTGTAAGTTCGCAAACCAAGATCTCTCCGCAAAATCTTTCATAAAGTGCAGCTTCAATTGCTATGCACGATGGCAAAGCGACTCATTCGGACTCTCAACAACGTCTTTGGTACGCACTGTAAGACATCTCTGCGGATGGGTATTATCAATTAGAGTATGCGTGGTACGGAAACGTTCCATAGCGCTAGGTAAGTTTCGCGAACTGAGCCACAATTTTCGAAATAAATTTGCACAATTTGCAAGCATTTTACTGGCGTAAGTCTATTCATGGTGAAATGGCAAACCAAACTGAGCACAAATCAGCTGTCAGCTGTCAGCTGTCAAATTGGCTGCAGCTGAAAAAGTATTGCCAATACGAAAAACAAAGCTCTAAAAAAAAAACCTTTATATACACCGTATATCCGATATCGGATATTTGTGAAATGGTCATAATTTTGTTGCGGAATAATTTAAATAATAATTTCTAATGAAGTGCAAAATACGAGTAGTCCCAATTTTGATTTCACAAGAAATAATGTTTAAAGCTTCTTAGATACAGTGAACAAAATATAAAACTTGTGTGCATCTTAAGAAATTAGGTTTTGGGAATTTAAGAAAATAATAGTTCAAAATTCGCTCCAATTTTTAACCATTATTTTTTCAAAATCTAATTGCTTACATATCCATATTTCGAATCTTCAAATCATTGCCAGGTACAGTGAAATGCAAATAAAACTGTGCGTGTGCGTATCTGACATTAATGTATGAACTGTTCCTACCTGTACCTTCCTGATCCTTATATACGACTAAAATACTATAACTGTAATGATGATTGTTTAATATTTTCAATTTGAATCCTATACGTCGAAAATTGTTTAAATTTGTTTACCATAATGCTAAACGTTCCATATCATGACACCCATACCCAGTTACGAGTAAAACAGATTAGTAAAAACTCTCTCATTTTGTTTATATTTTCAGAACGAAAACTTTTCGTTGGCATGCTAAATAAGAAACTGAACGAAAACGACGTTCGTAAATTGTTCGAAGCCTACGGGACAATCGAAGAGTGTACAGTGTTGCGTGATCAGAACGGACAGAGTAAGGGTTGTGCCTTTGTAACATTTTCAACAAAACAATCTGCGATATCAGCCATCAAAGTTGTAAATATATACTTTTTTTCCCATTTAATTAATTTAACCTTTAGTCGTAATTTATTAATTTATATAATTTTTCTTTCCCTAAAAGACATTAAATCAAAATAAAATCATGGAGGGTTGTACCTCACCGTTAGTTGTCAAATTCGCCGACACCCAAAAGGAAAAGGAGCAAAAGAAAATCCAACAGATTCAGGCTAATCTGTGGAATTTAGCTTCGAATATAAATATCCCACTGGGCCAGACGGCGACGACAGTATCAACTCCAATTCTGCCAAATCCACCACAACAAGCGAGTCCTGTACTGGGAGCAGATGCTATAACACCGTCATCGTTGCAATTGTTACAACAACTGCAAGCTGTTGGCTTACAACAACAGATATTGCAAGGTAAGCACTGAGGGTGACAACTAAAATTGTAGACTTTGGCTTTATCCTTTAAGGAGGTTAAAGGATACGTGAAATTGAATGTAAAATGCTTTATTTATGATTTTTATATATTTTTATGTGATAGGTTTAAGCGCACAAACAGGTGGATCTGATGCATCGGCAGCAACGGCCGCTGCTGCTGCTTCAGGACTTCTACCTCCAATGACTGTACAAAATTTAGCCGCAATTGCAGCAATGACCCAACCATCGTTGACCGCTAGTGCCGCACAACCGGGTAACGCGCAACTGACAAATGCAGCCGCACTCTTATGTAAGTGTCATTACTTTTGTTTCGCTATAACATTGAGTATGTAGTGGATTTTTATTTTTATTTTTTTATTTTGTAATGTGTTTGGTCTCTATTCGTATGGAAGTAACACTAAAGGGGGTGGCACATGAGTGGATTCTATTGCAATGGGCTCTATACTTTGATTGCTTTTCTGTTTAGTACATCTGATAACATTTAGTTCGATAAAAAACTAGATAGATACATATTAGGTAACTATCGGATTACAAATAGGTTGAAAAAAAATTAGGTTGCCATTGAAGGTTGTATAAAGTAATCAGCTTACATGAAGTAAATAAACGATGTCCTCTTTTAGCAGTTAGTGGATATTTGAACCTAACTAAATATTAACTAATGCATACTCAAATATATCTATTTGTCTTTGTTTTGGCTCTTTATCTTTTGTATTATATGTCACATCAACTGCATACACACATACGGATAGGTAGGTACCTTTTCGAGACAGTCCAGTGGAGGAATCTTGATGTCAATACGAAATAACTTAGGCTACATAAGCATGTCATATGAAAACATAAAAATTCCCTTCACGGAAGACAATAAATATGAGTACATACTTGGAATAGACCACCAGGTTATAGTAGAAAAGAGTTCATTAAATAATTCGGAAATATTCTGAGACAAATGGGAAGAAATGATGAGGTGATCGTAATGGGCAATATGAATATCAATGTCAATGATTCGAGTGCAAACGATTTAGAGATGTTAGCGTCACTGGGATTGATGAATGTCATATCGGAGTATACCAGGGTAGATCCAAAAAAAGGAACAAAGTCGGTAATTGACCACATCCTAGCAACGAATAACCAAATTAATTCAGCATTAACTGAAAGTTGTATCTCCGATCATTACCCAACTCTATACGATATAAAATCCATTTAATATTTTTCAAAGTTTTTTGCTTCATTAAAGGGAGTACACTTTGATTATTTAGAGGGTCAATAAGTCCCTGAAAAATGAAATAAGGAACACTCTTTTCGGTATGAAAACATTTTATTTTTCAACATAGTCTCCTTTTAGCTCTATACACTTCATCCAATGTTTCTCCAATTTGTTGATGCCCTCCAAAATAAGCGTTTGTTTCAGCGATGACCTCTTCATTCGACCCAAATCTCTTACCACCGAGCCATTTCTTCATATTGGGAAACAAGAAATAGTCGCAGAGGGCTAAATCTGGGGAATATGCTGGATGAGAGAGGATTTCTTAGCCTAACTCATGCAATTTTGCCATTGCGACTGCGGACTTGTGCGCCGGTGCGTTGTCCTTGTGAAAAATAACTTTTTTCTTCGCCAAATGCGGCTGTTTTTGCTTCAAATCGGCTAGGAATCGATCCAGCTGCTCTGCGTAATATGCCCCGGTGATCGTTTTACCCTTTTCAAGGTAATCGATGTGAATAACACCGCGCGCATCCCAAAAAACTGTCGCCATGGCCATGTTTGGTGACAAACCCGCCTTGGCCTTCTTTGCTTCGATTCACCAGGAGAAGTCCATTGTTTTGACTGTTCCTTGGTTTCTGGTGTGTTATGTGTGAATCCAGGTTTCATCCACGGTTACGAAACGGCGCAAAAACTCAGCCGAATTTTTCTGGAACATCGCCAAACACACCTTTGAAGTTCTCAAACGAATGCGTTTGTTGTCGATTGTGAGCAAAGGCGGCACCCATCTTGCGGAAAGTTTTTCATGTCCACTGAGCCATGTGATAAGCCTGTGGCCTCTTCAAGCTCGCGCACTTTCATTCGCCGATCGTTCATTATCAAACCATGGATTTTGTCGACCATTTCTGGTGTGGTGACCTCAATTGGGCGACCAGAATGTTCGGCGTCACTTGTGCTTGAACGACCGCACCGAAATTGAGTAAACCAGTGGTGAATGGTTCCAATCGATGGTGAAGAGTCCCCATAATATTTGTCAAGCTTTTGTTTGGTTTGCGTGATAGTTTTTTCTCGCAAAAAATAGTGTCTACTGAGCACTCGAAATTCACTTTTTACCATTTTAGCGAAAATGCTAGTAGGCGTCTATATAAAATGGCTGCCACAACAAAACTATTTGACAGATCTGTCTGAAAATTTGGGTGCGTTCTTTTGAAAGATGATCCTGACAAAAAAAAATAAATTTAGGGTGACGACACAAGTTGTGATAATTTTCAGGGACTTATTGACCACCCTCGTACTCCACAGGAGTTAGTATGTCCTATATAATATGTGATGTCAAAGTAAATGAACTAATTTGTGAAGCAAATTGAGAGGAAGTTTTAAATGAATGTGCTGGTTGACAAGTTGGAAGATATATACAAAGGTCGACATCTGTAAGAATAATAAAGAATAAAAGAAAACATGATGTCCTCAAATCTAACAACCAAATGTAAAAAAAAGGATGAACTTTACAGAAGGTGGACAAATAATAGACTGAACAGAACTCAGTAAAGAAATAACAGCGCAAAAATCATTCTTTTATAAAGCCAAGTTCAAACAAATGAAACCTGATCCTCATAAAACATGCCTAATAAATGAAATAATGGGAAGAAAAAGGCTTTGCGTTAATGAAACAATGATTAAAAATTTCCCTTCCGAAAGATATCTGAATAGTCTTGCTAATGAATGTGCGAAACTCTTTAATACGCAGATCCTAAAAATAATACATCATTGCGACTCGAGCACATCAATGCATACGAATACCACCTTAGCCAACTAAGTTTTTGCTGAGGGAACAAAAGTCTCTCAGATGCTAAGTATAATTAGTTTGCTTGGCGAAACAAGTCGCCAGGAATCGATGAAATTCGCGGACATTTTTGCTTCAATCTTGTGCAAATTTGGAAAAATTCTGCAAACGATTTAAACTGCTGTGGCAAGGCCAATATACAAGCAGGTGTTACAAATCAACTCAGCAATTGCGACCTATAACAATATTGGCGGTAGTTGAAAAGTGCCTGGAAGAGGTAATTACAAGCAGGTTACAGAGTTTTATTGAAAAACATTCTCTCATCCACAAAAGTCAGTACGGTTTCCAGAAAAATAAAAGCACTTGCTAGGAGAACTCGCAAATTGTGTCAACATATTAGTTTTGTTTATAGATTTTAGCAAAGCGCTTGAACGTATTGATACGAGGAGTAATGGCGGACTGGCTAAAAGATTTCTGCACAAAAGGCATTTTTATGTCAAAATTAAACATTTATACCGTCAAAGAAAACAAGTTCAATATGGAGTCCCTCAGGGATCAAAACTGGGTCCAGTTTTTTTTATACTGTACACTAACGAACCTCTTCGCGTTTTTAATCAGAGCATCCCATTTGCTTATGCCGACGATACAGTCATAGTGGTACGTCACAGATCTTCGCAGACGGCGACAGCAATAATGCAGGAGGAGTTCAATACGGCAGTGAAATGGTGCCATGACAATGGTTTAACGATCAACGCCTCAAAAACAAAGATGATGCAAATCAGAAGTCCTTTTCAATTTTCAAAATGTAACTAAAACTATGCCTTTTAAGCCACAAGCCACTTGAAACCTTCTACAGAAAAGCTATTAAGGCTTTGCGGAAACGTATAACCATTGTTAAGTCTTATGGAAATAACTAGTTGTTACCCGCTTTACATCCGCAGTTGAGGATATAACCTTTCTGTCTTTTATTAAGTCGTAGTTATATAAATTGTATTTAAGATTAGACATTTTTTCGCATCAAGAATACAACCAAACAAGTATTGTTTTCGTGAATATGTTCGATATTGATAAATCTTGGAGTATCTCAAAAAAATGGGTCTGGCAATTCTGTTCGTCTGTCTGCCTGTATGTCTGTATGTATGGTCGACTGCAGCCTAAACGATGTAAAGAACTTTCTTCGAACTTCATATCTGGGGTCTAGAGGTTCACAATTCAAGGCGAAATCGGAATTCTCATTCTAACCTCAAAATTAACGTCCGATTTTGTAATAAAATCGATTTTCTCGAAATATTTGAAGTATAGTAGATGTATGGCAATGGGGTAGCTGCTCCGCCTTTTCCAACGTACCTTGGCAATCCGAAAATCTTCCATTAATTACGGTCATGAGTGCAGCACTTTTTTAATTTGAATTTCTTTTCTTATTCCTTTCATCCATGACAATCCGGTTCTGCCAATTTATATATCAAAATAGGTAGTGCTTGAGAAAAATCCATTTAATCATTTTCTAACTCAAACAGCAACACCATCGAGGAAGCTACCGGAAAGTTGAAAAAAGCTGTAGATAAGAACGAGGCCAAATCTACTCATGTAACATTCAAAAAAGTTAACGAGGTACGCATCCTAAATAACTCGATGAAATTCCCGTACGCAAACGAAGCGACATACCTGGGAATGACACTCAACGTGAAATTAAAATGGAAGTCACATGTAAAAAAAAAATAAAATTCACGACTGGGTCGCACGTACTTGCACCTACATATGCTATTTATCTTCAAAAACTCAGTTTTGAAATTTAATCAAAATCTTGATTTGTTTTCTCAATTCAAAAAAAGTCTTGACTTACATAATGTCAAATATTGTTTGAATATCGGTTTTGAAACAAATCTCCTGAGTCTCATTTGAAAACCAGCCAATTTTCAAAAACAGGTCAAACAAGTAAAGAAAAACCGGAATTCTTCAATAAAACGAAAACGGTTCAATTATTCATCGATGTTCATTTTATTCCCTTCAAAGTAATCTCCATTGCAAGCACTATACATATTCCAACGCTTCCTCCAATCTTCAAAGGACTTTTCAAAGGTCGATTTTGGAATCGCCTTCAGCTCCTTCTGCGAATTTTCCTTTTTTGCCTCAATCGTCTCAAAATACTTTCCGCGAAGTGGTAACTTGAGTCGTGGGAATAGGAAAAAGTCACAAGGAGCCACGTTATGAACGTTGTTTTTAATCAAATAGTCGCGTACAAGATGAGATGTGTTAGCCGGTGCGTTGTCCTGGTGAAGATACCACGAGTTGTTTCTCCACAATTCTGACCTCTTGAGACGAACATTATCCCCTCAATCGCTTTAATACGCTCACGTAATACTCCTTATTTACTGTCTGATCTGGCGGAAGAAATTCAGAGTGGACCACACCACGGCAATCAAAGAAAACGGTCAACAAAGTCTTGATTTTGGATCGACTCTGTCGTGGTATTTTGAATTTTGGCTTGTCTGCTTCGATCTCATATTCATAGACCCATCATCACAGGTAATGATGCAATCGATAACATTTTGGTCCAAAGAAAGCATTTTTTTTGCGACATCAACGCGATGCTGTTTCTGCAACAAATTCAGCGAAATTCGCAGAACACAACAAACACTGACTTGTTTACAAAGCTATCACGCACAAACTCCCGACAAATGGCGCCCAAACAGATATTTGAGCTCCAGATGACAGATGTACCAACCTAAAAAAAAGAAGAAGAGATATTTGACAATATCTCAAGCGCGGTTTGTTTGAATAGGAAATTCCGGATACTTTTTGATCAGAAGGTATGTATCTACCTTACGTCAAATAATCAGTTTTCGAGCAAATCGAGATTAATTTTGGGGTTAGAGTGAAAATTCTGACTTCACCTCGAATTGTGAACCGACTGACCCCAGATATGAAGTTTGAAGAAAACCCGTTCGTTTCTCTATTGCAGTAGTGTCAAGTTTGAGCAAAATCTCGAGATCGAACATTTTCAGGAAACCGAACTAGAGAACAAGTACAGAGAAATGTAATGGTTGCTCGGGGTATATTCCAAGCTCGATTTCCAGAGTAAGCTGCTAAAACCTATGTTGACATATGGTATATCACTATGGGATTGTACCAATAGAAATAATAGTGAACGCACCGTGGTATGTTTAGAATGACGATATCCACAGAGCTTTAAAAAATGGCCTCCGTCGCACAAAAACACATGTCGACTCTATGGTCATTTTCTGTGGCTGTCCTTCAAATTTTGCACAATAGAAATACGTTGACTACAAAGGACAATTTTTAGACAATGGAAATACGTTGACTGTTGTACATGTAACAACAGACACTTACATACGTACGTTGGAAAGTCGTTTGCAAAACGTGGAAAATGTAAAAATTAAACTACTGATTACTATTGAAGGGAGGTGTTTTTTAGTAAGGATCTCACACTACTACGAGCATGTGCTGCAGGTCCTCATAACCTCGTAAAGAAAACAAAATAATAATTTCAAACGGGCCAGAATCTGTAAAATGCGAATTCGAACGTAAAAAACCATGCCTACACGATCAAGTTAAAAGCCATCCTAAGGTTTAAAAATAACAGACAGAGTAACTATTTTATGCCAGATATTCCTTTCATTGTTTAGAATTCATCCAACTGGAAGTATCTGTTGGCCCAGTCCAAAAAAAAGTCTCAAGAACTTAATCCACTTTGGTTTTGTGTTCAGAAAACCCAACTAATTTGCCAACGCATAATTAATTGTCAACTTACTACTCAAAGATGTTATCATAGAAAATATTCTCCCATTGACTCATCCAATAAACTCAAGAAATTACGTTCCCATCCCGATTGTCTCATATCTGGAATACTTCTCATAAAATCCACACTTTATCGCACATCAACCAACAGCCCCCCACCCCTTCTGAGGGCGTCGCCGTCACCCACCCTCAAATCCAAATGAAAGTTAATTTTATGTGTCGCACATGCGACTGCTGCACTAATACATACTCGTACTCTTCTACTTCGATTAATGAGCCTCTAGCATTTATTTAAGGAGAATCCTTTTTCGTTTCTTTTGTCTCTCATCGATTTTTTTTTTTTTTTTTGTTGTGAGGTTTTTGTTTTGTACTCGTATTTGGTTTTCGTTATCTTGCGGTGACCCTAATAATGAGAATTTAATTTAACCCAATCGCACACCAACAGATACGAACAGTGAGGCATGGAGAAAGTAGATATCCTTCAATTTATCAGATCCTAAGCTCTTCCATTTGAACCCACTTGCGCCTTGTCGCACTACTCGTATCTCTAGGTCGGAGTAACAAATTAGTGTGTGCCACCCCCCGATTCCCCACAGGAAAAAAAAAAACAGCTGAAAACAATTTTCAATCAACCACTGACAAAATAGACACTCAGTTCATTATTAAAGTGTATGTGTCTACCTGCGCCAGCACCCTCCACCCTTAAACCACACACAACTGATAATCTTACCCTTCCCTATCTGGTGTCTCTCTATTTCTGCCCTAAAAATAGAATAGTCAACCAGTGCGATGATTGTGCTGCTTAGTTCTATTGGTCGTGAGGGTGGTGATTTTAGGTTTTGGGTAGCAGCTGTTTACAGGGGGGGATGATAAGCCATCATTATCCGTGTGTGCAACTTTTCTTTGTGTGTGTTGTGTGTTTGCGCTTTATTTTCGTTGTCCTATAAGTTTTAGTTGGAATATTTTATCGATTTTTCTGTCACGTGCATCCCGAGCACTGGCAAGGGTACGAGAATGGTGTCTCGTTCATTTATCTAAACCACCAACAACCCTTCGTTCAACTTTCAACCCCAATTAAAATAAAATAAAATAAAAAAAAAAAAATATTTCTGATATCTAATATTAATCAAATCTCTATCTCTATTGTATATTGTGTGCAGGTCTATTAGGAAAAACCGCCAACTCAGGTGAGAGCTCTTGTATAACCTACTAATACTATCCTACATTACGTTCACGTTATGAATGGATTTGGCTTTGTTATGCTTTTCTTTTATCTTTGTTGCTGTTTGCTTTCGATATTTTGTTGCGATTTCGGTTTTTCATTAGAGATTTATAAAAGACTTTTCATTTTTGCCTTTTTGATGTTTTTTTTCTTTTTTCGTTGAAGGCGTTATTAGTGTGCCGTTGTTGTTGTTGTTTTTTTTTCGTTCTTTTAATCTGCTTCAGTTGCAAAAAAAAAAAATTAAATTGAAACAACAGTAGAACATGATTCATTTCAGTTTTTTTTTTTCCTGTTTATATCCTGATTGCTTGCAATGCTGCAGTTCCCTTCACCCCCTTCCCCCAAGAAACAAAAAAAAAAAAAAACCGAGAGGGAGAAATGATTCCCTAGCATGGATGAAACGAAGGATATTATCTATGTGGATGTTGTTTTTGTGCCGTTTCGGTTGTCCTAATAAAATAGCTATTAGCGTGGGAAGGGTTCATTCGCAATTACTCTCCATTAAAAGTGCATGGCTATGAGGTCTGGCATACAACATTGCAGTCGCACCGCTCCCTAAATGATGCAAAAGGCATTGAAGAGGTTTAGTGGAATTGTATACTTGTGTGTCAGCACGATTACATGTTTAAAATGGTTATCCAGCTTAAATGTTGCTGGTTTTGGTGGTAAATTGCTTGAACTTTATAATAAGATTTTTCTACTTTGTGTGGGAAGCACTAGAACAATTCAATGCTATTTGGATCTTCAATTTAAAGAATAATTATCTGTGGAATTACGGCTAGACTGTAGCCTGCTGCTGCAATTCTTTTAGATTATTCATAAGGGCGATCAAAGTATCAGTACTTTGTATTTTTATAGATAGAATCCGTACCTTTATATACATATTTTATTATCATTGTCCAAACACCAATTAACCCCCACCCCAGTCTAATTTGTGGTGTTAAAGACGTAAGTAAAATCCTGAAGAAGATAGTTGAAATTTTCGCTTTTTACCTTTTTATTGAAACATTCTTATCTGCTTCCGATCACGTTTCATTTTGTCGATAGAGGGTGGCCGTGGTGTAGTGGTAACATCATCGCTTGTCACGCTACAGGTTCACGGTTCGAATCCTGATGTCAATAATCATCTATTTATTTCGTATGAAATAAATAAAAAGTCTATCAATTGCGAAAGCTTATGTCAACTCTACTGCGAAGGCATAACACTGGCAGTAGGGCGGTCATATGGCTAAAATGTAACTTGATCGTGATGATGATATCAGGAGGACGGAAAAAAATACTGTGAATCATGAGGAACGACAAAAGCAAAAACAAACAAGCTCCCCAGTTATCTGGACAACCACCCTTGGAGTTCACTGAAACTTAATACCAGTTGAGTTTCAAACCAACTACACCAATCTGTCTTTCTCTCTGTCTCTTCCCCTTTCCTCATAAAACGCCCGTGTCCCTAAAATTAGTATAAGGGTATTCATAACCCCTTTCAGACGTGCAAATTATAAAAAAAGGCATCGTGAAGAAAGGACTCTGCTCAGGAACCTTAATGCTATGAGTAGTTTCTACATATAAAGGGTGACCAGATAGCAATGATAGTGTTTCCAATTGTTATGTTTCAGCAGTTGTTAAAGCTACCAATGACATCCAGCTGTCAAAATATTCAGTATGGTTTACCATTTCATCGTGCATCGCTTGACGCTTCCCGAACGTGTGGAAATTATTAAAAAATATTATCGAAATTCCGGCTCAGTTGTAAATACGCAACGTGAATTTCTTCTTGAGGTCGGTCGTCATCATGGCTTCAGTGCGCAGGCAATTCGTCGCACCGTAGAAAAGTTTGAGCGTGAGTACACTCTTTTGGACCTTAAGCCACCAACCAGACAGAAATCGGTGCGAAGTGAAGAAAACATAGCCGCTGTAGCGGCCAGTATCGAAGAAGACCCAGAAATGTCGATTCGGCACCGATCAGCTGGGCATCAACCAGGCTCATTTTGCGGTTGGATTTGGGCCTACATCCGTATAAGATTGTACTGACGCAAGAACTGAAGCCGGACTACTATAGACAACGCCTGGAAATGTAGGTCGGAGATCCGGATTTTGGCCAAATCTTCTCGGACGAGACCCATTTTTGGCTCAGCGGCTATGTCAAGAAGCAAAATTGTCATTACTGGAGCGACCACAACCATCAAGGCATCCACAAAGATTGACTGTTTGGTGCGGTTTATGGCACGGCGGCATTATCGGACCTTATTTCTTTTGAAATGAGGAATGAGACATCGTTACCATCAATGGTCCTCGGTATAGAGCGATGTTAACCGACTTTTTTGCGGCCAGAGCTCGCCAACATCGATATATCCGAGCTGTGAATTCAACAAGACGGCGCTATATGCCATACAAGCGACGCAACGCTTGAAGTGGTGAAAGAGAAATTTGGCGACTGGGTCATCTTACGGCGATTGTTCATTAATTGGCCGCGACTTGACACCCCTCGATTATTTTCTCTTGGGCTACGTCAAGTTCTTAGTCTAAGCTAACAATCCAACAACTTTGTACGAGCTCGTGATGCTACTGCCGGAATAACACCGCACATATTGGACCGAGTCATCAGAAATTGGACCGACCGCTTGAAGCACTGCCAGCAAAGCCGAGTTGGTCAAGTGGCCGCCGCCAGAGTTAATGCACATTCAGGCTCGTTTCACAGCATTTTCCTTGTCTTTTCTCAAAACTTCTGGCGCTAAGTACTCCATTTCTTGTCGGATGTTCTTTTTTAGGGCCGCTAAGATCTGTGGCTTGTTCGTATGGACCAGTGACTTCATAAAAAAATCCAAAGAAAGAATTCTGGAAAATCATCCTCATCGCGGTCGAGGTTTACGAATAGGGGGGCCTAGCTGTAATTTACATGCGATTGGCGGCCTGTAGGTAATAACTGATGCACTGTTTGCACTTTGTATGTATTCGCTGTAAAGATCGTATATTGATGCCCAATTGCATGGCCCGTCGTCTGGTTGATGTTTGAGGGTTCTCTTGGACAACTGCAGTAATAGCAGCGATATTCTCGACCGAAAGGTTGCTGCCCGTGGCCGACCTCATCTGATACTGTCCCGTATTGAGCCAGTCTCTTCGTGGCGAGTGGATAACCTTCGCAGTATTTGCCCAGTTGGTGTCACACGACCAGGGAATCGATGACGACAAAACCACCAACCGATTATTTGTCAAAAACATTGACACAATTATTATGCGTTCTTGATGAGTATAGCAATCCATGGTTTATCTACATGTACTCGTATTCTGCTTCCGTTAACTTCAGAAATGTCAAAGTCGCGATGACAGAAAACGTCAATTGTAAAAAATGAGAGCATCTTCCGATAGAGTGATGACTTTTGCGCCACCTTGTAGGTACACAATTAACGTCAGTATACGTTTAGATCAGAGATGTGCCGAAACATAAACATCCGCCGATGCGGACACGTATACGAATTATTTCGAAAATTATCTACTGGATACTTATATTCAAAAATAATAGCAAAGTTTTCATATTCTTAAAAGAAAACTCATGCTATAAGGAAAATCTTAAATAATTATTAGTGTTGGGCACTATCCAATGAATTCGACTATCGAATGACGCATGAGGTCAGAAGTTCACATTACAAAAAAAAAAAAAAAACCTTTTCCGGGTATTCGCACTCAAGAACAAATATTCATAATTGATTTCCATTAATTTCGGTCATATTGGGGGACTGCTTACAAAGAATTATGAAATTGTAGACAATTTAGAAAGCTTAGAGTTCGGTCGAAATTATTTTTTTTTTTTTGTACTACGCACCGTTTTCGAAAAATTATTTTCACTATTAGTCTCGGGGTAATGTGAGACATTGTGAAAGATTGCGTGCTTACAATTTTCGAAATTTAAAAAAAAAAAGAATGGCATCCATCTTGCAGAGAATTTTTAAACCTAAAATGTTGGCCGAATTTACTATTTTCTTACGATACACCGTTTTCGAGATTTTCGCACGCAAAAACGATTGTGACCATCAGCCTCGGGGTAAAGTGGGACATTTTGGAAAACTGCGTGCCTACTCTACTCATCCCATTGACTGAAAGAATGACAATTTTAATGAATGAAAAGAAATGTGAATAAAAGCAGTAATGACTACCACTTTAACTACCGAATAAGTCGATAGGTTTTATCCGATAGATAAGTAGTAGTAGTGATGAAAATTATTAAAATTTATATTTTAATAAAATAATATCAGTCTTTTTCACCCCAAATCTATCTAAAAAGACAGACAGGCGTAGCGAATCGTCCCTTCCCTAAAACTAGCTAAAGTCGACTATTTACTTCCCGGTGGAAAAAAAACCGACTTCATTGGTTGGATTCCGTTGATGCGATTTCAGTTAAAATAAATCTTCAAACACAGATGGGATTTCTTCACTCACTTTGAGGAAGTCTTCTTCTATCCTGATCAACCTAAAGATCTTCTACTTATCGAACTTATCGTCTGGAATAACCGAATGGTAAAGTATACCAGTTAAGAAAAATTCGCCCAAAAGAGCAGTGCTGTCTGGAACTCCGGTCCCTGTCAGGATTTATGTTGAAAGGCGAACTGAAATTAAAAACCAGGTGCGTCTGCCACATATGGCGCAGCATACTGATCAGCGTCTGACCCACACACATAGGTGGTAGACATTGACCCACCCTTTTGTCGCCACATGACACCTGATACTCGGTGAAGTAGTCATTATAAGCTTTCGGAGTGTGGGAGATGAAACGGTTCTACAAGCATCTTGGTTCTTTTTTTGATAGAAGTTCGTAAAAAAGTTTATGAAAACTCACTCATTCAATCCTTAAGACTGCCTCTTCTTCTAAATATCGACTCATGTGGTCAACATATATTTAGTTCCTAAAGCTCAGTCACTGTCAAGAACTTCCTAAATTGAACGACTAAAAACTTAAATATCTAAATGCTAATTAGACTAAAGCACTACTCATACTTGAATTACCAGAGTCATCTGCGATAAGTCAACTTACTATACTACTTCTCCAACTTCTACTTTAATTGTAATCAAACATTTCATTATACCAAATATGTCGTAAATCCAAAAGAATGAAGTATCTCTGCCGTCATTTTAATCTGAAAATTTCAATCCAAATGATTTGCCTCCGTTCAGCTGCTATCCAAAAAACTAAACGTCAACGGAAAGGATTTAATTAACATCAATTTTCATTTATCCTTTGTATAAACTTTATATTAAAATTTTCGACCACTTTACCCTTACCCTTCAGCTTTCTGTCCAAGTGGATAGATCTCTCATGTCCACACAAGTACATACGTGAAATTGAAATTGTAAAGCACAGTGTAGGACTTTCTGCCGTGCCATTCGGGTCTATGGACATTGGCACTAGGATAGTGAGGATGTGTACTATGTATCTATCGAATATTACATCGTTTCATATAAATCTTAATCAAAGTTAGTTTTTGAACTTTCAGCTTTTTCTCTAGTCGTCCTACATTAAATGTGAAAAGTTAGTTGAGGAATTGCAGTGGACTGTCCACAAAAAAATAAAAAAAATAAAATAAGAGGAAGCAACGAAGAGTAATATGATGAAGAGCTATTGTCCATCTAGAGGGGATTATGTCATACCCTACTCAATTTGTATTGGTTTCCATGGCAATTATTTTGAAAGTGGATTAATCTTATGGCAGATTGATTTTTGACGAGTAAATAGCCTACTTGTCAGTTTTCAATTGATATTTCATAGGCAAATAAATGTGACTATAGTACGATTAGACTGCACTTTAGAACCGAATTATGTACATCCCGGGAAGTATCTCAGTTTAATGTGACACAAGGCCCATAACATATCGATAGAACGACTCGTAAGAGACAATTTTTAGAAGATTGCATTCACAAAACAGGTGATGAACAGATTTAATTTGTTGTGACATGTGTCCAAGTGGGCTGCGAGGATTCAAAGGTAAGTGCATAGAAAGGATGCTCTATCGATTCATTCTCGACCGATTTCACCCTCTCTTTAGTTATCCGAATTATCCATGTTCTCAGTATTCTGCTTAGAATCACCTTACAACTTTCCCTAATTTGGAGAAAAACGAATTTCACCATTTGGATTTTTTTTTCTGCAAAACAAGAGTTGGAGTACTCGTAGATCTTATCATTATTTTCAGCCTCTGCATTTCTTTCCTCTGAAGGATACTTGTTAAGACTTTTGAGACACACTTCAGCTTATTCGGCCAAAAAGAGATATCCTTCGATTAGATCAGCGATCTGGAAGGCATCTGTCAGGTCAGGCGCTGTAGCTTCCTAAGGAGCAGTTTATCTCTACAGGAGTGCTTGTTAACGTGACTACTTGGTCGCCAAATATAGATTTCTTGAGATGAAGGAGAGCCGGGCATTCCGTGAATATGTGGAGGGATGTTTCGTCACGAATCACCAGTGATTAGGCAGTGTGATGTGTTTAGGCCAAGTCTTTGTAATAGCTCTTGCAAGTACCACAGAATGGTTCAACAAAGGGTGTAGATGCAACAGTTTTAGCCAGCATGTTGGCCGATCTAGGTCCAGTAAAGGATAACTAAATTATTCTTAGCTAGTTTGCAGAGCGCCATTATGTTTCCAAAATGTTAGATGTTAGTACCTGAGGATTTACCGAGACTGATTGTTCACCAACTGTGTCTATTTGTACCTTCAATTCGGTCGTCTACCAGAGAAGCAATGTGTCTGCGTAGCTTGCTCTCTATTACCTCTCCAATATGTACAAGAACGATTTAATGACGATATTGATGGGCATAATGGATGTCAGGGCAACATACGAGGATGAGTCTGACCTCGATGATGTACAGCCAATAGTTCGTCTCTGGTATAAGACTCCAATTGTGTATGCAAATTCGACGGCAGGTGCATATAAACGTGATGAACCTTTTAACGATGAAATCTATCTCCAGATTTCAGGTTAGTTTTCTATCCACGATAACGTGCAGGGCGATCAAGTTATCTTATTTTATTTAAGTGGACAATGCATTCTTTGGATTTGCAGCCAGGCTTTAATTGTCATACCATCTCTGCACTTCAGATAGTGTAAACTGTTACACCTCTAGCACGGTGTTTTATTTTTATTTTGTTTTCCCCTAATTTTCACTGACGGTAATTGAAGCAACATCAGGATTGCCTTACGTAGCTATGTCCCTACATTTTTAACATGCATAAGGAGGTGTTAACCCTAAAGTTGACTCCTAAGTTCATTATTGAGTTCCATTCAAGTAGTCCTCACATTTTAAAAACTAATCTGCCCGAGCTCGATAGCTAAAGTACATTATATGTGCTCGTACATTCATACCTCAACAAAACCATTGTAAGTTAGGTTAGTTTCCAGTGGCTACCTGCGCCCTAAGCACAGACACACTTAGACCAGGATCAGGGGATTTCTCCCGTCTTATCTTAGAACCGATTGGAGCTTCTAATTAAACGATGGAGGGTCCTAACATTCGAGTTAGCCAGTTCACCGAGGCTGTCGTAGAAGTAAGCTCCCAAGTGAAGCCTTCTTCTAACAGAGAGAGCCGGACGAGTGGAGAGGAGATGAAGAGTTGTCTCCTTTTTCTCTTACTTACAGCTTCTACAAGAGTCGTTAGAGAAAAGACCAAGCTAAGGGAGACCAACCTCTTCGAGTGTTTCTGATCCAGCTGAGGCCAAATTTGTCTACGACATGACACTTAATGGCAGTCTCCCACCTAAAGTTGCTTTCCTTCATAGCATTTAGTATGAGCAAATGCTTACATGTAGCGAGATGCATGCCGAGATTATCCTCTTCCGGTAGAATCTTGCAAATTTCTGCACTGCCTGGCAAGATCATCTGACCTACAGTTTCCTGGAATATCCGTATGCCCTGGTACCCAGAACAGGGGAATGCTGAATTGCTCTGCCATCTCGTTAAGAGACGAGCGGCAATCTAGAGCGACTGTTGATGCGGAAGAGATTGATTCTAGAGATTTTATAGCGGCTTGACTGTCGGTGAAGATGCTAATATCCCTAGCAGATATTACATTCCAATTCAGCCAAGATAGAGCTACAGTGATCTGGGAGGCAGTAAAAACATTCGAAATAATGGCGATACAGGGCCATAAGTTCTAAAATCCTAAGAATGTATAAATTTCCACTCAAGAATTCAACACACTATCCATTACATTAGGTCACCCGTTCCTAAACAGAACCAGACTCACCAGAAGGTGTTAGCAGTGTTTTGGCCACATTACCCATAGGCGATGGAGCATAACCCTCGATATGATGCCTGCCTGAATACTGAAGCATTACTCGGAAGCTATCGAAAGCTACTGAAAGAAACATTAGGTTAGGTTAGGTTGAGATGGCTGTCAGCTAAAAGTCAACACACTTAGACCAGTAATAGGTATGGAAGCGGTCTCTAGCCTACTCATTGAACCATTTGGAGCTTCTGATGAAGCGTGGGAGGTCCCTAACGTCTATTTTTTTCAGATCGTTTAGGTCGTTGAAATAGAAAGCTCCTAAGTAGAGTTTCCTTCTTTGGGAGAGAGCTGGGCAGGTGTAAAGAAGGTGTAGTCTCCTCCTCCCCCTCGTTCATGCAGCTTCTGCAGAAATCATTTCAAAATATGCCAAGCCTTGTTGGATGCTTGCCTATTAGACAGGGTCCAGTAATGACACCAATAATAGCGCTGATATGCAATCTATTGAGAGAAATCAAATTCTTAGAGCGCTTCAGATCCAGCTTAGGCCAAATCTCTTTTGTCGCTAGACAACTTTTGTCTGGAAGGATGGGTATTTGGTTCGTCAGCCTTACAATTTCCTGCAATGTCCCTATACCTGGCGGCACCTAAATTAGGTGAATATTGAACTGCTCCGCCATCTATATAAGGGACGATCGGCAGTCTAGATCTGTTATAGAACTTATTGAGGATGATTCCAAGGATTTGATTGCTTGGCTGTCTGAAAAGATGCGGATATCAGCAGTTTTTCTTTATCCAAAACAAGACTTCCCTTATTGCCATTATCTCCTCCTGGAACATGCTACAGTGGTTTGGGAGACGAAAAGAGAGGTTTAGATTAAGCCTATCAAGGAGTTTTTGAACCGTCGGTATAAAAATGTAAATCTTCCGTAAAACCACCTTCTTCTCAGAATTCTCTGGAAGGAATGGTAACTTGGAAGTTTTTGCCAAAATTTAACTTGGGTATGGTGTAGTCAATGTCTTCAGGGAAGATATTAAAATTGTTTCAAATGGAGGCGTGGCCATATACTTTCCTTGACCACTGTAAAGTAGCTTTAAGGTGAATAGCTGAACTAGCTGCCATTTGCCTACCAAAAATGTCGAGGGGTGTCTTTACTTTTTTTTTGTATATTAGGTTTCCAACTTAGTTTTCTATCCAAAATAAGATACAAATATTTTGCTTCATTGAAGAAGGTTAAGCTTATTTCATTAAGGTATGGAGGGTCAATGGGTGGGATTTCTAGACCACACCTAGAGAGCTTATTTAAAGCGTTTTGTAAGAGTTCTTTAAGGTAATGAGGTGTTTACCAGAGACTGCTATTTCAACGTCGTCTGCATAGGCGATAACCTCGCATCCCGCTGCCTCCAGGTTTATCACTAGTTCATTAACCACCTAATTCCAAAGAAGTGGAGATTGGACGCCACCTCGTGGGGTACCACAACTTTTTTTTTTTTTTCCGATGGTTGGTGAAAAAATCTTCCATAGAAACTATGCGGATAGCAAGCGCGTGCTCATAGTAGTGTCAGATTCTTACTGACTAAAAAAAAACACCCTGCGATTTAATTTGTTATATATTGCAACTAAGAAGGACCTTATCAAGCAATTTTTCTATCATGAAAAAATAACACGTTTGGCAGGTTACCTTCCACTGAAAGATCCTGCATGTTCCACAATCTAGGCGCGGTTGATTCATATCTCGCCAAGTCGAAAGGTTTCGTCCTTTGTAGTCGGCGCAATAAATTGCTTTCATCCAGAATTTGTAGGATTGTATTGTTGACATGTCCGATTAGTCGGTTTCTATGCTTTCTCGCGAAGCTTCTAATTTCAGCTTCGATTGTCGGAATTCCGAGATCCCTGAGGATATCATCGTTTCTAGTATACCACGGTGCGTGGACAATTTCTCTTAGCACTTTATTTTGAAAAGTTTGTAAAATATTGGCGTTTGTTTTCTTGGTACAGCCCCAAAGTTTTATACCGTAAGTCCACACCGTCTTTACCACTTGCTTGTATAAAAGCAGTTTGTTCTCAGTACTGAACTGGGAGTGTTTTCCGAGAAACCAGTTCATTTCTCTATATTTGATTTTGAGTTCTTTACGTTTCATTTTCACGTGCGAATTCCATTTCAGTTTTGCGTCGAGTGTCATTCCAAGGTACTTGGCCTCGTTTGCAAAAGGTATTAGGGCCAAGTTTAGGAAAATTGGCAAGACACTAGTTTTCTTATAAGTGAAATTCACGTGAACAGATTTAGATTCGTTGAGGGCGATCCGCCAGCCCCTCGTCCATTCATTTACTTTATTCAGTGCGTTTTGCAGTTTTGCAGTCGTTTCTTCGATTGTTTTACCTACGGCTAGGATAGCGGTTTCATCGGCAAACGTACCCAGGATAGTGCCATCTTCTTTTGGTATATCTCGAGTATATAACAGATAGAGAAGTGGCCCAAGAACGCTTCCTTGCGGTACACCGGCCGAAATTTCTTTGAGCTCCGAGTATTCATTTCCATGTCTAACACGGAAGAGTCTATTCCCGAGATATGGTTCTAGAATGTCGTATAGGCATACAGGGAGAACTAGTCGTAATTTGCAATTCAAGCCATCATGCCACACCTTATCATAGGCTTGCGAGACGTCAAGAAATACGCTTGAGCATATCTTTTTCTCTTCATGTGCTTTCTCGATTACGTCAGTAATCCTATGCACCTGATCAATCGTCGAATGCTTACTTCTGAACCCAAACTGGTGGTCAGAGATAAGATTATTTCCTTCTATAACCGGTTGGTTCCACAACTGACATATCTTCTAATAGATGTCCCATCCAGCTTTAGATTGATAATCCGACTATTAAGTGAGCTATCTCTACCTTCAGATTGGACAGGGCTTTCGTTATCGCAGATGAATAGATGTTGTTAAAAGCGCCTTCTGTATTCAGGAAAGCCTCCCTCCTCCCGATGATGCAGGGAGTACTCGATTTTATTAACCAACGTATGTGATGCTGTTTCTACTGATTTACCCTTACAGTATGCATGTTAAGCCGCGGACAGCAGTTGTACGAGTATGTCAGTACTGTCACGGAAATGGATATCAATCAGTCGTTCTAGTAGACTTATGGGTCTGAGGTCTTTTGGACTAGCGTGTGAATATTTTCCAGCTGTGGGTATGAAAACCACATTAACTTCTCTCCATAGTTGCGAAATCAGCTCTGAAATATATGATAGGAGAATTAAGTCGAATAACAATTAAAGGCGCATGACTGGGTTCTATTTGATTCTCATTTAGAAAATGTACGAGAATATTGAATCACATATATTGGATAAACGTTTCTATTTATTGACTGCAATAGAACTCCATTACTTCTATATGTCCCACACTATAAATTGATACGATTTACCCTACGGATTAGAGCACCCAAATACTAGTATCCTACACGATGGAACTCATGTTGCAAGGACTCTCGACCCACCAAATCGTCGAGACTAATTTAGTCCTATGTCTGCTGATCTCTATGTAAGCATTGTAAATATGTACCCGTAACTTTAAACTCGTATGAAAGTTTTTTTTTTGCCAAAATATTTCATTTGATGGTGATTTTGCATTCAGAAAATGTTCATTTAGTTCGTTTATTTGTTCACAAGTCTGATGTTCTTTTCAACTCGTGCAAAGGATTTGATAGGATTAAAAAAGTTCCACAAACATTTTTACCATGTTGATATTTGAGAAATTAATTTCCAACCTTCGCTTGTTTGAGTGCTTCTTTTTTTTTTTGTAATTCTGGTTCTGCACTAATTAATGCATCCTGTGTGCTTGGAAAAAGTTTTATTTTTACATGAAATTCAATTATGTTTGCTCCTATCCTAGCTGTTCTCTGGTGAAATGTTAAAAATATCAATTCACTTAGGAATATTATCAGAGTGGTAAGGCTCTAAATATAGCTCGTAAATGGAGGAGTGCAACAAATGAGAATGAAAAAATGTACACATAATTGAATTTCAGGGTATAAGAGTAGATATTTTTTTGAGAGCGTTTTCTTGGAGCATCGATGGTGTCTAGTTATAGCCTAGTCGAACATGAAGTGTAGACCATTTTAGCGGGTTGGGAGAGCACTTACAATGATTGAATGGGAAATTGCTGGAAATTCTATTTTTCTGATTAGATTCCGAATTCTTTTTCTGGAAGCTCCGCCGACGTAGCGATGTTTTTTGAGTGTTGAGAAAAAACTTAAAAAAAAAAAAAAAATTCATTACGGAGGTATGTACCCACATTGAGGGTACTTAATGTGGAAAATGTTGCTTGGTATGAACATTAGATGCAAAGAAATAGTACAATTATTTATATATTAAGTATCTACAGGGACTTTTGTTGAAACATTTTCCATCTGGCTTTGAATGCAGAAAATACACCCTGTAGCGTTTACATTCATCGAAAAATATTTCGACAAAACGTTTGTATCTCCTCAAGTAAATTCAGGATTTAAAGGACAATGGGGTGATTTCTATTGCTATGCACATCAAGCTATGCTACTGCTATGCACTTCGCGAAATATAAAAGTACCTTTGATATACTTTTTTACCAGAAGAAAAGAGTTTTGGAAAAATGTATTCTAAGAGAGGTATGAGTAATTTATCCAAAACGCGTTTTGGCCAAAGAAATTGCGTCCAAATACCAATATGTCAAAAGTAGGTATTTTGCTCAAATGATATTTTGATATGGCTGTCATTTAGTTGATCAGCGGTAAAGTGTTTTTTGATCAGCAAAATTAAATTATTTGACTAGCAATTTAATAGTCTTATGATCATCAACCAATTTTTATTTGACCTGCAGAAAATGGTAAATAAAATCAGCAGAAACAAAATAAATGATTAACAAGAAGAAATGTGCACAAGAACTGGGTTTTCTCAGATAAAACTAACTTTTTGATCAGCAGAATATAATTTTTTGATAAGCAGAAGCTAAGTTTCTCGTGAGAAGAAAAAATAGAAGATCAGTAAATACGTTGAATATTAAAAGATTGTCTGAAAAATAAATTCTTGAAAAAAAAAGTTGGAAAAAAGTAAACAAATTGCTAAAGTGTTTTTTGATCAGCAAAATAAATTATTTGATTAGCAATTTAATAGTTTATAGCTAATAGTTTTAATCTTCAGAGAATAATAATCAAAATAAGTAGAAAAAATGATTAAATTAAATATTAAAAGATTGTGTGAAAAATAAATTCTTGAAAAAAAAAAAAAAAAAAAGTAAAAAAATTTTCAAATTTTTTTTTGATCAGCAAAATTAAATTATTTTATTAGCAGTTTAATAGTTTATAGCTAATAGTTTTAATCTTCAGAGAATAATAATCAGAATCAGTAGAAAAAAATAAATGATTAGCAAGAAGAATACAAAATGGGCGGAAGGGCTGGGTTTTCTCAGAAAAAATCTGATCAGCAGAATATAACTTTTTGATAAGCAGAAGCTAAGTTTCTCGTGAGAAAAAAAAGTAGAAGATCAGTAAATACGTTAAATATTAAAAGATTGTGTGAAAAATAAATTCTTGAAAAAAAAAAAAAAAAAAAAAAAGTAAACAAATTTTCAAATTTTTTTTTTGATCAGCAAAATTAAATTATTTTATTAGCAGTTTAATAGTTTATAGCTAATAGTTTTAATCTTCAGAGAATAATAATCAAAATCAGTAGAAAAAAATAAATGATTAGCAAGAAGAATACAAAATGGGCTGAAGCGCTGGGTTTTCTCAAAAAAAATCTGATCAGCAGAATATAACTTTTTGATGAGCAGAAGCTAAGTTTGTGATGAGAAGAAAAAGTATTATAGAAGATCTGATTATCTTAAAAAATTGATTTTTGGTAAGCAAAACATGCAATTTCAGCATTAAAAAGTAAACAAATTTCCAATGTTTACGAGCAAAAGGAAAACGAAAAGAAGGACACAGTTATTCAAAACGAAACTTGAGCGATTGCGAGTTTTTTATTACTATTTTCTGAATTTTTTTTCTTGAATAACAATTTTTTTCTGTTTGCTTTCTTCTTGGAGCATTGTTTCTTTCTGCTGAAAAAATAGTTAATAGTTGCTGAGAAAAATGTATCCAGCTCATGTTTTATTCTTCTTGGTAGGACTGCTATTACACGGTGACTCTTGAGTTATGACTCTTTCCTCTATTCTCTTTTGAACTTTCATTCTGTGAGGCACGTGTGATTATACGTTGACTCTTTTCCATATCTCTAATTTAACAGCTCTCTTTTATTCTTTCTTTTGGTTCTGAAGTGTTTAGAGCTCTCTAAAACTCTAAAGTCAATTTCCTTCGACCAATAAATTTTTGTCGACTGCCCTTCATGAGAAATGAGAAAGAAATAAAGCGGAATAGAAAAATAACGAACTAGGAGAAGGAGAAACATCAAAGAAGGGCATCGAAATTCTATTAACGACTCACCGGGTTGCTGTTTTGCTATCGCATTTGATTTCTCTCTTGCCCTTGGGTAATTTCAAAAGAGTCATGACTCAAGAGTCATCGTGTAATAGCAGACACGGGTGGTTCTTATGTTATATTTTGTCTGCTTGCATATTTGCTGATCGTTAATTTATTTAGCTGATCACTTACAATATTATCGTTTTGAAATTAAGTACCTGGTAAGTTTACTCATTTTTCTCCAAAAAATCGCATAAAGCTAATGCTCTCATTTGGATTCGTTCCAGTTCTGAATCAATTTACCAATGGTTGACCAAAGGCCAGACGATTTCGACCTCCGCTTTATTGTATTAAAAGGATACGGAGTAGTATCCACAAGAATTTTGTCTCTAAAATATTTATACTAGCCGTGGAAGGACGTGTTCTTTCGTGCTTTGAAAAATTATTATAATTATTTCACCTGATCCTTGTGAGAGCCAATTTCTCAAGCCACTTTCTTCTAAAAAGGTTCAAAAACCAACGACGTGGTGGTTGGTGGTGTCTTCTCTGATAGACTTAATTCAAACCTCTCTTTTTGTCTCCCAAACCACTGTAGCGTGTTCCAGGCGGCGATAATGGCAATAAGGGAAGTCTTGTCTTGGCTGAAGAAAAACGTGAAATCGCCCGTTGATATCTCCAGCAATCAAATCCTTGGAATCATCCTCAATAAATTTTATAAGAGCTCTAGACTGCCAATCGTCTCTTATAGAGATGGCGGAGCAATTCAATATTCACCTAATTTGGGTACCGGGGTACAGGGACATTCCAGGAATTTATAAGGCGCACGAACTTGCTAGACATGGAACAAAAATACCCATCCTTCCAGACAAAAGTTCACTGGGTATGGCTATCGCTACATGCAAACTTAAATCAAAACTGGATGCTATTGAAAGGACAAATTCTAAGTGGACAAGTGCAATTAACTTGTCTAGCGACAAAACAGATTTGGCCTTAGCTGGATCTGATGCTCTTAGAATTTGATTTCTCTCAATAGAATGGATATCAGCGCTATTATAGGTGTCATTACTGGACACTGTCTAATAGGCAGGCATGCAACAAGGCTTGGCATCTTCTCAAATGATTTCTGCAGAAGCAGTATGGACGAGGAGGAGAAGGTGGTGGATGAGACTATTCTTCACCTTCTTTGCACCTGCCTAGTTCTCTCCCAAAGAAGGAAGGTCCACTTAAGAGACTTCTGTTTCAATGACCTAAATGATCTGAATAAAATAGACGCTATGCTTCATCAGAAGCTCCAAATGGTTCAACAAGTAGGCTAGAGGCCGCTTCCCAAACCAATGTGGTTTCACAATGGACCTATTACTGGTCTAAGTGTGGTGGCTTTTACCCGACAGCCACCCCAACCTAACTTAACCTTCTTCTAAAATTCTATGTCTGCAAAGTTTTTTTTTTTAATTTCTCTTCTGTATGAACACACTTTTATAAGACTCCTTGGGAAGCAAGTGCAAGTGAGAGTTTCCAGATTTTCATTGCGCACCCACAAGTCTGTCATGCATATGTTTCGTCCTGCTTTTGGTAAGTTTTAGGTCTGATTAGACCTTCCGTAGAAATTTTCTTAGTCTATTATGCACCTGTGAAAGATTTGACTTGACTATAGACATTTTCTTATATACGAGTAGGTCTCTTGACAGATGTGGTTCTATTTTTTTGTTTGCTTCTCATATCGATCCTAATCGGTGGACTTCTTCGTGATTTCCGCTACATTGTTGAACTTACGCGTAGTCTGACAGTTCACCAGACCACCACATGTATCCATCTTAATTTGTCTAAGGGGCAAAACCTTTAAAGGCTTTACGGAGAACTGAGCTCCATAAAATCATTCAAATGAGCAGCTTCCCAGAATTTGTTCAAATGTTGAGATGTTCAAGATGTGATTCTTTCTTTTTTTTGCGATATGGCTCTCAAATATTTAGTTGCACTTCCTTTGGTGTTTCAAATAGGCTAGGTCCTTTCCATCGATTCTGGTAATATTAGCATTTGCCAACGGATCATGCATTTTTACGGCGAAAACTTTCATTCAGGTGAAAGTGTTCTTTTCATCACAAGGAGATGCAATCAATCTAAAACCTTGTGACTGATCAACTGGTATGCACAGGATACATAGACAGAATACATTTTCGCTCTAAGCTGCTTCAAATCAAACAGCATTCCTTTTTATCATGGAAAATCCATGCTTTTGGGACAATGAACTTAACCTTTTCAATATACTTTTTCTTTTCTAAGAAATCCCGCATAAAAAGAACAATAATCCCACAAAACATTCTTTGAACAGATACTATCCGATTAAAAACCCTTAAAACAAGCTCAGCAAATAAATTGACCCATCTTTGAGCTTTCTCTACCCCAACAGTTGACTGCTTCGAAGGAATTAAAATAGAAAAGAAAAATAAACTAATAGCCTGAGCAAATTACTACTCCCAAGCACGCATTGTAAATTTAATTTTTAATTTAGTTAAGGAATTCGTTTTCATCCCTTGCACACACACACACAGGATGAATCAAATGAAAATAGCATAGGAAATCGTATTGAAAATTCCTTAAATTTTCCACAAAATACACACAAATATGAACAAAAGAACAAAATCAGTGAATTGTTTTCGCTCCAGCGAATTATACACCAAGCCAAACGCTCCAAGAATTTAAAATCCTTACTCAAGGATCTGTAAAGAAAGTAACAAAAAAAAAAGACATGTTTTCTCATTCTCAGGAAGTACCTCAGCCACCGATGGATCGACCACTTAATTTAATGAAATATTAAAAATTCCAAAGCACAATCAATTCGGTCCGCATTTTGACCCGATTTCGATTCGTTACGATATGTTTTTTCCCCTTGGTTCGTCCTCTTTTTTTTACAATCACTAGTACCGGTAGATATCCTTGAACAAAGGAAGATCGTTACTCATTCAGTTTGCACCAAACCCAATGGTATACGGTTCGTTTTCCACCTCCCCCACTTAGATAGAAATGAAATCTAATAACAACTTTAGACAGGACTGATGGGCGAAGGAAAATCAGAGAAGAGTAGAAAAAAAAAGGTAAAAAATCGTAACTCTCCTGCACATCCTTTCAGCTCAGATTGCCACTGTCTTCAGCAGAAGGGAGAGAAAAATCCTGAGTGGAAAATATTGGACGATTTTTATGAGAAAATAAATTCCATTTTATGTGCTTCGATACACTCCTTTGACCTCTCAGCGAGAGCGAGAGAGAGAGAGAGAGGAGAAAAAACAGAAATCCTAGAGATATCCTTGGGAAGCACAAAAAGTATAAATTCAACAACCCACCTGGTTTTTGTGGCCTGCTAACAGATTGCCTGATCGGGTACGTATCATATCTCGTATGTGTACCGTGTCCCTGACATGGTACATAAAAAGGAGGCGATACCGGGATGGGCAGTAAAAGGATATCCATATGCCCTCCATTATCCATGCCTTAGGTGGATCCTTTTTTCTGCGTCTTTTTGTTCCCTCTTCATTGCTAAATGATGATGAAGCTTAATCCATTCTTATGTCTGTATGAGTGGGTCTACCGATATCAAGGATATCCGAAGGACTTTTTATCGCCTCTTCTTTCCGCGGTTCGTTTGCTTTGCCTGTGTATGCAGCTGTAAGTGCATTTTCTTCTTCTTACATCAGCTAAACTTTCAGTGGCACTATTCACATCATTGACGTGGCCAGAAGGCTTTCTCCCTTCACTATTCGCTACGATTGACGGAACACGTGAATTGTTTGCACATTTCAAGTGGAACTAATTGAAAACTTGCCACATCATCTCGTAAGATACAAAAAAAAAAAAGAAAAAGAACTCTTCGTTCCTCTCTGCTATATTGGAAAAAAAAAAATCTTGTTCATGAATTTGTTAGCGAAAAGAAACGCTCAACCGAAGGACGAAAAAGTTGAAAATTAAATTTGTAACCCAATTTTCAAGCATTGAAAATATATCCTTTTCGTTTCAGGAAAATAATTTCAATTCGCGCGATTCAAGTGACTGCGCACATACAGTCAAATTATGAATGGCTATGACTGGAAAGTAGGAGTTGGGATTGTTTCCCATTCCTGTATATCCTGCACTTCTCGTTCCCAAGAGCGCTCTTCATTAATAACTTAGAGTTTAATCTTCTTCGTTGGTAGTAATTTTTAAAATTTCAATTCCGCGAAAAATATATACTGGTAGGAAGTTTTGAGAATCACTGAGAGGAAGATTAAGTAGTACTTTAGGAGTTGCTGTACAGTGGAGCCTGGCAGGAGTCCAATTTTGTTTATTTAAAGAAACAGATACTCAAAATGGTTTCTGGGTTAATGTATTCAATCGATGTTTCTGAAATTGTTTTTTTTTTTTTTGTAGGTCTTTCTATATATTGTATAGTCTGGAGTTTCGATTGCCAGAACAAGTTGTTGGTCTGGATGGAACTTCGATGAAGACTGTATGTAGTATCGGTTTGAGACCTTTTCCATTGTAAAGTGATTTATGTTTTGAAATTTGAATTTACCCAGATGGAATGGCTCTTACTATTGGATCCATTGAGCTATTAGAGCCAGATAGCCTTGATAACACTTGCAAAGCGAATATATGCGACCGAATCTATGAAATAAATTATGCAATGTTAGTGGATCTATTGAGCGTCAGCCGTATATAATTACTTTTTTCTTACGATTGAGCATCTTTAGACCACCCGTACCTACTACTGAGTGCTCTACTTCTACTTCTACTTGAGCATTCTTTCTGTTCAGAGGCAACATATTAAATACAATTCTTAGGTAAATGAAAACAAATTAAAAATCCGTCGCTGAATATCCATTTACTGGAAGAGTTATGCAATTTAAAAGCAAAGCTCTCAAATTTAAGAACCAGAAACTGTGATCTTAATAATTTTATTCGTGTCAATCCGGGTCCGAGATATTTGTACTCAAAAACGACTTTCACTATTTGCTTCAGGGTTTGAAGTTCCAAGTTTCATTCATATTTCAAAACATACAAATTTATACATAGTTTTCCCATTTTTACTGGTAAAATGTTAAAAAAAAAAATTAGCGTATTTGTGATTCTATCAGCGCACACCAACACCCTCGTGAACAACACCATTCAAGCCTTTCTAGCACAAGGAACAAATCATTCCTCTTCTACCATTTTTGTTACCGAAGAAGATATAGACTTCATAATAAACAACCTACGTCCTATGAAGTCTGGAGGTCTTGATATGTTAAGAAACATTTATTTTAAGCAATTACCCAGGATAGGTATAAAATTCGTAACATTTATTGTAAACGCATGTCTGAAAATGCAATACTTTCCTGATACATGGAAACTTGCAAAAGTGGTACCAATATTAAAAGCTGGTAAACCTCCAGAAAGGCCGGAAAGTTATAGACCTATCAGCCTGTTAAGCAACCTTAGTAAGATATACGAAAAAGTATTAAAGGAGCAAATCCTAAAGCTCGTTGAAGTTAATAAAATTTACCCCAATGAACAGTTTGGTTTTAGACGTCATCACAGTACATCCCATCAGGCACTGAGAATATGCAATTGTGTGAAAAGAAATCGCTTACAGGGGAAATCTACAGGTATGGTCTTACTAGACATTGAAAAAGCATTTGACTCCATTTGGCATGAAGGCCTGACATACAAAATGATAAGTTTAAACTTTCCTCCATATATCTGTAAAGTAGTCCAAAGTTTCTTGTCCAGTCGTCGTTTCAAAGTCCATGTTAATAGTAGTGTTTCTGACTTGATATATTTTCAATCGGGTGTTCCACAAGGCTCAGTTCTTGCTCCAGTCCTGTATAACATCTATACATCTGATATTCCAAGGTTACCGCACTGTGATATAGCTATTTTTGCAGATGACACCGCAATATTTTCATCTCATGAATTCGCTTTCAATATTGAAAGAAATCTCCAAAATGTAATGGAAATATTAGTAAAATATTATCACAAATGGAAAATCAAACTGAATGAATGGAAAACGCAAGCTATCTTTTTCACTCGGAAAAGAAAGCCTTGCTTTCTTCCCAACAGACAGCTTCAGCTCAATGGGAGTGATATAAATTGGGAGCCCTCTGTTAGATATCTAGGTATTCATTTAGATACCAAGCTTACATTTAAGGATCATACTACTAAAACTATAAAGAAAATAGGAATAGCAATAAGGATGCTGTACCCTTTTATAAATAGAAAATCGCTACTCTCCACTGAAAACAAAATTATATTGCATAAAGTAATTTTCCAGTCAATTCTTCTGTACGGGTGCCCGGTATGGGGCGACTCTGCAACGTGCCATATAAAAAAATTGCAAGTGTCACAAAACAAACTCTTAAAAATGATGCTAGATTTACCTTGGCACCACTCTACTCTTGACATTCATGAAAGAGCGAATGTTGAATTGATAGCTAATAGAATCCTTAAACTTAATAACACGTTTAAAACAAGATGCAGTTTTGCTGATAATCCACTTGTAAACGAATTAAATACTTAAGATCGTCAAATTGTAAATGCAATTACTCATTTATACTCATTTATTTATGTATTCATGTTAAAACCTCTATAATTAATATTATTTACTTATTACAGATTTGTGTATACATATCTGTATATATTAGTATATTTGTATATTGTGTTTAATTTATTTACTTTTCCATGTTTTTTAAGCATTATCTAGTCATTTTTATTAATTATTTATTTATTTACTTATTTATTATTTATCTTATCTATTATTTATTTAATTACTATTTATTTAATTATTATTCATTTAATTATTGTTTATTTATCTATTTGTTATTATTTAATTATTTACCTTTTTATTTATTTACTCATATATATTTATTTATTTATTTATTTATCTATGTTTATACCTACGCATGTTCATATGTATATATGTATTTATTTATCTATTTATTTATATATATAAATATATATATCTATATATATATATATTTTTTTTTTTTTATTATTTCTTATTTTTCTTTTACTTTTTTTTTTTTTTTTTATTCCTATTGAAGGTTTTTTTCGTATTTTCCTTCAAATTTGTCTCATTTTCTTGCTATACGTTCTTAATAGAAATAAAAATAATGTTTCAGTTGAAAGGTAAAATTCCAAATTACCAAATCTCTGTAAAATGTGCGATAACAAAAATTCTGTAAAAATTTTGTATACGAAATAAAAATATCTATCTATCTATCTATCTATCAGCGCATTATACACCTGCTTCAGTATGAAATGCAACTTGATCGTGATGATATCAGGAGGACGTAAAAAAATACTATGAATCATAAGCAACGAAATAATAGCGAATACAAACGAAATACTCCCCAGTTATCTGGACAGCCACCCTTGGAGTTTACAGAAACTTAATATCACCTGAGTTTCAAACTACACCACTCTGTCTTTCTCTCTGTCTCTTCCCCTTTCCACAAAACACACGTGTTCTAAAAATTCGTATAAAGGTATTCATATCCCCTTTAACACGTGCAAATTATAAAAAAAAAAAAAAAAATGGTTTAAACACGGCGAAGATTTGTAACATGGGTATCCCATCTAAAGTTGCAGTAGATAGTGACTCTTAAATACTTATAGGTCCTTACTTCCTCGATACGTTACTTACTTACTTGATATAGCTGGACAGTCTTTATTCTGATAAATTATGCCTATATTTACAGGTCGACAATGAGGTCCGCGCATATACATCAGCTTCCTTTTCATCATATTTATAACAAGACCATTATAGTGACACCATCTTACAGCTTTTTTGAATTCTGCCTGCATTATTTGCTTCGCGGTATCCAAGTATCAATGTATCACTACAATCACTGTATTATCGACATATGTGAAGGAAACGCTTTGTGTGAAGACTCGCAGCAGTTCGTTTGTGTAGATTTTAAAGATTAGTGGACCCAGCTTTGGTACACCGTATTCTATCCTCTCCGGTTCACTCTGACTACTAGAAATTATGACTTGAAACTGGTGACCGGTGAGGTAATCTAACAACCAATTCGCCAAAGTTCCCAAGAGCTTATGATGATCTAAAGTGTCAGATGCTTTACTAGAATCCATGAACATAACCAGAACGTGATGATTTTTATTGAGGCTCTCGTTGACTATGTTCGCAAATTCACCTAAGAGTATGCTCTCGCTTTTTTTTTCTTTTTGAAAGTCGTATCCATTTGCTCCTATGAGTATTACAGAATACCGTCCTAAAAGAGTCTATCCACAAAAATCTCTTCAACACATTTTTCGAAAATACGTAGGATTGAAATTGGCCTATAGTTTCCAACGTCATTTTGTATTGCTTCTTTGTAAATCGGACGAACAATTGTTGTCTTGAGTGTTTTTGGAATATCACATTACTGCAAACTACGAGTATTGTTAATTATTTTTGTTCAAAAATCGGTTGGCCTTATTCCATCAATACCTCGTGCCTCACTCACATTCAACAAACATACGAGTATTATATTCACCCTCTCATTAACGCTGGTCTGTTGCAAATATATCGGACTTGGGATGCTGCTATTTACATTTGTCGAGGTAGGGTTTCCAAGTCGGTGTATTATTTTCTTTGCTTCCTTCCCGAGAACTCATCGATAACTTCATTAACGTTTTCGTCATTGAAATTGGAATTTGCTGATCCAAATACTTCTTGCTTTGCGCAATTATTTCATTGACAACATTCCCCTCTGGCCGATGCAAAAGTTCAAGTAAAGTCGAATGTTTTAGAAAATAACGTACAATTATCGAAAATTTTTTTTTTTAAATTTTGGCATACATCTTATAGAAAATTTCAAAGCTGCAAGTTTTTTATTGCAATGATTACTTTCGTATGACGCACAGTTTGTCGACGATAACGATATCGATTAACTTTGGGGTTAAGTCTACTATTTCGAAAGATTGCGTACATACTCAGCTCACTGAAATTGAATAATGGGAATTGTAATGAACACAAATGGCTATGAAGAAAAATAGAAATAATCGAGAGTAGTATTAATAATTAAAAAAATTGCAATAACTATCGATTTCGATGCTATATAATAATATCGATAACTTTTATTCAATGCTATCGAATAAGTCGATTGTTCCCGCTCTATTTCTGGCAGCCTACTGCAGTACCTTAGAAGTTCAGAAAAAATAGATCGGCAACGTTAAACGTTCTTTGACCTTGTGGTGTTTTATTTTTGTAGTTAGTGGTTCGACATTCAAAATACTAGAAGAGTATCTTGTCATCAATCTGGTTGACAAATAGGGTGACATTTAAAAAAATAATAATAATTCCGTAATCAAAGGGTTAATAAGGATATATTTTTGTTTTCTTCAGAATATCGACATTTGACTAATTAAAATGGACATAACCCTTTACCTATTCTCGACCACACTGTGCTTAGTTACATTTGTTTACTCACAGACTTCAGTAGAATACATTGGATAGCTTCCTCGGGTTTTCTTTCTTTTTTTTGCCTGTAATCAGTCTTTGAATAGTCTATCTCCTCAAAGCTGAAGTACTTGCTTCGCAGAAACCCCTTTCAACTTCCTTGTTTTTATTTTTCATTTTCTTGTCCGTTCCTGCAACGGAGTCGTCCTGCATGGAAATGTTCGTGGTGCTCGCATTGCATGAATAGCGTAACGCCTTATTGCATATACCTCTCCATCTTGCTTGTATTATATCCTTAATGTTGATTTATGTAAACAAGACAAAAAAAAAAAAAAAAAATCTCCTTTTCACTAGTGCGGAAGTTGATGTGTTTCCCGTCAACATGTCCTTGCTTGGTTCGTTGACCATTATGCTTAAATAGTATACACTTTTTCATTCATTTTTGTTATTATTAATTAATTTTACTATTTTTAACTTTTGTTTCTTCTCTTTTTGTTTTATTTTTGCGCAAATCATTTAGGGTCGGATGCCAATTCATTAACATCAGCGTATATGTCAACGGCCGCAGGACTACCACAATTTGGTAGTGCAGCTCTATCCACATCGCCATTGGCAAGTGTGGCATTAACCACAGCAGCAGCAGTTGCAGCCGGAAAACAAATTGAAGGTGAGTTTTCCTATTTTCCTATCCATTTTTATCTCTGCGTAAATAGGATAGGCAACATGCGTGCATTAGAGACACGCGGAAAATAATCCACAGTAATTAAGCAATTTATATCCGCGTGTACGTCAATCAATCTCGTTGATGCTTTAGGTTTATTGGTCCTGCGGCAACAGCAGCAGTAGCAGCAGTATCAAATCACTGCAACAACACTATTGCCTGGTGTAAAACGCCTCCTTATTTTGTTCGTCTATTGAATTAATGTTTTATCCGGGATTTTGTGTATGGCAAAGTAGCGGCTATCGGAGCGTACACGCGGATTAAATAGGATATGCATGTATGCAGAAATGCTGAGCATTGTGTGTGCGGTTCAACGATGTTAGGTTGACGTGATTTAGTTAGATGTGATGTAAACTACTGGTGCATTACAATGGGAATGTTGACGGTTTTCAAATTAACTGGCAGCAGTGCGGACTTCAATCTCAGTTAGCGGCTTATTAAGTCGGATAGAAAAATTATTACACCAGCATGTCGCTGCGCTTGATAGATGCAATTTAAAACTATTTTAGGTAAATTTTGTTTTATGTTGAATTTTGTACTCAAATTATAATTTGGTGAGATACATATTTATGGATATTTTGTTTATGTATTTTAGAAGAAACTACCAATGTTGTAGCATGGTTCCAATGTTCGAGAAGTTATCTGAAAAAAACATTCCTTAAGCTCCGTAAATTTGATTGGGATTACTGGTTTCCAATATTAATTTCTAGTATCTCAGACCACTCAGACGGGTACACTGGTTGCAAAAACTTGGATTTTAATCTTTTCTCTTTTTTGCTCGGGTAGCTTTGGTTGCTATTCCCCGATCGGACTCGAACCTGTGGTTCATAAGCAAACACACTACACCGTGGCCACCCACTAGTTTCTAATATACGAACACAAATTAATTATAGAATTTCTCAGTTCTATTTTACTGAATCTTCTTCTTTTCCTTACGCCGAAGTTATGATCCGGAGTAGAAGGATCACAACCCTCCCACTTTACTGCATCCCTACTGGTCCGCCTTGTGTGATCCAGTTGTTTTTTGGTAGCCTATTTTACTGAATATTTTGTTTCAATATTATTTGAGATTCAATCTCGGAAACAATAGAGCACGTTGCCCAATTACCAGCGTCCCGACATAATCAAAAATGACAGAAACAATTACCGACTACCCTGCCGGGATGGGAACTTGGTTCTCAGACAACTATTCTCTCATTTGGATTCTAAGCTAATTGCTTACAGTTTCGGAATTAGGGCTGTTCATGGACCTAAGCTCCAGCCTTTCCTTACCAAACGCATTTTTGCTTTTTGAAGACTTTGTGTCGAACAAAGAGAACTTGCTGATAATTCATTCTGTATACCTATCCATATTGGGGGATGAATTAAGATAATCTTAAGCATATTGAGTGGGCGCCGTGGCTTACCGATTAAGTGCGCGATCACAGAGTGGAAAATTCAAGGTTCGAATCTCAGAAAACACAAAAAAAAAGTTTTCTCACCTCTCGCAAATATCTGACAAGCATCCGAGAGTAAAATTGTCATAAGAAGCTTCTCTAAATCGAAAGAAATGCCCTTCGGAAACGGCATTAAACTGTAGGTCCCAACCATTTGCTTGGCGCATAGCACGAATGGCTGCTAGAAGCTAGACCAGACTCCGTATGGGCTGGTAGCGCCAAAATATTTATTTAGTTTTTATAACCACATCGATGTATATACCACATCGATGTATATACATCGATGTATATACAAAACTTATGTAGGTCAGGGCAGGGCAGCTTGTAATCGAGATAAAACTTCGTTAAATAAGGCACTCCCAAGTGAACGAAGAAGAAATGGATAAAATTCGGCAAAAGAATTAGTTGAAGAACATTTTCAGATTCATCGAATCTATACCGAATCTAGTACCAGCATCTTCGAGTTTCACTCACATAAAAATATGCCGAACAATCTGACAAGCACCCATTTGCTTGAAATCGTTTAAATACTCGATAACCAGGACTTAGAATCATTTGTTTGAAGACACCAAAGATAACAGCCAATAGGTGACTCTGCAGAAGTCAAAGAAAATTGTAGTTTTGTAAATCACGACCTAAGCTAGGAGTATTATTTGCATCCAAAAATTATGGAAGGCTGACCGTACTACCATGGGGATTGATCTGTAGATCAATCAATTTTATCGTTTGGCATCTTTCATCAAAGCGAGTAAGACGGTTGTGATCTGTGCCATCTTACGCGATGAATGCCAATATGGCAGCGGCAATACCAGTGGTATTTTCATCCGGATTTGATGCTTCTGCATCGTACAACAAGGAAGCGATGATGAGAGCTTGATCTCTGTGCTAGTATGGGTTTGAAAGTTTACCTCGGAGCCTCAGTAGACAAAGTACTTAACTACTGTCTATTCTGTCCAAGTCGCATGTATGACATCATATATTAGGCTCACCAAATCATCACCAGCTACCATAAATAGTTCGGCAGTTAAGGTGCCGGAACCAGCAGCCATTGATACCTTCACCGCATTTGGGCGGGTAGTCGCAAATGTTATCTATGATCTGGGTTAAATAGAATGTTCTGCCCGAAAGGGGAATTTTAGTTGTCATCACCGTTTGGCAGTCTGCAGAAGTAATGCTTTTTTATTATAATTTGCGCGCTCCAAAGAGGATATGAATACTCTTATACTATTACAGGACACGGGCGTTTGTGAAGGAGAGATAGAGAAAGAAAGATTTAGTGTAGTGGTTTGAAACTTGGGTGGTATTAAGTTTCTGTAAACTCCTAGGGTGACTGTCCAGATAACTGGGGAGTATTTTGTTTGTTTTCGCTATTATTGTCATTGCTTATGATTCACAGTATTTTTTTTCGTCCTCCTGATGTCATCATCACGATCAAGTTGCATTTTCAGCCATATGACTACTCTACTGCCAGTGTTATGCCTTCGCAGTATAGTAGACTTAGCTTTCGCAATTGATCGACTTTTTTTTATTTATTTCATGCGAAATAAATAGATGATTCTTGACATCCAAATTATCAGCACCGACTGTGGCTCTAGTTACTCCTAGATCTCATTTTCATCCATGGAGGTGCCATGTGGACGCCGTGGCTCAGTGGTTAAGTGAGGGTTTACCTCTCGCGAACGTCTGACAAACACCCGAGAGTAAAACTTGTCATGAGCAGCTTCACTCAATTGGAAATACCATTCTTGAGGCGCACATCACGATTGGCTGTTAGAAGGTAGGTCAGGCCCTATATAGTGCTGTTAGCGCAAAATGTCACTATTATTATTAGGGCGCCTATCCTGGTAACTTCGGGCGTCGTGGCGTAGTGGTTAGTGTGTCGGATCACGCAAGAGTTTCCAAGTTCGAATCCCAGAAAACACAAAAAAAATTTTTCACGATCCCTCCTCTCGCGAACGTCTGACAAACATCCGAAAGGATTGTTGTCACGAGAAAGCTTCTCGAAACAAATTGCTGTTTGGATACGGCACTAAACTGTAGGTCCCTTCCATTCGTCAGAAAAATATAACGCACACAACACGAGTGGTTGCGAGAAGCTAGGCCCTGTCACTTAAAGAGCTGTTGTGCCAAATATTTATTTTTTTTTTATCCTGGTAACTTCACCTTCTGATAAAACTTTATCCCTGCTATAATACCTCATATTCACTCAATAGTGCACTTCTCATGAACGGAAGAGTTGCTCGTCTTTGCTTCCTTTAAGCTTCTCTCGTTTCTCTACGTTGACCGCTATCTCCATCAAAACAGAGATTTCATTGTGATAGATGGGAGAAACCCAGTGTATCAGGCGATACTGGTCTTGTAGGTTTGATGCTGACGGCATTTATATTTTTTGAGAGATTAAGTGTACTCGATGGCCAAATGCTCTAATAGTCTCCTGCAATAGTAGTTGTTCTCCGTTGAACTATCCGATAGTCATACGTACTTTGGCAGCAACAAGGTCCGAGTTGACCGCTAAAAAAAATAAAAATATTCAAAATAGTGAAAGAATTTATATTTCGGACAACGACGAGTGGGCAAACCTGCAAGAAGTAAGTGCCCTACCCTTCCTTTTTCACGAACGAGATATCTAATCTGTAAGAAGAAATATGCTTACTGGCGATTTCTTTTCTCGAAACAAATCTACACTCTTGTTGCCCTCTTTGAGAACCTTGCAACCTTCCATTCTATAGTGTTATCGGAAAAAATGTTGTACCTATAAGTAAATCGTGTTCTATTCTCGAAAATGTTGCACTCAAAAGTAAAAGAGTTCAAAATTTCATACACCATACACTACTTTGGAAATATTCTGTTATGTGGGTAATCTCCCCCAAGTTCTTGATCTAAGTATCTGAACCGATTAATGACGTGAAAGCAAAATCAGCGAAGCCATCGAGGAATCGTCATTGTTTTGGAGTTTATTAAAAAAGGCACTTTTATCTTCCCAAGTTGCTTTTACGGCAACTTGCCTCCAATATTACGAAGGGAGGCTGATAAGTTCATGGCCTAAGGTATTAAGTGAAAGAAGAGATCTGAGTACGTAATACCACCGAAAAAATATTATTTTTTTTTGCCTTTAAAATGACTTTCCAAGGCCGCCTTGATCTCGTTCTCATCTGCAAATCTCCGGCCTCGTAACCCCTTTTTCAAATTGGAAAAAAGAAAAAGTCTGGGCTGTAGGGTGTGTCCTGTGTCTTTTAAGGCCTGTATCAAAACCCAAGAACCAAATGCCTACTAGCTATGGGGATAAAGGAAATCCGCATCCTGATAGGTGTACTGACGGGACATTGCTCGATCGGCACTATGACCAAAAGGCTGGGCCTTATCTCCCCGGACTACTGCGGGAGCTGTCAAGATGAGGAGGAAATAGAAACCATCAAACACCTGCTCTGCTACTGCCCAAATCTCCACCACCGTCGCCTACTCCATATGGAAAACAGACTCTTCGGTGAACTGGGTGAGTTGGCACATAGATCGCTGATGGACTTAATGAGATTCATAAGGAACACACGCTGGTTCGAGCAAGAATCAGCCAACTAGAAATAGTGTTAGATGCGGTAACATAACCCAAGGGGAACCACAATGGACCAATAGGCCCCCGTGTAAGCACCTTTCGAGATGCAACAACACTCCGTGCCTGAGTTTCCCAAGTCGCTTCCGTACGACCGGTCCACGTGCCTGAGTCGATAATACTATTAACCATTCATCGTAGTCCTCTTTGGCAGGTGATCAATCAGCAAAACACCTCCGCTGTCCAAAAAAACAGTCGCCATAAGTTTCGAAACTGACTTCTCCACCTTGAATGTCTTCGGCGGCCTCTCTGCTTTTTCAATCCACTGCATAGACTCTTATTTGGACTCCGGATCGTATTGGCGAACCCAAGTCTGATCCACAGTTACAAATTTCGTCGAGATTGTCCCCGGCTAACTGCCGGTTCGGCCAGAACTAATTTTTCAACTTTTTCGACGTTTTCTTCAGTAACCACTGACACAGGACGCCTTGGGCGGGGGTCGTCTTCACAGCTCTTTCACCCTTGTTGAATAAACGAGCCGAGTTTTTGACCATCGAAGGCCCAGAACACGATGAGCCGGTGGACATGTATTTCTTTAGGCGATTTTCCTTTTTCCAGAAGGTACTCGTACCTTATCTCGGCGAGGTGCTTGCTCAAAATTGCGAGAATTTCCTATTTCGGCTGACATGGTGATGTTTATCCTATCACAGATAATAACAAAATGAGATTATTATTGAAACGAACGAGTATACTACTAAAGAATGCCGCAGCTTGTGCTATCACTGATGCGTAGATGACTCGTTGTTGAGTATCTCAGACCGCAAACTTACAGCTGCCCCTCGTTAATTAATTCCATGCGCTAGCTATGTTTTGTTTTATTAATCCCTCTTTTTATTAGCACAAGCATGAAAACCTATTTAATACCTACATACATATAAACCTTCATGTTTTACTTGTATGTACATGGGTACACAAGTAGAAAATCTTTTCACGGAATCCCTGAAAAAAGGGTCAACATTCTTACATTGACTGGCTTCCATGCATCTGAATCATGTATGAGCAACCTCTGTATCATCTCACTATCTAATCGAATTTGTGGTCGGATTACTAAAAGCTTATGGTCATCATCTCATCTCCACCAAGCAAACGATCATTTTACCCTTGCATCACATAATAAGAACACCGTCTATCTTCCGTCTGCTTCGGATATGTCCAGAACAGACATGAATCCATAATAGCTTCCTTCGATAATATTGGAAAATTATGAAAAAAAAAGAAGAGAATATGTGAAGAGGGCAACCGTAGCCAACAGAATATGGGAAAATATACGCATTTAAGATCATATAACATGAGCATGACCCAGCTTCTTTGCCGACATTATCAAAAAAGAACACGATTCCGTGCACATCACATGTAGTACTTGCCTGCCGAGATGCGGTGACATAAGGACGACACAATCGAAACCTTGTGAGAGTGCAATGGGGCAAAAGGCGCAGATAACCCACATTGTGCTTGCTCTTTATATTCATTCTTTCTTTAATTTTTTTTTTTTTTCGTTCCTCCTTCGTACATCTATTCTGTGGTTTGCATCATATGTGCACAATCATCGACGATGACGACAACGTTGGTTTGGGATAACCCAGAATGATGCTGCCTCCAGTTATCATCATTTTTGTCGTCATGCACTGCACAGCCACCCACACTCATACAAAACCATGTATGTTATATCCTTGGCAAATGTACTTACATACGGAAGAAAACAACTTTTCCAGTCATCTACCATATACACACGTCGTACATGTAAGCCGCGCGACCTACCCAACGGATGCAACGTCTTTTCGAACGGAAAAGGAAAATGCAATATAGGAAATCGTTTCGGGATAAACAGGAAGAATGCGAAAGACGGGCGTTCAATGGATGTTTGTTCGCCACCCCCCCATCGTCGTCTGTTTTATCTCCTGTGCGGTTGAATTATTACGTTTTTACTTTTTTTTTTTTTTTTTTTTGTAATTTTTTATCCTGTTTTCTTTTTTCGCTGTTGGTGGCTATAGTTTGCCGTGGGATTATGGCATCCTGTTTTCTTGGGAGCACTTTTCGATGTGCTTTTGCTTTAATGGCGGATAATAAATTTCTTAAAACGGAAATTCACCGAGGATATTACGGGAAGGGGTTCGGTAATTTTGTTTTATTGGCAATAATTTTCGTAAAAAAATTTGATGACGTGTTGTGAAGAAAATAATGTGATTTGATTCTGATGGGGACATCAACAACCATAACCAGAGTACCATCGCGAGCAGTAGGGCGTATGAGTGATATTTTGATTTTTTTTTTTTATGAATATGACGAAGATATTTCCGTTTATGGAATGCCATCGATGGATTTCAAAATGTGTTATTTAAAAATTTTGTTGTGAATATTCTTATTTTTATTGTTTTTCAATATTGTGGAATGATTTTCGCACACAGCTATGAATTTTGCCTGAACAATTATGGGAGACGTGACAGTAGACAAGTCCAGGGATGTTATTCCATCAATATGTACCTATATTATACTTCGTTATGATCTTTTGACGTTCAAGCTCTTAATGACTAAGAAAAGAGTCGCAGCTACTGGTCTCAAACAAATGCATCCTTAAAGATTTAGAAAAAACGTTCTATTATTATTTAGGAAGCTAAAAACTAAATTACCAAAACAGGAAATGTTGATAGAGAACTGGGATTTTATTTGAAGGCAAGATTATTTGGTGAACTTACGAAATCCTAATCTTTCAGCTACATTTAGATATGATTTTGAAGTAATTCTTTTTTGAGGCGTTCTTCTTCATTAGTCTCCTAAGGTGGTAATGATAGTCAAACCAAATGACCAAAACACATGTGCAGAATTCTGTATGCAGTGAAATTAAAATACACAAGTCTTAATTCGCGAAGCTACATAAAAATTCTGCATGCAGTACTGTTCTGCAAGTCATCTCTATTTCTAAATTCGCTGCAATCCACAGTTGACACAAGACAAAAATATAAAAAATTTTGAGGTATTTGGTATCACCAACTTTTGAAGTTTCATTGTTTGTTTACTTACAAACTTCCAGTATGACAGATAAACAATTAAAATCAGTATCCCTTTTCGAATTTTATTGTATTTTGTAATATTCGCTTTTTATCAATTCACATGAAAATTATTTTCACAAAAGCAAATAAAATTTCATTTCAGTACCCGTAAGTGACAGTAGCTGTAAAATGACAGTATTCGATGCGATGCACGTCAAAAAATTTCTGAACGTCTGTTTCACGTACAGAACTGTCAGCAGCACTGCAAGCAGATTTTCTGCACATGTGTTTTAGGCATAAGAAACATTTTTCTATAAATTAAGGAAAACTATCTCAGTTAAGTAAAATTGTGAGCTTTAGCTGTGATTTTTATGACTTTCAGTTTCTTCATATGTATGATATATACATATACAAATACAAAGTGTTTTTTTTTTTTTTGGAACTGCGATCGATTTGAAATTGGCGCAATTTTTCACACAGATGGATTTATTATGTGAAAGTTGGCAGTAATGTCCAGCTGTCAATGCAATTTCAACATGGAGAAATTGATGCCACAAGAACTTGTTTTAGTGATTAAAACATTTTATCAAAATGGTTCATCAATTATTACAACACAGCGTAAATTACTTGATTTTGTTGGTCTACTAGTATCCCCAATTTCGAGATCCTTTATGCAGTAAGTATTTTCCAAAACCTGGACCACGCAACGAAATATTGATGCAGATTTGGTTCTTTATCAGGCTCAACAAATTGTGATTTCTCCAAAGCGACTTGCATTTCTTTGCGTACAGAATTCAAGTGACTCAAGAACTTCAAGGAAATGACCACCACGGACGACGGGACTAGAGTGCAAAAATGTAGATGACCCTGAATTTTTTCAAAAATTGATTTTGAGTGACGAGGCGTATTTTGACTTGAGTGGAGCTGTAAAAAAACGGAATAGCTAGATATGGGGAGCAGAACAATTCATGGAGGACCTCTTCATCCTCGTAGTGTGATTATTCGTTAGACATTTTTTATTTTTACCTGAAGTTTCTCGGTTTCGTATCCGAAACATGTCGTTTCCACAAGACGGTGCTACATGCCATACAACTAGCTTAACCATGTAAATTGTGAAACAGGTATTTCCAGGCAGACTTATGTCGAAATTTGTGGATATCAATTGTCAATTGAATTCTTTCTCTGAGGTTACTTTAAAGGCCGGGTGTATGCTACCAAACCAACAACAATTGAAAGATAATATACGCAACGCAATTACAGATATTCCGAATGACATGCTGCAGAATGTGATGAAAAATGTGATTGAAAGGGCGTGCGTTTGTGCCATTGCTAGTCGACATTATTTTTCATCATTAATGGCATTGAACCATAATACATTTGCAACAAAACCCAAAGATTTAAGTGTTTGTTTTTTGAATGATTCCAATTTCACATCGGCCACAGCTACAAACAAACACCCCGAATAAAGCTGAAAATACCAAATTTAAATTTTTCTCAATATTTTCCAAACCAAGTAAACCAAGTAAGAATGAATTTTTCTCTTTGGTAAATCGGGGTAGATATAATCTTCACAAATAAAGCTATACAGTGTGGTCTTTACGTGACAGGATGTCCTTTCATGAAAGGCTTTTAAACTACTGACTAAATTCTGTATTCTTTAGAATAAGAATATCAAACATGCGGCGCTCCACAGGAATAGCTGCGGCCCGTCTTGTTTTACTAACATTTTGAAGTAGTTGTAGAATTTTGTTTGTTTTTAGTTTAAAGCCTAGCTAGCGTATGCTATGCCGGGTCGTACCTCCAAAAATCTTGAATACCTTCTCCTGGTTGTCATAGTGTGCCAACGCTATAGACAAGTGAAGCTTTTCTATGCCATATTTAGTCAAATGTGGTCATTATGTGACTTTTTGACTTACCAAAACCAAATACTCTTATATTATAGAGAAACTCGAAAAGTCGCAATTGTGTATCACGCAATTCAGTCCGTCTGTCAGTACCTCGAGCAGCAGCCTAAAAAGGCTGAGTTTTCACATACATTTTCATTCCCCATGGCATACTAGCGCTAGCAATAATCGGAAATTCGGAAAGGTGGAAAATATTACAAGCATTCATGCTTAGTAGATTCTTTTGTTTTTTTGTTGTTTTTAGTGTTCCGTACCAGAATGGTGTAAACGAAACACTAATGGATTCAACGAGGTGTCTGCCTGTTCGTGTGTTTGTTATATGCTTGTAACTTTTGAACCGTTTGAGCTGCAGAACTGAAATTTTGTACAAAAAAATGATAGTATATGGTTGACCAAAAACAATTAGGAACAAAAATATTCGTGGGGATAATTTTACTTGGACAAAGCTTCTTGAATAAAAAAGCTTAAAAACCCCCTCCATCTACATATATCCGAAACTAGGTAAGAAGAAATTTTTGCAAATCTTCTAGCACAAACAGTTTTTCAATAATATTGGAATACATGGGGTAAACCAAATCTTACCTCGCCTCCATCCGATTTTGATGATTTTCGGAAAAATATCCGGCATAACCAAATTTGATCAAAATCCGTTGGGTGGTTCTTGAGTTTGGCATATGAGAAAGATGATTTGTTAATATTCCCATATCTTACCACCTCTGCATTCCATTTTTATGATTATTTACAACTGGTACTTCCAACTTGCCAGTCGTAGTCTACAATCCAAATTTCATTGAAATCCGTTCAGGAGTTCTTGAGTTGGATGACTAATAAACAGCCGTGTTAAAAGAAACAGCAGACATGGAACAAAAAATCAATCAAACAAAACGTGAACCTTTCAAGTACGACCATATCTTTCTCTTTTCCCGCCGATAAACGAGGATGCAAAATAAGGATAAAATTAAATAACGATAGGGAACACTAACCACGCGAGGTCCGACTCGCATTTGACCAATTTTTTAGAAATTAATTCTATGAAACAAAAATGGTATGTTGATTAATTTTTGAATACTGAAAATCGTCGGTCCTCAACCTAATGTAAAATTGCTTATGTGACCCTTGGGGCAAAATGAATGTGACCACCACTTCTTGGAAGTATTTAATTACTTTCCTACCTAAATGAGATTCTTGGCGAAAAAAATATCGCACTACTCCGATATTGAGCAACATTTCCTTTGAAATGAATGTTTTCGGAGGAAACCGGGGAACGCCGGGAAAATCAGCTAGTTTAGAATATTTCTTCAATTTATCAAAGCCGTATCTAAGCTTTCAGTCTTTCTATGCTTAAATGAATGGAAGTAGGTAGGTACAAAATACTTTCGAAAGTAATACATACTTTAAATAGAGATCAAGTGGCGATTATCAATCTCGCATGTAGACTGCAGATGTAGTCGGGTCTTAGCATATTGGATTACAAATACATCTGCAGATGGTGCAGTTAGTAATTTTATTTTTCGAAATGCTTGCTCTCTTCTTTTTGCTAATCGTTGGAGACTCAGAGTCTGTAAACAACATTTCTTGAGGTTATAAGAAGAATGAATCTTAAAACTATAAGCAAAGTTAGGTTAGATTCAAATTCCTGAGCTCAAAGACCTTTGAATTCTCCAGTCGTATACGAAGAGCTAGAAATAAAAGTGTTCCTGATTTTTGTATGTCATCGAGGTTAGATAAGTATTTAAATAAATAAACATTCTGACCATAACAGCCAATATAGGGCTTGACCTAGCTTCTCACAGTCGAGGTTATCGGAATGAAGGATCGAAAGTTTACCGTTTTCTTTATAATCACCTCTTAGGAGATGTAATCGCCCTGCGATACTTATTGAATCTGCTCTTGAATAGTTGGAGATTGAATCTCTTGTAAGTGAATTCCCAAGTTTACTAGCTCTGAAAGAAAATGAATTAAGCTTGCCAAATCGGTCGCTCAAATGACACATTTCTAGGCATCATTCCATTGAGGCCAACGACCACAACGTATCGTTCATCTATATTACAAATAAAGGGTGGTTAAGTTTTAAGGGCCGATGTTGATTTTGAATAAAACACAAATTATTTAGGAAATTACTGTCATTTCTTTTTATTATGATAATATTGGTATGGTTCAATTATGTATGGAGCAAAATATCGGCCAAATGGCCGCCGCGACCTCGGCGGTACACCTCCATCCGATGGTCCAAATTTTCGATGACGCTGAGGCATAATTGAGGTTCTATGCCGTTAATGTGCCGAAGTATCTCATCCTTTAGCTCTTGAATTGTTGCTGGCTTATCGACGTACACCTTTTCTTTCAAATAACCCCAAAGAAAGAAGTCCAACGGTGTCAAATCACATGATCTTGGCGGCCAATTGACATCGCCACCACGTGAGATAACACGGCCATTGAATTTGTCGCGCAAAAGAGCCATTGTTTCGTTAGCTGTGTGGCAAGTGGCACCATCGTTATCATCTCACGATAGCGAACACCATTCACAGTAACTGCCTGACCGGCCTCATTTTGGAAAAAATATGGCCCGATGATGCCGCCAGCCCATAAACCGCACCAACAGTCACTCTTTGTGGGTGCATTGGTTTTTCGACAATCACTCTTGGATTATCATTCGCCCAAATGCGGCAATTCTGCTTATTGACGAATCCACTGAGGTGAAAATGTGCCTCATCACTGAAGATGATTTTCTTCGAAAATTGATCATCCACTGTTGCCATTTCTTGCCACCATTGTGACCATTGACGAAGCTTGAAATGGTCAAGAGGCTTTAGTTCTTGAGTCAATTGCACCTTGTAAGCGCGTAAATGCAAGTCTTTATGCATAATGTTCATCAACGACGAGCGTGAGAGGTGCAATTGTTGGGCACGGCGACGAGTTGAGGTGGACGGCTCTTCAGCCACATTATCGCGAACAGCAGCAATATTTTCTGCAGTACGAGGTGTGCGAGCATGCACTGGTGTTTTCACATCTCCTACAGACCCGGTTTGCACTTTGCAAATTGAGAAATGTCAAATGAAATGCAGAAAAAAACTTGACGTTTAGGTGTGGTTCACATTCAACATCGGCCCTTAAAATTTAACCACCCTTTATAAGCATGCATTTGTTACCAGCCTTCAATGAGCTAACTTTTGGAGCATGTCACTGCGTGATCTCTTCCATTAAGTGAACTATTTGCCTCTGTAAATGAAGGAAATGTTTTGAGGAGGAGTTACATCGTCAAAAGGAAGCATTTTTCTATATTGGGTATGTGGTTGGTGCAATATTACACTGGAATGGGCTGTGACAGCAAGAAGATGTGTGGTTTCCTTGAGTTGGATAATTTCGTCGTATATTTGATTTATTTTTGGAGAAGGTAGTCCTTTCTTCTCCTTCTCTTCGCCTTATCAGTTTATGCAAAAGTAATTTGCGATAAAGCCAAGAGTATTTGCTTATTTTTGGATGACACTTATTATTGTGCCTATCAAGAGAGACCAAACTGAACATTTCTGATGCAGCTGACACGTATTTGAGTTGGACGACCTGACCTCCAAAAAGCGATTGCGCCAATATGTCAGGAGATTTGACGTATAAGGTACGAACTTTTAAGAAGCTTTTTACCAGGAAACTGCATATTTTATTCTAATTAATCCAGACAAGTGGCTTTGTTTTTGAAAATCGTGGAGTATCCTCTTTAACTGTTGGGTTTCCAGCTTATTGCACTGTACATAGAGATGTTGTTCAGTTGTTTGGATAATCATTCTTATAAGCAGTTTATTGATTAATATACAATCGCAACTTCCATCTTCAACTCTGCTGATAGTTTGTAGTTGCTAAAACTCTGTCAATGTGAAGAAAGGCTGTACCTTGGAGTACAAAGCTATTTCTGTTGATTTGCAACTACCCATGCTCTTCAGAAGGTCACATCAAGAATGCCTTTGACAACACCGAACAGATGTATCCAATACAGACAATACTACATGTAAATGGATAAAAGGTATACTAGAAGACAGAAAATTACTCATAAAAACCACAACAGACAGCCATATACTCAGCATCACTGCTGCGAAAGGATGCCCTCAAGGAGGAGTTCTCTCCCCTTTACTATGATCCATCGTAGTCAATGAATTGCTGACAATACTCGACAACGATGGCTTTTATGTCCAAGAGTACGCAGATGGCATTGCTATCCTAATCAGAGGTAAATTCGAAGAAACAATCTCGGATCGCCTCCAGAGGGCAATGAACCTAATTGCGGCTGGTACGGGAAAGTTGGCTTAAATGTCAACCACAAGAAAAGTACCATAATTGCTTTCACTAAGAGATGAGAGCTCGATAGGCTCAGAAAACTCACATTCCTTGGGGTAACCCTGGATGAAAAACTCACATGGAATTCTCATCTAAATAAAGCCATAGACAAAGCCAGGAACTCCCTGTGGAGAAGTCTTCTTGGCAAGAACTGGGGACTAAATTCAAAAATGACTCTATGGATGTATACAGCCATAGCGAGACCTATTGTCACATACGCAGCATCCGTTTGGTGGCAAAAAATCAAACAAAGGTCCACATAAGACAGGCTCAATAAATTACAAAGACTAGCTTATGTGGTGCTACAGGAGCAATGAAAACTACTTCCATGGCAGCGCTAGAAGTCATCCTAAATCTACCACCACTTCATCTTTATATCATGAAAGAAGCTATGGTTAATGCCTATATGCTCATCACAGAGGCTGAAAATAATACAAGACCTTGTACAAGAAATAAAAAAAAATGAACTACTTGAAATAAGTTTGTTATACCGTCAAATGTCTTCCGAAATTCAATTTCAGCCACAACTTCAAGGTTACGTTTCTAGACAAAAGCACCTGGGAGCAGAGTAAACCTACATTTACTAGAGACTCTCATGTATGTGATACATTGATGGGTCCAAAACAGATGAAGGAGTCGGTGCTGGAGTATATTGACTGAGCACGAATACTCTCCTATACGTAAGTATGGATAAAAATAGCTCAGTATTTCAAGCCGAAATACATCCAATAGATCTGTGTATCCGGAAGAACATAAACAGATCTATAAAGAACAAGAACATTTATATTCTCTCAGATAGCAAAGCCGCGTTGCTTGCAATTAAGGCATATGAAATTACCTCAAAGGTATAGGTAGTATGGGATTGCCTTTAACTGCTCATAATATTGACTAGCACAAACAGAGTGCATCTCATTTGGGTACCTAGCCACAGGGGTTATAAAGGTAATGAAAAAGCGGATGAACCAGCTAGAAAAGGATCCGCATGAAACTTCATGATGCCAAAACCATTCTGCGGAATAGCTAATAGCACTGCAAAAAGCAGTATTAAAAACTTGCTCAAAGAAAAAACGCGTCACTACTGGATGGAAACTGAAGGTAACAGATACTCGTAGGCCAACAAATTCTTGCCAAATGCTTCCCACTTAAGAACGAAACAACTGAGTAAGAGTCAGATTCGCTTGGAGGTTTCTTCACGGGACACTGCGGAGTTAGAAAACACCTCATGGACATGGGAATAGCATAAGACGACGTACGAGTACGTATATGCAGAATGTACAACGAAGACGAAGAATCAGCAGAACACTTACTTTGTTACTGTGACTGTCTTATCAAAACACGTCATCGTTTCCTAGGTAACTTCTACATCAAAGCAGAAGAAATATCTGCCAGCCGGATTTATCATTAAATCCGGCATCATATGGACGAGCTTTAATTAGAGGATATCACAATAGGCCCACCTGTGGTCGAGTGATAAGGGACTCGTTCTTCAATCTAATATAATCTATTAGACTCATTACAATATTGCAGATAAGTTAGTATCCATTCATAGATGCATGGATTTTTTGATTGAAAAAGGTTCTTCAAACAGCTCTAAGATTTGTGTTAGATATGTAGATAGATTTGAGGATGCTTTTATTAGCTTAGCTTGGTCGAAAATCGTCTATAGCACTTCCAAAGTGCCTTTATCTCCATGTACTATTCCTACTGTCTCATAAATTATTAATCGAAATAACTGCCTTGAACCTCACGTTATCTGTTACAGCTTGGTCGTTAGTAATTTCGAATTTTGTTGCAATCATCTAGGTATTAGGTAGTTGTAGGAATTTGCGACCTCTCCCGACATACATGTCTTCAGGCATGTGTACTCTAATCCCTATGTGTACTATGAATTCTACGAGCTTCTTAATAAAACCACTTTTTAGTTAACATATTAAGCTGATGTTATAGAATCTGTCTGTGACAGTTGATCACTTAATTGCTTTAAATCACCACAAATTTGACCTTTGGTATCAGCCACTATTTCTCTTTTTCATCTTTTCTGATCATGTATTGCAGATCTAATGGATCGCACTTATAACTGCCTTATGTGTGAGGGAATTCTCAGGTACTTGGGCAGCTCCGGGCGTGCACAAGGTGAGTAAATTCCACATACATATCAGTAAATTTTAGTCTATGGACGTCCTTTCCGTTTTTATTGTTAAGGAGAAGTATCTGTTGGTTAAGTCCGATGCGAAGTGTACCTAAATGAGCAATCATTCATATTGATGTGCAAGTGATACCTACCTACCTGTCCTGTGAGAAATTTAACAGATGGTTTACTTTAAAATTTAAAGCTTACTTTATGGCATTTCTTCTGCCATTGGTAGATGGCCTTTTCTTCACTTGTTGCCCCCATGTGATGAACATTTTTAAATTCCCTTAAAAAGGTATGTTTGTACAATATATATATATTTTTTTTAAATACCCACTCATCCACAACGAACGATGGTTATGTGTGTATACGAACGTCTTTCATGTGTTGACAAACCAAGTGTACCTAGATGCTTCACAGTTCACTGCTAACCTAAATTCTTTACACATGACGTGGCGTTCCATTACCTTGTGTAAAATGCGTTGGTGATGTTGGTGGCCGGGAAAAAGGAGTGAACTCGAGCGACAAAAATAATAATGTGACGCGAGATGAAGGATGTGTAGCCAGGTAGCCATAGCATTTCAGGGTGGTATAGGTGGCTAACTGAATGTTTTTGCTCTCATACAGGAAGCGCGCAACATAAACGTGACTAAAAAACACCCATCACATGCATGCATGGATTCTGGTAAACACACTCAGAATACATTTCCATAAAAATAGATTTTTTTTTTCCCCACCCGGTTCGCGTATTTTTTTTTTTTCCTGCACTCATGTTGTCCTTGTATTCTTTGCAGAATTGCGGAGGTTTCTTTCCATTGAAACGCTTAGGTGAATGTACCGGCGATGTTGTATAAGGGTGTCACTAGGATATGTATCTGAATCTGAATATCACTGACTTTCACTAACAGAAACGAATCATCTTCACATTCTCCGCGCCCCCATTGCACACAAAATTTGTTACTCACTGACTTTGTAGCGGTGGCGGAGGTAGAGTACGATAAGAATGCTGTATGTGTTGGCATTTTACGAGATTGAAATTTCCCTAAAAGTGGTCGTTAAACTAAATTACCGAAAACTTTAAATATGCAATGGGAATTTTACACCCATATCCTGGCGAACACTACTCTTGTTATTGCTCCTATTCCTTGAGCTGCAGTTATTAAAGTGAAAGTTGAAATTTCAGAGGAATCACGGAAGCTCCCCCTGAGTGAAGTAGCGAAGGGTGATTTGTTTTCCATGCGAAAGTGAATGCCATTTTTATAGCTGAATATTCTCAATATACTTGTCTAGATACATATCTATCTATCGTTGGTACAGCATTTTCAATCGCTTATCGCAATTTACACAAATTTGGAGATTGTTCATGTGTGAGAAATTTGTTTTTCCCGTGCGCACGGGAAATTGACATTGATTTTGACTGAAAATCGATTTTATGGAGATTGAAAGATAGCGGAATGGAATCTATTAAAAAAAAAAAAACTCAATAGATGAGGGTGACGAGAGATGACAAAAGAATACGTAGGTAGAGAACGTGACAGGAATACAAAAGATCTCGTCGAGTGTTTTCGGCTATATTTGTAGTCAATCCTTCATTTGGAAGATGGCTTTGTTGAAATTGGTTTCTTTATAAGCCTTAAAAAAAAGAAGATTTCTATGAAACACAAATGCGATTACGAAGGCATTGCCTTTTCGAATGAACTGACCTATGTTTTGATTAAGTTAGTCTACGTATCTGTGTATATCTCCTGTTTCGAAGGTAGACGGTAGACAGTGTCGAATAAACATAATAATACGAGCACCTACCCCAAAGTGTTTTAGATTGTAGAATCTTTCATGGCATCAATTTTAAGCATAACCCTAAAATTTGATTACCGCTTTTCGTCGGTTTACTTTAAAAAGTTTTGAATGAATTCGTTTGTTAATCTTTGGGAGGGTTTAGAGTAATGCCATTCGATATATCAAAAATCTGTTTCACTGTCGATTCCACTCTAACTCTTTTCAACAAACTTACTTAGGACACTTAATCCTGCAACTGCGAGTTAATTTCATTCAAATATGTAAATGTGCCCCAAGGTTTATTATGAACATGCAGCTGTAACATCAAAACCAAATCAATATAATTTTGAGTCGACTTAGAATCAAACAAAGTGATCGAGGAGATACCACTGGTTCGTCTTTCGGAACAAGTTATAAAAAAAGGAGAAAACAATATATACAGTGTGAGCCATTAAACATTGAATAACTTTGACATTTATTAACCGATTGACTTGAGTAGACATGTTTTTGAAAAGTCAATTTAGTAAAATTTTAACCATGAATTGCTTCACACCGAAATAGTGACGCTGTACATTGAAAATAGTCGTTCAGTTGTGTTACTCAACGTGCATATCGTCGAAAATATCGTGGTCAACAAGCACCGTCTGACAACACTATTCGTTGTTTGGTGTCGAATTTTGTTGAGCACGGGATAGTGGGCGATCGTCGACATGCCGTTCATCAACGCCCAAGACGTTCCAATGAACTGGATGAAGCGGTAAGAGAGAATGTTGCCGAGAATCCATATGTGTCATATCGTCACCGCGCTCAGCACTTTGGCGTCAGTAGAACCACCTTGCGGCGCATTTTGAAGGATGATTAGTGCAATTGACTCAAAGAATATTGTCGGCAGACCGTCCACGTCGCTTAAAATACGGCCAATCAGTCGCTCGAATGGTTGACACTGAATCTGATTTTTGGAAGCAAATTTTGATGACTAACGAGGCCCATTTCGCACTCTCTGGGCGCCGTTAACAAGCAAAATTGCCACATTTGGGGAACGGAGAATCCACATGAGATCCATGAAACACCATTGCATGACCAGAAAGTGACTGTTTGGGCCGGCGTTTGCGCCAAAACCATCATTGGGCCATTTTTCTTCAGAGAAGGCGAAACAGTCGATGAGAGATATCGGTGGATGTTGGCTCATTATGTCTGCCCACAAATGTGTGAAAAAGGTCTGGACAGTTACTGAAAATCAAACAATGCAGTTTCTGCAACGAAAATTCTCTGGACATGTACTGTCAAAAAATTGATACATTGACTGGTCACCCAGATCTCGAGAATTGATCCTTCCGGACTTCATTTTGTGGGGTTATTTGAAAAGCAAAGTGTACGCCAGCAAGCCTCAGACCACTGACGAGCTCAAGGCAAACATTCGTGCCGAAATCATCGCTATACCGCCCAAGATGCTCGCAAAAGTGATGGAAAACGCAGCAAAAAGGGCACATTTTGCTTTGGTCAATAGAGGCGACCACTTGATTGATGTTGTATTCAAAAACTAGTCCAAATAAATTGTAAAGGACCAAATTAAATAAAAATACCTCATATATGGAAATCGGTTGATTTTTTTTTAAATTATTCAATATTCACATTCCGACATAAAAGATGGTGCACCCTGTAGATACACAAGAAAAAAGTTTTTTCTCCGACTTTTATATTGGAGCCACCTTGAAGCTTTTTCACAAAATAACATCGCCAAAGTAGGTACTACTTCTTGTTTCTACAATTCCTGTAGTACAAGAAATGGTCTAACTTATTGGTGCGCTTACAATGAGACAGTGTTCCTGATGTCCTTGTTAATGATATCAGGCTGTTTGAGCGATTTCGATCCTGCAGAGGCTAAATCTTTCCTCTACTATATCATATCCCGTTTGTTGATTGCATCCAATTGGAACAATAACCTATTAATGACTAGAAATAGCAAGTTTTCGTTTTCCGAGATTAGTGCCATATTATACCATGCCTGTCAAATTTATAAGTCACGCAGTTTACTCAATCCAGTGCGACCATTGATGTTTTCAGAGACTGACATGCTTCTTTCAAAGGCCACCAAATGTTCATGCCATGTGCAAAGGGTGTTTTTTTTTAGAGGCTTATTTTTCGAATTGGCAACACTTTTTCCAGCGACAGCCAATTTGACAGCTGACAACTGACAGCTGGTTTGTGCTCAGTTTGGGTTGCCATTTCACCATGAATAGACTTACGCCAGTAAAATGCTTGCAAATTGTGCAAATTTATTTCGAAAATTGTGGTGCATATCACGAAAAAGCTGTTGCTGCTGTGGAGCGTAGTATTGAGGACGACCCGAACGAGTCGATTCGCCATCGTGCATAGCAATTGAAGCTGTATCTATCCATTTTATGGAAGATTTTGCGGATAGATCTTGGTTTACGAGCTTGCAAGACCCAGCTCGTGTAAAAATTGAAGCATCGTGTGCGTCGTACGTTCGATGATTGTGCCGAAAACGAGATTGCTCTTAATCCTTATTTTCGTCAGACAAATTTTTTCACTGATGACGGTCTTGAAGTGAAGAAAATCCATTAGCCATTATTGAGACGCCGTTATATCCACAAAAAGTTACTGTTTGGTGTGCTTTATGGGCTTGTGATCTCATTGGTCCATATTTCTTTAAAAGTGATACCGGCCACAAAGAACGCTCCAGATCCATGATTACTAAATTTTTCTTTCCCCAAATGAATGGCATTAATGTGGAAAAGCTGTAATTTGAACAAGACGGCACAGTATGCCACACAACGCGCTCCACAATCCATTTATTGAAAGAAACATTCGATGAGCACATAATTTCTCGTAATGGACCTGTAAATTGGAGGCCAAGATCGTATGATTTAACACCTTTGAATTATTTTCTGTAGAGATATGTGAAGTCGCTAGTCTACGCCGATAAACCAGAGACGATGGACGGCTTGGAAGTGAAAATTAGACTTCTAGATTACGCTTTATTCCAGCCAGCTGCGGCGCCAATATGCCTGAAATCATATTTTTATTTCATTTTAAAGTTCTATAACTCGTACCTCTAAAAAGAATATTTAAACACGTGTGGATCCATTTAATGCCAATACTTTTATGCTTTGATATGAACCGTAGTTCTCTGAAGATCTCTTTTTTTCAATCTGTAATTATTTAATGCATTGCGAATAAATTTGAATTTCATATGTTGATAGTAACATTTCACATGTGTGCATATTTTCTTTTTTTGTATTTTGCAGGACCTGAAGGATGTAATTTATTCATCTACCACCTACCGCAAGAGTTCACCGACACAGACTTGGCTTCGACTTTTCTACCCTTTGGCAATGTGATTTCCGCTAAAGTCTTCATCGATAAACAAACAAATCTATCGAAATGCTTTGGATTTGTTTCATTTGACAATGCCGAATCAGCCCAGGTGGCAATCAAGGCGATGCATGGCTTTCAAGTTGGAACAAAACGCCTGAAGGTCCAATTGAAAAAGCCAAAGGATGCCTCGAAGCCATACTAGGTAGGTTTATTGCCGACACACCAACCCCATGGGCGGAAAACAACATCCCAGCTTATGTTTTAATTGTTTTTTTTTTTCGCTTCTATCTTTTTCTTCACTCAGTAGTTTTACTTACTATATAACTTTGTTGTGGATTTTTGTGTTTTCTTAATTTGCTTAATTTTTTTTTTTTATTTTATTTACTTATTATTACTATTATTTTTCTGCTAGTATGACGCAGTTTGAAGTTTTTTTTTTTTGTTAACGTTACTAGATTTGCTTATATTTAAAATGAAAAAAAAAAAAGAAGCATTTGCTCGCGTTAATGTTAAATGTTACAAATATTTTTGAACGTTAATTTATCTCTATGCATATAACCATGGATACATTACATGTATCGAACGAATTTAAGCAGCAATAATAGAAATAACAGGTTATTTCTAAATGCGATTCGTTTTTTTTTTTTTTTTTGTTTCATGTATCTCTGTATCGAATTTTGAGACAAACTGTTGCAGATTCTAGGTATTAAGTTAAAAAAAAAAAAAAAAAATCTTGAATTTTCATGAAGTTTTACATTTAATTAACTGAGAGTCATATGTACATGTTTCACCTTTAGATCGAACAATGAATTTTTACCGAAACTGAATTTTAAATAATGAACAATGACACATGATTATGTTTTTTTTTTTTTATATTGAATATTATTTTTCTTTTGTTAAATATATCGACGTGTTTAAAATATTTATACGCTTATATGCTTGTATATACATGTTTGTTCGTCGATTTATACAAAATAACAAAACTGAAGGCAGCTTTGAAAGCTAAATATTAAATAAAAAATAAATTTAATACACAGATTGTATAAGTTTTTCGTTTTGCGTTATATAATTTTATATAATTTATTTGCTTTATTTTCTTTTCCTTTTTTTTTGTGAATTTTGTTATAATATTCTTTTTTTTTAAAAAAAAAAAAAAAGCTTAGTTTTGAACAGAAAAAAATATGATGATGAACTACTACTGTTTTATATATTATTCTTTAATTTTTTTTTCTGGTAGTGAATTAATAAAGCTTTTGTTTCTCTTGTTTGTATTTGTGTTTTCTTTATGAAATTTTTACCATAAATATTTAAGCGCTTTATTTACTAATAGATATTTCCTTTTCATTTTTATTTTTTAAATACATTTTTGCAGTTTATAAGTAGAAAATATTTTTTTTTTTTTTCTTGTTGAAGATGGTGAAAATCTTGAAAGACACTAAATAGTGTGGGATTGTAATAACACTTAAAACACCTTCGATCATGACCACCCTAAGGAAGATCGAAAAATGATTTTTATTTATATATATAATCGCTTTAGATGACAGTTAAATCATAAGCTCGGGTGGCTTAGTTCTCTGCAAACGATATTGTGTACATCTAGGACGACTTCTCATGATTGATGTGTATCTGCAATATTTGTTTGTGTTGTATAGCATTCTTTTTAATGAAATTTTTTTTATATAATTTACACGTCTTAAAGGGGATATGAATACCCTTATACTAATTTTTAGAACACGTGCGTTTTTGTAGAAAGGGGAAGAGACAGAGAGAAAGACAAAGTGGTGTAGTTTGAAACTCAGGTGGTATTAAGTTTCTGTAAACTCCAAGGGTGGCTGTCCAGATAACTGGGGAGTATTTTGTTTGTTTTCGTTATTATTATCGTTGCTTATGATTCACAGTATTTTTTTCTGTCCTCCTGATGTCATCATCACGATCAATTTGCATTTTAGCCATATGACCACCCTACTGCCAGTGTTATGCCTTCACAGTAGAGTTGAGTTAGGTTTCGCAAGTGATCGACTTATTTATTTATTTCGCATGAAATTAGATGATTCTTGACATCAGGACTCGAACCGTGAATCAACAGCGTGACAAGCGATGATGTTACCACTACACCACGTCCACCCTTTAGTCATCGCGTCGATATATAAGTAACTTTGTAAGTCTTTGTTTCTTATGTACCATGGGGCATTGACTATTCCACGAAGGACTTTAGTTTGAAATGTTTATGTTATTTTAATATTTGTTTTCGTTGTACAACCTCATAATTGAATGCAATATGCCCAGAGTTAGCTCCGAATAGCCAGTATAGCTTTCTATATTTTATATTGACCTAAAACCAAGTTCTCGCTGTTTTTTTTGATGTAAATGCAACTTTATTGCGAAAGAAATGGTTAGAAGTGAATCATTCAAAGTATTGCCCATCTCTAGCTACAACTTTTTCCCATCTTTATGGCAGAGGTCGAATACCGTTACGGTAAAAGTGTTCATCTTTTGAGGCTATCCACGAATCAAGCCATTTTTTGATGTCTTCATATGAGCGGAACTGCTGATCAGCCAGACCATGTGCCATCGAACGGAACAAGTAATAATCGGATGGCGCAATATCTTGGGAATAGGGCGAGCAGGGTGGGACGACTTCCCATTTGGGCGTTTTCAAGTAGGTTTTAACGAGTTTGGCAACGTGAGGCCGAACGTTGTCTTGCTGTAGAATCACTTTTCGTGCCTCTGCTCGTATTATGGCCGTTTTTCGCGCTGTGCTCGGCTCAATCGCATCAATTGAAGTCGATATCGTTCCCCAGTGATGATTTCGTTGGGTTTTTAACAGTTTATAATAAATGACACCGACCTGGTCCCACCACACAGCATAATCTTCGCAGCGTGAATATTCGGCCGAGCCGACGACGTAGAAGCATGACCGGGTAGTCCCCATGACTTCCTTTTCTATGGGTTGCTGTAATGAATCCATTTTTCATCACACGTCACGATGCGATAAAGAAAACCCTTCCTTTTTTGCCGGTGGAGCAGTTGTTCACCGGCGAAAAAACGACGGTCAACGTCCTTTGGCTTCAAATCATAAGGAACCCAAGTTCCTTGTTTTTGAATCATTCCAAACGCATGCAATCGCTTGGAAATGGCTTGACAGGTAACTCCTAATGCAAGCTGTTCTTGAGTTTGGCACAGATCCTCATCGAGCAATGCCTCCAATTCAGCGTCTTCGAAGGATTTCGGCCTTCCTTCACGCGGACGGTCGTCAACATCGAAATCACCGTCTTTGAAGCGACGGAACCAATCACGGCACATTGTTTCACTTAGAGCAGCTTCTCCGTAAACTTTTTGGAGCTCTCGATGTACTTCAGCCGCCGTTTTCTTCGAATTAAAGACGAAAATCAACACTTCCCGGAAAAGACACATTTTCACACAACCAATTTGGCATCTTAGGTCATTCCTAGGTACTTTGCTGTGTTAGCATAGGGAACTATTTGGTTGTTGATAAGAACGGGCAGAGAGCTTATTCTTTTGTTTGTGAAGTGAACGTGGTTAGCCTTTGTCTAATCAAGTTTAATGCGCCATTGTTACGTCCAACCTATTACTTTATTGACTACATTCTGCAGCTTGACAGTAGCATTGTTTGCGCATTTGCTAACTGTAAGTATTGCGGTGTCATCTGCAAATGTGACTACCATGGCGTTATTGTCTAGTGGTATATCTCTTATACAGTGTTGGTCCGAAAATACTACCTTGCAGAACACCGCCATTATTTCCTCCAACTCTTCACGGTACTGTACTCGAAGAAATCTGTCTGCCATATAAGATTTCAATATCTCATAGTATTACTCGTATCTATGTAGGTCCTTATGCAGTTTGAACTCCAAGCCTTTATACTACACCTTATCAAAGGTTTGCGCTACGTCCAGGAGTAACGCAGAGCATACCTGTTTACCTTTTAGTGCTTTCTCTATCACGTCGGTAATACGGTGCACTTTGTCTATTATCGAATGCCTATTCATAAACCCAAATTGATGGTTCTGGAAGAGTTGTAGTTTTTAAAGGAGTAGTATTGCAAAATTTTTTGATAATATGGGAAGTAACGATATTGGCCTACAGGAAGTAACTTCTGTAGATATCAGTATTATGACAACTTCAGCGATCTTCCAGTGATGAGGTAAAGGGTTTTTCAATAGGGACATAACAATTTTGTATTTTAGTACAAACGCACCTTTAAACTTTTTTTATGATCTGTCACTGTCAAAACGTCAGCCAAGGTTTACATTTTTATCATGGTGAAGTTCCCAAACGAGCAACGTTGGAAATTATTAAAAATTACTTCCGAAATTCTGAGTCTGTGGTCGGAACTTTAAGAGCGCTTACTCCAATTTTGGGTCGTAATAATCGTTCCACCAGACAGGCTGTGCGTGCTATAAATTAAATTTAAAAAAATCAAGTCAACAGATTCACTATTGAATGTTCCTGTGCCAGTGAGACAACGCACCGGTCGAAGTACCGAAAATATCGCAGCTGTAAGTGCTTCAGTTCAAAATGAGCCAAATCAGTCGATTCTACGCCATTCACAGGAATTGAGAATCTCTCAGTCCACATTGTTGCGAATTTTTTGTATAGATCTTGGCCTACACCCTTACAAGATCAAATTACTTGTAACTCGAAAACTGAAACCTCTTGATCATTTGAAGCGCCGAAACTTCTCCGATTGGGCTCTGCAATAGTTTGAAGATAATCCTGAATTTCATCGAAAAATCATCTTCAGCGGTACAGCCCATTTTTGGCTTTATGTGTTGGACAGCAACAAACCCACATGTGCTTCAGGAGACTCCATTGCATCCACAAAAAGTGATCGTGTCTTGCGGATTTCATGCCGCGGTTGTGATTGGACCGTATTTTTTCGTCGACGGAAATGATCGCTATCGTGCCATGTTGGAAGATTCTTTTTGGCCAGAGTTGGATGGCCTTGACATCAGTAATATGTGGTTCCAATAAGATGATGCCACAGCTGGTCAAACAATTGATCTATTGAAGGGGAAGCTCGGTAATCGTGTAATCTCGAGAAATGGTCCGGTCGAATTGTCAGCTCGTTCATGCGATTTAACGCCGATGGATTTCGTTTTATGGGGTTACGTTAACTCTCTGGTTTATGCCAAGAAGCCAACAACGTTAGAGGAGCTCAGGAACAAAATCGAACCCGAAATTGCTAACGTTCCGGCCGATATGTGTGGAAGAGTGATGGAAAATTGTCTCCAAAAAATCGATCGCTGCAAACGTGCTCGCGGTGGTCATATCAACGAGATCGAATTCCATACTTAAATTTAACATGTGTACTACACCTGGAATATTTCAGCCCGATATCTCAATTATTCTGTGTTTTATTTAAATACAAAATTGTTATGTTCTTATTAAAAAACCCTTTTACCTGTCTTAGTTTAAAACAGGCAGGTGGGAAAGGTTTAAATATGCATGGCAGGTGTTCTGCAAAAAGATCGGCCTTTTGCCTGGGGTTTCCGACACATTTTCCATCAGGTACTTTCAATGGTCGGTCTTGTATTTACAGCCTTTTTAAATATTTCACGAATAGTCAACGTTTTTATCAGTCGTCAAAACAATTTGAATTCTTTTTCAATTGTTTTATTCGTATACCTGCGGTTAGTTCCCAGAATTACTGGCGATATTGATTTCTTTGGTATTTCAGAGGCAATGGCGGTATTTTTTTTGTTTTGTGATATTATCGCATCAATTAAAAATTAAAGTATTTACGCATAAATTAATAATACAAATTAAAAAAATTTATTAAACAAATAAAATGAAACTATTTTACCTGTAAATATGAATTCCAAACAGCAAAAATCTACGCTCGTCCTTGTACATTTTTTATAAACAAAAAAAAATTGTATTAATTATGTTTAATATTTCATCAGGTACCTAAAGAAAAAAAAAAATCAAATATCAACTACACTCTATCTGAGGTTGAATCATGACACTTTAAAGAACGACTATCAACGAATGGCTTTAACTAAATACACTGCCGACCAATTTTTTTTACACGATTATACGTTTATCTATGTACTCAAATGAACAAAATTCTTTCAAATCCTGTTTGGGTCGATAGTAGGCATTTTTACATCCTAAAACAGGTAAAGGGTTTTTAGAAAAAGGAGCAGAATTAAGGCATAAACTGATGTAGGAAGCAATAAAACAAAACTGCGTAATAAAACGGAAATAATTTGGTTATAGTGCAAAATTGTTTGGGAAAACTTGGTTTGTTTTCTAATTTTAAAAAATAGATTGCTTATTCTTCCGGCGCTAGTTGGTCTTGAAACTTCAACGTTTAAAGTATCGAGTCAAAAAAAAGAAAAACTGAAATTGGAAGAAACAAGGAAAAAAGTGAAGTTGAACGTTTTGACCTAATAACCTTACCTACAGAAGGATATGCACTATATACTGCTATTGCAGATAAGCTTAAAATATCGAAGTCGACAGTGCACAATACCATATGCCGCTTTAAGGAATCATCGACACTTAAGACCCGGAAGAGAAGCGGAAGGCCCAATTCAAAGCGGCTAGATTGGGGGAGAGAGCACCAGGATTAGATATCAACCGACTGGTCGGAAATCTTATGGATGGACGAGACCAAATTTGAAGTTTTCGGACAGAAACAGGAGAGTTTACGTTCGGCGGTCTGCTGAAGAAAAGTTGCTCCCAAGCTGTGTGGTCCCAACATTCAAACATGGCGGTGTTTCAATAATGGTCTGAGGATGTTTCTCGTCTCCCGGTGTTGGAGACCTCATCCGTATCGATGGATTCATGAATAACGAAAAGTATAGGCAAATATTAGAAGAACTCACCTTACCATCGGGTTTTGCGATTAATAATCCCTGGATTCAAAATTAATGCAAGATAATGATCCGAAACATATGTACTTCCAAGCTTTGCCGAGAATACGCAGACCAAAAAGGAGCACTGAAAAATATGAAATGGCCTGCCCAATCACCCTTACCTCAACCCAATAGAGCTGCTTCGGGACGAACTTGACAGAGAGGTTCGAAGACAGTGTCCAACATCGAAAGACAAGCTTTGGGAGATCCTTCAAGTAGTCTGGATAGAATGCCTAAATTAACTGACGGTCAAAGTGGTACAAGTAAGAGGTGGTAACTCTACTTTGTTACCCAAGTCTTTTTATTTGTTAGGTTCAATTAATTCAATTGATGAAGCTATTTACAATAAATTTTGATTATTAAAGTTAAAAAATTCAAAAAGTTTTATATCAATTTATTTGACAGAATGTATTGTCCGGAAACTTATGGACGGCAGTGTTCATATGCACACACGAGTATATTGATAATTAAATCATATTTCATGTCAAATTATTGACCCCGGCATTAATAATCCTTGGCACACTTCACATAACATTCACAGATTATGATGCGTTTGGGATTTCTCATTTCAGTTAATTAGGTGTTGCGTAATAATTCGCATCGACAGCTGGTTTCAAGCGTTTCGTACCGATTAATTGTTGCGACGATAGAATATACATTATGCAGACATTCGTCAAGTGCTATTCGGTACTCGCGCTTTTAATGGCCTGTGTTATTATTTCGCATTTGCTTTGGGGTTTGAGTTATTTTATTCAACAAATTCCATAAGAACAACTTATTCGAATTTCTTGAAACTCATCTGATATTATGCATGGTGGGATAGAAAAATATTTTTTTCTTGAGCTACATTAATAATATTTTAATAATATTTTTTGGTTCACAACAGACTATACTCCTAGGAAATTTCATCCCTCTAGGTCTAACAGTTTAAAAAATACAGGCGCACGTACAGACAGACAGACAGACAGACACCATGTTGAATTCACGCCTGAATAAGAAAAAAGCACGCCTGAATAAGAAAAAAAGACAATGTTTTTCAATATTATTTCGAGAGCTTCTAGGTAAAGGTACAATATGTTTTTTTTTGGAACTGCGACCAATTTTAAATTAAAATCATTTAAAAACCAATCACATAAATCTTTGGGTCTTGTTATAAATGTATTATTTATTCAATGCCAACAATGGTGAAAAATAATGACTGTAGCACTAGCGCAAACGCGTGCCCTTTCAATCACATTTTGCATCACATTCTGCAGCACGTCATCCGGAATTGCGTTGCATGCGAGGGTGGATCAATAAGTCCCTGAAAATTAACGCAAATTGTGTCGTCACCTTAAATTTTTTTTTTTTTTTTGTCAAGAATCATCTTTCAAACGAACGCACCCAAATTTTCAGGCAGATCTGTCAAATAGTTTTGTTGTGGCAGCCATTTTATATAGGCGCCTACTAGCATTTTCGTTAAAATGGAAAAAAGTGAATTTCGAGTGCTCATTAAACACTATTTTTTGCGAGAAAAAACTATCACGCAAACCAAACAAATGCTTGACAAATATTATGGGAGCTCTTCACCATCGATTGGAACCATTCACTACTGGTTTACTTAATTTCGGTGCGGTCGTTCAAGCACAAGTGACGCCGAACGTCCTGGTCGCCCAATTGAGGTCACCACACCAGAAATGGTCGACAAAATCCATGGTTTGATAATGGACAATCGGCGAGTGAAAGTACACGAGCTTGAAGAGGCCACAGGCTTATCACATGGCTCAGTGCTTTCGATTTTACATAAATATTTGGACATGAAAAAGCTTTCCGCAAGATGGGTGCCGCATTTGCTCACAATCGACAACAAACGCATTCGTTTGACAACTTCAAAGGTGTGTTTGGCGATGTTCCAGAAAAATTCGGCTGAGTTTTTGCGCCGTTTCGTAACCGTGGAGACGTATATCGTACTTCAATTGTTGAAATGTTATTGATTTGGTAGCGTCCATCCAGTCCTTTAAGCAACCCCAAAGAAAGGAGTCAGGGGCTGTTAAATCGGGTGAACGCGGCGGCCAATTGATATCCCCAAATATTGACATGACCCTGCCTGGAAATGCCTGTTTTACAATTTTCCATTGTTAATCCATATGTTTCGGAGACGAAGCTTAGTAACTTCAAACAAAAAAAAAGTTGTAACATGCGATGCATAATTTTCCACATAGACGTTGGATAAATTCCAATTTGCTGAACACGACGACGAATCAAAGTTTCCGGACTTTCACTCATATTGTCCCTCACTGCATCAATGTTTTGTTGTACGCGCTGTAGGACTTGGACAATTATTCGGTAAATCACTTACAGTGTAAAGGTTCTCGGAATTCTGAATAATTTGTTTAATAGTACTCTTTATACGCACTCCAATTCTACAAAAAAATCACGTAATTTACGCTGTATTGCAATAATTGATGGACCATTTGGGTAAAATGTTTTAATCACTAAAACACACTGTTGTGGCGTCATGTGATAAAATGACATTGGCAGATGAACACTACTGCCAACTTTCACATATTAAAATCATCTCTGTGAGAAATGGCGCCAATTTCAAATCGGCCGCAGTCCCAAAAAATACTCTGTATTTACGAGGTTTCTAGAAAAACATTGCGCTTGCAATACTATACTTATAACACATTATTTGATTTTTTTTATGATGGAAATTTGCTTCCACTTGTGTATAGGCATGTGTTTGTTACATTTGAGGTATTACTCATGTGAAAATAAAGGGTTATTCATTTTGAGGTTGGGAAATTACATCCCTGCCATATGACATCTGTCAAATCCATCTGTCATCCATAGTAAAATGTAATTAGTTCTTGCCACACCATTTTACAATATGGATCGTTTAACCACCACTGAATGCAATAAAATTGTTGCATTTTACTACAAACATAACTGTTCTGTAATATCTATGTATCGCGATGTAAGCATAGATTATGGTAGTCATAATCGCCAAACTGAGCGAACATCTGAAAACATAGTGTAAATTCAGAAACATCAAACATTTGTGCAATGATGTGGCATCATTGCTTATTTGGGATACTGATGCATTGCTAATAGAATATTTCGTCGGCATTTTAGAACGCATTATCTACAGATGGAAGTTTTTCTAATAAAAGTTTTAATTGTTAATAATGATCGCAAAGACGATAGATTTTTATTAAATCGAGTGCGGAGCTTCTTGCATTTCCGAAAGTATTCTTCTCCATAGAAATGATCTTGTTTTTTTCCCTCAAGAAAATTGTTTTTCATACTTCAGCCTTGTAGTTAACAATAGTTCTAACGCATCAAGCTTTTCGACGATGCTCTTTTTATGTTTCCGCATCAGTTTAATCAATCATCAGCAATAATGAACACTTGACGTTGAGAGTGATGCCAATTGTTTGCATTAATGAATACTTATACTAAAATTCTAAAGCACAAAATGAATAACCCTGCAATAGGTGATTGTGAAGACTCGCTGGAGATCAATAGCAACCATACCTCCAAACTCCCCTGGAAATACCCTAGACCTCGAGCTGAAGTAATACGAGTAATAATGCATTTCGAAGAAATAAGGGAATTTTCAAAAAAAAGTATAATGCATGTACTACAGATGCTCGGGATTCATACAAAGGATTCGCCTGAGCATACAAAATTAATGCAAACCTTGGAGACTTATATCCTTTTTCCGATACATCTATGTAGGCTTTGAGAAATCCTTTTCTGTTTACTAATCCGTCGATACTGAGTGAGAGATTCAAGATTCAAATCCCAGAAAACACACAAGAAATATTTTCTCATGGTCCCGCCTCTCGCGACCGTCTGACAAACATTCGAGAGTAAAACTGTCATGAGAAGCTTCTTTCAATGGAAACAAAACTGTAGGTCCCAACTGTAGGTCGTGAGGCCTACTAGAAGCTAGGAATGGTCCCGTATGGGCTGTTACTTATAATCTATCGATTCTCAGCTACTTGTTGCTATCGAATGGGTTATGGAATTACAGTGAAGAATCCATTGTTTTTTTGAATAGATATCCAATTCGTCGGTTGTTTCAAGGTGTATCACTTCTAGACTTCCTCCCAGCAACCACAAATTGTGCATAACAATAATAATACCAAACTTTTTCCAGTAGTACGTACATTTTTTAAATCATTTAAGTTAGCAGATATAGATTTTGCATTAAAAGCTGACTTTTAACAGACCTTAGATAGATTTACCTCATATTGCTATGATGAAGATGGAGGTCTTCTTCTACATACCGTCGAGTTATTATCGCTCCTTAAAAAAGAAATTAAAGATACATACATACATATGCACATATTATAAGAAAAATATTTGTCAGCAAAATTTTAGGGAAATGAGGGAGAAGTTGTTTGTTGACCCTGACCCAGCTTGCTTTTTATTTAGGTGGGGAGGGATAAATCATGGGTTCAAAGCAACCCTTGTTAAATGGTATTTTTCCAGTAAAGAGAAATTAATTATTCAAGTGTCTCTTATTTTTGTCCAATGGATTTAAATTTTCTCTCTTAAAAATGTTTCATCATAGAGAATATTGAATTTTTTAGCGACATTTGTCCTTCAAGACTACGCTGTCAACGAAAAAAAATTGTTTACGTTGACCAGGGTTGTTTTTCTTATGAATCCTTCAATCTTGAGACAAACAATCGAAAATACGTGAAAAAGCAGCCATCTTCAGCAGACATCTTTCATAACGTCAACCATTTCGGATGTATCTAAGAAGAATGGTGTGATTTTTTCACACTCGTCTCGTGAAATGCTAGAGAATTGAAAAGAATACTTAAATGTATAAAGTTGCTGGCAATACCTACATAAGTTTAAACTTTACAAGTCTACTGGAGCCGACGGTGTAATTGCTGAGCTATTTAAAGAACGCTGGGGATGATATGCTGTGAAGCATACATCAAGTCATCTGTAAAATATGGTCGGATGAAAGTTTTCTCGACGAATGGAACCTCAGTATTGTTTGTCCTCAAGAAAAGAGACCCTCCGAACTACGCCAACTACAGATGTATAAGTCTCCTCAACAGGTATTTTATATTATCTGCCATATTATGTGAAAGCCTTTAACCAGAAAAGCCCACCATAGATATTCACAGTGTGATAGATTTTGGAAAAAAAAACCCAGGAGCTCCAAGTCGATACTCACCACCTTTTCGCTATGATAGCGATTGTGTTCACTCTTGGTTCACGGTTCAAGTTCTGATCTCAACAATCATCTATTTATTTCGTCTGAAATAAATAAAAAAGTCGATCAATTGCGAAAGCTTAGTCAACTCTACTGCGAAGGCATAACACTGGCAGTAGGGTGGTAATATGGTTTACATGCAACTTGATCGTGATAATGACATCAGGTGGAGGGAAAAAAATACTGTGAATCATGAGCAACGACTTAATCCACCTAAGTTTCAAACCCACTACACCAATCTTTCTTTCTCTCTCTCTCTCCATTTCTTCAAACGCCCGTGCTCTGAAATAATTGAATGGTATTCATATCCCATTTGGCGCGCGCAAATTATTAAAAAAAAAAATAGCGTCTATAGAGACGAGCTGTGCAGAATGACGGTACAAAATGCACGCTGCTCCTTCAAGGTGTGTAACCAAATCTCCTACACCTCTGGACTAGGACAAGGTGACGCGCTGTCATGTGATTTATTTAACATCATACTTGAAAGGATTGCACAAAACTGTCAAACTAACATTAGAGGTACAATCTTTTAAAAGTCTATACAACTACTCGCGTATGCCGATGACATTGACATAATTGAAAAAAACGCAGCGGGCTGTCAGTGTCAGTTTTAGTGGTTAAAGAGGTTAAAGCAAATTATATTCTGTCATCAAAAAAGGACATTCAACATCGTCGACTTGGACAGAACGTCACAATAGACAGTTGAAATTTTGGGGTAAATTAAGGACTTTGTTTACCTAGGCTCCGCCGCATTTAAACAATAACATCAGCGCAGAGATCAAGCGAAGAATCACTCTTGCTAACCGCTGTTTCTTTGTGGTAAGAAGGTAATTGAATAGCAAAACACTCTCAAGGATAGTTAAGGTGACTTTATATAAGACCCTCAACATCTCAGTCCTACTATAAGGTGCAAAAGCATTTAGTAAGTACATGCATTACAACAAACTATACCGGTTGTACAGTGACATCGACCGAGTGAGAAGGGTTCGAATTCATCGCCTGAAATAGTTAGGACATGTAGAGTGAATGGACGTCAAGGCTATAATTCAGAAACGCTGGAATCTACTTATCTCTGAGGGACGACGCAATATCTCACCTAAGTTGGCTCCGAAGTGAAAAGGGACATCAACAACCTCGTGTGCAAAACTGGAGGCGGCTAACAAAAGATCCAGCTGGCTGAAGTTGCTTATTTGTTGAGGGCCCAGGTCCATCCCAGACTGTAGCGCCATCTGTACGATCGCAGATCGACCATTGAGTGGAAGTGAAACTTCCTTCGTGTTTACAAAAGTCAGCAGTCAAAGAATGAGTCACTGAAATGAAAAGAGAACACAAGTAGATACCTTGTGCATTTGTAGTTACTAAAGGACCTAATTCCATATTGAAGCTAAGTAGGAGAGAGCTAAGTAAGACAATAGGAATTCTATCAAAGCATTGCCTTATGGGAAAGCATGCCAAAATGTTGGGATACTCTGAGGTTATTTGCTTCTCTTCATGTAGAGGGTTATTCATTTTATGCCTTAGGATTCAAAATTTAAATAAAATAAAAAGTATTAAAGATTTCAATGATATTTGCTTACTGTTTTAAACTTTGAACTATGCCATTATGTATGGAATACAACGTCGATTAAATGGTCGCCACGGGAGTTTTTACAAAACTTCGATACTTCTGAGGTAATTTTCGATAATTTTTCTGCACATTTCTGTCTGTATTGCGACCCTATCTTCACGGATGTTAGTTTTTAAGTGGTCCTAAGTTTGGAGATTGTCTGCGTAGACACGATCTTTAGCATGGCTACACAAAAAGAATTCCAACGGGGCCAAATGACACGATCTTGGTGGCCAATTTATGTCGTCAAATCTCGAAATTAAACGGCCGGGGAATTTTTCGTGCAATAGAGCCAAATTTGCCTGTGTTGTGTGGCACGTAGCCCTGCCCTGTTGCAACCACATGTCACTTACATCAGACTGAAAGTAGTTGCTTATCATTGGATCATAGCGATTATTATGACCATAATCTGTCTTTAAATCGCGATACCCAGATATTACGGAATTGTTATTTTTGTACTACGATGCAACAATTTTAATGTATTGAGCGACGGTTAAACGACCTACATTGTAAAATGACAAGGCAAGAACTATTACCACCTGTCACTATGGATGACAGATGGATTTGACAGATGCCTTATACCAGGGATGTGCAATCCAACCTCGAAATTAATAACCCTATATTATGTGTACGAATACCAATAGCTCTTACTAAAATGAAACATTTAGGCAGATTTTTCTACAATAATCTAGAGGGTTGGCTTACGTAGACTAGAGAAAATTTTTCAAGTTCTGCAGACAAATTAAATACTTACTTAGGTCCTTTAACCCCTCGGGGGGCATAGGGCGTCAACCACGCCTGCGCGCCATCTCGTTCGTACTTCTGCAACGCGTTTGAGCTGCCTCCAACTCATTCCTACCTATAGAGCTCGATTCCTCCTCAACTGTTCTGCGCCATGTTTGCCTAGGGCGTCCCGCTATTCTGCCTGCTTGGTGAGCGGATTCCACTGCATGGCGTATTTCGTAATGGAGTTATCTTCGCGTCGTAGGGTGTGTCCAATCCACTGCCACTTTCTCCTTCGTATAGTAATGTTTATAGGTTCTAGGCCCGTTTTCATACAAAGCTGTTCGTTGGAGATCCGGTTCGGCCAAAAAATCCTCAAGATGATTCTTAAAGATTTATTTACGAAGACTTGCAGCCTGCGTGTGTTAATGGTGTCCACCTTCCAGGTACTGCACCCATACAGCAGTACCGATTCTACGTTAGAGCGGAACAGTCGCAGCTTGGTTCTTAAGATGACAACATTACTTTTTCAGATTGTGGATAGCACACCGAACGCAGTTTAGCCTTCCCGATTCTACTGCATACGTCCAGTTGGGTGCCACCGCGGTTAGCCGAGACCACACTTTGTCAACTTTTTCGACTTCCTGTCCGGCAATATTAAGTTGAGCGTTAGTGTTGGAAGTGCTGAGGGCTTTTGTTTTGGCCGTGTTTATTTTGAGCCCCACTTTGTTTCCCTCAGTTTCTAGATTATGGGCCATTAGGTGAAGGTAAATTATCCGATGTGAAAGTAGACAAACATCGTCAGCGTAGTCTAGGTGTTTAAGGTAAGATGTCATAGTCCAACGAATTCCACTGTTTCCTTCCGTCAATGCTGCACGGAGTACATCGCTGATAACCACCATGAACAATAGTGGTGACAGAATGTATCCTTGACGTACTCCACTTTGGATACCAAAATTTTCTGACACCTTACCGTTGTGTAAGACGTGACACTTACCGCCCTCGTATGTAGCCTTGATAATAGCAATAAGTTTTTCCGGTATGACTCTCCTGCACAAGGCCAGCCTAATAGCATCTCGATTTAAGCTGTCGAAAGCCTTCTCGAAGTCGATAAACAACAGATATAGCGGAGACCTGCACTCAACGCATTGTTCGATTATGATCCGTAAGGTGTTTATGTGGTCGATGCAGGAGGATCCAGCGCGAAAGCCTGCCTGTTCGACGTCGAGAGTAGAATCTAAATGCTCTTTAATTCGGTCCAGAATTATTTTTGCTATTATTTTGGCTACAGCTGGAAGAACACATATACCTCTCCAGTTTTCGCCTTCCATCAGGTTTCAAGAAAATTGAAATGCTACAAGAAAATTGTGAGGTCCGCACTTTAATTTGTAGGTATAGCTAGTTCGGCAGAATTCGCGGTAGAACACTTCGCAGCCCTGTACAACGATTAAGTAATGGAAAATAAATTTGTCTTCTTCAAAACACTTACTTCAGAGCCAAAATAATTAGAATAGCAAACATCTGCACCCATACTCCTGACAAACTAATTTGCACCCTCTGGGTGAGCGGGTAGGTGAGTGAACATTTATTAACTAGCATGTGTTCAGTTTTACTCCAGTAAGTTCTTCAGTGGCTTCGTGTGTATGAATATATTTTAATGACACCGATTTAACTACAATTATGTTGAATTTTATATATAATCACTTAACCCCAATAGAATTTCCATTTTCAATATCTTTGTTGGACATGGTGGATTTTTAATAACCCTTTTGTTGGATTAAACCTCAACCATGCTGTGATTAATTATCGTGCCAGTAATTAAGGGTTAATAAACCCAGTACGGTAACAGAACAAAAGATTAAGTATCCATTCTTGTTGAACATACTCTTCACAATGGCTGCCATTAATTAATTCCACAACCCAGTTTGCATATAATTAGTGAGCGCGCTGCAAAGGTAGTCAGGTGTTGGTAGATGAGTTTTTCATAAATTGGATCCTTCTCAGGTTATTTCCCAAATGTTATCCCTTTTGCAAGCACGCAACACTCACCCTTCGCATGCTCTCTGTGGACTTTCTGTGAAATATTTTCCTCCAATTGGAATTAAACCACGCGCAACAAGCAATTATGAGCATCGGAATGATTCTCGAAAATTCAATTTTGAATACTTGCGTACCGTAATTTTTTTTTTTTTTTTTTGTTCCCCCCAGGTTTTCACCGGTTTCGAAACTTACCTTTTGTGGGAGAGTCGGGGTAAAACTGTAATCTAATAAATTGCTGAGGGTGTAAAATTCACACAATACAAACGCAACACAACGCAACGGGTAGCATTAATCAATTGTAAGACACCTACTCGAAGTTTTGAAAATTTAATTACTCGACTCGGCCTCTGGCATTTCTGACATTTCTCATTGCGGTGGGGTTGCCCCAAATTCTCTGGTTCTGGCTCTAATAAATTTCACGTCTAATGAAATATCCGGTGTAACATCAGCCAGCGGTGAGCAAAATGAAAAGATTAGGGACTCTGGTTGCGCGGGTCGGCGGTTGGGGAGGGTAGTTTTGCTATATTTTTATTTTTTATTTTTTTTTTTTGTTTTGTTTTTTCATCCCTCTTCCACGAAGATGGTGTAAGAGTTTTATTAATTCTAATTTATTTTCCAACTGTCTACGGAAGAATGGAAAAAAATGAGCGGATTGTTTGATAAGATTGACGCTAAGGGTAGAAGGAAATGAGGCACCACTTTTTTTGATTCATTTTTAAACGCGGGTTGTATTTAAATTTGTTTCATATTTATTTTTACGCAATTTAAGTTGACAGGTTAAAAAAAAATAAAAAATCGTAGATAAATGGAGGATGATTGGAAAAGTAATTACGAGGCGGAAATTGAATGGGGTATCTCATCAATCTGTATTATTTGCATCAAACCCACAGTAAAGAGATGAGGAAGGCGATGTTTAATTAATATTTATGGCTATGAGGGGATTACTTTTTTTTTCGGAGCAGCACTGTCAAAGTATTTAAAACTTTTGCATGGGTTTGCGTTACCTACAGTTAGAGATTTTTCGTAGTTCATTAGTCGCCTTTTCTAGAACCAAGAGAGAGTATTTCAATGGCGTCACATTGTTACTAGTAATTAGACATGTATTCCTAGAGGAGTGATGTGAACAACCGAGTAAAAACGTAGTTCATTTAATTGTGAAGGGTAGCGAAGAAAGCATGACCACTTGTTCCGTAAAGATGCGAAGCTAGGTGGTGTTACTTCTCACCCGAAGTAAGCTTCATGCATCCGTTTCCTAATAAATAAGGAAACTGATTCCTTAGATCTTTTAGTTTAAATCAGATTTCAATAAAACCAAAACCGATAAAGCTTGCTTGCATACTTCTTTGGCATATACTGGAAGTCCCAGGAAATTTTAGCAATTTCCTCCAACTACCTGATCATCCAACACCAATAAATTGTTCACGATCCTACGAATGTCTAAACGGAGATATAATTGCTATAAAAGAAATTTTCAATCGCAAAATTGCCCTACAGAAATGGCATAAAACTGTAGGTCCCTACCGCTTCCATTCCTGTGCCGCATAGCTGCGAGAAGCTAGGCCAAGCCCTGGTATGAACTGTCATCGTCAAAATATTTGTTTAAGGATGATTTCGACGTCATTGAGGGTAGTCGTTCTCTGAGCATTGGAAGGTAATGGACATGTTCCCGTAGTTAGCTACTACTTATGAACCCCCTGTCCACACGAAAATATGTACGTATCCCTTAGCATGGTATGAGAATTTCTTCTCCTAATCGTCGCATTTCCTGGATGACGGTTATATCATATTTTCACGCAATTAATGAGAACGTCGGACATCTGTTCCATTCGTAAAAGTAGGGACAAATCCAAAACCGACCGGGATTGTACCGGTTAATCCGGACCGAATGGTCAGCATAGGTTTGAAGCCGCTTTAAAATACTGCATGTTTATCTGAGGAACTTTCACAAAAAGAGTCTCAGATAGGTCTGACAAATGTGGGGTGCTCAAGGACAGCGCAATGACAACTAAGCTCTTTAAGTGGAACCTGTAGTGTGCTGTCGCCACAAGTAAATGGCAAAGTGGGACTCAGTTTCCCTAAGTCTTCATCCACATCCAGTGAGTCTAACTCCGAGTCATTCATTTTTGGATTATCACCTATTAGTGCACAGAATTGCCTACTTTTGAGTTTATATCCCCACCCTTTATTTTATTTGTTTTCTTAGCTAGTTTGTCATCTAGTTGTAGGAGTTTCATTCGAAGACCCTTTTGCACGGGAGACTCAGCCAAAATCTTAGCTGAGAAAGAATCAACATCCTACTCAAGCCGCGATAAGGTGGATAATCGTCGAATTGAAAGTCCTTTAATACACAAATTCCTAAGCCACTCAGCAAAAAAAAGACAACCCAATGCTTACTAATATACATCATACAGACTGGGTGAGCTTTAAATTAAGGCTACCATTACGATGTAATAAAAACAAATGGTTGCAGAGCTTGAAAATTTTTATTAAAGATGTACAACACTTAGCATGGGAGCATGAGAGAATACACCATCAATCAGAAAAATGCTTAAAGGAAACAACTGTCCTCTAGAAATTAGGCAACTTCTTGATTAAAATTGGGGACAAAAATAGACTGAACAATCTTTCGCAGCAAATCAAAAGATCTATCAAATTATGAAACAAAATTTAATCAATTAATCTTTACCTAAAAACACTCCCAAATGAAACTAATTCAGAATTTTCTCTCTCGAAAGCCACAAAAAACCTAAAAAGCCCAATTATACATACTCCTCCATTTAGAATGCAGGATAGGGAATGGGCCAGGAGCAACGAACTAAAAGCTGAAAGATTCGCAGAATATCTTGAGATGACACGATATACCTGAACAGGAAGATGAGGAAATTGAACAAACAAGGTCAACCAAAGTCAAAAATTAAATAAAAATATCGATAAATGCAGGAAAAATCTCGATCTCATAGCTGGACATATTCTTAAACAGTTTTCTGAAAAAACAATTTTGAAGCTGAAGAATATCATTAATGCAGCATTCATATTAAAGTACGTGCCACAATTATAATTAAGATCGCATAACCTGGGAATTCATCTCGTGAGGCATCATCTTAAAGCCAATATCCTTACTGCCTATAATGTCAAAACTGTGCTGAAAGACTGCTACTCAAAAGACTAACAACTTTTATAGACCGAAAACAAATTATTCCCAACAATCAATTTCGATTCCGTAAGAAACATTCTATTATACAATTGACCAGGTTCATCCAATTACTAACATCATTGAAAAAGGACTGGAAGAGAAAAAAGTTTGTTCTACAGTCTTCCTGGATGTAGTGCAAATATTCGATAAAGTTTAAGGACTGATCTACAAATTAAAAAAGGCTCTTCCCAGACAATATACAAAAATCCTGGAATCCTAAATTGCAGACAGATACTGTCGTATAAAAGAACAGAATGTGTACTCGTATTAGATAAATTAAAGCAGATGTGACCCAAGGAAGCGTGCTTGGACCAGTACTCTACCTCTTATACAATTACAATATCCCATCACTACAAAATAACAAAATTGCTACAGTTGCAGAAAGCAATATTTATTCATCGGAAAAACTGCATGATGCGATACATACCAATATATAAATGACCAAGTAATTCCATACGCGAACCCAGCTAAATATTTTGGTATTGGTACATTGGACGCAAATCTTCGTTGGAAGGTTCATGTCAAGAAAAGAAGAAAGGAGCTCTACATTCGATATAAAAAGATCTATTGGCTAAGAGGAAGACATTTTCGCCGATCAATTTTTAATAAACTCTTACAATCAAACCCATGTGGACATATGAGATTCATGCCTAGGGATGTACTAAACAGAGCAACATAGACACCATCCAAAAATTCCGAAACAAAGTAGTAAAAAATGTTGTCAATGTACACTGATATGTTCAGAATAAGCACCTTCAGAGAATCTTGGGAATGGAACCGGGAAAACTCCAAAAGACTCACCAAAAACCTTGCAGTGCGGCTTCGACAACATACGAACCCTGGGGCCCTCCAGCTTCTGGACCACACGCACCTAGTGAACAGATTAAGAAGACGAAAACCATTCGAATTAACACAGGACTGAAAAATGTTAAAATGCAATAATGTAAATGCATATGAAGAGTATTTTTTTAAGGAGTTTTTTTTCGATACGGCAACACTCAGACAGTTGATAGATAATCTGACAGCTAACACCATCTTTTATTCAGTATTGTTTGGCAAACCATCACGAAAAGACTTACGTCCGAGCAACGTTTACAAAATGTGGGAATTTATTTCAAAAATCAGTGTTCATTAAAAAATGTAGAGCGCTACGCCAACTTTACGGTCAATATAATCGAGCAACTGAGTCGGCTGTTCGCAAAACAATTGAAATATTTCACACTACATTTATTCTTTTCGACTCCAAGTCATCGACAAGAATGTACAGAGTGCGCACAGATGAAAATATCGACGCTGTTGAGGTATATCCTAATTCATCGATTCGTCATCGTGCACAGGAACTTGGCCTATGTCCATCGACTTTGTGAAAGATTTTGTCCAAGGATCTTTGTTCATCTTTTGCATGAGTTCAGAGGTTGGGCGCTTGAACAGTTGGAAGTCGATTCACTTTTTTTACAGTCAAATTTTGTTCAGTGATGAGACTCACTTTTGTCTCAGTGGCTTTGTTAATAAGCACAATTGTCGGATTTGGAGCGAGGCAAATCCAAAGGTGATCCATCAGCTACCTATGCACCCCGAAAAATGCACTATATGGCACGGTTACATCGCGCAATACTTCTTCAAAAATGAAGAAAGTCAATGGTGCCCAGTACAGAGCCATGATCAAAGATTTTTTGTTTCCAAAAGTACTTGAACATGATCTGCAGAACATTTGCTTTCAACAGGATGGTGCCATACTACCGGCAAAACCATCTAGTAATTGAAGGAAGTGTTCGATGACAACATTATCTACAGAAATGGACCTGTGGCCAAGATCTTGTGATTTGACGCCGCTGTAATATTTTCTGTGGGGGTATTTGAAGTCATTTATTTTATGTGGACAATCCAACCTTGAAAGACAACATCGAGCACACTATTCGTGAGATACGGCCTCAAATGTTCGAAAAAGTGGTTGAAAATTGGAGTTCCAGGATATGGTTCCTGAGACAATCCCGAAATGCCCAAAATCGTTTTTCATCATTAATGCCATAAAATTATTTATCGAATCAAAAAAACGTTGGCTCATTTGCTCAACTTGTGTGTAGCTCTTATAAAAACACCCTTCCTTTAAAGGGTGGTTAAGTTTTAAGGGCCGATGTTGATTTTGAATAAAACACAAATTATTTAGGAAATTACTGTCATTTCTTTTTATTATGATAATATTGGTATGGTTCAATTATGTATGGAGCAAAATATCGGCCAAATGGCCGCCGCGACCTCGGCGGTACACCTCCATCCGATGGTCCAAATTTTCGATGACGCTAAGGCATAATTGAGGTTCTATGCCGTTAATGTGCCGAATTATCTCATCCTTTAGCTCTTGAATTGTTGATGGCTTATCGACGTACACCTTTTCTTTCAAATAACCCCAAAGAAAGAAGTCCAACGGTGTCAAATCACATGATCTTGGCGGCCAATTGACATCGCCACCACGTGAGATAACACGGCCATTGAATTTGTCGCGCAAAAGAGCCATTATTTCGTTAGCTGTGTGGCAAGTGGCACCATCCTGTTGAAACCATATATCGTCCACATCCATATCTTCCAATTCGGGCCATAAAAAGTTCGTTATCATCTCACAGTAACTGCCTGACCGGCCTCATTTTGGAAAAAATACGGCCCGATGATGCCGCCAGCCCATAAACCGCACCAAACAGTCACTCTTTGTGGGTGCATTGGTTTTTCGACAATCACTCTTGGATTATCATTCGCCCAAATGCGGCAATTCTGCTTATTGATGAATCCACTGAGGTGAAAATGTGCCTCATCACTGAAGATGATTTTCTTCGAAAATTGATCATCCACTGTTGCCATTTCTTGCCAACATTGTGACCATTGACGACGCTTGAAATGGTCAAGAGGCTTTAGTTCTTGAGTCAATTGCACCTTGTAAGCGCGTAAATGCAAGTCTTTATGCATAATGTTCATCAACGACGAGCGTGAGAGGTGCAATTGTTGGGCACGACGACGAGTTGAGGTGGACGGCTCTTCAGCCACACTATCGCGAACAGCAGCAATATTTTCTGCAGTATGATCTGTACGAGCATGCACTGGTGTTTTCACATCTCCTACAGACCCGGTTTGCACAAATTTTTGCACGATTTTTCCGATTGTACGCACATTTGGACGATTAAATTGACCGAAAGAATCACGATATGCACGATATGCATTGTGATTTGAACGCCCATTTTCATAATAAGCCTGAATAACTTTAACGCGTTGCTCGATTGTGTATCTTTCCATGGTTCAAATTGAGTTAGTCTGGAATTGAGAAATGTCAAATGAAATGCAGAAAAAAACTTGACGTTTAGGTGTGGTTCACATTCAACATCGGCTCTTAAAATTTAACCACCCTTTATTAAATGCCCAAGGGCGTACTAGTTAGTCTCCGCTCCAACCGAACATAATCTCAAGATATCGATTCCTGGGATGTTGTGATATCTGGCATGGTGCTGAGATAGAACAATTCGAAAAAAAATGTCAACTCTTCTGAACCACACTGTAAAGAAAAATGTTCACAAAAAGGGTCAACTTTACTAAACAAATCCTTCAGAAAATCACGGTCATGATCTAACTAAATGTAAAAAGGAAAAACATGAACAATCATTCCAAAGTCAGGCCAGGTTCATTGTGAATAAAAAGCGAAGTAGAGCAAGGAGAAAAAAAAAAGAAAGAATAACATCGCTGGACATGGACAGATAACTATTCCTACCTCTTGTTCTTCCTCCTATTCCGACTTCTTCATTAAGTTGAAAGTCCATCTATCTGAATCATTGACATAACAAATACATTAAATGAGTGTTTTACTTTTGTCTTCTAAAATGAAACGAATTAAGGTTGTTTTTGCAATTTACTTTTGCAAAAAAAAAGGATAAGCAAAAGTCACCCTTTCCTCGTTAACTCTTTTCAGGTCTTACAAAGTCGAAAGTCTTAAGTTCACTGTCAAAGGATGGAATGTTACTGTGAAGGAGGTGCTTGTGTTTAAAGACAAACAGAGGAATAGTATATTCTTTCTTTCTTTGGTATGCTTTTCCTAAATTTTTCTTTTTTTTTTTCTTTCAACTTCCGAGATGCAATTTGGTGCGCGTGAAGAATCCTTGAGAAAATCGTTTAATCCATTTCAAGTGCCGGGACAGTTTCATCAGATTAATTAAGAAATTTTCATTTCATTTAGTGGGCGAATGATCTAAGAGATGTTATAAGGCGGACATGTTTTTTTGTTTTTTTTTTTTTTTGGTTTTCCTTCCTTTTGTACATTTTTTGTGTCATTGTTATCCTTTTTGTCCTCTCGATGGTGCTGGGAAAAATCTTAGAAAAAATCATTACGAAGAAGATTGTGGATTTAAAAGAAAATCTTTGATGGGGTCACGTTCTTTGTGTATTTATATTTCTAGACAGCTAGAGTGCCAAGAAAGATAGTCGTATCGTCGAAGACGTAGCGAGAATTTTGTTTTAAAAGATTTCCTTTAGATATTCGTAAGATTGTGGTGTTTTCACTTAGATTGTTGGATACCATTTATTTGTTCGAAGTTTGATTTCGGAAAGGATTGTGGGTGAGAATACGAAATGAAGCGTATTCCTTGGTGTCTGGTGAAAGATTAGCCATGGATTGCGATGAGTATTGTCAGAGTGAAACCCAATTCACCGCCTTTTCCATAAAGAACACGTTACGTTACCAGAGCTTCAAATGAACAAAGCATTTAACTCAAAGAAACAATGCATCTTCTTGGTGTTACAGCCAACTCTGGTGTAATACGGCACCATCAGTGTCCATGAAATTGAACTATTTCTTAGGTATAGACATACTTCGCAGTGAAACAGCTCTTCTTTGAGTAGTATGGAGCTTGGCCTCTTCACATACTCGTACTGGACAGCACACAGAGACGAGCAGTTCGATTAATTATAATAATAACCTCGCACTAACATCCAATTTCCAACTATAGGTTCATCGAAAACAGACATTTGCCTATTCTGTGTCAGATGTTCCGAAGACCTCAATGGAATGATACCTAGAAATGAGACATTAGAGAGTTCTACTAGCAAGCAGCTAGTACCCTTCACCTACACGTCCACCGAACATTTTATATCAAAATTTCTTCTGCTTAAGAACAAGTAAGCTTTGGAATTCAATTTTGAAAAATATTCTCAGAAGTTTTTAATCTCCAGCTATTTAAGAACAAAACGTTATAGGTTCGACTTTCGAAATGATTATAAAAAAAAAAACATACAGGAAAGTTACAAACTGTCTGCAACGGATCGCATGATACCCTATTATATCTTCTGTTGCGCAGTTTTAAAAATGAATCCAATTCAAGATATTTTATAAGAAAACTGTTGTTAGATCTTTTTCTTGGTAGAATGTGGGCGTGGCTGTCAAAGGGTCTAACCAAAGTTCACGGATTCTGATGAGATATTTACAATACAGACTTAGCTTTTTTTTTTTTAAGAAAACTCCCCGAAAAAATGGGCGTAGAGCCAAGCTCTAGCCAATATTTTTCAGTTTCTAACAAAAATATTGAGAAAAACCGCATTTTTGAAAAGTGGGAGTCAAAAGGTTTCTGAGAACATAATGGTTTCTTTGAGGGACTTATAGTACTGTCTCTTAGAAACGGGTTGAAGGAAAAGAGATGTCAGAGCGTTTGCCAAAGTTTTCTCAATTTTTTTTTTTTTATGGTAAAAGCTTCGACATATTTACGGTCGCGAGCATTGGATCACCTTCTGTAAGCCTCTCTTCAATAAAGGAACTTCAATGTCGATAAGGTCCTAGAAAATCGAACGATTGATAACCGCCTCGTAGAACTAGCATATCCCGATAGATGTTAGTCCTCAAAATGACAAAGAGCTACTATAGGTACATCCCAACATCTTTTGGTTTTGGGAGACAACACATTCATAATAAGGGTGAAAAGAGACCCAGCGAGTTCAGCCTTGCGACTGGATTCAGAGAGTCCTTGCATTTTTTAATTATTTTGAAGTTGGTTGAAAGGTTGAGCAAGGCTTAAAGCACGGCTTAGCTGTCGCTATACTCACAATATAGTTCACAGCCATTATATCTCAGTCTAAAGAGACAAAAAGATAGGCTTACCTTGCAGGATGAAGGTTGTTTCGATTTTAAGCAGAGTCTTGGTTCTAGGCCTGGTGTGGTACGAGTAAATCCACGACTCTGTTTTTTTTTTAAATCAAGACTTGGTGTATGGCCCTGCCGAAAATCAAACCTAGCATACATTTTGCACGATAAAACTGACTGGACTATTAAGGTACCTAAGTCTCGGCTCGTTGCCGTCCTCCACAAATACCCCAAATCCTTGACTGGTTTTATGATTTTGGAACTATCCATGGAAATTCGGCAACTATTCTTTTCTGGATCAAATTCTGACCAGCGTTCGCCCTGAATACGAGGAAAGTGGATATTCAATTTGCACAGTAGTTAAAGTTCTTGTGCCAGACCGTAAGAGGGATAATTGCTGCGCAAAGTCATCAAAACTGCAGTGCGGATTGTACCAAAAACTAGTGCCGTAAGTAGGACGTGCGAGTTTTCAAAAACACATTTAAAACATTCATTGGAGCAAATAATCCACGAAGTACCTACGATTCTAGGTAAGACAATGATGTCCACTTTCTTTTGCAAACATAAATCCATTGAGGTGAACGAACTCACAAGGCTGGATGTTAGAACTGCTTAGGGGTGTTTACACCAGATACGAAAAAAGTGGTTTTAATGAAACAGTTTCTACATTTTGGTAGGTCTTAAAGCTCAGTACAAAAAACGTTCATAGTCTTTTTGCTTCTAGGCTATTTATTCATTTATTCAACAATATGCTGGCTATGTTTGTTTGTTATTTGAGACATTGCTTTATACCAAGCAAAATGTACTACACTTGAGTAGAATATTCCAGAACTTACATTATAGCTTTTTAACTTTCCTGTAGGGTCGCGAAATATTGGGAATTCAGCGAAAGCTAATCAGGCTATCGGTCTATTGGTTGTAGACGGTGGAACATCCTTTAGATACCTATCTAGAGGTTAACTGTGAATAAGTGTGTGTACTTATAAAATAACAGTGCCGGAGATGCAGCTGATAGTGGTTATATATGGAGAAATTTACGGTGTGCCTCTGCGCAGCATATATCGACTTTAAATAAACATCAAGCCATGATCACATCCGTAGCGTCTGATTAAAAGTAGGACGCAAATAGTGTTAATTTCTCCAAGTTAGGAGCCGGTGAAATTGTGAACTCGCTATCATGCTGGACGAGCACCGCAATTTTAATCTGACAAAATCTATTATTTCCTCTCTAAACTTTAACCCAAGTGATGCAGAATGTTGAAAAAGTAGAATCTACACGCAATTACAATTCTCGCTTTGAAACCAAATAACATCATTTACACAACTTACTGCAATTCATTACAAACATTGAGTGCGCATATTGAGTTTTGAATCATTTCGAACAAACTTTTCAAATATCCCTCTTCCATTGCTTTATACCCATTTTTGTGATGTCATTGTAAGTAGAATTTCAATGAATTTCCAACTCAAACTTGTTCCTTTATATTGCTGTTTTGCTTTTATGTATCATTTCGCTAACTTAGTGTGCTCCTTTGTAACCTACTGTAGTAATCGAGAGAGAAGTCAATAAGAAATTGTATCTATCGAAAAGGACTTTAAAAGTTGCTGTTTTAATTTCATGCTTTTTTTTTTGTTTGATTCTTAGATTCATTTTGGTGTTGTTTTTCAATCGCAGTATCATTTTCCTTTATCAACTTTTATGATATGCATTTTGTAAATAAAAAAAAATTTCTTTTCCTAACCAGCACTATCCATTCAAATCCGATCAAAAACGGATCTACGAACAATTTAAAGACGTTCTATTACTCTGGAAATCATTGAAATGGTGAGTAGCTTTCTTTGTGTTGTATGATTGTTTGACAACGTTGGCGTTTTGCTTTAACATTTTAGAAGAAATGAAGGAAAAATGCAAAGAGTATACAGGGTGAGTTTTTTAAATTAAGACACGAAAAAGTTTTAAGAGCAAAGTCTTAGAAAATGTATAAGGACGTTGAATGTCCTTGCAGGATATGGACCAAACTTACCTTCTTTTAAATAGCAATGAGTACTTTTAACATAGCCAGTCGAAAGATCATAGTTTATGTACAATAGTTGCTTAAACTTAATCCTTATGGAAATATCCAAGAAGAAAAGTGCGTTTCATAAAAAGTTCACCTCTTTTTTCTCGGACACGTATGGCGGTAGAAGAAAAAACATTATGAGCTAAATTGTACGGAGTGTAAGGCCAAGTTTAAGTGTCAAGATGCGAACCAAACTAACATTTATTTGCATGAGAAGGGGTTCTTTTGAAACTGCTTGAAACAGTCATCTTATATGTGCATAATTTGTTTTCAAAACCCAACAGCTTATGAGATATCTAAGAAAAAATATCTTCAAACCCCTTTCCTACTTTCGGGGCCATTTTCCATTATACCTGCCACCCAAATAAAAGAAAATAAAATCGTTTGCACTAAAATAAAAGTAATTAGGAATGGAAAGGATTATTGACAATTTTATAAACAATTAAAGTTCCACCCCATACGAGTGATTTAATAACGTAGATATACGGCTGCTTTACGAGTACCTGCTTTGGTTAATAATTTCATTTGTAATGTAAAAATCCATTATATACAAGAAATCATTTTTAAAAAAAAGATGAAGTTTAAACAACCCTAAAACCATATGCAGTTGTTGAAAAATTGACAGCTGAAAGTATGCTTCAATAACGAAAACGTGCGGCATTCCTAGAAGTATGCATCACTTTTAAAACCCATCGAAAATCTGAACAAAATTATAAGGAATAGGCAAAGAATTTAGAAACACAGCGAAATAACAGCGTAGGAGTTTGCAAGAAAATTCTCCGAAAATAGTGAGAATATCTTTATCCAAATTACAGGTATTTTAAATTTTCTAAAGGAGGTTACAATTTAAATTTGGAGGTACTATTGGTTCTGTCAAAGATAAACAGCTGATATTTGACATCTGTGTATACTAAGAATTGACATTTGTAATTATAGAGCGGTATACGAGAGAACAATGCATTTTAATTGTTAAAGCGCATCTTCGACATGCCAAGATCCAACTGACACAAGAATTGAAGCCAGTACACTATGAAGTGCCTCGTGACTTCGTTGATTGGGTGTTAGACAACCACCAAGTTGATGGTGATTTTTCGAACAAAATCATTTTCAGCGATGAGGCTCACTTTCAACTGAATGACTACATATACAAACAAAATTGTCTCCAATACATAATACATCAACAAAAAGTCACTGTTTGGGGGTGGATTTTGGGCAGGTGATGTTGAACGTTATCGGGACATGATAATAAAATAATTTATGACACCAACTTGATGATATTAATGTGAAAAACATGTGGTTTCAAAAGTCGGTGTGACTTGCCACATAGCGCGAGAAACAATACAAGCGTCATCTCTCATTTCCGTGATCAAAATTGACCACCTAGATCATGCGATACCACGCCCTTTTATTCTTTAGGGTTTTTGTGGGGCGGAAGGTGTATGCTAATTACTATCAAATGACTCCACAGCTAAAGGATGAGATTCGACGCGTAATGGAAAATTGCATTAAAAGGGCAGGAATCTGCAAAGGCGACACAATTTTGCATGCCAATGTGTCAACATTATGTACAGGGTGTCCGGTGGCATATTTATATTTTTAAACGTGAATAAAATAAAAACCTATAAGACGTATTGTTTTATTACTTCATTTTAATATAAAGAAAAAAAATGCGGATTCTATTTTTTTGAAAATGATATCGTCCAAATACCGTCCACTTAGTCGCACACACTATTGGAAGCGGACCACCGTGTCTCGTGCCACGTGCTGCAGCATGTTCGGCTGGATGTCGTGAATTTCACGGCGGATATTTTCCTTCAGCTCCGTGACAGACCGCGGGTTATTAGCGTAGACTTTACTTTTGATGTACCCCCATAGAAAAAAGTTAAGTTTGGAGACCTCGGTGGGGCCACGGGACGTCTCCAAAGCGGCTGATCAGTTTTCGGGGGAAGTGTTCACGCAGCAAATTCATGGAGATTCTAGCGGTATGCGGGTCGCTCCTTGTTGAAACCACATGTGTGACCAATAATCTGTGATCATGTGCCCATAATTTTCGCTCTTCACATTTATCGCTTGTTCTAAGGAATTTTCAAAAAACAAAAGGGCCCGATTATCCTGTTCGTCGATAAGGTACACCAAACACTAACTTTTGGGCAATGTATAGGCCGTTGGTCGCGGATTACGTTTGCGTGGAGCCCAGTAGCGACAGTTTTGCTTATTTACATGCCTATTCAGGTGGAAGTGGGCCTCGTCGATCCAGTATATGTAAGTCACAGCATGAAATCTCTCCAATTTTGTTTCAGAAAAAATTTTGCGTAAATTAAAGTTATTCCCTTAAGTTCTTGCACCGATTGAATCTTAAAAGAGTGTAGTTTAAGTCTTTCTGTAGAATTTCACGAACGACAGTTTTTGAGAGTCCCAAAGCAGGCACTCTTCACTGGCCTGAGATTTTTGGATTTTCACGCAAGCTTAGTTCCACTACTGCGCTCTGGCTGAGGGCTATTCAGAGCTGAAAAGTTTCGCGGGGCCTTTGCACCCACGAACTAATTAAATTTACACTTGACCCATCGCTCAATTATTGAATATTGGAACGTGAATAAATTTGACGGCTCGCACTCATGTAAGAATTGCCACTTAAAAAAAAATGCTTCAATAGCGAACGCACTATGTTCTCTAGCCCATTGCGGCATTGTGACTGATAAACCCGTACTCTCGATGATTCAAATGACGCCAACCTCCTACCGCACCGTTTATAACTTTTTGAGATATTCATATTTTAAAACACAAATCTGCAACCGGCCACCCTGTTACATTGACGTCAAAATATTACCAGTTTATCAAAAACAATGTGTTTATATCAAAATTTAAATTGTATCACCCTTTATACAGTATGACATGGGGTTTGGACGAATCTTTCCTCGAAATCTCGTAATCGCTTGAGTTTTCGAAAAACAGATTAATACAAAAGATAATTGTTTTTTCTTGTTCAAAGTAACGGCAGTTTCAAATGTAAATTTGGTCCATAAAATTTAAAATAAATTACATTCAAGGATTTTCAGTCACCATTAAAATTTTTCTTAAGTGTTTTTTACTCCCGTGTTCAACATTTTCTACAAAAAAATGCAGCAAACTTTTTAAAAACCTTAAACTTTCCGTAACGTTTAAGTCTACAAAAAAATGTGTAGAAGTACAGTAAAAAGCAATTGTTTTTCTATATACTGTAATATGCGAGCTACGGCTCGAGTAGATAAAACGTTATTCTGTGAGATTATTTCTTTATTTTATAGTCTATAGAACAATTCAAGTTCACACTATACTATTCTCCGTAAATTCTTTTCTTACAAGGTCTCTTTCTTCTCAAATCACTTTATCTCATTTCAATTACTTAATTCACAAATCCAAACTAATTACTTCTTCTTGTTAACTCTTAACTTTCAATTTATCACAAAATTACAACATCGCCTATTATCACTTTTCCAATCTCTTCGTGCGGTTCGAAAACCAACTGCCCCTGCCTCGATCGCCATCTGTCCTTATATAGCAGAAGTTTCTGTTAGCCAGAAACTTCTAGCAAATTCTTCGACCACTGGAACGAGAAAATTCGGATGTAATAATCCCAAGATGACAGCTGCAGCCAATAATGTCTTGCGGTTATAATTCTCTCTTAATTCCGCGACGTCGTCTTATACATATTCCTTCTCTTACGTGGACACGAACCTCGAATGTATTCCGAAAAGACACTTTGGAATGTAATTTTGTGTTGCTTACTTTTGGGCGTAGTTATTTGCTACATTATGTTACAATACTTTCGGCGACTTATCCTAAAAGTATGCAATTCCATTAAAAATGTAAGTTTATGCCGTAAGATCATGAAACTATTTTCTATACCTTTGCTTCTATTCAGAAATATTTAGGTGTCTCAATTGAATAAAAACTCACCCTGTGTGTAGGTTAAAGCAAGCAATACTTGAAATTTAAATTCATATTACCAATTTGATGTCCTATCATATTTTCCTTTTCAGAAAACATTCCTATACTATTCCGGAATTATTTTCTCATTCGGTGAGAGAGACTGTAAAATAGTTTTGTAAAAAAGAAATCCATTTTGTAAATATTTTCTAACAGTTTTAAATTTAAAAAAATTAAACAAAAAAAAAAAAAAAAAAAAAACAAGAAAAAGCTGGAAAATCTTTTTAAAAGCGCACTGACAAATCAAGTTTTAACACAAAATAAAAAGAAAATTAAAATTGAAGAGAATGAAATTTTAAGTAAAAGTTAATGTGTGATTAAAAACAAAATTTAATGAAACTGAAACATTGTTTAGTGAAGAATGAAAATGTAAATAAATATAAATTCATGTTGATTTGCTCTAAAATTTGACAAAATTTTTATAAGAATTTTTTTCATTAAATTTTGCGGAATAGGACTGAAGACTAGATATTATTTAAAGGTTTACTAAACTGAAGCCTGACATCTTATCCTGAATTACGTAATAATTATGGCGTCAGAAATGAATGCATTTGTGTTTTTTTTTTTTTTTTTTTTTTTTTTTTTAATATTTGTATGGTTCCAGTGAATGTAAGAATTTTATTGTAGTCTTAAATACATAGACAACAAGTTTTTGTTAAACTTTTCACTTGTTATTCACTCCATTTATGAAATTTGTAATTTGTAATTAACTTTAACTTAATTCCCTCCAGATCCCCAGTATTTGCAAAGACCGTCCTGTACCGGATTTCTTTCAGAAGCGACTTAAAGTCCTTCAGTCTTCTTCTCCTGCCATTATTTTATGTACTTATTTCTTGAATTAAATTCATTGCTTTCTGTTTCTGAATTTTTGTCTACAAAAAATGAAAGTAAAAATTAAAAGCCTCCGAAATGTTTAATGCTTAAGATGCTGTGAGACATCCACTACATATTTAACATTTGCAATTATTTTTCCCATAAAAATCATTAATTGTATATAAATGTGAAATTAATATCATTCTGCATTCTTAGATATAAAATGTTAGAATTAAAAGATGTAAAAAAAATAAAAATTAAATTGGATAATAGATTAAGTAATTTTATACAAAAAGGCTGTGTGTACTGAAATGTATATTTAAAAAAAAAAAAAAAAAAATAAATATATATTATATAGAAAATAATAATTATATTATAAAAGAGAAGAAGAAAAAATTTAAGTAAATGAATTATATATTGATATACAAAAACGATTTCACGAAAGACAAAAATAAACCTTTTTAACAAAACTGATTACACCGAATGTGTTTTAATGTTTCATTTGCAGGAATAGGTTGATGCGGAACAAAAAGGTTGGTAGGTATCAGTGGCGTGGCGTGCATATAAGCCGATTCCTTCTGGCTTCCCTTTGGAAATATCAAAAATTTTTATTTTGCCACTTGCCAACTATCACATTCAATTATTTGTTCATCAAACCATTTTTCATAACTTTATACACGCTCGAAGATCAAATGCTGCGACCACTTCGGTTGTTTATTCATTTTTAAACACACAAACTCGCACACATAGGCGAGACAAGTACGTCCAATGAATTTTTTTGAGAAGCTGTTCATTTTCCGGCTTATGCATTCATTTCTTCACAGTACGAACTTTCAACTCTATCCCTTTCTGGCATATAGTAGAAGTTTATTTGCGATTTCTTTGTCTAACATACATTCGCTTATGAGGAAAATAACCCGGGATTTCTCGGCTTTTGTGGATGAACATTGGTGGAGGGGAAAGGTTTTAGTTTGAAGGAGTTTTCTTTTTTTTTTTATTGTAGGCAACAAAATAAGCCGACGAAAATCGAGTTATTGGGTGATGTAGTGGTTCGAACGGCGTTTGAGGTGTTTCTTACTTGTTGGGTATTTTTTTTTTTTTTTTTTTTGCAATTTTGAAATGACGGTTGCAAATCGGTTGTGTAATTGTGCGTGATTTATTGAAAATTTGGATGCAAATTTTTGTGATTTTTGTGACTGCTAATTATTAGAAAATTTTAAAAATTTAGCAATTACATATTGGTAGTTAAGTTAGTGTTTTAATTTATTAAATTATTTTGCAAAATAGTGAGTGAGCTAAGCTAAGTGAATAGTTATTAGCTATATTTCAAGTAAGTAATTATAAATCTATTCAAGAGGTGCCCCATTGAACATTCTAATTATTCTTAGACAAGATGTCTCTAGTTAATTTTGAGTGTTTTTTAACTGATTTTCTTCTAAAAGAATCCCACGAGTTCAGAAAGCTTTCTTTTTTGTAAAAAAAAAAGTTATAGAACTAGGTCGCTCGACACCATCAATGAAAATTGATTATATGCGAAAGGATAGGTATCAGAGACATTTTCATGAGTCTTTTTACAAAAAGAATCCATGGCTGACTGGCAGTTGCAAATTAAATAGAATGTTTTGTTTTCCTTGTCATCTTTTTTCTAATTCTCCTAGTGTTTGGAGTCACACAGGTTTCTTTGATATAAACAATTTTATTAATTCTTCCAAAAAACATATTCAAACGGAAAAGCATATACGCAGCTGCTTGCATTTGCATGAATTTGGCGAATATCGCATAGAGACTTCTTTAGGGAATTCTTACGAGGCTCATAATAGAAAAGTTGATTGCAATCGCGATTTAATGAAGCGTTTCATAGACACTGTAGTTCTTTTAGGAAAACAAGAGCTGGCATTCTGGGGTATCAGAGACTCGATGGCAATATCATTCGCCTATAGTGAACGTCTTATTCAATTGCAGAGAAGATATTATAAAAACTTTTGTACAGATTTTATGTGAACCAGAAGAATGGGATAACATGGTTATATCCGAAAGTTTGTTGTACAAACTGCAGGACAAAGAATTCTGTTTTTTATTGCATGTTACTTCGGTCATATTTGCAAAAACATATATTCTTTTTAGTTTAGTTCAAAATAAACAAACTGACATAGAGCTTGCGAAGCAAGAGATCGTGGTTTTTGAGTCATGGATTCATTCTAAATTTTTAAACTCATTTGACTCAATCTATGAGAGCGTAAGTGACTGCTCAGAACCTACACGCAAACGCCGACTACTTAATATTGATGATGGCACTTTTATCTATCGAAAAGCACCTTCTTTTAGAAATTAAAAATAAGTCAAATTTTTATGAAAGAGTTTTAGCAGAATTCGTAAAAAAGAAAGTACATAATTGTAATTGCTAAATTTTTTATATTTAATAACGCTCCAGAAACGGCCACTTTTTTTATGCGATGAGCTCATTGTCTACGTAAATTCCAATGACTTAAAGTATAACAAAGGTGGCTTAGATTGCATATCTTAAGTCTGTGTTTCAAATAAGCACCAAAATGGTAAGTCTTGAATAAAACATTTTACTTAAAATTTTTTCGGCTTCCCTCTCTTGAAATTTCACCCCACGCCACTGGTAGGTATTGCCTAAGGGAATGTTAAGTTATAGCACAATTAACGACCCCCAACTTAAGTATAATGAAGTGTTTTCTTTTTTTCTTTTCTTTTGTTACTAATTTTTGAACAATGTCTCATTACAATTGAACTTGAAAACAATTTGAAGTATCAAAGAGTTGACGTGAGGAGCCCAGCAGAGAACTGCATAATGGAGCTCAATTTTTCGACCACTTTTTCGAGCATTTTACGCCATATCTCACTAATGGTGCGCTCGATGTTGGCTTCCAAGGTTGGAATCGTTATTGGTTTATCCACATAGACAAGTAATTTCAAATATCCCCACAGAAAATAGCCCAACGGCGTCAAATCACACGATCTTGTAGACCAGGCCACAGGTCCATTTCTGGAGGTAATGTTGTCATCGAACACTTCCTTCAGTGAGCCGTATTCATAAAATCGAAGGATATCCTCCCAAGTAAAGGGTGGTTAAGTTTTAAGGGCCGATGTTGATTTTGAATAAAACACAAATTATTTAGGAAATTACTGTCATTTCTTTTTATTATGATAATATTGGTATGGTTCAATTATGTATGGAGCAAAATATCGGCCAAATGGCCGCCGCGACCTCGGCGGTACACCTCCATCCGATGGTCCAAATTTTCGATGACGCTAAGGCATAATTGAGGTTCTATGCCGTTAATGTGCCGAATTATCTCATCCTTTAGCTCTTGAATTGTTGATGGCTTATCGACGTACACCTTTTCTTTCAAATAACCCCAAAGAAAGAAGTCCAACGGTGTCAAATCACATGATCTTGGCGGCCAATTGACATCGCCACCACGTGAGATAACACGGCCATTGAATTTGTCGCGCAAAAGAGCCATTGTTTCGTTAGCTGTGTGGCAAGTGGCATCATCCTGTTGGAACCATATATCGTCTACATCCATATCTTCCAATTAGGGCCATAAAAAGTTCGTTATCATTTCACGATAGCGAACACCATTCACAGTAACTGCCAGCCCATAAACCGCACCAAACAGTCACTCTTTGTGGGTGCATTGGTTTTTCGACAATCACTCTTAGATTATCATTCGCCCAAATGCGGCAATTCTGCTTATTGACGAATCCACTGAGGTGAAAATGTGCCTCATCACTGAAGATGATTTTCTTCGAAAATTGATCATCCACTGTTGCCATTTCTTGCCACCATTGTGACCATTGACGACGCTTGAAATGGTCAAGAGGCTTTAGTTCTTGAGTCAATTGCACCTTGTAAGCGCGTAAATGCAAGTCTTTATGCATAATGTTCATCAACGACGAGCGTGAGAGGTGCAATTGTTGGGCACGACGACGAGTTGAGGTGGACGGCTCTTCAGCCACACTATCGCGAACAGCAGCAATATTTTCTGCAGTACGAGCTGTACGAGCATGCACTGGTGTTTTCACATCTCCTACAGACCCGGTTTGCACAAATTTTTGCACGATTTTTCCGATTGTACGCACATTTGGACGATTAAATTGACCGAAAGAATCACGAAATGCACGATATGCATTTTGATTTGAACGCCCATTTTCATAATAAGCCTGAATAACTTTAACGCGTTGCTCGATTGTGTATCTTTCCATGGTTCAAATTGAGTTAGTTTGAAATTGAGAAATGTCAAATGAAATGCAGAAAAAAACTTGACGTTTAGGTGTGGTTCACATTCAACATCGGCCCTTAAAATTTAACCACCCTTTATAAGGTAATGCTTTAAAGTAAAAGGTTGAAGTATAAGCATTTCCTTCTTTTCGTATTCATAATGATTACCCTATACTTGCGAGGATATCCTTCCTTGTTGTGCCAGCTCCCTTTCCTTCTCTTCGCTCAGTACTACTTCTGTTATCTTACGGATCACATCAAAATGTTTTTGTAGTGAGTATACGTATACCTTAGTGCGCTAAATATGCATTTCTCTAGCAGTAAAGAAGTTAGTGAAAATGAAACAAATGCTAGTAACGAACTTCAGTTCATAGCAGAGGGTGTGGCCGCTAATCCCGTTATATTGGAAAAATCTCAAGAGCCAAAAATAAAAAGAAGGAAGGATGAAGCAATCGGAGCACTCACCAATAAATACGCAGCAACGATTGGTAGGCCTGTTGATGCTAAAGGTTTGTTAAAAAAAAATCAACAATATGAAGACAAAACTATGGAAGGTGACAGCAATCCAACTATTGGGAGAATCGGTGGTGCAATCCAGGTCGGTATTCATGAAGACGAATCTATACAGCAAAGAGGGAGTGAACCAGCTGATGAACGAAGAAGCAGTAAAGTATCTCGTGAGGAAGCATGTGGTGGTGTTTTTGAACTACCACAAAATTTGTTACAACCAAAAAAGAAATTAGCGACAGACAAGTATGAAACAGATGAAACTAGAGCACTGACTACAAAAGAACTTCAACGCTTAGTTCTGTTACAGCAGTACCGCACGAGTGTTGTGCAAAATGAATAGTATGAAAAGAAGTTGGAAATGATAAAGAAAGCTACACCAACAACTGTTAGCGATGGGGAACATACGTACTTCAAATTGTAAAAATTTTATCAAAACGTGAGGCAAAAAGTTCAAAATGTTCATTTTTTCAAATATAATTGGATTTAATTAAATAAAACTGTAAATTTATTATTTTTTATTATTATTATTATTATTTTCACTTGAAATAAACGACATATCATTAATATTGTTTATTATAGTACTCAAGTTTCTTCGGATTTCTTGCCCTTGAAGGCGAAAACGAAGTTCATTATTGTTGTTGTTATCGAAATGATAGTTTGCATCTGTATGATTTTCTTCTGGTGCCTCTTCAACAGGTTCGAAATCAGGATCGCCTAAAGTTTTAGCGATATATTTTCCAATTTCACCCGACAAACGTTCAGTAAGATAGGAAACCGGCGTGTCAGTTATCCAAAACATCGTTCAATAATTATTCTTTCTTTTTCCAAAAGCTTATTATATTTTCTTCCGCACCAGAAGTAGGATCTTCATATGGAGTCATTAGGCATGGTTCTATCCCATATCCCCTGTCACCAATGAGCACAACATTGTTTATGAATTTTTCCATATTCTCGAGTCATGTACGGAGCCAGGCCAACTAACGTGAACACTAGTAAAAATTTCTTTGGCATCACAAGTGGTTGAACATTCAGAGTAGGTTTACCTTTTCGATTTATGTACTCATCTCCATAGAGTTTTGGTTTCAGTATCCCTACGTGGGTACAATAGATTACACCAATAGCTGTCGGAAACTTAAACTTCCTTTACCATAACTCTTTTGCTTCCGTTATTTCACTATTGGTAGTTGGAAACTTGATCCAATCAGTTGCTTGTGCAACTATGCTGTCAACTACTGCATTCACAGTCCGAGATACCGTCGCTTGACTAACACCAAGTTCTTCATCGATACCTTTCTGATATCCAGGATCACTGAGATATTGCAAACATACCTTCATTCTATGGGCAGTTGACAAGACACCTCCACGAGTTTCTTCATTCGTACCTAAAAATCTGTGCGCGAACCACTATTTCTCTCTTCAAAACGGTATAAATCTTTAAAATCACGAACAAATGTACATAAGCGGGGGTTGTAATATTTAGCATCCCTCATATGCACAATATCTGCCATCGTGCTGAAAATCGGATAACACAACCGTTTATTACCGAGATGAGTCTGCTGCTGACCTAACTCAGACTTTTTGAAGGATTTTGCAAGTTTATGGATACCCATTTACTTTTATGTGAATAAAAGGATATGCTTTTACTCGAAAAGTATAAGGTTCTGCTCGAAATTATTATGAATACAAGCAGAAGGACTTCCTTTATATTTTGCAAGTATAAGCATATCCTTTTCTTTATGAATACAGCTCAATAATTCGATGGTGTCGTCGGCAGTTTAGCATGTGGCACCATCCACACACACTTTCGGAAACAAAAAATCGTTAATCATGGCTCTGTACCATGCGCCATTGACGGTGACATTTCGATTTTCTTCATTTTTGAAGAATTAGGGCCCTATGATACTGCCAGCCCATAAACCGCACCAAACAGTGTATTTTTGGGATCACTTTTGGATTTTTTGCCCTTCAAATCAGACAGAAGTGAGTCTCATCACTGTACAAAATTTGACGGTAAAAAAATTGGATCGACTTCAACTGTTCAAGCGGCCAATCGCTGAACTCACGATGCAAACGAAGAACAAAGATCCTTGCACAAAATCTTTCACAAAATCGATGGACACAGGTCAAGTTCCTGCGCACGATGACGAATCGATGAACTAGGATCTTCCTCAACACTGGCCTCAACGGCGTCGATATATTCATCTGTGCGCACCCTGTGCATTATTGTCGATGGCTTGGACAATCATTTATTTTCATACGTAAATCAAATTAAGGCTACTTTTAAATATTTTCTTTTTTTTAGTAATTTCTAAAATTTGTCCAGCGCGATTCCATTTGCAAATAGAGGGTTCCGTTTCACATGTTTTCAAAAAGCAGACAGGCTGCACTAACGTTTGTTTTCTTGTATAACTTCTCAATTATCGAACCGATTGTAGTGAATTTGTTTCCCCCCTTTTTTCCGGGTTATAAAGGGTACAATCAATATTAAAAACATATTTATTAGCATGTAATAAATAAAAATTCAGACCCTTTACAATTCAAATTAAGAGTTTATTTAGAGTAAAGTTCTATTCAAGAAAAGAAAATTTAAATTAGAATATGAAAGTAAGAATTAGTGGTAAAAATGAGCGACTGTTTAGCAGCGACTGCCTCGTTACAACTCCACGACTGCAAAACGCTAACTCTCCCTTTCATTGCGAAGTGTACAAATCCACCTCCCAATACATAGGTATATGCATGTGACATATCATTAAAAAGAGCTCTTTCAGCAAAATCCAAAAACTTTGTTTTTGAAGTAAAAATTAATTATTTAATTTGAGTTCACAATGAGTAATGTCTAAAAAAAATCTCTGTTTCTAGGCTTCCCAAGAAATTTACATAGGGTGGCCTGTCTGTTGGTTTCTTTTTAAAATTCCGATAAAAAAAAATCCACTCACTATTTTTCAAAATTTTTTACTTTACGATTATTTATGAAAAATACGAGTAACTTCACTTAAATTGTTGCCGTGGCTGGTTTGGCAGTTGCCTTAATACAAGCCATAACTTACAAGATAACTTAACCCATATTTACCTTAACCTATTTTTAACTTTTTTTTTTTTTTTGAGGAGATATACGGAATAGGTGAGCAGACCTAAGGTTGCGGGGATTGATATTGAGAGAGATCGCTTGAAGCAGGGCAGGACAATCAATGTTACCAGATAGCAACTGATGGATGAAAAGTATGTCGGCGACATCCCGACGTTTTTCCAATGATTGAAGATTAATCAATCTAAGACAATCGGCATAGGGTGGAAGGTTAACGTTATCAGCCCAACCGAGACCGCGTAAGGCGAAGCGCATGAACCCGCGCTGCACTGCCTCAATTCTCATGGTATGGGCAGCATAATGGGGCGACCATACTCGGCTGGCATATTCGAGGAGGGGTCTGACGAAGGTAATATAGAGGGATTTAGTTACATATGGGTCAGTAAACTCCTTTGACCAGCGTTTCACAAAGCCAAGTGCTGAGTTAGCTCTATTAATAATACTGTCGATGTGTGAAAGAAAGTTGAGTTCACTATCACAGATGACACCTAAGTCGCGTGCTGATGTGACTAAGGGTGCCTAAGGGTACAGGCTCGCCGCGAATAAAGTAGACCCTAGGAGGTGGTGACAGATGTTTGCGGGAGTAGGTAATGGAATGACATTTATCGACATTAAGCTCTAAGAAATTTTTGTTACACCAGATGGAGAAACTATTCCGGTCATCCTGTAGAAGGCGAGAATCAGCGGGAGATGAAATACGTCTAAAAATTTTCACATCATCAGCGTAGACCCAAAGATTGGAGTTCTGAATGATATGTTCGGCATCGTTTATCGTAAGGATAAAGATCAGAGGTCCAAGATGGCTACCATGAGGAACCCCCGAAGTTACTAAAACGGACTTTGTATTGGCGATCCACTAGGTATGATTTGATCCATGATATGAACCGCGGTTGGAAACCAAGGACATCTAATTTGAAGAGTGGTAACTAAAATCAGTGGCTATAACATCAACTTCATTGCCATCTTCCAAAGCGTTCAGTGTACCGGACACAAATTTGGTTAAGTTGGTAGTTGTTGACCTACCTTTAAGGAATCCGTGTTGCTTTGTGGAGAAGATTGGCTTACAGTGAAAGAACATCGCATCATACACAATGCCCTCGAAGAGTTTAGGTATACATAAGAGCTTAGCAATAGGCCGATAATTAGAATTAGGGGGGGATGAAAGGGATCCAAAGTAGAAAAAAAGATGATTGCTCTCAGAGACCACGGAATTATAGTCATCGGAAGAGAAAATTAGGTCAAGTTGCCTATTCAAGTTATATCGAATGCCACTTAATTGGAAAAGTCCAGAGTCAGAGAGACAATCGGTTAGTAAGATTTCCTTATCAAATGTGGCCCCAAAGATGTAATGGGACTCGTCATCAGATAGGGACCATTGAAGATGGGGAAGATTAAAGTCCCCTAAAATAATGGCGTCATCGCATGGATCCATGGAATCAATCAGAGAGTCAACGGCATCAACGGCAAGCTAGTATGACCCAATTGGTTGGGATGGGTGTCACATCTTAACTGCACAAAATGATAAAATTTCTCTGAAGCTAGTACAAAATAAATATTAAATGAAAATTGCGTTGCTATGAAAAATGCATTGCATCGACATTTCCGGGTTAGATCCTTGTCAGAATCATAAAAACTGTTGACACTACCCTATGAAGAAATATACCTACTAATAGATCGTTATAGGACTTCTAAAATCCTACGTTCTATGTACATGTAAATGCAGATAATAATTTTGCATGCAAATGACAATTAATTTTGCGTACCAGAATAACACAACAATGATCAATTCTGCAATAAAATGCTTTAAGGAAGGTTTTCCAGGGCCAGAGATTACTCAAACATGGTGCTTAGTGCTTTAAGATAGCGCGGCTTCATTACCCTGTTTTGACCTAACCCAAGTTATATCGATGTACCTGCTCGATGTGCCTGCCCGGCATTGCTGCCAAGACATAATAATTATCCACCGTAAACTGTTTAATGAATGTGTGGCATTTGACGAAAGGAATCTTCAATGGAAAATGGTTCTTCTAAAGCATAATCGTCGATCGAGATGACTACAACCTCAAGAATCACATTACCTACTAGAAATTGTGAAGGCATTATGTACATACGTATACATACTACGAAGTTTGGTAAAACTTAAGGATGATAATAATCCTTTTTAATTATCAAATTACATCAGCAAAACTTAGAGATTTTCAAGAGGAGCCCTCTAGGTTTCTTTACGATAACGACCCAAAGTTTGAATATCGGAAGTCAGTCGTAAAGTTTATTTTGAATTAGATTAACAAATGCTGATTAATCTATAGGTGGTGACTCTCTCGAGTCACGCACACTCAACTTCAAGTCAGTTTTTAAGTGACTTCGAAAAATCTCGTTCAACAAGCGATGATCACTTCATGGACATTTCTACGACTGGTAATAAACCGGTCCTTAAACACCACCATAGCACGGGATAAGACAAGCGAAATTATACCATAAAGCGAACTTTAAGTGTGGAAATTCTGCGAAATTTATTACTGCCATTTGGAGATGCTTGCTCCTTGCTCCTGCGTTCGGTAACTAACACTGCTTGAGGTGGCCAAGAATACTGAACCATGACGCAAATGTACGAGTAGGAGGAACTAACAACAAAAGGTGGTCGCTGTGTAGTAGGAGCAGTTTATGTCTCTCGGTAGCGACATTTGTCTTTTGTCCCCATGTATTCTTTTATTGCGCGCGAAAAATAAATTATACTAAACTCCCCGGGGAGAAGACGAATGAATGAAGACGACAAGGATGCGGATGAAGAAATAGAAACGGAATGAGTACGCGCTCTCGCATAATGGCCTCACTTTGCATCGTCGCCAGCATAGCGTAGCGGTCTTTTGTTGTGTCTTCTTCGTCATCATCGTTGAGTACAGCGACAGCGACAACGACGATTCTGGCGACACCCCAGGAGATGTGAAGCCAGTGAATGATTCCCGACTCCTGTGACTATACTAAGCGCGCATACACACACACACACACACTCACACCCACACTCGATGTGGGCCGAAAAGTATTTCAATTTCATGGTTTGTTTCTTTTGTTAAATTCAGCTCGTTGTCATTTTGATTGAGGGAACGTTCTGTTCATAATTTTCCTGTTCGTCTTCCAAGGAACACGATGAAGATGACGATGGAGATGAAGATGAAGATGAAGATGAAGATGAAGATGAAGATGGAGATGACGACGTTACCGATGATGATGATGATCATGATGATGGTGTTGTTCCTTCTGAGGAAAATTGATGGGAAACTTGGAATATTTAATATTTCGTTATTTGTTTTTCGACGTTGGCCTTATGCATTGCCATTTGGGATTTTGGTGGTACTCGTACCTCGTACCCCCAGAGCAGATTCTTTTTTTTTATTTTTTCTTCGTGGGTAATGAGGTTTTTTTTTTTTTTTTTACCGCGCTGTCCTATTCCCACAAGGACACCCATGAAGAGGTGTGAGGAATTCAATTTCGGATGTTTATTTTGATGAAAGTTAGAGGCGAAGCGAAGAGGTTGTAGGTTAAATTGATGAGGGAGGTGCGACGCGGCGAGGTGGTAAGTAAAATTGCGAACAATAAAAAGTACTTAGTCAGTTGAGCAGGTTGAGAATATTTCAAAGTAAATAAAAAAGCGTGTCATTATGAGATTTTGTTGTCCAATTTCTATGAGAAGGTGTCCTTAGCAGGATTACGTCATGGTAGTAAACGAAAAAATTCAGATGCCAATGGGGGGGGGGGTAAAGTCGTAAAGAGATAGGATTTGGATCACAATTATTTAAGTTTGGGCGACATGTGGTATTTATTGTATTTGCAGCTTTCATGCGATGAAAGGAAATTCCGAGGTTTGGTAGCTTTAGAGCTTACAGAGTTTCAGAAAGCTGGTAGCATATTTTACTACTGACACGGTCTCAATAATTTCGATAATTTAGACAATTTATAACCAACACTTATGTTTTAAACTCTAATATTAATAGTGATCAGCTAAACCTTTAAACGACCAGCAAAATATCGTGGCAAAAACCATATAATAAGAATAACAGATCATCAGCAAATAAAATTATTTTCGAATCAGCAAAAGCATCATTTGTTTGTTCAACAGAAAGTAATTTTTTGATGAGCAGGAAATACATTAAGGCCACGACTAATACAGGGTGGTCCATAAGTCACTACGGTTTAAATAGTTTATAATTTGTTTGCTTTCTTTTTTTTCACAACTAATAGACGATATTGAGGAAATTCATCATGGACAAATTTACAGAAGTGCAGCGCACCAACATTATATAGTTTCATTTTGAATGTTCCGTCATGACACAGCAAGCCTATAGAAGACATTTCAATGTTAGAGTTGCTCCTTCAGAATCAACAAATCGTCGTTAGTTGATCGTTTTCAGCGACAGGGTTCCGTGAGTGAGCTTCCACGTGCCGGAAGACAACGTTCAGCTAGGATGGAGGCGAATATTGAACGTGAGTGTTACAAAAGAGCCTGGAACTTCGATCCGGAGACGATCTTCCCAATTGGGTATTGCTCGCCCATCACTGCAGTGTATTTTACACGGTTTATACCTTTTCCCGTACAGCTTGATTATGCAATTAGATTTCAACAATTGGCAAAAGTTTTCTTCACTTTTTGTTAATGTCTGATGAGGCTCACTTTCACCTCAATGGTTTTGTCAACAGGCAGAATTGCAGGATTTGGAGTACAGAAAATCCAAGGGTTGTAAACCAGACGGAATTACACCCCCTTAAGTGTACAATTTGGTAGAGAATAACGCCACGAGAAACTATTGACCCGTTCTTCTTCCAGAATGCTAGTGGTAATGCTGTGATTATAACTGGAGAACAGTATCGGGAAATGCTTTAAAGTTTTGTGCGACCTGCAGTAGAAATTCGCCCTGGAATGTTGTTTCAGCAAGATGGAGCTAATTGTCATGCTCACAAGCCACAATGCAATTTCTAAAAGAAATTTTTGGAGAACGCATAATTTCGAGAAGGTCAACAATTGATAGGCCACCACATTCTCCAGATCTAACGGCCCCTGACTTCTTTTTGCAGGGTTATCTAAAAGAAGAGGTATACGCCACCCTGTACTTGTACTATCGGAGGTAGAGTTCCAACCGATCTTCTACTTATTGAGAAGGAACAAATCAGTGGGAATCGACGGGATATCAAACAATGTGCTTCGATATCTCCCTCCAGAAGCGGTGGACATTTACAATACTCTGTTCAATAATGCATGTTATCCAGAGCATTGGGAAATAGCAGTTATATAGCCCATCTCTAAAAGGGGTAAAGACACCTTCAATCCGGCAAATCTCCGGTGATAAGTTTCCTCCGCAATACCAGCAAGGTATTCGAAAAGGTGATTAATAGAGCCCTGATTAAGTGGACTGAGGACAAAAAAATAATTCCGGACAATCCAATGGAACAAAAGGAAGAACTTATTGTTAGAGGGACTCTTCTACAAGCAGAGCAGGTTAGGCATAACCAAACCACTGCTGTAGATACTTTATAACATGCTTACCAGTAGACAGTTCATTATGAAAAACGGCAATGTGACTTCAGCTGGGTCATTTGAAATTAAAAACGGTCTGCAACAGGGTGCGGTTAATTCACCTATACTCTTCAACAGTACAGATCGGGACCAAAGATCGAAGTCATAGCAATTGTCTTGTAATGTAACTTTGATAAGATTCAGCGATATTACGATATATGATAGAATTCGGAAACCATACTATTCAGGACGGCGTTGTCTGGAGCCTCTAGTGGCACCAGGAGAATTGGCGAAAGTTCGCATTCGTGGGACCACCCGAGCAGCCACTGGGGTGTCTAGGTGTAGTCAGATATATTGGAATCTGGCTAGACCAATATCTGTATTTTAATGAACATGTGGATGCTGCTCTGGCCAGAGCCAAATGTGTGTTTTCTGACAAAGGGAGGTTTTTATAGCAAGCAACTCGATTCTCACGGTCCCGCCTCTCGCGAACGTTTGATAAACATCTGAGAGTAAAACTGTCATGAAAAAGCTTCTGCCCTTCGGAAACAGCATAAAACTATAGGTCCCAACCATTCGTGCAGCGCACAGCACGAGTGCGAGAAGTTAGGCCAGGCCCTGCATTGAGCTGTTAGCGGCAAAATATTTATTTATTTATTTATAACTCGATACAGGGGTGAAGGTAATATGTTTCACGGCCCTGGTATAACATGGGACCAAGCTCAATGGAAAAGTTTCGGGCGTTTGAGAGAACTTGCCTTAGGGCTTGCCTACATTTATATTAAACACCAGAATCTTACTAAAAATATTCTATCACAATGAGGGCCTGTACAATAGGGCGAACTTGATCAGGGTGCACATTTTCTTTATCAAGATGATTCGGTTGGGGCTTGGTACGAGAGGGTATACCTTAACGGCTTTATCCCCCCAGAGGCGTTCCTCTATCTCGACTAAGAAGGTCTGATCCAGAACAGATTGGCGGTGCCATTAATCTTCCATGTTGCCTGGACAACTGTGGATAGGAGACTCAACTATGACCGAAAGGTCGCATAAAGCACTGCGGAGCGTCTCCAATTTTGTAGGTCGGTATCGTGACGCGATATTAAAGATGTAGAACGACAGAATCAGAAATACCGGCTTACATACGAGTAGGTTAGGTAGTTGTTAGGTAGAATAGGTTTAACACAGCACTCTGGATATTGTATATAAAGGGTTTTTCAATATGATGAAGCTCATCTTTGGCTTAATGGCTTTGTCAGTAAGCAAAATTGGGCAGCAACAAACTCACATTTGCTTCAAGAGACTACATTGCATCCACAAAAGGCGACCATGTGGTGTGAATTTCATACCGGAGGTGTGATTGGACCGTATTTTTTCATCATGTTACGGTCAATGGGATTCGCTATCATGCCGTGTTGGAACGAGCATTTCTGCTTGTCCCAGGAGCACAACCATACGTAACATTGGTAGTGCATAGCGGGATAGTGCTTTACTTTTTAGAGTACTTTTCCATAATGAGAGGGTTTAAGCGTTCTTATTTTTTTTATTTTGACAACTGCGTGCTTCTGATTTTTGATTTATGTTTAATCTTACTTTTACAACACCGGTGATCTCCAGTCGTGTCAACCCACGGATTCTTATAAACACTTGCGGGACAGTTTTAATATGGTATATGTGTCGCTAGGCTCGCCTGGATATTTTATAAAAATTGCCTAGATGTGATTTTCCCCTTGTGGGGAGAGCTGCAGTGATATTCTTAACTCGTCCCTGCATGGGGGATACCGTCAACGTCATTAATAGACAAAATTGAAATCAAAAAACCAAAATGGCTACCTGGCAGGAGGCCGGTGGCCTTAGTAAGCTCTGCGTTAATATGGGATTAAGTAAGCGCTTCGCCGGATTTTTTTTTTTTGAAAGAGAGTGAAATTTCTTTGTACTCATAGCAAAAAAAAAAATAGTTGTTTGAGAATTATTTTACGAATATATTGACCTCTTGCTTATGCCGGTGCAAATGGCGCGGAATGATTTTCCACAGATGCCCCTACAAGCCACAAATTCAGCGTTGCTGCTTTCGGCACAATTTCCGTTTCCATATAGCTTTTCCATTATTAAGAGGTCGGCAAAAAACGACGGAAAATGGGAAATCTGCAAAGAAGAGCACTTTGAGCACTGAGCGTGCAGTTTGCGGGAATTACAGACTATTATGCTGCGTTGAGGAGTTAGCATTAGCGCTATAGTTTTAATCAGATTTGCAGACTTACATAAGTGTATAAACAAAGTTCCAGTGCATAAAAAGTGGTCTTATGGGGGCGAGACAGTCGAAAAAGGCTCAAATTGCGACTTTAGTTGCACAGCCATAGATTTGAGGTTTACCTATCTGCACATACTCATGATCTTACTAAAGTAATCGTATATCTGTAAACTAGGGCATTCGTGGTCCAAGTTGGAGCTTAAACTCTCAATTAAGGCCACTTGCCCCATAATACATAATATATGCTCCACCATAAATACAGGCCCCCGTGCTGCAAATGAGCTACGCCAGCGTCCCTACTCTTCTCCTCTAACCCTCCAAATATCCCTCTTCGAGACTCAACAAATGCTTGTGTGAAAATGGCAACATGCCAGGAGTTAATTGCTCCAACCTTTATGCCAATGACAAGTTAAAAGCCACGCGGAGACGTCCTAGAGATACCTACAATTTTTTTTTTTTTTTATAATTCGCGCGCGCCAAAAGGAATATGAATACTTTTATACTGTTACAGGGCACGGGCTTTTAAGGAAAGGGAGAACAGGAACAGAGGAGAAGCCTATGCACGTTGGCTTCGAAAGATTAAAGGTTGTAGTGATGGGGAAATACAGAGCTTGGTAGATTATTCCACATTCGTGTCGTTCAGCTTATAAACGAATCCCTATATTTAACAGTACGATCGACGTTTGGCTTTAGGGTGAACTGATGTGCATTCGAAAAGTTAGTTTTAACGCGCGATTCTGTACCCTTACAAGAATGTGCAGAACGGTCTTGGGTGCACCGGACTAGATATGAGCGGTATATTCCAGCTTAGGGCGGATAAATGCCTTATAAATTGAGGCCAGATTAGATGGGGTAAAATATTGCTTGCATCGTTTAAGGAATCCGAGACATTTTGCAGTATTTTTGGCGACCTCGAGTATGTGATCGTTCCATCGAACACGGTTATTAATACACATACCGAGAATGGCAAGTCTTTCGGTTTCAATGATGCAAGTACCATCCATGGACAATGGTTGAGGATTTTGGTTTCGCTGAGAGACAGAAGACAGCATTGTGTTTTGGAAGCATTAAATTCCACTCTGTTGGTTGAACCCCATTTAATTATGCTGTCCAGGTCGGAATTTAATGTGTTTAACATACGCTGTCGTTCCCCTTCTACGGCCAAAGAGCAGCGACGCGAGTTAGGTGAACGAATATGAAAAACTGAGGGTACTGTCATCAGTGCAGACAAGAGATCATTTATAAAAATAAGAAAGAGAGTCGGAGACAAAACAGAGCCTTGGGGAACATCAGCATTTATTTGGTGAATTGCAGACTTGAAGCCGTCCAAAACAACTTGTATTGAACGCCCCGAAAGGTAATTTCTAATCCATTGAAGAAGAGACTCATCGACGCCATATGCACGCATTTTTGACAAAAGAGCCTGATGCCAAACTCTGTCAAATGCCTTTGAAATATCAAGCGCAACCATCTTAGTTTCGCCGAAATGATGAAGAGATTGGTTTCACTTCTCGGTAAGATATGCCACCAAACCACCAGTGGACCTGTTGCTACGGAAACGATACTGCCGGTCATTAAGGAGTTTTTGTGAATCTGTGAAATATTTCATAAGCTGACGATTTATCAGCGTTTCCATGACCTTGGAGAGAAGGGACGTAATTGGACGGGGATGAAGATTCGCCTTTTTTAAGGACGGGCTGGACAAATGCTTTTTTCCAACTACTTGGAAAGAGCCCTGAAAGGTAGGATAAACAGAAAAGCTTACGCAGAGGTTTTGCCAGCGTAGAAGAACACCTCTTCAAAACTAAGGGGTGGGGGGGGATACTATCTGGACCAACGGATTTGTGTATGTTAAGACCTTTGAGTACTCCTGCAACTGTACGAGTGCGAAAGTGGACTTGTCCCATGGAAAATTTGACGCTCTCAAATACAGGTGGAGACAAAGCATTATCTGGCAGTGTGGAGTTCGCTGTAAAGTGAGCAGCAAGCAGATTAGCTTTGTCAAAGGAACTGACAGCTGGAATGTCATTGTAAATGAGCGTGGGGACGAGGCGGAGTTTATAATATTTTTGACGAATGACCAAAAATGTTTACTACCTTTGGGACATTGTAGGATTTTTTGCCTCAATTTTTGGTCATGTAAGAATTTTGCACATCGATTATGGGCATTGCAGTCTTTACTGGCTTGTTTAAACTTTTTTCGGTTTTCCTCAGATTTGTTGGCTTTATAAGACCGAAAACTTACTTCTTTCAACCTGATTGCCTCTTTACAGCTCTGGTCAAACCACGAGTTTGCCTTCAGGTTTAATGCTCTTTATTCTGTTAGGAATAAAGTCATTCATACCTAAGAGTATAGTGTTAGGGATCATATCAGCAGCGGCATCCACGTCGCTATCGAGGAAGCATAGCGACCAGTTAAAACTCCTAATGAAGCTATTGAGACCGCTCCAGTTGGCTTTCTCGTATTGCCATACATTTCTTTTAGAAGTTTTTTTTTAACTGTATGGTCAGAGTATGAGAATTTAACTGATACGATATTATGGTCAGACCGACCTAGAGGCGCTAGAACATCAATGGTGTACTTATCAGGGTGCGAAGTAAGAAACAAGTCCAAGGTGTTGGCGGAATGACTTACAATGTCCGGTATACGTGTAGGATCATTTACAAGCTGAGTCAAATTGTTTATCTCAGCAAAAAGTTCAACATACCTTCCTTCGGGTGTTGTCTGGCCAGTATGTTAAAGCCAATCCGAATTGTGAATATTGAAATCGCATGCAATTGCGATTTCATTATGAGTATACAGGGAGACAATTCGAGTGATGGAATCGGACAACGCATCAAATTCATCAAAAGTTGAGTTGCTGTTCGCACTATTTGCTTACGGACGGTGAATTTTAGCCATTTGAAATTAAATTCCGGGTTGGAACAGTGGCCATACTGTGGTGGAACTTGGTAAGCAATATCACTACGGACGTAAATGGCGAATAAGAATAATGACACTAAGTTATATGCAGGCAGTTTTAAATCGGAAGATTCTTCCACTACCTGTATTTCGCTTAGTGCCAGAACAGCTGGTGGGCATACATATCGAAGAAATTCGTTCGAAGCCCACGAATGTTGGTAAAATCAACCCTAAATTCTCTCAATACTAAGATTCTACACTTACAGTCTGAGGAAGGATCTTATTATTAGGTACCCACTCATAAATGCTAACATAACCCGATTTAAATCCAGATCCACTTTTTGTGAATAAAAGACAAAAACGGTGTAAATCCACTGACTAATCTAGCTTGCTTAACATATTCTCAAATATCACCCACATAAAGTTCTCATATAAGGAACTCTCCTCTCAAAAACATACCCATTTCCGCGACAATCGTTTTATCTTCAATTCCTCGCATGACAAAGCACACACGTTCCTGCTTCAAGTTATACTCGTACCCTTCACATTTTATTCACTACATTTAATCCACTTTAATGACAATTATACTGCTAAAATGATTTTTAATCTACAATAAAATTTCCCGCTCCCTATCATTCCATTATAACAAGCGCTGTTCACACATCACCACCCTCTAGCCAAAGTCACATCAGCCCGACTATACTTATGCTCCAAGTCAGGAAGAACGAACGAATAAAATTGCAAGGAACGCAAAAAAAAAAATCATTCTCCTTCATTCTACAACTTGTTAACGGTTTTTAACATGAGCAAAATCATTATCCTCTCTAATCTCTTAATCCAGCCGAGTGAATTTTCACTTGATTTCGAAAAGGATAAGTTTGCGCGATGTTTCATTTTTTCCGTTTCCACTTCGCGAAGCCTCTCTTCTTCTCAGTTGGAATTATCCTTGAAAAATTCCCGGAAAATATGATGACATATGTATGTGTATAAACATTGCTGAAGAGAAAGCGAAAAAAAAATCACTGCACACTGCAGGACAGTCGTGTCTATTAGAGCTGATGAAATTGAGACTTGACACGGGACATTGCCAGGACGAGTTCCATGGTAAAAAATGAACTAGTGGAACGAAAAATAGTAAACGAGAACTCTAATCCCTCTTCACAGAAAAGGCTCGAATTGAATGACTTTGTATCTAAATGGACCACCGACACATATGGGGGACATAAAATCAATACCGGTGCACCATAAGCCGATTAGGATTTACCTGCGGTAGAATATCCTCTGTTTTTTTTTTTTTTTCTTCACCTGAAATACTTTTAATTTAAAAATAAAGAGAAGTGGGTTGCGGCAAGCAATAAAACAAAAAAAAGGACATGCTCGTACTCGTACTCGTACCTACCCACCAAGGAGCGGAAATGCGAAAAGGATATGAAAAAAAAAAAACCCTCTCGCGTCGATCCATTTCAGTTTGGACTAAAAGCTTTTCGGTCGGCTTCGGATTGGCTTTGTGACAAACTGTTTTGCGGGCGGATTGAAGCAAGAAGCCAGCGGAATAATGAAATTATGCGCCCAGTGTAAATCGGTATTTGTGACAAGGCGCAGAACGAGATCCTTTTTCTGGTTCAACCCCATCAACGCCTAATACCATGCGGCATGAATCAGAAAATTGCATTAAATCAAATGAAAAAGTAGCAAGGAAAACTGAGTAGGACCGGAGCCATTTATCAATTCGACAATTGAATATACGCCTGGCGATATTATCCCAGCCTCCCAACGCCTCGCCAGGAGAGATGGTTAGCTGTGTGTGAGCTGAGCTGTTTGCCCTTGCTTTTGGGCGTGGTGCGATATTTTTGCAGCAATTCGTTATGTTTCGGGTTAGGTACGAGTAGGTGATGGGGGTAATTCGTGGAACAGAAGAAAGGTGTGAATCGGCGATAAGAAGAGAAATTGGATTTATCCAACACCCCCCTTTCATGCGATTTGGTTTAGAGAATGAACAAGCTATAAACGAGGGGTGTATGAGGACAATAATACATACTCGTATACAAACACAATGGTACTAGAAATAAACGACCTATATTGGCTATTTACTGCCGCTACTAGTATGGGGTGTCGATAAAGGGATTCGGGTTCAGTTCGGATTTGTGCCCGTGACTTTGTTTATTTTATTTATTTCCTTTTCTTTTGGTCGGCCCTGATCCCTTTCACTTTTCTATAATCTTTAGTTTATGTTTTCTTTTCGGCTTTTGTTTGGCGTTGTACTTGAATGAATTCTCCAGTTTTTTATACGAAAAAGGATTGCTGGCAAATGGGCGGGCGAGTGGGTGGCAAGCATATTTACTCGTCCTTGAGATAAAGTCCTTTAGTTTCACCTTTGTGAATGGTATTTCGATTGAATAAGAAGATGAGAGGTTCTTGAGGGTAGGCTTTCAGATATTTGCCTACACATGTGAAATAAATCGTGACGTTGTTGGAGGCAATTTTCCTTTTGATGAGATTGATGGAAACTGATACAAGGATTTCTACTTTATGGGTTATTAAGTTACAAGGAATTTAAATTCATTGTTGATTCCCATGAGATGGATTGATTTTGGAGCTCTAAGAAAGGGAAGTACCTACGTGTCAAGTTCCTGACGCAAATGAACTCATCATGATTGAATTGGATTTGCAAGACCAATTCCGCTGTCTATTTTAAAGATTTAGAGAAACTAAAAAGGGCGGCAAATATGTTAATGAAGGTAATCTACTCGTAAGCGTTTGCCTAACGCTAGTACTTCCAACAAGGAATTCAAAACTTTCATGGTTTCATCCTCTAGATTTAGATCTATCTTGGTAGCTCGATTCCACCTCCAACAGCATCTGATATATCATTAATGCACAGAATGAAGGGTAGCGCACTTAGAATGTATCCCTGTTTTACGTCCATTGATGATGAACATTCTTCAGACACAAATTCGCTGTCACAAACAAAAGTTGTATTATTATCATACATCGCTCTAAGAATATTGACGACTTTGTTTGATAATCCGTACTTATAGAGTTTATAGAATAGAGCTTTATGGGCTATGGAAGTATCCCTATAACTACTCGTAGTTGGATCATCAATCGATGGGGTGGCTGGCAGGGTTTTCTTCGACAGGCTAAACATTAGCATCTCTTTCCGCCTCCCAGTTCACTGTAGTGTTTTCCAGGCGGAGATAATGACGGTCATAGGAAATGGAATATAATACAAGGCGCTATAAAATCTCTGGAATCGATCTCTTTCACATCAAAAGTCGTTCTAGATTGCCGCTCGTCTCTTAACGAGATGGCAGAGCAATGCAACATTCACCTGTGCTGGGTGCCGGGAAATAGGGATAGGCTGATGATTTTACAATACAGGGCATAAATTTGCAGATTCTACCGGAAAAAGATAATCTCGTCATGCCTCCCGCTAAATGATATCAAGGAGATCAACATTAGGTGAGATACTGCCATTAAATATCATGTCACTGGACAGATTTGGTCTCAGCTGGATCAGAAACGCTCGAAGAGATTGATCACCCTTAGCAGGAAGCAACAACAATTGGTGTCATTACGGGACACTGTCTCATTGGAAGGCACACCAATAAGCTTGGTCTTTTCTCTAACGACTCTTGTAGAAGCTGTAAGGATGAGAAAAAGGAGACAACTCTCCATCTCCTCTGCACTTGTCCGGCTCTCTCTGTTAGAAGAAGGCTTTACTTGGGAGCTTACTTCTACGACAGCCTTGGTGAACTGGCTAACTCGAATGTTAGGAGCCTCCATCATTTAATCAGAAGCTCAAATTGGTTCTAAGATATGACGGGAGAATCCCCTGATCCTGTGGTATTACAGTAGACTTACTCTGGCCTAAGTGTGTCTGTGCTTAGGGCGCAGGTAGCCGCTTGAACCTAACCTAACTTACAATGGTTTTGCTTACTTCTACTGCAGTCTCCATAAACTGGCTAACACGAATGTTAGGAACCTCAATCGGTTCATTAGAAGCACCAATTGGTTCTAAGGTATAGAGTGATCAGATAAGAACGATAGGAAAAGAAATTTAAATAGAACAATAACGGTATGAGATATCAAATTGATTCTGGCTTTATTTTGAAGCTACATTCATGCCATTATGTATGGAATAGTACGTTGGCAGTGCTTCAAGCAGTCGGTCCAATTTTTGATGACTCGGTCTAATATGTGCGGCGTTATTCCGGCAATAGCGTCTCGAATGTTGACATCGAGCTCGTCCAAAGTGGTTGGCTTGTTAGCGTAGACTAAGGACTTGACGTAGCCCCCAGAGAAAATAATCGAGCGGTGGCCAATTGATGAAAGCTCGCCGTGAGATGACCCAGTCGCCAAATTTCTCCTTCACCACTTCGAGCGTTGCGTCCCTTGTATGGCATGTTGCGGTGTCTTGTTGGAGCCACAGCTCGCATATATCGATGTTGTCGAACTCTGGCCACAGAAAGTCGGTTAAAATTGCTCTATACCGAGGACCATTGACGGTAACGGTGTCTCCTTCCTCATTTTGAAAGAAATAAGGGCCGATAATGCCGCCGTGCCATAAAGCACACCAAACAGTCAATCTTTGTGGATGCATTGATGCTCCAATAACGGCAAATTTACTAAGGATCTCCGGCCAACATTTCCAGCGCCCAATTAGCGAACTCACGGCGTTATCTATGGTTGTCCGGTTTCAATTCTCGCGTCAGCACAATCTTATACGGGATGTAGACCCAAATCCAACCGCAAAATAAGCCTGGTTGACTCTCTGGCGATGCCCAAATTAGCTGATCGGCGCCGAATCGGCATATCCGGGTCTTCTTCGATACTGGCCGCAACGGCGGCTATGTTTTCTTCACTTCGCACCGATCTCTATCTAGTTGGTGTCTTAAGGTCCAAAAGAGTGTACTCATGCTCAAACTTTTACACGGTGCGACGAATTGCCTGCGCAGTGAAGCCATGATGACGACTGACCTCACGACGAAATTCACGTTGCGTATTTACAACTGAGCCAGTATTTCGATAATATTTTTTAATACGCCTTCGGAAAGTGTCAAACGATGCATGATGAAATGGCATTCAGCCTTACTGAATATATTGACAGCTGGATGTCATTGGTAACTTTGACAACTTTTAGTTCCGAAATGTGATAAATTTAAATACCTTGACTCAATTGTATGATATATGATCAGGGAAATTATGACGTTGCTATTGTACATCGAATGAGTGTAGATAAAATCGCACGGAAACTCCGCAGTCTTTGTAACCAAAAAATGTCAATTAAACCTAAATGTCTGCTTTATATGACAGTCGTACGTCCGTAATGTTGGACGACAGCAACGGAAACGAAAATATTACTAATGTTAGAGGGAGTATCAAAACAAAACCTAATTAGATAGTTCTGGTACATCCTGCTGCAAACTTCTAAAACAAAAGCTCCAAGCTGAGCACATCAACTGGTACAAAGAAGATCTGTGGAAGATCCTGTCCAGCCTAAGTTCCAGCCGAAGCTCGAAGAAGAAATAATTGGATCACTCAAATGCAACAACAACAGCAAATTTTCGGCATCATTGATGCTGTGATGCGGAATAGAGCGGCCTGTATAATAATATTGACGTCCGCAAACTTAGCCAACCCCACAAACGGCATAACAGCAATGCAGATACGTGGGAGAAATATTTACGTAGGCGTTATATATTTCAACGGTTAATGTGAAGAAAAAGATGAATATGTCAAAAAATATTCCCAATAAAAATTGCATATCACCCGTACACAAATATTGAGAATCCTCACAGTAATAAACGAATGAAAGTCTTTAAAAAATTTAATAAAAAAAAAAAAAAAAAAAAAACGAAACGTAAAAAAGGATTTTATAATCCTTTAAATCGTTGGCGGCAAACTTTTATGCTTCCGCTCACCCAACCCATTCAAATTTATTTCAATCCCAATATTTGGGCGCGCTCACACAAATTCTCGACCACCAACTTTCATTTTTATCACAGGATCTACGTATCCGAATTTATGTCCAACAAAATGTTTACGTCCATTTCCATTCATATTTATTTATATCTGGGGAGGCAAGCGCAAAAAATCACCCCTAGTGCCATAGTGAACACATAAAACTCCCCCTTTACTCCTTTTTTATTCGCTTTTATGGCAGCACAAGCTTTCGAGTTTTCCAAGGGGAACACCATACAGAAACTTTTTTTTTTGTTGCTCTCTTTTTATTATACCATTGTGCTGCGCATCAAGTTTGATATAATTTTCCTCCTCAATGTACATAAATACATCAACTGAACATTCAACTGAACCCATCGATCAAAAAATAACAACGGACGAAAGCAAAAAACTTTATTCTGCTCATTTTCCAAAAAATTAACTTGGAAACAGCAGTTTTTCATGCCCCGGCTCTCACTCTCTCTCGCTCGATAAGTTTTGCTTTAGCAGGCGGAAAAAAAATAACCGGGCCCAAAGTGAAAGGGAACACCACTTGAAAGGAATACGTTTCCCCATACATAGCATAGACGCTAGCAATTTGCATTGGTCATAAATGTGTGAGCCGAAAACGTTTTTATTATAATGGGCACGTTTTCGGCTTACGTTCGAATTGAGGGGAATATGATAAATGAATATGAATGGGGGGGGGGGGGGGGGGGGGGTAGGATGGGAACTAAATCGGCTCAAGTACCGGTCAAGGGTTCAATCGAATGCAGAATGGGACACACTTCATTGCTTTGGTAGACTATGAATTGTCGGCTCGTATCCGCAATAGCGTAAGACGAAGACGCATTTCCATTTCACTTAATCCCCTTACATCACATCCCTGCGGTGCCAAAGTGTCAAATTTAATTAATTTCTTGATTTATTTGAGAAAGTTTCGAAGTTTTCCAACACTGAACAACGTTGCGTTGCGGAGAAGCAGTGTGCCTGTTAGTGCCACCCACCAGGGTTGGCCGCTACCACAATTCAAGAAAATACAGAGAACATAGAAGTTCGTTCTGTGTGTTCTCGACGAATACTCGTACATAGGTTTCGAAGTGAGAATTGGTTGCGAATTTAGGGGTTTTGAAGTTTTTCAACGCCACCACCATGGATGATGGTTCTCTGCTGGCGCTTGGTCGTTATGCCACTTCAAGGGGGCTGAACGCAAAACTTTAGATTCATCGTTAATCATTTTCACTGAAAGTTCAAGTAAAATTCGTGAATTGTGGTATTGAATTGGCCGGAGAAATTGTTTAAATAAACGACTTTCGTCATTTTTCTTTACTGACCAAGTGAAGAAGTTTTCAAGAATAATTGCGTTTAGAAATGAAGTTAAGGAGAGAAAAATAGGTTAAAGGATAGAGAAATAATCAGAGGAGTACTCAAGTTGACTGGCAGTAATTTTTCTATGCTTTACGATTTTTTTTTTTTTTTCTTTCTTTTCCCGAGGGTGGGTAAAAAATCTTCATGAAGACACTATGAGGATGGATAGCGCATGCTCATAGTAGTGTGAGATTTTTACTCACTAAAAAAACTTCCCTTCGTGATAAATTTCTTTGATTACTACAACTAAGTTTTGACTTATCCAGCAGTTTTTCTTTCGCGTATTGAGATCGTTTGGCAGGTACCTTTCCATTGAAAGTTCCTGCTTGTTCCGCAAATTAGACGCGGTTTCTTGCTATCGCGTTAAGTCGAAAGGTTTAGTCCTTTGTAGACGACGCAGTAGATTCCTCTCATCTAGAATTCGAAGGACTTCATTGTTAACGTGTCCTTGTAATCTGTCTTTATGCTTACGCGCGAAGTTTTTGATTTCATGTTCGACTGTTGCAATTCCTAAATCTCTATGGATATCGCTATTTCTAATAAACCACGCTGAATTAACTATTGATATTAAAAGTTTGTAAAATATTGACATTACTTATTTTGGTACAACCCCAGAGTTGTATTCCATATGCCCATACCGGCTTTAGCACTTGCTTGTATAAAAGCAGTTTGTTCTCTATATTAAGCTTGGAATGTTTTCCAAGTAACCAGTACATTTCTCTGTATTTGGTTTCGAGTTCTTTACGTTTTTTCTTCACGTGCGATTTCCACTTCAGCTTAGCATCAAGTGTCATTCCAAGATACTTAGCCTCGTTTGCAAACGGAATTTGAACCGAGTTTGAAAAGATGGGCAAATTATTTATTTTCTTATAAGTAAAATTGACATGAACAGATTTGTTTTCGTTTAAAGCTAGTCGCCAAATCTTTGTCCATTCATTTACTTTATTCAATGCTTCTTGCAATTTTTCAGTCGTTTCTTCGATCGTTTTACCCAGTGTCGTCGGCAAATGTAGCTAATACGGTGCCTTCTTCTTGCGGTATATCGCGAGTATATAATAGGTACAAAAGCGGTCCAAGGACACTTCCCTGCGGCACCCCAGCCCTAATTTCTTTAAATTCTGAATATTCATTTCCGTGTTTGACTTGGAAAAGTCAATTCGTCAAGTATTTTTCCAGAATATTATATAAGTGTACCGGCAGAACTTATCGTAATTTATATTGCAATTCTTCACGCCAGACCTTGTCAAAAGCTTGAGAAACATCAAGGAATACGCTCAAGCAAATCTTTTTTTCTTCGTAAGCTTTTTCAATTAAATCAGTTATTCTATGCACTTGGTCTATTGTTGAGTGCTTGGTTCTAAACCCAAATTGGTGATTGGGAATAAGAGATCTTTCTTCTATAACCGGCTGTAATCGCTTAAGTACTATTCTTTCGAAAACTTTAGACATAATCGGCAGCAGCGAAATAGGTTTATACGATTTTTTATCATTCGTCGGTTTTCCTGGCTTTAGAATCATTATTACTTCCGCGACTTTCCATTGACTCGGAACATATTCTAGTCTTATCGCTGCGTTTATAATGTAGAGGAACTTAACAAACGCCTTTCTAGGTAACGATTTAAGAAGCTCTCCTGTGATTAGGTCGTATCCAGGAGCTTTATTTGGTTTCAGTTTCTTTATTTCTTGTTGAAGTTCGGTCAGCCTTGCATTTCTTACTGTGTAATTGTGAAGTGCTATATCCGACGCATCATCATTTTCAGCAAGCGCTTGTCCATCAAATGGTTTAAATGTTTCTTCTGTTGCTTTACGAGTATAACGACTATTGACGGTTTTTGCAAAAAGTTTGAGAATTGTGTTTGCTGCATTTTGTAAGTGTTTAACTATAGAGTCGTTTCGAATGATTCAAAGAAAGGAGCATTGCATCTTTCTTGTTGAATTTTATTATGTGAGGAAGAAATGATAAGGAATCCCTAAGGTCCTTTGACTTGTAACGGAGTCATCGGTGTTAAATATTTCCATGTACGAGTATTGTAAAATTTTACACTTTCTTCTCAACGGAATCTCCAATCTATTGGCCATCTTATAGATTTCTTTATAGTGATAGATACAAATATAGAACACAGGTTAAAGATGTACGAGTAAGTAGTGAAAATTTATCGTCAGATCAAACTCCTGTAATTAGAGCTACGAGTATAAGTGAAGAAATTAAACAAAACGAAAATTGCCAAGACTCTCAAATACGAGTAAACGCATTAACTGGTGTGAATTCACGATCGCCATTAGATAGAACAGATCAAATTAACATGGGATGTCCAGACATCAGTAATATCCAGCGGACATCAAAGAAATTATACAAAAAAAGAGAAGAGCTCGTAGGAAGAGCAAATGACAAAGATATCTGGACCGAACTATCTTCAATCGTCTAAATACTCGTAACAAGTTAAACAAATGTATCACCGAATTCAAAAATTCCTCCATGAAAAGATTCCTACGTAATTTTACGACTAGTAAAAAAAAACTGACTATTCCCTCTAAAAAGCAGTGAAATATTTAAAAAGGCCACAACTATAAGGCCCACCCTTGAAGTCGGAAACGCCAACCAGAAGGCTGATCTTTCTGCATAAAGTTTTTAAACCTTTCCCACCTGACTTAGTGAATGAAAACTTACAATTTGTTGATAAAGTAGATAACGAAGAAATAGGCTGAGTCACTACAAGAGAAGTAAGAAACATGTACAGGCTTAAAATATTGAATGCCGTGAAATGGAGGGTGGCCGTGGTGTAGTGGTAACATCATCTCTTGTCACGCTACAGGTTCACGGTTCGAATCCTTATGTCAATAATCATCTATTTATTTCGCATGAAATAAATAAAAAGTCGATCATTGCGAAAGCTTATGTCAACTCTACTACGAAGGCATAACACTGGCAGTTGGGTGGTCATATGGCTAAAATGCAACTTGATCGTGATGATGACATCAGGAGGACGGAAAAAAATACTGTGAATTATGAGTAACAACAAAAGCAAAAACAAACAAGCTCCCCAGTTATCTGGACAGCCACCCTTGGAGTTCACTGAAACTTAATACCAGCTGAGTTTCAAACCAACTACACCAATCAGTCTTTCTCTCTGTCTCTTCCCCTTTCCTGAAAACGCCCGTGTCCTAAAATTAGTATAAGGATATTCATAACCCCTTTCACACGTGCAAATTATAAAAAAAAAAAAATGTAAAAGCGCCACCTTGTTACACCGAACATTTTGAAAAGACTTAAGCTTGTAATTAATGCTTTTTTTAACCTATGACATAACTAGAAGATCGCTGAAGAAGACGTAATAACGAATCAACGTAAGCCATCTACAGAAGTTACTTCCTATAGGCCAATATATGATAGATACTTTCGATATTATCAAACATTTTTGAAAAACTATTCTCTAAAAGACTAGATAACATTATTTTTGAAAGACAACACTCTTGAACCATCAATTTGGATTTAGGAATTAGCGTTCGACAATAGTGCACCATATTACCGACATGATGGAGAAAGCACTCTTAGGTAAACAGGTATGCTCTGCATTATTCCTGGATGTAGTGCAAGCTTTTGACAAGGTGTGGCATAAAGACTTGGAGTTCAAACTGCATAGGGAACTACCTAAACAATACTATGAGATACTAAAATCTTTTTTCGAGCTCAAAATATAGTGAAGAGTACTCAGGATTGAATTGGAATTAACGACATGTGTCCCACAAGGCAGTGTTCTCGGACCAATTCTGTCTGCAGTCAATAAAGTAATATCATAGATTGGATGCAACAATGGCGCATTAAACTTGATGAAACAAAGGCTACCCACAACAAAGAATAACTCTTTCCAATCGAGGTTTCTTTGGGCTGAGAAGGCAATTAAATAGTAAGGCCCTATCTCGAAGAACTAAAGAGAATCTATATAAGACCTTGACAATCCCGGTCCTGTTCTATGGCGTTGAAGCACGGACTCTATCGAAAGCGGATGGAAATACCCTTGGTCGTTTCGATAGAAAAATTCTTCGTAAGATATTCGGTCCTGTTTGGTTTGACGGGATTTGGAGGAGGGGATTCAATGAAGAACTGTGCGAGCTGTACATCGGCATAGTTTGAGATGGCTAGGGCCCGCAGAGTCTTCGAATCTAACCCGGAGAGACGACGCAGAAGAAAAAGAAGACCTCGCCTTAGGTGGCGCGAACAAGTAGAAGGGATCCTCAACCAACTTGGACTGCGCAACTGGAGACAGTTGACTAAAGTCCGGGCTAACTGGAGAGGTTTGTTGGTTAAGGCCCAGGTTCACCCCGAACTGTAGGGCCACCTAAGTAAGTAAGTACTAACAATATTGGTTTATGGTTGTTATTTTAGATAGATAGATAGATCTTTATTTCTCATAAAAGATTTACAGAGGCTAGTTACCACACGTTTTACAATTCAGAGATATGATAATTACTATCTTTCATCTGTAACATTATTATTATTTTATTATTATTACTTGTCACGCTCTTGGTTCACGGTTCAAATCCTGATCTCAACAGTCATCTATTTATTTCGTCTGAAATAAATAAAAAAGTCGATCAATTGCGAAAGCTTAGTCAACTCTACTGCGTAGGCATAACACTGGCAGTAGGGTGGTCATATGGCTTAAATGCGACTTGATCGTGATGATGACATCAGGTGGAGGGAAAAAAAATACTGTGAATCATGAGCAACGACAAAAAGCAAAACAAACAAGCTCCCCTGTTATTTGGACGCCACCCTTGGAGTTTACTGAAACTTAATACCATCTAAGTTTCAAACCCACTACACCAATCTATCTTTCTCTCTCTCTCAATTTATACGAACGCCCGTGCCCTGAAATAATTTAATGGTATTCATATCCCATTTGGCGCTCGCAAATTATATAAAAAAAAAAAAATTATACAATTGTGTGAATTTAAAGATATTTACATGTTAAGTTAGTATCCGAAGGGAAAAGCGAAAAAAAAATCTTCAATTTAAAGAAAAAAATAAATAAATAAATAAATAAGTAAATAAATAAATATATAAATAGATGAATAATTGAACATACAAACAATCAAGAACAGAGAAAAAAGAAGAAAAATATAAAGATAATATGGTATCAGCTACCATGTTGAACATGATTATCATTCAGGTTGTTCACTAAAGGATTTTCAACAAAATTACAGCGATCTAAAAAGCGTCAATTCAACATTCGCCCTTTGGTGAATATCTCGTTTTGAATTTAGCACGGTAAATTTAGCATCATTTTCAATAATTTATTCTGGGAAACCTGCAATTTCTTAATATGGCTTTTTGCGCAGTTACCCCACACTTGGCAACCATAGAGTAGAATTGCTTTGAAAATTACCTTGTGTATGATTATTTTGTTATCATTTGACAGCTCTAATCTACGATTTATAAATGGATATAACATCTTAATTGCAATTGCAATTTTTTTTAAGGTGTTCGTTATATGAGCATTAAAAGTTAGTTTGGTATCCGGATAAATTCCAAGATATTGTAATATGCGAGCTACGGCGATATTCTGTGAAATTGATTTCTTTATATTCTAGTCTGTAGAACAATTCAAGTTCACACTATACTATTCTTCGCAAATTCTTTCCTTACAAGGTCTCTTTATTCTCAAATCACTTTATCTCATTTCAATTACTTAATTCACAAATCCAAACTAATTACTTCTTCTTGTTAACTCTCAACTTTCATTTTATTCCAAAATTACCACTTCGCCCATTATCACTTTTCCATTCTCTTCGCCATGGTTCTAAACCAACTGCCTGCTCTCGATCGTCATCTGTCCTTATATAGCAGAAGTTTCTGATAGCCAGAAACTTCTAGCAAATTCTTCGACCACTGGAACAAGAAAAATTCTTCTGTAATAATTCCAAGATGACAATCATTTCTTGCAGTTATAATTCTCTCTTATCCATGATATTATCCGTCTCTTATCGTAGACATGAACTGTGGAGACTAACCGCAGACACGAACCTCGAATGAGAGGACACTTCGGACCAAAATTCTGGCAGAATGAAAAGACACTTCGGAATTTGTTGTATTATACTTTTAGGGAGCGTAGTTATTATTATGTTACAATATTTTAGAGAAGGCTCCCAACTAATACTTGCCCCATTTACCTGGAGCTGTCCACTAGGAAGAAAGCAGGCTTTTCTTTTTCTGGTGAAAATGATTGCTTTAATTTTATCTTCATTAAGTTTGATTTTCCATTTGTTCAGATATGTCTGGAAGATACTCAACACATAGCTAAGATTCCTTTGAAAGTCGAGAGCGAATTCATGAGAAGAGAATATCGCCGTGTCGTCAGCAAATAGAGCTACTTCACAGTTGGGTACTGATGGTAAATCGGATGTGAACAGGTTATACAAGACAGGTGCAATGACCGAACCTTGAGGAACACCAGAACGAAAGTGGACAATGTTAGAGACATCATTATAGAAGTACACTTTGAAACAACGATTGGACAAGAAACTACGGATAATTTTACAGATATGCGGAGGAAAATCAGAGTTGATCATTTTAAAAAGGAGGCCGTCGTATCAAACTGAATCAAAGGCTTTTTCAAAGTCCAGTAGTATCATGCCCGTTGACTTACCTACTGCACGAGATGACTTTACGTTGTTGCAGATCCTTAGTACTTGAGGGACGTACTATGGTTGCGCCTGAAACCAAATTGTTCATTAGGAAATAAGTTGTTGTGAGCAATATGTTTGCAAATTTTCTCCTTTAAGACCTTCTCATAAATTTTGCCAAGAACACTTAGTAAACTAATTGGTCTGTAACTGGAAATTATATCAGGAGGCTTACCAGCTTTGTGTATAGGTACAACCTTAAGAATTTATCTCAGACTCTTTTCAAAAATAACAGCTTCATTAAAATCAACTACAAATTTATCCACGCAATGTTCCTTTATAAAGAAAATACATTTTAGCTTGCCTGCTCCCTAGCGCTTTTCGGTAATAAACTCTGATGATTTAATTAAAATTCAATTATTCCCAATCAATTACAACATTTTTCCGAGATGCACGAGAGACAAATAATAATAAATGTAAAAAAAAAAAATGCTTTTTTGTTTAATCTTAATTTTAACTTGCCAACCCCCGATCGGAACGTGGAACTGTTGCTACGACAACTATCATACAACGGAACCAATATTATTGGCACAACAACAGCGCAGCACAACATCATCATCATCGCATCCCTTTGACGTAAAATTTTCCCTCCGGGATTAACAAATAAATACTTAGACGAAGCGCTACCGTCGAGGACAATCCGGATGGATGTTTTTTGTCACCGAGCATTGGGAGTGGAAAGGCAGGAGCGATGCCTTTTTAATTCGTTGTCCCTTTGAGGAATAGAGTGACAGCATGATACTGTAGGATAGATATTTCCAAGCTGTCGATTAGTCTAATGAAATTCTTTTACTACGAGTAAGTATTGAAGGAACAGTAAAACAAAGCAACAGGAGCAACAGCAACGTAGTCAGCAGTAGTAGCATCCACAGGACCACCACGCATATCACAAAGAATGACAGCACACAATACGCCGGTGAGAATAGTCAATGGGAAACCACCTTATCACAGTGGTAGGATCTCGAACAATGACGAAACGAAGAGCTCGCAACTCTGTTGGGTGCGCTTTTTGTCATTTTTTTTCCGAGTCGGATGGAAGGAGTTGATTTTAATAAAGCTTTCAATTATGTCTTAATCATCAGGTGATATCTGGGAGCAGCGCTACTTAATTAAATTACATGCTGGGACGAGTTCGTTGAATTGCGTGTCGACTTTTCTCGGTTCATCTTATAGACACCATCTAGCCGGATGATGATGAGCAATCATTTTGTTTGTTGTCCTTATGGGGATCCTGTTGTTTGACTCCCAATGGTATACGCTGTTTTAAGTATGATTTTACGTATATAACTTTGATGTTATTTAGTTAGGTATTTGAGGTTGTACTCGTAGGCACTATCAAGTAGATTAATTAAAATCCACAGCAAGGCGCACAAAGAAATGATGCAGATACGAGACAAGAATAAAGTTTATGTCACCATTGTCGTCATTAGATACTCGTACTCCTGAGTCAAATTGAAAATTTATCCTTAGAGATTTGCAGCTAATACATATTTTTAGAAGAAAATACGAGTACCTCCGAAAAGTGGTCGAAGTCAGCTTTGTATGCACACTACATACCTTCAGTTGTGTATTTGGTGTTGGATGAGACCAATTGCTACGAGTATAGTGGATGTGAAAGTATATAGTCTTCTATGTAAATCATATGCAGTTCGTAGTCAATTTTCTTTAAGACTATGGCCAATGTTTTTACGGATAATCGTTGAAGCTATTTCTTTTATAATCGGATCGTTTTATAGAGTTTCTAATTCGATACTGTACTTATATTGGTGTACCGATACTGTTACAGTTGCTCACATAGCCAAGTACATACTTGCACCAACATTTTTATAATAGTGTTACGTTATCTTGAGTAGGAAGTTTCGAACTGACAGGAATGTACAGCGTTTACTTGTCGTAGCATTGGGTGATCTGTATCGCTATACTTTACAGATATAAGTACATATTGCTACTAAAGGGTTTTTCAATAAGGACATAACAATTTTGAATTTAAATTAAACAGAATAATTGAGGTATCGGGCTGAAATTTATTCCAGGTATGGTGCAGATGCTAAAATTTAGTATGGAATACGATCTCGTTCATATGACCACCGCGATCACGTTTGCAGCGATCGATTCTTTGGAATCAATTTTCCACCACTCTTCCACACATATCGGCCGGAACTGCCAATTTCGGGTTCGATATTGTTCCTGAGCTCCTCTAACGTTGTTGGCTTGTTGGCTTAAACCAAAGACATCATTAAATCGCATGCGCAAACTGGCCATTTGACCGGACCATTTCTCGAGTTTACGCGATTACCCAACTTCCTCTTCAATAGATCAATTATTTGACCAGGTGTGTGGCATGTGGCACACATCTTGTAGGTACCACATATCACTGATGTCAAGTCCATCCAATTCTGGCCAAAAATAGTTTTCCAACATGGCACGATAGTGAACTCCATTGACCGTAACATGGCGATCATTTTCAACGACAAAAAAATACAGTCACAGCTTAAAGTTGAAACACCCCACTTATGCAGTGTATCAACACATACGCCGACTCAACCTGATCATATGCGTTTGAGACGCGCCAGTACGTTTCGGGATAAGTTAAAGCCAGTAAGAAGTGTCGTAGGGTCGTATTACTATTCACCTATTGGGTTAACCATTCACTGCTTATGTCAAATACATCTGAGACTAAAGCGATGGTTGGTGTCCACGGTATAGAGGGTAGTGTGTTCACTTGTGACCCGAACTGTGCAGGTTCGAGTCCGAACGGGGAACAGCAATAATAGCCACCCGAGAATAGAAGATAAACGAAAATTTCCTACGTGCCTGGTAGTACAATGGAAAACTGAAAATCAAATCTCCGGGATTTGAAAAATTCCTTTTAATAAAAAAAAAAAAAAAGCATCTGTGCGTAGTACGAGTATTTGTCTTCTAGATTTGAGGCTCGTAGGGTGATTTAGGTGGATTTGCTGGTGCTATGTGTCTTAGGAACTGGCAGCTTTCAGAGTTTCAGAGTTACATCTGATTTGATAAGATGGGCTCGGTACTAAAGTGTTTTATCTGGCTTCGAGGTCGTGGTTCAAAATACTTTCGGTTACTGTGATATTTTGGTGTTGGGTGGCTATAGAGATGTCATCGGCGTATGAAAACTTTCTTGCCACTGATGTCTTACGCATTTTTTCAAATCTTACTTCAATGTGTATCGTTAAGGCAAGTACCTGATCGGTGCAGTGTGCTCGTTTGTGGTTGCACTGATTCTATAGAAAATAACTCGTTGCAGTAGCTTGTAACATGAACTCAAAAGGGCAATAGCTTTCGGATTTATTTGCCTGTTTTTCAGGATTTAGGAGAGCAGTTATTTTCGTTTACTTAAATGATTTTGGAAGTTCTTCTGCGTCTAATATTTTCGAGAATAATGACGTCAGCCATCGATAAGTATTGGGCCCTGCTTGATTCAGAAATTCTAGACCAGTTGCTTCACCTATCTTCACAGAAGCCAAGGCTACTGCTATTTCATCGGTTCTGATTGAGTTGGAATACTGAGATGTTTCTGGACACCTTGTCTTAAGCAGCTTGAATTTAATCATGTGCCATTTGTAATTTTTTGAATATAGTTTTCAAGATCTCATATAAACTTTACAAATAAAAAAAATAAACAGTCTTCCGATATCTGTTGACAACCAAGTTGTACCCTATGCCAATATAGCCAAGTACCTTTGAATGCGAAGTTAAAATGGAAACAGCAGATCAAAAAGAAAAGAACAGAACTAAACTTGTAATATATAATAGAAATATGTATATAGTATGTCTACCCTTAACAAAATCATTCGATATACTCGTAAGCATTGAAGTATTGAAGCCTGTTTGGATGTACGGCATCCAATTACGCTGTAGTACGAAGAAAACAAATATCAAAACTTTACAGACATTCCAAAACAGTGAATAAGAAATAGCGACTTGCACCGTGACCTACAATAGACATGGTGACAGAAGTGGTTAGAAGGAACACTGTGACACACAATCTACGACTGCAAAACCACATCAATTCCGACATAGAAACCGTCTTAAATGTACGAGACAATATACGGAGATTGAGAAGAACCAAGCCTCATGAGCTCAAAACTATGGAAACGATCTTTCATAGATTGATCCTTGATTAAGGAGATATTTTTAGTGGCGTTAGAGTCCCACACTACTTGGTAACCGACAACCACCAAGTGTCTTTTTAGAGTTTCACCATCGTTAGAAAAAAATCTCAAAATTGTAAAAAATGAGTTCATACAACGCTCAGATGTCAGGCCTACGGGCATACGCAAAGCTATTGTAAAAGGGATTTTGCAAGCGTTAAATGTGAAGGAAAACATCCAACAGTCGACTATCCACTAAAGAAGGATGAAAAAGTGAAATGTATCAACTGTCATGGAAATCACTCAGCTAATTTCAGAGATTGCCCGATCGCAAAAGAATACCAAGAAAGGAAGAACAGAGCTACTAGCAAGCACCAACAAAACTCGCTCAAGAATAAAAATGGCAAACAAGTAAATGTTGTAAACAATAAAGTAGACAAAAGATCAATTGCTTCTAAAGCAAACACGTCAGCTGTAAATAACAAATCGTATTCCGAAATTGTAACTGTGATTTCATTTCGACTGGATCGCCTACTTATTGGCCATCTGACCCAGCGAAAACACCAGATCCTATTGACTTCTTCATAATGAAAAGAATCAATAGAAAAGAATTAAAAGTTCAAAACAGTGATGATGTGTCGTCGGATCATACACCCGTAATCCTGACGGTCAACGGCATGTTAATACAAAAGATAATATATGTAAGACTTATCAACAAAAGAACGAACTGGTGTAAATTCAGAGAATAACTCGAAGGATTTATTAACCTTAGATCCCCTCTGACCACAACAAACCATATTGACATCGAAGTGGAACAGTTCATTGCCGATATACTAAGTGGGGTGAAAAGTAACCTCCTTAACCGCCAGAATACGCTGCTACTGCAAAAAAGGTTATGTTGCCTTGAATTCCATTCATATTTAGGCAGACATGTCAAATTTCAGTGCGATACTGGCTTTAGTTTTGTTTTGACAGCTGATTGTTGTTGACGTGTTTGGCATCATGTTGAGTATGGACAAAAACGATTTTCGTTCTCTCATAAAACATTATTTTTTGAGAGGCAAAACGGCTAAGGAAACAAAAGAAAAGTTGGATAAATATTATGGCGCTAATGCTCCGTCAGATTACACCGTCAAATATTGGTTTCGAGAGTTTCGTGGTGGCCACAACTCCACTACCGATCAAGTCGGTTACAGAGGACAATGTTAAAAAAATACATGAAATGGTGTTGGCTGACCGGAAAGTGAAGGTGCGCGAGCTAGCAGATACCACAAAGATTAGTACTGAGCGAACACACCATATTTTTGGGCAATATTCTGCATATGAAAAAGTTATCCTGCCGCTGGGTGCCGCGCATGCTCACTCCTGACCAAAAACACGAACGCGAGAGCACTTCGAAAGAGTGTTTGGACTTGCTGATGCGGAATCGGGCGGACTTTTGGCGTCGATTGGTAACTGTTGATGAAACCTGGATCCACTATTACACACCAGAGAACAGAATGAGTGCCCGGCAATGGATTGAAGCCGGCACGATGGTTCCGAAGCGGCCGAGGGAGGCTCAATGGGTCGGAAAGGATATGGCGTCGGTTTTCTGGGATTGTCATGGCATACTCTTCGTAGACTACCTCGAAAAAGGAAAAACCATCAACAGCGAGTATTACTGTGCATTATTGGAGCGATTGAAGGCCGAAATCGCTGCAAAACGGCCTCACATGAAGCGAAAAAAAATTTTGTTTTTGCAAGACAATGCGCCGGCGCACAAAAGCATCGCAACAACGGCTAAAATCAATGACTTACGGCTCCAATTGCTGTCGCATCCACCGTATTCGCCCGATTTGACTCCCTCGGACTATTATCTCTTTCCAAACCTCAGAAGATGGCTCATCAATAAAAAATTCAGCTCACGCGAGGAAATCATCGACTCCACGGAGGAGTATTTTGCAGACCTTCCGGAAAATTACTTTTCGGACGGCATCAAGAAGTTGGAAAATGGCTGGAATAAGTGTATCAAGACTATATTGAATAAAATAAAAAAAAACATTTAAAAAATTTGTTTTTTTCATTCCCAAGGAGGTTACTTTTCACCAAACCTAGTTCAACATCAAAAAAAAAAAAAAAACAAGCATCGGTAAAATATCCTACAGAAATTAGGGAACTAATATTAGAAAAGAGAAGAGCTCGCAGGAGGTGGCAAATGACAAGATATCCCGGTGATAAAGTTGTGTTTAATAGACTGAATAACAAACTCAAACAAAATATCAGTGAATTAACTAATTAACTTTGTAACTTAATTGCTGGCAAAGCCACAGACTGCTCCCTCTGGAAGGCTGCCAATCATTTGAAGAGACCTCAAGCGCAGGATCCCCCGTTAAAAACATCTGAAGGGAAACGGATCGGCGACCCAAAAGAAAAGGTTAAACTTTTTTCGGAGCACCTAAACCTTTTCCACCTAGCGTGGCAAATGAACTAGAATTCTCTGATAAAATAGATAAAGACGTAATCCCTTATGTTTCGCTAAGAGAGATTAGCATATGTATTTCTAAACTATCTAGCAGAAAATCACCAGGTTACAACCTTTTAACTGCCCAAATCCTAAAAAGAACTACCCTTCGTAGCATTGTTAAAACTCAAGCTTATAATTAACCCATTTTCTACCGCGCTGCAAAAATTATTAAATTTGTTTGTGTAAAGTATATTTTTTTAGTACCCCCTGAGTGGTGCCCCCTGATTCCAAATCTGTTATCAAAAAAATGTTTACTCCCCCCGTTACACAGTTATGTCCAAAAATCAAATGTTCGATTAATCGAACGTTGGAGCTTATCCCATACAAAGCGAAATTTTCCCACCAAGTAACAACGTGCTTCCAATTTCTATTGTGTTTTCAATAGTAGGATATGCAAACAGAGTTGTGCGAAGAACTAAAGGATCTTTCGCCAATTCAGTTGTTTTCAAAGTTTTACGATGGGGAGGTGTTGGATCACATTATAACTGAGACCAACCGATTCGCAGCTCAGAAAAATACCGATTTTCATTTGGATATGGGCTTATTGAAGAGATTCTTGGGGATTTTACTGCTATCGGGCTACCACACTTTGCCTTCTGTTGAGGATTATTGGTCTTCGAAGCTGTCAATGGGAATTCCTATGGTAAAGCAGGCAATGCCGAGAAACACCTTCACGAACATCAAGAAATTCATCCATTTCGCCAATAATTTTGAATTAGATCGTACTGACAAGATGGCCAAGGTATATACGACAATTTTTATTAAATTATTGTGATTAAAGTTTCCTTATTTGTATTTTATTGATTTCATCTTCGTCCATTCTTCGACATTATAAACAAAAAGTTTAGGCAGTTTGGCATTTGGGCAGAATTTTTGTCCATAGACGGCCCTATTTCGGCCGTCACAGTTGCAAAATGTTTATTCATGGAAAACCGATTCGTTTCAGATATAAACTTTGGTGCCTCTGTTCTTCAACCGGTTATTTATTCTCATTTATCCCTTACTGTGGATAATCCGATGAATATAACAAAGAGGTTGGTCTTGAAGGTGATGTCGTTCTCCGATTACTTAGCAACGTCGAAACCTCCATGCGACACGTAGTATTTTTCGACAATTTCTTCACATCCTATCATCTTCTGTGCTTGCTATCAGAAAAGGGATTCTGTGCCACTGGAACTGTTCGCTGTAATCGTGTAGCTGGTGGTGCTGCTAATACGAAGACCGGAAACAATTTACCTCGCGGCGCCCATGATTTTATTTATGATTCTAAGAACCAGATCACTCTTTGTTGCTGGCAAGATAATAAGGAAGTCACCATTGCTACAAATTACGATCAGATTCTGCCACTCCACCCTGTTCGGCGTTGGAAAAAAGCAAATAAAGCTTCTAAAAAAGGGCCGGCAGAAGAAGGAAAATTTGTCAACGTCGATCAGCCTGCTGTGCTTCGTAGCTATAATAATGGGATACGATAACGCCATTCAAAATTATCGAGTCAACATCCATGGAAAGATATGGTACTGGAAACTTTGGGTAAACACCCTTAATTCTTCATCTGCGAATGCTTGGAAACTTCACTGCATGGTTGCGAAATTTAAAAAAGAGAAGCCAATGAGTCAGAAACAATTCAAGTTGTCCTTCACTGAATCTCTTTTATTGACCGATAATGAAGAAGGAATGGAAGTGGATAATGACCTTAATTTCCAGAAACCACGCAATTTACCAAACGTGGTTGATAAACACCTCACTGCCCGTCAGCCGGCAGAAAAATATCGTCGATGCCAGTTGAAAGGGTGTGGCAAACCTACGATTTGGATGTGCGAGAAATGTGCCAAGCATATGCACGCGCATTGTTTCAAAGCTTTCCATGCAAAATGATTTTTTTATTTTTTATTTTCTTTTCATTATTTTTCTCTTATTTTAAATACAAAAAATCAATCAACAATATTCTTTTTACTTAAATAATCTTGTCTATTCACTTATATTTCGTTTCATTCATTTGTATGGGATCTTGGTACATGGGATAAGCGCCAACGTTCGATTAATCGAACACTAATTTTGCCTCATACCTGTGCTATTCAGGTGGTGTCTGGTGTTGATTTTTTGATTGCAAAGGATAGCTTTACCTTTTAGCTATAAAACCTCATCATTACTTTTTTTTCTGTAATTATATATTTTTAATATAATTTACTAGAAAGGCTTATGGTTAGGAATTTTTCAAGCAACCCCCCGCAATTACAGGTGGGGGGAGGGGGGTTGTAAATATCATTTTTTAAAAACCAATGATCACAGTAATATATGATATTGACTATATTACTGATATTATTTACCTTCACAATGAAAAAAATTAGTAAAAAAGGACAAATTTCACGTTCGATTAATCGAACACCGATCGAAAATGGGTTAATGCCTGTTTTACACAAAGATATGTCCCACATCACTGGAAAATAGCAGGAATTATTGTTAAACCTAAACAAGGCCAATATCACTTTTACCGATATTATCAAAAATTTTCGAGAAACTGCTTCTTAAAAGGCTGGATAGAATTATAGAGCAAAGAAGGCTCACATCAGTTCGGGTTTAGAAATAAGCGCTCGACAATAGACCAAGTGCATCGTATAACTAAAGTTATAGGAAAAGCACTAGATACAATACTCCTAGACGTTGCTTAGGCCTTTGATAAAGTTTGGCATAAGGGCTTGTAATATAAACTACATAGGGATCTACCTAGACAATACTATGAGATACTTAAGTCATATATAGCTAATAGATTCTTTAGAGTTCGCTATGGTTTAGCGTATTCTGAACTTAAAGAAATACAAGCAGGTGTTCCACAGGGAAGTGTTCTAGGCCCTACCCTATATAGAGTTCGCTATGGTTTAGCGTATTCTGAACTTAAAGAAATACAAGCAGGTGTTCCACAGGGAAGTGTTCTAGACCCTACCCTATATAGAGTTCACTATGGTTTAGCGTATTCTGAACTTAAAGAAATCCAAGCAGGTGTTCCACAGGGAAGTGTTCTTGGGCCTACCCTATATTTACTATATACTAGTGATATTCCACATGCGAATGATACCATGTTAGGCACATTCGCAGACGACACTGCTCTTCTAGCAACTGATAGATGCGTGGCCACAGCAAAAGAAAAGCTACAAAACTCAGTGAACGAGATATGTGATTGGACGAAACGATGGCGAATGAAACTTAATGAGTCAAAGTCCACCCATATCAACTTTACAAATAAGAAAATAACAAACGTTCCTGTGGTTATTAATAACCAAGTAGTTCCTTATTCTAACACAGCTAAGTATCTGGGTATGAATCTGGATGCTAGACTGAAGTGAAAGGAACATGTGAAAAAGAAAGTAGAGGAGCTAAATATTAAAAATATAGAAAACTCTATTGGTTGTTAGGACATAATTCAGAAGTGTCCACTGAGAACCAAATCTTATTATATAACCATGTCGAACTATGGGGTTGTACAATACTACGCTTTTCGTTGGACCAGCCAATATGTACAGTACATCACAGCAAATTGGCTCACAAGCGAAATTGATAGGGGTAAGTGTATATCAAACCACCGCACGCGTGCATAACTATCCTGCGAGAAAAATAATGGCATTCCATGGATTTTTTTTACTGCGTGTGGAATTAAAAGGAACTTATCCCTCAGGAGAAATATGCACATTAACTGTCGCGTCGCCACATAATTAATCAACTTAATTAATCTTGAATTTACGTTAATTGGTCTTTTTATGTCCCGCACCATAGTAATGAGGCTAAGTGAAGTGGCATCCATGAAAAGTCAATGGAACAAACAGTAGATAAGTATAAATAAGGAATAATTACTACCAGGATTGTAAGCTGATAAATAGCTTTACCATGCCAATTGCTTTGACAGTGCAAAGGAAATGCTTGCGCCAAAGGATGGGTCTACAAATTGTATTAAGTGGATTCAATTGATGGTTGCAATTTAAATTTGGAATGCATCACATTGGTTTTTGATAAACTGCTGATATTTATACGGTGGTAGGTCAATAAGTCCCTGAAAATTAACACAAATTGTGTCGTCACCTTAAATTTAATTCTTTTTTGTCAAGAATCATCTTTCAAAAGAACGCACATAAATTTTCAGACAGATCTGTCAAATAGTTTTGTTGTGGCAGCCATTTTATATAGACGCCTACTAGCATTTTCATTAAAATGGAAAAAAGTGAATTTCGAGCGCTCATTTTTTGCAAGAAAAAACTATCACGCAAAGCAAACAGAAGCTTGACAAATATTATGGGGACTCTTCACCATCGATTAGAACCATTCACCACTGGTTTACTCAATTTCGGTGCGGTCGTTCAAGCACAAGTGACACCGAACGTTCTGGTCGCCCAATTGAGGTCACCACACCAGAAATGGTCTACAAATCCATGGTTCGATAATGGACGATCGGCGAGTGAAGAGGCCACAGGCTTATCACATGGCTCAGTGATTTCGATTTTACATAAATATTTGGACATGAAAAAGCTTTCCGCAAGATGGGTGCCGCGTTTGCTTACAATCGACAACAAACGTATTCGTTTCACAACTTCAAAGGTGTGTTTGGCGATGTTCCAGAAAAATTCGGCTGAGTTTTTGCGCCATTTCATAACCGTGGATGAAACCTGGATTCATCACAATACACCAGAGACCAAGAAACATTCAAAACAATGGACTTCTCCTGGTGAATAGAAGCCGAAGGAGACCAAAGCGGGTCGGTCAGCAAACAAGGTCATGGCGACAGTTTTTGAGGATGCGCGCGGTGTTATTCACATCGATTACCTTGAAAAGGGTAAAACGATCACCGGCGCATATTACGCAGAGCTGCTGGATCGATTCCAAGCCGATTTGAAGCAAAAACGGCAGCATTTGGCGGAGAAAAATGTTCTTTTTCACCAGGATAACGCACCGGCGCACAAGTCCGCAGTCGCAATGGCAAAATTGCATGAGTTAGGCTACGAACTCCTCCCTCATCCAGCATATTCCACAGATTAAGCCCCCTGCGACTATTTCTTGTTTCCAAACATGAAGAAATGGCTTGGAGGTAAGAGATCTGGGTCGAATGAAGAGGTCATCGCTGAAACAAACGCTTATTTTGAGGGGCTCGAGAAATCGTATCATTTGGAGGGCATCAAAAAATTGGAGAAACGTTGGATGAAGCTAAAAGGAGACTATGTTGAAAAATAAAATGTTTTTATACCGAAAAGAGTGTTCCTTATTTCATTTTTCAGGGACTTATTGACCCACTCTCGTATGTCAATATTTGTGGAGTCCCAAATGGACAAAAGCCTTACAAACTTCCGCTCTTTTGATGAAATTTTTCATTACTTCTCCGCATTCTCATGAATAACACTTCGAATCCCGTCCATTTGCTCTGGAATCGTTTGGAGGTCATTCAAGGCTTCACTTAACCCCAGAAAAAAAAAATCCAACGGCGTGATATCGCACGTTCTTCGTTGCCAATTTTGGTAGCCGAAACGAGGGATGACGCGGCCGGCGAACATTGTGTGCAATAACTGCATTGTTTCTAGAGCTAGTGACAACTACGTGTGTTGAAACCATATGTCCTTCACAAAAATAGTGTTCGACTGGTGCCAAAAATAATTTTTAAACATGTCCCGATAACGCTCACAATTGACTTTTAAAGCAGCACCAAAAAATTTTCGAAGAAGTATGGCCCAATCACCCCACCGGTCTAAAATCCGCACCAAACAGTGACTTTTTGTAGATGGGTTGATTGTTCGTGAATAGCCCATGAGTTTTCATGACGCCAAATGCGAAAATTTTGTCCGTTTACGTAGGCATTCAGTTGAAAGTGAGCCTCATCGCTGAAGAAGTTCACTGATTGGATCTTATAGGTATGCAGATGCAGATCTTTTGGTCAAATGGGAAAAGTTCAATTGCTGAAAACGATGGCGAATGAATTCTGACGGATTGCCATGAATACTGTCACAATCACTGACCTTGTTCGATTGAATTTTTAAATTTTTCAGCGACCTCTCGGACTTCCAATTCATGAAGTGTCAAAATCTAAGACACTCAACCTTCGTCGTTACCCGCCAACTTGCCTCCAATTCATGAAGTTAAAGAAAGTTAATGAAAATCGATTTTCAGAGCAAACATCTCGAAACGTTCGACAAATGCTGGTCGAAATTTTAGGTATTGAAAATCACTAGAGAGTTAACTCAAAATTTTCTAAATTTGTCTAGAATCTTTCAAAATGTCGGGTAAATTAGGGTAGAATGTTAATGGAGATCGTTATTTAATGCCAAAGGTACGAAAACGATTTACAACAGACGGTAGATAACACTGGTTGGCATCAAAATAAGAGCAAAACAATGTACGGGCTTTTTCAATAAGGACATAACAATTTTGTGTTTAAATAAAATACAGAATAATTTAGGGATCGGGCTGAAATTCCAGGCACGGTACACATGTCTAAGTTTAAGTTTAAGTATAGAATTCGATCTCGTTCATATGACTACCGCGAGCACTTTTGCAGCGATCGAATTTTTGAAGCCAATTTTCCACCACTCTTCCACAAATATCGGCTGGAACGTTGGCAATTTTGAGTTAGATATTGTTCCTGAGCTCCTTTAACATTATTGGCTTGTTGTCATAAACCAACGACTTAATGTAAGCCGGTAAAAACAAACCAATCGGCGTTAAATCACATGAGCGAAATGGCCATTCGACCGGACCATTTCTCGAGATTACACGGTTACCGAACTTCCCCTTCAATAGATCAATTGTTTGACCAGCTGTGTGGCATGTGGCATCATCTTGTTGGTACCAAATATCACTGATATCAAGTCCATCCAATTTTGCCCAAAAATAGTCTTCCAACATGGCACGATAGCGACCGTAACATGGCGATCATTTTCATCGAAGAAATATGGTCCAATCACACCACACTGTCATTTTTTGTGGATGCAATGGAGTCTCTTGAAGCACATATGGGTTTGTTGCTGTCCAGTAACGCATATTTTGCTTACTGACAAAGCCATTAAGTCAAAACTGAGCTTCATCGCTGAAGATGATTTTTCAATGAAATTCAGAATTTTCTTCAAACTTTTGCAGAGCCCAATCGGAAAAGTTTCAGCGCTTTAAGTGATCAAGAGGCTTCAGTTCTTGAGTTATTTTGATATTGTAAGGGTGCAGGCCAAGATCTCTAGGCAAAATTCGCCACAATGTGGACTGAGATTCCCAATTCCTGTGAACGGCGTGGAATCGACTGATTTGGCTCATTTTAAACTGAAGCACTTACGGCTGCGATATTTTCGGTACTTCGACCGGTGCTTTGTCTCACTGGCACAGGAACATTCAATAGTGAATATGTTGACTCGAATTTATCCACTATAGTATGCACAGCCTGTCTGGTGGGACGATTATTACGACCGAAAATTGGAGTAAGCGCTCTTAAATTTTGCGACCACAGACTCAGAATTTCGGTAGTAATTTTTAATAATTTCCAAGCATTGCTCGTTCATGACCTTCACTGTGATAAAAACGTAAACCTTGGCTGATATTTTGACATTGACAGATCATAAAAAAAACGTTAAGGGTGCATTTGTATTAAAATACAAAATTGTTATGTCCCTATTGAAAAACACTTTAAATATCTATACTTTTCGCTTTTATAAGCTGAAGTTAAATGAAGCAGCCCTACATAGAGGCAGTCAATATATTAACTCCAACAAAGATTACACTATGGATACAACATTGACGGCGATTCATGAACTGCCAAACACTTAAGCTGAACCTCCCGCAATCCATATGGAACAGTTTCATATGGAATTCTCTGTCATTATCAGAGGCATGATGAGTTATTACCTACCCAGACCCAGTGTAACATCATTTATAGCTGTTTAGGTAGTCATCCGATGTTTAGGGGTCTCTCAAAACGAAGAACCAACTCGTGGATAGTAAAGAATTGCAAAGAGAAAACTCAGCACCCTAGCAAGGTCCTTCCAAATTAGTCTGCTCTACGAAAAAAACGAGAGGGCCAATTGGCTTGAAACTCAAGCACTAGCACAGAATGCTGAATGCCAACTTCAATAATTGTTCAGAGCAGCAATTATCAAGGACGGGTTATTTTTACGCCAAGTTAAAGCCTTTACAAACCTACTACTTAAGCTAATTTGCCTTTTATCCACATCTGCCTTCTTTTACATGACTAAAATCCCACTTTATTATTAAATAATCTAAACTACCACTTGACAAGCCTCTCAATACCAATTGATCTCATCCAACATAATTGCCTAAACAAACTCTACTATGTGCATGTGGTTTCCACAAATCAAGTGCACTTCTTCTATACCGCATGCACTTCACGGACTCTTCACCCTGCCAGAGCTATATTCACAAATCAACTCAACTGAATGTCAACCAACATCTTCAGAACTCCGCTTTGCAACTTCATCCAACTCAATGAGTATTATCTTCGAAATTCTCAAGGGTAAACATAAAGTTTAAGCAAATAAATATTAAAACAACAATTCCCTCTCCCAGGTCACTAAGATATTCGCTTTGTCACCATCGCCGTAGGTTAAATGTCATATTGCATGCGTAGGTGTGCATACCAATGTCCACTTGACACCGAAACACTAGAAGCTGCATTCAAAATTTTGAGGACAAAATAATTTTCCAAAGAGATCCTTCAACTTACGTACGAGTATACGTATACATCTCACAATTGACGGATATTCAAAACGTTGGCAGTGTGTGTGTCGTCTGAAAATATGTTTGTGAAATTAATTTTTCGTATCCTGAACGAAAGTTTTGTCAGAAATAAAATATTCGCCGGTTTGGATACTTTTTTCGATACCGCGTTCCTGTGTGAAATACAAGAATTGCCTTCCGGGCGGGTTTGGGGTTACTCCGTAACTTTTTATCAGGATATTTTCGATTTTTCTTCATGTCCTGCATGAAAGAGAAGAGGACGTAAAATAAAATAAGAAACCAAGATATCTTCGTCGCATATGACTCTATAGTGGGTTTTTTTTTTTTTTTTATCCTGAGGAGGTATACAACTTTCTCACCGATTCGCCCTCATACTGGAAGTAAATCTTTGATGTTTCCCACAGCTCTTATGCAAATGTATTTCTTCGTTATCGACGAAAATTATACGAAGAAAGTTTTAGCATTGCCCTCGTAGACTCCCGCTGCTAGTGTTTCATATGCTGAGACTCTCCTGTAGGTTTGTAGCTGAAACTCATAGTATCCCGCATTCGTTTTGGTCGGGATTGGTATTTGCGTCGTCTGCATTGCGCTGAGGTGATTTTTTTTTTTATATTTTATCCCGGTATTATGGCGAATGAAGGAAAAATTCGTTGGGTTTTTGTTTTCTGGCGCAAACAAATTTTCAGTGCTGGACTAAGGTACCCTGGAGCCTTAAGATACTCGTAGGTTATAGCTTAAGATACGTGTTGGCGGCAGTGTTTCTTTTATAAGATCAGATTGGCACGCGTGAATATAAACATCACATAAAAACACAGTTAGCAATGAGAAAGCTGTTTTCGAGAAGGCGGTAGAAAGACGGTTCTACTCGTACAAAAGCGCAAAATGTCATATGCTGTACATATACGAGTAGTATGACAGGAATAGTCTGTCGGAGAAATTTTAAATGCGAAGCTGTATCATACGAAGTTGTATACAATCGCCACTTCTTTTCTGGTAATATTCTTCGAAAGCTTTGTCGGTAGAGTCCAATGGAGTTGGTCGATGTTTGCCTCCAACTGCATATAACTGTGGACTTGCGCCAAATGTTCTCTAATTTTGTGATACAGGCAACTCTGGTAGGTCTATAGATAAACACCGATAAAACTCAAAAGTCTAGGCCTTACTTGCAGTGCTGTCCAAAACGTCCAGTGACCATAAAATTCGGTTGACTATATTAACAAACTGGACGTAACGAATCGAATTACGAAAACAAATCATCTTAAACACCAACTCCGACTGTTGAGCTCAAAGGTGAAATTGGTAGTTTAATGTGAATGCCGATGTTCGAACTTAACGGTATCTCAAGGATGTGTGAGAATACAGAAGAAAAAGTGGTCATACTTAGTGAAGAGATTGAAAACCACTTACAAAATAAGAAAGAGATATCCTCAATTAGGGAACAGGTGGTTGCAACTCAGGCTCATCGTTAGGAACTGTATCCGATGACCATGGGCCAAAAGACCCTAAGGAAAGGGAAGGAATTAGTCCAAGGGTATCTAGATTACGTTGAACCATTACAAAAATATACAATCCTTACAATGCACAATAAAGTTTAGGTTTATCGACAACCAAGGACACTAAATGGCGAAAAACCACCATAGAGTATGTTATACATTTCAATAGGAAAATACTTGAAGTAAGACAAGAATATTAATGCAGTAGCAAGGAAGTAGGGGCACAACATGGCCAAGAGTCCGGCTTGAATAACAAATTTAACAAACATATACATGGATAACAAAAAAAGTACTAAGACGTAATGAACATGAACAATAGATGGACAAAGGTCTTAAACTCCCAGTATTGCATTTTCGGGCAGTCGCTCGTTGCTTGGTCATATTCGCTTTCATTTTCGATGCTACAATTTTTCGTATGAATTAAATAAAACTGCACAAATACCCATAAATCGCTGAACAACAAATCAACATGTCTTTAGTTCTATTTTAGGTTAGCATTTTGCAAAAAATGTAAATCTTTCCAACATTGCATTTGTGAAGAAAATAAAGTGAACAAAGCCATCTATGCATATAGAGAGACAGACAAACAGACAGACGGCATGCGTAACCCCACTTTTCTTGAACAGTAATAGTACAGTTCTGCCACAATCTGTCTACAAGCCCTATCTAAAGAGTGTCCCAAAATTCACGCAAGATTTGAATTTTGCGCCATTTGTACGATAAAGTGTTGCCAACGAAAAAAAAAAAGACAGCGTGACAGCTGACAGTTCATGGTTATTCAAAATGGAGGGCTACATGCAAGAACAATGCGTTCTCATTGTTGAGCAATATTTTAAAAATAATGAAGGTTTGACAGCTACAGTTCGCAATTTTTCAAACAAAATCATCTTCAGCGATGAGGCTTATTTTCATCTTGATGGCTTTGTTAATCGTCAAAAATGTCGAATTTGTGGTTCAGAAAATCCACGAATGATTATTGATAAACAAATGCATCCATAACGTGTCACTGTTTGGTGCGGATTTTGGGCTGGAGGCATTATCGGACCATTCTCCTTTGAAAATGTTGCTGGTCGGGCAATAATAGTTAATTCTGCTCGCTATTGCTAAATGATAATCTAGTTGTTTGTGCCCAAATTGCAAGATATGGATCTGGACGACATGTGGTTTCAAGAAGACAGTGCCACATGCCACACAGCCCGAGAAATAAATCAATTACTACATGAGTTAATTCCTAGTCGTGTAATTTCCCGTTTTGGTGATCAGAATTGGCCGAACAGATCATGCGATTTAACGCCGTTGGACTTTTTTCTTTGGGATTTTTTGAAGTCTAGGGTTTATGCCAACAAACCCACGACCACCCACGTCTTGAAAGAGCAAATTAAGCGGTCATTGAAAATTTCGACAAAAGATTGCGTATGTGCCAGCAAAGCCGTGGAGGCCATTTTTACCCGGTATGCTTTTTGATACACAACCCTATACTGTATACTTTATGAATCAATAAAACATTTATTTTGGGACACCCTTTATAAGAGTTCTAGATAAACATATTTCTATGATCTGAGCATCTTCTCCAAGTATGAAAAGTCTAGTTAGAGACTTTACGCAGATTATGGCGGAGCTACAATTTGACTCCATCTCGGACCAAAGAACCTGAAACAATGTAATAAAACGACACAAAAAGGACTAAGAAAATATTTTTAATTATATGCATATCCTTTCTAAAATACCATCTCACACATAAGTATGATGAACTCACATTTTCGAAACTAATGCAACTGCGCCCCTAATACAAACCAAATCCACTACTGTACACTCATGTGATTCAAATGAAGATGACATTTTTCACTCACACCGCTCACTGAGGCATTTATGAATGTGTGTTCTTCTTTTATTTTATCAAATCAGATTTTTTATGCATTTTGATTAATGCAACTTTTAAATCACCATAGAAGAAGGAATAAGAAGTTTGAAGAACAAAAAAAAAAAAAAAGGAAGTAGGTAAGCAGATATGGAAAACTTTAAAACAAATTTCGAATATTTTATCAAGAATTTCTCTTTTTCACTTGGAATTCATCCACAGCGCGGTGATGTTCGCTTCAAAGTTGAAAATTTTATATTTTTGAGTGTAGCGCAGCAGTCTTACGATAGCAAAGGTAAGCTATTTGCATAGAAAGATGACGCGCCATGGGGGAGAAAACAAAAATTTAACTAAATTGACTGAGTGAATAATTCTTACATGTTGGTGAAATTTTTAAAATTTTGAATTTGTATCCCATTGTGTATTTAAAGTATATTTCCTAAAAGAAAAAAAGAAAAGCTCAGGAAAGATTAAAAACAAAGAAAGCAAACCACTCAAGCCAATAAAGCCTTCTCCAATCATAGTGCTCTGTATCACGAAGTACGAAGGCTTATTAAATATACTGGAGGTAATGATGTCAAAATTAATGTGGAAAACGAAGAATCCTACAGAAACTGGAGAAAATTACTAATTCAAAAAAAGTGCAATGGTATTCGTTTGAAAATAAACAAACAAGACCGATAAAGGTTGTCGCAAAGAAACTACACTTCTCATGCACTCCTGAACGCATTGTGAATGACCTGAAAAAGAAAAACTTCAAAATACTAGAAGTTGTCAACATGCTTAAGCATAAAAACATAGTACCGCTGCCGATGTTCATGCTTACTTTTGTGCAAGATGAAGACATCAAGAAAATTTATGAAATTAAAGATATCCTAGGAATGAAAGTGCAAATTCATCCTTTACGTAAATCAAAGCTAGTCCTTCAGTGTAAGAACTGCCAAAAGTACGGTCACACTCACAAATACTGTAACGCTAACCCAAAATATGTTAAATGTGCAGGAGACCACCATACAAAAGACTGCATAAGGGAAAAAAAAGGCAGCCCTAAAATGCGCCAACTGTAATGAAAGGCACCCAGCCAACTATAGAGGCTGCGTAACACCAAAAGAGGTACAGCAGGCAAAAGATAACAAGCAGAAGAAAATACAAAAGCCTGTTCAAAAAGACGCATCTGAAGTTGGAGAAATCTGAAACAAGAGCCCAAAAGAGTGAAAAAATGGATAAAGTTAAAGAAAATCTACCCTCAAGCAAAAATGAGAACTTAAGCCTCATAGCCGGCTCAAAGAAAACATATGCACAGGTTACTTCGAACAACAATGCCAAACCAATCGGAAAACCCAATCTTTCCAGGAATGTCTTGGAGGATATCATGCAAAGAATCCTTAGCAGAATGGATGACATGGAAAAGAATAATAAGGAAATTCTGGAGAGAATATCTTTCCTAGAAAAACTAAAAGATCCTAATGGCTAAACTACTGTTGCAACATAAAAATATTATTATGGAATGCCAATGGTCTCGAGAATCACAAAGACGAATTGCAAGCGACTCTCGATATAAACAAAATTGATATATGTTTGGTCTCTGAGATACACTTCAAAATTGGAACAAAATATAAACTGCGCTGCTACAAGACATACCATACCCCAAATCCTCACGGTACAGCAAGAGAGGGGTCTGCAGTTATAATTAAGGAAGGTGTTAGTCACGATGAAGATGAAGAATATCAGTCGTGTGAAATACAAGCCAAATCCGTAAACTTAAAAACAAGCAGCGGCCAGATAACGGTAGCAGCGGCATATTGTTCTCCTAGCTATAGGCTGAAGCCTCTTTCGTAAATTTGGGAATAAATTCATTATAGGTGGATATTTCAACGCAAAGAACAAATTCTGGGGATCAAGATTAACAAATACAAGAGGAAGAGAACTCCTTGAATCTATAAAAGAAAGCAATACTAATGACCCTTCAACGGGAAATCCTATTTACTGGCCCACAGATAGGAATAAAATCCCGGACGTTGTCGACTTTTTTGTAACTAAGAATATCTCCTCAAATACTACCCAAGTGCAGGAAGGCCAGATCTTGACTCAGATCACTCATCTGTGCTGCTTACACTTGGTAATAAAATTATAATGAAGGAACACAACCCATGTCTAGTGAACAAGCTAACTGACTGGGTATATTTCAGATATTTGCTGGAGGAATGCATCGAACTAAGTACAACAATCGATACAATAGAGCAACTAGAAAGTGAAGTACATACTTTCACCTTAAATATACAAAAGGCTGCTTGGGCTACAACGCTTGAATCAAATAGCAAAGTAAATAGAAACGTATATCCCAAAGAAATATGCGACATAATATCTGAAAAGAGGAGAGCTCGAAAACGCTGGCAACTGTCGAGAGCGCCAAGTGATAAAAATAGACTTAATAGTTTAAGCAACACGCTCAGAAAAAAGATCACAGAATTGAAAAGTGCGTCGGTGGAAAGATACCTTACAAATCTGACAAACGATGTTAGTACAGAATACTCACTATGGAAGGGTACAAAAAAATGAAAAGACCAACGGCATACATTCCGCCAGTTAAAAATAGCAGTGGAAACTGGACAAAAACAAACCAACAAAAGGCCGATTTATTTGCTGAACATCTTGAAAGCGTCTTTCAGCCATATGAAGATAATGATTATATCCAACAAAAGGAAGAAATGTGCGAAGATGAGAGGTTAATTCCAGCAGTAACCTCTAAGTAAATAGCCACAGAAATAAAAGAGAAGATCAACTCGAAAAAAGCCCCGGGATTTGATTTAATCACTGGTGAAATTCTGAAAAAAACTGCCTAGAAAAGGTTTGAAAAAAATAGCACAGATAATAAATGCAGCGTTCAGACTAAGGTATGTTCCACGCATGTGGAAGATCGCGGAAGTTATTATGGTACCAAAGCCGGGAAATTTACCCAGTGAAGTTACCTCATATCGTCCGATTTCATTGCTGCCAATACTGTCCAAACTCTTCGAAAAAATTCTTCTGAAACGACTCCATCCGATTATAGAAGAAAAGGCACTGACACGAAACCATCAATTTGGATTCAGAAATAGGTACACCACTATAGACCAGGTCCACAGAATAACTGACAAAATAGAAAAAGCCTTAGAAGAAAAACAAATATGCTCTACCATCTTCCTTGATGTAACACAGGCCTTTGATAAAGTCTGACACAAGGGATTGGTCCATAAACTGAAGAAATATCTTCCAAAACAATACTCAGAAATACTAGAGTTATATATAAAGCAGCGATTATATAGAATTAAGCAAGAAAATGAGTACTCCGCATTAAAATGTATAAGATCTGGAGTACCGCAAGGTAGTGTGTTAGGGCCTGTGCTGTTCCTTCTATATACGAACGACCTACGACAAAATGACGAAACTACTGTTGCCACATTTGCAGACGATACTGCTGTACTTGCTGTCGGAAAAACCGTGCAGGAAGTTACCGAAAAACTACAAAGGACAGTAAATGAAATATCAGAATGGACCACAAAATGGCAAATATACAATTAAATGAACTGAAGTCAATCCATGTTAACTTCACTAATAAAAACGTACAACTCATACCTGTGTACATAAATAACAAAGTAGTCCTGCATTCTAACTCATCTAAGTACTTAGGCATGAGTTTAGCCGCGAAGTTGCGCTGGAAAACTCATGTCAAGAAAAAACATGACGAACTAAACATTCGATATAAAAAAATGTATTGGGTAATTGGGAGGTATTCATGTCTCTCAATATATAATAAACTGCTTCTCTATAAGCAAGTTTTAATGCCAATATGGACATATGGCCTTCAGCTTAGGGGGTGCACAAGTAAGACGAACCTACAAAGCATACAATGCTTTCAAAATAAAGTACTACGCGCCATGGTACATACGTAACGCTGATCTACATAGGGATCTAAAAATTGAAATGGTAGAGGACGAGGTCAGGAAGGTCGCAAGAAGACATGAAGGTAGGCTTCGCAACCATTCTAATTTAGAAGTAGTCGAACTACTTAATAATAACGATCTAGTTAGAAGATTACGAAGAATAAAACCATTCGAATTAGTTAACTAGGAAAAAAAATAAAAAGAAATATATAAGATAATCACCTGAACAAATTGATAACGAGTTAAAAAACAAAAGGTAACAGACCAAAGTTAGTTCCTTACAACATAAATTTACAAGTATTAGAAAAACAATTTGCTGATTAGTTTAACGACCAGGTGCGATTATTGGAAGGATGGTAACACCATGCTTTCTCCGGGTGCTATCTTTCAACGATTTCCACCCAACTACACGAAAAAAAAAGAAATTCCTCAAAGTACTGTACATTTCACGAGCCGGATTAAGTCCTTCATGCCCGATTTTTCAATATCTTCAATATTTCATTCTGTTACACGGGGTATTTCAAAAAGTTTAGCTGATTATACGGTGGTGACGTTCCCTTCGTTATTTAGTTATCTCCTCTGACCCCTCGTATGGGCATAGGGCGTCAATAAAGGCTTTGTGCCATCGTGTTCGGAGTTCTGCAACACGCTTGAGCTCGCTCCAATCACCTAGATATCTGGAGCTTCTTTTCCATTGTCAAATAGAGTCTTAACGTTCCAGAATCCAATCGTTGTCCGTGGTCGATGGCCAATGGTCGTCAACAAAGTCCTTCCATATACGAGGCGCGTGTTGCCGATTCGGAGCAATGAATGTTTTACGGTTGCAACTCGCTAGGCCACAGACCAACCAATACTTGTCCTGTTTATAATACCATTCGACCTCTTCAAACTTTTTACAATTTCCGAAGAAATTCCTAGGAGGCGCCATAAGGAGGCGTTGCAGTAGGACTTACTAGTAGTGCTTTAGGTGTTCGTCTGCAGAGGCATCATCTCGTTTTTTTTTTTAGCGAACCAGCATTCATTGGCCAATGCTGCTTCTCCGAGGTCCATTACTAGTTGTTTGCCATCCTTAAAAGTCTTGGTGTACCTAATTTTAAAACATAAATATGATTTTTATTTTGTTCACTTTAATACAATTTTTTGTCAAACAATTTGTGATTAAATAGATTTCTTTTTTTTGCGCCTTCAAATGATAGATACTCGTACATACGTTCATTCAAGAAGATACAAGCGTCCATAAGTTTTTCTAAGCCCACCGCTTACAATATACCCCTGGTGCTTAGTTTTTCCATTGGATACTGAAATCAATGATGTCATCCACAATCTTTGATGGATTAGTCGGAAATGAATACCATTCATGATAAGATAACTCACAATGGCAACAACAATCGATTTTGTAGCAGAGCGTAATAGAGTGAGGAGTGAGGCACAGATATCTTTCCTTTGAATTCACACAGAAACTTGACTATTAGTATCTCCAGACAATTTAATCTAAAACTAAATCAACCACTCGCTGATAGATGCTGGACATGCATCAGGGGGACTAGGGTCGGCTCTAATTATTTCTTAGTTGTAGCCAAACGAGAAGAAAGTCCAAGCCACCCAGAAAAAGAAATTCACAGATGGACTCCTTAGTGCCATAATACGAGTACACAGGGAATACTACCTACTGACCGTCGGTTAACAACATGTGAACACATTAAAAAAAAAAAAAAAAATTAACTGAATAGGTATACTTGGCGCACTGCAGCTGGCAATAAGAGGAGCAAGGGAAGAGTACCGAACCAGGGGAGGACATGCGAAAAAAATGCTCTGTGGGAAAAAGAGGATCCTCACAATTCAATGGGATCCAGGCTCTAACCCTGGAACGCAGTAATAGTTAAGTCGATAGCCAGAAGATATAGAAAGTGACAGAGCAAGAAGGAAACTAGACTTTAGTCAATGAAGGAGTAGTTCATTCATCCTCTATATCGGCGGTTCTACTAAAAAGCTGGAAGACAACAAAACCGCAGCTTGGTAAAATGCATGTACCAAATTAGATATGAAAGCATGTCTAATGACTGGAATACCAATTGTATATAGAAAAATTGCCATCTTACATATGTATGTAAAGATTCTATCCAACATATTGTGAAAACGTCTAAATGTTTAGACTCCAAAACCTCTTTTAGCCACGTTGATTGGTTCACAATAGAGTGGTTTCCGACCTGGCAGAACGACAATGGACTAAATTTCTACACAAAAACAAATTTGGGAAAAAACTAAAGATTTTGAAGTCAAAGCAATGATAGCATCATATCTTGCTGTAGGCTCCGTGAAGTAGTCGCGATTACGTTTTGGAGCTTGGAAGGTAGGGCAGTAATATAGGAATCTTGTGACTCTGTTTTAGCATGACAATTATCACAGTTGATAACCCCTCTTGACTGAACTAATCATCCTAGGAGGGCACTGAGATTACTAAACTCACAAAAAATGTTGGTATTGCTTTATGGTGCTTTAAACAATTTAAATACTTGCCTTCTGAAAATTTGTGTTTACGGGACATAACTGTTGAAACGGGTTCAAAAATGATGATCTAAAGATTGATGAATCTTCCTGTTCTGGCTGAACTACAGGGTCTTCCAATAGGAACTTATTGTTGAAGCTACATATTGTTGAAGCTACATCTGTCAAATTGGCTGTCATTTATTCAGTCTGTTTTGCCAAATTACCATGGACGGATATAGCGTTCAACAACGCGTGCAAATAATAAAATTGTTTTATTAAAATGGGTGTTCTGTTGGAGCAACGTTCCGCGTGATTCGCCCATTTTACGGTCGCCATAATCGTCCTTCCGAGAGGACTATTCGCAGTGTGGTGGATAAATTTGGGTCCACTACTGAACTAGTAAACGATCAAACGCAAGATCTGCCAAAAACATCGCCGCTGTGAGTGAGAGTGTGCAGGAGAATCCGAGGCAGTCGATTTCGCGTCGCTTACAAGAACTCGGCCTTTCGCAGACTATAACTTGGCGAATTTTGCGTCGTGACTTGGACCTGCACCTGTACAAAATTCAACTGACCCAAGAACTGAAGGTAAACGACAATAGACAACGACGTGTGTTCGCTGAATTGGCTCTGGAGCAGTTGGAAACTGATCCTAATTTTCATCGAAAAATCATCTTCAGCGATGAGGTAGGCGAATGAAGATGAAAATACGAGTACAACTGCGAACCCTATGTGAGCTAGAGCATGATGTGGAAAGTCCGAAAAGTCAAGGCCCGATGACTATGTTGGCTCTGCTAAATCAAGCGAATGGTCAATAATGCTCCAGTTAATAAGATATTTGATTTCCAATCTAACGGGAGACAAAATAAAGAAAACCGAGCTTCGGTTTTAAAGGCGAAACGATCGCGAATTCAAAGCCCATTTGAGGTCAGAGTCAGACCTATTTCAGATAATTTAGATCCTAAAAATTGGGATTTGACCCACGGGTAATCTAGCTCTTTACAATCATAAAAGAACAGTATTTATATTATTGACCGTGTCAAGTTTAATATCAAACTTTTGCAACTCCACAGAGACCAAGCAACATCACCAAAACGGCTGATTCAATGGTTATTGAACTTAGTGTGCAAAAGATCGAAGACTGCCATTGCACAAACCACACCAAACTTCGAGATAAAAAAGCGCCTCATCCGAAAAATTTTTTTTTTTTAGCAAAATTGACGACAATTTCGAGTGCTCTAAAGCCGAAACAGAGAAGTGATAATGAAGCGGGTGGTCATCTTGCTCCAATTTCTGAGTCAGTTGGACATTGTAAAGGAATAATCCGAGGTCTTTATACATAATTCTCCTCAGGCTAGTCCGGCTAATGTTCAGTTGCTGAGATCTGTGGCGAGTTGAGGTACTCAGCAGCAATATTCTCGGCAGAGCGCATAGGACGAATGTATGGATCTCATAAACTTTCTTCACAAACTTGCGTACAGCAGGCATGGTTTGTGCATTATTTCGACCGAAATTTCTTTTCAAAATTAACACTGTTTTCAAAACACAGCACTCACTTTGGAAATAAGTTTGCAATATTTTCCAACCGATGAGATATGACACTATATTTCTTTCAATGATTTGATCGCAAAAGACTTGTCGGTGTCAAAATAACATCGAATTTAAAAAAAAAAACTAACATGGTCTGTAGATAGTACTTCGTAATACCTTTTCAGTGCAGAATTCAAAAGAGAAGGTAACTTTGATCGCGAGAATCGTTTGTATCCCTCGAGGTTTTACAATCAACTAATTTATGACTGAGTTCTTAAATGTAGGATAAAATGCGATCATAATACAAAATCAAATTTTTCAAAATGGAAATATACATAAGTTGCTATGGCACTTATGCATATCTAGTTTTGAAAGTTATCACAAAAACCTGAAGTTGATGATGACAAGTACAATTGCACTAAAATTGCACAATACGTACAGTTTTTGAGTTATAAGGTTTAAGACATGAGTTTTAGACATCGCAACCAAAATAGTCCTGGTCTTATCCGAGTAGTAGTTAATTTTCGAAAACATCTGCTTATAGCACAGCGCTTCCTCGCTTTTTAGTATATGGTCTAGCAGAGCAAATGAAGAAATCAATTTTATTCGAATTTCATTCAGTTGCTTTTGGATTAATCGCTTTTTGAATATTTTTGAAATCCCACACCCAAATCGAAACTGATGATTTTTAAATGCTATCATGTTAGGGCCACATGAAGAAGAAAATAGTGTTTGAAAAACAAATTCTAGACCTTCTGAATCTAATCTAGCCCTCACGTTAAAAATATGAGTAGCATCACTGGATTGAAGTTCAAGTGATAGATACATAAGATGATATTTAGATGGGACAATGTTAGGGGCACATGAAGTAGAAAATAGTATTTGAATGCAAATTAATAAAAAAAGAAAATCTATACCTTTTGAGTCGAATCTAGCCTCATTTTTTCTAAATCTAGCTACGATGTCAAAAATATTATTGGTATCACTGGCAGTTTGGCCTAGAAAATCGAAAACAAAGCGCCATGGATCGATGGATGTGAAAGGCTATGGTGTTTTAGGAGGAGACTTTTCAAAAGTCTGGAGTAGGAGTTTGTTTTTTTTTCGAGGATAGGTGAAAATCTTCCATGAGTCACTATGAGGACCGACAGCGCGTGCTAATAGTAGTGTGAGATTCTTAATCAATAAAATCTCTCTTCAACCGTAATTAGTACTATAACTGAGCAAAACCTATCTAGTTGTTTACCTTTCACATTTTGCATGTTTTCTAGGTGACTTTCCAACGTAAGTGCCTGCTGTATCGCTAGTTACGCGCGGTCGTCCTCGACGAAGGCTATTCTTAAATCTCTGTGGATATCGTTATTTCGTGCGTTCACTATTCACCTTAGCACTCTATTTTCAAAAGTTTGTAGGAGGTTTCTTTACTTTTTTTTTGGTACAACCCCATAGTTGTGTACTATACGTCCACACGGGTTTTAGCATTTGCTTGTACAGAAGCAGCTTGATTTGGATACCGAGCTTGTATAACAAGTATAAAATCGGACCAAATACACTCCCTTGCGGTATCCCAACATTTTCATTACCTTACTTAACATGGAAGAGTCTATCTTCAAGATAGGATTTTGGAATATTACATGGAGGGCCGGGAAATACCTGCAGTATCTTGAGTTCCAATCGTTTGGGTCACACCTTATCGAGGGCTTGGGAGTGATCAAGAAAAACACTCGAGTAGACCTTCTTTTCTTCCAGGATCTTCTCAATTGCATCTGTTATTCTATGCATTTGATCATTGTTTAATGTTTGCTTCTAAAACCAAATTAGTGATCTGGAATAGGAAGTTTTTGTTCTATTATAGGCTGTAGTGGTTTTAGTAAAAAATGTTCGAACACCTTTGAAATGATCGCTAACAGCAAAATTGTTCTATAAGACTTTTTGTCGTTCAGCTCTTTTTTCTGGTCTTAATACCATAATAACTTCTGTAACTTTCCATTGCCTTGGTACGTATTACAAGGTAGAGAAGCTTAGCTTTCACGGGAAATTCTTTAAGAAACTGCCTTGTTATTAAGTCGTAGGCAGGAGCTTTATTGGTTTTAACATTGCCAGTTTCTTGTTTAAGTTCCGTCAATGTTTGGAATTTATTTCTACAATTGTCACTCGCAATTGCAATGTCTGTGGTACAGCTAATGGTTTGGGCATTACTTCTAAATGCGTGGAAAATATTTTAGAATTTTCTCTATCGCATGTAGCATGCTTTTGCGATTTTTTCCAGAGCGAAGGGTGGCTACTGAAAAAAAAAAGTATCTCATTTCTTTAAAACTATTCAATAGCATATGATACAATGCGACCCAGACGACCGATAGGGTGACCACTTTAAAACTACTCGTATGTATTTTCTAAAAAAAAAAAAAGTTAGTAAAGGTGCGTATTACTTACAGCTAACAGTGAATCTTTATATGCAAAGTAAATGGAAAAACTCACTAACAAGTACCTTCACTTTTATCCCCACCAAAGTCAAGTGTTAGTTTGGACACGTTACGCGCTTAAATCAGCCGTGTCCCTGTTATACCATATTGTTGTAGATATTGTACATACAATTTATTTTACCATTTGAGAGCTTCGATGAACTACGCTAAACTGAATTCATTACTATTAGACACGAATGTACTGCTCCATAGGTTTCTTGTTCGCTTACTAATCTTTGAGACAAAATGTGTTATCCTTTAAGAGCACACAGCTACTGGCTTTGTACTTCTCGCTATTACAAAACAGAACCTAAATGGCACTTATGTGTTTTCACCAAGTCACTGCGGCCATTAGCAGCATGATCACGAAACGAAAGAGATGCATTTCGATTTTTCTCGTTCACCTGTGCCCGGTACATGTACGAGTACCTATACCCACAGGTGCCCTTTGAATCCTTACACGCTACGTGGTTGTTGAGCCATTGGCGTCTACACCAGATGAAAATGACAGGACAATTTTCGCATTGCTGCCGGGCTGCCCGTTCCTCATTTTAAACGATAACACATCCACAACGCAAATAAAGAACAATAAAGCAACGACTACATCACATCCATCTTCGGCTGTGTGCGCCCGATTAACACACAGAACATTTCCTCTCCTAATGCCCATCAGTCATGGTAAAAATGATGAAAACCCTTTCGGGGAAAATTTGATTTCAATCATAGCAAAACGTTTTCCCTCCTTCGATACTCCTCCGCAGGAAAGATACACGAAGCAGAAAAAAAAAGGATAAAAATCTCAAAGAGACAGCACGGATTTGTTTGGGTCTGGTAAAACCCTCCCTCAATGAGCGGGTGTGTGTGTCTTCGAATTATGGCATCATATTGTTTATAGATTTGCACCAGACAGGTGACATTGATTGATCAATACTTGTGTGGGTTGTCATTAGGAATTTGTCATCGTCGTTCCCCATCATTTCGAAATGTCATCTGTCAAAATTGATTTACAATGATGTTTGGAAATCCAGAGCGTGCGGTGCCGACTGGAGTACGACTTGGTTCTTGAAAGTTTATGGAAGCTGTGGTGGAGGACTTTGTGGCAGGCCAGAGTTCACTCCAATCGAATATGCGATGCGAATGAATAGAAAAGCAATTTTAGCTCCACACACACAGATGTGACCAGCAGCAGGAACGGAAATAAATTTTCTGGAAACGAATGCGAGCAAGAAAATTCTTTCAATCTCATTAGGCGGCTAATGGTGCTGAAAGAGAATCCCTAGCACGTGGAGGGAAATCTTCAGAATTCCCTACACAGATTCTGTGTCTTATATTGGAAAAGTAATTGTCAATGAAATTCGCTTCTATTAAATATGTCAATGGAAGACTTTGCTTGTAACAACCGTTGATCATACTTGAGTGAGTAAGTGATCACTGACCAGAGATATACGAGTACATGCTCGTATGTTATTAAATGTGACGTTCGGTGATTTGGGTGGATAGTGCTGACTGCCCAACATTTTTGGACTAGTAGCGAAAGAACAGTGTTGCTAGAGCTCCGAGTAAAAATAAAAATGTTCATACACCTGGGTTAAAACTGCAAGAACGTGCTCTGACTAATAGCAAACTAGAAGTCTAGAAAAGGAAGACGGCGCTATATGTCTCCGAGAAACAAATTTCCTTACAAAATCGAAACAAATATCATGTCTCGGATAAGAAATGATTAAAAGTTAATGACTTTTGGTCACGAAGATTGATCCTCTGGAAGGCGAGGATTCTTCCCCAAAACGTCAGATCCCGGCAACTAGAGAAAAATTTCATGCAGTGAAGATGGTGGGTGAAGACCGCTGAGTTCAAATATCTAATTCGGGAAAACCGTCCAGAAATACATGACATGAGCCTTTGAGCTCAGATTTAGGAGAAAGTAATCACCATTCAGAGTTACGCTTCAACGAAGTTAGCGTATGAAAAAGGACGATTTATCTAACCAATTATACTGCTGCACATAATTTAACACCTAAGGTCGATGGCTGACCTCAAAGCAAAGCTAGACAATTACAACGAAGATCTCCGATATGGTATAGTAAAACATGGCCTCGGAGGCTACAAGGAAAGTTATGTGGATTTCTACACCACTCCGCATTGTCATAGACTGCACCTGTCGTCAGTTAATCTGTTGTGAAGATCCAACCAACCGTATTCCTATTTTCTCTTATATCTTTGGAATATGGGTGGAACAAACATCGGATTGGAACGAGACCACCAACTGAACATTTATCAGCCTTTGTACAGCAGCCATCCAAGCAAGCGAAAACCCCCACTCTGTGAGAAGCTACTTATAGAAAACTAAGTGATTCTGTAGTACACAAGCAGTTTAGGGACCATCTTGCTTAAGGAACAGAGGCAATTAGTAGTGTCACGCCCCAGATATAGAGGAGCACTGGAATGCTGCAAAAAATTTACCTGGAGCAGGGGCAGAAAGTATTTTCATTGCATACGCTGTGGCATAAAATGTTTAATCAACGCAATCGTCGAACAAGCTGATGGAGCAACAAGAAAATACGATAGCATCACCAACTACTCAGTCTATTAATATCACCGCACTACCTCTGAACAAAGTTACACATTCATTGGATTTTGTGGGAGGGTAATGCAAATCCTAAAAAACCCATCGTAACAAGCAGCTAAAAATGCGTCCATATTTTTTTTTTTTTTTCAAAATCGTGAATAAGTAGTGCAATGCAGATGTATTTTTGTGGGTGGATTACATTTCTCTTGGGCCTGGTAGACAATTTGTTTGTATAAACATCAGAATCATAAAATCACCGACTGGGGTGGTAAAATTCATTACCAACGACATCACCATGTAACCAGTGACACGAATGAGTTGAAGATATGGAAATTGACTAAGTCGTTTAGGCTCAAGGTGTCAGCATGTAAGCACAGTCACCTATTCATTATCGATATACGGCTCCGAAATATGGGATGGTGTCATGATGACGAAATCGTACAGAAAGAAGACGGAGGAAGCTTATAGATTCAACGCGTTGAGAGTATACAGCGCCCTCCAAACAACCTTCTACGACGCGGCATGTGTAATGGCCGGCATGGTACCAATAAACCTTCTTGCTAAAGCAGCTCAACATAAATACGGTCCCAGCAAGACAAAGGCATCAACAGCGACGAGTCGAAGTGATACGGAGGTATCACCAAGGACAAGTCTGGAAGAATGACAGGAATCATGGGCAGGTGAACACAGAGATTGATTCCCAATATAGACCCTTGGATCAATAGAAAACTTGGAGAGTTAAACTTCTACCTGATCCAAATGCTTACTGGCCATAGATGCTTGAGAGCCTACCTCCACAGGTTTGGACACGATGACAACCCCTATTACCCAACCTGCACGGAAGTAGTCGATCATGCGGAATACATCATGTTCCATTGTCCACGATATTACGAAGATTGGCACCTGCTGGTGATCAAACTGGGTGAGGACCTAATCCTAGACAACAATATCATCTGTCTGCTGATGAGCAGGGAAGGGGCTTGGGAAGCAGTCAGCAGTTAGACACTGTGGCAACCATTATGAACGAAACACAGTGCAGCAGGCGGCCAACACGAATGAGCTGAATACCTGACAGCGAAGTCGTCCCTCGCGATGAAATGCTTGACGGCATTCCTGTGAGGACCAGGATCAAGAGGGGAGGAGGGTAGAAATCCCACTGGCCTCCCACCATCCGACGTAAAAATATAAAAAAAAAACAAATGTGTACATGGCTGCACACATGCAGAGAGGTTTTTTTTTTTTTTATAATTTGCGCGCGCCAAAGAGGATATGAATACTCTTACAGGACATGGGCGTTGTAAAGAAGAGAGAGAGAGAAAGAAAGATTTAGTGTAGTTGTTTGAAGTTCCTGTAAACTCTAAGGGTAGCGTCCAGATAACTGGGGAGCTTGTTTGTTTTGTTTTTTTCGTTGCTCATGATTCACAGTATTTTTTCCGTCCTCCTGATGTCATCATCACGATCAAGTTGCATTTTCAGCCATATGACCACTGTACTGCCAGTGTTATGCCTTCACAGTAGAGTTGACTTAGCTTTCGGAATTGATCGACTTTTTTATTTATTTCATGCGAAATAAATAGATGATTCTTGACATCTGGATTTGAACCATGAACCAGCAGCGTAACAAGCGATGATGTTACCACTACACCACGGCCACCCTTAGGTGTAACAATAGCCTTTCATTTAGCCGCAATCTGGTATTAATGCACCAAGTTTCATCGCTCTAGGAGTTGTAGAATTAATGGTATTTCCTACGCCCCCGCCAACCTTCCATTCTCGTACATTTTAAAGGAATATACATATGTATTGCCACGGTATTAAATAAGTTCTTCCAGATCTCAAAGTGTAATAGAAAATAAATCGCAATTCACTTATTCAATATATTCGTGGTACTTTTCTGCCTGTTTGTGGATACATTCGTATGTAGGGATAAACTCAATAAACTCGAAAACGAAAAAAAAAAAAAGAATGTTGTTATCAGTGAATGAGAGGATATTGAATCACTAAAAAATCTATAGATAGCCCATGCCTGTGGCAATTATTATTTGTTGTGTTCAGTCTTTGGTGTGCCCTTCTCTGTGAGCCCATAATGGTAGAGACTGGAAATGATAAGATACAATTCTTGCTGTATTTAGCTCGGGGTTGTTATTAAAATAGGAATTGAAACACTAGTAGCAGGGCAGCAGTGTTATTACTACCAAAAATGCCTTTGAGTATGGTTTGGTATTAATAAAATAAAAGTAACCCATGAAAGCTCTTTTGTCACCCTCAAGCGAACGTATCAGTACGTATCTACTTGCACCATGAAAATGTCTATCGATATGCCTGTATGGACGGATTTTATTCAAACTTTATAGCTGTTATTTGTAGAACCACAATTCGAGGGAAATCGGTTTTTGTCCAAAACCGCTGTAACGATTTTGTTCAAATTTTACATTTGAATTGTGCTGGACATATTTTATCAGATGGTGTACCCTATCCTATATAAGGTATAATAATTTATTTACATAATTTGTAACATAGGAAGACCCCAAAAAGTATTATATATATATTTGTGATCAGCATCAAAAGTTATGTCAATCTAGCCATGTCCCTCCGTGTGTCACCACTTTTTGGGAATCAAGTTTTTAGCTGGGTAGATGAAATTTGGTACATAACCTTCTTAGAATCTTTTTTAAGATCCGCACATATACCCTCTTTTAAAACAAAAAAAGCTCTTTTAACAATATTTTACTAAAAACTGACAAATATCACCTTAAAAAAACGTTAACAGACGTTCACATTCTCTGCAAATTGTCTATGCATTATGTAATTCCACGCCCACTTTTGGGGGGCGTTTCCTTAAAAAAAAACCTTATTTTGCTTTTTCAATGCTACTTATGGTGATGCTTAAGTCATGTTGTGAATATTTCATCAGAATCATTGACCTTCAGTTATAAATGGCAACCACCAAACCCACTTTCTTCTAAGCAAATATCTTAGCCACAAATTATATGGTAAAATATTTTAAAAATGGAGAGGATCTTCTAAGTAGAAAAATTCCATTACATTTGATTCCAAAAGTTCACAGCGACAAACCGATTTTATTAGGAGTGGGTTAGAGGATGGACGATAAGGTACGAGTATCTTATAATCCATTTCAGACGGATTGCAACTTTTTTTGTATGTTTAAAGCTATTTACGGTGTGATATATATTGAATTGAATTGAATTATTCGTAACCTAGAGGTCGTGAGTTCGAACCTCTGGCACAATTAATTTATAATTAACAAATTTTATATCAATAAATCACTAAATGAAAAGAATGATGATTTTTTGGAGAATTACCCGTAGAAGAAAACTACTGATGCGATATACATGGTTTAAACCACCAACGCTCTACCAAACTCAATGGCATTCGACATGAATACGAGTACATCAACTTTGACGGTGTGGACATTATAAACATAATATCTAATACCAAAGTGCTGACACTTCTTCCAATGTATCTGAGAGGAGCGAATTGGCAAAATGATCTAGATTCTGTTGAAATCTTTCTGGCTGAAAATAATTTTCTGAATTTAATAATTATGGGTGACATGAATGTCAGATTGGACAACTTACAACAGGACATAGATACATTTACTGCAGGACTTGAAGTGCGATGTTCAAAAGATACCACTGTAAATGCAAAAGGGAAGCAATTCTTAGAGTTCTGCAATGACAACGGACTGATTATCTTAAATGGTAGAACAAAAGGAGATGAAGATGCTTACTTACGTTAGCAATATAGGAGAATCGGTGAATGATATATGTGCTGTCATGATGTGGGTCTTAAAGTTTAATATAGAAGAGGCAATATGGTCGGATCACCTGTCAATAAAACTGAACATTCAGCAAAACACTGCAGCTACTGTGAACAGCACTAACAATCTCTTACCAAAGCTAAAATGGAAGAAAATCGTAAGGGCAGAATATCGAAATCGACTTAACTTCAATCTGCAAAATGTTAAGCTTCGGAAAGATACAATCGAGATAGTCGATCTCACTGATATAATTAAAGAGTCAGCGAGTCTACAAAGTAGAAACTTAAAAACCTACAATCAGACAGATCTATTTCTCTCGATAAATTAAAAACATGCTCAGAAAAGTAAAGCTGCACAAAGTCACAGGAGAAGATAAGATAGCATACGAGTTTATTATAAATGCGACTGATGGTTTTCTGGAAGAACTAGCAATCGCATATAGCAGAATATTACGAGGGCAAGGTGAAAAGTTCTCGGACTGACAATGAAAGACTGCGATTTTCAGTTAAAAAATGATTTTATTTTCCTACATAATCTCCCTCGACTTCAACACACTTCGTCCAGCGTTTCTCCAACATCAGTATTCCTTCTCGGAAGTGAGAGTCTGGAAGGTTGTGAAAGTATTCATCTACGGCCCTCTCAACTTCTGCATTGGATGCGAAGCGCTTCCCAGAAACAAATTTCTTCAAGTTTGAGAACAGATGGAAGTCTGAGGGTGCCAAGTCAGATGGCCGAGTAAATCGTACCCCAAATCCCGTAGTTTTCCCATCGCCACAGCACACTTGTGTACAGGTGCATTGTCCTGTTGAAAGATGATTTTTTTCTTCTTCAAGCCAGGCCTCTTCTCGCGAATTTTCGCATCCAGCTGGTCAAGAAAGTTGGAGTAATATTCGCCTGTAATTGTTCCGCCTCTCTCAAGGTAATAAATTAACATGATCCCTTTCGCATCCCAAAACACACTGGCCATGACGTTTCCATCAGATGCGATCGACTTCGCTTTCTTTGGTGTTGAACCACCGGTTTCCACCCACTGCTTTGACTGCTGTTTCGTTTCTGGTGTGTGTGGTGGACCTATGACAAATCGCCGCACAAATTCGGTCGGATCCCTATTGAATCGGTCCAAAGATTGCCGCGAAAATCGTTTGCGCATTTGCTTTTGATCGGCATTCAGCAAATGCGACACCCATCTTGCGCAGAGCAAAATGTGCAAAATGTTTCGCACCATCTCTTCCGATATACGCACAGCCTCAGGTATCCCACTCATCTTCACTCGCCTATCGTTCAACACGATATCATGCACTTTTTCGATGGTTTCGGGTGTGATTGCGGTTTTTGACCGTCCTTCACGTGGGTCATCTTCGAGGGACGTGCGACCACGTTTAAATTCAGCTGCCCACTTTTTAACAGTTAACATGGAAGCAGCAGAGTCCCCGTAAATTTTTGTCAACTTTGAATGAATTTCCTTAGGGGTTAACCCATCCAAAACGAAGAATTTTATCACCGCACGATGTCGGTGACGGTTAGACGCAAGCCGTCTAATGCAAAAATTCGTGTAAAGAAACTACTTGAGAGAATAAGTTGAAACTTGTCATGCGAACTAATGAGAAGTGCACCCAGGCAGGAAACATAAATTGTTGCTGATTGGAACGCCATCTCTGCGTCAGGCCGAGCACTTTTCACCTTGCCCTCGTACATGAATGTAGGGTAGAGGAAGCTTTCACGAAATCCATAATATGGCCGATATTCAAAAAGGATGATGTCTACGTTCCATGCAACTACTGAGGCATTTCATTTATGAATTGGGTCATGATGGGGGTCCTTAACGAGAGGAAATTGTTGATCTTTAAGTTATGTGAAATGGGGAGTTTCAACCAAATTTGTTAATCTGCTGGAATGCATATATTGTAATACTCAACACACCGCTGTGTGCAACGTCTCTGTCGCAGTTGAGTCGCCTATCCACAGCTGTCCGAGCAACGTGGAAGATTAGCGGCACTGCCAATCTGTCCTGGATTAAACCCTTCTCATCAAAATAGAGGGACGCCACTGGGGGAACAAAGCCGTTAAGGCGCACTCTCTCGTGATACTCAGAATTAGGGTAATAAGCCCCGTAGATCAGGTTGTTCATAGAGCTCATTGCTCTTACAACGTGCCTTCGAATCAGCTTGATAACGAAATTATCCACTCTTATTGGGTTAGCCCTGTTGTACAGGACCTCATTGGCAAGCCTTCTCAAACACCCGAATCTTTTTAACAAGCTTGCTCCCACGTTGAACCACACGGGGCATCCATATACGAGCATGGGCCGAATGAGGGCCATGTAGCAGATTACCTTTACCCTTGCATCGAGTTGCTTGCTATAAAAAAGTCTCTTTGTAACGGCAAAAGCACCTCTGGCTCTGGCCAGAACAGCATCTATATGTTTGTTAAAATATAGATATTGGTCTAACCAGAGCCCTAGGTATCTGACTACCCTTCGACTCGCACGTGGCTGTCCGTGCGGTCCAAAGATTGAGAAGATTCGCCAATTCTTCCTGGTATCCCTAGAGGCACCAGACAACGGCGTCCTTAAAAGAATGGTTTCCGATTTCTGGAAGTTGATCTTCAACTTCCAGTCATAGCAATATCGCTGAATCTTATCGAAGTCACGTTGCAAGAGAATTGCAATGACCTCGATTTTTGGTCCTGATCTGTACGCGATCAAGTCGTCTGCGTACGCTATGGCATGGTGAAGTGATCCTATTAGATCGCTCGTGTATATGTTGAAAAGGATCGGTGAATTCACCATACCTTGTTGCAGACCGTTTTTATTTTGAAATGTTCCAGCGGAGGTTACATTGCCACTTTTGACAATGAACTGTTGTAAAGTATGTACAGCAGTGGTTTGCTTATGCCCAGCCTGCTTAGCTTGTAGAAGAGTCCCTCTAACCATACGGTGTCGAAGGCCCTCTCCAAGACAATCAGGCAGGCACCCGTGCACTGTTTTTTGCTTTTATTCCATTGGATATCCAATACCAGTTTAGACGAGGCATGTATTGTATCATGCCCCGCCTTAAAACCGAATTGGTTATCCGGAATTATTTTATTGTCCTCAGTCCTCTTAATCAGGGCTCTATTGATGAATTTTTCGAATACCTTGCTGATGTTCGGCAGGAGACTTATCGACTGGAGATTTGCCGGATTGGAAGTGTCCTTACCCCTTTTGGGGATGGGTTGTATCACTGAGAAACAGAGTGGTGTAAATGTCCACCGCTTCTGGAGGGAGATGTCGAAGCACAATGTTCGATACTCCATCGATTCCCGCAGATTTCTTCCTCCTCAATGAGTCGAAGATCGCTTGCAGCTCCACCTTCGATATGTACAGGGGAAGTACCCTTTCATCGGCGATGACATTATTTGCCATAATATCATCATTGAACTCGGTAAAACCTTTGTTCTCAGATCGCCAGTGCTCTATATCATTTCGAAGGTAGAAAGAAACAAGGACTCGATTTTCCAGGTCGTGGTTCGGGCATATGGTATCATTCACCTTGTACACTTCCTGGAAAGTCGCTCCAATAGCCTCTACCTTCTCCTGCGGATCTTCGATTACAAAGAAGTGGTCATCTTCTACTGCGTTATCTGGATCTATACCTGCTGTTATTAGTATTCGTTCATTGTTCGTCGTTCGGGGGATCTTTAAACGTGGAAGGTCGTTTTGATTGTTCCTCCGAAATATTCTATTTATTTGCGGGAACATACTCGGGTTGTTGGCTCTTACAGCCCAAAGTCGTTGATTCCATTTGGTTTCCTCTGCCACCTGGATACTCGTACAAGCAATGCGAGAATTCTAGTCTCCGCCTCTCTCGTTTGGATTTTAACCCCTTCTGAAGGGTGTTACTTAGCACCTGGCGTTCATCGCGTGGAGGTGAAAGCAAAAGTATTTAGACTTAAACTTAGCTTTGAACTGCTTCTCTAAAATGGAAATGTCTTTTATTTCAAAATAAGTTCTATAAATAACTTCTAAAATGTTAGATCTCAGAAGCGATACGCCCACACTCTCGACTACTAGTCAATAGTAATCTTATAAAACCACATCTTGCCTTGCTTTTGTCTCTTTGTTTCAAAATATGATTAATTACTCAGCATACGTTTGTCCTTTAGAAAACATGTTCATTAGTCCTTATGGGAAATCTGCGACATCATAACTTTACCACTCACTAAGGCATGTTTCAAAGCAAAATCTAATTTCAAGGATTCTTTCTTTCATCTCGCCATCTCATCCATCATAAGATTGATTTCGTTAGTCCTTATGACAACATCCAATGTACAGTCTCTATTCAGAGATACCCACAGACAAAAAAAAAAATAAAAGTATAATCAGATTGTCCTTTCTCGAGAAAAACCTTTTCTATATATTTACCCCACAAAATAATGTTAACGTTCTGTGGAAATTCGAATTTCCACCTCATCTGTAGTGGCCCTTCGCTTCCTGGGAGAAGGAATCTTTTGTTACGCCTACGTTATCATATTTTTGCCTCACCATTTCGAAAGTTTCTACATAGGTAGTCGTACTCGTACCGCTTGCATATTCATAAACCTTGAGTGAAATTTTCTTTCGCTTAATCGTTGAGTTTTTGTAAATAATTGATGTCATTGCAGAGAACACCATAAATACCATCCAACTATTAGCATATCTAACCCATCGGCCCCCAATTTCCTCAAAATGTTGGCCATTCATTGATGTCCTTTAGATGGAATCTACTTTCTTTTTTTTTTTTTATTTTTGAGTCTGAAAAATGAAGAGAAAAAAAAAAGCAAAACATACAGGAAAGATACATAATGTTTTGAACGGATCGTATGATACCCTACTATATCTGTTAACCAACCTATAATAAAGTGGGAGTGGCGTTGGGAAATTTCACACATCAAATGATATTCGAGATTTTCTAGAACTGTTATCAGAAAACTGTAGTTAGGGTTTTTTTTTAGCAGAAAGTGCACGTTTTTTTTTGAAAATGCCCCCAAAAAGTGGGCGTGGATTGTATTGACGGAATGGTGAACGTCTACATATTCTAACTGGACAATATCTTTCAGTTTCTATCAACAATACTGAGAAAACGAAATTTTTTGAAGAGTGGGCGTGTCCGTAGACAAATGTATTGTTGCGCAGGTGGGATAAAAATACCTCAACCTACTCGTACGCAATGTAATAAAAACCGAGACCGACTATCGATAAACACTGATAACCCACGAGAATTTGACAACCAGAATTTTCTAGCATTTTGGTAGATGGAGCTCTAGCGGAGAAATGGAAATTCGGGAGTTTGTCTGGAAGCCTCAGGCGATATAAGAGGAGGTTGTACACGGATGAGTTCTGTTTGGTGAGCAGTGACGGTAGTTGTTTATTTATTTATTTATTTAAGTTTGATACAAAACAAAAATGTAAAGCTAACTTAAAAACTAAATTGAAAAATAAGGAGGAGAGTTTAGGAGGAGTTGGCACTGAAAATCGAAGGACCTTGTACCATTGGCTATGCGCAGCATTCTAGACATAGGTTTGTTACTGCCATAGTTGGTGCGGTGAAAGTTAAGGCGAAAGATTGGTGCAGATCGCAGATTGCGAGGGTTGGTGTCAAGGTTATCATTTCTAGCAGGGCAGGACTGTCGCTGTTTCCTACGAATAATATATTTAGCTCCGACTCTACCGGCATTTATTTAGCTTAGTACAAGCATAACTTAATCTAAACTTAAAACTAGAAAATACAAAGGGAGAGAGTATCGTTAGGGCATCGCGGAGTGGGCATTTATTCTTGTTAAAATCAAAAATGTGTGCTGCATTATTTGATTTGTGCAGCATTCGGAGATATACGGAAACTTCATGACGTTTTTCCAGTGACTGAAGTTTAGTCAGTCTAAGACGATCCACATAGGGTGGCAGGTTGAAGTTATCAGCCCAAATCAGATCACGTAAGGCGAAGCGAATGAACCTGCGCTGGACAGCCTCAATTCTCATGGTATGGGCAGCATAATGCGGAGACCATACTTGGCTGGCATACTCAAGGAAGGGTCTAATGAAAGTAAGATAGAGGGACTTTGTTACTTTGAGAACTCTTTATAAATCCAAGTGCTGAGTTGGCTCTACTTATAACATTGTCAATATGTGATCGAAAGTTGAGTTCACTATCGCAGATGACGCCCAAATCGCATGCTGACGTTACTGAGGGTACAGGCTCATCACGAATCAAGTAGATCTTAGGTGGTGGTGGGAGACGCTTTTGGTAGTAGGTGATGGAATAGTATTTATTAGCATTCTAACCCATTTTTTATAAACCAGATGGAGAAACTATCTAGATCCTGCAGGATGCTGCAGAAGGTGGATGATATGCGTTTAAAGATTTTCATGTCATCAACGTAGACCCGAAGATCCGGATGATACGCTCAGCATCATTTATTGTAAGGATGAATGAAGTCGGCAATTTTACGACGTTTTCTGAGTGAATGCACGTTTATAAATTTTAAGTGATCCACATAGGGAGGTAGGTTATATCTGTCGACCGAAGAAGACCGCGTAGAGCAAAATGGATGAATCTTTGTTGAATGGTTGAAGCTATGCTAATAATGTTATCAATATGGCAGCAACAATTTAGTTCTCTGTCAAAGAAACAGAAGAGACAGGCTCGTCACAGATCAATTAGGATCTACGGAAGATGTTTACGAGTATATGTAATGGCTTGGCATTTGCTGACATTGAGCTCAAGGAAATTTTTTTGACAACAGGTTTAAAAGTTCTTTAAATCAGCGTGAAAGGGGCAAGAGTCAGCGAGGGATGGAATGTGCCTGAAGATTTTCATGTCATCAGCGTAGACAGATAAATAAAAGTTTTCGTTCCTAATAGACAAAATGAAAATCAGAGGACCAAGATGGCTACCTTGAGGCACTTCAGATGTGGCAATTAAATGGTTGGATACAGAGCATCTAAATAGGACTTTGTATTGCCGTTCTTTACGATAGGATATGATCCACGCAATTAAACCGGGTTGAAAATCAAGAGCTTTAAGTGTTAAAAGGATGATTCCGTGCGAGATCTTATCGAAGGTTTTACTAAAGTCGGTGGCAATTATTACTTCTTTACTATCCTCTAATACGCACAGAGTGATAGAAACGAATTCAGTTAAGTTTAAGACGAGCAGATTTAAGCCAAGGAAAAATTGTACTAGATTCCTCTTCTTGTCTACTTTAATTCAGTTAAGCAATTTTATTTAAATTAAAATAAGTTCACCTTCTTAGGAACCAGAGAAATTACATTCTTTACTAAAATAGCCACAGTTTAATGACATTTTTTTTCCACTTACTGACACTTCTGTGCAAAGTTAGAGTTTTCCCCAATCATTGGGCTCAACGTTGGGTATACGTCTTCGGCGCAAAAGAAAAACATATACTGTAGTCTATCGTAATTATTTCTCTAGGCTACAAACTATACATCAAAATTAATATACCCTATGGGATAGGGTATACAAATGAAAAAAAAAAAAAAAACGTCCAAACCAATTGGCGGATGACACGATGACAGAAGAAGAAAAGCTCGGGCTATTTATTTCTGTTTATGAGTTTCATTCTCTCCATCTGTCTGACAGGGTCTGGTATGTAGGAAGTTTCAATTGGATGCAAGGTTAAGTAGCCTATGGTCCGGAGAGAAATCCTACTGTACATCATGGGGGAAAAAAACCGAAACAGATTTCAGACGATAAAGCTAGAAAAAATTGTAGGAACACGGGTCAGAAGGGTTCACAGAAGCAAATCTTGTTTGGGTACTTGAATTGGCCAACAAATTGTTGTTGTTGTAGCCGGAAATTCGACTCAATTCAAGTGCGATGTCTTTGGTTGTTTCCTCTACCCCCATCATAAGCTGTCACATTTCCGTGAGATTGACGTTTCATCTTTGCTTTTCAAAGACATCCGATGGTAATGAGGTTTTTTTTGTTTTTTTTTTTTCACCGCAGCATCGTCCTTTTATCCTGCCAATGCGTATTTATATATGGAAAATTTACATTTTAATTTCTTTTCCCATTTCATTGTATATTTTTTCCTGGTTTTTCAAGAAAACATTGAAAGCGCGCTCGATGTTTTGTATCTTTTCCGCAACAGTGTGCAGCTAACATCGTCAACAGATGCGAGCAATGAAGAAAACGACGACTAACGTCAAAGTTAAGACTCCATGTGCTGTTCTGCCGAAATCCATTTAAAATGTAAATGGTCAAACCTGGAGAGGAATGGAGGAGTCCTTGGTGTGCAGTGTTTCTCGTTTGAAATTGTAAGTAGCGACGTTTTTGCTATCTGAATGAAATTAACATTAATTTTCGGCACATTAAGGAAACAGTTTACGATTTCCCACCCTTCTCAGCCCCTTCCCATGCACAAGTGGTGGTCGTGGAGGAAGAATGGTCCTTGTGGTTTGATAATGAAAAGAAATATTCATTCTTGCGGTGAGGGAGAAAATGATTTCACTCAGAGAGACAGCAAGCAGCGTGAGTTTGAGAAGAAATGTTTTGTGTTTTGTTTGCGTATCATTGTGCGATAATATGCAAATATTTGACTGGGGGGAAATGCCGGTGTGCGGTATCACTTTATGCGAGGTTGATGGGGGGCTAAATTCATTCTCAGAAAAATTTAATAACGCAACGCTTATATTTTAATAAAGGTGGAAATGTTTGTAAGGTTTCCTAATGAGGATGAAATGATTTTTTAAGGACTTATGCTTTTGGTATTCAGTAGAATGAGCTTTTAATGAATAGGGATAGAATAATTGTTACGGGAGATGTAGGTACATACATAGATACAAGAAATTTCATGTGTCAACTTCAATTAGAAACTCTTTGTCATGAGTTGCGCATGGACTAAACGTAAAATTTTCAACGGTATTGACGATTGATTTTTTTTAAGAAGGATCTCGCAATTCTCAGAAATGTTACGATGAGAACTGCAAGAAAGAGAATCGCACACTCTGAAGGTAGAAAAATGTCACCTACGGGAGACTTGTAACAGGTAGGACATTTTGAGCCTACCGGAATGCTGCAAAATGTTATTTAGTAGGCCACGAACCGGAATTTTAATTTTACTAGCTGCATCACGCGGTTTCGCCCGAGTAAAAAATTAATTACATAATGATTGTGAGGTACTTATTGACCTAGAGTGCATGCCTCCTCTGATTTGTTCCGTAGAACCAAAGGGTGTCCCAAAATTCACGCAAGATTATTTGTACGGTACAGTGTTGCCAACGAAAAAAAAAAAAATCACAGTATGACAGCTGACAGTTGAGGGTTATTAAAAATGGAGTGCTACAAGAAAGAACAACTCGTTTTCATTGTCGCGCAATATTTTTGGCAGCTACAGTTCGCAATTTTCGTACAAAATATGGTAGGAAGCTCTCTGCAACGTATTCTCACGAAAGATTTGCGTCTTCATACACATAAAGTGCAATTGACTTAAGAACTGAAGCCTACTGACCACGCACACCGAAGAGAGTTCGTTGAATGGATTATGGAACAATAACAAGTGGATGGTGATTTTTCAAACAAAACGATCTCCAGGGATGGGGCTCATTGTCGAATATTGGATTCAGCAAATCCACGAGTGATTATTGAGAAACAAATGCATCCACAACGTGTAACTGTTTGGTACGGATTTTGAGCTGAAGGCATCATCGGACCATTCTTCTTTGAAAATGCGGCTAGTCAGACACGTGGTTTCAACAAGACGGTGCCACATACTATACAGCCAGAGAAACAATTCAATTACTGAGTAAATCATTTCCTGGTCGTGTAATTTCCCGTTTTGGTGATCAGAATTGGCCTCCCAGATCATGCGATTTAACGCCGTTGGCATTTTTCCTTTGGGGTTTTTTGAAGTTTTAGATTTATACCAATAAACCCACGACCACCCACGCCTAGAAGGAGCAAATTGAGCACTGTATCATCCAAATTTATACAAAAGAGATATGGAAAATTTCGACAAAAGAGTGCGTATGTGCCAGCAAAGCCGTGGAGGATATTTACCCGATATCATATTCCATACTACATTTACAATTTTTAATTAAAAAACCTGTGTTTTGTATCAAAATTACTTCTTGAGTGAATTTTGGGACACCACCAAACTCTTATTTTTTTTATTTTTTTTAAGTACAGTATACAAAGGGAGAATTCTATTGGCCTAAACGTAAAAGATTATGTCTCGCAAATGATGGACATTTTCTGATTTTCACAATCGTGCTCTTTCCAACACATTTTCCATCACCTTTCCCAAAATTCCAGGTGTTATGACACGGATTTCATTGCGAATATTAGTTTTCGGTTGGGGAATCTGATCACAAAATTTGCTCGTAAAAACAAAGATCGTGTTCATGGCCATTGTAACCGTACCGTCATTCAACTACTTGACGCGAACAATTCAATTTGTCGCCTGCAAAGGACAAAACCTCACCTCATAGTATGAATATGCCGGTCGTGAAAACCGCGGGAACTTCGATTGGAATTTAACCTGTCTAAAGTGCTAAATTTTTTTTATTAGGTGCTCATTGTTTTTTTTGATGAAAATGCAACTTTATTGTGAAAAAATGGTTACACATGAATCATTCAAAGTATTGCCCATCGCTAGCTAAAACTTGTTCCCATCTTTCTTGCAGAGCTCGAATACCGTTACGGTAAAAGTGTTGAACTTTTGAGGCTATCCACGAATCAAGCCATTTTTTGATGTCTTGATATGAGCGGTACTGCTGATCAGCCAGACCATGTGCCATCGAACGGAACAAGTAATAATCGGATGGCGCAATATCTGGGGAATATGGCGGGAGGGATAGGTCTTCCCATTTAAGCGTTTCCAGGTAGGTTTTACCGGGTTTGGCAACGTGAGGCGGAGCGTTGTCATTCTGTAGAATCACTTTTTCATGCCTCTGCTCGTATAGTGGCCGTTTTTCGCGCAGTGCTCGGCTTAATCGCATCAATTGAAGTCGATACCATTCCCCAGTGATGGTTTCGTTGGGTTTCAACAGTTCATAATAAATGACAGCGACCTGGTCCCACCAAATACACAGCATAATCTTCGCAGCGTGAATATTCGGCCGAGCCGACGACGTAGAAGCATGACCGGGCAGTCCCCATGACTTTCTTTTCTTTGGGTTGCTGTAATGAATCCATTTTTCATCACCTGTCACGATGCGATGAAGTAAACTCTTCCTTTTTTGCAGCTGGAGCAGTTGTTCACAGGCGAAAAAACGACGCTCAACGTCCCTTGGCTTCAAATCGTAAGGAACCCAAGTTCCTTGTTTTTGAATCATTCCAAACGCATGCAATCGCTTGGAAATGGCTTGACAGGTGATTCCTAATGCTGAAGCAAGCTGTTCTTGCGTTTGGCACGGATCCTCATCGAGCAATGCCTCCAATTCAGCGTCTTCGAAGGATTTTGGCCTTCCTTCACGCGGACTGTCGTCAACATAAAATCACAGTCTTTGAAGCGACGGAACCAATCACGGCACATTGCTTCACTTATAGCAGCATCTCCGTAAACTTTTTGGAGCTCTCAATACGCTTCAGCCGCCGTTTTCTTCGAATGAAAGAAGAAAATCAACTCTTCCCGCAAATGATGATTATTTGGCACAAAATCAGACATTTTCACACAACCAAAAGTATATGACGCCAAAACAAAATCACTAATGTGACAAAACAGTTTGTTTATCATATGTCTAAACTCGGTTCATGACGTTTTGGATATGTCAAAACCGACCAGCACTTACTGCTGTAGCCATCTATTGAGAACTTAGTTGCAACCCTAATAATTACAAACATCTTTTTGCAAAAATCACGAGTCTCGTAAGCGAAAATAAAACTGCTGGATAAGCGTCGGCTTAGTTGTAGTACTAATCTTGAAGAGATGTGTGTTCGCTCCTGCGAAATAGCCAGTTCCTTCCCTTCAAAATTGTACCCCCAATACGCGTCATGCTTTGAATGCAGTTCGCCCTTAAACCCAACTTCGGTCGTACTGTCAAATATAGGAATTCGTTTATAAGCCGAATGACACGAATGTGGAATGATCTACCAGGCTCTGTATTTCCCTATCACTATTTCCAACATTCAAACATTTAAAGTCAATGTGCACAGGCATCTCCTCTGTTCCCCTTCCCTCTTTTCCCAAACTCTCGTGTCCTGAAAAACTATAAGGGTATCCATATCTCCTTTGGAGCGCGCAAATTATAAAAAAAAAAAACGGGATAACAATGTTTCTAAAGATCCCCTTCTTTCCAATAAAATCTCTAAGTACAATTTGAATGCCATATCGTAGATATTGTTCGTAAGTCCTGTCGAGGAGCTAATAGGATCAATCTTTGACAACGTCATCCTTATCCTTTTGAGTGGTGATTGCATATTGGGCTTGCCATTATGCGTTCCTGAATCTCAATCCTTGTTCGAGTCTGCCTCTACCTATAAATCCGCATCCAAATGCTGATTTTGATCCTTGTAGCAGTCAGCGTAGTAGAAGTTATAGTTTTTCATCCACTTTTTATCCGGTCCATCCCACCGCACTCTTTGGATGATGGTAGTGTCTGCTTTATAGCGGTCTAGGGCTTCCGTTAATTGTTCGTCTGCACGTTGCCTCCGAAATGCGTTGTCCTTATTTCGTTCGTTTTCGTGGTTCGTCGACAGTAAAATTGTCCCTTTCCGAGGCTTGTAGTTGCTCCATGACACGGCGTTTGTGTATAATGATGGGGTAGTTGTTTTATTACGGTTTGGGCAGATATTGCACTCCTACAGGGACATTAAAAGACAAACTTTAAACTTTCCTAAAAAAAGTAGTCCATTGACAATCACAAATCTGTGTGCCGTCAGCTCTATGAAATATGAAAATGAGACTCACTTAAATGCCTTCCCTCTCTGGACTAACTAATTAAAACCGAAAGACGTTTTTTCGTTCCAATGCCTTTTCAATTCTCCACATATCACACAGAACCCATTCATAAATTTCATTACCGTAAGGGATCTCTCTTCATTTCAGAACAGCAATAAAAACTCCACCCAAACCATAAAGAACAAGAAACATATTTTCCAAGTCACTTTCAAAAAAAAAAGAAGTCCTTCCTCCATATTTACGCTGTAATATTCCACAAAGGACGAACAAGACTTACATATGAAATCTTTCAGCACAGACATACAACACACTGAACACATTCAAATGCATGTACCCAATGCATTTTGTTATAAGCGTATGGCAGCTGTTGCTGTACATAAGTCATTCTCAGGACCTCCTACATCAACCAAACTTCTATTCCGACCCACAGGCACATTATAGCATTGGTTCGCCCAGAACCGGAGGAGAGCGTGAAACGTGAAAGGAAATCCTGATGAATAAATAATTTGTATGCATTGAAAAGTTTATTATACCCCCTTTTGTGGGGGGTGCAGCAGGAGTCAATTTCCTTCAATGATCCTTCACAACATTCTCAATGCATTTGTCGTAATAATATTTGTTTAGTCGCACATATGCACTCTGCACACAGTCAGTTACTCATATTCTAAGCCAACGACACTCGATGTGTGCGGTCTAGGGGGATGGTTTGGTGTGTGCAATGAACTGCATTCGGAAGTAAAGAAAATTCTAGGGTTTTTCCCTTGGTAAATACCAGGATGCTTGGCACCATTAATTTACGCCAGCATTTGGGGGTCGGCGCAACCGGGGGGTCTTAGCTATTCAATTTGACATTTTACATCGGAAGTTGGGGGCTAAACCCAACATTCCCTATATTTCAATTCAAAATCGAAATGAATGCGACTTGTGCACGGATGATGGATGGGGTGGAATTATGATGAGAGGGTAGAAAAGTTTTCAAACAATTTCATGCTTTTCAAGTGCTAATTTGAATGTGAAAACTGGAAAATTCTCCTTTGTCACAATACTAATATGTACTCGTAGATGCCGAAGTGGCACATACATATGACGGAGGTACACATTTGTATGATTTCAAAAGCCCGGAGCCAAGTTATTACGTGATTATCGAGCCCAAAAGGATGCTGAAAGATGCGGAGGTCATGCGCTATCCATTTAAAATCAAGAAAACGCTACAATTCGAAGGATAAGTTTTGCGGAAACTCATAGACCGTACGCAATTTGGGGCATAAAGTTATACCAGCGAAATGTAAAACGTTTTTACATGTTCAACGGATGATCCTTGGATGTCCTTTCTCCTGGAAATTACTTGACATTTCCCTTTTAGGCATACTCGTATGTATCCACACCTGAACCAGATTCAAATGGTTCAAATAAATGTTCTGTTAGGGGTTTGACTATTTCTAACGAAAAAGGGCTAAAAACAAATCCAAATGTCATTCACGTTCTCTCACTGATGACAGAAAATGAATCTCGTTTTACAATTTGATTGCTTTCGCCGACGACAACCCTCCGACAGACCGATTGTTTCTTCTTCTGGGGGGACAAATTCCATTAGCAGTGATTCTGGAAAAAAAGACAAAGGACACGATTTTAAGCTGAGTTATCCTTTAGTCTTTTCCGTACACACTCCTTTTCTATGAGAGTTCTTCTGTTACAGGACTTTGCAAAAAAAAAAGGAAAGTAGAACAAAACACTGAACTGCACATCAATTATTCAAAACACGTTGTTCTTTTTTATTGTGACTACGATAAAAATGAGTGAGGGTATACGAGTACGGTATTTGTATGGCTCTGTCTGGAAACAGAGTAGGCACGCTTTGGCTGCTTAAAAAGTGTCGTATTGAAATAAAAAAAAAAAAAAGGAAATTTCCATCCTACCAACGAGGAATTGAACCGGTGCGTATGTGTACAGGTCTGTGCGGCGAACATTCTAGTAACAGCAGAAATATCAATGATGTGCTTTTTGACTCCTGAAGGTTAGGATTTCGTTATCAGGCTTTGGACACATTCCACTTTAAGAAATTACCAACCGATGTCTTGGCAATTCCGCTTGTATTTCCAATTTCGGTTTCTCTACTCCAGGGACTTACCACCGATTAGTCTACACATGATCAAGTAAACTTAAGCATGTGAGTAGAGCATCCGCCCAGACATGCTATTTTTATTTAAGTTACGGACGAACATAAGCTTTATAGAGTTAGTCCGCAGAAGTGAAAAACACCTTTTAAGGAATTCTAAAGCACCACCTTTAGCAGCATCAGTAATCTATTGGTTCCGTCGAAGGTCTGAGCTAACATATGTATCTACTTCCCATTAGATTCTTCAACTTCAACTTCATCCATTCTGAATTTGATCACGTTTGTATCCATCTTCAGAAACAGGAGACAGCTCTAGGTTTTTGACGAGTTGAATACAACTCAATTGTTTGCACCCCAATTGATGATTGCAACAATGTCAGAGTCGAGTTCGGTAGACGTTCGCTGCTGCTGAAACTTGACGTAGTGTCGTTAGAAGTCTTTCATCCACGAAGGAATGAATGGGATTACGAGCAACGGAAAGAAGGTCATTGATGTAAATCAGAAAAAGTAACGAATGTAGTACTGAGCCCTGCGGAACACCGGCATTAATCGCAAATGGTGTAGAAGTACATCCATCTAATACAACCTGCTATAATCTACTACTTAAAGAACTCTCAATTCATTTCACGAATATATCCCAACAAAATGTCGTTATAATCACGTAAAAGCTTGTTAACAGTGTGCCACACTCTATCTAAAGCTTTGGATATATCGCGGGATACAACTCTTCATGAACATGATCGTGAATGCGTTGGTTCCATTTTTCGGGCAAGTATGGCCTTAAGTCCAATATAGCACGCTATTCCTGGAAATCATTATGGAGGTCATTGAGGAGATTATATCTTTCAAGATAACTAGTCGTTGTTAACATTGCTCTGCATGACATTAGACAGCACTGACGTTAAAGCTGTTAGTTCGAAGTTAAAGTTTTATCACGCTTTATCGGCTATACGTGTGCAAGTATCCACTTACCCGGAAAAATACCTTGAAAGAGGTTACACAAGCGTAGAAGGACACATTTTTAAGGCAAATGGCCAAAGGTACATAACAAATAGCACATAATACGGCTATAAAATTCCAACATCCCCGTTTCGGAAACTCTTTGTCGCGAAAAAGTTAAAGACTTGGTTTGAAGCAAGATTTCCGGAAGGAATTCTTCCCTGGACCTGGAAGTGAAAGCAGTTACGTAGACTCAAAGCAAAGAACCCTAGATGACACCAAGCATCACTATCAAGAATAAACAAGTTAACGAAGGAGTATAGGCTAGGTAGAAGACAAGGTAAAGGCATCATGGTTCCATGATGAAGAGCATTCGACCTTACGATCTGTGAAGATGGAGACTAAGTTGGCCGCTATAGTTCTAAATATCCAACAAAAGAAATGAAAATGCGGATAAACTCGTGCGGTATGAAGGGTCTGTGTTATGAGTACCTGAGTATACCTATAAGTCAAAGGCTAAGCCTTATAGTCTAAGCCTATTAGACACAATCTTCCCATTGAAATGCATGATAGTCTTGGTCTTGGTCTGGCAATTGACCATTAGATTAGTCCATGTTGTTGTGGTCTGCACTACGAACCGTGACAACGAACCATAGTTCCCCGTTGTGCAATATTGAAAACATTTAATTGAAAAACGAGATAAGAGAATGCGGTATATAGTTACCTATTCATTCAGTCAAAGCCTCGCTGAAATAATTTGAATCCAATATTAATATCAGAATGGTATTGGGGGACATTCAAGAAAGCCTGTCCAACTCTGGTGATATGGGACCCAACAATAGTGGAGCATCTATTCCCCCATAGACATCTTCTACTCTGTCCACCATCATGAGATAGAACAGCGTGGATGGAGGAAGGTAGGCGACAACAAAGCATCTGTACCCGACGGAATCCCAAATATGGCGGTCAAAGAGACCGAACCTTTTTATACCAACGATGCAAAGGTCTTCCCTGAGCCATGGAAACTTCAACACCTGGCGTTCCTATCGAAAGAAAATAATCCAGCTGGAGAATCTTCGTCGTATCGGCCAATATGTCTGCTAGATACTATGCGAAAGATCCTAGAACGTATAATATACGGCAGACTGATCGCGGTGGCAGAGGATAGAGGAGCTTTTTCAGGTGACCAGTATGGTTTCAGAAAATTGTGTTCTACCGTTGATGCCATAAAGGCGATAGTACAATAGATACAGCAGCTGAAGGAATACTGGGGGCCCAAAGAAATGCTGAGCAGTATTAACGTTCGACGCAAAAATGTCTTCAATGCGGCAAACTGATCATGCATTAGGAGATCCCTGATCAGAATAGATACACGACAGTACCCGCTGAAGATTGTCATAAAATCCAACACCCACAGGTAGTTGAGGTACCAGACCAACGATTTCGTTAAGTACTACAACATTTCTGCAGAAGTTCCACAGGGGTCGCTCTTTGGACCTCTCCTGTGGAACATACTGCATGACGGAGTCCTGCGACTAAAGCTGCATCCACGAGCACGGACGAAGCAATCGCCCAGATCAAAAATTGACTAGAGTCTGCCAGCCTATAGCTAATTGACCACAAGACCGAGGCTGTCCTAATAACAAGCCGAAAGGACGGATTGGAAACCAGACAATCAGGTCTAAAGATGCATTAAAATATCTTAGGAGCAATGCTCGACAACACACTGAACTTCAAAACGCACGTCGAATACTCTAGAGAAAAGGCGTCACAGATGCAGGCAGCACTTTCCCGTATGTTGCCAAACATTGATAGGCCTGGATACGCCAGAATGACCCTGCTATCCTGAGTTACGTACGAATCACGAACCAGCTCAACTCTTCCATACGCTGCCCCGGTCTGAGTGGGGGGGCACTCACAATGCTCTCGTCTGCATACAGGCTCTGCGCCATCAGAACTATAAGCGGTTTCCGAACAATTTCAGACGAAGCAAACTGTGTTGCAGCCGATATGATCCCCATCGACATTCTCGCCAACGAGATGCAAAGCGAATCACGAACCAGCGTTACCAGGAGGATAAAACGAGAAGAAAGGTAACATGTGTAGCAAGTCAGGTGGGGGATAACACGGCAAAAGGCAGATGGACCCACAAGCTGATTCCCAACTGTCCGGACACGACGGCTATCGAAAATATCTCCACAGATTTGGACACTATAGCTCGCACTTCTACCCAGAATGCACAAATAAGAGCAAGACGAGGAGCACGCAGTGTCCAAAGCCAAGCCCACAGCTTCTAGTAAGTCATAATGACGATGTCACGGGACGACTGACTGGAGACCTGTTCCTTCATAAAGGGCATACAGAATGAGCTGAGAAGAGTCGAAAGACTAAGAAGAACCGGGACGACAAATCCAGATGATGTAGCATAAGTTGCTAACCAGCCCTGCGAGGTAATATACCTAAAGGCAGTGCCGTGGGGAGAGTGGTAGATTATAGTACGTAGGCACCCACCTTGCATCGATTATTCGAGTTTGCGAATTGAATCGTGCATGTGTTGCTAGGTGAGAATCATCAATCTTGGTTTTATTACTACGAGTATTATAGAAGGGCGGACAAAATTGGGCCTCGTAATTATCTTAATTTATCTGTCTGTATCTCATACCGCAGCCTGAACGGCCGGACAGATTTAAGTCCCGGGGCTTAATCTTTCACTTGAAGCCTTGGTTTGGATGCATTTGACAAACCAATGAGGGTTTGTTCTAGAAGATTCTGAAACCAACACCCTCTGTGATTTTGGAATCGTCTTTGAAGACAGATAAGTTTTGCGAGTTTATTACGTTTCCATCTCGTGAGGCCCGTTATGAAAATTACAAATTTGAACGAATCACTAGAGACATACTGAGCTAGGAAAACTTAATTATTCGTCGTGATAAGTAGAAATCTTCTCAAAAAAAACGTTTGAAAACGATAAACTTTGCTATGAACTGTCTATTATTACTGCAACGTAACTAAAAATACAGCCTGCGGACGTAAATGAGTTTAAAAAAAAAGAAATCCCAAAGAAGTAAAGAAAACAATCTAGAGAAACACTTCATAGTACTACTAGAAGACTTAGAGAAGAGGCATTTACAAGCAACTGAACAAAAAGAACAAATAACATCCAATGATGGCAGTTCATTTGAAGAACAATCCTACGCTAACGACACCCAGGAGAGTAGAAACTATTTCGAAGAGCAATTTTTTATGAACTTTACTTTCTCTGTAATGTGCTAACGACTCTCATACATTTGCCCTTTCAATTCGATGACTGCGAAAGGATCAGCAGAGTCTTGTCACCGAACACTCTTCGACAGAAATTAGGATGTGCCCTGAATTTGAAATTCACAAAACAAGAAAGTTACATCGATAACGGCGACATTTGATTCATGCAACTTGTTCTCTCTACATACATATAATCGTACTCGTTCATATAATTCTTTTGACACTCGAACAATACCCAAGCATGCATATAAATCTGTCTATGCAGGCAAGAAACAAGAACCCAAAAAGGACATCACGACCCCAAAATGGAAAGATGTGAAACGTATAGAATCCTTCTATTACTACAATCACTTGACTGCTACTACCAGTCTGCACGTACTACTTCACGATGCTCAGCCTCTAGCGCGAAATCGGAGACGAAGCAGGACTCCGCATAGCAAATCCCAAAGAAACAATCTTCTTCGCAATTTGAATTCAATAATAGAGGTAGGAACATTGAATTTATTCGGATACGGATTTGCAAAGTGACACTTTCCAAAAATAGGAAAAAAAAAAAAAAAAAAACGAGAGAAGAGAAATCACCACGGCCACCAGTAGCACCCCCCAACAGCCCCCCTGAGCCAGAGCTGCTCAGAATGTTTGATGATGGCGATGATGATGATGATGGCGGGGGTGATGGTGATGGCGACAACGTCGATGAAGAAGCAGACGAGACGATCGAAACAATGTCGACGACAATGCCGAACGATAACAACGGTGATGATGGTAATTTGATTTCAGGACATGATTCATCGCTTTTTCGGTATTAAATTAGAGCTACCACCCCTAGAGCGGTTGGAGCGCATGTTAAATGAAAGGATGCTGGGCGAGAAAAGAGGGCGGCAAATTCCTCAAAATAAATGAACGATGCTAATTTTTTAACCCAAACAAATATTCATTGTGGGTATAGCTCAGCCTATTGTCTTAGCGAACCCGGCAGCCCTCTCGAGGAGAATCGAAAAGAAAAACAAAACAACTGCCACATTGCCCAACCCCAGGGGCAATTTGGCTTCATTTTCCAAACCCATTCAAGTGTGAATCGAAAAAATTGACACCCCCAACCACGACCCAAATGAAAAGGTGTGAAATCGAAATTAGGAAGGAACAACAAAGAAAAAAAAATGGCTACACCATTCGAATCCAATGGAAAGGGAGCAAACGCTTTTGGCAGGCAAACCACGTAGCATACGAGTATAGCTGCCATTACATTCTTTTTTTTTCTGTTATTTCGAAAATTTTCAACTTTCTTTCTCCACTGATGAACGTTGGGATTTGTCATTTGTCGAATTTAAATTTCAATTTTGCCAAAAATTCTGTGGTTTTTGTAGCGCATTTGCGAAAAAATATGCGTGAACGTGTTGCAGAGAGTTTGTATGTTTTGAATGCGGAAGGGGGGCGTAAGAGATTTCACCCGACCCGACTGACAGGTGAAAATTCTAACACGCGGTGTCGAAAATCAATTTTATCACCCCCCACCCTAACCGCCATTTTTCGAATCGTGCCGGTGACACACCGTCGATAAGACCGAGTATGGTTTCGAGAAACGATTTAACGAAAATTGGATGATTCCGAAATTGTTTCTTAAGGTCTTCTGCTTCTGTGCATTTTGTTGACAAATTATCTTATCCACACACACACGTGCGTAGTCGGAGTCAATAAAACCATAAGAGTACAGTCGGGGGCATGAACTTATGCTCAGTGTTGATTTCCATGTACCTGTTAGCCTGTCGGTGGTATAAAAATGGTGTGGTCACAATTTCTTGTGACGTTAACAACTGGTGATGTGAAAAAGTTTCTGAAACTTTTCTATACAAATTAATATTCAAAATCAGATGCAGTTTCTGCCTTGAAAGCTGAACTGATATCAGATTAATCAGATGTTCGGGCAGCTTGGCCTGTACCCCAAGGCGAAATCGGAATTTTCATTCAAAAATGGAAATTAAAAGTGGTTTTCTTAAGATCAATTTTGAAGTGCAATACATTTTCTCGAAAACTGCTGCAACGATTTCGATTATAATTCATATCTAAGAAACTGTGGATATTTTTAACTACGGTGCTTTAATTATTGACTTGCAGACTTTCGAAAACTTATCATTTCTGAGTCATTTTCGGCATACGAGTATGTATTATTATTATTTGTGTAGGGCTATCTTGCACTGTGACCTAATGGTCTCTTGTGCGCCCTGCTAATACCTAGGAGGGATTTATTTTCTCAGAATATGTTGTCAAGTATAGTTCGCCCTAGAGCACCCTCTCTAATCTGGTTTCTCTTAGGAATCTGGGAATGAGAAGTGGGTCCATGGTTGGCATATCCTAATAGTTGGTACTTGTTCAAGTATTTCCATCTTTTGTGCGTCTGCCCCAGTTCTGGAGTCTCACTGGACTCATTGCAGAATCTGCAAAGGCCTTCGTTTGTTACACTTAGTTTCTCTAAATACTGCCCGAGTTTACTGTGTCCCGTTAGAAAGCCTGTTAGGATGCATAGGTTATTCTTGTTAAGGCAGTTGCACGCTGCGAATTTCTTCCAGTTGTAGTGTCTTAGAAGTTTATTAGCTTGCCTCAAACCTGGAGTATTAATCCTTCGCCCTGTCTTTTTTCTCCATCTTCCTAAATTCTTCGCATATGGTATGGATTTCTTATTACGCAGAATGGTTCAGGTCCAAGAAAGGGTTCTCCTGCTACTTATCTTGCCAAGGAGTGTGCTTCTACGTTGTCTTCTATTCCAGATTGGCCGGGTTACGTCGTTACTACTACCCAATTCATTAAGTTTGTATAGGCATTCCCACACAAGTTTTGATCTAATGACATGGGAGTCAAGGCCTGCTTGACTGTTCGACAATATTGCTATGTCGCAATTTTTGTACCTTCTGTCGAGGTTGAATTGAACACATCTATCTATAGCGTATATTTCAGCTTTAAAGATGCTCGTACTTTTGCCCATAGGTTCTGAGTGCTTTGTTCTTGGCCCAAACACACCTGCCCCTGTTCCTTTTTCAGTTCACGAGCCTTCCGTACTCGTATTGTATGGTTACTCAATCCGTGTATTATGGATTCATTGCTCCAGGCCTTCTTGTTACTCAACTTCGTATGGAATTTTTTATCAAAGGTAAACTTCCTGATACTATCGTCCCTAGGAATTGCTAGAAGGTGGAATTTCTTGAGAAGTACATCATATTCTTTTGAATTGATACAATTCTCCCTCTCATTGCCCTCTCTTGCCATTTTTAGGATCATCCGTTTTGCGTTTTGATCAACTACGATGTGAAGCGGGGTTAGTTCCAGGAATACAAGCAAGTCTTTGCAGTTTAGAGAGTGTATCCCTCGTTGTGACTTTACTAGTTCGTTTGGCCCACGCTATCCATATGTGATCATTGGTCTCTCAATGGCGAGATATTTGCAATAAAAAACAATTTCCTCTTCAATATTTAGTCCGGAAAATTGCTCTGCGAATACTCAGTTCACTCAGCGAACTAACAAATGAACTGAATGAAAGAAAAATTGACGCATGATGGAGGCATTTTCATAAATATCTAATGAGTGAATGTTCTGATTCCAGGGATGAGTTAAAGAGTCGATAATGTGCGTTAATTTTAAATCTTTCCAAATTGTAGGCTTCTGGAAATACTGAAGAAGATAAGTTATTTCACATTCGTGTTGAATGGCTAAATATCGATCGCCTACGGTGATCGGTGCTGGCAAAACTAAGCTCTAAAGTACGTTCATGTGAGGACAGGAGAGGAGGTTCAAATCTATATATTTTGTCCGAACATTTATGATGAAAATAACGATAAAAGATCGCTAAGCATCCAACATTTCCTCGGTGATAAGCTCCAGCATGTGAAGGGAGCTCCCGCCCAAAAATGTGAGTTATATTCAAGTTTCGGACGAATATAAAGCTTACAGATTGTGGCCAAGTCCACACGTATGAAAACCCCTTTTACACCTTGTAGGCATCAAGCACCACCTTTTGCAGCACCAATAATCTCTTGGCTCCATCGAAGGTCTAGGCTATCATACATGCTAAGAATTGACAAGCCATGAGATTCCTCAAAATCAATTCCATTCTAAGTTTGTCCATAGAAGTCACTGTGTTTTTGACGTGTTAAACTCAACTCGGTTTTTCGAACCCCAATTGTTGATTGCATCAATGTCAGAGTTGAGTATGCTAGATATTCGGCTGCCGCTGAGTCTTGAAGATTTAGAACCCTACCGTGTTATCATTGAGAATGGGTGAACCCTATAGTGCTATCATTCGTGAAGAAATGAATCAGAAAAAGTAACGATGAGAGTACCGAACCCTGGGGAACACTTGCATTAGTCGAGAATGATATAGAAGTACATCCATCTGTGATAATACAACCTACAATGATTGATCGGCTTACTAACGCGAGTGAAGCGAGTGCCAAAATATAGAAATAATATATCCTTTCTTTCAAGATCTCCAACTTGATTTCGCGAAACTTTAAATAATACGCCAATCTCGAAAATTCAGTTTGATTTTCATGTGTAAATATGGATTTCGTCGGGATCCTTCAAAGATCCTAAATCAATATTTCGGTTTCGAGTAAAATTTCGGCGCTCACTGTATGATATCATTTGAAATTTCAAGCAACTGAAAAAAGTTCCCTTATTATATTCTAATCTTTCGACTTTCTGTGTGTTATGTTTGCGAAAGTGGGGAAATAATGAACGAGGAATCGTATGGGTGAATTGTTTTTCAACGAAATCCGCTTAAGGCTTACACGTGGGAAAATCCGTATACGGCAAGGAGTGTGTTTTCCTTATCGACAGAGTGGCTGAATAGCTAAAGAAGTATTTGCTTGAAATCTCAACATACATACATACATGAGTATGTATGTGTTAAGCTTATATTATGGAGGCAATGAAGAAAATTCCTACTCAAGTACCTGTTAGCACTTTGGGGTATGATGATCCCAGGAATAGCTAGATATAGCATTTTAAATTAATATAAGAGTGTGTGCTAATAAACGAAATACATGTGGAGAATGGAGCGTAATATTGCTGGTAGTTATGCATATGAAGGTAAGGTAATAACTTGCTAACTGACTTGCCAATAAATAATTAAGGTATATGGATAGTTTTCATCTCATTCTTTATACACTCTTCAAAGTGTTCGAAACTCTAGGAAGAATGGGCAATCGAAGGATATTTCTTAATTCACTCTCAAGGTAATGTTCCGCATATAAGGACACACTTCAAATTTCAGGCAATTTGGTTACTGGGAAATCCCTCTTCATCACTGTCACTTTTGTGAATAATCATTTGAAGTTTATCCAAATCACTGTCGCTGTCAAATATGTTTAATGGGAAGAAATGGTTGATGCCCACCCAGGTCCACTCAGAATTGTAATGCTATCAAAAGATATAAGTAAATTGAAAGCAATGCGCCTTCGCTCTATATTTACCAATCAGTCGATATAGGGGTTAAGAATAGCAAACATCTATTTAATTGATTGCACGCGCTTTCTTAATTATTTAAGAACCATTGTTTTCTAAAAATCCCTTTCGAAATACTGACTGGAATAACGTTCGAAATCGTTATAAAAAATATAAAAGAGAGACGGAAACAGTTTCTTTTCAGTAGAAGGTAGGCAGAAACTTGTCAGGCTAAAACTTCCGCTGTCTTTTATTTTTATTACAAAAGATATTTATTCCAAGGCTTCCAGAAGTCAATTATATTATAATACGAGACTTTGAGTTTCCGCAAACAAAATCCTGAGCAAATGTTGCAATTACGAGTCGTTATTTTCAAATTCAGATGCTTCTGCAGTTACCCTTGGATAAAAATGCTTGTGAACTGTAAGCATCCCTCCTACCTGGAGAAAGAACCTGGAAGAAAGAGTTACCAAAGCCATTCAAGTCATGGGGCTTGAAACCGAAACAGGTCCACTGGATATAAGAATGCGTAATAGAACCTATCATCTTCTACGGTGTAGCTATATGGTGGCCAGTGATGAGCAAAAAGTATGCAAGAGACTTGCTAACTAAGGTGCAACGTATGGTCTGCCTGGGTATTACAGGAGCACAATACTCAACACTAACCGCGGCCATGAAAGCGATCCTAAACATTCTACCAGTGCACCTCGAAGCGAAGAAGATTGCCGGCATTTCAGCCTCACGGCTTGAAACTATCCATTTCATCTATGGTGCAAATACGGGACATCACCGAAATGATAAGACTAATGACACCACTCATCGATTGCTCCAGTGATGTTGTTGGAAAATCGTATACGTTCTCCAACAACTTCGAAACAATTTTCCCCGCAAGAGAATATTGGACGTATGAAAGAACGATAAGAAACTCCAATGGGATATCGGTATATACAGATGGCTCTAACATATCAGGGGCTGGCATCTTTAGTGCTAACCCACCGATTGAACTTGCTATTCACCTAGAACCATTTGTATCGGTGTTTCAAGCAGAAATCTATGCAATTATGAAGGCAACTGGAATACTCACCAGCGAAGGGAGGCAAATCGACATCTGCTTGGACAGCAGAACAGCAAGGGTGGCCGTGGTGTAGTGGTAACATCATCGCTTGTCACGCTAAAGGTTCACGGTTCGAATCCTGATGTCAATAATCATCTATTTATTTCGCATGAAATAAATAAAAAGTCGATCAATTGCGAAAGCTTATGTCAACTCTACTGCGAAGGCATAACACTGGCAGTAGGGCGGTCATATGGCTAAAATGCAACTTGATCGTGATGATGACATCAGGAGGACGGAAAAAAATACTGTGAATCATGAGCAGCGACAAAAGCAAGAACAAACAAGCTCCCCAGTTATCTGGACAGCCTCCCTTGGAGTTCACTGAAAACTTAATATCAGCTAAGTTTCAAAACCAACTACACCAATCTGTCTTTCTCTCTGTCTCTTCCCCTTTCCCCAAAACGCCCGTGTCCTAAAATTAGTATAAGGGTATTCATAACCCCTTTCACACGTGCAAATTATAAAAAAAAAAAAAAAAAAAATTAGCGTGATTACAAACCCCATGTCGAAATCACGACTAGTAAGGGAGTGCAAAACTAAATTGAACTTACTTGCCAGATGCAATAGAGTCCGTCTTACATGGGTACCGGTTCGTGAAGATGTACCGGGTAACGAAAAGGCAGACGAACTACTCGTAGCAAGGAAAGGAGCGGGCAACACAGAAGTGAACCCGTATAATACAATAGTGGTCCCTCTGACAACTATTAAAGCAATAATCAATGAGAAGATACGACAAGAGTTCAATAACTACTGGACGAATCTAGACACGTGCAAAGTGGCTAGATCTATAATAAAAAAAAACTGAGTAACAACATACCAAAAAGAGCTCTTAACTCAAGCAGAACACAACTGAGATTCATAGTGGGACTTTTAACAGCGCACATCAATCTCAACAAATATTCGTTCAGACTGGGTATAGCTAATACAACAATCTGTGCCAACTATGAGGAGGAGGAAGAAGGTATAGTTCACTTCCTCTGCCACTGCCCTGCTACAGCGAGGTTAAGACTGAAAATTCTGGAATCTTCAAGGATTCCGGATATTACTTGTACACACTTCAGTAAGAAAGGAATCGGGGATATATTGGAGTTCGCCCAGACGAACAGTATGATTATCCCATCACTATACGATATAGTTTCCCGTTGATGTTCCCCATGATCCCAATACCCAAATCCCCTCTCAACGCATAATTTACTTACAGTTCCATAGACGAGGCGAACACAACGGGTCCAATGGAGGCCTAATTGAAGAGCATAAGCTCACCCTCTTAAACCAACCAACCAACCAAGTATCTCTCCTGCTGAGATTAGCAGTTTTAAACCCTTAGTTACTTTAGCAATAAAAAAAATGAAATAAGGAACACTCTTTTCGGTACAAAAACATTTTATTTTTCAACATAGTCTCATTTTTAGCTCTATACACTTCATCCAACGTTTTTCCAATTTTTTGAGGCCCTCCAAATAATACGATTTCTCGAGCCCTTCAAAATAAGGGTTTGTTTCAGCGATGACCTCTTCATTCGACCCAAATCTCTTACCTCCGAGCCATTTCTTCATATTGGAAAGCAAGAAATAGTCTCAGAGGGCCATTTGCCATTGCCACCGCGGAAAAAGAACTTTTTCTTCGCCAAATGCGGCCGTTTTTGCTTCAAATTGGCTTGGAATCGATCCAAGTAATATGCGCCGGTGATCGTTTTACCCTTTTCAAGGTAATCGATGTGAATAACAACGCGCGCATCCCATAAAACTGTCGCCATGACCTTGTTTGCTGACAAACCCGCCTTGGCCTTCTTCGGCTTCGATTCACCAGGAGAAGTCCATTGTTTTGACTGTTTCTTGGTCTCTGGTGTGTTGTGGTGAATCCAGGTTTCATCCACGGTTACGAAACGGCGGAAAAACTCAGCCGAATTTTTCTGGAACATCGCCAAACACACCTTTGAAGTTGTCAAACGAATGCGTTTGTTGTCGATTGTGAGCAAATGCAGCACCCATCTTGCGGAAAGCTTTTTCATGTCCAAATATTTATGTAAAATTGAAATCACTGAGCCTCTTCAAGCTCGCGCACTTTCACTCGCCGGTCGTTCATTAGATCGTAGAAATATTTCTAGCTCTTCTAGTCTTTGTATGAGACCGTTGGCGTTCCATGCAACCATTTTAAGAAGTTTCGTCATGATTGTTTTGAAATGCTCCTGTTGTTAAGCTTATATTCAAGCTTCTCCAACCTTTCGACAATTAGCATGTTTGTTTTTGTTTGCTCCTCAAGCCTCGCAAGGATAATGGAAAGGACGTGAGATACAGGGTTTTCCGTATTATCAGTGTTCGTCTTTGTTGATGTTGATGCTTGAGCATGCGTCTGCATGTCAGAATCTGATGGCTTTTCTCTAGGCGCTTTTGCATTAATCCGGTGTGGAATTTGATCGGTGTTTGGTGTCGCAGCTTGGGCGTACGTAAGCACGCCAGGGTCGGCTCGGTTATCTCTAGTCACCTTTCTTGCAGCAGTTTTCGGTTTTTCCTTATTTACCGGTTTTGAAGGTGGGTTTTGCGGGTGGCTTCATAAGTCGATCTCTTCTTTTTTGCAATTCCTTGGCTACTTCACAGCCTCCATAATTAGCCGGGTGCTTACCATTGCAGTTAATACATACCACACTCTTGACTAAGATGTTTACCGGCGCATTTGACACATCGCGGTTCTTTTCGTCAATACGTTTGCGAATGTTTGAATCCTTGGCATCGTTTGCACTGAGGTATCAACCTTGTATTCTTGCGCATGGGTTCGACTTTGACTACGACATTCAGATTGTTCTTATTTCGTAAATCTTATCTAAACTCTCAGCCTTATCAAAGGTTAGCATAAAAAGAGGAAGCTCGCGCTTAACCATTAGCGGTAACTGTCTGAGTCCTTGAGCGATGTTACTTCAAAATGGGATAGCAACAAAGGTTTGAGAAAAGAATGCGCAGTTTATTATAGTCTGCAATTCCGATCACGTATATTGGTGGTGGTGGTTGTACCTTATTTCGTGGATTTTCTTCGGCACGCTTATTTTGTCACGCTGTTCTTTACCTTCTCGTTTATTTTGCGTGTTTTCTTGCCTCGTTAACATTTCGGGCGAAGAGCCAGCTTCTGGTCGTTTTTTTAGAATCCATTTGGTTTCCCGACTTAGTTCTTCATCACCCGTTTTATAATCCGTGTTACCGGGGACGTTTGAACTCGCAGCAGACTCATTACGAAGTTTCGATGTATTATTAAATGCTTTATTTTCTGCTTTAAGTACATTTAATTCCTTTCTTAGTTCTTCGCAGAGAAGTTCCATTTTACTTAGCCTGGTCCGGAGTTCCGTATTTTCGTCCGTAAGGCTTTGAATTTTCGCTGAAGTCCGTTGTTCGTGCGCCGACACTATCGATGTCGCCGGACTTCTAGTTCCGCACGTTTTTATGGTAGATCTTGATGTTGGAGATCTAACTACCCTAATACCTGTTTTAAAAGGGTCAGATGAAAGCAATAAATGGCTCTTCACAGAATCCGTAGAGCCGACCTCCGAAAAGGGTGGATTTTCCAGTGTACCTGGACTGCCACCTGGGGTATTTATATCTTTCGTTTTGTTCATTGCATATTTTTGTATACGCCATACTCAGTATACGGAGGGTAGATTTTGGTCGCCTCTTACGACAGGCATGCCTACCTCGGGTATTTTCTAACCCCTATCCGAAGGAGGGTTTTTCGGTTAACAAAGGCTTGAACGAATACTAATGAAACCTCTTGACTTTTTTCTAATAACAAATTGCTTTACTTTTCTATAGCTGACTTTGTTATTTTTTTTTCAAAAAATATTAAGCACTTCGTTTTCAACGGCTTTTGAGATGGTCTTTGTTTTTTTCCCTGTTCAGGCAAATCGCAAAACTCTCTGACTTTCGGAGATACTTTGATGCAGCTGTAATGGATAACTTCGGTCCCCGTGGATGAGCAACAAGAAATACAACTTCAAACCGCACCATAGAACACTCATTGCGGAGTACGTCTTGTAATTTGCAAAAAACGTTACAACTATTGTAATTTAACCTCTTCGGTGAAGGAGTACATATATGTGGACTCAGATTTTCGTTCTCTTCTAAATGTTTTGAAGTACTTTTTTTATTGTATTATAGTATTGGAATCCAAAGAGAACGTATTAGTTCTCTTAAAAGCAAATCGTCTCTTATTATTTTGGCGCGTTTTTTCAGAAGTGAATTTTTGAACGACAGTGATTCAGACCTCTCTGATAACGATGATGACTATTTTGAATGCATATTAAATGAAGTATTTGAAGATAAAGATGTAGAAGATAATGCTGTTCGAAGTCAGGAAACTTTGGAGCCATCACTTGGAAATTCAGCAATGGAAACACCGGCTGAGGAGCTTGGTTTTATCTCTGACACCGCTACATCTCACTATAACGCTGCTATGTCAGAACTAACAAATGGACCATTAGAGCATTTAACCATTTTGTAGACCTGGTTATTGTAAACTGTTGGATAATGCACAAAAGACAGAAATCGGTCTAACATACCATTTAGCTCACAGTCCGAATCAAGCAAATCACCCGAAACATCTGGATCTACAAAAAGAAGAAAAGTGAACCTACCACTTACAGTAGAAGTGCGTTATGATTGTCTTGAGCATTTTCCTCAATTCATAGAAGCGAAAAATGCTTCAAAGTGTCGGGCTCCTGGTTGCTCTTCTCGCATACGTACTATTTGCATAAAATGCAAGTTGTACCTTTGCACAAATGGCAATAATTAATTTCTTAATTGTTTTTGTAGTTCCTTAATTACTCTTTGTATTTTTAAATGTACCTTTCAATTTGAGGCTTAGAAGTTTTCTTAAATTTGGAATTTTTTTTACATTATTACTTTTTGAATTAGAATTATTATTTTATAGTTTCAATTTCAATTTACTTTAAAACAATCATACACTTAAATACAAAATCCATTATTATGCAGAGTTAAACAGTGGAAGTGAAAAAAAAAAAAAAAAAAATCCCTAGTAACCTAGATTTAATGTTAGCTTACTCCCTTACAAAAACGACGACGTAACCATTGATTTTCATGTACTCAGATGCTGCTTGAGCCCTCTCCTGAAGTCGCCGATTCCCTGGTATCTCCATAAATCGGCTGAAAGTGAGTTCCATAGTCGCACAGCATATACAAAAATTTGTTTTTCAGTAGTGTTATACCTGAAGGTTGGCAAAATAAGACCCGACTTCTTTCGGAAGATGCATATTGAATTCTATGGTAAAGGTACTACGGAATTTTATTTTGTTTGAGTTTGAAAAGAAAGACTAAAACGTTGAAATCCAAATAATCTTGGAATCCCATGCCAAGAAAATCTTTAACATATCCAGAAATATAATCATGACACAAATCTCACAGCGCTGTTGAATGCAACCCTTAATTTTCGTGAACTAAGGCTGCTCAAATCACAAAACACTGTGTGTGCATATAGCAATATTGACAAAATCAAGGTCTTCACCAGTGTCGCCTTCACCCTGGTTGGAAGACAGTAGCCAGATTGGTACAATGTGCGTAGACCACCGTATAGTAGCCACGTGATCATCCCAGGTTAGATTTCGATTAAAGTTGAGCCCTAAGTTTTTTACCCGCTCAGCATATACAAGGTGGACACTATCTACTCCTATAAGGGGAAAACAGGATACATCTAAGCTGGTACGGCTTATAATGATAGCTTAGCTTTTGTCACAATTGAGTTTAAGCCTGTTTGTTTGGGCCCAACGAACCACTGACCTTAAATCCTCATTTATATGCATCTTCTAACAGTCCGAGTGGGTAGCTGAGGTGCAATTGAACGTCATCGGCGTACATCTGTACTCTACAGCTATGTATGATTGAGGGTAAGTCGTTATTAAACATAGAGAAAAGTAAAGGTCCCATAATAGATCCCTGTGGTACCCCAGCCTTCGTTTCGAGAAACTCCGACATCTTACCATTGGATGAAACAGCATAAGTGCGATTTGCTAAATAACTTCTTATCAGTTTTAACGCAGTTTCATCAAAGTGAAGACTGAGCATGAAATGTATTTATAGTTTAGTTTATGTTTTTTTTTTTTTAACTTAAGTAAGTGTATTTTTCTAAGATTCTGTGGTAACAATACAATTTGAAAAGTTTACAGAAACTAAAAATAAATCTATTTGTTTTTACTAATCAAACCGTAGTCCACATATGTGTACCATCTAAAACATTTTTTTAATCAAAATCAACTAACCATCCGATATTTAGCAAGAAACAAATGAAAAATTGAATTATTTCGATACAGTTTGTGGACGGGATGGAAGGGGTTTAAAAGAAACCAGCAGGTGGCCCACCCATTATAAATACAAATCATATCCTACTTCAACTTACAGTCCTTAAATTCTTGCAAAACTTGCACTGACTTACCCCCCCGCATTTAACAGAAACAAACAAATAATATAAACAAATTCATAAATAAACTCGAATAAACATAATTTCATAACACAAGGAACAGTACTCGTATACCTTGAACAGAATTTTCCACGAAATGATATTTTCTGTGGCTTCCTTTTCCTTCGTTTGTTATACAATATTTTTTCAATACCACGCTTCGTGGTTTAGAAAAAAAAAAAAACAACTTTTGGCCCAACCGCACTTAAAGTGTTTTGCGTTTTGATACAATTGCTCATCATTTTCATCCTCTTATTCAGTTCGGTTCTACTTCTTCTTTTTTTTTCCTCTTCCATTCATTTTCTTTTGTTGGCTTCATGTTTGCACACTCATTCAGGGAAAATGTTCGTAACAAAGTTATAAACAGAAGTTATATGGTTGGCAAAACATGAAATGAAAAATTATTATTTTTTTTTTAAATATAAAAGAAAACTTACGAGAGCATCGAGATACAGAGGTGGAGAAACCAAATTTTAGTGAGTGGATTGAAAGCATGCCGAAGTCAATAACACATTAACCGACTCAACTCTTTTCGGGAAAGTTTCCCTGATTCCTTGTGATCCTTCGTATAATCTGCCAATGAATGGAAATTGCCTCAACCCCATCTGTTGACCAAGTTCGGTTTGCCGTGGATGGATTTTTTTGATATCTACTCATCAGTTTTAACTGATGCCCCGTGTATTCCCAACCTGATTCGCATTTGTTTTGCTCGAGTTCATCCAAAGCGAAAACACTGACTAGTTTCAAGGGGAAAAAAAAGAAAAACAGTCCGAAAGATCTTCCACGTTAGCATAAACTCTGCATGCATTCCTAAAGTCCGACTGCAGAGTATCTCGTACTTGTAGTACGTATCTGTTGCATCGCATTTCCTTACTTACCAGTCGAGTAGTTCTGGTCTACGATGGTAGAAAAATGTTGTTTATCAAACTGCTTTTGCCTTCGTGTTCAACAAAGTGGTGACCAGGAGATCCAACCCGATTCCACTCCACCCACACACACAGATGGGTTCGAATTGCTTTTTTGCACCTTTCTGGCACCCCCGCTCGAACCTTATCTCCATTTTGTTGTTCATTAAAAAGCTTAAGAGCGAACGTGCTGAGCATTTCGATTCTGCAACAGTTACCAACTTTGTTGTTGTTGCTGATGATGGTAGTACGAAGGTTGAGTAAGGATTCTCTCGGTACAGTACTCGATTTTTTGGTTCCAGTGCTTGGTCTTAAAACTGTTTTGGAATATTCAATTGAATGTCGTTTTTCATTTCCCTTATCGGGATCTTGATATCGTTTCTGTTTTGGTCAGAATGGTTGACTGGGGATGCGGTTGGGTGGGTTGGAGATTGTTTTGTTCGTGGTTTCCCCTTTTGACTTGGCTCTGTTGTGTTCGGTTAACAAAGTTAATAGAAATTGGCTAACATTACAAACCAAAGAGTGAAGAAGTGAAGTTCTTCAAGCAACGTGCCGACATTGGCATTGCTTGAGGAAAAATACGAATTTGGATGGGGTGTGCATGTGAGGGTGATTTTTGGGGAGTCTTTCTCAGGAGAACGTGCATATCATGCTGAAATTTCTTATTTACACTGGAATTTTCGGGTACACGATTGTGTGCTGGGGAGATCATATCGATGATTTAAGAAGGGGTATACTTCTGGAGGGTATACTTCTCGGCTACATTGTGCTGCTCCAGTGAAAGGATTCAGGAGTGATGTTCTGAAATCGATAGTGTTTGGTGATTTCGTTTATATATCGAGTGGAAGCGTATTGAATCGAAAATCATGTAAATATAGAAACTGGGTTACTGTTGGTAGTTTTTACTTTTTCACTTATTCGTGCGCTTGAAAGTAGAAATTGTTGCAATCGGGGCATGGTTACACATTGAAACACAAATCGAACATGGGGAGCTACTTTATGATGGAAATAATAAAACGGAAAGAAAGAAAGAAGGGTTTCTGATAATGATAGCATGATGTAGAAATGGAACGCTGGAAGAACTTTTCATAATAAATGGTCTTTCATTTAGCGCTTCCCATCTTTAATTTTAAACAAAACAAAGTGTGTGTAAGACATCATCGAAACTTTCCATTCATTTGAAAAGCCTATCGATGCCATTATGTACGGAATATAACATCGTTCAAATGTTCGCCGCGGCTTCTCTGGGTGGCGCGCATCCGAAAGTCCAATTTTCCACGACTCTGGCATATAAATCAGGCTGAATTTGACCGATGGTATGGGTTATGTTGGCTGTGAGGGCCGCTGTAGTCTGTGGCTTATTCGCATAGACTTACGACTTCAGAAAACCCCACAAGAAAAAGTCTAACGGGGTCAAATCGCACGATCTCGGTGACCAGTTCACATCACCTCCACGTGAGATGACCATGCCCTCGAATCGCTCGTGCAGAATTTCCAATGTGTGTGTCCTTTTGAAACCATATATCGTTGGTGTCCATATGATCCAATTCAGGCCAAAAGAAGCTGGTGATCATCGATCTATAGCGCTCGCCATTGACGGTGATGGCCTGGCCAACGTCGTTCTCAAAGAAACGTGGACCGATGACGACGCCAACCCAAAATCCACACCAAACAGTGACTTTTTCGGGATGCATTGGACGCTCTTGGATCTCATGTGGATTGGTATCGCCCCAGAAATGGGCTTCATCGGCGAAGATGATTTCTCGATGAAAATTAGGGTCAGTTTGCAACTGCTCCAGAGCCCATTCAGCGAACGTACGTCGTTGTCTATGGTCGTTTACTTTCAGCTCCTGGGTCAGTTGAATGTTGTATGGGTGCAGGCCCAAGTTACGACGCAAAATTCGCCAAGTTGTGGTCTGCGAAAGGCCGAGTCTTTGTGAGCGACGCGAAATCGACTGCCTCGGATTCTCCTGCACACTCTCACGGACAGCGGCGATGTTTTCGGCAGATCTTGCGTTTTGCCGACGTACGGATGTTGGCTGATCATTTACTGTACCAGCGGACTCAAATTTATCCACCACACTGCGAATAGTCATCTCGGAAGGACGATTATGGCGGCCGTAAAATGGGCGGAGCTTGCGGAATGTTGCCCGAACAGAACACCCATTTTGATAAAACAATTTTATTATTTGCACGTGTTGTTGAACGCTATATCCGTCAATGGTGATTTGGAAAAATAGACTGAATAAATGACAGCCAATTTGACAGATGCAGCTTCAACAATATGGCCGCTATCAACTGTCAAATTTCGGAAGTCCCTATTGGAAGACCCTGTAGTTGCCAATATTTTATTTGAAAGCTGAAGTAGGAACTGTTTCGTCACTTCATTTCAGTCATTCTGCCTGAGTTACATAATTTTCGAAGGACTTTTTCTAAAAATTTGGACCACAATCCATTAAAATTTGTACACCAGTTACCCATCGTATCTTAAGTACTTAACCATTTGGCTATTTCTTGAATTTGTAAAACAAAATTGGCATTGTGTCTAAAAGGAATTAAGTTTAACTTGTATTTATTGATTGATGAGTGGCCAGTGAGTGCACTAAGAGCTTTACGTTCCGGCTTAAGAAGTTCTATGCTTCTGTTTCTCTCTAAGTAATTAATAAATTTCCTGACTTTAGTACCAGGAGAACTGCTTAAAACTCTGACCGACCACACCATTCCCAAACTAAATTTTCAAAACAAGTCATAACAAATTTCATAACAGCAATTTATACCGACGCACAGTGGGGCAAGATATCCTAACAAATACAAAATGGATGACACTTTCTTAAGTTCTATTATGCTTTTAGCATCTTAACACATTGACTGCCATGGCTATCATGTTAGCCAGTGATATTTCCGTTTTGGCCGTGGCTATCAATTATAATAGCCACATGTGCGTTGGTACTATGTCGTGACATTCAAAATTGATAGCCACTAGGAACAAAATTCAATATAAAACAAATAGTCTGTCACCCCGGGTAGTGCTAAGTAAACTTGGATTCAGATGTTTGTGATTGGTTTACATTTTATAGCTTCTTACTTTAGGAAACAATAAAAAAGCATGAAAATTTGAAAACAAAACTTTTTAATTCAATAATAAAAATTCAATTTACAAAAATATATTTTAATTTTGGAGGAAAAAGTGTTAATGAATACACATTTGGGGTTGATTTGGGCAATCTTCACAAAAAGTACTAGTTTGCCTTGATTCTTTCCGAGCAAAAACCCGACCCTTTTCTTTGGAGCAAACACTGCAATTTCTGCGAATTTTATTTCCGGAATCATTTAATCTATCCTTCAAATGATGCGGCTATGTTCTGCTCAGGTCAAACCTGTTGCAATGTTGAGATTCTCACTTACCAATATTTCTCTCTATTTGCGTATAAAAATTTAGCTTTTTGTTACATGCTTGTATACGACCCAAACATTGACAACTGAAACTCCAAGCAACTCCTAATTTCTTGTACCATTTGATACCTTTCCGCAGAGTTGAAGCCATTTGGTCAGACAGATCAATTCCAGCTTTTCCTTTACTGTAAGCTAGAATTGCTTCAGGCTAAGCCTGTCGTCTTGGCCGAGGAGCTGCAGGTGGATTTGAGCTGGTGGAGGGCTGAGTACTTATTTGTGATGTTCTTCTATTTGAAATTGGCAATAAAACTGGAGCGTGTTTTGTAGAGAGCATACGAACATCCCGTGTGTCCTTTCACTTCAAAACGACGATTCCGTCGTCATCTTACCGAGAAGCAATTTCGCCCTTTTTTACTTTCTTCTACAAAATGAATTGAGCGAGAAATGGCGGCTTTATAAATCAAGATGTCTAACAAGCTTGCAGTAAGTGCTTCTGTCATTTCACTCACTATTAGGCTGCAGTTAGCTGCAGTTAGTATTTGTGCCATTTTATTATTACACTGCGTTCAACACATGATACTTACACTCAGTGCAGATCGGTTACTTTGTTTGATGTTTTGATTTACAAAGACCACATTTTCGCTCCATATATTTTGTAAAACATGTTTCAATTTCCACCGGTTTATAATCTAGGTTTTTTGAAATTTACAGCAGCTTACAAGTCAAGAATTATTTATAATGAGCAAAAAAAAAACTCTTTCACAAACTGAATCTCCTGGCTATCAAATATGATAGCCATAGCCCCGGACAAATAAAGGGTGGTTAAGTTTTAAGGGCTGATGTTGATTTTGAATAAAACACAAATTATTTAGGAAATTACTGTCATTTCTTTTTATTATGATAATATTGGTATGGTTCAATTATGTATGGAACAAAATATCGGCCAAATGGCCGCCGCGACCTCGGCGGCACACCTCCATCCGATGGTCCACATTTTCGATGACGCTAAGGCATAATTGAGGTTCTATGCCGTTAATGTGCCGAATTATCTCATCCTTTAGCTCTTGAATTGTTGCTGGCTTATCGACGTACACCTTTTCTTTCAAATAACCCCAAAGAAAGAAGTCCAACGATGTCAAATCACATGATCTTGGCGGCCAATTGACATCGCCACCACGTGAGATAACACGGCCATTGAATTTGTCGCGCAAAAGAGCCATTGTTTCGTTAGCTGTGTGGCAAGTGGCACCATCCTGTTGAAACCACATATCGTCCACATCCATATCTTCCAATTCGGGCCATAAAAAGTTCGTTATCATCTCACAGTAACTGCCTGACCGGCCTCATTTTGGAAAAAATACGGCCCGATGATGCCGCCAGCCCATAAACCGCACCAAACAGTCACTCTTTGTGGATGCATTGGTTTTTCGAAAATCACTCTTGGATTATCATTCGCCCAAATGCGGCAATTCTGCTTATTGACGAATCCACTGAGGTGAAAATGTGCCTCATCACTGAAGATGATTTCCTTCGAAAATTGATCATCCACTGTTGCCATTTCTTGCCAACATTGTGACCATTGACGACGCTTGAAATGGTCAAGAGGCTTTAGTTCTTGAGTCAATTGCACCTTGTAAGCGCGTAAATGCAAGTCTTTATGCATAATGTTCATCAACGACGAGCGTGAGAGGTGCAATTGTTGGGCACGACGACGAGTTGAGATGGACGGCTCTTCAGCCACACTATCGCGAACAGCAGCAATATTTTCTGCAGTACGAGCTGTACGAGCATGCACTGGTGTTTTCACATCTCCTACAGACCCGGTTTGCACAAATTTTTGCACGATTTTTCCGATTGTACGCACATTTGGACGATTAAATTGACCGAAAGAACCACGAAATGCACGATATGCATTTTGATTTGAACGCCCATTTTCATAATAAGCCTGAATAACTTTAACGCGTTGCTCGATTGTGTATCTTTCCATGGTTCAAATTGAGTTAGTCTGAAATTGAGAAATGTCAAATGAAATGCAGAAAAAAACTTGACGTTTAGGTGTGGTTCATATTCAACATCGGCCCTTAAAATTTAACTACCCTTTAGATAGAAGTCTAAATCTCGTACGGTGCCATGGCTATCATATATGATATCCAGGGGAAAATCCTTCCAATGACCTTCTTAATTAATAAAAATACATCTAGATATCTAAAATGTATTTTAATCCAATTAAAACACAAATAAAAGGAAAAAAACTGGTTGGCCCCTAGGTAAACATTTCGAAAATTACCCTGTCAATGTGTTAAAGAATTTTTCAATAAAATAAAAAACAGAATAATTGAGTTATCGGGCTGAAATTTGTTCCAGGTATAGTACACATGTTCAAGTTTAAGTTTAGGTATGAAATTCGATCTCGTTCATATGACTACCGCGATCACTTTTGCAGCGATCGATTCTTTGCAGCCAATTTTCCACCACTCTTCCACACATATCGGCCGGAACGTTGGCAATTTCACATTCGAAATTGTTCCTGAACTCCTCTAAAGTTATTGGCTTTGTGGCATAAACCAACGACTTAACGTAACTCCATAAAAAGAAATCCATCGGCGTTAAATTGCATGAACGAGCTGGCCATTCGACCGGACCAATTCGCGAGATTACACCATTACCGAACTTCCCCTTCAGTAGATAAATTGTTTGACCAGCTATGTGGCATGTGGCACCATCTTGTTGGAACCACATATATTCGCCTCAATGTAGACTGAGATTCCCAATTCCTGTGAACTGCGTGGAATCGACTGATTTGGCTCATTTTGAATTGAAGCACTTACAGCTGCGATATTTTCGGTACTTCGACCGGTGCGTTGTCTCACTGGCACAGGAGCATTCAATAGTGAATATGTTGACTCAAATTTATTAACTATAGTATGTACAGCCTGTCTGATGGGACGATTATTACGACCGAAAATCGGAGTAAGCGTTCTTAAGTTGCGACCACCGGCGCTTTTGGCGCACCTGTAAGCTGCCGCCCGGGACACGTGCCCCGGTCACTGTTCCGGCATACTAATCGAAGAGGCACAACTGAGAATATAAATACACTTGCATTATCTGCATCCACTCCAACAAACTTCTGCTTGTAAGAGCTGTTTTTGAAACTAAGCATAAGTTCCTTGACTGTTCAGCTTTCAATCTATAAATGATTTCTTTTTGCACATTTATAAAACGCATAAAACGCTCAGCAGTGTGATTCAATAGAGCCTTGAACAGTAACTTCTGCAGAAGTAACAATCTTTTTTGCAGCCTGTAGTTTCTTGTACGATGGAAACCTTTCTGGATTCTTGTATGTTATTAAGTTGTACTGGTATTTTGTTAGCTTGGCTTCTACTATACACGAAAGGCCTTCTTCCCCAGACATCTCCACAGTACGATTCACTTTGAATGACTGGTATGCTTCTGTGCATGTTTAGGTGAACATATACTCGTAACCTCTTCTACTAATTTGGATGCGACTACCTGACCAGAAGCTCTCAAATTCATTTTTGCTGCATGTCCTAGTTCCGAAAGTGATGTACATTTTCTAAGGTGTTCACTTTTTAGGCATTTGCTTCGGTCAGAGCTATCTACATATTTCATTTTTGGTCGACCTGGCCGTCTTGCAGGGACAACTCCGTATATTCTAAAACCAATTGAAGTCTGCAGCCATTCTTTGTTCTTCATAAGAAATCGGTCCATTTTACGGTCACCTTTAATCCATTTTTCTTTAAACCGAAAGGTGAATTGCGAAATTCGGTGATATGAGTATAGTTCACTCAATCCTTCTTTAAGGCAATTGTTACGCTTTGCAAGATGATCATTCGAAGAGGTAAATTGGTCTTCCAACGTTGTGCGAATACCAAGTACTTCTTCACTGCAATGGTAATAGCAATCGAAGTGTGTGATTGGATTGAGTGATTAAGGAAATAAAGTCATTTAAACAGATAACAATAATTGATAGTCCTAACTGTGAATTAATTTTTTTTGAAATTATTTCCAAGTCTCCAGTATCAGCTGCCCCACTGTGCGATGGTTCAAAGATAGACTGTTGGATCGGTGCGGGAATCTTTTCGGAAACACTGAAAATATTAGCATCCTTTTGCCTTCCCGATTCATCTATAGATAGTGTCTTCCAGGCAGAAGTTCTGGCAACACCTGAAGCGTGTTGGATAATAAGACACAAGTCTGCACCCACATCTCATTTGCATTAATAGTCAGACTGCTATCAAGGTCCTGATTTCAACAACATTATCTTCCCAGCTGGTGGAAGAGTGTTGGGAAGTGCTCTCGTTGTCAAGTTGTCGGACCAAAATTAGTCTTCTTTGAGTGCTAGGTCATAGCAACATAGAGGGGAACAAACGAATAGAGGGCGTCTGCCCTTGACAGATCCCTTGCAGAGGTAGTCCTCGTTTCGATGGGAACTGTCAAGAGCGAAATCTCTTCACACTTTCTATCAGTGGCAAACAAAAAGTGGCACAGATTGCAGAGTTGTGTCATTTCTAGGCAGAACGGGCCGAACTACAACCGTGCCAGAACACAAGAACTTGAGAAAAATACTCGGGCAGACGCTTCAAGAATTTTACCGATAAGCACATGTCACTGGCCAGTAGGGACGCATACATATAGGCTGTGCCTCCCTCTTAACACACACTGCCGCAGTTGTAAAAATGTAAATGAGAAGGATACTCTCTCCCACTTCTTCTGCCGATGTCCGGCTTTAAGTAAAGCCCGACATCGAACTCTAGGTAAAAACTTTTTTCGACAATTTTAAGGAAATTTCAGAGAAAAATATCACAGAGTGATCAGTTTCTTGAATGTCACAGGGTGGATTTTAAACCGCTTCCTTTCAAGAACTTATAAACACTATCTATCACATAAAGTCACGTATGTTGCGGTACTCAGAATGGCACTTAAGTGCTAATTGGGCTGCAGGGCAGTGGGTAGTTGCCACCACTCCGAACTACCTACCTACTTAGCTCTGGCGTTGAGTCCCGCTTTGGGATCTTTCCTTGGAATTACCAAGTGGCTAGTAGCTAAGTTGAAGAAAGGTTCTGGTCGTTAATCTCAATATCATTTCTTTCAATGAATTCATGCGGGGAAGCTTCAGTGATGTTGACTTTATTGCGATCAACTAGCTACGAGTACTTCAGGATCTTCTGACAATTCCAGGGCAGAAGTTAAAGGTAACTTTTCAAGCAGTTAACACACAGGATCCCAATAATAGACTCGACCGCAAAGCCCAGGTGGAATTTCCGGAAGTCGGATTGGACCAAATTTTATAGGAAAGTTCATCCGTCCACCACATTCCAATGATTAACTGGCTTTCTTATAGCTACGGCGAAGCTTTGTATCCCAAGAAACTCCGCAAGGAATGCATCCCATGCAGAAATCAAGTTAGCGACTGTTTATAATGAAGAATTTCTCCAAAGCTGAAATTATAATTTGGCAAACGAGCTGATGAGAAGCCTAGATGAACATAGAAAGCAAAAATGGATGAATATGGTCGGATGAACAGTGTCGATTTCAAACACTCAACATGGAAATCATGGAGTTTACTCGGAAAGTTGGACAAACCCACCATCTGCTTTGAAAGCGCCTATTGATCCGAATAGTGTAGCAAGCCTCATAGTTAAACCGTAAAAGCAGAACTTTAGAAAGTGTCCACAAGGCACATTAAAAAAGAATTCAGAAATTTGCGAAGAAACACAATACCACATGCCACCTATTCATGCCCCTTTACTACTACCGAACTTGATACTGTTCTCTCATTCATATAATCTGAGACTGACGGAATCAACCCATAACTTTGGAGTATATTGGCCCTAAAGTAAGAAGGTGGATCGCCTTAAGCTTCCTATGTCCTTCAAATAAATCAAAGGTCAGCCTATGTATTCGTGGATCTAAAGCTCCTTGAACTCATGATTCTCGAATTGGTGTTTATATTGAAAAATCTATCCCCGATGAGCAAGCAGGTTTCAGGAAGTTCAGAAGATGCACCGGACATAACCTTACGCTAACAAATTTCATCGAGGATGGCTTCCAATGAAAAATTAAGACCAATATTTCTTTCGTGGACTTAACAGCAGCCTACGACAGAAAGGCCTACTGTATAAGCTTCTTAAGATCATTATATGCATAAAGATCTGCGACCTAATAAGCTCAATGCTTAGTGACAGGCTGTTTAATGTTTTCCTCAACGACAAGTGCCGTAAATCGAGGAAGCTTAACAATGGTCTTCCCCAAGGGTCAGTGCTTTCTCCTATCCTGTTAAATTTTTCCATCTGGGACCAACAAGCCACTGCCTCCCGCAAATTTTACTATACTGATAACAACAGACATGAACCATTTATCAAGATATTGCAAGAAGTGGGGCCTACAACCAAGCGCTACCCAAACTAATATTTTTTGTTTCCACCTCAGCCATAGAGAAGCCCGAAGAGAACTGCGAATGATATTTGCTGCTCTCTACTTAAGGCACAACTTCACTCCGAAGTACCTGGGTATCACCTAGAAGATAGAAATCTCACATCTGCCCTCTCGCTGGTTTATTCAACTGCAGAAACGGGTAATGGAAACCGATGACCCAATGTAGCATAGACAACCGAAGACAAAGGCGTAAGCTACATTGCATTGGTCAGACAGCTTGCTTCAACTATAACAAAGGTTTACAATATCACAAATTCTAAACCAAAGAACTTACCTACTCAGATCGTAAACAATTATTGACGCCATTCTCAGAATCACCCTAAACCCAGAAGGGTTTTAACAACTTCAAAAGCGGTGCCATTTCATCTACCCTTCCAAGTCCAAATTGTGCATTCTACTCTATTGACTCATTTCTCTTCGATTGAATATTACCAAAGCAAGCCACGAAAATTGTTCCGCACTAGTACTCGTATCTCCGTTCAGCATGCCAATTAATTTATTCTTATGTGCATTGCCAAAGAAAACTCCGGAATTAATTTCCACTCCAACGGGCCGCAAAATCTTGGAATTTCTCACTAAGTTAGGCACACGAGTACTTTCATAATAGTTTCAAGCAAATTAGTCTTGGTCTTCCGTGGAATATCCTTTGCCGACAGGAAACCCACCCTAAATCTCCACCATTTGCGTTTGGCCGAATTTATTAGCTAATTTCATGGCACAAAAACAACCACACACACGGTACACCGTACCGTACTCGTACCTTACCTACGCTCAACATCCAAAATCTCTTTCAAGCATTTACGACATCGTTAAGGACATCATATCTTTAGATAATATCCCTGAGCGTTCCTTTTCCTAAGACGGGTTATTCCATCCTGGCATGGTGGAAACGGAAATGAGACCTCACAATATGCCTCATCATCGATTGGCTGCTACCTGTCAACCACAGGATAATAGCCTCCCCCGGTCCCGGCGTAGCCATCCTTTAGACCGAAATCAATTGAATCCGAATCCGAATCCGAATCCGAATCCTTTCTAACGCAGAAGAGAAAACTGAAGAAGTACTGCTTGCACAAAATGGAAAACGATTTGAAGAAATCTCCTTGCGACATTTCAACGTTAAATTGAAAGTACAGTTTATAAATGTATCTGACGTAGTCCCAAGGACAACAACAATACCAATAGCAGCAACTGAGCCGCAACAACTATTATTGTTGTTGCATTACAAAGGAAAAAGCACGATGGAAATTCAATTACGAAAATTATTTGCTTGGCTAGCCACCGGTACTATGGCGGTCCTGGAACATGGAAAAGGATCCTCATCGGCCATACACCATAACCATATAATAATTTTGCCAGTTTTATAATGAAATTTCTGTGAAATATTGTACCGGAATTGTAAAATTATTTGGTTCATTAATTCCTATTTTGATCGGATGGAAGGTATGTAGGTTCTTTGTGTGGTGGTGGGGTGGGTCCCTCTTGATGGTGGATGAAGCTGTTTTTTCTCTCCAGGGCTTAGGGGAGTATAATTTTGAAATTATGTCTGTGCCATCAGTTTTTGATTTCTTTTTTTTTTTTTTTTTTTGTGCAGAAATCCATTGGAACTGGCATATGGGTTGATTTTGGATGGGTTGCAGCAGTGGCACTAGCAAAGGTACTTTTTGGCATTTGGATAAAATATTGAGACTATTTTATTAATTGGCATTCGTTTTACATGATTATTTGCCCTGGAGATTCAAGGTACAGTGTATGGCTTGGACACATAATTAATTGGAAATAAAATCACAAATAGGTAGGTAGGTACATTCATATGGAAAATTTGATTTTGAAATGGGTTTTTCGAGGGTACAACGAGAAAGGATCTAAAGTTTGCTGTTTCGGATTTCGGAAGTACTCGTATACTATATTTTTTTTTTTTTTTTTTTACGGTTAGTTAGTTTCGAACAAGAAATTGTTTCCACTTTGTGCTTTACGATTTTAATTTAAATAAAATAAAAAGTATTGTATGGAATGCAACATCGACCGCCAAGGGAGTTTTTGTATATTTCGATTCTTGTGAGGTAATTTTCCTTGACTTCGGCACATTTCTGATTGCATAGCGGCCATAACTTAACAGATGATGGTTTTAAGCGCTACTAAGATTGGGGATTGTCTGCATAGACACGATTTTTAGCAAAGCCCAACAAAAAGATATCCAACGGGGTCAGATCACACGGTCTTGGTAATGTGGCAGGTAGCCCCGTCGCTCACAGCAATGTCTTCAATCTCAGGCCAAAAAAAGTTGGTAATCGTTTGACCGTAGCGCGGAGAATTCACCATAACAGTGGCGGCTTCGTCGTTTTCCAAAAAATATGGTCCGAATACGCCAAACTGTCACCCACGGTGGATCAATGGTCTCTTAGGATCCTTAGAACCCCCACTTTCTACAATTTTATTTGTTTACGTAGAAATAGGTCGCCAACCGAGAAATAGGACTCATCGCTGAAGAGAAAACGGCTCCAATTTGTTGATTTTCCAGTATCCAATTGTGTAAGCTGGAACTTATAGGGATGAAGATGCAAATCGAAGCGCAAAATACGCCAAACGGAGCTGTAGGAATGCGTAATTGCTGATTGCGGCGTGGAATTGACAATTCGCGGTTTTCGGCAACTTAAGCACTCACAGCGGCTACGTTTTCAGTTGATCGAGCATTACTACCGATTTGTTTGAATTTGGTGAATATTTTTTTTTTATAATCTGCGCGCGCCGAAGGGGATATGAATATCCATAAACTGTTTCAGGGCACGGGCGTCAGGGAAAAGGGGGAAGAGGAACAAAGGAGGAGCCTGTGCACGTTGGCTTTGAATGTATGAAGGTTGTAGTGATGCGGAAATACAGAGCCTGGTAGATCATTCCACATTCGTGTCGTTCGGCTATTCGTTTAATCCCTATATTTTACAGAACGACCGAAGTTTGGCTTTAGGGTGAACTGATGTGCATTCGAAGCATGTTGTGAAATTTTGAAGGGGAGGAATGCAACTGGCTATTTCGCTGGAGCATTTTTTATTAAAAAACGATAAAACAGGGAGAGACAGGAGGCATTTCTCCGATGTTCTAATGAATGAATAGAATTCACAATGTCTCTATCACCTATAAATTTTAACGCGCGATTCTGTACCCTATCAAGAATGTGCAGAACGGTCTTGGGTGCACCAGACCAGATATGGGCGTTATATTCCAGCTTAGGGTAGATGAATGCCTTATAAATTGAGTCCCGATCAGATGGGTTAAAATATTTCTTGCACCGTTTAAGGAATCCTAGACATTTTGCAGCATTTTTGGCGACCTCGAGTATGTGATAGTTCCATCGAAGATGGTTATTAATACACATACCGAGAATGGCAAGTCTTTCGGTTTCAATGTTGCAAGTACCATCCATGGATAATGGTTGAGGGTTTTGGTTTCGCTTGAGAGACAGAAGACAGCATTGTGTTTTGGAAGCATTAAATTCCACTCTGTTGGTTGAACCCCATTTAATTATGCTGTCCTAGTCGTTTAACATACGCTGCCGTTCCCTTTCTATGGCCGAAGAGCAAGGACGTGAGTTAGGGAACGAATATGAAAAACTGAGGGTACTGTCATCAGTGCAGACAAGAGATCATTTATAAAAATAAGAAAGAGAGTCGGAGACAAAACAGAGCCTTGGGGAACACCAGCATTTATTTGGTGAATTGCAGACTTGAAGCCGTCCAAAATAACTTGTATTGAACGCCCCGAAAGGTAAATTCTAATCCATTGAAGAAGAGACTCATCGACGTCATATGCACGCATTTTCGACAAAAGAGCCTGATGCCAAACTCTGTCAAATGCCTTTGAAATATTAAGCGCAACCATCTTGATTTCGCCGAAGTGATGGAGAGATTGGTTCCACTTCTCGGTGAGATATGCCATCAAATCACCAGTGGACCTGTTGCTACGAAAACCATACTGCCAGTCATTAAGGAGTTTTTGTGAATCGAGATATTTCATATGCTGACGATTTATCAGCGTTTCTATGACCTTGGAAATAAGGGACGTAAGTGCAATGGGCCGGTAATTGGACGGGGAGGAAGATTCGCCTTTTTTGGGGACGGACTGGACAAATGCTGTTTTCCAACTACTCGGAAAGGGCCCTGAAAAGTAGGATAGACAGAAAAGCTTACGCAGAGGTTTTGCCAGCGTAAAAGAACACCTCTTCAAAACTATGGGGGGGGGACACCATCTGCACCAGCGGATTTGTGTATGTTAAGACCTTTGAGTACTCCAGCAACTGTACGAGTGCGAAAGTGGACTTGTCCCATGGAAGATTTGACGCTCGCAAATACAGGTCGAGACAAAGCATTATCTGGCAGCGTGGAGTTCGCTGCAAAGTAAGCAACAAGCAGATTAGCTTTGTCTAAGGAGCTGACAGCTGGAATGTCATTGTAAATGAGCGAAGGGATGGCAGAAGAGGCAGAATTTTTAATATTTTTGACGAATATGGTTCGAATTGATGACCATGACGATTACTCGTATTATGACCATAATTTGTCCTTAAATACGTATCATAACAGAACTGCCATTTTCATAGTAAGATGCAACAATTTTAATGCCTTGAGTGGTGGTTGAACGATCCACATTGTAAAATGGAAAGGCAAGGACTGACCTGCCACTATGGATGACAAATTTATTTCATTTCCAACTTCGAAATGAATAACTTTATTACGAGTATGGTTGCAAGGGCTTATCGTTATTGTAGAAAAAATTTGTTTTTAAATAAAAATGAAAAATACTTCAATCTCATTATGAATCAAGAAGCCATGATTAAATTTTTTTAAGAAATTTCAGATGAGTGCTTAAGGATCTTATATCGAAAGGAAGACAATTAAAAAGCTTACAAAATATAACTGGGTAGGAGCTTCTGTAACTGGTAGTACGAAATGTTGGAATTTCAACAACATGGAGTGTAGTGCTACGTAGATTACAAGTATTAACTATTGGGCTCTGCATATAGCTACCTTTTATAAGAAATATCTTAGAAACTCTAAAAAAGAATAAATGTCTTACTGGTAGTATTTTTAAAGACTTAAATAACACCAGACGGTGAGCATTAGCAATTCTTCTTATGGCACACTTCTGCAAGACGACGATTGGCTTTAGATTGGTGATGTTTAGATTTAAATTGGTGATTAGAAAAGGTGATGGAAAATATAGCGCCGTTCGAAAAATGTTGGTCAAACATTTTATTACTCTTTTCGGGCGCAGTTCTTGGAATTTATGAGAGCTATGGGGTTTTTTTGCACTAGGTAGCAAAATGTTGTTCAAATAGTGCATAAAAGTCGATGTTATTATGAATAAGAGGTGTGTTTAGCTCGTGATAGCGGTCCGAAACGAACCAAAGTAATTTAGTGAACAAAAAAAGTGGCAAAAATCAGTTCGGAGTGCAAAGCTAATATTTTGTGTCTGTCACGACTCAATTTGACAACACGTGAAATTTCTAGAAGATTAAATGTTGCTCAATAAACTGTGGCATGGAATTTAAAAAAATTTCGTGAGACCGGGACTACCATCAGAAAGAAAGGCTCACGGAGGCTAAAAAGACGACCCCAGTGGAAGATCGTTTTTTGGTGCTGTACAGCCGTCGGCATCATTTCAAGACTTCGGTGGATCTTAAAAACAATCTGTGTCGAGCTACAGGAAAAATAATTTCATCAAGTTTAGTGAGGAAAAAGCTTGTGAAAGCTGGACTTAGAGCACTCAAGTCAGTACTGAAGCCGGATTTTCCAAAAAGAGTCAGAGAAAAACGATTGCTCTGGGCTCAAGAGCATCATGTTGGAGATGGGAGGATTCTTGCGCGAAGAGAACCAAAGGATAGACTGAGCTCTGAATGCATCTTACTAATGACACCAAAACTGAAGGTGTGATGGTCTGAGGATGCTTCTCTGGAGATGAAAAATGTAGACTGGTCTTCCTAGAATCGAAAGTCACTGCAGAAGTTTACCTACGGGTTCTGGAAAATGTATTAGAGCCCTCTGCGCTGGAGTTTTTTAGTGACACTTGCAGATTCATTTTTCAACAGGACAATGCTCCTTGCCATACAGCCAAAATTGTAAGTATGAACTTGTTTTTTTTTTAATATGAAAAACTAATATCAAGCTTTTAAATAAGCTAGAATTTTTATGACTAAAAATAATATTTGCATTTTTTTTTTATTTCTTAGGTTAAAAAGTACTTCGAAGAAAATAATGTCGATGTATTAAGTTGGTCTCCCTACAGTCTAGATCTCAATCCAATGCAGAATATCTGGTCAATAATGAAACTTAAGGTTACGAAGAAACGTCCAGAGTCAATTGAAAACCTAAAAAAGTTACTTATCCGGACTTGGAACACCATACCTGCTTCCACATTGAAAAACCTTTCTGAGTCAATGTCTCGCCGATGTGCAGCTGTAATAAAAGCAAGAAGAGGTCCAACAAAGTACTAATTAGATAGAAAATATTTCTGAGAAGCAATAAAAAAACAAAAACACTGCACCAATAAAGCATTTTTCTTTAATCCCTAAAAATGAGGCAGGTACCTAAAAAACCCATTTTTCGGTCTAACAACTTTTTGCTCCCGTGACCGCGTGTTAAAAATTTTAACAAGTGTTTCATGAAACGATTGAAACCGCATAAGAAAACAATTCCTCATTAAAAAATATGTAGTTATTGCAACAAATTTGACAAAATTCAAAAAAAATGTTTGACCAACATTTTTTGAACGGCACTGTATGTTGGAAAAAGCACAAATCGTCACTACAATGCAGAACAATCCTAAGTTCAAATTACGTGTTTTTCCAAAATGTTGGTCAGAGCGAAGCCTTTTATACTTAGCGTGCTTGGATATACAAATTAAGACTCTATCTCACGTAGCTACCGCGCAATGCAATTTTCCCGCACATACCTTACATCATTTTGCATGATTAAAACGATTCGAGTAAAACTTTAAATGACTCTCCTGAGAAATAACAAAAATGGACTTAAGCTTGTTATGCATTGTAGTGACGAAATGTGCGAATCAGAAAATGGCCATCATTTCCGAGACGTAATCTTTCACGTTTAAGTCAGTAACATTTCTCATTGGTATACTGTATTTAAAAAAATACACTCATTGACAAAAGTCTACATACACCATGGTTTGTAGTGACATTGTCGTATGTTTCATAAAAAAAATCGATTTAATTAAAACAAAAACTATATTATTATTTTCAATAGACTTCATAGTACAAACGTTACTAGACTTTTTTTTACAAAAACAAAAAAAAAAAGACTTAAAAAAAAATAAAATTCTTTCAATCAACAAAAAATCGGTGAAAAAAATCTACGTACACATTGAGAAAATTCGTTCTCACAAAAAAAAAAATAGCTCGATTAGTAAGACGTTGCATTTCCTTTTGAGGCTATGACTGCTTTCATCCTTTTTGGCATGGAGTCGACGAGTTTTCTTGTGACAGAAGGTTGAATTTTAGCCCACTCTTCTTCTAACGCCATTTTTAATTCGGTTTTATTTTTGACGTATCTGGTTTTAAGCCCGCGTCCAAGTTCATCCCATAGGTGCTCTATAGGGTTTATGTCAGGAGCCTGGGGTGGTATTTTTAACTGTTTTGTGTTATAAATCAGCCATTCTTGAACAAGTCGTGAGGAATGTTTGCGGTCGTTATCTTGTTGAAAGATAAACGACTCTCCCAATCCCATCTTTACAGCACTATCTTTCAGATTGTTTTTCAGGATGTTTAGACAACCAAATCGATCCATAGTTGACTCTATAAAAACCAAGTTTCCAACCCCAGCCTGCGACATACACCCCCACACAAGCACATTACCTCATCCGTGTTTGAGGGTACCAATCATATTCGCCTTTTCAAGTGCAGTGTTGGGCTTGCGCCACATAATCTTACTTTTGTTCTACCATCGTTATTGTAAATGTTAAATTTACTTTCATCGCTAAAAATTACCTTATCCCAGAACTCATTTCCATACTTTACATGGGACTTAGCGAACTCCAACCTCTTCTTACGGTTTTTTTTTTTACTGATGAAAGGCTTTTTTTCTGGCTATTCTACTGCTCCCCTTCAGAACTCTTCGAACTGTATTTGGATCGCAGGATTTACCCGTTTCTTCCAATAATTCTGCTGCTATTTCCGATGCAGTTAATTTTGGATTTTTTTTATTTTTCTTTCTATGGAGCTTTCCTCACGCGGTGTAAATATTTTTGGACGTCCTGAACGCGGCTTAGAACTAATTGTGGCACTTAGCTTAAAATTTTTTAATACGGTTTGGACTGTTGAATGGCTTTTATTAACGAGTTTTCCTATTTCCCGCAGAGATTTATATTAACTCTCGTATATCGTTCGAAATTTCTTTTCCTTTTTTATTCATTTTTATAATAAAGAACAATTTTCAATAAAATAATTACTTGTTGCGCTTTGGTAGACTCCTTGAATGTTACTGCACTATATTCAGGCGAAACAAAGCGAACTGCAGGACACTAAGACTGAAATAACGGTCAGATTAAATATGTGTATGCAGACTTTTGTCGCCTTAATTTGGGTACTTCGAAGAAAAATCTGTGTTTTTTGTATCTGCGGTTGATTTTTTTAAAAAAAAAACTTCTACGTTTAAGTTGCTAGATACAGTTGAGTACAAAAATATATTGTTTGTTTAAATTGAACTAAACATTGGTAGGAATTATACGGCCAAATCATTGCAATGCATGGTGTATGTAGACTTTTGTCAATAAGTGTATATACTCGTACTATAAATTACAATTTGCTCTGAAATAAAAGAGTTATAACGAATGGGTCATTTTGCGCCACCCTGTCATTACCGTGGGTTATTTCGCATTTTAAAAAAAGATTTGTACAGATTGTTACACTATATGTTACTTCCTTTTCAAATATTTTTCTCAGTTAAGGTAGATCGAACCAGATTTTTTTTAGCGGTGACATTCTGTAAGAACTAATTAGGAAGACCAATAATTAACATCATTACTTGAGTTATGATTTAATACGTCCAAGCTCTTTCTGACTAACCTACTGAATAGTTCAAGCTTCATTCAAATCTAATCATTAATTTGGTAAAAAATGCCAGCAAAATCTTCAAACACGACTCCGTTTGCACATACTGGGTTCCGTAAGAGTGAGGGTGCTTTAAAACTGTAAAGTAGGGCGGTATTCTTATATAACTTCTGAATTATTGAACCAATTTTAATGAAATTTTTGATACTCATTGTACGAAGTCATTTCTACGAGTATACCGTGGGCGCAAATTAAAAAATAATAATTTTTAGATTCCACTAAAAAGCTATTTTCAGATATACGAGGGCAAGGTGAAAAGTTTTCGGCATGACAATGAAAGACTGCGAATTTCAGTTAAAAAATGATTTTATTTTTTTACATAATCTCCCTTGGCTTCAACACACTTGGTGCAGCGTTTCTCCAACATCAGTATGAGCAGATGGAAGTCTGAGGGTGCCAAATCAGGTGCATAGGGGGGATGGCCGAGCAAATCGTACTCTAAATACCGCAGTTTTCCGATCGCCAACGCACACTTGTGTACAGGTGCATTGTCCTGGTAAAAGATGATTTTTTTCTTCATCAAGACAGGCCTCTTCTCGCGAATTTTGGCATCCAGCTGGCCAAGAAGGTTGGAGTAATATTCGCCTGTAATTGTTCTGCCTTTCTCAAGGTAATCAATTAACAGGATCCCTTTCGCATCCCAAAATACACTGGCCACGACATTTCTGGCAGATGCGATAGACTTCGCTTTCTTTGGCGCTGAACCACCGGCTTCCACCCACTGCTTCGACTGCTGTTTCGTTTCTGGCGTGTAGTGGTGGACCCATGTCTCATCCATGGTTACAAATCGCCGCACAAATTCGGTCGGATCCCTATTGAATCGGTCCAAAGATTGCCGCGAAAATCGTTTGCGCATTTGCTTTTGATCGGCATTCAGCAAATGCGGCACCCATCTTGCGCAGACCTTTCGCATCCCTAAGTTTTTGTGCAAGATGTTTCGCACCCTCTCTTCCGATATACACACAGCCTCAGCTATCTCACTCACCTTCACTCGCCTATCGTCCAACACGATATCATGCACTTTTTCGATGGTTTCGGGTGTGGTTGCGGTTTTTGGCAGTCCTTCACGTGGGTCATCTCCGAGGGACGTGCGACCACGTTTAAATTCAGCTGTCCACTTTTTAACGGTTGACGTGAAAGGAGCAGAGTCCCCGTAAACTTTTTTGAATTTCCTTAGGGGTTAACCAAAATGAAGAATTTTATCACCGCATGATATTTAAGTTTACCCATTTTAACGAAAAACACGCAAGCCCCGTCTAATGCAAAAATTCGTGTAAAGAAACTACTTGAGAGAACAAATTGAAACTTGTCATTCGAACTAACGAGAAGTGCACCCATACAGGAAACATACATTTTTGTTGATTTATTGTTTAGGAGGTTGAAGGTGGTGCCAGACGGACGGAGGATCAAAAGAGTTCCATGGTCTGTATATGAAGCCCTGAAAAGAGTCAAAACGGACTTTCTACGCGTGGAAAATTTTAGATTCTACTCTTTTTCACGGTTAAAAAATTATATGACTTCTGTACTAGAGAACTTGTCCCGTTTTTTACGTTAATATTTTTGGTGAGATATCAATACTTTTTTCAAAGATTGGGCATGTTTATGTGCACTATCGTGGTACCTTCCTTGATTCCAGGACTTTTAAATCCTACTTCAAATAAAGGAAAGTATCATTAATTCTTGAAGAAGTAACTATGAACGAACGAAACGAAATGTAATGCAACAGACAGACAAGCATACGCCTTCCTTCACATTTTGAGTATAATAAACTGTTTCGGATTACCGAACGAAAGTAATTTTTAAACAAACAAAACAAACTTCTTAGTGCTTAAGAAAGTCCAAAACCAATTACGAGTACTAGGCTCCAGCTTTGAAAACATTTCATACATTTAATTAAAAAAGAAAAGAACGACTGGAACAAGGTGTTGTGATAAGGTGCCTGTTTAAAAATAATTTTACTCCGTAGCAGACCCATTAATATATGGTGGCAACTTCAAGAGAATCTGTTCCATTGAAAACAATAGTTAAAAAGTGGGTAGCCGAATTCAAACGTTGTCAAGAGAGCATTAAAGATGACCTACGCTGTGAAAGATCATCAGCCGAGGAAAACATAGAAACAAAATTCTGATGTAATTATGGGAGAATGCAGATTGCAAATAAAGGAGATAGCTGAGACCGTTGGCATCTCGTATGAGTGGACCTAGTATACCATTCAAAATCAACTTGTGTTCTCCAAGCTTGGGTTGGGATCCTGCTTTCAGTTGAACAATAACTCAATCGACTGACGATATCTTGCGAGTGTTTGGAGCTATCGCAATGCGACGTCCTGAGAATAAACATGCAAACTATGAAAGAAATTTGGGATAGATAGGACACCAACCTGAGGGTCATATATTCGTGTGAAATTCAAAATAGTCTTTACTTCAAATAATCGCTGCACATATGCAGTTTCAGCCGAATTTTTATTTAATTGTTGCATAATAATTTTCACACATAGGATGGCCACAGTACAGTGTTCAATATGTTTGTTTGTGACCCGAGCTGTGCAAGTTCGAGCCAGAACGGGGAACAATAACTAGCAGAAACGAATAAAATCTAAATTTCTAAGCGACTGTAGCAAAAGGGAGCTTCTGATAGTACAAAGGATCGAAAATCGAGTCTGAGTTATACAGGATTTTCAAATTTTCTTTTAAAAAATATACTCACTCTGAAAACGCCGAACAATTCTGACTCTAGTGTTCACGTACATTTCGGCTACAGTGAGACAAATAAGTTTCAGCTTACCAATAAGATCAATATATACCTACTCTTTAAATTGCAAACCATTAGCAATACTTTACGACACCCCTGTGCATCTATGGATAAAAGTATGTAATTCTTAGGCTCATTTACATTCCAATGACGCTGTCTTCACCACTGAAAGCAACTAGTCTGCCTTACGTGTTCAACTCAAAAAATGTTACCTAAAAACTTCGGCAAACTAAATACAAACAAAATTAATTTAATTTAAGATACGTCCGTGTGTGCATACCTGAGGATAAAACGTCCATAAATATCCAGAACCTAAAAGTTAACACACCACCAGGACACGCCTTGACCGCCTAACAAATCACGTATCTATTTGGAAGATTTGTTTTCCCCAACCGTTGTGCACGTTCGTCCGATTCATTTTCACTCGCTGCTCGCACAGCAGCTGCACACCTTTGCGGACTAGGGAGTAGTCACTCCACAGGATGATCCATGATTTTAGCGTGCACACACAATCGCCACAGACTAAAATCCTTACAGGAAGCAAAACTACTGCTCTGAACGTCTCCAATCGAAGTGGGGAAGAAGAAAAAGAAATAGACAACGATGAGGACGATGATGGGGAAGAAACATGACCCGCAATAACAAAACATTGTTGTGTGCGCCCTACCAAGGCGTCAAATCAAATAAATTCTCCTTCCGACGAAGGATATCCTCATCCTGTCAGAATCTATCCGGAAATTGTAATTTGTGGTTTCTGATTTCCCTTCGCACTACCCCCAGCGGGCGATGGTGAAAAAAAAAATGAGGAGTACGCGTACATCTGCAACGTTAGGTTGTCCTTAGAAGCTTCTGTCAACCATCACCTAGTCACAGTGTGGACCGCTAAGCCATCTGTTAAAAGCGTCGATCTAATCGAAATGAACGAGATTCATTTCAGTATTTGTCTGGCCTCAAACTTACTTGTACCTCTAAGACAGCTTCATCACGACCAACATCCACTCTCCGAGAGCACACAACACAACCCATGGGCTTAGGGTGAATGTATCTACGAGTATTCGACAGAAAAGCCACAAATCGATTCAATTTCATCCTCGACTGGGAACATTTTCCTGTTGTTGCTGACGTCGACATCGACATCGACGTTGTTGAAGCTGTGCGGTGGGTGTTGTTCCCATTCAGCGCAGTGTAGTCGAACGGATTTAACCTGCCCGCAATAATCTTATTACGAGTTAGTTGTTCGAACCTAATCAATTACCAACATAATTACAAACTTTGCTAATCTGCTTACGTACACACATTTAGCTCAGTAGATGAATACGACTACGACTAAACCATTGTTAGATTTTGGCGACGAGAATGACGATGATGGTGGTGCTGTTGATAACGTGGTAGTGGCTGAGATATCCTCGAATGTTGGGCTTCAGAATGTGAGGCATTTCTGAAGATTTATTTGTGATCGTCATTAACTGATATGCATAGGTTGTTCAGAGTTGCTATATAAACTGCTTAGGATATTTGATTCAATGGATGGATTGGTACTGATTTAAAGTTTTGGTTTAGCTGTGGATACTTACAAAAAAATACAGCTAAAAGCATATGTATTCGGAAAGGGCTAGACTAGAGCAGATTTCGCAACACAAACAAGATGCGGGGCAATATTATGTACAGTTTTTTACAAATATCGGAGGTGTTGCGATTCAAGCTTTTTCATAATAATCTGGCTAACACTTTGGATTGAAAGCCTTTTTTTTCTTTTCTTTTTTAAAGGAGTGTGCCACGTCCAAATGGCATGTAGGCACCGCGACCAGAAAGATCTATTGTGCCAGAGACCATTTCTTAGGGCAGCAGTACTTCAACTTTATTTATGAAAGCTATAATTACTGTTGCGCAGGAGTTCCTTAGGTCTAATGGAGATATTATCTCCTTAAGAAAGAAGCTTCTTCTACTTCTACACAAAGAGCTACCTACTCACGTAGTATGCTCTGAAATTCTCATTTTATTTAGGTGGTAGAGTAATTGGCAGTGACCAGTAAGGAAGCTCACAAGCCTTCTTATGTCATTTCTGCTATATTTTAGGATATCAGCTCTTTTAGCTTGTCTGAGGCTTTGGGAGTTATTCCAGTGGGAAATGCACATGTGGTGTTTCCAATTGTTTAAGATCAGTTTGTAGGCAGAATCAGATATTCCGTAAAAGGGTTCAAGTGCAATGAACAACTCAGGGGAACCTTTTCGGGCTAGCAGATCAGCAGTTTCATTGCCGTCAACGCCTACATGACCCGGTACTGACCACAATTTTACTTTATTGTATCGGGCCAAGTTTTGTAAACTGTCGAAGCAGCTTGAACTGATTTTGAACTGATCAGGTGGGAGATCAGTGCCTTAAGCGCCGCTTGGCTGTCGGTGAGTATGTGTATAGCGGCACCTTTGATTCCTGATTGCAAGTTTCGATAGCGTGAAGCCTGGCCTAGAAAACAATAGGACTCTTTCCAAGTGATTTCGTAATCGTGAAATTGGGTCCATACACACCGGCGCCAACTCCTGAATCCATTTTTGAACCATCGGTATACGAAACGATTCCTTTTGAATCAAGCAACGGTCCGCCAGTATTCCTCACGGCTTGGTATCTCAATCTCAAACCTTCTACCAAAATAGAGTGATTTGGGCTTAAAGTCAGAGACCGTGTTAAGCATATCTAGCTCGGGGAAGTCGGTTAATAGATCCATGAGTTTCATATGATCCCATGTACTGTTGACACCCGTATATACCTCTAATTCCGAGGCTTTGAAATTTGCTGAGTTTCCTGATGGTTGTGACCTCCTTGGTTTTCGTCCACCAGACAACGGACGCGTATGTAAGGATGGGTCTTACCACCGTGGTATATAATCAGAATATGACATATAGGAACAGACACCAGGTTTTGTCATACATACGGCGATAGATTCACAGGCAGTGGTTGCCTTGGAAATTTCATGTTTAACATGGAAGTTCCAGTTAAGTTTCTTATCCAGTACAATTCCTAGATACTTTACCTCGTCGGAAAAATTGAATGGTTGTGCCATTTAGAGTCAATGAACCAATGTTCAGTGTTCTTCTTCTTGTAAACGGTACAACGACTGATTCGCTGGGGTTTATCGATAAGCCCTCGCCAGCACACCAGTCCGAGACTACAAGGAGTGCATTTTGCATGAGTTGACACACATTACCTTTGATGATGATCACAAGATCATCTGCATAGCCTATAGTTGTAAAGCCTTAACTATTAAGTCGATTCAATAAGTCACTTACCACGAGCGACAATAAGAGAGATGAGAGGACCGTCACAGAGACCTCTCCTGACAAAGATGTTATTATATGGCTATCGAACATAGTCCTAACCCATCTGGTAATAGGTTTGTGCGATTCCCCTGCGTCTCATGGCGCTAGTGATGGATTCATAACCAGTGTTATCAAAAGCACCTTCTATGTCCATGCTATAAAACGTTGGCAACAGAGTAGGGCACCAAGCGACAAAACCACACTAAACAACTTAAATAATAAGCTCAGAAAATTGTTAAGTGAATTTAACAATGACCCTTTAAAAACTTAACTTACCAATCTTACAAATGATGTTAGTACCTACTACTCGCTCTGGAAGGCAACACAGAAAATGAACAGGTCAATAGCTCACACTCTGCCAGTAAAAACCAGAGAAGGTAACAGGGCAAAAAGCAACCAAGAAAAATCAAATATTTTTGATGAGTATCTTGAAGACGTCCTCCAACCTTATGAGGACAGGGATTGCCAAGGAACGTAAGAAACGTGCGAAGAGACAGACCCTATTAGGCCGGTTACAGCTAAAGAACTTGCCAAATAAATATAAACAAGGGTTTGATTTAATTACTGGGGAAAGCAACAATTTAAACAATTTTCAAAAGAAAAGTTTAAAAAAAACTAGCGCATTATAAATGCTGCATTCAGGTGAAGGTATATGCTAAGCATGTGAAAAGTCGCGGAGGTAATAATGATTCCCAAACCAGGGAAACCACCTAGCGAAGCAACCTCATATCGCCCAATATTGATACTACCAATGTTGCCCAAGATATTCGAAGAGATGCTGGTGAAACGGCTGCAAAACATAATTGAAGATAAATCGATAGTGTCAATCCATCAATTTAGCTTTAGAAATAAGCACTCTACATAGAATCACATATAAAATCGAAAGAGCATTTGAAGAGAAAAAGATGTGCTCTACTATATTTCTTGACATAGCACAAGCTTTCGATAGAGTATGACACAAAGAACTGATCCATAAATTATACTCGTACAAACATCTGCCGAAGCAGTATTCAAAAATTCTAGTGTCTTATATATTACAGCGATTTTTCAGAATTGAACAAGAAACAGATTACTCGACATTAAGAGAAAGTTGGTGTACCACAAGGCAGTGTACTCGGTCCAGTACTGTACCTATTATTTTTTTATTTTTTTAGAAGACCACAAGATAAAGACTACCCCAAGACTTTAGAGAGACGTGGTAGTATACTTATTGGGCGGTAGTTGCTAGTTTTTGTAACATGAGTAATTCTCGCCTTCTTTCCGTAAGAGTGGAAGGATTGAGGACGTAATGCAGTGGTTAATGAGATGCGTAAGCGGATTTAACAGCGAAGGTAGAATAAGTTTTATAAATCGACATTAAGGGCTATTCATCATCAACATCAACGCCAATTACATCAGATTTAAGCACTTTAACAATTTTAGCCACACCTGTCACCACTTTAAAGTGAGATTCTCTATGTAGCGCGATAACCGGCACTTAATTGGATGGACTTGATGTGTTGGCCAAAAAATGATTATTAAGAGCATTGAGATCGAGTGCACTATTTAATTTTTCCCTTTTGCAGTTTAGATCAAAGTTGTTTCGAGTTGTCCACTTAGCTTCGGTGCAAAGGAATTTCTTTTCGCTAACCGGGTTATTGAAGTAGTAGAATACAGCTTCCTTATTATTAGGAGACTAATTGGACTCTATGTGCACATTTCTGAAAGCCGAACAAGTTTGGTTTTCGAACTCAAAACCTCTACTTGATCTTTTAGTTTCAGGGAGAAGACTATCGGGATTTTCCATGAATTGAAGATTTTTTTTCAATGGAAGTAAAGTCACATCACAATTGCTTGAGTTTCTATGCAAGCAGCAGTTCCTGAAAGTTCAATTGTAGGCATATGCCTAAAATGTGAGTGACAGCCAAGTTCATCCACAAAAATTTTCTTTACGCTGAGAGGGAGTTGATTGGAAAGCCCAAACAGTCGATTAAATTATACGACATGCCTAATATATCCAAATTCGCCAAGCCGGATCCTACTGAACCTTGTGGCATTGGATTGGTTTGTATACAATCGAAGTAGATTCTCAGATAGTGCAAAGAATCTACCAAAAAGAGCTAAAGCACATTTAATCAAGCTAGCATGGAACACATTTCATTTAGATCTGCAGGACTTCAGGAGGTCCAGTGACTGATCGAAAAGGTTATAGCCAGAGTAGTAGCTGACCGTATTTGTGGAATTGCCTACTGAAGTGACGGGTTAGCTTGTTGAATTCTCAAAACGTAGACGTGGAAGGGGTCTTTGCTAAGAGCCCCCATTAAAGAAATATACTGCATTTCCGTTGAATGGTTTAGTTTCCCTTATCTAGGGATAAATAAAAATGAAATCCTAGATTTTCGGGAAGAAAGAGCTAATTAATAACGGATAATTCATTTCGAGGCTGGGATTTTACATCCCTGCCATACGGAATCTGTCAATTTAATCTATCATCTGTAGAGACAGATAATTAGTTCTTATCTTGCCATTTTATAATATAGATCGTTTAACCACTGTTCGACTCATTAAAATGATTGCGTACCAGTTCTGGGCACCACGATTTAAGGACAGATTATGGTCGTCATACTCGTAATCGAATAAAATTCTCTCCAGCGATAAGGCCCAATTCTCGCTCGGCGGGATACAAACAAAATTGCAGAACTTAGGGTTCTGAGAATTCAAATGTGATCATTGAGAGGTAATTGCATCCATCACGGGTGACAGTTTCGTTCGCGCTGTAGACCGGCAACGTGATCGGTCCGTTTTTTTTTTTTTGGAAACGACGGAGGTACTCTGGTCATATTATAAGCAACTTCTTTTTGCCTGAGATTGAAGGCATTGATGTGTGTGACATATGATTCCAACAGGACGGGGCTATGTATCACAGCATACAGACAAATTTGGATCTATTGCACGATAAGTTCCCCGGCCGTTTAATTTCGACATCAATTAGACACCAGGATCATGTGATCTGACCCCGTTGGATCCCCAAACTTTGGAACACTTAAAAACCAACATCCGTGAAGTTCTGACTTGATTAGATATTCTATGGAACAAGTGGGGGTTCCAATTATGTAAGCTTCTCAAACGTCGGCATATACTGTGAAAAGCATCTTTGTGACTGCAGTTAAAGGTAGAAAAAGTCAACCCACCTAACCACAGGATCGCGTCTCATAATCTGAAGTTACTCTTTGAATAAAGGCAGTTAAAGCTGGCTCTAATTCAGGAATTTATAAAAATTGTATTATTAGTTAGGTTAGATGTTGTTGTATATCTAAGATCGACATAAACAAAAAAGAAATATGGTGTAACATCAACCAAGGCCAAACTAGCTGTCACGGTCGGCAGTCTACGATCTACCACCGAAGAGACCAGTTCTTGTCAATACCATAGAAGCATTCAATAAAGTTTACTGAATTTACATTCTTCTATCCTGTTTTCTTTTTGGCTTCGCTTTTTGCTGTTCTCTCTTTGTTTCGTTCTTTTTAATGGTGTCCTGGTCTAGCTTCTCGCAAGCATCTATTTGTGCTTTGCGACACACAAATAGTAGGACCTACAATGATGGACCCAATTTTTGGCCTAAGTGAGACGATAATTAACAGATACGAGTATGCATATAATCGGTGATCTGCTCGTTTCCAAAAAAAAATCGGAATTTAATAGAACATCATGGACTTTTTTTTAATCAAGAAGAGGAAATGTTATGCCCGCCGAAAGTTCTCGTATGAAAGTCAAAAAACATCCTATGCCGCGAAGCTACCTCATATGATCTGCTACCTGCTTTTTCTGTTAGATTTCGATATTTCTCTCATCGATTGTTGAAAGTAACCCCACAGGCGGACCAGTAGGGATGCAGTAAAGTCGGAGGGTTGTGATCCTTCTAATTCGGATCATAACTTCGCCGTAAGAAGAGAAGAAGAAGAAGAAGATTGTTGAAAGTAGCCAATTAGTACAACCGATTATGTCAAATCTGCAATAGCTTCCATCCTTTCCAAAATTATTTCAAAACGATCTTTAATACGAGTACTACTACCGCATATTCTAGTTGCGTATTCACAATCGACGAATAGATTCAAATTATTCTCAACATGTATGCGAGTACATATCTTACTTTCTGTTAGTAGTAGAAATTGCACCAGCAGTACTTAATCAAGCCTGCACTGAGTTAATGAACTGATGAAACCAAAAATTAAAATTGCAGACATCCTTGTGGATTCAGTGCCCCTAAGAGTTATTCATATTCATTCATCTTTCAAATAAAAGTAAACCCATTAAAATTACCATTTCAATAGTTTCCTCTTGAATAGTCATATCCAAACTTAATTCAATTTATCCAAACCAGTATCTAGTTGCTCAACGTAAGGACCCTAATGCACTTCTTTCACTCATAATTAACGTACTTAAATGCTCTTAAATCTGTAAATCCTGAAAAATTCACTTCCGTATTTAATACTCATACACTGACTCTCTGCACAAGCAACATTAGTAATCCCAAAAAAGTCCTTTTTCAACCAAAAAAAAAAAAAAAAAAGGAACCCAAACCGATACCATAGAAAAGATTTAAATTTCATTTGAATAGGTACATCCATATGTAGTTCATCAAGGACTGTATTTTGTGTTCAGAGATTATAATACACTCATGTACACTCAGCATGCAGTCGTGTCGGTCATAGTGGGTGGGCAGAATATACTGCACAACATGGTATGTTGAGAGTAGTGGACATACAAGGACATGGCCAACAACCGAGCAGTGAGTCATCGGAGAGAAGTGTATGATTAAGAGCGGACCACATATGAATTTTTAATCTTAAAAACATCCTTTTTATTTGATTGAATTCACTTTCCTCTTCCTTTTCAGCGCACACGTCTGCCGCATAGACAGGATGTTATCCCTTAAGTCCATTATGGTTGAGTGAGTCCTGTCACTGTCATTTTTGGGACGATGTAAAAGGAAATAGCTGACAAAAGAAAAAAAAAAAAAAGGAAGAAAAACCAAACATTTTTTTTTTTGAAGGAACAAAATGCACGACGGACAAACTGCACGAAATCGTTTCCTTTAAAGGGATAAGCGAATGCTTGGACTTAAGCTCTAGTATGGTATGGTTGGACACAGTATGAGATACGAGAATGAAGCTGATGATATGTAGGTATACATGTACATATGTCCATGTGATTGGTATGTATTCGACTGTATAACAGAAAACGGGAAAAGTTTTCTAAATTAATATTTAAAATGTTTCCAAATGATGTACAACGGTCTTGAGTGAGATTAAAAAGATTCAAGAATAATGAATGAAAATTTAATTATATTCTCGGTGCTTCTGCCGCTGTGTCGAGTTGTAAAATACGAAGGTTTACTTTGTCCGTGTATTTTTATACTCGTAGAGTGCATTTGGCTTAAAGAAACTTTATTTCTCATAGAAAAAAGACTAAATAATTTTTCTGGACTTTTAATCCGCCATAAGACATTTAAAGGCGACCAACATCAGTACATTGAGCCTTCAAATTCACAAAAAGAACATCTTTAAACAAAAGATGGTCAGTTCGTTTGTGAATCAGTAAAGTGAAGTTACATCATCATGAAAGAATCGAGATGTTATCTAAAGGGTGGTTAAGTTTTAAGGGCCGATGTTGATTTTGAATAAAACACAAATTATTTAGGAAATTACTGTCATTTCTTTTTATTATGATAATATTGGTATGGTTCAATTATGTATGGAACAAAATATCGGCCAAATAGCCGCCGCGACCTCGGCGGCACACCTCCATCCGATGGTCCAAATTTTCGATGACGCTGAGGCATAATTGAGGTTCTATGCCGTTAATGTGCCGAATTATCTCATCCTTTAGCTCTTGAATTGTTGCTGGCTTATCGACGTACACCTTTTCTTTCAAATAACCCCAAAGAAAGAAGTCCAACGGTGTCAAATCACATGATCTTGGCGGCCAATTGACATCGCCACCACGTGAGATAACACGGCCATTGAATTTGTCGCGCAAAAGAGCCATTGTTTCGTTAGCTGTGTGGCAAGTGGCACCATCCTGTTGAAACCATATATCGTCCACATCCATATCTTCCAATTCGGGCCATAAAAAGTTCGTTATCATCTCACGATAGCGAACACCATTCACAGTAACTGCCTGACCGGCCTCATTTTTGAAAAAATACGGCCCGATGATGCCGCCAGCCCATAAACCGCACCAAACAGTCACTCTTTGTGGGTGCATTGGTTTTTCGAAAATCACTCTTGGATTATCATTCGCCCAAATGCGGCAATTCTGCTTATTGACGAATCCACTGAGGTGACAATGTGCCTCATCACTGAAAATGATTTTCTTCGAAAATTGATCATCCACTGTTGCCATTTCTTGCCACCATTGTGACCATTGACGACGCTTGAAATGGTCCAGAGGCTTTAGTTCTTGAGTCAATTGCACCTTGTAAGCGCGTAAATGCAAGTCTTTATGCATAATGTTCATCAACGACGAGCGTGAGAGGTGCAATTGTTGGGCACGACGACGAGTTGAGATGGACGGCTCTTCAGCCACACTATCGCGAACAGCAGCAATATTTTCTGCAGTACGAGCTGTACGAGCATGCACTGGTGTTTTCACATCTCCTACAGACCCGGTTTGTACAAATTTTTGCACGATTTTTCCGATTGTACGCACATTTGGACGATTAAATTGACCGAAAGAATCACGAAATGCACGATATGCATTGTGATTTGAACGCCCATTTTCATAATAAGCCTGAATAACTTTAACGCGTTGCTCGATTGTGTATCTTTCCATGGTTCAAATTGAGTTAGTCTGGAATTGAGAAATGTCAAATGAAATGCAGAAAAAAACTTGACGTTTAGGTGTGGTTCACATTCAACATCGGCCCTTAAAATTTAACCACCCTTTACATTAGAATCTATTTGAAATCCTTCCATTGTCGAGAGGTTCTGACTGTACATACTTTCTCGAATCCCTTTTTACAATTTTAATAAAATATTCAACTGTAACAGTCAGCATGGAAGGTCAGTTCCTCTCTGTTTGTATTATGATTGTGATCGGCGACTCTACCGTGTACAATGTAAAGTGTGTTTTTTTTTTGAGGTGTACTCGTAGAATTTTAAAATGAAATGGAACACATTCAAATTGTGGTAATGGCCATGGTATTGATATTGTCGGAAAAACAATTTTACGAAATTACAGCCGTATTCATTATACACTCATACCTCGCTTTACGGCCTCTCTTTATACGGCCTTTCGCTTTACGGCCTGATTTTGTGGAACGCATCTAGGCCGCTAACCGAGGTATGGGTGTATTTCTCTATTTGCCTTTTGATTCATGGTTAACTAATTCGCGATTAAAAAGCTGATCACTGTGTTATTCATAACACAATTGTGAACTAATGATAAGTAATTTTGCTTTAATGAACGGTTTTGGAAACACTGTTTGAAAATTGTATTTGAATAATGTCAAACAATGCGATGAATCGTCATCACAAAACAAAAAAATTGGGGACAGGAACTAAACGCAAGCAAGATGCTTGGACGAATATTTTGAAACGGTATTTACATATATTTTTAAAATTTCATATTATGCACATACAGGTACTGAAACAATAAATTTTTCAATTCAAGATGCAACGAGGTCAATAAAAAGGAGCGTGGTCTTACCCAACTGCAGTTCCAATGGAGGAATAAGAAAATGCGACTTGAGGCTAAAGGCAATCGCTATCGTGTTCTTGTAAATGCAACCGGTGGTGGTCCAAGACCTGCATCTCCTAAAGGAGAAAATGCGGAGATAATGGCCTTAATTCCAAAGGAGTTTGAAGTCGACTTCAACATTTTTGACAACGATGGCCTAGCTCAGCAGGTATTAAAATTTATGGGTATGTGGAAGACTTAAGCAAAAATGTTTATTTTTTGTTTCAGTTGTCTGTTGCTGACAGTATTCTTCCTGAGGATAGCGAATTAAAAAGCTCCCCCCTAAAACACGAAACTGTTTCTGGCCTTCCGAGTGCTTCAACTTCCAGAGTTTCTCCCACCCCTGCACTTATCCCGAAAAAGAAGTCCAAAACCAAATATGTAAGTTGTAATTAACACAACACAACACAACAATTTCAAAGACTCATGTACATATATATTTGCATTTTAGGTTCAATCGAATGACGAATATTATAAGAAAGAACTTTTTCTTATTGCTAAGAAGGTGAGGGAGAAGGAGCTGGAGTACATGAAGGAAGTACACGAGGCTCAGATGAAGAGCATTGCAATGGAAAGAGAGTTTAAAATGCAGGAAGAGCACAATGAAAAAATAAAAATCATGAATAAAAAACAATAAGTAGCAAAAGGAATAGCGTTTTTATTATTATAAAATAAGATTCATATTTTTTTCAACAAAAGTGTTGGTTAATAAATGCCCTGTGGTTTATTTCTGGTAAATCGGCTTGTTGTTCTAGAGGCGGTTGCATATAATCATTTGGAGTTTCCAAATCATGCAGATCTCCTAAAAGAAAAAAAAGGAAGTAGAAAACAATACATATTTACTAAGGTAAGTCCAGTCAAATTGCTTTATAGTTACCAAGAGCATCATTGAAATTAATGGCTAAATTGTTCAAGACTGCTAGAGCAATTATTGTTCTTTTAACTGACTCTATTGGACCTCTCCTGCCATTAAGAAGGATGTGGAATCTCTGTTTCCATACGCCGAAACATCTTTCAACAACATTTCGAGTTCCTATATGAGCATTATTGTATCTCTGCTCTGCCAGGGTTTGGGGATTAAGCTGAGGTGTAAACAGTAACGGCGTTCAGGCATATCCACCGTCACCCACCAAGCGTCCTCTGAATTCGCCACTTTCTAAACGACTTTTTATTCTGCTCTCTCTAAATATCCTAGAGTCGTGAGTACTTCCACGCCAGTGACACACAATATCTCGTATCTTTAGGCGCGCATCACAAACGACCTGGTATAAAATAGCATTAGGCATATCATTTTTCGAAACCATAGTATTTACCTGAGTATTGCACCAATTACCAATTACATCTGGAAATCCTTTTATGTCACAGAATTTAGAAATGACACCCAACTGATCCTCAACAAGGGTTGGCATATACTCATGCCTTTTTGATGCAAAAGCGTTTGCCACTCTTGCACATATCCTGCTCATTGTGGGCTGACTGAAGCCATGAATTTCAGCAGCATCGTCTTGAATCTTCCAAGAAATTTTATCATGCTATATGAGTATGTACACAGATGTATATGTATGAATATGGTTAACTTACTTCATTCCGACCCCAGCATCGAATCGCTACCATTTCCTCCAACTCAACAGGGATACACCCACCTCTATTATCGCCTTCCAAATCATTACGAACCAAATCAATTAATCTTCGCATATTTTCCTTCGAGAATCTATATTTGCTTCGGAATTCGTGCTCAAGAAGATCTTGAAGAGGATTAATCCGTTTTTTATATAACTTTGGACGTTGCGTGTTAATAAAATCATTTAACATATCTAAATGATTTATAAAACTTGTAAAACTATCCATTTTCCCCGTGAAGAATATTTTCCGTAATTATTAATTGAAAAAATAATTTAATGAAGACTTGATGTCCCCTTTTCTCGTCATAAAACTTCATCTTCATCCCCCCCTTGGTATAATCGCAAACTTCGCGCCTTACGTAACAAGAGAAACAAGTTATGGGCAGCTTTCCTTCGTACCAATTCTGTTTTCGACTATTCCAACTATCTCGGTTCCTACCTTCAATTCAATCATCTTTATAATTCTCTCTACCAGCGGCACCTAATTAACGCGAAAGCAAATCTTATAAACGACCCTAAGTCATTTTTTCAATTCGTCAACAATAAAAAAAAATCTGACGGTTACCCTCCGTCCCTCTCTTTTGAAAACATATCTTCAACTAATCCGCAAACCATTGCCAACTTGTTTGCCACCTATTTTAAACAATCCTTCGCCGACAACTCTTTTGAACCAGACCCCTCTTACTTCACTCACCTTCTTAACTTCTCCGTTGGCCCCTTTCTGTCCCTGCCTTTTGATCCTGCTTTAATTGAAAATAAACTACAAAATCTTAATGATGAATTCTCACCCGGCCCAGATGGTCTCCCTGCCATTTTTCTTAAAAAATTCTCTTCCATTCTCTCCCTCACCCTCTCTCACCTCTTCCGTTTGTCTCTATCACTAGGAGAATTCCCTCAGATTTGGAAGACCTCTTTCATAACCCCCATTCACAAAAAGGGATCAAAGAACGAGGTAACAAACTATCGCCCCATTGCTAAACTTTCTCATCTACCCAAACTTTTCGAAAGTATTTTATACGAAGCCTTAAGCTTTCAGTGCAAGTCTCTTACCTCTCCCACCCAACACGGCTTTCTGAAAGGTAGATCAACTACCACTAACTTAGTCGAATTCGTGTCCTTCGCCCTGTCTGCCTTAGAGAATGGCAAAGAAGTCGACGTTATTGCAACTGATTTTAGTAAGGCTTTTGATAAGATATCTCATAACTTAATCCTCTTCAAATTGTCTGCCCTCGGTTTCGAACCCATATTGTTAAAATGGATATCTTCTTACCTGGAAAACCGTTCTTACAGAGTTCGCTTCAGATCCATCTTATCGACTCCCTTCTTGGCCACCTCTGGTGTTCCGCAAGGCAGCCATCTAGGTCCCCTTCTCTTCATTCTAACCATAAACGATGTCGAGAGGGTTATTAAACATTCTTCTGTACGCTGATGATACCAAATTTTTCAAAGCCATCTCTTCACCACATGACTACTGCCTCCTTCAACAAGACCTTGATAGTTTTTCGAACTGGTGCCTACAAAATCGCTTAGAGCTCAATATCGCCAAATGTCAATCCATTACCTTATCACGTAAGCACCACGTGTCTTCCGCCCGCCTTTACCTTCTTCATGGTCAACCTATATCCATCGTTCAGTCTCTCCGTGATCTTGGAATATTGTACGATAGCGAACTAAATTTTCGTTCACATATTGATGAGATAATTCGTAAAGCTAACTCATCACTTGGCTTTGTCAAACGATGGTCCAAAGAATTCTCCGACCCTTACGTGACCAGATCCCTCTACATTACCTTTGTGCGCCCCCTCCTTGAATATGCCAGTCAAGCGTGGCCACCCTTTCAGCAAGTTCATGTGACCAGAATCGAGAATGTTCAACGTCGATTTCTTCGATTTGCCCTTCGAGGTCTTCCTTGGAACGATCTATTTATCTTGCCTCCCTATCAAGACCGCCTCAACCTCATCAACCTGAGTACTCTAGAGAAACGCAGAGATGTTGCAGACATTCTTTTCATTCATCGACTTCTTTCAGGCTCTGTCGATTGCGCATCTCTTTATAATTCAATTTTTTTCAATACCAACCCACGAAATTTACGATGCCCTCGTCTTTTCTATTTACCGTCCCACCGCACTTCATATGGATCTAATGAACCAATTTCCCGTATGCTGCGAAAAGTGAACTCAAACCTCACCCAGTTTGATTTTAACCTCAGCACCCCCTGCCTCAAAACCGAACTCCTTCACCATTCTCCTTAACTTTAAGACTTAGTTTTAAGTTTTAGTTTTAAGTTTTAGTTTTAAGTTTTAGGTTTAAGTTTTAGCCTTAAGTTAGTTGTAGCTTGTAATAAGCCAAATAAATGGGGGCTTTCGCCCCCACCAAAATTAAAATTAACGTTGATTAGCTACGGAAAATGTAATGAATAACGAATGACGTATTAAAGGGTAATTAAACTATAATCAGGGTTAATTCGTAGTTGATGATGCTTTATGAATGACGCCGTAGTGTTTAAATTTCGGGTATATGGGCACCGCGGCTGGCTCGAATAAAGAGCAACGTGGAAGTCCAATTTTCTACCACTTTTTCTAGTAGCTTGGGCCATATATCGGCAATATACGTAACGCGGTGAATTTTGGCTTCCAAGTCATCAATCGTTTGTCGGTGTAGACTAGAAACTTCACATATCCCCACAGAAAATAATCCAAGAGTGTTAAATCACACGATTTTGGAGGCCAATTCACAACTCCATTAGGCGAAATTATGTGCTCATCGAATGTTTCCTTCATTAAATTGATTGCGGGGTACGCTGCATGGCATCTTGTGCCGTCTTGTTGAAACCACAACTCCTCCACATTAATGCGATTCAATTGGGGAACGAAAAAGTCAGTAATCATGGATCTATAGTGCTCTCCATTGACTGTAACATTCTGGTCGACATCACTTTTGAAAAAATATGGACCAACGATTTCACAAGCCTATAAAGCACACCAAACAGTGATATTTTGTGGATGTAATTGCCCGATCCTGAAGAAAGGAGACCCTCTAAACTGCGCCAACTACAGAGCCATAAGTCTTCTCAACATCCCTTATAAGATACTGTCTGCCATATTATGCGAATGCCTAAAACCGATCGTCAACAACCTGATAGACCCTTATCAGTGCGGTTTCATGCCTGGTAAGTCCACCATTGACCACACTACGGCAGATTTTGGAAAAAACCCATGAATATAAAATCGATACGCATCACCTTTTCATCGATTTTAAAGTTTCCTATGATAGCGTGTATAGAGACGAGTTATACAGAGCCATCAGTCCCAAGCTCGTTCGTTTCTGCAGGATGATAATGGAGAACTTCATTCAATGTCAGGAAAGGTCTTAGACAAGGTGACGTGCTATCATGCGATCTCTTTAACATAGTACTTGAAAGAATTGTGCGAAACTCACAAGCCAACATCGGAGGTACAATTTTTTACAAGTCTGTACAACTACTCGCTTACGCCGACGACATTGACATAGTCGGAAGAACTCAGCGGGCCGACAGTGGGGCGTTTTCGAGTATAGAGATCGAAGCAGCAAAGATGGGTTTAGCGGTCAATGAAAACAAAACAAAATATATGCTGTCAACAAAAAAGGACACGTCTTGGACAAAACGCCACAATAGACAGATATAATTTGGAGGTAGTAAAGTACTTTGTCTACCTACGCTCTATAGTGAGCTCCGCAAATGACACCAGTGGGGAGATCAAACGAAGACTTACTCTTGCCAATCGGTGTTTCTATGGGCTAAGAAGGCACTTGAGTAACAATGCCCTATCTCGAAATACTAAGGTAACTCTTTATAAGACATTAGTCATCCCAGTCCTGCTGTGTGGCGCAGAGGCATGGACCTTGTCAAAATCGGATGAGGATGCCCTTGATTACTTCGAGAAAAAAGTCCTTTGGTCCCATCTGCATAGACGGTGAGTGGAGGAGAAGATACAACGCCGAATTATACGGCATATATAATGACATCGACTTAGCCAGAAGAGTTCATATACAGCGACTAAGATGGCTGGGTCATGTAGAGCGGATGGAGTCTAACGTTCCAGCCAAGAAAGTCTTCGAATCCACCCCGGATGGACAGCGCAGTAGAGCACGACCTCGTGGTAGATGGCGCAATCAAGTGGAGAGGGCCCTCAACCAACTTGGCGTGCGCAACTGGAGGCAGCTGGCTCATAACCGGGCTGGCTGGAGAGGTTTGTTGGTTAAGGCCCAGGTCCACCTCGGACTGTAGCGCCACCTAAGATGAAGAAAAACGGCTTGTGGTCTTTCTTCACTCTAAATGAGGCAATAGTGCTTGTTGACCTAGCCATTCAACCAAAAATGAGCCTCATCGCTGAACAAAATGAGAATAAGAAATGAAAATGAGGATTAAGTAACCAAAATATTCCATAAAATGGATGGAAGCACCTCTAATTGCTGTGCACGATGTCGAATCGACTCATTCGGGTCCTCCTCAATACTCGCACTACACTCCACAGCAGCAACAGCTTCTTCGGTGTGCACTGTACGACGTCTCTGCGGATGCTGACTTCATTGTTTCCACACTTTGATATTTATTGTTGACACCTTATCCTCCAAAGTGGACGATATGGAGAAGTCTATCGGATTCAAATCTGGCCACTATGGGGACCACTGCTGCGAAGAAATGAACAGCAGACCATAATCATGTAAAAATATTTGTGTTGGACTAGCTTTATGAAACGCTGCTGAGTCCTGTTGGAATTTACAGCGGTTGGCATTGAATTGTTTGCATGCCCATAGGATCAACGCATCATTTAGGACTTTTTCTAGTTCACTTTAACGCCCTGGTTAATAAAAAATGAGCGGAGAACGTCCGTTTACAGTTACAGCAGCCCAAACCATCACAAAAGCAAGCGCGCTTGTTTACAAGTCGGTTTTGTAAATTATCGTTAGGCTTGTTCTGCAACCACGATCATTTTACTTTTTGACGTTTATGTTTATTTTACATCAGAAAATACTAAATTCTGCAGATTACCGGCTTTCAGTGCTCTTGATCTTTGAAGGCTAACTGCCGTTTGTGCCGATGTTGAATCCTGTACTTTTTATATCTTGTAGGGCGCTTCAATTTAAGTTCATTTTTCAGTATGCGTCGTATGCCTGAGTCGGACATGTTCAGATCTTTAGATAATAACGTGGATTTCTTTGAATTGGAGCCTTCACCTTTCGAGCCATTTCTGGCAATGTTGCCGTTTTTTATATGACCACTTCAAAAGCGTTTACCGATGCTACCAGTATCATTGTAACGCATAATGGTCCAATATACAAACATTTTATTCTCACGCAAGTGATGCAACTCACCAACAATGGCTTGCTGCGATTTTGATGCCAGGTAAAGGGTAACCAGATAGCAATGATAGTTTTTCCAATTGTTATATTTCAGCAGCTGTCAAAGTTACCAATGACATCCAGCTGTCAAAATATTCAGTAAAGTTTGCCATTTCATCATGCATCGTTTGACGCTTCCCAAATGTGTAGAAATTATTAAAAATTATTATCGTAATTCCGGCTCAGTTGTAAATACGCAACGTGAATTTCGTCGTGAGGTCGGTCGTCATCGTGCCTTCAGTGCGCAGGCAATTCGTCGAGTATGAGTACACTCTTTTAGACCTTAAACCACCAATCAGGTAGAGATCGGTGCGAAGTGAAGAAAACATATCGAAGAAGACCCAGAAATGTCGATTCGGCGCCGATCAGCTTAATTGGGCATCGCCAGAGAGTCAACCAGCCTACATCCGTATAAGATTCTACTGACGCAAGAACTGAAGCCGGGCGACCATAGACAACGCCGTGAGTTCGCTAATTTTGCGCTGGAAATGTTGGCCGGAGATCCGGATTTTGGCTACAAAATCATCTTCTCGGACGAGGCCCATTTTTTGTTCAGCAGCTATGTCAATAAGCAAAATTGCCGTTATTGGAGCGACCACAATCCACAAGTGTTCGACCAAGTATCAATGCATCCACAAAGATTTACTGTGGCACGGCGGCATCATCGGACCTTATTTCTTTCGAAATGAGAAAGGACTTAACCGACTTTCTGCGGCCAGAGCTCAACATCGATATATCCGAGCTGTGGTTCTAACAAGACGGCACTATATGCCATACAAGCGACACAATGCTCGAAGTGGTGATGGGGAAATTTGGCGACTAGATCATCTCACGGCGAGCGTTCATCAATTGGCCGCCGCGACTTGACACCCCTCGATTATTTTTTCTGGGGCTACGTCAAGTCTTTAGTCTACGGGAACAAGCCAATCACTTTGGACGAGCTCGAGGCCAACATTCGAGACGCTATTGCCGGAATAATGCCGCACATATTGGACCGGGTCATCAAAAATTGGACCGACCTCTTGAAGCACTGCCAGCGAAACCGAGGCGGCTATTTAAATGACGTGCTATTCCGTATATAATGGCATGAATGTACTCGTAGCTTCAAAATGAAGAATCAATTTGATATCTCACACCGTTGTTGTTTTATTTAAATTTCTTTTCCTATCGTTCTTATCTGGCCACCCTTTACAAACAAGTGCTGAAGCTGGTGTATTCAGTATGGAATATATCTCTGGAGTTTTACCAGAAAACCTTATGCCAATATTTTACAAACTTTCGAAAATAAAGTGCTAAGAGAAATTGTCCATGCAACGTGGTACATAAAAAACAAAGATAAACACACAGAGATCTCGGAATTCCTACAGCCGAAGATGAAACCAAAAATGCGCAAAAGCAAACAAATTTGATCAAACGGATATGTTAATAATACAGTCCTACAAATTTGACGAGAGAAATTTATTGTGCCGTCTACAAAGGACCAATCATTTCGACTTTGCACGATAAAAATTAAACGCGTCTAAATAGCGGAACAGGCAGGAACTTGCATTGGAAAGGCACCTACCAAACGTCTTTATTTTGTGATGAAAAATTGTTTGATAAGTCTTAACTTAGTTGCAGTAACTTACAAACTTATATCGAAGGGAGGTGTTTTTTGTGAGTAAGAATCTTACACTACTACGAATAGGCATCTGCAGTCCTTATAGTGTCTATGGAAGAGATTTTCACTTACCCTCGAGGGGAAAAAAAAACGTTCGCGAGAACTGTGTTGTGAAATTTGTTTTTTTTTTTTTTTTGGTTCTCTGACTCGAGCCTGAGTTCCTACTCACATGCCTACGAGTATAAATTTTATATAAGTTATTAATTTGACAGATCTGTGCTAATAGTGACAATTGTCAGGTGACCATGGTGTCTATAGACGAAACGATATCTAGATAGATTCTTCGAACCAGAACTTAACACGTACTTTTAGAAGCACTCACTCACTCATATACAAAATTTCTGGGTAGGCTAGGTTAGGTTAGGTGCGCTTGTTAGCAGGATTGTGAACGACTCGCTCAGACCACGTGGAATCCATTGTGTCCAATTTGTTGAAAACCCTGGGAACCTACAATTTTTAAGTTAACCGCTAGTTAAAACCACTCAGATAAACCAATGAATCTTGGAATTTTATTAAGCTTAATATTTCGTGGGCTTTCTTGTACTGAGAAGAAGTTGCTGCCAAGAGTTGCGCTTCTTTTGAGAGTTAGTGCAGGACAGTTACATAGTAGATTACGAATAGATTTTCATCTTAGTCCCTAAAACTTCTACAGTAGTCGATTTATGGAAGACCCAACCGTGCTGCATGGTTAGCTATGCCAGCGACTGTTCGAATTTGCATTTCATTACTATTACGCTAATAAATCTCTTCTTATCAAAAACTAGCTGTCACGATCTAGCGGTGTGCTAGTCTCGGTCAGAGCTTGTGAAAAAATCATGCCGGTTCCGATTCTAGCTAGTTCACCCGTTTTTTCGTCACCGTAGACACCCATATGATCTGGCCACCGTCTTGGTTGCCTCTTCTTCAATTTCACTTTACAAAGCTTTACGAGTTTGGATCTTATCGAAGTTGATTGCAACATCTTAAAATATTTCCCTCTATAATCATTTTCACGGCATTTTTCATTGCGATAACCTCGACTTGAAAAACACTGCAGCCATCTTTAAGTCTAAAAGAGAGATTTTTATTTCGAGACTCACATTAAACACCAGCTCCCGTACCAACACTTGCATCCGTCGGTATGGGTAGTCAGCTCGTCTGGGGTACAAACTATTACCACATCCCATTCTTCTCTGCTAGGAATTCAGGTTTGCATCTGTACTCTCGAAACATTCAATCGTGTTAGAATTGAGTCATGACAGGGACTCGTTCCATGAGTTTTAATGCAATTTTAGCTGCCGAGTTTTCGCAATACTAAATATATGTCTAAATTAGAAAAATTCAGTAGCGTTTCTAGAGCTACTGTTAGTGTTGATCTCATGGATCCCATCAACGCTAAGCAGCATGCCCGTTGCATCTTTGTGACATGCATGAGATGGAATGCTTTCTGCTGGGTAATTCACATGTCATATATCCTACGCCGGATATACGACTTACTTCTTACCGGAAATTCAGTTCTGCCTTAACTCTAAAACCACCAAAATAGATTGGATATAAGGTAAAATGTAGATGGCTGGCTACCAAAACTTCTCAAAAACAATGATTGTCAAGAACCATCGGAGGAATTTTTTGAAATTAAGTTTTTTGATTAGGGAAACTTTTTAGATACGAGTATCCCCCTCTGAAATTTACCATAACTGGATGTATTTGAAGCATGATATTCTTGGTGGGGTTTACTCGTAAAAAATCATCTTTTATACACATCGAGTAAAAGGAGTACTAAGTGGATATGGCTCAATCATCACCTCTTTGGCCTACGAGTAATGTGTTAGATTGTCTCATTTGAAAATATTAAAATCGGAACCAAAACAACATAGAAGGCGGGTTTTTTTTTTTTTTTATAATTTGCACGTGTTAAAGGGGATATGAATACCCTTATACTAATTTTTTTTTAGAACACGTGCGTTTTGTGGAAAGGGGAAGAGACAGAGAGAAAGACAGAGTGTTGTGGTTTGAAACTCAGGTGGTATTAAGTTTCTGTAAACTCCAAGGGTGGCTGTCCAGATAACTGGGGAGTATTTTTGTTTGTTTTCGCTATAATTATCGTTGCTTATGATTCACAGTATTTCTTTCCGACCACCTTATGTCATCATCACGATCAAGTTGCATTTTAGCCATATGACCACCCTACTGCCAGTGTTATGTCTTCACAGTAGAGTTGACTTTGCTTTCGCAAGTGATCGACTTTTTTATTTATTTCGTGCGAAATAAATAGATGATTCTTGACATCAGGATTCGAACCGTGAATCAACAGCGTGACAAGCGATGATGTTACCACTACACCACGGCCACCCTCAAAAATTTCAAAAATAATAAAATAGTATAGTTTTAGCTAGGCTGTGTCATTTATTCGATGCCGTAAAAGTGCGAATGTTCTTATTCACTTCAAACCCGATATACTCGTATGTATGTACTACGTCATATATCCAGCTAAGAATATGTATGAAAACCGACATCGCATATCCATAAATGAGCTCAAGGCAACAAGACTTCGAAGCGAGGATAAGTCTAAATACGAGTAGTAGCAAAATCAATCAATAGTAGCAAATTTGCTTCGATTGTACCAGAGTGGCAGATATGGTTGGTCTTTCAATAATTTAATTTCATTTAGTTATTCAATAGGTGCAACCATACGCGGAACTATAAGACAATAGTTCTGAAAGTTCGTACCTACATATCTATGAATGATATCCACTCTGTTTTACGTTTCCCCCTTATGATTTTTCATTTCTGAATTCTTGTTGAGAGAGGTCTTCAATTCAACCTGATGCAGTACTGTGCCTGTGGATAGTTTGCGAGTCATCAAAATTCATCTCTGGTTCAAATTTAAATTTCCTACGACAAGCTGTTCGAAAGTTAAAATGTTGTGCTGCAGTGTTGCAACTCAAGAAACTAATCAATAATCAACAATGTTACTACGCTTTAACAAAGCAACCACTAAGCGGATTTCGATGAAATTTGCATTGTAAGTATAATATTGTAATATGCGAGCTACGGCTCGAGTAGATAAAACGTTATTCTGTGAGATTATTTCTTTATTTTCTAGTCTATAGAACAATTCAAGTTCACACTATACTATTCTTTGCCAATTCTTTCCTTACAAGGTCTCTTTCTTCTCAAATCACTTTATCTCATTTCAATTATTTAATTCACAAATTACTTCTTCTTGTTAACTCTTAACTTTCAATTTATCACAAAATTACAAATTCGCCGATTATCACTTTTCCAATCTCTTCGTGCGGTTCAAAAACCAACTGCCTTGCCTCGATCGCCATCTGTCCTTATATAGTTGCATTTCTGATAGCCAGAAACTTCTAGCAAATTCTTCGACCACTAGAACAAGAAAATTCTGATGTAATAATTCCAAGACGACAGCTGCAGCCAATAATCTCTTGCGGTTATAATTCTCTCTTAATTCTGCGACGTCGTCTTAGACATAATTCGTCTCTTACTGTGGACACGAACCTCGAATGAAAAGGCACTTCGGAATGTGTTGCATCTTTTGGGGCGTAGTTATTATGCTACATTATGTTACAATATAATCTAATGTGTAGATGTTCATTTTTAATTATCATCGAAATCATACAGATAGGGAAGTGCCAAAAATTCTGAAATTCTGATTTGTCTCCTTAGCATAATGTGTAGACGGTCCTTTTTGAAAATTGTCAAAATCGAATGGCTTGGAGAAAAGATATGATGCGGTTTCCAGAAATCATAAAATTGTATACCTTTAGCCGAATATCCAACGTCGTTTTCATATGCCTCCGACGTCATATGTGTGAAAAGGGTCTAAGCATTTGCCCTATGCAAATGAATAGAATTCAATAAAGAAGAGGAAGGACTGAAACACCTTAGAACTCATGTAGATCTTTTGGGTTGGGTATGACTACTCGTACTCGTAACTACAAATATTTTTTTCGGTCAGGATATTCTTAAAATTGCAGACGGTGATGACCACCCTCTTACTATCTGGTTACGGGTTGTCTTATTAAAATTAGCATTGTGTATAGGAAAAGGTGAAAGTGCGCTCAGCTATAACTTATTTTCTTGACCTGCAAGGTACACATTTTGTGCCACCAACAATTTTTAAAGATTTTTTTATTATCCCCTATTAATTAATCGAAACACAGACCATAACTTATCGTATTACGATATATCCAATGAAATGAAATGAAATATCCATTGTATTTCTTTTGCAACTACATACACATACCACTCCACTGTTTTATTCAATTTTAAATTATATCAGCATCACTTCAATGCAGTGCTACTTTTATATTCATTAGCAGTTATAACTTGCAAGTATCCATTGCATTCAAAGCGAGCTCCAGTATAAAAAAAATGCAGATACATACGAGTACATATCAATAGCAATTGAGATTCCAATTTGCAAAGGTATTTTCATTACCTTCTTCGGAATTGTATTTCACCCCTAGTACAGCGGCAGCATAAAGCCTCTTTGATCAGCAACCTTACTGAAAATTCACACCACTCAAAGGGAAGTACACTTGTATAAACCCACTACCACCCAAGGCATGTTTCTTTAGCATTTTACTTTCCACAAAAAAAAAAATAAAAAATAAAAATAACCGGCGGCAGTACTACAACACCGGAGATGAGAGAACTATCGTACAGAAGAGCATTCCTAACTCGTAGTACACCATGCAAACATTATTACTCGACTCGACTTAGTGCTACAAAAGCAAAAGGATTCAAAGAATTTTAATTATCTCTGCCATTGATAAGGGAAGGAATCCTTTTATTGAATTGCAGTAACTAATTCTGGAACTAGAAGAACAAATCTGAACAGAGGGAAACCTAACAAAAACATCTCAATATGCAATCTCGTACAGCCCAAAGGAACAACCAAAAGGTTTAACATAGAAAATGCAGGATATGAATTCGTAACATGTATCTATAGTTCACCCAGAACCAGGAGCTCTGATTTCGAATTCCACCCAAGCAAGATGTTGCACAATGATAGTGATTCGAAAGACCAACCATGTCAGTGAGAAATAGCCAACGAGTGCTCGAATTCAGATGATGCCTGTACGACTTTCATGAGCCTGTCCCGGATCCAGTCCTGTTCATCGAATTTTTATATTGTTAATAATTGCCAAGTTGAAATGGCTATTAATTTCGCTGGAATATAAATGATACAATCACCAATTATGTCATATGCTGTTGGTGCTACTACGGGCCTCTGGTTACGCTCTCGGTGTGCTCAAGCTGATCCAGAGCTCCAGAGCTCCTGAGCTCATGATGGCGGGAAATCAAATCGAATATTTATCACAGAGAGTATAGTGTAGCAGTTGGCTGTGATTGAGAGTACGTGACTTAATTTTTATCAGGAAAATAATGTTCACATTCAGAGAGCAATGCATGGGGTGGATTGTGCCTGCCGACAGAGTAAGACCTTCGAGTTGACTGAGAAATGGCAAAGAGTTGGGCTTTAACGTTATTGAACCACGTACAACATGTACGGAACACAAAAGGGATTAAGCGATTTATACGCTCACCTAGGACTTGGTGGCTCCGATTCGGAGGTAGTAAAGTGCTTCTTGTAAGTAACTGTGATTGTTTTTTTGTTAGTATATATTTCGCCCAATGATTGAGGGAGATAAAGACAGTCATGCAGGGTGAGTGTATCGGTCTTAAATTGACAGCCGGAACGTGTTGATCGCTTCCATTTCTTTTGATTTAATTTTGTAAGCTTTATGGATTGTCCATGGTAGATGCTCTTATGAATATGAAAGGGCGTTGTGATGCATTTAGGTAAAGTATAATGTGCTTACAATTGCTACTTATTGGCTATTAAACTATACACATTATTTCCGTAGTCAATAGGTTTGTTAGATCTCCATCAAGATTTCGCAGCTCTCAGAGGACCAGTAAAATATACCAGCACTTCTAAGTTCTTGAAAGACAAAGAGAAGTAGTCTTCCACAGAACTTTTAGCTTTTACAACTTTTACTATCCATCTTATGCTGAAAATATAATGACTTGAACCATTTTGGAAATGGTTTTCATTGATTTACCTCATATGACTTTTCACATCGCACTCGGCTAATACGATACTTTGTCGCCCGTAAAATTACTATTGCAACTCGCCAAGGTGGTACTCCAACATTTTTCCTTCAATATATCAAATTTTCTGGTACTCTGTGTTCAGTACATATACAGGGTCCATCAACTTTACATTTGACAGCTGTTAGATTCATATATGCAGATATATTAACAGTCTATGCAGTTGTTTGAAGTATAAGGAAGCCTATCGTAAAGAAATTCAAAGGAAATAGTGTGATTGCCTTATAAAGGGTGACCAGATAAGAACGATAGGAAAAGAAATTTAAATAAAACAACAATAGTGTGAGACATCAAATTGATTCTGACTTTATTTTGAAGCTACGTTCATACCATGATGTACGGAGTGGCATATCATTTATATGGTCGGTCCAATTTTTGATGACTCGGTCCAATATGTCGGCGTTATTTCGGCAATAGCGTCTAGCCAAAGTGATTGGCTTGTTAGCGTAGACTTGAAGTAGCCCCAGAGAAAATAATCGAAGGGTGTCAAGTCGCTTGATCGCGGTGGCCAATTGTTGAACGATCGCCGAGGGATGATCCAGTCGTCAAATTTCTCCATCACCACTTCGAGCGTTGCGTCGCTTGTATGGCATGTTGCGCCGTCTTGTTGGAACCACAGCTCGGATATATCGATGTTGTTGAGCTCCAGCCACAGAAAGTCGGTTAACATCGCTCTATACTGAGGACCATTGACGGTAACAGTGTCTCCTCAATCAATACGAAAGAAATAAGGTCCGATGATGCCGCCCTGCCATAAACCGTACCAAACCGTAAATCTTTGTGGATGCATTAATGCTTGGTCGAACACTTGTGGATTGTGGTTGCTCTAATAATGGCAATTTTGCTTGATGTCATAGCCGCTGAGCCAAAAGTGGACCTCGTCTGAGAAGATAATTTTTTGGCCAGAATCTGGATCTCCGGCCAATATTTCCAGCGCCCAATTAGCGAAATCACGGCATTGTCTATAGCCGTTCGGCTTCAGTTCATACGTCAGCACAATCTTATACTGACGTAGGCCTAAATTCAACCACGAACTAAGTCTGGTTGACTCTCTGGCGATGCCCAATTCAGCTGATAGGCGCCGAATCGACATTGCTGGGTCTTCTTCGATACTGACCGCTACGGTGGCTGGTTGGTGGCTTAAGGTCCAAAAGAATGTACTCACGCTCAAACTTTTCCACGGTGCGATGAATTGCCTGCGCACTGAAGCCATGATGACGACCGACCTCACGACGAAATTCAGGTTGCGTATTTAAAACTGAGCCGGAATTTCGATAATATTTTTTAATAATTTCCACACGTTCAGGAAGCGTCAAATGATGCACGATGAGATGGCAAACCCTACTGAATATTCTGACAGCTGGATGTCATTGGTAACTTTGACAACTGCTGAAATATAACAATTGGAAAAGCTATCGTTGCTATCTGGTCACCCTTTATAAGAGCAGCTTTTTCCAAGTATCTAGTACATTTCTCTGTATTTGTTTTCGAGTTGTTTACACTCCGAGGTATAGCCTCGTTTGCGAAAGGAATACGGATCAAGTTTGTAAGGATAGGTAAGCTGTTCGTCCTCTTATTCGTGAAATTTATGTGAACAGAATTGCCTTCGTTGAGGGCGATCCGCCAGGCCTTTGTCCATTCATTTACATTATTCATACTTAGACACTTAGTAGTCTTTGTAGTTTTAGTGTTTACTGTTTAATTTAAATAAAAACTATGAGAAATATTGATTTATTACTTAGTTTAGCATAAAGAGAAAATATGCGGATCCTATTTCTTGAAAATGTTCTCATCCAAATGAATGTTTTAAGCGGACCTCAGTGTTTCGTGCCACATGCTGCAGCATGCTTGGCTGGATGTCGTAAACAGGCCATGGGTTATTAGCGTAGACTTTATTTTTGATGTACCCCATAGAAAAAAAAAAAACCATGGAGGTTAAGTCTAGAGACCTCGATAGCCACAAGAAGTCTCCAAAGCGTACGATCAGTTTTCATGGAAAATGTTTACGCAACAAATTCATGGCAAAATCACGTGTGTAACCAAATTAGGTAAAAAAAAATAACCTGTGATCATGCGCCCATAATTTTCGCTGTTCCTATTTATCACTTCTGTTGTCTGGAATATTTAAAAAAAGGCCCGGATGTTTCCGTTCGTCGATAAAGCGCATCAAACACTAACTCTTGGGCAATATAAAGGCCGTTGGCATTTAATTAGCAGATTACGTTTTCGTGGATACTCTCCCGACCACTGCGGCATTGTAACTGTCAAACCTACACTCTCGGTGACTCAAATGATGCCAAATTATTTTTATTATTATTTCCGGAGCGTTCTTCATATTAATAATCACACTGCTATACATAGGTGCCCTACTTCACTTTGACAGCGATATAGTTCCGTCCTAGTACTAAATCCCTTCGTACGTACATACAGTTTACATACGTATTCACTAAGCTAAGCATATATGTACCTCTGAAATCAATATGCTATTCACTTGCCCCCAGTGAACACATTACCAAGTACCAATTAGAAACTCCCAAGGTATTTCATCGGAATATTATTCCACCTCATAAACTTTGAAAGACATTCCTCCTAATAACATTGCCGTTTCTCCAAACTCACTTTTCACGCTCAATTAATTTAATTAAACCCATCAACACATTTCTTTGGTCGGACTGGCACTGCCAGTGCTGCTGTTGAAGTTTTCCTCGAGCCATGAGCTGTAGTTCCACCACAGATTTTATCCACCAGTGCGTCCGTTGACACAAACGACACCAAAAACGACACAAATTGCAAGTTTCAATTTCGTTCAAATGAAAATCGCTCATTTTCCAGCAAGCCCGTCCAAAGCAGCATCTCCGACTCCATTAACTTTGACCCCACCGCCAACTGGTGGCGTCTACGTCCACAATGTCAGACTGGACCCGGACCCAATCACCTAAAACAAAGGTGCAATACTCGTAGTTGGTTAGTTTGAGTTTTTAGTGGTAAAACTTTTCTACCCTCCCAAACGGGAACGGAATGTACGATAGAAAACTTAGACACTTAGACACACCTAAGGACTTTAGTTTACCCTAGAGAGTGAGTGCGAAAGAGAGGCAGATGCAGGGGGTGGTTGGTGGTAGCCAAACCACACACGTAAATCTTTCAACTCTGTATCATCGACTTGCATGTGTGCACTTAATTAATTACTCTGCTTTGGAAAACCACATCAGTCAGCTTCCCCCTATCTGTGGTCTCTTCCAAAGCTCTTGTCAATATGAAGAAGTGTAATATTGACCGTTTGCTGCGAGTACGAGTACTCGTACATGGTGGCAGCTGATTCCATTGACCCAACACACTGACTCGAAAGTTGAGAGTCAACCTCGATGACTTTTGGGAAGCTTACTAAAGATACACACACACACACGCACACACTTGTCCTTTTTCAGAAGAACTTCGTTATAATTAATCCGCTTATGGAATTTTCCCACAATCAACATGGGAAGCAGAACGACTAGTTGGTCTGAAAATTTTACCAATAAATCTGTTTTCGTTTTGGTAGAGTGTGAGGACGAAAGTTTCGCCACCCCATTTGAGATCCTCCATCACCATCCCAACAGCAACGCCGGGTTCTCACAATCAGTGACAAAGGCTTGCGTTCGTCCTGAACCAGTTGGAGCAGTGCGCCTTTGGGTGTATAGAGTACAACTTTCCGTAGTTCTTGATAAGTTAATTAAGGATTAAAATTCTCAAGGAGCCGAGGCCACAGGACCAACTATTGCGATTTACCTGGGAATGGCATGGGCATACACTGCAGTTTGTCGTGTGATGTCGAAAAGACGTGCCTGGAAATTTTGAATATTCTGTCAAAATGTTATTGCTGTCCCGCCCGTCTGTGTGCGTGCGTTTGTTGCGCTTCTGTCTCCCCAGGGATTGAGACACAACGCAAGAGTTTACCTTTGTCAAGCAAGGCTGAACAACTTAACAATTTTACGTATTAAAAGCCATCCCCAGAGGTAAAGATAAACAAAAAAGTTTCCCTTTAGTTGATGGTGGTTGGATTAAGTTTTTGTTTGCTTGTCAAAGTTTTGTTGGACTTGAGAATCAGATTATTAGAGACGTCATCTGAAAATGTTTAATTGTAACCACATTTGGATCGACTTGTCTTTGGAGACAGTTGCCATTGTGGCTTGATGTGCTCTAAGCTCGAGTGGATGACAATAGAAAACCATAAGCCCAAGTGGTAATAGGTATCTGAATAAATGATGTCCTTTAGAAATTATGCAGATTATTCAATCTGGCGAAAAGAAACGTTGGTGCTTTGCTTTTTAGGTAAAGTTTCGTTAGATGCAATTAGCTTGTGGTAAAGATAGAACTTATCCTGCAAGAGGACCAAGTTTATCCGAGATTGCTGTATAATTGAGTAAGGAAGTGCATAATTTTCGGCATGGAAAGGTAGGTATTTATTTTTATGGACTTTTTTTGTTAGTTGAATGTTAGGTATTCAGATCGTATATATTTATCTTCAGAAGAGGAATTTAGTTAAAATTATATGTAGCGGAAAAATTAGATTAATATTTAGAAGAACTCCGTGGTACAGGCGACGAAAGGTTCACACGGAACAAGAAAGAAGGAAGTAGTTAAAGGAATTTTTGGGTTGTATCTGTTAAGCTAATCAGATACAACCCAACTCCTAACCTGGAGAAACCTACAACACGCTGTTGGTATTTAGCCCATTTTGAGGTTAAACGCCTTGAAGGCTTGATGCCTTGTCGAAATCAATCGAGAGCCAAAACTGTAAAGTCCTACATATCTATCCAATATCCGCTGCTTGTTAGTGACTTATTATTTGCAAATACATACTTATTTACAGCTACTTTTACATCTTTAAGCAATAAGTTTTGAGCTTTAGGCATGTGAGCGTACGCCTCATACGTATTAAGTCAAAATTATGTGCTCACCGCCTCCACAGGTCATCGACAGCTCTTACGACCAATGTCCACGATATCACGTCAAAATCATGCTTGGCGATTTGACCACAAAAATTGGAGAGGAGGGCATCTTCAGAAATACCGTCGTACAAAACAATTTGCACGACAACACCTCCGGAAACGTACACAGGCTAATCGATTTTGCAGCAGCGCGAAATATCACTGTAGCTAGCACATGATTCAAGCACCACCTTAATATTCATAAGGGGACCTGGCGCTCTTCGGATCAACTAACTGTCAACCAAATTGATCGCAGTACAGTATTTTGGATGTTCTCACCTTCCAAATATTTAAGATTTACTTGGATGACTACCTTGTTCCTGTCAAGGTACTTATGCGGGTATGCCAAACACTACAGTAAGTTAAGTGCAGATGAGTAAGCCATTATAGTATTATTTGCTAACACGGAAAAATCTTTGTTTCTGACTGTACCCAAACCTCATGTGAAGCGTATTAATCACGCCATCTAGTGCTCAAAGGTAAACCAACCTGACGAAGGAGGTCGGCCATCTTATAGAATATAGTTGAGCAACAGCATGGCAGCAGAGCAGAAGGGTTAGAATAGAACAATATCCAATACGCCATTGTTAAACTTAATTATTGTTAAAATAAAGTATTATACTATCAAGAATGTCGTCTCTGATATGCTGGGTTTCTTGCATCCACCACAACAAAGAAACTCCTGGTTTGATGAAGAGTGCCGCCAATCGTACGCAGCAAAGCAAGAAGCTTATAAAACGATGCTTTACGACGAGTGGAGTGTACGACATCTACAAGCAGAAGAGAAGGGAAGGGCACCAGCTTCTAAGAAAGACGAAGGAAGAATATGAAAGACGCGATATCGAGTCAATGAAGAGGTGTTACAGTAGGAATAATTTTCGAAAGCTTTATCAGAAGAGTATGCCAAGGCTACAAAGCCCGAACAAAAGTACAGAAGTTAGTATTAGAGTCACAGTCGGTGTTGGGAATTTGAAAAGATCTCACTTCTGCAGACTAAACGCTTCTATGACGATCAAAATTTCCATCCACCCGATCAAAGTGAAGTGAAGATAACAATATTTAAACTTAGATCCAAAAAAGCTGGAGCCGACGATCTAACTGTCGAGCTATTTATGGCATTCCAACGAGTGGAACCTCAGTATCATATGCCCGATCTTCAAAACTGCCCCAACTACAGAAGTATTAGTTTCCTCACCATCGCGTATAAAATCCTATCTGCATATAATGTGAAAGTCTTAAACCTTTTTTTTTTGATGGGGTTTCGTATGATTTCTTTGAAACCACCTCACGAAGCTTCATCCTATAGGCAAATATCTTTGCTACCTATAATGTCCAAACTTTTTGAAAGACTGCTATTAAAAAGGCTGCTACCAACTATAGAACGGAAACATATTATTCCAGACCACCATTTTGGTACACCGAATAACAAACATTGTTGAAAAAGCGCTTGAAGAGAAAAAAGTTTGTTTTACAGTCTTCCTCGATGTAGCACAAGCATTTGATAAGGTTTGGCATGAGGGATTAGTCTACAAACTAAAAAAGATACTACACAACGAACAGGCTGAAATTCTAAGATCATACATTTCGGACAGATACTTCCGCATAAAAGAGAAAGACACATATTCGGAGCTTAAAGAAACCAAAGCGAGTGTACCCCAAGGGAGTGTTCTTGGGCCAATATTATATCTCCTGTATACCCACGATATTCCAACACTAGAATACAACTCGATTGTTACATTTGTTGATAACACGGCTTTAATGGCAGTTGCGGAAAGTAATGTGGACTCAACTCGTAAACTACAAGAGGCGATCTCGCATATTCAAAATTGGACAAGAATACGGCGAATACGATTTAACGAATCAAAATTAGTACATGTTGATTCCACAAATAAAAAGTAGAGCACATACCAGTGTATATTAACCACCAAGCCATACCATACGCAAATTGTACAAAGTATCTTGGTATGACTTTGGATGCAAAACTCCGATGGAAAGCCCATGTTAAGAAAAAAAGAGAGGAGATTGGTATTCACTACAGAAAAATGTACTGGATGATAGGAAGACATTGTCTATCAACATATAACAGAATTTTGCTTTGCAAGCAAGTCATAAAACCCATATGGACTTATGGTATTCAACTTTGGGGTTGCACCAAAAAAAGCAACATTCAAATAATCCAACGATTTCAAAACAAGGTGCTAAGAAACATTGTAAATGCACCTTTCTATATTCGGAACGATGACCTTCACAGGGTCTTTGGACGTGGAATGCGTACAGAATGAAATACACAGATTCGCTAAAAAGCATGAGGATCGGCTTCACCACAACACGAACCCTGAGACCACCCCGCTCTTGTACCACACAAACCTATTTAGGAGACTAAAAAGAATCAAACCTTTTAAACTAGTGCAGCATATATAATCATGTATAGTATAAGTTAGCTTCAAAGCTTTAAACTTAAGTTGATGGTTGAAAGATATAATGAAAAGAAAGCCTTGTGACCAGCTTCGTTGACAGCAGAAAAGGAATAGAACCAAGCCACACGAAACGAGTAGTTGGAAACGAAAATCAGCTCACTGCACTTTGCTGGGACTTTGCCGAAAATCCAGTGATGAGCTTGGCTGTGTGATTTTAACTGCTACGTATCGATAAATTCATTCATAAACAATCCTTCAAAATTTCTGACTTAACAAATGGTGGCAATCGCCTTTGAGTGGGAATATCTCCAAAACGGTGCACTTTAGGTTTTGAAATTCTCTAAAAGATGGATGCCTAACTTTTTTAAATTTTCCAAAATTGTAAGTACGCAATCCTGTTTAAAACATCCAACTTTACCCCGAGGATAATGACGAACATCATATTGATGTGCGAAATTCTTTAAAAGATGGACAGGCGTGCAATTTAAAGTGAATTTTATTGAAATTTTTGAAAACACCATGGGGTTTCCTCAATGTCCTCGAAGAATCTGCAGTTTCCCTTTTGTTCTATGCCCAGTTTTCTCAGTTTCCTAAACCTACAGTGACCCGTCAGGAAGCCTGTTAGAACTCGAATTCAGTTTTTATTGATATTGATACAGACCTTACTTCTTTTCCAGTTGTAGCTCCCGGGAAGTTTTTTGGCCTGTCTTAGCTTCGGAAGTTTTTCGAAAGTCCGACTAGCCCTCTCTTACTAGTTAATCAGCTGCTTCATTACCCTCTACTCCCACGTGACCTGGTACCTAGTAGAGAGTGATTCTGTTGTTCCCACCAAGTCTATTTAGCTTGGCAAGGCACTAAGATCTTTTTTGACCTAGCTGTCTGACAGTATCGACAATTTACATATTACTCTTATTTTTCAACGTGATCGTCTTTGAGCTCAATGCACTTCTTCCATCTTCTCTCTAAAGCCTCAAGGCCGTTAAAAAATAAGTTCACTGCAGCTTCTAACTATTCATTCGCTGAAAATCTCTGTTCTCCTACATTGGGGAACTGAAGAAATTCACATAAAGCCGAACAGCGAGCATTTAGCAGTGATTCAAACCCACACAGTTATGGATTTTAGTCATGTTTTGAGTCGACTTTTATGAGCATACATTATCCTAGTAAAACAATACTTTTTTTCTCAACATTCCTGGATGCTTTTTCTTTATTTCCCTTACGAGTATCAGTCGATGCAAAAGATCAGCAAAGTTTCGAAAGGAGAAATTAGCAAATATCTCAACCATTAGTTCTATAAACCATACAAGCACTACAAACTGTCCGACAAAGAAGCCTCTGAAGATTATCTCTTGTAATTAAAACGACATAGAGAAGCCCTATAAGTAAGTGAATGTGTAACTCTTCCATATAATTTATGTCATGCTGGAAATTTCCTGAAACACTATTTATGTCTGTAAGTTCCAAATTAATTCATAATAAACTCGAACAATGAGAGTGTATAAAGTACTCGTACTTTACAGGCATTGAGTACAACGTTCGAGTTGATGAAATAAATTTTAAAGACAATCAACTGAGCGGAATGACTGCAATGAAACACAATTTACGGTCGTACTCCGGTACACCACCCGTGCCTGGTCTTCCCAGTTTTCTCATTTAAAACAGCTGAATCCAATAAAGAGCCACCCACCCATTATCATCATCAACTACATCCATTTCGCTTCAAGGATGAAGTGTGCACAAAACCTGCAAGAACAATGAGTGACAGAATTTAAGGACTGCAGCTCTAAACAAAAACAGGAAATTGCATGAGCCCAACCATGTAAATGACGAAAATGTACTTCTCTGACCCCCTCTCTGCCTGCTGCGCCCAATTGTTAAGAATTTTCCCCTACTCCCCGCATTTTCCAGTAGCTCCATGGTCACCACATTGCCATTGTCTTCAAGGATCATAATTCCAAACAATGGAGTGACAACGAATAAGATCTGTCACCCTAGAAGTAGTTGTTGTGTATGCCTGTGTGTCTCTGAGAATGCTATCAGTCATTTTCCAGCAACAGGAGCAACAGCGTCACCACCAGGAGATAATTGTGAATCCTTGCTAAGCCACATGGGGGTGGCAGAGGTCTTGGTGGAGTGAGTTGATGGGGATGAATGCAGCATAAATGGCATCGTGTCTAACTGAATGATGACATGCTTAGATGAGCTTATATTGTTCTAACAAAAGGGGATTCTGGTTTTTTCCTCCTACTTGCCTCCTTAACAACAGAGCCCAGGTGAGAAAATTAATATTTGTACTAAGCTGGGGGAGGGGTGAGCGAGGGCAAAGGAATTAATTCTATGGTTAAGTTTAAGAGGAAGGTCTTTCGCACTCTCACTCCCACACTCATGGACTATTAACTAAGGCGATAGATATAGATACATGCTGTATCATTCACAGGTTGGTACCCTTGTTTGATCATAATTCTCTTCAAAGCAAGAGCGTGCACTGAGATACCGTCACAGGGGGTTGGGTAGCTCCCGGTGGGTGGGCAACGAGAAAATTTATATCTGTGGGTGACTAAGCTTTACTCCTGGTTATTTACGCACATACCCTACCTCAGAGAGGAGATTGGGATCGAGTAAATAGTTAAAAAAGCAAAAAAGTCGAGATAAGAGAAGAGGAGCCGGGGAAAAAGAACAAGTGGTTGTGTAATGTCGCGAGAGTGTAGCTTTTAATTATTTTTATTACTTTTTTAATTTGCGAGTACCCCCGGGCTGCTGTGTGCGTGCGTTCGTTTTGTAAAACTCTTATTGAATTAAGGAGGAACAGGGGGTGATGTTTTTATCTTCCACCCTGTTTACATTTGCGACCTGAATAGTGCAGTTGGGAGTTGGCAGAGGTGTTGGGTTATTTACTGAGACAGTGCAATGTAAACGAAGACGTAAAATGTGTGTCTACGAGTATTAACGGATCTCGAAGTAAATTGTTTTTGAAAATGTAAACCATTTCAAATGGCTTTTAGATCAATTGAAATTGTAGGCTGCACTGCATAGAATGTGTGTCTGTTGGAGAGAACTTGGGCTGAGAATTATTGTTCGCTCTGAAGTGAAGGGTAGATTAATGTTCTATGACTTGTACAATATAGTTTGGCAGTTACTGTCAGTAATGTCAAATGAAAACCGTTATAATTATGGGGGATTTCACGGGTTTTCATTGAAGGCACCCTTTTCGGATTAATCACTTGGCCCATCAGCCGACGTTGTCCCCTAGGCCCAACGTAAACTAAAGAGGCATTACAGTGGTATGATATCTGGCTTTGGCCTCCAGTATGCATCTTAAAATTGAATCCAATGCAAATATATGAGCCGCATTCCATATTCTACATTTCTATGTGTGTTTGTGCAATGCCACTTGGCTTTGGTGTACTCGTACATTTACAACTCCGAAAACGAGTGGGACCGCCATTGCCATACACGTGTACCATCTTGTAAAAGCTCCCATACGCCTTCGTACTATAACTGTTTGAAGTAATCTTAACAAAATGTTTCGTATTTCTAGATACAAATGCCTTCGAGCATAAGTAACACAACAATTTAAGGGAGGATCTAAAGCAATAAGAAGCCTAACTTAATCGAACGTAGATGACCATTGGACAGGTGTGAAACATCTAATTGCTATTATTGGTTCACTAAGTTTCGCCAGATTAAGGCAGAAACACCACAGCTCTTTACAGTTACCTAGAAAAGTATTGAACGACATATTTTCTTCAAACGTTCAATTGGCTCCAGAACAAGGTTCTCCGGATGAAAATCGAAATAAAACCTCAACATGAATTGGTAGTATAAAGATTGGGGATTATTTCATATGAAACAATCCCCCAAAGTTGGGGATTTATTTTACTACTGAAATTGGGGACTTTATCTTGCTGAAGAATCATCAAATTCTGGGTTATTTTTTCTTTTGTTTAACAACACCGACTAGCTTCGAGCATAAGTTCCACAACAATTTAATGAAGGAGCTAAAGCCATCAGAAGCCCAACTTAATCAAACATTGATGACCACTGGACAGGTGTGTAAAATCTATTTGCTATTGGTGCACTAAATCTCTCTCTGCAGTTACATGTAATGACTCTAGAAATAGGCTCTCTAAATAAGATCTCAATATGGAGCATAAGTATTGGGGATTGTTTCTTGTGAAATACCTCCCTAAAGTTGGGCATTTATTTCAATACTGCAATTGGGGACATTTACTTGTTGAAAAATCCCCAAATTCTAGGAATCGATATCACATCGCTCACAAGAACTCGGCCTTTCGCAGACCACAACTTGGCGAATTTTGTGTCGTGACTTGGGCCTGCACCCGTACAAAATTCAACTGACCCAAGAGCTGAAGGTAAACGACCATAGACAACGACGTGTGTTCGCTGAATGGGTTCTGGAGCTGTTGGAAACTGACCCTAATTTTCATCGAAACATCATCTCCAGCGATGAAGCCCATTTCTGGATGAATGTGTACGTCAGCAAACAAAATTGTCATATTTGGGACGATACCAACCCACATGAGATCCAAGAGCGTCCAATGCATCCCGAAAAAGTCACTGTTTGGTGTGGATTTTGGGCTGGCGGCGTCATCGGTTCATATTTCTTTGAGAATGACGTTGGTCAGGCAATCACCGTCAACGGCGAGCGCTATAGGTGGATGATTACCAACTTCTTTTGGCCTGAATTGGATCATATGGACACCAACGACATGTGGTTTCAACAGGATGGCGCTTCGTGCCACACAGCTCACGCCACATTGGGAATTCTGCACGAGCGATTCGAGGGCATGGTCATCTCATGTGGAGGTGATGTGAGCTGGCCACCGAGATCGTGCAATTTGACCCCGTTAGCCTTTTTCTTGTGGGGTTTTCTGAAGTCGCTGGTCTATGCGAATAAGCCACAAACCACAGCGGCCCTCAAAGCCAACATAACCCATACCATCGGTCAAATTCAGCCTGATTTATGCGTCAGAGTCATGGAAAGTTGGACATTTAGGATGCGCGCCACCCAGAGAATCTGCGGCGGACATTTGAACGATGTTATATTCCATACATAATAGCATCGATAGCCCTTTCAAATGAACAGAAAATTTTGATTATATCTCACACACACTCTGTTTTATTTAAATTTAAAGATAGGAAGCGCTTAATGAAAAACCCTTTATTTCGCGTGCATTTCTGTACAACGAAACCTTTTCCAGGGACGATACGAGTACAACATGTCTCTTCTTTTCATAGCATCAGATATTATTACGGTTGAACATGGAACATGTCTACTAAACAGATACTCGAGACTTGCATTTATGACGATGCCAAAACGATATTTAATTCTAAAGCACGCTGTGGACTGAATTGACATAAGTATATTCCAAGTAAATAAGTACGAGCATACAAAATCAAACCTTCTTTTTTTTAAATCTAACACCTAGTAAAGGTATACCTAAATACAACTCAGTACACATTCTACGTTCTCCCAAAAATTCTTTAACGAATGTCAATTCAATTTAATAACAATTTTCTTCATTCTAATTTGTCTAACTGGAATGGTAAATCAGGGTGGCAGACAATTGAATTATGATTTATTGTTACCCATAGGCGCTTTTTTTTTTTTTTTCAATGAAAACAAACAGATGCTGCCAGACTTTTTTGAAATGAAAAAAAAAAAAAAGACTTTTTTGTTTATGTCTCATAAATCACCGATGAAAAAGTTTTTTGTTTCAATTTATTATTTTTTTTTTTTGATAGATCTGTAGGGAGGGAGCTTAACGCAGTTGAAATAAATAAATTTTCATGTCGTACATGTGGAATAATGCGGCAAGAAATGTCATTGAACTGGTCGTTTAAAATGTTTGAGATATATCGGTTGTGATATTTTATCAAAGACTGTGATTTGTGAAAAGTTTTCTCCGAACAAATTTGTAGTCGCAAGAGGTCCCCTCCCAGTCGATATGTCTATAAATACGAGAGCAAGGTGAAAAGTTCTAGGCCTGACGCAGAGATGGCGTTTCGATCAGCAACAATTTATGTTTCCTGCCTGGGTGCACTTTCATTAATTCGTATGACAAGTTTCAACTTATTCTCTCAAGTAGTTTCTTTACACGAATTTTTGCAGTAGACGGCTTGCATCTAACCGTCACCGTCATCGTGCAGTGATAAAATTCTTCGTTTTGGATGGGTTAACCCCTAAGGAAATTTATCCAAAGTTGACAAAAATTTACAGGGACTCTGCTCGTTAAAAAGTGGGCAGCTAAATTTAAACGCGGTCGCACGTCTCTCGAAGATGACTCACGTGAAGGACTGCCAAAAACCGCAACCACACACGAAACCATCGAAAAAGTGCATGATATCGTGTTGAACGATAGGCGAGTGAAGATGAGTAGGATACCTAAGGCTGTGCGTATATCGGAAGAGATGGTGCGAAACATTTTGCACAAAAACTTAGAGATGCGAAAGCTCTGCGCAAGATGAGTGTCGCATTTAATGAATGCCGATCAAAAGCAAATGCGCAAACGATTTTCGCGGCAATCTTTGGACCGATTCAATAGGGATCCGACCGAATTTGTGCGGCGATTTGTCACCATGGATGAGACATAGGTCCACCACACACACCAGAAACGAAACAGCAGTCGAAGCAGTGGGTGGAAACCGGTGGTTCAACACCAAAGAAAGCGAAGTCGATCGCATCTGCCAGAAATGTCATGGCCAGTGTGTTTTGGGATGCGAAAGGGATCCTGTTAATTTATTACCTTGAGGAAGGCAGAACAATTACAGACGAATATTACTCAACCTTCTTGACCAGCTGATGCCGAAATTCGCGAGAAGAGGCCTGGCTTGAAGAAGAAAAAAATCATCTTTCACCAGGACAATGCAACTGTACACAAGTGTGCGTTGGCGATCGGAAAACTGCGGGATTTGGGGTACGATTTGCTCGGCCATCCCCCCTATTCACCTGATTTGGCACCCTCAGACTTCCATCTGTTCCCAAACTTGAAGAAACTTGTTTCTGGGAATCGCTTCCATCCAATGCAGAAGTTGAGAGGGACGTAGATGAATATTTTCATAGCCTTCCAGACTCTCACTTCCGAGAAGGTATACTAATGTTGGAGAAACGCTGGACCAAGTGTGTTGAAGTCAAGGGAGATTATGTAGAAAAATAAAATCATTTTTTAACTGAAAATCGCAGTCTTTCATTGTCAGGCCGATAACTTTTCACCTTGCCCTCGTACAATGAATTAGCACTATACAGAATCCTTGAGTATAGTAAGGCATAGGACATACTTTAAGTCTTTAAAATATCTTTAATTTCGGTGACTTAAAGTTGAACCACAACAGAAAACATTTACTTTCCATTAATTTATATAATACTCGTACTCCAGCAATACATTACAAAACATGACCATTCACTTCGATTTCAATTTTCAACTAATCACAAATGCATCCTCTGTCTAAATAGAACAAACCAAATGTCGAAACAAACTACTTTTCCCTGCCAAACCATTAACTTTCTTCAACAGACAGGTAAGTGAATCCCTGTAACGTCTCTGAATAATATATGGCATACCATACGTCCTGTCCGTTGAATCGCATCTCTGAAATAGAACTAAACAGGTATCGCTATGCTCAGTTCGAGCAATTCAATATGCCACATACGAGTATTGTATGTTATGCTTAGTAACAAAGTTTATCCGCTCATTGAGTTTACACAAACACTCACACACTGATACTGTAATAGGTGTACTATTTTAAGGATGAGAAAATCTGAAAATTCTACGAAAATGCCAAAAGTTTCGTCTTTCGCCAGCTCTAAGATGGACACGCGCAAAGAGATGAAGAACAACCAAAAAACCAGAAAAACTAATTACAAAAATGGAGTGATCCTGTTTGGTTTTGCTCCTTTCTTCGGAACGGAAACAATGTACGTGCTATACGTGGTCATTATACGTAAACATAGTTAGCTAACTGACATGACTAAGGGACGGGGAACGATAAGAGTTCAAACTTAGATTAGCTCTGCATTTTGTGCTGTTTATCGTGTTTTTGGGGAAATTGAGAAAAGTTAATCTTTCCGGTTCTACATATAATCAAATAATGAGAAAGTTTTTCATCTGATTGGTTTATTTAATCTGGGAGAGTGAAGTGAATACCCTAAGATAATACTTATATCTCTATATCGATTACATAATTTGTAATTAGCTTCAAGTCGATTTGGAGTTGTGCGGTTTCAAAGGGAATGTGCCCTGCACATTGTTTTGTATGTTTTGTAATAGTGATCTGCTTTTATTTGAATTACGGAGAATACTTTAAAATTGAATACATACCACAAACTATCTTAACATACCAACATATCAACCACCCCATACCACACATTTTAAAGCCCATGTTTTGTAATTGTAACTATGAAATCTCAGTTTATGCTATTCGGCATTTTGATAAAAGTTCAGCAAGCAATGCATTTAAACATTACATCAAAGGATATAAAATAAAATATCAATCCATCGTAGTTTATTTGCTTTGAAACGCCAATAACTCGAAATCGGGTTACGGTTATAATTCTGTATGGTTCTACAATTTGTATCGCAAAATTCTAAATGTACCAGTAATAAAAGAAAAATAGTTATGGTAATGTCAAAAAGTATCCACTATTTTACATTTTACGCGCTTTCTTTTATTATTTTAAAAATTTTGGAATACAAATAAAAAATGTGTTTTTTTTTAGAGATTTGTTTTTCGAATTGGCAATACTTTTTCCAGCGAGAACCAATTTGACAGTTGACAGCTGACAGCTGATTTGTGCTCAGTTTGGTTTGCCACTTCACCATGAATAGACTTACGCCAGAACAATTCTTGCAAATTGTGCAAATTTATTTCGGAAATCGTTTTTCGGTTCGCGAAACTTATTGTGAGCTTCGTCCATTTTACGGTCGACATAATCGTCCATCCGAACGCATCCGCAGAGATGTCGTAAAGTACGCACGGAAGAACTGTTGCTGCTGTGGGACGTAGTGTTGAGGAGGACCCGAATGAGTCGATTCGCCATCGTGAACAGCACCTGGAGCTGTATCCATTCATTTTATGGAAGATTTTGAAGAAATATCTTTGTGTACGAGCTTGCAAGATCTAGGTCGTGCTAGAATTGAAGCCGCTTGACCATCGTGTGCATCGTACGTTAGGTGAATGAACCGAAAACGAGATTGCTCTTGACCATCATTTTCACTACAAATTTGTGTTCAGCGATGAGGCTCATTTTTGGTTGAGTGGCTACGTAAACAAGCAAAATTGTTGCATTTGGGGTAAAGAATATCCACAAGCCATTATTCAGACGTCGTTACATCCACAAAAAGTTACTGTTTAGTGTACTTTATGCGCTGGTGGAATTATTGGTCCACATTTCTTCAAATGTGATGCTGGCCAGAATATTACAGCCAATAGAGAGCGGTATAGATCCATGATTACTGACTTTTTCGTTCCCCATATGAATGGCATTAATATGGAAGAGCTGTGGTTTCAACAAGACGGCACAAGATGCCATACAGCGTACCCCGCAATCAATTTATTGAACTAATGTATTTTATATGCTCTTAAAGTTCTATACGCCTAAAACAAAACATCCTTTAAATTTAAAATCTAATTTAACAGTAAATTAGAGAAAACTTGGAAATAGAAATGACTTAGCAGCAAACTTTCTAGAGACTACACCTATCAATTTCCGACAAGGTCTACATGAGTTTGTAATGAACTCTGGATCACCAGATTATTTTCGGATTTTTATTCTTTAGATTTTTATTCTTTAGTATACCGGTGTAGTGGCTTTTTTTCATGAAATTGATTCAGCTTACTGGCCTATGTAGTTTTGATTGTTAAGAGTTATTCACTTCGAGCTTGGAATTTCACATCCCTATCATCCGTCAAATCCATCTGTCATTCATACTGACAGGTAGTTAGTTACGAGTATTGCCTTGTCATTTTAACCACCGCTCAATGCATTAAAATTTATACACCTTACTACAAAAATTACAGTTCTGCAATGTCTGTGGATCTGTTAGTTGAGAAAATGAGAGTCAGCAATGACGTCCATTTCTCGTTCGGCAGCTACATAAACAAACAAAATTTCAGGATTAGGGGTTTCTGAGAATCCAAATGTGATTGTTGAGAGTCCATTACATCCACCACGGGTGACAACTTCGTGCGCGCTGTAGACCGGCGGCGTGGTCGATCGGTGTTTTTTTTAAAACGGCGAAGACGCCATTTACGTTGAATCAATTCCCTATTGCCTATTATTTCTAACATATTCGAAAAACTATTTTTTAAACGACTACAACCAGTAATCGACGAAAGACGTCTCATTCCTGACCATCCATTTGGATTTAGAATCAAACATTCTACAATCGACCAAGCCCACAAGATTACTGACGTGATTAATAAAACTCTCGAAGAAAAAAAGATTTGTTGTGGTGTATTTCTTGACATCTCACAAGCTTTCGATAAGGTTTGGCACGAAGGCTTGGCGGCAACTTTTTCTAATCTTACCATCGTACCTCACCGAAAAACTTTTTCGTCTTAAGCACGGAAATGATTACTCTGACTTCAAGGAGATTGTGGCCGGGGACCCGCAAGGAAGTGTACTTGGCCCCCTTCTATATGTACTCTACACGCGTGATATCCCACAGGAAAGAAATTGCGTCGACGCCACATTTGCGGACGATACGGCGATATTGACAACGGGTGATACAATTGAAGCAGAAACAGAAAAGCTGCAAAATGCTATTAATAAAGTCCACGCTTAAACGAATTCTTGGCGTATTGTTCTGAATGAAAGCAAATCTACTCACGTCAACTTTACCAACAAAAAGTGGATAGATTACCTGTATATTGAACGAAGCAAAATATCTAGGAATGACTCTAGATGTTAGGCTTAAATGGAAATCGCACTTAAAAAAGAAACGCGAAGAGCTCGAAAACATTCGAAGTTGAGCCTACATAACAAACTGCTTATCTATAAGCAAGTGCTACAGCCAGTGTGGACGTATGGTCTACAACTATGGGGTTGTACCAGAAAAAGCAATAAAAACTTTTGAAAATAAAGTTCTTAGAACGATCGTTAGCGCACCGTGGTACGTATGTAACGAAGATATTCATCGGGATCTGGGAATTCCCAACGTCGCGTCGTCGAAGAGATAACAAAATTTGCTCATATAAACACAAAGATCGTGTTCACGGCCATTGTAACCGTACCGTCATTCAACTACTTGACGCGAGCAATTCTATTCGTCTTCTGCAAAGGACAAAACCTTTTGACCTCCTGTCATAGTAAGTTTATATGCCGGCCTTAAAAGCCGCCGGAACTTTCATTGGAATTTAACCTGCCTAAAGCGCTACATTCTTTTTAATTACATACGAACATCATTTTTCAAAAATCATGAGTCTCGTAAGCGAAAATAAAACTGCTGGATAAGCGTCGGCCTAGTTGTAGTATTAATCTTGGGGAGATGTGTTTTTTAGTGAGTAAAGATCTCACACTACCATAAGCACGCGCGGTTGGGCCTTATGGTGTGGAAGATTTCATCCTCTTGGTAAAAAAAAAACTTACCGTGAATTCTCTGCACTATGGTCATATGATAAACAACTTTGGTTGTCCTGAGATTGAAGACATTGATATGAGCGACATGTAGTTACTACAGGATGAAGCTACGTTGGAACACTTAAAATCCAATAACATTCGTGAAGTTACGACCACAATGCAGCCAGAAATGTGCCGAAAATGATATGCCCTGCGGTAAGGTTGGAGTAGCAAATGCCACGGACCATAAGGACATGACGGTCTGCAGCTAACAGGACTCCAGGACTGTAAAGAAGTAAGGTATGAAAGTTTCATCAAAATCGGTCCAGTAATATAGTTCTTTATAATATTAGTACAGATACACGTCAAAACTATTTCTAATAGAATCAATAATATTTATTAGTTTCCTGGTCTCCTATTGTCGAACACACTGTCCAATTTAGACAAATTTTTAATAAACTCACACATTTTCTTATGAGTATTTCATAAATTTATTAATAAGACAGCTAATAAAAGTGTAATTGATTTTGTTTTCAAAGAAAAATTCTTGATAGCTACCAGCTGACTATATTATAATATATTTAACCTCGAGAAAATTTTAGAAAGCATACTCGTATACACACATAATATTGGTACAAATAAGCGATATATATTTATTTTAATCCAACGTTGATGCAAATAAAAAAAAAAATAAAAATAAATACGAGAAAACTAAATTTCATATCGTGTTATGAGCTAATAAACATTAAAAATTATATCGGCGAGTTTTTCCAAAATTTATTTAATTATGTATGTATCTTGAAACGAATGAGAACAACAGGCAAGTTTTACGAGTTTTATATTTTCATTTTCGGCAAATATTTTAATTGAAAAACACTTTCCACAGCTGACTCACTTAATTTCAAGGGTAAAAGTTCTATAATTTTCCACCATGGCAAATGATTCGGCTATAAATTATTTTCTCGCCTAGTGGAACGATTCCCTACGATTAGAGGGCAAAATGGTTGAATAAAAATAGTTCTTGAATGAACACAAAGTTTATAAAATACATTTCATGGCCTTGAGTAGGTAGATAGGTTCATAAAGTTCCCTTTACATAAGAACTTTCAGAATATCAACATTTCCTTTCAAATTCAGCCCATTTTCATTCGAATATGATGCCAACTACCACAACTCCTATTTTCACAATCACTTTGCCACACTTTACCACACTTTGCCACCACTCTTTAAACAACAAATTTATCTGCAATTTTGTGTGTGTCCCCCTATTTCAACTCAGACACACATTTCAAAGCACATTAACTAAAATCGCATAAATTCCTCACATACCTAAAGTAAGCGCAAAATGCCAAAACGAAAACATTTCGAAATCCTTAGACCAGATGCAGAAATCCCCGTTTTAAATGTCCAAGTAAACGCTATTCCGACTCAGCTAAGGAAAAGCGGAAAAAAGCCATAGCAACTCGTCTTTCCAGAAAAAAAAAAGAATATTAAAAAAAAAGTCGAAAATGCGACCGGTGATATATTGTAATCCTTGACATGACCCAAAAAAAGGACTGCAGGCAAATAGTAAAATAAAAATGAAACCGAAGGACGTACTGGGAAAAGAAAATCGTGTAAAACCTCATTCCACCCGGGCCCCGGGAGGTAAGTGTTGCTAAACTTGCCACTTGCCAGCCTTTAAAAATCCTGGGCATAACCAAGGGACAGACGACGATACCGTAGAGAAAGAAAAAGAAAAAAAAAAAAAGGATGTAGACTAAGCTACAATATAGGTAAAGCCTTTAGGGAAATATTTTAGTTTTCACAGGTGTTTTGTGGCCTTTTAAAGAAAATTAAGAAATCCTTAACGACACGTTTTTATGAGAACTGTCAGGACATATTCACAGCTGAAGCTGGACATGGAAGACGGGCGAGAGAAAAGTTTTTGTGTGCAGCTAAAATAAGGAGAACCCTTTTAAAATTATATTTATTCTTTGTTGCACTACGCAGAACTTTAGATAGATGGTGTGTGTGTTTTTTTTTTTTTTTTCTATTGCATTGGACGCAAAAAGTAAGGAAAAGAACAGTAGGTTCTTAAAGAAGCAGTGAATTATTGAAAGTAAAAGCGAAATGCAATTTTTGAGTCTGGTGAAGGGGGTATAATCTGCTCATAGAATGCATATGTAGATTTTCGCTTAAATGACTTAACAGAAGCAAAATAAAAATGTCATGTCTTTCTGGTATTCCAATCGAACTTTTTCATTGGCACGAAATCGGTAGAACTTCTCCGAAGTGAGGCAATGAAAAAACTTGATAAAAATCGTCATGTCCTGCTAATTTTCATAGACTTCAGTAAGGCCTTCGACACGCTGAAGTATACAAAAATGATAGTGACACTGGAAAGCCTAGGGATGTTAGCTTACTGGCTGAGGGACTACCTAAAAAATGGATCTTTTTACATTAAAGTGAAGGAAACGTTCAGCGACGACAAATACGTTAAGTATGGAATCCCACAAGGTTCAGAGCTTGGGCCAATACTTTTTATCTTGTACACAAATGAATTATTTAGGGTGTTCGAGAACAGAATTCCATTTGGGTATGCAGGCACGGAGATAGTGGTCTGCATAGATGCCTAGATACTGCAATAAACATTATGCAAGGCGAGCTCAATAAGCCAGTTAAAGGGTACCATGACAATGGTCTATCTAAAATGAAAATTATGCATATTCGTTGACCTCATCACAAACCTACTCAACAAGAGATATATTTGAAGAACTACAGCTGTACTGGAAGACATTAGGACGATTTGGTTGATGGAGTCGAAAGTTTGAACCACTTTTTTGTTGCTTTGCGGCATTTGAAACTTAAACCTCCCTTAGTTGTCCAAAGCACCAACACCTAAGTCACAGCGCCACTATGCAGTAGCAATAAAAATGTTGGTTCATAAATTTAATTTTTACTACGTAGTTAGCTACATATCCGTAGTTGCAATTGCTATGATGAAATGGCATCTCCTTTCATTTTTGTTATCACCTATAGGACAAGTAAGTGAGCGCTAAGCAGCAGATTCAAGATTCGAATCCCAGAAAACACAAAAAAAAAAAAATTCTCACGATCCCACGTCTCGTGAACAAGCATCTCAGAGTAAAATTTTCATGAAAAACTTCTCTCAATCGAAAATAATTGTCCTTTGGAAACGGCATTAAACGGAATTAATCCGGTCCCAACAATTCGAGAGACGCACAGAACGAGTAGCTGCGAAAAGCTACGCCTGACCCTGTGTAGCGCCAACATTTTTATTTGTTCTTATAGAACAAGTATTGGTTTCGTTATCCCTTGTTGTCCTTCTTAGAGAAACACAATTTATTCTCGGCTGATCAATTTGAATTCAGATCAGGGAACTTCACATAAGATGTTATCCTAAAGGTGTGCTGGAGTTGAAAAAAAAATCAATCTACTATGCCCCTTTTTATCGACATGGCGAAAGCATTCGACATGAATTGCTCTTAAGCATGCTTTATATAACAGGATTCAGGGAGTCAATCTATGACTGGTTCCAGTCGTATTTAGAAAATAACAAGTGTTAGTAAATGGATGTGTTAGTGCTTCACTTAAGTTAGAAAATGGAGTTCCACAAGGATCTGTGCTGGGTATTATTCTGGGAAAGGAATAACGTTTGCTCGAGCAACTGCTTTAAAATTGAATCCATCGATTCGTTTAAGTATTCGCATTATGTGTGACAAAAATCGTTCAACAAACAGTCGACCTCTTTTTTGCAAATTGTGTATCCTACCACTAATGCATCTTTACATCTTTAAAGCCTTAATACAATTTTTTAAACAAGGAGGTAATATTCCAACTCGAAACTTTGCCATTTACAATTTACGGATAAATAACTTGGCACTTGTTGACGTACCAATTGCGCTCTTTACTATAGACCTTTATGAAATTAAGTTACAGCTTAAAAACAAAACAAAAAACCTTAACTAACTTAAGAAAAGCTGACAGCACCCCATGGTAATTATTTTTGGTAGCCTTAAGATACGTAGGGACTAACAAAAGTTCGCTTAGTTGGTGTCAATTTAGTAGTTTTGAAAAAAAAAGATGCATTTCTTTAGCTTATAATCTAACAATATTTATTTCCAAATTTCAGAATAATAGGTAAAAATGGAGACGAGAAAGAGAAAAATTAGTGACGTAAGCTCGGTTGAAGTTCCACTGCCAATACAGGAAGAAATTCGTTTTGCCATTCTCTTCGGATTTCGACGTCAACTCATACCAGTCAAAATTCTGAACGAATGCGCTATTTCAAAGTGGTTTCGAAGATTCCAGACTGGCCATTTTTGTGTGGAGGACGAATCTCGTGAAGGTTGGCCCAAATCGTCGACCGACGATATAAATGTGACCCTGGTGAAAGCTAAAATTGCCCAGAAGGTGCAAATCCTCCAGTAAAGGCCAAACAACAAAAGTCAGCGACAAAAGTTATGATGTCGAAGTACTTCACCAGGGCGAAAATAGTCGCCGACATCCCGCTTAAAACTGATCAGACAGTCACTGCTAATTGGTATACTAGAACTTGCTTACCACAAGTTTTCCAAAATTTACTAGGACACCGACAAAAAGAGGACCTGCGCCGCTACTTTTTGCACTACGATAATGCGCACACTGCTGAAAAAACTAACAAATTTCTTGCGCTCTCGGGCATCAACGTAATTCGCCCAGCACCTTATTCTCTGGATCTAGCGCCTTGTGACTTTTGGCTGTTTCCGAAAATGAAGAAAAGATTTAAAGGGAAAAATCTTCACATCTACTGAGGAGATTATTAATGCAGTCAATGTGGAAATCGAAAAAGCTCCAAAAAGAGGATTTTAAAAGCTGTTTTGAAAGATGGATCTATTGGCCGAAGAAATGTATTGAAATAGATGGGAATTAAATATTTAAAGTTAAAATTATTTTTGAATTTTATTATTCAATCAACTAAGCGAACTTTTGTTAGTCCCTACTATAAGGGGTCTATCAACACAGAATGGCCTTTAATTATTTGTATCCACTTTGGCAACGTGCAAGTACGTACTACCCAGTCGTGCACTTTATGTAAAAGATCAGCTGTAATGTAAATAACAGAATTAGCTCTGAAAAACAGCCATTTTTGCTTTACATATGAAGTAAAAATAGGAGAAGTTGCTATTATACGTACCCAATATTGTTATTCCTAAACAGCTATTTTAGCTATTTTAATTCCAATTGCTTTATGGGTAAGCCGAAGTACTTACTATGCTTAAATGAATTATACCAAACTTTTCTATTATAGCAATGAAAATAACCAGTATGATATGCTGCTGAATAAAATTATTCAATGTGGTGGATAAATAGCAGTATTTGCAGTTCTTAACTTTTATTTTCTTTCGCTGTTTTTGCTATAAAAAAAAATTGCGCATCACCAGCATTTTTGTATGAATCTTAACTATTTCATGCTTAATACTTTGCAATGCTATTAATGCTATCTTGAAGAACAGAAGCGCTATATAGAGCTACGACCTTTTAATCAGCGGTAAAAATTTAACGAAGTGTTAATTAGCAAAGATACGAGTAAAATGTGCGATGGAGAGTCCCGCGCACAAATTTTGGTGTAGCAAAAGGCGAGCTATATTCACAAGAGCTAAGTAATTTAAATTTAATGTGAATTTAGTTTGCCTTTAGGTTTTAATAACTTAGTTCTTGTGAATTTAAATTTAAAAATTTTATGAAGTACAGTAGAATCTCGGAAAGATGAACGGTTCTATAAGATGAACAGTTCGGAAAGATGGACGAATTTTTTTTTACCATTCCAAACGATGAACGTGTTGAAACAAAAATGTGAAGTGCTAAAGGAATTAAAAACTGGAACGTCGTATAGAAACATTGCAAAAAAATATGGAATTGGTATATCCACGATTGTGAGGATAAAAAAAAGTAAAGAAATCCCTTCGCGGGTGTATAAGACTTCGATTTCTGGAGCAGAGAAACGCAAGACATTGCGTAAATCAGAAATGCCAAAAAATGGAAGCTGCATTGTATCGATGGTTCTTGAAGCTACGTGACCGTCATGTTCCAGTTTCAGGGATTATGTTGAAAACCAAGGCTAAAAAGTTGCACGCCATTTTCAAGGAGACAAATTCATTCATCGCGAGCGATGGATGGATTAATAACTTCAAGGCTAGATTTGGGGTTCGGCTCTTAGCAATTAGTGGAGAAAAACTTAGCTCTATTAAACATGCTGCCTTGTCCTTTAAAGCCAAATTGAGGGAGACTATGACTGACCTTGGTATCACTCGAAACCAAGTTTATAATGCAGACGAAAGTGGTCTTTTTTGGCGAATGATTACAAGCAAAACATTTGTGCACTCTGGCGAAAAATCAGTTCCTGGACCGTTTTACAATTTTGGTATGCACGAACAGCACTGGTGATCACAAGCTAAAACTCCAAACCCCCGGTGTTTCAAAAATTTCAAGCCTCCAATGACTTACACCAACTCGCAGACTGCATGGATGACAAAAGACCCTTTTTTAAAATTGGTCTCATTCAGAATTTGTTCCCCAGGTAATTATCATTTGAATAAATATTGTGTCTTACCATCTCTTTAATAGGCACGGGAGTTTATGAAAAATAACAATTTACCAGAAAAGGCATTGCTTATTCTCGACAATGCCCCAAGTCATCCTCCTGAAAACGAGCTCCAAAGTGATGATGGCTGTATTCGCAAGATGTTTATGCCTCCAAATACAACTCCCCTAATCCAACCAATGGACCAGAATGTGATACGGCTCACAAAGTTGCATTATCGAACAAGCCTCTTGTCAGATGTGATCTCCAAATGACGAGACGTTGAGAAAATGTTGAAACAATTTACCGTGCGTGACGCTCTAACATGTCTGCATAAGGCTTGGAACAAAATAACACCGGAAGTCATAGAAAAGTGTTGGCATAAGCTGTTTGAATCTGTTTCTAATGACGAAGAAGAAGATATCCCTCTTGCTGTACTGCAGCAAAGAATGCGATCGGAGCAAAGAACCCAGGTTTCAACAACAGCGCTGAATACGAGTATGCTTCAAGAAGTTTTTCTTGATTTACATAAGTCAATAATTTTTTATTTTCTTTTCAACATTTGAATTTAATTTAAAGGTTCAATGTACGTTTGATGATGTAAAAGAATGGAATGAAGATGTGGTCTGCTTATCTTCTGATGTTGAAGAGGAACTTGACTCCTCAGAAGAAAGTGTAGTGGAGGTTGTCGATTTAATCAAACCAGCAAAGGTCATTTCAGCCATCAACACCAGCTTGAAATTCGCAGAGCAATGTGAGGCCAATGTTCCCACACTTTTAAGTTTGACAAGTTTGAGAGAGAAGGCAATTCTAAAACAACTTTCTTCCGGGCGACAGTCAACCATAGAGCAGTTTTTTTAAGAAAAACGTCTAAGTAAGTCTTTTTTATACTTTTTTTTAATCAACTTTTCCTTTTTTTTTGTTCCTTGTTTTTTGAAAATAAAATGAATTGCTAATTTGATATATTTTATGTTTTTATCGATAAGATGAACAATTCGAAAAGTTAAAGGGCCCTGTGTTATATGTGTTCATCTTTCCGCGATTCTACTGTATATAGTACCCCCAATTTCGCTCAAAATTTAAGAAACTGTTTCATGTTTACTTAATTTAAAGCTTTGTCTGATTCAAATTCAAATTTAGCATAAAATACTTCGTAAAATTGTGTTCAAAGCTGGCAAAAATAATTTTTAGATATAGAAACTAGATCTACTAAGTTTTAATGATTTACTTTGCACTTCAGATGGCGCTACAGTCCGAGGTGAACCTGCGGTAGTTCTGGTGAATTCAATCTGATAACGCTTTTAGTAACTTTATTAAGAATTTTTAGATACAACTTCATAAAGTTTACTTAATTTAAAGCTTTCTCTGAGCTTAATTTAATTTACATAACTACTGAGTACTCACAAAAAAACGCACTTTAAAGTAATTATAGAGTTGTGGCACGAAATTACCTGTAAAATCAGAAAGTGAGATAAATCTCGAAAAAAATGGGCCATCTTTTGGTTTCTTCTTAAAAGTGCTATAAAGTTTTCTGCTTTATTGAAGAGAATACACTTTTCGATTATTTATGGAAAATAATTTCATTTAAATGGCTGCGGCGGCTGGCTTGGTAGTAGCCCTTCTTATCAACCCAATTTTGCTGTTTGGGCCTCTATTTCATGAATAACTAGATCAATATTTATTGCTGAAGTGCCTGATTCGTTTCTGTACTTTCAGCATAACATCGACCTTTAACGGCACCCAAAAACAAAAAAGTAAAACGGCGTCAAATCGCAACTTCCCGGAGGCCAAGCAACATCACCTAAAAGGCTGATTACACGATTATTGAACTTAGTGCGTAAAAGATCGATTATCGGGCAGCTTGTATGGCACGTAGCGCCATCTAGCTGAAACCAGAGATCGTCCAAGTTCATTTCTTCTGTTTTTGGCTAAAAAAAAAAAATCATGCAAAAAATCAAGAGCAATATTCTCGACTGAGCGCATAGGCCGGATACGAGGATTACTTGTATAAGCATGCCAATCTCACGAATTTTCTTCACAAACTTGCGTACAGCAGGCACGGTTGGTGCATTATTTCGAACGAAATTTCTTTTCAAAATTCTCACTGTTTCGGCAACACAGCTCTCACTTTGGAAATAAGTTTTCAATAATTTTCCAACGTTGTTCAAGCGTAATTACTCAGCTTCTGTCAATATTTTGAGTGCGAAGTAGCTGTCAGTGTCAAAATAATGTAATTTAAAAAGACACCAGTAGATGGCTAACCCGTTATTTCATACCAATTTCGCTTAGGGTCTTGGGGACTCATCACAAATACTCCCCAATCTTTCTAATTTTATAAGTAATTTTGTGCCACTATCTTCCAATTCTTTTAAAGTGAGTTTTTGGGGAGTTATTTCATTGGGCAGTTTTTTTTCCTAGAACCCCGTCATTGCAAAGGTACGAGTATGCGGTAAGTTGATGTAGAAACTATTTGTGTCGTAAAAGCCACCGACTAACTTACATCTCTTGTTAGAAACACTGTAAAAGCAGAGAATGCGGTCACGGATAAATGTACATTATAAGGAAAAAAAAAAAAGAGAAAACAATCTTAAACTGCAACTAGTCTAGCTGCCCCTGAAGTTGAACAAACCGCAAATGGACATTTTCAAGACCGAAGATGCTTCCTGCTGGTGCATTCGGAGGATTTCACTTTTAAAAAGTTACAAAAAGAAAATAAAAACTCTAAAACCTTCAATTGACGGCACTAATAAAGCTTTTCTCTTCATTTTCTTTGCTGTCTTTCTTGCCATATTTTCCGTGTTCTATGGTCCTCCTCGGTTAGTTTTTTCATCAGGGAATTATTGCGAAAAACTTGAAAACTGTCGTTAGAAAGTTGAAGAAATTGCCCTGTTTATGGCCTCTATTCGTATTGATGCTGGTGTCCGCGTACGAGTATGTGCATTTGTGTGTCACTTTAGGTGAATGACTCACAATAGTAAATGCGAACGCGCAAACAAAGTAAATGGCAGATTATTTTTCTTCCCTTGATGAACTCGAGCGGGGGATGGTAAAGTTCTTACTTTGCGCGTAAATTACCTTTTTAAAAATGCGTCCTTCATCCCCGGTGTTCATTCACCCTCATCGAGATGTGACATTTATTCGTTTTCTTATTTTCTTCGCTCTATCTTTTTCGATAAAAATCAACTTTAATCAAACAGCCCCCCAACCCCATGCCGGGGCTACCCATCGCTTTGTGTAGAATTAATTTGAAAAGTTTACACCTACTATACCTTTGGTGTATTTCAAGCGGCCCCTACCACCCATGGGCGAATGTATGGCGGGTGGGTGGTGTGCGCCTCTTTGAATTTTAAAATGTGACAAAGTTTATCATTTTGCCAGAGAAGCAAAGGAATTATGGGATTTTGGGTCAACACCTTTTGTGTCATCATCAACAACGATGAACGAAGAACAAGGAAAAAAAGTTGCCCTTCCGCCAACGCCATGGGTCATTTGGAAGAGGCCTGTACGCGGGGAGTGGGTGGATGTGGTGGAAAAACTTACAAAAGACTGAAAAAAGAAATGTAGGTATCTGAAGATAACCTGAGAAGATTTTTTTTTTTTTTTTTGTAAGGGAGATATTCTTGTAGAGCCAGCTGCGTTACGATGTTGCCATAATGAGAGTTCAATGGAGGGAATCAGGGTATTTCGAAGTTTTTATTTTTTTTTTCTGCAGGGGACGATGATGAGGTGACGGAGCTTCTCGTTGTGTTGATGTTGCACAAAAGGAAGTGATTTGCTTTTTTCGGTTTTACCGGGAAGTTAATCTTATGTCAAAGGACGTGCTTAATGTTTTAATAGAATTTGATTGCTTAAAGCGAATTTTATTTATTTATTTAATTCCATGTAGGTAGTGGTCATATGGGATTCATTGCACTGTCGTCCCATGGATAAGACAATGCATGACGGAATGTTGGAGAATCTGCAACTTTATCGGGATCCTAAAGCTATAGAAGACTTAATTTTTTTTTTCCGTTTCAGGATCTATATAATTAACAACTGCTGTTTATTCATTCCTCTTCGAGGTACATATAGGCAAAGCATTAGGGGGAAAAAGCTCAAATTCGGAAATGCATATGGTTGTAATACATTTTATGTATAAGTTTCCCCTTCTTGAGGGGTGTGTGTTGGGCGCCATTTTAAAGAATACTTACGTGAATTCGTTTCATTCATCCCTTACCAATCCATATTTCAATGTATGATTACCACAAAACTGTAATATAATGTCGGAAACTTCGTCATGGTTAGGAGCGGCTCTTGGAAAATATACCCGGGGAAACTGTTCGTTCAGAAGTCTTTCACAATACTGTAGCTATCTGTGGAGAATTTTGTCGTCTTCCACAAGAAGCTGACCTTGAGCATTGTTAATGGACTTTGGGGAACGAATCTCCTGAGCATTCGTTGCCTTTTTCAAATTGTTTTGTCGAAACTCCTTTGTAGCCTGGTTCCTATCAGACGCTGAAGACGATATTTCCTCCAACTCCCGAAAGAGGCTTCGAGTTCTGTAACTATGCAGAAACATTCTCAAAAAGGCTCCATCCCTGGGTGAACAAGTCTCTTCTTAATTAAATAAAACATAAAAATAAGTAGCGTCAAAAATGCTAGACATCCACTGAATTCTAGGTTAAAAAAATCGATATAAACGTATTTGTAAATCAACAAACATGGAAATTTGAATTTGCCGTGAAAATGACTACCACACCCTTACTCGTATGAAAAAATTCCGAGGAAACTTAAAGCAAGAGTCGAAAGTCAGAAACAGCAGTTAAACATCGCTATGTATCTATAACACTTAACATCAGTGATAGTACGAGTAATATCACTGATCGCATAGCAATAGCGAACGATTTCAATGATCACTTTGTCTCGATTTGGCAAAATCACTTACCGCGAAATTCCACTGTATTTTGTAGCTGTCGTAGTAGTATTACAGGTTTCCATTTCATTTTTGTACTATTTACTGGGCTTGAGACATTGAACATTAATAATTCAAATTCTTGTGGAAGTGATCATGTTTCTAACCTTGTGCTGAAAAATATTGCCCTCTACATCGTTGACATTTAGTACATCTCTTTTATTTGAGTGTTGTGTCCGAAGTGTTCTCTATTTCACTATTGTCTCCGATTTTCAAAATTATTGAAAAGGCGATTGAGAATAGGGTTTTGAAATCTCTTGGGGAAATCTTCCACTGAACATGCACTTTTGGATTTCTGCTCTTTTATACAGAAAGGATTGGAAGACAAAAGATCTTGCACTAGTTTTTTTGTTGATATAACTAAAGTTTTTGAAATGGTTAATCACAGCATCCTTTTGTATAAATTATATAATGCAGTATTTCGCGGATTTATGTTTAACTGGTTTGCTTCAGTATACAACAAGTTAAAGTCGAAATGAATCCAAGTCTCCCCAGAACTCTTAATCTTGGAGTTCCTCAAGGGTCTATCTTGGGACCTATCATGTTTTTGATTTACAACAATTCCATATTTGCACTGCGTTTTAATGGAAAAATTAATGCTTTGACAACCTGGTTCACCGAACATAAACTAGTAGTTAGCAACAAAACAAAGCTTATGTTTTTTAGCCTAAGTCTACAGGAATATCCTGCCATACCGAAGCTAATTAGTGTCGATATACTCTACTCAAAAAGCTGAGAACATTTCTGATGCAAATGCCTCTTGTTATGACATATTCTTTAAAGTTGAAATTGTAAATCTTAAGACAATATCTTGGAGTGATAATTGATAGTAATTTGAGTTGGTCCGAACACATTTCAATTTTAAAGCAATTCCTCCTTTCCATCATTCAATATTTTTATACTCGTAGCCTCAACAAGTTTAGTTTTGGTTTTTCTTTATACATTCACCCCGCAATATTAATTACTATTTGAAGTGGCATTAACACTACTCTTTTAAAATATCTAATGCCACTAACTATTCTCTTCATTATTGTTAGCTTAAGTCTAAAACTACAAATGCTATAAAAAATATAAAAATTAAATGGAAAAATCTTAAAACTGTCCAGATTCAAGCCTGAGCGGGGAACAGCAATCTACACCCACCTGAGCATAAAACAGAGAGAAATAATTTGAACGTTTCTCCAACCACACCAAAAAGGGTTTCAGCCCGGTGCACTATGGGCCATAAAATTGAGTCTCAGATTGGATTTTTTTCTTAAGAAGGATCTCCGTACTCCTTTTAGTGCAGAAGCGTGAAAAAGATGAAAGGAAATTCTTCGTACGATTTATGGTCTTGTCTGCGGTGACGGTACTGAAATAGTTTTATACAATGTACCTACTTCTATATTTTAAAGAAATGAAAGCTTATAGTTACTGGCCAGAATATATAAAATAATTTATTTATTTTAACACTGAACACTGCTGGAGTAAAAATCTCAAAATCCCAAAATCCCAAAATCCCGAAATCCCATTCCAAGTTCTGATATTTCTACAAATTAAATTATAATTCATAAGAGTATTTCGAGTTTAGTATTTCATTTCGTATACCGTTCATCATATTATTAACCTAGTGACTGCATGGTTTCACCTTTCACCAGCACCTCCATGGCTTCAAAATTGAAAAGATAAACCTAGTTCGCAGATTCTGTCTAGTTATCGGGCAACCTTCAAATAGATAAAACAATTGAAAGGCCACCTAGGGAATCAGCAGCTAACCTTCATAAGAATTTGTTGTTTTTGCTGTGGGAATAAGAGTTTACAATTGTTTATGGTGTCATCACCGAAGGAGCAAAACGATAAATAAATGATTGGGCTTCATAATACATAGTTTGACTCGTTGTCTTTAGGGATGATATATCAACGTCACTTTGGGTTTGGGTGTTGGACCGCCAGTGTATCCAATTTAGTCTCTAGCATGTAGGAACTTATATTTTAGCTAATGGAAATTTGCTTCGTTAATCCCTCCGAGGATTAACGAAAATGTACATTTTATACACATTTCTATATTTCTTTAAATTTTATGGGCCAAGTTGCCTAAAACTCCAAGATATTGACATTTACACAATCCTGGTTTAGGGCCGAAGCTCTGCTTTTTCATCCTATTACTTCTGACCTAATTAGACTTGCCCTAAGCATATCTGCTATCCAGTCTGAGAATGACAGACTTATTGTCAAGAAGTTTACTGCATGTCAAATAGTATATAGAGATCTACGGAAGGGTATAGCACTTTGACAGGCTGTCATTTTGTTTTAAGTTAGTTTTGACAGTTTTTATTTGGCATTCGCGACGTGAGTGTAGACATGGTAAAGTTATCATAGAACGATATTCGATAAATCAAAGTATTTATGATAACCATGGGGACATTTTATTGGATGTGATAATTTAAAGTTTGAGGCTTCTGCAAGAATAAATAAACTAAATATTTTTTTATGATTGCTTCAGTGCAATTATAAAGAAAATAACATTTATTTCTTAATTAAAAAAAATACAATCTTTCATGAACTTTGAAGTCCATAAACACATTTTGGAAAAAAGTGGACTTGAGAACTTTTTCCAATGTACCGGCGATTTGTATTAGCTGTTGAACGCTGATTACGAGTACTTTTATGCTTTTTAGCATTACCGGAATCACTTCGTCTTGTCCTGAAGCTTTCTATACAAATCCTCGGCAACCCTTTAGTAAAAATTGTGCTTACCAGTTCCCTTCCTTGTATGTACGCTACATGCCATTTAGAAAAAAAATGTCGCGATCGTATAAGATATCACATTTTTGTTAGGTCTGTAGCAATTTTTTAATATAAAATTATTATTTAATACCACTGTGCTTTCATTGTGCGGAGGTTTTGAGAGTGTGTCCTTTCTTTTCAGACAGGCGTTTTTTTAGCCGCACGGATGGCTTTTCGACTCGGCTGAATCTGCCGTCGGATAACCCTCTTAACATTGTCTAGCTTTCTACTCTGGATAACGTTTTTTATACCCCATCCAGGGTATATTAAATTTGATACATGCTCGTAGTTTGTAACGTAGAAAAATATAACAATAACGATAGACCTCCAAAAGTATATATATTTGTGATCAACATCAAAAGTTATGGCGATCTATACCTTTTTGGGCCCTAAATTTTGAGCTTGAAACATGAAATTGTAAGCTTTCTAGAATCCGAAGTAGTGCATAAGTGTAAAGATTGTTAAAATCCGCCCACAAATACGCCCACTTTTCAAAAAATGTCGTTTTTCTCAATAATTTTCCGATTAACTGAAAAATATTGTCTACGTTGACTTCCTCCACATTTTATCCATACATTATACATGGCCACGCCCACTTTCTGGGGGTATTTCTTCTACAAAAGCATATAATAAGTCCTACTATTAACATCTCATCAGAATCCGTGAACTTCGGTTACACATTTTGGTAGACAACGCATACTTTCCGCTAAGAAAAAGTTGTAGCAACAGTTTTGTGATAAAATTTCTTTAAAATCGCGGAAATATTCTCTGTATAGAAAGATATCATTGCATCTGTTTAAAAATTGAGTTAGAAGATGGGAGGTTGGATATCATACGATCCATTCTAGATGAATTGTATCTTTCCTGTATGTTTTTTCTTTGGTTTCACATTTCTGACTTTGAAAGTTCATTGGTCTGCGGTGCTCTTAGTCATTGGGCTAAGTAAGATTGAAGTAAGATTGAAGATTGGTGAAGCTACGAAAGTGCGGTAGTAGTGTGAGATGTAAGGCTGCATTTGGGAATTACCAAGTGGGCGAACTAGCCGGAGAAGGTGCACTTATAAACTCCTATACAGGGGGATACACATCGAGTCTAATGAAGAAGCTAATGAACGGTGGTGTCGATTATTCCATATTTATTCATATTTTTGTGTTAAAAAAGAATTAAAAAAAAAAATGTATCACTTCCACTCGAACCACTGAACTTAGGCCACCAAAGTAGATGCTGTCTTCGATTAGTATTTCCAGTTGGGTGGGAGTACGCTCTTAGTCTTGTAGTACCTGGCGAGCCTGAGGATCCTTGACTCGACAAGAATGAGACGGAACTTGCCGTCCTTATCTTTGCGATTGCGTTCCAAATGCTTGCGGATGGCAACAGCCCTCTTGATTAGATACATGCGCTACAGCCAAATCATTATGGCCAATCTACGACAAAAAGTGATCTATTAATCTTATAGAATAAAATCGAAGGGATATCCGCATAGCTGCTGGCGTCATGACAGAACACTGTGTGATACGTAGCACGGCTAGGCTCACCTCATAACGACTACTGTAGAAGCTGCAGGGACGTAGAGGAAATAGAATCCGTTCATCATCTCCATCTCTGGCCAGCAAAAGAAGCTGTGTTTTTTGGCAGATTCTTCTTTTCAGAGCTGGATGAGCTAGGTAGCATTGAGCTAAGAAAACTCCTGAGATTCATACATTTTTCTGTGTGGTTTTAGCCTAGCCATCGAAGATTGAAATTTTTAGGTTCCCGTGGTTCTAAATATTGGGCACAATGGACACATAGTGGTCTAAGTGAGCTGTTGACAACCTTGTCAACAAAGGCACCCAGTTACCTAAGGCTCTACCTGTGATTGTAGAGTTGCCGTTGATCTGAGCGAATTGGCGAAAGGGTCCACGTCAACAAAGTTGGAGTTTGATCTGTCCAAACTGGTGCTAAGGCTTCATGTCTTTAAATGAGGGCTTGAATCAACGAAGAACTAACATTTAGAGGGGTAGGACTTAAATTTGATCACAAGATTCCTTGACTAATCAGAAAGACGTTTTTTTTATAGAAAGTATGAAATGAATGCTTACAATGTCAATTTTTTTTTTTCAAAAACTTTGACGAGAAACACAAGCGGAAAGTTCAGATTTTGATTGTCCATGTCATGGTTTTTGATTTTTTTTTTTTTTGTTTACGAAACTTTATCTAAAAATACGAGTATTTTGTATTTTTGAACTCTTTTGAAGTTCAGCTATAATTTGATATGTATAATTGATTTGATTGAGGTATAAACATAGAGGCCCCCACATACAATTCTTTTTTTTTTACAATTTGTTCCCCTGATTACTTTTGGTCCAAACGGTTCAAAAGTTACAAACGTGTGCCAGGCAGACACCGTGTTAAATCCAATAGTGTTCCGCTTATACCATTCTATTACGGAACACTAGAAAGGGCTTGATTTGAATTGCCCCGTCTGGAGGGCTAGATTTGCCCAAAAGGTCTAAGAGTCCTAAAATCCTCTTGGAAGTTGTGTGTCACACTGGTGGTAAAGCAAACTCCAGAATTCTAAATGAAATCCGTTGATGAAAGTAGTATGTAGCTTTAAAATACGAGTATGTAGTTAGTCCCTTCATTTCTTTCTTGCCGAATAGGTCACCTTCAAATCGAATCTGAAAACGACCAATTAGTGCGTTTCCTTGGAAATAGAAATTAATAATAAATAAATAAAAAAATACAAAATACAAAATACCACTCCCTCATATAAAATCTGAGAAAAAATATTGCATGAATTATTATAGCAGAAATGAGATTGTCTCTGTTTAGATACATTTTCCAGAACACTCTTCCTGTTATTTCACTCTCATCGGCTGCTAGTTGACACACACCCTCTAGTGGCCAGTTCGTGTGTATCTTACCGGTAATTTTTTCGTTGGGCTGTCCATCTGTCCGCCTATAAAAAAAAAAAAAAAAAACAATATTAAGCATAATAAAAAATAAATAAAATAAAAGATACTATACTGTCTACCATGTGTTTTTGCAGTGCCGCATTCGTAAAATCGACAACAAAGTCGAGAACACCGTCGAACGAAGTCGCCTTGTTTCCGACGACACAACACTCTACCAGACCAACAACAACAATTTCAATTTCCATGCGGTGAAAATTTCGCTACCACTGCACTATTTGTGAATTCCCGCTGAAATGTATCTTATATCCGAGAGTGAGAAGATATCGTTGTTTTGTTGCGAATTTCACCGCCAGCCGCCCCCTTTGCCGAATGCGTTGGAATTAATTATTTCTCCGGGTGAATTTTGAATTTTTATTTTTTATTTTTTTTTTTTCGTTCGAGATAATTTTTTTTCGGTTCGGTTCGGTTCGGTTTTTTTTTGTATTTTTTTTGTATAGATGCGTGATCTTCCCATCGTGAAGATGATCATCTTCTAAATGTCTGAGAGTGCTTTGAAAAAAACGGTCGCAGGAATTCAAAGCGAAGCGAGAGAATTTTTGTATATTTTTTCGTTTTTCGTACCGGAATGCGCAGAACGTTGTGGTGTTGTGTTGTTTGTTATTTTTGAGTGCCGTCACTTTGTGCAGCGGGTTGTTGTATGATTTCGTTTTCTTTTCCTATTTTCAAATAAAAAAATAAAAAAAATATTAAAGTTTTTGTGCGAAAAAAGGGATGCACATACATTATGCTGTTGTCCCTCCAGAAAAAGTGAGTGAAAAATGAGTGAAATTGGAATTTGCGGGAAATCGGCAAAAACCCAAATCCGTTGACGTTGTTTTCGCAACATTGCTCGCGTTTTGTTGATCTTCTTTGTAGAAATTTTGTTCAATTGAGATGAGATGAATCCAATGGTGTTGCAACAAAGCCATTTGTGTAAATATTCAACTCGGTATGAGATAAGTTTGTGATAACATTTTACAGTAGCAGACTTTTTTTTTTTACTTCGTATACGATACATATGTATGACATGATAAGAATGCCCGATGATGGGATAAACAATTTTACATGTGCACAGTGCTAAAATGTGTACCTATAGCGAATGAAGTGTAGGTAATTGTTCGCTTTATTTGAAATCGAAGTAAAGCTGATTCATATTCTTCGATGTACGTGGTGGGGAATACACATAAATAATAACTTACTTAGTAGAATTATACATTCAAGTTTTCTATAAATGACACCCCTATGACGTCTGTTATCGTCCAGTAATTAATTGATCTTATGATTTTGAATGTAATTTTTGAATTTCTTGTGGAAATATCTACAAGTACATAGGTACATGTGCTACATTTTCAGAAGAAAAGGTATTTTATTTCAAATAAATGGTTATTCATTTTGAGGTTGGGATTTCACATCCCTGCCATATGTCAACTGTCAAATCCATCTGTCATCCATTTTACAATGTGGATCGTTTAACCACCACTTAAAGCATTAAAATTGTTGCATTTTACTACAAAAATAATAGTTCTGTAATATCTGTCTGTCACGATTTAAGGACAGATTGTGATCGTCATAATCACCCAACTGACCAAACAATTTGAAACATTATCAACAAATTTGAACAAATCGGTAGTATTTGTGTGATCGTAATGCTCGATCAACTAAAGCAACTGTGAGTACCTTAGTGACCGAAAACCCAGAATTGTCAATTCCACGCCGTGCTCATCAATTGGACATTTACAGCTCCGTTTGACTTATTTTGCACTTCGATTTGCATGTTCATCCCTATAAGGTCCAGTTTACGCAACAACTTAACCCTGCTAACCATAGAATGCGCAGAACATACGCCAATTCGGTGCTGGAAAATAAACTAATTGATGCCTTTTTTTCGAACAAATTCTTTTTCAACGATGAAGCCCATTTCTCACTCGCCCACAGATCGTTGAGATGCCATTGCATCCACCCCGGGTGTCAATTTGGTATGATCGGTTCCTTTTCTTTTTTTTTGAAGCGATGAAGGCGCTACGGTCAAATGATAACCTTTTTTTTTTTTACCTGAAATGAAAGACATAGATGTGATTGACATGTGGTTCCAACAGGCAAATTTGGCTCTATTGCTCGGAAAGTTTCCAGGCCGTTTAATTTAGAGATTTTGCGTCATCAATTTGCCACCAAGATCGTGTGATCTGCCACTTAGAAACCAACATCCGTGAAGTTATGCGCGGAGTACATTCGAAAAGCCATCGAAAATTACCTCACAAGATTCGAAGCTTCCGAAAACTCCCGTGGCGGTCATTTCACCTATGTTGTTCCGTACTTAATGGCTTAGTCCAAAGTTTAAAACGGTAAAGAAATTACATTGAAATTTTGAATACTCTTTATTTTATTTAAATTAAAATCCTAAAGTACAAAATGTATAACCCTACGAGGGTGGGTCAATAAGTCCCTGAAAAATGAAATAAGGAACACTCTTTTCGGTATAAAAACATTTTATTTTTCAATGTAGTCTCCTTTTAGCTCTATACACTTCATCCAACGTTTCTCCAATTTTTTGATGCCCTTTGATACCATTTCTCGAGCAATATAATCGTTTGTTTCAGCTATGACCTCTTCATTCGACCCAAATCTCTTACCTCCGAGCCATTTCTTCATGTTTGGAAACAAGAAATAGTCGCAGGGGGTTAAATCTGGGGAATATGCTGGATTTTGTAGCCTAATTCATGCAATTTTGCCATTGCGACAGCGGACTTGTGCGCCGGTGCGTTGTCCTGGTGAAAAAGAACTTTTTTCTTCGCCAAATACGGCCGTTTTTGATTCAAATCGGCTTGGAATCGATCCAGCAGCTCTGCGTAATATGCGCCGGTGATCGTTTTACCCTATCAAGGTAATCGATGTGGATAACACCGCCCGCATCCCAAAAAAATTGTCGCCATGACCTTGTTTGCTGACAAACCCGCCTTGGCCTTCTTCGGCTTCGATTCACCAGGAGAAGTCCATTGTCTTGACTGTTCCTTGGTTTCTGGTGTGTTGTGGTGAATCCAGGTTTCATCCACGGTTACGAAACGGCGGAAAAACTCAGACAAATTTTTCTGGAACATCGCCAAACACACCTTTGAAGTTGTCAAACGAATGCGGCACCCATATTGCGGAAAGTTTTTTCATGTCCAAATGTTTATGTAAAATCGAAATCACTGAGCCATGTGATAAGCCTGTGGCCTCTTCAAGTTCGCGCACTTTCACTCGACGATCGTCCATTATCAAACCATGGATTTTGTCGACCATTTCTGGTATGGTGACCTCAATTGGGCGACCAGAACGTTCGGCGTCACTTGTGCTTGAACGACCGCACCGAAGTTGTGTAAACCAGTGGTGAATGGTTCCAATCGATGATGAAGAGTCCCCATAATATTTGTCAAGCTTTTGTTTGGTTTGCGTGATAGTTTTTTTTTTGCAAAAAATAGTGTTTAATGAACACTCGAAATTCACTTTTTTCCATTTTAACGAAAATGCTAGTAGGCGTCTATATAAAATGGCTGCCAAAACAAAACTATTTGACAGATCTGTCTGAAAATTTGGGTGCGTTCGTTTGAAAGATGATTCTTGACAAAAAAAAAAAAAAATAATTTAAGGCGACGACACAATTTGTGTTAATTTTCAGGGACCCACCCTAATATATTTCAATCTAAATCCGTTAGGCGGTTTTTGAACAAGTAGTTTATTTCGATTTTGATTTTGTTTCAACCTTCAGATAACCGACCTTTTACAAAAATTCGCAAATATAGCTATTATAAGTCATTCTCACTTTCAAGTGCAGATTTCCACATATATAGAAAATCGTATCAAAATCTGTAAATTTCGGTCAGAAATGGTAAAGACCACGCCTACTTTTCTTCGAAAAAGAATATCCCCAACTATTTCTCTGTCAAAATCTTTAAAAATCAAGAAAATTGCCTCTAATTTTATTAGCACTAAATTTAAAGACGAGATACACATAAGGTATCATACGATCCGCCTGAGATGGATTGCAACTTTTCTATATTTTTTTTTTTATACTGTTTAATTGTTTTTTTGCGGTTCGTTCCGTTAATTTATTTTAGATTTAAAATAACGACTTTACACTCGTCCACGTTTTAAAACAATAATTTATGGGAGAGAAAACAAATGATACTCGTACCTAGAATATTTGAAAACAATGGAGGTCAACGAACTATAAATCTTACCTCTGTCGGTGATCGTGAAACATGTGCATTCCTAAAGTTAATTTTATTTGCAAACTCCCTTGTAACTTGGTGACATCTTATCAGCAAATGGAAGCAGATGTTGCCAATATCTTCGCTTGCCTGTAACAAATGGAAATTTGAAGTCGGAAATATGCAAGTAATTCACTGTAGTTAATACATACGAGTAGTGTATGAATGTTGAAGTGGCTGCCAGCTAAAAGACCGACACACTTAGACCAATAATATTTCCATTGTGATTCCCTTACCTACTCGTTGAACCAATTAGTGCTTCTGATGGAGGAGACTTATAATCTCTGCACTTGTCAGATTGCTTAGGTCGCTGAAGTAGAAGGCTCCTAAGTGGAGTTTTCTTCTTTGGGATAGAGCTGGACAGGTACATCAATACAGCTTCTTCAGACGCCAAACCTTGTTTCATGCTTGCCTCTAAGACAGTGCCCAGTGATGCCACCAATTACAGCGTTAATAAGCAATCTATTCAGAGAAACCAAATATTTTACCATTTCAGATACATCTTAGGCCAAATCTAGACACGTTGTACCACTTGTCCACCTCAGACTTGATCTATCGATAGCAATCAGCCTTAATTTAAGTTTACATGTAGGGATCAGTATGCCCAAGGCACCTTTATCTGGTAGAATGGATATTGTTGTTCCATTGAATGTCCATATGCCCAGGCAACACAAAGGTGCATTTTAAATTGCTCCGCTATCTCTATAAGAAACGATCGGCAATCTAGAGCTGTTATTGAGTTTAGAGAAAACGATCCCGAGAGCTTGATTCCTGCTTGTTAGAAAGATGTGGGCATCTAATGCTGATATTACGTTTTTCTTTAGCCCAAGACAATACTTCTTTTATTGCTATTATTTCCGTCTGGAACATGCTACAATGATTTGGGAGACGGAACGAAATGCTAAGATTAAACCTATCAAAGAAGACGTCTCCACCTCCACCTAGACGTTAGTTTTTTAATCTAAGTTAAACACTTATACCGCAATTAAATAGTAACGTATGGTGAAAGTGGCAATGGTATCCTAATGAAAAAAGAGGAAACAGAGGAAAGAATAGGTATATAAAGAGAGGATGAAGGTCAAAAAGGTTAGTTAAGTGCTCTCTGTGACCAACAATTTGATTCATTTTGCCCATAGTATCTGTTTAATGTACCAGATAGAGATATGAAACTAATCGAAGAAGCAATTGTCAGAGAGGTCCTCAAACCCATGGTTTCTCAAGGCTGGACATATATATCCTTATCTGTAGATTGAGTAAATACCGCTGGCTAAGGCTGCTAGATTGCTTGGCTATTGCTGCTCTGAATTCGTTTCGATAGTGCAATTTGAAACATATTCCTTTGTCAGGGCCTCTTTTTACTCCTTTCTCGCGGAATACTTGTAAATTGAACATCTTCTCGATTTCCCATTGCACATGTACTTCTCCGTTCCTCTCGAGCGCTGCTGTTCTGTGAACTTAAATTTATTTACCTGTATGCCATGGTAATCAAATAAAGATTTCCAAACAGAGCTTCAAGTGAAACTTAACACAATTTTTTGTCGGGTCAGGAAACACTTCACTGGAGCAGTCAGACGCAACTGGTCTGCTACCAAGAAGTTAACCCTGTTTTACCCATTTTAATGGAATTTCCTCGTCTTCCGGAGAAAGTCGAGTAAACATTTCAGTGATGAGGACCTTATCACTACATCAACGCCGAAAATCTGCCACCTGATACGAGCAAAATCGGGACAATCACAGAGGCAGTATTTCACAGTTTCGTCGTTCTGTCCATAGGTGTCGCAAATTGTTGTATAACTTAAGCCTACCACACTGAGGAGTTTAGCAAAAGCAAGGTGCCCCGTGAAAAACTCGATAAGTTGGCTGCAGTTTTTTCTGCTGAGGGACAGCTAAAAAGCCACGGATTCTTACAGACGTCCGGGAGCATTAGTTTAGTCTGCCCGCATCCTAAAGAACCGTGTCACACACAATTATGTTCATAAGAAATCCAACAGTCAATGGAGGTCCTGATCGAGGGCACAGAAAGACCCAACGCAGGTTCGTGTCCTGAGAAATTCTCCTGCCGTGCCTTAGAATCTAATCGGAGATCTCATTCCCCATCATTCCAGTGTAGCCTGGAACCCAGACAAGAATCACAGAGTCCAGTCTTGCTACCGAATTCAGAAAGTTCTTTCATTCTAGAACTTGGAAGTGGTAAAAGGATTGAGCAAGGCCTCACTGTCATATTAGTTGCAGCAATTATATTTCATGTAGGCGGCATTGCCAGCTACTGTATTTCCGTGCGTGACTTTTCGTAAGTTCGTCCAACATGCATCTGACGTCAAATACCCTTGAGATAGCAGCTTTGACCTTGCACACGATTTCACTTCTGCAGGCTGGACGTTACATATTGGATATCAACACGTATTGGCGAGTATGTAAGCAGCTCAGGCACTAGGGCTTTCTAAGGAGGCGTGTTGTAATATTAATTCTTTACTTGCCTACAAAGGCAAGTACTGGTTTCGTAAAAATTTGCGATCTCGAGATTTTCACCAAATGTGGTTACTACAATAGAAAATCTCATTTTTGTTTGTCAGTTTAAACTACTGAAAGGATTTTCTTCAAATAAAGTCATAGCATACCAAGTTTTGAAAAATTATTTAGTTTTAATAGATTTGACAAAACACTAACATTTTAACGTCTTTGTTTAAATTTCGAACTTAGCGATTTGCAAATAATCAACATTCAGGTGCAAGTAAGTGCTACCCAGTCGTGCACACTATTTTTATTATACCCTGCCCAGGATATATTAAGTTTGATACTGAGAAATGTGATCAGCATCAAAAGTTCTATCGATCTACCCATGTCCGTCCGTCTGTATGTCACCACTTTCTGGGCCTTAAATTTTGAGCTAGGAATATGAAATAAAGTAAAAATTGTTAAAATCTGCCCACAGTCACGCCCACTTTACAAAAAATTTAGTTTTTCTCAATATTTTTGCTAGAAACTGAAAAATATTGCCTGGGTAAAGTATGTAGACGTTGACTTTCTCGACATTTCTTCCGTACATTATACATGGCCACGCCTAGTTTTTGAAGGCGTTTTCTTTAAAAAAAAACCCTGTTTTTCTTCTTCAAAGTTATTTAAGGTAATTTTTTTTTTTTTTTGGATTGCGCCAGGGATGTGTAATCTTCATAGATACTAGTAGCCCGAGTGCTACTAGCATGCACGATTCGCAAACCTGAGTACTCGATGCCAGGAATACGCCTACGTACTAAACACACGCCCTACACACTTCAACCACTCTCCCCGTGGGACTGCCGTTAGGTATTACTTCGCGGGACTGGTTAGCAGTTCATGCTATGCTTCTTGTATTGCTGCTTCTGATGCTTCTGTTGCTTCTGCTGCTCTTCTTAGCTTTTCTATTCTCCGCAACTCTTTTTGTAGAGTTGTTACGAAAGAACATATTGCCATCCAATTTTCTTCCAACCGTAACATATGGTCGAGGAGTAATGACGGACTTGGCAGAGTAATTCTCCATGCCGTGAAACGTGTGCAGTAAAACACTGCGTGCTCCGTATCCTCATCTTCACCTGGGCATTCCGGGCAGGATGGTGAGTTGTCGTGTCCGAATCGGTGTAGATATTTGCGGTAGCCACCGTGGCCAGACAGGAACTGCGTTAGATGGTAGTTGCAGTCTCCATGCTTTCGACTTATCCAATCTTGGATTGTCGGTATAAGTTTGTATGTCCATCTGCCTTTTGTTGTATTAGCCCAACGAGATTGCCACATAGCTGCTGACGCTGCCCTTTCTTCAATTTGTATCACCTTGATACTAGTGGCATCGTGATGACTCAATGCTCTTCTGTTATATATCCTCAGCATTTCATCTGCGAGAATATCGATGGGGACCATTCCAGCTATGACAAATGCAGCTTCGTCAGAGATGGTTCGAAAGCCGCTGATTGTCCGTAGCGCACAGAGTCTGTATGATGACGATAGTTTCCTTTTGGTCTCCTTCGTCCTCAGTGCCTCCGCCCAGACTGGGGCGGCATATAACATAACTGAGGTGATAACTCTAGAGAGTAGAATCCTTCTAGCGTATCCAGGTCCACCGATGTTAGGCATGATACGCGAGAGAGCTCCCTGCATTTGCGATGCTTTTTTGGTAACAAAATCAACATGCGTTTTAAACCGTAGCCTGTTGTCCAGCATTACTCCAAGGTATTTAACTGCCTCTTTCGACCTGATGCTTTGGTTACCAACCTGAAAGTTGGCAAATTCGACAGTTTTCCGGCTGGTTATAAGAACAGCTTCTGTTTTATGGTCAGCTAGTTCTAGTCCGGCGGATACTAGCCAATCTTTTATCCGGGCAATTGCTTCATTTGTAGCTGATTCTACTGCACTGTCACGACTGCAATGTCATCGGCGAATCCAATTATCGTTACTCCCCCAGGTAACGCTTATCGTAGTACTCCGTCGTACATGATGTTCCACAATAGTGGCCCTAAAACCGATCCCTGTGGAACTCCCGCAGTTACGTTGTAGTATTTTACGCCTTCATCGGTATTGTACCTCAGCTTTCTGTTGTTGAAGTAGTTCGTCACTATCCGTAGCAGGTAATATGGCGTATCCATCCTGGCAAGTGACCTTCTAATAAACGACCAGTTCGCAGAGTTAAATGCGTTTTTAATGTCCAGCGTTACTACTGCACAATACTCCTTTGTGCCGTAGAGCCATCTTTCTCCTTCGATGGCACCTTTGACGATTATTTAAGGTAATAGTTAAGTTCTATTATTTTTACCTTCAAAGGAGGCCAGGAAGTCAAGGATCTTCTCAAGTGTAGAGAGGTTCATTGTTGAATCGATTTTCACTTTGATAATGTGGAAAGATGTTTCTTCGTCTTTAAGGCAAAATTTGCACAGTAGGCCTGTAGAATATTTTAATCGGTGTGTATGCTTTTTCAGTGAGCATTGGCCAATGAGTGTTCCAGTTTAGACTTTCAGAATTTTTCTATTAAGATTCAAGAGAAGGTTAGATTTTTTTCTCGGATGATTTCGGGGAAACAGGCTACCGGACTTCAGTCGAATGCACCGGCTTTGACTAGAAAGTAAGCAGTTTCATCTCCGCTTTCATTGGAAGTTGACTAAGAGGTATACTTGTAGTATGTACAGTGTATCCATATTGGATTCATCTATGTACGAGGCAATATCACGCTTTTATGGGTATGGCTTGAATTGTTCTCAGTTTTCCCTGGGAGAAACGACAACTAAATAGATTCTATCAATAAGCTTGCTAAATTCCTGTTTCTGTTCCATTTTAGCATGCAGTAACAGGTGGCATTTGTACGTGCTTATATTACTGGTGTATTCGAAGGTTGTTAGTTCTGCTTTCATATATGTATGTGTACTTGGATACTTAGGAAGCTCAAGGCAGTTGATAGCATGTTGGGAAGAAGTGTTAGAACTTCCTTATGGCTGTAATTTTTACCACAAATTCAACGGCAGATCCATAAAGACCTTCATTTTTACACAGTGTCTGTGTTTAAGATAATGCGAAATCTAATACCTCCCAGAAGGTCCTTTCAAATTTACCGCTTATGATGACAGCCATCGTCAGCATATCTTGGTTTATCTGGGTTTGTGCATAGACAAGACCCATCTGTTTGTAGTGAGTGATAGGTTAAGACTATTAAGACGAAAGGACCGTTTCTCATCTCTTCGCCTCATCTAGGCGACGGTCTCGTTGTGAGAGGGTCAATCATGATCACAAGAGTTTCCTTATTACTTTGCGCCTGGCTGATTAAAACAAATAGGAGTGAAGTCTGTGGGCGGTAGGATTGATTGAAAACTAATTTATCTGACACAGCGGATTACCAAATTATTACAACATTGCTTTATGACCACTGATTTAAACACTTTTTATTAGCCTTTATCTGTTTATGACATTGCATCAACATACACCCATTTACACGACAGTAAATTTCAAAAATTTCTAATGTGAGTGGCAATGCTGGCGCCAAAAATGTGTGTGGTCCTCTTTAGTGTAAACAAACATAGCATCTGTAAACTCTGTCACGCCGTCAATCAATTCCGTGTCGGAAATTTCTCCACCCCACTGTGAGAGGCGAATACTATTAAAAAATTATTTATAATCATGTTGGTTCCAAAAATAAGCCTTCGCTTATTAATAAAACCATTGCATTATTGATCAAATCTGTTGCCAAAGCGATAAACATCTGTGTTCAGTTTTTGTTCCCAAATTAGTTTCAATCGCAGCAGCGCTACAGATCTTTGACACAATGTGGGTGTCAACACACTCGATCATTAATTGCACCTATTTACCCCCGCTAGAGTATCTCACTCAATTGATCTGTCAAAATCTGTGCTGTAAATTTAATTGAATCCGTGAATAAAGTGAAGAAATATTTGACACAAATGATCGAAATTTTGGAGCGAATTCAAAAACGAATAGCTCGCGTCACTAACCAAAATACGCGCCGAATTTTTCACTTTAAATGGTGTCGCCTCCTTCTTGGTCTACGAATAATAATTGTAATAAAATTTTCACGCAAAAATACTCACATACACATGGCACAATTTTCCACTTCGTTGCGGATGTCGAGGACGATGGCAAAAATCTTTAGAGACAAGTGGAAACCGCGATTTTATTGGTTCATTCTGCCGCCCACCTTAAACGTAATTAAGTGAACTATAAACAGAGTATAAGTGTGTTGGCATCACTTTTGATTGAACGCTATCATACTGGTGGACACAAAAATGTCTGCTTTATTTTTAAACTTCCATGCAGCGGTAAATAAGCAGCGTGCCGGATGCAAAATTCAAGTCCACTTGCCTGTGGGTGCGGTTCGCACTGTTCTATTATTTTCTTTAAATTTTTCTATTAATATTTGTATTCACTTTTCTGTGCGAAATGTCACTTTGACAGTAAATTTAATTTCCCCAAAGTGCGATACGGTACGTAACTGGAGCCCACAGGTACCTCTATATTGATGGATTTGAAAATATGATGAAGCTACGTATTGAATTGTAATTAAGTAGAAACGTGACAGAGCGCAGTGGTCCTGTCCTCCTCGGGCTGGCTAATTGCCAGGATTTTTCTGTTTCTGCACACGCAAAACTGCTTGTTCATGCATGCGCTTACCGTGGTTGAGGCTGTTTTTTTTTTTTGATACAGGGGGGGCGGCTGTCGTTTTGTGATTTGTTTTGTAAGTCATGTGGATAATGTTGTGAATGGAGGTATTAGTGGTGGGGATTTTTGCTATAATTTAATTTTGAGCACATTAATCATATAACGGAGGAGCGGTGGTGCATAGAACATGCCGCATGCTTGTCAGGGAGGGGTAGATTTATTGAAATGAATGTCCAATTTTTTGGTCTGCTGCGAAGCAAATTGGTGATGAAATGGTAAATTGACTCTAATGATGTTGTTTGGTGTGTGAGCTTAAAATAGAAATTAATTGCGTTTGCAAAAAGTGTTTGCTGTGAAGTGTCTTGTTTATTAATGAAAGTGTTTTAATTTGATGCATTTCTATAGAATTGGTTTGAGTGGCAGAATAGACATGACCGCAACTAATGCAGATCATACATAACTTAGTTGGAAGTCCTTTTAGACACACTTCTTGAATGACGTTAAGGTGGGTATTAAGAGTGGAAAAATAATCTACATCAGTAAGGCGTTGAAAAAGATATCGTCGAAGATTTGGTCGACAAAGGATTTAGAACCTTGAATGCTAAAAATCTTATTAAAATCCTTCCATAACCAGAAAAACGTTAAAAAGATTTACGCTATAAGATCTATAGGATGACTAGATAAGAACGATAGGAGAAGAAATTTAAATAAAACAAGAACGGTGTGAGATATCAAATTGATTCTGGCTTTATTTTGAAGCTACGTTCATGCCATAGATAGATGTATAGAATAGCATATCATTTAAATGGTCGGTCCAATTTTTGATGACTCGGTCCAATATGTGATATATGAATGTTGGTCTCGAGCCCATCCAAAGTGATTGGCTTGTTACCGTAGACTAAGGACTTGACGTAGCACCAGAGAAAATAATCGAGGGGTGTCAAGTCGCATGATCGCGGTGGCCAATTGATGAACGCTCGCCGTGAGATGACCCAGTCGCCAAATTTCTCTAACACCACTTCGAGCATTGTGTCGCTTGTATGGCATGTTGCGCCGTCTTGTTGGAACCACAGTTCGGATATATCGACGTTGTCGAGCTCTGGCTACAGAAAGTCGGTTAATATCGAGGACCATTGACGGTAACGGTGTCTCCTTCCTCATTTCGAAAGATATAAGGTCCATGAATGCCGCCGTGCCATAAACCGCACCAAATGCATTGATGCTTGGTCGAACAGTTGTGAATTGTGGTTGCTCCAATAATGGCAATTTTGCTTGTTGACGTAGTCGTTGATCCAAAAATGGGCCTCGTCCGAGAAGATGATTTTTTGGCCAAAATCCGGATCTCCGGGCAACATTTTCAGCGCCCAATTAGCGAACTCACGGCATTGGCTATGGTCATCCGGCTTCAATTCTTCCGTCAGCACAATCTTATACGGATGAAGACCCAAATCCAACCGCAAAATAAGCCGTTGACTCTCTGGCGATGCCCAATGTAGCTGATCGGCGCCGAATCGACATTTCTGGGTCTTCTTCGATACTGGCCGCTACGGCGGCTATGTTTTCTTCACTTCGCACCGATTTCTGTCTGGTTGGTGGCTTAAGGTCCAAAAGAGTGTATTCACGCTCAAACTTTTCCACGGTGCGACGAATTGCCTGCGCACTGAAGCCATGATGACGACCGACCTCACGACGAAATTCAGGTTGCGTATTTACAACTGAGCCGGAATTTCGATATTTTTTGATAATTTCTACAAGTTCGGGAAGCGTCAAACGATGCACGATCAAATTGCAAACCTTACTGAATCTTTTGACAGCTGGATGTCATTGGTAATTTTGACAGCTGCTGAAACATGACAATTCGAAAAACTATTATTGCTATCTGGTCACCCTTTATAATGGGCATTATTTTAACGGTTGAAGCCCTTTGAAAAAGTTGCAGTCTAATACCGCAAAGTAAGCAATGTCAATCTATTAGACATACACAAAGCTATTACAGGCGACATTTTGTATGTGTTAAGTGTGGAAACAGTCATGGAAGAAAAAGCTGGCCGCTTAAAAGCGATCAAAATGCGATATGTGTCAACTACAATAGTGAACTTCCAGCAAATTACAAAGGATGCAACAAGGAAAAATAGCAGATACAAATATCAGTTAAGGCAAATCCAATGCACAACACAATTCAAGCTGCCGGAGTAAGCAAACAATAAAACGTACTCACAAATTCTTAATAACGCACGCAAAGAAGAGGAAACCCATTTAAAGGAAATGAAGTCTTGAAGGGTAAAATTATTAAATTATAAAATAATGCAGTTGATAGAGCTACAGGAGGAACAGCTGTTCTTATTATGAGTACCCTACAGCACTACGAAGTAGCTAAAATCTCAAATAATTTAATGCCAGTAACTGCATCTAGAATCGAAAACAAAAACAAGGTACCCACCCAGGTACTCTCCAGACTACATGGGCTTCTTTAAGATGTTAGAGAATAGCTTCATAATCGGGGGTTATCTTAACGCTAAATACACTTACTTAGGATCGAAATTAACAACGACAAAAGGAAAGCAAATCTACCAAGCAGGACGTAGCTTCAACTGGGATTTCTTCTCAACGGGAGAAGAAATCCCAGTTTAGCCATCTGACCAAACGAAAACACCGGTTCTTATAGATTTTTTTATAGTGAAAGGTATTAATATTTACATCATGGGGTGTACACTCATCCATCTTCCATTTAAAAAGAAGTGGCACAATTCGCACTGGAGTTTTAATGACTTTGCGCGACAATTATAATACAACCCCTGTCTCATGGATATGCCATCTGATGCAATGACACCTGAATTACGGCTGCGATGCAAATATGAAATCAACTTTCCCTGTGTTCAGGATTGGCTTTGGCCAGAGTCTGAGCGAGGAAAGGAATGTAGTCACATTGTCACAGACGGCTCTAAAACTAGACAAGGGTCTAGTGCTGGTGTATTCGTGGAATGCGACAATATAAGGCTTCACTTATCATTGGGAAAACACACATCTGTCTTCCACGCAGAAATATATGCTATCTGCGGCTGTAGTGACAATCAGGCTAACAACTTCCAAAATAGTTCGAGAATGCAAAACATAATTGAATTCGGTTGGAAGGCTGAACTCACTGAATCTTGTTAGGGTTCCAGGACACAAAGGGATAACAGGAAATGAGATCTCTGACAAGCTTGCTAGACAAGGCTCAAAAGAGAATTTCTCTGGACCTGAACCCACGTTGGGTTCGCTAGCGTTTTCGGTTAGGGCTTCCACTGACGACTGGGTTTTCAGTGAACACAATCGAAGGTGGCATGACTCTCCAGGATGCAGGCAGACTAAACGAATGGTCCCCGTCGTCTTTTTTTTTATAATTTGCACGTGTGAAAAGGGATATGAATACCCTTATACTAATTTTTAGGACAAGGGCGTTTTTTGTGGAAAGGGGAAGACACAGAGAGAAAGGAAGATTGGTGTAGTTGGTTTGAAACTCAGCTGGTAGTTAAGTATCAGTAAACTCCAAGGGTGGCTGTCCAGATAACTGGGGAGTATTTTGATTTCGCTAATATTGTCGCTGCTTATAATTCACAGTATTTTTTCCGTCCTCCTGATGTCATCATCACGATCAAGTTGCATTTTAGCCATATGACCACCCTACTGCCAGTGTTATGCCTTCGCAGTAGAGTTGACATAAGCTTTCGCAATTGATGGACTTTTTATATATTTCATGCGAAGTAAATAGATAATTATTGACATCAGGATTCGAACCGTGAACCAACAGCGTGACAAGCGATGATGTTACCACTACGGCTCCAGGAAATAACCCCCCAAGAAATAAGCCCCCAAAAATGAATATGAAATAACCCCCTAAAATTTGTATGGAGGTTGGGATTTTTTTCATATGAAATAAACCCCCAACATTGGGGATTTATTTCATGGGTTTTTGGGGATTTATTTCATACTTCAAATTGGGGAGTTATTTCATGATGAAATAAGTCCCCAAATTAAGCTATGAAAGAAGTTCCCAAATTTAGGGATTGTGAAAATATTTATGAGGAGTTAAAAATTCTCAATAATATGAAAAAAGATTGTTTGAATAGTGTACCGTGCTAAGTGATGTTAACGCTATGAGTGGCATTCGCTCAATTTTTAGGAACGTCTGTGAAATGTATGTATCTATCTCTAATACCAAATGGATGTATGTAAGTATTGATGACATAGGCGCCTGCCTGACGAAAAGCACCTACCCCGAGCGGAGCAATAAAGTTGCGTGAGCGGGACCTGCCGCATGCGAAAAGAGGGTTGAAATCCCTTAATCCCGCGAAGCGGGCCAACCGGGTACTGTTTATTAAGAAAACTGTGGACATAGGCGCCTGCCTGACGAAAGCACCTACCCCGAGCGGAGCAACGAAGTTGCGTGAGCGAGACCTGCCGCATGCGAAAAGAGTGTTTAAATCCCTTAATCCCCCCAATTTTGGGGGTTGTTTCATTTTCATTTTGGGGTCTTATTTCATACCTTTTTGGAGACTTATTTCATTCTCCATTTCGGGACTAATTGCGCGGTGAAATAAGTCCCCAATTTTGGAGGGTTATTTCATTTTAATTTTGGGGGCTTATTTCTTGGGGGGTTATTTCCTGGAGCCTACCACTACACCACGGCCACCCTCTATAAGAAATCCGCGGCTATCTTGCTATCTCTAAGCAGAAAAGACTGCAGACAACTTACTGGCGTTCTTCGGGCCACTTTGCCTTTGCCAAGCACCTCCACGTGCTAGGTTCGAGCGCTACCCCTGTCGGCGACTCCTGTGGAGAGGACGATGACACTGCGGAACATTTTCTATGTGATTGTCCTTCATTTACTTGCATCAGGTGGCGGATCTTCGGTGCTGATGTGGTGAGTGCTGAGACGAAGCTTCTACTCGTGGACATGAGGCTGATGGCGGCTTACCTAGTAGAACGCTTGAATTTTGAATTACTAGGGATTATTGCAATAAGTTTTACGGAATATCTGACGTGGTAGTATTTATAGAATATGCATAGGTCTACTACGACTGCTATAAGCCACCAAAAAGTCAACGGTTGCAGTTTGGATGTTAGTGCGGGATCATCTATTAAACGAACTACTCATTTCTGGCCCACAAGGGGAAACAGGACATAAGTAAAAGCATTTATGTATACTATTGAGAAGAGAAGTTAATGATTTGAGGCCGAACTTCATACGTTAGAACAATACTCAAGCAGCAGTCTAAGTTGTACGTTGTGCAGAAGAAGAAGCCGTTTCGTTGTAAAGTATCTCTTTGCTCTAAGCATTCAGCTTAACTTCAAGGCCACCGATTTTGAGTTGTTGAATATGTTTTTGTGCCATGTTACAGCATAGTTGACGCCAAAAAGATGCATGATTTCCTTGAGCTGAATTGCTCCATTCAAAGCTTTGGTATAGTAATGTGCGATATTTGCATTCACGGGCATGTTGTTCGAGCATTATGATATTAGGATGGGCGGAATTCTGTATGGAGTACAGAATTTTTACCCCTTCCCTTGTATTATAGTTCTGTCATCCGCGAAACTAAAGATTTTGTTGCTTGTCGACTCTGGTATCGTTAACAGCGGATTCGACCTTTGTAGATTCTAGGCGAAGTGCAATTCTGTTGAGTAGGAGAACGTTTTACAAGCTGTCAAATTGGAATGTAATGGATTGGGAAATAATGAGATCATAGGCGTATTACGGGCAAATTACAGAAAAACTGCTGTGTAAGACGCATACCTATTAGTGGAAGAATAGGACTCGATACTCGAGTGGTTTTTGGACCTGAAAATCTAAGGAAGGAGGTAAGGAGGAGTTATAATAGTGCCATGGGAATTGAATAGCTGAAAGATTTCTACGGCGAAGAAAGTGGAAGTTATGCAGAGACTTCAGCTCCTACCTGAAATGAATATATGATGCCATCAAACTTAATACAGTGTAAGACTGAGCCGCACGTACTTCCATCTATGTGCTGATCATTTGTAAATCACTCAGATTTTAAACTATTTTTCCAAATTTTTCAAAACTTGGTATGCCATGTCCTGGAATATATCAAATATTGCTTAGATGTCAAATTTTAATATAAACTAGTGATGGGAACTATCGAATGAATTGGACTATCGATAGTTAGTAACTGAATGATTTCAACTATCGAATAGTTTTATTCATTCATTCATTTATTCAGTCCTAAGCCCCTAACCCCCTGCCTTTGAAAATACTCTCTCTGAAGGGACAGACGTTACAGGAATACACTAATATTTTTGAGAGAGCTGGAAGAGTTCAGGGTGTACTGCTTTTTGAGAGTTCCGAAAAGTTAGTGGTAATGAATATCGCCCAAACGGTCCAAATACTCGCTTCGTAGATATTGTTCTATGGAAAGATTTGGCATAATGCGTCTTGACTTCACTTACTTTTCGATCATCCATTGACCATAGCGATATTGGCTTTGAGGTAATTATTTCCGGAACTAGGTCCATTTTGGTAACATTTTAATTATTTAAAAGATATGTGACTTCCTCTGTCAACCACTTTCGCGCATTTAAAGCATTTGCTTCATTTCCAAAAGCAATCTTCTTAAATCTGGGATCCAGGAAAGTTTCTTTCGCACAGATTTTGTCCACTTCCAATTGACCTAGCCCTCTTTTTATGACATCGAGTAGAGTTGTTTTAAGGTGAAGTCCGCAGGAAGTTTTCTTATTTAGATGGGTGATCGTATACTGCAGTCAATGGTATTATCATCATGGTGGAATATTTTTCCACAGATAATTCGGTGCCCATAGATTCTACTTGCTTCAGAATTGCTATACGAGTACAATCAGGTATTATCTCCCACTCTGAAGTAGTTAAGAACTGTGAAGAATTTGGTAAAGATGTAATAATTCCTGACAATGGCTCGTTTACTAAAAGTATTCGCTCCAGCATTATCAACGAAGAATTCCATCTTGTGGGACCATCTTAATTTAACTTTAATAGTTTTGATCCCATTTGTCTCTGCATGCTCCTGTGTTTTTCCGTTTGAAAAGTACTATGTCTAAAATGTGACACGATTCATTGAATTGTGAAACATTTTTAATTGTGTCTAATTGTGATGTTTCCTTAAAGTTTCTTTTATATTTTTTCGTATCGTTTATATTATAAACGTTTGATTCATATCCCAGAAATAACCAATTTCATAAAATTTAATATTAAGTAAATTACCGTTATAAAACATTCTTCCAAAACCTTGGCACGCCATTCAGTAACCTATGCCTTATTCAACCCAAATATTAAATTTAAATAAATTCATTTCAGCCGTTTTCAAGAAAATCTATTTTATTCAACATCGGACATTAAAAAATGTCGGTTTCGCGTCAAATTGTGGCCACAAAGACTCCAGATATGAAGTTTGAAGAAAATCCGCCCTACCGTTTAGGCTGCAGTCGGCTACATCGACAATATTGGTAAGATAGTGGAGACTTTGAACCATACAAATGAGATCTTGATCTCTCAGGAAACGAGACGCCAGCAGACTAGATATGGCATAAGTCGAAAAGCTTGCAGGGGACAATGTGCAATAGGCAGTATGTCCTTGGTGTCCTTGGTGTTTCTGCCCTAAATCGTCAAACTTTAGTGCCCCAGTAACAGCTACGAGTAAGTACTTCAGTGCCCATTTGTGATCGTTTCTACAAATCTGCTGAGTATTTAGGCTTGTTCGCTCACTACGGGATCTCTAGGTCTGTCGATATTATGACTGAAACTGGTTAAACAAAAGATATTGGTGCGATTGCTGCTAACGGATACAGTTGAAAGTATACGAAAACCTAAGGCTTACACATTTATCCGACTTCTGTTATAATCCTTTCCGAAGTATTCCAGTGTTCAAGAGATTCATTACTTTGCTGATTTTTTTATATAAGCTATGGATGGTATTTTTACGCCTTGTCCTTGTATATTTATAATTGAGAGGTGGTGCGGTGATCGGTATTGTAGGTACGAGTACTCATGAGTTTGTAACGAAAGTGAATATCTCGAAAGACACTGATTTTCGTAATACCACTAAAAATACCTCGTTAATTAGGACCAACCTATGAAAGATCGACAAATCATTTTTCTTATATCGCGCTAAGGAAAGTTTAAAGTTTTAAGTACTTTTCCATAGCTTTTAGACTATGAAACTTGGTTTTCTTCTTTAACATAGTTTCTATCTCGGACTTGATGTGATTTTGCAGTTAGTTCTTTTCTTTTCTTGTTGATGTACTCTTTCCATTTTAACTTTGTGCCTACAGTCATTCCAAGATACCTGGCTATATTGTCATGGGGTACAACTTGGTTGTTAATGAATATCGGGAAATTTTTTATCTTTTTTATTTGTGAAGCTTATGCGAGTTAATTTTGACTCATTGAGTTTGATACGCCATTGTCGTCCAATCTCTTACTCTACCAATTGCATTCTGCAGTTTCTCTGTTACATTTACAGTGTATTTATCACGTACTAATATTGTAGTGTCATCTGTAAAAGTAGCCACCATTGCATTGTTATTCACCGGTATATCCCTGGTATACAACAGATACAGGGTTGGTCCTATGACACTTCCTTGTGGAACACCTGCTTTAATTATTTTTTTAGTTCCGAATATTTTTGTTCGTATCCAACTCGGAAGAGTCGATCTGAAATGTACGATTTCTACCAAACTGTCTACGTAAATGCCTATGCAGTTTGTACTTAAGGCCCTTATGCCAAACTTTATCAAAAGCTAGAGCAACATCTAAAAATGGCACTATTTTGTATTTTTTTTACAACACATCCGTAACTCGATGCACTTCGTCTATCATGGAATCTTTATTTCTAAATTCGATCTGATGGTTCGGGATCAGATTTCTTTCTTCTATGATTTTGGTAAGCTTTTTCAAGAGCAATTATATTGGTCTATAAGATGTCACTTCTGTTGGTGGCTTTCCTTGCTTGGGAATTAAAATCACTTTAGGAGTTTTCCAACGAAGTGGGACATGTCAGAGCTTTGGGCATTCGTTTCTTATAAATTGGAGTTCTTTTTGAAGGCCACTGTTGGCATTTCCTTTAGAACGTGATAACTTGCTTCTTACTTCTCTGAGAGTGACAAGGGGAATTTCATCTTCGTTCCTTTTATCAACAAATTCTAGATTTTCAGTAGATCCACTTGACGATGTTCGACAGATGTTCCGTGAAGAGTTCAGACTTTTGCTTCGGGTTTCCGATCCTTTTTCTGTCTGGTGCTTTCAAGGCGGATTTTGTCTGTCTTTTTAGATACGTAGCTGCTTTCCACAAGAATTAGTCGGTGGATGCATCCGTCATTAAACTTTGTAGAAATCTACTAAGTGAACCATTTTTGAATTCACAGATTCACAGTCTCATTATTGAGATGGTCGAAAACAGTCTGGGAACCTAGTGGTTTACCATTTTCTACCAGCCCTTGTTTTTTTCTAATATCGACTCTTTTATATCGACGGGGTGTTTTAAAAAAATTTACAGTGATATTTAGATAGTTGTAAACAAAACCCTGAAACTGAGTTTCTCAATGTCTCCAGCGTCGTTCTTTTATGGTTTAGAAAACTTCACTAAACACTTACTTGTATGTACACAGCACGTTGACTTAAAATTCTCTAATTTTACTCTCGAAACGGATATATCTCCTATTCTACGAATTTTGCGGGAGTGCAAACACGATTTTTGTTATTTTTCACTTCCAGCGTCAAAGACATTCCATCCACAAAATACTTCAATCAACTGAACTCTCCAATGTATCTACCCACGTACTCGTATGTGCGTAGGTAAGTACCTACTTAGGTTTGTCCTAATTAATCTAAACCCTTTCTACGGAAAGTGTGTTTGACCACACAGTTAACTGTTGTCATTAGTAGAAAAGATAAAACAAATAAATAAATTAGCGTTTCCCCTTTTTAACTTTAGCCACCGCCTAGCCAAGCCAGCATTGCGTACGCACGTAATTAAAGACCAAAAACTTCTAACGGCTAATAAAAACAAATTGAAATTTATATCCACGTGTTGTTTCGAATGCATGTTCACTGTCCCCCTTTTGGTGCACCGTCGACCCATACAGACAGTCGTATACTTTTTGTCCCGGGCGCCACCATTCATCCTTGTGTACAGAAATTAATGCCATTATATTCGGTGATTACCGGCACGAACCGCACCGAACACGACCTTTTGTCCCAAAGACACATAAATACATACGAGTATGTTGTGTATACGTGTACGGAAATTTTCTAAATTCAATACATGCCGGCCGTCACCCGCCATCCCTCCGCCCTCGTATGTTTCTGTCTGAGGTCCTTAATTTATGTCCTTTGGTTTCTTACCAATCTCTGGCTGGTTTGGCTTTTCCCAGCCACAAAATTGAGTTCCAAAGCTTTGACTTGGTCTACCTGCATTTACCTTTTTCGGTTTTTCTGGTCTCAGTTTTTTTTTTTTTTCTCCCAACGTGCCACCCCTCGTATCCCCTTCGCTACTGCAGACTAACGTTTGGTATTTGTCCAAAAATTATATTGAACCGTACATGGAAAAGATATGAAGGTACATCGTATGCGATGGTTAATTTCCTGCCTACACACAGTGCAGTGTAGCCGGTCGACTGTTCGTTCACTGTACTCGATCAAGTGTGTGTCTTCCGGAAATGCCCATTGCCGGTTGTGGTAGTGTACATGTACGGACGAGGAGAGGTATCCTTGTTAGTTTTTTAATGGTACCCATGGATTCACCCAGCTGTGAATTTTAGATAACTTTGGTTAATATTAATGAAGTGCTTTTAAGCGAAGTGTATAACGGTGGCGCTGCGGTTTCAAAACCCAATTGTTGTAGGGTAATGGACTGATGCTGTTAAGGGGTGCTTGGGTCGCGGACAGGAGGACATTGTTCAGTTTTGAACGAAACTGATGGCTGCCAGCAGTGGGCTTCCATAGGCATTGAGTATATGCATGCACATCGGGAGTGAAAGAGGTTTTCGTCGGTAATGGATGATTGTCGAGACAGTGACAATGGGTTGGCTGAAGTTGATTTACACCGAAAGAAATTTGTTGTGCGCACTTGAAGTGTTTGACTGGGAAGTTTCTCCATCATCGTGACATATCTCGCACACAGGCGCGTGCTTCTGAGTTTCACAATATTCAGATGCTCACTTAAAGGAGTAAATATCGTCATGATCCAAGTGACTTCTACAGTGCTTTAGTAGAAAATTTGATCTGCTTTCCCTAGACGTGTCTACTAACGTTTTTCTCTGTCATTATGCTTGAAGCCCTTGCCAGTAGGTAGTAGATGCTTCAGCAGGCCTTTTCGGTTAGAATTCGCGAAGATTATCTTGGCTTGCCTTTTAGGAATGCTCTCCAGACCTTTGCTCTATTAATTTGTCCTCTGTCCGTAGTTGTCCTCGGATGACGTGTGCTCCCGTCATTAAGAAGGGTTGTAGCCCAAAGAAGATGGGTAACCGCTTTATGTTTTACCAGCTTTACATGTCACATAATGTAAGGTGTGTTGGAACTTCCTATGATGTTGTGTTTATCTACGCACTACCGTACCGCACAATTTTTGATCTGATTTCTTAAGAATTCAGATAATAATCTTAATATCCGGTGCGGTACCCTCTTTCGCCGTTAAAATCTACTCCTACTTCAGTTGTCCCTAATTATTGTAAGCTGAAAATTCATTGATCGAACTGTCATAACATACTCGTATATCGAGAGAACTGTCATAACATATATCAAGATATCTTACAGCTCAAAATCGGAATCGACTGACCATATGGTCTTAGACATCATTATGTAAGGCAAGGAGGCTCTTGCTCTTCCAGCCCTATAGATTTTCGGGAGCATATGCGATAATACCGGTCAAGCTATAACAATCTCTACCTAGTGTTGTGCTAGACCTGGTAAAAATTACCTAGAAAGGTATTATTCCTTCTGAAAATTGGAAAAACGAGCCATACTACCGCAAAGGACTAGAGGCAAAGAGATCTTTCGCTTTTCTTTAACGTTGAAGACTTTTCTTGCACATCTATATCAAAGCTAAATCAGTGGAGTAAGTTGTCAGAGAACTCTCTCCAGGTTTCAGGAGTATCATTTCAAATATCTTTTAAAAAATACCCCCACCCACTTTTTTGTTTATTTAGAGTTCTTTGCTGTTCGACAGACATTATGTGGTAGCTTGAAGAGCTAGAAACTGTTGCCCGCCCAGTGGATTCTGTCCTCAGCCGTTAAGTAATCTGAAGGATACCTAATTCATAGCCTTTTGCAGAAAATAGGAAACAGGATGTCAAGTCTATAGAACAAACTGGAGTCAAAAAGTTCTTAAAGCGTTTTGTTTTCCTGATGACTAGCTTCAATTCTTTAGACTCGGATTCGTAGGATTTTAAATAGACAGGTTATCTTTGAATACTTTTCTGTTGATTGAACGCAGTCTTCTTAGGTAAGTAGTCCACCATGGATCACTTTTTAGCACTGGAGAGATAGAGGAAGGGATATAGAGAATTATTAAAGATTAGAGAGAAAAGCTTTCGATATTGCCAAACTATACACATACACATGGTGCTAGCTCTGCGCGTTGGCCAGTTCATAATTTTAGCCGTTTTTAACCCGGAGAAACAAACACTGTTCACAGACTCTACGAAGGGGATGACGGCTTGATGTTTGTTTTAAGGAGTCATCTACTCGCCTTGCGGCTATTGGGCCCAGGTATATGTGGTTTCTCTTAGGAAATGTCAGAGCCGAACTGCAAATTCCTCCACACTTATCCAATATCTGCTTGTTCGGGACAAATATTGGTAAATAAATACAGACTTATTCACAGCCAACCTCTATATCTAGATGCCGTTCCACCATCTGGTGGGCTTCAGCTTGGTTTTTGCAGAATTCCCAATATTCTGCAACACTGTTTAAAGCAGATGTAGTCTTCATGACAGCTAGGTCAATAGTTGTGAGGATTTACAACTTATTTCGTGTTGCAGAGTTATGTAATTCTTCCAGTTTGTCTCAGAGGAACATATTTATCTACTCACTCCTTTGATTGGTATTCCTAACATTGTTCGCTGTTTGAAGCATGGGAAATTATAAAATGTTATACCGTTTCTAATTCTAGATAGCTAGGTTCCATAGTGCAGTGGTCCGAGCGGGGAACAGCAACTAACTGCCACCGAGTATAAAAGGGAAACGAACAAATTTAAGTTTCTGCAAGCATGGGGGCAGTCATGGTATAGTGGTAGCATCATAGCTTGTCACACTATAGGTTCAGGGTTCAAATCCCGATGTCAAGAATCATCTATTTATTTCACATGAAATAAATAAAAAAAAGTCCATTAATTGCGTAAGTTTATGTCAAAACTACTGTAAAGGCATAACACTGGCAGTAGAGTAGTCATATGGCTACAAATGCAAGTTGCTCGTGATGATGACATCAGGAGGGCGGAATTTCTTGCACCTGTGCACTGCTTTAGGCCAATTTGGTATAATGTATTTTTATTTTTTCTTTTGATATAAAAAAACTTTCTTTTAATAGTTTTCCAAAACTTTGTACGCCATGTCCTTGCATATATAATCGACTAAGTCGTATCCAAGAAATGACCAATTTTCAAAAATTCGATGATAAGTAAAGTACCGTAATACAACTTTTGTTCGAAAAACTTGTTACGCCATTTAGTGAGATATGTCTAACTCCAGCCAAATACTGGAGTAAACTAAAATCGTTGGAGCCATTTCCGAGAAAATCGGCCATTAATTGTGATACTAGAGTGAAAATTCCGATTTCGCCTCGAATTGTGACCTCACAGATTTAAGATATGAAGTTTGAAGGCAATCCGTTCAGTCGTTTAGGCTGCAGTTCAACGCATACTGACAGACACTATTGAGAGACTTACTATTTATAGGTTCTTTATTATAGTAATGTCAAGTTTGAGCAACATCTCGAGATCGACAATTTTCAGCAAATCAATACTTGCCCTTATAAGTGCAAGTAAAAAATACTGTGAATCATAAAGCAATGACAATAACAGCAAAACAAAATGCTCTCCAGCTATCTGGATGCAACCCTCCGAGTTTACTGACACTTAATACCACCTGTGTTTCAAAGAATTACCTGTCTGTCTTTCCAGCTTACGTCCAGCTTACATCGAATTTATTTTTCAACATAATCTCCTTTTAACTCGATACACTTGGCCCAGCAAATGCTCCGACTTTTTTAAGCCGTTCGAGTAATAAGATTTGTTAAACTCTGTTGGGGCCTATCTTACTTCCAAGCCATTTCTTCATGATTGGAAAGAGAAAATAGTCGCAAGGGGATAGATCTGGAGAATATGGTGAATGGAGAAGCAATTCGTTGTGCAATTCATCCTATTTCACTGTAACAATGGCGAAGGTGTTAGCATTGTCGTTGTGATACTCGTACAGCACCTTAGGACGTTTTTTCATCAAATCCTCGTTGAATCTGTTCAAAAACTCCACATAGTACGCGCTGGTAATTGTTCTGCCCTTTTCCAATAGTGGATTGAAGTGTCTTTGCCTTCTTTGGTGCATGTTCGCCAACAGAAATCCATTATTTTCACCTTTTTTTTCATTTCTGGTGTACTCGTATAGTAATGGATCCAAGTTTTATCATCCAGTCACGAAACGGTGATGACCATGTCCAAACAATGCTTCGAAGTGGTCATCCGGGTCCGTTTTTGGTTCAGAATTTTTCAAAATGTTATGCACCCGATCATTTGGGATACTTACAGCCTCAGCAATCTCACGCATTTTAATTCTCCGATCGTCCATCACCATACCATGAATTTAATAGACTATTTCTGGTGTGGTGACCTCAATTGAATTTGTGCCCATCAGAAATTTCGAAATCATTTTAAGTGACTGTACAGAGTCTCTGTAATGTTTATCCAACTTTGCTTTAATTTCCGCACATGAAATTCACTTTTCTCCATGTTTGCAAAAATACGTGAAGTTTTCTGCTTCCAATGGCTGTCAAACACAAATTAAATGACATATCTGTCAAATATTTTGTATGTCAGTGTTTGACGAATGTTACCACATGAAACAAACGTCAATTTGCGGCTGCCACCCGACTGCCACCTGTCGAGATTGGACGAAATTATCGAATAAGTAATAAGAAATTAATTTCATTGCTCCCCAGACGTAAGCTAGTATTAAAATAAAATAAAATAAAAAATAACCACTATACCAATAAATGAGCTTCTATCTGATAGTACAATGCACCCAATATCGAGCCTGAGTGCTCCGGGATTGGGAAATTTCCGTAGAGAAAATAAAAAGTAAATCATTGTCCTTAATGCTGTATCTTATTGAATGTCGTTGAATTTAAATGCGTATCGTGAGATACAATTAAAAAATAAGTCCACACTTTCCACACCTGATCAAATTCTCCCGCGGCAAACTTCCTCATTGAGATATTTAATTTTTTTCCAGTGTATAAAAAAAATTCAAGCAATTACTCCATCAAATACCTACTCGGTACTCCTCGCTCGACCCCGCATCTATATAATTACTCAAATAGATATTACTGCCACAATGTATAATGATCGACAGGACATAGGACTACATACAAATATAAATGTCGAGCAAGGGTGGTCAAACTTTATTATTATTTCTCATCCCACAGATACCATCACGCTTCCAACTATATTGTACGTCGTTCACATTTGTTCGACTTTCAAGGCCCGATTTCCATTAATATGAAAACAATTTGTACACCAGCCATCGATTCGCCCTCGTTCCAACGCCCGGTCAGGAGAAGGTGCAGAGTTCGATTCAGAATTTTTTAATAGTTTGGTGCAACTATGATTACATGGATACCTGGGGGAGGTGTATGTCACTCTGTGTAGACACAACATACACACAATGGGGGGGTGGTGGTTAGATAGATATCCTTTCTTTTTTTTTCTCTCTACTTCGTATTCAGTGTTTAGATATTCAGGATTTTTTTTTTTTTATATATTTTCTTCTCCTTTTATACCCTTCCAAGGTATGTCAGTGGCCCACTTAGATAGGTTGAGTGTTTGTTGCCCTATAGTGGAACACAGGTGGACGAGACACTCTGTAAGGACAACACTTTCAGCTTCGACTTTAGTTTATATTTATTGTCAATATCGAACGGAAGACATCCGCTGATAATAATTGTATTATTGTTTAGCCGGATGGGTTTAGAGGAAATAAAATCACAACGTGGTTCGGTCGTGCTAGAGAGATGTGTTTTGAGGCAAACAATCGGAGTGAGAAAGTGAAAAAAGTGCGTTCGAGAATGATTTGAAAAACAAAGATTATATTTGTATTACGATAAGTCTATTGGAATGTTGGTGAAGCGGAATTTGTAACTCGATTTAAACAAATCGAAGCCTGAATATGTTTTATCACACTAATTAGGTATTTTTGTTGAATATTCGATTTGTCAGTTTGTAATTTTTGGCGGTAAAGTTTCAGTGAAAAGACATTTATTTTGGATCCAATCAGCTAGACTTTGTTAACAGTCTTTCAAAATATTTGAGATACCAAAGTGTGGATGCTGAATCACATTGTTTAGAAAACTAGGTCATTATAGTGGTGCTGTGTCTTTTATATTACAAGTTTGTAAAAGTGTAAAAATCTTAAAATTGTAAAGAGTCCAACTACCTTACTATAAATACCCACTTTTACCAGTGACTGTAACTAATAACAAATTTTATAGTCTTCCCCTACTATTAATCACATCCAATGTATGGCATTAATATAGATACATACCAGTACTCGTATTTTCTTACAATTTGCAAACCTATCGTTCTTTATCTACGACATTCACGGTGAAGTAATTGTACTAACTAATGCTGCCGTTCTTATGTTTTCGTTCTTAGGTGCATTTGCATCTTATAGAAAACAATTACACTCCGGAAACTTCATCTTTGAATCAGGGTAATTAACTCAATTTTGAAAATAAACATTCAACTGAAAAAAGAAATCCTTTCAGTAGTTCCATACAAAGTTTGAGAGAAAGATTTATTTATTTCTCTTTTATACTCAGTGGCTGTTAATTTCTATTCCCCACTCGGGCTCGAACCTGCATAGTTCAGGTCACGAGCAAACACACTATCCACTACACAGTGACAATAAAAAAAACTTAAATTTCCAGTTTAAGTTTCAAATATCTTAAGAATATACGCACACATGTACGAGTACTCTTTAGGATTTTAATTTAAATAATATAAAAAGTATTAAAGATATCGATGAAATTTGCTGTTGTTTGGAACACAATATCGGTTATTTATACGGTTATATATACCACGGGAATTTTTGCAAACTTCGATACTTCTAAGGTAATTTTGGAATACTTTCGGTACATTTTTGGCTGTATTGCACATGGATGTTAGTTTTTGAGTGTTCCGAAGTTTGATGACTCTGCATAGGTACAAAAAGAAATCCAATGAGGTTAGATCACACGATATTGGTAGCCAATTGGTGTCGCCAAATCACGAAAATAAACGGCCGGGGAACTTTTCGTGCAATAGAGTCAAATTTGTCTGTGTTGTGTGGCACGTAGCCCCGTCCTGTTGAAACCACATGTCGCTCACATCAATGTCTACAATCTCAGGCCAAAAAAAGTTGATTATCATTTGACCATAGAGCAAAGAATACACCGTAAAAGTGGTGCCTTCATCGTTTAAAAAAAAAAAACGGACCGATCACGCTGCCGGTCTACACTGCGCACCAAACTGTCACCCGTGGTGGTTCAATGAGCCTCTCAACGATAACATTTTGATTCTCAGAATCCCAAATTCTGAAATTTTGTTTGTTTACTCATCGCTGAGGAAGATTTTGTTCGATTATGACGACCATAATCTCTCCGTAAATCACGATGCACAGAACTGGTATTTTTGTATATACTCGTACCTAGTCCTGCCATAAGTTCTGTTACAAATATAAAACGCTATAAAAAAAACCACTAAACATATTGTATTCAAAATTGTTTCATTTATTAGACCACAATATTGATTATTAAAAAAAAATTTGATTCACTCGAAACGACTGCCTTTTGCTTTAACACAAGCTTCCAAACGGTGTGGCCATTGGGCTATAGCGTCACGTACGGTTTCTATGGAGATCGTGGACGCTGCTCTGGTTAATGCTGTTCTAAGGCTTTCCAAATTTCTGTGGGGAGTCTTGCAGGCCATGTTCTCCAATTCTGATCACAAACCATAATCCAGTGGATTCAGATCTGGTCTCCCTGACAGCCAATCTTCTGCTGCTATAAAGCCAGGAATATTGACTCTAATCCATTCCTGCGTGGTTTTGGCTTTGTGCGCTGGAGCAGAGTATTGAGCGGTGGTTAAACGATCCATGCTATAAAATGGCATCCATGCTATGACAGATGCCATATGGCATAGATGTGAAATCCCAACATTGAAATTAATACGAGTACCCTTTAGATATGTACATACATACATAATAAGTATTTAAAGTCATTCTCGCAGGCCTTTAATTTTCCATAGCCGACTTAAAAGATTTCAAACAAATTTGACGTATCCGCTTTATAATCTATCTACTGCTAGCTACAATCTGCATTTTCTTTTGTTTTTTTAGATTAGATTTAGATATATTAAATTTTCATATTATACAAATTTTACATAACAATCTTAGAGACTCAACGGCCTCTGCCAAAGACTTAAACCTTTTGGTATAACTTTAATAATTTTTCAATAATGTTTACCACTAAATTTAAAAATCTTCTTCAATGGTCATTCTTCTGTAACCTAACGTTGATTCACAGTATAATACGACAGTTTTCCAATTAGAACCGTTTAATAGTAAACTCCTTTACTTCTTCGCTTGACACTATGGCTTTTCCAAAGAAAAATTTCCTTATGCTCCAGAATATTGGGCAGTTTCCCAAGAAGTGTATAGAGTTCTCTCTTTGAGCCAAGTTGCAATATGAGCAGAGAACTGGAATGTGTGGCACGAAGTTGAGTAGCAAAACCAATCCTCTAGCACGAATAATCAAGGAGATTCATCTTACGCTGTTAGAATCCTTAAAGTAATTACTTAAGTGTACATAGGTTGAACTGCAGAGTTCTATAGATTTCGCATGCATATATCTAAGTGAGATAGAAGTCCAATTAGTCCGAGCATTCCAGTCAACGATAAGGTCGTATCCATATGTCTTTATCAAGTCCTTATACCGCAGACTTTGAGTATTTACTGCGACCATAAACGTCTTCCTTGTCAGCCTTTCATCTCCCATCTTGAGTTTATTGAAAATATAATCCTTGCTCAGTTGAATAGTCTGTGTGAACAATGGAGCAAGTCCAGTTTCGATCATCAGCATGTAGTTTGGGTCAGTTGTTGGGAGTTATAATGATCAACGACGATAAAACCTCTGTAGATTTTCTACCAGGTCATAATATAGTATTTTGACTGCGCTCCGTAGAACAACAGCTTCAAAGAACTTCGTACTGTGAGGTATACTTCGATTTTGTAAGCAAATTCGCCAAGTAGAGTTTATTGCACTCTTATAGTGGAGACAGACTGCTGGTATTGATACCATGGTACGAATACCATGGTATAGTGAATACTACAACCCCTGACAGACTGCATTTCGTAGTATTCGATGACTTTGGCGTTTGTGTTGTCTGTCATAACAAATAAAAATAGAAAATCCAAGACAGGATGAATAAAAATGATTTACTTTTGTGCCAAATGATGAATAAAAAGAAAATTCAAATTCTTGAAAGCGAAAGTACATACCTAAGAATTGTCAAAGAAGCTACGAAGACTAGCCAATAGAGAGAAATTGGCGCTGCAATCAGTAAGATGGTGGTATACCAGCAAAAAATTGCGAATATCAATACCAGGTATATTTCATGGTATACTAGCTTTTTACGTAGTATTGCAGTGATAGACATGTGGTACAGAACGTAGTATTGCTATACCATGGTATCAATACCAGCAGTCTGTCTCCCCTATTAGACTGCGCTAATTTTTCACTGAGATGAACGTCTAACCTCAAGTTACTCGATAGCATAACTCCCAAGTATTTATACTGTTTAACCACTTCAATGAGTTCACCGTTAAATATCTATCTTTCTGGTCTACATAGCCTGCTACCTCTTCTTCAGGTTTAGTTTTAAATTCCACAGTGCGCAGTAGTCATACAGTCGATTTATCATGAGCTGCAATGACTCTGGTGACCTGGCCAACAAAACAACATCATGCGCGTACAGAAGAGTCTTAATAAGAATACCTACAAATGTTAATACTCCTGGAAGGTAATCAATAATATCCTCTATGTAAAGGGCAAATACTAATGGGCTTGCATTACATCCTTGTCTAACTCCTATTTTTGTAGAAAAACCCCTTCGACAATTCATCACCGTTCCAGACTGCTGATTTTGTATTATTCTCCAGTACATTTCCAAACTTATAATTCAATCCGTACTGGTATAATTTGTTAAAAAGCCTTTATCGGTCTACAGTATTGAAGGCTGCCCTAAAGTTGATGAACGTGTAAAGCTTCTGTTCGCGTTCGACGAATGTCTACTCTATGTTTCGCAGTACAAAGATGTGATCCGTAGTAGAGTAGCCGGCTCGGAACCCAGCTTGAAACTCTTTCAGAAGTGAGTTCTCTTGTATCCAATGCATTAATCGGGTTTGAAGAATACTTGTAAAGATTTTTGCTTTGATGGACCTTTCTTGAAAATCGTAAAAATGACCGCTTGTTTAAAGCTTTCCGGTACGTTTTCAGTTTCAAATATGGAGTTATAGACTGACGTAAGGGTTGTCACAAATTTGGCAGAGCTATATTTATAGAATTCGAATGGAATTCCATCAACTTCGGGAGCTTTAAGATCCTTAGACCGGGCTAGTGCTTCACTCACTTTGACAGATGAAATTTGACTATCTAAAGTTTGGTTTCGCATACAGCATAGGTAGGTTGTTGCTTATCAGGTTTAATAGACTCTCAAAGTATCTTTTACGGACTTCAGCAGTACTTCCGTTTAATTGTTTTGCTGTTTTCCAAAAATAATTTACCTACTACTGCGTAACCATACTCGTGTATATTCATACACATCTTTGGCATGCCGTCATTTTGGTGTAGGTTAGTTTTGTTAGCTTTTATCTACCTCTATATTAATTTAACACCGTTCTCAGAAACTTGGAATTGGTCCAAATGCTTTGCGGCGAATTCTTCCTGCATTTGTTCCCGTCGAGGTTCAGTAGACACAACAGATTCTTCCACAAGACCATTCACGCCATTTATCTTTACATCCTGAGAAAGTTACATTGTGGTGCGCTTTTGGTGTAGACTAGTGGAGTTTTTTTTTAATAGAAGGTGCAAATCTCGAGGACGCTATGGGTACCTCAACCCATAGTAGTGTGGGATTCTAACCGCACTAAAAACACCTTCGATCATGATCAATCTAACGAAGATCGGCAAATGATTTTTATTTCTTTTATGTATGTAATGGCTTTGTGGTTTAGTTCTTTGCAATCGGCGAACGTTATTGTGTACATCTAGGACGACTTCTATCTCAGAGTCGATGTGTATCTGCAATCTGTGATTGTGTCGTATTGCACTCTTTTTAATGACGCCTGTCACCGGGTCGATATGCAAATCACGATGTTAGTCCTTGTTTCTTACGTAACAGAGGGGTTGACTTTATTTTGACACGAGACCGGACTCATTCTTAATAATTATACGCTATCCCATAGGGTATATAGAGAAATAATAACGATAAACCTCTAAAAGTATATGTATTTGTGATCAGCATTGGAAGTTGAAACGATCTAGATGCATATATCCATCCATCTGTGCGTCCGTCAATCTGCCCGTCTGTTCGTCCGTGTGACACCAGTTTTTGAGCCTTAGATTTTGAGCTAGGAAGATCAAATTTGGTGTACAAGCTTCCAGAACACAAAACAGTACAAGTGTTAGCGTTTTAGAGCTTCAGGAAAGTATACATTTTTTTAAAGAAAAGTCTAAAAACTTTTTTGGAAAATACGCCAGAATTTGTTTGAAAATTACGCCGAAGTGCTTGCGCCAGACTAAAGTGGAAAAAAAAAACCGTAAAGTAAAATGCAAATGAGGCAAGAAAACATTATTTTCGGGTTTAATTGCCAATTTGTGTTTTGGAAAAAAGACCAGAAAAGTATAAAAAAGTACTTAGCGGCGTGTATGTATAATACACGCCGCTAAGTGGCGCCCTGGACACATGCATGTGAGGACGAAGGCGGTCTGGTGTATGATGTCCCATAGTGTGAAATCCTTTTAAACCGCGAAGCGTGCTACCCAAGCAATGTTAAGATATAGAAAAAAAAAAACAGAAATAGATTTAGTATTTCTTTGTAAAAATTAAAAAAAAAAACCAGAAAGTTTTAGAAAAAAATGCCCAAAATGTTGGAAAAAATCTTCGAAATGTTGGCCTCTTTTCCTTGAAAAAAAAAATAGCCAAAATATTGTAGGAACAAAATTGGGTTTTTTTCCAAAAGAAAATTTGACGTATTTTCCTGTGGCGTAATTGCTGGGAGCCGATATTTAGTACATACTCGTAGGCTATTTAAAATCCGAAGCACTACCAGAGTCAACATTTTTAAAAACCGCCTGCAATCACGCAAACTTTTCTAATAAATTTAGTTTTTCTCAATATTTTTGCTAGAAACCGAAAAATATGAAGACGTTGACTTTCTCTACATTTTGTCACGCCCACTTTCTTGGTGGCCTTTTTTAAAAAGAACACATATTTATTGCTTTTTCAAAGCTATATACGCTGATGGTTAAGTCTAATTGTGAACATCTCATCAGAATCCGTGAGCTCCGGTTACAACATTTTTAGAGCCACGCCCACTTTCTGCTAAGAAAAAGTAATAGTTTTGTGATAAAATTTCTTTAAAATCAAAGAAATATTATCGTTGCATCTGTTTCAAAATTTCCAATCGCCACTCTCACTTTATTAGAGGTGAGTTAGAAGATGAGAGATAGGGTACCTGTCTGTTTTTTTTTTTTTCCATTTTCAAGTTCCAACTTGTAAGGGAACCGTAAAGAATATGTTTTCAAAGAGTCTTAAAATGCACTGGATATTTTTCGTTCAATCAAAAGAAAAAATAGAGCCAAGTTAAGAAAATGAAAATGCTTAAGAACCGGTATAAGTACATAATGGCCATAGGCCGACCCATGCTTGTAACACACTTTTTTGCTAAATATTTAATACTCTACCAGATCCCGAAATAGAGGCCCTTATATAAGAGACACCCTGGATAAATTTTAGTCAGAAAACTGGAGCTGGCGTATAATGAAGACTATTATAGGAGCATGTACGATTAAGAATATATTTTTTACCACCACAATGTGACATATTAATACTGATGTCAAAAATCTATAGCTAAACCTACGAGGGTGGGTCAACAAGTCCCTGAAAATTAACACAAATTGTGTCGTCACCTTAAATTTTATTTTCCTTTTGTCAAGAATTATCTTTCGAAAGAACGCACCCAAATTTTCAGACAGATCTGTCAAATAGTTTTGTTGTGGCAGCCATTTTATATAGACGCCTACTAGCATTTTCGTTAAAATGGAAAAAAGTAAATTTCGAGTGCTCATTAAACACAATTTTTTGCAAGAAAAAACTATCACGCAAACCAAACAAAAGCTTGACAAATATTATGGGGACTCTTCACCATCGATTGGAACCATTCACCACTGGTTTACCCAATTTCGGTGCGGTCGTTCGAGCACAAGTGACGCCGAACGTTCTGGTCGCCCAATTGAGGTCACCATACCAGAAATGGTCAACAAAATCCATGGTTTGATAATGAACGATCGGCGAATGAAAGTGCGCGAGCTTGAAGAGGCCACAGGCTTATCACATGGCTCAGTGATTTCGATTTAACATAAATATTTGGACATGAAAAAGCTTTCCGCAAGATGGGTGCCGCATTTGCTCACAACCGACAACAAACGCATTCGTTTGACAACTTCAAAGGTGTGTTTGGCGATGTTCCAGAAAAATTCGGCTGAGTTTTTCGCCGTTTCGTAACCGTGGATGAAACCTGGATTCACACACAACACACAAGGCCAAGGCGGGTTTGTCAGCAAACAAGGCGATGGCGACAGTTTTTTGGGATGCGCGCGGTGTTATTCACATCGATTACCTTGAAAAGGGTAAAACGAACGATCACCGGCGCATATTACGCAGAGCTGCTGGATCGATTCCAAGCCGATTTGAAGCAAAAACGGCCGCATTTGGCGAAGAAAAAAGTTCTTTTTCACCAGGCCAACGCACCGGCGCACAAGTCCGCAGTCGCAATGGCAAAATTGCATGAGTTGGGCTACAAACTTCTCCCTCATCCAGCATATTCCCCAGATTTAGCCCCCTGCGACTATTTCTTGTTTCCAAACATAAAGAAATGGCTCGGCGGTAAGAGATTTGGGTCGAATGAAGAGGTCGTCGCTGAAACAAACGATTATATCGCTCGAGAAATGGTATCATTTGGATGAAGTGTATAGAGCTAAAAGGAGACTATGTTAAAAAATAAAATGTTTTTATACCGAAAAGAGTGTTCCTTATTTCATTTTTCAGGGACTTATTGACCCACCCTCGTATGTCGCCCTTCATATCACCGAGAGTAACAATGTGAAAAATCGTACGTAAAGTCATAAGGAGGTTACGAGATGAGTATACGGAAACTTGTGAAGTCTAATGAATCGTTTCTAATAAGGAAACAATATACGCTTCTTGAAGAAGTGAGTTCCTGTATACAGAGTAATTTTAATCCATTGTACAGAATGTAAAATAAAAATCTCGAAGGCAGCAACAATATGATATTTATATCAACAATCTCTACTCCTGTGGGTACACAATATTACTATATTACATTTTATACCTATATGTCGGCTTAAGATTGAAACCAATATAAGCTGAATATTATGTTAATATAACTTTATTACAGTTTTTTCCCCACTTTATCTGAATCAAACAAGTGTAGTCGCTGTGATAATTTTAATCACTTCGATAAGAACAATTTTCTCCAAACAACCAACACTCTGCTGAATTTGTTATAAATAAAAAACGAGCAATGGATAAAGTCCCCTAATGTGATGTCACGGGACCGCAACATACGGACAGGTACTCTCTCTCTGTCACAGTCGCTATGATTTCACATTTCCACTATCTTATCAATGTTTACCCAATGCGAACACTAGTGCAAAGAAAAAAAATTATACCCGTGGTGTTCGTTCGCACCACCCGCGTCACAGCACTAACTCTGGGGGGAAGATAACAAAATTTACTTTATTCCTGTCCCTGTAGTTGTTACTGTTAAATATAAAATATGAATAAAGATAAGAAAAGATAATGCCTTATCGTGATTTCTTCAACGTTTTGAGCCCCATAACCATTGAACTAGACCACTAGAACGGTGAGAGGAAGAACAAGGTATATAATTTCATTTAGGAAATAACCAAAGCACCGTCAAATTGTTTTTCCATCATCATCATCATCAGTTAGTGTGATTTGGATATTCCGGTGAATGAGTATCCACACGCGGGTATTTTTGATTCAAAACGGATACTTTTTGTACGTTGAATAGTTTCTAATTGAGTTTCGCAAACGCTGAATCCAAAAAGATAGTGAAAAAATAAAGTTACAGGTAGAAAAGTGTGAAAGAAGATACAAAAATAACCTCAAAAACGCTCAAGTCACCAAAAAGATACAGAAAAAAAAATGTGAAAGGAACGGATACTCGTATCAGTTGATCAATATTCCACTGAAAATCACAAAACAGACATTTGTTCTTGCGTACAAAGCATCCCTTTTTAGAATACAAATTCCTTATCCTGTACAAGTAAGATACAAGTTTATCCAACCGCGTGGAGATAAAATACATCACATCAAACTGAGGCTACCATAGAAGCAATAAACAGACAGTAGAAGCAACAGCATCACAGCTGCACACCACTTTCATATCCTTCCTTCTAAGTTGAGTTACTAAATACTCGTATCCTTCTAACGAACAAAGGCTCTCACCACCACAAGCAGTTAGGCAGTTAGCCCGACCCCCTTGTTTTCAGTTCATTGAACACAATCTACTGTCAAATTGATAAACTTCAGTCTCTATTCCTTCCTCCGATGAGTTTTCAGAACTTTCACTTCCATGTGTATCCTACGAGTATAGGGCAAGCAGTATCTACTCTAGTTCGAGAAGAAGAAAAAAATAAATAAAAAATTAACATATTGGTCAAATTGCTGCTCGATTAGATTTATTAGTTCTCTGAGTGCTTTTATCCCTTATAACAAAAATTTTCATTAATTTGATTGAATAAAAGTGCGTATTTTCCCCACCACCAACAACGAAAACAATTACCCATCGTAATAAAAAAAAAAAATTGTTCGTAAATTAACAGTTCCGACGTCGAACATTCCTTTTGTATCTACAATTACATATGTGTCTTATCTACTGATGTTATATTCTCTTCTCTTTTTTTTTTATAGTGTTTAATAAAAAAAAAAAAAAAATCAAATAAAAAACAAAGTTAATCCACCACGATAAGGTGACATACAAGGTTGCAAATAGCATTCGCTGCTTGGAAATATATGTAATAATGTTGAAATCGTTTGATATCGCGGATAATTTTACGGGAATTTTAAGTGCTGGTGTTGTAGCGGCCATAACACCTGTTGCTAACAATAATAATATACCATTAATGAATAATAATAACAATAATAACGCATTAGATACGACATCGATGAAAAGCCTGAAAATTCGTCCACATCCATATTTGCGGGAACAGCACCAACAGCAACAGCAACAACAACTTAGGATACAAGAACAAATTACGAACGTAGCTGGTGTAATGAATGCTGTCAGTGGATTTGGATTAAGTGCAATGAATTCTTCACCACCGTTGTCTGTAATGGCTGTTGGCGGCGGTCCTACGTAAGTGAATTTTAGTACATACTCTCCTTTGAATAAACAATTTAGTTCTCGTTAAAGGCTCTTTTAAAACATGAAACAATAAAAGTTATCTTCCATGCATAAGTACAAAAATTTGACACTATTTTAGACTCCTTTACGAGGAATGCTACCTTTTTGAGTGGAAGTATCTTATAGGTTTTGATAATTTGTGTGGATGAGTGGATGTGTAAATAAAATAAGATCTTTTTTTTTTTTTAAAGTATTATATTCCAAAAATTACATGAACTAGAAACTTTAAGTTTGTAGTTACACAGGTGAGTATCTGTAAATGTGTTTTTGTGGTAGAAGTGTTTGTAGTAAGAAAAGGAACGTTCCATGCATAAGTACAATAATTTGACACTATTTTAGACTTTATTCCTTTACGAGGAATGCTACCTTTTTGAGTGGAAGTACACCCCGCGCAACAAAAAAACCCGCACATGGTAATTTTTAACAAAATGGAAGGAATTTAGTAAATGATGACTAATCACTGCGTAGTCACTTTGTATTTTTGATTTTTAACATTTAAGTTAACACATTCCCCAATTTGACAATACATTTCGTAGCCTAATTGAAAAAAAGTAATGATCGTGAAGATCAGACTACAAAATATCAGATATTACCCAAGTACTATCAATATACAGGGTGGCTGATGAATATTGCTACATTAGTATTTATTTATTAGTATTTTAGTATTTATTATTGATTAAGTAACATCATTTATAATATACTTTACTTCATCTTTAAGCTATAAATGAGATATGTATATATAGGTAATACTAATATTCAAAAATTCATACAATTCAGTGATAAATGAAAATGAAAAATGTATAAGTAGAAAATTTTTGTAGTATACAATATGTAGAAACAAAATTTAACTTTTACTCGTAATTGTGAAAATGCGAATAAACTAAAATGTGCTTGTTTTACCCTACCAAGTGCCGAAAGAGAGTTTCCCCAAAACCATTCGCATCATAAAGTCTCCTAACGCTGAGAGGAAGTGCATTCCAAAGATGAATAGCATGAACGAAAAATTGACGCTCTGAGTTTTGATAGTGAACACGCGGTTGGATTAAACTTAAAGATCGGCTCGACCGTGAAAGTTTAAGTTTTTCGAATAAATATGGAGGCTGTTTGCTGGTAATAATTTTTTGTAGGTACTTGATTGTGCAGTACTCGAGATATTTATCAAGAGTTCATCCTAATATGTTCTTAGCATATTGTGAAATATGGTCAAAACGTCTCAATCCGAGTTATATTGTTAAACGCAACGTTGAGCTTACGTCGAATGAGAGCACTGCTGCAACAAAAAATTTCACATCCGTATGTAAATATTGAAATTAGCAAAGCCCTTACTAGCATTAACCTTGTTTGCAAAGGAGTGAAACACTGCGACATAGATAGATTCCTAAGAGAAGCATAGATTTTGCCTATAATAGTGGAGATATGATCATCCCAACTTAACGTTTTGTTAAACCATACCCCAAGATTTTTAGCTTTGTCAACGAACTCAATTGGTTCATTTTGGAGGAATATATTAGGAACATCACAGCCATTCACGCCATTTCTGCTAATAACGAGACATTTAGATTTGACTGGGTTAAGCTTCAACGAATTATCTTCAGACCAATCTAGAACTTTTCGTAGATTCTCATTAAGCTTACAAGCTGCTTCCTTAATAAGGTCTAATTTGCAACTTATGTAAAGCTGTACATCGTCTGCGTACATGTGTAGGAATTAATTTTTGATTATGGTTGGAAGATCATTGATAAATATTGTGAATAACAAAGGTCCCAATATGGACCCTTGAGGTACACCCGCCGAGGTTGCAATAAAATCAGACATCACATTATTAACAGCAACGGATTGTTTTCTTCCACCAAGATATGTTTTGATGAGTTTGATAGCAAATGATGAAAAGCCAAACAACCTCTTGAGTTTTAAGAGAAGCTGCATATGATCCACTGTGTCAAAGGCCTTGGAAAAGTCCAGCAGAGTCACAAAAGTTATTAGGTCTTTATCCATCGCCACTGATTTGCGCAAAGTAGTTTATTGCGCTGGATAAAGACAGACATTTGCTTATGCATTATCTTTTCCATGACCTTGGACAAGAATGGAAGGATGGCAATGGGTCTATACTCAGCCGGCGAGTTGGATGACGCTTTCTTTTTCAGGGCTGGAACAATTTTTTGCAGTTTTCCACTCAGTCGGAAAAGTAGATGTAGTTATTATATTGTTGAAAATTTGGGTTATGGCTGGAAGAATGTGAGGTAGTATGATTTTAATAAAAATCGGATGAATTCCGTCGATACCAACAGCTTTAGACTTAATTCTAAGGATAGCATTGACAACATCAACCTGTTCAATACGAGTGAATTCAAAGCCACTGAACGTTACATCCAATGGATCAGCACTTGTTCTGGATGTCATTTGCACTTTCGTGAATTCTCTATTGAGCTGGTTAAGAAACTCAAATAACTTTTTTTTCAGTGTATGTAGCTTAATTAGTTTTAAAAATAATGGAATTTAAATGCCCCTCCCCTGCTCGTTGATGCATGTGCGGCATCTTACCAAAAAGTTGTTCATTACTGTTTGGAGAGTTGAGACAGGAATAGCCGCAATTGTTTCTCGAATGGATTGCTTTAGTTCATTCAAATTTGTTGGTTTTGCTTTGTAGACTTCCTGTTTGCAATAACCCCACAAGAAAAAGTCAGGTGCCTGGGGGGCCAACGGAATGTGGAGTTTCTGGATATCAGCTTATTGGGAAATTTTCGTCGCAATTCTGTCATAACAGGCCGGGCTATGTGAGGAGTTGCACCATCTTGCTGAAACCACACAGAGTTGAAAGAAATTCTCATTCGGCATAACTCTGGATAGAAAAACTCTCTCAACATGCTCAAGTAACGGCCTCCAGTAACCGTAACGGTGTGACCGTTTTCTTCGAAAAAGTAGGGCCCGACAATGCAGCGTGATGAAACTGCACACCACACTGTGACACGAAGTGGATGCAATTCCGTCTCATGGAGTATCTGTGGGTTGGAAGCACTCCATATTCGACAATTTTGTTTGTTTATGTTGCCGTTTAAATCGAAATGGTCCTCGTCAGACACAAAAAGACAGTTCAACGTCCTCTTCCACCATTTGAAGCATCTTCTGGCAAAATTCCAAGCGAATCGGCAAGTCTGCTGCGTTCAGTTTGTTGGCCATTTGAATTTTATATGGGAATAAGTCCAAATCATTGTGCATAATTGATTGCAATGACTGTCTGCTTATACCCATTTGAGCAGATAAGCTTCTTGTCGAAACTCTTGGATTGTTTTGTATGGCAGCCGCTACAGCAGCAATTGTTTCCTCCGTCCGAACTGAAGGGTTTCGATGGTAAGGTCTTCTTTCGACTGTCCCATGCTCGGCAAAATTGTTAACAAGTCTCATTATGGTCCATCGATTGCGGTGATGCATCCCCACACCATAACATAAGGAGAATGTTTTACAGTGTGAGCTATGCATTCGTCGCTGTAGCGTTCCCCTTTTCTACGACGAACTATCTGCTTCCCATCCGGTCCGATTAGGTTAAACTTGGACTCATCAGAGAACACCACATTTGACCAATCTTGAACACTCCAGTTTTTCCTTTCCTTAGCCCAGCTAAGGCGCGTTTTCTTCATTTTGCTGGTCAGAAGTGGCTTTTTCGCTGGTCTCCTTGCTATCAAACCCATCTCGTTGAGGCGATTTTGGATAGTTCTGACGCTAACTTTAGCTCCAGTAGCTTCTCGCAGGTCAGCTCTTAACTCCGATGCATTTTTAAACCTGTTTCTCAAGTTTAGCCTCTTCAGTTCCCGGTCCTCCCGAACAGTGGTACATCTCTTCAATCCTGTGCCAATTTTTCTGTCCAGATTGTGATCCCGACGATATTTGTTACAGAATCTTCTTACAGAATTCTCATTGCATCCAATTTGTCGAGCAATTTCACGAAATGACTGATTCTGTTTGGATAAGGCGACGATAACTGCCTTATTTTCTTTACTCAATTGTACCCTTTTAGACATCGCGATATACTCTTTTCACTTTTATTTAAGAAATTCAACTGCACGCACTGTTAATGTACATTACCTAACCCGGAAGCAATAAAATATAATTCGGCGAATCCCTTAAAGGTAATTAGTGCAAAAAATGGAAAAACCGTATGCGGCTTTTTTTTGTTGCGCGGGGCGTATCTTATAGGTTTTGATAATTTGTGTGGATGAGTGGATGTGTCATAAAAGAACTTTTTTTTTTTAAGTATTATATTCCAAAAATTACATTAACTAGAAACTTTAAATTTGTAGTTACATCGGTGAGTATCTGTAAATGTGTTTTTGTAGTAAAAGTGTTTGTAGGAAGAAGTACAAGTACCAAAACTTTTTTTTTAACTCTTCCGATCCGAAAAGCCGCTAATAAATTGTTTCTTATTTTGTACCGTGACAATGTTTTATCAATCCGAAGTCGAAATAGTACAATATATTTGGAGGCGGAGGGAGGGGCCGGGATATATTTGTCCCAAGCGTATTTTTGAATGGAATATATGGTGTCCCGGTCAGTAATTTATGCACACAAATCTGAGAAAGCTGGAAGATGGTTATAAGACATAATGATCATACAGCCAACAAAAATTTTCATTTCTCCAATGTCGGTTGGCTTTGTATTTTTGTGCGCTGGTTTCGATTTACGCAAAATTTCAATACGCTCGTTGGTACATTGGGTAATATACATACATATGTATACAGTACGCGAAATAATTATAAGGGAGAAGCAGTTTTATTTACAATTTTTCATAAAAGAGTAAATTTCCTTGAGAAGCACTAATTTTCTTTCAGTGTATTGAAAAGTGCACTTCGTTAGATATAAACTAACTGTATTTCCAACTGTCTTATTCCTTGTTTTTCGTCATTTTGTTTCCTTCTTCTCTGTATTGTTGATTGTGCGGTGCGAAATACATAAATATAACAGGCAGTAACTTCGCTGTTAAGTAAAAGTAGTCCAACAAAAACTGCTCAAAATTTATTTAAATCGGTGTGTATTTGAATAAATTGTGTAAGTTGCTTCATTTTTTATCAAATGTTCCGTTTTTTTTATTTCCAAAAAGTAAATGCCAAGAGGAACAGCACTGTCAGTGGAAGAGAGAATGAAGATTTTAAGCCTGAAAGCGAAGGGCTTAACCGTTCGCCATATAGCATCAAAAGTGCAAAGAAATAAGGACACTGTACATAATTTTTTAAAAGATCCTGAAAATTATGGAAAGCAAAAGAGATCTGGTCGTCCACCAAAAGTCGGTGAAAGGGTTAAGAGGCAAATTAAACGCTTAGCCGTTAACGAACAAATCAGCCCTTCCCAGTTATCTCTTCCAATAACAACAAGAAGAGTTCAACAAATTTTAAAACAGGATGAATTCATTTTATGTCAAAAACGGTTGCCGACACCTAAGCTCCTCCCACGACATAAGGAAGCTAGATTAAACTTTGCCGAAAAATATAAATTCTGGGAGACCCAAGATCTGTCATCTTTAGCGATGAAAAGAAAATTTAATCTTGATGGTTATGACGGAGGACAGAAATATTGGAAGAATATTCGCCGAGAGCGCGAAACTCGGTACGCAAGAAACTTTCAAGGGGGCTCTCTCATGGTGTGGGCTGCTTTTGGATGCAAAGGAAAGACTCAAATCTGTTTTGTTTCGCATAAAATGAATTCGGAGAAATATGTTGAATTGCTGGACAGTGTTCTTATCGATTTTGGTGAAAATCTGTGGGGGGGAAACTGGATTTTCCAGCAGGACAACGCAGCCATACATGCTTCGGCATACACTAAAAACTTTTTAGAGTTGCATAACATCCCTACTCTTGGTTGGCCTGCCATAAGTCCTGACTTAAACCCCATAGAAAACCTATGGGGAATATTATCGAAGCAGGTTTAATCAGGTGGACGGCAGTTCGAATCCCTTGTGCAGCTGTAAACCGCTATACAAGAAAAGGAGCTAAAAATTGATATATCTACTTGAAGAGTAGTAGTAATTCAATGCCTCGTCGCCTGTTGCCTGTTCTGGCGCAAAAAGGAGGCAGAACGAAGTATTAAAATATTTTTAATTTTTTTTTTTGTTTAAATTACCCTAGAATTCAATTTTAAGTTTTTGTCTGTTATACTTATTTCGTTCAGTTCTGTAATAAATGTATATATTTTTTTCATCTATTAAATACAAACATAAAATCAATCGTTGTTTTTTGCTGTGTTTTAAGTGTTTAATTCAAAGGAAACAAAGTTCTCGAAATTGAACAAAATGTTTAAGTTTTTTTTTTTTAGAAATTTTTGCTTGTCCCTTATAATTATTTCGCGTACTGCATGAAAAGGGAAAATTTTCTTGAATATCAATCCTTTCGAAGCTCAGGCTTATACTAGGAAGTCGATAGCTGCTTACAGTTTTTATTGGTACAAAAGCAACATTAGGTGTTGACCAAACCATTTCCAGAAGTCTCTGCAGGAAAGGTGATTTCTTCCAGCGTCCCTTCTGCGTCCGTTGTTTCTTCCTCTTGAAGATCTTGATGTTGAGTGTCTTGATTGCCAACTGCATCACTCTCGTTCGCGCTACTCTCGTTAGATTCCACCTCATAATCTGAAGGCTAGTAGTTATCGCCACTGTCACTCGAGAAGTCTTCATCCTCATCGGAAGCCTCCAACATGTTAGAAATTGTGGCCTGATTTAGTTGTTTTGGCATAAGATGTTTCCATAATTTGTGTACGCAGAAAACTGACTGGAACAGTTATAGCCCAACCAAGAGTACTGACGGGACACTTATGTTCGTCCCGGCAACATAAATATGCAAATAACATCAAAAGTACAACAAAAAAGAAGTACTTACCAACTTCAGATTATGACGATAACACTTACACAAAAATTCACTAATTCGATTTCCAACTTATAAACAAATACAGTTTACTAATTTTACTTCCGCATGCGAAATTGAAGTGCAATAGTCAACTTTCTTTTGACAAATACGAACATGCTTACCACTCAAAACCGCACAAATGCGAGTTAATACCGTTGGAAATAGTATAAATCAAGGATTGGGACTTATTTGTCCCATTTCTGCCTCTTATTTTTAAAGTTAGGTCTTTTTGAATACATACCGGGAATCATATGTCCCGTTAGTACCGAAAGGGTTAAGGAAGGTGGATAACATCAAAAGCCAGAGTGTGAAACTTTAACCCTAACTAAAACCAACTTTGCTTCGAACACCATTTACCGACGATGCTACCAAGGGTATAAAGTCTCAAGACTATGTTTTGTTTTTTGTTAATGAGGGTGAAATTCTCGAAAGACACAGTGGGGTTCAAAACCCAAAGTAGTGTGGAACTCTAACCGAACTAAAAACACCTCCCTGATCACGACCAATCAACTAGTTATCGACAAAAGATTTCGTTTTCAACGTTAAGTCGGTTTTGAGAAGGTATTATAATTTAAATACGGATACGAGTGTGACGTTCAAAATGAAGTCTCTGTTCTTTTGTTATTGTTTTTTTTAAAACTTAAGTTTCCTTGAAAAACTTAACGTATTTTGTTATTTTGTGAACAAATAATGGGTGTACGAATACGAGTGTGACTAAGTGTATATAATAATGTATCTCCTCTATATTATTTTTTTTATGTCTAAGAGCCAACTTCTATTTCGCTGGGAAATAGCCAAGTAGCATGGAATAAATACCATATCCGTACTTTAATTCACAATTCACAAAACTAAATCTAGTGAATCGGTGTAATGAAAGTCCATAACGGTTCGCCACTGTTATTACCATTCCCGATTACGAGGCAGTGATTTTTTTTTTTTGTTTTTTTATAATTTGCACGTGTTAAAGAGGATATGCATAACTTTATACTAATTTTTTTAGAACAAGTGCGTTTTTGTGGTAAGGGGAGGAGACAGAGAGAAAGGCAGAGTGGTGTAGTTTGAAACTCAGGTGGTATTAAGTCCAGATAACTGGGGAGTATTTTGTTTGTTTTCGCTATTATTGTCGTTACTTATGATTCACAGTATTTTTTTCCGTCCTCCTGATGTTATCATCACGATCAAGATGCATTTTAGCCATATGACCACCCTACTGCCAGTGTATGCCTTCGCAGTGGAGTTGACTTAGCTTTCGCAAGTGATCGACTTTTTTATTTACTTCATCCGAAATAAATAGATGATTCTTGACATCAGGATTTGAACCTTGAATCAACAACGTGACAAGCGATGATGTTACCACTACACCACGGCCACCCTTCAACTTGTTTTGCATAACAAGTTGAAGCGCGGAGGTGTTTGTTATTGAAATCTACCATAACGATGATGATGTTTTTTCTTGTATTGAGTTTACTATAAAAGTTACTATAATACTTCAAAAACTAACGACGAGGTGGGTGGTGGTGTCTTCTCTGATAGGCTTAATTTAAACCTCTCTTTTCGTCTCCCAAACCATTGTAGCGTGTTCCAGGCGGAGATAATGGTAATAAGGGAAGTCTTGTCTTGGCTAAAGGAAAACGTGGTATCGGCCATTGATATCCGCATCTTTTTAGACAGCTAAGCCGCAATCAAATCACTGCCGATCGTCTTTCATACAGATGGCGGAGCAGTTTAATATTCACCTAATTTGGGTCCGGGGCATAAGGATATTCCAGGGAATTGTAAGTCTGTCGAACTTCCCAGACATGGAACAATAATACCCATCCTTCCAGGCAAAAGTTTACTGGGTATGCCTATCGGTATATGCAAACTTAAATTAAAGCTGGATGCTACCGTAAAGACAAATTCTAGGTGCACAAGGAGTACAACTTGTCTAGCGGCAAAACAGATTTAGCCCATGCTGGATCTGCAACGCTCTAGGAATTTGATTTCTCTAAATAGGAAGCATATTAGTGCTGTTATAGGTGTCATTACTAGACACTGTCTAATAGGTAGGCATGCAACTAGGCTTGGAGTATTTTCTAACGATTTCTGCAGAAGCTGCATGGACGAGGAAGAGACTATTCTTCACCTTCTTTGCACCTGTCCAGATCTCTCCCAAAGAAGGAAACTCCACTTAGGAGCCTTCTGTTTCAATGACCTAGATTATCTGAATAATATTGACGTTAGGTACATTCTAAGCTTCATCAGAAGCTCTAAATGGTTCAACGAGTAGGCTAGAGGCCGCGTCTCAAACACATCTGGTATCACAGTGTGTTGGCTTCTTTTGCTGTCAGCCACTTCAACCTAACCTAACCCTACTATAAAAGTAAAGCTATATCATGGCGACCTTTCTTATTTCAGAAATCTGATCATCAACTTCTCCTCAATATTTATTTCGATGATATGAGGGGACTATTGCATGTCATTGGAATTAGTAAGGATTCACGACCGCTTCCGATTTGCAGAGTAGAGTAAAGTGATAGGGTAAGTCGAGAGTTGTCAATCCTAGCCTGCAGCATTCTCTTTCCAGTCGAAGATACACGTATATATTGAAAAACTGCTACTCAACAATTTCCAAAATGTATCCAAATGTTTTGTTCAGTGTTAGCCCACCTGCCTCAAATCTTAGCGTTATGGCTTTATTTTTGAATATCCATATACAAATCTTCCAAGAGATTCCAAGTATTTTCATAAATATGTATAAAATGAAATCCCTCATCCGCGGATCCCCCTAATCCTTAAAACCAGTCAAAAACCATAAAGAAAACAAGAGCACCACAATCCATCAGCACAATACGTTCGCACCGTATCCCGGCCGCAAATAAAGCTTCTTACACCTCCGACACCGATATCCCTAATGAAATCCCCCAGTTTCCCATTTCACCAAAAGTAAATAATTCAATGGGGCGCGTTTAAATGTCACAACAGCCTGTTAGCCTTAAACAAATCCCCGCCCAATTTAAGATCTACACTTTGGTCCAGAGATGAATTGCAGCGCTTTTTTTTTGTATAATTCATCTCCCCAAAGGACTTAACTCCTCAAAACTGAGGACGCAAGAGAAGATTAAACAAAAATACAACATTCGACCCAAAGGAATTTAAATCCTCGACATTGGTCTGCCATTACATTTTTAGTCTGTGACTGCCTTGGCATTTTGAGTGTTAGCGTTATTTATTAAGGACACTTTGTTATGTTGGCACATTAAAAATGTCCTTTCATAAATCTATTATCCCCTCACATGTAACAACATTAATATATAGGCTAGCTGTGTTCGCCGTTATCCTGATCGTAATCATTGTGACACTAATTAATTTTCTAAATGGAAAACCTAGAGATTAATGGAGGACATTGGAAGTATCTGCAGAACCCCCAGGACATTTTTTTTTATTTTTTAATTCTCAACCTCCTATCAGGTGTTATATATGGAAGCTCATAGACATCGGAATTTGGTCGATGTTTCCTGAAAGCTAAAAGGAACAAAATAAAAATTCTATTATCCGCTAACACAAGTCTCCCACCCTCAAGGGAAGGGGAGGCAACCAGCGTGATATCATTGGCCATTTGGTCGAGCTACTGTTGATATTGTAATGGAAATAATTTGATGAGTATTGATTCGGATTTGTTTGACGGGGTATTGCGCCCTGTGGATTATGCTCGAGGGACACACCAGCACATGCTTTATGGGTCTACTATTTTAATTTAGCCCTCAGGCGGCCGATGGAGGAGGAATGATGGTAAATCAGTGATTACATTGAATGTACGAACTGTCGAATCTAGGTAAAACACAAGTCTCTATCGTAGAGTTACGTTTGATCCTTGGTGTTCTCATTTTTTCCCCCTTTTTTTTGTGTTGTGTCCTTTGTACGTGTTTTGGCTTTCACCGTTTGGCCTGGCCCGATGGATACATGTCGAGTCGATAAAATGTAATTACTTAAATTGTTCGACAGATACCATCAGTGGTGTGGGTTACTTTCGGTCTAAAAACCAATTTTCGATTCGAAATGATTGAAGGTCAGGACGAGAGAAAGTTTTGTCCATTAACTTGGATATTTGTTTAATGGTTGTTTCCGGAGGATTCGATTGGGTCACCTCTTAAGAGGTTTCCATTGATGCAGTAAGTATACTTCAATGAATTCCGAACCGTAATCGATTTGAAAGACTTTTACTAATGACAGGAGCATGACATTGATATGATTTTGTGTCAGGTAGTAGTAGTAGTTGTGGGTATAGTCCGTAGGCATCATCAATGTGGTCATTAAGGTAATGTCATCGATAAGTTAGGAGGATTAGATTGATGGATTTTTCCTGTTTTTTTTTTTTTTTTTTTTTTGGTAATTAGAATGGAGTACCTAGTGGCGGGGGAAAACTTTTATTTGTTCTACATTTAGATTCTGTTTTCAATCAATTTTATGGGTTTTCGTCGTAGGTTAAATGACCTTCCAATGGTAACATTTCATCTATGTACATGTTTAGGTTAGATACGAATGGATGCACCCTGGGCCCAGACATGGCAGGTCCATTATGATACCAGAGGATTAGTTACTCCCCAGTCCTCCGTCAGAACGAATTGGAGCTTCTAATAAAGCGTTGGAGGTTTTAGACGTCAGTTTTTGCTAGCTCATCTAGATTGTGATGCCGGAAAAGTACGGAGGAGATGAAGAATTGCCCTCATCGTCCCTACAGCTTCTATAAAAGTTGATCGAGAAGAGGCTAAGCAATTTTTTTTCTTGACTAGTTAACAATGGGACAGTGTCCCTATTGCTTAAATGCGTTCTTCTTAGTGAGCTTAGGCCAGACTTGTCTAGTGCCATGGAAATTAATGTCAGTTTTCCACCTGCAGTTGGTCTTCTTAATTGCATTGAGCTTAAGCAATTGCTTACATTTGGCAATGGACATTTCTCTTTTGCGATAGAATCTGCAAAGCTCTGTGCAATGAGCAGCCCTGCAGGGGCAACAATCTAGGACGACCTTTGATGTGAAAGAGATCGACTTGTTAACGTTAACCCTACCACCCATCCCATCGACGGTCTTGGAGCTAGACTATACTTCTACGCATTCGGAATTATTTTATCGGTTCAGTTCCCCTCCCAGTATTTCCTGGAAATTGTTTAAAAAGGAGAATCTACGGAGGGTGTAGTAGGTGTTTTCTGGAATTATTAGAATTATGGAACACCCTGAGTATATACTGGACTACTGTGAGGTGGCTTTGAATGGTGATGTAACATTTAGTGGTATCAGATGGAGGGTTGGTCTGATGGCACAGCTTTGGATAGAGCCATCTACCAAACGATTGCACCATACATTGGTTTCTATCTGATAAAGGATATGTAGACTTTAGTTTTGTGAATATAGAATTTAAGAGGATATTTCACATAATCTCCCTCAGACTCGTCATGTGTCTCCTTGAGATAACTACAGCAACGTCGTCATCTGCATAGACGATTACCCTGCAACCTTCCTCTTTTAGGGCAAGAAATTTATCACGTGGTACAAGATTCCAAAGAAGATTAGACAAAAGATAACATACGGTGACCCTCTACTCATAACCCATCAAACGGAGGCAGTGCATAGCTTTGATTTGACAATCCTGCTCGTAAGCTGCCAGGGTAGTAGTACGCCAAGCAAGGCTTTGTTTAGAGTTTAGAGTTTAGAGTACGATGTAGCGTACGATGTAGCATGCTATACACCTTGCTCTCTAATGATTTGTAAACGATGATACCAGCAGTTTCCAACGACTTTCTTTTACAGTACGCATGCTAAGTCGCTGGCAAAGATTAGGAGCAGTGCTGCAGCGGTGATGGAAATCAATAATTTTTTTTAAAGATTTTAGAATAAATTAAGATATGGTGGGTCTAAAGTATTTGAGACAAACATGGGAGCATTCATCAGCTTTATGAATGAATACGTTCACCAATTGAAGAAATTATTATTCAGCTTCAGCTCCAGTTCACTGAACCATCCCTGCTAGCTTCCGCCTTGTAAAAACGATTCTATGGAGCCTTGATGACTTATATGTCTCTTCAATTTTGCCATAACAGGATCTGAAAGATTTGCGTTCAAGTAAAGTATGCTTAGAAGGTCTCTTTGTATGAAACCCAATTTAGAGTGACCATAGAGCACTTCGCTTGCTGAAAAGATGCTTACTCTTCGTACGAATAGCTCTTATTCGGAGTGTGGTCATCACGACTAAGTTGGTGGTAGATATCAGTAACCCACGTGGATACCAGGCACGATGCTTGGACTTTACTGGGTCTGTAGTTGATTTGTATAGTTTCTTCCGGGGTAGGATAGCTACTTACGCTACTTGGGGAGTCTGATTCTTGGTGAATACCCCCTGGATAATCGTTAAGATATACTGAGACCAGTCACCGCATTTTGGAGACTCAAGCGCTGCTTGCTACTCAATCTTTCAAAATTTTCGACTGTGAATATTTTGCAAATGGTACGTCCCACGAGAAAAACGAGAAGTATTGAAATTTGTATGTAAAGGGTGGTTAAATTTTAAGGGCCGATGTTGAATGTGAAACACACCTAAACGTCAAGTTTTTTTCTGCATTTCATTTGACATTTCTCAATTCCAGACTAACTCAATTTGAACCATGGAAAGATACACAATCGAGCAACGCGTTAAAGTCATTCAGGCTTATTATGAAAATGGGCGTTCAAATCAAAATGCATATCGTGCATTTCGTGATTCTTTCGGTCAATTTAATCGTCCAAATGTGCGTACAATCGGAAAAATCGTGCAAAAATTTGTGCAAACCGGGTCTGTAGGAGATGTGAAAACACCAGTGCATGCTCGTACAGCTCGTACTGCAGAAAATATTGCTGCTGTTCGCGATAGTGTGGCTGAAGAGCCGTCCATCTCAACTCGTCGTCGTGCACCTCTCACGCTCGTCGTTGATGAACATTATGCATAAAGACTTGCATTTACGCGCTTACAAGGTGCAATTGACTCAAGAACTAAAGCCTATTGACCATTTCAAGCATCGTCAATGGTCACAATGGTGGCAAGAAATGGCAACAGTGGATGATCAATTTTCGAAGAAAATCATTTTCAGTGATGAGGCACATTGTCACCTCAGTGGATTCGTCAATAAGCAGAATTGCCGCATTTGGGCGAATGATAATCCAAGAGTGATTTTCGAAAAACCAATGCACCCACAAAGAGTGACTGTTTGGTGCGGTTTATGGGCTGGCGGCATCATAGGGCCGTATTTTTTCCAAAATGAGGCCGGTCAGGCAGTTACTGTGAATGGTGTTCGCTACCGTGAGATGATAACGAACTTTTTATGGTCCGAATTGGAAGATATGGATGTGGACGATATGTGGTTTCAACAGGATGGTGCCACTTGCAACACAGCTAACGAAACAATGGCTCTTTTGCGCGACAAATTCAATGGCCGTGTTATCTCACGTGGTGGCGATGTCAATTGGCCGCCAAGATCATGTGATTTGACACCGTTGGACTTCTTTCTTTGGGGTTATTTGAAAGAAAAGGTGTACGTCGATAAGCCAGCAACAATTCAAGAGCTAAAGGATGAGATAATTCGGCACATTAACGGCATAGAACCTCAATTATGCCTTAGCGTCATCGAAAATTTGGACCATCGGATGGAGGTGTGCCGCCGAGGTCGCGGCGGCCATTTGGCCGATATTTTGTTCCATACATAATTGAACCATACCAATATTATCATAATAAAAAGAAATGACAGTAATTTCCTAAATAATTTGTGTTTTATTCAAAATCAACATCGGCCCTTAAAACTTAACCACCCTTTAGATGCACAATTCTTTTTGGTTTTCAAAAAGTATAATCTCCTATGCAATCTTGCAAAATGTGCAACTTTACCCAGAAGCTAATGAAAATCGTTTTAGATTGCGAATATTTTGAAATGCTCTAAGTAATGGGTGCCAAATTTTTTAAAAATTGTGGGAACGCCTATAAAATGTTGGACTTTACCCCGAGGTTATTGGAAATACTTTCTGAGTACAAATATCTCGAAAACGGTGCGTCATAAGAAAAATTTCTTACGATACAAATTCTAGTTTTCGAATTTTTTAATTCACCCTGTGTGCTGAACTTTAATATTTTCCGAAAATTGTCCAACTTTATCTTGAATCGTTTTTCAGTGTGTATAGGTATACTCCGAAGAGGTTTTTTTTTATATGGTAATGTGGACTCCACAGCCCATATGGAATGAGCCGCTTGTTAATGTATTCCAGGATATGTATGAACAGATACAGGGTGGACCCGTATCCAGTATACTGGACGATAGGAACACCCATAATAATATATAAAAACAAGAGAACAAGAAGTACAGTTGAAGTTATCAAATTTTTTTTAGTTTGTAATTAAAATATGCGTTTGTTATTTCGAAAATTCGTTATATCGTTATACTGGACATCCACTGTACTATAATAAATCTGGGAAATTCAAGCACTTTAAGCACGAAACCGGCGCCCTTTAAAACCAATATAGGTACTCAAAATTTAACCACTCAAAAAGATAAAACAATAGACCACTTCCCCCACCCACTGCAATCCATTATCAGAACTAAGACTTAATACCTACTTTGCCACTTGAAGGTAATTATTGCCCCAGTATCTGTCTTGCCAAGTCCAGGGCTACATCTCTAAGGAATCCAAGTTAACCAGTTAACAGTACCATAACTAGAAGCATTAAAAGTGCAGTAAGCATCTTTCAAACTGCATCTCTTGTGCAAGTGTCATATCGCAACGTAATTCAGGACAGAGATACTCGTAGCTTGGTTCGGTTCTTCCCTTTTGCTATCTCTTGTCGTTATTTATTTATTTCGTAACCTTGTGATTTGTTAATGTTCAATATGTAGGTGTATTTTGTAATATGTGTCGCTGTGTCATAAAAGTATAATCATCCCTAAAAATTTATCCTACATACTACGAAGGAGGATCTGTGTATCTATGTGACTACACAAGAGTTCAAAGCCATTCAAGTATTTTCATTGTAACTTCATTGATCTCTTTTTGCCATCGACGTTCTTCGAAGCGCAGTCAGGTCTGGTCTTTGTGAACAACTCTTGGAGCCCACCCACAACCTCCAGATCCACCCTTTCGACATCGACATCGACATCCTGAAGGAGCTTGTTATTGTGTATCACAATAGAATTGGTAGAGTAGATGGTTGAAATAATAGCGCTGTCTGTGTGTGTTTTCTGTTATAATCCTACAAATGTTACAATTTCCAAAGGTGGCTCCTTCCACCAGTTCTCCTTTGAAATTATAAGACAAACAACAATGATGATGCGGATGACAATGAGAAGAATGATGGCTGCCGATAATGATGATGATGAGGACAATGACAATGACGACGACGATGATGAGAGGATTCCAATGAAGTTATTAAGGACGATATTCCATTGTATTTTGTTTTTGTAAATTGATTTGTTGGTGTAGTTACGCTGGGTCACGATAGTTACCAATAAAATTGTGTATGTTGCGTGTTTTGATGTCATACTCGTAGATCTGATGCAGAGAAGTGTTCTTGGTTTAGGAGTAACTCTTGGCATTGGCCCCTCAGCAGATAAGTAGGCGGAGGTAATTTCCAAGTGGAATTAGGACCATTGTGATTTTTTCCCCCCTCATTCTATAGGTACAATAATAGCAGTTAAAATAAGCAGCTTAAAATTTGATTGTACAGAGTATCATGTTCCTAAATTGTTACAAAGCGGATTTTTTTTTTTTTTCACGATGATGACTGGGAATACGGTTTTTATTGAGAAGCAGTTTAGTGCTGGTCTTTGTAATTTGTTGCCCTCACAGCGTAAGGGAGATTTTATGAAAATTCCACTTATTTGTAACTGCGAAGATTGACCTAATTTTGATGTTAACTATGCCTGCTCTGCTTTTGTATAGTACTACTGGCAGCTTTTCCCAAAGTGTCTAGACTCTTCGATTGGCATGCGCTAAGTTTTCAAGGGGTGACCCACTTGGTTGGTGGCTAGTTAATAGCCATGCAGTTATTGCACTCATATGTGAAGTATAATAAACTATCGATTTCCACTTTCGTTTCTATGACATAATCTTATGTTAGTTAGACTTTACGTTTGGACACATAGAACACAATTAATGTATTTTTGAGGCAACAGTTATCTGCAGCTCCATATTTGTGTTAAACTTCGTTGGACTGCACAAGCACCTCAAGATCTTTTGTAAATAGTTGGGATTAAGAGAAGGGGACCTAGATGGCTACCTTGTGGAACACTAGACATGGCCAAGAAGGGAGCTGACAGTTGGGACCTGAAGCGAATAGCATAAGGACGGTTTTTCAGGTAAGAAGATATCCATTTTATTAATATCGGTTCAAACCCGAGGGCAGACAGTTTGAAAAGGATTAGTTGGGAGATATCTTAGCAAAAGCTTTACTGAAATCAATAACATCGACTTGATCGGTAGATGATTTGTTTTTTTAAGGATCAGATTGAAAAAAATACTTGAGGTCATTTATAAGGGCTTCCACCTTATTTAGGTAGCACTGGTAGAGAGAGTTATAAAGCTGGGTGAATTGAGGGTAAGTATCGAGATAGTTCTAATAGTCAGAAAAAGAATTGGTGCGAAAGAAAACTGCCCATAACTTGTTTCTTTTGTTAAGTAAGGTGCGAATTCTACGATTAAGCCAAGGACGTGATGTAGATGTAGTATTATGGTGAGGAAAAGGGACATAAAGAGAAATAGAATTAAATATTTATCTGTAAGAAATGGAAAGGGCAGATTAGTAAACTTGAAGACCTTCTAAGATAAGCGTTAATTTTCGGAAATTTTCTTTATGAAAGTCGTAAGAATAGAGATCTGTGGGAAGAGTGGACTGGAGTGAAGAGTTGTGGAAAAATGAAAGAAGAAGGAGTTATCAATCGTTGATAGAGATAATGGACAGAGCGACACTGAGAAGGTAATGGGATCTGTTGTAAAAATAAGGTCTAAATGCCTTCTCATGTCGTTTGAGACACCACTGACTTGGCAAACACTTGAGTCTGTTAACCGATGAAGAGATATTCCTTAGTCGAGTTGGCATTTGAAGCAATGAAAAATGATAGAATTTTTTTTTTTTTATAATTCGGGATATGAATATCCTTATATTACACAGGGCACGGGCGTTGTATAGATGGGCAGAGAGAGAGTGAGAAAGACAGAAAGATTTGGTGTAGTGGTTTGAAACTCACGTGGTATTAAGTTTCTGTAAACTCCAAGGGTAGCGTCCAGATAACTGGGGAGCATTTTTGTTTTGCTTTTTCTTGTCGTTGCTCATGATTCACAGTATTCTTTTCAGTCCTTTTGATGTCACGATCAAGTTGCATTTTCAGCCATATGATCACCCTTCTGCCAGTGTTATGCCTTCGCAGTAGACTTGACATAAGCTTTCACAATTGATCGACATCATTATTTGAACCGTGAACCAACAGCGTGACAAGCGATGATGTTACCACTACACCACGGCCACCCGTCAATTGAACATCTGATGGAGTTCACTGCACACTGCAAGTGAAGCAGATTAAAGTCGTCGAAAATAAGGATATCATCAAGGGAGTCCAGCTGAGTCAATTATTAGGTTAATCGTATAATATAACGACATATAACGAATAGGGAGCTATGGGAGACTGCAACTTTTATTAAAACAAAGTCCAGTTTAAAAGAAGAAGAAACAGCAAACAGAGTCAAGGCTATAGTGGATGGCCAGAAGGACGCCTCGACAAGGTGATTCAAGGGTAAGATCATCATCTCAAAACACATTGAAAGAATGGGGGAATAACTTTTGGTTCTTTATGTCGGGGATCAGCATAGATATGAAAAGAGAAAACATGAGAATGGGACAAAACAGCACAAGTTTTCGAGCGAAGGTCTCTTACGTTCTGGCAGTAAATGGTGAGAGGAACATTATTATGGAAGGGTGTTTTAATTACTTGCAAAGACGGCACGTTAGTGTGAGACTCTTTTAGAGTGTACATAATTACCGAAAGCAGTAAGGTCGTCCGCCACTTTTTGATGAGACATATTGAAAATCCCATGTTACCTGATATAAAGGTTACTGAGGCTGGAGTCAGTGTGGGAAGACTTTTTTGCTGGGCGGTAATAATATGTTGAAGACATGCTATTCCCACAAATGCGCACTCTTCTACATTTTGGAAAATCTGGAAAAAAAAAGGATACCGAATTTTGCACCACACATCATTATGACCCCAGTTCTGGAGAATTCTTCAACTGCCACCTAATATAAGGAAGTGTGTCTTCCATCCAAATCGTTGGAGGTTAAGTTCACTCCGAGCGCCTCTTTTTGATCGTTGTTGTCGCTCTGTTACTATCTAGTAGAGTACGTGGTAAGTCCTGTTACGGTTGCCTTGCAAGATCTGACGGTCTTATACGTTGCAGTCGTCTCACGTCATATACGTTTAGAAGAATTGTTGCTTCCTCGTTCATATGCTCCTGAAGTCTCTTCTCGTGTGCTTTGGTCCTTGAGTTGATCTCTTCAAGAATAGTAGGAATGCCTAGGTCCCGATGGAGGTCGCTGTTTCTGATGTACCATGGAGCATTCACAATACTTCGAATGACCTTATTCTGGAATTGTTGGATCTGGCTGGCTGGCCCATCCCCAGAGTTGAGCGCCATAGTTCCATACTGGTTTTAGGATCTGGTTATATAAAAGAATTTTATTATAAATTGATAGTCCTGACTTCCTGATTTTAATATGCTCTTTCCAACGAAGCTTGGCATCTAGAGTCATACCTAGATCCTTCGCTGTATTTGCATATGGTATTGTCGTGCCTGATATTGCTATAGGGGAGTACGAGATAGACTTATTTGTGAAGTCAATATGTACAGATTTACTCGAATTCAGTTTTATACGCCATCTTTGAGTCCACCTGATAATTTGGTGTGTAGCTGCTTGCAACTTTGCGTCGATTCTAGCGTTGTATCTCCCACTGCCGTGTCGTCGGCGAAAGTTGCAGTCTTGGTGTAGGGCATTGTAGGTAGGTCTTTAGTGTAAAGAAGGTATAACAGAGGTCCGAGGACGCTTCCTTGAGGAACTCCGGCTTCGATCTGCACTAGCTTAGAGTAAGTAGTTTTCTTGTTTTATACGAAAGTATCGCGATGTTAAATAAGACTCCATTAGGTGGAAGAACTGTTCTGGTAGGTACTCTATCGAAAGCCTGTGCTGCGTCTAAGAAAATTGCATCTTCTAGTGATCTTTCGATTTCAGTTGTTATTCTGTGAACTTGTTCTATTGTGGAGTGTTTGCTTCGAAAGGCAAACTGGTGATTTGGGATTAGGTTTCTTGACTCTACGATTGGTTTGAGACGTTTAAAAATCAATTTGTCAAACAACTTTGATGTTGAAGGAAGTAGAGATATTGGTCTATATGAGGATACCTCGTGAGGGTCTTTCCAGACACTTGATACTTACACAAGGCTAATTGTTTTATTCATTAACCGCAAGAGTTTAGCTAACCCTTTGTTTGGCAGTCGCTTCAGGACTTCCGCAGTGATCAAGTCAAAACCTGGAGCTTTTTTGACTTTTAATCGCCTTATCTCATATTTTAAGGAATCATAGAACGGACATTTTCATTGAGATTTAGGAGTTCATCACAGATAGCATCATTAGGCTTAAAGGTATTCGCTAGGTGGTCTGCAAAAGCAGTAGCCTTTTCCTCATTGCTTTTAGCCCAATGCCCATTACTGCATCTTATTGGAGGAATATGATTTGTTGGTCGCTTAAGATATTTTGTACTTTTCCAAAGTGAATATTCAGTGCTCTTGTCAGCAGTTAGCTCTGATAGATATATTTTCATTGTCTCATTTCGGATTAGCTTGACTGGAAACTGTTGCGAATTTTTTTGTCTTCAAGCTCGATGTCCTTCATTTGATTCATTCAGAGTTGGAAACCCCACTTACAGCCCTTTGGATTTCCCTTGTTTATTTTACTAACTGAATCACGGAATCACACTCTCTCACTTACCTAACGCACTTCATAATACATCCTCCTGCGTATTGTTCCCAAATCCCCTACATTCTCCCTAAAACCTATTTGCTCAAAACCTCTTAATTTCTTCCGTGTCAAGATCCTCATAAATAAAATAAAAAGAAACCTTCTCTCTTGCGTTTGGAGAGTAATTTTAGACATCGAAGACAGTCTTATTATTTGACACAATGAGGGTGGCTTTGCTGGGGCTGCAGCAGTCAAAGTCATCCCCCCCATCCGTTCGCTTTTTTTTTTTTAATTTTCCTCTTTCATCCGCACTTCGTGTGTGTGTGTCTGTTAAATATTCAATTTTATTATTTCCCTCCTTATGGCTGCGGGAAGTGTCACACCTCAGTGTGACTCAATTTCCCATTTATTTATTTTTTTACACCAAAATAATTTGCACATAATCATGAGAGTATGCAGATTTTCATGTTTCCCTTAAATTGGGGTGAATGGTTGCGTTTACATGTTTCGTTTGCATTTTTTATAAAGAGTAATTTTCCAGCAATTTTCTTATGAGACGTGTTTTTTTTTTTTTTTTCTTTTGCTCTTTTGTATCCCCAGGGAAATGCCTATAGTGCCGCTGATAAAACCCGAACCAGATACGGCCAATAATGAGAATACTGCTCTGGAGCTGTATGTGAATGGCGGCGGTGGTGTAAGTCTAACACAAACAAGTACCAGTGAAGTGGTGTCCTTGGAGGTAAATCCAAAGGATGTTGATGAATTTGCAAAGGATCAACCGGATCCGGATAATATTAAAATGTTTGTTGGCCAAATACCCAAGTCAATGGATGAAGTACAATTGAAGAAAATGTTTGAGCAATATGGGCGTGTTCATACGATAAATGTGCTGCGGGATAAGCTGACATCGCAAAGTAGAGGTGAGCTAAGATAATAGTTCTTTTATTTGTTTCTTGATATTATCCACAGATTATCTTGTCTTTTATTTTCTATTATAAGCATTTTAGTTTTACTAGGAAAATTATATGAGTAGTGGAAACAAGGACATTGGTTTTGAATGTTTATAGATGGCTATTAGAATCTGTGTTTATGGGCCACCAGTCGATTAAATTGTAATGTAACACTGCTGATCCCAATGCAGATACAGCACTATAAAGTGAACTGTGAAATCAATTCATCTTAAACGGATCTTAAGTCCATTACATCCAGTGAAAAGTTTAGATGGTAACCTTTTGATTTATGTACGGGGTAGTTGTCTGGTGGATTACCTTGGATAAGGCGATAAAGCAGAAGTTATTAAGCAAGGTCCAACGTTCAACCTATCTGCGAATTAGCGGAGTACTGCGAACGACACCTTTCGAAGCTATGGACACCCTTTTCAATAAACACTCCTTGACATCTTTGGTAAACAAATGGCAGCTAGCTCAGCTATTCGCGTTAAAGCTACTTTACAGTGGACCAAGAAAGTATATGGTCACGCCTCCATCTAAAACAAGTTTAACATCTTCCCTGAAGCCATTGACTACATCATACCCAAGTTAAATTTTGACAGAAATTTCCAAGTTACCGTTCCGTCCATTCTGGGAAGAAAGTGGTTTTACGGAAGATAAATCGTTAAATTTTTATACCGACCGACGGTTCAAAAACTAACGACGGGGTGGGTAATTTAAACCTCTCTTTTCCTCTCCCAGACTACTGTAGCGTGTTCCAGGCGGAGATAATGGCAATAAGGGAAGTCTTGTCTTGGCTATAGAAAAACGTGATATCAACATCTTTTCAGACAGCCAAGCAGCAATCAAATCCTTGGAATCATCTTCAATAAATTCTATAACAGCTCTAGACTGCCGATCGTCTCTTATAGAAATGGCGGAGCAGTTCAATATTCACCTAATTTGGGTGCCGGGGCACAGAGATATTCCAGGAAATTGTAAGAGCAGATATGGAACAACAAAAGTTCAGTGGGTATGCCGATCGCTACATGCAAACTTAAATTAAAGCTGGATGCTATTGAAGGGACAAATTCTAGGATAGGGACCTCTTACGCTTCGTCGGAAGCTCCAAATAGTTCAATGAGTAGGCTAGGGACAGTTTTATTTTATTATTGGTCTAAGTGTGTTGGTTTTTAGCTGACAGCCACCTCAATCTTACCTAACCTAACTTAACCTTTTGATTTCGGATGAGGATCAGCTCAGTAGATGGAAAGAACTCTTCGCTATAGTCCTTAACTACTTAGATGATTGGTGATATGATTTTGAATTCTGCTGAGTCTTCCGAAGCAACAAATCTCCGAATTCATACTGGACCTCACAGTAAAACCGAAATAACAACAGCAATCAAGTCCCTTAAGAAAAAGAAAACGGTGGGAATTGATGGCATCCCGGCCGAACTATTTCAAGCGGCGCCTAATACATCGGCAGAACTGCTACACTACTTAGGGGTTTGGAAAAGAGAGAAGACAATCAAGCTTCCGAATTGTGCAAACTGGAGAGCTATATGTGGCCATGCCCAAGATTTCATATGGATCCTCCTGCATCGACCACATAAACACATAAACATCTTATGGGTCATAATAGAGCAATGCGTCGAGTACAGGTCTCCGCTACATCGAGAAGGCTTTCGACAGCTTGAATCGAGTTGCTATCTGGTTGGCCTTGCACAGGGGAGGCGTCCCAGAAAAACCGCAATTATTATCGGGACTACATACGAGGTAATAAGTGTCACATCTTAGACAATAGTAAAGTGTCGGAGGATTATGATGTCCAAAGTGGAGTACTTGTACGTTTGGGGTACATACTGTCGCCGCTGTTGTTCTTGGTGGTCATCAGCTGTGTATTCTATGTATCACTGACGGAAAGTAACCATGGAATTCGATGGACTATGTAAACTTTTCTTAAACACCTCGACTACGCTGACGATGTTTGCCTATTTTCACATCGGATAATGGACCTTCATATAATCGCTAGAAGCTGAAGCAAACAAAGTGGGGCTTAAAATAAACACAGCCAAAACAAAAGCCTTGAGCACTTCTAACACCTGCGGTCAACTCAACATTGTCGGGCAGAAAGTCGAGAAAGTAGACAACTCTCTATACTTAGGAAGTGTGGTCTTGGCTAACTGCGGTGGCATCGACCTAGATGTATGCAACAGAATCGGGAAGGCAAAAGCTGCGTTCGGAATGCTAACCAAAGTCTGAAGAAGCACAAGAACCAAGATGTGACAACGTAGAATCAGTACTGCTATATGGATACAATACTAAGCTGCAGATTTGCTGGCCTAATTGAATCTCCAACGAACAACTTTATCAGAGAACGGTCCAAGAATCTATAGACAGTGCTCGGAAGGTTAAAGAAGAGGTGAATGTCGGAAGACACCAGCACCGACTCCGTTCTCGGTTTTGGACCCATCCTTGAAAATTGACAGCAATTCGGTGTTGAATCCACTCTGTTCGGTCCAGTGTTGTTCGGTCCAGTGTTGAGTGTTTGTAGATTAAGTTAAAATTTAATTTGGTGTCGGTCCATTGCTACCCTGGTGATACTGAGACATGATACTCGTGGAGGTTTTCCAATAATTTTAGCTCAGAATTCCTCTCCAGGGCAGTCCATATCATATGTGAGAATCGGCCTGAGTGCTGAAGTGAATTATATTTGGCTGTAAGCCCCATGTGGAGTTTACCGTCTTTTTTGCATGAGTATAGGGTAACCATGGCATATTCACCGATATTTTATCTCCAGTTGAGCTTACCGTCAAGTTTTATTCCCAAATAATTAACGCTATTTGAGGGCGAAGTAGGGAATTTTATGTTTGTTAATGAACAAAACTGGGTCGGGTTAACTCTGAGACCACAGCTGATTGTCTAATTGACCAGTTTGTTTAAAGTAAATTGTAGGATATCGGCAAGTGTCTGCTGTTACTTGCCTGATACTGAGATAGCTACATCGTCTAGGTAAGCCACAACATTGCACCCAGTGTTATCCATTGCAAGGAGAAATTCGTTAAAAACCAGGTTCCATAGCAAAGGTGAAAGCACGCCCCCTTGACGACTCCGCCGGTGTGCTAGTCTCTTGAATATGTGGTCTATGCAGCAGATGGGTTCGCAAATGTTTAACCTACGCAAGGCATTAATAATCGAATTGGTTTTAATATGATTGAAAGCTACCTTTATGTGAAGAAAAGCCACCAAGGTGAAATCTTTAATAGGGAGGAATGTCTCAATGGATTCACCTTTTTGATATCATGTTGGAGTTAAAATAGCTGATACTATTCACTGAATCCTTAATGTAGAGATCTGCAATCCTCTCGAGAGTTTTTAGTTCGAAGAACGTCAGAAAAATCGGTCTGAGGTCTTTGAAGACAGTGTGTGAGATTTTCCCTGCCTTGGATATAAACATCAAAGAAATAATCCATATTTGCCAAATTCAACGAGCGAGGCAGCCAATGAATACCGAATTTCTGAAAATAAGACGCTCGCCGAATATTCATTTTAAGAGCTCAAAGGTAGCTAGAGTAAGTTGTGCAGTGGCAGCATTCTATTGGAATCACATCTCAGGGTTTTGTCTTAGAACATATTCTTATCAATGACTTTTAAGACGTTCCTAGTTCAGCAGAATGTTATTATTTGATGTTCCGGGATACACTTCAATACTCTCCTCAACGCGCTGGATATCGATTGACGCCATAAGTCCGTACTGTCCACAATTGTATATCCAAATTTCTGTATTTCGAAAGTTTGTTGTTTAAAATGTTTTTTTGTTTCCAAAAAGCTGTTTCTGGTATGAAATACCCACTTTTTTGAGAGTCTATGTATACCTTAGTATTGATCGAAATCTCGAGATGGACAATTTTGCAGGAAACCAATAGGGGAACCTGGAGACAGTTGATCCGCCCTTTTTAATTTGTCAAATATCTCAAAAAAAAAGGCCCTTGCCTTTTTATGGTATGGAGTATGAAAAAGGTTTAAGTTTAGCTGTTTAAACAATCAATTGTTTAAAATAACGTTAAGTTGTTAATCTAAATTTAACTTTCGCAAAAATTTTCGAAATTGCCGCGTGAATGCTCGTACAAAAGCATTTCTGAACCACTCTGATGTCATAAATTGTTAAAGCCCTACCAGCATTTTGAAGCAGGCGTTGTTGTAGTAGACTTTCAGGGGTCCAAAGACTGTTTTATCTAGTGGTTGGGTATTGTGAGTTGTATGCGGAGGTATAGTGAGGAGACGAATTCCATTTTCTTTCGCAAAATTTAAGGACTCAATGCTAATGCGGCTGTCATGGTTGTCCATTATTATTAAACATTGAGACTCCAAAGAACAATGCGAAGTGTTTCAAAAAATTTACGAAATTAACAGCAGTCATCCAACCTGAAGGGAAAGTGCTGCTATCCTGTGCCTGTAGGTGAACCTTTCAGCATACGCTCCTGCCAATTTTTACGTGAGAAGATCATAAAGGTTAGAAGATAGTTCCAAATTGCGTTTATAGCACAGCATGCAGTTACCAGTTCACCGCGTTCGCCTGATGTCATTTTGCCTACTTGTTTTAAGCCCTTAGTAGCAACAATTCTGGTACGCGCAATGATAACTGCGAGTTTCTTCTCATGAATCCATAAATTTGTTTATTATTTTGTATCGCAAATTCGTAAGCTAGTTTTCGTACAGTATCTGGAGATAAACCATGGTGTAACTTACTTCCTTTTTCCAGGTAAACAACAAGCAACGTTTCTTCAATTATCGAGAAGACTCTTGACTGGCTGTATTCAGGCTTATAAGTTATGTTACGAGTATCCTCTTTTACTTACTGAAGTTTTCGGACATACCTTTTTAGAGTCATAACTGGAATCCCAAAATGTTTTGCAATACTTTTTATTGTCTTCCCTTCTAGGACATCCTTCACAGCAGCCTTTTGTTTGTTAGGATCTACAGAAATGCGTTTTTTACACCTTCCTTTCGCTTATACACTCTTGGCATTATATTAATTTCACGTATTCTGGGAGACTTGATCCTGGGAACAAGTGTCCCGGGATTTCATATAGAATAGGTCCACTTTCGCACTTGTACAGTTGCAGGAGTATTCAAAAGTCTTAACATACATATCCGCTGGTCCAAATGGTATCTCCTCCATAGTTCTGAAGAGGTGTTTTTGCACGCTGGCAAAACCTATGTGTAAGCTTGTCTATCTATCCTACTCTTCAGGACTCTCTCCGAGTGAATGAAAAACAGCACTTGTTCAGCCCGTTCCTAAAAAGGCGAATCTTCCTCCCTTACCGACCCATTGCACTTATGTACGTAGCTTCTCTCCAAGATCATGGAAAAGCTTATGAAATATCTTGATTTACGAATCCTGTTGCTGAATGTCCAGGGCCTTTGGTCGAAATGTCTGCATGCCCATGGCTTCAACACAGCTTCCAAGACAGTTTCACGATAAACCATCGCGTTTATCTAAACGCCACGGTCCAAAACTATGAGCGGAGATCTGCTGCCCAATCCATAAAAAACGGTGGCGCTTGCTTCCTGGTGGCCATTATTTGATCGAAATTATCGTAGGACCTCTCTGGCAGGTAAACTCGGTCATTTTGCTTGTTGACAAGTTGCTCAATTGGAAATGGTGCTTCATCAGAAAAGACGATGTTTGGCAATTGGCCACTCCTTTGCTCTAACTTTTTTTTGGTCATTTGTGAGATCTTGCACTTTTTGGAATTTTAAGGCCTTAAGTCCGAGTTCATTTTTTAGAATGTGATGCATCCGTTCTCTGGATATGTTTAGCTCAGAAGCCATTTTCTTCCGCTACGCCGAGGATTTCATTCGATTCTGACCTTCATACTCCGAATCACTGTTTTGATGATTGTTGAACATTTTGTTCATTTTCAAATGAATGGTTGTGATTTTCCAGCCAAAACAAGGGCAATAACACTATTACGTTTGAATTCTTACGTCGATAGAACAAAAACTAAACTCGTGACAAAAAAAACCTTATACTCGTACACGCTTTCAAAAATGAAATGAATTAACAGCTGTCAAATTTCCAGCTCGCTGTCATTCGTAGTTTACCAGATACAGCGACGTAAAGTTGGTAACAGTTCTTGTCAGCCATCCTGTAAATGCTGGTGTTCCCCAAGGTTCTGTTTTGCCTCCCACTCTCTTTCTTAATTTTATAAATGGTCCCTCGTCTGCAACTTCTAATCCAATTAATTCCTTCGCTAATGATAGCACTCCCAGTTTTTCATATTCCTTCCCTAGGAACGGCAACGATTTTGTTCGAAAAATCAAAATCAGCCTAATGATTTTCCAGCATGAATGTTCGCGCATTCTATGGTCAGCAGACGATGGTTAAACGATCCATATTGCAAAATGTCAACTGTCACTATGGATGACAGATGAATTTGACAGATGGCAACCTCGAAATTCATAACCCTTTACAGTTCATAGCCTTATACAAACCTACTGTAACCACGTCACCATGGAAGAAAGAAAATCATTTTCACACTTGTGCCACGTCAATACACATAACTACAACACTTTATCAAAACCGAAACCCATAATAAATTCCACGCAAATGAAAACCGTTTCGAATGGAAAATGTTTTTCCAATTTCATGGTTATTCGCATAATTGTTCACTTGAAGGGACCTTTTTTTTTCCTTTCTCAGGCTCACCTATACGAGTAGACGTTATTCTTTATGCTCACACCCCCGAAAAAGCATAAACGTCACACATAAATAACCGTAATGACATTTAATAAAAGAACATAATCAAACACATAAACATTAAAATTTGTGAATGTATACAAATTGTAATGGCCTTCCACCCTTAGCTTCATTTTGCCCACCTCAAAGCTACCGATTCTCTCGTTTTATTGAAGAGCAACACACATTAAGGACGTAGGGGCTAATAAATGAATAACAATACGTTCTGTGTTGTATTGTACATAAACATATTATTAAGCAGGTCGAAGTTCCCGAGTGTTATTGCTTCGATTCGACATATTGAATGGGGGTACAAAAGGAACAATATCCTGAATGGCACAAAAACGTATAGCACGAGGTCTTTTGTGGTACGCTGTTGTGACTTCGGAAGGAGAAAATTGCGAAGGATTGTAATTACGACAGCAAATTTATTCGAATCGAACGAAATAACCACGTGTGTAGGTGTGTATACATAAGCACATGGGGCAATTATCCGAAAAAGTTCGATCGCTATAAATTTCCATTCCTCATGTGTGCGGTGTGGGTGGATGGTGGCGGCAATTAATTCTCGTAACACCTTGTGGGGAAAATGTTCGGTGGATTCGGAGTGTTTGTGCTGTGTATTGGATACATTGTTCAAGATCATCTGTTAAAAAGAATACAATTTGTTTATGTGCAGAGAAATGTGTGAGAAATGAAAAGTATAAACATGTGGAAGACATGGGGGGACTTAGAATTATTATTTATGTACAGAGCTTGTATGCAGAACATATTTTGTAAAGTTCGAGATGTACACGCTGGTTTTTTTTTTAGATGGCGCTACAGTCCGGGGGGCACCTGGGCTGCAACCAACAAGCGTGTCCAGCCGCCTCTAGTTTTGCACACGAATTTGGTTGTACGGAAAGCGTCAGTAAAGGCTTTTTCAATAAGGACATAACATTTTTGTATTTAAATAAAACACAGAATAATTGAGAATCGGGCTGAAATTTATTTCAGGTGTTGTACACATGCTAAATTTAAGTAAGATATAGAGGATCTTCCAATAGGGACTTCCGAACTTTGACAGTTGATAGCGGCCATATTGTTGAAGCTCCATCTGTCAAAATGGCTGTCATTTATTCAGTCTGTTTTCCCAAATCACCATGGATTGACATAGTGTTCAACAACACGTGCAAATAATAAAATTGTTTTATCAAAATGGGTGTTCTGTTCGGGCAACGTTTCGCGCGCTTCGCCCCTTTTACGGTCGCCATAATCGTCCTTCCGAGAGGACTATTCGCAGTGTGGTAGATAAATTTGAGTCCACTGGTTCAGTAAACGATCAGTACGTCGACGAAACGCAAGATCTGCCGAAAACATCGCTGCTGTCCGTGAGAGTGTGAAGGAGAATCCGAGGCAGTCGATTTCACGTCGCTCACAAGAACTCGGCCTTTCGCAGTCCACAACTTGGCGAATTTTGCATCGTGACGTGGGCCTGCACCCGTACAAAATTTAACTGAAGGTAAACGACCATAGACAACGACGTGTGTTCGCTGAATGGGCTCTGGAGCAGTTGGAAACTGACCCTAATTTTCATCGAAAAATCATCTTCAGCGATGAGGCCCATTTCTGGATGAATGTGTACGTCAACAAACAAAATTATCGAATTTGGGACGATACCGATCCACATGAGATCCAAGAGCGTCCAATGCATCCCGAAAAAGTCACTGTTTGGGGTGGATTTTGGGCTGGCGGCGTCATCGGTCCATATTTCTTTGAGAACGACGTTGGCCAGGCCATCACCGTCAACGGCGAGCGCTATAGGTCGATGATTACCAACTTCTTTTGGCTTGAATTGGATCATATGGACACCAACGACATGTGGTTTTAACAGGTTGGCGCTCCGTGCCACACAGCTCACGCCACATTGGAAATTCTGCACGAGCGATTCGAGGGCATGGTCATCTCACGTGGAGGTGATGTGACCAACGAGATCGTGCGATTTGACCTCGTTAGACTTTTTCTTGTGGGGTTTTCTGAAGTCGCAGGTCTATGCGAATAAGCCACAAACCACAGCGGCCCTCAAAGCCAACATAACCCATGCCATCGGTCAAATTCAGTATGATATATGCGCCAGAGTCATGGAACTATGGACATTTCGGATTCACGCCACCCAAAGAAGCCGCGACGGACATTTGAACGATGTTATATTCCATACATAATGACATCGATAGGCCTTTGAAACGAATAAAAAGTTTTGATGGTACCTCACACACACTTTGTTTTATTTAAATTTAAAGATAGGAAGCGCTTAATTGAAGACCCTTTATATCATATATCATAGGACCACCGCAAGCACCATTTTTTGGAGCCAATTTTCCACCACTCTTCCACACATATCGGCCGGAACGTTGGCAATTTCGCATTCGAAATTGTTCCCGAGCTCCTCTAACGTTGTTGGCTTGTTGACATAAACCAACGACTTAACATAACCCCACTCGCATGAGCTAGCTAGCCATTCGACCGGACCATTTCTCAAGATTACACGATTACCGAACTTCCCCTTCAATAGATCAATTGTTTGACCAGCTGTGTGGCATCTAGCACCATCTTGTTGGAACCACATATCGCTGATGCCAAGTCCATCTAATTCTGGCCAAAAATAGTCTTCCAACATTTCACGATAGCGAACTCCATTGACCGTAACATGGAGATCATTTTCATCGACGAAAAAATACCTCACATCTCCGGCATGAAATCCACACCACTGGGCCACTTTTTGTTTATGCAATAGAGTCTCTTGAAGCACATGTGGGTTTGTTGCTGTCCAATAATGCATATTTTGCTTATTAACAAATCCATTAACCAAAATCTTTATAGCTGAAGATGATTTTTCGATGAAAAAAAAAGTTTCTTCAAACTTTTGCAGAGCCCACTAGGAGAAGTTTCGGCGCTCCAAATGATCAAGAGGCTTCAGTTCTTGAGTTACGAGTAATTTGATCTTGTAAAGGTGTAGACCAAGATTTTTACGCAAAATTCGCCGCAATGTGGACTGAGAGATTCCCAATTCCTGCGAACGGGGCATGGAATCGACTGATTTGGCTCATTTTGAACTGAAGCACTTACGGCTGCGATATTTTCGGTACTTCGACCGGTGCGTTGTCTCACTGGACATTCAATAGTGAATATATTGACCCGAATTTATCCACTATAGCACACACAGCCTGTCTGGTGGAACGATTATTACGACCGAAAATTGAAGTAAGCGCTCTTAAAGTTGCGACCACCGACTCAGAATTTCGGTAGTAGTATTTAATAATTTCCAAACGGTGCTAATTCGTGTTAAAAACGTGGTCCTTAACTGATATTTTCACATTGACAGATCATAAAAAAAGTTTAAGGGTGCGTTTGTATTAAAATACAAAATTGTTATATCCCTATTGAAAAACCCTATATAACCAATATTAATGCACTTATGGAGTTCGTTAAAGTACCTCATCCACGACAATGTGATAGATAAGCTAGACTACAAATGGAAATTTGTAGACTATTTCAACACCAGAAGGCTACAGCAGCCAGAACTTAATCAGAAAAGTTCCAATGGACTGCTGAAACCTACGAGACAAATAATCTTCAAAACCAAAAATGTCATAACCGGGCAGTGCATTCTAGGCAGACGTGCTCAGCGTGAGCTGACCATTGTCCATTATATATGCCCTGCGAAGGGCGAAAACATCCCTCAAGGAACTCAGCAGGGCCTGTATGGCTAAATCAAATGCTTTGTTTATAGCGAAAGCTAATTGGTTACAGGAATAGACAGAGTGAACCACCCAACCTTTGCCCAATGGTAACACAATGGACCTACATAAGTGTACCTCCTCAAGGGCCACCCCAAATCTATCTAACTGCGATATAATGATGATAATTTTTTGCAAGCCCCAGGGGCCGAATGTGGTATTAGAAATGAGCTCTCGGTTAATCCTCTCAAAACTGAGGTTGTTCTCTTTCCACATAGGTGTAAGTATATCGATCTAACTCAATCAATGCCCAAAGGCAGCACAATAATGCGGCTAAGTATTTGGGAATCATTCTGTATTCTAGATAATCGTAAATTTCTTTGATTAAAACTTATTTAGTCGTGGCGCACGAAAGGAGTTCTATGGATCTGTACAGTAATTACAAAGAACTTCTTAGCACATTTGCGAAAAAAGTTTCCAAATAAGTATACCAGTTCAGTTCTCATTAAAATTTCACCAGCGCACCTGACTCCGCTCCAGATACATCGATGAACCTTCCACTCCTTGATATCTGTATTATGGGAAGTTGCAGTGATAGTGAAATCATTCCGCATTTGTGTCGTTCAGTCTTGGGTGCAGGAGACTAGATATGGGCGTTATATTCCAGCTCTGGGCGGATGAGTTATATAAATTGAGACGAGGTAAAATATATCTTGCACCGCTTAAGGAATCCTAGATGTTTTGCAATATTTTTGGTGACCTCTAATATGTGATCATTACATCAAAGATGGTTATTAATACTCATATACATACCGAGAATGGCAAGTCTTTCGGTACCATTTGTGGATAATGATTGAGGGTTTTGGTTTTGCTTGAGAGACAGAAGACGACAGTATTGTGTACGAGTATTGGAAGCATTAAATCACAAATTTTATCCAAATCTCGTTGAAGTTTTTCAGTAAACTCGACTAAACTTTCCATTGCTACAATGGTGCCTTCTTTTTTAGATATTTCTCGAGCCTCTATTTAAAAACTCACTTCAAAATAGCTAGGCTTCATCCACATATTATGGGTGACCTTTAGAAAAAAAAGTGTATGTACAAGATTTCAATTTAGTTAGACAAAGACGGAGAAATATTCGCAATTAAAAAAATTAAAACATCTGAACAATTAAAAGCGATCCCAAATAGTCAATTTTTCAGTAGTTTCTTAAACTCATTTGGCGAATCTAGAGCTCTTAGTGGTTGAGATAAATTATTGAAAAGACGACAAGAGGTTACTATATAAAAGTTTCGAAACGCTGTGGGGCGATAAATGGTCGCAGCAATAGAATAAGAAGAATCTACGCGGATTGTCAAGGACTTTAAAATTAATATTGTAGAGAATAATATTCTTAGTACTTTGAAACAGTATAAATTGCGAACAGGAAGAATTTTCAAATCACGGAATAAAGGAAAGGATGTAGACGGTATTTATTACGAATTATTCTCAAAACACATTTTTCTAAGACTAGTAGAGGGTGAATTTTATTAAAACAGATACCACCCTAGCAGACGATGCCATATTGCAATTTTTAATGGAATAGACCGTAGTACATGATTTTCAAGAGCTCAGAGGAACAAACTCTTCTTAAACAAAAAAAATTCCTCAAAGTGTAGCGGAAATAATTTCAACTCATTATTGGTTAGAAAAACTCATCTTGGGATCAATTAACAACCCTAAATAATTAAACTCATTAATTCCATTCCACTACAGTCAAAATTGCTATAAAAAATAGAAGAGATACAGTAAGAACCAACAGTCAATTTAAATTTTTGGCTGATATATGAAAGAAAAAATTTGCCTCGGAGAGATGTGAAGAAGGATTGAACAACATAATTTTAGTTTTGGAACTAATAACCATCTTATGATCAGCAAACTAAATTCTGAGCAAGGTCAGATCCCAATTTACATACACAATTAGGTCTAAAGGAGATACAGATCCATATGCCCAACCTATATCTTCGGTAAATGCCGTCAGGACGTCCTTTTGAATGGAATGATTGACCCTGCAGTATGAGTTTTCCTGTCCAAATTCTAATGTACTTGCGTACAAAACGCCAAAAGAGCATCTTCGGCAGATTTACCTTTTTGAAAACTAAATTGGACTGGAGTAGAGTATTATTTTAAAAACTTCACAAGCCTATTTTTTACCAATTTTCCAAAAGTGTTGCTAATTGATGGAAGAAGTAAGATACTCGGAGGTCTCTAGTTCGTGACCAGTACCACTTGCATCAGGAAATCGAAGCAAGAATATCGGCCACAAACCATGATATATTTTTTAATAATCTATTAGAATTCGAGGTCTTCCTCGGCCTTCGTCTTTTCTATCTACCGTCCCACCGCACTTCATATGGATCTAATGAACCAATTTCCCGTATGCTGCGAAAAGTTAACTCAAACCTCACCTCATTTTGATTTTAACCGCAGCACTCCCTACCTCAAAGCCGAACTCCTTCACCATTCTCCTTAGCTTTTAGTCTTAAATTTAAGTTTTAGCCTTAAGTTAGTTGTAGCTTGTAATAAGCCAAATAAATGGAGGCTTTCGCCCCACTAAAATTAAGTTAGATACGAGTATACCATCATAGCCACACGAATTGGAGTTTTTTAAAGTTCCGATAGATTTCAACAACTCCCAAAAAGGTGTCTCTTTGGAAAGAAGGAACGCGAGTGCAAAACGTACAACCTTCAAGATTAGGGTTTGATTGTAGAGCTTCGTCTATAGAAGAGACATATCTATTAAATATGTTAGCAATTACAAGTTTATCGGATGCTACTCTACCATCAATATGAACCTCGATCGAGATAACTTGCCTAGAATGCTATTAACTACATCCCATTCACGTTTTTAGTTCCTATTATTAGGATAACTTTGTGCATCTTTTTTTAAGTACTTATATATATTACCAAACATAAAATTCTTAGTGTATTTTTTTCTTTTCACTTTCTTTAACAAACCCGAGGTATGTTCATAAATTTAGAAGTGACTCGTCATTTGGTGGTATTGAGCTGGGCATACCACAAAAGTCCACATAAATCCAAAAACTATGACATGCACAACCTTTTAAATTCAAAGTGGTCAACCAAAACCATACGTTTAAAAAATTCAATGACTGGGTTTTAATTTGACCATTAAAATAGCTTTCTGTGATAAGAATGAACTGCCATGACTTCCATGGTTACCCAACTACCATCGCAGCCGAAATTAAGCTAAAAACAATTCAGAGCTTCAGACAGAAGCGTAAATAAGACGGTGGGTCAATAAGTCCCTGAAAAATGAAATAAGGAACACTCTTTTCGGTATAAAAATATTGTATTTTTCAACATAGTCTCCTTTTAGCTCTATACACTTCATCCAACGTTTCTCCAATTTTTTGATGCCATCCAAATAATACGACTTCTCGAGCCCCTCAAAATGATGACCTCTTCATTCGACCCAAATCTCTTACCTCCGAGCCATTTCTTCATGATTGGAAACAAGAAATAGTCGCAGGGGGCTAAATCTGGGGAATATGCTGGATGAGGGAGGAGTTCGTAGCCTAACTCATGCAATTTTGCCATTGCGACTGCGGACTTGTACGCCGGTGCGTTGGAATGGTGAAAAAAAACTTTTTTCTTCGCCAAATGCGGCAGTTTTTGCTTCAAATCGGCTTGGAATCGATCCAGCAACTCTGAGTAATATGCGCCGGTGATCGTTCGTTTTACCCTTTTCAAGGTAATCGATGTGAATAACACCGCGCGCATCCCAAAAAACTTTCGCCATGACCTTGTTTGCTGACAAACCCGCCTTCTTTGCCTTCGATTCACCAGGAGAAGTCCATTGTTTTCACTGTTCCTTGGTTTCTGGTGTGTTGTGGTGAATCCAGGTTTCACCCACGTTTACGAAACGGCGCAAAAACTCAGCCGAATTTTTCTGGAACATCGCCAAACACACTTTCGAAGTTGTCAAACGAATGCGGCACACATCTTGCGGAACGCTTTTTCATGTCCAAATATTTATGCAAAATCGAAATCGCTGAGCCATGTGATAAGCCTGTGGCCTCTTCAAACCATGGATTTTGTCGACCATTTCTGGTGTGGTGACCTCAATTGGGCGACCAGAACCTTCGGCGTCACATGTGCTTGAACGACCGCTCCGAAATTGAGTAAACCAGTGGTGAATGGTTTCAATCGATGGTGAAGAGTTCCCATAATATTTGTCAAGCTTCTGTTTGGTTTGCGTGATAGTTTTTTCTCGCAAAAATAGTGTTTAATGCGCACTGGAAATTCACTTTCTTCCATTTTAACGGAAATGCTAGTAGGCGTCTATATAAAATGGCTGCCACAACAAAACTATTTGACAGATCTGTCTGAAAATTTGGGTGCGTTCTTTTGAAAGATGATTCTTGACAAAAAAAAATTTTAAGGTTACAACACAATTTGTGTTAATTTTCAGGGACGTATTGTAGATCTATATAAATATATCCGTAACATCGTTTACGCAACAATGCGGACCACCTCACACCTTTTCTGTGGGCTGGAAGCTGGGTATAGCTGGGTATAGCTGTATACGAATCAAAGATTGTATAAGTTTTGGAATACGAGTATAGGTGTAGTTGTATAGACTCTTTGGCATAATGATTGTATAAAAACTTGATTTCGTCAAAACAAATTGTTATGTTTGTTCAAATCATGCAAGGCTACATAATCGATTCATTCATTAATTACCAGTAATTATAAAAGTAAAAAAATATTTTTTTTATAAATTAAAATCAAACTAATAAAACAGTATTTCCTCTTGTAAATTTATGTTTGTGAATATTGTGTAACGTATGTATTGTTAATGATCGTTCATGTATTTTTTTTCCCCAGCTCAAAGAGTTTATTAAATTTAGTCTGTACCTATAACCATAAGCAAAACAACTCGCATTGCATGCACTTTTTTTTTATAAATTTAATTTTTAATTGTATTTGTTCATGTGCGTTTTTTTATATGTATTTGTTTGCTTTTTTTCTCTTTTTTCGTGTTCCAGGGTGCTGTTTTGTTACGTACTACACACGAAAGGCTGCGCTTAAGGCTCAAGATGCCTTGCACAATATTAAAACCTTAGACGGGGTAAGTTTCATTATCATTTTAATTTTTGTTATTTGTACAAAAGTCTTAATAACTGACAAAAAACCGTAAACAAGAAAAACTAGTAAATACTCATCTAGAACTGTGGAATGCTAAGCGATTGTATATTTTATTTCCCACCTTGTATTGTTTGTCTAGTCAGTGATTTGAATTAACAAAAGTGCAAAAGTACTGAGTGGCTTCCAAATCGTTAATTAATATCTGTTTATCTTATTCGAGTTCGTTTTGTGTATAAAGTGATACAAACATTTTTTTTTTTTAATTTTCATAAATCGTTCACTAAAAATAATTAAATTACATAGTACTCGTAGGTAGACGATAAATTATCATAATCCCATCATTTACTTCATTGTCGTGAGCAATATTCACCCTTTGAAGGTACCTAAGGGTTACTCAGGGATGTACCCAAGCAGAAGGTAACTATGTACACTTTCCTATGATTGTGGTAAAGTTTTGTCTTTGATTTTCGTTGTCGATACGTAGTACTGACTAATTAGTTATATTTTTGAGCGAAGGTAAATGTTTGTCTATTTTTTTGATGCATCCCTTCAGAGTTCCTTTCTCGGATATTTGGAATTCGTCTGGCGTTGGTTGCTTTGGTAATTTACTACTTGAACACTGTATTGCTGGTATATTTAATTATAAGATACTAGTTGAAGGGACTTAATGAATTTAATGCGTCTACTTTGTGTTATTTGCTTGGGATTAATTAAGGCATTGTTAATTCTGCATTGAAAGAGGAACAGAGAACGGATATGGCATTGAAATTTAAATATTTGCAATATATTTTGCATTGGTTGTAATCCGTATGAGGTTGAAGATCGTAGGAATTCCCTAAGATGATTGAGGCAAATTAATTAAAGTAAATCGAATGAGTATCTTGTTCTGCAGGTAGTCGAATCACCAATGAATCCTGTAGTTCTCCTCAGATCTTGGTTCAATTTTCCAAAGAGTCTGCGAGCTAGGGCAGATAAGCTATACTATATATTACGGGAAGTTCCTAAACAAATGTCAGAAACCAGTGGCACTATCATTTAAAAGGTAGACGAGGTAAAGTTCCGACATTATGATGAATCAAATAAACAAATGCACAAGTAACTGATCGGAATTGTCAAGATCAGCGCAGGAAAACTATAAAACTAGAAGCATTTGACAAGAAATGCCTTGTCCTTACCGTAGACTCTTTAGGATAGCAAAGCATTGTGAGTATTGTGTTGTCTGTTCTACCTAGTACTGTTGCACATATTTATTGCTACAAAACAAAGACTTGAGACTGGCTCAAACACTTCCTTAGATGACCGAGCATATACCCTATCACTTTATTTGTTTAATTTCTTCTGGACCGTGAAAAATTTCTCATCAATATATAGGTGCAGAATTTTTCTGTACAGAACAGCAGCAAATTCCACCAAAAGTCACTTTGATTTTTGGACCCAATTTTTGTAAAAGCCACAGTCAGCATTTTTTTCTGTATGGCGTTTGAAGGCCCCCAGCCTCAAGCCTATTTTGATATGTGAATCATTGACTTTTGTGTTATATGCATCTCACGTACCAGTGTTTTCAGATTTTAAGGACTTTTTGTGCCTTAAGGGTTTTGATGACTTGTGGTGTTCTTACCGTGCGAGGATCACAAGACCAGGGAGGCATATGTTAGCATGGGCCTACCTTTTTTCGAGAATCCTGCTGTTTGTTTCTACACTTTCCAGGGTATTGTCTTTCTAATGTAGTTCGTGATTTAGAATAAGACAAAGGTATTGACCCGTTTCGAAATTTTCGAACCTTGGTGGAAAGAACTACATATTTCTGTCGAATCCCGAGTTGTTCAGATCATTAAGGATATGTCGACCTTCTAGCTAAGGTGATACATATATGATAGGTATGTTCGTCGAGTCTGATAAATAACCATGTGCACTTAGATGCAAGAATACCCACTTTCCAAAGTATTTCTGAAATACCCAGGGTTAGGGTAAAACAAGCCCGATACAAGTCTCCGTAACGTTAGCTGACTGCGCGAAATGATTCATCACAAGGTCCAGAATAACATTGTCGATTCTGGACATACCGGAAGCATCCAAGAGTTTCTTATTAGAAACGTAATGCTGGAATGTGCGCATCTGTACATTCGCATGCAATCTCGAAGACATTTTCTTTCGAATGTCCGAAACTTTTCCAAATACGAGGGGCTTATGTTCTACCATACTGGACTCCCATAAGTCAGAATTGGACGAACGAAAGCTAGGTAACAAGTGATCTTTACATCAGGTCTCAAACAGTTGGAGTTGAAAAGGCTTTTGAGAGACATAAATGTCGCTCTTCTTTTTTGCAGCTGCGTATTTATGCGCTCATTATAGTACAAAAACTTATCCAAATGAACACCAAAATACCTCACAATACGAGTAGTTTTTGACTCGAAAAGCCATTAGAACTCGTGATTTGCAAATTTTCCAGTTTCGTCTAATCCGAATTTCCTTGTCTTATTGGGATGCGGAACACATTTGCATGGTTAATCTTGGCTTTCCATTCTGAGCAGAATGCCCGGAGCTTGTTAAAATAGTTTTGAAGTTCATTTCGGATGTCCTCTACTTTCGAGCCACTTGCGTACAGAATAACATCGGCGACAAACCCTAGCTAATTAACCAATTCCATCAGCATTTCAGAAACTTTGGTGTTAAAGAGGAGCGGTGCTGTTGCTGTGCCTTGTGGGATACCATTGATGATATTAAAATCTTTAGTCCTCGTGTATTGTCTATCTGTTACCATGAATTGCTTCTCGTACACCATAGATGTGATCATCTTTATAAGATGATACGGGTCGAAGAGTTTGTATGATAACCCGTCAAAGGCTTTATCGATATCCACCAGAATTTCCTTATGACGAATTCAGACCACCAGCAATACTGGATGCTACACTGAGCACACTTCTCTTCAGTACATTTATTGATGAAATCGTTGAATAGCTAGGAGCTAGTGTGTGCCTTATAGCAGAGGCTTCAATTTTGGCTTTATTATAACTTTAGGAGGCTCATCAAACAACAGCCGATAAATTTAAAATATACTCTAAAACCTGGAACTTAATGTGGAAATAAATTCAAAATCATGGTTAGAAGGTAGCAGAATATTGAAAATTCTTTAAAAGCCAAGCTGCGAGTTACCGGACGGGTCGATGGGTTGTGGATCCTTAAGATACAAAAGTTAGATGTGAATAAGTGTGTATCTACAAAAAAAATTTTGAATATGTGTGAAGGACTCTGCAGCTTGGCTCTGTGATTTCTTAAGAAGAAAACACATTTACCTGTATCCAATATCGACAAAACGAGAAGTGTCAAGCGATGATACACTGTCTGTTTCTTCAGATTTGAAGCAGCTAAAATTATGAACTCGCCAACATACCATGTCTTCATGGACCATTTAGACCAAAAACAATCTTTTAATGCACTACGGACCTGATTTTTAAGCGAAATGTATCTGTCCAAAGTCAATATTTCTCCTAATCCATAAAAAGAAAAGACAAATATATGTAGGTACCTATAATATAAAATTCAATGGTTCTTAAGATAGAAGTGCGACGGGTATGATTTTTGAAATCTGATTTTGTTGATTTTCAGATGGGACTGGGAATGGTTCCTGAGTTAACCACATTACAAGGACCATTTTTGAGATTCCATCACGCATATCTTAGCACCACTTCGCACCACAAAGTCTTCACTTAATTTCCTAAGGCAGTAACTTTGTTTTAAACGTTTAAATTTTGTTCGTTTAAATCGCGAAGATAACATCGGTCAAGTGACCGTGGCCATAGTTGATGAACATTTGGGCTCATTCCACGGCATTTTCCATGACTTTTCTCAAAACTTCTGGCGATAAATTCTCCACTTCGCCAAGGTCTGTGGCTTGTTCGTATTCTTGTCCGTGACTTCAAAAAACCCCAAAAAAAGAAGTCTGGAACGGTCAAATCGCCAAAACGATAGACTAACCGACCGGGAAGCGCTTGGTACAGATTGTCCATCGTTTCTCGTGCTGTGTTTGCGGTTGTACTGTCCCACTGGAACCACAAGTTCAGTCACAGTAACAGTGTTGCCGACGCCGTCCTATGGACTAATCACCTTCCTTTCGTAAACACAGCACCAAACAGTGACTTTGAGATGATGTACATCGTACATCACACGCGGATTTTCAATACCCCAGAAGTGATTATTTTGCTTATTCACGTATCTGCATAGGAAAATCGTCCTCATCGCGGTCGAGGTTGAGGAGGGCTGGGCTGTAATTTACACGCGACTGATGATCTGCAAGCAAAAGCTGATGCACTGTTTGCACTTTGTACGGGAATGTCTTCAAGTTGTACACCAAAATTCGCTGTAAAGACCAGTTGCGTGGCCCGTCATCTGGTTGATGTTTGAGGGTCCTCTTGGACATCTCAAGCCACAGCAGCGATATTCTCGACCAAACGTCTGATACTGTACCGTGCTGAGTCAGTATTCTCGAGGCGAGCAACTAAGCGCCGCAGTGTTTGTCCAGTTGGTACCACACGACCAAGGAATCAACGACGAAATTCGACCACGGACCGATTATTTGTCAAAAACATTGACACAATTATTCCGCGTTCTTGAAGAGAGCCATGGTTTGTCTACATCTATTCAGTTTCTGTTTACTTCACAATTGCGAAAATAAGAACATCTTCCAATAGGGTGATGACTTTTGAGAGGATGGTCTGCATGCAACAAGCCAAATGTTATCAAAATTTATCAAATGGTTTCGGAGATAGCCGTATGTATGAGAAGAAATTGAGTGGCAATGACAATATTTGATGACTTTTAGCACTCAACCGCCTATACTCGTATCTCACCCCCACTCTGCAATCCACATCAGGCCCAGAAACCAAATTTCATTGAAATCGGTTCAGTGGTTTTTAAATTAGTCGGTTGACGAGGACGAAAGAGACACACAGACCGACAAACAAGAAAGGACAAGTGTTTATTCTGACCTGAAATTAATAGATCACTTGAAAATCTAAACCTTGTTTGCGAGGAAACAAGAAATGTACTTCGACAATCCATTACGGACGGTTTCCAACTTAATGTCAAATTGGCATTTTTCAAAAAACCCAAAATAGCTGAAACCTTAAACTCTCACCTGAAAAACGCTACCGTAACATGGAAGTTTTTTTTAAAATTGTTCGAGATTGGCTGCAAGAACTTTGTCGATTCGGGCTACTCCAATATTTCCTTGTCTAGGACGGAGTTTCAGGGCCGCAGGAGGGTAGAATAGAATTTGTTTTATTACATCCTATACCGCGCACTATTCTCTATGCTTTCGAAAGCTCTTTTCTTTCTTTTCTATTTCTGCGACTATTTCGCATAGGGCTTATGTGTCCTTTGAAGCCTTATTGTCAATTGTGTAAATGCGGATTAGTCTCTCCAGTGCCTTGAAAAGGAAAGGCGTTTGAATATTCAGTCTGAAGTATTTGAGTGTAGTCTGACTGGAGTGCAGTTCCGGTAACATCTGAAGATTTTGCCTCTTCCGGCTAACAAAAAGGTTATGTACGTGTGATACATTACTATACGAGTAGTATTATTCGGTATTTTAAAAGCATCTTTCTTAACCTTTATGCTTTTGTATCTTTGTGGAATATTGCAATAGCGTAACTAGTTCAAAATTCACATTGTTGCTTCTTTCAGGCTTGGTAAAAATTATGTCGTACCTATTTATCTCTGGATAAACAATTCGATTAAATGGATTTGTTAGGATTTTTCGAAAACAAATTGAACACCACAACTGTCAGAATGTAAACCAATACCGTTCCACAATATTCAATTACCCCTCATTAATTTAACTTTCCTGTTTTTTCTTTTTTTTCTAATTCCTTCACTGATCAACAACAGTTGTGACCACAATACTGTTTAATTGCTTTCAATTAATTAGTAACCCGAAACCGAGCCTTCGATGGAATCGTTCTATGTAATGATGATCCCTTTAAGACTCGTCGAGCATCAATGTCTCAGAAGCGATTAAGAAAACGACTTCCGCCCACCGATGTAAGTAGGTATAATAAATTCACCGCATAAATTCTCTCTTGCAAATTGGCGGGATGATATTGTAATAGATAGATGCCCTTTTCATAATTGAATTGGCACTAATTGCTATCGCAGTGCCTCCATCCACAATGATATACATACTCGTAAAGGGATGACGACACGGCGCACATTGAAATTGAAAATTTAACATCTCGTGACACTATCATCTGCTGATGGGATTCAGAGAGGTTACTCAAGCCCACATAATGTCCTTTGTAACTTCCGGTGAAATTTATTGTACATACTTACGGAGCACTCCTACTCTCCCTACATCCTCGTTTATCATGCATGCATGCATGAGGATAAATGAACATAAGCTGCCTTCAAAGGTCTCTTTGATCGGTCGGGAGAGTATAAAGTTTTAAGCTCCATCCATAATGCTGCCCTTCCCACCTCCCATGTCAATGTCATTGCAAGTGGGCAGATAAGTGTGCATTTCTGCCTACACATACACACAGTGACAGGCAATTAAAAAAAAAACAAAACAAAAATAATAATAACATAGTCCTTAGAACCAAATTGAATTTCAGGTTATTTTGAGTATGCGACCGAGAATGCTGAGAAGAGCAGGGGTTTAAAGTCGTCGGACAATCATCTCACACCCTCTGCCTTCCTTGAAGGATTCTAATTGAATTGCGATGTAACAAGGGGCATAATTCCAAGTGTCAGCAAGTTCTATTCAGAGTTTCATTATTTCCACACATTGAATTGGCAGACAGGCATATTGACAGGCAGTTACTCGTAAGAGAGTGAGAACTACAAAAAGGGATATCACATAGCGTGCAACAATAATTTTAATCCCTTTTGTGTGCCATTGCCTGAATCTCGTCTGAATATTTTGTATTTCAAGTTAGTTGCATGTTACGAGTGCAATTGTAAGGACTCCAATCGAGTGTGGCCTTCAAATCAATGTCTTGACTGGGAATAGAGTTCGACGTCGTCGTTGCTGCCATCATAGTTTAAAAACGACGAGGAGAAATTATAAAATTCAATTTTAATCGTCAGTTGGATAATGGAGCAGTTAGAGTTTGGCTTTGTTGAGGGTTTTATTGAGGAATTGTAGTTGCAGGGTTGAAAATTGCACAAATTGCTTCTGATAATTAACGTTTCACCTGGAAACAATCCTTTTTGGATTCAAACTCGTTTTAAATATGATTATCATGGTAGCAACCAAACCAAACAAAATTACTATTGGATTACATCTGCTGACAGCAAAGTAATTTTATTAAAAACCAATCAACCAACCAACAATAGATTCAAGGGAAGATGCACAAAAGCAACATACAGACAGAAAAAAAAAAATAAATAATTAAGCACCTAGTTTGCCAGCCACCCACAAACCATCCAACAACAACATTGCACAGCAATTATCCTATCGATCGATTGATGCTGGATGATGATGACTATGATGATGATGATGTGCACGATGACGACGGTGATGATGGAACGTTACAAGTTTCCAATTTCAATTTGCTATCGAACGTGTGCACACAATGAGAAATCATCACCGGCCACAATATCATCCCGAACATACCTCCTCTAGGGGTTTTGTAAAATTTCCACATTCTTTCGAAATCCTCTGCACATCCCTCGTATTAATGAATATCATCTTCATTCGTTCACCCGTTGTCGTCGCTGTCGTACTTTGTGTTTAGTTGTTTGTCCAGTAGCGGATTAATAAATCTGTATTGGAGCTTCCAATAAGGCGCCAGGCTTTTAGTTGTTTTGATTTATGATTGAATTGCTGGAGTACGCTAAAAGGTTTTTTTTTCACTAGATTTGTGCAAGAACTGTTTAAGTTCTCAATTAGTTATGTATTTAAGTCTATGTGTAACTACTTTTTTCAGTCGAGCTAATTCCTTATAACTTACACGGAGCAGACATCAATTCATCTGTAAAATATGGTCGTCAGCATCATTTGCCCGATCCTCTGAACTGCTCCAATTACAGAGGTATTAGTCTCCTCAGCATCTCTTATAAGTTCTTATCTGCATATAATGTGAACTCCTTAAACCTTTAATCAGCAATCTGATTAGTCCGTATCAGTGTAGTTTTAGGCCAGGAAAGTCCACCATAGATCAGATGTTCACAATGCGGCAGATCTTGAAAAAAATTCAAACTTAAATCGATAGTCACCACATTTTTTCAGTGATCTGTCTGTATGATGGTGTTCATTCAGATGAACTATATAAAGCCTTGTCTAGTTTTGTGATCCCTGCTAAACTCGTCTGCCTATGCAGGAGAATGTACGCTGATCCATCAAGGTAATAACATAACCGAGGCTCTTGATGTCAGAAAATGACTACGACCAGGTGACGCGCTGTCATCTGATTTACTTAATATCAGGGGTACGACATTTCAAATGTCTATAGAACTACTCGCGCATGCGGATGACATTGACGTAATTGGAAGAATGCAGGAGACCGTCATTGGGGCTTTTGTGAGTATTGCAACAGAAGCGGCGAAAATGGGTTTAGTTTAACTATTCACATAGTCAGACCGTACCATGGTCGGAATCCCTCAGATATAAAATAGAGCATCTACTCGTATGTAGCTACGACTAAGATCAGATACTTAACTAATATTTCCTCATATAGCGGTAGACTACAATTCGCATGAAAATATATTTACGACTACAGCGCATATGCTCCCCAAGTCGGACGCGAACAGAGGGAAAAAGATACATTCTGGCTGGATTTTCATAACCTCATCAAAAACATCCAAAAGGAAGAGCTCTTGTTTGTTGGCAGAGATTTGAACGGACATGTCGGGAAGACAATCGAAGACTGCCATGGAGGACTGGGATACGGCACCAGGAATACTCCAGGTGAAGACATCCTAAGCATGTGCAAGCCATGCTAAGTACCATATTCGTCAAAACAAAAAGCCAAACAAAGAAAAATGCGAAGCTTTTATTACTAGCATGACAAATTACCTCCTTACCATCACATCGTGCATAGTGCAGAGCACAAGATTTGTGGGATTCCCTAGAGCGATCTTACTTGGAGAGAGCCAAATCACTGCTTGGAACGTCGAAAGGTCGCTGTCAACATGCCAAAGAAATATGGTAGTGGACAGATGAAGCTAAAGTAGTGATATGGGAAAAGAAAACAGCTATCAAGGCTTAGTTAAAGTGCTGTTCTACTAATAGAGATAAAAAAGCTCCCCTTGAAGTGGTATATAGATGTTGCAAAGGTCTCGCGAAGAAGAAGTGTGCCCAATTTCAAGCAAAAAATATGGAAGGCCTCTATCGGGAGTTGGATGAAATATCGTCTTCGGCGTCTGATAAGAACCAGGCTATCCAGGAGCTTCAATAAAATAACTTGAACAAGGGAACAACTATCTTCAAAATAGCCGCCCAGAGAAGAAGAAATGCTCAGGAGATTCGTTCTCCAAAGTTCATTAATAATGCTCAAGCCCAGCTTCTTGTGGAAGACGACAAAATTCTCCACAGATGGCGACGGTATTGCGAAAGACTTATGAACGAAAAGTTTCCCCGGGTATGCTTTCCAAGAGCCACTCCTAACCATGACGAAGTATCCGACATTACTGTCGAAGAAGTTAGGAATGCGATCAAATACTTCAAAAAAAGAAAAGCGGTTGGACCAGATGAGATACCGTCTGAGTTTTGGAAAAAGATGGGAGACGGCTCATGATTCTTATCTCCAAACTTATGAGCGGTGATCCAATGCCTAATCAGTGTAGGGAAAGTTGTCTTCTTCCTTTACACAAAGGAAAGGGCGATACGCGAAACTGCTATAACCACCGTTCTGTCAAGCTGATTTCACACACCATGAAGATCGTTGAGCGGGTATTAGATGACCGACTGCGGAAAATAATACGGCTATCTGATGACCAGTGCGGATTTATCTCGGGTAAATCAACAACAGATGCAATACAAAGTATAAGTATCATAAAGGACTTCCATATGGTGTTGGTTGATTTTGAAAAAAGCCTTTGATAGACAACCAAGAAATCTCTCATGGGTGGCGCTAAGACAACGAGGAGTTCCAGAAACCTACGTGCACATGATCATGGACATATATGAGGGAGCATGGACAAGAGTTCCCAATCAAAGTCGATGTATACCAGGGAAGCATTCTCAAGGAAAAGTGACGGACCCCAAAGTGCATCAGTTATTCTTTGCTGACGATAGAGCTATCATAAGTGAAGATCAAACGTCCCTACAACGAGCACTTGACGTATGAGTGGATGTTTTGGAGAGAAAGGGGTTTTGTATTAGTTCAAAAACGACAGAATATCTGTGCTGCCCGTTCTCTGATTCACACCGAAAACTCCGCAATCTTCTGTGACCGAAAAATGTTTCCTAAGCTGAAAAGAAGCCTCTACGCCGCAGTTGTACGTCCGGCGCTCACATACGGTCCACAATGCTGGACAATGTACAAAAAGTGTGAGGGCAAATTAACGGCAGCTGAGGATGCCATAATGTAAAAGAACCCATAACAAGTCTCAGTTGTTATTGTCATGTTCAAAGGAGAGATCCTTCACACCCCATCAAAAAGGCAATAACAATCAGCGTTCCTACACAATCGAGCAAAAAAAGCAGACCAAAAAACAACTGGATCACACAAATGCAAAAACACCAGCATTTGATTGGTCTCAGTGACGAAGTGATCGGAAACTAAGAAGCCTGCCGGTAATTCCTGAGGTTGAACACAGACGGACCAGTAGGGATGTAGTAAAGTGGGGGGGTTGTGATTCTTCTTCTCCGGATCATAACCTCGCCGTAAGGAAAAAGGAAGAAGAAGGAAAAGGCGCTAAATTCATGGGTTTGCTACTGATTTGCTATTGTTTGTACTTCAAATGAATATCGTTTCTATAACTGGAAACTTTTTACTAAAAGATCATCGACAGCGAAACAGAACGCGATCAGCAGAAGTTGAACAGTAGTTTCTGATGTACGAGTACGTACGGCGCGCTTCAGAAAGTCAAGTTTTGTTTTCTTATAACCAGCTATCAGCTATATAAATTAAATAGATTTTGCTTGCAGGCCGGAGGACCCTCTGAAATCCAGCCCTGAACTCATTCGCTCTTTCTCAATCTAAATTGACGGTAGTAATTTTTTCCTCATATACGTTTTTTTTTTTTTTTGCAGATGCACCACCCTATCCAGATGAAGCCGGCCGACAGTGAGAACAGAAATGGTAAGTCATTGTCTTTTCGTCCGTCCATACTCGTATATCCATTTTGTTGGGTTTGTTTTTGGTTCAGCGTCTGCCATCCTCTAGGATGCAGGCATATGATGATAATTGGAAAAATACAAAAGTGAGAGACTAAAGCGGAGTGCTTTGTTTCCTTTCGCCTTACAAATGATATCTTTTTTTTTTATATTTTAAAGGATACTGCATGCAGGGTGGTTGATGTGTGTTCGTGGGTGCAGTAGAATATTTGATGCACTTCCTGAGTCTCAGCTAGTGCATCGTGGCAGCGGAGCAAGGACGACGACAGACGACTGGTATTGTCTGTGATTTCCTATTTCTTATTTAGTGTTATCTTTGGTTTAGAAGGATTTTTTTTTCCACCCACACTGGGCGGTTTCCCCATTGTTATGTATCCTTTTTCCAATTCCCCACTAAATCCTTTTTTTTTCTTTTTTTAATTTATCCTGCTGGCGGTAGTGGTGAGTGAGAGATTGGAAAGTATTTCACCCATTGTGGAGGTTTCTCTTTCACGCGCCCTCTGAATTGCATTCGCACACATGACACAACCTGCAGGCGATATGTCCTCCACTTGAACTTCATTTGAGTCCGTGTTGGCGAGGACAATTGTTCCATAGAATAGATTTTTTTTTTTTTTTTTTTTTAATTTTGTTCACGTTGAGTATCCTTGTCCCTGTTGTTGGCGCTTTGCTTTTGAATGTAACGAACTTGAATTGTATCGGTGACGATGATAGGAGACAGACACAAAAAAAAAAAAAAAAAAAAAAACAGAGCTGAACAGAGGAAGTCCTGAATAAATGCATCCCTACATGTGTTTGTGAGAGATAAACAATTCCTGAAGATGATGACACCACATTGAAAGCGAGAGACTAAGGCATAAATTATGTAACGAACACGAGGAATTCAGGACTAGATACTCGTAGAAGGAGTCTAGGGCAACTGCCAAGGACATACGTCCACAGTATGCATGTGGGTGTACCTATACAAAATTTCCTTCATTTGCATTAAAGCTTTGCATAAGAATGTTGCACTCGAGTGCACACAGATGAATCTTTAAAATTTAAAACTTTGCTCCTCGCATGTGTTTTCTTTTAACCGATCTGTTTGGATTTACAAATCGATTGGAATTAGAAATCTGTATTCGTTTGGGAGTACTCGATGCTTATGGGAAAGGTTCCTAGATTGGAAATTAAATTAATTTTCAATTTTCATTGAGTTTCGAAATTGATTTGGCATGCTAATTTCGAGATTTTCATTTTCGTAGTCGTAGTAGTTGCAGAAATTTTGGGTGCAACTGCATTTTCTTTGCAAAATATACGAGTATGTGAATGCATATCAGAAAATATGAATATTAATGAAAGAGAGAAATTCTTTTGAAAGTCGTGAATAGAGTGTGTGCTTAGGAAGTCTTTACTGGCATTCTGGCACACGAATGGGTTTGTAATATCTGATACAGTGACTTGTAGAAAATTCCAAGGATACTAAATCGTGACACGTTTTTTTTAATATAAACGAGTTCGTATCAATGAAATCGCGATCGGATAGAAATATCAATGAGATGTTTCATACTCGTACAAATGTCATTCTTAAGAATTTCAGTAAATTATGAAAAATCGTGGCAGAGATTATTTATTTCAAAGATCTCGTTCTCTACCTAAGTGAAATGTGTAATAGGTTAGTGATATTCTTGTTCTAAAATACGAGAACTACGAGGGAAAGGTTAAAGGTTCTCGGCCTGACGCAGAAATAGCGTTCCAATCAGCAAGAATTTATTTTTCCTGCCTGGATGCACTTCTCGTTAGTTCGTATGACAAGTTTCAACTTGTTCTCTCAAGTAGTTTCTTTACACGAATTTTCGTTAAAATGGATAAACTTAAATATCGTGCGGTGATAAAATTCTTCGTTTTGGATGGGTTAACCCCTAAGGAAATTCATCCAAAGTTGACAAAAGTTTACGGAGACTCTGCTCTTTCCATGTCAACCGTTAAAAAGTGGGCAGCCGAATTTAAACGTAGTCGCCCGTCTCTCGAAGATGACCCACGTGAAGGATATCGTGTTAAACGATAGGCGAGTGAAGGTGAGTGAGATAGCTGAGGCTGTGTGTATATCGAAAAAGAGGGTGTGAAACATGTTGCACAAAAACTTAGGGATGCGAAAGCTCTGCGCAAGATGGGTGCCGCATTTGCTAAATGCGCATCAAAAGCAAATGCGCAAACGATTTTCGCGGCAATCTTTGGACCGATTCAATAGGGATCCGACCGAATTTGTGCGGCGATTTGTCACCATGGATGAGACATGGGTCCACCACTACACGCTAGAAATGAAACAGCAGTCGAAGCAGTGGGTGGAAGCCGGTGGTTCAGCGCCAAAGAAAGCGAAGTCGATCGCATCTGCCGGAAAGGTCATGGCCAATGTGTTTTGGGATGCGAAAGGGATCCTGTTAATTGATTACCTTGAGAAATGCAGAACAATTACAGGCGAATATTACTCCAACCTTCTTGACCATCTGGATGCCAAAATTAGCGAGAAGAGGCCTGGCTTGAAGAAGAAAAAAAATCATCTTTCACCAGGACAATGCACCTGTACACAAGTGTGCGTTGGCGATGGGAAAACTGCGGGATTTGGGGTACGATTTGCTCGGCCATCCCCCCTATTCACCTGATTTAGCACCCTCAGACTTCCATCTGTTCCCAAACTTGAAGAAATTTGTTTCTGGGAAGCGCTTCGCATCCAATGCAAAAGTTGAGAGGGACGTAGATGAATATTTTCACAGCCTTCCTGACCCTCACTTGCGAGAAGGGAATACTGATGTTGGAGAAACGCTGGACCAAGTATGTTGAAGTCAAGGGAGATTATGTAGAAAAATAAAATCATTTTTTAACTGAAAATCGCAGTCTTTCATTGCCAGGCCGAGAACTTTTCACCTTGCCCTCGTAGTCAACATTATAGGTGAAAGGACTTCCAGGTACAGCTATACCAATTTTTATTTTTCTCAAGTTCAATTTATATTATCATTATTATTTGTTTATTTAAGAGAAGATGCGGAAAACCTTTTACAAATACGTATTGTTTTGTCTTAAAAAACTGGCCTCTAAAGCATCTAAAACCAACTTATCTTAACCTAACTAATGGCTGGAGCTGGGCCATGACATGACATGTGATATCCAGTCCTTCATTACCAAGGCCCAGTGAATGATAATGGTGTCATTCACAAAACCACTTCAAAGAGCGCGCCCTACTTATGCTTAAGCTAAACGTAAGCCTTAACCCAGTCGAGCAACGTTAGCTATGTCTCTGTCAGGTATGCTTTCGTAGTATCTCAAGTCAGCACTTCCATTTCCCGAGTCGATCGGCTTAAAGATGATGCGATTATCTGCCGCCCTTCTAGCAAGATAGTATGTAATATGTACCTCCGTCGAATCTGATAGAAAACCGTGCCTCTGGTGGGATATAAGCACTCTCCAAATTGTTTCTGAAATACCCAGACTTAGGCCCGACACAAATTCGTTCCCCGTAACGTTCGTTGACCACGTGGTGAAATGAATCCTCACAGGATCCAGAATGACATTCTTGAAACACCAGGAGCATCCAATCTTAATAGAGACATAAAGCGGAAAGTCCGAATGTGCGCTCTTGTACTTCCGCATGCATGCTCGGAGACATTTTATTTCAAATATCCGGAGCTTTTTCGTATACGAAGGGCTTACACGTATGTTTGAACATACTGGACCCATAAGTCAGAATTGGACGGACAAAAGTTTGGTAACAAATGACCTTTACATCGGATCTCAAACAGTTGGTGTAGAAAAGGCTTTTAGGAGACATAAATGCCGCTCTTGCCTTTTACAACTGCTTATTTATGTACTCGTAGTACAAAAACTTGTCCAAATGAACTCCTAGATACTTTAAAACAAAAGTTATTGACACGATGCGAAGGCGCCATTACAAACTCGTGATTTGCAGATTTTTCCAGTTTTATTCGATGCGGAACAGTATATCTTGAGCTTCCATTCTCTGCAGAATGCCTGGAACTTGTTAAAATTGTTTTGAAGCTCACTTTGGATGTCCCGTATTTTTGATTCACTTGCATACAGAATAACGTCGTCAGCAAACGCTAGAGAATTACCCAAACTCAAGAGCATTTCAGAAACTTTCTTTAGTTCTTTAATTTTTACAAACGTGTCACGATATTCTAAAGTCCATGTCCAAAGGTATTTTCTTCTTTCTCAGTGTGGTTTTAATATGCCGGCAAAATTTGGCATAAAACGTCTATAGAAGGAGCAGCTTTGAAGAAAGGATAACACTTCTTTAATATTGCGTAGCTCGGAGCGTTTTTTATGTGTCTTCTATTTTTTCTGGATCCATACTGATACCTTACGAATTGAGAAGTAGCAGAAGTCTACTACTGTGATATTTGAATATGTTGTCCTTGTAGTACTGTACTGTGTTGAAGTTTCTGAAGAAATGCTAAAGAGAAGCGGTGCTGTAACTGTATCCTGTGGAAGACCATTGATGACATTACCACGAATTTCTTCTCGTAGCTATACTAGAATGAAATCGATACTTCATCCACAAAAGTTGGTTACTTTCCTTGAAATACTATTCATTGCTATTCAATGAGTACCTATGTCCTAAAGACGCCAAAATAGAAATGAATATTCTAATTATTCAAGGAGTTCATCTATCACAGAGAAACATAATTTCCACAAATGATACCGCCGACGGAATGCGATGAAGAATGACCCCAGGAACTCGTGTTCAAAACTTCTCGTATCGAGTGTCGCACTATAAGCAGGATAGCTGAGCAGATACGAGTATTCATCTCTATCGGCAGAAAAATCCTTCGTCAGATATTTAATCCTGAGAATGAAAAGAAGGCCAATATTAAAATAAAAAAAAAACATTATTTATTTATAATTATGAATAGCAACACTACCAGCAGAAACTTTCTTTAAAATGGCAACACTGCTATCACAATCATTCTCTCATAATCTTTGACTGTGTTCTTGCATTCTACTGTCACTCTAAATAAAAGCGTGGTAAAGATAGGAAGGCGGGCGTTTTAGTTCTTTTGCAGGTTAAATCAATTTTCGCGCTTTTCTTTACTCCTTGAAAAAATAGTGATGAGTTGAATTGCTTTCCGGTCCCGCTGCACATTCGCTGCTTCTGGTCAGGTTCATTTATGCTGATCTGATTGCATTCGCTGTGATAGATTTATGTACTATTTCGAAAGTACGTGCCCTGGTTTAAAAGCCTGGAGTCCTCTCATGGCAGTGACTGCTAATTCCGTGAATAGGGATGCGTTAAGAGAATGTAGGATTGCGAAAGAAAATGCCCTGCTTCACATGTAAAACTAAATTGCACGACTAGGTCTCACATACTTGCACCTACATATTATTCATCTGCAAACCAATCAAATTTAAAATTTTAATAAAATCGTTAAAATGTTTCTTTGGGAAATGCTTTAAAAAAAAATATTTCAAACATATTGTTCAACTTTTGATTTCGGACAAAATCGATTGAGTCATATCCGACAAATAGCAATTTTTTGTCAAAAAGTAACTTATAATTAAAGTACCGTTATATACTATTTTTGGCATAAACCTGGTACACCATATGTTGGTATATATCTACTGTAACTCATATATCACATTTGAACAAAATCGTTGGAGCCGTTTTCGAGAAAATCGATTTTTTTTTTTTTACTAAATCGATAATTTTTAAAGTACCACTAATTTTGGGATTAGAATGAAAATTTCGATTTCTGAACCCAGAACCCACATACCTCAGGTATCAAGTTTGGAGAAAATCCATCCAGCCGTTTAGGTTGCAGTCGACCATACAGACTGACAGAAAATCAAAGTTTCTTCAAAAACTACACTAAAAACGGATTTCCGCCTGGTAGTGCAATGAACCAAAAATCGAGTTTGAGTGCTCCGGGATTTAAAAATTTCCTTTAAAAAAATCCTTGCCTCTTACAACTGCTTATTTATGTACTCGTAGTACAAAAACTTGTCCAAATGAACTCCTAGATACTTTAAAACAAAAGTTATTGACACGATGCGAAGGCGCCATTACAAACTCGTGATTTGCAGATTTTTCCAGTTTTATACGATGCGGAACAGTATATCTTGAGCTTCCATTCTGTGCAGAATGCCTGGAACTTGTTAAAATTGTTTTGAAGCTCACTTTGGATGTCCCGTATTTTTGATTCACTTGCATACAGAATAACGTCGTCAGCAAACGCTAGAGAATTACCCAAACTCAAGAGCATTTCAGAAACTTTCTTTAGTTCTTTAATTTTTACAAACGTGTCACGATATTCTAAAGTCCATGTCCAAAGGTATTTTCTTCTTTGTCAGTGTGGTTTTAATATGCCGGCAAAATTTGGCATAAAACGTCTATAGAAGGAGCAGCTTTGAAGAAAGGATAACACTTCTTTAATATTGCGTAGCTCTGAGCGTTTTTTATGTGTCTTCTATTTTTTCTGGATCCATACTGATACCTTACGAATTGAGAAGTAGCAGAAGTCTACTACTGTGATATTTGAATATGTTGTCCTTGTAGTACTGTACTGTGTTGAAGTTTACATATACGTTCCATGGTGTAGTGGTAACATCATCGCTTGTCACGCTGTTGATTCACGGTTCGAATTCTGATGTCAAGAAACATCTATTTATTTCGCATGAAATAAATAAAAAAGTCGATCACTCGCGAAAGCTAAGTCAACTCCACTGCGAAGGCATAACACTGGCAGTAGGGTGGTCATATGGCTAAAATGCATCTTGATCGTGATGATGACATCAGGAGGATGGGAAAAAATACTGTGAATCATAAAGAACGACAATAATAGCGAAAACAAACAAAATACTCCCCAGTTATCTGGACAGCCACCCTTGGAGTTTACAGAAACTGAATACCACCTGAGTTTCAAACTACACCACTCTGTCTTTCTCTCTGTCTCCTCCTCTTTCCACAAAAACGCACCTGTTCTAAAAAAATTATTATAAGGGTATACATATCCCCTCTTTCTTCTTCCCATGAGCATAATTTTTGAACTTTTTTTCTCGAGGTTCCGGTACTCAAAAAATTAAAAGTGGAACCATTACAGTGAGAGTGTCTGTCCGTTAGTCCGTCTGTCTGTCATACCCTCATAACTACTTTTGAACCATTCGACTTAGAGATTTGAAATTTGGACGAGAGTTAAGTTTTACTAACCCGCACTGTGGAAAAGTGGAAAAACAACAAAGTTTTCGAGGTTAGTGTGAAATTGAAAATTGAAATTTGTTGTATAAATGCAATGTGGGTACGAGTATAATATGTAAGGTAACGCAAAATAAGGACGGAACCCTTGTAGTGAGAGTCAGTTGTTTGTCCATCATAAGCTAATAACTTTTGAACCGTGCGTAGAATATTGCAATTTGGACCAGAATTGATTTTTACTACCCCATGTAAATGCAAAATTTTGCAAAACTCAAAAAAGTTTCTCAAATAAGAGTCAAATTAAAAAATATTTTTTTTTTTTTTTTGTAAAATTTTTTTTTTTTATATTCTGCGCGTGCATACCCTTAAACTGTTTCAGGACATGGACAGAGGAGAATCCTGTGCACGTTGGTTATAAATGTTTGAAGGTTGTAGTGATGGGGAAATACAGAGCCTGGTAGATTATTTCACATTCGTGTCGTTCGGCTTATAAACGAATCCCTATATTTAACAGTACGACCGAAGTTTGGCTTTAGGGTTAACTGATGTGTATTCGAAGCATGTTGCTTATTGTGGGTGAAATTTTGAAGGGAAGGAATGCAACTGGCTATTTCGCTGGAGCACTTTTTATAAGAAAAACAACAAAATTGGGAGAGGCACGAGATATTTCTCCGATGTTCAAGTGAATGTATGGTATTCACAATGTCTCTATTACCTATAAGTTTTAACGCGCGATTTTGTACCCTTACAAGAATGTGCAGAACGGTCTTGGGTGCACCAGACCAGATATGAGCGTTATATTCCAGCTTAGGGCGGATGAATGCCTTATAAATTGAGGCCAGATCAGACGGGGTAAAATATTTCTTGCACCGTTCAAGGAATCCTAGACATTTTGCAGCATTTTTGCGACCTCGAATATGTGATCGTTCCATCGAAGATGGTTATTAATACACATACCGAGAATGGCAAGTCTTTCGGTTTCAATGATGCAAGTATCATCCATGGATAATGGTTGAGGGTTTTGATTTCGCTTGAGAGACAGAAGACAGCATTGTGTTTTGGAAGCATTAAATTCCACTCTGTTGGTTGAACCCCATTTAATTATGCTGTCCAGGTCGGAATTTAATGTGTTTAACATACGCTGCCGTTTCCCTTCTACGGCCGAAGAGCAAGGACGTGAGTTAGGGAAGGAGTATGAAAAACTGAGGGTACTGTCATCAGTGCAGACAAGAGATCATTTATAAAAATAAGAAAGAGAGTCGGAGACAAAACAGAGCCTTGAGGAACACCAGCATTTATTTGGTGAATTGCAGACTTGAAGCCGTCCAAAACAACTTGTATTTAAAGCTCTTGAAAGGTAATATCTAATCCATTGAAGAAGAGACTCATCGATGCCATATGCACGCATTTTCGGCAAAAGAGCCTGATGCCAAACTCTGTCAAATGCCTTTGAAATATCAAGCGCAACCATCTTAGTTTCGCCGAAGTGATGCAGAGATTGGTTCCAATTTCTCGGTGAGATATGCCATCGAATCACCAGTGAGATGTTGCTACGAAAACCATACTGCCGGTCATTAAGGAGTTTTCGTGAATCGAAATATTTCATAAGCTGACGAGCGTTTCCATGACCTTGAAAAGAAGGGACGTAAGTGCAATGCATGGATAATTGGACAGGGAAGTAGATTTGCCTTTTTAAGGGACGAGCTGGGCAAATGCTGTTTTCCATCTACTCGGTAAGACCCTGAAAAGTAGGATAGACAGAAAAGCTTACCCAGAGGTTTTGCCAGCGTAGAAGAACACCTCTTCAGAACTATGGGGGGGACACCATCTGGACCAGCGGATTTGTATATGTTAAGACCTTTGACTACTCCTGCAACTGTACGAGTGCGAAAGTGAACCTATCCCATGGAAAATTTGACGCTCTCAAATACAGGTGGAGACAAAGCATTATCTGGCAGCGTGGAATTCGCTGCAAAGTGAGCAGCAAGCAGATTAGCTTTGTCTAAGGAGCTGACAGCTGGAATATCATTGTAAATGAGCGAAGGGATGGCAGACGAGGCAGAATTTTTAATATATCTGCCGAATGGCCAAAAACTACATTGGGAATTGTTATATTTTTTGCCTCAATTTTTGGCCATGTAAGAATTTTACACATCGATTATGGGCATTGCACTCTTTACTGGCTTGTTTAAACTTTTTTCGGTTTTCCTCAGATTTGTTGGCTTTATAAGACCGAAAACTTACTTCTTTCAACCTGATTGCCTCTTTACAGCTCTGGTCAAACCACGAGTTTGCCTTCAGGTTTAATGCTCTTTATTCTGTTAGGAATAACGTCGTTTCTACCTAAGAAGATATTGTCAGTGATCATATCAGGAGCGGCATCCACGACTGGAAGCATAGCGACCAGTTAAGTCTCCTAAAGAAGCTATTTAGGCCGCTCCAGTTGGCTTTCTTGTATTGTCATACTTTTCTTTTATGAGTTTTTTTCCTTAACTGAGTTTTCGGAGTACGAGAATTTAGCTGATACAATATTATGGTTAGACCGACCTAGAGGCGCTAAAACATTAATGGTATATTTATCAGGGTCCGAAGTAAGAAAGAAGTCCAAAGTGTTGGCGAATGACTTTCAGATTTCGAGATAAATCCAGAAAACTGTCAAAAAGTCATAGGTGGATAGACTTAGAGAGACCACAGCATGATTAGCTTTCACTCGAAATGTCTATACCCAATTGCTTTTCCTTGTCCTCCATCACTTTGGAGGGTGACTTTACTCGTAAACCTTCAGAGATATCAGCCACAATCGACTGTTAATCGATTCTTTCTTCCTTCGTCGGTTTTGCGTGTAGATAAACTGTGTTTGTCTCTCTTTGGTGCCCACCATGGTTGCGTATATCGTACATCTTATCTGAAGATAGATTTCCAGCTTCAGCTGTGCATGAGTTTTAGAGTTGCCTATCTGTTGGGCAGGCCTTATCCTGTATTGCAACTCAATGCGGAGTTCTAATATTTCACCTAAAAATGTAGATTTCCACTTTGCCAACGTTTTACAATATCACTTTCAATTTAAATTTCAAGAAGTCAAATCGCCTCTGGTTCTACCACTTTCACCCCGGTTCTCATACGAGTATTCTTACAACTAATGACTGTAGTGATCCAACTGTAAAACCACTTTGTCCAGCTAAAAATGCATAAATAATAATGGTTGCTGGTGCGCAATTTGTTAAGCATCGTTTGTCCTCCACAAAACCACTCTCCAGCGTCCCATCTATTCAGTCTATACCACCACAGACAAAACACAAAACAGTAAAATTACAAAATTTGTAAAAATATCCCCCATCCCCATTCGAATACCCACTTTAATCTGAGTCCGGTTTTTTTCTCTCCCTTCATTATCCTGATAACTGAAACTCTCATTTCAGATATCCTTGCGCAAATGTGGTACCTACTTTGTTTCATTCACGTACAGGTTTTTTTTTTTGTTTCCAAAGTTATGTTCTTCTTCTCGTCCTGTTATTATCCTTGTTGAACTTTCGAGCAGAAAAATATGAAAAACTAACCAATATGCACACAAGTTAACATTCTAGAGATCCATCCTGCTGCAGAAGGGCACCCAAATGAAGTAGAATACCCACCGATTTCGGTTAATAATTTCCAGCGATGCTCTATGGGAGAGTACAAAAGGAAAGGACCCACCCTATATCCATATCTGTGTTTGTGTGCTCGTTGAGTAAACAAAGGGCAACCCATAATAAACCGCAAAGTATTTTGGACTAAGTCTTGACTTTTCCATTTGTGCGGTTTGTTTCATTTTGGTTTTTCCGTTTTCCACTCACAGTTCCACACATCGTAAATAAGAGCGAAGGTGGGACGAAGTGGAGCTTTGATGGGCGCATTTCCTATTGTAGAATACAGAATACAAGAGGAACAATTGTGGCAGGAAGGCAAAATATGAATAACCACATATGAGAACAGGGATCACAAAATTAACACACAAGACCTCACTAAATTAACAGTGAAACATATTCGGCCATGTACAGATGGAAACTTGTATATTGTTGGATAGTATTGTAGCTGTTGGAGCTGGACGGGGGGGCGGATAGGAGGATTTTTGAAAGCAAGAAAAACGGCTTAAACACCGCAAAAAACGGAAAGCAATGGGTTTTAATGTAAAACCAACCGGATGCACTGATGATTTAAATAGGTTTTGCTCAGTTGCAATTCACTTGATATACGAGTATCTAAAGATAAAGTTACAAACAAAATACACAGAACAGTTTAAATCCACTTGAAACAGATTGTGCAATACATTATGCAAAGCCGCAGTAAAAATGTGGGGCATTTGTTATTTTAAATAAGTATAGACAAACTATTTTCATGGTTTTGAGTTAGAATAAAAGTGGAGGTAACTGTCACCACCTATTCTAACAGCGGACTTTTAACGTTTCCAGGGTTAAACAGCAGTGACTCTATTTGTCACAAGGCACCCATCTACCTAACCTAACCTTACCGAAAATCATGCACTATCAGTTGAAGAAATAATAAGCTGTAATAGTATGACAACCCGTTTAAGAAAAAACCTAGCTTTCAAAGTATTTAGAAACAAATTCGCTGTGCTTTAAAAACATCTCATACAGCAGTTGTGGAAACCATACTGTCCTAATCTTGAGTCGAAAACAACTACTGGCTTAGTTCCATAGCTAATACTGGATCTGAATAGACCTAAAGAATGCTAACACTTCTGTGAGAGGTTGCAGAGTAAAGGAAAGTCACAGTCCACTTCTTCTGCGAGTATCCGCGCATGCATGTGTTAGGTTGTACCACATGAAATGTCCAATTTCATAGTAAAACTTTTAAAGCCAATATTATTTTTTTATACATTTTTATTTAATCACTCTTCCATGGTCGAATATTAATTTTTTTTATTTTTTCTGAAGAAGTCCTAAAGCTTTTATGACCTGACTTCAGACAACGGAAAAGATAATAGTCCATTAGGGAAACATCAGAAGAGTATGGTGGATGGGGAAGAATTTCACATTCCAACATGGGGTATGGAGTCTAGCATTGTCATGCCCATTGACCAACGCAGGCTACTTTTCAGTCAATTTTGCATGCCCTAGTCGATTTCCTCATAATATTTGATGGCATTTATCGTTCCCCTGATTAAAGAAATGAAAAGTGGATTGGTCCTTTCGATGTCCACCAGAATACCATCATAATCTTATCTGGGTGAAGACCGGGTTTGTTTTTGTTTTTCGTCTGCATCCAACCATTGCCCAGGTTGTCATACAGAACCATTACGGTTCATACTGAATCCACTTTTCATCACAGGTGATTATCCGGTACAAAAACGATTCACTTTGGTGTCTTAAGCTATGCGATGCACAAATTTCTAGGCGCCGTAGTTTTTGGGACTCGATCATGGTGTAACCCCGGTTTCCCAACTTGGTTACTTTTTGACGCTAAAATCTCCGGTTGGAAACGGAAGTTTACAAAGCAACGTTGAATATTGCGTTCGTTTGTCGCTATCCCCTCAAATACTCGTACGTTATTAATGTTATTTGTTATAAGAATCACGAATTTCAACCACTGAGAGCATGTTAAACTATTCTTAGAAAAAATAGTTCTACTTGTGACGAACCCTTAAAGTCTCACTCGTCAAACACACGTACCAATTTATCTTATAAAAAAAATTGCATGAAAATCTGACATTTTATGTGGTACAGCCTAATACTAGAGAATTTACTGAAGGGGAATACTCGTAACTTTTCATTGATGTTAATGATTCAAGCAACGTCTGTATGACTGAAAAAGATTATACCCTTTAAAAGTGGAACGGGAAAAATCACCCGGTTCATATAATGACATCATAATGGACCTTTCACTTTTAGATCTACCTTTTCGGAGGCCGGCCTCTCCAAATCAACCAAACAAGCACTAAAAGTCGACTACGATCTCAGGAAAGGCTCTTCCAATAAATTTTTCAGATAAATTTCCTTTTAATTTCATTCAATGACGATTTTTGTTTGCATTTGGTTTTATCTTACAGTACTAATGTTCCTGCCTGGAAATTATCAACATTTAACAAACTAAGCATTGTCATCGACTTGAAAAAAATTATGTCACCTTTTTGGCACAATTATGTCAGGCAACGTAATCCTCCACAAAACTAGAAGACCAAGCAAAAAAAAGAAAAAAGACAAAGCCTTATATCTACCTCTCTTCTTTCATCATTTTCGTTCAGATTTTATGAAAAAAGAAACAAAGTTATGTTGTAAGCGATCAATATCGTTGTTTCACATTTTGGTTTACAATTATGTCACTTATTTTGAGAATGCTTAAATATGTGACTTATTATGTCACCTTCGAAATATTTATGTCACCAGTGACATCAAATACATGAGACAAAATTTCAAATTTTTTACAATTCTCGCATGCCATATCGGAGTGGGAGTAAGATACGCGAGCTGCAGTTTAAAAATCGAATACTTGGAAGCTGTACCATCACTTGGCAGATATTTGTCAGTTTCCTGAGAAATGCGAATTATTTGATCAGCAGAACGTAACAAAGCTTCAAGAAAAAGAATACGAAAAGAAAGAAACAGTTCTTCAACAAATAAGCGTGAAAAATTAGCAATCGCTTCATTTTAAAGATTTTTTTTTTCTTCACATTTCTGATAAAATTTAATTTTTTGCTGATTAAATAATCAATTTTTGCATAATTTTGCATTTTTCATATAAGCTATGAACACATTTCTTAATCTTCTACTTTTTCTGCTCATCTTAGCTTCTACTCTTCAAAAAACTAAATTCTGCTGATCAAATAATTAATTTTTGCTGAGAAAAAATATTTCCTAATATCCTACTTTTCATGCTCAACAACAAGTTACGAGGGTGGGTCAATAAGTCCCTGAAAATTAACACAAATTGTGTTGTCACCTTAAATTTAATTTTTTTTTTGTCAAGAATCATCTTTCAAAAGAGCGCACCCAAATTTACAGACAGATCTGTCAAATAGTTTTGTTGTGGCAGCCATTTTATAAGACGCCTACTAGCATTTTCGTTAAAATGGAAAAAAGTGAATTTCGAGTGCTCATTAACACTATTTTTTGCGAGAAAAAACTATCACGCAAACCAAACAAAAGCTTGACAAATATTATGGGGACTCTTCACCATCGATTGGAACCATTCACCACTGGTTTACTCAATTTGTGTGACGCCGAACGTTCTGGTCGCCCAATTGAGGTCACCACACCAGAAATGGTCGGCAAAACCCATGGTTTGATAATGGACGATCGGCGAGTGAAAGTGCGCGAGCTTGAAGAGGCCACAGGCTTATCACATGGCTCAGTGATTTCGATTTTACATAAATATTTGGACATGAAAACCTATGGAATTTCTAATCGAATATCAGGCATGACCTGCTCCATACGAGCATGTGCTGTTTGATTATACAGGGTGGCCCAAAATGTCTTTTATTGTTTGAATTCGTTAGAAATTTTTTGATTCAGAGTGCAGCAATGTGAAATTTTATTGACCTAAATGTCTTGCAATGGACCTTTTCGGCTTCGCACATTCGTACTCTTTTCAACACATTTTCCAACACCTTATTTATTTAGGGGATGGTCGTTGGCTTATTGACGTGCACTCGTTCTATCAAATAGGCCCAATGAAAACAGTTGAGAGCGGTAAAATCCGGTGAACGCGGCGGCCAATTTAAGTCGCTACTACATGAAATAATGCGCTCGTTGAAGATGTCCCGTAACAGAGCCATTGTGTCTCTTGCAGTATGCGCTGTTACTCCATTGTTTTGAAGCAATAGTTATGGATGGTATTGTATTTCAACAAATTTTCCAACATCGTCTTGATGGTAACTACAGCTTCGTTTTCAAAGAAATATGGGCTAATGATCCTTTCGGACGATGCACCGCACCAAACAGTACACTTAAATAGGTGAACTACTCTTGGATTCTCCGTAGCCTATATCCTCCAGTTTTGCTAGTTAACGAAGCCATTTAATTAGAAATAGGCTTCATCGCTCATTATCAAATTATGGATGATATTGAGATTTTGATCTGCTTTTTGCCGCAACGAAATTGCATAATCAATCTGTTGCTAGTAGTTTGTCGGCTTCAATTCTTGCACAAGCTGGACATTATATGGGAACATGTGCAATGCGGTCAAAATCCTTTGAATATACATTCCTCTGCGATAGCGCGTGTTGAGCCGAACGTCGCCTTGTTTCTGGAACTTTCTGCACACTCTCCAGTTCACGTTGAATATTTTCATCAGTGGATGGATGCTTGCTGATCCTTCTTGCCGAAAACGTGGAACCAGATGATTTATTGTTGTCACTGTGGGTGTGATCCGCATATTAAAATATCGACAATATGCATGCTGCGTCAAAACAATTGACTGTTGTTTAACGTTCCATATTAAATTAAGTCTTGTGCGCAAAATTCTGAAAAAAAAAAAAAAATATTGAAATAAAAATTTATAACAAACCATAAAAGTCATTTGGCGCCACCCTGTATATTGTTCAAATTCAAAATTCAAGTAATAGCTATGAGAAGATAAAAATATAAGTTTTCGTTAAATGCGTGGAAAGCTAAAAAAAAACTTGTTTGACCATGTGTCGCAAATTTTAATGCCATTGCATGTTAAAAATATCTCGGATACAAATTTTGAACACAATTTCGAAAATTGGTCACTTAATGGATATTGAAAAATACCATTTGAATCAAATTTGTGTGCGTTTTTTTTTTTATTTGTCAGATTTTCAGGCGAAGTGATGAAGTACAAATTTTACTTTGCTGGTCAAAGAAACTTTTATTGCTGGTAGATTAAATGCCAGCCTTTTTGAGACGTGCTTGGGCTTAGATTTCATTCACAATATATTTATTATTCTAATCCAGTCAAATTTTGATGCTGGAACACGGCATTATAGTCTTTCACTTCTTATACCTGAAAGAACGACACAACAGGTTTATTTATTAAAATTACAAATCATTACCCCTTGACAGTGTTTGCGCTGTTATGGTTTCATATGTTTTTCATCAGCAGAATGAATAGACAATGGGTTCAGTTAATGGCTAACTATTCATCTCATGTCTTTCATGTTGACAAACCCTTGACTGAAATGACATTAAGCTACCTTTGTATTCACACTCCAACTTCACTACAAATTTAAAATAACAATTAGTTGCACTACATATCATTTTCTCGTTTCAATGGGCCTTCACTTCGAATGCATAGCTAGCTATATCTAGCCACTTTAAAAGTCAAATTAACACCAACTCCAAAGGTGTATCTATTCAACGAAACTACATACGGCGAAGTACATCCGTTCGCACCCTCCTCTACACATGAGTGTGCATCGAATTCGAATTGCAACAGAGACAAAAAAAAATCAGCAACAATTAGTGCGATGTGTTTGCATGTGGCAAACATTGAATTTGGCACAAAACCCCAGTTCAATACTATGAGTAGTCTTGCATTTGCAGTGCGATTCATGCCCGCAAACAAACACAGATACGAGTAAAGGTGAATTTCCGCCATGGTATCTAGCTATTTCGTATTCCGGCGCTTTTATGCCCTTATTCCACTCCATCGGGTACTAATTTTGTCATTAAGTTCTGTAGTGGCCAAGCCTATCGACGCGCGCGTTGTATTCGCGTGCTCGGCCAGCATGCAGACACCTGCCCGGGACTCCTCAAGTCTCTTAGTTCGTGTTTCTGTATCTGGCAAACTGCACTCTTGGGAGCTTAACCGGGACAAACATTGTAATGTGTCACTCATTTAGGAATGAGGGCGTGCGTCCCCCCATGACTTTTCTGCGAGATGGACATGGCGTTGAGAGCCATCGAGTTGCAAGCAGTTGATGGCGATTTTTGCCGCGCAATCGGTTAGTAGTGGTTAGCTTCGTGTTCTTTCATGATCTGATGATGAATGCACCAATGAATGTAGGAGTTGGAGTGTGTCATGTTTTAATCAGTTGGACTCAAGTTGGCAACAGCAGGGCGCGGGCGGTAACTCGATAGATGGCTGACGTTTAAATGCACATCACGATGACAGAGTGGGTGAACGGACGCGATGGGGGCTTGACGGTAGGGAGTCGGATGCAATTACTGATGCATTGTTGAACGAGTAAGTGGTTTACCAGGGGAGGCACTAAGCAATACCAGTTATTTTGTTGCAGTTTCTGATAAATTACATAATATCTTGCAGATGCACAGTGAGATAAGTAAGTGTTAATCCATCTATGAATAGTATATTCTGGGTAGCTATTTCGCTTTTGTGTTTGCTGCATGTACATTTATAATCCCTTTGATTTGTCATGCACATGGGTGTTAATAGTGTCAGAAATTGTTGCCACCGCACATGGGCAACTGATCGATAGTTGAGATACGTAATTGGGATTAACATTGACTACTATTGTAGCAGTTTCTACCGGCCACAACTGCTTTATAATTATGTCCCCATCAAGAGCTGTCTCATAAACAGAAATTACATCTGGAAATCCTTTCTGTCATAGTGGTGTTGCACATCGCCACCAGATACTGTTCTTCAAGCTCTAAAATAAATGTCTACTGTCACAGAATAATTTCTAGCTGAGTTTCCAGAGATCGTTAATTGAAATAAAGTTCAAAAGGCAGTCTTATATTCTCAACTACTTTTTCCTAGTCACATCAATCTTAGTTCATCTACGTGAGAACCTACACTGACCATTATTTGCAATTGAAGCACTAAACAAACAAAGCCAAAAACAAGGATACCTACTAGTATACGAGTAATCCAAAGTTCCAATCCAAGCGTACACAGAAATGAAGAGCAAAAACTCTCAAACTTCCCCAATGGCATTCAGAAAACCTATCGAAATCCACCACGAAACCGTAATAACCCTAAATTTCACCGCTACACTCATCCGGCAGGTTCCTTACACAAGTCTGTACAACTTTCAATACATTATTCCGGCACAACCCCTTCGTTCGAATCATTATCCAACCATTCAACAGGGAAAACTACCATCTCATCCCAGCAGAGCCGCCATCATAAAAGAAAAGAGAAGAGGCTCTCCATTCATTAAAAATCCTTGCATCCTACATATGAGGACTACAAGCAACGTGCACCTATTCACATATTCATTTCCCGTACTTAACAACTTCAATGGCTAAATATACACTTTCCAGAGGAGAGTGGGAATTATTCGGGCCAGATAGAGCTTTCGTAATGCAAAAAGTTGGTAAAAGTACGAGTATCCCGGAACATTGCAGCAATCCTCTCTAGCAAGCCAACAACGAGTCTACCAGCTCTATTCAACCAGCCATCTAGTCAGCCAGCCCCGAAGTAATACGTACGTTTACCTAATTACATTTAAATGGCAGCGCAACAAGCGAACACATTATACAGGACGATTTGGGTGCTATAACGAGCCATGCTGGTCGTACTGGAGGTGATATTCCTTGTAATCATGTCTGGGGGTGAGAGTTCGCATATGTTTCTTAAGCGAGGGGAGCGGTTCGGTACAGATGAATGTGTATGCTCTGCAATTCCATATGTACATACGTACTCGTAGTTGCTACCTCGACTAAGGAAGGCCATAGGTTCCGTAAGTGATTAATTATTATTTCATTCAGTGTATTCGCGGATCGATAATAAACAAAACCCAACTACTCGTAGAGTGGGAAACTAATGAAAAATTTCAATTTCAGTTCGCGGGGAGCTGTGACTGTGTATAATTTCATCTGAGCGATTAGTCTGGAATAAATTAAACATTTATTTGGTAAATTGAAACAGGTGGTTGCGCATCCTGTTCTATGTAGCCAGGATACTCTCATTGGATAGATGTAATGTTTCTTTCGTGTTTCGATGTCAGTATAAGAGGATGGTAAAAGTGGAAAGGGGTTTTAACTTTAATGGCCGATTTAAGTGAAACTAAAGCGAGATACGAGTATGTATCGATTTCGATAACGCAAGGCAGGCAAATATAGGGTGACCAGATAAGAACAATAGGAAAAGAAACTTAAATAAAACAACAACGGTGTGAGATATCAAATTGATTTTAACTTTATTTTAAAGGTACGTTCATGCCATTATGTATAGAATAGCATGTCATTTAAATGGCCGCCTCTGCTTCGTTGGCAGTGCTTCAACCGCTCCGTCCAATTTTTGATGACTCGGTCCAATACGTGCGGCGTTATTTCGGCAATAGCGTTTCAAATGTTGACCTCGACTTCAATTCTTGCGTCAGCACAATCTTATATGGATGTAGCCGGGTTGATGCCAAGCTGATCGTCGCCGAATCGACATTTCTGGGTCTTCTTCGATACTGGCCGCTACGGCGGCTATGTTTTCTTCACTTTGCACCGATCTCTGTCTGATTGGTGGCTTAAGGTCCAAAAGAGTGTACTCATGCTCAAACTTTTCGACAGTGCGACGAATTGCCTGCGTACTGAAGCCATTATGACGACCGATATCACGACGAAATTCGCGTATTTACAACTGAGCCGGAAATTCGGGAAGCGTCAAACGATGCATGATCAAATGGCATACCTTACTGAATATTTTGACAGCTGGATGTCATTGGTATACTTCGACAGCTGCTGAAACATAATAATTCGAAAAACTATCATTGCTATCTGGTCACCCTTTAAAAGGTGGGGCAAAAGTAGTGTCATAATGTGAATGTGCCATAATTTTTGCAAATGGCGTCAAATGTCATTGTGCTTTGACATTTATATTGTAGACAGATAGAGAATTAGTTGACAGTAAGCAATGGAGCGATGCACACCTGAAGAATGCGGAATTATTGTTACTGGTTATTTGACCAATTTCCGGTCTGTTGTTTTAATGCAGCGTGAATTTCGTTGTCATTTTCCTTGGCGTCCACGATGCGCGTGAACAATTAAGCATTTGGCTGAGGGTCTCGTTCAAACTGGGTCCACCAGAAATATCGAAAGAAGTGGCCGGCCCCATATTGCTCATTCGGCCGAGAATATCACTGCTATGGCCGAGGATGTCCGAGAGAGTCCACAAACATCGAAGAGACAACGATGCACACAATTTGGCATCAGCAGACTCTTGTTGCGTCGAATTTAGGTGAAAGACCTGAGGATGTTCCCTTATAAAGTGCAAACCGTTCACCAATTGCTGCCTGCTAACCGTCAAGCGAGGTTAACTTACTCCCATGCTCTGTTAAACCTGGTACAAGAAGAGGATGATTTCGTATTCAAAATCATAATGAGCTATGAAGCTCATATCCAGTGGTTATGTGAATACACAAGATTTGCGTTTCTGGGCACTGAGAATCTACATGAAATGCACGAAGAGCCATTGCATCCCCTCAAAGTGACTGTTTGGTGCGGCATTTGCAGTGAAAAAGTGATTTTCCCTTATTTTTTGGAGATTTGAGGACGCTGACGGCACCACCGTAACCGTAACTGGTGAGCGTTACAGACAGATGATAAATGAGTTTTTTTGCCGCAAGTTGCTGAATTGGATCTCGAGCATTGTTGATTCCAACAGGACGGAGCAACAGCTCACACAGCTCAGGCAGCGATAGAGATTTTGAATCACCAATTTCCGAGCCGTGTGATCTCCCGTTTTGGCGATTTGAACTGGTCTGCAAGATCTGACGGCGCCAGACTTCTTCGAAACTTCGCGTTTACCACAACAAACCACAAACCTTGCAAGTCTTGAAAACCAACTTTTAAGAAGAAATCACCAATTTAGAGCCAGATATTTTGCGAGCAACAATTCAAAATGCCGTAAAACGAGCACAAATGTGCATCTCCTCAAGATGTGGTCATTTGACCGATAATATTTTTTCAACTTAATATCATCAATTTTACACCTTGAAATAAACTTTTCGTGAAAACAGAGCCCAATTTGTTTTATTTCTAATAAAATGGCAGCCAATTCACATTATGACATTACTTTTGCCCCACCTGGTGTATTTCAGCCCCTCCTGGCATTACTACGTTAAGAACTCACAGCCGCTGTAAGACGCGTAGTACCCGATATATTGCTCCTAGCTACAAATGCAAAACTTCTTGATATTAGCGATTATACTTCCTGTTTCTAATATAAGGGCTTGGATCCAAAAAAAATTTATAATTTAATCTTTTGATGTACGTACATGCATTCACTTAATTTTACGGAATCCATGTAATCGTTAGGTATCTTTTCGCAACTTTCGGACAACTACGGAAACTACCGAACCTGATCTTTAGTGTTCAGTACCAAAATCACCACATGTATTGGTCACATACTTGTCCTGAACCGAAAATAACTAGCGAAAAGAATTGGAGAATAAATATACATATTAGGGGTGGTTTTGGGGGCACAATCTACTGAAGAAATACAATTTTCCTACCTCATTACGTGGCGTATCAAATGAAAGCTAAAAACTTAAAGGAACCAAATATGTAAGAAATATTTTGTTCGGTCAAAGTTTTTTTAAAATCACCAAAAGTATTGGTGTAATAAAAATTGAGAGAATGCAAAGTCTGCCGGGGCAAACAACAGTTACAAACAACGTATTGCATTGTCAACCGATTTTGATGATTTTCTTACAAACACATAAATCTGTATGTATACCAGTGGCGTGGCGTCCATACAAAGCGATTCCTTCTGGCTTCCCTTTTCAAATATCAAAAAATTTTATTTTGCCACTTGCAAACAATCACATTCAATTATTTGTTCATCAAACCATTTTTCATTCATAAATCATAACTTTATACACGCTCGAAGATGAAATGCTGCGACCACTTCGGTTGTTTATTCATTTTTACTCATACACAAACTCGCCCACATAGCCGAGACAAGTATGAACTCCGCTAGCGAGAGACAATTTCTTTTTCAAAAAAAAAGCGTGCAATGAATTTTTTTTTTTGAAAAGCCGTTAATTTTCCGGCTTATGCATTCATTTCTTCACAGTACGAACTTTCAACTCAATTCCTTTCTGGCATATAGTAGAAGTTTATTTGCGATTTCTTTGTCTAACATACTGTAATATGCGTGCTACGGCTCGAGTAGATAAAACAATATTCTGTGAAATTATTTCTTTATTTTCTAGTCTATAGAACAATTCAGGTTCACACTATACTATTCTTCGCAATTCTTTTCTTACAAGGTCTCTGTCCTCTCAAATCACTTTATCTCCTTTCTTCTACTTAATTCACAAATCCAAACTAATTACTTCTTCTTGTTAAATCTCAACTTTGAATTTATCACAAAATTACAACTTCGCCGATTATCACTTTTCTAATCTCTTCGCCACAGTTTAAAAACTACTGCCCCCTTTTTGATCGCCATCTGTCCTTATATAGCAGAAGTTTCTGATAGCCAGAAACTTCTAGCAAATTCTTCGACCACTGGAACAAGAGAAATTCCAAGATGACAATCATTCTTGCAGTTATAATTCCCTCTCATCCGTGATATTATCCGTCTCTTTCGTAGACATGAACTGTGGAAACCGCAGACACGAACCTCGAATGAAAAAACACTTCGGAATTTGTTGCATCATACTTTTAGGGAGCGTAGTTATGCTACAATACATTCGCTTATGAGGAAAATAACCCGCGATTTCTCGGCTTTTGTGGATGAACATTGGTGGAGGATAAAGGTTTTAGTTTGAGGGAGTTTTTTTTTTTTTATTGTAGACAACAAAATAAGCCGACGAAAATCGGATTATTGGGTGATGTAGTGGTTCGAACGGCGTTTGAGGTATTCCTTAAACTTGTTGGGTATAATTTCTTTGTATATTTTTTTTTTCTTTTGAAAATTTGAAATGATAGTTGCAAATCGGTTGTGTAATTGTGCGTGATTTATTGAAAATTCGGATGCAATTTTTTGTGGTCTTTATGACTGCTAATTGTTAAAAAAATTTAAAAATTTAGCAATTACATATTGGTAGTTAAGTTAGTGTTTTAAATTATTAAATTATTATAAAATAGTGAGTGAGCTAAGTGAATAGTTATTAGCTATATACCAAGTAAGTAATTATAAATCTACTCAAGAGATGCCCCATTGAACATTCTTATTATTTTTAGACAAGATGTCTCTAGTTAATTTTGAGAGTTGTTTAACTGATTTTCTTCTAAAAGAAACCCATGAGTTCAGTAAGCTTTCTTTTTGCAAAAAAAAAGTTATAGTACTATGTCACTCGACACCATCAATGAAAATTGATTATATGCGAAAGGATGGGTATCAGAGACATTTTCATGAGTCTTTTTACAAAAAGAATCGATGTTTTCCTTGTCATCTTTTTTCGAACTCTCCTACTGTTTGGAGTCACATACAGGTTTCTTTGATATAAACAATTTTATTAATTCTTCCAAAAAACATATTCAAACGGAAAAGCATATACGCAGCAGCTTGCATTTGCATAAATTTGGCGAATATCGCATAGAGACTTCTTTAGGGAATTCTGACGAGGCTCATAATAGAAAAGTTGATCGCAATTGTGATTTAATGAATTGTTTCATAGACACTGTAGTTCTTCTAGGAAAACAAGAGCTGGTATTCCGTGGTCACGACGAAAAATCTGGATCAGATAATCGTGGTAATTATATTGAAACCCTTTCCTACTTGGCTAAGTACGACAATTTAATGGATTCGCATTTAGAACAAAGTTCAAGTTCCCAAAAATACATTGTATCGCTGCAGTCATCAAATCCTAAATTAAGGATCAAATCAGTTCAATCAAATTTGTATCTGTGATGGTTGATGAATAAAACATTTTACTTAAACTTTTTTCGGCTTCCCTCTCTTGAAATTTAACCCCACGCCACTGATGTATACACATTCGATCTAATTCAAAATCTACTGACAGATCTTCTTTCACCCAGTTTTGCAGTAGGTCGATCAATTCACCAAGTGTGTTATACACCTTCAGCACATCTATGTTGACATTGATAAAAGCACCTTCTATGTCTAAGCTACTATTGTATACTCCTTATGATACACGGAATACTCGATTTTACGTACTAACTTATGCAGAGGCGTTTCCACTGATTTACCTTTGCTTGCTAAGCTGGATCAGTCTAGAGTTTTTAAAAGGAATGATGATAGGCTTTTATGTAGGTCTGATGTCCTTTGGTTTCACGTATGAACTTTTATCATCTTTGGGTATAAAAACCACTTCCACTCCATAACAGCGGAATGTAGACTAGATCAAAACAACTCGTCTTCTTAGGCCCCATCCTGAGTTTTGGTCAAACGTGTACTTTGTGAGTTGTATAGCTCATAACTTCAGAACGAAAACTTTTGATATAGAACTGGGATTTTGTCTTTAATGCAAAAGCTGACCAGCTGACCGGCCAAATAAATTAAACATTTTAAATTAAAATTTCGTTTCATTTTTTTTTTTAGCTTACTTGTCCCGTTTACAGAGTTGAAAGCTATGTCCTAACCCTTGATGCTGGAGTAGCATCCATTGTACAATACTCCGAAGTAGATATAACACTTCCTTCAATTTCATACACACGTCCATTGAAGAGAAAGAGAATTTTGAAATTTTACTTGCAAATCTGTATGTGAAGATCTACAATAGATCAGAGGAATCAGGAACACATTCGCTCAAAAGATCTGCAACTTCTCAAACCACAAATATTTAAAGACAAATCTAACCTCCCAATGTGGGGTCACTCGAACTGATACAAAATGGGAGGATACTGAGAACCTAGTTAATGCAGATAAAGTGACCTGGGCTATTAACTCATTTGCGCCATACAAATCACCGGGCTTGGACGGAATACTTTCCATCTTTTTGCAAAAAGGGATAGAATTAGACACCCTAAAGAAAACCCTGGTCAATATCTTCAGGGGATGTCTATATCACGGATACACACCAACACAATGGCAAGAGGTAAGGGTGGTGTTCCTGCCGAAACCCGGGAAAGATTTGTCGACAGCAAAGGGCTATAGACCTATTAGCCTACCGTCCTTCTTACTAAAATCAATGGAGAGAATCTGTGAATCAGAACACAGATTACAAATCCGCGGCTGTGTACTAATCTACACGCATACCTCAAAGGAAAATCAGTTGAGACGGCACTACACCAGGTTGTATCCACAATAGAAGATGCTTTTGAAACCGAAGGGGCATTTAACAATGTGAAAACTCAAAAATTGTGGAGGCACTCTTGATATACTGTAATAACCAAATAAACAATTGGCTAGAACACATGCTTACAAACCGCATTATCACAGCTTCACTGGAAACAAGAAGGGGAACAGTCCGTACGGGAACACCACATGGGGGGGATAATATCTCCTTTTCTGTGGGTGCCCACAATGGACAACCTTTTAAAAGCACTGGATGGAACCTGTGCGAAATGTGTAGCGTACGCAGATGACCTAGCCGTTCTGATAAGAGGTAAGCACCTGAACATCATAGGAGACCTTATGCAAAACACCCTTCGAATCATAAAAGGATGGGCGGAGGAGAGTGGATTAGAAATAAATCCAAATAAAACGGAAATGGTTCTCTTTACTAAGAAAACCAATACTAGTGACTTTCAAATTCCACAACTCGGAGGAGTATCGCTGCAACTCCGCGACAGCGTCAAGTATCTGGGAATTATATTGGACAGGAAACTGACCTGGAGAAAGAACCTGGAAGAAAGAGTCAGCAAAGCCAAGAGAGCATATTGGATATGCAGGACGGCCATCGGGAAGTCATGGAGCTTGAAACCGGAACAGGTCCACTGGATATACGAATGCGTAATAAAACCCATCATCTTCTACGGTGTAGTTGTATGGTGGCCAGTGATGAGCAAAAAGTATGCAAGAGACTTGCTAACTATGGTGCAACGTATGGTCTGCCTGGGTATTACAGGAGCACAATCCTCAACACCAACCGCGGTCAGGGAAGCGATACTAAACAGTGCACCTCGAAGCGAAGAAGATTGCCGGCATTTCAGCCTCACGGCTTAAAACTATCGACCATTTCATCGGTGGTGCAAATACGGGACATAGAAAAATCACCGAAATGATAAGAGTAATGACACCACTCATCGATTGCGCCAGTGATTGCGTATACGTTCTCCAACATCTTCGAAACAATTTTCCCCGCAAGAGAATATTGGACGTATAAAAGAACGACAAGAAACTCCAATGGGATATCGGTATATACAGATGGCTCTAACATATCAGGGGCTGGCATCTTTAGTGCTAACCCACCGATTGAACTTGCTATTCACCTAGAACCATTTGTATCGGTGTTCCAAGCAGAAGTCTATGCAATTATGAAGGCAACCGAAATACTCGCAGAAGACACCAGCGAAGGAAGGCAAATCGACATTTGCTCGGATAGCAAAGCAGCAATTAGCGCGATTACAAACCCCATGTCGAAATCACGACTAGTAAGGGAGTGCAAAACTAAATTGAACTTACTTGCCAGACTCAATTGAGTCCGTCTCACATGGGTGCCGGGTAACAAAACGGCAGACGAATTAGCAAGGAAAGGAGCAGGCAATACAGAACTGAACCCGGATAATACAATAGGGGTCCCTCTGACAACTATTAAAACAACAATCAATGAAAAGATACGACAGGAGTTCAATAACTACTGGACGAATCTAGACACGTGCAAAGTGGCTAGATCTGTAATAACCAAACCGAGTAACAACACAGCAAAAAGAGCTCTTAACTCAAGCAGAACACAATTGAGATTGATGGTGGGACTTTTAACAGGGCACAACAATCTCAACAAACATTCGTTCAGACTGGGGATAGCTGATACAACAATCTGTGCCAACTGTGAAGAGGAGGAGGAAGATATAGAACACTTCCTCTGTCACTGCCCTGCTACAGCGAGGCTAAGGCTGAAAATTCTGGGGTCTCCAAGGATTCCGGATATTACACACCTCAGTGAGAAAGGAATCGGGGATATATTGGAGTTCGCCCAGACGAACAGTACGATTCCCCGATCACTATACGATATAGTTTCCCGTTGATGTTCCCCATGATCCCAATACCTAAATCCCCCCTCAACGCATAATTCCCAAAGCATAGCACTATTCCTTACAGTTCGATAGACGAGGGGAACACAACGGGCCCAATGGAGGCCTAAGTGAAGAGCATAAGCTCACCTTCTTAAACCAACCAACCAACCCCTCAATATGTCTCCCATTCTCATTGCATCTGAGTTATTAAATCCTTCACTCATTAACTATTTCAGATACGGTGCATTTGTATCGTAATTTTACACCGAATTAGTTTATATGATGAATGCGAGGGAAAATAGATTTACGATGAGTTTAGTTGGGCAAGTGCCAACTTCTCGATGAGTATTTCATCTTTATTTTGGACACTGTCAACACATTTATTTTACAAAATTTAAAAAGAAAATCCCCCTGCTCGAAGATTGACGTTGTCAGTCTACCGCTTATAACGTGTTAGCAGTTTACATGAAAATTGCCACAAAAAATTATTGTCACTAAAAACAATTAAGTTCTTGTTGTGGGCTTTTCTTAATTATTTTACATTAGGTGTTGGGGAAAGTTGATAATATTCAAAACGTTAATTATTATATAGAAATTGGCAAGGGAATTGTTGGCAGCAATAACATAATTTGTTGGTGCTTCAAAATTATGCTTTGGTAAATGAAAATTTAAATACGAGTAAGCGGTAGTTTTAAAGCCAGACAAAAACGTTTCGGATTCGGGTAATATCTCTTATACTACGTTGTTGGTCCATCAGTCCAAACATGTAGGTGTGATGTCTATTGTAGGGATTTCCAAAGCTATGCACCTACACTTAAGCTTAGGGAATCACAGACCGTGAGTGAAGAAAATAAATTAATACTCAGTAGAATGGAAAAAGCTGAGTTAGCCTAAAGCAGAACATTTTTACTGACATAACTGACAAACTCATCAGTGCCGAAATATCCAATACTTAACTCTACCTTGGCTACAACATTTGCACGGGAGATGGCAACTACCCCGAGTACTTATTGGAGCTGCAAAGTATCCGATATTTTAAGTGTCGCTCGAAAACCACTGAAGATATTTTGATGAAATTGAATCTATATGTACGAGTATGTATCTACATCCCAATACGTAGGTTATTTCGTTTAAAAAACTGTTAAAATCTAATCAAGTTATACTGAGACGTGGGAGGCGAGGTTTCAAAAATCTTCAAATCATCCGCCGACCTAGAACTCCTCAACAGATTTCGATGAAATTCAGCTTGTAGGCACTTGAAATTGATCGAAATCGAATGAAGTGGAAGTGAAATATGAGGAGGGGTTTAGAACATCGAATTATCTTTCTTTTATGTTCTGTCAATTCCGATGACCCTAATACTTTTAGGCTGAACTATAATAGAAGAATAGTTTCGTACGACAACTTCCGAAACAGTGCGAATACAAAGGATTTGTATTGTGTTATTTATCTCACTGTGCGGAAGACCGCGTGCAGGCGAATGTTGATCATGTTTCTTACCTAACTCAGCAACCATCGGATGGATTTCGATCATCATTCGATGGTCGATCATCAAAATCGAATAAACACGGGGTAAAATACGTACTCGTATTCCAATATTTTCTAAATCCTGTTTGTGCCAGAAGATTTCTTATAATTTTCCCTTACCTCCTCATTTACATTAATGATATCACCTATGCCGTGGTTTTTCAGTTTTTTTGTTCAAGAAACTTTATTCAATAAAATTATTTCTTATATTTTTGGACTCCCTCAGCTCTTTAGCTTTAATTCGATGTGACACATGATGGGGTGCACATTTTTTTTTCTTTGGGGTAAATTTTGCTCTCAAAAACCCTCCACAACAAAAATTTTTTAACAATTTTTTTTTTTTATTATTTTTGATCTACTGCGTACTATTTTTGTTCAAAGTTAGGAAACGTGTGACAGACACACGAACAGACAAACACTGTGTTTGTGTTCCGTTTATAGGCCATTCTAGTACGGAGCACTAAATCTCACGAGAAAAAAAAAAACCCAAACGACACCGTGTGTTTGCATCTTCAGATCTTATCTATCTATTATACATCGTAGTCTTGCTGGATGAAGAGAAACAATGGATATCATAAGGTAGCCAATATAAGAAGTCTCTGACAGACCAGATGATCTGCTTTCAAAACAATTATTCAAATCCGTACATTTAAATAAATTTAACAACATTACGAGTTTCTCCTAAGGATATGATTCTACTATGTAGTGCCGAAGTTAATAGACATCAAATCCTTATGATTCATTAAAATCGGAGCAGTCTTGCTTACATATGGTTTCAACAAGACGGTGCTATCTGCCACACAGCGCGAGAAACAATACAGTTATTCCACTCAAAGTTTCCCGGCCGATGTCACGTTGTTTGTTTTTTTGAGGTTATTTAAAGCAGAAGGTGTTGCCAATGACCACAATTTATGCGGAAAAGTAATGGAAAATACTCTCCTTTATAAACTAAGTAACATAGGAGTGTCGACTGGAGGTGATACGTCTCTATAAGGAAAACAGGGTGGCCGTGGTGTAGTGGTAACATCATCGCTTGTCACGCTGTTTATTCACGGTTCGAATCCTGAAGTCAAGAATCATCTATTTATTTCGCACGAAATAAATAAAAAAGTCGATCACTTGCGAAAGCTAAGTCAACTCTACTGTGAAGGCATAACACTGGCAGTAGGGTGGTCATACGGCTAAAATGCAACGTGATCGTGATGTTGACATCAGGAGGTCGGAAAAAAATTCTGTGAATCAAAAGCAACGACAATGATAGCGAAAACAAACAAAATACTCCCCAGTTATCTGAACAGCCACCCTTGGAGTTTACAGAAACTTAATACCACCTGAGTTTCAAACCACACCACTCTGTCTCTCTCTCTGTCTCTTCCCCTTTCCACAAAACGCACGTGTTCTAAAAAATTAGTATAAGGGTATTCATATCCCCTTTAACACGTGCAAATTATAAAAAAAAAAAAAACAAAACGACAGTGTTGGATGGAAAGAAAATGTCTAGCTGGTTCGAGTCAACAATGTTCTTGAGTCCTCTACTTTTCTCAGAATTTTTAGATGACCTCCCAACTTTTTTGCTAAAAGTTAATGCCATCAAATCCAAATCAATGGTATTCAGAAACGGCTTTAGGCGGTACACACGAGAGGAAAAATGGCATTGGGAAAATGTAGAGATTGAGAAGGTGAAGGAGTACAGGTACCTTGGAGTCATCATCACACCAAGACTATCGTTTAATAAACATCTGCAAGAAAAGTTGAAGGCGGGGAAATAAACAATCAATTCTAATTGGAAATTCATACATCTATGTACATCGCTCCTAGTGTGAAATATGAACTGTTTGAAGCGGTAATGAGATCCATTATGTATTACGCGGCTCAGGTCTGGGGAATTTCACAGTAAGAGGAAGTTGACAAGCTGTTGAGATACTTCATACAGAAAATATTTCGTCTACCGGTAACCACACAAACATACATGTTGCATCTCGAAACTGGTTTACCTCCGCTATTCATGTTTACGTTAAGGATGCACTTCAGCTACATCTGCAAAGTATGCGAATCACCAAACTATATATGACTTCCGAGAAAAGAATTATTTTAGTGATCTCAATAGTCTAGATACAATTTCTACCATATTTAAGGCGAGAGGAGAGCTCTTACGTCTTAACATGCATAAAACACAGCGCAATGTGATGCAACCTATGGGTGAGAGAGGATATCCTCCACTTTATAGGAATCTGTCCCGTACTAACGGAGATAAGAAGACAGTATTTGGGGAAAAACATACCTGTAAATGAAGTCATTGCACGACTAAATGACCATCAAAATTGGACAGCACTAATTGGCTACATAAAATCATCTTTAAAACATAAACATAAAGCTTTTTGAATCAAATTACTTAAAAGTAGAAATCTATATAAAGTTTTAAAAATTTAAGAATTGGTCATGTTATTTAAAGTTTATCTCCTTCTGGCTGACGGCTACAGCTAATGCGGTACAATAAAATCACATTTAAACTAAAAACAAAAAAAAAGTAATGGAAAATTTCAAAAAAAAAAAAGGGCGCACGTCTGTAAGGCCAGCCGTGGCTCTCATTTGGCCGGTATCATTTTTCAGGTTTAATTTCAATATCAGCAGTTATCGAAATGTGTTTTATTTACAGTTCAAATTGTAATCTCCAATCGAATCATCATTGAGAATGGTGTCATGTGACGTCATTCCAAGTCTGTATTTTACATACTTACTACAAACGACTCTAACGGTTTTTTTTTTTACAGTGTATATATCTAATATGAAGCCTTGGCAAAGGTAGGTAGACTTGCTTTCAATAAAGTGTTTTGAAAAATAGTCTTTGCGTCACAGAAAACAATCTATAAATAGAGGGCCCACAAATTGATTCGTTTAGGGCCCGGAAGACCATAATACGCCCCTGGTTTTAAAAGCGAAAACTATTGACTTAAGTTCTTCGGACTTGTTAGGTAAAGTCGTTCCGTACTTTTCTTTCCACGGCGTGATCTGACCAAATAGAATCAGTAAAAATGCCCAGCCTACGTAAAAATTAGTCATTAGTTGACATTAGTGTTGACAGCAGTAACAATTTAATGAAGTATCTAACTGAATTCGTTGCATTTGTTCAAATACTGTTATCTTTATCGTTTCCTTTTAATTCGGAGTCATCTTTTTTTTTTCAATTTCACCCAAAATAACAAATATGTGCCGCATGTTGAGGGAACTGTCCCACCTTTATGAGTTTAGCCTACTTTCCGTACACTCAAAACCAAAAAAAAAAAAAAAAAAAAGCCTTCAAAGCGAAGAATCTACTTAATTATAGCTCTTCATTTCAGTGTGCGCCCCTTTGATGTAGTTCTCGTATGGACTTTACATTGGTCGCCTAACAGGTGAATCTGAATATTTTATGACTTTGTATCTACGTGCGATATGAGTTACTCAAGTGAACATGTCTCTCTGTTCCAACAAAGCCCACTAGGTACGTTCCATGTATCATACTCGTACACATTTAGCACATATCATACACACACTTTGTTCGAAAAAAGCAAACAAAATTCAAAAATAAAATGAAAAGGAACGCACACACTTCACGGAAAAGATACTCCGTACGAAGTATGTACAGTACATACTTAAGTGTGTACTTAAGTGACATTTAATGTGACATCTGCTGCTCGTGTGTGACTTTGTCTGTGTGTATTGGTGTATTTACGTGGATTTACCTTCACGGTATTGTTTTTTTTTTTTTTTTTTTAGGGAATAATTTAAAATTCTAATCACATGGTCTTCGAATAGTAATCGTTTGTCTGGATGTGGTATGGTTTTGTCATGTTTAGGGACTTAACCTCAACCTTTGTTCTTCGAAAAGCAAAACTGAAATACTGCCAACAGCGTATTCTTATCGGACAAAGAATCACTGTCCCGTTTGGAATACGAACGGTTTGACATTACGGTCAAAATTTAAACTATTCATAGAAAAGATTGAGGTTAAACACTCATTAAAGCTGTGACTTATTAGAAATTATAGTTCTTCGAAACAGATACTCGTACAACGCACATAATAGAAAGTGTTTACATTGCTCTCCCGTCTGCGTTTATACAACTGTCATGAGTGGCACAATGCCGAATGAAGTCTTTAAAAATAAATTTGTTTTCAAAAATTTATTTGAATTTTACAAATGTGAGAACAGGCAGATGTGAACAGACTAATTGTGAGCAGCCTTGTCTGTATTTGTACGATAACTAGATACACATATACGAGTAGCCTTCGAATTGAAATAAGTTTTTTGTGGATTACTTTTTTATTTTTCCGGGATTTAGGCCAAGCGTTGGTTCTGCAATTGCATCGAATTCCTTATTCGACTACCGAGCTAGCGACACTACATACGAGTATCCATCTATCGTCAATTGTTCGCATTAAGTGGGAATGGCCCAACTCCACTTAATACACGGTTTAAGATATCTTAGCCATATTCTTCGTAGTTCACGTAGTTCTTTCCATAGCTCCCAGGGCCATTCTTAATCTTTTAAGATGCTGTGCAGTTAGAGTCCGTGCCCACATAATGAGGACCCTCCGAAGTGCCAACTACCGGAGACAAGAAATCGTTATCATATCAATATCAGAGACTTAAGACTAGTCGTGAAGGGAAACCAGGGTACCAGGTACTAACCACGATCTACTACTTAACGAGTCATCACAGAGTATAAAATGCAAATGAATACCATAAGAGGCTTGGAACACCAAATGTGAAATATCCATACTACGGGAGATTAGAGCGCACCAGTGACAGAGTATGAACGTAAATGCCTGAAAAAATTTTGTTCTGGAACTCGAACTTGAGTCTTCCACGCAATCACTGAGCCACTTCCTTCACTCACGCTGGTGCAGTGGAAAAATTTTAGAATAGTTAAATATATCTTAACAACTGGAACTAAGGCTACTACGGTCCTTAACAGGTAAAAGGTGCTGCTAAAACTTTGTGGAAATAACATCTTAAAGCTGACAAATATCACAAAAGATTAAGGATTGCAAGCATTGCAGGAGCTAGGCGCCCAACACATAGATATCAAATGGTGATAGGAACGGGAACGGAAAATATAAACTCCCTAATGAATATAGAGTCTTCCAAACCAAAATCATCACGATTGCTTGGCAGTCCTGACAATGAAAATAAATCTATCTGGGATTATAGTCATTATAGACTGCCAGGCAGCAATCAAGGCACTGGATTGCGACTATAGAATCCAGAATAGTTTTTAACTGCTGTTAAACCCTGAAATTAGTGTGGTCGACTTCCACTGGATTCCCGGACCTATCAAGAAGGGTAGCAGATGAGCAAGAAATGAGAGCATCAGCATTATTCACGAAATATACTCACATGCCAATAGACATCACCACTGCAACAACAGCGTCTGATCTATTGTCTAGAGGTGGACAATTCTGAATGAAAGAAGGACCGGAACCCTTTTGGCTATTTAGAAGAAGTAATAGCCAATAACACTATCGGCTCAATAGCCAAAGGAATCACTTCACCTGACTTCCCAAATCTCCAAACCCGTCGTTTGGGAAACAGACTTTTTGGGTCACTAGGTGAGATTGTGCAAGTTTTTTATCTGGACCACATACTAGATCGAATTTAGATGAATAGGCCTCCAAGCTAACACTTTTCAAAGTCCACATTCTCTCTAACAACACCTAACCTTGTCCTTGAGATCACGAAACGGAGGGGTGCATTCTGTGCGAGTGCCACACCATAACTCGTATTGAAGCAGGCTCAAACTCAAAAACAAAGGTAGAGTTAAACTACAGTTGAGGGTGGCCGTGGTGTAGTGGTAACATCATCGCTTGTCACGCTGTTGATTCACGGTTCGAATCCTGATGTCAAGAATCATCTATTTATTTCGCATGAAATAAATAAAAAAGTCGATCACTTGCGAAAGCTAAAACAACTCTACTGTGAAGGCACAACACTGGCAGTAGGGTGGTCATATGGCCAAAATGCAATTTGATCGTGATGATGACATCAGGAGGACGGAAAGAAATACAGTGAACCATAAGTAACGACAATAATAGCAAAAAACAAACAAAATACTCCCTAGTTATCTGGACAGCCACCCTTGGAGTTTACAGAAACTTAAAACCACCTAAGTTTCAAACCACACCAATCTGACTTTCTCTCTGTCTCTTCCTTTCTCCAAAAACGCACGTGTTCTAAAAAAAAAGCCCCAAATAGCCCCACAAAAAGAAATCCAACGGGATCAGATGGCACGCTCTTGGTGACCAATTGGTGTCGCCAAGTCTCGAAATTAAACGCCCGGGGAACTTTTCGTGCAATAGAGCCAAATTTGCTTGTGTTGTGTGACACGTAGCACCGTCCTGTTGGAACCACATGTCGCTCACATCAATTTCTCCAACCTAAGTGGAGCCTTCGTCGATTTTAAAAAAATACGGCCCAATCCGGTTACATATGGATTCTCAGCACCCCGTTTAGTTTGTTTACGTAGCCGTCGAGCGAGAAATAGGCCTCATCGCTGAAGAAGATTTTGTTTGAATGGTCGGCGTCAACTTACAGATACACAGATACTACAGAACTGTTATTTTTGTAGTTAAATGCAACAATTTTAATACGTTGAGCGGTGGTTAACAGATCCATACTCGTATTGTACTGTCACTATGGATGACAGTTGGTTTTGACAGATGGATTTGACAGATCCAACCTCGAAATTAATGAGCCTATTGTGATTCTCAAGCGAAGTGCATTAAATGACTTATCTCATGCAAAGATTTTCATGTTTGATTCATTAGTGAGGAACTGCCTTGTTATGCGAATCGTACAGCCTTGACAGTCTCCTCCTAAGTATCACTTTATATGTACAGGCGGACGTTATTTATTCTTATTTTAATTTTTCTCACAAAAAAAAAATTACCATACATAATTCAAACACCATGGACGTACTTGTAAATAAATTGCATTTATTCTAATGAAATTTAAAGTGCACATCTGTGCACAATTAACAAAAGTTATTTTAAATTATTTAAATCCCACTAGGATACGAGCAATTATCCAAAACATTTTCCTTGCATATTTGAAGACTGAGTGCATTTATAAATTAAATCAATCATACTGATGGCATTTTTTCAAAAACTTGGCAACATACTCGTATCAGTAATTTTTTTGTTCTTATGTTGTAGCTTTTAATTGAAATTACTATAATACTGACTCGCTGTTTTCCTTCTCTCTTTCAGGTATGTGATTGGTTAAATTAGTGATATTTTGAACGTAAGAGTAAGTAAATTTAAAACTCAGATAATTTCGGTCGGTAAATGCGTATGCAAAGTTTCAGGTTTTTAAAACAATCAAAATTGCAAAAAAAAACTTACAGTCGTGGATCTGTATTCCTTTTAGTTAAATATTGTCTCAAGCTTCCGAAAGGTAGAGGAGAAGCACTTGCGTAGCTTGTGGGAGTATGTGACTTATTGTTAATTAACAACTAGGGGAATATCGTCTGACATCACCCCGAGAATAAAGATGGACCGAAGGAATCTCACTATTGACTGGGGCTTATCTCGACCTTTATTGTGTAAGGCAAATGCTACTACGTTGTGTAGATACTTTTGCAATTCCCCGGTGACTTTTATTATATTCTAGTCATTATACGCAAAAAGGGGGTTTTGCAAAAAAAAGTCTTACAATCAAGAGAAATTGTGCACATTCCGTGGGTTATCATATTATTAGAGCCACCGATTTTACATCAAAGCATTTGGTTGTGTTTGAAAATATGACTCCCAGGTTGAAGCTCCCAAATTGTTAGCCGCATTGCAAGATTGGTTTCTGCTTTGCGTCTGTTATATGTCGTTAAGCCAAACAAGGGCAGAAGGATTCTATATGACAGAAGATTCAAGCTGTCGAATGTCCTGGGACTCTACGGTCATAAAGTCAATTGAGAATCCTGAGACCCCATGCACCGGAGAAATTTCCAAGAAATTAGTCACCAGTTTATCGAGCGTTTAATATGTATTTGTCACAGAAATGATAATGTTGGGAAAAACTGATCCAAATGAAAATGGAAAATTATATGCAAGGACCGCATTACCATTCGTTAATACCGAGAGGCAATTAATAGAGCCCGTATTTTAATGCACTAAAAATCCCTCTTTTTGTGCCAATAACCATGCACTAAAAACCACAAAATACGGAGAAGATATGACCTATGACCATGAAAATTAAAATTTATTTTGAATATACAAATATACAGGAAAGTTACAATCCATTTAGAACGGATCGTACCATACCCTATCCCCCATCTTTTACCTCACCTCTAATAAAGTGAGCGTGGCTTTGCAAAATTTTTAAAACAGATGCAATGATATCTTTGTATACGGAGGATATTTCAGCGATTTTTAATCAACTTAGTGCGTAAGGAGATTTGACTGGATTTCTAAATTGGAGACAGGATACCAAAGCCACCGCAAGCTTTATTTATTCTGCTTTTAACGTTTAGGTCCGATCTGACATCGGATGATACAAAACGACCCAAGTAGTTAAACTGTTCAATTGGCGTCTGCTTCAGAATAATACGTTGATGTGTGGAAGGGCCTGTGGAGCACATGAAGATAATGTTTTGGGGCTGAGCTCCAAAAGTGAGAACAAGACAATACTCAAGTCTCGGTCTATATTTTTGTTTTTTTTTTTTTGTCGAGGCGGGTACACCCCATTGGAGCACTCAGACTCAAAACCAGCTCCATTATACAACCAGGCAGAGAACCCCATTTTAATGTTTTTTTTTTTTTGTCTTTTGTAAAAAGACGAGTAGACGCTTCGTCTCAGCACTCCATCGGCACCAAAGATCTGCCACCTGATCCGAACAAAGGCAGGACAATCACATAGGAAGTGTTCCGCAGTGTCATCGCCCTCTCCACAGGAGTCGCAGTCAGGGGTAGGGTTGTCTGCAGTCTTTTCTGCTAAGAGATAGCAAGAAAGCCGCTGATCTCATTTCCTGTTATCCTTTTGTGCCCTTTCAGTGAATTCAGCCTTCCGACCGAATTCAAAGATGTTTTGCATTCTCGAACTATTTTGGAAGTGGTTAAAGGATTGATCAAGGCCTTAAGCGCAGCCTGGCTATCACTACAGACGCAGATAATACGCCCTTCCACTTGTTCTTCACAATATAGTCCGCAGCGATTAGGATAACATATATTTCTACCTGGAAGACAGATGTAAGTTTCCCCAATGAGAAATGAAACCAGGTGTCATTGCATCAGACGGCATATCCATGAGACAGTGGTCGTAGTGCAAGTCGCGCCAGAAACCACATCTTTTTAAACGGAAGATGGCTCTGAGTGTACACCCCATGATATAAATACTAAGGGCGGGGAGGTTCATCAAATCGTCCAGAGCGGACCAGATTTTGAAGCGCAGTCTCGCAGGATTTCCCGCATCTGACAGAGAATGTACCCTCAAAGCAACTTTGCGCATATGTAACTCAACCAGTCTTTCCATGCTTTTCAGCAGGAAGGACGTCAGCCCGATAGATCTCAAGCTTTTGGTGAGAGAGTAGTCATCTCTGCCGATTTTCGGTATGAAAGTTACTCCAACTGTTCGCCAGGGGTTGGTATATATGCCAGTACCAAACCAGCAGTGAAAATTCTCTTCAGTGTTGGCAGCAGCTGACTAATCCCGATCTAACTTGTACTTTGTACAGGAGATGAAGATACACCGATGTGAAGTATTTCTTTGCTCTAAGTAGGCAACTCAATTTCGTGGACGCTGATTTTACAATGTCGGATGGTTAAGCCATGTTATATCAGAGTTGATTGTAATGCCATAATGATGCAGTCTCCTTGGGTTGCATCACTTGAATTTTTATTTTTGAAAGAAGGCAGGTTTACTTCGTATTGTAATCAAATAAGTCTGCGTTTCCGCAATCTAAAATTGTCTGCAGGTGACGCATCTTTTCCACTCTATGTGGTGGATGTTGCGCCGAATTATAAGGGAAATAGAATGAAACTATCTGAAGTTTAAATGACTTACAATTGTCTAAAGTGGTTCACCGTATGGAGACTCTTTGGTATTACAACAAATTTAGCTACGATTAACTTGGAAGTTTTGGTTGGAATGTATTGGAAAGAGTACTGAGTTTGCTTCTGAATCGAGTGTTTTTTTAAAGAGGCTACTTCGTCAATAGGTATCTCTAACAATTGATACAAAATAATAAAAGTCTAAAAAAAATAAGAATATTTAGTTATTGAAATACACCTGCTTTCTATACTCGTATCAGTAGTGCAACTTTCAGCAAATATAACTTAATTGGATCATTAAAACGAATTTTACAAAAAACTTTTCCACGTTTCATATTTTCCACAATTAAAGCCAACGTAATAAAATCCCACATTTGTTCGATCAGATACGAAAACATCATCATCATCAGTAATCATTCACAGGAACTGACTGGGCCTGTACACCTCCTTCTCAGTTTTCCCCAGTATCGGCAAACTTTTAACGTACAAAAATAAAAAAATAAATAGAACAGAATTTTCAATAAACCAGACTACTCGTAGTTATCAGCTTCCTATGCTAAACATTTGCACTTGCTTTGGATTTATTTCTTCTTTTTTTTTGCATATTTTCGCAGTTTTTCCTATGACTCAGTGCGCAAAAATTCCAATGTGTAAGTGCAACCGATATGATGGCACCAGGGGAATAGAATAGGCGCACTCAGCACGATTTATCAATATCAACGATTATAGCTGTTGCACTTATTGTGCAAATAAGCTCAACCATGACCTCATCAAAAAATTGTGACAATTTTGATGGGAGGGAGTTTTGACAGAATGTGTAGATTTGCCCCCCTCTCCATTGCTAGTGTGTAATGAGCTCTAATCAATTAGAAACTTAATGCTACCACAGACATTCGAATGCGACGGAAAAGTAATTAATTAGTGCAGTCGAAAAGTTCGAACTTTAAATCAATAGCAGTTCACTTAAAGCATATAGATACCGCACACGGCTGTACAGATACATATACGAGTTCGAGTATTGTATTCGGTGGAATATCGTGTGCTAAAAAAACCTACAACATAAATTCACCGTAATTGGAAATAATTATGTAAATATGAAATGTATAAGTTAGAAAATATTATTTTTGGATCATTAATTTGATTCGATTAAGCATGAATTATTTTTTACTATCGCTGAAAGGGATTTTTTCCGCTCAAAGGGATGGGCAAATATAATTTCTTTTTTTAACTCAATTAGTGGTAATTGAATTTGTGTACCTGCAGCATCAGAATCGTATACAAATTATGTGTGTCGATGAATTTGAACAGAAGTAGTTTTTTTTTTTGCCCTTAAAATACTACAGATATACATACATTTTTATTAATACTAGCAAAGCTATAAAGTTTATCTACTTTGATAGCGATTTAAGGAACATTTTGTTTACTAAAATTCTCTGGGGCTAGGCGAATCTATACTTACTTACTTACTTATGTCCTGTATCCCCTTGTGGGTCCTAGGGCCTCTACAACGCCTACGCGCCATCGTGTGCGATTTCTGGAAATGTGCCTCAGCTCTCCCCAACTCTTTCCCAGTTGCTGTGCTTCCTTCTCAACTGTTCTGTGCCTCGTACTCCTAGGACCGCCGCGTATCCTGCCATTCTGGGTAAGCGGGTTCCATTGCATCGTTTGGTTAGCTATGGACCTGGCACCCTTTCGGAGAGTGTGACCGATCCACTGCCACTTTCGTCGTCGTATGGTTGTGCCTATAGGTTCATGGCCCGTTCTCTGATAAAGCTGTTTGTTAGAGGTACGGTTTGGCCAGAATATCCTTAAGATGTAACGTAGACACCTATTGACAAACGTTTGCAGCTTCCTTGTGATAGTGACGGTCACTCTCCAGGTACCACATCCATATAGCAACACGGATTCAACGTTGGAACGGAACAGTCGCAGCTTGGTGTTTAAGCTGATTGCATTACTCCGCCAAACTATGGATAGCATCCCAAACGCAGATTTTGCTTTACCTATTCGGCTGGCTATATCCAGTTCGGTTCCGCCATCGGTTGAGACAATACTCCCAAGATACTGCAAATCCTCTACTCTCTCTACCGTTTGTCCAGCAATGCATATATGAGTTGATGAGTTTGGTCCTAGGCTAATCATTTTTGTTTTTGCCGAGTTAATTTTCAGCCCAACGACGTCTGCTTCCCCCTCTCCACATTTGCTGTCATTTGGTGAAGGTCCATTATTCTGTGAGACAGTAGGCATACATCGTCGGCGTAGTCGAGGTGTTTGAGTTCAGATGTGAAAGACCATCGAATTCCTCCATTTCCTGTTGATAAGGCCGCATTCAGCACATCGATAATCACTAATAAAACAATATTGGTGAAAGTATGCAGCCTTGCCGAACCCCACTTTGAACTTCGAATTCCTCAGACAGCCTTTCTCTGTGCAAAACGTGACATGTGGACCCATCATATGTAGCTTTGATAATTGCTATTAATTTATCCGGAATGCCTCTCCTGCGCAAGGCACGCCAAATAAATTCCCGATTGACACTATCAAACGCCTTTTCAAAATCTATTAACAAAATCTATTACACCGAATCTATACTTGCTCATCTATCAAGTTCCGAAATGTAATCGTGACTGCAGAGGCCATAGCAAGCTCACCTGTGTCGCCCATTGTGTGACAAACGTACCTGCACTTCACTATGATCTTACTACCTAGGAAATCCCTGCCAGGCACACACTTAAGGTTGCTTGCTCTAGATGAATTTTAGTCGCCTCGTACGATAGACATACCTTACTTCAGGGCTGTTATTGACCCCGACCCTGCGGGAGTGACATATGTACGAGGGTGGGTCAATAAGTCCCTGAAAAATGAAATAAGGAACACTCTTTTCCTCTTCATTCGACCCAAATCTCTTACCTCTGAACCATTTCTTCATATTTGGAAACAAGAAATAGTCGCGGGGAGTTAAATCTGGGGAATATGCTGGATGAGGGAGAAGTTCGTAGCCTAACTCATGCAATTTTGCCATTGCAACTGCGGACTTGTACGCCGGTGCGTTGTCCTGGTGAAAAAGAACTTTTTTCTTCGCCAAATGCGGCCGTTTTTGCTTCAAATCGGCTTGGAATCGATCCAGCAGCTCTGCGTAATATGCGCTGGTGATCGTTTTACCCTTTTCAAGGTAACGAAAGGGCGCAAAAACTCAGCCGAATTTTTTTGGAACATCGCCAAACACACCTTCGATTGTTAGCAAACGCGGCACCCATCTTGCGGAAAGCTTTTTCATGTCCAAATATTTATGTAAAATCGAAATCACTGAGCCATGTGATAAGCCTGTGGCTTCTTCAAGCTCGCGCACTTTCACTCGCCGATCGTCCATTATCAAATCATGGATTTTGTCGATCAATTCTGGTGTGGTGACCTCAATTGGGTGACCAAAACTCTCGGCGTCACACAAATTGAGTAAACCAGTGGTGAATGGTTCCAATCGATGGTGAAGAGTCCCCATAATATTTGTCAAGCTTTTGTTTGGTTTGCGTGATAGTTTTTTCTCGCAAAAAATAGTGTTAATGAGCACTCGAAATTCACTTTTTTTCCATTTTAACGAAAATGCTAGTAGGCGTCTATATAAAATGGCTGCCACAACGAAACTATTTGACAGATCTGTCTGAAAATTTGGGTGCGTTTATTTGAAACATGATTTTTGACAACAAAAAATAAAATTTAAGGTGACGACACAATTTGTGTTAATTTTCAGGGACTTATTGGCCCACCCTCGTATTATGTTGCGCTAAAGTCCAATCAAACAAATTCTAACCCAGCTCTCACTGCAAGAGCCTTTTTCAATCATTGTACCACAGTGAGAGTTGTACTCATTTTCGAACGCCAAAGTTCTTTCTCAAAGAATATAGTCAACAACGAAATAATGTTGGTAATTGCATGCTTATAATTTATTTTGTTTAGTACCATAAAGCATTCTTCTCAAATTGTTGTGCGAACACATTCGCTGCCCCATGTTTCACTCCCAGGAATTTGTGAATCGATATTTCTTTGAAAAAGGAAACAAAATTTAATTAGTAATAATTCCGGTAATAATTTTGAAAGGAACAGAATTGCAAGATATTCAGTGCTGTCATTTTTACTACTAAAATAGTATTCGTACTACTCCATCCAATTTTGTGCTACATATGCACATATTTTGAAAATCATTTGTTTTAAATAATCTCCCCGCAAACCATTGGGTTTATTTATATCACTCTCATCAAGTCTTTGCAACGATCATGACATTTGAAAGGATATTTTTCATATCACATTGAACAAATATCAGCCAATGTTTACTGACTTTAGAGAAAGTCTTTTACTGAGACTGACAACTTTAATGCTTAGTGACATCGCTTTTGAAGGAAGGGTTTTTAAACCTCCTAAGCCGGTGGAATGTTCTAGAATGTTTAATATTATTTTCTGAAATTCGTTTCTTTTTTTCGTATTCTTTTTCTCAAAGCATTGTTTCTTTCTGCTGATCAAATAATTATTTTTTGCTGGTAATTTTCTTTTTCTGCTAATTTTTTTCTGCCAACCCGCAAAATTCTATCTGCTGATCGAAAATTATTTTTTTGCTGGGTAATTACAATATTTTAATACATTTTGAAATAAATAAAATTATTTAGCCAATCAGTGATAATATTACGTTATAAAATCAGAGCTAAAGATATGAACAATACCCATAGAGACCAAACGTACTTAATCTGAAGCGATTTCTTTTTCAATTTGAATGTTTGCTTATGAGAAAATCAGTGGAATTTGTTTTAGATACGTGAAAAGTCTGGTCATAGTCCCATGGCTTTAAAAAAAAGATCAAATTGCGACTAAAGTCACATAGCGACGACACAGGTTGTAAGGATGATTTGTTACATTCCGAATTATTTCAAGCATATTCAAGTCATTTAAATTAGCTTCTTTAACTGAAACGGGTGCAGAACTTTTAAAGAGGTGTATTTCTTCTGTCTGTCTACATCTGCGAACTGCTGTCTAAAAAAAGACCCTAAATGAATCTAAGTATAGCATGTAAAGGGAGCGCTTGAAACTGATATGCAATATAGATATGCAATTCGTCTAGTTACATACGAGTACATACATACATTTTCGAGGGGCATAGGGCATCAACAATGCCTGCGCGCCATGTTGTTCGGTGTTCTGCAACGCGTTTGTGCTGCCTCCAACTTACTCCCAAAGAGCTTGATTCCTTCTGAACTATTTTGCGCCACGTTGGTCTATGGGGGATCGGATTCCACTAAATGCCATATTTCGCAAAGGTGTTGTCCTCGCGCCACTTTCTCCTTCATATAGTAATGTCTACAGGTCTTGGCCTGTTCTCTGATTAAGTTGTTCGTTGAAGATACGATTGAGCCAAAAAATCCTCAAGATGATTCTTAGATATCTATTTACGAAGGTCTGCAGCGTGTGTTAGTGGTAGTTGCCGCACACATCCAGTTCGATGCCACCGCCAGTAGCCAAGATCACACTTTCTAGATATAGAGAGTTATCTATAATACATTCCCGACTTCCTGTCCGACAATGTTGATTTGAGCGCGTCTGTTAGAAGTGTTCAGGGCTTTTGTTTTGGCTGTGTTTATTTTAAGCCCCACTTTGTTTGCTTCAGCTTCTAGATTTTGGGCCATCAGATGAAGGTCCATTATCTGATGTGAAATTAGGCAAACATCGCCAGCGTAGTCGGGGACTTTAAAATAAATTTTCATAGTCCATCGACCACCTTCCGTTAATACTGCACGGAGTACATCGCTAATCACTAAGAACAACAGCGGTGACAGTATGCACCCCTCACGTACTCCACTTTGGGCATTAAAATCCTCCAACATCTTACCATACCGTAAGTAGTCTCGATAATATCTATGAATGTATCTAAGATGCCTCTCCTGCGCAAGGACAATCAGATAGCACCTCGATTCAAGCTGTCGACAGACTTTTCGAAGTCGATAAATAGTAGATGTAGCGCAATGCTTGTTGCTTCGGAGGACTCATTAGAGTTCGAGATCATATTATCATTGTGTTCCATCTAGTGTGCTGATCTTCATCCGAAATTAGAAAGTCACTATCCAAACTCTTCATTGGATGTTGTTTGAAGTTCCGACCACCAATGAGCTCCTTGGCGATGTTATAGACAGTAATACTGACACACCTGCTACTTCAGCCCTTGAGGCAAGTGAGTCGATATACTGACATTTGTTACGTCTTACAGTACACTGCACTTCCTTCTCTCTCGCGCGATATTGGACTTCTACTGCTGAGACCGTTACAATCCGAGCCTTGACTGCTGTACGCTCATCGATCTATCGATCTGCCGATAGCCATGTACGATGACTTTCCTACCTTTCACCGACTTATAGGTGCGTGCCCCAGTCTCAAAAACATTTTTCACATCTGATTGTTTCTGCTTTTAATGCAAGTTGGTGTCTGAATTATTTACGCACTTGTGGATCCGTGAATCTGTCGGTATTGAACCTGGTACTGCTGAGCAGGTTTGAGCGGTTGCTATTGACAGATGCAGTAAAAAGGCTTATAAAAGCTAATATAAGATGGTGATCGCTTTCTGTTTCAGACGTCTAAAAGACAATTTTCGAAGCGACGGCTGATCGCAGTGTGATTGATCTGATTGGATGTTCGTTGCCTGTTAGTTGAGATCCAACAGATTTTGTGGCAGATGCTATTTTGGATTAAAATCCATGAAGTGATTTTTTTTAAGCTAGGTAAATGGACAAGGAATTTACAATCACAAAATTTGCTGGGTTTTAGGTAGAACCATCTGTGAACTAGACTGGACTTAGAAACCAAATTTCGTTAAAACCTATGAGTAGTTCTTGAATTTGATAGATATTTTAAAACTACACGAATCTGACAGAGGTCCCTCTTTGCATGAGGGCAAACTAGCAATAACAAGAGTTTTTTTCTTAAACTTAACGAGGACGTGCACCAACAATCGTCGACTTCGTATGAAATACGAGTGAAATATTGGTTCCAGTTTCGCTACATATATTTGAAGCTTGTTTGATCTAGATACTCGTACTCCTAAATAAAAGGTTAAGAAACATTGGAAAATTTGGTATAATTCCACAAGCAATTGTATGGAAAGCTATCCAAGGAGCTAACCAAGCTATCCAAGCAGAAAAGAATCAATCCATTTACGAAATCTGGCATCCAAAGTACCAGTTTCGGTAGTTAAATTTGTTGTTTATGTTAGAGTGTTCAAGAATTTCCACTTTTTCTCCATTCTTCAACTCAGCTTCTTTTCTTTTTGACAGTACTACCTACTTACTTACTTATTGGACTCGCTACCTGTGAAGAATATCTCACTGAAACACCACGCCAATCCCAGGTATCTCGATCTTCCTTTTCAGTGTCCTATCTTGGGAATATGTATGATTTAAAGACGCTCTTATTTGGAGTGTTGCTGTCCATTCTCTCGATGTGACCGAATCAAAATGTAGACGTTATTTCTGAATTCTTGATAATACATCGGCATCCACATCCTGGTAAAGAAGTCGTAGATATCGTGACTCGAGAGTTAAAATTTCTCCTATCGAATGCTTCTTTGTTTGTCGCTGGCACACGTTTGAAAGATAGGGTCTACTACGTTCACACACTTCCTTCCCGAAATCCAGTAGACGTTTCTGAATTTGGGACAGTTTCGTGGAAAAGTTTCTAAATTGCACATTATGCGTACATCTCGTATTTTTCAATGCTACGCGGTACAACTGGATCAACTTTCTTTGGTTACTGATGATTACTGTTGTTAGACAATTGCAGGATCGCTCTCAAAAATAAATTTAGTTTATTTGCCTACTGTCACACTGGTACTCAGGGGTTAATGCGGCTTAAAACTTCTTAAGACGCAGCTTAGATACGATTAGGTAGGTACGATTAGGTATGCAAATTCAAAAGAGTTCTGCTTCGGTAGTCCTGAAAAGATAAAGGATAGATCTTTTTTCAAATGGCTGCTGTAAAAAATCGAACATACACCTCACCTCTGGATTTTAAAAAAAAATTGCAATGTGTGGCTAGTAAAACTATTTTTTTTACTACCTCCGCTGGCCTCATGTACACTGTGTCAACTGAGCTGAAAGGCTGATGTTGTTTCGATCGCGAAGCTTTTCGATCTCTTCTAGTTAAGAGGCTAAATCGGCAGCCTTTTTTAAGAATAATTTTCTTATCCTTCAGTCTATTGACTCGATGCTCTCTTTTCCTTGCTGTTTTTTGTGTAGCATTACAGTGCTTTCTTTTAAGTCTTTGGCAGCTGAATGTGGAGCAATTAAAAGCATTAAAACCATTAAAAGAAAATTCGTACACAAGTACCTATTTCGGTGAAAATAAAAAATATATTCCATACACTAATTTGGTTAACCTTTAAAATTTTGTTACGGATATAAAAAAAAGCAATCAGACGTTGCGAACTCATACCTTTGCACATTGCACTCAGACAGATTCTTAGCTTCGCAGCTGGTCTATTATTTTGAACTTTGTGCTCCAAGTAAATATCCAAGAAAAGTTAAGGGTTTTTGTGTATTTTGTTTTTATATTTATAAAAATTAAAATTTCTGTTTGTTTGTTTGTTTTCGATAAACTCCGAAACTATTCGACCAATTAAGCTCAAACGTAGACGCAACGTATGTTTTGAAGAGAGGAAGGTTATGCACATAATACAATTATTTCACAATAGGTGGCGCTGAACAACAATTTCAGTTTACTTGTGTGTTTTCGATAAACTTCGAAACTACTCCGTCGGTAGATATAATTCACAAAAAAAATATATATATATATACTCGTATATTTCATTTAATATAAAAATAGGCGTCAAATGTCCTACCGGAAACTATAGTAATAGTCATGGATACGAGTATTGCGGAAATTTCAATTAAGACGGTATAATTCCAAAGCTTTTACTATAGTGTATCGAAATTTCACAATTTTAACAACTCATCGATCAGTCTTAATGGTTTCTCAGGAAGTCACAGATTATATGTTAGATGTTACCCACAAGTTTCAACTATCTGATAGATACAAAACACATTTAGTATTCTTCCAATGTTGTTGAACTTTGTATCCTAATTATAGACCATTACCTAGTCACTTTGCATTGCTCGCATAATTTAATTAACAAATTCTGCTTGATCACGATTTTTACAAAAAAAAAATAAACTTAAATTTGGTTTAAAGCAAAACTTCACAAGTTACTAGGTTACGAAGAAGAAACACACTCTCAAACCGACGAAATAAAAAAAAAAAATTCCGATAACAAAACTATTTACTGTAAAACGTTTTCCATTTAAACCTCAGTACCTACAACGATCGCATAAATAAATATTTAATAACCGTGTGTTACTGTACATAGACAGTATATGTATCGGCAACTGCATACACATTTATACCGCGCCACATTTGTACAGAACTCTCAAAGCACGACTCTGGAATACGTTATTAACCTATGCACATCCAATAGCACCACACTACTTACTCTCTCAGAATAACAACAACAAAAAGGTGACTAAATATCATTATTTATTTTTTCACGCTTTTCCATAGAACATTTTCCAAGCATACGGAGCATACAATAGTGCTAGATATTGCAATATTCTAAGCTTAGAAGTGCCAATACGATTTGTAGATAATTTTATAGATACTTTTGTTATGGGTAGACTCAGAAGAGTAAACAAACACACCGCTAGGGGGAGTGCCACAGCCAACTTCTGATCGATCGATCGTCCCCAACAATAATAATTATTGTCGGTCGACGTTGACGTTGTCGCTTCATTGGGGATTCACGATTACCGCTGCCAGTTAGCGTTCTATCGCAGTCGGTTACAGTAGGTTGGGTTGGTTTTATTCACTTTGTTTTCGGTTTCGCTTTTTCATTATCAAGAGATAGAATATTTTAAATTGCAAGTATTTGAGTGAATTGAATGTCTGTGCGCATGGTTAAACAGCAACGCGCGCGAAATTTTTAGCTCGCGAAAATCCGCCCATCAAAACGTCTCTTGACCGTGCCGGCTATTATTGCTGATCCAAACCAATCCGATCTGATCTTACTAATTCTGTTCATTCTGTTGCAAACGTGACTTTCGTTCTGAAAAGTGCGTGCGGATTGTTGCATCGGGATTTCATCCATACCACGTCTGAGTATAATTTTACCCAACTGTTCGTGCGAGAGGAAAACGATCATCACTTCAAATATCCGGAAGAAAGTGTGCTGTGTTTTGTGTTATTATATTGTGTATGCTCAGCTGATGGCTGGTTGGTATGACGGTTATTACCGTGTATCTGTGTGTTTATTTTCTCTGTTTCCAGTGAAAATAGCAAATACAAAGTGATCGACAACGACGATCTTCATGCTATGTATATCTAGATACAAAAGAAAAAAAAAAAAAAAAAAAATATTATATCTACGCGTGTATAGATATTGTGTGAGCAAACAAATGATGCGTTTTTTTGACTGATTCACCGACTGACACTCAGAGGTTTCAAGACCGTACATACCGACTGAAAAATTATTTACGAGTATTTTATCCGCGATCGATACAAAAAGTATCTATAGTGCGTATAGGTACCGCAGTGTTTTTTCTTCTGTTTGCTTAATCTAATGAAGATGAAAATAAACCAATTGACATACTCGCAACACAACAGAAAACCGCACCGAGCATTATGTATATACGAGTAGAAAATTTACTTACACACAGATGCCATGCACGGGCGAACGAGTAGACACTAAATGAAATTTTTCTATTTAGTTATTATTTTAAGAAAAATTTTTTGTATCTTTCGCTTTATAATTTTCCGGGTGGAAAATCATTTCTCTTTCATTTGGGGCGGGGGGGCGGGGGGAGGGGGAGGAACTACTTCTAGTGGATTGAGTAAAACGTTTAAGATGAACGCGCCGCTAATAGATAAATGGATTCATTCGGGGATAATTTGTTTGCATTGAATGAGTGGGAAAACAAATCATTTCTCTTGAGTAGAGGGGGTGCTACCATTGTAATAAATTCTCTATAATAAGTTATATTGTTTTTTTTTTTTTTTTTTTGTGGGGGTGTACAGCAGCCCACAATAGACATCAAGGGTGATATGCTTCGGATTTAGATTGAAAGTTGAAGGATAGTTTATATAGTTTTTGATGAAATATTTTGAGTAAGGGATTAGTATTATGTCTAGAGGGGAATTTCTGTATTGTTGAAGTTATTTATGATACAGAAAGTAAGCCATATCGATACGCGTCGTTAGATGATTTCTTTAAGTTTTAAGAAGGGTTCAATGAATTCTATGGAGTTTATGTGTCTTCGGTTGCTGTCATTGAAAGAGTGTTCGATAGTTTGTTATGAATGAGAGCTGGATAAGTTAGTTCCTACTTGCGCATAGTGGGGTGAGAACGTTTTGACACCACTTTCCTCCTTCCATTGACGTTTTTATACGTATCAATGGATATAGCTTGCATCCATGTGCACTGCGGGTGAATTACACCAAGCTGATACTTGGTTGTCAAGCCACATACTTTATATACATATATGTATGTATGTATGCACATAATAGGAACTTCTGAAAACAAACAAAATTTTGGTGGCAGTGGACCGTGTGATCAAAAATTGTACTGTCTTCGAACTAATTTTGTGGCGTACAATTGAGGGGCACACAGCACTACCGTGTGGCTCCCGCTAACCTCAAGTTGAGTATTGTTTGTGCTTCGGAGTGGTGACGTTTTTCAGTTTTAAAGAATTCTTATAAAAATGTTGAAAATCCTGGGAATTCCTTGACTGTCAGTTGTATACCAGTTCATTTCGTGACAGATATCGGTATTTATCAGCATTGCACCATGTATGACATGGCATTATCATTTCAATCGATTCACTCACTTGTCAATGAGTTGTTGATAGCACTTAAACATTGAAAATGTATTTGCAATATTTGCGTTCAATGGGTGCCATAGCTCAGTAGTTAAATACTTGATTACTGAGCGGAGACTCATGGTTCAAGCCCAACAAGTTTTTTTCACGGTCCCACCTCTCGCGAACATCAAACGAACATCCGAGAGAAAAACTATCATGAGAAGTATCTATCAATAGAAACAATCTGTAGTCCGCAAAAATAATTATTTACAAAGGACATTTCGCTGTTTAACGCTTCTCTGTCTAGTTTACGATACTTGAAATCCAATTCAAAGTCCGCTTCAATGTGCAGCAGATATGTTGTTTCAAGGAAGTTGCTGTGTATGAAGTTGCATGAATTTTTTAGAATATTCCATTGCCCCAAGTGTCGTAGTGTTAGGGTCGAATTTGTCACCAAATGAAAGCCAAATATGTACATCCATTTCGAGTAAGTGAAGCACGATTTGTAGCGTTGCAGTGCGAGAGGTTATCAACGGATCCGTGATGACGAGACATGCTAGTCGATGAGTGGCATGTCGAGTATCATTAGATTTCCTTTCCAACACACGCGACCTAAGCTATGCTAGGAGGTGTCAGTCTAACTACCACCGAGATGTACAACCAGCGCATTATTCTTGGTTGTAGACACCATGTTAGCTTACTGTCAAACTTGAATCCCAGATATCCTCTGGAGCAGACCGCGGTCCATACTGACGAGCAAGTGTTTGGATTTTTTTTTTTTTTTTTCGTGGGTAGATGAAAAATCTGAGTAGACACTATGAGCCCGGTGCTCATTTATACTCACTAAACAACACCTCCCTTCTATTGGTTTACTACGACTAAGTTTCCTTATCAATTAGTTTTAGTTTCAAAAATATTCAGGTTGGGTTGGTAGCTTTCCAGCAAAAGCACCTGCTAAATGCGGCTGGTCCCTATTGCGCTAGATCGAACGGTTTCGTTCGGTATAATCGTCGCACAAGGTTGGCCTCGTCCAGAATTTGGAATATAAAGTTGCTGCAATGACCATGAAGACGAATACGGTGTTTTCGAGCAAAGTTCGTTATTTCGTCATCCTAAGTCTCTGTGGATATCACTGTTTCTGATATTCTATGGGGCATTTACTATGACTCTTAGCACTTTGTTTTGAAAAGATTCTCCATGTTTCTTTTGGTATAACCCCGAAGTTGTATACCATACGTCCAAACGGGTTTAAGCACTAGCTTGTACATATAAAAACAGTTTGTTATATATTCTTAATTTGGAATGTCTTCCAAATAACCAATACATCTGTCTGAATCTATTTTCAAGCTCGTCGCTTTTCATTTTTAACGTGCGACTTCCATTTGAGTCTCGCGTCTAGTGCCATTCCTAGATACTTTGCCACGGTATTTGAGTTGATTTGGTCTCAATAAGAGCAATGCGCCAAATCTTTGTCCACTCCCAAATTGTGGCCAAAGCTCGTTGGAGCTTTGCAGTTACTGACTCGACTGATTTACCTTTTGTTAATATAGGTACGACAATGCCTGCTTCTTGCGGTATATCTCAAGTGTACAGTAAAAACAAGACCGGACCAAGAACACTTCCTTCCAGTACTCCGGTAACAATTTCCTTAAATTGGGAGTATTCCGATCAGTGTTTAACACGGATTAATCTATTCGCAAGGTAGAATTCTAAAATCTCATATAATTGTTCCGGAAGAACCTGTCTTAACTTAAACTTCAAGTCTTCATGCTGATCTAAACAGTGCTTCGTTAGAAGGCCCGGCTCAGAGAAAAACCGATCTCCTTTTGTGAGTCTTGTTTGGCTTGTAATCACAATATTACCGGGCACTTAGCATACGGTCATTTTCATTATTCCACAATTTCAGTTATCCATGTGTACCAATTCTTTATCAACCTTGATTTTAGAATTGAGGCTTTAGATACGGCTTGGGTCACAGGTTAGAGTTAGAAAATACATCCGCACCAGTACCTACGTCGGCTCAAATTTCATTCAGTTTTTATTGAAATTTACAACGCAACTGACTTAAGGATAGTCTGTCTTGCCAGTTGATATGCCCTCCCTGACTTAGACTTATCCTGAAAGTCTATCATTTTAATGGCCAGTTTTTCCGAATCGGTTTTAAGGATCCCCCGGTTTCGATTCGTATGAACCGTCTTATATGAACTAGCACTAATACTTTAGTTACTTTAACCTGAACACTTTCTGGTAAAGGAAGAGATTTATTTAGGGTTTAAACGAGTGCATCGACTAAACAAATTAATATGCATCAAAATAGCCTTCAAAGATCTTGCGTACGCTGGAAATCAAAGAAAAGCAGAAACAAAATGTTGTCTGTCGTGATACCAATAATTTGCGGGTCATTGGGTGACCCGAAAGGTATTGAGTGTACACCTACACCACGTGATGACACCTACACCACGTGATGACACCTTATGACCATATTGCAAATTCATGCACAGAGCAGGAAGGAATTAAAAATTAAATAACTTTAAGCCATGCAAATTTGCATTTGAAATCGTTAACGTAACAGAAGGCCCCGACCCATAGCATCCGTTGATCCGTTGCTGCGTCATTTTTAACTGACACATAGAATAAACGTATTCTTATGGAAAGTGGCCCATAACCGACGCATGTATGAACTTCGACAGATAAAAAAGATTTACTTTCTACTTTTTTAGTCCGTAGATCCGTTGGCAGTCGGCAAATTGAGAGTAAACACTTTCATTGGTGGAAGCATTCAGAGAGAAGAGAAACTGTCATCGCCGTTGACAATCGGTTGACATTTCAATCTGTCAACGAAGGTATGCATCGGATTGTATAGGACTGTTTTTTTCCGGCAATACGTGAACGTAACTGTCAACCTTCAAAGGAACGACGTCGACGGATTCTATGGGTTCGGTGCCTTAAGCTGTAAAAGTAAAACTCAGCCATTTGTCCGCAAGTTATCCGTAAAACTTTTTTTTTTTTTTTATTTTCTCGAGGATCATCACGTAGATGCACCCAACATTATATCGTATGTATCTTGATTTGTTTTTGGTTTAACAATTACAGAGAGCATTTAAAAAAAATAAAAAATCAAAATCGCATAAAACCAGCAACTGGATTTGTTCAGATCTTCGTGCAGAGCATCTCGTGCAGATCCCAAATAATTTGAAATCTTAGTTCAAAAATAGTTTTACTGGTTTGTAAAGTGAAAAGATATTCATACTTCATCTGCCACCTATTCGTTGCTATATTCAACCGGAAATGCATGTGTGTACCTATACTCTCTCTGCCTGTCCAACAATGAGTATTTTGAAAATTTTAGACATAAGGTACGAGTACTGATGCGTATGTTTCTAGTTTTGATAAAAATTCATATATGCCCATTGCTCAAGATAAGATAAGCAAGATACACGATAGCTCCCCCCAGGATTCATGAATTGATTTTCAATAAATCAAATTCTAGACAGCTGTCTCATAGTATCTGCCCCCTAAATATTTATAACATGTTTAATCTACTGAGCACGCTTCACATCTAAAAATAAAACCACTAACATACACCTGGCAACCCTTTCCTATTAAAAATGCACGCACCTACGTATCAACTACCACCGTCGTCGTTCAATTACATTTCATTAAGACATTCTTCTGCCTAAAAGAGAGCCCATTTTCTATTAAAACCACAACACATTTAACCTACCACAGTTTCTCGTACCATAATGGATAACCCAACATTTAAATTTCAAATAAAATTTGATTACCTCCACTCCACGACTCCGCACACTAGAGATACATATTCATTAAACGATGGTGGTGCATGTGTGTTGCTGTTATTTTCAAGTACTTTAATGCGATTCCGAGTACTTTTAGTGTCGTCATCGTCTTAGCTGTCTTACCCGCGCGCTCCACCGGCTGAATCCAAGCACAATCATCATTTTGGAATAAGGTATATCGTTGAGATACTTTTTTTTTTTTTTTTTCATGTGCATGTGGTATGGTATCCACTGCCATACATTGCTTAGTTGGATCTCTCTATTTACCGATTGTCATTCCATTTATTGTTATTACTTTTAGCTAAGCAGCTACTCGTGCTGTGCGGTATCGGTGAGGTATTTCGTCGGATGGAATTGTACATTTAACTCTCTGACTAAAGTTATTGTCTCTCTCTCTCTCTCTCTTTTGGCCGGAATGTATCTGTGTACCTACTTCATTTACAACGACGAGTAAGTACGATCAGCGGCAGATCCATAATAATACATCGTCGGTCGATTGTCGAAAGACAATAATTTGTTTTCGAAGACGAAGTCACTGTGCTGCGCTGCTCACTGCTTTCGTTGTCCGACAGAGTCTTTATAGAACGCGCAACGAATTCGTGAGCGACTACGACAATAACGTCGTCGGTACGCGACCGATCAGTCAAGTCAGTCATTCATTTGGTTATTGAGTGGAGGAGCTTTTTTTTTTTTGTTTTATTTTGATTTTTATGTTCTTGGCATATTTTTAATTTGCTCGCTCGGTGTCACTGTTGGCTGATCCACCTCCTTTTCGCGCGGTTTTTTTTTTTTTTTTTTTGCCAAAACAACAAATTATCGCCGGAGTTTTAATTTATATAGAAAACGAAAAAAAAAAAGAATGTTATAAACAGCCGGAGATACTCAGAGATAAAAAATTTGTGCTGAGTATGTGCGAATTTTAGTTAATCCGCGCAGAGCGCATTGAAATTTGATAAGGAAGCTCAACTCGTCATTATAGTGCAACTGGTGGCAAATTTTTTGTTTGTGCCGCATGTGAATGAAATGAAAACTATTAAATTGCATTTTTGAAAAATTACTCATATACGTACGGTTGAGATCACATGAATTCGATCACCGTCAGTTCGTTTTAGTAAGTTCAAAACACAAAACAAAGAAAAAATCTTTTCCGTGTGTAGGTAGTTTCCGTGTGCAATTAGTATGCACACACATGTGCGGCCAGTGTTACATACTTAATTTAGCTGCTTTTGCATTTTGAATAACATGTGAACACATGCACAAGCATTAAATATCTATTGTGAACATCAAAACAAGTCAGAGATACTAAATGTTTATATGGAGATACATTTACAAAGTTGTATCATCTTTGACACATGAAAATCGCGTGTCACTGCTTGATAACATTAACTCTATCCTACCTGCAAATTCCAAGATTTCGTTTAGTTAACATGTTAGAAGACACTTAATGTCAAGTTTAAAACAGCATTGAGTTTTTGTTACAACCATAGACCTTCAGATGTCTCTAAAGGTGCATGCAACTATCCATAGGTTATCTTTGACATTTTTATTTTATTTTCAGACATAATAATAATAAAATTGTGTCAACAGTAATTATCCGCATGCGTATAAGTTCACAAGTTGCGTGTAAGGGTTCAATTATTTTGTATCTTGATGTACTTCTCTTACATAAATATGCCGATATTAATTTTTAAGTGAGACTTAATAACATGTGATCAAGTCACGTTTGAAGGACTATTAAGTGTGTTTATCTATTTTGTAGCAGACTTCATTCAGTGATTTTTAAGACGAAGCACGTGTGGATACGTCAGTATGCATTTGTAGATTCAATTATGTTAAGAAACGCTCCTATTGTATCGATTGACATTGAATAGTTTTTACAAAATATTTCTTTATACTCGGATGACGTGACAATGCCCAATAATTACAACTATCCGTAGATTAAATAATGTAGCATTAAATACATTTGTAATGACAATTTTCTTTGGAATTGTCAGTGAATTATAGACAATTTGAAGAATTTTTTATTAACACAACATTAGTCGTAGTGACCCTCCTGTCAGAAATAATTACTCGACAACTCTCTCCATCTCTCTCTCCTAACGACCATGTCGTAGGATTACTAACTCCCCTCCATTTAGGAGGAGAAAGCCCTTTACACTGAGGTCGTGATTAAAGATGCGTGTTTTTAAAACCGTACCTCACGAAGGCCTTTAGACTTATCTTGAGGAATTTAGGACAAGCAACCCCGAAATTTAATTTATGTAAGTCATCGGAGAACAGATTTCGTAGCGCAACGTGTTTCGCTCCAGCTAGTGCTGGGTAGTGGGTAACTAGCTTATCAGGGGCAGATCTGTGCCAAACTGATTTCCCGCATAAATTTAAGTTTCTGATAGGAAACCAATGGTCATTGCCCACTAAAATAAGCAACTCGACAGACTATGTCTGCGAATTTTGATAGGCGTGCTAACAGGACACTGCGCGATAGGGAAAATGGCTGCCAAACTAGGCATCAACACACCCGACCACTGCAGGATCTGTCAAGTTATAGAGGAGACAGAAACTATCAAACACTTGTTATGTGATTGCCCAAATTTTCAAAACCGCCCCTTCCGTCATATGGGCAACAGGCTTTTTGACGAACTGGAGGATCTCGTACAAGTTCCACTTAGGAACAATGAAAGGCTTCATAAAGAACGCAGGCTGGTTTGCTACAGAACCCACCGCAAGACAAAGATTTTAAATATAGGTTCCACACAACAAAAAGGGAAACACAATGGACCGTATGGCCCCGTGATAAGTACTTAGGTGCACTTCCCTCCAACCTAACCTAGCCTAACCATGTCTGAAGAGTGATGTGATCTTTTTGCATAATCTTACAGATTGCCCTGCACTTATTCTTCTAAGAAAGCGGACTTTCGGCAGTCAGTATGTCTCTAGGAAACCCTTGCTGAAATCCAAAAAATCGTAGTATTTCTGATGTGCACTGAAATGGGCCAACCCATTCCTCTGGAATCATCTATGGAATGGCACAATTTATTTTTTTAAGAATCAGGAGTATAGGAGTTGGTGAAGAAGCTCATACACTACAATCCTGACGGTATCGATGCAAGTCTTGTTAAACAATAAATTGTTCATGCCCCTGTTAGCATAAGCATAAGCTCACAAAGCAATGTTTCGCTTATGCATTGAATCTTGCTTGCATGATAGCAAGTCGTATTCATTGACTTTGAAACGATTTCCGCCCCGAAGCTGTACATCTTTGAACTATCTGTGAAAAGTGCTGTGTACCAATGTTTTATCACCCTAGCCTTGATTTAATCCAATTTGGTGGGAAAATTCATGGCCAAATTTTTCGTTCAACCTAAGGATGAGTTAGACATTTGGAGACGTAACCAGTTCTTGAAATAAACGGATCCAAAATGCAGCCATGACCATATGACTTCGCATATCAGCTAGATCGACTGAATAGACTGACTGCGCTCAAATGGCTAAGTTTCAACTCAAATTACCTTAAGGCCTTATCAATAAGCAATAGAGTCATACTCTGGTGGATACCATACAATGGGGGAAACAAAATTGCCGACAAAATGGCAAGAAAATGGATCCATATAAAGGATCGTGAGTCTTAAGCCTTGTTGTGGAATTCCAAACCGCTACAACTGGTCCTATCATGAAGAGATGGGTAGGTACGCATGAGCTGCATATCGTAATGAAACCCAGTAGAGAAGATTTTCAAAGGGCAAAGAGCGGCCTGATTTTATTTATTTTCTTTCTTCCAAGTGGGGTATCGAAAATAATATCTGCACCTTGTGATTTGAATAGCGGAAGGGTATTTAAAGCTTAGACTGGTCGCCGTTCTTCATCTTCATGTCCTTCCTTTGTGGCTGTATAACAGTTATCTCGTCGGTCAGAACGGTTTACAGTACTTTGTGTACTGAGCTAGTAAAGCCTTCTTCCATCTAAAAGGAGGTGGTTTCCGATATAAGCGTCCAGTCGTCCGCTGCGATACCACTGCACCATGCTTTATGCTTAATGAAGTAGTGATGATTACGTTTTGGAACTTTGCAGATGGGCCGGTACTACAAGTATCTCCGGACGTTATTACGTTATAAGTTCGCCTATCCTGAGAGAAGGTTATATACAAAAAAAAAAAAAAGGAATTTGATTGAATTTTCACGAAAGGCTCCAAAACAACAAAGTGTCTATTGGTGCTATTCGAAGAACATTTGAAAGAGGTGGACTACTCGTATCTACATCTGTAGCAACTACGGTCTGTAGCAGGCTGTGCTCTAGAATATGAAAATTTTCTAAAAATACCATAAGGTCCGACCGCACGTGTTTATGGTAGTGTGAGATTTTTACTTACTAAAAAACACCTCTCTTCAAGATTAAGATGGCCGTTTTTTTTTTATAATTTGCGCGCGCCAAATGGGATATGAATACCATTAAATTATTTCAGGACACGGGCGTTTGTAGAAATTGAGAGAGAGAGAGAGAGAGAGAGAGAGAGAGAAAGAAATATTGGTGTAGTGGGTTTGAAACTTAGGTGGTATTAAGTTTCAGTAAACTCCAAGGGTGGCGTCCAGATAACTGGGGAGCTTGTTTGTTTTGCTTTTTGTCGTTGCTCATGATTCACAGTATTTTTTCCCTCCACCTGATGTCATCATCACGATCAAGTTGCATTTAAGCCATATGACCACTCAACTGCCAGTGTTATGCCTTCGCAGTAGAGTTGACTAAGCTTTCGCAATTGATCGACTTTTTTTTATTTATTTCAGACGAAACAAATAAATAGATGATTGTTGAGATCAGGATTTGAACCGTGAACCAAGAGCGTGACAAGCGTTGATGTTACTACTACACCACGGGTCACGCAAACTTCTCAACAGGCCGTACCGATTTTTGTGTTTACGAGCAAATTTTGTTATCTCTTCGACGACGCTGGGAATTCCCATATCCCTCAAAAGTTTTTAGGATGTTTCCATTACTTTTCCTGGTACAACTCTATAATTGTAGACCATACGTCCATAAACTGTTTGTTATGTAAGCTCAACTTCGAATGTTTTCTGAGTAGCCAGTACATTTGTCGGTATTTGTTTTCGAGCTCGTCGCGTTTCTTTTTTACGTGCGATTTCCATTTAAGCTTAACATCTAGAGTCATTCCTAGACATTTTGCTTCGTTCGCGTATGGTATTTGAGCCGAGTTTATATATACTACCCGTATATCTGACCACTTTTTTGTAGGTAAAGTTGACGTGAGTAAATTTGCTTTCGTTCAGCAGAATACGCCAAGAATTAGTCCAAGCGTGGACTTTATTAATGGCATGTTGCAGCTTTTCAGTTGCTGCTTCAATTGTATCGCCCGTTGTCAATATCGCCGTATCGTCCGCAAACGTGGCGACGACGCAGTTTCTTTCCTGCGGGATATCACGCGTGTAGAGTACATATAGAAGCGGGCCAAGTACACTTCCTTGTGGGACTCCGGCCGCAATCTCCTTGAAGTCAGAGTAATCATTTACGTGCTTAACACGAAAAAGCCTTTCGGTGAGGTTGCAATAGTAGTTGCAATTTATACTCCAAGCCTTCGTGCCAAACCTTATCGAAAGCTTGTGAGACGTCAAGAAATACACCGCAACAAATCTTTTTTTCTTCGAGAATTTTCTCAATCACGTCAATTATTTTGTGGACTTGGTCGATTGTAGAATGTTTGATTCTAAATCCAAGCTGATGGTCAAGAATGAGACGTCTTTCATCGATTACGGGTTGTAGTCGTTTAGAAAGTTGTTTTTCGAATATTTTAGAGATAACCGGCAATAGGGCCGATTTGATTTCTTCTCGTTCAGAGAATCGCCTGGTTTCGGTACCATTATAATCTCGGCGACTTTCCATTGTCTAAGAACGTAGAGCAGTCTGAACGAAGCGTTAATCAAATATAGGAGTTTGATAGGAGAATGTAGAGAAGCTAAATGAATCTCAGCATAAATGACTATAAATATCTGTGACGCTCCTCTAGATACCATGAAACACTTTGTCGGTGATTGTTCTGGATCAGGTGGCAGATATTTTAGCCTCATGAGGTGTGAGATCTACTCTTCTTTTTTTTTATATTAATAGAGGGTTGATGTACGTACAATGGATCTGATTCTTACAAAAAGAAGATGTATACTCAAATATGACGAAGTTTTTGAAAGCCTACCATCACCATACGTTTTCAGACTTTGTAACTTACCATCAAATTATTCGGGATGCACCTTCCGTAAGGCACACAATACAAACTCCCTGCTCAGCACATGCGTAACGAAAATACTTCAATTGTTGAGAAACTTGTTAGGATACCTACCTAGGTACAGGTCGTGTTGGAAACCATTCATTATTTTTCTTTTGAATAATAGTGCATCTCAGAATTTATCTCACGTTTTCTCCAAAAACTTTCACACTTTTTCATCCTCAATGGAGCCCTTTCAACACAATACACACCTTTGACACAGCCTTGAAATTGTGTCACCAGCACTACACTTAAAGGAATACGATACATGTACCTACATACGAGTATCTTTGAGTACATGTTAAATCTCTAAAAGTATCTACTATTTGTTTTTTTTTTTTTTCTTCAATACATGTGTGTACATTATTATTTCTCGGTAAAGCCTCGAGCAGAAGAGACAGAAAATGAGAAGAGTACAGAAAAAATGAAAAAAAAAAAAAAAAAAATTTGTGAAATATATCCGCTACCTCACCTATGCTAAATGTGATAAAGTAATTTGGAACGACAACGACGACTACCACGAGTAGATGTGAAAATACAGTACCACACTGATCGTGTGGCTATAGCTTGGTCATAGAAAAGGGGGGGTCTGTAGGCACGGGTTACAAGACGTATCTATAAAAGCATTTAGAAGAAGTATCTCACGATATTTGCAGTAGTCGTGTTTTTTTTTTTTTTTTTATTGCTTTGTTATATTATTGTTGATTTATATATTTTTTTTTTTTTTACTTTGATTCTCAGTTTTATATTTCTTTCTGACATAACAAATTGATCTGTGAGTAAGATACTCAAAGTTGATCTTGAATTTGTAGTATTTTTACTTTTTGTTGTTGTTAACTTTTGGATACAGAGAGCAAAGAAAAAAAAAAAAAAAGTTATTAAGACGAAAGCATGTGCTAAGTGATAACAAGAAAATGAGAGAAGAGAAAAATAAATAATAAAACATATTCGGTTTGTCGGTCTTTTTGTTTGGCTGCCGTACTTAGTGCTACCTAATATTTGTATCTTTCTCTATGTAGTGCAGTATTTTTTCTAATGTTTTTCGGAAATTTCACAAGTCTTTTTCTATATTTCATATATTTCGTATATTCAGCTGCGCGTGAATTAAAGTGATTCAAACCAACAAAAAGTGTAACACGAAATGAGTGTTAATTAATTGTTTACACAGAAAAAGCCATTTATACATATTTTTTGAAAAAATTTTTCATTATTAAGTGAGAAGAGAAAAAAATAATTGAGGTTAACAAAATATTAGTGCTACATGTGATTTGTGATAGAGTGCAACCAGAAAAAAAAAAAAAAAACACAAAAAATTAGTGAAAAATTAAATTTAAAAAAAAAATAATGAAAAATCGTATAAAACAAGAAAGTTCATCACCAACTAGTCAGCATGGATGCACCACCACGTTGGCGAACAATAATAGTTTGCAACAAGCGTATCCATCGATAACGGCGACCTATTGGTTGCCGGCACCAAATCCAGCACCGTACTTAGTTCCAGGTAATTTCCTTTCAATATTTTAACTGCAGGATATTGGGTTACGTAATTTGATTATTTTCAACTGGGAAGAACAGAAAATGGGTATCGGCTACGCGGCTGAAATATATTGATATTCCGGGAAATTGATTTTAAAATGTGATTACGTATCCACAGCTGGAATTAGTTTCTACGTTTTTTTGTGCGATACATAATGGTTTATTTAGAAATGCGATTCTGGGTGAAGTAAAGTGTGTTAGATTTCGTATGAAGTCAGGTGTTCTTCTCAAAACTCGACTAAGAGTTCTTATTGAAAGTTGTCATGCACTCCGCACTCCAGCTCTTCACTAGATACGAGTAACTTAATTCTTACACAACTATTCAGCGCCATGAATTTCACGTTCGATGGACTCTCTTGAAACTGTAACATCTCCATACTCGTAATGTTTGACCTATTCACTGCCACTTGCTGCATTGAACGATGGAGCCTATTGGTTTACGTTCAATTATTGTCTGGCAGAGCTGATTGAATTAAAAGTATTTGCAAACTTCCGTGTTGGGTTTCTATTGTAGATCTGTCTGTCTCGCCGGTGGAATTAATTGTGGGGAATTGATGGAAAATAGTATCTAACAGAAGAGTCACTCCCCGATGCTGTTTTCAACGGCATTTCCGCAAACCTGCACCCTGACCGAATAGCCCCACGGGGTCGGGGTTCCATAGAAAGATACATTTTTTCCTGCTCGAAAAGTGTATAACTTGTGATACGCTATTGCACACTACCCATTCATACTAATCCCTATGGAGAGTTCTTATCGTATTGTGTTGTTTTATCTGTTCTCTTTTTAGTTATAGGAGGTGAAGTTGCCTTGATAACTTAGCAGTGTTACCTGCTTAAATATTGAGAAGCGAGACTTACGTCTTTTCTCGCAAACTTTTCAGCCTTTGCATTTCCTAGAACACACTGGGATCCAAAAGAGCTTTACATTCCGGTATGCATCACAAATATTTAGTTCTTGTGCAACTTTCGGTTGTATTTCCAGGACATTTTATTGCTGCCGGGGGTATCAATGGAAAAACTTCGTTCGGTTAACACGCAACGCAATTGCTTTCCCAGAAGCAAGTACACCTAAGTCTAGAAGCACGATAAAAATCGTACAGAGCAAATCCTACACTTCAACAGATATATCTTATCTGGTTTAGTGGCGATGATAACTGGACACAACTTTTTACGTTATCACACAAAGAAATTGGGAATTAGCGAAGAAGATATATGTAGAGGCTGTTGCAATGAGGACGTACGCGAAGATACACCTCACTTCCTGTGCCATTGTCCAGGACTCTACCACCTTAGATTCAAAATACTAGGGAAATATTTCTTCCAAGACTTCGCAGAACTTTCAAATGTATCGGTAAATCAGATTACCAAATTTATAAATGCATCGGGCTGGTTTAAGAACCCATAGAGTTCACGAGTGGGGAAGCTTCACTCCTTGGGCATCACAATGGATCTATACTGATCTAAGTGTGGCGTAGTTTGTTTCACACTCTACGTCAACCCATCAAACCTAACCTAACCTAAGTCTAGAAGCAAATCAGTCTGAAAACTCTAAAATAGTCGAACGGTCTGATATTTACATGACCACAGAGACGAAAGTATAGACGGATCGGTTAACATTTTATCCTGACTTTGAATGATGATAAAATTGCAGAACCCAAAACCAAAAACCAAACCGTGAATGGTGAGAATAAACTCCCGATTCATTGGCCCTGTATCATCTTCCCAAATGTCATGTCTACAGGTAGAGTCCGCCAGAATTGGCCTCTGCTCAGGAGCGGACAAATTAACCGAAGCGGCAACTAGACTAGGTTACAAATTTGAACAGAAACTAATAAAAGATATGTCTCCAGCTTAACATCAAGATATTGTCCTCTGTCAGAAAACTTGAACTGCTTTCTGCACCAGATCCCTTCTCGGTGACAAATTTTACTTGCAAAGGTAAGTATTGTTTTCGCGACATTTTTTTGGTTTTTGAGATTCTGATTAATCCTGACACCAGTCAACTATGTGATATTTTTTCTGTTGAAATTCCCCGTTTTTTGGGGTAAACAATTTGTATTTCCCCCCGCCCTAAAATTGTAATAAACTAGTGGATAAGCCTTTCAATGACAATGACGATCAAAGCTTCAATACTGACGACGCAACTTGCCATTCTTCTATATGCTTACATACGCACTACTGTGGTGCATGACTATAATGAGATTCCAACACCTCCCACTATCAGGGCCTCTGCAGCCCATGTAAAGGCAGACCTTAGAAGGGAACTTTTTAGCAAATTATATATTGTGGATACTGTGCAACACAATGTATTTCGAAAATCAAGCCCTCTTCTGAAGGTTATCCGAACGACTCTCTAGCCCCCGAAAAGACAGAATTTATGACTTTTTTATGTTGCTGATGAATATTGTGGATTGTTGAATAAATAAAAGTGAAATGCAAAGTCGTATATTATTTTCAAGACCATTAATGCTATTGACACGTCTGGAGATACACTTCAGATTAATACTTTGCAAAAAGAATCATTGAAATCGGCGGATTTTGGCATGACTAAAATTATGGGGAAATTGTGTGTATTTAACACTATGTTGTTGGTTTTCCTACCAACAAAATACAAACATTTATTTGATCCCTGTATTTTCAAAGCTATCCCCTGGAGTCGTACTATAACTGTGCAAAGTTTTAGCTCTACAAGCCACCCGAGCCACGGCTAAAATACAACTTGATCGTGGTGATGACATCAGGAGGACGGAAAAAATACTGTGAATCATGAGCAACGACAAAAGCAAAAACAAACAAGCTCCCCAGTTATCTAGACAGCCACCCTTGGAGTTCACTGAAACTTAATACCAGCTGAGTTTCAAACCAACTACACCAATCTGTCTTTCTCTCTGTCTGTTCTCCTTTCCTCAAAACGCCCGTCGCCTAAAATTAGTATAAGGTTATTCATAACCCCTTTCACACGTGCAAATTATAAAAAAAACTCTATTGCCCTGAGGAAGTCAGAATTTAGGCTTAAATTTCTTATCAAATTAAGTATTGCGGATATTAAAAATATGTCTCGTATACCTACAGCTCATGTTGATCAAAATTATGTGCGCAAGCAAACAGACCTTTGAGAAAATTTAAAAGCTAAAATGGTTTTGCAATGAAATCGGCCTGACAAAAACTGTTATAGTCAGTGTTGTGGGCTCACTTCAACTCTATTTTTGTGATATCATTTATAAAATCCCCCTCCTCACACTAATTCGAAAAGATCCCAAAATGGGACAAAATCCCCACATATCGCAACGCTGTTTGACACTACTATAATAGAGAGTCTTAAAAAAGTGGGCTAAACGGCTGTACGGATTTACTTCAAACTTCATATCTGGGCTTTCCGGGGTCACAATTTGAGGCGAAATCGAAACCATCAATCTAACCCCAAAATCAGAATTAAGGGACTACCTTTTAGCACTTGCCTTTTAATTTGCAGTACCTATGTAGGTATGTTTGATCACTCTCTTCGTGTGATCATGTTGTATTATATTTCTTTTTTTTTCTTAATTAACTAGCTCCAAGGGCTTTACCCTTGTCAATCTTCTAACTAAATTGCTATTGTTAAGTAGTTCAGTTACTTATAAATTGTCTAACTTTATGTTTTTTTGCAACCTTCCTGACATCGATCTCTATGTAGATCAGCGTTACGTAAGTACCATGGCGCATTAACAATACTGCGTAGTATTTTGTTCTGTAAGCTTTATATACTTTGTATGTTTGTCTTATTTGTTCAACCCCAAAGCTGGATACCATATGCTCATATTGGTTTTAGTACTTGCTTGCACAGCAGTAATTTATTGTATATTGAGTGACAGAAGTATTTCCTTAAGAGCCAATACAATTTATTACAGCGTATGTTTTATTCATCATGTTTTCTTCTTCTTGACATGAACCTTCCGCGTCATGAGTCATGCCTAAGTATTTCGAATAAAGACCTGCATGGTCATTTAATGTACTCAGGTATGTGTTTGTAAAGTTTACATGAACTGACTTCAGTTCAATTTGTTTTATTTGACAATTTTTTGGTCCACTCACATATATCACTTAATCTCCTTTGCAGTTTTCGGTTACTCGTATTCCTTCAGGATTTTACAACAGTATCATTGGCAACAGTAGTTTCGTCGTTTTGTGATAGAACAAGATGGGTCTCAACACACTACCTTGTGGTATGCCAACTTTTACATATTTTAATGTGAAAAATCAATATCAAAGCAACATGCTGTTTAACGTAATAAAAAAAAAATCAAAGTGATTGCACGTAAGTGCAAGTACGTGCTACCCAGTTGTGAACAGTCACACAGTCCAGTCGAGAGTTTCTAGATCTAGTCCACCTCAATGCCTATGAACACAACCCTTGCATTGCAATGATTTTTGATTATTTGGACAACATTTACATATTTCAAATGCACCTTGCACCGGCGATATTTATTTGAGATTCAACTAGGAATACCTATATATACTTACATATAGTATCGACTAGGCTTTCAAAGGGTTTAAGAACAGAGAGTGTCAAACTGATACGACTGAATTTCTTAGTGGTACTGTGGCTGTTTTATACTCGTAGCTGTTCTGGTTGAGGTTATGCTGTTTCTCTTTATTCTTTTGCTGCTCTTCTTTTACTTATTTAAACTTAGACTAACTTTGCTTAGCGAAAGATTCGAGTAGATTCTTAGTAAATGAAACTAGTTACGTTTTAATTTTGCTGGTAAACCTATCTTTTGAGAGGAAACCTCCTGCAGCATCTCTAACATCCAAATTCGCTCAATGGCAGTGAATAAATTTGCTCATTACTACATAGATTAGCCAACTATTTTAGTAGTTGAATAGCAAATAATTCTAATAAATGTATATAGATACTCTTGGTATCATTCGTTTTGATTCTGAAACAAAATGGATTTCGATCGAGTGCTCCCAGTCATTTGAAGAGAAGATCAAGTTTTTTAGGAGAAAATATCGACAGCTACGGCTATCTACTAAGACCCATTTGAGGTATTTTTTAAGCAATAGGTTCAAGATGAACGCCGTGATTCAGTGACTAAGTGCGCAACCACTGAGGACGAGTCAAGGTTCGAGTCACAGAAAACACCAAAAACTACTTTTTTTTCTTATTTTTAGGCTTCTTGGAAGTCCGGGTTTATTTTTTTTTACTGAGGTACATTATCCCACCAAAAGCCACTCACAAAAATATATTTTACAATTGTTTCCCCTGATTACTTTTGCTACACTGCCTAATATTTTTTGAACGAAACTTTAGCTCCCTAGCTTAAACGATTCTAAAGTTACAAGTTTATGACAGACACATGGACAGACAGACATACGCCATGTTGAATCCATTAGTGTTCCGCTTATACTCGTACCATTCTGGTACGGAGCATAGAAATAACTTGAATATGGGAGCACTCCGACCCCTCAATATATCAAAATCATGCTGGTTACCGGATTCATGAAGCGTCTTCCCGGCGGAAGTTCTTGCTGTACTTGAAACTTGCCGTCTATTGAAAAACATCAGTACACCCTATCATGGCAGTTGTATCCGCTACGTCTTCTTCAAAGCTGGTGAAACAATGCAAAGAGGAATTCGCATCGCTGGATCATCGGTTCAGGATCAGACTCTGGGTGCCGAGACACAGCAACTTTGAGGGGAACGAGCTGGCGAAGCAGGGATCTGCTCTTGACAAATCCCTTGCGAAAGCGGTTCACGTATGAATGGGGGCTCTCAAAGGCAGTATCCTCGCGCATTTACTTTCAAACGCCAATAACCGATGGTATTTGTTGCGGAATTGCGTCATATCTAGGCAGATGAGGCCCAACTACAACTGTCGGAGAACTCAAGATCTACAAAACAGAAACCAGGCAGATATTGCTAGAACGGTGGGGATTAGTACAGGCCACTGGCCCATTGGGGTTCACGCAGTCAGACAAGGTATTACATCCAATGCATATTGTCGCAGCTGCGATACTGAAAGCGAGACAGAAACCATCTACCATTTCCTCTGCAAGTGTCGTGGTAGACGTAAGGCATAGCATCTTATCAGCACCATCTTTTGCCAGCTCTTTTCTTTCTGTCTTCACCTCATACTAGTGTAATAGTAGTTTGAGTTTGACCTGCATTCGTTCATACGATCTCGCTATTCAATATATTTTCACCATACCGCAGCTCTTGAATATTTCAAATGGTTGTGCGAATTTTAAGTGAAGGCTTAAGTGGGTAAGAACCGTACTCGTACTTTCTCTGATTAATATGTACGTCACCCATGGAAACAAATACCACCAGAATTTCAAACAATTGCACTAAAACCTTTTTTTCCTCACACTATCTCCCCTATCGTGTTGACCTTTCCTTGAGTATCAATTGAAAAAAAATATCATTTTGTGGAGCAATTTCCTTCAGATCGTTCATAGTCACTGACATTGCACCTTGAAAGCTTTCTAAGGTTCCCTCGTTTTACATCCCAACCAAACCACATTTTATTGAATCATACTTACAACTCTGCCTCCACTTAACGCTTGTGGTTTACATTTCTATGCAATGAAGCCTCTCACAATAACCACATCCTCTTAATTTACTCATTCCTCCCAGCGACTCAGTAACCAACACTGAAGTTGAAGCTCCATTTAAAATTACTAATTAAATGCAGCAATTGAAGTTATTGGCAGCGTGGGGGCTGATACTATGCCCAGATTGGGTCGAGTGGAGAATCCACTTAACCCTATTTTGGAGTTTGTGCACTAGAGCACTTCTTGTTGAAACAAGTGGTCATTAACACCTGGCCAATTAAAATAGCAGCACAAGCGAAGCTTCGGTATGTTCGTGTCTGCTGGCGTATTGTACAGACTCGTATCTTTCCGATTTGTTTCGTTTTGAATGCTATGTTCTCGAACGTGTTTTCTGTCAGCAATTTAAATGGATTTCTCATTCTGAGATTATTGATGTTTGCTTGTTGCTTTTTTTTGCTCTCAAATTGTTAAATAACAGGCAAAGAATGTCTGATTGGTAAATAAAACAAAGTATCACTCTCACACGTCATCGCAGAAATAAATGAGGAAATTCGTTCGTCTGCGAAGTCATGATCGCATGCTACTCGTATTTCCTTTTCCGATTTTGTGCCATTTAAGCCAATCAGTGATGAAAGTGTGATGTTACCAAATAATATGATCAAAATGTTCCAACAACTCTTACATTTATGCAGATACTTACAAATACCCCATGCTTTGAGAAGAAGAAATGCTCAGCAGATTCGTTCCCCAAGATTCATTAACAATGCTTAAGGCCAGCTTCTTGTGGAAAACGACGAAATTCTCCACAGATGCCGACAGTATTGTGAAAGACTTCTGAACGAAAAGTTTCCCCGGGTACACTTTCTAAGAGCCACTCCTAACCATGACGAAGTATCCGACATTACTGTCGAAGAAGTTAGGAATGCGATCAAATACTCCAAAAAAAGAAAAGCGGTTGGACCAGACGAGATACCCTCTGAGTTTTAGAAAAAGATGGGAGACGGCTCATGATTCTTATCTCCAAACTTACGAGCGCTGATCCAATGCCTAATCAGTGTAGGGAAAGTTGTCTTCTTCCTTTACACAAAGGAAAGAGCGATACTCGAAACTGCTATAACCACCGTTCTGTCAAGCTGATGTCACACACCATGAAAAATCGTTGAGCGAGTTACGGCTACCTGATGACCAGTGCAGATTTGTCTCAGGTAAATCAACAATAGATGCAATCCAAAGTATAAGCATCATAATGGAAAAACATCGTGATTCCTTAAAGGACTTGCATATGGTGTTGGTTGACTTTGAAAAAGGCTTTAATAGACAACCAAGAGATCTGTCATGGGTGGCGCTAAGATAACGAGAAATTCCAGAAACCTACGTGCGCGGACAAGAGTTCCCAATCAAAGTCGGTGTACACCAGGGAAGCGTCCTCAGTCCTTTGCTATTTATTGCAGTCCTTGATTATCTGCTTGAAGGAAAAGTGACGGACCCCAAAGTGCATCAGTTATTCTTTGCTAACGATGGAGCTATCATAAGTGAAGATCGAACGTCCCTGCAACGAGCACTTGATGTATGAGTGGATGTTTTGGAGGGAAATGGGTGCCGTATGAGTTCAAAAAAGAAAGAGTATCTGTGCTACCCGTTCTCTGATCCACACCGGCCTATTCCAGAAATTTACTTGAATGGAAAAGTGCTTCCCAAGTGCGAAAATTTCAAATATCTGGGATCTACGAGTATGATCAATAGCGAAGCAACTTGTGAATGATGACATCAATCATCGCGTAAGCGTAGGGTGGATAAAGTGGTAGGAAAACTCTGCAATCTTCTGTGACCAAAAAATCTCCCATAAACTGAAAGGAAGGCTCTACACCGCAGTTGTACGTCCGGCGCTCACATACGCTTCACAAGGCTTAATAATGTACAAAAAGTGTGAGGGCAAATTAACGGCAGCTGAGATGAAGATGCTTCGCATGACAGCAGGAGTAACAAAGCTTTATAGAGTAAGAAGTTCAAAGATTCGAGGAAGCCTTCATGTAAAAGAACATATCACAAGCAAGATAGAGCACGATCGGCTCACTTGGTATCGTCATGTTCAAAGAACAGATCGTTCGAATCCAGTCAAAAAGGCAATATCAATCAACGTTCCTACGCAATCGCGCAAAACAGGCAGATCAAAAAACAACTGGATCACACAAATGCAAAAACACCATCATTTGCCATTCTGCCGGTACTTCCTGAGGTCAGGATGCCGTAAAGTGGGAGGGTTGTGATCCTTCTACTCCGGATCATAACCTCGCGGTAAGGAAAAGAAGAAGAAGAATACTACAGTCAGCATTTCTATAGTCGGGGTACTCCTGCATAGTAAGACTGAAATACAAAAACTTTGTCTTGCTGCTAACAATAAATTTGTGTTTGGCAAATCAACATATTAATAAAAACTGAAGAATATTCCAAGGCAGAAGCTTTAGTTTTACCCAAGAATGGAAGTGAAAATAAGGAATTTATATATTAAAAATATAATTGGACCAAGCACAGAACCTTGGGGCACCCCCAATTTATTTGTTTTAGAACTGCTTATATTGCTATACATTTTAACATATTGACTCAAACCATTTGTATATGAATCCTCTGAAACCGGCCTTATACAATTTATCTAAGAGAATTATATGGTCAACCATGTCAAACGCCTTAGTTATATCGACAAAAAGGCCAACGCAAGTTAAGACTTTTATTTCATAATAAGGTAGGTTGTTATAATACATTATCATACATAGTTTCAAGTCTATTTAGGTTTGGTCATTATTGACCATCTACCAGATTGACATTTAGGCTCCCTACATAAAATATGATATGTACATTAGCGCCTTCGTAATTATATAATGCGTTCCACCCAAAAGTTTCCATTTAAAATGCCCAGAGTTCTCCCCTCATCCAGCACAGTCGCCCAAAGTATCTTAGGCGATATTCTTTTAAGATAGGACATATCGCTATAAAGTGGAAAACGTCCTCTCTCACACTATTGTTACACAGATTTCAAAGGATTGGCAGGTCTGGACGATACGGAATAGAATTAAGTGCGATCAGCTCACCTCTTACTTTCAATAGTACTCGTAAGCTTATTTTGTCGGTTGAATTGCTGTTTAAAAAGTATGTTCCATCTTGTAGATCATATCTAAGTTGCGAGTAGTATATTCTATCTCTCGTATCTATCTTGTCCGATTGATGACAATAGTGCGCAAAATTTAGATCTTAAGGCTGTACCCTGATCTGCTGTTGTTAGACTAAGATTGAAACCGCACTCAGACGCTAAACGTTCGCAATTTTGATAAAGTTGACCTCTTCTTGAAATGGTAAAATTACCTTGTTCCATCTCGGTTACTTTAACTATATACGAGTATTCAAAGTGCAGTCGTAGAGCGTCCAGGAAGAGAGAAGTTACCCCAGTCTCCAAATACAACATATATGTACGAGTAATTAGGCGTGTATCGAAGAAACCTTTTCTACTTCCTCAAAAGGGTAGAAGCCCCACACCTGAGCTTCGTATAAAAGAATCGATTTTGCTGTTGCACAAAATATTTTCTGTTTTGAGCTGTGGGATATGCTTTTATTAACAATAGAACAACTCCAGACTGAAGATATTGCGCGTTTTGCTTCCGATAGTTTCGCATTAAGGTATTTTTATTGCAGCTATCAGAACTCCTAGGTATTTGTATTCTCTCACTATTTCAATACCATGAAGGCTTCACTTTTCGTTGTGCGAATATCTACCGCTTCCACTTACACTCAGGTTCCATAGCTTGCAGTACTCAGCTAGTCTGTTTATCATCAATTGCATCATGTTGATTGTATCACAGAGGAAGACGATGTCGTCTGCATACATAAGCGCCGGAATCATAACTTGTTTCAGTTCAATTCCTCCCCTCACAAAATCGGTAATTTCATTTACGAATAGGATAAAATAAAGTATGCAACCTTGCTTCACCCCCATTGATGTTCCAAACTCGTCAGTGAAAAGGGCAATCCTGAAACCTATCAGAACGACAATATAGCTTTAGAAAAGGCCGGTCCACAATAGACGCTGTGCAAGAACTGCCCAAGAAAACCAACAGAGGAACCGCTATTCAAGAAGGATAATCATGCTAGTGACTTTGGACGTAAGAAATGCTTTCAACTCTGCCCGATGGTCCAACATGCTGGAGGCGCTAAAAGATACTTACAGAATACCGCAATATTTACTGCGTATCTCAGGGATAGAGAACTCACCTATGGGCACCCCGGAAGGACTACGTAGGAAGCAAATAACTTCTGGATCAGCGCAGGAATCAATACTTGACCCTGATCTATGGAAAATATCCTACGATGGCATCCTCCGTATGGAGATGCCTGAAAATACTTTCTTGGTCGGCTATGCAGACGACATTGCAGCAGTAATTACCGCACGGGACACCGAGGACGCTCAGAGACGACTGAATCAAGTTATGAGACGCTTGTACAAGGAAAGCATTGAAGTATCTCGGAATAACACTCGTCACGAAGACAACAGCACTGTTAAGTAGGCTGATGGCGAACATAGGCGGCCCAACGGCAAACAAACGGAGGTTGCTTATGTCGATTACACACGCCATTCTCCTGTATGGATGTGAGATCTGGGCCGACGCACTCAAACACGAGAAATACAGAATGCAGATGGCCGCAGTACAGAGGCGCGCAGCACTACGAGTTGTAAGTTTGTATCGAACGGTGTTGGAACCAGCAGCCGTCCTCGTAGTGACCCCAATTGATCTTCTGGCGGCAGAAAGGAAGTACGTCTACGACAAAAAGCGGCAACCGAGGAAGCGAAGGAGCTCATCAAACAGCAGTGGCAGGAGAGATGGAGCATGGAAAACGGAGGAAGATGGACCGCGAGGATCATCAAGAACGTTGCCGAATGGAAGGAACGGAAACACGGCGAAGTAAATTACTACGTCACCCAGTTTCTTACCGGGCATGGGTATTTCAATGCCTACCTTTACAAGCACAAGATAGGAAAAACAAGGAGCTCAGCTTGCCACTACGATGACTCACAGGCGGACGACGCAAACCATACGTTCTTTGAATGCAGCAGATGGGAAACCAAAAGGAGTGCGTTGGAATCGCAAATCGGAGTTATCAGCCCGGACAACGTCAACCAGTTACCAAAACTGGAATCGAGTACACTCATTCATAGAAAAGGTACTCAAAACAAAGAAGAGCGAGGAAGACGAAAACGCACCCTCATAACATTTATGTAAAAATGATGAAAGCCACATCGGCAAGAATGAATAAACCCGCAACAGGAGATAAATGAAAAAGCCGGTCACCGGAGGGGAAAGAAAACGACACCACTCTGAAGTAATGCGAAAGCGGTCCCGGAGTGGATGGTGTCAAGTTGAAAAAGGGTTAAAGGTGTTTTTTTAGTGGCGTAAGAGTAAGTCCCACAAAGGAAAACTTCCAAACATACTCGCAATGCCAAAATTAAAAATATAAGACAAAGTATTTATACTAAATTGGGTCCAATGTTCTTTAGAACCAAATTGGAAATTTCATCATTTCCATGGGAATTCGAATTAGGTACTCGTAGATAATTAATAGTTTTAAGCAATTCAAATCCCGCGATAGACTCAAAAACGATGAAACTGTTTGTACAATCGTTGCCTTGAGTACCATGCTTGGTGCAACTACTTGAAAAAGAAGATTGCCCAATAGAAGCAAAGTAATTGCTGAATTCCTATTACAAAGTATAGCATTCCTACGAGCATTAGCATCCAGACAGAAATACACCCACACTTTTAAATATTGTTCTAAGTATACTCGTATCTCATACAAAACAGAGCTATTTTAATGCATTTTGAAGCAACTTTAAAATATTTCATTTCAAATTCATCCCGCTTATTGCATTCGCTGTGAAATATTGCAAATATTAGCGAAACGTCCATCCAATTGCATTCGCATCCATCATTTACCTTGCGTCTACCTCTCAACGCAACGTTTCACTTCGGTTGCAGTCATCACTCACTCTGCTTTTAGATTCTAATTTGTATTTGGCAGACATTCAAAGACCAGGAGCGAAACCAAAAATCCAAAATCGAAATTTTTCAACTAAATATAGATCTCTGGTTTGATTTTTTTTTTCTAAAACAAAATGCCAACCATTTTACTTTTTTGTTGAAAATCGATATTTCTGCGGACACATTTCAAGAAAATTAATTTTGATACTTTTGACGTGAATGTCTTCAGTTCGGTTTAGGTCGTCTGAACTGAAGTGCGTGTCGAAAAGTGACAGTAACTCGGTTGTGCGCTGGTTTCGAATGAAGAAAGATGGATGGAAATATTTTTCGATGGAGATGTTGTGTCCTGAACTACACAGTCTGATGTTTAAAATTCTCGAGTTATTCTGAGGTCAATTCCCAGGGTGAAAAGAGTGTATTGATGTGTCTTCCTCTTCAGCTACAGCCCTCAAGATAAAAACGCTCAATTGCGTTAATAACAGACCACTGGAGAGCACTGTGGAGTCTAGCTAGACCATGAACAATAGATTTCCTATCAGAGTCTACCTGCCACATCGACGAATCATAGTTGAACAAGTTTTGATTGCTTTCTCAAATCTTAAACAGAGAAAGTTCATAGGACGCTTAGGATTGGGAGACATACCTGGTAAATCGGCGGATGTTATTCAGGCAACCTAAGAACGAAGGTCCCAAATTTCATTTCTCGTTAGTAGGCTACTAAGCTAATTTGGCATTCGACATCGTCTCCTGTAGAGCTTTGTAATTGATTTGTTTGGAGTGTCCTTCAATGAGGGTCCACTGTGTTAGCTCATAAGTCATTACCTAGTTGTGACAATCCTTACATAAAATGCAGTGCCCAGATATGCCATTCGTAGGTTAAATCCATTGGATTCTTTCCGATCAAGTTCCGGGCGCAGTTAGTCTCGTTTCGTTGGCTTGCCATATCTAACTCTTCTCCCCAGATTGTTAGGTTTTTGTTTGCCCAAGTACGTCGTCAAGAGATACGTGAGGCTTCCACTTGTCGGGGTTTTATAGTGCTGTATGTAAAAGTTAAATTGCAGCATGCCTTTCGAAAAAGGTTACGATGGCTACGATTTACCAATTATAGTCAGCCACTCGTGATTCATATCACGGTGATTTCTGTGTAGAGAAGAATATGACACCAACTTCGTCCCTGGTTTTGGTCTTATTCGTAGAACCAGTAATTCTTTACAAAGGACATTGTGTTAAAGGTGCTTAATTAATTGAAGATCATAGGTGCAATTGGATATCTAAGTGGAGTAGAAACGCAGTTGTCTAATCTAGCGCGGGGGACGAAGAGTAGGTAGGGCATTGTGGTTAATTCATTCCTACAATTGAGAAATATTCACTGCAGGAGGCCTAAGCAGAATGACCGATAGAAATTAAGACTCACATCTAGCGCCTATTGTCGATTTTTAATGACAAAGATAATCCCTTTTTTAAAACTGTAAGGATGTAGTATCTACAAATAAAAGATGCTCGATGATAGACTCAATTCGAGTGTTAACAGCACAATAGCCTATTCTTCTTCCCTAAATATAGAAAAGAGGATGTGAAAAGTATCTACATGTATGTGTTTTCGACTACAGCCTAAACTGACTCATCTAGCCATCCCAAACGGCCAGTGCGGAGTTTTTTGACTAGGTCGATGTCGCTGTACAGCTCGTACAGTTCGTCATTGATCCTCTCCTCCTCTAAAGCCCGCACAAGCAAACGGAGCTGAATATCTTACGAAGAATTTTTCTCTCGAAATGACTAAGCATATCTTGATCCGCTTTGGATATAGTTGATGCTTCAGCACCATAGAGCAGGACCCGGATCATCCAGGTCTTATATAGAGTCTCTTTAGTTCTTCGGGATAGGGCTTAACTACTCAATTGTCTTCTCAGCCCAAAGAACAGCGATTGGCAAGAGTTATTCTTCGGTCGATTTCTACGTTGATGTTATTATCTGATGAGATAGCTTTTATAACTGTCCACTGTGACGTTCTGTCCGATTCATCGATGTTGGGTGTCCCTTCTTTGTTAGCGACATGTACTTCGTTTTGCCCTCGTTCACCGCTAAACCCATTTTGGCTACTTCTGTCTCAATACTTCTGAACGCACTGGTGACAGCCCGTTGACTCCTACCAATTATGTCGATATCGTGGGCGTACGCAAGTAGTTTCATAGACGTATGAAAGATTATCCCTGTTGTATGTACATGACAGCGCATCACCCTGCCTAAATCCTTTTTTGACATCAATGGTCTTGGTAAGATCGTTACCGATCTTGATGGATCAGTGAGCATTCTCCATCGTCATTCTGCACAGACGGACGAGTTTGGCAGGGATGTCAAAACTAGACATAGCGCTGTATACCTTGCCTCCTCGGCCTTAAAATCAATAAAGAGATGATGAGTATCAATTTGGACTTCTACAGTTTTCTCCACGATCTGCTGAAGTGTGATAATTGTATCGATTGTGGACTTTCCTGTCCTAAAACCGCACTGATAGGTGCCAATCAGGTTGTTGACGAAAGGTTTCAGGAGTGCACACAATATGACAGATAAGATCTTGTACGCGAAGCTGAGGAGACTGATGCCTCTGTAGTTGGCGCAGTTGAGGGGCTCTACTTCCTTGTAGATTGGGCAAACGATGCTAAAATCAGGCATAAACTACTCTGACCAAATAGTAGAAATGAGTTGGTATTTGCTCTACGCCAACTTATCTTCAGTTGCTTTAAATAACTTCGTCGGTAAGTCGTTAGGTCCAGTAGCTTTGTTGGATTTTAGCTTGGATATTGCTATCCCCACTTCGTTTTGATCAGGTGGATGGAAGTTTTGGCTATCATCGTCTATGTTGAATGGTTCATTCTGTCTGACAGCGGGATGTTGGTCTTTGTCGCCGTTATACAGTCTGCAGAAATAGTTCTTCATATTCTCACCAACGATTGTGACTCCACTAAAAGGTATCCTTCTTCGTCCTTGGATATTCGAATTATGGTGGACATATTATATCAGGTTTTAGGCAAACAAATTCATGTAATGGTACTTCACGTATTTTGTGAAATTGAAATTAAGAAGGACCTGGAATACTAAGGTCTGGTAAATTGTTAAATTACTCCTGCCATCCTGGTCTAAAGGCTTACAGAACTGTCACTTTGTCGGAATGTGTGGCCAATCCACTGCCACTTCCGTAGTTAGATGGTTGTGCCTATTGGTTCCTGGCACGTTCTCTGGTAGAGGCGACCGTTTAGTGATATGGTTGAGCCAAAAAATCCTTACGATGGTACGCAGGCACCTGTTAACAAAGGTTTGCAGCTTTTACGTTTGCTCCATATAACGTTGGAGTGAAACAGTCTTAGCTTGGTGTTCAAACTGATTGCATTGCTTTGCCATATTTTGGACAAAATCTCGAATACGGATTTAGCTTTGGCTGTCGAGACAATACTCCCAAGATACTGGACATTCTCTACTCTCTTTATCGGTTAATGAGTTTGTTCCAAGGCTGATAATCTTGGTTGTGCCGTATTCATTTTCAGCCCGACGACGCCTACCTCTCCACATCTGCTGTCATTTGGTGGAGGTCTACAATTCTGTTAAAGAGAAAGCATACGTCGTCAGCCTAGTTAAGATGTTTCAGTTGGAATTTACATTTCCCATCGATAAATCTGCACGAAGCACATAAATAGATGAATCTTGACATCAGGATTTGAACCGTGAACCTGCAGCGTGACAAACCACTACACCAAGACAGCTGCATAGTGCGGGCTAATGATGCTAATGAGTTACGGGTGGTTTCAAGCCGTTCACTTGTGCGTCATTTGTATAATCTATGCCACTCCCTCACAATAATGTTTCAAGGTCCCATGAACATTTCAGAGCTTCACCCATGTGCAGCTCATTTTCAAATTTAGACTCCATTTCAAATGAAAATAAGTCATCCACTTCCTATCCTTTGCAAAATCGAATATTTACGTCGAAAGTACTCGGAATTCGCGACTTGCGAGCACCATTATACGAGTATGTACGAGAACATACAAAACAATTTCTTCAGAAACTAAGAAGGGATCAAGCCTCACGTCAAGATGGTATTGTGTATAGCACAGAATTGTGAAGTACAAACAAGCTTACATATACGGATAACATAAGGTTATTATTGATCAAGGCCCGATAAGTATGCCTAGCCATTGTTAAACCCAAACGTTTCATAACTCATACCGCATAAATGTCTAATATTTTACCTGGCCACATTCAGATAGCAATCGCGAATCCCGTTTGATTTCTCTAAAAACTCCTTGATTTCATTCTTCTGCTAAGAACAGATTACAATCGCAGAAAAACAAATAAAAGATTCGCTTCTCAAAATATTTTTAGATTATAATCCATGCTCAGACTGTTGACAAGTTATGATCCCACTCGCGCACACATGATGTACATACGTACAAGTATTCCTTTTGTTATAAAAGAAATCAAAATAAAATAGAAAAAGAAGATATCAGGGAAATGAAAAAAAGATTGACGTTGAAGACGACGCGACGGAGGTGACTACGCTACGCCGCGCGGCCGACGTGTAACAATACCGCCTGTTATGTGAATATAACGCACTACCACCACTAAAACCTCCAGCTCCCACCCCCCCTATCTGTCGCACATCTATCAGAATTCAGAAAGGAGTAAAAGAACCTCATCCACTGCAAAAATATTATGACAAAGAGAGGCAAGAAAAATGAAATGTGGGACTCGAGCGATGTGGGTTGCATAATAATCAGGGCATGTGTTTAGACTTCGCGGAATCTTAAGGGTACCCCCTATTCAGAGACCTATTCCCGGTGACTCCCTCTCACTCTTTAAATTCACTGAGTAGAAGAAGTCGAGTCATGCCCATCTTCGTCTTCGGTTGAGGGGGGGGGGGGGGGGGGGGGGGGGGGGGTTTTCTCGCATCTATCCTGGTCCTTGATGTGAATTTTTGAGCTCCTGAGTGAGATATGAGGAAGCCAACGAATGACTGGCGGTATCTATGGTAATTCAAAATGAGAAATTAAATTGCAAGGCAGAGATATATGTACATACGTGTGTGGTGTTTGGATCTTCTTTGCTGTTTTGAAGGGTTGAAATCACTGGGGATGAATTAAGATACTTGCTGCGGTTTCGGATCATGAAGTCACATGAATTTTAATTTCAACTGTAAGTGCATGGGGGGCGAGACGGACGAATGAGATGCTTAGGGCAGGATTTATTTGGGTTTCGTGAAGGAACTATTTAAATTCGCTGCGATAAGCGTTAAGATGAAGAGGTATTCCATTTTGAATGTATGGAGTGTGCCTAGCTCTGCCGACGATTGTATGGCATTCTGAAGTGTTGACCTAAAATGACTAAGAGCTATGTGATGCGAGAGTTAAGTAAGAATGCCTGTTGTATGAAAACATTGGAAGTAGAGTATAGTTAACGAGGTTTTGCTTTTTATAATAAAATTTGTGTCAGAGGAGGGTTGCTATTGTATTGCATAGTGGATGAGATACACATAAAACAATTTGTAACCACGTTTATGAGTTGCCGTTTGGTGCCCGACAACTGGTCTGAATGTTTTCGGAAAAAAGTGAAATGGGAACTAGGTATTTTCTTAGGCCGTTTTTTTCGATATGGCAACACTCAGACAGCTGATAGTTAATCTGACAGCTGACACCATCTTTTTATTCAGTACTGTTTGACAACTCATCATGCAAAGACTTATGTCCGAGCAGCGTTTATAAATTGTGGAAATTTATTTCAAAAATCAGTGTTCAGTAAAAATGTTTATAGAACACTACGTCAATTTTACGGTCAATATAATCGACCAACTGAGTCGGTTATGCACAAATCAATTGAACAATTTGGCACCACATTTACTCTTTTGATGAAAATATCGACGCCGTTGAGGCCAGTGTTGAGGAAGATCCTAGTTCATCGATTCGTCATTGTGCACAAGAACTTGGCCTGAGTCCATAGACTTCGTGGAAGATTTTGCTTACAAGATTCAATTGGTGGAAGAACTGAAGCAGAACGATCGTCGTGTGCGTTGTGAGTTCAGTGATTGGGCGCTTCAACAGTTGGAAGTCGATTCACTTTTTACCGTCAAATTTTGTTCAGTGATCAGGTTCACTTCTGTTTCAGTGGTTTTGTCAATAAGCAAAATTGTTGGATTTGGAGCGAGGAAAATCTAAAGGTGATCCATCAGCTACCGATGCAACCCGAAAAAAGCACTGTTTGTTGCGGTTTATGGGTTGGCGGCATTATCGGACTTACTTCTTCAAAAATGAAGAAAATCGAAATGTCACCGTCAATGGCACCCAGTAAAGAATCATGATCAAAGTATTTTTGATTCCAAAAGTGCATGAACATGGTCTGGAGGACATTTGGTTTCAACAGGATGGTGCCACCTGCCATAATGCCCGCGAAACCATCGAGTTATTGAAGGAAGTGTTCGATGACAACATTATCTCCAGAAATGGACCAAGATCGTGTGATTTGATGCCGCTAGACTATTTTTTCGCGGGGTGCTTGAAATCATTGGTCTATGTAGACAAGCCAACAACGATCCCAGCCTTGTAAGCCGACATCGAGCGTTTGAAAGCCTCTATAAACTGTCACCTTCAGAGTGTAACACCTTTCAGAAGATCGTCTAGATTCAACTCGTAGAAGCTCTGGGGTGGCAATTTAACAGTTAAAGTACTTTAAATACATTATGCCCCAGTATCTTTTGTGATGTACATACTCGTATCTCGATCTTTGGGATATTTCACGTTTTCCCTTTAGCTTCCGATTGGTTTTTTTTTGATTCTGTGTAATGCTACCATGTGCTCATTGGTGGCCCATTTACTTCAAAAGTCATTCGTTTGAGATACCTACGGTTCAGGCTTGAGGCATTGTTGCTAAAAGCGTTGTTATAGCTTCGTTGGTACTTTGGAGGTGTAATAGCTCCGGCATCAAGCTTGAATTTACCTTAGTTTTCGGGTTATTTAAACTGCTTCTCCAGATCTCAGACAACATACCTAAAGCAAACTTTACTTATCCGACTCGATGAACAATTTTGATTTAAGGGAAATTTATCATCAGTACCACCAGGATTCCTTCTAGTGGGATTCGGTATATGGTTCAAGCACATAATAAGGCAAACATTATCGGCGTAGTAGACGTTTTTGAGATAAGACCCCATTGTCTTCCATCGCTGCGATATGCAAAATGCTGCGAAGACGTCACTGGCCATATATAGACACAGTAGTGATGATAGTATATAGTCTTTTCGGGCATTGATTCCTAAATAAATTCACTACTTTGTTGCGAATTTCTGTACTACGCAAGCCTCGTCATTATTTACTGAAAACAAATCGAGTGTAGGAAACCGTTTATGGAAGTTGAAGGAACACAGAATGTAAACCTGTGTGCTTTCCAGATGTTTGGAGAGTTATTCTCAGATATAATTTGTTTGGTGGAAAGAATGTCGCCAGTTCACACAACTGGGGAAGAAAAGGAGTTTGAGTTCCCTCCTTACATCGCCAGAAACCATTCTCGATGGTGCAAATGCATTCTATAGAAGTTAATATGCAGAGAGATCATGGAAGCGGCCCTGAGTTGTAGAATTGGTGTCAGCGCAAGACTGTAAAAATGCTTTTCATAATTAAAACCAAAATATATGACTTATCTTGGTATCATCTAAAATTCGAAACTAAACATAGACCTAGGAGAACCTTCATCAAGGAATGGGGAATACAGACAAAGATATCTATTTAGAAGCACTCAGCCATTATGCGTCCAATCCTCACTTAATCTGATAGCCCGCGTTTAGTCAGGCTTACAATATCAATAAACGGCTAGTTCAGACACCAAGGGAACTCTGCAATTTTGTCCGACGGATGCTTTAGCTGTGATTCTATAATACATCTCTTACCTCTCGACCAACACGATATTCTGCGGAGCAGTAAGACTGAAAAAAATCAAAGTGTTAGACTGCATTGGTTGAATTCGAAACAGATTGCATTACCCACAAATCTGAACACATGTCGATGTAGGTTCCCAAACAGAGCGGAATGGAAAAACCGTGGAGTGGAGAAAAATTACGACAAACACAGAGTAATCTACACTGACATTCCAAAAATTAAGTTTAATATATCAACGCCCAACCTAACTTAACTAGTTTCTTTCAAGCTGAACTACTGGTAGTTCGGAAGCCTTGCGGACTATTGAAACACGATCCAATGCCAAAAGGCATCGCTATCTTTGTGGTATCGAATTTCACTTGCTTGACCGCTAAGGCGGCACCTTTTAGAATCATCCTACTGTAGGTTCAAGGTGACAGAGACATAGATGGAAACGAATGGTTTGAAGAACTGGCCAGACAAAGCTCAGCCCTTAACAGCTCGCTCGCGGAAATGTTTCGTATCGATGGCCAACCTGGGAAATGGGAAATCCACAATAATACAAAAAACAAACAAGCCTCTAGGTAGGACTCACGTAGATGAACTGTGGTGATTAGCACAGGGAATTGACCATTTAGAGACTATGCAATCAAGGTAGGTACTCGTATCTCACGCAACAACGTCAATGAAAAAGAGACTTTTGCTTATTTTCTTTTCAGTTATTCGGCGGTAGTTAGAGAAAGGCAACTTGCATTAGGCAAATCCTTTCTTTTTTTTTATAATTTGCGGGCCCCAAAAGGGGATGCGAATACCCTTAGATTGTTTCAGGGGACAAGCGTTTGGGATAAGGGGGAAAAGGAACAGGAAAGTTGCCTGTGCACGGTGGTTTTAAATATTTAAAGATTGTAGTGAAATATGAAGTACAGAGTCTGGTAAATCATTCCACATTCATTTAGTTCAGCTTATAAACAAATCCATACAAATCCACGACCGGAGTTGGCTTAAGGGTGAACTGATATGCATTTGAAGCATGACACGTATCGGCTATTTCACAGAAGCAAACCATGTTCGAGTGGATCTATGGAGTTCACAATGTCCCTATCATCTGTCAATTTTAAAGTGCGATTCTGTATCCTGTCTAGAATGTGCAGAACGGTCCTAGGTGCACCAGACCAGATGTGGGCTTTTATTCATGCTTTTGGTGGATGAGTGCCTATACGTATAAAGTGATCAGACGGGGTAAAATATTTATTGCACCGCTTTAGGAAGCCTAGACATTTTGAAGGATTTGCATTCCATCGAAGATGGCAACTCTCTGAGAGTTTTGGTTTCACTTTCGAGACAGAAGACAGGATTATGTTTTGGAAGCATTAAATTCATCTCTGTTGGTCGAACTCCATTTGTTTATGCTGTCCAGGTTGGAATAGAATGTGTTTAACATACGTTGCTGTTGCTCTTCTTCGCCCGAAGAACCACACTGTCATCAGCGAAGGAATGAATTGGATTAGAATTAGCAGACAGTAGATCATTTATAAAAATAAGAAAGAGAGTCGGAGATAAAACAGAACCTTGGGGACGACCTCAAGGCAATCTCGGGAATGAGGATCGCCATTGTGATATAATGATCTCTGAACTCTGCTTTACCTCAAATTACCGCCTTCTGTAAGTAGACGTACAATATTGGGAAAAAAGCTTTGGCTGAAAGATGGAATGGAGACTCAATGTAGCTCATTAATGACATACTAAAGAATACAAATCTTTCCTGTCCGCTTTATCTTAACTGATAAGATAGAACTTTCTTTATTATTAATTCACTATTCTTTCTATACTCGTATGTGAAATAAATTTGTTTAGTCCTAAAATATGCCCTTACCATCAACAGTAGATACAACGGCATAGGCAGGTAAGCCGTATTCTAACAGCAGGCAATGCCGTAGTCTACCATTCCACCGGTAGAAAATGTTTGACTTAATTGAATATTGTGGTTAACCATCGCTCATTAGAGGAGTGTCTCAACATATATCCACTGTCAGCTTTCGATTCAAAGAGACTTTAAATCAACCACAAGGAAGTAGAAGTACTCGTATCTACGAATCTGAATCAATTCACCACCGTAGAATGCAACGTTATTTCGAAAAGAAATTAAATTTATTTATTGGAAATGAGTGGGTTAGTAAGTAAATTGATGTAATCTTAGCATTCTATCACTGAGATGACCTGGTACTCCATATATCGCCGCTGGGCTCTTTTATCTCACACACCCCATGGCTCTTAAGATTCAACACACGCCCCAAAAAAAAAAAAGAAAACTACTCCCCTTGACGTATACGCAACCACTCAACAATAATTTATTTTTATGTACTCAATATTGATTCAGCACGAAATCAATAGCAATCACCTCATAAAATCATCTCATGATGGTGTATCTGTTAGTACAACAATTATCGCTCGAATGTTAAAATTACGTAAATTCTCGTTATGTAGGTATGGATATGTATGGGCCCAAGAACGATGTATCTGTGAACTATCTATCGACCCAAAATATCGATAATTTATTAAATCACTTTGCATTTCACTCATAATTAAATTACCTTCATAATGGAGGACGTACGAGTGATAACTTATGATTGCTACAGTTCTCGTTGCTGCATCAGGTACACAGATACACCAATGGCCTTTGTTACCTACCCTATGGGTAATAAAGATATGCAAATTAGCTGGCCGCAATTGAGCATCGAAGTCGACGTATGTATGTTTGTAGGGTTTGTGAAATTCAATCAAATGCTCCAGCTCCATGTGTATGATGAAAAACGGACCAGTAGCGCTGGATTACACTTCAACCTCAACGTCATTCTGTAACTTTGTGCTATCGGTTCGCCATGATATTCCTGACCCACGGAAAGCGGATTGCATGACAAATGTACTAGTTGCTGGGACGACGAAAGCATAAATGCAAAATGAGAATTAAATGTTCGACATTACGTAACTTTGGTTCAGTTGTTTTTGTTTTTTGTTTGCCAGACGCAGTTGTTATATTGTTCACAGAGTTGTGATTATTGTAGATTGCATCAGCTGTACATCACATCATATCTTGATGCAATACCGATGCAATGGTGTGCTGAGAATAGCCGGACAGTGAGTAGTAGAATTGCAAATTGCGTGCAGTTACTAATGTTCGAGTTAATTGCGTTATGCTGGAAGTGATACCTGTCGAAGCAGAAAAACATTATTTTGAATTGATAGATGTGAAACTGTGATGAAAATGTCATTCAATCTGCAATTTGCGCCTACTCATCGAACACTTTTAATAATAACCTTCGTATTTATTAGCCGTATTTATTAGCAGTACTCGTAGTAAGTAGTTACTTACAGTGCGACACTTGTCAGGGGTGGTAGAATAACTGAATTTAAAATATGAATTTTGTAAGAATTGAGCACTTTACTCAAACTTTTCTTCTCGATGGATTCAATTCTGAGGAGGAATAGCAATGTTTATCCGAAATCACATACAAGTTGTGGAGTTGTACACTTATAGATCATATATTGGTGAACGTGTCACAGCAGAAATATTCTAGACTGTAGTAGAAAGTGACATATCACTACACCACCCTGTAAGGAGTCCACAATGAGTGTTTGACTGAAAATGATGCACCTTTGCACTCTTTCATAAGGACTAGGCAAGTGAACCAACTATAAGAAAAAAATGATCCTGAAACACTGTTCAATAGTCTAGCTAATAAAATGGATGAAATGTATTAGGTGCGCAACTAAATTCTCGGTGTTTGTCAATAGATGGCTCTAGCAGTAAGTGCTGGTCGATTTTGACATATCCAAAACGTCACGAATCGAGCTTAGACATATGGTAAACAAACTGTTTTGACACATTAGTGATTTTGTTTTGGCGTCATATACTTTTGGTTATGTGAAAGTGTCTGATTTTGTGCCAAATAATCGTCATTTGCGGGAAGTGTTGAAACGGCGGCTGAAGCCCATCGAGAGCACCAAAAAGTTTACGGAGATGCTGCTCTAAGTGAAACAACGTACCGTGATTGGTTCCGTCGCTTCAAAGACGGTGATTTCGATGTTGACGGCTGTCCGCGTGTAGAAAGGCCAAAATCCTTCGAAGACTCTGAATTAGGGTGGCCGTGATGTAGTGGCAACATCATCGCTTGTCACGCTGTTGATTCACGGTTCGAATCCTGATGTCAAGAATCATCTATTTATTTCGCATGAAATAAATAAAAAAGTCGATCACTTGCGAAAGCTAAGTCAACTCTACTGTGAAGGCATAACACTGGCAGTAGGGTGGTCATATGGCTAAAATGCAACTTGATCGTGATGATGACATCAGGTGGTCGGAAAGAAATACTGTGAATCATAAGCAACGACAATAATAGCGAAAAACAAACAAAATACTCCCCAGTTATCTGGACAGCCACCCTTGGAGTTTACAGAAACTTAATACCACTTGAGTTTCAAACTACACCACTCTGTCTTTCTCTTTGTCTCTTCCTCTTTCCACAAAACGCACGTGTTCTAAAAATTAGTATAAGGGTATTCATATCCCCGTTAACACATGCAAACTATAAAAAAAAAAAAAAAAAAAAAAAATGGAGGCATTGCTCGACGAGGATCACAGTGCCAAACGCAAGAACAGCTTGCTTCAGCATTAGGAGTTACCCGATTGCATGCGTTTGGAATGATTCAAAAACAAGGAACTTGGGTTCTTCATGATTTGAAGCGTTTTTTCGCCTGTGAACAACTGCTCCAGCGGCAAAATAGGAAGGGTTTTCTTCATCGTTTGTGGATTGTGGTCGTTCCTATAACGGAAATTTCGTTTGTTGACGTAGCCGCTGAGCCTAAAATGGGCCTCGTCCGAGAACATGATTTTTTGACCAAAATCCGGTTCTTCGGTCAACATTTCCAGCGCGCAATTAGCATTGTCTATGGTCGTCCGGCTTCAATTCTTGCGTCAGCACAATCTTATACGAATGTAGGCCCAAATCCAACCACAAAATAAGCCTGGTTGACTGTCTGGCGATGCCCAATTCAGCTGATCGGCGTCGAATCGTAATTTCTAGGTCGGTTGGTGGCTTAAGGTCCAAAAGATTGTACGCACGCTCAAACTTTTCCACGGTGCGACGAATTGCCTGCGCACTCAAGCCATGATGACGACCAACCTCACGACGAAATTCACGTTGCGTATTTACAACTGATCCGGAATTTCGATAATATTTTTTAATATTTTCTACACGTTCGGGAAACGTCAAACGATGCATGATGAAATGGCAAACCTTACTGAATATTTTGACAACTGGATGTCATTGATAACTTTGACAGCTGCTGAAACATAACAATTAGAAAAACTATCATTGCTATCTGGTCACCCTATTCTACTTTCAGCGTACAAATTGTAAACACGATCCTCTTAGTACCTTCTTACGATCTTGATGAGACTTTTATAGCAGAATTTCTACCGGTATTCGTCTGGAGTGTGAAAACAATATAAGCAATCTCTAATACATACGAGTATTTGTCCTCTCTCCAACGTACACTAACTAAAATAACTAATCCACCCATGTAAACACCTCGAATCATATCCACACGACCTTTATTCATCATTAACGTCCAGATGGCGGCGCACTTATGTATGTATATCGACGTCAGCAGGCCAAACGTATCCCATAAAAACCTTCCAAAAGTGAGCAAAGCACCATCAGCATTTGGCCCGAAATCAATTAAAAATTTTGTACTTATGACTTTGGTTACCAATTCCAGAAATAGACAGGCAGTACTACCCCATGTTGCGTGCTTCCTTTCTTCCGATTCCTTTTGTGTTTATTTTGAGTTCTGTTTTTTCTCATTTCTTATCTCTTCCGTTCCATTGAGAGAGTCTATTTTAATTGATTTCATTTATTAATTATGCATGCCACATGCCCGGTCGCCGGCGGTCTGTGTCTATATATCCCATCACTGTAAACGTTTTCCATTACACTTGGATGTATGAAGCTACCAATAAATGTATCTATGTGCAATCGATAAACCACAAGTGGAATTGAATGTGCGCGCTAGTCATTCGCTTTGATCAATCGCTTGACACAGTGGTGCGGGGGGGCTGCATCTATCGTTAAGTACATTTTCTTGCACTCTTCTTCGATGGCTTCCCTTGGCAGTAGCAGTAGCAACAGCAGTAGAAAACCCTCATCCGCCAAGTGTTGGGCCAAACGAAGACGATAAGCTAAAGATGAAATTTTCCATAAATTGTTTCCGGTAATTGAGTCTATCCACTTAAGAGTGAGGCAGACTATGAGGGCAGCATGAAGCAACTTCTTCCCCCTGAAGAACTCGTTCTGCTTTTGGCATCCTGCCTTTTTGCCCTCAGCAAAGTGGTAGGCGAACACTCGCTTAAACATTCCTCAATATACGTATATCGGAAGCGATAAGCCATTTGTTCAAAATGGTCAAATGGATGGAACGGATACGAACTGAAAGATGGAAAAGGTTAAGCTAATGTACAGCATTTGGTGTCGACTTTGTCGAAGGATGTGACATTTATGGGATTGGCGATTGCACTAATAGAATTTGTGCGCCATTGAATGAAGGAGGGAATTATGTCACTTGTTTCGAAGCGAGCTGTGGTGACATGAATTGGCTGTATAACGAGCTAATTATCCAAGCCATTCAAGCGATGATATTGTAATTATCTGCAGATTAAACTTAACTTTTGTTACTGGAGTGGGAGTGTGCAAATTAATGCTGTACAAAGAGCGCAGCGTAACACTTCACTGGGTATGTTATGCATACATACTAGATTGGATGTGTTTGCTTTGTTATCCGATACAGTAATTGTAATTGATAGGTTTGTTTGTTGCTGTTGATTAGTGCAGACGTTTTGGAAATATTTAAGTAACTACTAGTAGTTTGTTTTTTTGTTTACAAATTATATAGGAAATAAAGTTTTTAATTTCCATTTAAACATTTTCCTTGGATTTATGGGTATTGACTAGGCACGTGATTATACAAATCGTTGTCTGAATACCCAAGGGCACTGTCTGACTGCATATTTCTTGCATTCATGTAATAATTTCTATATATTTCCAGGTAATAATTTGCAACTCATTAATTTATCTTCTTTTTTTTTTTCTATTCCAGGTATGTAATTGATGTGTTGTTTGACAGATCCGGAAAAGTTCGTAAGTAAATCTGCAGGCAGAAATAAATAATAATTCGAAGACCATTAGTAATAGGAACTATCGAATGAAAAATAACGACTCATTCATTGTTCGATAAATATTAAAATTCGTCCCAACATTTTGAGGTTGAGATTTAACATCCCTGCCATATGACATCTGTCAAATCCATCTGTCATCCATAGTGACAGGTAGTTAGTTCTTGCCTTGTTATTTTGCAATTAAAATTATTGCATCTTACTACAAAAAATGACAGTTCTGTAATATCTGTGTATCGCGATTTAAGGGCAGATTATGGTCGTCCGAATCGCCCAACTGAGCAAACGAACAAATTCGTGTTTGTGCTCTCGTAAGGCCTGTGCATTGAAGACATTGACGTGAACGACATGTGGTTCCAATAAGACGGAGTTACGTGCTACACAACACAGGCTCTATTGAACGAAAAGTTCCCCAGTCATTTAATTTCGGGATTTATGCGACATCAATTGGCCACGAAGACCATTATAATATGACACCCGGGCCATGCTAAAGATCGTGTCTATGCAGACCATTCTCAAACTTTGGAGCACTTAAAAGCAAACATGAGTGAAGTTATGACCTCAATACAGCCAGAAATGTACCGAAGAGTCATCGAAAATTACCTCACAAGAACCGAAATTTGCAAAAACTCCCGTGGCGGCCAAAGTTTAAAACAGGAAAACAAATTCATTGAAATTTTTAATACATTTTATTTAAATTAAAATAATACAGCATAAAGTGCATAACCTTGTATTTTCGTTCGATAGTTCATTGAATGAACTGAGTAGTATATAAGATATCTCGAAAACGGTACGTCCTTCGAAAACGGTACTTCCTTCGAAAAATATTATTAGGAACGAAATTCTAGATCTTAATATTCTTTATAAGATGAATTCCAAAGTTTTCAAAATTTTCGAAATTTTTAAGTATGCAGCCAAAAAGTGTTACTTTACCCCAAAGCTGTTTTTTTGGAAATTGTTTTTGAGAGGTAATGTATTGAAAACTGTCAGTGTTAAAAAACAAATATTCTGACGGAAACTTTAGGATTGGAAATTTGCACTGTGCACTGTGTATTGTGAGCTGTGTATTATAATTTAAAAGCGGCCCTAAAAAAAGGCATTTAGAGCAGAAAGTAAGTACATATGTATAAGTCCAAGGCAATGTTGGACTACTACTTTGCTGGTAGCGGGAATCTTTTCTGAATCCCTCAATGTCTTCAGTTCATTCCGTCTTCCCAATTCATGCAGCGTATTCCAGGCCGAAGTTCTTGCTGTACGAGAGGCGTGCCGTCTCCTCAAACATACATCGATACAACTTAACACCATAGCCATGTTCATTGATAGCCAGGCCGCTATCAAAGTCATCGTATCTGCGGCTTCCTCCTCCAAACTTGTTGATCAATGCAGGGAGGAACTTGCCGCACTCGGCCATCGGTCTAGGATCAGCCTCATCTGGGTGCCTGGTCATAGTAATATTGACGGAAACGAAAGGGCTGATGAATTGGCGAGGCAGGGATCTGTTCTTGATTGCTCCCGTGCGGAGGAGGTCAACATTCCGTTAGGGTAGAATCTTTGCTCATTTCCTTGCAGACGCTGGTAATAGATGGCGAGGGTTGCAGAACTGTGTCATATCCAGGCAGATGTGGCCCAAGTATAACTGGCGTAGAACACAAGAGCTATTCAATAGAAACCGGGCAGATATTGCTAGAGTTCTCGCAATTAGCACTGGCCATTGGCCTATAGGGGTCCACGCAGCCAGACTGGGCATTACTTTTAATGCACTTTGTCGTAGCCGCAGTATGACCAACGAGCCTGAAACAATCCTTCACTTCCTTTGTAAGTGTCCGGCCCTTAGTAGGGTCAGACACCATATACTTGGCAGACACCTCTTTGATAATATTAGTGAGTTAGCGGAGTCAAGCATCGGGGACGTCATCAGTTTCCTCAATGCCACGGGGTGGATTTAAATAATCTTTTCTCTCCCTTCCCACAAGTCCAACGTCAGTTTTTACAACAAATTAGGTCACTTGAGTTGTGGTATTAAAACTGCGCCTTTGCGCTAATTATGCTTCAGCATGGCTTGCTGTCAGAGCCACACCTACCTACCTTGCTGGTAGCGTTGAGCGTACAAATTGAAAACGCGATCCTACTGTTTGAACAGCTAGAAGTTTAAAACGTTTTTCTCCTTGTGGCAGAATTTAGACTGGTATTCTTCTGGTATTTTATATCATAGAATGTGGAAAGAATATAAGCGATCTCTGATTCTCCAACTTTCTATCCAACATAAGTACAACCGCTAAAATAACTAATTCACTTGGTATGTACTCCCACCCACCCACTGCCAGACGATCCTTAATTCGTCATTTGCGACACACTTATAGCGTAAAGTTTTCTAATAAGAGGCGATCCTATAACGCTGATTCTGCTCTTGAACTGCTGGAGATTGAAGAAAAGTCTCTGGAAATACATATACCTCCAAAGTTTACTTATAATGCAGCAGAAGGAGTTTGGATAAAGGGATGTCCGCGCGATTACTACTCGTATAGTATAGGCATAGGTGGAGGTGGCCACGGTGTAGTGGGCAGTGTGTTCGCTTGTGACCCAAACTGTACAGGTTCGAGACCGGAGCAGCAACCACAACCACCCGAGCATAAAAATCTAAGTTTCTACAACCATTACACCAAAAAGAGTTCTGCCTGGTAGTACAATGGACAGAAAATTGAAACCTCCGGGTTTTGGAAATTTCCTTTAAAAAAAAAAAAAAAAAAACTAGGCATATGTAGGTCTGCTACCAGTCTTCGATGAACTAATGGTTGGAGATTGGTAGCTTCTGCGGGTTCTTCTATTAAGCAATCCTCCAAAATATCTGAGCTTACCTCGAGTTAATGGTGGAAATACTCGTAGCGTATGTCTCAAAAACTATTCAAACAAAAAGATAAAAAGTCATTACGACCGACATTTTAGACTTCAAAATTCTTTAATAGACGGATGATGAATTTTTTTTTAAAATATGAAAATTGTACAATAGATACGTAATTTTCTAAAATGAATAACTCGAATATGAGAAGAATTATGACGATCGAATTTTTATTTTTTAAAAATTTTCTTAACAGAAGTTTTCTAAGCGGAACAATTACAAGGGCGTCGCGAGCTATGAGTTAAAACATCTAATAGTGTTGAGTTATTTATTGTTAAATATAAATTGAATAAGAGGAGGCGCATATGTTTTCAATTTCATGTTAATTGTATTCCTCCTTTCTCTTTAGCCACACGGTGTCTGACCTCAGCGTATAAATATCTTTATCTACAAGCAGTCCTTTTCTTATGTAGTTAAGTAAGGGTTAGCCATGTCTTCTGTAGGTTTATAAAGGGTGGTTAAGTTTTAAGGGCCGATGTTGATTTTGAATAAAACACAAATTATTTAGGAAATTACTGTCATTTCTTTTTATTATGGTAATATTGGTATGGTTCAATTATGTATGGAACAAAATATCGGCCAAATGGCCGCCGCGACCTCGGCGGTACACCTCCATCCGATGGTCCAAATTTTCGATGACGCTGAGGCATAATTGAGGTTCTATGCCGTTAATGTGCCGAATTATCTCATCCTTTAGCTCTTGAATTGTTGCTGGCTTATCGACGTACACCTTTTCTTTCAAATAACCCCAAAGAAAGAAGTCCAACGGTGTCAAATCACATGATCTTGGCGGCCAATTGACATCGCCACCACGTGAGATAACACGGCCATTGAATTTGTCGCGCAAAAGAGCCATTGTTTCGTTAGCTGTGTGGCAAGTGGCACCATCCTGTTGAAACCATATATCGTCCACATCCATATCTTCCAATTCGGGCCATAAAAAGTTCGTTATCATCTCACGATAGCGAACACCATTCACAGTAACTGCCTGACCGGCCTCATTTTTGAAAAAATACGGCCCGATGATGCCGCCAGCCCATAAACCGCACCAAACAGTCACTCTTTGTGGATGCATTGGTTTTTCGACAATCACTCTTGGATTATCATTCGCCCAAATGCGGCAATTCTGCTTATTGACGAATCCACTGAGGTGAAAATGTGCCTCATCACTGAAGATGATTTTCTTCGAAAATTGATCATCCACTGTTGCCATTTCTTGCCACCATTGTGACCATTGACGAAGCTTGAAATGGTCAAGAGGCTTTAGTTCTTGAGTCAATTGCACCTCGTAAGCGCGTAAATGCAAGTCTTTATGCATAATGTTCATCAACGACGAGCGTGAGAGGTGCAATTGTTGGGCACGACGACGAGTTGAGGTGGACGGCTCTTCAGCCACACTATCGCGAACAGCAGCAATATTTTCTGCAGTACGAGCTGTACGAGCATGCACTGGTGTTTTCACATCTCCTACAGACCCGGTTTGCACAAATTTTTGCACGATTTTTCCGATTGTACGCACATTTGGACGATTAAATTGACCGAAAGAATCACGAAATGCACGATATGCATTTTGATTTGAACGCCCATTTTCATAATAAGCCTGAATGACTTTAACGCGTCTTTCCATGGTTCAAATTGAGTTAGTCTGGAATTGAGAAATGTCAAATGAAATGCAGAAAAAAACTTGACGTTTAGGTGTGGTTCACATTCAACATCGGCCCTTAAAATTGAACCACCCTTTATTTCTATACACTCTGAGCTTGTTTCTTATCTCTCATCCAGACATTGCAGATGTTAAGCTTTCATCCTCAAGAGGAAAAAAGAATAATATTCGAACGAGCCAGAAATGACTGCAAATTATATGTATATGCCCTGAGGACAATACATTGTACAGCGATAGAATTATATTAAAATCTTCCCAGAAAAAAACGTCAATGCAATGCATAATAGCGTATCAAAATGGGTTCAGCCATTTTTTTTAGTTTTGAAAGGACGGGTGGAAACACAGATGGACAGGTAAATGTAAAGACAAGAGGCCTCCCATCCCTAATCCAACATATATATTTACTGATTATATTATGGACTCTCAGTTTTTCGTATTAGTTTTCAGATTCACGCCCAAACTTTAAATTCTCGGTCATTAACGTTGCGAAATGTCTAGGTTTTCTTAAACACTCCCAAAAAAAGAAAAAAATAATCCTTCAGACCTGTCCTCTATAAAACAATATACATTCACCCTATACTTGAGTATGATGCCCATGCTTATGTAGCCTCCTGCTCCCAAAACCTTTCTCTCCAAAACAGTGCTTTTAAGCTAAAAAGTCACAGAAATATAGCGGAGTCTATAGACTCACTCGAACACTCATTGCCTCTTCATGTCTTATCATTTGATAGAACAAATTAAAAAATTTCAATCATTGCGTTGACCTACTTGCTTTTCAGAGTATTCAATGGTCAATAGACCACTCATCACCGATCGGATTTGGTCATTGAAAATTGCCTGATTTTGGAAAAATTCCAAGTAAACCATGTCGGATTCGAACCACGGCCCGCAATATGCGCAAGCTCAGTAGATACACAACCCCTGAGCCACACAAATACCTAACCTAATAGGACCTGAAGACCATCGTCCAACTATTGATAGAATTTGTTTTCTATAAATTTAATAGGAGAGTCGTTGTAGAATAATTTAGCTTTTAATGCTCATAGAGGCTTCGTGGTTCCAAAAGATTTCAAAACCGCTGAGATGGATGCTGAATTTTTAAAATTAGATTTTTTTTTAAAATAGTGTTCTCTCAGGAGAGGCGAACGTATAATGCTGATAGATGCGTGTTGATTCTGCTCTTGAAGTGCTTGAGATTGAAGGCTTCTGGAAATATATCTCCTGGGAGTGAATTTCCAAAGTGTAGCTGAGGGAGTTTCGATATAGGGATGTCTCTCCGATTGTCAGGTGGATATAGAACTGATGGGCCCTGGTAACTGCCTTGAAGAACGCTCAAATATAGCATTTCTAGGGATTATTCCATTGAGGTCTTCGGAACATCTGCCATAATACTATCTATAGTACATGCATAGGCCTGCTACCAGTCTTCGGTGAGCTAATGGTTGGAGATTGGTAGTTAGTGCGGGTTCTTCTAAGTTAATGAAAATGTATTATGAATATTTGTTCTTGAGTACGAATGTCCCTACAATTTGATTTGCATACTAATATGTACGTAATACGTACTACGTATATTCTCCGCTATCTCAATGAATGAAAGAAGTCATCCGATAGTTGAAATCTTTCAGTTGACTACTGTCGATAGTTGTATTCATTCAATAGTGCCCAACATTAGTGGCCATTCTCGCAGCCTGAATTTGTACAAATGCCATTAAGAGGGTGGCCGTGGTTCGTTGATTCACGGTTCGAATCCTGAAGTCAAGAATCGTCTATTTATTTCGCACGAAATAAATAAAAAAGTCGATCACTTGGGAAAGCAAAGTCAACTCTACTGTGAAGGCATAACACTGGCAGTAGGGTGGTCATATGGCTAAAATGCAACTTGATCGTGATGATGACATCAGGTGGTCGGAAAGAAATACTGTGAATCATAAGCAACGACAATTATAGCGAAATCAAACAAAATACTCCCCAGTTATCTGGACAGCCACCTTTGGAGTTTACAGAAACTTAATACCACCTGAGTTTCAAACCACACCACTCTGTCTTTCTCTCTGTCTCTTCCCCTTTCCACAAAACGCACGTGTTCTAAAAAAATAGTATAAGGGAATTCATATCCCCTTTAACACGTGCAAATTTTATAAAAAAAAAAGAAAAAGTTAAATGAAAAAGTGACAGATTAATTTTAATAAAATTATTTTTTATTAGGATTTTATTTACGGTCCTGTGAGTCCGTTGTTGTGATTTAATCAATAACAAAAAGTTGTTAAAAGTTAGCACGAAATTCAGTAACACATAAAGGTTAGACTTGTAAAATAGAGAATTATTCAATGTGCAATCCCCTACTCTTGCAAACTTGCAGGTGTCGTTTTTGTCTCCTCCGAAATCAACAAGAATAATCCAGCGACTCCGAAATACTCCAAAGAACCGGAAGACCCAGTTTCAAGTCGCCAATGTAGTATATCTATACCACAATATAGGTCTTGAAATGGCACTGCGAGACGTTGAAAATTTAATATAGAGCTGCGGAACAATGAATATAAAAATATCCTCGCTACATTTCTGAAGAGCATTTCACCGCGGTTAAAAGTGCCTTAGAAAACAGGAATGTACGAGTGGCAGAAGGAATATAAATGCCGAATTGAGACGAACCTTGCAGGAAGGGATATTAACGGTATCGATACAGTGGATATATTTCGTTAATGAAACATTGCTGAGACAAATGTTTGGTCCAAACGATTTCACAGAACAATTCAGACTTCCATCTATATACCCTAGATCATGCTGCAGTCGAATCATCTGAGTTTGTGAGTTGATCCATACACTACTGTGATACTTCTTCGAATGACGCTAATTCAATCTGTGATATGTTTGTGAACTTTGTTCAATGGATTTACAAAATACCCGATACCTGTTGTAACAACTGTGATAGCCTCACTGACCAAATTGGTTCATTGCCTGGCTGGGATCATATATGTACCTATATGTACGTTTGTGAAGAAAGTTCGTAAGATTGTCATGCTAATTAATAACATACGTTATCCTCTTGTTCGTCGCTTTGTGGAATGTGTATACCTAAACCCATTAATATGGAATAGCGGCATTGTTTGCCCATTTTTTTTTTTTTTTTTTTTTAGCTTTTTATTAATTTTAATTCATTTATACTTACATGCTAGACAAAAACGCTTAAAACTAGCTTAACTATCTTAACTACTTTTTATTCTATCTTACTGACCCTATGCGGGCGCTCTAAGCTAAACTTAATCCTTAACAATGTCTTACGACTTAATCTATTACTTATTACTATTTTATTTAAGAACAATTATGACTAAGAAAAATTTTGATTTTGAGAAAAAAAAAACTTAGTATCTTATATATAAAACTTAAAAGCTACCTTAAAAATAAATCTTAACTTAACTTAACAACTTGCATAATTAAATATGCATATCTTTTTTTTTTTTTTTGCATCCAAGTGCTGCGACTGCCTTAAAATACTGAACCTACACTTATACTACCTAACCCTAGACACCTAAGAACTATGTAAGCCGGCCAAGGCAAAAATATGGCGGCCAACTTTGCCGGATCGAAAGGGATCGACGAGGGAGCTCCCTCTAGTAACCACCAAAATTTCTGGTGCTGCTTACTTACATCTATAAAATCGCGCCGCGATACCGATCTACTGAATCGGAGACGCTCCTCAGTGCTCTGTGCGACGTCTCGGCTGTAGTTGAGTCGCCTATCCACAGTTGTCCGGGCAACGTGAAAGATTAACGGCACCGCTGATCTATCCTGGATCGGACCTGCCTGATCTAAATAGAGGAATGCTTCTGGGGGGACAAAGCCGTTAAGGGGCACCCTCTCATGGTACCTATGGTTGGGGTAATAAGCCCCGAAGATCAGATTATTCATTGAGGTCATCGCTCTTGCAATGTGCCTTCGAGTCATCTTGACCAGGAAATTGTCCACTCTTCAGAATCGCCCTGTTGTATAGGACCTCATTAGAATAGAATTTTTTGTACTGAGACTTTGGTGTTCTGTACAAGTGAAGGCACGCCCGAAGGCAGGCCCTCTCAAACACCCGAATCCTTTCCATTCTACTTGCCCCTATGTTGAACCACACGGGACATCCATATGCGAGCATAGGCCGAATGAGGGCCGAGTAGCAGATTACCTTTACCCTTGCATCGAGTTGCTTGCTATAAAAAAGTCTCTTAGTAAGGGCGAAGGCAGCTCGGGCTCTGGCCAGAGCAGCATCTACATGTTTGTTAAAATATAGATATTGGTCTAGCCAAAGTCCAAGGTATCTGACCACGTTTTGACACGCAAGTGGATGCCCGTGCTGTCCAACGATAGAGAACTTTCGCCAATTCTTCCTGGTATCCCTAGAGGCCAGAGACAACGGCGTTCTGAAAAGAATGGTTTCCGGCTGCTGAAGGTTGATCTTCAACTTCCAGTCGTCGCAATATCGCTGAATCTTATCGAAGTCAATCTGCAAGAGTGTTGCAATAACGTCGATCTTAGGTCCTGATCTGTACGCAATCAAATCGTCCGCGTACGCTATGGCATGCTGAAGAGATCCTATCAGATCAGCCGTGTAAATATTGAAAAGTATCGGCGAATTAACCGCACCCTGTTGCAGACCATTTTTAATTTCGAACGTCCTAGCAGAAGTCACATTGCCATTTTTCACAACGAACTTTCTACTAGTGAGCATATTAAGCAACATGCACAGTAGTGGTTTGCTTATGCCCAACCTGCTCAACTTGTAGAACAGCCCCTCCAACCATACGGTATCGAAGGCCTTCTCCAAGTCAATCAGGCAGGCGCCCGTGCATTGTTTCTTGCTTTTGTTCGATTGGATATCCGACACCAGTTTACACGCATCATGTATTGTATCATGCCCCACCTTTAAACCGAATTGGTTATCCGGAACTATGTTATTGTCCTCAACCCACTTAATCAAGGCTATATTGATCACTTTTTCGAATACCTTGCTGATATTCGGAAGGAGACTTATCGACCGGAGATTTGCCAGATTGGAGGAGTCCTTTCCCCTTTTGGGGATCGGCTGTACCACAGCTGTTTTCCAATGCTCTGGATAGTGTGCATTATTCAGTGCATTGTTGAACAGGGTGGCATAAATTTCCACCGCTCCTAGAGGAAGATGTCGAAGCACAATGTACGAAATTCCATCGATTCCCACTGATTTCTTCTTTCTCAGTGATTCGAAGATCGTTTGGAGTTCTACCTTCGATACGTACGGGGGGTGAACCCTTTCATTGGCGATGGCATTGATTGCCAAGTTTTCATCATTGAACCCGGTAAAACCAGTGTTCTCTGATCGCCAGTGCTCTATATTATTTCGAAGGTAGAAGTTGTGCACAAGGACTCTATTCTCCAGGTCGTGGTTCGGGTGAATGCTTATACACATCCTCGAAAATAGTTCCAATAGCCTCCACCTTCTCCTGCGGATCTTCGATCACAAAAAAGGCCATCATCATCGACAGCGTCCCTTGGATCTATTCCTGCTGCTGTGAGTAAGCGTTCATTGTTCGTTATTCGAGGGATTTTCAGACACGGAAGTTCGTTGACATCGTTCCTCCGAAATATTTTATTAATCTGGGGGAACATACTCGGGTTATCAGACTTGATAGCCAGAATCTTGTTACCCCAGTGCAAATTGTCCGACCGCCTATAATTTGCTCTAATTAGTATTTGGAGGTTCTTTATCAACGATTTCAGCGTTTTGTCCATCAGTAAACTGCCTATAAAAGTTTTTTAGTCTTGTAAGCAGTTTACTTTTTTGTACGTGCAGTGCGTCGATTGTTGCATTGCGGAACACGTTGTCAGTTGGTCGATATTGGCCCATTTCTCTTTTAAGATGAACATGGCAGAAACTAACTTGAATGATCTTTTGTTCTTGTAAGACGGTGCTATGTACCATACAAGCCGTCCAATAATCTTGTAATCTGATTTGACGTTATTGGACATTTTTTTGTGCAGTGTCATTAAAAATCGATGTTATGTTGACAATCCAGAAGCGATTCGCGCACTTAAGCACAATATTTATCGAACTATTCGTGAAATAGAGCCCCGACCCATCGAAAATATACCGCAAAATTAGGTTGACATTTTCCATAAATAATCAGAAAGTGTACTCTCTTAAAAATTAAAGCTAGAAACTTTGAATAACATTAAATGGATTTTTATAGCAATTTTAAAAAGAAGCCAACATAAACCCTTTATATGTAATCGAACTCACTTCGTACGTTTTAAGAACAAATTATCTAAAATGATGACCATGCGGTCTGGTGTTCCTCAAGGTAGTCACTTTGGTCCTCTGTTATTCCTGTTTTTTTTATTTCATTTTATTTGCTTATGATGTGAAACCGTGAAGGTACTTGTATGCTGCAACATGATCTCGTTAATGTGTCCAATTGGTGTCGTGTAAATGATATGGAACTAAATGTGCTCACCTAATTTTGGTACCGGGGCAGAGGGACATTCCAGGAAATTGTAAGGCTGACGAACTTGTCAGACATGCAACAACAATACTCATACTTTCAGACATAAGTTCACTGGCTATGTCGATCGCTACATGCAAACTTAAATTAAAGTTGGATGGTATTAAAAGGACAAATTCTAGGTGGGTAAGTAGTACAACTTGTCTAGCGACAAAACAGATTTGGCCTAAGCTGGTTCTGAAACGCTCTCAGAATTTTATTTCTCTCAATAGACTGCATGTCAGATCTGTTATAGGTGTCTAATAGGCAAGAATGTAAACAAGGCTTGGCATTTACTCAAATGATTTCTGCAGAAGATACATGGACGAGGAGGAAGAGGAGACTATTTTTCACCTTCTTTGCACCTGTCCAGCTCTCTCTCAAAGAAGGAAACTCCACTTAGGAGCCTTCTGTTTCAATGACATAGATGATCTGAATAATATTGACGTTAGGTACATTCTACGCTTTATCAGAAGCTCTAAATGGTTCAATGAGTAGGCTAGAGACCGCGTCTCAAACTCATGTGGTATCACAATGAACCTATTATTGGTATAAGTGTGTTGGCTAACCTAAATGAGCTGAACTGTAACTGTATGACCTTATGTTATGTTGGATATAAAACTTAATTTTACCAATCACTTAGATTGTATTATAAGTACAACTAAATCTAAAATCGGTTGTTTACGTCGGGGGATGAAAGCTTTACGTGAGGGTGGTATCCGTGTTACGGTACACATACGAGTATTAATCGTTTGGAATCTGTGCACAAGAATTTTATTCTATTTGCTCTGAGGAACCTTCGTTAAAATCACTTGAAACTATCAAACCTAGAGACTTTAAGAAAAGAACAATTTTTAATGCATTAACTGGACTAATTAACTCAAGTGACTTGCTATCTAAAATGTCTCTAGAATATTATAAAAAAAAAAAAAAAAAATACTTTGGCGCTAGCAGCAAGGCCTAGCTTCTCACAGACACTCGTGCCGCAGGAATGGTTAGGACCTATAGTTGTATGTCGTCTCCGAAGTTTTCCAATTGAGAGAAAATTTTACTCTCGGATGTTTGTCAGACCATTCACAAGAGGTAAGACTGTGAGAAAAGTTTTATTTTTTGTATTTTCTTGGATTCGAACCTTGAACATTCCGCTCAGTGATAGCGCACTTAACTGAGGCACAGCGCTCACAAATATTACAAAACTATAAATTAATGAACCTACGATTTATGGGTACAGGCAGACCTCTATTATAACCAAGATTTATTAAAATCTCGAGATCAAAATTCAAAGCCAAGATCAAAAGTAGCCTAACCTCCAGTAATTTTTCACTGAGCAAGACCTTTTTATATCCACTTCTCTTGGCAACACGTCTTCCAATCGTTCTGTAGAATTACTCAAATTACTTAAAACGAGAACGCAAAACACCTGCAGCAATAGAAACATTTGAAACCCCATTAACATTAGCACTCTAATCGAAATGCAAACCACATGTCCACCACCGTCAAATGCGCATTTTTTATGATCGCCTCGCTGTATCGCATTTAACCCCAACTATATTGGTATCGTTTTTGTAATTAATAATTCGTATTTTTAGTATAAATTTGTTTATTTCAAGTCCAAAAACAGTTGCAAATTTATTTAAAGACAATAATTTCGGTTTAAATCGCTGAATGCGTCCTTGAAATTTCTTCAACACTTCAACGTGGGATTCAATCTCACTCTCTCTTGCTACCCGAAAAATCAACTTTTTGGATCGGGGCAATTATCTAAGCTACTTATAGAAGTTTTATTCGATTTTCGATTGAGCAGCACGATGACTGGCATACAAAAAGCTCCTACGAACGCCAAACAATGTGAGATGCGATAAGTCTACGAGGTTTAATTAAATTATCTACGTTTATCCGTGAGTATCTGTGTAGTTGTATGTACGAATGTGCATGAGTATTTATAATGTAATGTACGTGACTGATTTTTTCGCTTTTTGTTTGTTTATTTATTTGCTGATTCATTATGGCGCTTCTGAGGGAGGTTTACCCCCATTCCAACTCACATTGACATGATTTTGTGTAGCAAATTTTGCAGTGAAAAAGGAGAAAGTATGTACGTACTCGTATAAGCCTCTATTTGAATTAGTCTAGACTGGGTGACATAGCGTGCCACGTGTAATGGAACTTGAACAATACTCGTACAACCTCTAGTGCACATATTGGGGTAACTAGTGCAAAGGGTAAAATGTTTCCATGGATGTGAACAAAGAGTTGTAGTCAAGGGCTGCAAGTAGGTCGATACGATATCATCTTTGTAGTGCCGCAGAGCTTTTGCAGCTTCGTAACCTTGGGTAGTATATAAAATAGGCTCTTTAATTAATTTGTGTATAGCGTCGACAATTGATGCATGTGGTTGACATTGTGTGCTTCAAAACTATAGAATAGTTTTTTTAATTATCAAAATGGATGAAATGGCAATGAGGGCAGTTAAGTAGATCAGTTGTACGAGTAGTAAAGTGTGTTCTCGGACAACGGCTCTAGATTTTATATTATTTGATGACGTCTTGATAGTTGTGCAATCTTTTTTGACGGCTTCGCTTCATATATATTCACAATTCTTTGACAAAGCGAACCGCTATCTCAGAATAAGTTCAATTACTATACCCGCCTAGGCTCCCGCTTGATTAACAAAACATCTCCATTTATGTCAATCCTTACTCCGTTCCATCTCTTCACACCACCACAAATCATATGCAATCACCATACAGGGTGCGTCAATGAATCCCGGACAACGAACAAGTGTCGTCGTCGTTGACCAGGAACAAAACTCGAACTGCAAAATTCCACTGATTTTTGTGGATCCTGATGTTAAAATCCACCAGGCATTCCTCAAAAATAACGTCTTGGAGACTTGGATTAGTAGTTCCAACCGGACTCTGATCCTACACATAAGGCAAGAATAAACTAGGCTTGGTGTAGGAAAAATTGTACCCACTTCATTTCTGCTGATGAATGACCCCCATTCTCTAATTCTTGACACCAAAGCTTTTGGTGAATGGAACCCAGGATTGGAGTGATCCTTATAGGCAGGAATAAGATAAGCCATCAGTCGAACATCTGCTCCAGTTTCATTGAGTTTAGAGGCTTGCATTGATGTCAGAGGAGACCATGCTAATTTTAGCTAAACTCTGCTCTACCTCGGTACTTTCAGTGGTGATAGTACACTACGGGGGAAGTTGTGCAGCCTTTAGAAAGCTGATGCCATTGACTGCCATAAATCCCTACCAGAAACAAACGTCATAATTACTGATGGGGATAGAGGTATTGATATTCACTTGGTCATGTGATCTTGCTATGCGAAGTCTAGTTTCCCTGTAAATCATCCCTACAATTTCGTGGCAGAAGACAAGCCGGCATTGGTCGTCAGAGAGCCAACCCTCGGTTCCTCGATTTGATTTGAAGCCACGAATGGATCAGTGATCATAGTTGGTACAAAGAACAACATCGCGTTATGTTTTCAGTGCAGATCTGAAAGAGAGATCCTTCATCGCGATCCTTAAAGAACAGAACCCAGGTGTATCCACTGAAGGTGGCCTTTAGCTTTCGAAAGTGACATGATGGTCATCATTGTGATGGCTTGATAAAGAAATTCGTTTACATAAAGCAACAGTGATGAATCTGCAAATTAAAATACGTTGATATGTTGGAAAATTGGTCAAAAACTTTTTTTTAAAAAAGAAAATGAACAAACATTAAAGAAGGTTTAGATTCTTTGACGCGAGCGAAGCGAACCATCCACTCCAAAAATTATACACATTATGAAGGAAATTAAGCAGTTAAGTTGATTTCAAAAATTCATGGGCGGGTTACGCCTCTCGCAAGCTTTTCCGCCTATTTCCACTTACTGTAGGGAAAGCTCATGTTGCTTTCGTGCACATTTTCGATTTTGCGGATCTGTGGAAAATTTGCAGTTATCTGAAAAGCTGTTGAAACGATTTCGATAAAAATTAATTTCTGACATTTACAATTAGACTGCATAAACAGTTCTTTTTGGCTATACTTCGAATACGGTTAAGATGATTCTATTCAAAATTAATATATAAATCATTTTCGAAATATGTGAGAACATGACATTCTACTTTTGGATATACACTGAAGGCCAAAAGTTTGAGGCACGTTTTGTTTATGGCTCCTTACATCAAAAAGGTTCTCAAATCCCAAAATGTGTCAACCTGGATTGTAAGGGTCTTAGATAAAAGCCACACTTTGAAGTCATAAGAATTTATTTGAGATCCTTCACGTCTTGAGTGAAAGAAAAAACGCGGAAACTTCAATTGGGGAAACGGTCTGCAATTATCACCCTTTTCAAAGAAGGCAAATCGCAGTGGGAAGTTGCTTCGTAGTTGAAGGTATCAAGATGCTGCGTTTAACGTACCACTGAACGATATGCCCAAACCGGAAGTGTTGAGGATAAACCACGGTCAGGACGGCCTAGAACTACAGCTAAACACGACGATCGGCCAATAGTCTAAATAAGCGAACGAAGTAGACGCAAAACAGCGCCCGAAATACGCCGAAATAATTGAAACAAAGAATAAACCGGTGTTCTTGACAACGGTCAAAAGAAGGTTAAGACATGCTGGACTATTTGGCGAGTTTCTGTTCGAAAACCCCTTCTGCGACCACAAAACAAGCAGAAAAGAAGATTTCAACAGAGCTTTATGGCTCTATTCAATAGCTACTCTTCAACTACGCACTGCTGCCGTTCGAAGATCCCACGACAATACAAGAATGCCCAGGTTCAACATCGATAGACTTAGTGATCCCTCAGTGCGCCAACAATTAAGGGAGCACATTTCGCAAGGTGTGGAAGCAATCAGCAGCTCACTGCACACAACCATTGAAGTCCATTGGTGTGCTGTGAAAAACGTTTTTACATCTGGTGTTGAAAGAATTGTGGGTCGATCACAGGAAAGGCATAGGGCGTGGCTTTCCGAGGATACCTGGAGACAGATTGACGAACGGAAACAGCTGAAAGCTCGCATTGCAGCCGCTCCAGCAGCAGGGAGTAATGAGCTAGAGTCCCTATATCGCATGAAGATGAGACAAGTTCAGCGTAGCGTGCGACGTGACATGCGCAACTACATCAACGCGCTCGCTACAGAAGCAGAAGATGCTGCACGAAAGTGTGATAGTTGGACCGTCTATAGAATCACTAAAGAGCTGACAGGTAGTCGCAGCTCCAGCCAACACCCAGTGAAAAGCCTAGACGGTTCCTTGCTTATTTGGGATGAGGACCAGCTTAAGAGATGGAAGGAGCATTTTGCTACGGTTTTAAACCGTGTATTCGCTAGCGATATGCTCCCAAATCAGACTGAGGTGCCCGAGGTAAGAATGAGATCACTACCGCGATCAAAGCACTTAAAACCAACAAGGCGGTCGGACTTGACGGTATTACGAGCAGCGCCAACAACATCGGCTGAGCTTCTGCTTCCACTAGTAGAGAGCTTGAGAAGCCGAGAGCTTTCCTGACGAGTGGAAAAAGGGAATGATCGTCAAGCTTCCTAAGAAAGGTAGTTTAATGGAGTGCGGAAACTGGAGAGGTATCTGCGTGCCTGTTGTAGCTAAGATAATAGATAAAATCGTCCTGAAGCGAATCAAACAACGTCTCGAAGACACACTCGATGCCGAACAAGCAGGTTTCCGCTCTGGATCCTCCTGTGTCGACCACATCAACACCCTGCGGATTATCATCGAACAGTGCGTCGAATATCGATCGCCACTTCACCTGCTGTTCATCGATTTTGAGAAGGCGTTCGATAGTGTTAACAGGGAGTTTATTTGGCGTACCTTACGCAGGAGAGGTATTCCTGATAAATTAATTGCTATTGTCAAAGCTACATACGAAGGGTCCAAATGTCACGTTCTGCACAGAGGAAGATTGTCTGAGGAATTTGAGATCCAAAGTGGGGTAAGACAAGGCTGCATTCTTTCACCAATACTATTCCCATTGGTGATTAGCGATGTGCTTCATGCAGCTTTATCGACGGGAAACGGAGGAATTCGATGGAAGCTGACGACGTATGCTTACTCTCTCATAGAATTATGGACCTCCACCAAATGACAGCAGATGTGGAGAGGGAGGCTGGCGTCGTCGGGCTGAAAATTAATACCGCAAAAACTAAAATTATCAGTCTTGGAACGAACTCATCGGCTCAAATATGCATTGCTGGACAACCGGTAGAGAGAATAGAAGATTTGCAGTATCTTGGGAGTATTGTCGCGACCGATGCCACCATCGGCAAAACCGAGCTGGATATAGCCAACAGAATCGCCAAAGCAAAGTCCGCGTTCGGGATGTTGTCCAAAATATGGCAATGCAATGCAGTCAGTTTGAACACCAAGCTAAGAATGTTCCGCTCCAACGTTGAATCCGTGCTGTTATATGGATGCAGCACGTGGAGAGTGACCACTGCTATCACCAGAAGCTGCAAACGTTCGTTAATCGGTGCCTCCGCAACATCTTAAGGATTTTCTGGCCCAATCGTATCTCTAACGAACACCTTTACGAGAGTACGGGTCAGGAACCAATAGGCACAACCATCCAACGACGGAAGTGGCAGTGGATTGGTTACACGCTTCGAAAGGGTGACAGCTCCATAGCGAACCATGCTATGCAATGGAACCCCTTAACTCAGGACGGCAGAAGACCTGGTGGTACAAGGAGAACATGGCGCAGAACAGTCGAGAAGGAAGCACGGCAGTTGGGGAAAAGTTGGAGAGAGCTAAGACACATTGCCAGTAACCGTACTCAATGGCGCGTAGGCGTAGTCGAGGCCCTAGGACCCAAAAGGGGATATAGGACATAAGAAGAAGAATCCAAATTCGAGATATTTGACACAAAACGTAGAGTTTTCGTTCGACGCAGCGCTGTACAAAAGATGCTACCAGACTGTGTGCTTCCTACTGTAAAGCATGGAGGCAGTTCTTTTATAGTCTGGGGATGTTTCTCTTTAAGTGGAGTGGGAGATTTGGCACGAGTGATTGAATAAATGAATGAGGGTGCATACTAAACAATATTGAAAAAAAAAACGCTGTGACCTCTGGACTAAAATTATTTGGCGAAAGATTAGTATTTCAACAGGACCATAAACACACGTCAAGACTTTGCAAGACTATCTGAAACAGAGGAAAGATGAACAAATCTAACAAATAATGATATGGATGCCGCAATCACCAGATTTAAACCGCATAGAGCTGTTGTGGGACGCTCACTGGATAGAAGGGTCCGGGATCAATGCCAGGTATCAGAATCTGCGTTGTGGAATATACTATTGGATTGCTGGAGAAAGAGAAAAATTAGTTACATAAGCTCCGTTGAAGTTCCACCTCCAACACTGGAAGAAATTTTGTGTCGTTTTGTCATTCTCTTCGGATTTCGACGTCAACTCACGCCAGTCAAAATTCTGCACGAACGCCAAAATTTATACGGAATAAATGCACCATCTCTTGTTACTATTTCAAAGTGGTTACGAAAATTCCAGACTGGCCATTTGTCGTGAAGGTCGGCCCAAATCCTCGTCCGGCGATACAAATGTGGTCCTGGTGAAGGCTAAAATTGGCGAAGGTGATGAATCTTGGTTTTACAAGTACGACCCGGAAACCAAACAGCAGTTCATGGTATGGAGCCCTGTAGGTGCAAATCCTCCAGTAAAGGCCAAACAACCAAATTCAACGACAAAAGTTATGATGTCGATGTACGAGTACTTCACCGGGCCAAAAATGATCGCCGTCATCTCGCTTAAAACTGGTCAGACAGTCACTGCTAATTGTTTACCACACGTTTTCCAAAATTTACTAGGACACCGACAAAAAGAGGAGCTGCGTCGCTACTTTTTGCACCACGACAATGCGCCTGCGCACACTGCTGAAAAAACCAACAAATTTCTTACTTACGAGTATTCTCCAGATCTAGCGCCGTGTGACTTTTGGCTGTTTCCGAAACTAAAAAAAGATTTAGGGGAAAAAATCTTCACAACTACGAGTAACGAGGAGATTATTAATGCAGTCAATGTCGAACTCGAAAAACTCAAAAAAGATGAAGTCCCTACATACGAGTACATGCGTTCGAAAACGTTTTTAATAAAAAATTTGTAATCTGAACAATATACCAACGGATAGCACGTGTGAGCAATTACGTGCGACCTAGTCGTGTCTTTTAAATGCCATCGTAATCATTGTCTAGAAACACGTCGAATAGTTTAACTTAAAAACTAGTTGATTCCGCGGATTTTAATTTACATAATCAGCATAATCAGCTTCAAAAAAACAAAACTAAACTAGATTTATTCTCACCTTTGTTGCAAAGGTCATGACGTAAGCCTGATGAGTGTGATTTTGGAAAAGTGCATATTTTTGGCATTATTCAGTACGGTGTAAACTGCAAGCTCAGATCTTGGTATGTGCTGATTCGTAATCGTAATATTATACTATAAGGCTTGCGAAGAAACTGAAATTACTGGCATCTATGCAACTTGTAGTCGATATCATTGAAGAGAGAAATATCGATTACTCGTAGTGTTCTTGAGGCGAGCATAGATCCCATTTTTGTTTTCTACTGAACCAGCTGTTAACACATTTGACACTAACAAACTGAACGTTCTCTCCTGTCAGATCAAGTAAGGCGGGTCAAATCAAACCTGAACATATTTATTTTTAAACCCCGGTAACTGGTGGGAAATACCAAAAACGTTGATTATGTGGCAGGATTACGCATACAATTGTCCTCAGCAGCTGTTAGAAGGTCCTCAGAGTTTGAGGGAAGGTAACACAATTGCAAAAAGTTTTCTTTTCTAATATCAAAGATAAGATAGAAGTTCTTCAGCAATCTGCAAGAAAATACTTCGCTGATAAGCAGGTGAGTACAATTCCCGACAACAAAGCAAAGAAGCGGGATTATGATAGAAGCAAGCTACTGTCATGTCTATGTTCGGTGTTGGTATAATTTGTTGGCAAGTCATCATATTCGTATATTGACTACTTGAGTCGACTAAAAATACTTGACAGGAGTTTTATCATCTCAAGCCATGTTTAGTGCTGCAATTCAAGTTTCAAAAGCATCAGTTCAGATAAAATTGTCAGGATTTTATACTATGACTGTTACCAGAGCCGTTGTTTGGAGACATAGGCTCCTTACATCCGTAATTCGTACGGTGAAACTTGAGACGGAAGAGAGGTACTGACCTCAGAATACGCGGATTGGTGCTGAGTGAGATGGTTTGGAGCAGCATAAGACAATCAATGTTGCCTGCTATAAAAACTGGGCAACTTTTCTACACTTTTCAAGCGATTACATGTTCAGCAAGTTCAAGCGATGCTCATAAGGAGGTAGGTTGAATCTGTCAGGCCACGGGAGTCCACGTAGAGCAAAACGGATGAACCTCCGTTGGGCACACTCAATTCGATACGAATGTGTATCAAAATAGGGAGACCAAACTTGGCAGGTATATTCTAGAATTGGTCTTACAAATGTGAAGTACAGAGATTTCGTGAAGTAAGGATTTGAGAATTCCTTGGACCAACGTTTCACATAACCCAGCGCAGAATTTGCTCTGCCAATAGTATTGTCAATATGACTACGAAAATTAAGCTCACTGTCGCAAATGACACCCAAATCACGCAGAAAGGTGACACTGGGAACAGGCTCATCGCAAATCACGTAGGTTCTAGGAGCTGTCGGAGGACGCTTCTGGGAATAAGTAATAGCTTGGCATTTATTGACATTCAATTCAAGAAAGTTTTTATTACACCAAGTAGAAAAGCTGTTCAAGTCAGATTGAAGTGCACGGGAGTCAGTGGGAGTGGAGATGTGTGCAAAAATTTGCATGTCGTACGCATAAACTGACAGACGGGAATATTTTATAATGCCATCAACATCATTAATTGACAAAATGAAAATCAGGGGACCAAGATGGCTACCTTGAGGGACACCAGAGGGGGCCATAAAGGGATCAGATATAAAGGATCTAAAAAGGACTTCATATTGACGTTCATGAAGGTAGGATTTGATCCAAGCAATAAACCCAGACTGAAAACCGAAAGCTTTGAGTTTCAAAAAAACAATTGCGTGCGAAATTTTATCGAAGGCTTTGCTGAAATCGGTAGCAACAACATCGACTTCCTTGCCTTCCTCCAATGCGCACAGGGTGCTGGATACGAATTCGGTTAGGTTAGTGGTTGTTGACCTTCCCTTTAGGAAACCATGTTGGTGAGGGGAAAATATAGACTTGCAATGGAAAAACATTGCATAGTAAACAATACTTTCGAATAGCTTAGGTATGCAAGAGAGTTTAGCTATGGGACCATAATTAGAAATTTCATTTTTCGGGTCTTTTTTATAAAGGGGGATAATAAAAGAACTTTTCCAAAGCCTAGGGAAAACGGACTGTGAAAGCGACAGTTGGAACAGAGCCGTAAGGGGTTGAGCTAAAGAGTCTACACATGTTTTTAAAACTACGGCAGGTATACCATCCGGACCAGCGGAGTATTCGCATTTAAGTCTTTGGATCTTTTCTTTCACAAGAGCCACTGTTATATCGATTGAAGTTAAAGAGGTTTGGGCACAATCTCTCATGTAGGAGAAGTAAGAATGGTCGGGCTCTGATGTGTGGCTTGACGATGTATTGGAGAATATCAGAGTTGATGGGTAGCTGTCTGACTTTTTCTTGGTATTAAGGAAGTGAAAAAATCTTTTGGGGTCAGCGATGACGTCAGATTGAATACGGTCAATATATTTGATATAAAGAAACTCACAAAGTTCGGAAAAATGCGTATGTGCAAGGAGGTAATTGGAAAAGTTAAAATCAAAGCGAAATTCGAGGTAGATACGCCAGAGCTTATTTCTTCTGTTGCGTAGTGAGCGTAATTCCTTAGTATACCGAGGTGGAGATGACGAGAAACTCTTTTGGGGCATGTATGGGACGGATTGCATAAAACAGCTGAAAATTTCAGAGTAGAACAATCCAAGTGCATCATCGATAGAAATGTGTGTTCTGTTAAAAATGCTGTTGAGATTGATAGCACTTAAAAGGTAACTAAGTTTTGTGTAGTCTGCCTTGCGAAAATTAAAGCTATACAAATACTCTGACTGGACAGTATTATTATCGTTATTGTAAGACAATGTAAGGGATAGAGGAGGGTGAAACAACGCAGTTATCGGCATCTAACGAGAAAATAAGATCAAGTTGTCTACCAAGGTTATTAGTAACTCCACTTAACTGATATAGGCTGGAGTCTGATAGACAGTCAATGAAAATGACTTCCTTATCTGAAGAGGGGTTAGTTACTATATAATGGGACATTGGAGGTCGGGAAAATTAAAATCCCCCAGAATTGAAACGGTGTCGCGAGAATCAATAACATTAAGCAGAGAATCGAACGCGTCTATGGCAAGCTGGTAACTCTGCGTGGGCTGAGATGGTCGAATGTAACAGCAGAGGATAAAAATGTTGCGGTTTAAAATAGTTATTTTGACACAATAGACCAAGGTGCAGAGACTAGAGTCTACGAATATTTTAAAGACCAGTACTTCAGTTGTAGTATATATACACTGCCGTCCATAAGTTTTCGAACAATACATTCTGTCTTAGAAATTGATATAAAATTCTATGCCTTTTTCACTTTAATAATCAAAATTTACTGTCAATATTATATTTCAACGAACAAACTAATTGAACATAATAAATAAATAGTGGCAAATAAAATAGAATACTGGCACCATATTGGCCGTCAATCTAGGCATATCTATCTCCCGAAATTTGTGTTGGACACGAACCTTCGAACCTCTCGAAGTCGGGTGATTGGGCAGACCACTTTATATAGGTTGACCAGATAAGAGCGGCAGGAAAAGAAATTTAAATAAAACAACAACTGTGTGAGATATAAAATTCAATCTGGCTTTATTTTAAAGCCACATTCATGCCATTATGTACTCGTACTCGTATGGAATAGCACATCATTTAAATGGCCGCCTCGGCTTCGCTGGCAGTGCTTCAAGCGGACTGTCCAATTTTTGATGACTCGATCCAATATGTGCGGCGTTATTCCGGCAATAGCGTCTCGAATGTTGGCCTCGAGCTCTCCTCGTGACTTGACGTAGCCCCAGAGAAAATAATCGAGGGGTGTCAAGTCGCATGACTGCGGCAGCCAATTGATGAATGCTCGCCGTGAGATGACCCAGTCGCCAAATTTCTCCTTCACCACTTCGAGCGTTGCGTCGCTTGTATGGCATGTAGCGCCATCTTGTTGAAATCACAACTCGGATATATCGATGTTGTCGAGCTCTGCCTATAGAAAGTCGGTTAATATTGCTCTATACCGAGGACCATTGGCGGTAACGGTGTCTGCTTCCTCATTTTGAAAGAAATAAGGGCCGATGATGCCGCCGGGCCATAAACAGCACCAAACAGTCAATCTTTGTGGATGCATTGATGCTTGGTCGAACACTTGTAGATGGTGGTCGCTCCAGCCGCTGAACCAAAAATGGGCCTCGTCCTAGAAGATGATTTTTTGGCCAAAATCCGGGTCTCCGGCCAACATTTCCAGCGCCCAATTAGCGAACTCACGGCGTTGTCTATGGTCATCCGGCGTCCAATTCTTGCATCAGCACAATTTTATACGGATGTAGGCCCAAATCCAACCGCAAAATATGCCTGGTTGACTCTTTGGCGATGCCCAATTTAGCTGATCGACGCCGAATCGACTTCACTTCGCACAGATCTCTATCTGGTTGGTGGCTTAAAGTCGAAAGGAATGTATTCACGCTCAAACTTGTCCACGGTGCAACGAATTGCCTGCGCACTGAAGCCATGATGACGACCGACCTCACGACGAAATTCACGTTGCGTATTTACAACTGAGCTGGAATTTCGATAATATTTTTTAATAATTTCCACACATCCGGGAAGTGTCAAACAATGCACGATGAAATGGCAAATCCTACTGAATATTTTGACAGCTGGATGTCGTTGGTAACTTTGACAGCTGCTGAAACATAACAGTTGGAAAAACTATCTTGCTATCTGGTCACCCTTTATTTACATTCTGGCTATCGTGCGAATTTCAATACTCAAGGTCCTTTAACAGAGATTGTCAAATTCCATTTGTTATACTTTTGAAATGAATAGGGTTCACTTCTCCAAGATAGAGGAATGAATAAAGTCTGGAAACTTATCATTTGGATCAGCAAAGTGAAGTAATCAGCTTTAGATACACAACACAACAATTTTATATAAATCACGGTAGCTACGAGTATCCTTTCGAAAAAGTTTCACTAACCCTGTCATAGCGGAATCGGATTACCCAAAGGATTGCTTGTATATAGGCACTCTCTAATTGAAAATACCCAAGCTTTTCCTAATTAAGTGCATTTGTTAAATGCACCGTATGCAGCATTTTCTTGGATCCGACGATAAGTAGGATCTTCTCAATCTCGAGTACTACCTATAATCAGAGTATCTCGCAAGAACACCCAGGCACAGTAGAGAAGAATATGCAACAACAAGGATAAGAATGGGGGTACAGAAAAGATCCTTAAACTTATAAATTTCACGATATCAAGTACGGAATCGAAATCTTTATCTGCTTAACGGTAAGCTGCTGCCGATTGTAGAAGAAAATACGAAAGTAATAGGATTTACTCCGAGACGATTTTTCACCCCACCCCTATTATATCCCACTCCAATACTATGTCGCGCATTGGCAACAGATTTGCTTCAGTCTGAAGACAGTTCTCTGGGGCAGATTATCAATTTTCATTTGAAGTAGTTTTCCATTTTTTTTTTTCGTTTTCTCCTCCCTTCCTTTCAAACATCCTTAATGCTACACATTGAGTGGAGGATGTCTGGGGGAAAATAAACGCACTAGCATCCTTCAAACAAAACCACTACATCGCGCAGTGAACTTTAACTTCAGATGAGGGAGGGAAGTAGAACTCCGGTGAACCGCACCGTAGAAGACGTTTTACGTTAAATCTCTTCTTTTTTTTTTCGTTTTACTAGTTTTTCTGTTCTTCATCGAATTTCAAGGATTTTTCAATCAACCGAATTTGAACAAATGTTCTCAAGTTTTCGAGTGAGAGTGGAAAACGAATGCAGTGCTACTGGTTGCGAAGAGGCCGTGTCTAGGAGTAAGTTTTCCGTAAAGGAAAATCTATTGTTCTTAGTCTCAACAGCGATATGGTTCACTGGCGGTGGATGTGGTTACTTGTTAACTTTTGTTTGTTGAATCTAGTAGAAAACACTGAATCTTAATCAAGTTGTTTGAACTACCCATTTGGGATTTTAGGTTCATCCGACTTCTCATTTTCTGTGAAGTGTAATAGTGAAAGTCCAGACGGAGAAAGTGTGCTAAAAAGCTTACCTCAGGCACACTAGCTTCATAACCTAACCAGGTAGATACGAGTAAATGAGGTACAGGGAGAATAAAGTGCACGACTGGGTTGCACGTACTTGCACCTATATGTTGTTTATCTGCAAATCACTCAGATTAAAAATACAAAAAAACATATTTTCAAAATTCCCCAAAACTTTCGAACAAAATTGACAGAGTCGTAGCAGAGAAATATGAGCAAATTTTCCAAGACCAACTAATAAGTAAAGTACCGTTATATCCTAAGCCATTTAGAAACCCTAAGAGAATTGACTGGTGCAAATTTGGTCAGGTTATCAAATCTAAACTTCGCAGAACACCCGGCGTGAAAATCGAATCAGTCAAGGAACTTGGCGATAAGATCACAACCCTAGAAAAAGCCATGGGTACGGCTTTTAAGGTTTCGTGCCCTATTAAATTCAGTAAGAAAGAATTTCCTTCATGGTGGAACGAAGATATTTCTAATCTTAGGAAGATTACCAGAGAAATCTCCAATGTCTGCTATCGACACAAGCTCTGGCAACCATATAAGGATTGCCTAAAAGAATATAAGAAATCCATTAAAAGGGCCAAGTCTCTGGCATGGATGGACTATTGTCAGTCCATTGAAACCATTAAGGACTCTGCTAGACTGAGTAAGATCCTATCCAAGGAACACTCCAGTCTGTCCTTTATCAAAAGGCCGGACGGGACTTGGACGGATTTCTCTAGCGATTATCTGGGAGCTTTTAATGCAAACTCACTTTCCAGGGTGCAAAAATGAGTTTACTCACTCAAATTGTCCTCAAGATGTGCAATTCTCATCTTGGAATGACATTAAGACAACAATTATAGAGGTTAATACCTCTTGGGCCATTTCCAGCTTCTCTCCCTATAAATCTGGTGGACTTTGCGGCATACTCCCGGTAATGCTGCAAAAAACACTGGATCAGGTGTTTTTCCCTTGGCTAGTTCCGATCTATAGAAGCTGTATTCTTCTAAACCACGTCCCCCTGAGTTGGAGGCGTGTTCGTGTTGTGTTTATCCCGAAAGCGGGGAAGCGGGGGCATGAATCTGCAAAGGATTTCAGACCCATCAGCTTGTCATCTTTCCTCCTTAAGACGTTGGAACGTATATTAGATACGCACATCCGTAATACAATAGATACTTCCCTTCTATCAAAATCTCAGCATGCGTACACTAAGGGGCGATCGACTGAGACGGCGCTCCATGAAGTTGTGCGTACGATTTAGGAAGCTCTGTCCCAACTGGGTGTAGGGGAGTTTATTAGCAAGTGGATAGTGACTATGCTAAAAACCAGATCCATTCAATCGACACTCGGTAATAATGTTTCCACCATATCCGTTGTAAGGGGAACTCCTCAGGGTGGGGTTATCTGTCCTCTTCTTTGGCTTATGGTAATCAACAAAATTCTGTGTAGACTTGACCGAGACGGAGTCAAGGTTGTCGCGTATGCGGATGATGTGGTAGTGTTGGTATCGGGGATGTTTCCTTCTGTGATCAGTGAGATTATGGAAGGTGCCTTGGATAAGATTAGCACATGGGCCACTGGATGTGGACTTAGCGTCAATCCGAGCAAAACTGAACTGATGCTCTTTACCACAAAAACCAAAATACCGGCTTTCACACCGCCACGGCTTAATAACCAATTACTCTCGTTATCATCTAGTGCTAAGTACCTAGGTGTGGTACTTGACCCTAAATTAAGCTGGAAGCTTAACATTGAACAGCGAGTAAAGAAAGCCTGTGTGGCTTTTTATGCTTGCAGCAAAACATTCGGTAAGAAATGGGGACTCCGTCCGAAGATGGTCATTTGGATGTATACTGCGGTGGTGCGCCCTATTCTTTCCTACGGATCGCTAGTTTGGTGGCCGGCGGTTAATAAAGCATACATTACCATACTCATCAACAAAGTACAAAGGACTGCGGCTCTAAGTGCTACAGGGGCGATGATAACATGCCCAACTGAAGCCTTGAACGTAATCCTTCACCTTATACCACTTGACCTTCATATAAAGTACATATCAGCATGTAGTGCGGTTAGATTAAGAGAAACAGGTAGCTGGTGCGATAGTCTCTACGGCCACAACAGCATCCTTAATCTGCTACCTCGGGAGTTGGCGGCAAATCCGACCGACTACATAACTCCCAGGGTGAACTTCCGCAATGATGTCACTTTGAGATTCCCTTCGAGGGCGGAATGGAAATGTGACACGGTGACTAACGAGTTCAAAACAACCATTTTCACTGACGGGTCGAAAATGGACTGCGGGGTAGGAGCGGGAATCTACGCCATTTACAGATCATCTGATCCATACCCCGGATCTGACTTAATCTCACTATTGCCACCTTCTTAGACATAGTGGAAAGGTTTAGCAAAATTTACACTGAAGCGATTCAAAAATCTCTTGCTGAGCTAAGTATAGAGGAGCGCATTCGCAAGTGGATAGTATCTATGCTAAGAACGAGAATTATGCAGTCGACACTAGGTAACAACAGCATTACTAAAATTATGAACAGAGGAACTCCTCAAGGTGGTGTTATCTCCCCTCTTTTATGGCTAATACTCGTAGTCATGAACAAGATCTTGGCGCTACTCGACAGAGAGGATTTCAAGACGGTTGCGTACGCGGATGATTTGGTAATCGTTGTGTCAAGAAAGTTTCTCTCTGTGATAAGTGGTCTGGATTTGGTACACTCATGGGCCACGTGCTGTCGCCTTGATATAAATCCTGACAAAAATGAAATGATGCTGTTTGCCACTAAACCAAAATACTGAAGTTTACCCCATCCAAACTGATTGGTCGGCTACTTTCTTTATGTTCTAGTGCAAGATATCTAGGCACGATTCTTGAAGCAAGACTTCGTTGGAAGCTAAACAGCGAGTGAAGAAAGCATGTATAGCTTTCTACGCATGCAATAACTACGGTGTTCGTCCAAGAATGACCTTTTAGATGTACACCGCCATTGTGCGCCCGATTGCCTGCCCTAAATAGAAAATACAATGTCGATAGACCAAAAAACAAAGGCAAAAGAGCAGCATGTGTAGGCATCACAAGCGCATTGAGTTCCTGTCCAATAGATGCTCTAACTATGATCGAACTAGCTGATGCAGCTTTATGTTGCGCAGTCTAGCTCAGAGAATTTGGGTGCTGGACCGCTATGCTTTATAGCCATAGTAAAGTCCTGGGGACGGTACCAAACAACCTGGTTGCATTTTCGACTGACTACAAAACCCGAACTTTAAACTTCAGCAAACTTTTTTTCAGTAACTTTCCTAACCAGACCAGAATAGAAGAGGGGTTAATTAATAAAAGATTTTGGTACAACCATCTGTATGGACGGATCGAAAATGAACTGCGGGGTAGGCGCAGGCGCTGGTTTACCCCATTTTTGGAAGTACCTACTTTACAGAGGTTGTACTCGTATCATTTAATTGCCTTCTCTCTCCGTAGCTCTTCTCGGATGAGATATTTTCTAGTACCGCTAAATGGTTCTGCCTCTATTAAGAAAGTAGCCGAGCTTTGTTTTTGTCGTTTTCTTGCATCCCAATGTGGCCCGATACCGAAACTCGTGTGATTTTATATATACATCTTGTTACTCTACGTTTCTTTGTCGCTCTTGCCCTTCATTATGGTAGCCAGAGTTTCAATGTATCGCAACTTCCTTGTGTATGTTATGGCCTGTTCCAGTTGTTCCTCTGTCAGATTGTTTTTGTCTTCGCCGTGTTCCTCATCTCTAATAGTCCCAGTGCAGGTTAAGCAATGGGAATCGCTGTCATGCACGAACTTATGTAGGTAAGTCCTGAAGCATTAACCATTAACATTTGGATTCGATAGAATTTCAGCTCTCCACGATTGATCCGTGTCTCAATATTCACTCGTCACTCTCGGTGTTGACTTGATATCGCTTGGTGTTCTTGTTACTGTTCTCCTGACCGAAGTATCTGGTATTTATTACTAGCTTATCTATTGCCACCATGACAGCTAAAATACACGCTGCTTGCACTCAATTTACCTATACCTGTATCGGTTGACCGCCTCTGTCTTTTTTGCAGGCTTTAGCCTTCGTGGCACAGTATTTTGACCAGCCAATGTTCGACATGATCCGTGTGTTGCCTTTGCTGCAGTGATAACCTTTGCTTCATTATCAGCTGCTTAGTGTTATGAGGTTTCATCGAGTATTGGCTGTGGCACATGATCCCACTGATCTTAAGAGTATGTACTGCAATCTAGATCATTATAAAATAGTTCTCGCCATTATAACGCAATGAAACCATATCAATTTGTTTCTCCTGTTAAGCCTGTGGCACCTACAATAGCTTGAGTGACCAAATGGTTTTGCTATCGATAGATATTTCACCTCCTGTTTCTGTTTATATTAACTGAGGTAGACATTTTTTTATTAGAAAAATGTGTCACAGAGGTTGGTCTTTAAATGAGGGAGACCAATCTCTTTTGATTTCTAGCTCTCTATGATGCCACAGGGGATAACAGGGCGTTTATTTTTCAGCACCTTTTCATTACCTTCTGTTAGAAAATACTTACTTTGCTTTCCCATATAAGTAGGTAAGTGTGAGCTAAATTATCTTTACCTGCTCCACTATTAAGGCCTTATCCGATACCCAAACTCCATTATCTTACCAAGGTAGTATAGCTAGCTCAGTTAACTGCTAGTAGGGAGAGGACTTGGCGGTTCTTTTTCTCGACTGTCGGTTTCACGGTTACCTGTCGACAGTTCATTGGTTTTGAAACATCCATGATCTTCTATCATGACAGGGCCTTTCATTGGTCTAAGTGGAATAGTTTACTGATCAGTACTAGGATCCGCTCTCAAATCTGAGCCATAAAGGACAAGCCTTAGTATTTTGTCTCGCTAAATTTCAAATTCTGATTATTAGATATTTTTGGTTTATGCCCTTCGTCATGTCAATGTCAGAACACCGGTTAATATATGTCATAACAACTCTCACGAGTGCTGTGGCGTGTTTCATGAGATACTCTGTTAAAGTAGGATCTTATACCGCATGGATGCAAATCTTCCTCGCTGTGTGAACATATTTTTCTATTGAAAATGGGCTCCTGAAATATGTTCAGTACATGTGGCCTTGTATCTCCACAGCTTGTTGAATGAAGTATTCTGTCATGGCAGACTGTCCTTTTATATCCACTTGCAGGACACAAACTTTACTATTCTCAGATTCAAAGGCATTCGACGAATATTTGCGTAGCTTGGAAGTGGTGTTCCAAAGATCTCAGAATATCAACTGAAGCGGAGTCCAATTAATACTCGTAACATGTATCCGGCAGAAACACATGCAATGCAGTAAACATAAGACAGACTTTCTTAGTTACGTCTGCAACTGCCAAGTAATTTAAAACTGCATGGAACCCATCAACTAGTAGAAGTCCTTAAACATAAGATGCCAGGTAAGCATCCTCATATGTCTTATTTTTCCACACATCTTCCTACGATCTACACATTCGAAAGGAACATCTTCTTTTTTTTTTTTTTTTGGAAAAGAAAACTTTCAAAAAATACAGACACTGAATTTCTTTTTTTTTAAAAAACAACTTATGTGAAAGTTTATCTTTGAAATGTTCATCGACGCCTAAAGTTTACGTTGCTCCCCCCCTGTTTTTTTTTTTTTTACATTTCAAGAGCCAGAAACATAAAAAGAAAAGGAAATACATGTCTTAAGGATTCATTTATTACTTCTTCATGCTCGGAAATGATGAGAAAAAAAACTAAAATGAGGACACACAATAATCATCATTTTCTTCAAGTTTTAACAGCAAAAGTCAAGATGTCTTCTCTCTGTTGGAGGTTGATGATGGTGCTGGAGTTGGAGGCATCTTCAATTCACCTTCCATTGACATTAATATGCGAATAAGTTGTGTGTCAATTTGCGGTAATTGGATTTCCGATTCTAACCAAAGTAATAAGGCAAGGAAAAATGTTGAGAGATGGAAAATGAGGGAACACTGAAGAAGGACTTGTCCACGTATGATGAGGAAAGTTAACAGAGGAGAGTAATCATGGGGAGACTTACAGTGAGCGACAAAAAAAATAGGTCGTTTCTTAATTTTGTTATGACGTGCATTGTGTTCTCTTAAGAAAAAGAAATAAAATCGATACCTTCAAGCGCGTTTGCTAATGGTTTAAATGCTAATTGAAAAGAATATTGAACTGAGCGTACCACTTAAAACGCCCTTTGAACTCGAAGTTGATCGCTTTTCTATCAAAGAAGCAAGTCCACAAATTGCGGCCTAAAATATTCACCGGAAATATAGAAGAAAAGAAAAGCGCGTAAGAAAGGGCAACAAAGTCGTGCTTCATAGCATAGAGCACACTTGAATCCCTTGTGTAACCGACTGAAATAGAATATTAGGAAATTTAAAAACCATGCAATAGGTATTTACCTCGAAAGCTTGACAGCGGAAAAAGAATCTAATTATTCGCTTTGAGGCTTTAAAAGGAAGGAACTAAAGATCTCAAATTTCTGGCATTTTGCGCGCATCTAGAAGACACTTTTAAGCTGTTCGATGGTCCAGAATTTATTCATAATATTCATGCGTCAGAAATAGCACCTGTCAATCTAAGAAAACTCTTGGTTACGACTTAATAACCGGAGAAGCTCTAAAAATGTTGTCTAGAAAAGCATTCATTATGCTTCTGAATATTATAAACGCCGCGCCAAGATTGAAATACGTCCCGAGTCAGTAGAAAGTTGCGGAACTAAAACCAGAAAAACCGCCGAGTGACAAGAAGTCGTATACTCCCAATTATGTCCTAAAATTTTCGAGACTATATTACTCAAGCGCTTCCGACTATTGATGAACAAAATCTTATCCCTGATCACCAGTTTGAGTTCAGAAGGAAGCATTGACCAGATACATAGAATCACTGACATAATTGAAAAAGCTCTTGAAGAAAAAAAATATTTCCTCAAGCGTATTCTTGATGTCTGGCAAGCCTTTAATAAAATGTGACATGAAGGCCTGAGAATCAATTTACGACAGATTGTGTAACATACTGACAACATATCTTTTGAATAGACTCGTTCGTGTCAGACAGAGAAACGAATACTCTCAATTTAAAGGAATTTCAGCTGACATACCACACGGAAGCGTTATTGGCCCTCTTCTGTATCTAGCAATTAATTAAATGATCGATGAGACAAAGGCCCGCCCACAATGACACCAAATCTTGTGGTGAAGCCAGTGTGGACCTTTGGTATACAACTCTGGGGTTGCACTAAGAAAACTACAAAGAGATCTCGGAATTCCTACAGTCGAAGATGGAACGAAAAACTTCGCGCGAAAGCACAAAATTCCATTAAATGGAAGAGAGAAGTTTACGAGTATTACGCCGTCTATAAAGGACCGAACCTTTCGACTTACCACTGTTTAGATTAACTCCGTCTAAATAGTGTAACAAGCAGGAACTTGTATTAGAAATACACCTACCAAACGTCTTTATTTCATGATAAATACAAAATTGCTTGATAAGTCTTAACTTGTTGCAATAACTAACAAATTTATATCGAAGGGAGGTGTTTTTTCTGGTGAGTAAGAATCTCACACTACGGGTACTATGAGCACACGCCTGCTATCCTCATAGTATATACTCGTATGTAAGATTTTCACCTTTCATTGGGGACAAAATCAAGAAGGGAAACATTCCCAATGCTGGAATTGCCATGTTGTCCACATACGCGACCACTTTAACCCCACATCTGTTAAACCTTTGCAGGATTTTGTTAAGCACCATAAGCCATAATAAAGGAGAGATAACAACACCATGAGCTGTTCCACTATCGACGGATTTAGCTGAATAATTCCTATGACTGATAAATCCTCTTAGACGTTGTTGAAAGCAGCCCCTATGTCTAAGGAGGTAGCTTGTGTATATTGAATCACTACGGATACAGAGAATCCTTCGAGAATCTTTTGTACATGAGTGTCTACTACTTTCTTAAGTCTTAAGTAAGGAATAAATTAAGATAATTTGTCTAAAATCTTTCGAGAATTCAAGACTCTGCCTTTCAGCAGATAAATACTACTGGAACGCGTCTGCAATTCTGGGGGACATTATGTCTCTTCATTTCCGCAGAATCTACACACTTTCAAGGATGCAAAGGCACATCCTTTAAAGTGTGTTCACTAAAACTTTTGTGATCTGTCAGTACAATCCATCCAAGTTCCATCCGAATATTGAATAATCGACGGGCTGGAGTATTCTTTGGAAAGAATCCTGCAGAGAAATGAATTGGCAGTATTCTATCCTAGCACGTACGAGTATCTTTACCGTGTTGAAGAATTTCTTGTAAATTCTTAGTCCTTATAAGGTTACCAGAAACTGTGAAACTGTCCTGAGACTCGATATATCTTCCCTTCATGGCGGGATTGTCTTTTTAGTATATTTAGCTGAACACAAGACTTTGTAGGCAACATCCACAGCCTTGTCAAAGGTATTAATTTTAGTATTTAGTTCCTCGACTGATTCAATCTTTAGGTCTAGTATTTTGACAGTTTGAAGTTGATTACTTGACTAAATTTGTTCCAGTCAATTCCCTTAAGGTTTTTAAAGGGCTTAAGAGATTCTACCTTGAGACTCACATTGATCGCAAAAAGTCTGGAGATTGGATACCCTCCAGTTTTCCACCTTTAGTTGGTTTTTAGTGTACGAGTAATGTCAAGAGCTTATTCCCAATCCCTAAAGTTTTCCATAATCAGAAAGATGAGAGCTGATTGTCGTCGAAGTACAACAGCATCTTGTCGTCCTTTAATGATATTGTGGCTGTTAACTCTTGTATTTCCCATTCCAGGTCTAGTCTATTGTGAGCCATATACTATATACTCAGGACCTAGTAATTGGAAAACTTTTAGACTTGGCAAACCTGATGCTAAACGTAATCCAGTAATCTACTTTCTCCTGTAATCTTAGTCACTCCTGATTAGTAAGAAGTAGAAAAGATGACTGACTGCCCAGTTATGTATTGAAACCGACGACTTATGGAGTTTGGGACACTGGAGGAACTTTCCTATAGAGCCCTGTTCCACCAAACAACTATAAACTAACATTCTGCGATCTATTTGCAAATGATATGTTCCACTAACATTTCATAAAAATAAATTAACTCTAAAATTTGTAAAGTTCTTGCAACAAAAGTGAAAAGAATTTGCAAAAGTGTTGCAAAGTGCTGCGTGAAAAGTTGAAAAGTTTTTTGGTGGAATAGGGCCTAGGTTTTCCAGGCCCATCCTCCTGGTTCTTTCAAAGCCGCCCGCTTTATTCTCTGCAATCTTGCTTAGAATAAAAAAGGTTTTCCGGTTCTTAGGAGACCATCCTGTAGTAACACTCTCTGTGCTAAGTTTCAGAATAGTCAGACATTGATACTCGTAATAGGTTTTCTTTACAAGATTTAAGACTGAAGTGACTGCTCTCTCATTTACGCCTATTTTACAGGTGCTAATAGGTACATTTGCCAAATTGGATAAGAAAGTGACTTGTAGAAATCCGTACAATTTGTATCCTTGCATAAATAGATTGAATTACAGCAGTGCCATGCCAGAAAAATTATTGTAGGATACAAAAACAAGTACATCGATGCATAGAAAACAGATTTAAAAGATTTAAATAAAGTTAGTGGTACGAAAGGCAAGGATATACGTAACAATGAAAGAATACAGATTCCTACGTAAGCTATCATATCTGCATCAGAGATTGGACTCGGCATGCTCTGAATATTTTTAGTACCCTATAATAAAACAGGAAGAATTTTCATTAGCCTAAAACGTTCTAAAGAATGGGCTGGACAAGTGGATTAAAAGACTTCCTTTATGGCGCACTTTTGCAGGACGAGCAACTGTTGCAATTTACTTAAGTAATCATACCCCCAACAGCTTATACCATACTTGAGTCTTGAGTGGAAAATCGCAACATAAATTGATTTAAAATGTCACTGGAGCTAAGCTTGTTGAGGCGATAAAAATATCGAATGGTGGAAAGGAGGTATTGCTTTAAAATTGAAATTTGTTCGAACCAACTCAAATCTCAATCCAAGATATTTACAATTCCAACTTTAAGGCATGTGTCATAAGAGGCATTAGCATCAAAAATTATCTCAGCGTTTTGAGCAGAGCATATTGCCAATAGGTAAGGCGCATGACAGTAACCATGGGGTGAAAAGTAACCTCCTTGACCGCCAGAATGCGCTGCTACTGCAAAAGAGGTTATGGTGCCTTGAAGTCCATTCATATTTAGGCAAACATGCCAAATTTCAGTGCGATACTGTCTTTAGTTTTGTTTTGACAGCTGATTGTTGTTGACGTGTTTGGCATCATGTTGAGTATGGACAAAAACGATTTTCGTTCTCTCATAAATCATTATTTTTTGAGAGGCAAAACGGCGAAGGAAACAAAAGAAAAGTTGGATAAATATTATGGGGCTAATGCTCTGTCAAATATTGGTTTCGAGAGTTTCGTGGTGGCCGCAACTCCACTACCGATCAAGTCCGCAGCGGCAGTCCCTCCCATGCGGTTACAGAGGACAATGTCAAAAAAATACATGAAATGGAGTTGGCAGACCAGAAAGTGAAGGTGCGCGAGCTAGCAGATACCACAAAGATTAGTACTGAGCGCGCACACCATATTTTGGGCAATATTCTGCATATGAAAAAGTTATCCTGCCGCTGGGTGCCGCGCATGCTCACTCCTGACCAAAAACACGAACGCGAGAGCACTTCGAAAGAGTTTTTCGACTTGCTGATGCGGAATCGGGCGGACTGTTGATGAAACCTGGATCCACTATTACACACCAGAGAACAGAATGAGTGCCCGGCAATGGACTGAAGCCGGAACGAGTGCTCCGAAGCGGCCGAGGGAGGCTCAATTGGTCGGAAAGGTTATGGCGTCGGTTTTCTGGGATTGTCATGGCATACTCTTCGTGGACTACCTCGAAAAAGGAAAACCATCAACAGCGAGTATTACTGTGCATTATTGGAGCGATTGAAGGCCGAAATCCTTGCAAAACGGCCTTCGCCCGATTTGGCTCCCTCGGGCTATTATCTCTTCCCAAACCTCAAAAGATGGCTCATCAATAAAAAATTCAGCTCACGCGAAGAAATCATCGACGCCACGGAGGAGTATTTTGCAGACCTTCCGGAAAATTACTTTTCGGACGGGATCAAGAAGTTGGAAAATCGCTGGAATAAGTGTATCAAGCTAAAAGGGGACCATATTGAATAAAATAAAAAAACATTTAAAAAAAACATTTTTTTTCATTCCCAAGGAGGTTACTTTTCACCCCACCAGACATCTATGTATATCGGGACATTTCTATGAACTTGGGCTAAAGTTTTGCTACTAGTTTACGCTCAGCGAACCAGGTTCTCAATAGAAGTGCATCGTGGTTGATATCAGCTACTAAGTTCATAAGGTTAACTGAGCTATGTGCAATTCCCAGATAATCAGTAAAAACTTTTATTTTCCATTAAGAGGCAGTGTAAATATGGAATTGAAGTAAATCAAAAGCAGGATAGGTCCAACAAAAGACCCTTGAGGAACTCCAAGATTAAGAATCCTAGGGAGACATAGACTCATCCCGACATTATCCTGTCTTTGAGATAAAAAGCAAACCTATTATACATACATCAAATACAAAGGGATGCTGTGATCAACAATGTCAAAAGCTTTAGGTACGAGTATATCAACAAAAAACTCTGTGAAAGTTCTTTTATGTATACGAGAATGTGTATTATTTTTTGTCGCTTAGTATGTGAACGATTCCTCTTTACAAATTCTAAGAAAGATGAAGTTAACTTTTCAACTTACGAGTACATATCTCATTCTAATTTGTCAAAAATAAGATTCGCCCATATCTTCTGCCGGAATCTACTTTTAAGTTGTTTTTTTCTTTCTCATAAGATACAGATACATTAGCGTATATTACTGTACCGTTGAAACAAAATGAATTTGCACAATTTATAGATGAATAATTTTGAAACTCCTTTCTCGTACCATTGGAAGAAATTAATTTAAATTGCATTGCGTGTGTAGGGAAGGAGGTCGTTTATTATAGTAACATCTATCAATCCTCTGCGAACTTAATTAATGAGCGTACAATTTTTGTGAATGCACTTCGTTTTATTCGTTTTCTGTTTGCTAATAATTTTACATTGCGGAAAAGTTAAACCGTCAATGACAGTTGGAAACGTGATTGAAGTACAGTACACGGGGGAACATGTTTGAATAGTTTCAGCGAATTTCCTTCTGCCTCAAGGATGTTATTTTGAATTTTACGTTTCAATTGAGTTCAAAGGCAAACAAATGGTGATGGGGGGGAGAGGGATTTTAGTTAAGGATTCCGCGTGGAAATGATGTTAAGTGAATTAAATATTTATTTTTAACCTAGGGGTACATTTTTGAAGTTCAGTTTTTCATTTAAAATTTCATAGCGAAATTTCAACGAAATGAAAACGATGATTATGATGATGGATATTGTTATTGTGCATGATAGCCTTGGGCGAGCAATAATAATTATAGAAATTAAGTTAATTGCCATTCAGTTGGAGTGGATGGAGGATATCTACATTTCATGGGAAATTATTATAATTGAAGAAGTTAGTTCAAGTTGAATAAATGAGTTTTAACTACATTTGGAGGTGCTCAACATATTATGTAATATAGCGTTCGTGAGGCACGTTCCGGATTTTGGCAAAGGTAACATGTCGAGAGGAACCTTTTGTCGCTTTGATTCAGGTTCAAAGTAGTGAAATGTGATGTAATTTAGGTGGCTGCAGTTTATTTTAGTCGTTGTGACACCATCACGAACAGGAGATTTGTTCTTTGCTTTACGTTACGAACAAAGTATCTGAGACTAACTATTGACAGTACAACATTGAAGAAAAGATGAAGTGGAGAGGCACATTGCACAGAATTTGTGTGAATAAAGGTGTCCTAGAAAAATTTAGATGCTTATCCGTTGCATATCTCTGTTATTTCCTTCCTTAGGCATATCGCTTTTCTCCTTTAAATTATTTGCAGTTTTTTTTATTGCAGTCGCCTCGTAGTACTCCAGGCACATTAAAAAAGATTTGTTGGTTCCTCGTTAATATATTCCTGGAGTATTTTTTCGTGTGCTATGGCCTTTGAATTGATTTCTTGGAGAAGTGTAGGCATCCTTAAATCTCGATGAAGATACCACAGAGTATTCACAATACTTCTAAGGACCATGGATTGCTATACTCTTCAAGAGCGTTGAATAATTCTGCCAATGTTTTTGACAAATGAAAAAATCGGTCGGTCGTTTTGGCTCAACATGAATTTCGTCGTCATTTCCCTGATTGTGACACCAACTGGGCAAACACTGCGGTATGTAACCGCTCGTCTCGAGGTTCAATAAGGTACAGTACCAGACGTGGCCGGTTCCGAAACAGCTGTTCGGTCGAGAATATCTCTGCTGCAATTATCCAAGAGGGCCCTTAAATATTAACCACAAGACGGGCCACAGTGAATTTTGGTGTGAGACTTGAAGATGTACCCGTGCAAAGTGCTATCAGTGCTTCAGCTATTTCCTGCAAACGGTCAATCGCGTGTAAATTACAGCCAAGCCCTCCTAAAGACCGACCGCGATGAGGATGATTTTCCATTGAAAATCATCATTCAGATACGTGAATAAGCCAAATTATCACTTCTGAGGCACTAAAAATCCACTTGTAATGCACATAGAGCCATTATATACGGCGTTTACTGAAGAAAGGTGATTGGACTATTAATGTGACTGGTGAGCCGAATTGGGTTTGGAGAACTTGTGGTTCCAGCAGGATAGTGTAACCGCAAACACAGCACCGGCGACAGAGAACATTCTGTAGCAAGCGTTCCCCGGCTGCTTAATCTCTCGTTTTGGCAATTTGCACTGGGCCGCAAGATCGCCCGATTTGACCGTTCCAGACTTATTTCTTTTGAGATTTTTTGAAGTCACGGGTCTACACAAACAAGCCACAGACCTTGACAGCCCTAAAGTAGAATATCCCACAAGAACAGAATTTATCGCCAGAAGTTTTGAAAAAATCATAGAAAATGTTGTAGACCGAACCCGAATATGCATCGACTCCTGCGGTGGCCTCTTGACCTATATTATCTTCCTGACTTAATGGAAGAATATTTAAACGTCTAAATAAACATAAACAACAAACAGAACCAATTGCCTTAGGAAATTGATTGGGGAAATTTGTGCCACTTTGTACTTGATTTGCGTCAAATTATTTGCTTAAATTTCAAAACTGATCAAAATCTAATCTTGTCTTGTGACAAAAATCAAATATATGTATCCGCATCAAAATGTCAGCTTATCTTTAACTTTCTTGCTAATCATCTACAATATTTTTTCTGATTTTGTTTGTTATTCTCTGTAGATAAAAAAAAATTGTTTCTGCTGATCAAAAAATTACTTTTTGCTGATTGGAAAATATTTTGTTTTGTTCTGGTCAATTATTTTATTTCCTAGCATAATTTGCTGGTCATTTAATTATTTAACTGATCACTAATAATACTTTTAAATAACATTTTTAAAATCCTCCGACAAAGCTTAAAATGCAGATTTTTGAAAAATAATTCTTCAAAATCGGAAAGAAAAGCTTTTATAGGTTATATAGCGGTTGACTTCCTCTAAATTTAAAATTTGAATTATGTAGGACCACACCCAGTATTTCATCTGTCGAAGCTATTTTACAGTGATGATTGGCCTTTAATTTAAAGGTAGTATCAAAGTCCAAGAATTAGGGTTACAAATGGTGACAGCTTTAGAAATGTGTCCCATCTACAGTTATTCTGATGAAATCCACTAAAAAATCATTGATACGAGTATACTTGGCCTCTATGTAGCAAGATATCCCTGCATTTTAATCAAACAGTTACAACGTAACACCTATTCTGTATCTCTCACAGTTTATTATTATTGCCAGGGTTGTGTTTTCCAAAGTCCTGACAATGTTTTAAGAATTAATTAACGGCACGTTCGTATTCCAGGAGAATGTAATGAAAAATAAAATGTTTATTATTGAGAGACATCCTTGCTTTTCCTTAAGCAAAGCCTTGTTCTACAATTTTCTATTGATCCAGAAACCACACTCATTTGTCAGTCGTTTTAACTTTCCAAAGTTACTTTCCTCCATTCACCGTCTACAATGCCTAAAACACTCTCGGTTCGTTACAAACTTATGAAGTAGAACAATCCAGCGCTGTCTCTCAATCATCTCAGCTATCTACTACACTACCAACTTTCTAAGTCTTACAGAATTTCACAAATCAAATGCATTTGTCGCCTCCAATATATAGGTACATACCTACACATTATACAGGCAACACCGGCAACCGAAATCCGTCATCGTTTCCATAGAATATCACATAAATTACTTTGGAAACGATTTTGATATTGCAGCGCAGCGCGTATTCCCTTCCTGCGCTGCTAGTCGAGATGAAATATCAACACAAAGGCACGCACTCCTTTATGCAGCGCAGCGCTATTAAATGTACATTTCCTCCAACATATCCTTTTGTTCTATCAGATGCATCTCTATACCACCGACAAATGCAAGGAAGATTCGCCTAACATACTCGTACGTGCACAGCACATGCATCACAGAAGAATGGATAAGGATGAGGGCGGACTCGATTGTTTGGGTACACCGTTGGAATTCAGGATCTGTGAAATCTATGCAAATTCTAAGTTTGCAAACAGGTGATTATTGTAAAATTTGTTTTCTCGAACTTGCCAACAAGGATACTATCCGAACAGACAATAGTATGTAGCATGTACCTTGATATCTCTGGCAAGGTTTTTGAGATAAAATAGGTTTCTGAGTTGGAAGTTATTTGCTCATTAATCTTATTCAGCGAGATGCATTGCACACTTACACTCTCATACACCTAACACAGATGTGTGTTTGTTCACTCTTGTGATCCAGATTAGGCAAATGCAAATGCAAGTTAATGTCTTCGGTGAGAGATTGGAAAATCAGCTTAAAGTGTTTTGTTAGTGTGCATTAAACTAGGACAAGTGTTTTGAGGAAGAAGAATTTCAAGTGTTATTTTAGCAATCAGGTAGGGGCTTGAGGTAGAAGATTTACTTCTATACGATGAGAGATCAATGGGGATTTAGAACTTTGCAGGATATTAGCATACCTAATAATGGATTCTTCTTTCTTTTTGTGTATTCGATTGCACCGAGTTATGGAAGTATTTGATGTGAAGGCAGAAAATGCTACAAAATATTCGAATATAAGTATTCTACCAGTTCATCAATCCAAATGCTTATCGTTACTTTACGTGCGTATGCAATCCGCTTTGAGTGTTGTCAGGACATGATGTCGTCAGTAGGTGTTGTTTGTCAATCCCTCCAAGACTAAGAATGGCACTACGTACAGAACAAGGAAAAGTCTGCATCAAGCAGTCAGCATCGTCTAGGAAAGTCAGAGTACGTTGGGATTAGAAGATCGTTATGAGCTCCGAAGTCCTTCTATGGAGATTCTACTAATTTTATCTCCACTATATCTTTTTACAGGAAGAGGAACTAAGAAATAGTGAGGTAGTTTTTTGAGGATTCTGCTAAATGAAGAAAAGATGGTGATACTCTTAATTTATACCTTGAGCATGTGATCTGAAAACTCAATACAATGGGTTCAGTATGACTATTTAGGACTCAACTGGATTCGTAACAGGAAGCGTTGAGAAACTCAAAAATGGGGGCCTCTCAATTCGGTTTGTCTGTCTGTCTGTATGTGCGCTGGACTGCAGGCTAAACGGCTGTACGGATTTATATCTAGGGTCTGTGAAGTCACAATTCGAAGTGAAATCACGATTTTCATTCGAATCCCAAAGGCCGTTTAAAAAAAAAAAAAAAATATCGATTATCTCGAAAACGATTCTAAAACTTTTGTTTATATTTGATACTCGTATTTGGGTTGGGCTACACATAAATGTCATTAAATGGCGTACCAAAGTTTAGCTAAAAAAATATCGATATCGACATTTTATAAAATTATTAATTTGTGTCGCATTCGTAAAAAAATATTGTTGATGTGTTTTTTGAAACCTACATAGCTGGCAGTGAATCATTAAAACTATTCATAGTCAGCCGGATTTTCGAGGTTGGGATTTCACATCCCTACCATATGGCATCTGTTAAATCCATCTGTCATCCATAGTGACAGGTAGTTGCTTTTTGCTTTGTCATTTTACAATATGGATCGTTTAACCACCGCTCAACGCATATTGCATAACAGTGCAAACAATTCGAAACATAGTCTCCAAATTCAAAGAAATCGGTAGCGTTTGTGATGTCGTAAGACGTATGCATCATCAAAAATAGCCGCTGTGCTTCAGTGGTTGAAAACCCGCGTTCAGGAATTGAATTTTTCCTACAGCTGCATATGACGTATTTTGCGCAGGTTATCAACTTTTTTAGCCTAAGATTGAAGACATTGTGTGAGCGACATGTGGTTTCAACAGGACGGGATTTCATGCCGCACAAACAAATTTGACTCTATTGCACGAAGAGTTTCCGGCCTTTTTATTTCGAGTAAACAAATCTCATTGAAATCTTTAATTCTTTTTATTTAGCACAAAATTAATAACCCTGTACTTTTACTATATTGTTTTTGAAGATTGGTACATCTGTCTGTGACATTTACTGTCAACTGTCAAACTGTTCGCCAGAAAAAGGGGATATGTTCGTGAATTATAGAACCCGTAAAAGTAGTGCCGATACTTAAAATACTTATGTATAAGTAAAATTGTTGAGCACAATTATAGATTATGAATATTTTATTCATGTGACTAATTTTCTGAAGATGGCTGTGGTTCAGTTGTTCAGGAAAGTAATTCATATGATGAGTTTTTGACGACCAAATGTCATTTCTCAACGGAAAAATTATAAATTCGTTTCTAATTTCATATGAGAATTTTTCGTTACGCATGAACAGTGTACTAGTCTTTACATTTCATCAAATATCATTAAACAAAAGTAGAAGGAGAAAATGTGATGATTCAATGTCTGTATTATTTGATTTTGAAAATTTAAAAAAATTAAAAAATATATTTAGACGCTGATAGTCTCCATACTTTGTATAGATTCACGCCGGTTTTGCAATTCTAAAGCTATTTACGGACTTAATTTAAAAACCTCACCAGTGTAAAATATAATACATACGTGAATTTCACTTGTAAATAGTGACAGCCAGGCCCACTTTCTGTTTAAAAAAGTAGTAGTTTTTAAAACTGTTTTCTGTTACTGTTGATTTAATTTCTTGGGCACCAAATTTTGAATTTTAAAATTCTGACTTTGGATTTGGATTCAGAGAACTCAAAAACTTTTTTGGCTAACATCGTCCTTCGATTTAATTCATTAATCTACGAAGAAATGGATTCGAGTTTTGAAGTTCTAACTTTGCATTCAGATTCAATGACCCACAAATTGAATTTGTGTATATTTTTCTGCTAATTTTCTGTAATAAGCAACCAAATCCCGGATCGTTTTTTGCGCACTATTAATGTTATTTTTTGCATTTTTTTTGGAGTTTTGACAATAAATTAGCTGTGTTGCAGACCGGTCGAGGTCCGCCTTCTTTTTTTTTCCTATTTGTCGTAAGGTGTGCTATTATTACTAAGTATTTCAACTTCAGCTCGATACCTGGCCGTAATTCCAGATTCCAAACTAAACTGGAAGGATAACAACGCAGATCCTGCCCTATCCGTTACAAGAATAAGGACTCTCGGAAGTTACTTTTTCTCGGAATTCGAGGACTTAGGTAATGTAGAGCTTACGGACCTCCTGAGATTTATATCACTATCTGGGTGGTTCTAACAGCGGACTTTATAACGTTTCCAGGGTTAAATGATTGGGCACAATGGACCCGAATTGTTGGTCTAAGTGAGCAGTGACTCTATTTGTCACAAGGCACCGATCTACCTAACCTAAGGTGGGTTATGAATTTTGTATTCCCGTTTCTATACTTCGCGGCAAAAAAATGTCAATTGGCACTTAGACAACAATTTTGTTGACTAGTCTTCACTTGCCCCACTGGTACTATCAAAAATATACAAAACTTAGATAAGTTGTCGAAAAGTTCTAATCTCAAGTGTTTTAAATTTGTAATTTCAAGGTTTGCTACAAGTACTCGTAGGTGCAAATCTTCCGCCTCGACGACTTGTTTGTATCAATTAAACATAAATAACTTTCTTGAAAAGTTTCGCCTTCCACCTCGGTTCCTCAACTTATGTCGTTTCAGATTGCTCCTATAATGCCGTTAATTTGCTTTTTGAAAAGGTCAAAACCACTTATTCCTGCTAAGTGCTACGTGCGAAACGTTAAATAATTTTCAAATAACTTTCGAAAAAATTGGGCTGGCGTATTATGTTCGCCATCTTGAATTTCGTATGGTTTCAGATTTATCACGTAACGCTCTTAGGTTACCTTAGGTTGCTCTACAAATAGGTGAACGTTTCTTGTCTCTTGTAGTTTGTTTCAAAAATTTTAATAAATAGTTGGTAACTTTCTCGAAAAGCTTGTATCAGATCCAGATATTTCGAGAAATGTCCTCAAATTGCTCCTTAAGTTCCTAGTTCTTTGTCTTAGACCTTTAAATAGCTTAATAAATGGTATTCTAGGGACTAAAATTATAGTCGGCGGACCGGTGAAAGTGGTCTTTGAGCCTGCTAGTTCATCAGCTGCTTCACTTCCATCTAATTCCACGTACCCGTACAGTTGAGGGTGATTCTGTTATTCTCACTCAGTTGGTTTATCTTGGCGAATCTTACACCAGCATAGACCTGATTTCATGAGAGCTTAACGCTTTGATGGCAGCCTGGCTATCTGACAGTATCTCGATGTCTTGTCCGTGATTCGAGGTTAAATTGGGCCCATCTTTCGATCGCGTCGGCCTCTGCTTGGAAAATACTTTGGTATATTCCCATGGCTTCCGAGTATACACCTGCTCCAGTTCCTGTGGATGTGTTGGATCCGTTCGTGTACAACTTGATGGTATTTTGTTTGAATTGGTACATCCCGAATTCACTGCAACATTCTCTTTTACTGAAGCAGTCTCTCTTGACCGTATCTTCCTTGGACCAGTCCAAAAGTGCGACTGATTTGGAAAGTATTTCTCGCTGTTTGTGTGCGATGCACTTTCGTTTCCCGATGCCTTCTTTGATTATTCCGTGTATGGTTTCTTTGGCAATCCTTTCTAACACTAAGTGTAGAGGGATGAGTCCTCATAGCCCCTGGTATGCAAACTCAAACTAGCCTTTATAATTTTCCAATGGTTTTCCTTGTTGTGCTCAGCCTGGTTTTTCTGACCCAAGCTACTGCTCCATACGTTATAATAACCATCATGGTGTACATCCATATAAGGGTTGCATCCCCAGGTTTTGGCGGAATTGTTTCTGTACACCATTAGTCCTCATATTGCTCTGGCTACCACAGCTTCAAGTATACTGAAGCTAGATACATGACCTGTTTTTGTTGTTCACCTCTGATTCCACTTAGTACGAGTATTATGGGTTGCACACGTTTTAACTGCTACTTGGTGAAAGGTACCACTCCTGTGTGACTCTCAGTCTCCTCTGTAATATCTCACAGAATGTCTCTTCGAATTTTCCCCCTCGCAATTTCGTCGGCATATCTGTTTGTTAGCATTTGCAGGATTTCGTCTACAACTAGACTTCACATTAGTGGTTAGAGAACTCCTCCTTGTAGGCAGCCTCTAGTTGTGCTTATTCGTATTGTGATGGTTTTTTTTTATCCAAACACAGTTTCAGCAGTCCTTGTCCTTAACAACTCACACATCCAGTTAGATATTGTTGAATTTATTCCTTTTCTTCCAAGAGCTCCCCTGATTGAGATGTGTTATCGAAAGCGCAGATGGTCGTTTCTCTGCAGTCTATAGTCTCGTGAACTAGACTTGTCAGCTGGTATAGTGCGGTGTCGGTGGATTTCCCGACGCATGTTGACTGTAGTGGAGAGGTATTCTTTCTAACATCGTCATGCTGTATATATTTATATGACCTATGACTTTTCCACTCTCTTTAATATGAATAAGGTCAGACTAATTGGTCTAGAGGATTTGGGTGATGCGGTGTTTTTTCCTCCACTTTCAGAATGAAAATTGCCTTTGTCCTTCTTCAAGGTCTCGGTATGTACCCGAGGGCCAAACTACTTCTGGTTATATCGAGGAGTTTCGGCGCAATTATTTCCTGTCCCTTTTGTAGCAGGGCTGGAAGGTTTTCATCGCCCAATCTAGTCGCTGTTCTATACAGATGTTTGTTACCATTACACAATCTTGCCTGCTGAGTCTTCTATATCTTTCCCTTACATCAGTAACGTATTGAATGCCGTGGTGTTTCCAGAAAAAAAGAGTTTCATTCGTATTCAGTGCATCTATTCTGCACCTTGATAAGGCCTCTTGTATCCTGGCTGTAGAAAAAGGTAGATGCGATGTTCTCACAAAAATTCCTGAAGCTATTTCTTTTAGTTTTTCTAATTTCTTTATTACGAGTATACCTCGTCCATGCTTGGTTTTATTAAATAGCCTTCGCAAATTGGACTTTAGTTCGCCTAGCGTCCTGTTCCGCAATCGAGCCGTCCTTTTGTCTTATGCTTTTGCTAGGAGGTCAGTTGGTTTCATAAGTTAATCTCCTCCAGATTATGTTCGAGTTTTAAGTGGTGATTTATCCATTTTTTCCCCTATTACACCCCTCATCTATCTCCCAGTCAATGTTGTGGTGGTCTTAAACTTATGAACTTATGAACGATCGAAAAGGGACATTTCTTTCTAAAATCTATAAATCGGGTGAGGCCCGCTAAACGGATGTTGCAAACCACTGTCATACAGCGCAACATGTTATATGCATTTCCCCATAATAGCAAATAATATATCTAAAGAAAATGAATAAAAAGACAACTATTATCCTCTTAGCAGTTTGTTTCATTAGCAATGTTAAACTCTGTCCTACTTGTTCTTTTTATTTTCTCATTTCAGAGAGAAAACTTTTCGTTGGAATGCTTAACAAAAAGTACAATGAAAGCGAAGTGAGGCAACTATTTGCTGGACACGGAACAATAGAAGAATGCACCGTGTTACGGGATCAAAATGGACAAAGCAAGGGCTGTGCCTTTGTTACGTTCTCAACGAAACAGGCAGCAATTGGAGCAATTAAGGTAATTTCAAACGTAATGTGAGTGGAACTTTGGGGCCGTCTATAGGGGATGTACTCGTATCCTGATGGGAATGTGCATAATATATATTTTCTTGAATAATGAAAAGAATGTTTAATGAATGGACTAAATGTGAGTACACTCGTAATATGAAGAATAAATTAATGTCGAGAGAGAGAAAAACCAAAGGGAGATCCTTTTTCAGTGCAACGGACATGAATTGTGATTTTCCATTATTGCTTCTATTTTTTTTTGTATTATTTGAGTCAGAAGTGGGTCATAGCGCAGAGCAATATGAGTTATGTTGTTGTGATTAAACAATGGTATGGATTTGTGTAATTGAAAGTGGAGAAGGTTCTACACAAAGTTCTTGACACAGTTTGATATTTGTGTAATGGATTTACACTTTTTTTAAATTGAAACATACATATATATCTTATGGGTAAAAAATGCCTTCTGTTTAGTGATTACTATTTTAAAATATAATAACGGATGCCCTGCGTCCGCTACAACGCTATTTAATTAAATGAAATAGAATTAATTTTTTTTTTTTCGTGGGTATCGAAAACACGCAAACAAATAAAATAAATTGTCGTTCAGCACCACCTATCGTAAAGTAATCATACTACGAGTGTATGCATAACCTTCCCCTCTTCAAAACAAACTTTATGTCTAAGTTTGAGCTCAATTGACCGAGTAGTTTCGGAGTTTATCAAAAACATACAAACAAATAGAAATTAATTTATATACATACAAATTTTGAAGGAGTGTTTTGTTGCATTGCAATCCAATGTGGCTTCCAAAAAAGAAAGAATGCTGGCAGAGTTTACAAATACGGTGAATGGGATCTTCAACAAAGGCTTCCACTAAAATCTTCAAAACAGTGATTGTCCACCAACCAGAAGAAATGAATCCATCGATCTGGTTAAAGTGATAAGATATCTGGAGATCACGATCGCCGACAATTTCTTATGGCAAACGTCAGAGCTAAAAAGCGCTATACACATCAATAGATGTTCAGAAATAGGTGTATTATTCACTGGTGAAATCTCGCTTGATATATGCGATACTTGCATGGGAGAAAGCATCAAGAACTTGCATAGGAGAAAGCATCAAACATTAAAACAATAAATGCTAACAATATGCAAGGTTTTAGACGTTAACAATGTTTTTAGAATGACAGCGATTCTAGAAAACTATGATAACCCTCGCTTCCAGCAGCCTATATGTCACAACCTAAACATTCATGGGAGAAAGCATCATGAACTTGCATGGGAGAAAGCGTCGAAAATTAAAACAATAAATGTTAATAATATCCAAGATCTTAGACGTAAACAGTGTTTTTAGAATGTCAACGATTCTAGAATATTACGATGACCCTCGCTTCCAGCAGCTTATATGCCACAACCTAAACACACGTAGACAAGCACAAAGGTTTCTTGAAATTCGTGGAAACACTCAACGTTTACGGAAGACAACAACTCCGCTATGCCATGTCAACAATTATCAATCAACTACCAATTAACTTAAAAAACATCCTAAACTTTAAAAAACGTAAAAAGGAAATGAAGAGACTTTTTCTAAGTTAAAATTTTGTCATAAATTTACTTCTACCTGAATTAACTTAAGTCAAAACTTAAAACCGGCGTTATCCGTGAAATTGTCTGTTTTGAGTTTTTTTTGGACATTATGACATTTTTTTTTTAATTTGGCCGTCATTACTTTGAACGTTTATGCCCTACGCCGCCGATCGCGAAGCTAGTTGATCACCTTTCCATTAGGTAAATCTGTTAGAGTTAAACAGCAGGTATAGATTTTGAAAAAGCCAAGAGTACGAGGAACTTTCATAAAGAGATCAGATAAAACTTTACGCCTTCTTCATGGATTTAAAATTTTACCATCGACACAATCGGCTTTATGTTATAAGTTGTTCAACTGTGGAAGTATCATACAAATTTGTTAGAGCAATAGAAAAACTTTACCGACAAACAAAAGGGCGAATACATGCGCTCTAATATCGTACGAGTATATCTAAAAAAAATAGAAAGAAGGAGTGAGGCAGGGTTGCAATCGCAGTCCGATGTTATTTGGCCTGTTTCTTGATGATTTGGTTCAGTAGCTCCCATGCGGAGTAGATATTAGATCTTTACAAATCAAAGTCATTATGTACGCGGATAACATAGTGATCTCTACAGAATCTCTGGCATCCCTCCATCTTATACATAAGTACGAAGTAGTGGAAAACTTGTTGCACTTTTTTTAAGGAAGATTTTTTACCTGCCGGTAAGTAAGTCAAGGGACTTTCAACAGTCTTTATCTCCACACTAGAGCTGCATTCGGATTATCGTGTAATAGATACGGATAATTCTAGGCTCCCACAAGTCCCTCTGCTACCAGGATTGGGTCAAACTAGCAATAGCTGTTGGTATTATGAGTACATTGAACCTGGCTGAAACAAATGCTTCTCAAGGGAAGAAGTCATTAAACGAATTTATACAAGTCACCGATGAGAACGAAAGATACACATTCATAGAAAGAGTAAGATCTTCAACGGAGTGAAAATTCTATGCAAAGGTTAAGTTTAATTTCAACGAACGAAACCATTTCAAGAGGGGTAAGTACAAAGCCCAACTTTATCGCTCATAGAAGGGCTTTGACTCGTCCTTGCACTTTGTGTAACTTGCTTGAGATGGAGGATATCGGCCACTTACTGGATACATGTCCGTTGTGAAATGAAATAGAGAGATTGTACTTCAACAAAGATGTCTTGCAAGAGGAGGAGGTTTCTTTACTTTTTAAACGGAGCCAATTGGATACTGCAGGTTGAGTACTACTTGGAAGTTTGAGCAGTGAAAGTTTTTAATAAATCATTACGTCCCTATTTTGTTTTAACGAAACTAAAAGTTCTTAAATCAGAAAGAGATCCTCAAAACATAAGAAACAAGGAATCCAAAGATTATCTCACTCAATCCCATCATCTTAACGAATCCCTTGGTCTATTAATGGGCATACTCATTATTATCATCATTAGCTCGAATACCAATAGACTGAGAGAATTCGATCTGTGGAAGCAGTCCATCTATAGCGGTAATAAAGGGTTATACATTTCTAGGTTAGGATTTCACATCCCTGCCATATGGTATCTGTCAAATCCATCTGTCATCCATAGAGACAAGTAGTTCGTTCTTCCCTTGCTATTGTATAATATGAGTCGCTTAACCACCGCTCAATGCAAATCAGTAGTGTTTGTGATGTTGTAAGACCTGTGCATCATCGTAATGCTCGATCAGCTGAAAACATAGCCGCTGTGTGTGTTTCAGTGACCGAAAATCCACACCATGCTCAGCAATTGGGCGTTTCCTACAGCTCAGTTTGGTGTATTTTGCCCTTGGATTTGAACCTTCGTCCCTATAGAATCCGGCTTATACCACAATTTAAGCCTGCTGACCATAGAATGCGCAGAAGATATGGCGATTGGAAACTGAAAAAGTCTCACAGCCACATCCACCTATAGAGTTGGCTGTTTGGTGGAAGGGTATGAACTTGTCACTTCTCACTTAAGCTTTCGGGTTGCAGGGGTCAAGCTAAACTGTCCGCTCAATAGCTTGGTGATGTTATTGTCCGTTCATTTATTGCTGTTTTTCTTTATAGTCGTCAATGTGAGCCTATCGTTTGGATGGAACTTTCCTCCAGTTTTCCAGACCTTTCTCCTTCCTTTTATCACTCCTTGTGCTATTCGTTTCATCTCCTTACCTTGGTATCTATTCAGATGAGACAAACATTGTTGCAATGGGCAAAGAGTGTCTTTTTCTTACTAAAAACGGATTTGGTGCGGGTTTTATTATGACTCTTATTGTTGCTTTGCTACCCGATCGGGTATCGATTTATCTCCCTTGGTTGTTGTCTGTGGTTAGCATTTATATTCCTTTCAGTACCGCCAAGACCTCTGCTTAAAACCCTGTTGTAGATGGCTTTAATTCAAAAGAATTACAAGTAGTATCGGTGGGTTAGCTATCGCAGTATATGTCAGCCTCTTTTTCAGCCACTATGTTGGGTTTTTTCTTGTTCTTTTGTTGCTCTAAGATTCTTTTCTTAGGAAAATGGTGTCGAAATGGTTGACGAAATAATGTGCATACTCAACAAAATCATTTGAACGTTAGACGCCATAAGCAATAACCATTATTCTTCAATATCCTGTTTTAAACACTTCATCGACTCAACCAAGGACTGCGACCATTTAAGGCGAAGATATTTTTGTAAGTCAGAGTAGGGCCGCGTTTGTATCTTTCATGCAATTGACGTGGGCGATAGCACGGTGGCTAGATTCAGCACATCAGACAACCGTAGTTCTTTTCCACTCATCACATATTTTTAACCGATCAGTGGTTAAGGATTCTTTGAGCAGCAAAATTATATTATCTGGTTAGAAATCTAATATTGTTTCGATCAGCAGAAAATAGCTTGGCAAACAAATTAAGATGAGTTGAACATATATTTCCTCAACAAAAATTAATTATTTGATCAGCAGAATACACTTTTTTTTATGAGCAGAAACAATTGAAAGAACAGCATAATAATAAATATGTTTTTCGAGATAATGAAAAGCCCTCAAGTCTTTCTTGCCAAAAATTCAAGAAGAAATTGCGGAAAAAAAACCCTAAAGAAGCCTAAGGTAATCTGAAGACTTAAATAAGCTCTAAACTTCACATAGTCTAACTTAAAACTAACCTTATAGTGAATATTATTCAGTCAGCTGTTTTTAAAACTGAGTTTGCTCTACTACGAGTTGAAGTGCTACCGTTAAAATCAGTCAGTGGACGAGGTTTGGTAAAATACTATGAAACCCTTAAATATTAACTTCAACCTCAGCTTTAATGTTAAACACCACAATGAAGAACTTTACTTGGATGACATTATGACATTTGTTGCCACATAACATTATATCCAACATTAAAGCCATGAGCTTGAGCACAAAACCTAGTAACATTTCACTTTAATGCTATGCACAGCAAATCATCATTCACCATGTGTGAATTGTCTGGCAACTGCATAGCATTCAGTTGCCAGACACCATCCGGGGGCGACAATTGTTGCTACACATACCGCAAGCACAAATGCTTAACAATGAAGGTCCTTCCGTTAGTTCAAAATGCCATTGCAAGCAAAAGAATTCGGGTAAACGACCCAGAAAACAATGGTCTTTTAGGGTAGAAGATTGGATGAGTGGGTGGGCTGCACACAGGACCTCACAATGTAATATTGTCGCTTGTTGATGATGGAAATGGGTAGTAGGGGGATCCACAACATACTTCGTATACAAATTGGCGACAGTCATTATGAGGAAAAAATACTAACGAATGGCGGAAACAGTACCCAACCATAAGAAAATGAGGAAAAAGTGGTCTCTCCAAAAACCTAAACACTGTCGGAAGTTTGTAATTTAGCTGTGCCCTGTGTGCGCGCGGTTTAAATTGTGTTCATGCCTCATAGGATCATTTTATGTCCTGCCTGCAAGGATTGTGCATCTTTGGCAATTAATCATACTGTAGAACAAGAAAAAAAAAAAAAAAAGAAGGGGAACTCATGTTTTTCTACCACCGAGGTCGAGGATACTCATAGTTGGCAAACAGTTTCATTAACGCAAAGTGTGGTCCACAATCCTTTTGATCTTCCCTTATTTTTTTTTTCTGCGCATAATATTCAAAACACTCTTTACCATTCGCGTTGTACCAGAAGGATTCTCTTATTTATTCTCCCTTTTTTTTACTTCAGATACTTTCGATGAAATTCTTGGGGAAGAATGAAGCGGAATCCCCTCAATGAGATTGTATTACACGTTCAATAATTTTTCAAAGGACATTAGAGCAAGCTTCCGCGTGATCTAATGCATCTGCAAAGGGTATATATCCGCTGGAATAGTCTCTTTGGCAAGAAAATGTGCACTCATATTTTAAAGTATTTAGTAATACCAACCTTTGCTTTGCTTCGTGTAACGATGTATATGTGTAATACAAGCGTCTAAAAGGTTGCATGCTTGTATTCACTATGACCAAGACCGACCAAGAAAGCGAGGTTATGTGACTAAAGACGGCTTTTTGATAACACCCCTAAGGCTGTACGTACAAGCATTTCTTAGTTCAATTTATATGCTGGATGTTGTTATTCAAAAGTATCTCTGCACCGAAGACCTTAAATGATTTGTTTGCTCTGTCGAATAAGACGATGTAGAATTTGATTGATTTGTTATTATCGACCCATCGCAGTCCATGTTATGCTGTTTGATTCATGTCAGTATTTTACAATGGTCTTCAATTTATTTCCAGTGTTGAGATTTAAATATCCTCAAACTGTTTACGTAGTTAAAGTCTCTAAATTCTCCTAACAGACACTTTAAGCTCTGAGCCATTCATTGCAATGAATCTGTCCTCGCCTGTGAGACATCGCTCACTATCGTTCACAGCTGGTCTATTTTCGCATTTAGACTTTTCAGACCTGAATGGGATGGAAATGTTCTTAACGTGTTTTATTACTCGTAGAAGATAGATATGAGCTGGTATGGTGTACAAATTTTCTTTTTCCCATAGCCATTTCCACGAATCCTATTAGCCTTGCCTGAATCCTGCAATACTTTAGCAATGTTGTCATATCTCATCTCTGTCAGCAGCTTACTCGTATAAGTCTCTGGCAAACACGTATATTGGGCAACAAAAGGCAGTATCTGAGGTATGTTTGGATTGTGTTATTGTACTAAACCACAGATTTTTCTTGGATCTCCCGTTGAATTTTATTAGTGTTCCATACCAGAATAGTATAAAGCGGGACAGTAATGGATTCAGCACGGTGTCTGTCTGTATGTCTATCTGTCAGTATATTACACGTTTATATCTTTTGACACGTTAGACCTAGACAGCTGAAATTTTGCACAAAAATAAGGAAGAAATATTCTGTTGGAGGGCATAATGTAGCCGTAGTCAGACGTCCTAATTTCATAGAAATCCGTTCAGTTGTCCTTGAGTTAGATATGTGTGAAGTATGACTTCAAGATTTTGAAAACTCCTAATCATATCTTAACTCCACTTAATCCGATTTTGATCAAGTCAGACAACTACAGTTATGGAAGCGACGGGCTCGTCACAGATGAAAATAGATCTAGGAGCTGGTGGTAGACGCTTTCGGGAATATCTAACAACTTGACCCTTGTTGAGATTGAGGTCAAGAACATTTTTTTGACATCAAGTTGGAAAATTGTTCAAGTCAACTTGAAGTGAGCGATAGTCAACGGGGTTTGATATGTGCCTGAAGATTTTCATGTCATCAGCATAGATGGATATATAAGAATCTTTGATGATACCATCAACGTCATTAATAGGTAAAATGAAAATCAGAGGACTAGGGTACCTACCTTGGGGTACCCCAGAAGTAGCTATAATGGGGTCAATTTTAGATTTGTCGCATATCTCTTTCGAAAAGTTTAGAACCTATTTCATTGGCGGTATTTACAGATTTTTCATTCTAACTTTTAGACCCACTGGTTTTGTAACTTCCCATTAGATGAGTGTAAGTGACAACCCGCTATGTGTTGCATCATTTGTTAGTTTGTCAAACCTTCCTCCGTTGCTATTGGCTCCCCTTCAAAATCTTTGAAGCGACTTAATCTTCTCACTGGTCTGCAATGCTACCTTCAGATTGCCAAAGTCCTACCTACGTATGCCAAGGGGTATGACTTTCGGTATGCCCCACTGACATTTCTGAAAAATTCAGGCTGCGTCGATGATTTTACAAACCACTTAAAGACTGTGGTAGAGTTGATCAGAACCAACGAATATTTTCCGAAATGGCCTAATTAATAATAAAGTAATATGTTGGCGCTAACAGCCCTATGCAGAGTCTGGCCTAGCTTCTCGCATCCACTCATGCTGTGCGCTGCACGAACCTACGGTTTTATGTCGTTTCCGAAGGTTAATTTTTTAGCATTGGTAGAAGCTTCTCATGACAATTTCTACTCTCCGATGTTTGTCAGACTTCGGACCGTGAGGCATTTTTTTTTTTTTCTTCAATTCGAACCTTGAACCTATCATTCAGTGATGGAGTACTAAGTCTTGGCGCCAATGGCCTAATTAAATATCCTTAAAAGTCTGACTTAAATGTATACATTTGGACTTGATAATGAAAGATAAAGAGTTACCGAGCAGTTTAGGTGCCGAAATAATGTATTTTTGAACGGGTCATACCTCTGAAAATTAGTAGAGTTCATCCAGGGCTCACCATTGAAAATTTGGCACATTTTGCCTCAATTTTAATGTCGACTGGCTTTCTAACTACTCCTTGAAAATGATCAACTAGAATATTTTAAGCCTTTAACTCCTAACGCGAAATCGTTTATCTGTAGCAGTCTTGGATCATCAATACTCAGTATCAGATAAACCTTCACACAGATCTTCAGTTTGCATTTGGGTTGTGACTAACAAAAGCGAAAATTTAGTACAGCGACGAGTTAAGAACTGAAAGATATAGCCAACTTGCTAGAAGGTATGCATGTATCCGTAGAATGAATTTGATGAAGTTGTGCTCTAAAAAAAGTAATAATACTCGTAATGAAGGGGTCATGATCACAAACCGCATCCGGTCTAAAGCTTTAGACTTTAGAGATACTTTAATGTCATTGCACTATAACCTGACCGAAACCAGAAGTTGTAAACTATAATGTCCTTTTCAAGACTAACAGAAATGTTCACTTTCTGTTAAGCATACTGTTGTCCGCAACGCCAAGCGTTAAATAAAATTTCTTTTATGTTCGCCTTATTCTCGTCGCAACAACATTTATCAGCCAGAAAGCAACTTCCTAATTACTTTCTAACCATCTCTCTATAGCCCAGAAAGGATAGTGAGTGTCCTTTGCATATAATGGAACCGCTGCTCGCAACGTTGTAACCCAATGTAATTAAAGACTACTTTCAGTTTTATGACGCAAACTACCGCGCGGCGGTAAAAGTCTACCAAACAGCAGCAGGAGCAATCCCTTTTCCCGGAATGCACTTGGGCAAAATGTCAAGCGGAAAATGAATGGCAAGAAACCAGGTAAACGATGTTCCTGCAATAGAAATCCTTTCTTTCATCCTGGGTATAATGTGCACAAAAACGAAATAAGTGTATTGCGTTAAATAATCTCCGGACGACGGGAAAAAGTCGGTCTATTATGCTGCTCTATGAAGGGGGGCAATTCGTATGGGAATCACACAAATTGAGTGGCTCATGTACGTCCTTCTGAGAATGCCTTGACTGAAACGTTAAATGAACTAAATTCACCGAAGCTAATGAGTCGTCTTTCAGAAGGAGTCATGTTGCACGAAAATTGTAGTACGAGTATTGGGTCCTTAAAAGGGGATGCGAACGGGTGGTAAATCTGGTTTAGCGCCAAGATAATTTTTCACATCGAATCGTATGGCACACGTATCCAATTTGACGTGACCAATTCCACTAAATTGGATATGGCAGTTGGCACATTTAATGTGTATCATTCGCTTTCGAATCGTTTTGCACAAAAAATTGCAATTCTATTGGTACGTACTCTGAATGCACAGAGCATACTCGTAGCATTCGAGGGTAAATCTCCGATTGGGGAGGTGTGCAGCGTAGTTTGGGTTAATTTAAAGATAAAAGTGAAATGTGAAATGTGAAATGTGTTGGCGCATCGAGAGGGAATTGTCTGTGTTCTCAAGAAGATGCATTGATTTATGTGCTTAATACCATGGGGATCTAGAGATATTGAGATCTTTCATCTGAGATAAGGATCCAATGGAATTGAGAGAATAGAACACTTATTTAAGCTATTGGGATGAACCAATGAATTAATGGAAGGAAATCTTAAGGGAAGCTTTGGATACGTGATATAGATAGAAATAGTTCTTAATGAAGGGTAAAAAACTAGTGGCAACGTTTTCAGCAACCCATCAGAGATGAAGTTCTAGTTTTCTCTCAACCATAAATCGACGAAGATTAAGTTGGGAGATCCTTCATGGTGTGGTGGTGATTTTGGAAACCTATTCTTGTTTTTTACCGACTAGTAAGTTTCAGTAGACTTGAAGTCTTTAAATTTTTTAGGCTTCCTATGCTTTCGAAGTCGTAACTATAGAAAGCAATGCTTTGGAAGAATCGGTGATTACCCCGCGGTTAGTATGCGGACAGAAGGACCATTGCTCATTGTCGATACCAGTTTTCGTCCGCTATTTTCATGTTCGGTGATACAGTAGAGTTTGACTTTGTGATAGGTAACAGATGGCATCTACAGTATTGCGATATTTCAAACTACCATTGATTCCAGAGGTATATGACTCTTCAAAATAGCTATTTCCGATACGGGGGGTTGCTATTCATGTGCTACTTTCTACATTGTGGGGATTTTTACTTATAACTCACTGCATGCATTTAGTTGTTTATAAGTCTTCTGGTTGTGTAGTATGTCTGTTCATGCACATAAATCTATTCTTGAGCCATCACTAAATAACATAATTTCTTGATCACTTATATCAAATCTTTTGACTACCAAACTACCCTGCTGGTATAGAATAAGGTGCGGTTGTAATCCTCATCTTTTCTGGATTTTTTTTACAGACCTAGAGAGCAATTAGTTTTTGTTTTAATGTCTCTTCAACGTTGCGCTTTCAATAGTCCTTGGAGTCGAAAATAGGTCCAAAGTATTTAGCCTCAGTCGACAGATTGACTGTTCCATTAAGCTTCGGTGGTGGGTAGTGCTAGTGACACTACTAGTTAGAGGTATTTACTCAGGCCAATTCTGTTCGCCCGCATAAATAGATAGCTTCTTCAAAGCAGATTGCATTAATTCCCTGGTAATTGACATGAATTTGCTTGAGAACAGGATCACTGAGTGGTTCGCATAGGTTACAAATTTGTTTTCACGAAGATGTATATCTGATGTATCTTTTAGGTAAATACTTCCTTACCTGCTTCCTAAGCCAATTCCAAAGCTTCGAGAAGACGCCTTCCATTCATGAAAGATATTTCTTCCGAAACAGTGTTCTAGTGTCTGGTGTCCCCGGTATTAAGTTTGCATCAAACGTATACAATCTATGTACATTCCGTTGAAAAATCAGTGGCAGTTAACTAGCGCCATTTGAAAGATTGAAGTTGAAGCCCTTCAACTTGGGAGGAATGTTGATTGGAATTTAGTTTCTTCTTGTGAATGGAATCAGCTCTTGGTCGGGATGGCGCGCAAATTGTCGATGGGTCCTTGGATACTTGCCTAATACCGAGAAGCTTTGTCTTTCATTTCCAATTCTATAGCAAAGAGTTTTAGGTTCTTCTCTATAATATGTATCTGGGTAATGGAGTAACTATCAAAGGTGACATCGCTCTGCTTTTTAAAAGTTGGCTTGTGATGGGAAGAGCAGGTTTGTATTCATTTTGCTTGACGAAAGGTCGGATAATAAGAAAATAAATGTATCGATATCTGACAAAGCGGCTTTTGGGAATTTTCTGATTGAGAAGAACTTTGTGATGAGATTGATATTCGATAAATCAGAACGAATCTAATATGTGGAGGTGAAAGTCCACATGCAATTTATGTGGGCTTATGACCCACCCAGTCGAATTAAATCCAGCCATACCCGTAAGTGACTTGAAGCGAAGGTAGCAGCGAAGGGGTGTAGTGCAATATAAATCGCATGATCTGGGCGGCCAGGAAATAACTCATGCAGTAACTGGATTGTTTCTCGGGCTGTATGGCATGTGACACCGTCTTGTTGAAACCACATGTCGTCCACATCCATATCTTGTAATTTTGACAAAAAAAAAACTGGATTATCACCATTAACTGTTCTTGCCTAAACCGCCACATTTTCAATGAAGAATGGTCCGATGATCCCTCCAGCCCAAAATCCGCACCAAAAAGTAACACGTTGTGGATGCATTTGTTTCGCAATAATCACTGGTGGATTTTCTGAACCCCAAATTCGACAGTTTTGACGATTAGCAAAGCCAACAAAATTCGACAAACTCTCTTCGCTGTGCATGGTAGGCTTCAGTTCTTGAGTTAATTGTATGCATGAAGATGCAAATCTTTCGTGAGAATAAGCTGTAGAGAACTTCTCGCAATATCCAATTTATGACCACGGTGACGAATTGATGTTCCTGGACTCTCAACAACACTCTCACGAACTGCTTCGATGTTTTGTATTGAACGACTTGTTGAAGATCGGCCAGAGTGTCTAAAATCACTAATTGATCCAGTCTCCGGCCATATTTTATACGAAAATTGCCCGAACTGTAGCTGCCAAATCTTCATTATTTGTGAAATATTGCTCAACAATGAAAATGCGTTGTTCTTTCATGTAACACTCCTTTTTGAATAACCCTCAACTGTCAGATGCCACGCTCTTTTTTTTTTTTCGTTGGCAACACTTTACCGCACAAATGGCGCAAAATTCAAATCTTACGTGAATTTTGGGTCACCCTTTATTTTAACTAACTTTACCCTATCTAACAACAAAATTTCTTTGCTTTTCCACTTTTCTAAAAGTTGACTTTAAAACTGCGAAAAACTCAAAACTCATCTGTGGTACAAATTTCAACAATCTACGTCAAATAATTAAAAATGGATGGTGCTCTGATGGACAAAAAACCATACGTTTCCGTTTTAACTTCTGTTTACCTTGCAACTAGCGAAACCATCAACAAGTTCTTGGAAAGTGAAATTCATAATCGTCCAATTTAGTTGCGTTCCTTTTGGATTGAAACCTGGAATTGTAAGCTCTCATACTATTCTTCAGGTTAACAAATAAAGCTTTAGGTAACTCACAATAATTAACACACTATTGAGAGAGCTCGGTCTGAGTGAAACACAGATCCTATCTCAAACTTGGTTTCTGGCTGAAGTCTCGTCCTCATCGGATACTACTAAGTATCCGGATTTTACTAAGTTAGGGCGGAGAGGTACCCTGTCTTCATATGTGAATGGTTTCGTATCGATTGAGAGAAGAGTTTGCAGATTCTTGTCGCACTCTTAACTTATTTTTACAAGAAGGAACAAATTGCGCGGAGACCCTGGGTAACTCTGACAGGAATGCTTGTTATTTTAATTAATTTGGGACCGGATTTGTGCCTTTTGAAGGTTGAAAAGTCTTTGACTCAATGCTGAAAAGACATTATCACGCTCAGCTCTAAGTATGTTGAAGTAGCTCTCATACTATACACTCAATAGTTCTCCTTAAATGCAATTGTCAGCGTTCTTTTAAAAATAGCAGCTTCGTAAATTATGTGAAACTTTAAGTTGATCAAAACAGTAAGTCCAAATCTCGGAGCACTCAGACTCAATATGGTCTACTGTGCACAGGAGGTTCGAAAAGTGGAGATGGCTTTACTCATCAAAACTTTTCTACAACTACATGCTTCAAAAGACGCCTTTGAAAATTTCAGACATGTTGGACGCTCAATTGTTATTTGACAGTCGTATATATGTATCTGTCTATGTTTGTGTTTCTGTAAACATTTAAAGACAAATTTGAGCCGAGTTGGACTCTGGTTACTGGGAATCTAGTTTGTCATTTGCCACCATGAAAATGTGAGCAGCTTAATTTAAACGTGTTCGTACTAGCTTGATTAATGGTGATCGCTCAGGACGTCCAACAACTGCGACCACCACCGATAACATCGACAAAGTTCACCAAATGATACTGGATTACCGTCGAATGTAGGTATTGCAGAGGCTGTGTGCCTCTTTTGTTTTGCATTTAAAAGGCAATACGCCTGCGCAAATTAAAGACGAATTGGACGCTGCTTATGGGAACTCTGTCCCATCATTTGATAGACAGCTGGATTTAAACTATTGGAACGGTCAACAGCTGCGACCATTTGATAAAGTTCAAAGACTGTTTGCATTATATTATATTTTACGCGAAGAATTGAGCATGAGAGCTGTCTGCATTTTGGACAAAAAAATGGGTATACCATCTTACACTTCAGTGGTCGCCATGGCAAAAATTCACGAACTGATACTCGTAGACCATTCACCACATTCACCAGATCTGGACCCCTGCGATGTTTTCTGTTTCCCAAGCTCAAAATCTTTGAATAGGGCGGTCACGGTGTAGTGAGTAGTGTGTTTGCTTGTGATTCGATCAAGGAGAACAGCAACCAAGAGTCACCCGAGCATATAAGAGAAACGATTAAAATCTAAGTTCTTCCAACCACTACACTAAAAAGGGGTTTCTGTTTGATAGGATTTGGAACTATCCTTTTAAAACAAAAAATCTCAGTTTAACTCGGGGACAGAGATTTTCAGCAAGGCGCCAACTATTGCTAGAACGGGTTAAAGGTTGGAGCAAAACTTTTCACACCTCGTACCTCAGGCCTAAATCACTTCTTGATGTAGTGGTTGGAGAAATTTACATTTTATTCATTTCGCATTTATGCTCGGAAGATCGCCCGCTGAGGATCCGAATATGCACCTTTCCGGTCACAAGCAAACATATTACCCATACAACGCGGCCACTTTTAATTTAAGTTTATTTATTACTAGCTGTTGTAGGTAGCTACTATGTATTATAATAAAATTGTAACAAATCTTTTTAAACCAATCTCAACATTCTCTATTTACAGGCACTTCACCAAAGTCAAACTATGGAAGGTTGTTCCGCACCCCTAGTCGTTAAATTCGCCGATACCCAAAAAGAGAAAGACCAAAAGAAACTACAGCAGCTGCAAGCGACCCTATGTGGCAATGGCCTAAATGCGACTGCGGTATCTACATCTTCAGTCGTAGCACGTTCAAATCCCACCGTCCAAGCTCTGACTACGCCAACGCTGGCACAGAGTGCAGCTGCCATTGCCGCAACCCCATCACTATTAGCTGCCAATCCACCACAACAGGCTTCACCCTATCTAGCGGCCGATGCAATGGCAACACCCAGTCAAATGCAGCTGTTTCAACAGCTGCAAACTTTCGGAATCCATCCGCAGTTCTTGCAAGGTGAGTCCTTTTCCATTAAATCTCTCCCCAAATTTATTATACAAATATGTACTACCAAATGTATACAGTTAAATGTGTTTGCATTCATCTATGTAATTCAGTTAAAAAAAAAAAAAAAACTATAATTGTTTGATCAGACAAAAACAAAATGTCCTTTCCCAATGTTTTTTTTTTTTTTTTCAAAATCTCAAAGCCTTATGTTTCACCCTCGCAATGAGCCAGCAGCAGCAGCAAAACAAGCCGCGAATATGAAAATACTCTCAAAGCTAACCCTGTAAATGTTTTGAATGGATTTGTTTCTATTGTCCTTGTAATTTCTGTGAGTGTTATACATATGGCTTTTCAAATTGTCCTCCCTCCCCCCTCTATTCTCTTTGCTCCTTGTGTTGCCCCTAAAACCAAAAAAAAAAAAAAAAAAAAAACGCACCGCTAGTTTGCATTGCATTTAACATACGGAGCTATCCTTTCTCTATCTATTTCTGTTGTATACGTCTGTGTTACTTCCTTTCTGCGTAAGGATATTTAAATGTCATGCTTGTTCCCCAACCGTATTCATAGCGTCAGAACTTCAAGAGTGATGAGGATAATTTTTCTTGCTTTACCCACTTTACTCACTGGAAAAACTCAGAATCCTTTTTTTTTTCCTCCCGTTTCCTGTGTTGAATTTAATGTTTCAATCATATGTATGTATATGTTGGGAGGATAGTAAAAAAAAAAAAAGAAAAAGATCCCAAAAACCACAGAGTGTTGTGGAATTTAACCTGCAAAATGGGACGAAATAAAATTGTAACAACATCCGAATAACACTAAAAGAAGACAGGATAAGGAAGGGACTTGCAGAAAGGATGGACTTGTCGACGTTTCTATCTTCAATCACTTTCAGATTTACATATTTTACAGTGTCCTCGAGTAGTAATAGTAAAGCGAGGCACCACCAACGAAGAAGAGGAAGAAATATTGCTACGACGAAAGAAATATCCTTAGCCCAACAGTGTAGTCAGTCAGTGTGTATGCGGAGCGCATATCAAAAGGACAATCGTTAAAGCTTAAAACACGAAAAGCGTCTTGCTCTTTGCATACTTAATCATGTTGTTGTGGAAAATGTGGGCATTCGCAGGTTCGGATATGGGTATGGAGTATGTGCAACAAGAAATGGTTGGGAATAGAAATATTCTGCATAAATAAGGAGAATGTCGTTCTTTGCTTGTTGCTCTGTATGGAATCTGACCTTTCTTATATTTTATAGTATGCAACTTAACTTTACCTCTAATCATATAAATTTACTTTAAACCAGATGTGACATGAAAACATCAGGTGCACGTCCAACAATTTTTGACTGAGATATCTCACTTGAATTCGCAGATCTAGTATTCAGCAACCTCCTATAGGGTTCTACGCGTGTCCTGGCACACTTTTGCCCAAACCTATCTTAGACCGTTCATTGTTCATCTATAGGTATATGCTTAAACAGAATTTTCCGCAAAATCTTAGGTTCCATACTTAGCTATGAAGGGCTTAGGTGTGTAGATATATTGAAGGGAACTAAAGGGTGACCAGATAGCAATGATAGTTTTTCCAATTGTTATGTTTCAGCAGCTGTCAAAGTTACCAATGACATCCAGCTGTCAAAGTTACCAATGACATTCAGCTGTCAAAATATTCAGTGAGGTTTGCCATTTCATCATGCATCGCTCGACTCTTCCCGAAAGTGGAAAAGTTTGAGCGTGAGTATACTCTTTTGGACCTTAACCCACCAACCAGACAGAGATCGGTGTTAAGTAAAGAAAACATATCCGGTATCGAAGAAGACCCAGAAATGTCGATTCGGCGCCGTTCAGCTGAATTGGGCATCGCCAGAGAGTCAACCAGGCTTATTTTGCGGTAGGATTTGGGCCTATATCCGTATAAGATTGTGCTGACGCAAGAATTGAAGCCGAACGACCATAGGCAACGCCGTGAGTTTGCCAATTGGGCGCTGGAAATGTAGGCCGGAGATCCGAATTTTGGCCAAAAAATCATCTTCTCCGACGAGGCCCATTTTTGGTTCAGCGGCTATGTCAACAAACGAAATTTCCGTTATTGGAGCAACCACAATTCTCAAGTGTACGACTGAGCATCAATGTATCCACAAAGATTGACTGTCTGGGGCGGTTATGGCACGGCGGTATCATCGGACCTTATTCCTTTCGAAATGAGGAAGGAGATACCGTTAGATCTGGCCGACTTTCTGTGACCAGAGTTCGACAACATCGATATATCCGAGCTAACAAGATAGCGCTATATGCCATACAAGCAACGCAACGCTGAAAGTGGTGAAGGAGAAATTTAGCGACTGGGTCATCTCACGGCGAGCGTTCATCAATTGGCCACCGCGATCATGCGACTTGACACCCCTCGATTATTTTCTCTGGGGCTACGTCAAGTTCTTAGTCTACGCTAACAAGCCAACCACTTGGACTAGCTCGAGACCAACATTCGAGACGCTATTGCCGGAATAACACCGCACATATTGGGCCGAGTCATCAAAAATTGGACCGACCGCTTGAAGCACTGCCAGCGAAGCCGAGGCGGCCATTTTAATGATGTGCTATTCCATACATAATGGCATGAATGTAGCTTCAAAATAAAGCTAGAATCAATTTCATATCTCGCACCGTTGTTATTTTATTTAAATTCCTTTTCCTATCGTTCTTATCTGGTCACCCTTTATAAGACTGAAAAACTCGGCAGACATACTCGTATTACTTCTTCTGAAATCAATCAAAAATACTAGCTGCAGATCGGAATCCCAAGACAAATTTGGCTAAGCTAGACATACTAGTAGGCTAAAACTTTTCGATCAAGAGGAGGAGAATGAAACTCTTCACATCGTCTGTATGTATCTAGCCAAATTCTTTAGAAGGAAGTTCTATTTGGGAACATTCCTTATGGATGAGGCCAGTGGCATCAGAAATAAGCAACTCTTAATGGTAGTGTCTAGCGATTCGAGAACTACACAACACTAGTTTTTGAAACCCCGTCCTCGTCTGTTCCAGATTCCATCCGATTTTGATGCTTTTTTAAAAAACTTAAATTGATCGTGCTTTTTTGACAATCACTACTTTACATATCTTGCCAATCAAAACAATTCGGATAAATTTTAGATGAGGTCATCAGTACACCAAATGGTTCTTAACAATCATGGTTTTTGAGAAGTTTTAGCACTCAGCCTCAGCCGTCAATATCTTACGCCCCAATTCACTCAATTTTAACTATTTTTACGAGATGACACCACACACACACACTATACGAGTCTTTGGAACAAAATGTAATTCAAATCGGTTCAGTGGTCCTTAAGATAAGGTATACTCGTATATACAATACCGGATTATTGAACTGAGGTTTCCGCGGCTAACAGACAGTCATATACCAAACGCTCTCATTGAGTTTATATACCTCGAGTCGGATATCTGAAGCCGAATTTTTGTGAAAAGGCTACAGCCTAAAGAAACAATAGTGATTCTCCATTTAATCTCAACACCGATGTCGTCGGCAGCAGAGTTAAAGTAGAATACTTACTTAAAGATGATGGATGGATAGGTGTAATCCATCCATCCTCGCTTGTACCAATATTCAGATTCTTTGTTCTACCAATGATGTCAATGTCCTTTTAGTGGAGATTGGTCGTTATCCACATTGAGACAATCATACTTCCTGGTGGATATTTTGGTTTTCGTCACCTTATAAAAAGTAGCACCGCCTGTTATTCTTTTATCATTTTATCAACTTTTGCGCCCGCACAATTGCACAACTGACATCAAACTATTATTGCCAACCAAGTAGACGAGTGAAACTTAACACATCTAATGACTTACTGAAATACATTGTCAAAGGCTTCTTGAAATTTGAAAGAGTATTCATTGGAACCAACTTGTAGCATTATATTCCCGAATCCTTTGGACTGAGCATATTACCAAAAAATAGAACCTTTCGGAATATTCAAACTCACAAATATTCATCAGATTTCCATTCACTTTGGGTTAAAGTTTTAGAGAATTTCAAATCCTAAAATGTTGATGTCACAATTTGTCCCGCATGACGCTTCGTTTTCGAGATATTCGTGCTGAAAAACGATTTCGATCATTAACTTCGGCGTAAAATCAGACTTGGAAGATGCACACCTACAATGTACTTAATAACCTACTCTAAAAAATTCCCTATTTATCATCCATGGCTCACTCTATTATGGGAATCTAACCGCACTAAAACACCTTCGATCATGGCCAATCTAAGGTGGGTAGCCTTTGTCTCATTAAGTTTAATGAGCCAATGTATTACTGTATTCAATGCATTCTACAGATTTGTCAACTGCAAGTATTTCGATGTCATTTGCAAAAGTGGCCACCATAGCGTTGTTGTATATAATAAATACAGAACTGGTCCGAGAACACTACCCTGAGGGACACCTCCCATTATTTTCTTCAATTCTGTGTACTCTTCACCGTAACGTACTCGAAAAAATGTATCTGCTACATAAGATCTCAGTATCTCATAGTATTGTCTAGGTAGGTCCCTGTGCAATTTGAACTCCAAGCCTTTATGCCACATCTTGTCAAAGTCTTGCGCTACGTCCAGGAATAATGCAGAGTATATCAGTTTACCTTTAAGTGCTTTCTCTATCATGTCGGTAACACGGTGCACGGTCTATTGTCGAACGCTTATTCCTAAACTCAAATTGATGGTTCAGGAAGAGGAGTCGTCTTTCAATAATTTCTTGTCAAGGGTTAGTTTTTAAAAAATTGTTTGATAATATCGAGAGTATTGATAGGCCTATAGGAAGTATATGACTTGGCTTACCTTGTTTCGGTATTACGACTACTTCAGCGATCTTCCAGTGATAAGGAACATGTCTTAGTTTAAAACAGGCATTAATTAGAAGCTTAAGTTTCATTGTGGCTACGTGCGGTAGTTCTTTCAAAATAGTTCTTTTGAAAATAAAAAAAAAAAAGTGTTTAACGATTTTGTTTAAATTTCAAATCTGAGTTATTTGGACTTTATTTCATATGACGCACCATTTTCGAAATATTCGTACTCAGAAACTATTTTCACCATTAGCTTCTGAGTAAAGTCGGACATTTTGGGATATTGCGCATTTACTGTTTTCGAAAACAAAGTGGAGTATTTCGAAACCTAAAATTTGAAGTGAAATAAGTTTCATTTCGTAGGATGCACGGTTTTCGAAATATTCCCGCTTCAAAACGGTTTTTCATTAAATTCAATGTAAAATCAGACATATTGGAAGTACCGACTTCACTACAGCCAACTGCCTATCTATAGAAGGCTTACAAAGGACGAAAGGGTAGATAACGTTGCTGATCGTTTTTCGTTTATCTCGTAGAAGACTCAATGGCTTCTGAGTTCAAAAATATGTTCAAAATAATGAGAGTGCGAAAAACCCCTTTGAATATCGAAAATAGAATATACCGCTGCTTAACGCCCAGAAAATTCTATCCGAGCTTACATACCCACAACTTTGTCAAACGCAATTTTATAAAAATATTATTTGTAGCCTACGAGTATGTTGCCATGGCATAAATGACAAAATTTGTCGCATTCTGCTCTCACTTCAGTTATTGGCAGACACAGATCTACTCAGAAGACTGCAGGGAAACCTTCTTCACCTCAGAAAGTTGGTTCTGGCAATCAAATATGCCATACCTACGGACATATTATACCTATTGTGCTCTAGACCCGTCAAATAGCCTGTTTCTCCGCAATTTACTTGCACGTATAGCACACCTTGTCAAACATACTGTTTGTTATAGACGTTTATATGTTTCCTAGAACTGTAGGTGCTAAAAGCATATGTCAACTGTAACTGACTGGTTCATTCTGTATGTAGAGCTTTTTGAATTTTGTGATTTTTTTTTCTACCACAACGGTACCCATTTTTGTCGCTGTAACCCTCACGTTTTCGCAGCACAGAGAAATATCCTTTTTCCTCATTCACTCTCTAGTCCCGGTTAAATTTGCGACTATGTTTAGGAATGCTCGCTGCACTAGGTGCCGTTTGGAAGGAGGATTGGGGCCACAAATTGTTAAGTCAACCTTATGGCGCTTAAGTGTAACCCACGTTTCGCTCCAGTTTCTCCAACTCACAATCGCAACTTCGTCCATGATTTGTACAATGTCCATTGTTTTCTGTTCCCCTCAAGTGGTTTTGCAGACGTGGCCAGGAGTATACAGTGCAGTGGAGGGCAAGTTGTTTTCGTCCTCGGATAAAATAGTCATTCCAAACCTAAAGCCATTAAAATGCATTATTTTAAGTACCGTTCCGTCCGCATTGCTGTGCTTGTTTTCTTCACTTAAGAGTTTCACTTGCCCCTGCGACTTGTGTATGTATGTGCAGGACGTCTCTGTCTCTTCTCGGGTTCCATACTCCACCCTTTTGGCCACCAGTGATCGTTATCGTTGGTTGATTTTTTAAGCGTTACACAGGGTGGATGCCAGACGGATTAAGGAGAAAAATGTAAATTTCCCAACTACTGCCATTGTATCCGCATTGAATTTGTTAAAGGAATGCAATGCAGTAAATTTTTAATGACGGTTTTATTGAAATTTTCAAATTTTGACTATTGCTAGTGGCTTCCGCGTGCCAGAAACTTATATTTTATGAGAATTAAATTTATGTTATTCGCAACGGTGTTGTTGCTAGTTATTTTGTAGACAATAACCATTGGGGGTCATAATGGTATTCGGGCATAAACAAATTCTACTCCTAGGTTGACATTGTGCGTGTTGATGAGGATTTTTTTTTTTTACAATAATGTAGCCACACCCAAATGGCAGGCACTATGACCAGAAAGATCTATTGTGCCAGAGGCCACTTTTTAGAGCAGCAGTACTCCGACTTTCCTTATGAAAGCTATAATTACGGCTGCGAGGAGTTCCTAAAGTCTAATGCTAATGGAGATATTATCTAATTGAGGAAGCTTCTCTTAATTCTACGCAGAGCTACACACTCACATACGAGTAGTACGTGTTCTGTGGTTTCGTCCTCTTTTAGGCAGAGGCGACAGGTGATATCCTCTGAAATTCTAATTTTATTAAGGTGGTAAAGTATTTGACAATGACCAGTAAGGAAGCTCACAAGTCTTCTTATGTCATTTCTGCTATATTTTAGGATATCAATTGCCTTTTTTGGAAGGGTTGGACAGCTCTTTTAGCTTGTCTGAGACTTTGGGAGTTATCCCAGTGGGAAGTGCACATGTTGCGTTCAGATATTCCGCAAAAGGGTTCAGGTCCAATGAACAACTCAGAGGAACCTTTTCTGGCTAGCAGATCTGCGAAACAGCTTAGAACTGATTTTGAACTGATCAGGTGGGAGATCAGTGCTTTAAGCGCCGCTTGGCTGTCGGTGAGTATGTGTATAACGGCACCTTAGATTCCTGATTGCAAGTTTATATATGCATAGGTCTCGATAGCGTAAAGCTCGGCCTGTAAAACACTAGCTCTCTTTCCAAGTGATTTCGTAATCTTGTAATTGGGTCCATACACACCGGCGCCAACTCCTGAATTCATTTTTTATCCATCGGTATACCAGATTCCTTTTGGATCATAAGAATTTGATTTCTCTCAATAGAATGCATATCAGCGCTGTTATTGGTGTCATTACTGGACACTGTCTAATAGGCAAGAATGCAACAAGTCTTGGCGTCTTCGCAAATTATTTCTGCAGAAGCAGTGTAGACGAGGAGGAGGAGGAGACCAGCTCTCTCCCAAGGAAGGAAACTCCACTTAGAAGCCTTCTTCTTCAATGACCTAAACGATTTGAAAAAATGGACGTTAGGGACCTCCTACGCTTCACAGAACCTCCATGTGGTTCAATGAGTAGGCTAGAGATCGCTTACCAAATCCACGTGGTATCACAATGGACCTATTATTGGTCTAAGTGTGTTGGCTTTTAGCTGACACCCACCTCAACCTAATCTAACCTATGGTCCAGTTCTACAAGTTTCTTTTTGACATATACCTTCCATCGAAGTTAAGCGTCCAGTGTTCATGTGTTAGAATATGGGGTAATGCTGTTATTTATAAATACAAAGGCATTAGACTGATTTTTATTTGTGTGTACTGACTTAAGTTCATTCAGTTTTATTCGCCATTTTCTCATCCAGGACCTTTGAAGTTTTCCTGTCGATTCTTGAATTGTGTTTTCTATTCTCAGTATAGCAGTATCATCTGAGAATGTAGCTGTGGTTGTATTTTCGCTCAGCGGTATATCATTGGTGAATAACAAATAAAGGGTAGGTCCCAGCACACTACCCTGTGGCACACCAGCTTTGACTTTCTTTCTTTCTTTCACTAATCCTCAAAAACTAGAATGCTGTAGAATTGTCTAGGCAGACATCTATTCAGTTTGACTATAAGTCCTTTGTGCCACACCCTATCAACCGTCTGAGCTACGTCCAGGAATATTGCAGAACAAACTGACTTAAAAAAGTACAAAAAGATTATCGATTCCTCAGTACAAGGGGAAAAATTCCTTCTAAATAGGATCTAGAGGGTCTTAATATCCGAGCCGGTAGAGTGGGCTTTGCAGAGATCTACCACCTTTGACGAAAATTATCCTCAGCCCTTTTCAGTAATAAACTCAAACTTTAAGGCTCCTGTAGGGAGATTTTCAGGTTTGCATATGAGCTGACTTAGCTTTGTGCGCTGACTTAATATTCCAATTTGGCTGAGTAATCTAGTTTGGTGATGGCTACAATTTACAAGTTTTTTTCTTGGCCGAGAGCAGGTGAAAAGTCTTCTAATGACACCATAAGGTCCGACCGCGCGTGCTTATGGTAGTGTGAGATTTTTATTCACTAAAAACACTTCTCTCTCTAAGATTAATACTACAACTAAGCCGACGCTTATCCAGCAGTTTTATTTTCGCTTACGGCACTCGTGATTTTTGGACAAAGATGTTCGTATATAATTTAAAAAGAATGTAGCACCTTAGGCAGGCTAAATTCCAACGAAAGTTCCTGCGGTTTTAACGACCGACATATACTATGACGTGAGGTCAAATGGTTTTGTCTTTGCAGACGACGAATTGAATTGTTCGCGTCAAGTAGTTGAATGACGGTATGGTTACAATGGCCACGACCTTTGTGTTTACGAGAAAATTTTGTTATCTCTTCGACGACGCAGTGAATTCCCAGATCCCTCAAAAGTTTGTAGGATGTTTCTATTGCTTTTCCTGGTACAACTCCATAGTTGTAGACCATAGGTCCATAAACAATTTATTATGCGATTTCCATTTAAGCTTAACATCTAGAGTGCTTGGTTTGCGTATGATATTTGAGCCAAATTTAAATTATAGAATACCACTTTTTGTAGGTAAAGTTGACGTGATTAGATTTGCTTTCGTTCAGAACAATACGCCAAGAATTCGTCCAATTGTATCGCTCGTTTGTCAATATCTTCGTATCGTCCGCAAACGTGGCGACGGCGCAATTTCTGTCCTGTGGGATATCACGAGTGTAGAGTACATATAGTAGTGGACCAAGGACACTTCCTTGTGGGACTCCAGCTGCAATCTCCTTGAAGTCAGAGTAATCATTTCCGTGCTTAACACGAAAAAGTCTTTCGTAGAGGTACAATTATACGAGTAGGATTAGAAAGGGTTGCCGTGGCATTGGTAGTTACTAATTTAAAAGTTGAGGGGACCCACTTTATCGCTCAAGGTCTGTCTGCCTTCAGCGTGGACATGTTGCAGCTTCAATTGTATCGCTCGTTTGTCAATATCGCGGTATCGTCCGCAAACGTGGCGACGACACAATTTCTTTCCTGTGGGATATCACGAGTGTAGGGTACATATAGAAGTGGACCAAGGACACTTCCTTGTGGGACTCCGGCCGCAATCTCCTTGAGTCAGAAAAAGTCTTTCGGTGAGGTACAATCGTTCGAGTAGGATTAGAAAGGGTTGCCGTGGCAATGGTAATTGCTAATTTACAAGCTGAGGCGACCCACTTTATCGCTCAAGGTCTGTCTGCCTTCAGGTACTTTATGTACCAGGTACGCACATTTGTCGAGTAACTGCATTTCTTCTTTTTCTTATTCGGCTATGAGAAATCTTAAGAGTGAACAACATCACATCGATTCGCAACTATTAACCTGCAAAGAACGACATTAAATTTTATGTGTTCCATTTTTACCTTTAAGTTTTTTTTTTTTTTTGTTGTTTTTGTGTGTACATATTTTGCATTTTATTGTTTTATATGTCATCATGTCTTTCTATTTTATCTGCATCTCTTTTTTTTTATAGATACATTCTTTAAAATGTGTTCCTCTTCTTTTTTTTTTTTTTTTTTTATTGCAAACTTTAGGCAATGAAATGAAAATATTTTATTTTAATACTTGAACTCTGATGAAATGTGAGATGAATTCTGTGCTAAAGATAATAAAAAAATAAAAATAAAAAAACAAACAGCAAACTTATTACCATGGTAATAGCAATAAATAATAAAGCGAATACCACAGCCGTCATATAATCAGAGAGAGGGTTGCACATATACAGAGAAAATAAATAATTAAAATACCAAAACGTGAAATGAATGATAAGTTGCCTTGCTGGCAATAAAGCTGTACTCGTACGTATATACGCCCATTGAATTTGTGGCAGATAACGTGGCACAAATGGGTGCACAAATTGTTCGAAGAATCAATTTGCTAAACACCAAACCTGAAGCAGCAGCCTTAGATACACACAGATGTATCTAGTAGGTACGTAACCATGACAGTTTGTTACCAAAAATGTTCTCATATTTGTGTACTCGTCGCCGCGTTGTATCTGCTAATGAACGACAAAAGTCGAAATAAAATCGAAAATGTAACACATTTGTAATTCGAACAAATAAACACATTTGTTACTGCTAATCATACTTTGGAGGCGTGTGTGGTTTTCTTGTTGCCACCAACACAAAAAAAAAATAAAAAAAAATCACAAATTCAAAAATAAATAATATTTGTATTATATTTGTTTTCTTTTCTGTTCATTTTGTTGTTAAGATATTACCTACTAGTATTTGTTATCGCATTTTCATGTGCCTTGTTTTGTTGCGTAGCTAATTGAATTTATCCACAGTAATATACTTATTACTCTGTATTTTGCTGTAAAGCAGAATTATTATTGAAGCCGTATGTACCTACATATATTTTTTTGTTAATTATTTGTGTATTTTTGTAAGGAAAATTTATAACATTTACGTAATAATAACAATCAATTCAAGACTTAAGAAGATTACTTTGTAAAGCAGCGGGGATATATTTGAGAGGGTCATGAGTACCAGATGAATGGAGTTAAGTTTTGAAGATACCTCTGACACCGCGCGATATTTGTAGACTTTCGAGGGTCTACTGGCTCTATTCCACGTCTCACTTATCATTTAGTTGATTACAGGGGCGGCTATAAGAAAAGTAGATTTTCAACAGTAATCGGCTTACGTATACCAATAACTAGGTTCAATGTGGTAATGTTTAGATACAGAAATCGCAAAAGAGACCATAAAATAAAAATCTACTAGATGACGTTATTGTGTTAGACTGCTGATGATGCTGACAAACTTGGGTACAGTTTCAACTTCCAGCAAAAATATTAGGTGCGCAACTAAGTTCTCTTCTGATGAAAATGCAACTTTATTGTGAAAAAATGGTTACAAGTGAATCATTCAAAGTATTGCCCATCGCTAGCTACAACTTTTTTCCATCTTTTTGGCAGAGCTTGAATACCGTTACGGTAACGGCTATAAAACGAATCAAGCCATTTTTTGATGTCTTCATATGAGCGGAACTGCTGATCAGCCAGACCATGTGTCATCGAACGGAACAAGTAATAATGAGCGTTTCCAGGTAGGTTTTAACGGGTTTGGCAATGTGAGTCCGATCGTTGTCATGCTGTATAATCACTTTTTCGTGCCTCTGCTCGTATTGTGGCCGTTTTTCGCGCAGTGCTCGGCTCAATCGCATCAATTGAAGTCGATACCGTTCCCCAGTGATGGTTTCGTTGGGTTTTAATAGTTCATAATAAATGACACCGACCTGGTCCCACCAAATACACAGCATAATCTTCGCAGGGTGAATATTCGGCCGAGCTGACGACGTAGAAGCATGACCGGGCAGTCCCCATGACTTTCTTTTCTTTGGGTTGCTGTAATGAATCCCTTTTTCATCACCCGTCACGATGCGATGAAGAAAACCCTTCCTTTTTTGCCGCTGGAGCAGTTGTTCACAGGCGATAAAATGACGCTTGACTTGAAATCATAAGGAACCCAAGTTCCTTGTTTTTGAATCATTCCAAACGCATGCAATCGCTTGGAAATGGCTTGACGGGTCGCGGAAGGGAAAACTCCTAATGCTGAAGAAAGCTGTTCTTGCGTTTGGCACGGAACCTCATCGAGCAATGCTTCCAATTCAGCGTCTTCGAAGGATTTTGGCCTTCCTTCACGCGGACTGTCGTCAACATCGAAATCACTGTCTTTGAAGCGACGGAACCAATCACGGCATGTTGTTTCACTTAGAGCAGCATCTCCGTAAACTTTTTGGAGCTCTCGATGCGCTTCAGCCGCCGTTTCAACACTTCCCGCAAATGACGATTATTTGGCATACAATCAGACATTTTCACACAACCAAAAGTACAAGACACCAAAACAAAATCACTAATGTGTCAAAACAGTTTGTTTACCGTATGTCTAAGCTCGGTTCATGACGTTTTGGATATGTCAAAACCGGCCAGCACTTACTGCTGGAGCCACCTATTGACAAACAGGTAGAACTTAGTTGCACACCTAATATTTTACGTCACCCAGGAGTGTATAATTGCCAGGAAAGGATTCTCAATTCGCCGTGCGAATGCGACAGTAAAACTCATCATAGATCCCTTCCATTCGTGTGACAATATGAATGAATGCGAGCAGCTAGCGCTAGGTCCTCTATGGGCTGTTTGTGCCTAATACCCAATAATAATAGTTCAGTCTTGCCTATCTTGCAGTAGCTATTGAGAGTTAACCAGATTGCCCAGATTACACGGTCAATCGATTGACATCAAGCATGGTGTATGCGTGGATTGACGCTACCCCTTACACAGTTCAATCGATTGACGTCAAATTTTCAGTTTTAAACGCGGTAATGACCTACAAATGCTCAGTCTTCATCGTCCCTCAATTCTGCGCTAGCGACAGACATGTTTTCCCTTCCGCGACACAACACATAATGAAGTAATTATGTCAATCCAGCCCTTATACACATCAATCAGTATGACGCTGGTCATGTAAAATCAAAAATGTTTTGATTTTCGTCAATCAGAATCACAAACTCATGTAAGCCAATCGATTGACCGTGTAAGGGCCGCTTAAGATCGCGAAAAATGGTTTCAGCTGCGCATAATTCACCGCATTTTTGCTCCGCATTGGGTATGAACCTACATTATGTCATTTCAATACCACTTCCAGAGTTTCATAAGAAATATGCTGCCATCAACGGTTGAATCCTACAAGACCGCTTCTTGAATCGGCCTTGTAGGCGAAAGCGTCAAAAGACATCGCATGCGAGCTTTGCACCAGGAGAAGGCATGATTTAGGTCATCCTACCAATTATCGCACCTAGTCGTCAAACTAATTAGCAATTTATTTTTAACACTTGCAGGTTCTTAAGTTTCTTTTTATTTTAGCATATCTATGTAGGTATTTTCATTCACTCTTTTCGTGTGATCCTAGCTAGTTAGTTCAAAAGGTTATACTCTTCTTGATCTCCTAGTCAGTATTTAGCTAAAACTATTTCTAGGTCTCTATATTGATCAGTGTTTCTTATGTACCACGGTGGATTTACTATGTTCCGTAGTACTTTGTTTTGGAATGTTTGTATTTTCTGCATGTTTTGCATGTGCATGCCCATAGTTGGAGCCCGTAGGTCGATACCGATTTTAAAACTTGCTTATAAACCTATAGTTTAAACAAGAGTACCTCCCTGCAAGCCAATATATTTTACTATAGCGAATATTCAGTAATCAATCTTCTCTGTTTTTTCTTTACATGCGGTTTCCAGTGTAATTTTTCATCTAGTGCCATGCATAGATATTTGGCTGTGTTTACGTATTCTACTTTATTTCATAATACTGAGATGTGCTAGACATTTTTATTCGTAAAATTGATATGGACCGACTTTAGGTCATTTAATTCTGGTTGCCACTTCTTGGTCCATTTTGATATATTATTCACTGCCCTCTGCAACCTTTTCGTCGCTACTTCTACAGTTTCTCCAACAGCAAGTACAGCAATATCATCTGCTAATGTTCCCATCTTTCAGATCGCTTGATATAATACAGGACCAAACACACTGCCTTGTGGTACACCAGCTTTTATTTCTCTCAGTGTGAAGTACTCATCCCTTTGTTTAATTCTAGAAAATTCGTTGTAATATATAAGACTCCAGAATTTCTGAAAATTGCTTTGGTAAATGCTTTTGCAATTTATGGATCAGTCCTTTGTGCCATACTTTATCGAAAGCGAGTAATATGGTAGAGCATATTTTCTTCTCTTCAAATGCTTTATCGATTCTATTTGTTATTTGATGCATCTGATCAATTGTGGAGTGCTTGTTTCTAAAACCAAGTTGATGATTATGAATTCGCTATTTTTCTTTGATTATTTTATGCAGATGTTTAATTGGCATCTTTTCAAATAGCTTGGTCAGCATAGACAGCATCGATACTGGGCAGCAGGTAGCCTACCACTTTAACTAGCAATCTCAAAACAGTTTGTTTAAAACTTTTGTTAATGTCTACACCGCCGAAATGCCCAGTCAAGATCCGCTGGCATATTCAAACTTTCCCTGACCAGACTCGAACTTACCTGAGCCTAAAAGAGTCTTGGGTGCCCAATTAATGCTGCGAAGAGCCAACAGGGTAAGATTTATCAACTCAATGTAGGTACACTACAGCTCAATGTAGATATTCCTTTAATTCACTGTCCCTCCAGGGTGTAGACCGAGACTCTCCAAGCCAAAGTGTTTTCGAATGATTGAGTGGCACTATAAATCCGCTTCGGCATGGCTATTTTAATCTGCCATACCTGTGCGCCATAGAATAAGAATTGATTGAAGATATGATGGAAGTGATTAACTGATTCTTAGTTTAAAAATGAAATAGTGATTACCTTAACCATTTATTCCTTCAAACACTTATGAAATTGCTATTGTCAGCCCGCTGTGTTTTTCCAATTATTCAGTTAAGGCATATACTCGTACGATCAGCTGCACAGAATTTTGAAAGATTATATCTCTACTATTAGTTTATGAGTTACTCTATCACAGGTGATCTTAAGATCAATGAAAATATGATGAGTACCGATTAGATCTCCAGGATCTGACGCAATATCGGCGTGTACATACTTGGTCTAACTACACTTTATACAGACCAATGGGGCTTCCCTGTTTTATCAATTGCCAGCAATGCTGAAATTCTATTTATGATGCACTCGCTTGAACAATTTGGGAACTAGCTCAACAACAGCTCCATTAGCCTGGATGGATACTCGTGGTATCCGGTTTCAATAAAACAGCCTGTCTTACATTACAACGCTGTTTCACAGTATGTGTTCTTTTAAGCGTTCGAATTCGGTACGTTTCGTCTAGACAAGTCGAGAAAACTATACAAACTTAAGCCATTGCAGTTGGTGCTGACATACCTCTCCAGAGATTAGGGGACACTTGATCGGCAAAGGCTTGCGATATTACCCGCGCCACTCTACACTTTCTCACAGTACTTCTTCGAATTGGTGGCATTTGTCTGACATTTCGTACCGCTGAAAAAAACGTAGCCAAATTTGGAGGCTTCATATTTCTCCTCTACGGAGCGTGATCTCACAATGGACTGATTATGGTAAAATTTACCCTTAATGCAGATTAGCATTCAGACGTTTGTTCATGAGATTGAAACTCTGCCTCTAATTACAAATCCGCATCCGAATAGATGCTGCTTCTGTTGTCTGTTGCACTCATTGTAGCAGATGCCACAGTTGTCCCCTGTTTTGCCGGGCCCAATACGTTGCAAACTTCTTGCATTCCGGTGTCGTGATTATGATTATGAGTCCTATGGCGATGTTGTTATTCATGGCTACATTCAAAGACAATCTGTACTTAGATACTGAATTGTCCACGGTTCAGTTGTAATTCTTTGGGACTTCTCAATGTTGAACAATTTCAATACAATGTAGACCATGGATCCAGGACTCAAAAGACAGATTTGAATTATCTCTGGTGTCGGAGAAATGAACACTAGAAGCAAATGCATATCGATAGCTATGACTATCACCCTGTTTCCCACCGTCTTCCACTAAATCTTCAAAATAGACGATTGGAGCATCAGCGTCAGCAACGCTACTTATTGGAATACGATTTTAGGTTATAATCTTATTACAGCCAGGTATTTTAAATACTTCACTTTTGTAGATTTGTTTTCAGTGTATCCATCAAATATTGTAGAATGGAGAGCAAGTACGGAACATTATCCACATTAGGAGCTAATGTGAACTGACGGAAATCGAACCAATCTCTCCATCACTTCGACGAAACTTAGATGGCTGCGCTTGATGCTTCAAAGGCGTTTAACAGAGTTTGGCATCAGGCTATTTTGTCGAAATTGCGTGCATACGGCGCCTATGAGTCTTTACTTCAATAAAATAGAAATTACCTTTCGGGGCGTTCAATTCAAGTTGTCTTAAACGGCTTCAAGTCTGGAATTCACCATATAAATGCTGGAGTTCCCCAGGGTTCCGATTTGTCTCCGACTCTCTTTCTTATTTTTATAAATGATTTCTTGTCTGCAACTACTAATCCAATCCATTCCTTCGCTGATGAGAATACGAGCACCGTCAGTTTTTTTTATATTTGTTTCCTTGCTCTTCGACCGTAGAAGAGGAACGGACAGCATATTCAAATGAAGTTCAACAAAACAGTGCAAGAAAGAGTTTACCCCATCCGATCTGGCCTCAAAATATGGCGCGGTAAACTTATAGATTCGTACTTTCTTTCAGTGGCAAAGAAAATGTGGAACAGTTTGCAGATTTGTGATATTGGGAAAATGATTTGGAGAGACGCTGCAAGAATTGTCACTGCAAGAACAGGTCACTAGCCAGTAGGGCCGGAAGTGTCTTGACACACACTGCCGCAGTTGTAAAATTATAAATGAAAAGGAAACTCTCTCCCACTTTCTCTGTAAGTGTCCGGCTTTAAATAGAGCCCGACTTCGAACTTAAGGCAAACCCTTTTTCGATAACCTTAAGGAAATTTCAGAGAAAATCATCACAGAGCTTTGGAATCCATTGAATTTATACCGCAATAGTGAATCCCATCCTGATGTACAGAGTAGTCTGGTGGATAGCACTGGACAAGAAAACATATTCTGATCTTCTAAAGAAAGTTTAGAGGTTATCATGCGTCTGTATAACGGATGCTTTAAAAACATCTCCTACCGCTGCGCTAGGGACAATGCGCCACTTGCTTCCTGTTGATATCTTTGGAAAGCAAATGGCGACTAAAGCAGCCATGAAGCTTAGGGAATCGTCACAGTTGGTTAACGCTAATACGCACCACTCCAGGATCCTGATCAGCAAGAATACTATTCCTAGAAAGACGGACTTTTACTATATTGTCCCTCACATTGACTTTGATATCAGATATAAGACCAGAATTCCCAGCAGAATCGCTTGGGAATCTAGAGAAATGTTGAATGATTCTGCAATAGAGATATACACAGATGGATCTAAGACAGCGTATGGTACGGGAGCAGGAGTCTTCTGCAGTGCACCTGAAGTAAACATTACCAGGCGACTACCGGATCACTGTAGTGTATTTCAAACAGAAATTACGGCAGTCCGTAGAAGCTGCGGCTTGGCTTTCAATTGACGCGGTAGAGGGTAGCGTCATTGTACTGTATATAGATAGTCAGGCAGCGATGTATAAAACCCTTGGAATCGCCGACAATACGATTCAAGTTGGTTTAATGAGATCACTGACGCTGGATTCCAGGACACAGCAATTTCTCGGGCAACTACAGAGCAAATGAGCTGACAAAAGAGGGTGCAGGTCGGAACTTCACTGAAAATAGAGAGGAACTATCCGCTCCCTTAGATTCGATAAAGATTCGTCTTGATAATGAAATCAGAAATATGCCAAACAGCAGGTGGAATAGCATCAGTACTTGAATAATAATAGGGATCCTCACGCAGCGCTGCTTGATAGGTAGACATGCTATTCGAATTGGTGTCCCCTCCAACCACTTTTGTAGAAGCTGTAAAGCTTTTATGTACCTGCCCTGCCTTATCAATGTTGAGAAGGAAAACCCTCCGGGAATACTTCTATGAAGATCTCAACGACTTGGTCAGGCTTGATATTTGCAAAATAGAGAGTTTTGCCTATGGATCTAGATGGTTCTGCACATAGATGCAGATGAACAGAAAAGGGTTACCCATTATTATCTTTCTTTAGTAAGAAATTAGTCATGTAGGGTTCCTGGTAGTATCACAATAGACCTATCATTGGTCTAAGTGTATCCCTGTCTGAGCGGAGACAGCCACCTAACCTAACATAATCTATCACAGAACTGATAAGTTTTTTGAATGCTACAGGATGGGTTTGAAACTTTTTCTTTTCAACAACCTATTAACACTGTCTAACAAACAAGGTCACGTGAGTTGTGGTACTCAAAATGGCGCTTAGCTATGCTCATTAGACTGCAGTACAGAACGCAAAAGGAAACACTTCTACCTACCTACGTACCTACCTAGATGCATCACAAAGGTGCATTGTTCTCTCCATTGTGTTTGAACAGGTTCCTTTTATATGAAGGAACTATCAAAATAAAAAGCAAGACCTCTTTCCAAAATAGATTCTAAAAATAACAATTTTCGGTTTACTTTGCAAGGAATTCCAAGGAAGTCAAAAGAAGCTGACACACAGCTCTTACGAAGCCACAAAATGAATAACACAATAACGTTAGAATATGTTAAATGTTCTCCTTCTTTTTGTTTGCATTTTCTTAAGTATGCGGTTACTTCAAAGAAGAAACCCCTTACAAGTCCTTCATCACTTTTTTTCCACTTTTATTCGATGCGCTCCTGCATTTCTCTTGCATATTCACTCTTTTTCCACAAGAAGCATGATAAAAAAACAACAAAGCTTTAGGCGAAACCCTTCTTCTCAAAAAGATCACAAGGATAACTTCATCTTATGCACTAAATATTATGTGTGAGTGTGCATATAAATATTTATACCTCTTCTGTGTTGGAAAAATTCGCTAGTCCTTGGAAAAAAAAGGGGGAAGCCTTTATAGCATTTATATTTCACTTGTCACGCTATCCAAAGTGATGATTTTTCATTTTGTTATTTTCATCATCCTTCCGGCTGTGTAAAGTGGAATTCATTTCAGTTCTCCAATTTTCAGTTTTTTTTTTTTTTTGCTTCTGTGGTATTTTGTTACCTTTTTTCTGTTTTTTTTTTTTTTCTACTGGGGGGATTTTTTCGCCTGAAAGTATACAAATATAATTAGTACCAAATGACAGTAAACGGATTCCTTTTTATACATACATATGTATGTGTGTGTGTATCGTAGGGTCCTTTTGTTAGCAAATATTTTGTTGAAATTTGAGTAAAGAAAAGTTTTAAAAATGTGCGAGGATATTGTGTCATCCATTGGGTAATGCTGTCAATTAATTTTTTTTTTTTTTGGGGATTTTTATCAGAGATGCGACAAAGTTTTTGTAGACGGTACCTACCTAGTCCTGGCATAAATTCTGTTACAAAACTTCCAGCGCAAACTGTGTGAAGATAATATTAGGAATAGTATCGTAACATACTACAAAACGCAATAAATATCTCCCAGTTTGGTTTCAGCTACTGATTTCTGGCTATCATAGAGTAGGGTATGAAAGAAAATAGTATTGTTCTCATACCGTTGATGGAAAAAATGCTAACCAAATTTTTGAATCAGTAAAACCGCTTGGGATATCAGAAATATTTGTGTACCGTGCTATAAATCGATTTGTTGAATCGTCTCAATTAGAAGACAGACCTAGAAGTGGTCGTTCGCGCGTTGTAAAGCTGTACGCGAGCGAATTCGAAGAAATCCCCTTCGAAAACAAAATATTATGTCGCGCGAGCTGCATATATTCGCGAGATCCATGTCAAAGCTTATTCAGGATGTTCTCAACATGAAAGTCTTTCGTCGGTTAACTGGAGATCGATTGACGCTTAATTTAAAGCAATTTATAGGTAGGCTTTAAAGATGCAAGTGATTCTTGCACTGGCACGCGTACAATGGCAACGAAACAATCCTTTTTATGGACGAAAAGGTTTCACAAAAAATGAAAAAATTCAGTCTCTAGGGTTCAGCGCGGTCATCATGCTTCGGTAATAGTTTGGTGCAGGTTTGCTTGATAAGGAAGCCATTTAATAGGAAATGGCCTTCATCGGTCTACCCAATTGTGAATGAAATAGGGATTTTTATCTGCTTTTAGCCGCAACGAAATGGCATAATCAATCCATTGCTGGTAGTCCATTGGCTTCAATTCTTGCAGAAGCTGAACTTTATACGGGAACATTTAAAATTGTGGGCAAACTCTTCTGAACGGACCTCTGCGATAGCCCGAGTTGAGCCGAACGTTACTTGTTGATGTTTCTGGACCAGTCTCTTTGGTTAAAGTAGGTAGCAAAGTAGCAAATGGGTTCACATATTTTAAAAAATGTTGCATATTTGCTATGATTGTAGTAAAGTGGCAGCGCTGCTTAAGTCCCATGGGGGACAGCACCCAACAGCCACCCGAACACATATAAGAAACGTATAAAATCTACGTCTCTCCAACCACTATATAGAAAAGGGGTTTCTGCCTGGTAGTACAATGGACCGAAATCAAGTCTGAGAGTATCAGAGAGTCCCGGTAAAGGTTCGGGTATTTGTTGCTTCGGATATCTCTGATCAGTCATCTAGACTTTTCGTTAGCTGTTGTTCCGACCACATATCAGCTCCTTTGTAATTCGGCACACAGTCACACTATCGTTACTTCCTCAGCTTGTGGAGTAAGAAAGAAGATGTTGGCGCTTAAATTCCTGAGGATGATTTCGGAGTCAACCTTTGAACTGTCTACAAGAGATCCTTGCTGCTAGAATCTTTGACTTCGTCTATATGGGGCGTGCGGTAGATTATGATGTTCGTCTCGCAGAATGTGGATTCTGTGCTTGCAGATTTGAGTTTCCAGCAATAAGCTGAAAAGATGGCACAACTTATCATTAGCGTTAAGTTTATAAAAATCTATGCCGTGGTTACTTGTCGCCCATCACCTGAAGGGTTAGATTTTTGGCATTCAAATATCAAAGCCGTTTTTGGAAAGTGTAATTGCCACCTCACGTTACCTTATCGTCCACGCCTACTGATTCTATGACAACTAATACAGGGTGCGGCCGATTTGAAATTGTAATCATTTAAAAAACAAACCTAAGGGCTTTGTTATAAATGTACGAATACTATGTATTCAATGCCCTTAATGATGATAAATAATCTCGGCCTCTCGGGTCACCTCTATCACTGGCACAAACGCGTGCCCTTGTACATATATTATATTGTCTATCAATTGTTTCAATGTTGATGGTTTGATAGCGTACACCCGGTCCTTCAAGTAACTCCAGAAAAAGAATTCGGGGGTTGTGAAAACTGGTGAGCGCGGTGGCCAATTGATATCCACAAATTTCAACATGACCCTGCCTGGAAATGCCTCTCTCACAATTATCTCCATTATTAATCTGGCTGTATAACGTGTGGCACCATCTTGTTGAAATCACATGTTTTGAAGACGAAGTCGAGCAACTTCAGGTAAAAAAAAAAATTGTAACATCAGCCCAAATCGCACACCGAACAGTCACTCTACGAAAATGAAGAGGTCGTTCATGAATTGCTCTTGGGTTTTCCGCTCCCCATATCCGGCTATTCTGTTTGTTTACAGCTCGACTCAAGTCAAAATGCGCCTCGTCACACATAATCAATTTGTGAAAAAATTCAGGGTCATCTCTATTCCTTTGGTAAATTTCTGCACTCCCGTCGTCCGTGACGGTTATTTTCTTAAAGTTCCTGCATCACTTCCACATGGAGAAGTCCCAATTTGTTGAGCACGACGACGGAGTCGATGTTTCCGAACTTTCACTCACATTATCCCTCACTGGATCAATGTTTTGTTAGATCAGTAGATCACTTATTGGATAATTTGTTGAATAGTGTTCTTTACACTCCACGTCGACCAAAAAAACGCATTATTTACGCTGTGTTGCAATTAATTGATGAACCATTTTGATAAAATGTTTCAATCATTAAAACACGTTGTTGTGACGTCGAACTCTCCATGATGAAATCGCATTGACAGCTGAACATTACTGCCAACTTTCACATAATAAAACCATCTCTGTGAGAAATCGCACCAATTTGAAATCGGTCGTAGTCCACACTCTGTACCTCTTGACTCTATGATGGTGGAAGGAGATTTTCATGAAAAGTGAATCATTTCCTTCAAGATAATTTCCGGCTAATAAATAAATAAATTTGGCGCTAACACCCAGCCACTTATGCTGCATGAATGGTTGGGATCTACAGTGTTATGCCGTTTCCGGAGCACATTTGTCGGTTGAGAGAAACTTCCCATGACAATTTTACTCCCTGATGGTTGTCAAACGTTCAAGAGATGGGGTACCTCTTTTTTTATATTTTCTGGGATTCGAATCTTGAATCTCCCGTTCAGTGAATGCGCACCTAACTACTGAGCCTCAGTGCCCACTGAGGACTTTAATTTTCTAGGGAATTGCTCATACTCTAGGTGTAGAAGAACTGATTATGAATTTGTACACATCTGTGTTAAAACCATTCATATTCTGCTTGTCTACCACAAGGACTATTGATCCTCCATGATGACCTCTCGACTGCCCAGACTAATCTCATAAAAGTTCTTTAAACTTCTCTAAAACAAATTCCAGTTCATTTAATCCGTAGAAAACATTCCAAGACTTATGTGGGTTAACACACTCCTTTGCAGGTTTAAATATTGTAAGCATTAACAGCTATCCGCTTCACTCTCTGTATGTGCTTGTCTTAAAAATAAAATAAAAAATACCGCATTACTCCATTGAATGCCTCAATTCTGATTCTGATAAGCATAAAGCATGACCACCCTCCTGTCTCATCTGTTTTACGTTAAAACAGTTGTCAATGTTATATTTGTATGGAACCAAAAAAAAAAAAAAAAACTTCTCTCTATCCTCCTTCCCACATACTCGTACTTTAAAGCTGTTCCCAGGAACACAATCCCTATCCCCCAGAAACAGAAATCCTTCTGCTGTATGTATTTGAAAAAAAGAAAAAAAAAATACAAACAATTTTTATTTTTATTTGCATTTTTATGTATATTTTTAGTTCTTTTTTTAGTTTTTAAAAATTAAAACATTTAAATTTTTTTTGTAAATGTAAATAATCCATTTTGGGTGTGTGTTTTCTTCTATGTTTTATATTTGTTGATTTTTTGGTAATGTCTCTTATGACTCTGTGGTCATTAAAAAAAAAAAAAAAAAAAAAAATACAAAAAATACAAAAAATACATATACAAAAAAAAAATCCAAAAAATATGGAAATATCAGGACTAAATTTCCCACCGGATCACAGTGCAACAGCTCTATCGGCTACCGGCGGACTTATTGCACCTATGTCCATGCAGGGTTTGGTCACGTTAGCTGCCCTTAATCCGTCGCATCATCATCTTCATCATCAGCATCCACATCATCAGCATTTGACGCATCCGCAATTGAGCGCGGCCATCGCATCCAGTCCAGCACAGCCCATTCCAGCACAATTGACCAATACAACGTCAGGGCCAACCACACTATGTAAGTCTAAAATCTTTTTTTTTTACTATATTTTTACAATAATACATATTTTGTGTAATGCATTTGATTTAAAAAAAACTTTTGACTAACATCTATAGAGAAACAAAAGATACTTTTTTTTAGTTTCGTTTTGTTTCACAGCATGTTATTCGGGGGCAATATAGTACTTAAGGCCTTCGCAGTTGGGCGTGTAATTTTTCTGTTTATTTGTATATTTGTCTGTTTGTAGTTGAGTATCTTAAAATAATATTTAATGAATCTTTTTTTCTGTTTCTTAATGAAGCTGTCAACACGTCAATAGCACGAAACATATTGAAATGCTTTGGTTTCTAACATAAATGTGTATCCGATTGTGTTCGGTACTGTGGAGTTTACTTAGAAAATAGATTGATTGTTTTTCTGTGGATACGCGTGACAATATTTCTTGGGAAATGCTTTTCATGTGGTTGTGCTTTCTTTGGATACTGGATTGGGAACTAGATTGGGTTACAAAGTATTTAGGGTGTTATTGTGATATTTTAAGGAAAAATAATTTCTCTAGAAAGCCTTGACGTCAAAATGAATTTTTTTTTTAACTAATTGATGTTTGGCTTCCGGTTTTTTTTTAAAAAAAAAAACAACAATCTACGAAATAAATTAATGTTCTTGACTTTTGTTGTAACTAGGGGGGGTAATACTCATATTCGTAATAAATATGCGCACCAGTCTAAGTATCTATTAAAATAAAATTTGAATACAGTGGAATGGCGCCAACTTAAACATGCGATAATTTGGTTTATTTAACAACATAAACACGTCCAATTTTCTCATTCCATATACTGCACTACGATTTTATGGAGCTCAATAACTTGAACAAATAGTTCCTCTGTTTTATAAATTCATTGTAATCCCCTAACAATTCTATGGAACATTGCCAGAATTTTACAAGTCTTAATCTACTCATGTCTAGTGTTGGGTACAATCGATTGATCTCGATTATCTAATGAATTTCGCGGCAAATCGTTCATTCTGGTGGATTGCGTACATATGTATATGTTCTGCATCTTGTAGTAAATTTCAATGAGAATTTCAGAGAGAATTTTTCTGGTATGACGCAACTTTTTCGAGATATTTGTACTCAATTGGGATATCCACAATTAACTTTGAGGTGAAGTCTGCCATTTCGGAAGATCGCGTACCTAGAACATCTGAAAGTTTTAGAAAAATCGACATCCACCTTTCAGAGAATTTCAAAACTTTTGGTCATAACAATCTTATCTTAGAACGGACAGTTTTCGAAATATTCTCACTCATATATGATTTTTATCATTAGCTTCGGTGTAAAGTGAGATATTTTAAAGGATTACGTACTTAAAATTCTGTAAGTTTTCGAAAAATTGCACTCGTTTTCTGAAAAATATTGAAATCCTAAATTTCGTGATATTTTTGTTTGTTTTTGAGATATTCGTGGTAAAGTCGAACATTTTGGAGGATAGCGTACTTACAATTTTCAAAAATACTAAAAAATTTGGCACCCATCTTGCAGAAAATATCGGAACCTAAAACTTCGGTTCTTAGTTTTTTTGTAGGTGGAGAGTCGTTTTTGAGATATTTTCACTCAAAGAAATATTTCCTCCATTAGCTTCACGGTAAAGTCGTACATTTTGAAAGATTTCGTACATGTAACTTTCGAAAATTTTCAATAATTCGACATCCATTTTGTAGAGAATTTCAAAATCTAAAATTTCTCTTTAATAGTTTTCTTCTTAGAATGCACCGTTTTCGAGATATTTACACTCACGATCGGTTCTTAATAATTTCGCGGTAAAGGCAGACATTTTGGAAAATTTCGCCCTATTCAGCTCATTCAGTGAACTGTCGAATGAAATTAACTAAATGAAAGAAAAATTGATTGAATGCTAATAGTAATGAGCGAAATTAATAATGAACAATAGTTCGTATAAGTCGACAGTTATTCGATAGTTCCCCTCACTACTGATGTCCCAGTAAGTGGACAATATATTAGTAACAATTTTTAAGTTTACCTTCGGCGTTATAGCCTAGAGTGGAACTGGACCTTGGTCAATATCATCCTCCACTTGTATTCGCCGCCGAAAATGAGGTCTGTTTCTTCTGCGTCGTACTTCTAGAATATATTCGAACAGTCTCCAAACTGGAGGAGTGCTGACGACTTCACATGACCTAGCCATCTTAATCGGTGAAGGCCTCTTTACCACCTCAATGTGGTTGTATAGCAAATTCACACAATTCATGGTGGAATCTTCTACTTGTATAGGTTTGTACTCGTATAGTTTCATCCTCTACTTAGTTCTTCTTGATAGGTCTCCGCTACTGTTTGTTGACTAAATTGCTTTCCAAGCCCGCCTAGGTAGACAAATTCCTTAACTTCTCAGAAGTTATATCTGTGGTGAGTATCGTAATTAGTTGATAGCATATAGCTGCCTACTTCGTCATATTCTCGTTTATAAACAATGCCCATCTTGGTTTCTGATTCGATACTAGCGAAGGCGCCAGTAATAGCTCGTTTCATACTTCTACCCGACCATATCCTGTATATGGGCTGGTTCATGCTCTCTACAGATCATTTAATATAGTTCGACCTCTAACTCAGCGGCTTTGTTTGACTAAGAAGAGGCTTTCATTGCCCTTTAACAATCTGCAGAAATCGTTTCCCCAGATTTTCAATAGCGACTGTATGTCTTTTATTCTGCTCCCATCTTTATCCTTATAGTCATCTGCTTGTGTAGCGACTCTACGAACTTTTTTCTTCTCCCCACTTTTTCAGTCGCCCGTTCCTTTCGTTTCCTCCTCTTCCGTTTTTAAAGCTGCTGAACGGTCCTTAGCCTTTTTTGCGACGTCTATAAGGCTTTAATTTTTTTAGCGTTTGCCCCCTCATATTCGGCATCAATGGTAAGTCATATTTCGACTAATCTGAGCCAATCGTCCTTCTCGGCAGCGCTATTTTGCTTGTCTGTTATTTTTCTTTATGGAATCATCTAGAAAATGTACGCCGATTACGTTACTACGTCGACTTGCTTTGCGAATGACCGTGGTGTAGTTGGTAGTGCATTCTTCGATTTATCGATTTCGCCACCTGGTTTTCTAACCTACAAAGAAAATTTCACCAAAATCGGTTCGATAATAGATACAGAATTTGTATAAGAAATCGACCGGCAGAATGACCTGCCTGCTTTTCGTGTGGTATAAGTAAACGATTTGTAAGCATCTCCGTTCTAATGGAACGATTTAAGAAATAATCCTTCCTTTGATGAGAAATCTGCATCCAAACAAACTCCATGACTGTTCTTTAAAGCAATCAAACCGCCGTCTTCAGATTGTTTTATTTGTTCTTAATTTACAGGGTCCATCCGATCAGACATGGATAACAGTGATGTATGCCCTCAATATTGTTTGCCTGCACAAGACCTATCGGAAGCTTTCGAACATCCTGGATACAGATTCGAAGAGCATTCTCCTTATGTATGTATGTATTTTGTTTGCTTGATCAACAACAATGTGATCACCCTCATCCTGTCTTATTTTCATCAATTAAAACTACATACATTACATATTGTCTTCTTTGCCGACCTTGCTAAAACGAATGAGTTTTGCAAATGGATCATGCTGTAATCATCATTCACAATCAATCTATCTGGCACCTACTAAAACGTCGCCCTTTCTATCCTTGTAATCTTAGGGTTGGCTAGCAATACTTATCGGACCGATATGTGACTAACAAAGGCTTGCACAAAAATAAATAAACTAAAGCGATTGAGTTAAGCTGAGTCTCGTTGATCTACAGCAATGAATCATTCAAAATTGCTTCTAAATTCATTTAAACACAAGAATTCCGTTTCCCTACAATTTCCTTTAAAATTAAATGCTCAAATATAACGACAATAAAGTACGTACCTATAAAGTACGACAAGCGTTATATTCCACTACACAAAATTCAGAAACCATTGTCCAAAGCAGAAAATGTCCCCGACCATCATAACGCTCCGAATCCATTTAAAATATGTTATCTCCATTTTAAACCTTCAAGCTCTTTCATTTTGAAATACACCTACTCGTATACGTAATCCAATTCCCATATTGTTACGCACGTAACCAACCGACGTACTCATCAAAAGTGGAATCCAAAAAAGATACCCTCGATAAGAATTTCCATCGTAAAATTCCAATATTAAACTCTCGAAACAAACAAAAGACAATAAAATGTTTACACGTAAATACAGGAAGAAGTATACAAAAAAAAAAATTCTCCGAATCAGCCGAATGTCCTTCATACGTGTGCTCGACCTGCCTCCACCTTTAAATAAAAGGGATATCTTACGGTATGTTCCGGTGACAAAAAAAAGGGTACTCACCTACCTTTCCATTTTCATTTTATGACAGGAACATAAAAGGACACAATCAAATTCATGGAAATATTTCGAAATTTCATCTTACATACCGCATAGGGTATATTCATTTGTATACGCAACTTGTAACATAGAAAAATAATGAAGCTATAGACGTGTTCATCCGTGTGTACGATACCAATTTATAAGCCCTAAAATTTGACCTAAAAATTTGACTCTTTTACTTTACAAAAATGACAGACTAGAGGTCATTTTGATAAGGTTGGTCAACTGCCACGCCCACTTTGCTCTACAACCTTCAAAATAGTTTAGGAATACTCGTAGTATGCATACATTGGCCCTCAGAAATAGAAGTCGGTCCTCTTATTTTTGTGCGCGCCACCTAAGGCGAGGTCTACCTCTACTGTGTTGTTCCTCCGGCTTGGATTCGAAGACTCTATGGACTGAAGTATTGGTGTTGGACATGTATGTCCTAGCCATATTAGGCGACTGATGTGCAGTTTGTTGACTAGGTCAATGTCAATGCTGTACAGCTCTTATATATTTCGTCGTTGAATCTTCTCCTTCAAAGCCCGTCAACGCAAACGAGACCGCATATCTTACGAAGAATTTTTCTCTCGAAATGACCGAGGAAGTCTTCATCCACTTTCGACAGTGCCCATGATTCAGCGACATAAAGCAGGGCAAGGTCTTGTATAGAATTGTTCGGGATAGATCCTTACTACTCAATTGCCCTCTCAGCCCAAAGAAACAGTCATTGGCAAGAGTTATTCTTCGTTTTATTTCTGCTGAGGTGTCATTGTCAGAATTTATAGCAGAGCCAAGGTTGGCAAAGAGCCTTACTACCGAGAAGTTATAGCTGCCGACATTGACACTCTATCCAATTCGTCGCTTTTGTGTATACCTTCTTGTTGACGGCATGTATTTGGTTTTACCCTCATTTACCGCTAAACCCATTTTGACAGCTTCCGAACTGGTGCAGCCCGTTGAGTTCGTCCAATTACTCGTATGTCAACATAGATACACTAAAAGCAACTACTAAAGTCGCTGTTAGTTAGGTGATTTTAAGTTGCTTTTAAATTTTCGTAGTAATACAGTCGTTTCTATTTCCTAAATTAGAGTGGACATTTGTGGGATTTTGCAGTCCATTTCTACAACATTAAGGTTCGAATCAAATTTCAGTTAAAAATCGTCTCTAAATTATCTTATTTCTAAGGACTATTAAATTTAAATCAAACATTTGACAACAGTACGAGTACCACCACGTACTTCATGCCTCTTTTTTTAAAAAAAAAAAAAAAGAAGAGTGATAGGGTATCAAATGACAAGTTACAGACGTATTGTGATATTTCTGTTTGTCTTCTTTTTTTTTTTTTTTTGAAAGCTTATCCCTAGGACAACCGTCGCGGCTCGTGGAGAACATGGAAAAATCATGAGAAAGGATGCAATTAGAGTTTTTAAAGTCATACCATATTTTTATTGTAATCACTTTAATCCTTCTAAGGGAAAGGGTCTTTGTTATTTTTTGTTGTATCGTCCTACAAATATGAATAACAATTAATTTGTTTTAAAGCTGCCTTATCTAATCTGTTTTATATTTTAACAGGGACTGGAACTGAAGGTCTAACGTCTCCATATGCACAGACTCTAACACAATTGTCCAATGGCACCTATGCGGCGACTACAGCACCATTAACAGCGTCAGCACTTACAGCTGCAGCGGCAGGCGTAGCTGGTAAACAAATTGAAGGTAAGTTTAAGAGGTTTACAAAATAATTATTATTATTTTTGTGTGAAGAGCACGAAGTACCTGCGTAATCGAAGCTTAGATCGTTACGAGAATATGAGCTCAATTAAATAGTACAGGACCTGAGCAGATGCATTTTTTTGTCCCAAATACACCACTTTCGTGTGTGCTTTTGTCTCCTACTATTCACAAGCAAGATATTCAAAAATTATGCCTGAAATTTTAATCCACATATTATTTTTTCTACGGCAAATACTTAATATCCCTTGACTATAAGCCAAGTGTAATAAAATAAATATGTACGAGGGTGGGTCAATAAGTCCCTGAAAAATGAAATAAGGAACACCCTTTTCGGTATAAAAACATTTTATTTTTCAACTTCATCCAACGTTTCTCCAATTTGTTGATGCCCTCCAAATAATACAATTCCTCGAGCCCCTCAAAATAAGCGTTTGTTTGAGCGATGACCTCTTCATTTGACCCAAATCTCTTACCTCCAAGCCACATGTATCATGTTTGGATACAAGAAATAGTCGCAGGGGGCTAAATCTGGGGAATAAGCTGGATGAGGGAGGAGTTCGTAGCCTAACTCATGCAATTTTGCCATTGCGACTGCGGACTTGTGCGCCGATGCGTTGTCCTGGTGAAAAAGAACTTTTTTCTTCGCCAAATGCGGCCGTTTTTGCTTCAAATCGGCTTGGAATCGAACCAGCAGCTCTGCGTAATATGCGCCGGTGGTCGTTTTACCCTTTTCAAGGTAATCGATGTGAATAACACCGCGCGCATCCCAAAAACTGTAGCCATGAACTTGTTTGCTGACAAACCCGCCTTGGCCTTCTTCGGCTTCGCTTCACCAGGAGAAGTCCATTGTTTTGACTGTTCCTTGGTTTTTGGTGTGTTGTGGTGAATCCAGGTTTCATCCACGGTTACGAAACGGCGCAAAAACTCAGCCGAATTTTCCTGGAACATCGCCAAACACACCTTTGAAGTTGTCAAACGAATGCGTTTGTTGTCGATTGTGAGCAAACGCGGCATCCACCTTGCGGAAAGCTTTTTCATGTCCAAATATTTATGTAAAATCGAAACCACTGAGCCATGTGATAATCCTGTAGCCTCTTCAAGCTCGCGCACTTTCACTCGCCGATCGTCCGTTATCAAATCATGGATTTTGTCGACTAATTCTGGTGTGGTGACCTCAATTGGGCGACCAGAACGTTGGGCGTCACTTGTGCTTGAACGACCGCACCAAAATTGAGTAAACCAGTGGTGAATGGTTCCAATCGATGGTGAAAAGTCCCCATAATATTTGTTTTGGTTTGCGTGATAGTTTTTTCTCGCAAAAAATAGTGTTTAATGAGCACTCGAAGTTCACTTTTTTCCATTTTAACGAAAATGCTAGTAAGCGTCTAAATAAAATGGCTGCCACAACAAAACTATTTGACAGATCTGTCTGAGAATTTAGGTGCGTTCTTTTGAAAGATGATTGTTGACAAAAAAGGAAATTTAAGGTGACGACACAATTTGTGTTAATTTTCAGGGACTTATTCACCCACCCTCGTATCTAAGGATCATACATACGAGTAGTCATGACATCAATACAAATTCAGACAAAAGTTAGGAATATGTACTTTTTCGACATCGAAACTATTCATCTGACAAATAATTGTGAGGAATTATGTTTCTCCTCTTCAATATGCATCGTAATGACTTTTATCCTAGGACATATCACAGAGGAGGTATGCGAAAAAAAAAGATGGAATTGGCCGCTATTTTTACTTTCACCTACAGAGGGCAAGCATTGTTTATCGGAAATTATTGACCCGACGGTAGACGTTTTTGTTTTTTTTTTACAAATTAAAACAACCCTATATCTTCTCATTTTGTGCTGACTTTATTTCATATTTCAAAGTTGGTATGTGTGGTTACATTTCATGACATTAAATGTCAAAGTTGTTAGGGTGTGTTCGTTGATATCTGCCTTTTTTTTAAAAATAGCACTGTTCATAAGAGAGAGGAGAGGGATCACAAACTGAAAGAGAAATATGCACACTTTTTATGAAATAATTGACTGATCCAGTACCGTTAGGTAATATGTATTAAGAACATTGGACTTAGAGTTGCCTCAATTTATCACGCTATAACTCTTAAAATGTTAAAGCTATGTGGTTGGTTTTTTGTAATTTTGAAAAATCTGCTCGACTTCAAAGCCGATTATCTCAAAAAGTTTCCCTCAACTTTTTTTTGTACCGCTAATGGAATTTTGATCCGCAGACAATTCTCTACAAACATCTCATACAAAGTGTTTACGCCCGAACTACAGGAATATGAATAGAGGTCATTATTTGTTAACAGAAAGTTCAAAAAAATGTGTCTCTAATTTAAAGAAAAATTGATTTCAAAAATCTCCATTTTGTTCCGTATTGTATCGTATAAATTTAACTGAGTGTATATGCTATTTAATTCAAAATTGAATTGCAAATAATAAGAAATAAATAAATGCGATATCCAGGCAAGGAATAATGGAGATATGAGGCGGCAAAGCGTGAAAAAGTTTCTAGGATGTCATTACTCAACAAATTACTTTCTAAAAGGTTATTCATTTTGTGCTCCAGGTTAAAAAAAAAGTTAGTTATCATTTGACCATATCGCAGAGAATTTAACGTAACATTGCATTCACGTCGCCGGTCCACAGCACCCACCAAACTGTCACCTGTGGTGGATGCAATGTCCTTTCAACGATCACAGTTGAATTCTCAGAACCCCAAATTCTGCAATTCTGTTTGTTCACATAGTCGCCGAGCGTTGAAGAAGATTCTGTTGAAGAAGATTGTTGATTTTCTAGCACCCTATGGTTATTCTATGGTAAGATGTAACAACTTTAATGCGTTGAGCAATCACAGCTCCATATTGTAAAATGGCAAGATAAGAACAACCAACTACATATCACTATGGATGACAGATGGATTTGACAGGTGCCATATGACATTGATGACAAATGACAATCTCGAAATGACAGCCCAATTTTGAGCAGAATTTCCATTAAATTTACTGAATTGCGGAATAAAAATCAGTTATCTGCGTTGAAAAATTGAAATTTTTATTAATTTATCAAAAATCGATTACACTATTTTTTCTAACAAAAAATGCATTTTTAGGTATTTTCTTAAATGCCGATTTGTGTAGACTTGAAATCAGCATTGAACTCTTATTTTTGATCTTTAAGCAACAGATCAGATCAGTGCGATATTCCGATTGAAGGTTATTCGGATTAGCGCGACATTACTGAATAGAGCAACTCAAAATATTCTGTAATAATATAATTTTCTGTCCGTCTGTCTGTATTTCTGCCTGTAACTATGACCCACTCAAGCCTAAACGGGTCAATGGATTGTGACTTCATATCTGGTGTCATACGGGTAATTCGGAAAAAATCGGAGTATTTATTCTGACGCCGAAATTAACGGTACTATACTCGGAGACAATTAGAACAAAAAAAAAACTATTCTCGAAAACTACGCTAATTCTATTAAGATTCACATCTGAGGTGGACGTTTGCAGTAAGACTTTCGTATTCCGACGATCTTTTTTGTATATGGTAGGACCAGCTGATGCGCTCAGCCTAGAACTTTTTCACAATCGGTTCATTTATACGGGAGTCTCGTTTGATACTCCCGCTGATATCTGCTACTTCTTCATCTCCGTCGCTGTCATTTTTTCCATACGAGTATGTTAAAGCCAGACACGCAACTGTCATATAAAGCAAACCTCTAAGTTTAAGTGGCATTTTTCGGTCACAAAAGACTTTCTCTTTAGCCACCCACACTAACTCAATGTACTCGTAAAGTATAGCCGCCACTATTTCCCTGATTACGAGTATTTACGATTGAGCCATGGTCCAACAGGATATCCGGGGTGGTATTTGCAAGTTCGGTAAAACGGTAATGCAAATGTTCCATTTTCGTTCGCCTAATTCCAAAACCATTGTTGTCTGTTGCCACACCACGTTAGTCCAATTATTAAATATATTCTGAGACGCTGTCGCGTGCAACTTCCGATAGCATCGGCGAAAACAAGTGAATTTGTTTCAGTTTCATCGATGTGTCCCTTCAACAAAAAATCCTGCACGTCGTTGAAAAGCAAGGAACTTAGGCAACTACCTTGGTGCACTCCTACTTCAACTTTGAATTCCCCGATTATTCCCGTCGTTTATTTTACTTTAATTTTTTTCTTATCGTGCATGTCTTAGAGATTTCAGCGCCATCCGTATGAAATCTCTCGGAATTCTGTCGAAGGCTTTCTCCAGATCGATAAAGATGATATGCAGATCTTTCGAGACATTATTATCCATAAACTTTAAATCGCTTCAAAGTAGATTTTATATTGTGCTGTCGGCTGTCTAAAGCTGCTCCTAAATGTTCATTTTGTGAGATGTTAGCTTCACCGATCGATAGTTATTGTAATTTCACGTGTTGCCTTTGCCTTTATACAATGAAACCAGAAAGCTCTCACTCCACTGACTTGGCATCCGGTCTTCACCCATCAATTTATTAAATTCAATCGCGAGCCATTTAAAACTTACATTGGGGTTTTCAGTGCCCCAAAAGCAAGTATTCTGCTTGTCTACATGGCCGGTGAGATGGAAATGTGCTTCATCAGGAAAGGAAAAATCAAAATCACGGCTGATTCTGCGGATAGCAGCTGATTTTTATTTGTTTTATACAGAAACATCTTTTCACTTATTTTTCATCAAAATACGCTGCAGAAACCGCCTGGAAATGCTCAATTGCGTGATCCGTCGTCTCATTGATGTTTCTGGACACTATTCCATATCCACGCACTCAACATCAATATTCTCGGTCGAACTGCCTGTTCTAGGTCTGCCAGCCAGTCTCTTCGAGGCGTGTGGCTTAACGTCGAACTGTGCGACCAATCGGTGCGACCAATCGGTGCCGAACGGTGGGGAAATCTTCGACGAAGTTCAAGTTGTGTTCTTATCATTGATGAATTATTCCGCACAAAATTCAGCAAAATTATTCCACGTTCTTGAGGAATATGGCGTTCCATTATCGTTTTTTTTGCTTCACAACTGTCAATATCGGGATGATAGGAGACGCCATTTGCAAAAATCATACACTAGTCATAAAGTGGGATGACTTTCGCGCCACCTTGTACATATGTCCAAGTACGTCCAACCCAGTAGTGAGCTTGCCTTTCTTTTTTCTAAATCCCAAGTACTACCTCTGCACCGATTTTCTAAGTTCTATGTTCAATGGAAATACCATATACCTAGGCTTTGATTTGAATGAGCGATCATTTCCATTTTTTAAGTCTTGTATCTCAACAACTGCTTGAAAGCTCTTCCTGACATGATGACCAATTCCTATATTCCTATCATTATCAGGAGACGAGTTATAGAAGGGTTACAACTTACAGTGCACCAACATCACGACCACATTTATACGTGTTACACAGTCAATCCGATAAAAATTTCCACAACCAAAAAAAGCAAAAAGCAATCTTCCATTCCAATGGATAGATACTCGTAAGCTTCCGACTTCACCTCCCTCACCTCCCTCACCTAATGGAATAACCGTTTTTATCTAAAATTTTTCTTCCGAAATATGATATTTAAGATTTTAATTCACTGATATCGTCGGCAAACCCCACGCAGATGGTTAATAGCAAAATAAATATCCAACCGCGTCCACATTGTTGGGCAATATGTTCCCAAAAAAAATACCCATATCACCCCTTTTGCTAAAAGGATATTCTTTGTTCTCTATACAATTGCAATTACAACCATTTCTCATACACTTTTGTAACCCGTTTTTTTTGTTTTTTTCTTTTATTTCACAGGCCCCGAAGGGAGCAATCTATTCATATATCATCTACCTCAAGAATTCAACGATACCGATCTCGCTTCAACATTTCTACCCTTTGGCAATGTTCTATCCGCAAAAGTTTTCATCGATAAGCAAACCAATTTGTCGAAATGTTTCGGCTTCGTGTCATACGATAATCCGCACTCGGCAAATGCAGCCATTCAAGCTATGCATGGTTTTCAAATTGGCACGAAACGACTGAAGGTTCAATTAAAACGTTCCAAGGATGCTGCGAAGCCATACTAAGAGGTGACGTAACCATTGCAATTACACCCACACATCCATGGTGGAGATTCGAGTTCGGGGAAATCTCCTCTTTTTTTTTCTGTTTACCATAACCAAACAATGGAACTTTATTTTAGAAACCGTAGAACGGAGAAGCCTGCGAGTCAACATCAGCTGATAGTAGTAAATAAGTTTGAAAATCCTTGTAAAAAACAAAAAAACAAAAAAACATTTTGTGGTCGATGAGTCCTTGGAACGTTTATATTTTGTTATAATATTTTTATTTTTTTAATTTTGTTAAAAGTTCCAAAGTATTTTGTGCCTTAGGCTTGTGTTGAAGGAGATAGGAATGATTTAAAAAAAAAACGTTATAAAAAAATTATTTTTTAAATGTGTATTTAAAAGATTTGTGTGCAGCTATGTCACCTTTGTAGGAATACGTATATATTTTAAAATTTAGATACATAGGTTATTTTTAAGTATTAGGGAAATTTCAATGTACATAATTTTTAGTAGTCATTGAAGATGTTGGGACATGGGATCAATAAGAGTATAGTGGTTCGTTAAAATGTAGAATACTATGTTTTTGGGAAGGGCTTTCTTGTGACGAAAGCCCATGCTACTTGGAACCCTAACTTGCATTTGGCAGTCTTTTATAAAAAGATTTCTTTCTACACTTTACCTCAGTGCCTAACTCTCTTCAACTGCTTATTTCCAGATGTCCTTCTTGGTGTTGGTAGAAATTACCGACATCCCGTCTTCGCATTTACTATACATAATATTTTCGTGTTAGACGATTTGTAAATTTTCACTCGTTACGTGTCTCTTTAAAACTTTTTCCAAGTCAACGGAAAAATCCTCAAACCAACAAAAATAACACTCAGATTCATTGTAATAAAATAATAGGCAAACGAAAAGTCTACACAAAGCTAAATAAAACGAATCTCCCGCCCCTCTGTTGTGCTTTGCTGAGTGTATGAAACTGCACAAACCCATCCACTGCTGCATCGTTGTTGGCGATGATATCCGCTGGTTGAGAATGTATGAAGATCCGGATAACATATAAAAATGAATTATACCGGGTTTTTCAAAAAAAGTTGGGCTGGATGTATATACTCGTATGCGGATTGCTTACCATTCTACAGTTTTAAGGGTTTTTATATATTTTGCTACCATTGTGTTTCTTTGGCTCTATGGAAACATTTGACTTTCATAATTTTTGTTACTTTCATAATATTTAGTTGCAAAAAATCTGTTATTTAGTCTACCATATGAAGGCTGTCAAAAACGCTACCAATTTTGTAAGCACTATCACTATTTTACTAGTTCACGCACCATCGTTTAAAGTCCCTGGTGGTATGTCTCAGCCAGTGGTGTAACTACTATTTTTGAGGCTTGTACAAATTTCCGTGATAGTAGCTCCCAGCAGGGTTTTCTCAAAACCAAGTTTATGTTTTCCGAGATATCTGTTATTGAGCGCTACGAGTATGGCAATCCAAGCTAGATTTTGAAATTTTCCATTGTTGAAATGCATGTGCCCGGTGTATAGATTGGACATCAGCTTCAGTTGTCATTTGTCTATATTTGGTGACTTTCTTGCTTTTTATAAGAATTTTGAGTTGCAGCGATACCTATAGAATTCACAGTGAAATATTCAAGTTTCACACCAGTTCCCAGGTGGTTAGTCCACCCTTTAGTTCCCTGGTAACCAATAGCTCATGTAAGATTATCTTGGCGGCAGTTTGCTACATTCTCGCATTCCTTTAATTTCAGCGGACTTCCTACATAAATGTAAATACTGATATCCGGGTTTTTGGGCATAGTTCAAGACTGTAGTTGTGCTTCTGTAACTGCGACATCAAGTGGAGAAACGCGGAATCCATGCTATATCTACTGGGTGATCTCGTTACATTCCGATGTTGGTTCCTCGCTAAATTCTAAATTGTTGACCAATTGCCCCATTATGATCCATTCGGTTGGAATTTCGCTACCGGTCAATCGAATCCCTGCTGACTGTATGGCAAATCATTGCAACTTTCAACTATCCATGGGTAAGGTTGATATTTAGTTGGAGAATATGCCTCTTTATAGTAAAAATTAAAGCCCTAAACTCTAACCTGACAACGATTTGGTTAGAAACTACTTACAACATACTACTTCAACCAGAAGAAGAAGATTCTCGTTTTGATTCAAACTCCTTGTCATCCTACTTACCTTGGGTTGCACTTAAGTATGGGGAGTTTTTGGAATGTTCTTTGAAAAGTTGATCACATTTTCTTGTTTGTATTAAATATTTATTCAAGTTTATTATTAAAACAGGTCTACAAACCGATAGTCCCTGTTCACTGTGAATTGGAAAAATATTCGGTTTCGAATATTGGTGTTCATTTTTAGCTGACGAGCAATTCTGCAACATCTATCATCATAAGCATCGTCAAGCTAGTATTATGTTTGAACTATTAAGACTCTTTCGGCACATTTGACTGATGGTTTAACGTATCACTTCCACTTTTGGTGATCCTGAGGTACATGGAGAATCCCTTCTTTGTGTGGGATCCTTATTTCTTATTCTTACTACTAAGAGTAAGAGTGCCCTACTTTGCCAAAAATCTAGAGACGTAAAAGAGGGGCAGTAGCATAGTAGAAGTTTGCAACTCCTGCAGATATCGTTGGACCCAGTTTACCATTTGCGGAGCATAGCCCCTAGTGTTAGGTAATTAATGCGATTAATATGCAAGTGAAACATGTATTCAGTTTCTGTTGGGATCAGGCTTCGGCCAAAGTGGACGAGATGTGAGTCGCTACTGGAAAGCCAGTATAGATGTATCAGCCTCATTTGTGCTCACAGCTATCCCGAGTCTCGTCAATTCGTCTGCTATTTCGATCCTGGGAACTCTACACAGTTTGACTTTGGGGTGGCTAATGGCATTTAGTGCGAAGTGGTATTTCTTAACTGCCTTTGATTTGATTGTATTTGATCCACCAAGATGGCACCTCCTACGTGGAGAGGTTAATTTCTTGTATAGACCTAGCCTGCTTCTCTGTTGATATTGACGCCATGTACTGTGAAGTATATCAGATAAACCTCCTAACAAAAACTGTTTATCTTCACGTCATACTAATGTTGGAACACATTTTCTGTTGAAAATCCAAATTTTCCTGACTTATTAATAAATACTTACTCTAAGGTGACATCCCCGTACATATATTGCTTTTCAATTGCTGCAATGTTGTTGGTTTGGTTGCGTTCACCCGGTCCTTGAAGTAACCTCAGTTGATATCCCCAAATTTCGACATGGCCCTGCCTGGAAATGCCTGTTTCACAATTTCCACTGTTAATCTGGCTGTATGTCATGTGGCGTCTTGTTGAAACCGTATGTTTCGGAGATGAAGCCGAACAACTTCAAGCAAAAAAAAAGTTGTAACATCAGTCCAAATCGCACACCAAACAGTCACTCTACGCAAATGAAGAGGTCATTCATGAATTGCTCCTGGACTTTCCGCTCCCCATATCTTGCTATTCTGTTTGTTTACAGCTCAACTCAAGTCAACATGCGCCGCGCCACTCATAATCAATTTTTGAAAAAATTCAGCGTCACCTCTATTCAATTGGTGCATTTTTGCACTCCAATCCCGTCGTTTCTGGTCAACATTTCCTTAAAGTTCTTGAGTCACTTGAATTTTGTACGGAAAGAAATGCAGGTCCGCGACGGATCCCAATTTCTTGACCACGACGACGAATCGAAGTTTCCAGACTATCACTCACATTGTCCCTCACTGCATCAATGTTTTGTTTTGTAAGCGCTGCACGACATGGTCCAGGCTCCGGTAAATCACTTATTGAATAGTGTTCTTAACAGGCACTCCTACTAATTTACGCTGTGTTGCAGCAATAATTACTGAACCATTTTGATAAAATGTTTTAAACACGTCAAACTCTCCATGATGAAATGCCATTGATAGCTGAACACTGCTGCCAACTTTCACATAATAAAACCACCTCTGTGAAAAATGGCTTCAATTTCAAATCGGCCGCAATCCCGAAAACACCTCTAAGGTGAGAGTCGTAGCACATTAACATTTTTGTGTGGCAAAAATTATCCAAAAGTATTGTGTTAAACCAATTTTCGTATCCTTATTTACCTATGTACCAGAGACCCAATTGTCGAATAGGGACCGATAGGATTGCATTTTTCACCTTCAAAGCTTTTATGCCTAAGACTACAACTCAACCTTCTTTAATATGTTTAATATTTTTCCCAAATGCATAGAATAATCCACATTCTTATTATGAACCACTAGAAATATTCAAATATTTTAACTAAATGTTAAACTATAAACACTTTTAGAAGAATGCTGAAAATAATATATACCCACGTAAAAAGAAGAAATAATAATAATTAACCAAAATGTATGGCCTATTTGGTTATGTAAAATATATTGATATACGAGTACATAACGTAATTAAATTTAATTGAAAGTATTTAAAACAATATAGATACCTAGCTTACAACAATAGCTTAGTCTATGATAAAATTGTATTGTTAAAAATTTATAAAGCAATAGAGCGCCATTTTGGTCAATTTACCCAAAAAAAAAAAAAAAACAAGTGCCTACATTAAGTTTAGTCCTTCATGTAATTTATGTTGGACAAGTACGTACACAGTCGATTGTTTAACATGTTATTTCAGAAGAAAAACTTACATTATGCATTAAAAATAAAAAAAATAAAAATAAAACATTTTGAAAATGTAGACCAAAGAAATAAATTGTCAGATGAACCCAATTTTTCATTACCAAATAAATTCAGTAAATGCATTTGAAAATAATAATATCAAGGAAAAAAAGAAGCCAGTTAAACTTTTAAAATTGTTTATTAATTTTTTTTTATATATGTAAACAATAAAATAAAATCATTTTAGTGATAAATCGTCGTTTAAAAAAGTTAAAAATAACTTTATATTTGTTATAGGATGTGTATTTAAATTTAAAAGAAAAAAAAAATATGTTTTATTACTAAGCAATCTACGCGAAGTAAAAAAAAGTCTGCTATAATACCTAAGATAGATAAATTGTTGCAAGATACGCACCCGTATGCGGTCTGCAAATTGTTTGTTCTTAATTTATTTTATTTCCATAAAAGAAAGGAAAAAAAAGTCGTTAAAACAAATGTAAGTATTTCTAAGTATGTGTATGGCTATATAATAGATATATATATATAAATAATTTACCAAAAAAAAAAGTGTACACTATACCATTAGAATTGTTGGATAAATATTTAATAAACAAGAACCAATGTATTTTAAAAGAAACAGAAAAAAAAAAATTTAAAATTGTTTACGCAAGTGTACTTAAGGTAATTGGAATGCCTTTACTAGTATTTAGTAAATAATAAAGTATACTGTATTTAATTTAGATGAATTATACAAAAGAAATAAAAAAAAATACACTAAATATACATAACATTATGGGAACAAATGAATAAACAGAGTCTTATTTTGTTCGTGAAAACTGAGAAACTGTTGCTAATTTAAGCAAAAAAAGTTGGAATGTGAAATGCAACTATGTACTTCAAATGTCAATGAACAGCCGCAAAGTAAAGCGTAAACAGTGCCAAGAAATAATGAAATGGAATACATACATATACTCGTACGTATATGGAGCCATTTTCTTGATAAGTACGTAATGTACAGTAAAACCTGCTGAATCGGACAGCAATTCATGCATTGCCTGGTATTTTCCATAAAAATTTCCCTCCACATTCTAATCGGACCATGGATCAGTTTAATGTTGCTTAATGTATCAAATTTACCTGACTAGTTGGACCATGTATGGAAAAGATAATGCCAAATGTATTTCATAATGAGGGTGGCCGTGGTGTAGTGGTAACATCATCGCTTGTCACGCTACAGGTTCACGGTTCGAATTCTGATGTCAAGAATCATCTTTTTTCAGAAATAAATAAAAAAGCCGATTAATTGCGAAAGCTAAGTCAACTCTACTGCGAAAGCATAACACTGGCAGTAGGGCGGTCATATGGCTAAAATGCAACTTGATCGTGATGATGACATCAGGAGGACGGAGAAAAATGCTGTGAATCATGAGCAACGACAAAAGCAAAAACAAACAAGCTCCCCAGTTATCTGGACAGCCACCCTTGGAGTTCACTGAAACTGAATACCAGCTGAGTTTCAAACCAGCTACACCAATCTGTCTTTCTCTCTGTCTCTTTCCCTTTCCTCAAAAAACGCCCATGTCCCAACAATTATTGTAAGGGTATTCATAACCGATTTCACACGTGCAAATTATGAAAAAAAAAAAAAAAAATTCTGATATTAGGGGATCCTCCAGATTATTGTCAACTGAGCATTTGACAGTTTGATTGGGTTTTCGTTAGTTGGTGAATCCTTACTTACCTACTTACTTAATGTGGCGCTACAGTTCGGGGTGGACCTGGACCTCAACCAACAAGCGTCTCCAGCTAGCTGTCTTCAGTTTCGCACACTTAGTTGGTTGAGGTCCCCTTTTACTTGCATACGCCACCTAAGTCGCGGTCTTTCTCTAATGCGCCGTCCCTCAGGAATGGATTCAAAGATTTTTGTCCATGCACTCTACATGACCCAGCCACTTCAGTTGTTGGGCGTTCACTCTCCTGGCTAAGTCGATGTCACTGAACAGCCCGTATAGTTCGTCGTTGTATCTCCTCCCCCACTCACCATCTATGCAGATGGGACCAAAAATCACCCAAAGAATTTTCCTCTCTAAACAGCCAAGTGCAACCTCATCCACTTTTATAAAGTCCATGCCTCTGCGCCATAAAGTAGGACTGGGATGATTAGGGTTTTATAAAGGATCACTTTAGTTATTCGAGAGATGGCTTTGCTATTCAATTGCTTCCTGCCCAAAGAAGCAGCTGTTGGTAAGAATTATTTTTCGTTTGATGCCAGCGCTCGTGTCGTTGTCTGAATTTATAGCGGAGTCTAGGTAGACAAAGTCCCTAACTACCTCAATGTTATATCTGTCTACGTTGACGTTCTGCAAGAGGTGTCGATGTTAGTTAGCCTTTCTTGTTGACAGCATACGATGTATACTTGTATGTATACTTGGTCTTGCCAATCTTCGCCGCTTCCGCCTCAATACTCACGAAAACGCCACTGACATCACCCTGCGTTCTTCCGGATTATGTCAATATCGTCAGCGTATGCGAGTAATTGGACGCACTTTTGAAAGATTGTGCCTCTAATGTTGGCGCGTCAGTTTTGCACTATTCTTTCAAGAACGATATTAAATAAATCGCATGACAGCGCGTCGCTTTGTCTAAATCCTTTTTTGACATCAAAAGTCTTTACCGACTACGAAGGAGCAGCGTACGTTCTGCATCGTCATGCCAAAACTAGACTTTGCTCTATATAGCTCGTCTCTATAAATGCAGTCATACGTGGCCTTAAAATCGATGTAAAGGTGGTGGGTATCGATTTGAAGCTCCTGAGTTTTGTCCAAGATCTGAAGTAATGTGAATATTTGGTCGATGGTGAACTTTCCTAGCCTAAAGTCAGACTGGTATGGACTGATCAGGTTGTTGACGAACGGCTTCAGGCGTTCACACAACATGGCAGATAAGATCTTATAGGCGATGTTAAAATGCCTCTGTAGTTGGCGCAGTTCAGAGGATCTCCTTTTTTGAAAGTCGGTCAAACAATACTGAGGTTCCATTCATCGGACATACTTTCATCCGACCGAATTTTACAGATGAGTTGGTGCATGCTCCTTACCAAGTCATCGCCCGCCGCATTGAACAGTTCGGCAGCTAGGCCGTCAGCTCCAGCAGCTTTCTTGGACTTAAGTTTAGATATGGCTATGTTAACTTCGTCTAGATCGGGTAGACGATCTATGTACATCGTCCAGGTTGAATGGAGTTGGTGAATCCGCAATTTAAATTTGTTAAGTTGCTTGCATGCGAAGGGTTTTAGCAGTAAGTCGAATAATAAGAAGAACAGATAAAGCTTTTGACTTTTAATTTAGAGTAAGTGATACAAATTCTGATCTGGGAAGGCGCTGATGTTGATACTGCTATATACCAGGAATTGAAGAAATCTTTACAAGCCATCTGTGATATTTATGATCCCAAAACAACTCCTACAGAGTCAAGCTTTCATAGCAATTGTTAAAATTGTATTGCATAAGCACTGGTCATCATCAACCAGTTGAATCTTGTACGAAAAAAGGTTACACCTTGTGAAATACGCTGAGCAATACCCAATTGGGAACATCGTCTCCGGATCGAACCATTGGGGATATCGTCTCCGGATCGAAGTTCCTGGCTCTTCTGTGGCACTCTCCTGCACACGCTCAATATTCGCTTCCGTCCTAGCTGAACGTTGTATTCCGGCAAGTGGAAGATCACTCACGGAACCCTGTCGCTGAAAACGATCAACTAAGGAGCAACTCTAACATTCAAATTCTTCTATAGGCTCGTTGCGTCATGACTATCGATTGGTGGTTTCCAAAATCAAACTGTATAATTTTGGTGTGCTGCACTACTGTATTTTGTTTCCATGATCAATTTCCTCAATATCCTCTATTAGTTCTGAAAAAAAAGAAAAGAAAAACATTACAAAAAAAAAAATTATAAGCTATTTAATTACCGTCGTGACTTATGGGCCACCCTGTACCTGTTATAGAGAGATAATGAAACATCCATTTTATTCTATTTAATGAATTTTTTTAAAAGCAGCTTATTTAATCCCACTAGTTGCAATTTGTTCCTTGACTCGTCTATTATAATACCTGCTTTGGAAAAAATCTTTCTCCTGCCGCCGATGTACCAGCAACGCATAAATGTCTTTCAACTGTTTTCATCAGCTTTGGCTGTAGGAGTGCGTAAATTTGTCAATAGGCAAGAGGATCAGCTATCATAGCTAGAGTAAGTACTTTGTTTAAAAAAATTTTTTAAACCGGGATGCATTCCTTTCATGTTTGTGGAAATTGGACTTTTTTTGTGGGGTGCCTTTAAAGATGGATGTTCTGTTGACAATCCAGATACGATTCAGGTACTTCAGCACAATTTTGATCGAGCTATTCGTGAAAGAGAGCCTCGACTCATCGAAAATATACTGGGGGTTAATGGGTTTAGACAACCATTTAAATGGAATTATTTTTTAGAAATCGGAAAGTGTACTCTCTTCAATAAAATAAAAAAACTTTTAAAAATATTAAATGACTTTTTTTTTATAGCAATTTTAAAAAAGAAACCAACAAATGGCCAACACTTTAGTTGTCCATTTACGGGATTTCGAAAATCCTAAAAATAGGCATCAATATTTATCTCAAACGGAAGACAATTTTCATCTGTCGATTGCATATACTTAGGATCATTTAACAGAACAGCTAAAACAAAGAGATGTACACTGCATTATTTTCTTTTACAGAATTCTATTGAAGTATAAAAGAGTGCACTGAAGTTTTTATTTCAAATTTCAGTTCAAATATTTATCCTTCCTAGGATATGCACGGTATACCTTGCCAATTTTTTTTGCAGTATAGTACCATACGAAGAGCATAACAAAAATTTCCTAAGTTGGCGTTAGTGATTAGTTTTAGCAACCACAGCCACCCGATTTTATCGTCGATTTTTTATGGTCTCGTAAAATTTAATTTTAAATTTCAAGAAAATTGGTGAGGATGGACACGAAAATAAGTAAAATTAATGATGTAAGGTCGGTAAAAATTCCACCACCAACATATCAGGAAATATGCATTGCCATTCTATTCGAAATTCGACCTCAACTTAAGCCAGTGCAAATTGCCGCGAATACTAAAATACATACATATGGTGTGAATGCACCATCCCTTTTAACCGTTTCTAATTGGTTTTCAACATTCCAGGCTGGGCATTTTTCTGTGGAGGACGCACCTCGTGAAGGCCGCCACAAGTCGTCGACAGACGATACGAATGTGGCACTGGTAATGAAAAAAATTGACAAAGGTGAAAGAACGACACTGGGAAAGGTTTGAAACTCAGGAAATGGGTTGAAACTCAGGTGGCATTAAGTTTCAATAAACCCCAAGGCCCCCGTCCAGATAACTGGGGAGCGTTTTTGGTTTATTGTTACTGTCGTTGTTTATGATTCACAGTATTTTGTTCCGTCATCCTGATATCATCAGGATCAATTTGCAGTTTCAGCTATAACAACCCTACTGCCAGTGTATGCCTTCGCAGTAGAGTTGGCTCAAGCTCTTGCAATTGATCGACTTTTTTATTAATCTCATGCGAAATAAATGGGTGATTCTTGACATCAGGATTTGAACCGTGAACTTGCAGCGTCACAAGCGATTATATTGCCACTACACCACGACCACCCTAAATGCGCTATCGCTGAGTGGGGGATTCAAGGTTCAAGTCACAGAAAAAACAAAAATAAGAAGAAGAGAACAAAATAAAGTTTTCTCACAGTCCCAACTCTCGCGAACGTCTGAGAGTAAAATTGTCAGGAGAAATTACCCTCAACCGAAGAAAATGCGGAAACGGAATAAAACTGTATGTCCCAACCATTCGTGCGGTGCACAGCACGAGTGACTGCTAGAAGCTAGGCCTGACCCTGTATGCGCTGTTGGCGCCAAAACACTATATTTATCTATTTATTAAGGAGATGAATCTTGGTTCTATAAGTTCTGAAAGTCAATGGAATGGGGACCGAAAGGTGCAAGTCCGCATTTAAAGGTTGACAACAAAAATTAGCAGCAAAAGTGATGATGCCGATTTACTTCTGGACGAAATGGTCGCAATTATCCCTCTGAAAACTTGTCAGACGGTAACTGCTAAATGGCATTCAGAAACTTTGCTCACCACAAATTTTCAAAAATTTATTGGAAAACCAGAAAAAATATCAACTTCGTGGCTACTTTTTACACGAAGGTAATGCACCTTCTAAAATGTCTTACGCTCTTGGAAAGAGAATGGTCTTAAGTTCCAATGAGAAGATAATTAATGCAGTCAATGTCGAAATTGAAAAGCTCCAAAAAAACGATTCTGGGGAACGTTTCAATATTCTCGAAAATACTCGAACTAAAGGGCTAGTGTCGTACAATAGAGCCAAATTTGACTATGTTATGTGGCATATAGCCTAGTCTTATTGGAACCACATGTCAGTCACATCAATGTAATCAATCTCAGGCTAAAAAAAGTTGGTTATTATTTGACAATTGTGCCGAAAATTCATGATAACAGTGCCGCCTTCGTCGATTTAAAAAAAAAAATACAGCCCGATCACGCCGCCAGTCCACAGCGCGAACCAAACTGTCACCCATAGTAGATGCAATGGCCCCTCAACAATCACATTTGAATTCTCAGTTTGTTTATGAAGCCATCTAACGAGAAATGAGCCTCATTGCTGAAGAATATTTTGTTTGAAAAACGACGACAACTTGTTGATTTCCCAACTCCCAATCGACGTATGTTCTGCGCATTCTATGGTTAGTAGACAAAAATTTTAATTCATTGAGCGGTGGTTAAACAATCCAAAATGGCAAGGCAAAAACTAACTACCTGTTGCTATGGATGACAGATGGATTTGACGGATGTAATACGGCAGGGTTGTGAAATCCTAACCTCGAAATGAATAACTCTTTATATATGGGCTGACTAGATAAGAACGACAGTGTGAGATATCTAATCGATTCTGGCTTTATTTTGAAGCTACATTCATACCATTATGTATAGAATAGCACATCATTTAAATGGCCGCCTCGCCTTCGCTGGCAGTGCTTCAAGCGGTCGGTCCAATTTTTGATGATTCGGTCCAATATGTGCAGCGTTATTCCGGCAATAACGTCTCGAATGTTGGCCTCGAGCTCATCCAAAGTGGTTTTCTTGTTAACGTAGACTAAGAACTTGACATAGCCCCAGAGAAAATAATCGAGGGGTGTCAAGTCGCATGATCGCGGCGGTCAATTGATGAACACTCGCCGTGACATTTCTCTTTCACCAACTACGAGCGTTGCGTCGCTTGTATGGCATGTAGCGCCGTCTTGTTGGAACCACAGCTAGGATATGTCGATGTTGTTGAGCTCTGGCCACAGAAAGTCGGTTAACATCTCTCTATATTGAGGACCATTGACGGTAACGGCGTCTCCTCCCTCATTTCGAAAGAAATAAGGTCCGACGATGCGGCTGTGCCATAAACCGCACCAAACAGTCAATCTTTGTGGATGCATTGATGCCTGGTCGAACACTTGTGGATTGTGGTAGCTCCACTAATGACAATTTTGCTTGTTGACATAGCCGCTGAGCTAAAAATGGGCCTCGTCTGAAAAGATGATTTTTTGGCAAAAATTCGGATCTCCTGCCAACATTTCCAGCACCCAATTAGAGAACTCACGGCGTTGTCTATGGTCGTTTTCTTGGCTTCAATTCTTGCGTCAGAACAATCTTATATGGATATAGGCCCAAATTCAACCGCAAAATAAGCCTGGTTGACTCTCTGGCGCTGCCCAATTCAGCTGATCGGCGCCGAATCGACATTTCTGGGTCTTCTTCGATACTGCCTATGTTTTCTTCACTTCGCACCGATCTCTGTCAGGTTGGTAGCTTAATGTCCAAAAGAGTGTACCTACTTACGCTCAAACTTTTCCACGGTACGACGAATGGCTTGCGCACTGAAGCCATGATGACGTCCGACCTCACTCACTATCTGGTGACCAGATAGCATAGGCTTTAATAAATGGAAATTGTGTAGAGAAATTAAAAATTGGTAAAAATTGAAGATGAGTCCAAATTGTTTTCCTTTTCATTCCAACTTTTGTTAGTCCCTACTCTGCAAAATGGTTTCTAAGGAATCACACATTGCTTTCGCTGTCAGTTAGTGATTTTCATTCCATGAAAAGGCTGGCTATAAAATTGCAATCCTATGGACGTACATTTCACTGATTTCGACTCATTCCATCAAATTTAAAATATACCTGCCTACCTCATTTCATTTCAACAACGCTACCACAATACCCCTCATTAAAATATGAACTTGTGCTGGCAATAATTCATTTCCGCATACCTATAGAAAGTACCGGAAATCCCAAACAAATATTACACTAATTCAAAATAACTCATTTCCACTCTATTTACAACATTAAAATCTCATAAATACAAATTTGCGCCATCAGATACTGGACCGTATCTACAAAATCGAAATATACGACTAACAATACTGGAATGAAAAAAAAATTCCTATATCTACCGCCATCGGATGTGGCCGGCATAACAAATCGGATTTCCTCGATTTGTGCTGCCTACATGAGTAATGGTTGCAGTAAAAACAAATTAGACTTCAATCGAATAGAAAAAAGAATCCCACGTGTAGCAAAATATTGCACGAGAAAATAAAATCATGAATTGGATTTCATTTGCCATATTTCATCAAGTTGCCAGGTGGGAAACATAATTTACACAGGAATTCGCTCCTCGACTATCACCCATTCCCCATCACAAGCAAGCTTTCATTTGACGCGCTAACAATCATTTTTGGGCCACCCCTTCGCACATATTCATTTCACAAGTAAATAAAACAATAATGAAATATTTTTCAATAAATTTCGAATCGGCAAACAGTTTGCATACAAAGTGCGTCGTCTGTTGTCCGACATTCGTTTCGCGGGATCAATAAAAAAAAAAATCCTAACTGAAACATAAATAAAAAAGTAATGACGGCACAACATTTTGCAGGACATTTATCAGTTTTGAAATATGCACAACGAAAGGGAAAACTTATGCGACACGGTGGACTGGTTTCAGGTGGCCGGATACTTCACCACAGAGTATGTGTAAAAAGTGTGCGAATGAAAGTTTATTTAAACTGCTTTATGCTCAGCCATTTGGATACCAGAGAATGAATAGTTTCAGAGGGATTATCAATTTTTGAATCAATATTAAAATTCAATATTTAGCTACGACAAATAGTAAACAACAGGGACAGATACAGACAGTCTCTCTATGAGATTTAGAAATCTTAATGAAACGTCCCTTTGTGGCGTTATGCCGAAAAGTCAATGATCCTTAGAAATAGAACACGTTAGAGACGATTTTAAAGTAAAAGTTCACTCTAACTGTGAAGTTGGAGATATATATAAAATCCTCAAAAATTTCTTAAATGCCTTCTGCAGTCGAGTTCTATTCGTAGGTCTTTTAAGTCGACCCTAACATGAGATCCAAATTAAGACAAATAAAGGGTCTTTCATTAAGCGCTTCCTATCTTTAAATTTAAATAAAACAAAGTGTGTATGAGATATCATCGACATTTTTTATTTGTTTGAAAGCCTTATCGATGCCATTATATATGAAGTATAACATCGTTCAAATATCTGCCGCAGCTTCTCTGGGTAGCGCGCATCCGAAATATCCAATTTTCCATGACTCTGGCGCATAAATCAGGCTGAATTTGACCGATGGCATGGGTTATATTGGCTTTGAGGGCCGCTGTGTTTTGTGGCTTATTCGCATAGACCTGCGACTTCAGAAAACCCACAAGAAAAAGTCTAACGAGGTTAAATCGCACGATCTCGGTGGCCAGTTCACATCACCTCCACGTGGGATGACCATGTCCCCGAATCGCTCGTGCAGAATTTCCAATGTGGCGTGAGCTGTGTCGCACATAGCGCCGTCCTGTTGAAACCACATGTCGTTGGTGTCCATATGATCCAATTCAGGTCAAAAGAAGTTGGTAGTCGTCGACTTATAGCGCTCGCCGTTGACGGTGATGGCCTGGCCAACGTCGTTCTCAAAGAAATATGGACCGATGACACCACCAGCTCAAAATCCACACCAAACAGCGACTTTTTCGGGATGCATTGGACGCTCTTGGATCTCAGGGCGAGTTCTTGTGGGCGACGCGAAATTGACTGCCTCGGATGAACCAGTGGACCAAAATTTATCCACCATACTGCGAATAGTCCTCTCGGAAGGACGATTATGGCGACCGTAAAATGGGCGAAGCGCGCGGAACGTTGCCCGAACAGAACACCCATTTTGATAAAACAATTTTATTATTTGCACATGTTGTTGAACGCTATATCCGTCCATGGTGATTTGGCAAAATAGACTGAATAAATGACAGCCAATTTGATAGATGTAGCTTCAACAATATGGCCGCTATCAACTATCAAAGTTCGGAAGTCCCTATTGGAAGACTCTGTATAAATGATGACATAAGCGATACACTGCCATACAAATTAAACGCTGGCCATCCTATTAACTCAAACAAATGCGGTATAACATCTTCCACTCCCCATCGAATCACCATGTTAATGACTTTCACAACCGTGACTCAAGAAATCCTGAAACTACCCGTCATTGCTGCGCCCAGTGTAGGCACTGGAAGAGTCTAAGCTCCTTTTCATGCGTGTTCTACATAACTAGCCAAACCCATTGCTTCATCTTCTATTAGAAAGTTTCACGTTGCGTGATCTTTCATCACTGAAGCGGTTAGACGCTCAGCGCTGGAACCTATTCCCGATGTGTAAACTCCGATTTGGGCGACTTTCTCCAAGAATTTCAACAGCTGTGACTTGACCGTACCAGGATCACCCAAGACGTTAATGACTCGCCTCCGATTGAAACCGTCTTACGTGAACCTCCAAACCTCGGTTAGGTAGACATTAAGAAAGCAATTACGTGCATTAATTGCTTTCTTAATGTCTACCTAACCGAAGATGCTAGGAGCTAGCGACTTTGACAAGCGATCATAGATGTTTCCACTGGCAGCCTGAATAAGTCCTCTTCATTGGCTGTTATCTTTCTATAAAGTTATATCGCACCAATGTCTTGTGTGTTAATATTTATACCCAGCACGCGCATGTAAGGAGTTTGTACGAATCGAATAAATATCCTGAATGAGAACCCTATTACCAGGCATCACTCTCTTACAAACGGACCGATCGCACAACAACTGCAAGTGCCGAGGACTTTCACCCTGCGGCACAAAGACAACTAATGCAACTTTAAGATCTGAAAGTCTATCAGCCTGCTCTGTGTTACACTTTCTCGACAAGGCGTAGTCCTCTAGGCCAGCATTTACGTTCAAATTCGGAAAGTTGTCGCTTTGGCTTTGATCCGCGACGCAGAGGCAATTATACCGGCAATCTTAATCAATTTCGACACACAATCTGACTTCAACTATTGTATATTGGTTGGGTTAGCAGTGGATGAGGGTAGAATCTGGATATCGTGGACGTGCTCCTCATGCTCTAACCTGGGAGTGCCACCTCCATGGCTGCTTCTTCGAAGATTTGCAAATGTTCAGTGGGTTGTAGGGCTTATCGGCCAAAGTTTCATCGAAACCAACGAGATTGTCAATATCGACCTCGTGGGAGAACCACCTATTACGTTAATTCCTCTTCAAGGTGTCTCTGTACTTGCAGAACAAACTGGAAACAACGTCTGAATATGGACACAAAAATGAAATAAGGTTTTAAGAAATGACATTTTTTGGGAACTGTTGACTTTATCAACTTTGTTTCCTTACTGCCAAGTGCTAGAAATTAATTAGAGAATCAGCTAACAAAGTAAACTTTAGATTCAGATTAAGTTCTATGCATATGTCGGCCCCTAACACACATCTGCCTGACGTGCGCGTTATGGTTTCAGGTTTAAAGGACATTCAAATGCATGTATGTAAGTGGTTGTCAGATTGTCGAGGTCGCCGAAGAGAACAGCCCAGATATGGAGCAGCCCTTTTTGAACAGACTACTCGTATCATCAGAAAATATTGCCTATGCTTGTCTACACGAACCACATCCATTCAAAGGGTTAATGAGGGATCAATAAAGACTTTGCTGAACGTCAGAAACTATATGAAATTTGACGAAACTTGGTGTGCTGGTATGACTTAATGCGCAGATAATTCTGTCTTTAAATTACTTATCAACATTTTGTGAAGTGGAGTATGGACTAGTATGTACCTATAGATAGTACCATCCAAAAACAAATTCCAAAAATGTTCGCAAATTATCACACGGCTAACAGATTATCCAACCAAATTGATTACGTTGCGATTAATGCAAGGCACTCCTCCAGTATTTTGAATGTTTGCACCTTCCGAGCAGCTAACATGACTCGAAAACACCACAACACTAAAGAAGTACTGAGAGAAAATTTAACATCCAACGGCTAAAATCGCAAAAGAAAGGATTGTGCAAAGCTCTCAGGCTAACATCAGGGATACAATTTTCCAAAAGTCTGTATAAAGCGGAGAAAAAGAGTTTAGCGTTTTACGAGGGCAAAGCTAAATATACGAGTATGCTGTCATTAAAAAAAGACAGTCATCAGAGGACAGTGAGGCAGCCATTAAGGTATTTGCCTCAGTTACTACATCCTCCAATCAAGTAGAACAGTGCAAGAATGAACATGCCTACCTGGGATATCACCTATCGATCATCGTAGTAGTCGGGCTCACGGGTCACAGGGGAATAGAAAGCAATGAACTAGTAAGGCGTAGTTTTCCCCTTAACGTGTCCCTAGTGGAAAGAGTTCATATTCCGATTCTCACTTGAGCCCAACTCAAGTGGACTAGGCTACACAGCTGCGTAATATCCAGAAGGATATGGCCTACATACATCCTCAACTGAACTGACGAAATCGTTGACAGAACCCCCATAGACATAGATCTTGTTATGGTGATATGTACGGGTCATTGGGCTATAGGAAACTCTTCCACTTGACATATACTGCGGGAACATGGCAGCCAAAACTGCACTAAGACTAAGGGAAGCCGGTCTATGAAGAGCAACCCTATGGACATGCGTCAAATCTAAACCGATAGAATATATTGAGACTCCGGATGGAAACGGACTACATCATCCCCATACCAAACTGCAACAGAAAGTTCTCTATTGGAATTCCTAGCAATGGGATGAGGAAAGAGTCTGTTTAGAGAACGAACTGGCAATCTTTACCGATGGATCCAAAATGATTGCCGGTTCTGATGCCGGCGTCTACTGTGAGTCTCGAAACATACATCGCTCGTTTAGACTTAAGGATGGTTGCAGTCTCTTCCAATTGCTGCAATAAAACAACCTGTGGATATGATTATTGAGGAAGACATTTCAGGGCAAATAATCAGCATCTATGTTGACAGCCAAGCGGCCATTAAGGCGTTACAGTCAACAACACTAAGATTCAAACTTGTAAAAATTTGTGACTGGATGTTATCTCAGCGGCCAACACGGTGACCCTGTGCTGGGTACCGGCCACATGGATATCTCCGGTAACGAAAAAGCGGACGAACTAGCCAGAGAAGGATCACTTATAAGCCCTTCGCGGACCCTTTCCGAGGCTAGTGTACCGCTTGGCACCCTATATAGGGAGATAGACATCGAGTCTAATGAGGAAGCTAATGAACGCTGGTCTCGATTAGATACATGCGTTATAGCCAAATCATTATGGTCAGCCTACGACAAAAGAGTTATAGAACTTAGTCTAAGGGATGTCCGTATAGCTCTTGGTGTCGTGACAGGACACTGTGTGATAGGTAATGACACAGCACGGCTAGGGTTACCTCATAATGACTACTGTAGAATCTGCAGGGACGTAGAGCAAATAGAATCCATTCGTCATCTCCAGAGAGTTGGATGAGCTGGATGAGCTAGGTAGCATTGAGCTAAGAAAACTCCTGAGATTCATACATTTATCTGGGTGGTTGAATATTGAAATTTCTAGGTTCCCAGGGTTCTAAATATTGAGCACAATGGACTCTTAGTGGTCTAAGTGAGCTGTTGCACCCAGTTACCTTACTTAACCACCAATTAATCTATAATAGATTACTCGCAGTAGTAGAAGAGAAAGGAGCCCTCTCAGATCACCAATTTGGCTTCAGAAGAGCACGATCTACTGTTGATGCCATAAGAGCGGTAGTCGATATCGCCAAAGGTGCCATCGAAGGAGAAAGATGGCTCTACGGCACAAAGGAGTATTGTGCAGTAGTAACGCTGGACATTAAAAACGCATTTAACTCTGCGAACTGGTCGTTTATTAGAAGGTCACTTGCCAGGATGGATACGCCATATTACCTGCTACGGATAGTGACGAACTACTTCAACAACAGAAAGCTGAGGTACAATACCGATGAAGGCGTAAAATACTACAACGTAACTGCGGGAGTTCCACAGGGATCGGTTTTAGGGCCACTATTGTGGAACATCATGTACGACGGAGTACTACGATTAGCGTTACCTGGGGGAGTAACGATAATTGGATTCGCCGATGACATTGCAGTCGTGACAGTAGCTAAACAGATCCGTGCAGTAGAATCAGCTACAAATGAAGCAATTGCCCGGATAAAAGATTGGCTAGTATCCGCCGGCCTAGAACTAGCTGACCATAAAACAGAAGCTGTTCTTATAACCAGCCGGAAAACTGTCGAATTAGCCAACTTTCAGGTTGGTAACCAAACCATCAGGTCGAAAGAGGCAGTCAAATACCTTGGAGTAATGCTACGGTTTAAAACGCATGTTGATTTTGTTACCAAAAAAGCATCGCAAATGCAGGGAGCTCTCTCGCGTATCATGCCTAACATCGGTGGACCTGGATACGCTAGAAGGATTCTACTCTCTAGAGTTATCACCTCAGTTCTGTTATATGCCGCCCCAGTCTGGGCGGAGACACTGAGGACGAAGGAGACCAAAAGGAAACTATTGTCATCATACAGACTCTGTGCGCTACGGACAATCAGCGGCTTTCGAACCATCTCTGTCGAAGCTGCATTTGTCATAGCTGGAATGGTCCCCATCGATATTCTCGCAGATGAAATGCTGAGGATATATAACAGAAGAGCATTGAGTCATCACGACGCCACTGGTATCAAGGTGATAAAAATTGAAGAAAGGGCAGCGTCAGCAGCTATGTGGCAAGCTCGTTGGGCTAATACAACAAAAGGCAGATGGACATACAAACTTATACCGACAATTCAAGATTGGATAAGTCGAAAGCATGGAGACTGCAACTACCATCTAACGCAGTTCCTGTCTGGCCACGGTGGCTACCGCAAATATCTACACCGATTCGGACACGACAACTCACCATCCTGCCCGGAATGCCCAGGTGAAGATGAGGATACGGAGCACGCAGTGTTTTACTGCACACGTTTCACGGCATGGAGAATTACTCTGCCAAGTCCGTCATTACTCCTCGACCATATGTTACGGTTGGAAGAAAATTGGATGGCAATATGTTCTTTCGTAACAACTCTAGAAAAAGAGCTGCGGAGAATAGAAAAGCTAAGAAGAGCAACTGAAGCAGCGGAAGAAGCTGACACAAGAAGCATAGCATGAATTGCTAACCAGCCCCGCGAAGTAATACCTAACGGCAGTCCCGCGGGGAGAGTGGTTGAAGTGTGTAGGGTGTGTGTTTAGTACGTAAGCGTATTCCTGGCATCGAGTACTCAGGTTTGCGAATCGTGCATGCTAGTAGCACTCCGGCTACTAGTATCTATGAAGATTACACATCCCTGGCGCAATCCAAAAAAAAAAAAAAAAAAACCACCAATTAGCATGACAATCTTACATACTTCCTTGACAAATTTGCGTACATCAGTCACGGTTGGTGCATTATTTCGACCGAAATTCCTTTTCAAAATTCGGTAACACAGCACTCACTTTGGAAATAATATTTCCCGCCATTGTTTAAGCGAAAATCGATTCATTTCGTACCTCGTAGATACGATACTGTGTTACTCTGTTAATTTTGTTGGCGCGAAGGAGCTGTCAGTGTCAAAAAAACATGTAATTCAAAAAGAAACCGTCATTTACCTATCACAAAGAATACAAAATAGAGTCAATACTAAGATGCTGGGGTTCCCGCAGAAGACAGAACTCTTCCGCGTTCAATCCTTTCCCATGTACGTGGTAGCCAACCCCTCCTAGACAAGCGATATCTTTGTTGTGCAGTTTCTTCTTAATTAAGGAACACTTTGTTGGTTGGAAAAAGTTCCTCCATCACCTCAAGGCACTGACATTTTATTATTTTTTCACCTTCATTTCAGTTACTAGTCTACAGGACAAAATGGCCAGGTAAAGACTTCCAGTCAGTTGAAAAAAAAATCCATGACAAGAACCGTCTGAGTCACCATCCTTTTCCTTTTAATTTATTTCATTCGATCCTTTCACAATTTATTATTTCATCACAACAAAGGGGAAAAAATTCCAATGCAATCCACAGCAATAAGAAGAAAGGAAACCAATGACAACAACAGCATGACAGAGGCAATTAACTTGGTGAAGAGGCTTTTCGCGATTCGTCGTTCATCCATCCATCCACCCTATCTATCACTGCCACAAAAAAATGTAAAATACAAGACTCAAACAATAAAATTTAAAAATTAAAGTGATTCCAACATCAAAGGCTCAAAAGCTTGTACCCAACACCAGCACCCAGCACCCACCACCCGGCATTGGTTAAAAAAGATTGTTTTCCAATTTATGTTTTCACACCAGCAATAAGGGCTCCAGGGCGAATAAACAAAGGAGAACTGGATAAAATTGAAAGAACCCCGAGAACTAAAAATGAAATCATAAAAACCGGGGAATAAGAAAAGAATATAAAAAAAAAAAAAAAACCGCCAGGAAATGTAAAAATAAAAAAAATGAACAACCGGAGAGGTGGGTGCATGCAGAAGATCCTTCTTCACGTTAACCCCCCCGCTGGAGACACAACGAGGGAGAATAATAGAGGAATCCCTTCGAAATCGATATGAGGGACTCCTTGCGGAAGCAAATTATTATGTGTGTGTCGGGGATTTATAGTTGGCATTGGTACCAGGACCAGTAGCAAAACCTTTATTTGATTCCCACCCTCTCGCACAAGTGTGTAGAGTACCCTTACCCACTGTTGTGCCCCGTGAGAGATGTGAATAATGCTGAATATCTACAAGGACACAGTAGGGGTGGCTGGTATGGTGGTTGGATTTCCTTGAGGATATGTGGGTTTATTTAAATTTGGTTAAATCAATCAATTGCGATTTCCCAACGCCTGGTGGCAAATTCGTAATTCTTTTGTTGTTGCTCTGAGTTTCGTTGGTTTTTCCTTGTGTTCTGCTATTGAATGGGAGACGATGCTCGATATGCTTCCGGGAAAGAATGAAGGACATTTTTTGGTTGTGGGTTATAAAACTAAAATGAGCATCGAAATGGGGAAATAAAAGAGATGTATTGGGAATGGCAGTGGTATTTCTTGTTCGTTTTGTTGGTGGAATAAGACGAAAATCTGCTGGATGTGTTGTTGACATTGCGCCTCGGGGCGAATGGTTTTTTATTGCTTGAATACTATGGGTAGCTGTTATTTAGGTTTCTTTTATTATGTTGCCATGAATGTAAATAGTTTAAGGAGAGGGTTTTTCTTTTTTTTTTAAATCAACACCAGAACATGATTCACTTGAGCTTTGGGGTGAATTTACTAAAATGAACTGCGATTGGACATCATATATTCTATTGGGAGACGTTGTATTTATTTTACATGCACGACCTTTACTTTGTGAGATAACAGCCAGCGAAATGCGACTCTTGAACTAGAAAAAAAAAAATCATAAAGATTGTCTGATTGAGAAGATCAAATGGGAGTCTAGGTCAATGTAGTTCATAGTTCTTTACTTTCTTCTAAGACGGATATTAGGGTTAAAAGACTTAGCGAAGTCCAACACAGAACACCCATTGCCCAAGGTATTTCTACCATCAAAATATATATTTGTTTATAAAATAAATATAAAATAATGATTTTAGTTGTTGTAAGTTTCATAGTGAAGATTCCTTTCTAAAATCAGCTAAGCGGGCAATCAATCAATCGGTGTCAAAGAAAAATTCCACCACATCATCCTGATTTACGTTAACGGTCAGGGCAAACCGTGACCCCTGATACACTGACGTTTGTCACGTCTCACACTGCGCTGCACTTAATTCTTTTTCACACGATATTGAGCTTCTGCTCGGTTCTCTCTACTGCTGAGACCACTGCAATCCGAGTCTTGATGGTTGTACTCTCATCGATCCGCCTCCACCATGTGACTGCCGATAGCCATAATGGGAGACGTTTCTGCCTTTTACTGCAGGTGCCTACCAAAGTTGCAAAAACATTTTGGGCCAACAACATTCCAGCGGTCATCCATGCTCTCCTGCATTGTGCTGATGACTGTTTCTGCTTCTAAAACAAGATGATCTCTGAATTGTTGACGAACTTGAAGATCCCTGAGCCTGTCGGTATTGAACCTGATAATATTGCTTAATTGCCATTGACGGATGCAGTACGAAAGCAAATAAAGATGGTGATCGCGTTCTTATTGGATGTCGGCTCCACTACTATTTCGGACATCTAGGAGACAATTTCTGAAGCCACGGCTGATCGCAAAGTGATCGATCTGGTTGGATGTTCGCTGCCTTTCAGTTGAGGCCCAACTGATCGTGGAAGGTGTTATGCTTAAACAGCGGACCTCCAATGCGGAAGTCCACAAACTGCTAACCGCTGTTATTCCGGTCTCCAACAACTCAGAGTGGAGTTAACGCTGTAGCCTAAGTATTTTCCCTTACTGACGTAGGGAATAACATTACGGTCAAGAATAATTTGAGGGAAATCTGATGATTTCTTTTGAGTTCTAGAGCAAATCATAGCAACACTCTTTGAGGGATTAAGCATAAGTTTATTTGAAGTGACCCAGAGTTGATTCCTTATTAAATCTTCATTTACCCGAGCAACACAATCTTCCATTGGACCTAAACGACGGGTAAAGTATATGGAGACATCATCTGCATATATTAGCACCTTGCAATGCATAATTGATTCTGGAAAACAACAGAGGGCCTAGAATTGAGCCTTGTGGAACCCTTGAATTGACTAGTGTAAGCACAGATATTCCGCAATCAGTTTCTACCATCTGACTTTCAAGAGCTGATTCACAGCTGTGATTATTTCGAAAACCAGACTACCAATCAGAAATTAACTTATTCGAAATAAGATAATTTTGTATCTGTTTGGAGATTATTTTTTGAAAAACTTTTGATAGAAAACACAAAAGAGAGATAGGCCTGTAATCCGACGGGCATGACGGGTTCGCTTTTTTTTTGGGAATTGAAACTACTTTGGCTTTTTTCCACTATTCAGGAAACTGGCAACTGTAAATACAAGCATTGAATATATGTAGTATATATCTTAGGACCACAGGGTAAAATGAGCTTAAGAAATTTGGAAGAGATACCATATGGACCAATAGCATTTGATTTGACCGATCGAATAGCATCCAAACGTCGAAAGGAAAATATTGACTTGAGCCAATAAAAGGCGAAGGCGAATCAACTTCAAAAGCCCTTGCAACATTAGAATGAGGAACGAAAAACACATTCATATCTTCAGGATTTAACGAGCATTTCGATGTTACACCTACAGCTTTGAGATTTTTCCAAATGCATTGTCTTAGCCGTACGTATTACCATCGTGACATTGTTCCGAAATACTGTGTATTGTAAAATGAATCGACCTACGCTTGAACAACGTTGGGAAATATTGAAAACTTATTTCCAAAGTGAAAAAAAATTTCGGTCGAAATAATCGTAATGCACCAACAACAACGTAAGTTTGTGAAGAAAGTTCATGAGATTGGCATATGAGTGTGTGGCAGATGTGGGCTCAGCTGAGAAGAAGGTTTGTGGAATGGCGGCATTATTGGCCCATTTTTTCTTCGAAGATGAAGATGGCAACAACGTTACGGTCAACGGAGAGCGCTATAGAGACACGATAACCATTTTTTTTTTTGGCCAGAAATTGAGGACTGAACATAGGTGATCACTGGTTCCAGCAAGATGGCGCTACGTGCCATACAAGCCGTCCAACGATAAATCTTTTGCGCTCTAAGTTTAACCATTCATTTTTGATGTTGCTTGGACTCCGTGGAGCTGCAATTTGAAGCAGATAGAATTTGTTTGTGGGGTGCCGATAAATATCGATGTTATGGTGACAATTCAGAAACGAATCAGGTGCTCGTACTTAAGTACAATATTGATCAAGCTTTTCGTGAAATAGAGCCCCGAACCATCGAAAATATACTGAAAAATTGAGTTGAGAGAATGGACTGCTGCCAAGTCAAACGCAGCAGCTGTTTAAATCAAATTACTTACTTACTTAGGTAGCGGACTGTAGTCCGGGGTGGACCTGGGCCTCAACCAACAAACCTCTCCAGCCAGCCCGGTTATGAGCCAGCTGCCTCCAGTCGCGCACGCCAAGTTGGTTGAGGTCCCTCTCCACTTGTTTGCGCTACCTTCCGCGAGGTCGTCCTCTACTGCGCCGTCCATCCGGGGTGGATTTGAAGACTTTCCGGGCTGGAACGTTCGGCTCCATCCGCTCTACATGACCCAGCCATCTAAGTCGATGTCATTGTAAAGGCCGTATAGCTCGGCGTTATATCTTCTCCTCCACTCGCCGTCTATGCAGACGGGACCAAAGATCACTCGAAGAACTTTTCTTTCAAACGGACAAGTTTGGCAGGGATGCCAAGACTGGACATGGCTCTATATAACTTGTCTCTATACACGCTATCATAGGCAACTTTAAAATCGATGAAAAGGTGGTGCGTATAGATTTCATATTCATGGGTTTTTTCCAAGATCTGCCGTAGTGTGAATATTTGGTCAATGGTGGACTTACCGGGCCTGGAACCGCACTGATAAGGACCTATCAGGTTGTTGACGACCGGCTTAAGACGCTCACATAATACGCCAGATTAGATCTTATATGCGATGTTGAGAAGACTTATACGTCTGTAGTTGGCGCAGTTCAGAGGGTCTCCTTTCTTCAGGATCGGGCAAACGATGCTGAGGTTCCATTCGTCGGGCTTCCATATCCTCTGCACCGACTCCGATTCTACTATTATGTTACCATTTTCGTCCCTACAGGCTTCTGTTCTGGCTTTGAAACCCTGGCATGTTCTTTTTACCTTCTGGTAGAATTTTCGAACATCATTCCTGCGATAAAGTCTTTCAATCTCCTCGATCGAGCGCTTCTCATGCTATTTTTTCTTCTTTCTAAGAAGTCGATGTTCCTCTTTTCTCCTCTGCTTGTAGAGCTCGTGAGCAGCTCTGGTCCTTCTATGCAGCGCCGCTTTGTACGCCTCTTGTTTTGCTGCATGCACTTGCCGGCATTCGTCATCAAACCAGGGGTTTCTTTGTGGTGGCCTAGAGAAACCCAGTACATCGGAGGCGGCATCTCTAATAGCTTTCTGGCAACGCTGCCACTGGTCTTCTGCGTTTGCTGCAGGCGGCATAGGACTCAGATTGAGATTGGGGGAAACTCGATCGGCCGAGGCTCTGGCGGTCTCTTGCGATTGTAGCCGTTCGACGTCAAACTTCCTCAAACTTCCTCGACGTCAAACTTCCATCCGTTGTCGGATGTGGTGTCATGCAGGCTGTGCTTTCCGACCCCGCTACTATAGAACAATTTTAACGTCGTGGCTAGGGCATTGCTCATACGTGTTATCCAAGAGCTGGTAGAAGTCATCCTTCGTCGCGTCGTCCATCTTCTCGTGAGGGGCGTGAGCGCATGTTAGGCTAATGTTGGCGAATTTAGCCTTGATGCGACATGCCGAAAACTCAAGACTTCTTGCCTAAGTCTGCCTCTAATAACAAATCCGTATCCAAATAGACGGTGTCCTTGTTGTCTGTAGCAAACGCCGTAGTAGATATGACAGTTTTTCATCCTTCTTTTGCCCGGCCCATCCCATCGCACTTCTTGGATGGCGGTAATGTCTGCTTTACAGCAGCCTAGAGCCTCCGCAAGTTATTCGGCTGCACGTGGTTTGTAGAGGTTCCGAACATTCCACTTGCAGACACGAAGATCGTTGTCCTTTTTACGTTTGCAAGGGTCGTCAACAGTAAAATCATCCGTATCCGAGGCTGTTTGCTGCTTCGTAACCATATTCTTTTACGTGGTAGGGTAGTTAACCCGACGGTACAACCCCCAACCTGGAGGACCAGGTCCCTTGTTTTGTAACCCCTAGGACGAGGGGCCGGTTACACCGGTGTCAGTAACCCAGCGCTGCCGTTGACCCATTAAGGGCTCCTCCGCCACCATCTCTTTTCCAATACCCTGACCCAGTATTGAAAATCCTTACAGACCTCAGCTCCAAATACGTCGAAGTAGCTCAAGTAAGGTGTTCGCTGGCCTGTAGATGTCACCGTTGATTCCATCGAGAGAATGTTCAAAAAACATAAGAGCAGGGCGACAGGGCGACGCCACAACATCATATAGAGCACAACGATGGAATGTTCATTGCCCGAGTAGCGGTGGTTGCGACCGACAACCAGCAAGCACCATCCGGAGACAACAGCCAACAACAATAACACGAGCAGTAGACAACACTTTATAGCGGCATCATAAAGTCGACAATCAAAGGGCAGCTAGATGGTGTGTAATAATATCGACACCAAGAAAAACCCTATCACTGGCGAGACAGTGCAACGGGACCTGCGACCGAAATCCGTGGAATATACAGGCACACGGCGGCCGTATATATACCACAGGAAAAAAACGATGAGCTCTCTCTTTATGTGCGTAGTCCGATCTGAGCAGTGCAGTGAATCCCTTTATACAGTCCACTACCCTTTTTGTTGAGCAAACAGTTTTTTTTTGTTTTCGATTCTTTAATAAAGGTAGTACAAGTAAATCTTCATCACAGTGAGGCCGCCTCGGCCCTAATCCAGTAACCATGGATTCTTCATAATCGGGTGACAGGATTGGGGTTATACAACTATAATGTAGTGGACAATGGTAGCGAAGGTAAGGTCAGAACTTGCATCGTTGCCAAGAAAAATCTTCACAATTACAGCTCCGGGATCAAACGGTGGTGGAAGTAAAGGGGAAGGACAACACATACACGCTGGAGTCGGTATACCTGCCATAAACGTCCCCTCGGAAAAGTCAAGGCATTGGCAGCAATTTCTCATCAAGGTAAGAGGAACTTAAACCTAGGCTGTGATGCTAAAGCCCATCATACTTTTTGGGGTAGCTGAGGCACTAACGGTAGAGGTGAGATTTTGTTCAACTATATCCTAAGTACTAACCCAACTAAATGTAATCGTGGTTTCAACGTAGCGGCCTATGCCGATGATGCTGCCATCTTGGTATCCGATAAGTTCCTTCCGGTACTCAGCAAGCGACTCAATTATGCTGGAAGTGAATCCGGCGAAACCGAGTTAGTGCTATTTACAAGGAGAAGATCGATACTGGAATACAATTACCCTCGTATGAATGGTGTCAAGCTGATACCTTAAGTAAGTGCAAAATATCTTGGCATAATATTGGATTCCAAATTAAACTGGGAAACTAACATTGACAATGCACTATATGCACGCAGAAGAGTCTTCGGGGACTCTTGGGGTTTTAAGCCTAAAGTGGTACACTGGCTATACACTGAGGTAGTAAGACCCATTTTGACTGGTGGAAAACGCTCGAGAAGAAATACCAACTTGAAAGCGTTACAAAGATTCAACGAGCAGGCGGTCTGGGGGTGACGGGATCAATGAAATCAACACCGACAGCAGCTTTGGAAACACTGAATCTGAATCTTCTTCCACTTGACATATACTGCGTGAACACGGCAGCCAAAACTGCACTAAGACTAAACAGATTTTTGCGACCAAGGTGCGATAAGACATATTACGGCTACATCATATCATCCGAGAACGAACGGCTTGATCGAAAGAGTTGTGAGGACGTTAAAATCGAGAATGTTTGCCAGCCGATACGATCGAGAAGGAGAGAAACGACAACTCAGAAACCTGGTATCGTCACAGAAACACACCACTCGGTGCAACGAGAAATGATGTTCGGAGACGCACAACTGTCATATTTGATAACATAAGGCCAAACACCCAGAATGCACTCTAATATAATAACGTTAAGCAGCGCATCGAACAGAGTGAAGGAAACATCAGACAATTTAAGCGTCAACAAAATGTGTACTATAAAACAAAATTAGAACAATGCTGGACGCCTGCTAAAGTCATAGAAAGGACAAATAAATACTCTTATGTGGTAGAAAGAGCCAGAGGTGTCCACCGAAGGAAGCAATTCCAACTTACAGCACCACGAAGGATTTTCAGATGGTAATGCTGTTAGTTCAGGGCCGAGGTCAAATATTGATGCCAGTAGCGGGATAGCAGTCGAGGGTAGGTCCGAAAAAGCATCAGCACTGTCACCATCTATCCCAAAAGCCAAGAAATCACCAGCACCACCACAAACAGCACAACATGAACAGCATATGATGGTCAAAGGAGGATATACTCAAGAGGCGCAGTTAACATCTAGTAACGGAACCGATATTGCGGAAAAAATTGCAGCAGCGGAAACCACCACAGCGATTGGTTCTTTAAGGCAAAAGGGAGAGAAATATAGAGTGAACGCACTCGCAACTTAACGACTCGTTGAGTCAAATTTGTTGCCGACCTTCAACGTCATGTATACTATATGTCACATCTTATTTATTTATTTTTTTTTTTTTTTTGTGTTCTCTTCCCTTCTCCTGCGAGCAGCACATCTTTTCCTTTTGTACCTGTATAATTTTATTTTGAAGTACATATTAAATGGATTTACATTAACTTTATTGTCGTGTTACACAACATTAGCCAGAGAATGTTCACTTGTAAGACCTTCGCGGACCCTTTCCGAGGCTAGTGTACCGCTTAGCACCCTATACTCGTACAAGGAAATAGACGTCGAGTCTAATGAAGAAGCTAGTGAACGTTAATGTCGATTAGATACATGCGCTACAGCCAAATCATTATGGCCAGTCTACGACAAAAAGGGATCAATCAATCTTATAGAACTATGTCGAAGGGATATCCGTATAGCTGTTGGTGTCGTGACGGCTAGTCGCAGCATGGCTAGGGTTACCTCATAACGACTACTGTAGAAGCTGCAGGGACGTAGAGGAAATAGAATTCGTTCATCATCTCCTGTGTGATTGTCCAGCTCTGGCTATCAGAAGAAGCCGTGCTTTTGGCAGATACTTCTTTTCAGAGCTGGATGAGCTAGGCAGCATTGAGCTAAGAAAAAGTCGTAGATTCAGACATTTATCTGGGTGGTTTAGCCTAGCGGTTGAAGATTAAAATTTTTAGGTTCCTAGGGTTCTAAATAATGGGCACAATGGGCTCTTAGTGGGCTAAGTGAGCTGTTGACAGCCCTGTCAACAAGGGCAATCAGTTACCTTTTTAAGATTTCATCATAATCTATGAACTTTCGTAACAAATAGTTACAGTCGAAAACTTGCACGAGTATAAGGTTTGAAATTAAGTTTTTCTGATAAAATCTCTTAAAGGTCGCGAAATTATACTGTGACTAGAAAAATGCGCATTGCATTGAATTTAAATAGAAAACTGATTATGTAATGTTGTTGGCCTGCGTTTATAATATCAACTTTTTCACGCTTGAATAAGACTACGATGCGAAAGCAATTTACGTATTTTAAAAGCGTAAAGGAAGCGTACTAATTTACTAATAGGTACAAGTTTCGCCAATGTACCTATATGTGCCGTGGTTGGCGAAATGATTTCGTAACACCCAAACGAATCGATTTTGTAGCGTAAAAACGAAACTGAATATTCATACTAAAATAATTTCCTCCCAACATTTATTCGGCTAACTGGCATCGGTCCGCTAGTAGCGTATTGTGTGAATAGAAAGACGCTTGCTTTTGGTTTACTTACTCTTTTTGTGCGAGTAAGACTTCACGAAATATCAGGTAAAAAAAAAAAATATTTTCCTTGCACAAATCAAAAACCATTCAACGATTTTTCCGAAATTTTTTAAGTTTTGTCTCAAAAGCATCAAAATCGGACGGCGTTCATCTCCAAATTGTCTTTGTTACACATACACTGCAGGCCAAAAGTTTGAGGCCTACCTAGACAACTGACTTCATTCATCCATGGAGATTGCATTTTATGAATTACATTTGGTTTTTTTTTTTGTTTACAAATGTGGGAAAAACCGCTTTTGTGGTTTATTGAGGCATGTTTTTGACTCCTTACATCAAAATGGTTCTCAAATAACAAAATTTGGTGACCTGCATTCCACATAAACAACTCGTTAAAAATGGGAAAAGTCGCGGCAACCACAATCGAGAAACGATCTGCAATCATCACCCTTCTTAAACAAGGCAAATCGCAGCAGGAAGTTGCTTCGCAGTTGAAGATATCAAGGTGCTGCGTTCAACATACCACTGATCGACAGGCTCAAACCGATAGTCTTAAGGATAAACTACGGTCAGGACGGCCTAGAGCTACAACTAAACACGAGGATCGGCTAATAGTCACAACAAACAAACGAAGTAGACGAAAAACAGCACCCAAAATACGAGCCGAAATAAATGAAACACGAAATAAACCGCTGTCCTTGACAACGGTCAAACGAAGATTAAGACATGCTGGACTTTTTGGGCGAGTTGCTGTTCGAAAACCCCTGCTGCGACCACAAAACAAACAGAAAATGTTAGAAGGGCACAAAACGAAGGGTATGTGGTCTGGGGATGTTTCTCTTCAAGTGTAGTGGAAGATCTGGCTCGAGTGATTGGAAAAATTAATAAGGAGGCATACAAAACAATATTGGAAGAAAACGCTGTGACCTCTGGTCTAAGAATAATTGGCGAATGATTCGAATTTCAACAGGATAACGACTCTAAACATACGTCAAGATTTTGTCAAAACCAAAGAAAAGATGAAGAAATCTTACAAATCATGATATGACCGCTGCCGCAATCACCAGATTTAAACCCTATAGAGCTGTTGTGGGAGGAACTGGATAGAAGGTCTATCATCAGAATCTGCGTTGTAGAATGCACAGTTGCAGGAGCAATATACCATAGGCAACACTTCAAAACCTGATAGCTGAAAGTGTAATCGGTGTTTTTTTGGGCGAAAAATCGGTTAAAGTCATGTTTTCTTCTTTTTAATAAATTCCTTTATAGTGTGTTAAGAACAAAATGAAAATAAAGGGTGGTTAAGTTTTAAGGGCCGATGTTGATTTTGAATAAAACACAAATTATTTAGGAAATTACTGTCATTTCTTTTTATTATGATAATATTGGTATGGTTCAATTATGTATGGAACAAAATATAGGTCAAATGGCCCGCGCGACCTCGGCGGCACACCTCCATCCGATGGTCCAAATTTTCGATGACGCTGAGGCATAATTGAGGTTCTATGCCGTTAATGTGCCGAATTATCTCATCCTTTAGCTCTTGAATTGTTGCTGGCTTATCGACGTACACCTTTTCTTTCAAATAACCCCAAAGAAAGAAGTCCAACGGTGTCAAATCACATGATCGTGGCGGCCAATTGACATCGCCACCACGTGAGATAACACGGCCATTGAATTTGTCGCGCAAAAGAGCCATTGTTTCGTTAGCTGTGTGGCAAGTGGCACCATCCTGTTGAAACCATATATCTTCCAATTCGGGCCATAAAAAGTTCGTTATCATCTCACGATAGCGAACACCATTCACAGTAACTGCCTGACCGGCCTCATTTTGGAAAAAATACCGCCCGATGATGCCGCCAGCCCATAAACCGCACCAAACAGTCACTTTTTGTGGGTGCATTGGTTTTTCGACAATCACTCTTGGATTACCATTCGTCCAAATGCGGCAATTCTGCTTATTGACGAATCCACTGAGGTGAAAATGCGCCTCATCACTGAAGATGATTTTCTTCGAAAATTGATCATCCACTGTTGCCATTTCTTGCCACCATTGTGACCATTGACGAAGCTTGAAATGGTCAAGAGGCTTTAGTTCTTGAGTCAATTGCACCTTGTAAGCGCGTAAATGCAAGTCTTTATGTATAATGTTCATCAACGACGAGCGTGAGAGGTGCAATTGTTGGGCACGACGACGAGTTGAGGTGGACGGCTCTTCAGCCACACTATCGCGCACAGCAGCAATATTTTCTGCAGTACGAGCTGTACGAGCATGCACTGGTGTTCTCACATCTCCTACAGACACGGTTTGCACAAATTTTTGCACGATTTTTCCGATTGTACGCACATTTGGACGATTAAATTGACCGAAAGAATCACGAAATGCACGATATGCATTTTGATTTGAACGCCCATTTTCATAATAAGCCTGAATGACTTTAACGCGTTGCTCGATTGTGTATCTTTCCATGGTTCAAATTGAGTTAGTCTGAAATTGAGAAATGTCAAATGAAATGCAGAAAAAAACTTGACGTTTAGGTGTGATTCACATTCAACATCGGCCCTTAAAATTTAACCACCCTTTATTTTTCTTCTTATTTTGGTTTCATATATGTTCCCCGGTTATTTCACATGATTATTTTTCTACTAGATTTTTTTTCGATGTTAGGTTTTGATTTTCCTTCGAGCACTAAGGGCGGCCTCAAAGTATATACCAAGCATTGACAAGCCTTTCTGGAGAGGTGTCTAGTCTAAAGCGATGGAGATATCAGCGATAGTCGAAGTAGCCCGACAAATATTGCGTCAATTGGTAGTTTACTTCCCCATGTCTTCTACTTATCCACGGTTCTATGCTGGGAATTAGTTTATGTATCCACCTAACCTTATGTGAGGTATCTCATCGTTGTTGCCACACTCTTAGTGATAATGTCCTCTCTTGTCTTCTAAGTTATTTATATGAAATGTTTTTCTTTTTCCAACCCGAATTCAGATTTAGTGGAAAAGCTTTCTTACTTCTTTTAGCCAAGCAGTTTAGAGCGCATGCCTATTCGAAGGATTGGACTTGAAAAGCCATAACCGTCCAATATAAACATTAAAAGATATAGCAACAGTTTTCATTTTTCATTAATCTTTCATCGGTCGTTCAAATTAGGATCAATTTTTCTATCGCGTTTGTCTTGGCCATTTCCTGTGCCACAGCAGTGGTACAAGGGTCAAACATATTCGAAAGGACTTTCAAAACCTTGCATCAGGGACCGCCAATACCATTGGCGAGAAGTAATGCTGACGTTGTCACCGGATGGATTGAACAGAAATTGGATAATTTCGACGACACTGAAACCAGCACATGGCAAATGGTTAGTGGAGACTTTTCTTTTTCGCCGACTTTTGACAAATTTTTCTCCTCCAGCGGTACATGTCCAACGATGAATACTTCGAGGCAGGCTGACCAATTTTCATTTTTGTAGGTGGAGAATGCTAAATTACAATTGATAATTTCCCTTCTCCTCTAGTAGGAGGACACATGCTTGATATGGCCAAGGAGAACAAAGGATATTTGTTCTACACGGAGCACAGATTCTATGGACAGAGTAGGCCAACAAGGTATAGTTACGCAACCAAGGAATATTTTTCGAAATTAATGCTATCGTGTAACCATTTTCAGTAACCTTCGGACTGAAAATCTCAAGTACTTAGATATCAAACAGGCATTAGCCGATTTGGCACATTTCATTCGTACGGTAAAAGCAGAGTTTTCCGGGTTGGAGAATTCGAAAGTGATTTTGGTAGGAGCATCTTATTCAGGTACTATGGTGACATGGTTTAAACGATTGTATCCTGATTTGATTGTGGGAGCTTGGGCATCAAGTGCACCGCTTTTGGCTAAAGTTGATTTCTTTGGTAAGTGAAATAGATTTGTTACAAATAAAGTTATTAAAAAAATTGACAGTTAAAAATGCCTGAGTGATAAACTTCACCAAAATCGTTCACGTACTCGAAATATGACAGATTTCCGAACTGAAATTTTATGTTTGTCTTTTACCACAAAATCCATTCGTGTATTTTTGGCTCTTTACGAGATTTTATGTCCACAATTTATTTAAATTTGACGTTTGAAAACTTTTTACATAAAAAGTACTAGAATGGAACTAAAATTAGTGAACATTATGACAGAAGGAAAACGTCAAATGTCAGAGAGAAACAGAAATTAAAAATCTAAGTAGAGCATTGTAAAACTGATAAATATATAGATTAAGACAAAAATTTCTTCACAACTTGGATAGAGAATTGACACTATTTGCATTTGATAAAATATAATAATTTCTGCAGAATATAGAGAAGTCGCTGGACAATCTATCAAATTGGTTGGCGGTGAAGCTTGTTACAATAGAATTGAAAATGGAATTGCTGAATTGGAGAATATGCTTGCTGAAAAGCGAGGTGCTGAAGTCAAAGCGATGCTAAATCTCTGCAATACTTTCGATGAAAACAATGATTTGGATATTTCGTCGCTTTTTAGACAAATTTCTGACATTTGTGCTACTGTTGTCCAGGGCCATGGGTAAGTTTTATATTTTGTCATGTGCAAATTATTTTCTAAAAATAAGAGAAGCTAGGGATGTTAGCATCAAAATATTTATTTATTTATTTTTAATCACACTAAAATTCACTTACTCGTGAATCATGTCAGAAAAAGAGAACTAGCGAGTATTTCCTCTCTGAGCTTCAATTTGCTTGAAGAAATTCCTCTGGCGAAGATCTACGAACTGTCAAATACAAGCAGGCGTCGATAAATAGAAATATTTTAAACGGTAATATATATGAAGGTATGTTCATATATGTATGAGGTAAATTCAGTACAAGAGTATTTAAGAACATAGGATTTAGAGCTGCCTGAAACTCGAAATTTTGCACTTATTTGACACATTTCAAGACTTCTTTGCCGCCAATCTTTAGCCACCAATTACTTGGGTGTATGCCCTTGTTATTTTGAGTTTTCTTTCCATCCGTTGAGAGTGGAAAAGTGTATCCAAATTTGACAGTTCTTTATTCAGCGCTACTAAGATGCATACGTCAAAAGAAGTGAAATTTACCTGATATAACGGACGAAATTTAAAGTAAATGGCCGAGAATGTTGCTTGGCTTGTTGCCAGCAATCCCCTAGGCTTTAATATTTGTGAAGATGAAGGGGATCTGTGGATCAATATGTAGCTTAAATGTAAATGTCATCTCGGACATTCTGACTTGTGAAACGCATTTCTAGCTTCATGATCTCGAGCGATAACTAAATGTAGCTTCAACTCATCCTAGAGAAATATTCACTACGAGGAAGAAAACCACATTAGAATCGGTTCATAAAACATAAAATGTTTATGTTCAGTTATTTATTGATTTCTGTAGAACTTTTTGATCTTCGAAGGCCTGCCAAACAATATTATGATTATATTATTTAAAAAAATTATTGCCGACCTTCGTTTTCCATATTCATTGGTACACAGACCCCTGAAGAATGGATGTAATTATAGCCAATAACCATACAAATAGAAAAATCTACAAAATAGTGAGTATTTCACTCAAATCGGTTCAGTCGAATTCATCGAGTTCGTACACACGAACAAACACACATAAAGGATGAAACTCAGCTTTAACACCTATTTGTCCCATCTGTCAAATCATTAACTCCCTTTTATTCTCCCTCAGTGCGTCAATGGATTTTCCAAACCTGCAACGAATATGGTTGGTATCAAACCTCTCGCTCATCAGCTCAACCATTTGGAAGCAAATTCCCAGTGACATTCTTTATCGCTCTCTGTAACGATGTCTATGGTGATCAATTTACAAACTTCACTGTATATAGAAATGCTGACGATACGAATGCTTTCTTTGGTGGTAAGAATCCAGAAGTAGAAAATGTTTACATGACTCATGGTCAATTGAAGAGGGACAAGCTACCGTTTTACCACGTAAGATAACTATGGTTTCAATATTTTTTTTTTTTTTTAAATACCAAATACGTTTCTTTCAGTGTATGGCCATTGCAAGGATTTGGGATCGATTAGCGCCTCTGATTCAGCAGAAATGAGAGCGTCTAAGGAAAAAATCGCAGAACTAGTACGAGAATGAGTTCGAGATGATTCAAAATAGAAAACTCAATGAAAATTTATGAAACAATTGTATAAGTTGTAAAAGTATTTAATTACAAAATAGAAGAATGCAAAGTGCAACTGCAACATATGATTTATGTAAAGAAAAAAAAAGGACGAGAACCGCTTGTCAGCTCTACGAGCCGAAAACGGAGAGCCGAGAAGCACGTACTCAGACGAAAGAAAAAGGAACAAAATGCAGAGATGTTACGGAATTTCTTTAAATGGGTAAAGAGAGTAAACTAAGGTTTCGCTACCCAAACCAGAGCCTGCAAGGACGAAAACGGGAATACAATTGTAGAGAACCAGCGTTACTAAACATATAGAAAGACTAAAACTGCGGACTGTTAAATGGCGACAGAAGTCAAAATCTCGCAACCTGGAGAACAACCAATTAATACTACCGGACCTGAACGAAGTTGAAGCAGTCATATCTAGGCTTAAATTATACAAGGCCGCAAGCCCACATAATCTAGCAACTGAACTGTTTAAGACTACAGGCGATGACTTGTTAGGGTGCATGAACCAACTCATCTGTGGTCCGATGAAAGCGCATGCCCGAATAGAGATGAGCCGATTTGCGCTATGTCTAGTTTTGGTATTCCTGCAAAACTCATTCGCTTAAGTAGGACGACAATGGAAAACGCTCGCTGCTCGGTCAAGATCGAAAAAGACACCAGCGAGACCTTCAAAACCACTACAGGTTTTAGACAAGGAGAGACCTTGATCGATGTGATTACGATTAAGTGTAATTAGGGAAAATTCGACCCGGTTAGCCTTACCTCAGACGAAAATTCAAATGTTGCCGGCATTCAGTGGCGGTATCATGTTTCTTACTATACAGTACTCCAAGGGCAGGCAATGTAATCAAAGGCGTATGAAGAGTCCAGAGTAGTGTCATCTATAAAGCTGAGTATTGCGCTCTCATTAAAAGTTGCAACTCATTAATAAAAAGAAGAAACCTACAGAAAAGTTACAAATTCTATACCTTATCTTCTAATACATGCCTAAAGAAGTGGGCTTGGCATTGTTTACTTTTAATGCAAATGCAAAGTCATCTTTCTACTCAGAGAATACTTCCGCGATTTGTAAGAGATTTCATCAGGAAAACTGTTGTTACGACTTTTTCTTAGCAGAAAGTGGGCGTGCCTATAACTATTTCTAACCAAAATTTACAGATTATCATGAAATATTCACAATAAGACTTAAACATCACCGTATAAAGCTTTGAGAAAGAAAAAATATATAAGCGGCCCAAAAAGTGGGCGTGACACTACACATAGATAAAGTTCTAAGGACCTCTTGCTAGACTCCTGAGACGCATATTTCAGCCGATCAGGTCAACAAGAGATGCCTCGTCCGGTTGAATATATGTGCGCTGAAGTTCACCCAGGTGTGCTTGCGCAGGTCCGAGTGTTCAGCTGCACACAATTCGCCCGACTCAATATACTGTAACATCGTCTAAAAGTATGCAACAATAATGTAGAATAATAACTACGCTCCTACAGCCCATTCCAAACTGTACTTTCATTCGAGGTTCGCAATAGCTGACAAAGCCACGGATAAAGAGAGAATTATAACTGGAAGAAATGATTGTCATCTTGGAATTATTTCCAGTGGTCGAAGAATTTGCTAGAAGTTTCTGGCTATCTGAAACTTCTGCTATATAAGGACAGATGGCGGTCAATAGAGGGGACAGTTGGTTTAGAACCGTGGCGAAGAGATTGGAAAAGTGATAATGGGCGAAGTTGTAATTTGGCGATAAATTGAAAGTTGAGAGTGAACAAGAAAAAGTAATTAGTTTGGATTTGTGAATTAAGTAATTGAAAGGAGATAAAGTGATTTGAGAGGAAAGAGACATTGTAAGAAAAGAATTTGCGAAGAATAGTATAGTGTGAACTTGAATTGTTCTATAGAGTAGAAAATAAAGAAATAATTTCACAGAATAATTGTTTTATCTACTCGAGCCGTAGCTCGCATATTACAATACGTTCATCGTTAGTTCACTATCAAAAGATAGCTATCCAGCGGGCACCACGAGGAGGTGATGATGCGATTTTTAAAAAGCTTTCAAAAATATTAAATAGCTTTTTTTAAAAGCAATTTTTAAAAAAGAAACCAACAGATAGCCCACCCTTTATAATTGCGAGGTAGTCAAGGACTTTTCGACTTAAGCTCTGCTGTAGACCCTGGGCGAAGAAACGAAGAACCAGAATTGAGATTTTCTATTTTTTTTTTTGGTCTACCAAGACGATTAATTGGATAGGCCCTACCGAGAAGAACATGTACTAGTAGCGGGAAATATTTGCACTGCAGGCATACGAGTAAGTATAGCCGATCAAATACGAGTATGTAAAATTTAAGTTAAAGATTCGCATTAGCCAGGATTCGAATTTGACCAGGCAATACCTTTAGTTAATTAGTTAAACTTGACATTCCAGATACATGTACACCTCCGTGGAGTTATCCCTTTAGTTCTGGATTCAATTTTGAAGTGGTAGAAGAGAATCCATGTGAGACGCTAACCAATATTATAAAACCCTGCGTTATCCAGTCCCTACTCAGGATTTATGCCAATCCTTTTTTAGATCTATTCTTATGGAGAAGTCACTTATATTTTCTATTTTTTATTGGATTTATTCAGCAAAGCCAAAGCTACTCCATTCACGCGCTTACGAATTTCCTAGATCTTATTGCTCTGACAATGCAAAATTAAATTTTAAGCTATTTTTTTTATTTACTTTTCTTTGGGGAAAAAAGGACTCTCCGCCCCGAGGATAGGATAACATCGAGTTGACAACAAACCAAAGGAAGTGATTAAAAATGTCCTTCGTTCTAAAATTCACTGCATGACCATAATTAAAAACAGTAAACGCATTAAATATTAAAACAAACACCAGGTTAACCCTCCACGTATATCCTTCCGTCGAAAGATGAAACAAAATCCTTTTTAGCATACAATTACCATAACCGTAAAAAATAGAAACCCCAAAAAAAAAAAAAAAAACCATACACTCTGCAGTTCCTAAAGGTTCTTCTGTTACCATACCACAGCTCACCACATAGAGGACATAACGACAGGAAAATGCGACGAATAAAAATTAACGAAGATGGCGACAAGCGACCAAAACAGCAGAACAACCCTGAACCGGACGAAAAAAAAAGTATAAAAATACCTGCTTAACGTGCACACTGAGCAAGGAAATCAACAAACACATGTCCTTCGTGCCTTCGCCGTCGTCGTCATCGTCGTCGGCATCATTGCCGTCGTCGTCCTTCACATTCACAACAATATAATTAAGGACTAAGTGGTGTTAACTTAAAACTCAAAGTGTACGCTAGGAGAGGAGCTTCGCTTTGCACCCGGTAGCCGGTGGACCACATGTGAATTTGAAACTCAAGTGAGTATACACCACGTTACCGGATTCAGGAGGAATGGGGTCGACGACGCGTGCCACCGTATCGCCACCACATCCAACCGTATGCATATTATTATAACCGAAAGGGTTAAATTAAATTAAAAATTATAATGTAGGGCTTTTTGGTGTCCACACAGCTATTCGTTGCTCCTTTTTTTTTTTTTTTTTTTGGTGAATGGGTGGCACACCTCCTCCACACACGTGCTGCTTGTTTCGCAGAAATATTATCCTGTTCGTGTGGCGAGGAGGGGATGGCTATGTGCAATATTTTGCTCATGTAGCCTGAAATAAGACCACTTCTGGGAGCACACACGTCCGTTTATGAGTATGCAAAACGAGGTAAGCAGCAGATGGCATTCCCTGTGTAATGACATCCAAGTGAAGCGATGATATTTTCCTCTGGCAGAGGATTGTGCACAATCAGCAGTAGACAGTGGAAGCAGTCCAACCAGACACGGGGGTGTAAAACTTCAACCACGACGTAGTCGCGGAAACTGGGATATGTTCCCGGTGTGTAGGACTTAATTAGAGGACCCAGTGGGTGAATGCGGCAGCTAGTTGTATCGGTTTGAATAAATTGGACGAACAGGGTCGGATTTGATGGCGTTGTTTAATGAGGTACTTGCGCTGACGTTAACAAGTTAACTGCTTTGCTACTCGTATAGGGTGTGCACTTAAGAGTTTGATTTAGGTCAAGTGATTTATTGAAGGCTATGCGGTGTTGTTTAAAGAAGTGGAGGTAGTAAAATTGTTACCTGAGAGAGTTGTTGCTGAGGAATAACAAGATTTTGGTTTAATCGGATCGGACTTCGCGCACAAGATTCTATCTGCCATATTATGTGAATGCTTTAAAGCTTTTGTCAACAATCTAATTAGTCCATATCAGTGTGGTTTTAGGCCAGGAAAGTCCACCATAGATTAGATATTCACATTGCGGCAGAAACCCCAGGAACTCCAAATCGATACTCACCACCTTTTCATCGAATTTAAAGTCGGCTATCAGCGTCTATAGGGGCGAATTATACAGGTCTGCGCACGCATCAAGGTCGGTAACAACATTACTGAAGCTTTTGATGTCAGAAAAGGAATACTACAGATAACCTTTCATACTTGACAGGATTGTGCAATATTCTCAGGCTAACATCAGGGGTTTTTTTTTCTTTGGATTACGACAGGGATGTGTAATAGATACTAATAGCCCGAGTGCTACTAGCATGCACGATTCGCAAACCTGAGTAATCGATGTCAGGAATACGCCTACGTACTAAGCACACACCCTACACACTTCAACCACTCACCCCGCGGGACTGCCGTTAGGTATTACTTCGCGGGGCTGGTTAGGAGTTTATGCTATGCTTCTTGTGTCAGCTTCTTCCGCTGCTTCAGTTGCTCTTCTTAGCTTTTCTCTTTTCCACCTGCATTTCATCTGCAAGAATATCGATGGGGACCATTCCAGCTATGACAAATGCAGCTTCGTCAGAGATGGTTCGAAAGCCGCTGTTTGTCCGTAGCGCACAGAGTCTGTATGATGACTATAGTCTACTTTTGGTCTCCTTCGTCCTCAGTGCCTCCGCCCAAACTGGGGCGGCATATAACAGAACTGAGGTGATAACTCTAGAGAGTAGAATCCTTCTTGCGTATCCAGGTCCACCGATGTTAGGCATGATACGCGAGAGAGCTCCCTGCATTTGCGATGCTTTTTTGGTAACAAAATCAACATGCGTTTTAAACCGTAGCATTACTCCAAGGTATTTGACTGCCTCTTTCGACCTGATGGTTTGGTTACCAACCTGAAAGTTGGTAACCAAATTCGACGGTTTTCTTTCTTATAACCAATAAGAACAGCTTCTGTTTTATGGTCAGCTAGTTCTAGTCTGGCGGATATTAGCCAATCTTTTATCCGGGCAATTGCTTCATTTGTAGCTGATTCTACTTCACGGATCTGTTTAGCTACTGTCACGACTGCAATGTCATCGGCGAATCCAATTATCATTACTCCCCCAGGTAGAGCTAATCGTAGGACTCCGTCGTACACGATGTTCCACAAAAGTGGCCCTAAAACCGATCCCTGTGGAACTCCCGTAGTTACGTTGTAGTATTTTACCCTGCATTTTCCATTTTTCGGGAAAGGTTCCTTCTTTAAGGCACTTCTGCTTTGTTGTTATGAAGAGGTCTGGTCTTTTTGTTACAGCTGCCTTTACTGCCTTATTCGGGATGCCGTCGAGTCCCGGCGCTTTGTTGTCACCTATCTTGCTGCATGCCCTTAGCAGCTCCTCGTGAGTAATTAAAGGAATATCTTCTGGATTGACTTCTCGTATAATATTGCATATAGTAGCAGGCCTTTGAGGGAAGCGGTACTCTACTATGGATCTCAGCATTATCGGACATGTTATTTGAGGAGCCCTCTAATTTCGTCATCACCATTCTGTATGCCGATCCCAATGGGTAATGTCGGCTTCTTGACAGAGACGTTTAAAGCATGCAGTTTTGCTTTCCTTGATGGCTCTATTTAAGCTACGTCTCGCCAGTCTATGGGTGTCCAGGGATTGTTGGAAATCCGCCCTCCTTCTTGATCGTTGAACTTTGCGCCGGGCTTGTAAACATTTTGCCTGAAGTTCGCATATTTCCACGTTCCACCAGTAACACGGTGATGCCTTCCTGGTGTTTGCTCTTCTAGGCATTGATGCGTCGCATGCTGTAGTGATGGTGCCGTGAGGTGGTTCGCGAGGGTCTCCGCTGTTCCGCTTGGAGTTTGATCACCGTTCAACATCTCTTCGAATGCATCCTTATCAAAAGATCTGTCGTTCCATTTTGGGCCGGTAAGTTTTGGGAGCTGGTCTGGTTTTTTCCCTTTTATTTCCAGTATTATCACCTGATGGTCGCTGTGTATGTATCAGGGGTATGATGTTTCAAAAGTTTGTACACCGACGACATTGACATAATTGAAAGAACGCAGCGTGATACGCTTTCGTGATAACTCACAATAATTAAGTAAACTAGATCGTGCCGGTATGATCCAAGATATATAAAGGGATTCATTCTCTTAGCCGATAGATTTCAAATTTCAAATAAAAAGGTTTTTATGAAAGGCTTCTAGACTCATCTATCACTGCCTTCCTCCAGTTTCGCACGCTAAGTTTGTAGAGGTCCCTTTTCAACTATGCGCTCAACCCCTCTGGGATTGGCTGCGTTATCTCACTGGGGTGGTCTGATAGACTCCTTTGGCGGAAACGCTGATGTTCATACATTCTACATGCTCCGTATAGTTTGCCTTTGAGTCATTTGTCCACACCCCGTTAATACAAACTGTACTGGACATTACACGAAGACTCTTCTTTTCGAGATAACCAATCTGATGAGCGTCTTATAGGAAGTTCTAGAGAGGGCTTTACTTCTCCATTGCCTTCTTAGTTTGATCTCAGCACTGGTATCGTTTTCAGAGTTAGCTCCAGAGCCTGGGTGAAGTTTTGTCCTATTCGCCGATATTGTATTTCACTGCCAAACCTACCTTTGCTGCTTCTGCGAGCAGTGGGACAGACTTTTGAAATATTATACCTCTGGTGTTAGCTTGCGAGTTTCATATAATCTTTTCAAAAGAGATGTTGAAGAAGACGCAGGACAGTGCCTAGCCGTAGACCTTTTCTGACATCAAACAGTTGGGACAAGATTTTACCGACCCCGATGTTAAATAAACAGACGAGAACCGAACGTGGCCTCTATCATAACGGACTTTAAAATTGATTGAATCAATTTTCCATGATCAGCCGTAGTTCTGAGAGCAGGATTACTACTCCTCTAAGTTGAGCACCTCCCTACCTCCAAAAATTTTGTGGAAAAAGCTGAACGACATTGGTATCGGCAATAAAGGTAGTAGAAATTGGTCCTTAGATTCTGATGAACTCAGCAATTACTTTCTGGCTAATAATGCAGAGTCCAGCGGCTTGGAGTTCGATTTGAGCTCTGTTACTGATGCCCAACATCAAGCTAAATTTGAAGCGGTCTCGAAGGATGAAGTTCTTAGTATTTTTGCATCAATTAAATCGAATGCTACGGGTGATGATGGTGTGCCTTTACGTTTTGTGAAAATTGTTTTGCCACATATTTTAAGTCATCATATATATAATTAACTTCTGTATCAAGATATCAATTTTTCCCCAGGCTTGGAAGTATGCAAGAGTGATACCAGTTGCTGCCATTGCCAGTGACTACAGGCCCACCAGCATTTTGCTGTGTCTGTTAAATGTCTTTGAAAGGGTGCTACCAAAGCAAATTCAAAATCATCTCTCCGTTAATTCCTTATTAAGTCCATTTCAATCGGGTTTTTGCACCAGCCATGCTCATCTGCAATGGTCAATATCTTGGATGGTGTACGCCTAAAACTTGATAAGGGTTTCATAACTTTGCTATGCCTGCTAGACTTTTCTAAGGCTTTCGATAAAGTCAATCACAGTATCCGCTGCTGGAAACTTGAAATCTTTTTTGGTTTTGGTGAAAGAGCTGTAAGGCTATTGAAAAGTTTCTTGTCAAACAGATGGCATAGAGTTGTTGTCGAAGAAAAATGCTCCACACTAAAACCGCTTGCTCAAGGTGTACCACAGGGTTCAATCCTTGGACCAATTTTGTTCTGCAATTTTTATTAACGAACTGCCCTTGGTATGAAAACTTGTTTCAGTATATTTATACGCTGATGGTGATCAACTGTGCCTATCCTAACACCTGAATAAAATAGATCGAGTCGTTGCTAATGAAAAATGCTCCACACTAAAACCCCTTACTCAAGGTGTACCCCAGGGTTCAATCCTTGGGCCAATTTTGTTCTGCAATTTTTATTAACGAACTGCCCTTGGTATGCAAACATGTCTCAATATATTTATACGCTGATGGTGATCAGCTGTGTCTATCCCAACACCTGAATAGAATAGATCTAGTCGTTGTCAATGAAAAATGCTCCACACTAAAACCGCTTACTCAAGGTGTACCACAGGGTTCAATCCTTGGACCAATTTTCTTCTGCAATTTTTATTAACGACCTGCCCTTGGTATGAAAACATGTTTCAGTATATTTATACGCTGATGGTGATCAACTGTGTCTATCCCAACACCTGAATAGAATAGATGAAATAGTTTCACATCTCAATGAGGATTTGGCTGCCATCAATGACTGGTCAGAAAAAAATTGTTTGTTTCTTAACCCAGCAAAGTCTCAGGTTATACCTATCTCAAAAAGGCTCTTCGATTTGAGTTACGGCTATCCAACAAAAAGCTGCAGCTGGTAGAATCAGTCACCACCCTTGGTTTTGTAATTAGCCGCAACTTGTCTTGCTACAAGCATGTCAATCTTGTAATAGGCCGTATCTACGGGTGTCTGCGAAAACTTTGGCTCACTGCCAGCTTTACTCCGATTGAAACTCGTCGAAAACTTGTTCGTACACTCATCAACCAGGTCGTGTACTGTAGCCTTTACTCCCTATCACAATATAAGCATCAGGTTGCTTTTAACGATGCAGTGCGATATGTTCATGGTCTTCGTAGGTATGATAGAATCTCTGTAGGAAGCTAATAGGTTGTACATTACAGCAGAGCTTGTATATTCCTTCACAAAATCATCATATCAAAATCACCACCTTATTTATTTTGCAAGCTAGAATTCTCCACCCCGTTCTCGCAGGACTTTTAACATTCACGCCATTAGGTTATGGAATTCCATACCTTTGGACATCAAAGGTACGTTAACAACCGCAAACTTTAAAATCACTATTTGTAGTCACTTTTCGTCGCAGCAGTAGAAAATGAAAGGTTTTCGGCGCTCAAAATGCACAGCAGGCAAGATCTTGTAAGCGACATTAACATCCACAATTTTTTGGATTGGACATACGAGTACAATGCTGAGATTCCACTTATCCATCTATCGGGCACCTTACTATGTAAATCATCTCCAGGTCATCAGCTCTGACAGAACATTTCTCCAACGGAAGTGTTGTCTATCACCGTTCAAGTTGTTTTGTTCATTCTGTCTGACTGCGGTTGTTGGTCGTTAACGCCGTGTAACAGTCGACAGGAACGTTCTTTTCAGATCTTCGGCATCAACCGCAGCTCAATAACTAGGTTTTATTGTTCGTCCCTGTAGCCTTATAGCCTTGACATATTCAAGTCTTCTGTACTTGATGCTGGCAGCTTCAAAAGGCTTGTTGAAAGGTTCGGCGAAACTTGTTCGGCAACAGTGTGTTCTCCCAGGATATCCGCATTCGTACTTTGGCTACAATCAACTTTCGGACAAGCTGGAGGCATATGATTAATCTGGTTGACTATCTCTTGATCTGGAGACCACCATATCCCTTTGTGAATGTTGATATGGGAGAAATGAGTACTTCTCAAACTTGGGCCTTGGTTTATATCTTGGATCCATCCCCGTCATTACTCGTATCATTCAATTGCAAGTGCAAACCACCTGACATTCCACAGTTCATACTCAAAGTAAGTGCTGTGTTATCCTTTTTTCCTCGTTACACTTTTTTTTTGCTCCTAACCTGCTGTTATTTTCATATTCACACAAAGCCAGCCATCATCACATGAGCTCCAATGAAACACAGGCATACTAACAGACAGTGCGCTGTATAGCCCAACGTGATTAAACATATGGTGCTGCTTCAAATAACGTTCGGTGAGGACCATATAATCCTGTCTGAGGGCAAAAATTTTAATTTGAATTTCACAATTAAGAGCATTTTACATAGAATTGTACTCGTGTACAACAATCAACAACTAGTAGCATGGGTACGATGTTTTAAGTACAACATCCTGCCTCGTCGAGTCTGATCTCCAATAGATGTATTCTGTTGAAGGACATTTGTAGTCATTTACGTACTTCCTGTAATCATACCCCTCTTCATGAGCTTACACTTCATGTGTGCACTTTGTGCCAACAGAAAATCCGTGTATAATTCAGTAGCGAAATTTTAATCCCTTTTATGGTCGGACAGGACTTAGCTACGCTTGTGTGTATCATCGTAATAGTCCTTGAAGCGTAAAAAAAAAAAAAAAATGCAATACGATTGAGACTGACAGACGTAGAGATGCTGTAATTCATTTCTGGACAACAGTGTATGATATTATAAAGCCATGTGAAAATGTGAAAAGAAAATGCAAATCTCCCATCAGGCATTATCCTTGATGAGAATGAAAAAGTCGTTTAAGGACTTTGTCTCATTGTTATTGTTTTAAAAGTAATTCGAAAATACTCGTATCTCTCATGTCCTTGAAGCAATTTGAGCTGAGGAAAAAATGATACCAATCACTATTAGCATTTCTTTGAATGGCAATAAAGATGAGTATCCTTTTCTCATTATGCAAATAATTTCAGGCAGCCTTTCCTTTCATAAATTCACCACACCGCTAACTAATTTAATTTGATCCTTAATCCTGATGCGCAATGGGTGAAGGAATCAGGCTGATTGCCTGCCCCATTGGTTGTTTTGATTGTTGCAAAAAGGGTTGCCAAATGAGGGGTGGTCTTACATTCGGGGACCCGAATTAAATCATTTGTATGCTAAATACTTTGCGTGTATTTGTGTATGTGTGTGCATTGCTATTAGTAACAACAAAGTGCTTAAATTTGGCCTGTGTGAGACGTGGGGAGATAAGAGAACTTTCCATGCTTTGGTTTTTATTGATAAAGTTTTTAGCCCCCTTTTCTTTGTGCCGAGGGTTGTAACGTTAGGCCAACCTATCTGTTTAGTTTTAATCCAGTTTTAATGATGGTCCTGTTAACAACAATTGGACGGGGAGGTGGGGGCGCACAGTAAGCTTATTTCCATTTTCCTTGCCGCCTCCTTCGAAAATTGTAAATGAGATGTAATGGAGCGCACCGAAGAAGATGTCTCAGAATGAGAGGGGAGTTGCTTTCGCTGTTCGTAATTGTTTCTGATTACCAAGGACCAACGACTGGAGCTTGATGTTATAACCTTGAACGAATCGATTACGGATCGTTGAAAGAAAGAACATAGAGACTGCTTGTGCCTGTGCTGCTTTAAGAGATAATTTTCCCTGGCTTTGTATTTGGACACAGTAGGTGGCCATCTACCGAATATATGGAATTATACTGCAAACGTTCAGTTTTTGTGCCCAGTTGGAGAGGAAAGGGTTTTTAATTAAAAATTCAAATGAGAACGGAATATTGAAATAATTTGATATGGATGCGAAGCAGTCATATGGAATTACCGCAATGGAGTAATAGTCTAGGTTCGACTTACAGATGAAAATGATATGAAATGATGTGGAAAATTACATAGCATTTGGGTAATTTATTTGGGAATATATTCCATATACGAGTATTCAGTAGGCAAAGTGTGGATAAGAAAATTAGAAATATGTAAGGGGATGAAAGAATGTATGTACTCTGTACTTGATCTGGAAAAACATTTCCAAAAATGAATAGTACTCGTAAACAACTCAAAAAAAAAAAAATAAGTTTAGGGAAACAGATTACATTCACGACAAGATTTTTCTTTTTTTTGATGCTACAACCCTGTCTGAGCCTTTAACCAACAGAGGCTTTCCAAACAGCAGAATCCGTTCACAGTTGGTTAAAGTCCCCTTTTTAGTTTTGCACTTCATCGATGTTGAGATCTGCCTTAATGCCTCCCTCTGGGTTTGACACGAATACTATCCCGGTCTCAATATTGGTGTTCAACCACTTTGTATAATCCTACCACTGTAAGCGCTCATGTTTTTCACGAGGTGTCATTGCATCTTTAGGTCTTCCTTCAGAAATCTTCAGCTATCTTATCATGATAGGAAGGCTCAAGAGTCAGGAATCCCAATTGTCTGAAAAGATCCCATTTTCGGTCGTGGTAAAGATTTTGGGGGATTCATTTAACCAAAATACTCGAACGTTTGCTTCAGAGGATTACTGCAGCTGCAGATGCATCAAGCATGTCCGGTTGATGTGTCTAAAAAGATGGAGACAGTGGCGGAGAGGTACTCCTAATCTCCATCTCAACATCTCAATGGATAGGCAGCTGATCGAAATGCTCTGCTGATACTGCAGTTAACCTGCTAAAAAACCTGTAACTAGTGGCTTTGACTGTCCAGAAAGTCTAAATGAAACGGGGGCGCTGCGACCATCAAGGCTAAAAACAAAAATATAACACGTTCCGCACCAATGGGTGCGAGGACTTCAGATTAACTTGCTGCAGTTATTAGCTACGAAACAAATGCAAAATAGAAAACTTCTTCATTGCATCAGCATATTTCGCGTAGTGCCTCTGCCACAAATGTCAATAGCCTCTCGGTCATATAGCTTAGTTCGAAGTGTAGTATCCGCCTATAGGAGGACAACTAATATTGAACTTATTTTTGGAATCAGATGAAGAGCTAGAACCAACTTATCAACTGCAGGTTTCTGCCTAAGGCATAAATATCCTCTCAGACTGTAGATACAACAGATTCTATTTCGAAACCGACTACATACCCATAAGAGGGCGAATCTGAGAAATACTAACTGCATTCGTTTTAGATAAAAGTTCGGCACTACTTCAGTTGTAGATACAATTTGTGACGATTGTGTAATGACAAGGGGGGCCACTTTTAAGGCAGCATTCTGTCTCCACTACTATAGTTCTTTGTGGTCGACAATCTACTACTTTCAATAGTTCTAAGATTTATGCTCAGGCAGATACTGCCTGCCCTAAGGGCAGATGGCACTAGTCGTGATCGATAAATGGTGCGAAAGTCCATCGAATTCTTTTAACTACTCTTAATGAGAAGAAGAGAATAGTTCGTTCTGAATCTGTCAGTGCTAAAAAGTGAGACAATCCGAACCTCTAATGAAGTAAAGGGTCTTTCATTAAGCGATTCCTATCTTTAAATTTAAATAAAACAAAGTATGTGCGAGATATGATCGACATTTTTTATTCGTTTGAAAGGCCTATCTACAGAATATAATATCGTTCAAATGTCCGCCGCGGCTTCCCTGGGTGGCGCGCATCCGAAATGTCCAATTTTTCATGACTCTGGCGCATAAATCAGGCTGAATTTGACCGATGGCATGGGTTATGTTGGCTTTGAGGGCCGCTGTGGTTTATGTGTTATTCGCATAGACCTGCGACTTCAGAAAACCACACAAGAAAAAGTCTAGCGGGGTCAAATCGCACGATCTCGGTTGCCAGTTCACATCACCTTCACTTGAGATGACCATGCCCTCGAATCGCTCGTGCAGAATTTCCACTGTGGCGTGAGCTGTGTGGCATGTAGCGCCATCCTGTTGAAACCACATGTCGTTGGTGTCCATATGGTCCAATTCAGGCCAAAGAAGTTGGTAGTCATCGACCTATAGCGCTCGCCGTTGACGGTGATGGCCTGGCCGACGTCGTTCTCAAAGAAATATGACGCCGCCAGCCCAAAATCCACACCAAACAGTGACTTTTTCGGGATGCATTGGACGCTCTTGGATCTCATGTGAATTGGTATCGTCCCAAATTCGACAATTTTGTTTGTTGACGTACCCATTCATCCAGAAATGGGCTTCATCGCTGAAGATGATTTTTCGATGAAAATTAGGGTCAGTTTCCAACTGCTCCAGAGCCCATTCAGCGAGAACATGTCGTTGTCTATGGTCGTTTACCTTCAGCTCAGTTGAATTCACGACGCAAAATTCGCCAAGTTGTGGTCTGCGAAGGGCCGAGTTCTTGTGAGCGGCTGCCTCGGATTCTCCCGCACACTCTGCGATGTTTTCGGCAGATCTTGCATTTTGTCGATGTACGGGTGTTGGCTGATCGTTTACTGAACCAGTGGACTCAAATTTATCTACCACACTGCGAATAGTTCTCTCGGAAGGACGATTATGACTACAGTAAAATGGGCGAAGCGCGCGGAACGTTGCCCGAACAGAACACCATTTTGATAAAACAATTTTATTATTTGCACGTGTTGTTGAATACTATATCTATCCATGGTGATTTGGCAAAATAGACTGAATAAATGACAGCCAATTTGACAGATGTAGCTTCAACAATATGGCCGCTATCAACTGTCAAAGTTCGGAAGGCCCTATTGGAAGACCCTGTATTAAGGACTCGTCATGGAAACAAAATTTTTAGTCTAGAAGACTGCTAGGATACTTTCGGGCGACATGGGGCTTATCACCAAAAAGAGTCCTAATTTTTCTAGCAAATGCACCGATTGTTTGATGGAAAAGCTTTAATTCTCAAAGCCTCAATTCTTTTGCCACATATGACGTGGAAAACAGTATAAGTTGGCCGAAGTTGAAGATGGTTGGAATATGGTATATCCGTACTGGAGTTGATTTTACGGGACAATTATCCACCGACTCATGTATTTTTAGGACTGAAAACTTAAAGTCGACTTCTCTCGCGTTTCGGCCTTACTTAGGGCACAAAATATCGGGTATTCTGCAAAAGCCAGGATGCGGTCTGTCGAATACGTGCACACCTATTCTTCTTCTGTACAATCTAATGTCTCCAAGTTCATCGAGTATGGGAAAATGTAACTCCTTATTCCAAGCCGAAATATTTGCCATAAAAATATGTATCAGAGAAAATACAACCAGCAAGAACATTTATATCGTATCGTATTAGCAATTAAGGCTTACGAAATAAGATCCTAGTATAGGACTGCCTTCAACTACTCATAACGCCAGCACAAAGTTTATCTCATTTGGGTGCCGGGACACAGCGAATATGAAGGAAGTGAAATGACTGAAGGGGAGCTGCATCAAGCTTTATAATGCCAAGACTATTCTGTAAATTACCAGTCAGTAGGGCAAATAGCTGTATAAAAAATCTCTAAAAGAAAAGGCGCATCATTACTGGATGGAAACTGAAGGGGTAACAGACAAGCCAAGATCTTTCTGCAAAATGCTTCCTTCAAAAGAACACCACAACTCCTACAGTCAACTAGGAGTCTGTTTCGAATAGCTACAGGCCACTATCAAGTCAAAAAAACATCTCATGGCGATGGGGATAATCAGCAGCACAGACTGTCTCACCAGAACATCAATAATTGTTAAAATAAATCAATAAACATTTTGGCGCTAACAGACCAATGTAGGGTCTGGCCTAGATTCTCGCAGCCACTCGTGCCCTGCGCCTCACGAATGGTTGGGACCTACAGTTTTATGCCGTTTCCGAAGGACAATTTTTTTTTCGACTAAGGGAAGCTTTTTCAGACGTTCGCGAGAGGTGGGACCGTGAGGAAACTTTTTTTATTTTTTTTGTATTTTTGTGTTTTCCTTGGATTCGAACCTTGTACTTCTCGCTCAGTGATCGCGCACTTAACCACCGAGCCACGTCTCCCACATCATTGTTAGTTAGGTAAATTCTACCTTGAAGCACAAAATATATCTGCTAGCTCACTCAAACTCTGGCATCTTGAATGAGCTTTAAGATTAGAGAAAGTCACAATAGGCTCAGTAGTAGCCACAGTGACAAGGTGATCAGATCTCACCTCAACCAACAATCTACAATCTACAAGTTCATCGAGTCATAATGGAACTTGTTGTGATTTTACTGATAATATCAATCAAATACGAGTACCATGTCTTCCTTACATCTTTGAAGCAGGATATAGGAGTATGCTCAATCGGTTGTTCCCGCAGAAGCGCTTTATTCAAAGCTAAGTCGGATCACAATCTAAGTTATTTGGCGGAGTACTTAAAATTCACCAAAAATCTTTGCAGTTTGCGATCTGCCGCAATTCTGCGATTTTTACATAAATTCTTTGAAATAATGAACGAGAACCGGAAACACGTCATCGCTTTGTATTGCTATGTAGAATGTAGAAGGGATCGACAACCACGTTATCATGATCTTTACTGAATCTTTACACAATCCAAACACAATGCGACATTTGCCACTTCGAGAGCAGTGACTTCCACAATGATACTCGTAGCGTATGACAGGATGTTTTGTTACTTGCGCCTGCTCAATTGCATACTAATTTTGGGGATGAATGCATTTCGTAACGAGTGGAAAGGTTATTCATTTTGTGTTTTACGATTTTAATTTAAAATAAAATAAAAAGTATTAACGATTGCAATGGAATTTGTTTACTAACATCGGTTCTTGTGGGGTACTTTCCGATGACTTCCAACTTCACGGATGTTGGCTTTTAAGTGCTCCAAAGTTTGGCGACGGTCTGCATAAATATCATACAATCTTTAGCATAGCCCCAAAAAAAGAAATCCAACGAGATCAGACCACAAGATCTTGGTGGCCAATTGATGTAGCCAAATCTCGAAATTAAATGGCCGTTAAACTTTTCGTGCAATAGAGCCACATTTGCCTGCGTTGTGTATTACGTAGCCCGGTCCTGTTGGAACTACATGTCACTCACATGAATGTCTCCAATCTCAGGCCAAAAAAGTTGGTTACCATTTGACTATTTCGCAAAGAATTCATCGTTTCAGTGGCGCCTTCATTGTTTTCAAAAAAAATCAGTCCAACCGCGCAGCCGGCCCACAGCCAGCACCAAATTGTCACCAGTGGGGGATACATTGGCCTCTTAACGATCACATTTGGATTTTCAGAACCCCAAATTCTACAATTTTGTTTGTTTACCTAGCCGTCGAGCAATAAATCGGACTCATCGCTGAAGAAGATTTGGTTGGTTGGTTGATTTAACAGGGTGAGCTTATGCTCTTCACTTAGGCCTCCACTGGGACCGTTGTGTTCCCCTCGTCTGTCTGGAATTATGTGATGAGAGAGGATATAGGTATTGGGATCATGGGGAGTATCAAAAGGAGACTATGTCATATAGTGATCGGGAAATCGTCTTGTTCGTCCAACGAACTCCAATATACGAGTTTCACCGATTTCTTTCTTACTGAGGTGAGGTTAGATCCGGTATCCTTGGGGATCCCTGTATCTTCAGTCTTAACCTCGCTGTTGCAGGGCAGTGGCAGATTAAGTATTCTATACTTTCCTCCTCCTCCTCCTCCTCACAGTTGGTACAGATTGTTGCAACAGTCTGAAGTCTGAGTCTGAAGTCCCACCATCGCTGCTAAATGTGTTCTGCTTGAGTTGAAGGCTCTTTTTGCTATGTTGTTACTCGGCTCTGTTACCACGGCCACTGGCCACTTTACACGTCAGTTATTGAACTCCTATCTTACCTTCTCATTGATCATCGTTTTAATAGTTGTCCGAGGGACCCCCATAGTCTTAACAGGATTCTGTTCTATGTCACTTTCCTTGCTAGTTCATCTGTCTTTTCGGGTACACCTTCATTTCCCGATACCCATATAAGGCGGATGGAAGATTTTGTTCGATGCAACAATTTTAATGCGTTGAGCATTTTACAATACGATCAGTATTGTAAAATGGCAAGGCAAAGGACTGACTATAGGGTGACCAGATAAAAACGATAGGAAAAGAAATTTAAATGAAACAACAACGATGTAAGATATCAAATTTATTCTGGCATTATTTTGAAGCTACATTCATGCCATTATGTATGGAATGGAACATCATTTAAATGATCGGTTCAATTTTTGATTCCGGCAATAGCGTCTCGAATGTTGCCCTCGTTCAAAGTTGTTGGCTTGTTAGCGTAGACTAAGGACTTGACGTAGCCCCAGAGAAAATAATGAGATGACCCAGTCGCCAAATTTCTCTTGTATGGCATGTAGCACCATCTTGTTGGAACCACAGCTCGGATAAATCGATTTTGTCGAGCTCTGGCCACAGAAAGTCGGTTAACATCGCTCTATGCCGAGGACCATTGATGGCAACGGTGTCTCCTTCCTCATTTCTAAAGAAATAAGGTCCGATGATGCCGCCGTGCCATAAACCGCACCAAACAGTCAATCTTTGTGGATGCATTGATGCCTGGTCGAACACTTGTGGATTGTGGTCGCTCCACTAATGGCAATTTTGCTTGTTGACATAGCCGCTGTGCCAAAAATGGGCCTCGTCCGAGAAGATGATTTTTTGGCCAAAATCCAGATCTTCGGCCAATATTTCCAGCACCCAATTACCGAACTCACGGCGTTGTCTATGGTCGTTTGCTTGGCTTCAATTCTTACGTCAGTACAATTTTATATGGATATAGGCCCAAATTCAACCGCAAAATAAGCCTGGCTGACTCTCTGGCGATGCCCAATTCAGCTGATCGGCGCCAAATCGACATTTCTGGGTCTTTTTCGAAATTGGATGCTACGGCGGCTATGATTTCTTCACTTTGCACCGATCTCTGTCTGGTTGGTGGCTTAAGGTCCAAAAGAGTGTACCTACTTACGCACAAACTTTTCCACGGTGCAACGAATTGCCTGCGCACTGCAGCCATAATGACGACCGACCTCACGACGAAATTCAAGTTGTGTAATATTTTTTTTATATACGAATACTTACTGCTGGAGCCATCTATTGAGAACTTAGTTGCGCACCTAATATATTTTCGATAATATTTTTTTTAATAATTTCCACACGTTCAGGAAGCGTCAAACGATGCATGATGAAATGGCAAACCTTACTGAATATGTTGGCAGCTGAATGTCATTGGTAGCTTTGACAGCTGCTGAAACATAATAATTGGAAAAACTATTATTGCTATCTGGTCAGCTTTTACATGTTACTATGGATAACAGATGAATTTTAAAGATGTCATATGGAAAGGATGTGAATTCCAACCTCGAGTTGAATAACAATTTAAATTGTAACCGCTTTAGTATCACAAGTGTCTCAATTAGACCTCCTGCTAGCTTATTGTCCCAACCTGCTCTTGTAACCTGAGCACATATTGCTGAGAGCTGGGAAAGGAGTCTTGTAGTCTTTCAATTGATTATTGCTAATATTATTAGTGATAAACTGAAAAGACCAACAGAATATGCTAGAAAAATGGAAAATCAGCACAAAATGTGTCCTTCGATCAGCAGAAAGTGATTTATTGATCAGCCAAAAATTGTTTCACCTGTAGAAAATAAAAAAAACATATCAGCAGGATGTATTATTTGATCAAAGAAGGAAACAATGCTCCAAGAAAAATCCTAAGCGTTTGCAAATTCCAGAATAACTTAACATTCAAACAATTTCTTACTCTTTCTACTGAAATTCTATTTTTGCTGGAATAAAAAAATATACAAGTGTATTTCCTGATGATGAAATAATTTATTTTTGTTAAACAATTTTTGCTGATCAAATAAATAATATTTTTGTCAGCAGATTTTTATTAATTTGATCAAAAAATATACTCGTTTTATTTTGCTGGTCAAATAACCTTTAACTGCTGATCGATTGTTCATCATCAATTTGCTCGTACCTATGGAAGTCAGTGCAATTGAAAAATGCAACAAATTCTTGGAATTTCCAAATATTATGTATATTTTTATTTATATCCTTAAATGACTATAAAATAAATATCAATAAATAATTTTGTAACATAATAATAATTAGTTCCTTAAATATTAAAAATACACGAAAAAAAAAAAAAAAAACGAAAATCAGAGTTGCATGCCAACAATTTATCTTTCTATTATCCAACTCTATTTTTAAAACAAAACGAATGATGAAAGCATAATAATAATTATTCAGACTTTAAAATGAAATTTTGAAGATAAGACAATTAAGAAATAGAAAAACAACAATTTGACTCACAAAAATACAATCGCAGTCATGACATTGCTTATGGCAAATTTGTTTTTTGAGTATTTCGCGGATAAAATTCACATTTCATTTAAATGCTAAAACTTATTTTGTAACTCTTACGAACTGAATACAATAGAACAAAATAAAAATTAAATATTTCACTTGATATCTCTCAGTACTTCGAATCGTCTTCCGGCCATAAACTCTCCTGTGCTTGGTGCGAATTCTTCTACACTGAAGACTTCCGCGTCTGGATCGACTGGTGCACCCTGATCAGCCATTATGTCATTTATAGCGATGTCATTTGATAAATCAATCGGTACACTCTCGTACACATCGATTTCGTTCGTTAAAATATTCTTGTCATCCAGACTACCCCATTCGGATTCCAAACCCTGATTGCTGACATCTTTAACGTCTTCATCGTCCTCCTCATCATCGGAAGATGGCAGATCTTCGCGCAATGAATGATGCGCTCCTTGTGACTGTGCTTCGTCAATGTTGGCTGATAACATCTTTTCAACTTCATCGGCGAAATGCTCCTCTTGTTCATCGGCCATTGATAGCTTTTCCCCAACCGTATCGACTAGTTCTTGCATCTGTTGTCCTGCGAGGACTTCTTGTAGTTTTTGTCGTTGGTCTAGTAGCTCCTCGAATGCTTCGACCTCTTCAGAATTCTGATTTTCGACGTTTGATTCATTAAATTCACGGTCGTCGCCGTCGTCCTTGGTGCTTTGTTCAGCATCCTCACTGCCATCATTAACATTTTCCGGATCTACGAGTGCTGAGAGTTTTTCACTTTTTTGTTTTGTATCATCCTCGTCTAGGGAGGCTGGATCATAATCCAAGGATTCAACTGCTTCAGTTGTAGCACCCACAACATCCACGTCGTCATTCTCGACGGCCACTTGAAGTTCATCTCGGTTGACAGGACTGTCATTGTCGACAGCATTGTTGTCTGACGATTGTATATGATGTGGTACTGTGTCGTGCATTTCTGTGGTAATTGCTTCTGTGGTGGTCTACGTGTGTCGATTTATGCGTGTTGTGCAAAAAAGGACAATGAGTTGTGCATGCGTGTGTGTTGTTTGTGTGTGTTGATATGAGGTAAAAGTGCGTGAAATTGGAAAAGAAAATTTTTTTATAATTTTTTTTTTTTTTGGTTGTATTTTTTAATTTAATCACAAGTGGGATAAAATATGAAACAAGGACAAGGATACACGTGCATCAGGTATAACATGCGGTTTGGTTGCCTTGTGTATGTTGCGTGTTAATTTTATGCTTGACAACTTTACTGCTGTTGCTGTAATTATGGTCGAGTTAATTAGTGTTATATGCGTTTTTTTTTTTTCATGCAACATGCCAATCACCAAATGAAAAATAAAAATAAAATAAAAATTTACAATCAATCCTGCTTCGTGTTAATACTCACCAGAAAAAAAATACTTGCTCTGCGTGTATCTTGGTCTGAAAATTATACTCGAATGATTGATATAATCTTTGAGATACTTTCTTTATATAGTATCTCGGTGGTGCTTGCCCCAAGTCACACTTCTGCGAAATGTGAGGAGCTTTCTTAGTAATCGACGATGATTATGTTGTTCCCCCTACCACAACGACTCCACCTACAACCCAGTAGAAAACAGCAACAACTCGACCAACGATGATACATAAATCTGAACCTCAGCTTTGTGTGATTAATATTCCATACCACGTCGAGTGATGTCACCTTCGGAATAGTTTTTTATAATAATTCAAGACCAAAAGTCGATGGTGTTGTGTTTTGATTGCGTTGACTTTGTGATTTTGTCAAACAATGTCTGGGGTGGTTCTGAGGTGATTCTGATGAAATGTCGATGTTTCATCCGTAGAATGGGGATAATTATTCGAGAGTGTGGAATGCGTGTGCCATTTCCGCATATATGGCGCTAATGGATTCAATGAGAACAATCAAGAAATAGCCGGTGCTGTTGTAATATTGAGTCACGTAGACTTCGTCATAATAGTAGATGCAAATTTGTGCTTCCCACATTGAATGCATGCTAATGTGATGGCCTTGAGGGATTCCCTCCATTTTGGTGCCAAAAAAAAAAAAAAAACTGGTGTATCCGCTAATGGAAATTAAATGAGTTGATCTATTCGTGTTAGATCAGCGCAAGCTGAAAAGGCAAAAACTTATATCAAATAAGTGGGTGAGCACATGCGCGTTCAAAACATGAACTGTGGCCAAATTTAATAAAGCTTTATAGAAAGCTTAATAGAAGGCGAGCGGGGCCACGGAAGACTTATTTGTGGCGGTTTTCAAGGTGAATGCTTACTTAATATGTATCTGCACTACAAAGAAGACTGATCTGTTTGTTCGCAGGAATCTCAAAAATTTCATATGAATAAAATAAATGCATGTAAATACTTTGGCCTGGCCTATCTTCTTACTGCCATGAATGCTATGCTTAGGTATAGTTAATTGCAGTTTTCAAAGCGCATAAATAGCGAAGGGCCATGGCGCCCATTAAAAATCAGACAATTCGAATAGAACTTTCTCTGTTGTTTGTCCTGCTACATGGAGGAATCCAACTTCAGTTAGAACACAACCAAATCCATACAAGACTTGCTGTGATGTTATGTGAGCAAATACAAATCACTGATAAATGTTGGAATACTGTAGATCTATAGAATGTTATGTATCTCATTTAAGATAGATAGACATGTAGATATTTATTTCGTGTAATAATTTACAATAGGTCTGCTGACGCACATTTTACAATACAGGGATTATACGGACTCTTTATGTCCGCCATCTGTTGGTTTAATTTTAAATTACATGTTATTTTGACACTGACACCTCTTTCGCACACAAAAAAAAAAATGACAGAAACAGAGTATCATATCTCCGCGAAATCAAATGAATCGCGATTTGCGCTTGAACAACTATTTCCAAAGTGAGTGCTGTACCTGCTTTTATTTTATCTACATTCAATTTTATTTTTCAATTACTTAATACCTGCCTAGTATTTAATTCACATTTTTGTAGATTCGACTCAATGTTGAGGGCGAAATCATGTGAAAATCCCAGTATCAATAGCATAATTGGCTGCCTCACAACCTGGCAAGTATGAAATGTCTGATGTGTGATTGTGTTATAAGATTGGCCCAAGAACAGAACCTTGCGGCACACATGCATTCAAATATACTAAGACAGAAATGGAAGGGAATTAAAATGCATCATTTCGTATGTAGGGCCATTATGCCAAATAAAATGAATGCCTTCTTAATATCTAGCAATATCATTCAAGGATTCAATTTGTCGTTTAAAATAAAAACAAAGAAATGAGCCTGCAAATTCTGATTCCCCTCTCCTTAGGTTGAGTTTATAATAAATTTTCTGGTGACAGACCTGGTTCAAACAAGCTGCTGCCAATTTACAGACACCTAGCGTTGTAAAGAACACTTTTTTATCTAACAAGTGATATAGGTGAACTTTGTTATGGCACAGAATGGGCATGTATGACTTTTAACATCATCAGACTAACACCGTACTACAGGTAAGATGCTGTATATCGGCACATGCATTTTCTGTTGATAATATTTTTTTTATTAATTTAAAGTTAACAATTTCATATCAACAAATCAGCCGTATCAACCATTCTTAAAAGAGTGAATCTCAAGAGTAAAGAGTGACTATTTTTCGAGAATTACACAGAGAAGGAAACATTTAATCCAAGGACAGGGAACGATCCTGCAATAGATATGGTCCTATATTTTGCTCCGTTGTCTTTGGATTACTGTACTAACAACAAAGTGTGATGCTGGAAAATTAACCAAGGGGGAAAGCATCCAGGGATAGCTCAGTTGATAGAGGCCCTCTGTACGATTCTCCAAAAATAATTATTCTTTGCATTTGAGATATGCATATTTATTTTTCAGGGTCCGTTGATGCGAAGTCCCGACACGTGCCAGTAGTTGTTCTGCTCATCACATAATGCCTACACTGCCCGTAGGTGGATAAAAGATTTACCTAAGTTAGGCGAGTTCACCCGACAGCATCAATTGACACAAAAGTTTGCAGAAACGACCATATGAGGCGTTAATCGTCCATGAAATCTGGATTCCTTCTTTCTTCTATAACATATTTCGTAAACAGAATGCATGGATACAAAATGTGACCATTTTTCAAAGGATATACTGAGAAGTATCATGTAAATGTTACTTACTGATGGCGGACCCTTTTCAGAAAAAAAGGGTAAGTTTTGCACATATCGTTAAAACCGAGGCTTTTTAAGATCACCAACTAACTTGCTTTTAAGTCCACTAAATCTTTGCTCAGAACTGCAGTCTAACAAGGGTTCCGTTCTTACTTTTACTTGCTCCTATAGACCTAGTATTGATTTCGTGAAAATGTTCGACCACGAGATTTTGATCAATCTTCATATCCTCGCCACTACAAGGTGACGCAAAAGCAATCACCCTATCGGAAGATGCTCTCATTTTTACAAATAGCGTCTTACGTTATTGCGAATTTGACAATTGTGAAGTAAACAGAAGCCGAATACACGTAGACAAAGCACGGATTGCTATACTCTTGAAGAAAGCGGAATAATTGTGTCAATGTTTTTAACAAATAAACGGTTGATGGTTTGGGCGCAATGTGAATATTGTTGTAGATTCCGTGGTAGTGTGGCACCAACTGGGCAAATACTGTGGCATTTAGTAGCTCGCCTCGAAGGGAATGGCTCAACACCAGATAGTACCAGACGTGGCCGGCCCTGGAGTAGTCTTTCGGATGCGAATATCGCTGCTGGATCTACAGATGTCCAAGAGGACACTTAAACATCAACCGACACTACAGAGCGCTACAGAACCATGATCAACAACTTCTTGGTACCGAAAATTGTCGAATTGAGTTTGGAAAACTCGAGGTTCCAGCAGACCGGTACAACCACAAATACAGCACGAGCGACAGTGGACATTCTGCAGCAAACGATTCCACCCGCAAGAGAGCCTAATTTGATCGTTCCAGACTTTTTTCTTTTGAGTTTTCTGAAGTCACGGGTCTATATGAACAGGCCACAGACCTTGTTGACCTTAAAGGACAATATTCGACAAGAAGTGTAGAATTTATCGCCAAAAGTTTTGAGAAAAGTCATAGAAAATGCTGTGAAACAACCCCAAATTTGCATCAGGCGGCGGCCACTTGACCGATATTATCTTCGCGACTTAATGGAACAAAATTTCATTTTATTTAAATGGAAATCGAATGAGGACTTTTGCGCCACCTTGTACAATGGAGGAACTCAAAAAAGTGGGTCTCGCAATTCTGTCTGTATATCTGACCTTGAACTGAAACCTAAATGGCAGGTGGGATTTTCTTCAAACTTCTGTGTGATAATGCCTAGGGGAAAAATTTGAATTTTTATTCTAACCTCAATGATCAAAATTCATATCTTGGTTATTGCAATAGGACTGACTGTGTACTCGGTTTTTCTATAAAAATTAGAATTGCGATACTTCACTTATTAGCGAACTATCGAATATTGTCTATTTCTGGGACGTGGCTGAGTGGATTTTATTCAAAGTCGATATCTGAATTATTCCTCAAATATTTGGTAATTTGCAAACGATCAGAATAGAACAAGAACGTGCGGCTCAGTCGTGTTCCTTAACACTGCAAAATTAAATTTATCTGATATCCTTACAATCAAGAAAATTCAAGTTCATCTAAAAACGTCTTCTGTTCCGTACTAGTTTACGAGTATTCTTAGAAAAAATTCGTCATAAACGAGCCAGGCCTCTCCCGGTAAGTGCTCCGCAGTACCGATGCAGCTGACATTTTAATGGAATATAATTTGTACGACAAGGTATATCCTGATACTTAGGGCATTTCGTCTAAGAACTGTCAAAATCATATCACGTGTGTAAGGGACGTAGGGGCAGGGTTTTATATATATTTAAATCATCTCTGTTAGTATCCTAACTCAAAGCTGTAGGCTTAGACTGCTAGTAGTTGATCGAAATCTAATAGAGTGGAAGTAAGATACGAGGAGAGTTTAAAACATTTTCGAATCATCTTTCTCATACGCCTAACTCCAGAACCATTCAACGGATTTTGATCAAATTTGGATTTTGAGTTACATCGGATATGTGGAGATGTAGTAAGTAGCAACACAAATAAAAAAACCCCAGGGTACGATCTAATAACTGCCCAGGTTCTAAGGGAACAATTTATAATAAATGCATGCCTAAAGCTCCGATATATCCCACATCATTGGAAAATTGCAGAAGTGATTGTACTCGTAGTCCCCAAGCAAGGAAAGTAGACCAATATCGCTTTTACCAATCATGGCAAAGGTTTTCGAAAAATTGCTCTTGAAAAGTTTTAGCAAAATCATAGATGCAAGAAGTTTAATCCAAGTGCATCGAATTACGGATGACTGGAAGAAAAAAAAGTCAGATCCGCTTTATTAGATATTGCCTTAAGCCTTGGACAAGGTTTGGCATTTATTACTTAGATAGTATTACGAAGGCCTGAACTCCTATATTTCAGATTTGAATCTTCTGAGTTCGACGCGAATAAGAATATTCAGAAGTAAAGGAAATTAAAGCAGATGTTCCACAAGGAAGTATCCTAGGACCAAACCTGTATCTGTTTTATACCGGTGAATGCATATACAATGCCATAATTCCTAATTTTGCAGATGACACTGCAATATTAGAAGTCTGGACGTATAGCATTCAATTATGGGATTGTACAAAGAAAACTATACAGACATTTCAAAACATAGTCCTTCGTGGAATAATAAATGGCCCTTGGTACATAAGAAATAGCGATTTGCATCGTGACCGACAAATAGACACGGCGACAGAATTAGTGATACACAATCCACTACTGCAAAACTACATCAACTCCGTTATAGAAACCATCTTAAATGTAAGAGACAATATCCGGAGAATGAGAAGAATCAAGCCCTCGTGAGCTAATGATCTAAAAGCCATGGGAAAGTACTTAAAACTTTAAACTTTCCTTAACACGAAATATAGGAAAGAAGCCAATTGAAGACTACGAAACGCAAAATTAAGCGTCCAGGAAATTTTTCGTACAATAATGCTTGTGTGGCTCGTAGCCCCATCCTGCTATAAATAATCATCATTCAAGTATAGTTCTTCAATTTCACATCAAAATCGGTTAGCATTGTTCGGAAGCGCAATTCATTGACTGTGGCGGTGGCACCGGCTTCATTTTCAAAATAAGGCTGCGAGCCCAAAAACTATTCCGAACTGTCACTCGTGGATTGAGAGTTTGCACAACAATTACTCTCGCGTTTTCGGTACCCTAGATGGGATAGTTTTGCTTATTAATGAAGCATTGCAGATGGAAATCGGCTACGTTGCTCATGATGGTTGTCTTGAAAAATTCAGCAACACCTGCCTGCATCTCTTACACCCAATCAGCGAACACACAGCGTTGTTTCTGGTCGGCCGGCTTCAATTCTTGAGTTAGCTGAACTACTTGTAAGTATGCATTCCAAGATCTTTATGCAAAATGCTGTGTAGGCTATTTTGGGATATGCCTAATTGTTGTGAAAGTCTTTTAATAGATAAACCATGAGCGACACTGAGCGGTTGACTGAAAATTATTGATCAGGTTCACAATACTTGCACGAAAAGTTGCTTCATAGCGACCAAAAAAAATACGAACTTTACGAAATGCCTCAGCCACCATTTTTGTAGTGAATTTTCAAAATTTCTATGCGTTACTTACGTATACAGTGGATTCCGCTTTATTGGGATACTGGATAATCGGAATGTGTCCCAAATAATGCGGAATCCACTGTATATCGTTCCATTTTCTTGAACAGCTGTCAAGTAAGGAACTATATTTTTTACTTGACAGCTGTCAAGGAATGACAGCTTTGTGGTTGAAAGCTCGAAAATAATGCGAAATTTAAAATGAAAGCTCTTAATGAAAGCGGTAAGACATGCAATGAAATAATACCACACAACTGCCAACTTTTCCTCGAAAAGTGTGTGTCAAAAGCTTTTGCGTAACCTCCTCATTTGCATTTCTCTTCTTTTGCGTCGAAAGAAGGGAGGATAACCTTGCATTAGCTATGGGTTTTTCTGTAATAAATTATCACAGAAAAACATTATTTAGATATCCGAATTCATTAAGTTTATATCATCCATTTGGTGTGTCACTTGATAGTTAGACACCTTTTTTCTTAGGTACGTCATGTCCAAAAAAAAAATATATGAATTTGTTTTCTCCGTTTCATCATACAAAACTTACGAGTACACTCTCTGGATTGTCTGCGTTTAAAAAGTTACAAACATGTGACAGACAGACTGACAGATAGACAGACAGCTTGTTGTATCCGTAAGTGTTGATTTCATTGACAGAATTATGTGCACAGGGAGAACAGCATTAATAAAATATTTTCACCTTTCCTGGAAAAAAATTATTTATGCTGTTATTTCCTTTTATCACTGATAAATAGCAATAAACCGAAAAGTTGATCGCTTTATTTTAATATTTCCATAAATTTTAATTTAAATTTGCTACAAAAAAAAAAAAAAAACTTCGATTATGAGATTTATTGTATAAAATTCACCAAATCCCTTCACAAAAAGTAATTTACATTTTAAATGACATCTTTCATATTCAGTTTTTTTGTTGTTGTTTTTATTTACAAAAAAAAAAAAAAAAAAACAATTTTTTTTACAAAAGTTGGGACAAAAAAGTGGCATTACCACAGAACATCGTCCCCAGGTCTTTAAAATATGCATTTGGCATAAAAATTGATGCCAGTCGGTGGGGAATTTCATTCGTGGTTAATTTTAACATCCTGCTGTGGGTATTAATACCTCACCACATGAAAACCGTATATTAAAATTCATATCCTCTCCTATTCAATTAAATATAAATAAAATAGTATTCTCCATCATACAGAAAGACTTTGTAACCTACTATTTGAACTATGAACAGTCCGTGACAAAGGGATGACCACACGAGTAGGATTTTTTTTTTTTTTTCTAGAATTTTCTTATGACTAACCATAACTCATTTGTCATTTGAATTGTTACTATATTGTTGCTGAAGACGTTACACGCTCTATTAGATGTGAATAATCAAATATGGTAATAGTTTCGTTTTAAACATTAGATTCGGATTAAAAGTATGACACATTCAGCTTAATGATGTTTTCGATGGAAATCCGGAAATCTAAACTCAGCAAGCTATTCGGCTAATTTTGAAAATACTTAGTCATAATGAAGGGCTAAGTACGAGTAAGCTATAAATCATATTCGAAGTGGAAAAAGGTGTTGGGCCTCCATAGGTCTTTGAAGTTTTCGAGATAGACGGCCATCTCTACTCTGGCAGTGCTGTACGCATCGTGCAGATTATTGAAGGTGCAGACGGAACAAGCTTTCAGGGCTCCCGGAGTGATGCCATAGATGCCATAAAATAAAATGGAAATTAGGCCAGAAAATATTTTTTTTGTGCTTAATTTCCAATTTGTGTTTTGATAAAAAGACCAGCAAAGTACATCTCCATACTTTGGAGTCCCGCGGCATTGATTATTAGGGTTTGCGTGCAGCTGGTAGGCCGGTCTATTAGTATCTTTACAAGATTACGACATCTATTGGGGCATCAAAAAAAAAAAAAAACACACCGCGTATCGTAACCCTAAGAACCAGCATTTGAGGCCGAAGCCCGTCTGGTGTACGAGTCGAAAAAATGTTCCAATGTGTGAAATCCTTTTAATCCGCGAAGCGGTCAACCCCAACACTGTTAAAATATAGGCGCCAGCCAGACATACGCGAAATGGAATTATAGACTTATGTCCATAAAGGTTGGAAAAAAAAGCCAGAAATGAATTTCGACTTTTTTCCTAATGATTTTGTTTGCCTTTTTTCACTTTTGTAAGAATGAAAAAAACGCCAGAAAATTTTAGGAAAAATGCTCAAAACGTTAGAAAAAATCTAAAAAAAAAATTAAAAAAAACATTTGGGCGTACGATGTGATATCCGGAAGCCACTTCCAGCACCCCCGACGAGAAGATCGAAGATAGGAAGAAACGAGTGAGAGGATCGAAATTGATCCAAGTTCATTACATAAATTCCCAAACACTTGCAAAGACTATGGCCAACACACTTAGACCATTAATAGGTCCATTGTGATCCACATGGGTTTGGAACGCGGCCTCTAGCCTACTCATTGAACCATTTGGAGCTTCTGATGAAGCGTAGAAGGTCCGTAACGTCTATTTTATTCAGATCATTAAGGTCGTGGAAACAGAAGGCTCCTAAGTGGAGTTTCCTTCTTTGAGAGAGAGCTGGGCAGGTGCAAAAGAGGTGAAAAATAGTCTCTTCCTCGTCTATGCAGCTTCTGCAGAAATCATTTGAGAAGGCACCAAGCCTTGTTGCATGCTTGCCTATTAGACAGTGTCCAGTAATGACACCTATAACAGCACTAATATGCTTCCTATTTAGAGAAATCAAATTCTTAGAGTGTTTCAGATCTAGCATCTACTCCTTGTCTACCTAGAATTTGTCCTTTTAACCCCTTCGCCTCTGAGTTTTTATTTAAGAACCAGAAACAATTATAGCAACTTTTGTGGAAATTCTGGAAGTATAATTGCAAAGAAAATGTTTGGTGTGTATTAGGATAACATAGTCCTTTTCGTTATCCTGGGATATATAATCCCAACAATATTTTAAGGTGTGACGTATATGTCCCAATAATGACTTCACAAAAAAAAAAATAAGACAAGGTTTTTTGTGCTGGGACGTATTGTCCCAGTAGGGACGAAAGGGTTAATAGCATCCAGCTTTAATTTAAGTTTGTATGTAGCGATAGGTATACCCATTACCCAGTGAATTTTTGTCTGGAAGGATGAGTATTTTTGTTACATGCCTGGCAAGTTCATCAGCCTTATAATTTTCTGGAATGTCCCACCCAAATTAGGAGAATATTAAACTGCCATCTCTATAAGAGACGATCGGCAGTCTAGAGCTGTTACAGAATTTATTGAGGATGATTCCAAGGATTTGATTGTTGCTTGGATGTCTGAAAAGATGCGATATCACGTTTTTCTTTAGCCAAGACAAGACTTCCTTTATTGCCAGTATCTCCGCCTGGAACACGCTACAATAGTTTGGGAGACGAAAAGAGAGGTTCAAATTAAGCCTATCAGAGAAGACACTACAACCCAACCGTCGGTATAAAAATGTAGCGACTTCCAAAAGACTATTGTGCCATGCCTCAGTCTCCGGGAAGGTGCAGCACCGTAGCATCGGCTGAAAAGCTAATAGTAATGAGAACGATTGAGGTTGTCTATGTAGTAAGACCAAGGATCAAAGCTGCCGATAATGCAGGTCCAAGTGGAGTGTTGTACAAGGCAACTAAGTTAAAACCTGTACAGTAAAAAAGAAATAGGTGTTTAAGAGAGACGAATCACCAGGTGAAGTCTACAATAATAGGTGTTTACCTCGGAAAAGGTACTCGAGGAGGTACCTTTGAGTAAAAAGCTATGCATTCCTGGTGGATAAAAACGATATCATCGACTTCCTGTGAGCTCCTAATAATTCGTTCGCGCGGGATTTCTTCTAAAAATAGTGTCGAGGATTTATCATTCTAACGGATGAACAACCGGCTTAAGGACAAGCCCGATGGGTTGTTCTTTGGAGTACTTTTACACTCAAGCTTCTCAAACGTTGGCATATATTATGATAAGGTTGAAGGTTCATACAATACAACCTAAGATTGCTTTTCGAAAATGACAAAAATGGGCACCTAAAGCTGTCCCTAGTCCAAAACAAATGTAGGCATAATATGGGAAGTCTTAAAAGTCATTTTTACCTCAACAAAGCAATTCCATCCAGGTTTTCTATTGGAGGCAATCTTCTCTAAACACTTCTAGGTTCTATTCGGATTGTAACTTCACATTTGGCGATACGGGCGAATCTTTGAGAAGTGCACTTACACACTTATTGGAAGCCACATTTGAACTGGAATAGGAATAGATTTGCCTAGAAGAACTCGTAGTGGAACTTATATTTTTAACTAAGGAGAGTGCTGAAAGCACCAACGCCAAAATTATCGAGCCAAAATTATCAGACAGGTAATGGGATGGATGAATGTTTTGAAGGGCACCCTCTTCCTTAGCTACACACATGATCCTGACTACAAGGCTCAGTGAAAGCTGTTCTTTAATACAGATTTCCATCCCCTAAGGTGTGGGTGGATCGGTGGAAACTATAATACTTTACAAGGAATCCACTCTGGAAGCCTTTCTCGAAATTGAATACGTTTTTGAAAAAAACAGAGCTGGTTCCTTCCTTACCTATCTGCACCAAACTCAACTAAAAATAGGTCTGATACTTACTAGGAGATTTCATTGCTCTTCACATTCAATCCTCCAGCAATCCACGGTGTTGACCTGAGAATTTCGAAAATAGCAAGATATCTGCAAAGGGCCGCGTTACAAAGGTATATCTGACTTTCCATTTACATGCATGAAAGCGTTCGATAATTGATTTAAAAAGATCAATACTGGCATCTAATTCCTCTTGATAGCTATTGCAACAGTAGGGCGTATAAAACTGCATTCAAGAACAGGAAGGATTAACGTCACCAGCACTCTGGTGCTTCCCACTTTCTGTTTCTTGGTGATGTGCTATGAAAAAGGACTTATTTGACTCCAGCACTAGTCTTTGAGAGGAAATTCACTACAAGAATTTCAGACAGAAACGACTATACGTATATAAGCCGACAATGCACTAATAAAGGAAATGAATGTCGCCACTGGCCATTTGCATATATGTTCAGCGGCATGATCGATGGGGCCGAACTTTGACAAGTCAATCTTAGACGCAGGAATGCACAAACATCTCTGGCATACTTATACTGTAGTACCAGAAAGAAAGAAAAAAAATTAAATCTAATAATATTCGTCACCTGCTTTTCGAATTCCCCGCTCTGGCTAACAAAGTGTTGATGGACTCTTAGGAGCTGCTTTATAGATTTGTTGGGGACCTCTTGAAAATCGAGCTCAAAACGTCCTGAAATTCTTAACTCTGGAAAGATGGTATAATTTTTCGTTTAAAATCCCTCAAAAATACAATTTTGAGCTGACAAATAAAGTAGTATCGTTCTTATGGTTTTATAAGAGTATACAGGAAAGTGGCGATTTCTGGTATACAGTGCGACCTGCAGATCTTCCGTCAAATTTCTTCTAGACACTTTTAAGAATTAGTATAATTATGTCCAGAATATGGGTGTCATTCAAAGTTCGCATATAATGAATGGTCTCTTGTTGCTGATAATCAGTTAATGTTGGTACTCAGTCATTTGAGGAGGCTCGTTTTTAAATTCAGTATGCATTCATAAAGCATTTAAAAATCAGCGTTTGCAAATGCTATGTTCTCCAAGTCATGGCTGATACTTGGACTCTCACTGAACAACATCTTTCAGGACAATGTGTAGATGAAATCTCCAACAGACTATATCAACAGACTGAAAAAGGAAGTGTCTTTCTTTTTTAAAGATGACAATATTCTTATTCCAAAAACCTCAATGTTTCCTCAAGATACGATTTTATGAACAAATGTACAACCTTATAAATATTATACCGTTTACACTTTTTATCAATAATCAGCAATAAAAAAAAAAAAAAAAAAAAAACTATAGATGTACACAATTTGTTGTCACTTAGTGTATCACACCCATATCCAATTGCATTGCTGTACCGCATAAATCTGCTTAACAATGCAATTTTGTACTGTACGCAATAAAAAATAAAAATAAAATCTTCGTCAATTTGTCAACAAAATTATCAACAATATGAAACCAAAAAAAAAAAATAAAAAATAAGTAAAATAAGTAAAATCATAAAAATTATATATTTTGATTAATTATTTCATTTAATACTCGAATAATTGACGTTGCGGCTTAGCGGATACCTAATGATCTACCAATTATGCATGTGCAATTAATTAAACACACAGGGCAATCCGGTCATATGATTGGCAAGGTAATAAATATTGAAACATCATTTTGATACAGATAATGTTTTTCGCTATATTTGATTTTTTTTTTTTTTTTTTTATTATTGACAGTGTAAACATAGGTAATATTCTATTATTTAGGTACGACCTTGTTGCTGCTCCAGTCAATTTGAAAATATATTTTTTTTAATGTGCATGTGACAAGAAAAAATGTGTGTTTTGAATATTTGATGACTAGGATTCGCATAATGTCAATATTAATCTGACAGATTTTAAAGGAAATAACTCTGCGGTACCAATGACGACCGATTCGGGGGGGGGGGGGGCACGAGGGTGTTGAAAACCTCAACGTTTCTGACACACAACAACTAAACCAAAATTAATTTTATTCAAATTTGTTTCGTGTGATTATGGTAGGGGATGTAACATAGCAAATTGAACGTGTAGATACATCCCATAGGGCATGCAAAGTAGGCGTTTATTGAATGCAATGAATTATTTTGATGGCGCGCTGTTGGGGCGAAACAGGAGCTTTGAATTAGTTGTATTTTGGTTTTTGTGGTTCTGTGGTGCGCGGTGGGGCGATGATTGAATGCTTAATGAAGGGGCTTTTCATTAGCAAATAATTATAACAAATTGTTAATATGTATATAAAGTTTTATTCATTGGAGATTGTGGGGGTGTTCTTTTATATTAAACTTTTAATTGATTCTGTTTAATTGAATTATTGAGGGGAATTTTTGGTAATTTCAAGAGATACGAGTATGTCCAAGGAATTTAATTTGTTGAGATATATTATATCGAAAAGATACTGTAACGATATTATGCTAAAACAAATATATAGGTTTTCGATTGAAAATCTCACCACTCAAGTACTAGGCCCACTTTATTGATTGGAAGCTCAGACTAGAGAGCTCTGAAAATCGACAGGATTTTATAATAAACTATAGTCTACGTAAAACTTTGTTTTGGAGAAGGTAGATGCTTCAATGTCACAATATCGCGGAAGAAAAGTAATGGCAGCTTGTAAGGTGCCGCTACCAGAAATGGAAATGGCTTGCCATCCAGCAACATGGAAAGCTCAGCGTGCTGCATAGAACATCGACTGAACTACACCTAAGCATATCAAAACGAAACGGGAATAAACAGATGCAGTCCAGTAAGTGGGTATATACTTTTTTGCTCCAGAAAAAATAAATAAAAAAATATTTTGGGGTAAACATTCGTGCTGCCATTCGTGCTGTGCAATAGGCAAATCAATAGGACCTACAGTTTTATGCCTTTTTTGAAGGCCAAATTTTTCGATTGAGGAGCTCTCATGCCAATTTTACTCTCGAATATTTATCATACGTTTGCGAGAGATGGAGCAATGAAAAAAATCGTTGGTGTTATATACAATTTGAACGTGATTCTCCCACTCTGTGGGAGCCTATCCCTGTTGAAAGGCGGAGTGGAGAGAGTACGAGTATCGTCTGAAGTTTTTTTTAAAAAATTTAAGACGTAACGATGGAGAAGATTGCGTATATCTAGAGAATAGAAAAATTCCGGGAGGATGTATAAAAAATGCTCGGCAACCAAAACACACATGGTTCAACCGTCCCTAAAAAAAAATCACACTTTTGTCCCGTGGATCTTTTTTCAACAGAGGTGTATTGGTTTCTTTAAACTAATAAGTCAGATGAGGTTTTTAATTTAAGTCTTTTGTTAAAACCACAGAATGAATAAATAAAAAGGAAAATATAAATATTTTGATGCTCACAACACAATACAGCCAGACGGAATAATACCTGCTGAACTACAAATGTCATCTGGCATTATCCTGCCAGTTCTAAAAAATACGAGTATTTCTCAGAGCTGTCTGAATCTGGTTCATATTCCGCATATATGGAGCGACGTCAATGTGGTATTCATACGCAAAGCTGGTAAATATTCACATGCCAGTCCAGAAGACCTCAGACCTATTAGTCTATCGTCTCTCCTTCTAAAAATACTAGAACGAATGATTGATATCCACTTACGTGATAGTATTGATTGGCTCAACATGCATACTGTAAGGGCAAATCAGTTAAAACAGCATTGCATACGTTAGTCAATAAAATCGAATACTCCATGTATCATAAGGAGTACACTATGGTAGCTTTTCTAGAGGTTGAAGGCGCTTTCAACAACGTCTACTCATCTGTGATAATCAAAGCACTATCAAATCTGAAGATAGATAGTTCACTTGGCGAGCTTAATGGTCGCATTATCAACTCAAAGCTGGGTGAGTCAGCTGTCAGAAGATATGTCAGCAGGGGTACCCCTCAAGGGTTCTTTGGAACCTGGTGGTCAATGAACTACTGTTAATCCTGGAAGCTGAGGGTTGCGAAGTCATCGCTTATGCGGACAATGTTGCTATAGTATTATCCGGTAAACCCTTCACTACCTTAAAAGAGCTCCTACAAAATGCTTTGAATAAGCTATCTAGATGGATAGCTCGGTGTGGTCTAGGAGTGAACCCCCACAAAACCGAACTAGTCCTCTTCTCAAGGAAATACAAAATCTCACCTCTTGACCCTCCATCTCTTAATGGAACAAGCTTAATTTTCTCCAACGAAGCAAAGGTCTTATTTTGGATAGGAAAATAAGCTGGAAACCTAATACTCGTGTTCAAGAAAGAGTTAAGAAAGCCACTGTCGAACTCTTCTCTTGCAAAAAAGCCATTGGGTGCTAATGGGGCTTACAACCCAGACTAACTCTACTGGCTCTATATCTCTATATCTCTAGTTGTCTGGTGGACTGCCTTGGATAAGGCAATAAACCAGAAGTTATTAAGCAAAGTCCAACGTTCAGCTAGTCTGTGCATTAGTGGAGCACTGCGGACGACACCTTCCACAGCTATGGGCATTCTTTTCATTTAACACCCTTTGATATTTATGGCAGGCAAATGGCAGCTAACTCAGCTATTCGCCTTAAAGCGTAAAGCATCTAAAAAAAGTATGGCCACGCTTCCATCTTAAATAAATTTAATATCTTCCCTGAAGACATTGACTACACCATCCCCAGGTTAAATTTTGACAAAAACTACAAGTTACCATCCCTTCCAGAGCATTCTGGGAAGAAGGTGGCTTTACGGAAAATAAGTCGGTACATTTTTATACAGACGGTTGAAAAACTAATGACGGGGTGGGTTGTGGTGTCTTCTCTGATAGGCTTAATTTAAAGCTCTCTTTTCGTCTCCCAAACCATTGTAGCGTGTTCCAGGCGGAAATAATGGCAATAAGGGAAGACTTGTCTTGAATGTGATATCGGCCATTGATATCCGCATCTTTTCAGACAGCGATGAATCTTCCTCAACAAATTCTTTAACAGCTCTAGACTGCCGATCGTCTCTTATAGAGATGGCGGAGCAGTTTAATATTCACCTAATTTGGGTGCCGGGGCATAAGGATATTAAAGGGAATTGTAAGGCTGACGAACTTTCCAGACATGGAACAACAATACCCATCCTTCCAGGCAAAAGTTTACTGGGTATGCCTATCGCTACATGCAAACTTAAATTAAAGCTGGATGCTATCGTAAAGACAAATTCTAGGTGGACAAGTAGTACAACTTGGAATTTGATTCCTCTAAATAAGAAGCATATTGGTGCTGTTATAGGTGTCATTACTGGACACTCTCTAATAGACAAGCATGCAACAAGGCTTGGCGTATTCTCTAACGATTTCTGCAGAAGCTGCATGGACGAGGAGGAGGAAGAGACTATTCTTCACCTTCTTTACACCTGCCCAGCTCTCTCCCAAAGAAGGAAACTCCACTTAGGAGCCTTCTGCTTCAATGACCCAGATGATCTGAATAAAATAGACGTTACGGACCTTCTACGCTTCATCAGAAGCTCCAAATGGTTCAATGAGTAGGCTAGAGGCCGCGTCTCAAACCCATGTGGTATCACAATGGACCTATTACTGGTCTAAGTGTGTTGGCTTCTTTTGCTGAAAGCCACACCTAACCTAACCTAACACAATACAGCCCTCTTGAATGTTTGTCAGACATTCACGGGAGGTGGGACCACAAGAAAATTTTTTCTTTTTTTTCTTGGATTCGAACCTTAAACCTCCCGCACTTAATCACTTAGTCACGGCGCCCAAAGGAAATCTATAACAGCCTCACTTTTAGCTCAACAGATAGACAGACACCATAGCATCCACAAAAGTATACTTGCATCATTGGGCCTTATTTCTTTAAAAATAAGGCAGGAGTTAGCGTTACAGAAAGATGATCAACGAATATTTGTTTCCAAATTCACGTGACATCGATTTGGATGATACCCGTATGTGGTTTCAGCAGGATTGGGCTATGTGTCATACTACTACCAATACCATCGATTTATTGAAATCAAAGTTTGATGAGAGAGTGATTTCAATATTGGGATCTGTAAATTGGTCACCAAGATCTTGCGATCTAACGCCAATCGATTATTTTCTATGGGGTTACGTGAAATCGCTTGTTTAAGTGGATACGAGTAAACCAGCAAAGATTGAAACTTTGGAAAACAATATACGGCGAGTTGTTGCAGATATATGGCCCCAAATGCTCGAAAAGTGTTAAAAAAAATTGGACCGACAGGATTCGCTTTGTAATTATCAGTAGCACTACTCATATTCGTATGCCCGAAATCATCTTTAAATGTTAAATGATAGAGAGAATCATCTTTCAAATAAAAGCATTTTCAGATTCCAAGTACATCCTGTACTTCTTGACGTTTGGTTGCCATGAATAAAGCACTTTTGTTGAATAAAATGCCGGAAAATAATGAAAAAACATATGCAATTCTTCAATGGTAGGACATGTTCGATATAAAGAGAAATACAATTTTCAAATATTATTTCCCAAATCCTCAAGAATTAAAAGCAATCATTACTTCTTTAGAAATGATTTATTCGTTCCTTTAAATAAATATTTTAAAGCTAACAACCCATACAGGATAAGGCATAGCTTCTCGCAGGCACTCGTGATGTGCTCCGAATGAATGATTGAGACATACAGTTTTATGCTGTTTCCGAAGGGTAATTTTTGACAATTTTACTCCCGGGTGTTTGTCAGACGATCGCGAGAAGTGGGATCGTGAGATATTTTTTTTTTTCTTGTTTTCTGGGATTCGAACTTTGAATATCCCGCTCAGTGATCGCGCACTTAACCACTGAGCCTCGTTTCCTTTGCAGACGAATAATTATTATTGATTTTTAAAAAATTGAGAATATTTTCAAAAACTAAAACTCTATTTAAGTATGACATGCATACTCCTTGGAATCTATTTATGCATTGTTTTGTCGATAAATTAGTGTTTTAAGCTTTTCAAAATTATTAATGATTATTAAAAATTTTTCTGGCCATTTTTACTTGTGCGAAAGATGAAGGATGAAACCTTTCTATAAAAAATGGATGTAACGTTTGACGATTTTGAAAAAAAATTGCATAAATTTGGGAACATTAGCCAGAAACCTTTCATGGAAATATTATGACCAGAAGTGAATTCTAGAATTCTAGACCAACGAGGCAATTATGTCTGCTTTTGTTATGAACAAGACGTCCAGTTCTACACTGATGGGTCAAAGAGAGATAGCAACCCGGGCAGGAGTACTTTGCAAGTCATTACATATTTACGACTCATAAAAACTTCCAAGTGAATGCAGTAACTCTCAGTTATAGAATTTTATAGCGTCCTCACAATAAATATAAATTATTGCTGTTTATAATTTGTGTAGACAGGCAGTGGCCTATTTAAGAACTACAAATTTGTGACATGTGACAAGCTTCACAACTTTGTAATTAAAAGATGTGCCATCTGCTGGTTTCTTTTTGAATTACATATTACTTTGACACTGACAGCTCTCTCGTGCTCAAAAGTTTGACAGAAACACAGTATCATATATTCGCGGTACGAAATGAATCTATTTACGAAATTTCGGTCGAATAATGTATGCCTACTGTACGCAAGTTCGTGAAGAAAGTTCGTGAGATTGGACGTGTTCGTCCTGTCGAGAATATTGCTGTTGTTGTCGAAAGTGTGAGCCTAAAGCCGAAAACCTCAACTCGCCGCAGATCTCATCAACTGAACATTAACCGCACTAGCCTGAGTAGAATTATGCATAAAGACCTCGGATTATTTCCCTACAAGGTCCGACCGATTCAGGAATTGAAGGATAATGACTACCCCCTTTGTTATCGCTTCTCTGTTTGGGCTTAAGAGCAGCTCGAAATTGACGTCAAATTTCATCTCGGCGGCTATGTAAACAAGCAAGACCGTAGTATTTGGGGTTTGGAAAACCTACGCGTAGTCGTAGGGAAGCGAATGCATTCTCAGCGTGTCACTGTTTGCTGTGGTTTGTGGAATGGCTACATTATTGGCTTATTTTTCTTCGAAGATGAAGATGAAGATCTACAAATTTTGTGGAAAATGACTTGTAATTCTTGTAAATACTTAGGCCACAGACAGCCATCAAGAAACTGGACGCTTGAACCGAGATCATATGTTCAAGCACAGCTACTAACTGCCTTCAAATCCTAAATAAACTATCCACGTGGTCAATCTCCGTTGTATTCCTTGACTTAGTGATGTGGAAGGGGATGTGATAGTCGATGAACGGACAAGGAATGAAACAGCATTAGGTACGAAAAATACTCATACATCCCCATTGGTGTAGTCAAACGGAATATAAACCTTAATGTGACATATCTGATCTAAATGAATTTGAGATAGAAATATAGGTACACAGGTGGATCTAAAAGAGCATATGGTACTGTAAGTGGAGTTTTCTTCAGTACACCCGATTACAATAATATATCACCACTGGATCACTGTAGTGTATTTCAGAGAGAAATTAAAGCAGTGTAAAGTAGCACTATACCAGCCAGCAACACAAGTTGCAGCAAATCTCCGAATTCACATTGCTGTGTTCCACACTGGTACATTAACTAAAGAGGGTGCAGGTCAGAACCTCCAATATAAAATGTCATCTATATCTAGATACAGCACCTAGAAGGATGATAAAAAGCAGGTGAAATAATATCAGCAGTTGTCTTTCTTCGAGGCAAATCTGGCTGGCCTGGATTTGAAGAAAACGAAAATATCTCTTATAAATAGGAAAACCCTTAAGCTTTATAACAGAAGTCCTTAAAGGACTTCGGTAGAAGGTATAATAGGAAAGGTGGCGATTTCTGTAGGAGATGTAGAGGCGAAATTGCCTGCCCTATCTGCGTTGAGATGAAAAACCTTCTGTTAATACAAGGTGGTACTATATCATCTCCTGTCATCGTAATATTGATAGTTGTGTTGTAAACAGGTACGAACAATAGCACGATATACAATGGAATGCTATACTCCTCAAGAACGTGAAATAATTGTGACGATTTCGAGGAATAATTCATCAGGGATAAGAAGAAAAAGTGATTTCCCCACTATTCAGCACCGACTGGTCACACAATCTGACGCCAAGCCACACGTCTCGAAGAGATTGGCTCAATACGACTGACAGACCAAGAACAGGCAGTTCGGCCGAGAATATTGATACTGTGAGAGAGGATGTGGAACATCAACGAGACGACGGACCACGTAATTGGGCATTTGCAGGCAGTGCAGAATATTTTGTTGAAAAACCTGAAGATGCTTCCGTAAAAAACTCAGCTGCTGCCCACAAACCACCAAGCCCGTCTGGAATACAACCAGCGCATCATAAGCCTCAACCATTAGGAAAATGATATTCTTTCGAAATTAATCATGAGCGCTTTTGGCGCACAGAAAACCCGACCAAGAATCGCCTTTACATCCACTGAATGTTACTGTGTTGTGCGGCATTTACGCTGATAGAGTGGGCCCTACTTTTTTCGAAAACGCTGTTGGCGAAGTGATAACTGTCACTAGCGAGCGCTATAGAACCATGTTGTATGACTTTTTTATACCCGAATTGGATTAATGAGGTTGGAGAACATGTGGTTTCAACAAGATGGTGCCAGCGGGCGACGGGCGAAGTGCCTTTAGAACAACATTTGTCTGTTGATGAACAAATGTGTTGAACCAAAGCACGAGGTCAAAAAGGTCGCAAGGTATAATGGTATTGACATATCGGTGGTGGCCTGGAGAGATAATAAAATTGTAAACCTAGTATCCAACTTTGCTGACAAAAATCCCACATATATCGTAAATAGATTCGACAAGTCGCAAAAGAAACACATCAATGTGGAACGGCCCCTTATTGTGGCAGAATACAATCGTCACATGGGGGGTGCAGACCTCATGGACTGCGTAATGGGTGTTTATAAAATTAGACTTCGCAGCAAAAGATGGTTTATGAGACTCTTTTACCATTTCCTGGACATGACCATGACTAATTCTTGGTTATTATATAGAAGAATTCATGCTGACACGGAAAATACTCATAAGGTGCTAAATTCTGCTGATTTCCGACTAGACTTTGCTGAAACTTTAGTCAAATATAAAAATAAAAAGACAAACCGGCTGAAGCGCACTAGCGACGTAGAAGCACTCATCCAGGACAAAAAGAAAACAGGGCCCTGTCAGCATATCCCGTCAAAAGACGTCAGACTGGATCAGTTAGGGCACTGGTCTGTTTGGACCGACAAAAGATCAGTGCAAATATCCAGGTGTACTGGAACAGCCCAAACAAAATGTGAAAAGTGTGGCGTAGCCTTATGTTTCAACAAAAATAACAACTGTTTCAGTTCCTTTCATAATTCGTAAATTTTAATATGTTTTAACACCATGATGCATATCTGCATCACCTCTTACATATATTTTTTTTACTATTTTTCTTATTATATGTATACCTTGTCTTAACCTATTTTTAATAAAAAAACGTTGTTGCGCCGTAAAGGGTTAACTTAGTGAAGGACACTTTTCCAGGCCTTGTTATCTCTCGTTTTGGGGATGAGCATTGGCCCGCAAGGTCACCCGCAACAAGCCACAGATTCTTGTAGGCCAGACAGACAACATTAGACAAGAAATTGAGAACATACGGGCGGAGGTATTGAAAAAAGTGATGAAAAATGCCATACAAAGGGTTCAAATTTGCATAATCGCTGGAAGCCAACATTTGTGCGATATCATCTTCTGTATAAAATTCAGGAATAAAATAAAACAAAATTATGTTTTTTTTGATTTAGAAAAAAGTTTGTAGCTAAACCAATTCGGGTCATTACTTTTGGGCCACCAAGCCTGATCAGTCTCAATATTTATAAAGAGCATTGTCTCTGGGCGGTTCCGCACATAAAAGTGCAAAATAAATTATTAAGAGTAGAATCTCCTGACAATTAAAGGTGCAGTTCAAATTTACATGCCACCCTCATGAGAATTACTTGTATAAAGTATGCCAAGTTAATGGAAGAAAATAAAGTTCTCACAAAACGCTGACTTTAAACTTTTTATATTCATGGAATGTTGCAGTTCAAACGAGACATAAAATTCACTAGATCTAGACCACCTATTAGGCAATGACAGTTCATCCACACGATTCGATATTTCATTACTTTATACATCCATCAAACTCCCATAGGAAATCCCACGCGACATTACTCTCGTGTATCTCCAACCTTCCGATACACAATTTATCTACGCAATTCATCGAACTCCAATTGACGCCTTTATGTGCAATGAAACGTGTTTATGTCTCCTCACGCATAACGCAATAAATCTTCTTTTCTTCAATCATTAGGCAGAGATTTCACGAGCCCTTTCATCTTCTTTCTTTCGTAAATCAAAAATGTATACATTTCCAAATCAGACACACGAATACCGCACAGACGTGTGTACTTTCACGTTCCATACGCAATATGTTGTCGTGGATATCCTAGCTGTTTCCTCTTCAATATTATTTCTCTTTTTTTTTTTTCAATTCAATTCATTTTCCAATCAATTTTGGCATTAACGACTTTTCCAATCCATTGCCATCGTTGTCCTTACCGCACCGTGTCGTTGACAATCTTCTTTCTTTCTGAATTCAGGTCTGAGATACTCTCGTACAATCCGTATGAAACGAAAAGAACAAGTGTCTGCCCGCCGGGCAAAGAAGTCAAAATGCTTGCTTTGATTATCCTTTTTTTTTTTTTTTTCCTTGAGAGTCGCATACAAAACTCTGAAGTAAACACACCCAAGAACCAAGTAGCTACGAGCAGTAGCAGAAGAAGCGCGCACATCGATTTGAATTTAATACCCGTAACGAATGTAACATTTTATTGTGGGGATTTGCGTTTTTTATGAGAGGGCGGCTAATAAAAGTGCAAAATGTCTCTCGGTGTACACGGGTAAATGGGTGTTCTTTTCGGGAAATTTAACTACCGAATTGCTGCAGTAGCTTTTCGATTTACAACACACTGCGGATGATCGTTATAATAAAAAAAAAAAAAAAAAAAAAAAAAACTGGGAAAAAGTCGGGACACGATGCCTCAAGCCACCAGCAGCAGCGTAGTTCTTTTGGTTTTATTTTATTTTTTTTTTTTCCTGACCTGAAGGCTGAGAACGTGATGCGTATTCTCTACCCTGGGTGAAAGGCGAATTTATGAATCAGAAATTATTTTCGATTTTCTTGTTCTTTTTCCCCGCAAAGATAATAAATTATGGTTAAGCTTGCGATTTAAATTACTTTCAGGGTGCAAGTCGAACGAGGGCTTAAACCTTAAGAGAATAATTGAATTAATAAGGAGTTTCGACCATATTTTTCCGATAGCAAGCAGCTAATAGGGGGCTCATAGAAATTATATCTCGCGGTATATTTTGATGAGCAGTGTTGCGACTTTACTACAATCCTAGTAGTTCTACTTCGCTTACGTATGGTGGCCCGCCTTACATAAAAAATATAACATCAACAGAATCAAAAAAGTACAAAGATCGGTGTGTATAGACAGATCTTGCCCAACAGATGTTCTAAGCATATTAAATTTTCCGGCTCAGGGAAACTGGGTGCTGGACAGCAAGGCCATATGCCCACTGTAAGGTCCTGGAGACGATACCAAGTGAACTGGTGACATCTTCGACCGATTACGGGACTCCCACGCATGACTTCAGCAAACCTTTTTTAGTAAAGTTCCCTACCAGAGCAGAATGGAAGAACGGAATGGCAATCAATAACTTTGATATCTGTATATATACGGATGGTTTGAAAATAGATTGCGGAGTTGGCGCAGCCATTTTCTTGGCCCAACTGAATATATCGAAATCTTTCCGTCTCCCAGACTCTGCAGGTGTTTTTCAAGCGGAGCTTCTTGCGACTCGGGAAGCATATTAAAACATCTCCCAACGTCCAACCTAAATATAGGTATCTTTTCTGATAGCCAAGCCATTGATTCGGTTACCATATCCTCAAAGCTGGTAGAGCAATGCCGGTTTGAAATAAACGAACAAAATAACCATTCTGCAATTACCCTCATTTGGGTCCCAGGACACAGCAATTATGAGGGTAATAAGCGAACAGATGAGCTGGTCAGGGGAGGGTCAGCCCTTAACGGCTCACTAGCGGAAAGAGGGCAATTTACACCTTCAATTCCTCCAGCTCACACAATCTCGGGTGGAACAACCTTACCAGTTGTGCCATATCAAGGAAGACATGGCCCAGTTTCATCAAACCTAATCAAATGAGCTACTAGGCAGATCAAGGCCTGATATTGCCAGAATTGTAGCCATTATTACAGGACCACGCGGCCAAGCTTGGCATTCCTCACAACACTTTCTGTCGCAGCTGCAAAGACAGTAACGATAGGGAAACTCTTTCCCACTTTCTTTGCAGTTGTCCTGCCCTAGCAAGGACCAGGCAACGCACGCTAGGTAAACCCTTCTTTGACGATTTCAGAGAGATAGCCTCTAAACGGATTGAAGAACTAATCCTGTTTCTGAACTGCACGGGCTGAGTTTAAGGATATTTTCTATCTCCAATAACACACGTTAACAAACAGGGTACACGAGTTTTTGTAGTATCAAAACCTTTACCTAAACTTTGCCTACCTACTTCTACTTCGCTACTTCGCTTTTCTCAAGTTCGAAAAGTCTTCTGTTAGCGTTAGGTAAGTTTTTTTTTATATACTTATATTGTTTGGCTATTGATGGGACTATTCCTAACGATGTGCCTACGAAAAAAAGTTTAAATAAGTTTTTAATGAATCTGATAAATTGGGAGTACTTTCTTCAAATCTGGTACGCCTTAGCTTTCTCACTATGGCAACACTGGTTGAGTCAGAGGTAAACATCTTGTAGATCTGCTAGTTTAGCCGCAATTCCACCTATCCGCAGTGCCATCTGAGGATTTCTACAAAAATTTAAAATATAAGAGGATACTCGTAAATGGTGAGAAGTTCTCTATCACTTTCAACATTTAGTGATCGGATTTTGAAGCGAACGCAAGCTCTGTGCGGTGATGGAATGTGCAGCTTTTAAGTGTCGTCCTAAACTAATAATCTAAGGGCGATATTTTTGTCGTTAAGGAAATTTCAATATCAAAGGCAAACATAAAATGGAAAATCATGGCCACGAAATTTTAAATGGCAAATGGGACTCTGTTTGGAGTTGCTTTCGATATGAATTGATAGGCAGCGAACATTGAGCCACATGGAGGAAGATCAACGCCCCTGATTGTAGACAGGAAAATTTATGCAACTAGGGTACATCTGCCTCAGAAGTAGGAGGAGCAAATCCAGAGCTACAGAACTTAAAAATGAGAAAGGCGTGACATATTAATATTCTGTCTGAGATTCAGCTCGGAACATTGAAGGGAATTTTCGGCACTGCTCTTAGTCGTTAAATGGGATATTCGAACAAAAATTCCCCAAGTAGGCAGATTGTGATACACAGGATCTATTGAATTTGTATTCCTAATTGCAAAACAATTTGCAACCTTCCGCATCTAAAGGTAAATGCATGTTCAAGAACTTCCCTTCCCCCCTCATCTCTGCATATACAGTATCTAGACCAAGTTTTAGTGTGCTTATGATACCCATTACTATACTCTGGTACAAGCTTTTCGGGACTGTGACCTTGCAGAAGAGAATTTCATTAATACTTAGCATAGATTGTCCTTTTTTGGTTGCTGAAGCTCTTTAATGTTTAAAATGAATGCCTGCACGACGAATTGCGTTGAAAAGTTTGAACGTGAGCACACTCTTTTGGACCTTAAGCCACCAACCAGGCAGAGATCGGTGCGAAGTAAAGACAACATAGCCTCCATAGTGGTCAGTATTGAAGACGACCCAGAAATATGTTGTTTAAACACGAGGATGTAGAGAAATTGCTTCGCTTCTTCTTAAGACGTATCTTCAAACCGCCATCTACAAAGCCAAGCTACATGTTACTCGTTACACAAATTGCATTTTGACTACATTCCCAAGCTTCTTAAAATGAATTCTTCAAGACTCGTTAACTGATTTGCAAAATTCTTAATAGCAAACAAACTCACTGTTGTAAAAGATGCTAGTTATATTCAAGTTTCGGTCGAAAATAAGCTTTATAGATAGTGGCCAGGTCCGCAGGAATGAAAAACCGTTTACATCTTTTGGGGATTCCTAGGAACTTGGCACTATCTTTTCCAGCATCAGAATTCTACTAGTTTAATCAAAGGTCTGGGCTAACATACTTGCCAAGCATTGACAAACCATTAGCTTGATACACAGGACAACTCAGGTATTTTGCACCCCCATTGATGATTGCGTCAATGTCATAGTTAAGTTCGGTAGACATTTACTGCCGCCGTGACTCGACGGCGGTAAAGGTTTGGATACTACTCTCAGAGTCCCACGGTGCTCCCGCAGATGGCGGAAAGGGTATAACCCAGATCTGTGTTTCGTTACTTGCAATGTGGAACATCACCCTTTACCAGCTTCCAGAACAGTGCTGTCGGATTTCCCGAAAAGCCAACACCACCCAATCATAATCGATATCGATATTCAAATACCACTAACAGATTCGGTTCAAAGGCCGCGATGGAACTTTTCAAAACCAAATTGGAATAACTTCGCTAATGAACTCGACTCACGCTTACGGTTCATTCCACCATTATCTCAAAACTATTATAGATTCGTAGGAATTGTAAAACCAATTGCCAAAAACCATATTTCCCGTGGTTTCCGAAAGGAGTACATTCCTGTATGGACTGTAGAAAGCTACGAGGACTTTGAGGCATCTGGAGACCCAGAAATTGACCACGAATTGACCAGACTCGCAAAAAGAAGTGGACATCAACTGTTAATCATCTTAACTTCACCCACTCTAGCAGGAAGGCATGGAGCCTTCTACGCAAACTTGGAGGAAGTAGTAGCTCAAACACCACAAGTTCCTGCATCGACCCCGAATAAAGTGGCTAACCGCATTGTAGACGTCTCCCACATGCACTGGGGAACCTCAAGAACAACACCCCACAAACATCACAGTTTTCGAGCACTTTCACACCAGAAGAGGTTAGCACTGCTCTTACCGCAGTAAAAACAGGGAAAGCACAAGGGTTTGATGGTATGAATCCGAAGTTTCTTGTGCAAAGCGGTAAAAATACAAGACGGTGGCTAGCAGAATTCTACAGCAATATACTAGAAACAGGTACAATTTCAACTGCATTCAAGCGAACGAAAATCATTGCTATTCTCAAGCTAGGAATACCTAACGACCAACCCGAAAGCTATTGTCCTATAGTGCTTCTAAGCACTTGCTACAAAGTCCTCGAACGCCTTGTCTACAATCGGATAAACCCTGCCATTAATAAAATCATACCCATGGAACAGGCTGGTTTCTGTGCGGGTAGAAATTACACAGACCAAGTGTTATCCTTGACGACACATATTCAGGCAGCATTTGAAAGGAAGCTCAAAATATCCATTGCTTTTGTCGATTTAACCGCAGCAAATGACACTCCTTGCAAGGATGGACTCTTATTTAAGTTGCTGAAAGTAATTCCCTGTCTAAGAACATCACGCCTTATAAACAACCTACTCTCACAAACCGCCTTCTTCAAGTTTTTATTAATGATGTAAGAAAGGTAAATAATGGGCTTCCCCAAGTCTCCGTCCTTGCACCTTGCTTTTTAACCTGTATACAAGCGATATCCCTGCGACCATATCGAGGAAATTTGGATACGCGGATGACCTGGCAATAGCAACGCAAGGATATAACGAACACAGAGAGGACATTAACTTTAGACCTCGAGCAACTCAGCATATACTTTCGACAATAGAGACTGTGTCCCAGTATGTCTAAAACGGAAGTATGCTGTTTTCACCTAACAAACCAAACTTGCAAACTTCAGACTTAACGTTCAGTTTAACAACACCGCACTTAACCACAGCCGAAACCCAAAATACCTAGGTGTAACACTGGACAGATCCCTCACTTACAAGCAGCACTTAACAAACGTGTCTGGCAAACTTAAAAAGCGCAATAATATCCTGCAAAAACTAACTGGATCGACCTGGGGTTCATTTGCATTAACGCTTCGTACTGCAGCACTTGCACTTGTGTACTCTACAGCGGAATACTGCGGCTGAAGGTGGACGTGCAACTGAACAATACCATGCGACTCATATCCGGCACTATAAAGTCAACACCAACACGATGGCTTCCTGTGCTGAGCAACATTGCTCCACCTCACTTGCGCTGCCGTCTAAACAGCCTTTTAAGGGAGCGCAACAAAATGTTGACCCTCTGGACACATCAGCAAAGACTAAAATCTCATCACCCAACCATAAAGCACGCTGACGAAATGGCAAATGATGCATTTAACACGAACTCTGCCTGGATATCGGAATGGGCATCGTCTATGCAAGCTGACACCATTACCGTCTCGAACCCATCATGCCAACTCTTCGGGTTTGACCTACCTCGCAACCTCTGGTCGACTCGTTAACAGAATCCGAACAAATCATGGAAAATGTGCAGACTCCCTGTTCCGATGGGGAAGCGTCAGTTCTTTAGCTTGCGACTGCGGGGCTCAATGACAAACCATCCACCATATCGTTGCGGAATGTAACAAGCGTCCCTAACCTGGAATATAAAGATGAATACGAGTAAGTAGCAACTGCTTCAAATTTAGTAGTATATACGATGCCTACCTATCCTTATCCTAAACTTATCCCATTCTAAGAACAAAAATTTTGAGACAATAATGTAAATTATTAAAGAACTGTTATTTAACAAGATTATAAGAGAAAAGCTTATGCATAACAAGGATGTGAATAAACTAAACCTAACGAAGCAATTTCCACTCAATTACCAGTTGCATGAGGTTAGGCTACTCAAAAATTCACATCTCATTTTCAACTTAACATCACTTAATGCTCTTAAGTCTCCAGTTGATGCACCAGCATCTGGATCCACCTACAGAACCATCGTATACTATACTGCACATACGTACGAGTATTCGTATACGTTTGCTGGCACCTTGTGTTTCAGGATATAACCCTTGTGTTTGTTCTAAGATACGGATACCTACATACCTATGTATGTTCACATGTACTCACTACCCCAGCACCAATTTACCACGTTGTCGTAGCAATTAAAAAAAAAAAAAAAAATAATATAGAAAGGAGGTAAAACCAGGACCAAAGGAAGCCAAATATGCATTTGCCAGCAGATTTTTTTTTATATTTTTGTCTCTTCTATTTTAATTGAAAAAATATCCTTCCTTCCAATTACGAAGAAATTTCGAGTAATTAGCTGCAAATTAATGCAGTCGAATGGGATGGGCGGACTTAGAAAAAGGATTTTTTTTATCCTGACTGGCAGAAAACACACCCACAGACACACACTCTCTCTTTCCTCAACCAAGCAGATAAACAACCTGCGCTTAAAAACTAAATATTTTTCCAAATTTAATTCAATTCATAATCCAATCAATCATTTTACAGCTCTGCAAATCAGTAGAAAGGACACCACAAGGACGCTGAAAACTATTTACAAGAAAAGCGATATAGTAAATTTGTTTTTATTTATTTTGTTAGTTTATTGTTACTTGTTTTGTTTTATTAGTATGGTTTCTATATATATATATGGTTGTATACTATTTATATATATATAATCTGTATAAAATCAAAGGAAAAAAAAATTTAACAACAAGGCATACGGGGATAATATCATTTATACATATTTATAGTGGTACGAATATATATACTATGTTCATTGCGCTGCAGAATAGGCCAAGCATGGTTAGTTGTTAGAATTTTTTACCTCCGGATCATCGATGTTGGCATTGATCTCGTTTTCATCAGGTTTGATGTCTTCGCTGGACTCTTTCCTTTCATCGGATTTACCTTCGATATCACGATTTGTGGGAGTATTTTGAATTTCAGTTGTGGGAGCTTGGGTTCCTTCGGTTTCGGGTACTTCCTCACCAGATTCCAGTGGACGAATATTAATTACACGGAATTTGAATACTGAACCATTTGAATCATCACCATTAGCAAAGACGGTATCGTTTATTTCGATTTTATGTCCATCGACAACCTGAAATTAGAAAGTGAAAGTTTAATGTATAAATTCTATGGGGACAATTGTTTTGTTTCCTCGCTATTCGTACGGAAAGCTTTGTGATCATTTCCACTGATATTCATTAATCACTTTGTGTTCCGTCCCTGTTTGTCTGTCTGTCCCCTTTGTCCTTATCACATTCTTTGGTTTCTACATCGGGTATGGTATGTAGATGGTCCTGCCTAAAAACTATGTAAATGGGACTAAGTAGAGGCAAGTTATAGGGGAGCTTGAGTGCTAAACATTGATCCTTTCTGACACGCCTATCTCGAGAACCACTTGACGAATATTTAGCTCATTTATTTGATCTTACGCCTGAAAATCATCAACATTTAATAAAGGTAAGAGCAATGAAGTCTTGAAAATGGTTCTTGTAACGCAGTTAAGTAAAGAACCGAATGGTACTCCTATGTAACATACTCGTAGATAATTCCTCAGGAGAATCATAATAATTAGGTTTAGCATCTGCAAGATACAGGGGATGGGGCTTCAAAAATCGTTGTTAAATACCTAACTCCAGAAATACTGAGCGGATTTTATTGAAATATAGTTTTTAACTTTGCTCCGACATAGATACTATCAACACATCGGGTTCCAAAAGCAAGTACGATTCTGTCATCACTTTACAGATGCATTTTTTAATCCTTTTTCATAAAATCTAAACAGAAAAACAATGATGCTATAAACCCCAAAACTCTTATCTCTGTTGCTGTTGCTTGTAGAATATAAGAATGGATTCTGTACATCCGCAGCTACTATTGATGCCTTCTGCTTTGAAAATTGTCCACAACTAACGAATAAATAGACAAATACGCTAACTGTCTGTCGTTTTAAATAAAAAAAAAAAAAATTTGCAGCTTAAATGCAATTCACTGACTAACTGACTGGCTCAAGACGAGATTTTGAAATTCGAGCTCTAAACTTTGAAAGGAAAACTTTAAAAATAATTTTTTTTTCATTTACTACTTATTTATAAAACGTGTCTAACTTAATAACAGTTTATCCGGTTTCAATAAAATCTATACTCTTTCTAGCAGATTAATCCTGAATCATTTTAAGCTCTAAATCATCAACCATTTTAAGCATAACGTAAACGAAACGTTGTCCTTCAGGTGTGCAATGAGCGTAATACCATCGATTTGCTCAACAAATGTGATCAGCATCAATCCCTGGTATCATCGCCAACAGCGGTGCAGCAGTGGATATGTGATTGTGCAATGCAGCGGTTACACGTTTGCAGGTATGCACTAAAGGCAAAGTTTTATACTTTTTTTTTATTTTTGTTTTTATTTTTTATTAATGAAAGTAAAAACGAAAATATTTATTTATAGAATACGCAGAACATAGCCGATTCGGTGCTGGAAAATCAACAAGTTGACGCCGATTTTTCGAACAAATTCTTCTTGAGCGATTTATCGCTCAGCGGCTACGTAAACAAACAAAATTGCAGAATTTGGAGTTCTGAGAATCCAAATATGATCATTGAGAGGCCATTGTATTTACAACGGATGACAGTTTGGTGTGCTCTGTGGACCAGCGGGGTGATCGGGCCGTGTTTTTTTTTTTTTAAACGACGAAAGCGCCATTGTTATGGTGAATTATCTGTGCCATAGTCAAATGATAACCAACTTTTTTTAGCCTGAAATTGTAGACATTGATGTGAGTGATATGTGGTTCCAACAGGGCCGGGCTACATACTACACAACACAGGCAAATTTGGCTCTATTGCACGGAAAGTTTCCCGGCTGTTTAATTTCGAGGTTTGGTGACATCAAGTGGCCACCAAGATCGTGTGATACGGCCCCGTTGGATTTATTCTTGTGGGGCAATGCTAAAGATCGTACCTATACAAACAATCCCTAAACTTTCGAGCACTTAAAAACCAACAGCCGTTAAGTTATGGCCGCAATACAGCCAGAAATGTGCCGAAAAGTCATCGAACATTACCTCGCAAGTCGCGAAATTTTCAAAAACTCTCATTGAAAACAGTACAGGCTTTCGACAGAGTATGGCATGAATGTCTACTTAATAAATTAGACGTGTATTTGATTGAACAGTACTTTAACCTAATGGAGTCTTATCTATCATCGGGTTATTTTCGTATAAAATAAGAAAACTGTTACTCTAAGCTAATGCAGATCAAATGCGGAGTTCCCCAAGGAAGTGTCCTTGGGCAACAATACCCTACACTAAGACTGCAACCTTTGCCGACGAATTGTAGTCTGCTACAGATCAAATAGTCAGGTGAACTCAAAGATTGCGAATAAAATTTAATTCAAGCAAATTCGCACATATTGATTTCACAAACAAGTCTGTCTCATCCTCCCCTATAGCAATATCAGGCACGACAGTTTCATATGCTAATACAGCGAAGTATTTAGGTATGACACTAGATGCCAAGCTTCATTGGAAAGAGCACATTAAAATCAAAAGAATAGAATTGGATATTAAATGGCGAAAAAAGAATTGGCCAGGACTATCAATTAAAAACAAAATTCTTTTATATAACCAGGTCCTAAAACCAGTGTGGAATTATGGCGCTTAACTCTGGAGTTTTGACAGTCAAACCAACATTGCAGTCATACAAAGCTTCCAGAATAAAGTCCTTAGAAGTATTGTGAATGCTCCATGGTACATTAGAAACAGCGATTTCCATCGGAATCTAAGGATTCCTACTATTCTTGAAGAGAGAAACTCTAGGGCCAAAGCACACAAGAAAAGATTCTAGGAGCATGTTAACGTGGAAACAACAAGTCTCCTTAACGTATGCTGGAATTTCTGTAACTACTCTTCTATTTCTCATGAACAAATTTTCAAAAAAAATAAGAAACACCGGTTTTATCTCTAACGTACAAGAAAATTGTGGGTAGTATGCTTTCAAAATAATCTAGAATTGTATGCAAGAGATATTTTGTACTAGGGTGGGTCAATAAGAAAAATGAAAAATGAAATAACGAACACTCTTTTCGGTATAAAAACATTTTATTTTTCAACATAGTCTTTTTGATGCCCTCCAAATAATACGATTTCTCGAGCCCCTCAAAATAAGTGTTTGTTTCAGCGGTGACCTCTTCATTCGACCCAAATCTCTTACCTCCGAGCCATTTCCTCATGTTTGGAAACAAGATATAGTCGCAGGGGGCTAAATCTGGGGAATATGCTGGATGAGGGAGGAGTTCGTAGCCTAGCTCATGCAAAGTTGCCATTGCGACTACGGACTTGTGCACAGGTGCGTTGTCCTGGTGAAAAAGAACTTTTTTCTTTGCCAAATGCGGCCGTTTTCAAATCGGCTTAGAATCTATCCAGCAGCTCTGCGTAATATGCGCCGATGATCGTTTTACACTTTTCAAGATAATCGATGTGAATAATACCACGCGCATCCCAAAAAAACTGCCGCCATGACCTTGTTTGCTGACAAACCCGCCTTGGCCTTCTTCGGCATCGATTCATCAGGAGAAGTTCATTGTTTTGACTATTCCTTGGTTTCTGGTGTGTTTAGGTGAATCCAGGTTTCATCTACGGTTAAGAAACCGCGCAAAATCGAGATCACTGAGCCATGTGATAAGCCTGTGGCCTCTTCAAGCTCGCGCACTTTCACTCGCCGATCGTCCATTATCAAACCATGGATTTTGTCGACCATTTCTGGTGTAGTGACCTCAGAACGTTCGGCGTCACTTGTGCTTGAACGACCACACCGAAATTGAGTAAACCAGTGGTGTGAATGGTTCCAATCGATAGTGAAGAGTCCCCATAATATTTGTCAAGCTTTTGTTTGATTTGCGTGATAGTTTTTTCTCGCAAAAAATAGTGTTTAATGAGCACTCGAAGTTCACTTTTTTCTATTTTAACGAAAATGCTAGTAGGCGTCTATATAAAATGGCTGCCACAACAAAACTATTTGACAGATCTGTCTGAAAATTTGGGTGCGTTCGTTTGAAAGATGATTCTTGACGAAAAAGAATAATTTAAGGTGACGACACAATTTGTGTTAATTTTCAGGGACTTATTGACCCACCCTCATATTCGATTCAAAGTAAAAGTTTGACCCATGCTTTTAACTTTTTAGTCGAAATTCTCCTAGATCCCTATTTAATAAACACCCTGTATTCAGTTTACAAGAAAAGAGAACACAAATATATTTCGGATTTCAAATTTGAAAACCTAAACTTGAAATATTTCACCCGTGTCAATTTTTGATTTGTTTTTGGATTTTTGCCGCAACTTTCTCAACAAAAAAAAAAGGACACACAAGGTGGCGCAAAAGTCATCACTCTATCGGAAGATTCTTTCATTTTTACAAATGGCGTCTTGTCATCGCGACTTTGACATTTGTGAGGTAAACAGAAGCAGAATATACGTAGACAAACCATGGGTGGCTATATTGTGTTAATGTTTTTGATTGGTGGTTTTGACTCAATGTGAATGTCGTTGTCGATTCCCGTCATGTAGCACCAACTGGGTAAAAACTACGGCGTTTAGCCGCTCACCCTAAGGACACTGGCTCAACATGGGACAGTATCCAATGTGGCTGTAGATGTCCAAGAGGACACGCAATTGGGTACCAATAGACGCTCTTTACAGTTAATTTTGGTGAAAAACTTGAAGATGTACCCGTACAAAGCTCTACGGAACCATGACCAATGACTTCTTGCTGCCGCAAATTGACGAATTGGATTTGGAGGAAATGTGGTTCCAGCAGGACGGTGCAACCGCACAGTAGACATTTTGCAGCAATCACTTCTGAGCCGCTTAATCTCTCGTTTTGGCGATTTGCACTGGCCCACAAGGTCGCCCGTTTCGACCGTTCCAGACTTCTTTCTTTGAGGGTTTTTTGAAGTCACGTGCAATAGACCTTAGTGGCCCTAAAGCCAGGAGTTTTGAGAAAAGTCTTGAGAAAATTCATGGAAAATACCGCCGATGGCGGTGGCCAATTGATCGATATTACCTTCGCGACTTAATTGAACAAATTTAAACGTCTAAATTCACATAAACAGAACCAATTCCTTTAATTTAAAAACAAAGTTACTGCCTTAGGAAATCGAGTGAAGTCTTTTGCGCCACCCTGTATATTTGTTGTCTTCCTACAACATGTGTCGCAATAATTTTAAGCAGATCCGAGTGAGGCAACATGTGACTCATTCTTCCTGCTGCCACTATAATAACGTACCGAAAACTATTTTAGTAAAACCTTCCATTAACCCTTTAAGGACTTAATTTGTATTAAAATTCCACATATTAGGATTTTTCCTATGACTTTAAGTTATTTTTTCTTCATGAAAATGTTGGTCCTTTCGTTCACAACTCTTAACCAAAACCATCCTTGAGTACAAATACCAGTAATCTGTGTAAACATGTTTTTCGGATAAAATTCACAATAACCTGCCGCTTTTGGAAGCCTTATTATGACGGCTCTAGAGAGTATGAAATTTTAAACTTTTCATCCGAAAAAAAAATATGCATATTACAACATGTATAGGATTTACACAATCACCTGAATAGAAGGAAAGTTGTTTTTTTTTTTTTTAAATAAAGATTCTAGTTAGTGTTGCCTTTCAAAAAGGTATACACACCATAAGTTTTCATTATGCAACCCTAAAATAATTTCTATGCAAAGACCACCCCCTAAAAACTTACCTTAACAACTGAAGTCGTATTAGCACCCTTAGCAGGATCCAAGCCCAATGAAAAACCTCCCTCTTCGCTGGATTCTCCAGAACCCACTGACCATACACGTGTACGGAGTCGCCTGAAAATATCTGCAAAGAAAAACCAAAAGACATTTTCATTTTAAAGTGTCACATCACTATACAGAAAAAAAAAAAGAAAATCTCTTGCATTCCGTATGCAAATCACTGTCAGGGACCTAAGTCCTTAAAATCACTGCATGATATTCGCCTTTGAAGCCACCCACTTTGCCCCCTACTTAGGGCAGCACGTGAAAGTTAAATTACATTCGAGCGGTAGGCGAAAATTCGTTTTTGTTGTCTGCACTAAAAAGGACCCTAAGCGAAAGTAAAACGTAACAACAACACACAAGGACAATGGCAATAACAACGCCGCCGATGAGCTTTGTAGCAGTAACGCAAACCGTTTGCACAGTTACAACAGAGAACAAACATTGTCACCCGGTGTTAGTGTAGAAAAGCCTAATGGGAACGTGCACAGGTGTAGTTAAGTGCTAAGTCGATTCATCCCTTCTTAATGTATGCATGCAAAAGCAGCTAGCATGTGTGTTTTGGGGGAAAGAAAACGTTTTTTTCTTCCACTAAAACGTATGTAAAGTTGGCATTAGGTTCACACGTACGAGTATGCTATTCTTTTGAGTATTTTTGTTTTTTTTTTTTTTCTTTGTTTTGTTTCCTAGGCAGATCAGTGATTTACGCGTAGCAGGCATCGTTCCTTATTTTCGAAAGGAAATGCTAATGGAATGATAAAGTCTTATGAACATGGCTAAGAGAGTGTTTTAAAATAAATTGAAATATCATAAGTTGGGGGAATATACTTTCGCTTGAGAAGATAAAGTGAAACTAGCTCTCAGAAGCTGTGTCGCAGTAAATGTCTGGCGATCCTTTAATACGAATCGTGAAGCATTTTCAGGATTTTCTTAGAGGACATTTCCTATTCGAGTACTATTGATACGACCTGTGGAAGAATCACCTATTCCCACTAATAACACCACACTGAATACAAATAGTCCACCGCCGTTCAATGACAAAATAAAAGAAATTTCATCATCGTCCATTACTTTAAAAATGATCTACGAAGAGATCTTAATGATTAAAGAAAATCAAAGAGATCAAATTGATGCTCTCCAAGTTAAGAACAAAGCATGTGAAGAGAGAATTTCATTGTTAGAGACCAAAGTCAATTTACTAGAACAACAATTGCTAGCCAACACTATTGAAATTTTTAATGTTCCCAGCACCCAAAATATCTCGGATACCGACATCGCCTTAAAAGTTTTCCGTGATGGTATGACTGAACAAGACATCGATTTCTGTCACATGAAGAAAATAATTACCAAAACGCAAAATAAATCTTCTAAAAGAAAAAATATTCTCCAAGTGAGACTAGTTTCGTGTTACAGAACACAAAACAAAACTGAAAACAACGATTCTCAACGAGCAAGCGTAACCACAGGAGATATATGTAAATGAGAGCCGATCTTACCACACTCGTCAACTGTTTAAGGCTGCAGCATCGAAGAAAGTCTCCAAGGGATATAAATAAATATTTTGAGTGAAACTAAAGCTAAAAACTTAATCGTCCCTAGGTGATATAAATATTGATATTTTGAATGAATCGGACAGAGACACCGAGAACTACTTGTTTTTAATGGCTTCGTATGGTCTCAAGAGTGTTATAAATGAACCAACTCGCATATCTAACTCAACTAAGAGTTGTATTGACCATATTTTCACGCGAATACATAAAAATAATAAGAGTTGTTTTTGTGGGAATATTTACGATTTCAGATTAACGGATCACCATATCGTAACTCTTAGCACAGGTAACTTTACTAACCCTTATCTTGGAAATAATGCATTCCGGAACAAATTTCGTACAAACTATGCCATGTTAAATTAATGCTTAAGATATGAATTTTGGGAATCAGTCTATGCAGAGAGTAATCCTTCGGTTGCCTATAACTTATTGTTATCGATTTTAAGAAACCATATAGAAAACTGCACATCTTTGTCTATGCATGATTTAAATAGTAAAAATTACATTAAACCTTGGATGACTACTGATCTCTTAAAGAAAATAAAAAGGAAAAACAAAATTGCAATAAAATATTGTAATATGCGAGCTACGGCTCAAGTAGATAAAACAATATTCTGTGAAATTATTTCTTTATTTTCTAGTCTATAGAACAATTCAGGTTCACACTATTCTTCGCAATTCTTTTCTTACAAGGTCTCTGTTCTCTCAAATCACTTTATCTCTTTTCAATTACTTAATTCACAAATCCAAACTAATTACTTCTTCTTCTTAAATCTCAATTTACAATTTATCACAAAATTAGAACTTCGCCCACTATCACTTTTCTAATCTCTTCGCCACAGTTTAGAAACTACTGCTTCTTTCTCAATCGCCATCTGTCCTTATATAGCAGAAGCTTCTGATAGCCAGAAACTTCTAGCAAATTCTTCGACCACTGGAACAAGAGAAATAATTCTTGCAGTTATAATTCCCTTTTATCCCTGATATTATTCGTCTCTTTCGTTGACATGAGCTGTGGAGACTTCATCCCAGACACGAACCTCGAATGAAAGGACAGTTCGAACCAAAATTCTGCCAGTGTCTATTCATTCTGGCAGAATTTTGGTCCGAAGTGACCTTTCATTCGAGGTTCGTGTCTGCGGTTAAGTCTCCACAATTCATGTCTACGAAAGAGACGGATAATATCACGGATAAGAGGGAATTATAACTGCAAGAAATGATTATCATCTTGGAATTATTACATCAGAATTTTTCTTGTTCCAGTGGTCGAAAAATTTGCTAGAAGTTTCTGGCTATCAGAAACTTCTGCTATATAAGGACAGATGGCGATCGAGAAGAGGCAGTAGTTTTAAAACCGTGGCGAAGTGATTAGAAAAGTGATAATGGGCGAAGTTGTAATTTTGTGATAAATTGAAAGTTGAGAGTTAACAAGAAGAAGTAATTACTTTGGATTTGTGAATTAAGTAATTGAAAGGAGATAAAGTGATTTGAGAGGACAGAGACCTTGTAAGAAAAGAAGAATAGCGAAGAATAGTATAGTGTGAATCTGAATTGTTCTATAGACTAGAAAATAAAGAAATAATTTCACAGAATATTGTTTTATCTACTCGAGCCGTAGCTCCCATATTACAATATAATAAACATATATTGTGCATAGATGTAAATAAGGAAGCAATAGAAACAAGCGATCATTACTATGTCAATAAGATGCAAATTGCTAAAGATAATATTAAAGAAGAGTGGAGAATTGTAGATAATATTTTAGGAAAAGATATAAAGTCTAAATCAATCGATGTCTTGGAAGTAAATGACATTATCTTATCTGATTCAGGCAGCATAGCGAACAAATTTAATGAGTATTTTATTAAGATTTCAGAGAGGCTAAAGCCTTCTGCAGGACCAAACTACACGTACAATTGTAATACTTCAACCGATATGTATGGTGAAAGTTGGCGGGTTAATAGCTTTGTTTTTAGCACAATTTCATCTGAAGAAATATTTAAGCTCATGTCTTTAAAAAATCAAATTTCTAGTACAAGTGATGGTATTACAAATGTGCTTTTAAAAAAGATTGCCTTTAATATAAGTGATATACTATGCTACTTATTTAATCATAGCATAAGCAATGGATGTTTTCCACAATCGTTGAAATGTTCAGAAATTATACCTCTGTTTAAAAATGGAAAAAGCAAAGATGTTCGCAATTATAGACCTCTACTTCCGACCTTTTCTAAAGTCTTTGAGAAGCTACTAAAATCGCGTATGGTTTCATTTTTGGGTGATCAGAATTTCTTTTCTAAAAATCAGTTTGGTTTCAGGCCATGCAAATCCACAGAAGACGCTATTCTCAAGTTATGTATCCAATTGTATCAAGGGTTTAATTGTTCCAAATCTACAATGGCTCTTTTCATAGACATGACGAAAGCGTTTGACATGGTGGATCACAACTTGCTTCTAGATAAATTGTATAATGCTGGTTTCAGGGGAGTACTTCATGATTGGTTTCGCACTTATCTTTTAAATAGGAAGCAAGTAGTTAATATTAATGGAAGTCTTAGTACTTCCCTTACAATAAAGAATGGTGTTCCCCAGGGCTCTGTCCTTGGTCCACTTATGTTTTTAATTTATATTAACTCCCTCTTGAATCAGAACTTTAACGGATTCCCTAGTGCGTTCGCCGTTGATATAGCTTTCTCTTATCAAGGATTCACCCCGTTTGATTGTATTACCAAAATAGAGGAAGATCTACAAAGATTAAGACAGTGGTTTGCATCTCACAAGCTGATTATCAGCGAAAAAACTAAATTAATGGCTTTTAAAATGTTGGGAAATGAACTTACCTATTTCAACTTATTTTTTCATTCACATGACTGTGAAAGGTTTTTTTTACCTCTGCATACGTGTGGATGTTTACCTCTGCATGCTCAAATAAGTGCTTTAAAATTGAATCTGTTACTCAATATAAATATCTGGGGGTAATAATTGATTTTAATTTGAGTTGGAAAGCTCATACGCAAGCAGTTAAATCTCACATGATGCGAGTGGCACGCAAAATGTATTTTGTAAAACCTTATTGTTCCAAAAAAGTATTAACCATGATTTACTATGGCCTTGCAAACTCTAAGTTACAATATGGTATTACGAGTTGGGGAAGGAACTTTTGGTTCCTTACTTATAGCTCAAAAATATCTTATTAAATTAATTTGTGGTAGAAATCGCTTTGCTCATAGTTGGCCGCTGTTTAGAGAATTGCGAATTCTTCCGTTAAGACATCTTTATGTTTTCAAAGTTCCCAGGGAATTCTTTAAGCAAAGTGGTAACACTCCAAATAGAAACTCTAGTTTTTATAGCTTACGCGTTAATAACCTAGCATTAGTCAATGTTCCGATCGCACATAAAACCAAATTTTCTCATTTTTTTTACTGTTACTGCGCCTATCGAATATGCTAGTTACAGAATGACTACTATTATTCCTTCCACTATTATTGAAGTAATTTATGAATTATTAATTGTTAAGAAATTTGTTTTAAGTTGGAATGAATAAAACTTAAATACAAATACTACTTTCACAAAGATTGTATTGAGATTTGCATGAGATTTTCTAAATGTCAGCCTAGTAAACACGATCGCAGTCAGTTGTCCCTGCTTCGATAGGGTGCCTCAATTAGAGCCGCTTCTTCCTCTTCCAGCTTTGCGGGGTTTATACCTACTCTAACTTCACATATGCACTTGGTATTGTTGATCCTGCCATTTTATGACGTCCTTGGTTTTATTATATTCAGCTCCCTTAGCGGCTTCCTGAACAGCTGCTGAAAGATATGATCTCATTGCTCCTGTCATGCAGATGCATGAAGGCCAAGCATTGTGCTTTACTAAGAGTTTCCTTCTTTTGGAACAAGTCACCTTTCCACATAGGTTTCAACATCAAGTGTACTACAACGAATCATTTCTCAGGACTTGCAGCCTATTACACTTCCAACAATGTCTATATCGAATTATTATAGAATTGTCAAGTGGTACGAGTAGTTATACTGTGATGTACGTGGATTTCCCGGCATGATACGCATGTTGATTGAGCTAAAGTTTCCGTTGGGCTTTGGGATTTATTTTTTACAAAATTCATGTCTTGCTACAACTTATAGAGTTTGAAGTCGTATCTTCTCCACTATTCGCTGTAGTCAGTGCCATTTGATCTAGTCAGTGGACTAATGTATTGTAATATGCGAGCTACGGCTCGAGTAGATAAAACGTTATTCTGTGAGATTATTTATTTATCTTCTAGTCTATAGAACAATTCAAGTTCACACTATACTATTTTTCGCAAATTCTTTCCTTACAAAGTCTCTTTCTTCTCAAATCACTTTATCTCATTTCAATTACTTAATTCACAAATCCAAACTAATTACTTCTTCTTGTTTTCAATCTCTTCGTGCGGTTCGAAAACCAACTGCCTTGCCTCGATCGCCATCTGTCCTTATATAGTCGCATTTCTGATAGCCAGAAACTTCTGGCAAATTCTTCGACCACTGGAACAAGAAAATTCTGATGTAATAATTCCAAGATGACAGCTGCAGCAAATAATCTCTTGCGGTTATAATTCTCTCTTAATTCCGCGACGTCGTCTTAGACATAATCCATCTTTTACCGTGGACACGAACCTCGAATGAAAAGACATTTCGGAATGTGTTGCATCTTTTTGGGGCGTAGTTATTATGCTACATTATGTTACAGTATTTTGTTTTGTCCTTGCTTACATCAAGACCAAGTGTTTTCACTTGGCCTTCAATTGCCATAAAGGTGTCTATGATGACTCACTGTTATAGTGTATGGATTTCGATCTTTTTGTTGAAATCCGGTGTAAGTTTCGGAAAGTTCAAAGGAACTGCTTCCAAATTAATCGTATTTTTCCGCGTTAAGCGGTAATGAATTATATAGTAAATCAACTATCATCTTGTGGAGCCCCTGGCGATATATATACAGCAGCACTGAAGTCTATAAATAGATGAGTGGAGTTTTTTTCTACTCCCCCTTCTCGTCTTTGTAGCTCTTAGAAAATCTTCTCTGGAAACTATGGCAGTGCGTCCCAAGAATTTACTTACAAAACTCATTTCCAATGTTTATTCAGTGTAAGAAAATGATGCAAAGATGGATATGGACGGAAGAAGTTGTTTTGCACAATTTTGCAGATTAAAGATACAGAGCCATGTAAATTGGATGTACCTCTGATAATCAACAAATACATCCGCTTTAAGATGATCTCCAAACTTAGTTTTGACAAAAAGAGTTCCTCAAAAATTACAAAATTGTTTCACAGAACGAATTGTGTACGCAATTGCCCATCTTCGCTACTTTAGAAAGGTCATGACATTTTAAATGATTGCATCTGTGTTTCATTAATCTATCTATCTGCTATTTTTACACCATACTTAATGCAGTGTACAATGTAAAGAATTTCTTAAGTGTTTTCAGATACAACATACTCGTACGTCAAATGCCTGCAAATGAACGCACTACTTGACTTTAAATTAAGCAAATTGAACGGCAAAACACTTGAAAGTAATTCACTTTGGAATTCTTCAGCATTCGTTTAAAATTTCTTCTGCACTTATATCAAATTAACCGTTAGGCATTCAAATGGAACTAAGTGTATTAAAAAGTTTTCTCTGGCATCGCATAAAAAAACATCGCTCACTTCATGAATATCTGGGTTAACGTAGCTCATTGCACTTTGAAGTATTCTCAGTGAATTGAATCTGACTGTTTACCCCCCTTTTTGACAAATAAAGTCGACACGTGAGGGAATATGATAATGACATTGCTCATGACACAGATGCGCTCATGTTAATGGGAGCCATTAACTGATTTCCAGAAAACAGCTTTAACTAAAATAACGACTGCAAATAAATCACTTTCATTCCGTGACTAAGAGGAAGTCACACTGATGAGATGCGATGACTTCAACGTAATTCCCAATTAAAGGTCGCTTCAAATGTACTTTCAACTTCATGTAACAAATAACAGGTTAAAGATCATAGTTGTTAAAAAATAAGAAAATTGCACAAAGCTAATCGGGATTATCGGCAGTAATTACTACTTGCGAGGCTTTGGGAAATATTCTAAGTTGTTTATTCAAATTAATTAAGTAAATGCATGATCATGCAAGCGTGATCAAAGCCATCAGCGATGGGGCAATAATTACAGATAATGGCCCAACGTATCTAATTAGGTGCCCTTAAAATGGTTTGGGAATGTTATACATTAGGGTTATCCCAGAGAAGGTATAAAGTGTGATCAAAGATAATTTAGTATTTCCAACAAAGTAGCTTAGAAGCAAATTGCCATGAGTTTGAAAATATTAATTTTACGACACATGCTCGCCTTGTTTCACCCGCCCTTAGCGGTTTAGACAATTTTATAACTTATATCTGGTTTCGCACGCCACCTATCGTACATTAACTGTACTATATTAAAAACCATCGTCAGTGCGTAGACAACAACTTACCAGAGTTTCATAGCAATCGAATGAACGGTATATGTTACGAATTAAAATTATTATTCTATCAGTTAATTTTATCTCGCTGAACGTTATCATTGTAATGGCTCACCATCCAGAAACCGCTGTACAAATTCATTAATTTCGTTAAGAGAACGATTATTCGTTAACTTTGTTCTAGAAGGATAATTTCCGTCTTTCTGGCCATTTTTACGTCGAACTTCTGGATGAGGAGCCACGAGGACGACGAGTGTAAGTAATTTGCATAATATATTTTCTTTATCTTATTGAATTTTCTTATAGAAAATAAATAACTCGTTTAAATAAAGCGTGTTAATTTTATTGTTGGCCTAGGGCTGTCGACTTATCCAGTACAGTATATGTGCCTATAACGACCGTACACATACAGTGGACATCCTATATATAAGAATGCGGCCTTATCAACAGGAAATGAAGGAATTCGATGGACTCTCACACTTCGACTACGCTGACGATGTATGCCTACTGTCTCACAGAATAATGGGCCTTCATCAAATGACGGCAAAAGTGGAGAGGGAAGCAGACGTCGTTGGGCTGAAAATTAACTCGGCAAAAACAAAAATGATCTGCCTAGGACCAAACTCATCAACTCATATATGCATTGCTGGACAAACAGTTGAGAGAGCAGAGAGTTTCCAATACCTTGGGAGTATTGTCTCAACCGATGGCGGAACCAAACTGGATATAGCCAGCAGAATAGGTAAAGCAAAATCTGCGTTTGGGATGCTATTCATACTCGTAGTTTGGCGAAGTAATCCAATTAGCTTAAACACCAAGCTACGACTGTTCCGTTCCAACGTTGAATCCGTGCTGCTATATGGATGTGGTACCTAGAGGGTGACCGTCATTATCACGAGAAAGCTGCAAACGTTTGTCAATAGGTGTTTACGCTACATCTTAAGGATATTCCGGCCAAAACGTATCTCTAACGAACAGCTTTATCAGAGAATGGGCCATGAACAACCATACGACGACGAAAGTGGCAGTGGATCGGTCACACTCTCCGAAAGGGTGACAGGTCCATAGCTAACCAAGCGATGCAATGGAACCCGCTTACCCAGGAGTACGTGGGGCAGAACAGTTGAGAAGGAAATACGACCACTGGGAAAGAGTTGGGGAGAGCTGAGGTACATTTCCAGAAATCGAACACGATGGCGCGTAGGCATTGTAGAGGCCCTAGGACCCACAAGGTGATACAGGACATAAGTAAGTAATATATAAGAATGTATAATGTTTGAGGGCGTTCATTTCTAGTTGCAGTTGCGCAATAATCTCTCGCTTTACCGCATGACTAATGGCACAACGCTGATTGATTTCGTCATCAGAATTTCCAAGAAAATAAATCTGAAGAAATTTGTGATCAGCATTCACTAGCGGCAACAATGCCCCTGCGTGATGGTGAATTTGTCCTTGAATCTGTAAAATTGAAGACAAATTCTTCATTTATGAGCCTCGGTGAAACGTTGTGAATCATTGACGTTTGTTTATGTGATGTGTGTTGCAGTCGAAAAAGAATTTACCTTAAAAGTTAGGTTAAAACCTCGTTCTTCGATAATATTCGGCCCATATGATGATTTGGAAAGAACTGCTGTATTTTTGTATATTCTGCAAGAAATGCTTCGATCGAGGTTCTTGTCCAGAAAGCAATGATGCCAGTTGCTCTGGTGGCGGTGTCAATTGTGGTAATTTGACTTTTTCGCTCGCACAACATAATCCTGGCCTTTCGTGTCGAAACCTGTTGATAAACAGTGCTCAGTGTTCCGAAGTCAACCGATACATCTGCGGCGTAATCAACTGTATCTGAACGCCAAACATTCATTTCGAATTGTCACGTTTGGCAGTCGGTTTTGTCGACGTTCCAAATTATTTTGTGCGTAAGCACCAACAGAGCGAATCGAACAAATGGGGCTTGCAAATCAGATTAACTCACTGGCTCTATATCTTGCTCAGCAGACCGATCCTTATGTACGGGGTAGTTGTCTGGTGGACTGCCTTGGATAAGGCGATATACCGGAAGTTATTAAGCAAAGTCAAACATTCAGCTTGTCTGTGTATTAGCGGAACACTACGAACGACATCTTCTGCAGCAATGGACACTCTATTTCATTTGACACCCCTCGACATTTACGGTAGGCAAATGGCAGCTAGCTCAGCTTTATTTACAGTGGTCCAGGAAAGTATATGGCCACGCCTCCATTTTAAACAATTTTAATATATTCCCTGAAAATATTGACTACACCATACGTAAGCTAAATTTTGACAAAAACTTGTAAGTCACCGTCCCTTCCAGAGCATTCTGGGAAGAAGGTGGTTTTACGGAAGATCAGTCGATACATTTTTATACCGACGGTTCAAAAACTAACGACGGGGTGGGTGGTGGTGTCGTCTCTGATAGACTTAATTTAAACCTCTATTTTCGTCATACAATTGGACTGGAAGAGGAGCTTTAGCTCGAGTTTCTATAAAGGCTGAGAATTTATAAATGCTGAGTATCTATAAAGGTCGAGTATCTACAAACGTCAAGAATCTATGAAGCTATAGATACATCTGTGTTGCTATATACACCCAACTTAACCAATTTGAGTCCTACCAGCTTGCCGTTGATGTGGTCGATTAGCTTTGAAATGCTAGGCTTAATTTAAACCTCTATTTTCGTCATACAATTGGACAGGAAGAGATGATTTAGCTCGAGTTTCTATAAAGGCTGAGAATTTATAAACGTCAAGAATCTGTGAAGGTGTAGATACATCTGTGTTGCTATATACACCCATCTCAACCAATTTGAGTCCTACCACCTTGCCGTTGATGTGGTCGATTAGCTTTGAAATGCTGTGGACGTGACTACGTCTGACTCTGGCCTATTCCAAGTAAGTGGCATCCGAAACAATATAAATAGCCAACTTGACCTCATTTTCTCATCCAACGCCTACAGTTCCAAAGTCTCTGTGAGCAATCATCCTTTTTCTAACCCTTTTGTACAACGATAACAGTTTCAGAGAACACTTATTGCTTCAATTTTCGTAAAGCAGATTTCGCCAAATCAATAGTTTACTTCTCAACATTAGTCCCGTCTACACTTTTACACATCGACCATGCCCTCGAGATTTTCTATGCTGACATCTTTGCCTGTTTTATCTAATCGGTGCCTTACCTGACTAAACAAAATTACTCGTCCTCTCCACCCTAGTATAACAAGGAGTTAGGCACTTTTCGCAACAAACTATGGCAGTCTTATCTTAAATTCTTTAATACTTTTGTGCATATACTCGTACCCATTTCTCTAAGCTCTGCGAAGGACTCCATCTAGATTGCCTAGATCGAATGCAAAGCAACCTAACGGCTATCCATCTACTCTCACCTTCTCGGATTCTTCCTCAACTGACCCTAAAATAATCGCCAATCTAATTGCTCACTTCTTTGGCCAGTCATTTGCTGACCACGGCATTGAACCTAACCTTATCTATATCTGCTATTCGAACAACTCTACATAAACCTCCCTTTTCTCCGTAGATATACACATACGAATATAACCCGATCAATGGTTGTTAACAAGATTAATCGACTGAAGCATCCCCGCCATAGTATTAAAAAACGTGTTAATCATCTGACATAGCCCCCCACAGCCTTCTTCAACTTTCAATTTCTCTAGGCGTTGTTCCTCAATTACAGAAAGGCGCTTACATTATCCCTATCAACGAAAAAAGGATGCAAGAGCCAAGTTTATAATTATCATCCAAATGCTAAGCTCTCATGCATACATAAACTTGTCGAGAGCATCACGGATTCCTTAAAGCTAGGTCAACAACCACCAACTTAATCGAATTCGTATCTAGTACACTGAAGGCTTTGGAAGATGGAAATGAAGTTGATGTCGTAAGCACAGATGTAAGGCTTTTGACAAAATTCTTCACAAACTTATTCTTCTGAAGCTAAAAGCCCTGAAATTCCAACTTCGGTTCATCTCATGGATCAAATCATACTTAGCGGACCGCCAATACAAAGTTCGTTTTAGATTTACAGTATCGGACCCTATCATAGCAACCTCGGAGGTCCCTCAAGGTAGCCATCTTGGACCATTGATCTTCATCTTTACAATAAATTATGCCGAACGTGTCATCCGGAGCTCCGATCTTCTGGTCTACGCCGATGATATCAACAACTTTGGACGTATATTATCTCCATCTGATTTCGCCTTCTACAGAACCGATCTAAATAGTTTCTCCATCTGGTGTAATAAAAATTTCTTAGAGCCTAATATGAATAAATGTCAGACCACCTCCTAGGGTCTACTTCATTCGTGATGGGCCTGTACCCTCAGACACGTCAGCATGCGACAGTAAACTTAAGTTTCAATCAGACATCAACAATGTCATAAGTAGAGCCAATTCAACTTGTGAAACGCTGGTCAAAAGACTTATCTGACCCTTACGTAACAAAATACCTTCCATAAACCCTCCAATTTCGAGTTTGGTCGCCCCATTATGCTGCGCATACCATAAGGATCGTAGCTGTGCAGCGCAGGTTCATTTGCTTTGCCTTATGCAGTCTGCCTTGGGCTGATAACCTCAAACTGTCACCCTATGTGGATTGTCTTAGACTGATTAATCTCCAGTCATTGGAAAAATGGAAAGGGTATAGAGAAGTATCAAACAGGAAGTGATAAGATTTTTCCAAATTACAAACGCTGTCCTAGTTCTGAGAAACAGACGCTGTTCGCAGATGCCCACTTTGGGTCAGATGCTGCTGAAGGAGTTCTTCTACGTCCAATTGAAATTCTACTGCCATATTCCCTATCTGTAAACTAATAAAATGTCTCCCCAAATATGAATACTCTATTTCTTTATACAGCGCTACCCCATACGGAATACAATCTTTAATAAGGAATGCATTAATTGCTCATCAAACAACAATCTTCCGCCATGCCTCAGCGCTTTACGATTGAGGTTATGTGCACGAACCGATTGCCGCAGAAATTGCAAACTTATCAGTTCAATCTCGACTTCATTGTCTTTATGCGAATTCAGCAAAAGAAAATGATGTCTTCCCTGACTTAATTAGATACCACCAAACCTGCTGATTCAGTCATAACAAACGTCAACTGGATATAATTAATGGCTTAATAGGATTGGCGAATGTATCTGCGAATAATAAACAAAAAAGTGAAGCAATACAGAAGCATATTGACAATTCGCTTTATTCGCTTTCAAATTGTGCGATACTTTGAATCCTCTTTTGGTAATAGATCGCATTTGTATCTAATGTTTTATTGGATTATTCCTTTGTGCTTGTCCCCTCCCCTTCTATACTGTCATCATCTTTGTTGAGTTCGAGTTATTTGCAATAGTATACACGAGTACCTTGAAATGCATTCACCGGCATACAGTGCGACTGGGTTGAAGAAACCAGGGCGTATGAGCAATCTTTTTGCAATGTAGTGCAAGGTATTTGTCATTCATCCAATCCCTGTTACAACCCTCAATTCTATTCGCTTTTGTAAGGATTCCAAAATTGGTTCCCTAGCACTCTGTCTGCATCCGAATGCCCGCCTGCACCTCACTGTTTTCGAATTGATAGAGTTAACTGAGAATGGTGTTACGGGGTGAGCCCTAAGTGAGTGAAAGATTGAAGAGGTGACAAATGAAATTTGTAACAGCTACGAGGGATCGAATGAATGGTTGGTTGAATTGATGCAATTGTTGTTGGTGCGCTGGGAAGGGGACATTTTTTTCTGCGTCGATTGAATAAGAAATTTGAACTTTTGAACTTGGTTTCAATTCGAATGACGCTTAGGCAGAGGAGGCGAAAATAATTACTAAAGGGAGTGGTATTCAGATCAAGGTGTTCGTCTGTGGTTAAGTTATCTGGAGCATAAGTTATTGGCTAATGAAGTGTGTTCAAAGTTGTGGATTACCTAATTGGTTGGTGGAACTAATGCCACTGCAACTTGATGGCTGGAAGAACTGAGTGTAGCCTACCAGGAGTGGGAAACTTGGAGATTTTAATACCAAAAGTGACGATTAGAGAGATGAATGTCGATAGTAAAATGTTGGTAGTCAGATCGGAGCTAAGGGAAGCCTGAAAATATCAACGGATACATGGCACATTATAAGACATTGAGAAAAGTCTTGGAAAGGTTTTTAACCAGTTTGGGGTATTGCGTTGTGCTATCATTACTATTGCAGGAACTAGGATGGACTACCATGGCCTCAATCTTTTAGACACCACGTTGTGAATTGTGCATCTTAACTTTCTTCTGATTGATGGTGGAAGGTGGTGAATTTTATTGGACATGCTCGACAAACAACCGAAAGTCTGATAAATGGAATTGTTTCAAACATTTGAGGAAGTACCTATACAAACGGCAGATATGATGCTCTTTTAAATCTTTTTAACGTCTTAAGATTTTAGCTACCATGGGAAATTTAACCGACATGATGAACTGAGGCGTACTAAGTAACGAAACGACCTCAGAATCTATCTATCTCGGCTAAGGATCGACATTTCTGGGTCTTCTTCGATACCGGCTATGTTTTCTTCACTTCGCACCGATCTCTATCTGGTTGGTGACTTAAGGTCCAAAAGAGTGTACGAGTACTCATGCTCAAACTTTTCCACGGTGCGACGAATTGCCTGCGCACTGAAGCCATGATGACGATCGACCTCACGACGAAATTCACGTTGCGTATTTACAACTGAGCCGGAATTTCGATAATATTTTCTAATAATTTCTGCACGTTTTGGGAAGCGTCAAACGAAGCATGATAAAATGGCAAATCTTACTGATTATTTTGACAGCCGGATGTCATTAATAACTTTAACAGCTGCTGAAACATACCAATTGGAAAAACTATCGTTGCTATCTGGTCACCCTATATACTCGTAATATCTGAATATTCAACTGGAAATGATTGGTCTTTAATTTAAAAATTTCTTTTGGTCCATCCATTTCAGCCCAAAACAAATGTTTTTAATTTCGTGACTGTCCATCTGACTTTGCGACTCTCTTCCCTATTAGTCATTCTACATACGAAAATCGGAGCATGGTACGTTCGATCCTTGAACGCTGAGGGGACATACGAAGAGGGAGAGCGTGAAATGCCTTAAGATCATCATCGGCATAAGCGAAACCAAGTGGAGAGGAAGAGCTGAGTACAAATCAGTCATACGACAAAGGAGAATGTAGTTTCCGGTGAGGATGATAGGGTGTGTGCACTTTATTAAACGATTTCCTGAGCACCAATTTCTGCGAGACTGATGTCAGCTAGGTTTCCTCGAAAATCTGCAACATCACCATTATTCACTGCTACATCCCTACAAATGAAGCTACCGGGGTAGAAAAAACCGCTTTATATACTCACTTTAGCTAGGCGTACAGCAACGCTTCAAGAGCCGATATCATAATCGTCATGGGAGATCTGAATGGAAACATGGAAAACATGGCTTGTCGACGATTGTAACGCACATTGGCTTGTGTTGAGTTGGACCTTATTTCCGTATAAGACCTGTCATAAAATCAGCTGGGTGTCTTCTGATGGTCTAAATGAAAACCAAATTGACCACTTCATGGTGCAACAGCAATGGAGGAAGTCACTATGTAATGTTCGTAATGAAACACGGACGTAGAAAGTGATCACATTTCAAGTCTTAAGGTACAAACGACAGCTGTGCAGCAGCTCTCAGAGAATGTAGCGAGGATAACCAACTCGAATGTTCTTAGTAACCCCAAGATATGTCGCAATTTTACTACCACCCTCAACGACTAAGCATCGATGCTAAACAAAATTGGAGGGGCAACCATTAAGCGTAGAAGCTGGATCCGAAACTGTGCCCAGAGAGTTTAGAGCTATAGACTCCAGAATATCACAAGACATCTGTGATGTTGAAGATTTAAAATAAACGCCGAGACAGCGCTCAACAAAAGGTGGAATTACGAAGCGAATATCGTATAGCTTATAGGAGGACAAGGTTGGACGGTCTGCAAGAAGGGGAGATATCAGTGAACTGTACAGTATATCCAAAGAAGTTGTAGGTCAAAAAACCAACACCAACCATCCTCTACTCTATAGGTATCAATTGAAGATCAGCTACGCTGATGGAAGGAGCATTTATGTACCACGTTTCCGGTGAGCAGAGTTCAGCAATGTGTCCCCAGTTGCTCGATATATGATACCCGATACTGGACCTCAAACAGTTGTAGAAACCCAAACTGTGATCAATCTCCTCAAAACCAACAAAGCAGCTGAGATCCCGCCACAATGGCTAGTATTCTCCTTAATGTAGGCCTATCCCAGGGACTAGAAGGACGGTGACATTGTCAAGATGCCAAAAAAATGCGATCTTTTCCGAAATCATTCTCGAACGGATAAAAGTTAGAATCGAGACTACACTCAAATGGCATCAAGCGGGCTTTCGCAACAACACCTTAAGTATCGTAACAGAGAAATAAATTTCCAAAGAAATTAAAGAAGGCATAAATATAAAAAAGGCCCCAGGGTTTGATTTAATCACTGGGGAAACAATTTCCACGAAAAGGTTCAAGTTACGGGGTGGACTCAAGTTAAGATATGTGAAAAGCATGTGGAAGCTCGTGGAGTTAATAATGATCCCAAAACCAGGCAAACCACCTAGCGAAGTAACCTCATATCGCTCAATATCGATACTACCAATGATGTCCAAGTTATTCAAAAAAAAAATGCTGGTAAAACGTCTCCAAAAGATAATTGATGAAAAATCGATAGTCCCAATTCACCAATTTTGATTTAGAAATAAGCACTCTACAATTCATCAGGTGCATAGAATCACAGATAAAATCGAAAAAGCATTTGAAGGGAAAAATGTCTGCTCTACAGTATTTCTTGACATAGCACCAGCTTTCGATGAAGTCTGGCACAAGGGACTGATCCACAAATTGCCAAAGCAACTGCCGAAGCAGTATTCAAAAATTCTGGAGACAAGAAACAGAGTACTCAATATTAAGAGAAATTAAAGCGGGCGTACCACAAGGCAGTGTATTGGGTCCTGTGCTTTACCTCTTATTCACTAGCTATCTGCCTGAAAGTGGAGAAACCACTATAGCAGGGCTGTACTTAAAAAAGTACCACACATTCCAGTATACAGTGGAATACTCAAATATAGTCTAGGCATGACCCTAGAGGCTAAACTGCGTTGGACAGCGCATGTAACGAAAAAGAGAGATGAGTTGAACATGCGATACAGTAAAATGTATTGGCTTATTGGGAGATACTCATCCCTGTCCAACTACAATAAGCTATTGCTATATAAGTAAGTTCTGAAACCGGTATGGACCTATGGGCTCCAGTTGTGGGCATACACATGCCAAACAAATTTACAAAAAATCCAAGTCTTCCAAAATAAGGTACTAAGGAACATAGTTGATGCATACGTAACGCTGATCTACATTAAGATCTTAATATTGAAATGGTTGAAGATGAAGTTAAGAAATCTGCCCAAAGGCTTCTCAACCACGTTAACATATAAATGATAGAACTGTTAAATACTGACAATGTAATCAGGAGACTAAGGTGGGTAAAAACTCTCGATCTGTAAGAGTTAGCTAAGGCCAAACAATTAGGTAATATTTTCAAACAAAAAAGTCTTGAAATCCGACAAACGGCGAATTTTTCTTTCTGATTAGTCGAACGATTAGGTGCAATCCAATTCGGGATGACGGAAGTCAGTCTCCCCGGGAGGTTTTTTTTTTAGATCGGGTTAAAGTCCCTCACTATTGCAGAAGCATCCCTCGCATACTAGCTCTGCAATGTCTTTCGATGATTTTTTCTTCCACTCACATGTTCGTGGATTTCGAGAAGGCTTTTGACCGAATAAATCGCTTATGAATACGAAGATCTCTTCTTAGAAGGGGAATCCCCCAAAAATAGTTGCTATTATAAAGGAGTTCTAAAATAACACAAGGTGTTCCGTTCTGCACAATGGACACTCTTTTGAAGTGCAACAGGGAGTGAAACAAAAGGTTATTCCGTCGCTTGTCCTCTTTTTACTGGCAATACTCGTAGATGATGTACTGACTGCCACCGTAAATATATCTGAGACAAATGGCATCCAATGGAGACCATTTGAAAGCTAGTACCATTAGCAAGCTAGAGGAGATGTGTCAATTACTGTAGGTGAATCAAGGTCAGTCGGTCTAAGGATGAACGTAAAAAGACAGAAATAATGCCCACAGCCCACTCCATATGTCAGCCTGCTATTATTCTAAAGCAGACGCCAATTAAGGAGGTTGAACAGTTTAACTACCTGGAAAGTTTTGTAACATAGTCGTATGATGGTTGTATGGACCTAGATGTTAAAAGCAGAAGAAATGAAGCTCGCGGTGCCTTTAGAAATCCAGTCAAATCTACCGACGCACCAAGTTGAGACTCTTATTTTATTCCTGTATAACCTGAAAAGTCTCAGTAAGCATCACTAAAAGGTTACAGGCTTTCGTTAATCGCTGTCTGTGATAATACATCGCAAAGATTCTCCGGCCGCAAATTACATATATCCAACGAGGATTTGTGGCGAGCTAGGTGCTGTTGGATGTCTAGATAAGGCATCGAGAATGCCGCTGAATTGGTCACACACTGGGGAAACCAAATGACAACATCAAGAAGCAGTCCTTCGAATGGAATCCTCAGGGAGCAACTGAAGTGAATAGTGTCGCTTCAGCGAATGGGAAGGTACGTAACTAAAGAACAATAGGTCTATGCGTACTCGTATCTTTGAAGTTTCATTCCAGTTGCTATTGGAAAATTTCTCAGTAATGTCAGCTATTTCTTAAATTAGCGAAATAGTCCCCGATGCCTACTTCAAGGATGCCATTAAAAAATTATTTAAACACAGAAAAAAAAAGGAAAGCTTTAACATCGAATAATATTATACTTTTATCATTTTAATAACCCAATCATAAAAGTCAGCAGAACAACAAAAATAAATTGCTTTATACTTAAAAAGAATATTTTTTCCCATAAAATGTCGTCTCCTGTTTCAATAATAAAATTGTTCCGCGTCCCCATAAAACCAATTTTAATGATGTGGGACCCCCCCGTTGCCATCATACTCGTACTGCCATCCTTTCACTTACCTTCAAACGAATCAAAGAATCCCAAATTGAAACTGAATGGATGCGGCAACGGCGCAAGGAATGGATAACCAGCCCCTGTATCTACAACACCCTTGAAGTCCCTGTAATCTGGATCGACTTCGGTATCATCATCATTGGCGCCAGCATCATTCTCTCGAGATCTTTGTGGTCCACGCGGCACTTGAACAACATCAACCTCATCCTTGGGAGAGTATGCTAAAAAGAAACGGAAAACAAAAATAACGATTATTGCATTTTAATTACGAGTATACGGATACGGAGAAATATTTAAATTTTTGATGAAAATGATAAATCTTCCAAGAACTGGCGACGTGGTCTTCCAATTAAAATAATCACAACGCAAACGGCTAAAAATAGAGGGGACACCGCTTAAGTGACACCACTCATTAGTGCGGGGGTGGCTTCATGTCCACCCTGTGACAAAGTGAGGAAAGCTTCTAAAGAAAATTTCGTGAAATCAGCTCGTGCAAAATTATTTATGATACTCTTGGCTTGTCAATGGCGCCTGATGGCGTCGAAATAAACCACCAAAACGATTAAGGATGGTGGGTTGAGATTGGATTGGCGACCACCCTACAGTGTGCCGAACCGGACGCTATGACGTGAAAGTAAACTGAGTTTATTAAGGAAACGATATTAATTCCATAATTCATCGAGCGACTACAACGACGACGCTGGTGGAAACTACAAACACTACGTTCTGATAATTATTATTATTATTGCTTTTGATTAATGAAAATGGCGACGTTCATCAATTTCAACACCAACCATCCACCCATCGTGCGGCAAACCAAGTGTGACGGCCCACTTCCATCTGCAAGGGAAATTTGAGTAATACAACCGTTCAGATACCTGAAAAGGCAAAATTGGGGTGCGTTCCCACGGATTGTGGGTGAATTTTTACCCCATTACGAGTATTTGTCTTTATGCCTGAGTAAGTGATTTATTTACGCAACATATGGTGTTTTAATGATGAATTTTCTTCCTTGTTCTGCCTTCGAAAATGGAAATCAACTGACGATGAAGGTGGAGGTGCTTCCTTGATATACGAATACCGTCGCATGTGTGTATCCTGACAATGTGGGGGGAAAAAAAAAACATTGTTTTTGTATAGCGAAATTGAATATCTTAATATTCCGGTAGCTGAATGCGGGTAGTGTGAAACAGAGATATGTATTATTACCAGTGTTATACTCAACAGATGGGCAATGATGAAGTGTTCACTTCTTGGCTAAAGATGTTATAATGTTGGAGGTAAGTATTAAGTTCGTTGGGAAACTCTTGGGATATACTTTGGGATACAGGCAGCATGGGCCTACGTTTGGTGTAGAGGATTAACTTTGATACAAAATCCTGGAAAGGGACAACGTTTAGTTGTACTTCGAAATACTTATGAAGAGGAGTTTAAACGTGAGAACAAGAATGAGTCATCACATTTCTGATTGGCGATATCTTTATGCTTTAATCGCTTGGAATATCGGCGAGTAAGCAGGTTTGTAGCCAGTATGTTTAGATGTCTTCTTAGACTGTTGCACTGTGAAGAAATTTCGTAAGTAACAGTAGGCATTTCGAGGTCCCTGTGGATGTTGGAGTTTTCTATAAACCAGGGTGCTTCTTGATTTTGTTTACATTTGAAGCAGCAGCAGTATCCTAAAGCTGAATGTCATAAGAGACCAAGATCGGCTCTAATAAAGACCTATGAAGAAGTATTTTACAGTCTAGGCTTAGATAGGATGCCTTATTTCAAAGCCAGTTTTTAGCTTCTAAATGCTTTTCCATGTCCTATCGAGATGAAAGCTTAGACAGTTGACATCTGTTCGTTTGGCTGATTATTGATACTAATGGGTGAGCAGGTATTCATTTTCAAAATAAAAGTTATGTGAGAACTTTCGGACTCTCAGCCATTTTTCAATTTTTGTAAGATGCTTTTTTAAGTTAACTGATGCAACTATCGGGATCTTTGCTTGTACTTATAAATGTGGTGTCGTCTGTAAATATTGACGTGAGAACATTATCATACGTTGCTAGGTCCGAAGTGTAAAGCAGGTAGAGGAAGGGGCTAAGTACACCATCCTTGTGTTACGCCATGGGATACATTTCCGACTTAAAACTTTTATATTTGACAATAAATTTGCGATTGTCAAGATAACTTGTGAGGACTGGATGCAAGTTTGATGGCTTTCATGCCAGACTTTGTCGAATGCCTTCCATATGTAGGAAACGAGCCTGTGAACATGTTCAATTGTACCATGGCTTTTCCCGAAGCCAAATTGTTGATCTTGTATGAGGACTCACTCGCTAGCAGAGATTCAATTTTTGTAGTCAAGAGTTTTTCAAAAAATTTTGAAAGAATTGATAATAGAAAATAATTTCATTTATATGAATGCCGCGGATGGTTTGGCAGTAGTCCGCCCTGTCAACGCAATTTCGCAGTATATATTCGAATGGTTAGGGGCTCCATTTCACGAATAGCTTAATCAATATTGTGCTTAAGTGCCTGAAGAGTATAACATCGATCTTTAGCGGCACCCTATAAAAAAAAATCTAACGGCGTCAAATAGCAGCTCCGCGGAGACCCAGCAACAACACCAAAATGACTGATTCCACGAGGGTGGCCATGGTGTAGTGGTAACATCATCGCTTGTCGCGCTGCAAGTTCAAATAAATAAAAAAAGTCGATCAATTGCGAAAGCTTAACACTGGCTGTAGAGTGGTCATATAGCTGAAAATGCAACTTGATCATGATGATGACATCAGGAGGACGGAAAAAAATACTGTGAATCATAAGCAACGACAATAACAGCAAGCACAAAAATACTCCCCAGTTATCTGGACGCCACCGTTCTGTCTTTCTCTTTGTCTCTTTCCCCTTTCCACAAGAAAGCTCGTGCCCTAAAATTAGTATAAGGGTATTCATACCCCCTTTCATAGGTGCAAATTATAAAAAAAAAATTTAATTTAGTGCCCAAAAGATCGATTGTTGGACGGCTTGTATGGCACATAGCACCATCTTTCTAAAACCAACAATAATCCAAGTTTATTTTCTCAATTTCTGGCCAAAAAAAATCGGTTATCATGACTCTCCGTTAATTGTAACGTTGTTGCCATCTTCATTTTCGAAGAAAAATTGGCCAATAATGCCGACATTTCACAAACCACACCAAACAGTCACACGCTGAGGATGCATTCGCTTCTCTATGATTACGTGTGAGTTTTCGAAGTCTGGACGAACAGCTCATGTTATTAATTAGCATGCCAATCTCATGAACTTTCTTCAAAAAGTTGCGTACAACAGGTGTGATTGGTGCATCCATTTCGACCGAAATGTCTTTCAAAATTAGCACTGTTGCGGCAACACAGCACTCACTTTGGCAATAAGTTTTCAATATTTCCTAACGTTTTTCAAGCGTTAATTGATTCATTTAGTACCGCGGAGATGTGATACTGTGTTTCTGTAAATTTTTTAACACGAAAGAGCTGTTAGTGTCAAAATAACATGTAATTTAAAAAGAAACCAGCAGATGGCGCACCCTTTATTTTACTTCACTCCTCTTGTCATTCATTGCTATTTTTCTTCATTCATTCTAATTTTTTTCATTCAGAAACTAGATGGCTATCGAATTTTAGTTTCATTCATTCAATTTTGTATCCATTCAGTTTATTTCATTCGATTATTCCCTCAATAAGCTGGGTAGGCACGCAACCTTCCAAAATATCCAACGTTACTCAGAAGTTAATGGCAATCATTTTTAAGTGTGAATATCTCGAAAACAGTGTGTCGTATGAGGAAAATTATTACGATCGAAATTTTACACTTTAAAATTCTCTATAAGACGGATTCCAATTTGTTTTGTTTAAATTTTAAAAAATTGTAAATACACAGTCTTTAGGAATAGGCGACTCTATCCCGAAGTTAATAATGGGAATTGTTTTTGAGTACGAAAATTTCGAAAACGGTGCATTCTATGATAAAAGTTATTACTATCGAAAATTTAGGTTTCAAAATTGTGTACAAGAAGATGTGTAAGAGTTTGGAAAATTGTATGTGTGTAAATGTTCGGTTTTAACTCGCAGTTAATGGAAATCGTGCTTGAATGCAAATATCCAGAAAACTAATCTGCGTATGGAACTTTTTACTATTTATCGCGTGCTTTCTGAATTAATGAATGAATGAATGAACGAAAACAGTTAGTTGTAAATACAAACCAAAGTTTGTGTTCAACTCGTCAGAAACAGAAACGCATTTTAAGTCGATAAAGTACGCCGAATTTTGAGTAACTTTTGTCAAAGTGCGACAACATCTCTAATGGTGATGATATAGATAAGCATTCAGACCAAAATTGGGTAGAGATACCAATGTCAGATCATCGTTAAATGCTTTTTGAAATAAATCCAATTTGAAGATTAAATGGGACACCCTGTAACTTGATTTTTTTTTTTTTTTGTCCATCAATATGTATGCAAATGTAATTTCAACAGTTTTATGCCATACCGCACACTTCATTCGGAATACGTTCACTTAAGTGTTTAAGTTGTTTTTATTTTTTATTATTTTTTTTCTTCACCTTCTCGCTGGGCACTAATTGACTTTTCAAAATCAACATCAATCTGATGTTATTCTCCTTTTTGTTTCCTTTTTTTGCGTTCTTTTCGTATTCATGCTACTGCACTTTAAATGCTGTCCATACAACGGGCTTACTTGTGGGTAGGTATGCAACTGTCAGGGCCTACCCTTTTGGCCCGTGCACATACCGAGTGTAGTTATTCACTCGATTTAAGCACGTTGCCCGTTTAAGCGATGCTATTTATTTTTGGCTGGAGCTGGGAGCTGTCGTTGTTCCGCAGCTCCTTTATCCTCAAAACCATTTATTTACGGACCCATTTGGTGGACCGAGTTTTTGCATTCAGCTACTGTTCTGAAATGCTTATGCGAAGAGCATCGAAGTTAACCGGGATGCTCTTGGGGTGCTTGAGTGTAGTTTTTCACTTTTAGGGAACGGGTCAAAAAGGCAAACCGATTAAGTTTTACTCATTTTTTTGTTGTCCTTTTTTTTAAATGCCCTGGCTATGCTGATGAAGAGTGAAACAATCACCGACATATTTTATCCATTTGCTTTGTAAATATTTGCAGCTTAAATTACCTGGTTTTGGTATGTGTTGGGCAATAATGGAACGTGAACATACGGTGTTGTTTGTCTTTTTTTTCCAGGGATGCACATAATTTTTTCCGAAATAGTTTACACTTTACATGAGAATGAAAAAGTGGTAGTGGAAGAATTTAAAACTTAAATGAAGTCAATGAAGGTGGAGAAGACTCGAGTCCAGTACAAATGAGTCTGCAAAGCTGGTAGAAAGCTACACATATAGGAAAGACCCTGGTCACAGTGGTTTACCTCTCAAACTTTTCAAACCTAAAAGCAGTGCTGCCACTAAAAAGATTTATTTTGTAGCAAAATATTGGCATGTTGCCAAAAAGTGTAGCCAAAATTTGGTTTTTATATTTCGCGTAATATGTACAGGCAACCTCTCCTTCTGATTCAAAAAACGCATGAGCCTTGAGAATAATGTAGCACAGGAGCAATTACGTTATTTTCTCTAAAAGTGTTGCCAATTTGCTACGATTGTAGCCAAGTGGAAGCGCTGCATGGAAGTAATGTTTTGAAAGGGAAATTATTTAAAAATGAGAAAGACTAGCAAACAAAACGCATCCAAAACAATTATTTAATGAATTGCCAAATTGAAATGGTCAACAATAACTTGTAGTAAATGTTTATATTTCATTAAAAAAAATTAATCGATGCTAGCATTTTCGAGAAGAGATGTTTCTGTCAAATTTTATCAAATTATCAGTAAAGATTTTAAGGCAGTACAGGATGGATACATTAATTTTGACGACGCTAGGGCAGTCTAAAATAATATAAAGATTAAGTGCACAACTGCGTCCAATCGCAAATTACTAAGATTTTACATTTAAGGGAAATTGTTGAGGTGTAACCTTTTTTGAAAAATGCATTACGAAGAGAAAAGCATTGTTTGACGAACTTGGTAAACCATATCATTGTCAAATATCGCTTAAATATCGAATTTCAGTAAAATCGTCCACGCCATAACCGACAAATAACCAATTTTCAAAAACCAGTTAAAAGGTAACCTTTACATCATTTATTTTCCAAAAACTCGGTATCTAGTGACATATGCCTAACTTGACACAAATATGAAATTTAACCAAACTCTTAGAACTGTATTCGGCAATTTTTTTTCCAAATAGACAAGAAACTGTTAGTTTTGGAGTTAGAATGAAAATTGCTATCTTCTCTCGAACTGTCCCCAGGTATGAAGTTTCATGCAGATCGGTTCACTATGCATTTGTGCTTACAGACAGACAAACAGTATTGGATGACCCAGTTTTTCAAGCTCCTCTAAATTAGTACACCAGAATTGGACAACATTTCGAAGTCGAAAATTTTCAAACGACCAACAATTGCCCTATAGATGCAATGTGTGGTGGCTCATACCATCTGGACTCGGGGATTCACATTACCAATACAAAAATAATCACTGAAAAATGGTTTCCATTTGATTTGGCGTAAAGTCAGATATTTTGAATGATTTCGAAGAATTTTTGGAAAACATTAAAAAGTCAACACCTATCTTGTAGAAAAATTCCAAACCTAAAATTCGAAACCACTCGTAATGGTATTGTCGTACAACGTACAATTTTCAAGATATTCAAATTCAAGAAGAAATTTCTGGTTAAAGTCTGACATCTTCGATGCGTTCATAGAATTTTCGAAAATTTTAGAAAATTCGGCATAAATCTTGTTCAGCATTTCAATCATTTTCATGCGACTTACTGTTTACGAGATATTTGCACTCTAAAACGATTTCCATTAACTTCAGTTTATAGTTGGGTTTTAAAGATCCACTTTTCGAAAACCAAAAAGAATCTATTTTATAGAATATTTAGAAATCTTAGCTTTTTAGTTTTTATTAGTGAGATGTTTACGCTGAACAATTCAGCATCTATCCTGTATATACAAATCGAATTTCATATCCTAAAATTTAGACAATAATATTTTTTTGAGATACCAGGTGCGGCCTAAGGCATTAAGGTCTTAATACCACCAAAAAAATATTCTTTTTCTTTGCCTTCAAATGACTTTCTACGGCTGACTTCATCTTGTTCTCATCTGCAAATCTTCGGTCTCGTAACTTCTTTTTTTAAATTGGAAAAAAGGAAAAAGTCGCTCGGAGCTAAGTCTGAGCTGTAGGGTGGGTGGTCTATCGTTGAAAAACCTGTGCCTTTTAAGGTCTGCCTCAAAACCCTCGCCATGTAAACAGCCGCGTTATCCTGCAAAAATAACATTCCGTGCTTGAGTTTCCGACGTCGCGACTGCATCACGTGCATGAGTTAATAAATTTGAGTAATATTGAACATTTATCATAGTCTCCTTTGGCAGGTTATCAATAAGCGAAACACTTTCGCTGTCCCAAAAAACAGTAGCCATAAGCTTCGAAGCCAAGTTATCCACCTTGAATTTCTTCGGCGGCCTCTCCCCACTGCATAGACTCTTGTTTAGACTCCAGATCGTACTGGCGAACCCAAGTCTCCGTCTTACTCCAAAAAATCTTTGCAGCACTCGAGTCGTCAGTGCTTGCCGAACGACGTGAGCATTTGTGGTACCCAGAACACACAAATTTTTTTCGTATTTAAATACTCGTGTAAAATATATCCAATCCATTTTTATCTGCCACATTTTTATTCTTCGGTCGGCCAGAACTAACTTATCATCTTTTCTAATGTTTTCTTCAGTGAGCACAAGACAGGACGCCCTGATCGGGGGTCGTCTTCATAGCTCTCTCGGTCTTGTTGAAATAAGCCAACCCATTTTTTGACCACGGTATACGACGGCCAAGAATCCTGAAGAGTCGATGACATGTTTTCGAAAATTTCTTTAGGCAATTTCCTTTTTTTCACAAGGTACATTATCACGGAGAAAATTCCCGATTTCGGCTGACATGGTGATGTTTATACTACCAAGGATTGCCGCAGTTAGTACTACCACTAATAACAAGATGACTCGTTGTTGAGTATCTTAGACAGCGAACTTATCAGCCATCCCTCGTACATTCATACCCGAAGGCAAATACGAGTAGTTTGGAAGATTGCGTACTTTGAATTTTGAAAAATTCATCAAGGAGAATTGCAAAGCCCAAAACTTAAAGTGTCTACTCACACACAGATTTTCAGGGACCAACTTTTAAGGACACTCCAAATTGGTATGTGTGGAAGCATATCCAATTTTTTTTTTTTTACGAGGATAGGCGAAAACTTCCATGAGACACTATGAGGACCAGCAGCGCGTGCTCATAGTAGTGTGAGATTCTTTCTCACTAAAACCACCTCCATTCAAGTAATTAGTAAAAGGGCATCCAACAAGAGGTGTCATTTTAAATCAATAGAAAAACGCAATATTTTTATGAAAAGTGGTGATGTTTTTATTTTAATCTAAAGTAAAAACTTTGAGGTTATTAATGGAATACAATATTTGTCAAATGTCCCTCTCGCTCTACCTATTTCGCGAATAACGTGGCTGTATTTCCCGAATATCAGCTCTGATATTTTCTTTTAGTGAATGAATCGTTGGTGGAGCATTGGCGTAGACTTTATCTTTAACAGAGACCCCAAAGGAAAAAGTCTAATGGTGTTAACTCGCACAATCTCGGTGGCCAATTGAAGTCTCCATTTCGAGAAATCACACGTCCAGGAAATTTGTCACGCAATAGAGCCATTGCTTCACCAGCTGTGTGACATGTGGCGACATCCTACTGAAAATAAACGTCGTCCACGTCCATAGGATAAATTTTAGGCAAAAAAAGTCAGTCAACATCGTTCGGTAACGCAATCCATTCACTGAAATGGTCGCATCAGCATTATTTTCGAAAAAATGACACCGCCGATGGAGAGGTTGTTCCACTATTTTTCTAGGGTTTTCGGAGCACCGGATGTGACAGTTTTGTTTGTTTACATATCCAGACAAATGGAAATGAGCCTCATCACTCAGAATAATTTTGTGTAAAGAATAATGATCTTGTTCATTCATTTCCAGCACCCAACCAGCAAGTAGCACCCAATCTAAAGTACGGCATTGCGCGTGGTCTGTTGGCTTCAATTCTTGCGTCAACTTGACCTTATAATCATATAGACCAAGATCTTTATGGTAATATTTTCATCTGTCTTCACGACACTAATCTGTCCGAGACTTTCAAATTTATCGATTTATCGCTATAGCTATGCAAGAAAGAGCTTGATGATGACCAAAAGCAGTGCGAACTCTTCATCACGTTATACGAGTGTTTATCGATCCACACTTAATAACCTCCTAGTTTTCACTTATCAAAAGTCATCGCAATGATAGTTGAATAGTGACAGTTCAGCAATGGCCCCAAATTTAAAATGACACCTCTACTATGATACGACTAAGTAAAACTTATCTAATACGAGTAGTTTACATTTCTCTTTACTGAGCTAAATCGGACGGTTCGACGAACTATATTTCTATTATCCAAAATCTGATGGACATCGACATTGATGTTTTTGTGCGAAATTATTAATTTCGTCTTCGATGTAGGCCATTCTTAAAACTCTACGGATATCGTCATTTCAAACATATCCGGACCACAGTGCGCTCACGATTTCCCTTAGCACTTTATTTTGTAGCAGGTTTCTATTAATTTTCTTGGTACAACCCCATAGTTTTATACCATACCTCCAGATGGGTTTTAGCATTGCTTGTATAGAAGCAGCTTGTTCTGGATATCGAGCTGGGAATATCGCCCGAACAACCATTACGTTTCTCTCTACTTGTTCTCTAGCTCTATCTTTTTCTTTTTTACGTGTGCCTTCGCTCCGTTTGCGTATGGGATTTTAATGGAGTTAATTAGGATGGGTATCTCGTTCACTTTTAGAATGTAAAATTTACATGAGTCTCCTTGAGTATGATACGCCAAACTTGTGTCCATTTATGAAGCTTATCTACAGCTTTTTGAAACTCTCCGGTAGATTCCTTGACCATGTAACCCGTTGCCAATATGGCTGTGTCGTCCGCAAATGTAGCTAAAATAGGTGTCTTCTAATTTCAGTAAATATCGCGTATATAATAAATTTTCTATTACTCTCCTGATATCCGGACTGACTTCCAGACGTCGGTCTAATTTCAAAGCTTCCTCCTCTTATTCCCTGAATATGATTTGCTTCAGTTGCCATCGGGCAGTCAAGGAAGAAGGTCGGGTGTGACACATTATAATCTGCACGAATTGGAACGTGTGGAGGAAGCACATAATTTCCCCTCATTCTAGGTACTTTAAGGCGCATCGTTTGCACTCAAAAACTATTTTTCCATCAACTTTTGGGTAAACTGGAACATTTTGAAGGGTTGCGTAGCTTCAGTTTTCGAAAATTTTGAAAAGTCGGCATACAACTTGAGAAGAATTTCAGAGACTAAAATTTCGACAGGAATTATTTTTTTTTTAATAGGAAGCACCATTTTGAAGGAATTCGCAGTTAGAACGATCTGCAATCTGAATAACCTATAAAATTGCTTATCAAGGCTAGCAAAAAAAAAAAAAACCCGTGCATGTAGTGTAGCTTCAAAAAAGATACGATTTCTCATTGCTTCAGTGAATTGTGCACAATTTGTTGTCATACAATGCAACCTAGCTGAGCAATTATACATGTTGACCCCCTTATTTAAGAAACACCCTTGCATATTCCACAGCAGCATCTACAATTGTAGAAGTTTTATAGTGCAAGGTCTGAAGTCTGGTTGTAAATGATATCTTGGCCATCTCATACTTTGAATTGTGAAATCCTGCAAGATACTTTTGAATGGCTTCTAACAATTTTTCTATTTTAAAGACGCTTTTAATCTTCCTCTGTACCATTCTTTAGCATCAAGATGAATGGAATAGGTAATACTCAATCCTCACTTTGCCACCGTAGCTTCGTGTATCTTACATCACGTCCTGATCATCAGTCAGAATTTCTATAAGACTCCTCACCAACTTAATTCACTATTTAACATCATTCGCATCGCAAATAAATTAATTTACGAAAATATCACTCATCGCCATCTCAAGCTCCATTGAGGCTGTTAACCACCTCAGCCGCCACAATTCGATTAAAAACGAGAAAAAAAAAAAAAAAAACACGTTGCATTCAATTAAAATTTACAACACAGTGTAACATCAACCCAACCTTCATATATCATGCCGCCAGCACTTACGCCTCCGCCAACATTCAGCTTCAATTCATACTCGAGGTATCTACGAAAAAATACACAAAAACAGAAAGTGAGATGGCAATGCATCAGATTCGGATACCAATTTTGGCGGAACGACACAGTGCCATATAAAGCCGGAGGAATACCCTCCTTCAAGCAAACTATTCACTTCTCTATATAGCGCGCAATTTAGTTTCAGTGACAGACTCACTCACTCATTGGTGTGAGAAAAACAAAAAAAAAAAGCCACCGGGTGTTGTACACTGCCAGCCGGTAGGGGTACTCCGACCTTACAATGGTCGGGCACTTCGTTCTGGCCCCAAAAAACAGTGAAACACGTCGCAATCGTTTGCTGAAAAGCCATTCACGATGCGATGCGACGTGAACTGAACCCGAAATCACCATTCTCACCAACGACGACCACGATGACGACGACGGCGATGGCAAGTGATCCAAGTCACTGGCCTGCCTCATCCACTTGTTTTCGACTCTGTACAGAGCATGTACTCGTAGTCTGGACAATGCGACCATTTTTTGTATATGAATACTTTTCCTTTAAAACATGGAGCCTGGTCTAGTGTACTACCCTCCTGGTAGGCGTAAATTGGATTGATCCGAGGTTTGAAACAAAAATAAAAAAAGACTATTCACTACGAGTATCTGGTGCATCATGTCTGGAATGGATGTGTGTAGTTAAGCGTCGCGCCACCCCCATCGAAAAGGCTACAGAACGAGTTGATGTACAAACAATTCCCAGTTGGCTACTACCCGTAGAGACTCTACGCAAAGACCGACATTGAAAAAATAGAATTGATGATTTGGATGAGCAGTGGGTGGTATGAGGAGGGCTTCAATGCAAACGCAAACAGAAATCGCGTCATTGTACCCGGATAAATGAAATCAATTGTAATTACATATGTCAACAAGCATTTTCAGGTCCACTAGCACAAGTGGACAGCATTGGCATCCCAGAGATTGGACCGATCCGGGTTCAAAAAGTATACTACACTACAATATAGTGACGGGCGGTTATGGAGGACTGAATAAAAAGAGCGGCTTATTATTGCAGCTAATTGGGCGAACTGATTGATAGCTTTTCGGGGAATGGCGACGACCGATGCATGGTGTGGTATAGTTAGGTTGTGCGGTAGTTTCGTTGACTCTTTGTTTCTCACTTTTCATTGTCTGTCGTACAGAATTTTCGACAGTAGTAGAAGATACAGAGAGACGCACTAGGAGTGGCGTCGAATCGACAAACGAATTGTTCTCATAAATTAAACGATACTACGGAGTAGCAGGATGGCATTGATGTGGGCATTTGAATTGCGATAGGGGTGATGGACGATTTAAAGTGTTAGAAGTACTGTGAGAATGGTCTTTTTTTTTATTGAAAAATATCGTGCTACTCATTTTAAAACATCAAATTGCGTTTTAGTTTTAAGTAGTTTATAGGCTTATTCAATCAAGAGATGTGAATTGATCACTTTGGGTAAGTGTATTACACTTAGTCACGTTCCATAGAATGGTATGATAGATACTCGTAGAAGTTACTGAAGATGGGCTTTTTTTATTTTACTTCATCAAAAGTGACTGACAATGGGGTTGACAATTCAACTGAGCACGCACGTTTAGTTGGATTGTGTTGAAAGTGAATTTCTCTCTCCACCCATTTTTCTTCCTTTCAGTCGCTGATCCCATAAGTCTCCCAATAGGTATATTGTGCTCAAACTAACCAAACGGCTTCCGCTCCAAGGGTTTGCATAGTAGGTAGTTGCTTACTGGATACCAAGCACTTCCGGTTTCAATAAGTCAATTCAATTGTGACACAGAGATTTGTATTCTTTCTCTAGCTACTCGTACTACTCGTAGTTAGATCAACTCTCTTGGTCAAACGGTTCAAAAGTTGCAATCGTGTGACAGATACACCGACTGCAGGTGCTGTGCTTAATTAACAGCTGACAGTTTTATGATCTTTAAATGGAACACTAAAGAGAAAAAGGTTTTCAGAATGTTCTAACACAAAAGCGATTTTCATTAATTTCTGATAAAGTCGCACGTTTCGGAAGATTTCGTATAATTTTTAAAAATTTTGGGATAACCTGGCAAAAAATTTGAAAATCTAAAATTTTTACTGCAACAATTTTGTTCTCAGGACGCACCGTTTTTGACATATTTGCACTCAAAAAAAATCTTCAATAACTTCGAGGTAAAGTCGGATATTTTGGATGATTTTGAACAACTTTTGAAAATTTTAAAAAATCGGGTACATGTCTTGTAAAAAATTGTAGAACCTTAAATATCGATGGAAATAGTTTTTTCTTAAGCTACTAGCTGCTACTGCGTTGATCGCTAAAAGAACAATGGAATTAAAATTTTAAGAGCTCAAGCAAAACCCAAACTCCTTCAGCAGATGCACAGCTGCGCCTACCATATGAGCCAAAAGTTTGCTAGAGATAACCCTATCGAAACGATCAAAGCCTCTCAGCGGAGTTTTTCGGCAGTGGGAATCTCACGCACTAAAATACAAATCCCTTGACATTCCCTATCTTAAAGTTTACTACTCCAAACCGCTTTTTATTTTTTGATGGTGAATGAGATCAAAATTACTTGATATTACCTCAACTCATAAGCCCTAGTTTCTAAAAGCTTCAGCTATTCCACATGCACTTTGAACAATCAAATTATGTCCGTGCAATGGTTTATGTTACGTTTATCTTTATTTCACTGTAGGAAGCCAGTTGCAAGATCTGTCAACCGGGATGAACTCTGGTGGAAAAATACTCAGCGTACCCAAACCAAGGGTTAGAAAGATATTGAACGTAGAAAATCGCTCCACCACCTAGACAGAGTATCGTGCCACTAAATCCAAAAGGAAAAATAGACATTTACGAAACCGGAAAAATCTCTAGAAAATATATAAAGCCATTCTCTTATCAATTCGATGGTGATTATGCTAAGCTAAATAAATGCCAAACTGGGTAACATGTATCTTTAAGTTTCTGACTTAGAGGCACACCGCAAAAAAATCTCTGAAGGGAATAAATGTTTGGGTCAGTCAATGCAGCCTGGAAGTGCTAAATATGCAGAATTTTTGAACTAAACCCTAGAATCATTCTTTGGACGTTGGTAGACAGCGATCGTAGGACTACCAAACGGCAACCAAACCATATGGCAACCAAACATCACTCACCCACTACCAAGTCCTAGGCAGTGCAATTAGACGAGACTGACAAAAGCACCGATCCCCGATAGCGACTAATGCTCTCCAAAGAGTCCTAAAAAAAGAAAATGAAAGAAGGTTTCAAAAATATCTTGAAAATCGTTCGTCATGTGCAATAAACGGTGGAAAGCAGCCAAAGGGCAAATACGTCCAAAACGCCATCACCAATTAGACTACCAGGTACAGCGATTGAATACTTAACCCATGTCTTCAACAAGATCCTTGAATTAAGTCACTACCCCCAACCATAAAAAACCACTCAGATCATCGTTATTCTTAAGGATGACAAGGACCCGATAATAGTCTCATCATATCGACCAATAAGCCTACTGCTTTTGAGAAACTGATACTCAAAAAATAATCCCAACACATTTCAATTCGGTTTCAAAGCTAAGCATGGAACTACGGAACAGGTTCACAGGGTACTAGCTGAAGCTAGGAAAGCCCTCCATGAAAACAATACTGGGTATATTTAGACGTCACATAGTCGTCTGATAAGGTCTGGCATCATGGACTTATCTGCAAGTTCTAGCTATTACTACAAAATTTTCACATGTCAGGGAACAACTTATAGGTGACATTGTGAATTCCATACATTCACTTGAACATCGGAGAAATGTATCTTGTCTCTCCCTATTTTACCGCTTTTTTTTTATAAAAAATGCTCCATCGAAATACCCTTTGAATGCACATCAGTTCACCCTTAAGCCCAATTTGAGTCGTCCTGTCAAATATAGGAATTTTTTTATAAGCCGAACGACACGTATATATTCCAAACCACGTGGAATAATTTACCAGGCTCTATATTTCCCCATCACTACAACACAGCACAGGCTCCTCTTCTATTCCTCTTCCCCCTTTTCCTAAACGCCCGTGCCCTGAAACAATTTAAGGGTATTCATATGCCCTTCGGCGAGCACTGATTATAAAAAAAAAAATATTAAAATTTTACCTAACAAACCGACCCTTTAGGATGAAATATGAGACCTTAACATCACAGGATCATTGTATTCGGGCTGGTGTTCCTCAAGGTGGTGTTCTTGGCCCACTGGTATACCTATTGTTCACGTCGGATTTTCCAACGGACCCTTTTGCATATAACACAGCTACACTAAGCACACACAGTGATCCAAAATCCGCATCCCATAACCTTAACTACTGTCTGATGGGAGTAGAATGCTAGTCTTTAAGCTGGAGAATAAAAGTTAACAAGGGAAAAAGTACACAGATCACCTTTACTCTTAGACAAGACGTATGCCCACCAGTCACACTAAACAACGTAAAAATTTCTCAAAGCAACGAAGTTAAATGCCTCGACAAACACTTAATCTGGAGAAAACATATCGAGATGAAAAGGAAGCAACTCAAACTCAAACTCAATAACTTATATTGGCTACAAATACTCCACTGTCAATCTGGATAATAAAGTCCTTCTCTACAAGGCTAGTCCTTCTCATCAAACCAATTTTGATCTATGGTATCCAGTTTTGATACTCAGTGGGTAGCTTCTGCAACCATCACAGAGCAGAATCCTTAGAACGATCACCGATCATTTTAAGGGTCATTCAAATAGGAGTAATTAAGAACATGTATGTTGCTATAAGTACTTGCACTTCGTTTTCTTTTGGTTTCACCCCATATTAGGTATGGAGAACTTGAGCATCCTTTAACAAACTGTTAAAACGTGTTAAGCATTTGATACAAAGTCTCCATTTTAGATCCAAAATTGTTTCGTTTTATTATTTACATTCAGAAAAAATTAACAAAACGATGTTATTATTGCCAGTAGTAGGTACCTGTCCTACCTTAAATAGGTACAATGCAGATAAAATTGAATCGAGATGTAAATATAGCCCATTGGTCTTCAAATCACCTAACCAACTACAGTCACAGAACGCTTAACATGCATTTATAATACTGAACAACAAAATAAGTAACCAAATTTATCCAAAGTATTTATCCCAAATTTATCAGTCAGTCAGTCACTGATGAATGCCATTCCTGTTGAATCCATTAAAGATATGAAATCAAATTGACGCGCACAACTTTGTGAATTATGAATAATTTATTCGAGAATTCCATATTCGAGTTGCAACAGATACCAAATGCATCATCGATATTAGCACACAAAAGTAAGGCCACTTGCACAGAGAGTAGGCAATCAAATAGATATAACACCCCCAATAAGCCCTTGTACTGAACAACCCCGAATACAACCCCGATACACATAACATATGCACCAATAGAGGGCAACTGTAGCTGTAAATTTAATGAGATTTCTGCCAAATTAATTTCCGGTTATGATTAGATTTTCTATAATAGCAATTTGTGATGAAATCTACAAAGCACTTCAGGCTCATCCCTAACTGGAGTATGGGTAATCCGATTGCGTTGGCCAATGCAACATTGCATTACTCGTAGAGACCATTCCGGCTCGTCGAACTAGTGGCGTTCACTGGACCGTGAATGCGTCCACCTCTGGGGGATCTTCTACACTATTAGTTTGGGGTGAATTGGCGAGAATTCAATTACAAAGTTTTGCCGCAAAAATGTTATCCAATTAATTGTGCAAAGGAGTGTAAATATTTTTTTCTCCAAAATTCAAAAGATACTTGTGACAGTGAAGCTATCTTTGTATGCATTCGATCCAAGAGATTGCATGGAATAATTTCAAACAAGGTGAGCCATTCATTACGTAAGCAATGCATTCAAATACTTTTTATTTTTTTATGCTTTTTTTATTATTCTAATTCCATTTCTACAGCACACTTGTGTGTACGTGTATAATACACTTGAAGGCAATTTGCATTCATTTAGCAAAATTAAATATCAATCTGATTATTTAATTGAGAATAATAAAACTCTATTCCACTGACAGTTGAAAGTCGATAGATGGCAGGGTTATTACGAATGAAATGAACGGACTTAAGGACATAATACTAAGTTGATGGAGATGACATAAACTACGTGATAAGAATGCTTATAAGCTAATTTGCTTTTATGCAATTGAATGAGAATACGAAAGAAAATACAGTAGACTCGCGATAGAGAGAACATCGAAAGAATGAGCAATTCAATAGAATGCATAATATTTAATTTTAGTGTCCAAAATGAATAAATTAATCTTGTTAGTGTTAACATGAACTTGAACTACTGCAAATAAAAAAAAAAAATGAACAACGCAGAAAAATCAATCAGCAGCAAGAAAATAATTTTTCAATCAGCAAAAAAGAATTTTTTGATCAGCAGAAAATTCAAAATCGTAATCAGCAGCTGGAAAATGTTATTAATTACTGTATCGGTAAAAAGAAACCGTGCTTCAATAAAACGAAAAGAAATAGTTATTCAAAAATAAAAACTTGAGCGACGAGATTTTTTTTTACTATTTTTAGCTAAAATTTGTCATTCATTATCATTTTCAGATTATTTGTTACCTTTTCGGAATATTCGCACTGAAAAACGATTCAGAAAAGGTGGAAAAGTTACGAAGCACAGTTTCGAGATATTCGCACTCAGAAATGATTTCCAATAATTTTGGGGTAAAGTCTGACATTTTGACATCGTGACTTGGAACTGGAGGTAAACGATCATAGACAACGACGAGTGTTCGCTGAATGGGCTCTGGAGCAATTGGAAACCGACCTTAATTTTCATACCACGACGATACCAATCCACATGAGATCCAAGAGCGTCCAATGCATCCCGAAAAAGTCACTGTTTGGTGTGGATTACATTCATTTGGCCTGAATTGGATCATATGGACACCAACGACATGTGGTTTCAACAGGACGGCGCTACGTGCCACACAGCTCACGCCACATTGGAAATTCTGCACGAGCGATTCGAGGGCATGGTCATCTCAAGTGAAGGTGATGTGAACTGGCCACCGAGATCGTGCGATTTGACCCCGTTAGACTTATTCTTGTAGGGTTTTCTGAAGTCGCAGGTCTATGCGAGTAAGTCACAAACCATAGCGGCCTTCAAAGCCAACATAACCCGTGCCATCGGTCAAATTCAGCCTAATTTATGCGCTAGAGTCATGGAAAATTGGACATTTCGGATGCGCGCCACCCAGAGAAGCCGCGGCGGATATTTGAACGATGTTAGGTCGTAGCTAAGTTATAACAGTCTTGGAAATAGTTTTTTTTTTCTGAGATTATGTTGGAGAATTTTGTAGCTGCACCTGGATTTGTTTCGTTAAGCCTCTTCCGTGAATTTCATAAATATGGATCCCTGGATTTTGACCAATAAGATCTGCGTAAACCTTTTCCAATTTGCAGTGTTCTCATCCAGTAGCCGAACGCTATGTTCATTACTTAGCCTCCGCCACTCCCTCAAGAACTGTAGATTTCTGCGAGGTATGTAGCGACGACGTTCGGTAGCCGGTGCCTAGGCAGTGTCATCACTTTTGTGATATAGCTGAAATGCACTTTTAATGTAAACAAATACAGCTGTGCGAGACTATTTTCTTCGTTTTCAATTTGTGATTAATGCCATTTTGGCAATAAGTGAGTTCTGCGTGCAGATGAAAGTCGTGGTGTTAAGATGACTCCAAGATACTGAATACTCAGGCACGTTCTGAAAATCTTCATTATCCCAAGTCTATTTTTCTTCCCGGTAGTACCTCCCTGTTGGTGTTCAACTTCAAATTACACACATATGATACAGTGCCATTGCAATCTATTGGTCATAATTTACATGATGTTTGGAGACTCTGCTAATATGATAATGTCATCAGCGCATATTAGAAGCTTGATCCTAACTCCACATAATTTAATAACTCGCAATTTTTCATTGTTTAAGATAATTACAGAATGGGCCTTATGCTTTAGGCACAATTATTTTGTGCACAATTCTATTTCATGTAAAAGAAAAGTAGTCATATGTATGTCAGATACACTCACACACACACTTCAAATTAACCTGAAGCTGAGATGAGCGCGTGCCATTCTACTCATTTCAGACAATTAGTGGGGCCAATTTTGTTTCATTCCCTTCCAATATTTATTCTGAAATGATGGCGTTGTTGCCTAAATTACGAAAATGAAAACAAATGAGTTTCGGAACGAGTATTTTAAAAATATTTAGAAATTAAAAATTACATAGGTATATTTTTTTGATACGAGGTTGGAGGTTCACGTGCTCATGCATTTCTATGAACGTACCGCTACTGACTTTCTTTCAATAGAATGTGCCATAGTTCACTCATAAATAAGTTTCAGGTTTTTGGTGTCGGTAATATCTCCTCAAAATATACGTTATACCTGTACCAGATAAATGCATTTCAACCTCTCTATTATTTGTGGCCAATGCATTTTTTCGAGGAAGGCAGCACTCTTGCTTATTCTACGAGTATCAACTCTACAACACTGGCCTCAAGTTGTCGAGTCCGAGTGACAGCGAATGTCTACTTCATGTAAGTGAAATACCAAGTTAAATTCAACGCATCAAGAACCCAGTGTTGACTTTTCCCTATGAAGTGGAAGACTAACGTAGCCAAACTTAAAATTAATGTAATTGATCTTGAGGAATTTAAGGGGTTGTCAGTGCTTGACATGCATGTTAGCCTAGACCTTCAATGGAATGAAATATCTGTTGCAGATGCAGCAAAAGGTGGTGATAGATCCCTTGTATGTAGTCTTCGAAAGATGTAAACTGATTTTAACCCCTGCAGACTTGACTGCAATGTTTCGGTGAGATCACCCGTCGCATGCTTGAACAATCATGAGAGCCTCCAGCTAACAACAGTCATGTAGATTGATAAGTGATCAATTTGCTTGCAATGGAATTTCATAATTCGAACACCACTGGAATATTGAATGCTTAGCCCTATTTTACTGGTACTTGCACTGGAACTTCTGGACAGAATATAGGTACAGTTGTGTTTCATCTGTCCGTCTCACAGTACAATTTAAAGTCTGTCTTCGCGCGCATCCTCAAATGCAAAAGATAATTTTTTTAACCACTCAACACTACTTGCCTTTATATTATTTCTATACCTATACGAGTATCTATCCATTCCTCTGTCCTCATCTAATAAACTTTAAGGACATGATCCTAAGTGATGCAACGTAGCAGCAGTCAATCTAAACATAATAACCCCTAGTAAATGACTTTAAAAACGCGTTTTCTTAAAGTCATCTCTAATTCTAAATCGAATCGAAAATTAATTCTCTAAAATAGCAAACAGTGTAGCTGTGACTAGCGCACATTTAAAGTCGATTTTAAAGTGACAGACAGTAGCATATTATTTGGATATTTTTCAGAATAAAAAGATTAATAGAGTAGCGCATATTCTTACCTGCTTTCCCTTTCATCTGGATACCTGGCTCTGTTGACCAATTAGAAGACCAAACAATCCAGTCAACTGTGAACCAAAACTTGCTCAATACTACACTAATGCAGAGTTTTTGGTCTGAAATCTGAACTGAATTTCTTCGATCTGTCAAAAGTCAGATGTGCAAGTTCACAGTAGCGAACATGTGAAAATGAATCACAATGACTCTTCTGAATTTGACTTTTGCTAAATCAGTTTTATTATGTTCTACGAAATTTTAGAGACCAACTTACAATCACCTACGAGTAACTAAAAACTACTTTTGGAATTACTTTTAGATAGTATTTCTATTTTTAATTACCAATGCGTTAGGGTGATGCTTTTGAAATATCAAAAAAAAAAAACAAGGAAAGCTACTCATATACCTATACTGAATGTCATTCTGAGGTCAATATGGTTCAGGAAGGCATCCTTGACTGGATGAATACGTGACAATCTAAGGAAACTACCTTTACAATAGACCATTGGTTGGTTGGTTGGTTTGAGAGGGTGAGCTTATGCTCTTCACTTAGGCCTCCAATGGGCTCGTTGTGTTCCCCTCATCTGCGTAACTGTAAGGGATAGTGATGTGTTTTGGGAATTATGTATTGAGAGGATTTAAGTCTAGGGATCATGGGTAGTATCAACTATATCGTATAGTGATCGGGGAATCGTAGTATATCCCCGATTCCTTTCTTATTGAGGTGTGTAATATCCTGAATCCTTGGAGATCCCAGAATTTTCAGCCTTAGCCTCGCTGTAGCAGGGCAGTGACAGAGGAAGTGTTCTATATCTTCCTCCTCCTCTTCACAGTTGGCGCAGATTGCTGTATCAACTATCCCGAGTCTAAACGAATGTTTGTTGAGAGTGATGTGCCCTGTTAAAAGTCCCACCATCAATCTCAATTGTGTTCTGCTTGAGTTAAGAGCTCTTTTTGCTGTGTTGTTACTCGGTTTGGTTATTACAGATCTAGCCACTTTGAACGTGTCTAGATTCGTCCAGTAGTTATTGAACTCCTGTTGTATATTTTCATTGATTATTGTTTTAATAGTCGTCAGAGGGACCCCTATTGTATTATCCGGGTTCTTTCCTTGCTAATTCGTCTGCCATTTTGTTACCCGGTACCCATGTGAGACGGACTATATTGCGTCTGGTAAGTAAGTTCAATTTAATTTTGCACTCCCTTACTAGTCGTGATTTCGACATGGGGTTTGTAATCGCGCTAATTGCTGCTTTGCTGTCCGAGCAAATGTCGATTTGCCTTCCTTCGCTGGTGTCTTCTGCGAGTATTTCGGTTGCCTTCATAATTGCATAGACTTCTGCTTGGAACACCGATACAAATGGTTCTAGGTGAATAGCAAGTTCAATTGGTGGGTTAGCACTAAAGATGCCAGCCCCTGATTCCCCTGATATGTTAGAGCCATCTGTATAAACCGATATCCCATTGGAGTTTCTTGTCGTTCTTTCATACGTCCAATATTTTCTTGCGGGAAAAATTGTTTCGAAGATGTTGGAGAACGTGTACGATTTTCCAACATCACTGGGGCAATCGATGAGTGGTGTCATTACTCTTTATCATTTCGGTGATTTTCCGATGTCCCGTATTTGCACCATCGATGAAATGGTCGATAGTTTTAAGCCGTGAGGCTGAAATGCCGGCAATCTTCTTCGCTTTGAGATGCACTGTTTAGTATCGCTTCCCTGACCGCGGTTGGTGTTGAGGATTGTGTTCCTGTAATACCCAGGCAGACCATACGTTGCACCATAGTTAGCAAGTCTCTTGCATACTTTTTGCTCATCACTGGCCACCATACAACTACACCGTAGAAGATGATGGGTTTTATTACGCATTCGTATATCCAGTGGACCTGTTCCGGTTTCAAGCTCCATGACTTCCCGATGGCCCTCCTGCATATCCAATATGCTCTCTTGGCTTTGCTGACTCTTTCTTCCAGGTTCTTTCTCCAAGTCAGTTTCTTTTCCAATATAATGCCCAGATACTTGACGCTGTCGCGGAGTTGTAGTGATACTCCTCCGAATTGTGGAAAGTGAAAGTCACTAGTTTTGGTTTTCTTAGTAAAGAGAACCATTTCCGTTTTATTTGAATTTATTTCTAATCCACTCTCCTCCGCCCATTCTTTTATGATTCGAAGAGTGTTTTGCATAAGCTCTCCTATGATGTTCAGGTGCTTACCTCTTATCAGAACGGCTAGGTCATCTGCGTACGCTACACATTTCGCACAGGTTCCATCCAGTGCTTTTAAAAGGTTGTCCATTGTGAGCACCCACAGAAAAGGAGATATTATCCCCGCCCCTACAATAGACCGTAGCTGCGTAGAATCTACAAAGTGACTTAACTGTTTTATTTATACTATTACAAACAGTACACAACGAACTTCATCACTGTAAACATTTCTTAAAGTGCACATCACTAGCTCACATTTCTTTCAAATTTTTCTAACATTCTTCTTAGCCGGAATTTAATTGACACGTGAATTATGACCTTGTTTATGTCACGGACGGTAGAATAAGAAAAACTCTGAATCATTCCTATCTGTTTATCGCGAAATATATTGTTCCGCATCAACACTTTCCACATGATTTCGTGCACCTGGGTGGGCTTATAAATATAACTTACGTAACGAATCGCAGTCAGGAACTATCTGCAATTTCAAAAAAAAAAAAATAAAAATAATAATAATGGTTCTTCAGCTAATTACAGTAAGCCATCCATGTCAACAATTTAAATACCACCTGTTTATTAGCTTGTTATATTATAAAATACTTCAACCTTTAGCACCTATAAGGCACGATTTCCTCATCACTTCCATAATTCCGGGAATCAATAAATTAGCAAAAACAATCCATAAGTCCTCTGCCTCTGGGTTGGTTGTTATTCCAATCGAATACTCAATCAATCGGTTTAACTTCGTTTAATGGTCCCTCTCAAGACAGACAAATCGTGCTTACCGAGCTGTCCTATCATCACACCACTCCTTGTGTTTGGTTACCTTGGGACTTTCCCCTCCCCATACTCGTATTGCATAACTTTTCCCCACAAAAACTAATTAAAAACCAATGAAACAATAACTTTGCGTTAAGCCCTCCTCCAGCCATGAGGCCCCAGCCCCCCCGTTTAACCTTAGAACTTGAAATGTTGTTGAAATAACGTGTAAACTCATTACTCGTCGTGAGTCACCCGCAGACAGCATCTTTCAAGCGACGACATGCGAATCAATGAAAGTTATCTACCGGATACGCGGGACCGCCGCGCAGCACCACGCTGTATTTTTTTTTTTTCTAGAAACAATACGTAAACAATCCAAAAGCTTGTTACGCTCTTTTGGATTTTATCTAATTACGTATTCTAGAAGTTGACGCGTACTTTGGACGGTTTTATTTATTTTTTCGAATTTCTTTTCGAGTTTTTTTTTTTTTTGTTTTTTTCTTTTGTACTCGGCTTAAGTAATGTCAACGTCGTGGTGTGATGCTTTGGTTATTGTTGTTGTTATTGTTGTTTGCGATTCCAGCTACCTTAGGGGTTCGTATCGTAAAAGTTTAATCGCAAATCAAAAGGTAGTCGTATTTGATAGATACCGTGAGGAGAATTTTAATTTTTTTTTGTTTTTTTCTTATTTTCTTTGGCACATCGTCGTCGTCGTCGTCGTTGGCCGGTCGATCTCGAGGCGAGTTGAATATGAAATGCTTGGAATAATAAATTTTATCGGCCACCAGGTGGTTTAGACTTCCAGATATATTTTAGGTCGGTAGGTCAAGCCAAGAACAAAATACGGAATCAGTAGTTGACTCAATGAGTCAATTCGTACTGAAATCATTGAGTGGTTGGAGTTCAGCGTTTACGAGTAGTCAGAATTTGTTGGTGGTAGTACACGTATGGAAGTTCCGTCTTTGTGGAAAAACCACTCTGATTTAGTACATTATTTTGGTACAGAGTTATGTCACCATGACGACGATGATGAAGAAATGAGAAGCATAAAGTGCGAATCCGGATTTTAAGTTCAGTTTCTGTGGAATACAATCAGTTTAGGAGAATCTTTTGCTGATTTATGGTGGTCTGCATGCAGGTTGAGGTGTGTGGAGAATTTTATATTTTGTGGTTAATTTCGGCAGTTAGTTGTCCGTTTGCGGAATGTTGATGGTACCTACCTTCCTGAAGAAGAAAAGGATTTCTTAAATTTATTGTCAACGAAAAATGAGATCAGAATGCTGAATAGGCGAGGATGCTACTTTTTTTTAACATACATACGAGTAATTGATACTTTTTGACAATTTGCTGCTTTAGCTGTGAATTTTTATTCAACTAATCCGGTTCAGCTGAATTTTTATTATGCCAAGTACGAGTAATAATAACGTGAGAACCAGACAGTGTTTGGTTCATGTGATATGAACCAGGTGAATTAATTCAAAGTTAATTTTTACTTGCACCGGTGGGTCAATAAGTCCCTGAAAAATGAAATAAGGAACACTCTTTTCGGTATAAAAATATTTTATTTTTCAACATAGTCTCCTTTTAGCTTCATCCAACGTTCCTCCAATTAGTTGATGCCCTCCAAATAATACGATTTCTCGAGCCCCTCAAAATAAGCGTTTGTTTCAGCGATGACCTCTTCATTCGACCCAAATCTCTTACCTCCGAGCCATTTCTTCATGTTTGGAAACAAGAAATAGTCGCAGGGGGCTAAATCTGGGGAATATGCTGGATGAGCGGGAGGAGTTCGTAGCCTAACTCATGCAATTTTGCAATTGCGACTGCGGACTTGTGCGCCGGTGCTTTGTCCTGGTGAAAAAGAACTTTTTTCTTCGCCAAATGCGGCTGTTTTTGCTTCAAATCGGCTTGGAATCGAACCAGCAGCTCTGCGTAATATACTGTGGTGATCGTTTTACCCTTTTCAAGGTAATCGATGTGAATAACACCGCGCGCATCCCAGAAAACTGTCGCCATGACCTTGTTTGCTGACAAACCCGCCTTGGCCTTCTTCGGCTTCGATTCACCAGGAGAAGTCCATTGTTTTGACTGTTCCTTGGTTTTTGGTGTGTTATGGTGAATCCAGGTTTCGAAACGGCGCAAAAACTCAGCCGAATTTTTCTGGAACATCGCCAAACACACCTTTGAAGTTGTCAAACGAATGCGTTTGTTGTCGATTGTGAGCAAACGCGGCACCCATCTTGCGGAAAGTTTTTTCATGTCCAAATATTTATGTAAAATCGAAATCACTGCTCCATGTGATAAGCCTGTGGCCTCTTCAAGCTCGCGTACTCTCACTCGCCGATCGTCCATTTTGTCGACCATTTCTGGTGTGGTGACCTCAATTGGGCGACCAGAACGTTCTGTGTCACTTGTGCTTGAACGACCGCACCGAAATTTAGTAAACCAGTGGTGAATAGTTCCAATCGATGGTGAAGAGTAATAATAATATTTGTCAAGCTTTTGTTTGGTTTCCGTGATAGTTTTTCTCGTAAAAAATAGTGTTTAATGAGCACTCGAAATTCACTTTTTTCCATTTTAACGAAAATGCTAGTAGGCGTCTATATAAAATGGTTGCCACAACAAAACTATTTGACAGATCTGTCTGAGAATTTGGGTGCGTTCGTTTGAAAGATGATTCTTGACGAAAAAAAAAAATAGTTTAATTTAAGGTGACGACACAATTTGTGTTAATTTTCAGGGACTTATTGACCCACTCTCGTATGAATGGCAAATATGTACATTATCGTATGTATAGGTACATACTATCTGATCCACCTATTGATTTCCAAGTATTTTTTTTATTTATTTTTTAATTTTGGTGTTATTAGTATGAGATAGCTGCCAATTTTGAAATCAATGAATACCCTTGTAAGTTACAGCTTAATGAAATTTTCGCTAAACACACCTAAGGTACGAGTATGGTTTAATAGAATAGGGAAACATTTGTTTAAACAGAATTAATATTAAGCCTTTGACGAATGGACATTCTGAGACACAGTTTCTAAACTTTGAATTTTTTTAATTGGCATCTTGCAAAGCTATATTTGTAAAGGTACTCGTAATACCTACCCTTATCTGAAAAAAAAACACAATTAACTCCGTTACAGGGTTTATAAAATATAAAATTGAATATCTTCAGCTTTACGAGTATATACAGGGTGCGCCATCTTTTATGTCGGTATGTAAACATTGAATAACTTTGACATTTATCAACCGATTGACTTGAGTAGACATGTTTTTAAAACGTCAATTCAGTACAATTTTAACCATGAATTGCTTCACACCGAAATAGTGACGCACGGTGCACATTGAAAATAGTCGTTCAGTTGTGTTAACTCAACGTGCATATCGTCGAAAATAACGTGGCCAACAAGCACCGTCTGACAACACTATTCGTCGTTTGTTGGTGTCGAATTTTGTTGAGCACGGGACAGTGGGAGATCGTCGAAATGCCGTTCATCAACGCCCAAGACGTTCCAATGAACTGGTTGAAGAGGTAAGAGAGAGTGTTGCCGAGAACCCACATGTGTCGTATCGCCTCCGCCTGGCGTCAGTGAAACCAACTTGCGGCGCATGTTGACAGATGATTTGCGTTTGTTTTCATATAAAGTGCAATTGACTCAAAGAATATTGCTTGGAATACGGCCAAACAGTCGCTCGAATGGTTAACACTGAACCAGATTTTTGGAAGCAAATTTTGATGTCCGACGAGGCCGATTTCGCACTCTCTGGTGCCATTAACAAGCAAAATTGCCACATTTGGGGAACGGAGAATCTACACGAGATCCATGAAACACAATTGCATGACCAAAAAGTGACTGTTTGGGCCGGCGTTTGAGCCGAAACCATCATTGGACCATTTTTCTTCAGAGAAGGCGAACAGTCGATGGGAATCGATATCGGTGGATGTTATATCTGCCCACAAATGTGTGAAAAAGATTTCAACAGTGCGCCATGCCACACTGCAAATCAAAAAAACGTAGCTTACAGCAACGAAAATTCCCTATACGAGTGCTGTTAAAAAATAGAGACATTAACTGGCCACCCAGATCTCCAGTTTTGACCCCTCCGGATTTCTTTTTGTGGGGTTATTTGAAAAGTAAAGTGTACGCTAGCAAGCCTCAGAATATTAACGAACTCAAGGCAAACATTCGTGCCGAAATCGTCGCTATACCGCCTGAGATGCTCGAAAAACTGATGGAAAACGCAGCAAAAAGGGCACATTTTGCTTAAGTCAATTTATATTATATTATAATAAATTAGATGTGCCTGTGACCCAATAGTGTACTTTATTTGGTAATAGATTCTGCTGCAGTCGCCACTCTTTCTCCAAGATTGAGATTCTAAATCGATTTCCTCTCAAAACCAATCCAAAATCAGTGAAAAGTTTCCTTCTATTGGCAACAGGAGGTCTCGTTTGTAAAGAGAACAAGCTTGGGCTTGGACACTTTATATAAGAGCAGGTGAGCAGATAAGGCTAAGGGAATCTCAATAGCAGCAGTCAATGTTCCTCTAATCGTGTTGACATTTCTTAAGCTCGCAAGGTTCTATAGTTTTCTTAGTGTGAAAAACTGAACCATAAGCCATAAATGTTAATCCAGTGCATCATTTTGTGATATTTTTTTACTCAGGATCAATAGTAGCTGTCATCGTGACAAAATTTGTCTCACTAGTGACATAATTATTTCGATAGTGACATATTTTAGCAATTTCAGAATAAGTGACATAATTTTAATCAAAAATGTGAAACAAAGAAAATGATTGACAAGTTATAACCTGGACGAAATTTTTACTGTAAAACTTGGGTTTATATATATAAGAAATTTCGTGTCGAAAATATTGTGCACTTTTTTGTCGTATGGGCTAAATTATGGCAAGGTGATATTTTTGACATTTTTTTTTCGTTAGATTAAGAAAGAAAAGTATAAGACAGAGGCAGAGTTTGGCAAGTGACATAATTCTGGCAATTAAGTCACCTAGAAGGTGACATAATTTGTTTTCAAGTTGATAGTAATATTGGGCAGTATCATCTGTTAATGAAATTGTTTCATCTCTCTTAGAACAGCGAGTAGGCACTTGATTTTAATCAAAATTATGCCATAGCAGCCCCAAAAATCTGCCATCTCAGAGGAAGTGCTCCACAGTGTCTTCGTATCTCCACAGGTGTCGCAGATGGGGTTGTTGTCTATTCGTAAACCTGGCACATTGTCAAAATGGAAGTGTTTCTCTTGCTGAGAAACTGTGAGAATGCCATAGATTTTCCAGACGTCGCGTCGGTGAGTATTCGTTTAGTCTGCATACATGCTTGAGAGTCATGCCACCTACAGGTCCAACAACCTGGAATAAATAATTTTGCTATAGATTCAACATATGTATCTTTCTGTTACAGACTGCACAGCAAATGAAGGTAAAGCATGTCGATCACCTTTGTCAAAGGCAATGTTGCCAGAAGAATGTTCAATGGGACAACAAGGACATATTGCTTTACGTCAGCTAATTCTGTTTTCGTTAAGATGCTTGGGTCTGCTTGCCATTAAAAATTTATGTTTTATAAATATTTGAAGGAAGAGTATGCTAATAGACACTAAAAGCAGAAATAGTTAGTCATAGGTTACTAATATCCTGAAGAGGGGTAGAAATCAAATCGATTGAACCATCGGTGTAGATTCTTCTGCTTTTAAGTATAAATTGATCTTACATTCAGTTGTGCAACATCAAGACTTCCCACCGCCTCAGGATTTGTTAAACTTCGCAGTATGTTCATACAAATTAGGAACTTATTACGGATTGCTGTAAAATACTGATAAAATGCTTGCCCAATAGACCTGCCTGCAATTAATAACTACCTACACCTATTTACCTATGCTCATCGAAGCAGCCATCGTAAATAAAGCACAAGTTTTACAAATCCACTGGATGATATGTTCGAAACTTCACCATCAATATATTGTACAATATTTAATTTTGAAATCAATAAATACTTCATGAATATAACAATTTTCCTAACAGCATTGGATTACCATGCAAATCGATATTTTAACCTTTTCATTAATTTCGACTTTTCAAGTACCCATCAAAGACCAAATTGAAGTGCAAGTTATACTGAAATCCCATTCCATTACCAAATATTCAGAATTTTTCATTTATACACACATCCGCACGCAATCCATAAATCATTCTCAAATTGCATATCTGCCAAACTGACCTAAATGCCAAAAACCCAAACCCAAACCCAAACCCAAACCCTAAACCCGCTCGGTACATTTCCAATGAATCATTTCCGAAATGATTTCCATGAATTCTGTGTAAATTTGCACTTTGGATTCCGTCCGGCAAACAAGACAAATGTTTGCATCAATTTTGCGCAACACTTTTACAGGATTAAAGTGCATCGTATACTCACACGTACCTATACACATCTGCTGCTACTCGAATGTATGTCGGGATGAAAATTAAAAATCTTTGAAAAGTGTGGAGGCGTATTTGTCGACCCCCACATCACGCACACACAAACACACACAATCTGACCCCGAAAAACTCCTGAAACAAGGATATCCTCCACAAAGACGTGGAGTGCAATTTTGTGTGAGTGTCAAAAATTGAAATATATTTCGAAACTTTTATTTGTTCCGCAGCAGTAGATGCGGACGATGAGAACGGAGGGGACACAAGCTAAAGAAGTCCTGCCAACAAAGCCCAAAAGCGGAATTCTGTATGCAAGGATTCACGTAAAAGAAACATTTCTTTCTACGCCGAAAAGTTTAGCAACTCTCATCCTTCTCTCTGTTGGAGAAGAATAAAATATAAAAGAAAAACAGTCTGATGTAAGAGCAACACAACTGCTCTAGGCTCAAGTCAGTTGATTTCCCTTGCAAAAGGCAAAGATTGTATACTTGGGAAGTGGGTGAGGGAGGGGGTGGCTTGAGAACGAAGGCTGAAAAGTTGCTTTTCTTGCAGAGAAAATGTTCTTTTACAAGTTTATCAAAACTTTAAACAGTGTTTCTGATTGCAATTTACTACTACTCTCGGACTGTGCTGGAGAACGGAAAAGACTCGGCGGGTGAGAGACTTTACTGCAAAGAATACTGGCAAAGTGAGTACTTGGGTAATTGAAGTTGATGTAGCGTGCTACTTCAAAGTGTGTAAACATTCCCGATTGGTCTGCTAAAAAATATGCTGAGCAAACCAACTGATGAATAAGCAGATGGATAAATTAAATAGCAATGCGATGAGGGGCTTTTAATGGAAGTTTTGGGGGAAATAAGATTACACATGTATATTAAGCCTTGGAGCTCATAAAAATCAAATAAGCTAAATAAATTAGAACATAATAATGAATTTTTTGCACATTAAGTATGCGAATCCACGGCATCGATACCTTTTTTTTATTTTAAACTGTGAAGCACGTACAGCAATAAGGAACTTGACATTGTGAAACACCTAATAAAGCCTGAAGAGCACGTCTTGGTTTTAACTGGTTCAATTGATAGAGTAACAAAGAGTGAAACTATGTATATGAATAATGAGACCGATTCAATAAAGTTTTTAGCGCTCGTAAAGAGCGAAAGAAATTTATAGATACTCTAAAAGTCATGACAATGAACGGATAAATATTAATAGACATGTCCTAGTTATAGGACTCCTCGGAGTTCATTTTACTATTATATTGGTCGTGGATATCCCGTGAAGAGTTCCGCTTCTTAGGTGTTGTCACGACGTCCTGGTCGGTTTTTGATTTGTCCCGGTTTTTAAGAATCAAACAGATATAAACACCATCCAGGAAATGCGACCTCTTAGAGATATAATTTGAAGAAAAAAAAATTGGAAGAAGACTAAAGGAACTAGTCCTAACCTACCAAGATATGAGTAACATTGCACGGCTGACGTCAATTGAGCCTGCTTGTCCTCATACTCGAACTGAAATAATATGTAATACTCGTATGAAGAGCTCATTGTCGAGGAAAGTGAAGTGATCAGAGGAGGATTTAAGTGATATTCTGTTACATGTTACATGAATGCTATGTAATTTATATTTATCGGTTTTCTGATATCCTTAAAGCCTATGAAAGGCAACCAACGTGGGACATCAACAGTGGCCAAATACAGCGCCAAATCTTGCATAAGATACATTTTCTATAACTCAATACTTTCATCACCCATTTACTAACTATAAATATGCAAACGACAATTCTGATGGACGAGTTTTTATCGCAAAGTATTATTGCTTAAGATACCAGCGATTTGGGCTGCAGCCGGCCATGTATACAAACAGACAGGCAGGCAGATTTGCAGACCAAAATTTATTAAAATCTTGAAATTGAAAATTTTTACGAGTCCAATAGTTACCCTTTGGTGCGATAAAAAATGCATGTGTCATTGAGTCTAAAGCCTCGAATCTTAAAAGTCAATGAGTCGTTAGCAATCCTGAGTTTTAGCACTGTATGGGCATACAATTAGCAGACTATCAGCACCCGCAGATAGTGGGAAATTGTAGCAATGCTACGAGTACTGAAAAGTTGTAAAGTGACTTCCCCCTTATATGATGATATGAACCTACGAAGTTGTCTTAGCCCAATACTGCACAGGTACCAAGAGTAATCTTTAGTTCGATCAGGAAGATCAGATTAAATTTCTTTCCAAACTTTATTGCTCCTATAATAGACATTTTTGACTATCCCAAGATGGGATTGTGCCCAATGAGGATGCTAGAGAATAGGCATAACTTACAAGTTCATCCGAGGTTTCGAGTGCTCAGCATCCAGAATTATGCTCTTATTTTATAGTTTTACCGGCCTTAACACGTAATGTACATACTCGTAATTATAACTCTCCCCAAAATATTGTCTTCTTTGAAAATTTGTCCAATGGATACGATCACTTTCATTCCCATTGGACCAGTTGATACAAGCCAATTTGTCCAGTCTTTTCTGTGGGAAATTTTAGCAGAGAACCTCCTTCTAAAGACTTCAGTCAGTTTATATCCACTTCACAGTGCCGATCCAGATGGATAAGCCAGTTGGGCTTGACGCGGTTGAGCTGGAGCATCAACAAATATGGGAAGTACGAGTAATAAAGTAGATTACCACTCTATAGGGAGCGTTTTAGTTCCGTTTTTGATGCCTGAATGTCACTGATGCTGAATGGGGGGATATTGTTGGCAGACTGTGGGCCAAATTTTCAGCTACCTAAACAGACCTAATCAAAGCATCGATATACTTCAATAAAAAAACGCTGAAGTCAGACTTATCCGGAGGAAAAATTAAAACCTACTTCCTCAACCACTCAGCCAGCGGTTACAAAAGAGTCGTAAGTATATGACGTCTCGAGTCTGGATACTATATTTACATGCAAGCTTGCGAATGGGCGCCATCGATTCAGGTATTCTGAAAGAAGGGTTGAAGCTTAGATCATATGTGAACGGTCGATGCCCCGACTCCATAGATGAAAGAAAAAAGTTCAATTCAAAGACAGTGGCATACAAAAAAAAGGAAAAAAAAAAAAACAAAGAGAGAAGGAAATCTGAGATTTTTTTGTAATTTTTAGAAAAAAGAAAGGAAGAGAGTCAAAGGGCAATAGTTCTCCTTGAGAAGAAGACAGGTTGGGCACAATACAGCAGAGGACTTGGGTCGAACCGCTATGCCCAAACTTCTGCAAAATTTTTTGGGGTAGGCCCCGGTTCTTTTGTCCGCAAGCAACGGCTAGCGGAGACCGCTAATCAAACCGAAAGACGGCCAACCGGTATCCGCCAAGGGGCAAGGTACAGAGAGGAGCAAAGAACACAGAGGAGTATACTGAAAGGAGGTGCTCCGCCCCAAGGTTCCGTACCACAACTGCCCCAGCTGCAAAAAAAAACAAAAAAAAAAGGAACAGCGAGGGAACAACACAATTTTTTTTTTTTTTTTTTGAGTGCAAATCCAGGCAGTAAATTAGTTTAGTTCTTTTTAATTTTTCTTGCGAACCAAGTGTAAAATTAAGGATCGCGTTAACATTGAACTCTGCCCTTAACCTTTGTTCTGGTCCTGAATTGTGTTCGTGAGAATATAGCTGGAACATCAGCAACATCAACTCTTCTTGTGCTGCCGGCAGGACAACGGGGGACATAAAATAAACCGTGGGTAAATTTTTTGATTTCCTTTTGTTGATGAATTTTTTTTATAGTGTTAAGAGCACTTTAAGTACAGGACATTAGACAGTAGTGGCTGGATTGAGGCATTAGGGGCCATCTCCAGTGAATATTGGCCAAGGAGATGGCGAAGGTTGTGTCATCCAGACACAAGGGTGGGTTGTCCATGCCGGTGCCATCAACACCTGGCACGTCTCTGGGACGAGACGAACCCACATCCTGGAGAGACTAGGGTGGGAGATGCCGTAGTATAGGGCTAGAATAGGATAGTTATAAGTTAGTTAGGTTAGGGCTTATCGTAAGTTTTAGGGTAGATTAGGTTTAGATTAGAATAGTTAGGTTTAGGTTAGATCTGGCATACTCTTCTTTTTCCAGGATATGGGCATAAGCCCTTGAGCTTCTTCTTCTTCTCCTGTCTTCTTTCCTATCTTTTTTAAGTCCGTCCGTGGTCGCATTAGGTTAGCCTCTTCTCTTCTCTATTAGGTTTCTTTTAATACACATATGGCACGATATTTTGTATTTGAGCAGGTGGTGTTAGAGTGATGGGAGACAAGAACCAGCCCCGTCCGTCGATTTAAGCCATGCAACCGTGTGCGTGCCACCGTCCCCTTCATCCATACCGAAGATGCCTCCGTGGCCTGCCCCTAGCTCATAACAATGGCTGAATCCACTGAATCACCATAATGAATCACGATATACAGAGACATAGATAAGCCATAAATAAGCAGAGTCCAAATTGAGGGGCACTACAAAGGCTTTATCTTAAGCCCTGTATTTTTGTGAATATTATGTTTCAATTTAAAATTAAGGCTCAATCGTAAGAACTACAACCAGACTCATTGAAAACGAATTGCATACTAATGATGCAACAAAAACCTATTTAATAGAATATTTTGCATAAATATTATGCGCCATCAATAAATTATACAATTAACTGTTTCTATTGCATCTGTTGAAAGCAATTCTTGTGTTAATTTTCGATAATATGTAAATTCGGTTAAAATTGTTATTTCTAAATACTTATGGCGCGATTCATTGAGAGTATAGCAGCCCTTTTCATACTCGTATGCATAACCAGTAAATTTTAATTAATAAATTGGATTTTGGTTTTGATTCAATTATACCTAATGAATTTAATATAACCGCATTCAAATGCAAAATCAAATTGATTTTAATAATAATAAAATCATTTCCGCTGCCGTGAAACGCAAACAGTTTATTTAGCATTGCATGTGGTTTCACATTATCATAATTATTATTAGTTGAATGTGTACAGAATTAAACATATAATAAATATTTGATTTGAGTATTTGTAAAAATATATACATAAGTACTTCACCTTCACCCGAAATCAGTGGCAGTGATTGTGAGTCATTTGAAGAGTTAATGGATGTGATGCAAACATGTATCTTTTCAATTTTCGAAATCGAATATATAGCCTTAGTCTTTGTGTACAATTTGTCTTAAATAGCCTCAAAGATAAGGCTATTCTATCATGATTATGCCTCTTCTGAATAAATTTTGACAGAATGATAAGCGGAGTTAGGATGATAGGATGGTAGAATCCACCCCAGAGGTGAATGAAACAAATCCTAAATTTTAGTTACGACTTAAATGAAGTACAGTCGAATACTTCATGTGGGGAAATACTTTATGATTATCGCTAAAATTCATATCAATATCTTCATAAAGATCTTCATTCACCGTCGGATGCTGTGCATGACATGATAAATTTGTTTGAAGTTGATTTTGTTGATCTTGTTCTATCAACACTTACAGCTTAAGTAGATTAGATTGTATCATAAAATATAAGAAAATACCTAGCATTTAACAATCTTACCTCAAGACTGAATGACACCTGTCTGTCTCTTTGTATTCTTTAAAAATTTCAAGTATTTCAAGTTTTCATTCTTAGATCAGGCAGTGTACTCGTACATCGTAGTAAAAGCAAATTTCAGATTTATTCATACCAAAAATTATGTAGTCCATCTTTAGATTAAATTAGATAGGTAAACGGACGAGCATCTCGGTTATAACTTTACGTAAAGTGCCTATCTACATTTAGAATTTTTTGAGATCATCATATTTATTCAGCCAGCCTTTGTACTGAGTTATTCATTTTGTGCTTTAGGATTTAATAAATAAATGAAATAAAGGATATTAAAGATTTCAATGAAATTTGTTTACTTTTTTAAATGTTGGACTATGCCATTATGTACACCGGTTTAATGGCTTATAACTTCAAGAATGTTAGTTTTTAAGTACTCCACACTGGAGTTTTGGTGACCTTGCGCGACACTTTTTCTACTGCCCCTGTCATATGGATATGCCTTCTGATGCATTGACACCAGAACTTCAGTTGTTGCGCAGATTTAAAGTCGATTTCCCTTGTGTTCTGGACTGGCTTCGGCCAGAATCTGAACCAGGAAGTAATTGTACCGGCAGTCAGGCTGAGCTTAAGGCCTTGCTCAACCCTTTAATCACTTCCAAGGTAGTTCTGGAATGCAAGAACTCTCTGAATTCAAGGCTGAGCTCTGTGATTTTTTTCTGAGTATCATGCCACACTGGAATCATGGGGAATGAGATCTCCGATGATATTGCAAGACAAAGCTCAGAGGAGATTTTCTCAAAACCCGAACCTGCGTTGGGTCTTCCTGCGCCCTCGGTCAGGGTCTACCTTGACGATTAGGTTTCTTATGAACTAAAGGAATGCTCACGAACGCCTGTTAGAAATCCACGGCATTCTTGCTGTCCCTCAGCAGAAAAGACTGCAGACAACTTATTGGTGTTCTCACGGGGCAGTTTGCTTTTGCTAAACACCTCAGTGTAGTAGGCTTAAGTGATACAACAGTTTGCGTAGCCTGTAGAGAGAGCGACGACACTACGGAACACTTCCTTTGTTATTGTCCTGTTTTTGCTTATATCAGGTGGTAGATTTTTGGCGCTAATATGGTGAATGCTGATACCTTAAGCTCCTCATCACTGAAGCTTTTATCGACTTTCTCTGACGAGGAATGTTCCATTAAAATGGACCAGTCGCGTCTAAGTGCTCCAGTGCAGCTTTTCCTGACCTGACAAAAAATAAAAATTCAAAGTTTGAGGATCTTTAGCATAACTCAACAAAAATAAATCCAACGGGGTCAGATCGCACTATCTTCGTGTTCGAAAAATCGGCATCAATTTGTTGATTTTCCAGCTTCCAATCGGCGTATGTCCTGCACCTTCCATAGTCAACAGGCTTCAGTTGTTGTATAAGCTGAAGCTTATAGGCATGAAGATACAAATCTAAGCACAATATACGCCAAACGGACAGTGGAATTGATAATTCCGAGTTTTCGGCCACTGAGACACTTACAGTTGCTATGTTTTCAGTCGATCGAGCATTACGATGATACACAGACTTTACGACTTCACAAACACTGCCGATTTATTCAAATTTGGTGATTGTGTTTCGAATTGTTTGCTCTCCAGTGGGACATGCTAACGATCAGTCGGTCTGCTATAGGCGCATCTTGGATGAGGTAATCAAGCCCACATTTTCCTTCCAATCATCAGCGAAAAAGATCAGGTGGAGAGAGTAATATCGACACGAAGAAAACATGTCTATATGCTCCTACAAGAAAGACAATTCTACGAGCATGTCTTCTAAGGATTTGCGAGACATATTTCTACCAATGTTGCATGGAAGATCCTGTCCAGGTCCAACGTATACAAGTACTCTAACACCTTAAGTCGAGTGTGGATTCCCATACCGAATTTTCAAACGAAAACAGATCCGTGAAATGGACCAAACAATTTTAGATCTAAACCAACCTTTTATTCATTGGCTTCAAAGTCTACAGCCCTCGGGATTCCAAAAAAAAAACTCATCCAGTTCTGTTGGAAAATGTTCGAAAAAACGCAGTGTAAAACGACCCTGACAACCGATGTCTATCAGCTGAAATATATCAAAAAAACCTCTAATTCATCAGATATAATAGCTAGGCACAAAAAAGCATTCAAAATGCTGTAATTAGTGAGTCTTATAATTGCGTGCAAAGTGTGATGCAGCGATAATAGTTCACACGAATTTGAAATTAATCGTTAAAATACTGAATTTATTTCGTAATAAATTAGTTAAGGCCAAGTCACAAAAACTTAGTACTTATAGTATAAATCGACAACAGAAGCTTGTTTGCATAGAATATAATTGTATTTTACATACTTTATTTCCTACCTCAAATGACATCATTTCCTCACTATTAAATCAAAATTTAAGTAAACATTTTCTTGTTCGTTTCACCCTAGTATTTAGTACTGGACTATAAGCAGAAAAGCAGTTCAGATACAAGTATCTCGTACGAAAAATTCTTCGTGGGATTTTTAATTATTTGTCCTAGAAGGGACATTTTATTAAAGCTAACTGTAGATATTATCTACCAATTTAACACCCAACAACTACTCGAATGAAGAGGAACAACACTTCAATCGATAGAGTGTTCGAATCTCATCCCATCCAAATGAATCACATCCCATCACCACGAATCTAATCACGGTTGCCCGGAAGCTTGGTTTGCCGATCTACAGCAAATTCCTTGACGCTTATGAGGGATCAAAGGTACTATATTAGGTAGTTCAGGAGCCTGTTATCTATTGTAAGTAACGTTTTACTAACCTACAAGTGATCACTACTATGAGAAGAATCTTTCATAACCTTTTCACATATTTCAGACCATTTCTTATCGATATCATCTTCGACAGCATTTGAGTACGCATGTACAATAGTTTAGTCAAAATCTGCAGATATATCAGCATAATACTATCCGGGTTAATCGACGAATTCAAAGTAAGTACCGGTCCCTTTGTTTTTCTCAGTCTCAAGCAGTTAAGCACGTGAACCCCAAATATTTTTAAAACGCTCTTCCACAAGGCATTTATTTTCATTTAAATATTGTTGACCAGAAACCTTTTTTTTCTAACATTTTTGCAGAACAAATATTGCAAGGGAGTGAACAAAAATCGCGAAATATTTGACCACAAATTGACTGAATAGCACGTGCTCATGTTAACATGGAGAGCGTGTGTATTTGCTAACATGCATATTAGATAGCGATGGTCAGTTTATATGGAAACGAATTGTGCACAACAAAAGTGTGCCTAAAAAAACAATGGCAAATTGCAACATTTCTTAAGTTTCGCTACATGCATGATTATTTCGATAGCTTTGACAGAAATGTTAGTGAGCTGACATTTAAAATATGTATCTTTGGATAGGAGTCAATAAAAGTCGTAGGTTTTGAAATTCCCTACAAGTAGAATGACAAATTTTTCAAAATTTTCAAAATTTTGTGCGACTTTACCTCGAGGTTAATGGAAATAGTCTTCCTTATTACCACCAATTTATGAAAAGTCGATATTCTTCTTGTAGATAATTTCAAAACCTACATTTTTGACCGTTTTTATTTTTTTTACAAAATGCACCGTTTTCGAGGTTTTTAAGTTTAAAGTAAACAAATGACACAAACTTATTATATGCGCGTTCCTTTACGAGCAACCACACCCGAAACCATCGAAAAAGTGCATGATATCGTGTTAGACGATAGGCGAGTGAAGGTGAATGAGATAGCTGAGGCTATGTATGTATATATCGGAAGAGAGGGTGCGAAACATCTTGCACAAAAACTTAGGGATGTGAAAGCTCTGCGCAAGATGTGTGCCGCATTTGCCGAATGCCGATCAAAAGCAAATGCGCAAACGATTTTCACGGCAATCTTTGGACCGATCCATGGTGACCGATTTGTCACCATGGATGAGACATGGGTCCACCACCACACGCCAGAAACGAAAGCCGGTGGTTCAGCGCCAAAGAAAGCGAAGTCGATCGCATCTGCCGGAAAGGTCATGGCCAGTGTGTTTTGGGATGCAAAAGCGATCCTGTTAATTAATTACCTTGAGAAAGGCAGAACAATTACAGGCGAATATTACTCCAACCTTCTTGACCAGCAGGATTTTTTTTTTTTATAATTTGCACGTGTGAAAGGGGTTATGAATACCCTTATACTAATTTTAGGACACGGGCGTTTTTTGAGGAAGGGGAAGAGGCAGAGAGAAAGACAGATTGGTGTAGTTGGTTTGAAACTCAGCTGGTATTAAGTTTCAGTGAACTCCAAGGGTGGCTGTCCAGATAACTGGGGAGCTTGTTTGTTTCTGCTTTTGTCGTTGCTCATGATTCACAGTATTTTTTTCCGTCCTCCTGATGTCATCATCACGATCAAGTTGCGTTTTAGCCATATGACCACCCTACTGCCAGTGTTATGCCTTCGCAGTAGAGTTGACATAAGCTTTCGCAATTGATCGACTTTTTATTTATTTCATGCGAAATAAATAGATGATTATTGACATCAGGATTCGAACCGTGAACCTATAGCGTGACAAGCGATGATGTTACCACTATACCACGGTCACCCCCATGGATGCCAAAATTCGCGGGAAGAGGCTTGGCTTGAAGAAGAAAAAAATCATCTTTCACCAGGACAATACACCTGTACACAAGTGTGCGTCTGCGATGGGAAAACTGCGGGATTTTGGGTACGATTTGCTCGGCCATCCCCCCTATTCACCTGATTTGGCACCATTAGACTTCCATCTGTTCCCAATCTTGAAGAAATTTGTTTCTGGAAAGAGCTTCGCATCCAATGCAGAAGTTGAGAGGGCCGTAGATGAATATTTTCACAGCCTTCCAGACTCTCACTTCCGAGAAGGAATACTGATGTTGGAGAAACGCTGGACCAAGTGTGTTAAAGTTGAAGTCAAGGGAGATTATGTAGAAAAATAAAACAATTTTTTAACTGAAAATCGCAGTCTTTCATTGTCAGGCCGAGAACTTTTCACCTTGCCCTCGTAATTTCGATTTTTTGGATGAGTTTTGTTTTCCATGTCAGATTCGAACTACAAAGAATTTGAAGGTCTTTTTTTTGTGTGCTGATTGTGAACCCACTGTAGCAGCCGCCACTGGTCTCAAGCAACATCGAAGGTCACAACTAGACCTTAAGTTAATACTACGAGTATGTCAAATGAGTTTTATGGAAGAAGTAATTTATCACCACACGCTATTTAACTATTAAGATGTTGTCATCAATAACAATAAACTCTAAGGTTTTTTTTACGACTTCAACGAAAGCCAATTTCCATGTGTTGTGTGTAGGGAATGTATACAAATTTCTCATGAAAAGTGGGACATTTAATTAAAACTACCATACCAAGTACCATAAAAAATAAATTATATGTTGCATAGTAAATGTTATTGCCCATATTTTAATCAACTACAATGTAATAACCAACACACACATCCATTGCGTTGAAGTACAGAAATGTTGATTTTTGCGTGATAAATAATAGAAATAGTATTTGAAATTCTCATCAAAATTGTGTTTTTCTCTATCAAATATCCTTTAATGAGATCTTTAGAAGAAACTAAACACAAAATAAACTCCTTGAATAAAGCGTCGGCACGAAGGCAGCCAGGCATCAGATGCTAAATAAAACTCCACCTCCCTAAGATACATTTCCGTATTCTCGCAAACGAAAAGGAAACATTTAGTTTCTCTTTGCTAACCGCTTACCCCCAATCCAATCCTTATCACATCTCCTGGAAATTGTATATATACATATATTTGTACACAACTTGAATATATAACAAATGTTTACCCAAAAATGAAGGCAAAGTCTTGTTTGTATTTAGTCTACTGGGGGTTTTTATCGCAAGTGTAAAGATATTTTCAAGAAGGCATCACTCCAACAGGTTGTGAGACTTTTGGCAATGAAATTGGCTGTATGAGTATAGGGGTGGGCGGTAGAGGGTCAGTAAGCAAATAAAAAAAAAAAGGATTATTTATACACGTTTGAAAAGACCCAATTTGATTTCCAATGAATTTTGAGTAAGAAACAAATACGTACACCCAGCACCAGCACCAGCACCAGCACCAGCACCAGCACCAGCACCTGGGCCTGAAGCTGGGTATTTTGCTTCTAATTAGGTTTTTTAATTGAAATTCGAGACATCAAAGAATGCCTAATTAATTTTTGGCCCAAAATTGTATTTCATTTGTAAGATATTGATTGAATACCGTAGGTAATGAGTTTTAAAATTAATTTGAATTTACTGTGTGTTTTTTTTATAATTTTATTAAGAAACGAAACGAGAGCCTGATTGGCAAGTTATTTCTTGGAAAAACGATTGTTTGTGCGAGTCTATTACTTCCTAGAATAAAATGTGCTGATTTCATTATAGAGCTGTAAATGTTTATTTATTTATTTATTTTTTTTTTTGTTGTTCATATCTCACTATACCTATAAAGTGTTGAACTCTGAGTGGAGGTTGAAATATTTTCTTAGAACGATATGATCATTAAACAAAAGAAAAAAAAAAAACCGTAGCTATTTTGGTCGTAAAAACAGAAAACTTTTTATAATGAAATATTAATTTAATTCGATAAGAAATGCCTGAAATGAAGTCAGCAATACTACATATCGCAGTCGTGATGTCTCATACCTTGACAGTGTACGATAAACTAAAATTGAAAGCTATGAGTACCTGATTTTTGCAATACGCTGTATCACCATTTATTACATTCACTGTACCTGAGCGTATCTGGAGTTAGCCTTAACAGGAGTACACGAATGGACCAAGAACAACTGAGGGGACTAGAGCTCGTATATTTGAAACAAACGGTGAGCTCTCCAGTATGTTCCATCTCAACCTTCACTGAAACTACGTATATCGTAAGCAAGATATTAGGATTACTTCAGACAGCCAAGTCGCCAAAGCTTTACTTTGAACTTCTACGCAATTAGCTAAAAAGTTGGTCTAGAAATGCCTAGACAAACTCAACAGCGAGGGTGGCCGTGGTGTAGTGGTAACATCATCGCTTTTCACGCTACAGGTTCATGGTTCGAATCCTGATGTCAATAATTATCTATTTATTTCGCATGAAATAAATAAAAAGTCGATCAATTGCGAAAGCTTATGTCAACAATACTGCGAAGGCATAACCCGGCAGTAGGGCCTAAAATGCAACTTGATCGTGATGATGACATCGGGAGGACGGAAAAAAATACTGTGAATCATGAGCAACGACAAAAGCAAACACAAACAAGCTTGGAGTTCAGTGAAACTTAATACCAGCTGAGTTTCAAACCAACTACACCAATCTCTCTGTCTCTTCCCCTTTCCTCAAAAACGCCCGTATCCTAAAATTAGTATAAGAACCCCTTACACACGTGCAAATTTAAAAAAAAAAAAAAACAGCCTCCAAAACGTACCAGGTCAAGTGAGTGTGGAGGATAAGGAAGAAGCGAAGAATGCCGCAACTCTTCATTGGTGGACATACCATCCAAGTAGTGTTATGGAAAATGTAGAAATTCAACCAAGCTTAACTCTAGAAAACGCTCCCAAAGCCAAGACTGTTCAAGTTACGCTTTCGGAAGTTTAACAAAAAAAAAAAAAGCTTCAGAACCTGCATTAGCTCAAGCAAAAATAGTTTAAAGATACTTACGAACGTATTGTCTGCTATGGTATAAGCGTCAAAAGGCTACCCCAATGTGACTTTCTTTTACCTCTCTTGTAGTTGCTTACCAAAGATGACCTCGTAACGAAACGAGCAATCAAGCCTAGCGCTTTAGATTACTCGAAGGACCTAGTTATTATCATTGTTATTAAGGGTAAATATGATGACAAAATGTGTGGAGCCCATTTTTAACTTCTGCTTCTCGCAACCCAATTAATTCCTTACCAAGGGCCCGAAATTGTGGAGTCCCACTGGTGGCGCTATTGATGATATCACCAATTGGAATATTAAAAACAGAGTTGAGGAAACTTTTGGTATGTCAATGCTGGGTATATGTACATATTGGCTCAGACCTTCACTGGAATTAGCATATTGTAAAAACTGGTGCTATATGTCCCGGGTCCATCAACAAATTTAAACGGTCTATCACTCGTACAAACTGGGATAAAAGTTTGTTGTATACTTAGCTCTCCTATGCTGATACTACATCCATTTTCATTCGTATAAAATCTATGGCCGTATCCCTCCAATCCGCCTGTTTAATTATGATACACGTTCGTGGTTTTCCGCACATGTACTTTCTAGCCTGGGTTTCAGTAGCTCAATGAGAATCAAAGCATCATTATTAAGTCATATCCATTTCTGGGTTTCATATATAAACTTTAGAGGACATGGGCTCAAGTGGTGGACAACATTAAAAAAAAAAAACACGCATAGGCAAGTTAGAACCCAATCTAAATCGACTCCAATGGTAGAAGTATTCATAGGGATCACTATATTGCCAAAAAAAGTATGGGAAAACATATATTTCACATGGCCTTACTCCCTGAGCTTCTTTAGGTAGAGAAGCTCAGTCCGGTCCTCGACATTATATCTGAGCTTGTCTGCTTTGTTAGAAAGATTTAAATTGAGATCCGAAGCCGAGAAGCCTTAACTAGGGGAGGACAGGTGCTTTATCCTAAGGAAGTCGTGTAGTATATTGATATATCGTAGTTGGATGGATACTAAAGTAGGCCCAACACTGAATTCCATATCATTGGGATATGCGTCGGAATCTACCTGAGCTGTGGCATCAGGCTGTCGCCTACATCTATTTATAGCTACTTACGGGTGTCAAAGTTACTCCTAAAGCATTAGACCTTACTCAATGGACTACAATTTCTTCGATTGTTGCTCAAGTCAGGCAAATATTCCACAGCTGTATCAGTTTTGTAGACTACTATAAAAAAAAAAAAAAAAAAAAACATTTACGAGAGATGTCCCTCACCTTCATCTTCTGGAATAATTTGACTTTAAAAACCCGACACTGTCTCTTAAAAATCGTGAGACAGTAATTTAAAAAAAAAAAACTATCTGGGGACATGCCAGATAGATGAGAGATACTTCTAGACCCAAATCAAAGATATATATTCCTAAAGAAATCTGGACTGAATTAGGTTCTTTGTTCACAGAAATACCTCGCACGGCACCAGAAAGGGAACAATAGCTCACTTTACTTCACTGCATGAACTAACGCACACTAAACTCAAGATGTAAAGTATCTAATATTCTCAAATAATAGCCTACATAAACTTACAAACTTATACCACTTAACAACACTTAATGCCTCAGTTACCATCAAAACATAACCTAACACAACTTCTGTGAATTAGATAATGAAACTTACATTTGTTACTGTTTCTATAAAAAATACATACTCTGTCAAAGTATGAAAATACATAAGTAATCAAAAGAAACTCATTATGTAATTTTACACTTGGTTGCTCTTCCTTAAGACTTTCTTCGGAATCACTTGAATATATTAGAGCGCCATGTAACGTATTTCACACTCTACTGCAGAGAAATGTTAACCCATCGCCTATGACTAATTGAGTCAATTATCGAATCTAATAATCAACTCGAACTAGCTGAGCGATAATTTTCCTCATGTATTTTTTTTAGTAAAGGGTTATTCATTTCGACTTCACATCCCTGCCATATGGCATCTGTCAAATCCATCTGTCAACCATAGTGACAGGTAGTTAGTTCATGCCTTGTCATTTTACAATATGGATTGGTAAACCACCGCTCAACGCATTGTTGCACAAAAGACAGGCAAAATTAACTCAATTGAACGAAAAGTTCCCCGGCCGTTTAATTTCGAGATTTGGCGACATCAATTGGCCACCAAGATCATGTAATCTGACTCCGTTGGATTTCTTTTTGAGTGACTATGCTAAAGGTCGTGTCTACGCAGATAATCTCCAAATTTTGGAGGACTTAAAACCCAACATCCATGAATTTATGGCCGCAATACAGCCAGCAATGTGCCGAAAAGTCATCGAAAATTACCTCACAAGAATCGAAGTTTGCAAAGACCCCCGTGGCGGCCATTTAACCGATGTTATATTCCATAGATAATGGTGCAAACAAATTAATAACTATGTAAAAAATTGTTATAACAGTTTACTTATATAAATTCTTGAAATTATCGATGCATGTACATACTACGCTCATTTAATATCCAAAACGGGATGGATGCCTACAGTCCATTATGCGCCACAGTGATGCTAAAATTGTGAACTCAGAGTTAATTTAGGGTTCATCTTTTTCACCAAAAAACAAGACGTTGCATTCCTTTCATTAAACCTCTTCGTTATGGTAAAAAGTTGGACTACTTTTGATACATACTTCTTGGTCCATTTACAAAAGATATTTTTTTAAATGCAAAAAAACTTATTGTTCAAATGTCTAAAAAGAAATATAGGTACAAATAAAATAATCACTGCGCCTCATTATTCAACATGACATGCGTCGAATGCTTTGGCATTGTATTGTTAATGACCCATAGAATTTAACAATGTAACACAGAATACATTTTCCAATGCATGGAGGCCTCCCCAAGCCACTTTGAGAAAAAAAAAAATGCAAATTCCCAACTTTGAATGCAGAGCATGTATCTATCTGTGTATATATTCATATTCCCCTGCCTGTTTGAACGTTATATTACTGTGCCGTAAAATCGCATTCAAAGCTTATACAGTAGCAAGAAATTTAAATTTAAACAAATTCATAATTAGTTTGTGCAACTTTGTAGTTGAATAGTTATAAAGTTTTGGAGGGGTAAGTATTTAATTAATTAGTATTGAAACATTCACTTAATTTCGTGGTTCTTCGATAATAAATTTACTGTCAGTTGTTGTTTTGACCAGTCTGTCAGTAGAGTAGAAGAATATCTACTTATTTTGGACTAATAATTAAGTTACTACCTATATTTATAAAAAAAAAGATATCTACCTAGGGGATATAAACAAAGCATTGTCAGTCATGGAAGCCTAGGCCTAATACAAATAAATAATTAATGACTGAATTTGATTTCATTACTATTTTATTACTTGTCCCGACGAAAGTAATTGCTGATCACTGATTTATACTTCATAGTGTTTTATATTCAGCACAACAACCACCCGATCGGACGAAAATATAATATATTAAACAAACATACCTAATTTACAAAACAATATTTTACAGAACAAACTAATGATAAGTTTTTTTTTTTTTTTCTTCATAATTTTGCATTTGTTACAGCGCCTGTACCTCAACTCCCTTTCCAACACTAATGCTAATAAAAATTCGTATGCTAGTAAAGGATGATTCAATTGGAGATTGTAATTAAAATCTGGCACTTCTGTAGTTCTGTCAAAGATTAACAGCTGATATTTGACATCTGTGAATACTAAGCATTGACATTTGTAATTATGTGAACGGTGTACGAGGGAACAATGCATTTTAGTTGTTAAAACCCATCTCTGAAATGGGAAATATTTAACCAATACGATTCACTCATCGCGAAATAATGTCGGTATACATAACCAGCCATCTCGTGCCGCGGTTAAGAAATTAATGGAAAAATTCGATCGAATCAGGTCAGTCTTGGATGTGCAAATACCAATGCAGTCACGGGAAAATATCGCCACAGTGAATAACAATGTTCGTGACACATCGTCAAAATCCACTCGCCATCGTTCCCAGCAATTGAACCTTTCCTATAGATCCACGCAGCTAATTTTAACAAAAGAACTACATCTGAATGCCTACAAGATCGAATTGACTCAGGAATTAAAGCCAGTAGACCATGTGCAGCGTCGTCACTTCGTTGTTAAAGAACCACCAAATTGATGGCGATTTTACAAACAAAATCATCTTCAGCGATGAGGCTCACTTCCAACTGAAAGCCTGCGTAAAAAAAAAACAAAAATTGTCACATTTCGGGTCATTCAAATCTACGGCCATTCACGAACAACCAATGCATCCACAAAAATGCACTGTTTGGTACGAATTTTGGGCCGAACTTCTTCGAAAATTCTCGTGATGTTTCTGTAACAGTCCATAGCGAACGTTATCAGGACATGATAACAAATTATTTTTGCAACCAATTGGATAATATTGATGTGGAAGACATATGGTTTCAGCAAGACGGTGCCACCTGCTGCACGGCGCGCGAGAAATAATGCAGTTATTGCACACAGAGTTTCCCGGTCGCGTAATCTCTCGGTTCGAAGACCAAAATTGGCCACCAAACCACGCTACGAAAAATTGCCTACTTGTGACGAGTAACTTTGGTTGGTATCCCCGAACTATTGCAAAAAAAAGCAAGTACTAGGATCCAGGTAAATATTTTTCATGGGTCAAGAGCTCGATAAGTAAGTACGAGAATGTTGCTCTCTGCTTGGGACAAAACTAAACATAGTACAAAATGTTATTTGGTCTAACTCTGGACTGATAAGTCAGGCAGTCTGAGGGAAGATAAATCCTAGCCACAGTAGCGTATCCCAGGTGGAAGTTATAACGATTGCCAATCACCAGAGAACATAAAAGCCATTGCCATCAAAGCTATTATTGCGATTGTTGTAACCAAATCTAAGTTGCATTAGCGTTAGTTTGGCCAATCAGGCACACCTACAACAATACAAGAACAGAAAGAAAGAACAGGAAGCACATATGACTACTCAATAGGACTCTCACGACCAGAAAATGTCTGCGACCAGGCCTTCGCAGAAGTGGACTTCTGATGAACCTTTTTCTACAATTTGGATTTATTTAGTTTAATTTATTAATGTAACTCCTTTTTTACTTGGCAAGTATTTAAGGACCAGTATTGGTTTCGTGAAACTTGACAGTACTCAATTCTGTGTGTCTGTCTGTCTGCCTGTGTATGTACATATGTGCACTTAACTGCAGCTTAGACGGCTGAGCAGATTTAATTCATAACTGGGGTCTGTGGAGTCACAATTCGAAGCAAAATCGGAATTACCATTCTAACCTCAAAATTAAGGGTACTTTACAAACGGCCGATTTTGAGAAAAATTGATTTTATAGAAAACGACTCCAACGACTTTGATTAAATTTAATATTTGAGTTAACTTAGATATATCTCACTAGTACCAAGTTTTAGGAAAAAAAAAGGATGTGTAACGGAAATCTACTTATTATCTAATATCTCACTAGATGGCGTACCAATGAAAACTAGATGGCGTTGTGAAATTTCTCGGATACGACTTACAACGATTTGTTTGAAAATTGACATCTAAGCAATATTTGACATATGCAAGGACATGGCATACCAAGTTCTGGAAAATTTTGAAAAAAGTCTTTAAGCTATTCAAAAAAAAAAATACATTTTATCAACTTTAAGGGAGGCTACAATCTTTTGCATAAACCACTCTTCTAACATAATCTAAAGGGTGGCCGTGGTTTAGTGGTAACATCAACGCTTGTCACGCTCTTGGATCACAGTCCTGATCTCTACAATCATCTATTTATTTCGTCTGAAATAAATAAAAAAGTCGATCAATTGCGAAAGTTTAGTCAACTCTACTGCGAAGGCATAACACTGGCAGTAGAGTGGTCATATGGCTTAAAAATGCAACTTGATCGTGATGATGACATCAGGTGGAGGAAAAAAAATACTGTGAATCATGAACAATGACAGAAAGCAAAACAAACAAGCTCCCCAGTTATCTGGACGCCATCTTTGGAGTTTACTGAAACTTAATACCACCTAAGTTTCAAACCCACTACACCAATCTTTCTCTCTCTCTTTTTCTCTCAATTCCTACTAACGCCCGTGCCCTGAAATAATTTAGTGGTATTCATATCCCATTTTGGCGCGCGCAAATTATAAAAAAAAAAGAAAAAAAAATCTGCCTTACGAGTTGAATGAACACTTTAAATATTGTAAACGACCTCAAACATAATATCGTTCATTTTACTGGTCAGCAACTGTATATAAAAAGCTGTCTTTTAGCCATAGCGATATTTCAGTCAACTCAGAAGTATACGATGTAATTATAGATGATCTAAACCTCCTTTAAAATGCAGAGGAACCATCTATACCCATAAACACGACCAAAGCTGAAGCTAGAAGAATGGCTATTTGTAGGCATGCATAACGTAGGCTTTTTAATTGGAGCTGTCTGTCTGTTCCAACAAACAATTTCTACACATGCTCTGTAAACCTTAAGAATGGAGTGGACTTGTTAATACTTAACATCTACAAAATCAAGAAATTTTTCTCTAGGTCTAAATGGTTCTACTCGTAAGTAGCAGCCATTGACTAGGAAGCATTAAATTCGTAACCGTTTACTACCCAACTTTTTACATCAAGAAGAATTGAGCATGCAATGTTTCCGGTGCTGAAATACCCGACATTAGATATATGGAATTATAAATATATAATGGAACTACCCTTTGATCTACGTCGGCTTTGCATGTACAGAAGCAGCCACTTTACCTAACCTAAAAACTTTTTCGACAGATGATAAATTATTGGTTCAAATGGCGTATCCATAAAAAAACTAAGAGGAAACTGGTGATATGGGCTTTAGAAATTGTTTCTTATTTTTTCGAAATCCAACCGCAATTTATACATCATAAAAATGATGTCGCTTACTCAATGAAACAATAAATCTAAGATTCTACTGGAAATACTGCAGATAATTTTAATTATATTTAACTATAATTGTCATATAAAAATGTTCATATGACTTTAAAAAATGTGAACACATTTAATTATACCTCCAGTGTTGACGTACATTGCGGCCACAGTGGTATCAAAAAGTTTTTTTTAAGAATATGTCCTTTTTTTATTCTCTAATATTTTGTAAAAACATTAGCATTATTATATGGTAATTATGTCGAAATGTAGCGGTAATTATATATATAAATTTTAAAGCAATGTAACAATCTCAAAATAATGCCTCATCTACTACAAGTTTTTTTTTGAGTGAACAGCATATTGAATTTTGAAAAAAAATATATTCATTTCACCCTAAGGTAGAATTTAAAATAAAAATTCTTGTACAAGCGGTCTGTAATGCTGATTAAATTGTTAATAGATTGAGTGTGCTTGTGTGTGGAACATTTTATTTCTATTACTTTGCTGCGAAATTAAATTTTTCTGAATTCAGAAATTTAGCTTAATTCATTCATTCATTCATTTGATGATATGCAGGTTTAATAACAGACATTTTATTACTGCCAATGCGGACTTTTTCACCTCACTGTATGATGTCATTTCAAGTCACACATAATCACTAGCAAGTCAGAATTAAAGTGCAAAGAGTTATTTAGATCAGTCATCAAAAAACAAAAACCTGAGAATACAGCAAAAAACAAAATTTACTTCGTATGAAAAACTAAATTGCGCAATCAATTTATTTTTGCAATGCCCGGAAGTTGTTTGATCAGCAATTTCGTACTGTTTATTTCTCCGCATTACGAATATACGGGTATACAATCCAATCATATGAACCAATTTAAATTGTTTAATTCAGCGAAAATTGTCTCATCTGCAAAGGCACAGACGATAAATTGCATTATTCAAGCAAAAAGATAATGCAATTGCAAATTTCTCCAACGTAAACGAAAATGAATTCAAAAGAGTTACACACATGTACATACGTATATTTCAATTCTTTTGAAATTCAAATTTATCAGTTCACGAAAACAAAAAAAAAGAGCAAAATAAACTTAGCATACATATGTACGAGTATGTCGCCAAAAATAGAAACCGCTGATGACAAAACGAATGAAAAACTCATCGAAAACAAGAAAAAACGCAAAATTTGTGGCACATTTTCCAAAATAAATTTTATTATGTACATACGAGTATGTGTGCAGAAAATATATACAAAATATTGCTGATCAAAGATGAATAAAAAAAAATCCAAAAGATACAAAATATTTGTAATTTAAAAAGGAGATATAAAAAGTTTAAGTCATTGTATAGTACGCCATATCATCGGTGTTTATCTTGCCTTTGTTTGTATTTCAACTGAACACAGGAATAGGATACGTTAGCATGGTGCAAAATTCTCACAAAATAACTCACCGAAGCACTCAACCATCGTACGAAATTCCCAGCCAAACAAATAAATTTTGGAAAGACAAGAAAACACAAAAAGAGAATACAAAAAAGATTCCACAAGATTTTTAGGATAATCCACCCTCAAGGACATAATATCGAATCGATTGCAATGATACTACGTTGTGTAGTGTAGGTGTATGCTTGTACACCTACTAAATGAACAAGTGGCGCAAACATTTATTGATATTTACTCACCTGGAAGAGCAAATGCTGAGCTTATTGCCAAAGATACTAGTAATCCGAGTAGGAGCTTCATGATGATCCTGTTTTTTTTTTTTTTTTTTTCTGTTTTGTTCTGTATTGCCTTTATATATGTACGTATGTATGTACTTAAATCCTTAACACACTTTTTTTCTTTCTTTCTTTTTTTTTTGGTTATAACACACACGACCACACCGGTTAGTGCTTAAATATTTGAATTGCTTTAGATTTGTCGGTAAATCAAATTCTACAAACAAAAATAAAAAAAAAAATAAAAAATCACAAAATCAAAAAGATACAAATTTCTTTGAAACAAAAAAATTTTTTTTAAAAATTAAGTGAACTGAAAGAGAGAAATAAAATTGAATTGAATTTTCCCGAACGTAACAACCAACTTGAACTAAGGTTGACAATCCACTGGAGATACACCAACGACACGATGTCGGATTGCGATACTTTGGTTTTGTTTGATTTCTCTATAGTGTTGTATGCTTTTTAAGTAGCCAACAAGCAAGCAGCAAGCACCTCTGACGTCGTCATATACGAGTACTAACGTTATACGAGTCACAACACTGTTCCCTGGTCTTTCTATCAAAAGCGCTATTACCCTCGCCCGGCTTTTATTTATTTATTTTTTTTTTTTTTTTTCTATGCCTTCTCTTTTAGTGGCTATTTAGTGGTGAATTTTTATTCCCCCCCCCCTATTGATTGAATAATTACAAAAATGCACTTATAATCGTCACGTAGATGGCTTATTACCAAGGTAAAAATTATACGATACGTACGCAGAAGATACACCAAATCGTTCGACGTTCGAATGAAAAACTAAAACGGTCGATGCGATTCGGTTTAAATTTATACTGAATTGTTACCCAAACAAAAGACGGGAATCAATTCTTTTGAGAGAGCATAAACAGAATCATCATCGCCAAACTGGTTGCTGCGGCTTGATCATATCAGTCATCTGCTTTCAGATGGGAGATCTTGCTGGTGGTATGATAGATACTTTTCTTGGTAGACTCACTCAAACTCAGACCAGTGAGATGCGAAATATATTTTCTTGTTTTAATTTATTTTATATTCATGAATGAACATTGTTTTTTTTTTTTTTTTCTTTTCGGGGGTGTAGAAGAAAAAACAGAATGAGTGTTGCCACGTGCTTCGTTTCAGAAATTAGTTTATATCTTTCAATAAAAAAAAAATTAGTTTTTTCTTCGAATAAAGTAATGTGCCTTAAAAAGTAATGGGGATGGATTACTTTGGAATTGTGTCAAACGGGACTGGTTATTATGACAAGAAAGGTATGGAATCACGTATTAACATAAAAAAAAAGCGTAAACCTTCTGGAAATCATGGTAATCGTAAATTTTATGATATCTTCACATCGCTCCGAATAAAACCAAAGTATCTGCAGTTTGTTTTTGAAATGAAAAATAAAAAACCTATATGTGCAGCGTTTTGCTGATTTATCGTACAAGCATCCGTTAGGATCATTGAATTGTTATACCTTTGGTTCATCATCCCGAACAAAGGACAAAGAGATTGAGATGGGGGATAAAGACTTGTACCTGCGCAAGCACAGCTAGGTGAACTTCAGCACAGATGTATCAAACCGGACAAGGCATCTCTTGTTGACCTCATGGCTGAAAGATGCATCTCAGAAGTCTAACAAGACTCCCCCAGTAAGAGAACGTGCGGCAGCGGAAGAATTCTATTGATGAAATCAATGGTGGTATCAACAGTCAGGTAAGCGGTTACCTTATATTAGCTACTTCGACTTATTTGGTTTCAGAGATCATATCAATGATCAAAGTGTTGAAATTGACAAGATGGCGGATGAACCCGAAGGAGAAAATAATATGACGAATCATAGTGGTTGTGCAACGACATCGATCTAGTCAGAGCAGTTTAAATTCATCGCCTAAGATTTTTTTTTTTTTTTCCCCCGAGGGTTGCTGAAAAATCTTCCATAGACACTATGAGGATAGCAAGCGCGTGCTCATAGTAGTGTCAGATTCTTACTGACTAAAAAAACACCACCTTGCGATTTAATTTGTTATATATTGCAACTAAGAAGGACCTTATCAAGCAATTTTTCTATCATGAAAAAAACTCGTTTGGCAGGTTACTTTCCACTGAAAGATCCTGCATGTTCCGCAATCAAGGCGCGGTTGATTCCTATCTCGCCAAGTCGAAAGGTTTCGTCCTTTGTAGTCGGCGCAATAAATTGCTTTCATCCAGAATTTGTAGGATTGTATTGTTGACATGTCCGATTAGTCGGTTTCTATGCTTTCTCGCGAAGCTTCTAATTTCAGCTTCGATTGTCGGAATTCCGAGATGCCTGTGGATATCATCGTTTCTAGTATACCACGGTGCGTGGACAATTTCTCTTAGCACTTTATTTTGAAAAGTTTGTAAAATATTGGCGTTTGTTTTCTTGGTACAGCCCCAAAGTTGTATACCGTAAGTCCACACCGGCTTTAGCACTTGCTTGTATAAAAGCAGTTTGTTCTCAGTACTGAGCTGGGAGTGTTTTCCGAGCAACTAGTTAATTTCTCTATATTTAGTTTCGAGTTCTTTACGTTACGTGCGAATTCCATTTCAGTTTTACGTCGAGTGTCATTCCAAGGTATTTGGCCTCGTTTGCAAAAGGTATTCGGGCCAAGTTTAGGAAAATTGGCAAGACAATAGTTTTCTTATAAGTGAAATTCACGTGAACGGATTTAGATTCGTTGAGGGCGATCCGCCAGTCTCTCGTCCATTCATTTACTTTATTCAGTGCGTTTTGCAGTTTTGCAGTAGTTTCTTCGATTGTTTTACCTACGGCTAGGATAGCGGTGTTATCGGCAAACGTAGCCGGGATAGTGCCATCTTCTTTCGGTATATCTCGAGTATATAACAGATAGAGAAGTGGCCCAAGAACGCTTCCTTGCGGTACACCGGCCGTAATTACTTTGAGCTCCGAGTATTCATTTCCATTTCTAACATGGAAGAGTCTATTCCCGAGATATGATTCTAGAATGTCGTATATGCTAAGATGACTAGTACATAAAGAGCGGTCCATAATGTCTTCGAATCCATCCCGTAGGAATGATATGGTAACGAAAGACCTGTTGCGCAGACAAGTGGAAAGGACCTCAACCAACTTCATGTATAAAACTTGACGCGGCTAGCTTAAGATCGAGATGCTTGTTGATTGAGGCTTAGGTAAAGTAAGCAAAAAGTAAGCAAAAAGGTCCGCAGTTAAGTATAAAGAGAGTAAGCACTTACAGCTAATTGATTTTCTTGATTTGGTTTCAGGTAACTACAGAGCAAGTAGGTTTTCTGTCCAGTAGCATAATAGCCTAGAAATAAAAAGTGTCATCTTAGGGTGATAACGCATTACATTATTATTCTTTATTCTCGAATAACGTTCAGAACATTTAACAAGTGATGAGACCTATCGAATAAAATCTATTGCGTTCTACGAAATATTCATTCATTCGATAGTTATTAAAATTCGCTGAGTGAACTGAGTAGATACGCAAATATCCTTCTATACCGCGGAATTATTGAAAACCATTTACTACGAATATCGTGAAAACGGTGTGTCGAACGACTGTATACGAGTATTTTAGGTTTTGAAATTCTCAAAAGATTCTTTTTTCTTTTTAGTGGGTAGGTGAGAATCTTCATAAGACACTATGAGACACCGTGTACTCATAGTAGTGTCAGATTTTTACTGACTAAATTCACCCGTCTCTTTTTCTTATTTACTACAACTAAGTTCGAGGAATATTCGCGTCAGGCAGGTAGATTTTCGGCAAAAGCACCTGCTGATACCGTCATAAAATGCGGTTACTTCTTATTGCGCTAAATCGAACGGTTTCGTTCCTGAAAGTCAGTGCACAAGGTTTCTCACGTCCAATGTTTGGAGTATTGTATGATTGTAATGACCATGAAGGCGAATATGGAGCTTACGAGCGAAGTTTGTTATTTCGTCGTCCTCGGTTGCTATCCCTAAGTCTCTTTGTACGAGTATATCATTATTTATACGATAATATAGCAGGGAGCTCTTATCACTTTATTTTGGAATGATTGTATAAATTCACTATTGCTTGCTTTGGTACAAACCCAGAGTTGTATACCATATGACCATATAGGCTGTAGCACTTGCTTATATAAAAGCAATTTGTTATATATACTATACTTAGCTTGGAATGTCTTCCAAGTAACCAATACATTTCTCTAAAACGATTATCAAGCTTATCGGGTTTTTTTTTAACGTGCGGTTTCCACTTAAGTTTCGCATTTAGTGTCATCCCCAGATATTTAACTTCATTTGCATATTGTATTTGTACCGAGTTAATGAATACGGGAAGATTGTTTATTTTCTTGTATATGAAGTTAACATGTGTCGATTTGGTCTCGCTAATAATAATACGTCAAAGTTTAGTCGATTTGCAGATTTTATCCAAATCTCGTTTGAGTTTTTTAGTTGCTGACTCGATTGAACTTTCCGTTGCCAAAATAACCGTATCGTCCGCGAACGTAGCTACTACGGTGCCTTCAGTTTGAGGTATATCCCGAGTGTACAGCAAAACAGTACCAAGGACACTTCCTTGCGGAACTCCAGCGGTAATTTCCTTGAACTCGGAATATTCAGTTTCGTGTTTAACACCAAATAATCTGTATTCAAGGTAGGATTCTAAGATCTTAAATTTGTGTTTCGGAAGAACCCGTCTTAGCTTGTACTTCAAGCCATCGTGCCAAACCTTGTCGAAGGCTTCGAAGGAGACGTCAAGAAAAGCGCTAGAGCAAATCTGTTTTTCCCTCTAGGGCTTTTCCAATTTCCTCGGTTATTCTATAAACCTGGTCAATTGTGGAATGCTTGGTACTGAAGCCGAATTGGTGGTCAGGTATAAGGTATATAATGACCGGTTGGATGCGTTCCAATAGGAGTCTTTCAAATACCTTTGATATTATTAGTAGGAGCTATATCTGTCTGTACGATTTTTTGTCGTTTGGATGTTTTCCCGGTTTTGGAATCATTATCACTTCTGCCACTTTCCACGTATCTGGAACGTATGAGAGTCCAATTGAAGTGTTTATTAGATATAAAAGTTTAGCTAATGTTTTTTTGGCAATTTCTTAAGTATTTGTCTGGTTATTAAATCGAAGCCATTGGCTTTATTATTTTCAAGTTTTGTATCGCCTAGCAAAGTTCGGTTAACGATACACTTTTAATAGTTATGTTTGTGAGTTTTCTGACCCAAATATGATTAGAACATTATATCTATCTTTTTTTTAGGTCTATTATATTTTAGAATACGCATCTATTGTTTGGTATCCATACTACATTGGTCATATCTCAAGAATTGAATCTATCTAAATAAAGATTTCTTAGATTTACCCTTGGGTCGATCCAAATAATTTACCATCCTACCAATCTAGGTTAAAATTGATTAGTTTAGAATCATTAGAAGTTAGGAGAACTATTGCAAGATTTCTTTTTCTACATAGGATACTCACTGGTGAGATTGACTCCCAGGAAATCCTACGCCTTCTCAACATAAACGTTCCGTCTCTCAATCTACGAAACAATAGATTCTTTAGCATAGCCCACTCGCGTACTAACTACGACCATTCCTCCTCTATTAACAGTTTTATGATAGCTCATGTCAATTTAATTGCTTTTAACAACGAGTCAATGGAAAGTCGCGGAAGTAATAATGATTCTGAAGCCAGGATAACCGCCGAATAATAAAAAATCGTATAGACCTATTTCGCTGCTGCCGATTATGTCTAAAGTTTTCGGAAGAATAGTACTTATGCGCTTACAGCCGGTTATAGAAGAAAGATCTCTTATTCCCAATCACCAGTTTGGGTTTAGAACCAAGCACTCAACAATAGACCAAGTGCATAGAATAACTGATTTAATTGAGAAAGCTTACGAAGATAAAAAGATTTGCTCGAGCGTATTCCTTGATGTTGCTCAAGCTTTTGACAAGGTCTGGCATGAAGGATTGAAATATAAATTACGACAAGCTCTTGACGAATCGACATTTCCGAGTCAAAAACAGAAATGAATATTCAGAATTTAAAGAAATTAGGGTCCTTGGACCGCTTTTGTACCTATTATATACTCGCGATACTATATACCGCAAGAAGAAGGCACCGTATTAGCTACATTTGCCGACGACACTGCCACCCTAGCAACGGGTAAAACGATCGAAGAAACGACTGAAAAATTGCAAGAAGCATTGAATAAAGTAAATGAATTTTACTTATAAGAAAATAATTTGCCGAGGCTAAGTATCTTGCAATGACACTTGATGCTAAGCTGAAGAGGAAATCGCACGTGAAGACAAAACGTAAAGAACTCGAAATACAGAGAAATGTACTGGTTACTTGGAAAACATTCCAAGCTTAATATAGAGAACAAACTGCTTCTATACAAGCAAGTGCTAAAGCCGATATGGACATATGGAATACAACTCTGGGGTTGTACCAAAATAAGTAATGTCAATATTTTGCAAACTTTTGAAAATAACGTGCTAAGATCAATAGTTAATGCACCGTGGTTTATTAGAAATAGCGATATCTATAGAGATTTAGGAAATGCAAACTTCGCGCGTAAGCATAAAGACAAATTACAAGGACACGTTAACAATGAAGTCCTTCGAATTCTAGATGAGAGGAATCTACTGCGTCGTCTACAAAGGACTAAACCTTTCGACTTAACGCGATAGCAAAAAACCGCGTCTAATTTGCGGAACAAGCAGGAACTTTCAATGGAAAGGGACCTGCCAAACGATCTCAATACGTGAAAGAAAAACTGCTGGATAAGTCTAAACTTAGTGGTAGTAATCAAAGAAATTTATCACGAAGGGAGGTTTTTTTTTAGTGAATAAAAATCTTACACTACTATGAGCACGCCCTATCGATCCTCATAGTGTCTTCATGAAGATTTTTTACCTACCCTCGGGAAAAAAAAAAGAAAAAAAAAATGTCCACACTATAGTGGGTAGAGTGTTTATATGTATCCCGAAAGGTGCAAGTTCAAGTCCCGTGGGGGAACAACAACCCACAGCTACCCGAGGAAATCGAAATCTAAGTTTCTTCAAATACTACACCAAAACTGGTGTTAGACAGTGGACCACACCATCGTCGCTCGGTGAGATCTTGCTATAGGCTGAAGTCGTTTCAGAGCTTGGCAGATGGACCGGTTCTACAAGCTTCTCAGGACGCTGTCGTAGCTTTATAGGAGTTTTGCCCATGATTCACACTATAAGTACGGGAAATAAAATACTTTTTTGAAAATTTCTTGGCAAAGTGTGTGTGTGGATTAAATCCAGCAATGAAACTTAGTGATAAGAGTGCAAACTTCAAAATGCCTTTTCATATAAATCTGAATGGGGTTTGCGAGTAGAGGGGAAAAAAATCCCATTTAATACACATTACAACTTTTTTTTCATAATTTGTATTGCTTTTGTTGTCACCATATTATTTTTGTATAAATGCATATATTTAGTATTCCGCAAACGGTCAGCGTAAACACTGTAATTAATGCACTACAATCTGGAGTTATTGTTACTTTAATGCTTAGCATCGACGCATCGACTGTACATTCAAGTATGTATCGTAGTTTGTGAAATACTCGTAAGATATTAAAAAATACAATTTTGAATCGTTGCATGTAGACGTGATAATCTAATCCCATAAAAGAAAAAAAAAATATGGGACGCTTTGCCGTTCCTAGTATACCGTCATACTTATAGTCTTCATAGCTTTAGCTAAACGGTCACGCACAACTTCTGATTGCTTTGAGTAAATATTGACAGTTCGAATAAAATCATCCTTATTTATAAATCATGATTCACTAACAAGCATGCAACTGAAACTCTTACATAAAGTTAACAGCTTTAATTGAGTTGTATTGCTTTATTTCACCCATTGGTGGAATAAACTATTATTATTGCAATTTTAATCCCTTCTGTTGAGCCGTGTATCATGAATTCTTGGAAAAAGATAACTTAAACTGAAAAATATCACGTGTCTATTCAAATAAGTAGTGTTTGTTGATTCTATCTATGTAATTATTAACAAAATGTTAGCACCTGATATTACTATGACTCGATCGGTACATTTTTCTATACTCGCCATATACTTTGTCAAAAGATTTGTACTATTAAATGCAAGTTAAAATATTCATCTATTTACTAAATTAGAGATAAAAACTTTGTTAGCCATATTTTGAAGTATGTAATTGCGGTTTAACATTTGATGTTTAATTAAGTTATTTCTATATCTAACTTTATAGAGTCGGCTTTATGTGACAATAGCACGATTTTGCGGTTTTTAAATGGAAATCATCAACTGACATTTTTGCCATGTGAGCAATATTTTGTGGCTGTACAATACACTACATATATTTGGCAGTGAATTTAGCTTTTAAATGAGGTTCTGAGTGTATCAGATACTCGCAGATCTCTTTAACAAGCTGAATAATGTCTATTTGTTATTAATAGTCACAACACCTAATTAAGTATCTGAGTTGAATAGAGAGACAAAAAAGCAAATATCAGCTCTAGACCTACATTTTTCAATTAGGGCGCAAACACCCATTTTTAAATGAGAACGGAAATATTTTGTATACGAGTATAAACACAAAAGAATTTCTTAACCAATTACATAGTTAAACCAATTAGTTTGGCGACTAAAATGCAGTTGTAGTGTAGTGCGTGGCCTTGCTGTGTCTTTTTTGTAGTTCAATCGACTTTTTGCCTTCACGAATACCATTGTTCCATTGAGTGTATTTTTTTCTATTTCGCTGCATACATTTAAGCTTAAGATTTGAGTTGTTAACATTTGCAATGAACTACATTTGATGTATGCAATAGACGGAGGAAATGAATAGACTATTTTTCGATGTATAATATGCGTAGGCTATATGCGGTAACAAATAAAATAGAACATAATTACTACAAACATTGGTTATGCAACTATTTTAGGGATAATGCGGAAACTCATATGAGTTGTTAAATTACCTCAATGCAATGCATACATATTTATAGTTACTGTACTTCGGTGGCACAGCAGTCAACCAAAAGCCTCTTCATCCTCAGAGAGCCATCCCCAGTTTTCCACACCAATTTGATTAATGTTCCCTTAACATTCTGGGGGCTTACCTAAGGGGGGCTTGCTTTATCAAGTCATTCTTTCGAATCATTTGCCCTGCATTTCGAACAATTTTCAGAAAATATTAAAAATAGTGTACCCACTTTTTAAAAAAATCCAAAAACCTTAAATTTGTGTCGTAATATATAATATACTTGCACTTAAAAGAGAAAAGTATTGGTTTCATGAAAATGGCTTTCTGCATGTATCGGCTACTGCAACATAAACGCTGAACAGGTTTGCTTCAAACTTCATATCTGGGTTTAGTGGGCTTACAATTTGTTTACTAATGGCCGATTTTTAAAAAAAATATATTTTCTTCAAAACGGCTACAAACATATGCATATGTGGGCATATACAGGATAGTCTACTCGGAGGCACTGATGATGAAGGAGACCAAAAGGAGACTATCGTCGTCATACAGACTCTGTGCGCTACGGACAATCAGCGGCTTCCGAACCATCTCTGACGAAGCTGCATTTGTCATAGCTGGAATGGTCCCCATCGACATTCTTGCAGATGAACTGCTAAGAATATATAACAGAAGAGCATTGAGTCATCACGACGCAACTGGTATCAAGGTGATAAAAATTGAAGATAGGGCAGCGTCAGCAGCTATGTGGCAAGCTCGTCGGACTAATACAATAAAAGGCAGATAGACATACAAACTTATACCAACAATCCAAGACTGGATAAGTCGAAAGCATGGAGACTGCAACTGCCATATAACGCTGTTCCTATCTGGCCATTGTGGCTACCGCAAATATCCACACCGATTTGGACACGACAACTCACCATCCTGCCCGGAATGCCCAGGTGAAGATGCAGATACGGAGCACGCAGTGTTTTACTGCACACGTTTCAAGGCATGGAAAATTACTCTGCCAAGTCCGTCATTACTCCTAACCAGCCCCGCGAAGTAATACATAACGGCAGTCCCGCTGGGAGAGTGGTTGAAGTGTGTATGGTGTGTGTTTAGTACGTAGGCGTATTCCTGGCATCGTTTACTCAGGTTTGCGAATCGTGCATGCTAGTAGCACTCGGGCTATTAGTATCTATGAAGATTACACATCCCTGGCGCAATTCAAAAAAAAAAAAAATCTCGTACCTCTCAAAAATACATGTAACAGTACTTTAATTTGTTGAACCATTTTTTGGAAATTTTTTTAATCTCATTTGTTCAAATTCGATATTTAAAAAATATTTCATGGCAAATTTTGAAACAAATTCGAAATACTTTTTTTTTTTTCTTGATCTCTAACGGATTTTAAAAACCATACAGGAAAATGTACAATTCATTTAGAATGGATCTTATGGTCCAACTTCTTACTCACCCCTAATAAAATGAGCGTGGCGTTGCGAAATTTTTACAATAGATGCAATGATATCTTTCTACTTAGAGGTTATTTCCGCGACTTTTAAGAAATATTATCAAAAAAACTGTTGCTATAACTTTTTAGTAGAAAGTGGGCCTGGCTCTCAAAATTCGTAGTCCAAATTAATGCATTCTGATGAGATATTCACAATAATACTTAACCATCACCGTAAGTGTATAGCTTTGAAAAAGCATGTTGTTTTTTTTTTAAGAAAACTCCTACAAAAAGTGGGCGTGGCCATGTAAAATGTATGAATATTCTTCGGTTTGTAGCAAAAACTATGGGAATAACGTCTGTGGGCGGATTTTAAAAATATTTAGACTTGTACTGCTTAGGATTCTCGAAAACTTATATGTTTATATGTATACCAAATTTTAGCTCAAAATTTTTAGTCCCCAAAATTGGTGACAAACGTATGGACGCACGGATATGGCATGAACTTTTGATGCCCATCAGAAATATACACACTTCTTGGGGATCTACCGTTTTAATTTATATATGTATCGAAATTAAAATACCCTGGATAGGGTATAAAAAAAATCATTCTACTCGTAATGATTTTGTTTAAATTTCAAACTGACTGATTTGAAAACAAACCACATGTAGTTGCTAGTTTCCGAGATATTCGGGCTCAAAGAGGACTTCTAATAATTTTGTGATAAAGTCGGACATTTTGGATGCGTTCCTATAATTTTTGAAAATATTTAGAAAATCGGTATCCACTTTGTAGAGAATTACCAAACCTATAATTTCAATAATATTTTTCATACGACCAAAAATTTCCAAGAACTTTGGAGTTAAGTCGGATGTTTCGGAAGATTTTAAAAAATTCCGTATTCATATTGTAGAGAATTTCAAAACCTAAAATGTTGACTTTGATAATTTTATACTTGCTCCTACGAGTATGTAAAAGGATGTTTTTTTTTTTAATTGGCAACACTTTTTGCAGCGATCGCCAATTTGACAGCTGACAACTGATTTGTGGTCAGTTTGGTTTACCATTTCACTATAAATGGACTTACGCTAGAACAACGCTTGTAAATTGTGCAAATTTATTTTGAAAATAGTGGTTTAGTTCGTGAAACTTGCGGTGCGCTACGTCTATTTTATGGTCGACATAATCGTCCATCCGAGCAAGTAATTCAAATAACCATAAATCGTTTTCGCACCATGCATATGTAGGTTAGGTTAGGTTAGGTTGGAGGAAAGTGCACTTATGTGCTTATCATGAGAGCCATACGGTCTATTATGTTTCCCTTTTATGTTGTGTTGAACCTACATCGCACTATGCATACTCTAATTGATAATATGCATCAGCAAAGATGTCGTGCTGTGGGCTTTTGCTGCTGTAGAGTTGAGGAGGATCCGAATGAGCTGATTCGGCATGGTGCACAGCAATTGGAGCTGTGTCCATCCACTTTATGGAAGATTTTGCGAAAAGATTTTAGTTTACGAGCTTACAAGATCCAGCTTGTGCAAAAATCCGCTTGACCATCGTGTGTGTCGTACATTCAATGAATATGCCGAAAAAGAAATTGCTCTTGATCCTCATTTTGACAACCAAATTTTTTTCACCTATGATGGTTGAATGGCTACTTGAACAAGCAAAATTGTTACATTTGGAGTGAAAGAAATTCATAAGCCGTTATTGAGTTGCCGTGTGCTTTATGGACTGGTGGAATCATTTGTTCAATATTTCTTCAAAAGTGATGCCGGCTGGAACGTTACAGTCAATGGAGAACGCGAACGCTATAGATCCATAATTACTAACGTTTTCGTTCCCCAATTGAATGGCATTAATGTGGAAGAGCTGTGGTTTCAACAAGATGACGCAACATGTCACACAGCGTGCGCGACAATCAATTTATTGGAAAAAACATTCGATGAGCGCATAATTTCGCATAATGGACCTGTGTACTGGCCTCTAAGATCGTTTTGATTTAACATCTTTGGATTATTTTCTGTTTGGATATGGGAAGTCGCTAATCTCTGCTGATAAACCAGAGATAATGGACGACTTGGAAGTCAACATTCGCTGCGTTATTGCCGATATACTGCCCCAGCTGCTCGAAAAAGTGGTAGAAAATTGGACTTTCAGATTGCGCTTTATTCGAGACAGCCGTGGCGCCCATATGCCTGAAATCATATTTAAAGACTAATGTCATTAAATTATGTTTCCAATAAAGCCAATAGCAGAGATATTAGTTTTATGTGTTTTATTGCATTTTAAAGTTCTACACCTCTAAAAAAAAAACACACTTTATAAGCAAGTATGTGGACACAATTGCGAGTTTCTCTACCAAAATTGATCAGACTTAAAAGAAAAGTCGATGTGGCTATAACAAGATCTTCTACGTAAGGCAGATAAACATCACAAATATCAACCCATATGGTGTGTGGGCTTGTACGAGTACCTCGCAAGCTTTTTACAGAAAATGCACTAAAATGATTGTGGGTCATTTTACACCCAACTGGACTAAACACAAGGGAGAGGGCAAGGAAAGCTATGATAACTCTTTATACTTGTAGCAGAATATTTGGAAAAACTTGGGGGCCCAAACCAAAAGTCATTTTCTGGCTCTACACAGCAGTTGTGAGACCTATACTGACATACGGCAGCCTAGTATGGTGGCCAGCCGCAAGTAAGGGCACAAACCTCAAGATACTAACCAGAGTACAAAGAATGGCGTGCATTGGTGTCACAGGAGCTATGAGAACCACACCAACTGCAGGATTAGAGACCATACTCAATCTATTACTTTTAAACCTATTTGTGCAGGAATCTGCAGCTAGAAGTGCTCTAAGATTAAGCCAATCTGAAGGTTGCAGGTCAAGCCTGACGGGGCATGCGCAGATTTTACGCAAATACATGGGCGGAGATGTTAGCACAGACTACATAGTGCCCTATTTAGACTTCATTTCCGAGTCGAGAGGAATGGAAACTAATATCCCGCTAAATGACAACTCCATCTCCATCTACACTGATGGATCCAAGATGGACGTGGGAGTAGGTGCAGGGATTTTTTCTGAAAAACTCAATTTGAAGAAGTCAAATAGGCTTCCAGACAATAGCAGTGTTTTTCAAGCGGAGGTCTTGGCGGTGGCAACTGCTGCCCTGGACGCTGCAAGGAAAGTTATACCACCAGATGATATTACATTTTTTATTGACAGCCAGGCAGCGATAAAAGCGATTTCCGCCACGCAAATAAAATTGAAGCTTGTGCGGTTCCATCGCGAAGCTCTGCTGGGTACCCGGACATAATGGCGTTTCAGGAAATGAAAAAGCTGACGAGCTGACAAGGGAGGGTTCAGCTCTAAATCCTGAACGAGCTGACCCGTCAGTTAAGACACCACCCTGCAACCTGAACCTAGAAGTTAGAAATAAAATGATTGCCATAGCAAACAGTAGATGGAGATCATTAGAATCCTGTATAATTACAAGAAAACTCTGGCCGCTCTACGATAAAAATTAGCGAAGAAGATATATGTAGAGGCTGTGGCAATGAGGACGTACTCGAAAATACACCTTACTTCCTGTGCCATTGTCCAGGACTCTACCACTTTAGATTCAAAATACTAGGGAAATATTTCTTCCAAGACTTAGAAGAACTTTCAGATGTATCGGTAAATAAGATTACCAAATTTATAAATGCATCGGGTTGGTTTAAGAACCTATAGAGATCACGAGTGGGGAAGCTTCACTCCTTGGGCATCACAATGGATCTATACTGATCTAAGTGTGGCGTAGTTTGTTTCACACTCTACGTCAACTCATCAAACCTAACCTAACCTAACCTACACCCAACTTTTGTTGTGATTTCGGCACCCAACTGCATTGATCTGTTTTACTCTATTTATATCGTTAACTATCGATAACTGAAAGAAACTAGTATCTATCCAGACAGTGGGACTTACTCGTAGTATTGACTTGACCTATTGGGCTTATTAAATGCGTTCATCATTTCGGGGTTATATAACTTGTAAAACTTGGCCACTTGGCCACTGGTGATGGTCACAAGGCGTATATATTCCAATAATGATCAACACTTTATAAAAATTACGTAAGTAACTCGAATTCTATCATCATCTACGAGTATCTATCTTGTCAGCAATTGTAAACAACTTTTTGTCGTCTTGCTTCTTTTTTTCCGGCCGGCGATTATTCCAATGAATATGCATCGCAAACAAATAAATAAAGAAATTCAAGAGAACCTGTTTTCTAGATCACGAGAGAACGTTACCATCAATAATCTTGTTGAGCTGCTTTACAATAAAATACGAAGTAAACAAAGTACACATTTTTTTAGCTGGAAATCCCAGCAGCCATAAAGTGATAGAGCTGTTTCAAGCTATAGGGGTCATGGTCAAATGTACGCGATGGATGGACCTGAATAATTGAGATAAAGCCGGTTCGTATCAACGATTAGATCTATTTTTGTTTTTATTTACTTTTTCCTTCCAGCCTCTTTTTTTTTTCTTTCCGGTTTCAATCCATTTGTTTATTTGTTTAAATCTTTTGCAAGAAATACATATTTAACCACTTTGTTCAATATTTATGGAAAAATGAAATCGTGCAGTGGAACGCATAATTGTGCGCGTGTCCTAAACATGCTCGCATGTGATGATGATGAACAACACAATTGTTTACAATTTCAGAGAAAAAAAGAAATAATAATAAAAGGAAAAGAATTATATTCACTTCGTGGAAAATCGCTTCGACTGAGAGATAATTATCTGTCGGGAATAAATTGGTCACTCATACGACGTGGGGTCCCTTTAATGAGTTCGTTTGTCTGCGACTATCTAGTCTACCCATATTGGATAAGTGCATTAATTTAAGCAATTGACATACAAAACAAATATTTATAGTTAAGTGATTCTTGGTGTAAGAATGTGAGAAATTCCACCAAAAAAGGTCAAACATTTTGTTGGGATTTCCATGGCGAAAGAGTCACCAAAATTAAGTTTCTTACCTAAAGGCAATCAGTTGCGACTTGGGATGAGTAATGCCGAAACAAATTGAACTTCTGTTTTATACAACAATGTACATATTTTCTTATATTTGTGGTTTTCTGTTTCGTTGGATTTTTTAATTCTAAAAATATGTCATTTAAAATACAATGTCAGACAAGTTTTCTTGGAATTAGCTTGAAAACTAAAATAAAAAATAATTCTGAGAAAACAAATACCTATGCAATTAATTGTATTGACTGAATGTACCAGACTGAACTGACGGAGAATAAGACCAGTCATTTATATAGAGAGTTTGGGGAATACTTGTTTTTTGTTACCATCTTGACTCTATCTTCAACAAATTTGTACCAATTCCAACGCTCCTTTTCCGCTGCTACTATTTTACCATAAATATTTTTCACTTCCCTGCCTTACAGCACAAGTAGCACAACTTATAAAGTATTTTATTTATATTTTTTATTTTAAGAAAGATCATGATTTCATGATTTTAAGAATTTTGTAAATTTTGATCGCTTATGCGAACAAACAGCAATGACGCAATCTGTCTGCCGAACGTCATGTCGCACGTGTTTCCTAGCTTTATAGTTTGCGAAATTTTGAGTGTGTTGAAAATATTGTGATGATCGGAAGTAGAAGCTAGATGACTAGGAAACCGCAAGCCTTCGCTTTTTGTTTTGTGAAACCAACAGAAAATTACACTAATCTGGGGTGTAGAGGGAAGCAAAGAAGTACAGTAGCAGTTTGCCGCCATACGACTTTTTTCGACTCAAATATATCTAAATTTGTCATTTTTTGATCTAAGTACTTGAAACACGTTATCAAAGTATAGGATTGCATGCAAATCGAAATAAAAATGTAAGAACTTAACAAATATGATACGACTTTTGAAAGCGTCTGTATTTAGTGAAAAATAGCAATCGCTATGATTAGGGTTTGAGGATTAGCTAGTACACTAAAAATTTAAATTATATTTAAATCAGTCTATATTCTCACAATTGTCTGATTCAATCCAGTACTCATAGTAGCAGATACCTACCAAGTTATGATTAGACATTTAACTGTGTTAACTGCTTCAATGTTTTTCCATTAACGAAAAGCGTCAGCACTATTTAGTACCTACGAGTATACTGATCACTTAAATCGATAGACCCCTGCCCAATGTGCCATTTTTTGGGATGTGTGTGTGTGAAGTAATTTGTAAATTTGTTTTTTTTTTACACTTTTGGAGAAAATAGTAAACATAGGTAAACATGGGTAAAAATAACCGGTTATTTGTTAACTGGTCAATAACAGCTCTTTTTCTCCGGTTTACCCGGACCCGTTTAAATGACCGTCTATTCCTAATCTGAATCTCCGGCTTTGTAGTCCAAGGTACTAGCCACTAAGCTACGGTGTCACTATACAATAGCAATGAAAAGTCTGATCATTAATTTAATTTTCACTACGTAGGTACGCAAAAGATATAAAATCACTACGAGTACATACAAACATGCATACATATATAGTTGCAATTGAAGTAACAACTTTCTAAAACAGCAACTGTATTGTAAGTAACAAAATTAACTATTCAAAATATGCATTATTGCTATTCATGTAAAATGAAAAGGTAAAATTTCTATGAAATATAGCTACTCGTAAATAGCTGTTTTAGCCATTTTTATTTCGAAATTAGCGACAAACATTATCGTAATTGATGGGTTGGCTTAAGTACATGAATTTTATACAATAATTCATAAACAATGCCAGTATTTGTATCCCGCCACGCCCACACCGAGCAGTGAGTTACCACGTCGGTGTGGACTAGACTTTATTATTTTCGAATGTTCATTTCCTTTTAAATTTTGTTTTTCTTGTTTCTTTTGCTCATCGTTTTAAACGATTTTACATTTTCCACAGTGATGAAAGAAATATATTTATGTGTTCCGCAAAATAATATTTTTAAACATGTGGATAACATTTTCATAAAAATTTCAAGCATTTCGTCTCTCAAGAGTTCTCTTTTGAATGCTCATAAGAACTTACGATACTCAATGGTTCATTCATTTTTCAGCACAGAAATTCTTTAGTCCAAATTTAAACATGGGCTAACGAACTTGTAATGTACAATTTTTTTTTCGTGTATAACAATAAAATAGACATCAACGCTTAGAGAACTCTAATTGAACAGAAAAAGTTACTATGGAACCAAAGTCGTAAGTGATATGGTTTTTATGATTTTGAGAATTAATACAGTGCGATCACAGATTTTAGTACAGAAAGTTATTTAATAAGTTCATCTCGATTTGGTTGAAGTTGGAATTGGTTAAAGATAAGAGAAAAAGACCTATGTATACAAAATATGTATATAATCAATGTTTTGAGGACAAAACCATAATTTGTTTTGTGACCATGAGTTCAAGGTTCGAATCCAAGGAATCGAAAAAAAAAATTGTCATAAGAAGCTTCTCTCAATCGAAAAATTGCCCTTCTATTAATGTTGAAATTGCTATAATAGAGAAACTCGAAAAATTGGGTCTCACAATTTTATCTGTCTGTCTGCCCATCTGTCCGTACTCAGTTTTTCGCTAGAAATTTGAATAACTTTATTTATTAACAGACTTGTAAAATTGCCTATTTCTTAGATATGTCTTCGTCGATTTTATTTCAAATTCATATCTGCGAGTATGTCAATGTTTTTTTTTATGGAAATACGTATTTTTGAGACAGCCACTGTGCAGAAATAAAAAAATATTTATCCTCTGTATTTACATATGTATGAAACTTTTAGAAATTATCACTCCGTTCCCAATACCTTGCTTAATAGCTCACAGGTGCTTTTGTCCTAACCACATTGTCATTCGTTAATTGTCAGGGTTCACTTGTGTCAATGTGAAGTCATTTTACCCATTTACCCATTATTGTTACAAATAAATATTTTTATTATTTGATTTCTTCCAGCGCTCCTTGATAATTGCTTTTGTTTTGGATCGTTTTTTTTTTTTTAATTGTTTTATTTTATTGTTTAAAAAACATTAGTTTAGTTTCTTACAGCTCTACTTTTGTAATTACTTTTGTTATAAAACTTTTATTATCTGTTTTCTGAAATTGTCTTTCTTGTTCTATTTTAATCGAGAAAGATAAATATCAGTTAAAATCATAGGTAAGAATGTAGAGAAACTTGTAGGGAAAATTAGGGATTATTGGAAGTTATTGTAGGTTATTTTTTTCATAATTTGGCATCACTGCTACTGAATCACTAGGATAACCTACAGAGCTTAAACCTTGCACACTTATAGTATGACTCCGAAGAGTCATTACTTAACCCGATTTACTCGAAGATTTTCGAAATTTATAGAAAAAATTTAAAGTTGCATCGGAATTATTAAAACGTAGGCTTCTTCACTAATCTCATTATATTGTGGCGGTACTTTTGTACCAAATTTACGTTGTGAAGTGATATACGTAGATGTGACTTGCAAGTGTGAACAAAATTCAGTACCAATACCGACCAATACATAATCACAAATGGATACTGAGGACCGATGAGAAAATAACAATTTTAAGGAATAAAAAAATAGTTTTTTTTTTCATAATGACTGTCAAAAAGATCAAAAGGCTACGTTCAGCAGAAGAATTGAAATGTAGAAAAGTAAATGAGATATTTATCCAGTAGATATTTGAATACAGTTAATTTTGGCATGATTTTCATTCATTATAACTTCAGCAAAACTGCACCGATTTGAATGATTATTTATGGATAATACTTAGCTAAACTTTGTTGTTGATTTTAGTGTATTGTGTTTAATCTTGGAGCATAAAATGCACTGATTTGAATGATTCTTTTTGCAAACTATTAAGCTGAATAGGAGCTCAAAAGCATGTTTATTTATTCTAGATTAATCCGAACAGTGAGTTTAAAAAACACTTCTGTAAGAACGAATTTATTTGAAAGAATCTTTTTGGAGGTTGTAGAACAACAGAAATCCAATCGGATGAGGAGTTTTGTAACATTGTTCCTTCAAATTGTGCGCATATTGATATGAATGCATATATTTCGCCTTAAAGATGTCACCCACAAGTGAATTTCTGGTAAATTCCACTAACATTTTGTACATCAAACGTGATTTTGAAAAATGGTTTTGTAATATCGAAATGAGAATCTCCATACCCATATTTTTTTAAATAAACAGTGTGCCTTATTATGAAAAACGGTCCCAAGGTGATCTATTTTTATCAAATGGGTCCTGGTACCCCGGCAGACAAAAAAGGGTCAAAGTGGCCGAACGTCGAATTATTACCTGCCCGCAATAAATAGGTTCTCTACATCTGCATGTTTTAATCCAATGTGCGAACCAGGCAAAACTTATCGAATACTCGTTATCGCATGACTGAACCATGCGATTTAACGAGTAATTTTAGATTTCCCTAGACAACAACCACAAATACTATAAATGACAGTATTTCCTAAAAACCATAGCAACCGTTTTTAGGACAAACAATGCCATTGTCCCAATCTGGTTCCAAATACAAAACAAATATTTTATTAAATTTTAATCCTCGCAAGCATGTTTCGACGCGGCGGAAAGTTATCCCTTTTAACAACAAAAGACGACCGAATAAAAGTTATTAACGAACGCATTAACTTGACCGAGAAACATCTTATGGAACTGTGTTCCAGTTTTTCGTCTTGCACCAGGAAGCTCGCTAAGTACAAGTCGAAGACAAATGTGGTTTGATTCTGTTTGTTGACCGTTTCTCATTTTAGATGTAGGAATTCATATGATGAACTCGCTAAAGGATTCAAGTCATATGCAGAAGAAGAAGACATCAACGAGAGTTTGTGTGGTGGGCTGAGAAGTTTTACCAATTCAATGACTATTCTAGCTGATTACATGGATATTGAGGTGCACCGGATGGAATTGAAGGTAAGAAATGTAGTAGTAATCAAGTAATTCTCTGGAGCAATCTGCCATTTCCTATCTTTTGCCAGATAATCAATGAACTGGCCCAATTTGAGAATATCTGCAAAGCCACACGAGAAAATCTTCGCATTGCTGTGATTGCCAGAGATAAGGAAGTCCTTCGGCAAAAGCAAATGATTGACATTAAGTCGAAATTTTCAGCCAACACGGTAAGGGACGCTGGGTTTCTGGTGTATAGCCTTTAAAGACGGTTTATTATCTCTTTTCAGTCAGCTGCTGATTCCGAGCTAATGAAGGCCAAGCTAGAGGTCAACCGCACGAATAAGGAAATCGATGAAATCATCAATAACTTTGAGAAACGTAAACTGAATGACCTTAAGCAGCTGCTTACAGATTTCGTGTTGATTTCCATGAAACAGCATACAAAGGCGTTGGAAGCTCTGTCAGCAACATACTACGACATCTCGAGCATTGATGAGAAAAATGATTTGAAAGAATTTCAGAAGCTGATGAAAAGCAATGACGACTCAAATAAAAAGATTCCACTGAAGAAGGGCTTACGAGCGGCTCATTCTATGGACAGTTTGGACAGGGATGAACTTATGAGTCCAGCTAGGACTAAGAATAGACTAACAAGAAGCACAAAGAATCTTTCCACCGATACTCATACAGATGATGAGGTCGATGAGGTAAGTGGACATAGTTTTTTGCCATCTTTGCGTTTCGTGGATACCTTTTAGAAAACAATGGTGGATATTTGCTTTTAAGCTTTTTGATTTAACCAGTATGACTCATACTCGAAGACTATCCTTTTATGTCTCAGTAATATGTGCTAACAATTTGACCTATTTGTTCGTCTAGAATATTTATGTCCTGTTTGCCGTATACATCTAACGATGTAATTTAGCTCTACAGTTTCCCAGTTGCCGATTTTCTCTACACGGGTTAACAGGTTCCATTTCACCACGTAGTTAGCTTTCAAACTGTCGACATTTTGAAATCTATGATAAATCCACTGCCACTTTTATCTTCAGATGGTGGTTCCTATAAACACCTGACTTGTTCACTCATGGAGATATTCGTTATAGATTCCAATGGTTAGGCAAGATTGTTTCGTCATGTCTTGGACAACATTTCAAACAGCGATCTGTCAGATTCTTAGTGATTCTACAAACGGTCTTGCTACCACCTTTGCTTACTGCTTTTATATCTGCCTCTTTGACAGAACTTTGTTTGTTTCGTCGCACTTCTCTTATCTTCATACAATATTTGGATTCTAGCTTTACGATGTTTTTGTTCAGCAATCTGCCTCCAAGAATAATTGGTAAACCACGTGCTATACTTTCCCTGCGGTCAACTTACAATTTGTCTGCTCCAATGGTACAAAGAGTTTTACTATTACAGCACACCAATGATCTTTCATTGTTGAGGGCAATAAGCTGATTGTTTATACTTCTATCATGTTGATAACCTTAGTTTCTGACATTACTTCCGAGTCTTCGAATAACTGAATAACATAAGAGGGATGAGCTTGTACCTACCATCTTCATTTCGACTCCCCGCCCGCTTCGAAGGTCCGGGAGACAATTTCTAAAACGTCTATTGATCGCCAAATTATCAATCAGCTGATTTTGTGCCAGGGGTTATGCCCAAACATTTTTTTTTTTTTTAAGAAATTTCGAAATCCAGGAGCACTCAGACTCACAAGAAGCCCATTGTACTACCAAGCAGAACTCCTTTTGATGTAGTGGTTGGAGAAACTTTAATTTGATTCGTTTCTCTTTTATGCTCGGTTCAGTTGCTGTTCCCCGTCCGGGCTTGAACCACCTGCACAGTTCAGGTTACAAGCGAACACACTACCCACTACCAGAACTTCAGAACGCGTTCGAAGGTCTGTAGCTATTAGTATGTACTTTTTTTCCATCCGAGGACTTGTTAGTCTATAGTTTAACTTTCACGAATCATTTTAGCTAGAGTTACTCTTTAAATTACCCTAGAATCCTTCCTGACGTCGATTTTCCTAGTCAACGCTAGCAAGTTATCTGAAGTTAGCTACCCACATTTTAATAACCATTTTGGCTTGTCTTCATTTTCCCATATATAACCAGTTTGTGGTTCTCATTAATAGCCTATGTCTCGATCATGTCCCTCACCATTCCTCTAACTAAATCAGCAAATGATTCAGGAACCAGGAATTCTGAGACTATTCGAGTCTTTTCATTTCCTTCTATCCATACGTATCCCTTGACCAAGTTAGTGTCACTGAATTTTGCGTTTCACATTCGTCGTTTCAGGACGCTTTCCATCAATGAACAGCTTGACTTGATATATTTACATACATATGTTTGTACTGAGGTTTTTGTCCCCAGACTAAAGTGACATACTATATTACATTCCTCTGCGAAGATACCTGCTCCGGCTCTGACATCCATCATGGATCCATTCATGAAGATATTAATACCTGCAGCCTAGGAAAACTTGCATTCTTTATTATTTGTACAAGATGACGCTGTATGAATTGTCTATGATTTTTGCAAATGGCGTCACCTGTCATCGTGATATTGACAGTGGTGTTGTAAACAGATGCGAAAAACACGAACAATGGAACGCTATACTCCTCAAGAACGTGAATTAATTGTGTCGATTTTTTTGCGGAATAATTCATCAGTGATAAGAACACAACGTGAATTTCGTCGAAGGTTTCCTCATCGTTCCGCACCGACTGGTGGCACAATTCGACGCCAAGCTGCACGCCTCGAAGAGACTGGCTCAACACGAGATAGGGCAAGGACTGGCAGACCAAGAACAGGTCGTTCGGTGCAGAATATTTATGCTGTGCGCGAACATGTGCAAGAGTATCCAGAAACATCCACGAGACGACGTGCCACGCTATTAGGCATTTCCAGGCGGTCCCTACAGCGTATTTTGGTAAAAGACTTGAAGATGTTTCCGTATGAGACAGATGGTAAATGCAATAATGACGCATCGTTTTATTCTTTTAGAATAATAAGCGAATAATGAGTCATTGTACCGGCATTTATACGATTGCATTTCCTTTACTAACAACTCTGTGGCTGAACTTTCTCTGAAAGCAAAGATTAAAAATGCTGTTATCTCTGCATTAACTCAAATGTTGAATGGAATATTTTCTTGCACGACAGTGCAATTTTCGTTTTTCGTATGCATATCTCATGATAGACGAACCTATAACACTAGGACGCACCCCAAGATGTTTGTAGTTGATTGCTGATTATGCTCTTGAATAGAGATTAAAAGCTTATGGAAATAAGTCTCCTGGGAGTGAATTCCAAAGTTTAATAGTTCTGTAACAAAAGTAATTTTGATAGAGAGATGTTATTGGCTTACTAGTAGAACGCTCAAATGACTCATTTCTAGAGATCGTTCCATTGAGGTCTTCGAAACATCTACGGTAATAGAATCTACCACAGATTGGCAAAGATTTGCTACTAATCGCGGTTGGAGATTGGATATTTTTGCAGGATCCTCTATTAAGCAAACTGCTGGAGTAGATAAAGAGGATGTTTAGAGGCTGAACTCAAAACGTGACAATACTTAAATCCTAGTCTTACTCGTGTCTTTGTGCAGAAGAAACTGTTGCGCTTTAAAGTATCTCTTTGCTCTAATTTCATAAACGCCGACTTTGCGAGTATGTGGCCTACGCAATAAAACACTTTTATTCACATTAAAATCAAGCACTACTGAGTGTAGCTTAGCAGCACAATGCAATATAATGCTCTCCCTAATTACAAACTTTCTAAAAAATATTTAATAAATCCTACCCCAATTATTCCCTTTAGGACTCCGATGCTGAATCAGCCGAAGAGGAGGAATCTAACACTGAAAGTGAAGATTCCGACTCACAGGAGGAAGATCAATCAGAAGATACCGAGTCAGAAAAACCGAAAAAGTCGTCCTCTCGTGTAAGAAAATGATATTTAAAGCAGCAATTGCACCGCACTGTCAATTTAACCATTCTTCCCTCAACCAGGCCGCCAAACCGAAACCACGCACCTCGATCGGCATACCAAAAGAATCTCCAACAACAGCCTTTGGTCGCATGGTTACCGTCAGCGAAACCAAGGGCGACCCACCAACAGCAACGCCCCGTCAACCAATCGATTGCACTGCAAGAAGGAAGTAAACACGCATTTATTCTACAATCTAATGTTTATTAATTTTTTGTTTTTGTCATTACGCGTTGCGGATAACGCTAATGCTGTCCCTGTCACATCAATGCACCGCTGATAAGTGAAGGGAAAAGTATGCACCCTCCCTCCGGGGGCTTTGGTTAGGTGTTTATCGTTAAACATGATACACTTGTATAAAATTAATTTTTTGTTTACATTACATGCTAAATGAAAAAAAAAAAAAGTATGGTTTCACTTTACTGAGGGGAATTACTTCTCTGGTCCCTCAACTCCGGCTTGATTCATCAGATCGGCGATACTTTTCTCCAAGTCATCTATTCGATTGCCCATATCGTCGATTCTGGTGATTATTTGGTCCGACATTGTTTGGAATTTATCCTGAACGTTTTGTAAAAGATTTTGCACCTATGGATGGAGGAATAATTAGTACGTGGGTGTCTACCCGCCCTTCTGTCGGTGCTGTAGAGACGGCACTTGTAGTAGATACTCACATAGATTGTTAATTCCTGCATATTCTTTGGATCCGCATTGCTATTTAGAGAATAGTTTTGTTCCAAGTCGCTGTCGATTTCGGTTGCTTTAAGATCAGTCATTTTGTTGTGCAATTAAATTACAAGTGCTGAGCAAAATTGTTTTTTATTTAATTTGTCTCGTCTACGAGCTAGCCACCACCAAACACAACAAAAGTGCAAAAATTTCTAGGCGAGTGACAAGTGTGACAGCAACAGCCCCTTGTGACGGAGAAGCGTTGCCAGGGTGAATTTGTTTGGTCGATATAAACAAATTCATATGTAAATTTTAAACTTGTTTCGGAGTGTTGTCTTGGAGATGAATGATTTTGGAATATGCATACATATTTTTTTTGATTATGGGTAGTATGAATTAGTCTCTGAGTAGTGCGATTAGACCATGCTACACTGGCATTTTTGCATGATTTGTCGTACCAGATTTTTAAGTAAGACGTATGAAAAGTAAGGTGAAATCTTTAAAAAAGTGATGCACTTTAAAGAGATATTTGCAGCTGAAATGAGAACTATTTCTTGTGTCACGCACTACCTCACAATGAAATGAAGTGAAATAGCAATATAAACATATTCATGCATCCTTATTCATCTAATAGAGATGATGGTTGATGTGAGAAAATGCTAAGCCGATATTACAACTGATGCAAGAATACCAGTGTATTCCATGAATGCCACCATGGCAGGGAAGGGCGAAATAATTTTATTATTTTCATTTGTATTCTATTTGTAAATAAATTTTATTTCTTAGTGAACAATGAAAATAAATTTAAAAAAAGAGGAAAATTATGTATTGTTTACTACACACATAGGGAAGAATCTTTAGCTATTATTTATTTATATTGGATAGTCGGCGAAACAATCTGCAAATAAATGTTCAATGCGTTAATAAATTGTAATCAAAAATTAAAAAAAAAAAATGCGTTCGTCTTTTGACCTCCCTTTAGAACCTTGTTTTATTTTAAGTAAACATGGATCGGATGATACTGCTGATGATCGCACAATTCTGTGACATGTGAGCGAATTTCATTTCGTTCAGCAACATCAGCAGCAAAAAGAATAATTTAAATGACAAATATAGTTCGGAAATTTACTACATGGATCAAAATTAGAAAATTCATTGCACTACATTATTCTTCGAAGTTTCAAAATATGGTTTGACAGGACACAAGCAAAATTAATGGAGTAAAGACATTTTTTTTTAATTTCTGAGGTAATTATTGTTATAATTATACAGCATAATAAAAACTGTATCTTTTCCAGTAATCAAATAAAGAAAACAGTGTAGAAAAGTTTTTCACAGTTTCTATGATTTTTTTACAGAACAAAATTCTTTTAGCATATTTGTTCACCAAAAAACTTTAATTTTTTATGGTTTTCCTCCATTATAATATTATTATCTTACTGTCTAGTAAAACCATGTTTAATAGTCAAGTAGATACATTATTTTAAGTGTTTTCCACAAAAATATATGGTTTAACTAAGCAATGCTTGACCAATCATTGAACACAATAGTATTGTGCGTGCACATCCTTTATAATAAAACAATTTGTCTGCAGTTCGTGTAACAAATAGGTTCACAGACAATACCAAATTCGTTCAGTAGTTCTTAAGTTACTTACTTTTGTCTTAAGTCTATAATATAGCCACCTGAATCACTCTTAACCATTTCATGTGAATCATCGCACATTTTGTAGTTATGCAGCCGGACAAGCCTCATCTCATCTTGGATTGGCGCAACATTGCTATAACTTACGCAGAAGAACTTTTGTTCTGACAGCAATATTGCCTGGTTATTGCAGAAATATCCACATTATGTGGACCATAGTCGATGTACATATATTTCAAGTCCTCGCATTTCTTGAGTTCAATTTCTGTCGTAACATTTAAATTGCTTTGTTATATTTTTTTTAACGTCTCCCGAATAATGTGAAGTTGGCAATGACGGTGGGTATAATTTTCTTCTTATTCTCGTCCGCGCTATCTGTACATGCCTAAAAAATTATTACAACATTTTGAAAGGCTCTGAACTGTGTGACAGCCGCTTGTCTTCCATTAGATCTTTCAAGTCCGTTAATTTTAAATTCAAATACAAAATAAATTTTCTCTTTAAATGACTCCACGAAGTTAACAATAAACAAAAAATAAATTTATTTTCAAATCTAACACAACAACTAAATATTTAACAGTTAATTACCCAAATTATTGCTCTATAGCTAATTTGTCGTCAATGCCACCACCATCTAAATCTGGTTTCAATGAAGTACTACTCCCATCGGTTCCATGAGTCGGTCCTGTCTTCATCATTTCATGCTTACACTTTGCACTGCCACCAGCTCCACAGCCAACAAAATAGGAATTCATGAGGGCAGCTTGATGTGTTTGAATTTGCTGCTGCAACATCTGGGCATATACCAGTCGTTCATGGATGCCGCCCGCGAGAAACTGCTGCTGTTGCACCAGCGATGTGTTAATCTGTGTCTCTTTCACAAACGTATTCAAGTACTGTGTCATCAGGAACGGATTCGAATAGATAAGCGGTTGTACTAAATTCTGAGCCTGAAGGAACGGGTAACTGCAGTAGTTTGTCTGATTCACAAGGATTTGCTGCTGCTGAGGAGCACCCATAGCGGGCGGTTGCTTTGTGGATTTTCCTGTTTGTATTCCGAATCCAGGAGGAGGCTGTAGTTTTCCCAATGAAGATGGAATGGTGGAAACCTCACCAAAGCAGCCGACATCCATTGGTTGAGGAAACTTCATATCGGTGGGGAAGTCCAAGAATTCCTTGCCAAACAGCGCGTAGTTTTCTGCTGCTTGATAATACTCAGGTGCGCCATTCGGTGGATGTCCCACCGATGAGGAGAACATCAAACGGTTGACCTCCATCATGTACGGATCGTTGTATCGACAGAAATTTTCAATTTGATTTTCGTACATCGGATTTTCGTAGAATGAGCTCAACTGATTCTCCATGTCGGTCTCCATGTTGATGATGATACGCTTTATCGCCCAACAGAGGGGGTTCTTCACTTCTTCGGCTTCGTCCATTACCTGTGGACTATCTTCAACTGAATCTATGGGGCAACGGAAAGTGGGTCATTCATAGAGAGGGATTGAGAATTACATTTCGCATACCGTCAAGAAATGACATTGTACCGTCAATCAGCTGCTCCGGACTTTGGTGTTGGAAGTTGGCATCTGAATCCATGATGACGAACGTTTGTTTTTTGAATTTTTAAAATTTCCAACCGCCTACTTTGGATGCAAATAAAAAATACTTAGTCGCTATCCAGGGATATTTATTTTTTGACGAGTTTTTTTTCGGTTATGCTTGTGGAAAGTTTGCGAAGGCAAGAAATTTTTGTGAATATTGTGCAGCGGATGGCGGATATGGTGCCCAATTGACATCTTTTTTCTGATGTACGACCGTTGTTTCATAAATGTACGCTCGAAAGCAAGTCTCGTAGCGGGTGCTTTGCAGTGGATACTAGCTTTGTTCAGTGACTCTGTACTGCACAATCTAGCACAAACAATTACAAGCTTTTGCGTTCAATGAGAAAATATCTTGTTCAAAAGTGTTCTTCTTTTTGTTCAGTGACTCTGTACCGCATAGTCCAGCACACGGTTTTCTGCACTACTCTTGAGGTAGGATACATTTATCAAAATCAGCTGTTTTGTGTGGCAAGGCTGTAATTGTCTGTTCTGACAGTTTCACAAACTTTTGCTGTTCTGTGCTGTGCTGTACTACGTCTTCAGTCACTGACCAAAGCTTTAATAAAGGAGAGATTGTTAAAAAGGCATTAAGTTTGTGAATTTATTAATATTGAATTGAAAGCCTGATCGGACGCAAGGTAGCATGGAGTTATACAGAAAGAGAGTCACTAGCTTGTCGCCTGTGTATCACCGCTAATGTATTGTAGCATAATAATAACTACGCGCCTATGTCTATGCAGCAAATTCCGAAGTGACTTTCCATTCTGGCAGAATTTTTGGTTCAAACTGTCCTTCATTCGAGGTTCGTGTCTGGGACGAAGTCTCCACAGCTCATGTCAACGAAAGAGACAAATAATATTAGGGATAATATTAGGGATAATATTAGGGAATTATAACTGCAAGAATTATTTCTCTTGTTCCAGTGGTCGAAGAATTTGCTAGAAGTTTCTGGCTATCAGAAACTTCTGCTATATAAGGACAGATGGCGATCAAAAAAAAGAGACAGTTGGTTTTAGAACCGTGGCGAAGAGATTGGAAAAGTGATAATGGGCGAAGTTGTAATTTGGTGATAAATTGAAAGTTGAGAGTAAACAAGAAAAAGTAATTAGTTTGAATTTGTGAATTAAGTAATTGAAAGGAGATAAAGTGATTTGAGAGGAAAGAGACCTTGTAAGAAAAGAATTTGCGAAGAATAGTATAGTGTGAACTTGAATTGTTCTATAGAGTAGAAAATAAAGAAATAATTTCACAGAATAATTGTTTTATCTACTCGAGCCGTAGCTCGCATATTACATTGGTGTCAGAAGCGGGATAAAACTTATTCTGTGAATAACTATTGTGGTGTGAAATTGGAAAAAAAAAAAAAAAAAAAACGATTTCCGTGTTGAGTTAATTAGTTGCGCAAAATGGGTCGCAAATTGGTAAAACTAACTATAATTCAACTAAAGGCAGAACTCAGTAAGCGGAACCTCGACACAACTGGGGGAAAAGATGCCCTGCTGATTCGTCTGGAAGAAGCAGTAACGCAGGAAGGTGAAAATCCGCACGACGTAGAGTTTGACGTGGAAGAGGAACCAGCAAGTACAGCAGCCGACCCGGGTATAACGAGTCTGCTCCTGCAACTTAAGTTAGTCATGGACGAACAAAAGAAAGCAATAGAAGACCAAAGGAATTCTATAGAACTTAAGCTGGACGAACAAAAGAATTCTCTAGAACTTAAGCTGGATGAACAAAAGAAAGCAATGGACGAACAAAAGAATTCTCTAGATGCTCTGGAAAGTAAACTTGATGAGCAAAACAAGAACTTGGAATCCAAATTCGAAGTGATCGAAGAGAAAATCGAGAAGGTCGAGACGCAACTCGAAAAAGTCGAAACTAGATTCGATGAAAATTTTGAGAAACATGAAACTCAGTTCGGGAAGTTAGAGACTCAGTTTGAAAAAGTGGATACGCAATTCGAGAGAGTAGGAAAGCAAGTCGAAAATCTTGCTAAGGAACTCAGCAACGTGAAGAGACAGAAAGCACGGGAATATTCCACTGACGGTCTGAGAAGAAAGGAGATGCAGCCCCCTATCTTCGATGGTCAAACATCATGGCCAATTTATAAAAGGCAATTCGAAGCGGCCGCAATGACCAATAGCTGGGACGATGAAGAGAAGTCCATTGCACTCACACTTGCACTGAGGGGTCCAGCTGCGGAGCTCTTGCAGACCATCCCGGAAGATAAACAGCATAACTACGACTCTCTGGTTCAGGCTATCGAGATGCGGTTTGGGGATGAATACATGCAGCAGGTGTACAGGGTTCAGCTGCGTAGTCGAGTCCAGAAAAGGGGGGAAACGCTCCAACAGTTGCAAGCGGATATAGAGCGACTAGCCCATTTTTCATACCCTAAAGCCGGTGAGGAGCTTATCAACGAAATGGCGGTGGAAGCTTTTATTCAGGCCATAGAGGACAGACAACTGCAAATGGCTGTAAGGATGGCTGAAAAGCGAACACTCCCCGAGGCATTGGCATTCGCTTTGTCAATGAAGGCTGCGGACCAAGCATACCAGGGAATACACCGTGTCAGAGAAATGTCCGTCGTGGAATGCTCATGCCAGAGAACAGCCGTCATGGATGAAGACAGAGCTCGCGGAAGTCAAATCCGTTGCTGGAATTGCAACCAAACAGGACACATACAACGGCAGTGCAGAAGTGCACCTAGACGAGGAAATTGTTCACATTGCGGAAGTAGGAGAAGCAGAGAGGAAGCATCTGGCGGTGATAACATCCATCCTGTCAGTCAGACTTCCCAAAACCAGCAGTCGGGAAATGCGTAAGGACCAACTTCGCGGGGCAGAAGTTGGTTACTGGAATCGAGGCCCCCAGGACCACCATTCAAGTTTCGCAAACCAAACGGGGTAACCAGAGCCTGACAGTGAAGGCACTAATCAACGAGAAGAAGTGCGTAGCCACCATCGACACAGGTGCCACCGCCTCCATTGTAAGAAGAGATATCGTCAAAAGCTCCTGGCTGCACAACACCAACAGCTACTGCCTGAAGACTGCAACAGGGGAAATGGCGAAGGTATTTGGAGAAGTTCGTCTTACGATTACTCTGGCAGGACTGACGTTCGCCCATGCGTTTCTGGTGGCAGACATATGCGACGAGTGCATCATCGGAATAGACTTCATGAAAGCAAATGAAGTAATCTTGGACATCGGGATGCAAGTACTGAGGTATCGAAATGTGGAGATTCCGATGGTGTACGGAAATGAGAATGCCGTAACTCTCAGGACAGTCATCAGCAAAGACGAAGTTTTGCCGCCGTCTTCAGAGACAATCATTTGGACGAAGCTGGAAGGTGATCTTGGGAGCCACCGATTCTACATAGTAGAACCAGACCCAGAGAAGAATTCTCAAGACTACATCGTGGGAAAGACGTTAGTCGAACCAAAGAACACCATGGTTCCAGTGAGAGTTTTGAACGCAAGACCACACACTGTCAAACTAAGGCGAGGGGAGGTGACTGGAAAATGCACGCCGATTACCGCCGTCGCAACAATATCTGAACGTGATGCTCCAAAACCTCTCCCATCACCTTGGACAGCGGAAACGAGAGAGACGATTCTCCAGTCCAGTGAGCTGAATCAGGAGCAGCGAACTATGGCAGAGAATCTTATCAATGAGTACGCTGATGTATTTGCCGCACAGGACGGAGAATACGGCCGAACACACCTGGTACAACATCGAATAGACACTGGTGATACTAGACCAATTCGTCAGCCTGCTAGGCGCCTTCCATTGGCAAAGCAGACAGAAGTTGCAGAGATGGTGTCGGCAATGGAGAAAGAAGGTGTGATTGAAAGTTCCAAAAGTCCGTGGGCATCACCGGTTGTACTGGTTAAGAAGAAAGATGGCAGCACGCGGTTCTGCGTGGACTATCGGCAGCTCAATTACGTCACCAAGAAAGACAGCTACCCTCTGCCACGGATTGACGACACGCTAGACACACTATCAGGAGCCCGATGGTTTTCCACTCTCGACTTGAAGAGTGGCTACTGGCAGGTACAGATCCATCCAGAAGACCGGGAGAAAACCGCCTTCACCGCAGGAAATGGGCTATGGCAATTCACGGTAATGCCATTCGGGCTGTGCAATGCTCCGGCGACTTTCGAGCGATTGATGGAATGTGTCCTGCAAGGGTTAACATGGAAAACCTGTTTGGTATACTTGGATGATGTCATCGTCGTAGGAAAAACGTTTGCGCAACACCGAGACAATCTAAGGGATGTGTTTCAAAGGCTTCGAAGTGCCCACCTGAAGCTCAACCCCAAGAAGTGCGCCCTGTTTAGAGCGGAAGTCAAGTACCTGGGACACATAATTTCAGCGAAAGGAGTGAGAACCGATCCAGAGAAGGTCGAAGCGGTGAAAAACTGGCCAGTCCCCAAGGATAAACACCAACTAAGGAGCTTCCTGGGCCTAGCCACCTACTACAGACGGTTCGTGAAGGATTTTGCCGGGATCGCAAAGAACCTGCACCAGTTGACGGAAAAGGGAAAACAATTCAAATGGACAATTGAGTGCGAGAAGAGCTTCAAGGCACTTAAACAACGGCTATGCGATGCCCCGATACTGGCTTACCCCACTCCCGGGGAAACGTTCATTGTGGATGCAGATGCTAGTAATGTTGGGGTAGGAGCCGTACTCTCCCAGGTGCATGACGGCCAAGAGAAGGTGGTTGCGTACTTCAGCAAGGTGCTCTCTAAGCCAGAAAGGAACTACTGCGTGACAAGGAGAGAACTTCTAGCTTTGATCTTGGCTACGAAGCATTTTCACAAATACCTCTACGGGAGGAAGTTCGTTCTTCGCACAGACCATGCAGCCTTAAAATGGCTATTACAGTTCAAGAGTCCTGAGGGTCAGGTCGCAAGATGGATCGAAAGGCTGCAAATCTACGACTACGAAATACAGCATCGTAAAGGAAAACTCCACTCTAATGCGGATGCACTGTCCCGGAGACCATGCAGAACGGATTGTAAACATTGTGCGCGTCAGGAAGAACGGGAGCTGGTTTCCATCCAAAGAATGAGAGCCGAACCTATCGCCGGCTGGAGCGTAGATGAGATCCGGAACGCTCAGAAGGAAGACCCCGATATCGAGCCGATTCTGGCCTGGAAGGAGAACATGGAGAAACCGGATCATCAGGACATCTCTCACAGAAGCCCGACCTTAAAGGCATATTTTGCGCAGTGGGACTCCCTCCATGTCCAAGAAGGTGTTCTGAGAAGAAAATGGGAATCCTCCGACGGAAAATCGTTTGTAATGCAGCTTGTAGTACCGCGGACGAGGGTCAAGGAGGTGTTACAGGAAATGCATGGCGGGGCGACCGGAGGCCACTTGGGAGTGAATAAGACGCTAGAAAAGGTACGAGAACGTTTTTATTGGTTAAAAGCGAAGGAAGATATCGAAGACTGGTGCAGAAAATGCGACGTGTGTGCAGCTAGCAAGGGTCCGAGAATCAAAACTCGAGGTAAGATGCACCAATACAACGTGGGAGCACCTTTCGAACGAATCGCCATTGACATCGCAGGGCCCTTTCCGGAAACCGACAATGGTAATCGGTATATACTCGTAGTGATGGACTACTTCAGTAAGTGGCCGGAAGCGTTTCCGATCCCTAACCAGGAAGCCAGAACCGTGGCGGAGCAGATCGTCTACAATTGGGTTAGCAGATTCGGTGTGCCCTTGGAATTGCATTCTGACCAAGGGCGGAACTTCGAGTCAAGAATCTTCCAAGAGATGTGTCAACTACTCGGAATCAAAAAGACAAGGACAACCCCGCTTCATCCACAGTCGGACGGTATGGTGGAGCGTTTCAATAGGACTTTGGACGAACATCTCTCGAAGGTCGTAGGTGACTACCAACGGGATTGGGACCGGCAGATTCCCTTGTTTTTGATGGCCTATAGAAGTGCCGTGCATAGCACTACTCGACATACGCCGTTCGAAATCTTATTTGGTGGAATAGCTCGTTTACCCAGTGAGGTGAAATTTGGATCTCCTACCAATGAGCCCAGAAATGAAGAAGAATACGTGGCGGACCTTAGGGAAAGGCTTAGGGACATACACCAAAGGACCAGAAGCCAGATTAAGATGACGAGCGACCGCATGAAGACCAGGTATGATGCCAAGGCAACAACGTCAGGATTCCAGGAAGGAGATCTGGTGTGGCTGTATAATCCCCATCGCCAAAAGGGGAAATCACCTAAGTTACAGCGGAACTGGGAAGGTCCCTACAGAATAGTAACCCGCATCAACGATGTTGTCTACCGCATCCAGCGAGGACCAAGGGCCAAAATGAAAGTGGTTCATGTGGACCGACTGAGTCGATACAATGGCCGAAATGAGGATGCACTTGTTCGGGACGAACACGTCTAAGAGGGGGGCAGTGTAGCATAATAATAACTACGCGCCTATGTCTATGCAGCAAATTCCGAAGTGACTTTCCATTCTGGCAGAATTTTTGGTTCAAACTGTCCTTCATTCGAGGTTCGTGTCTGGGACGAAGTCTCCACAGCTCATGTCAACGAAAGAGACAAATAATATTAGGGATAATATTAGGGAATTATAACTGCAAGAATTATTTCTCTTGTTCCAGTGGTCGAAGAATTTGCTAGAAGTTTCTGGCTATCAGAAACTTCTGCTATATAAGGACAGATGGCGATCAAAAAAAAGAGACAGTTGGTTTTAGAACCGTGGCGAAGAGATTGGAAAAGTGATAATGGGCGAAGTTGTAATTTGGTGATAAATTGAAAGTTGAGAGTAAACAAGAAAAAGTAATTAGTTTGAATTTGTGAATTAAGTAATTGAAAGGAGATAAAGTGATTTGAGAGGAAAGAGACCTTGTAAGAAAAGAATTTGCGAAGAATAGTATAGTGTGAACTTGAATTGTTCTATAGAGTAGAAAATAAAGAAATAATTTCACAGAATAATTGTTTTATCTACTCGAGCCGTAGCTCGCATATTACAGTATTTTAATGGTGGTTCGTATATGGTCCCTCATTTTTTTGACCGGTTCGTGATAAATTGCTGAGGACTGAGCCAAAGCCAGTTTCTCAATAAAGAGGTCCTCATACTTATGTATTTGTATGTGTGCTGTAAAATTATTGTTTGCGTATAAATTATGGAAAACCGAAACCCTAAATACACTTAGCACCGTGTGCGGAATTTGAGCAAATAAAGGGATATTCATGTCGAGGTTGGGTTTTAACATCCGTGCCATATGGCAACTGTCATCCATAGTGACAGGTAGTTAATTCTCCTCTTGCTATTTTACAATATGGATCGTTTAACCACCGCTCAACGCATTAAAATTGTTGCATCTTACCATCGAATAACCATAGAATATGCAGAACATACACCGATTGGGTGCTGAACAAGTTGACGTCGATTTTTCAAACAAAATCTTCAACGATAAGTCCCATTTCTAACTCGGCCGCTATGTAAACAAACAAAATTGCAGAATTTGGGATTCTGAAAATCCAAATGTACTCGTAATCGTTGAGAGGCCATTGCGTCCACCATGGGTGACAGTTTGGTGCGCGCTGTGCACCTCCGGTTTGATCGGCCCGTGTACTTTTTTTTTAATCGTTGAAGGCGCTACTGTTACGGTGAATTCTCTGTACTGTTGTCAAATGATAACGAACTTTTTTTCACTTTAGATTGAAGACGGGAGCGACATGTGGTTCCCATAGGTTCCAAATTTGGCTCCATTGCACGAAAAGTTTCCCGGTCGTTTAATTTCGCGATGCCTTTGACATGGTTTGCAGCTATATCGTCTGACAGGTTAAGTTAGGTAAATGGGTGCTTTTGCTGAAACGATTGCCAACGGTTCACTTAGACCACATAGAGTCCATTGTGTCCAATTTTTTGAAAACCCTGGAAACCTAAAATTTTAAAGTCAACCGGTTGTTAAAACCACTCAGATAAACGAATGAATCTCAGAAGTTTGTTAAGCTCAATATTTCGTATTTCCTCTAGTCCTGAGAAGAAGTTGCTGCCAAGAGCTGTGTTTCTCTTGAGGGCTAGTGCCGGACAGTCACACAGTAGATGGCGAATAGACTGTATTTCTTCTTCATCCCTACAGCTTTTGCAGTAGACGTTATATGGAAGACCCAGGCAAGCTGCATGGTCGAGCAGTGAACAGTAAGAATGCCAGCGACTGTTTGAATTTCATTACGTATAAGCTAATAGCTGTAGTACATGTGTCTAATTGACATCAACGTTTGTTAGCTTTCTCTATGGATTCTATGTCTATTTCCCTGTGTAGGGTGCTAAGCTAGAGTCTGTGTCCCGTTTCTGGCTAGTTCATCCACCTTTTGGTTACCGGGGACAACCATATAACCCGGCACCTAGCACAGAGCCACCATGTTGATTGCTGATATCTTATTCAATTATATCATCTGATAGTAGTTACCTAAATGGAGACGTGTTCTGATAAGCCAGTTGCAGCGGCAAAATACGAGTATATACTCGCTGTTTTTTCGTCCTCGTTGCACATTGCCTTGTACCATTCCCATGGTTAGGCGAATGTGACACCTTCATAGTTGTAGGAGTTGGTTTGCTATTCTGTGGGAAGTGCTTGGCATAAAGTTTTTAGTCTGTTTGTTATCTTCAGTTTCCATGCAGTAATAATATGCTTATTACCATGCCTAATGCTTTTAGCAGTCCTACTTGGTAAGTTTCAGAATGGTCTGGGCACCTGCTTTTTCATTGCCTTCATAACGATTGTGCCTTGGAACCCAAAGGAGGTGTATTCTATTTGAGCTGGCTAGCAACTATTGTTGGGGCAGTCCCAAACTAGTTTCGAAGTTATTCCGTAAGCCTTGGTCTCCTTGCTTTTGACAGAATACATAATACACATGCTGTTGTTGGTTATCGATCTGTTTTTGTTCTCCCGGGTACAACGTTCTATTACATGAATTTCAGTTTGGAATACGGAGTTGCTTTTGTGCTTCAATTCTAATTCCTTCTTCTGTTTTGGATCCGTCTGCATACTATACATGTGAAACACTTGCAAATGCATATACGTTCCATTCCCAAATCCCGGAGCACTCAGACTTGATTTTCGATCCATTGTACTATTAAGCAGAAACCTGTTTTTGGTGTAGTGGCTGGAGAAACTTAGATTTCATTCGTTTTTCTTGCTCGGATGGCTCTTGATTGCTGTTTCCCGTTCGGACTCGAACATTCCCAGTTACTGTGACTTAGAAATCTGACCTTGAAGTTGTATTTTTTTAGACTAGATAGCTATTCCAAGTACTTCATTCTAAGTCTTTGAAAGTTTGCTTCGTCTTCGATGATAGGGGCTGGCCTTGGCTTAATTTTTAATGTAAAGATGTAAGGATGGCAGGTCAAGGATGATCCCAAGAGCTGCTGTAGTGCATACACAAATTAGTCTTTGCAGTTTATTGAACTTGGCTTGTGAGGATATTTGTTTGGTCTTAGACAGGTTTTGCTATCGCTGAGAGCATTTTTAGTGTCATTTTGGAACTTAGACCCCTGTTTTTTTCAAGCAGACTTTTGCTGGTCTTGGCTTTGTCTATGTCCCTATTGAGGTAAGAGTTTCATCTTCGTTTTTTATTTGTGCAAGCGGTGTTGGTTTCTTGAGATTATCAAGTTTTCTATGTTTGGTAAATATAACTATGGTGCTTTTCTTAAGGTCGACGCTCAACTCTACTCTTCTGCTCCAATCTACAACTAGGTTTGGTGCTCTCTGAAGAACATCCGAGACTGTTTCTTCGATTTTTCCTTTGATTAGGATCGCAATGTGGTCGCGCACCATTGTACATAGAAACCGTCATTCATGAGTATTGTTAGCAGTTCATATACTACGATGGATCACAGTGAAGGGAAAGAACTCCTGCTTGGGGTAATGTTTCCCAGTTATGACACTGAGTTTGTCGGTACCTAGTGCCAGTTTTTATTATACTTTCTTCTTGCATGCACTTTATCAAATTACGTGTAGTTGAGTAAGGCACCTTCGATATCAAGGAAACAAACTTCTGCTTGATTCGGAAGGGTCAAAGTAGTTGATTTCCCGGGTTGATAGGCATTTTTCCATAGTTTAAAGGAAGGAAGGAGTGAGATTTACTCACTCTTATCTTTCTGTTGGTCTGCGTCCTTCACGGCGGTAAGAGTACTGTTCCCATATTTGCTGCTCGGCCTCAAAACATTCTCTTCATTTTACTCAGCAGCATAGATACAGGGAATTAGAAACTCGAAGGATGGTAATAGACCTATGCCTGTACTGTCATGGCAGATGTTCCGAAAACATCAATGGAATGATCCCTAGTAATGCAACTTTGACCTTCTTACTAGGTAATTCACTGCGGGCGCCGTGGTTCAGTGGTAAGCACAACAGAAGTGACTGCCGGAATAAAGGCCAGGTTATGAATAAGCTCTTACCGCCTAAATACTTATTTTTTAGAACAGTTTTATTTTACGAAATCTCTTTCAAATATTATAATCGAATGCATGTTTTCCTCCATAAGGTAGTCAAACCGAGGTACAACCTTTATCCCTAGAATAAGGTGTCGTATATATCGGTAACAGTGACCTAATATGCGAATGCTACCACTGTGTTTGGCCTGACTAGATTCATCCGGTACTATATTTGTCTTTACAAAAAAGCTTACTCACTCTCGAAAATATTTTGCAGACCTTACAGATATCTTCCAATTCACCCATGAATGGACTATACGCCTGATTTTGTTCTTAAATGCTAGTTTAGCTGCGATTGAAGGTCAAATAGGGAAGCCAAATACAAACCTATGTTACAGCTCAGTCAAAAGAGAAACATATTCATTATCAACAGAAATGTCGGTCAACATATCTGTGTCCATGTGAAGGAAGGGACAGAAACAAATGCTAATGACTGGGTCCCTCATACACGTTCGGTCGAACTTAAACACTTAAATGTGAGGCAAACGGCCCTTAATTCACAAATTAGATTTATTCAAGCGTAATATTGTTACACAACACATAAAGCAACAGGACGCGCTGCTAAGCTTTGCAAATGTCCTTAAATATATTGGTCCCTAGAGAAACTATGTACACAGCATCTATGACTCACAGATGGCATAACAGAATCCGGCTCCAGTTCCAGTAATCTTACATTCAGAATTGAAAGCCACCAGAGTTGGATTATACCTAAAAGAATACAAACCATTAGGTAACTCCATCGAAACATATTACTTAACTTACAAATTCTCCGACGATCCATTGCCACAATTGCCATGCTCATTCCAACCCCAAGTGTATACCTTACCATCCGCGGTACAGATCATTCCATGCTCCGACCCCAATTGCAGTTTCTTGGGCACAACCCCGTCGGGTAACTTTAACTCCACCGGCGTTGGAACCATCTCACAAGCTGCTCTCCCCAGCTGTCCGTAGCAGTTCCTTCCCCAAAGAAACACTTTATTGTCCTTTGTCAGCACTCCATTGTGCGTCCACCCGGCAACTAATTGCTTGACCTCGATTTCAAACTCAAAACAATTAGCCTGACCGAATTTATTATCGCCCAACGCAAGCACTCGTCGCCTGCCCTCGGCCAATACTAACAAATGATTCTGTCCACTGGCGATGGCATCGATTTTAAATTCACACTGCACCCGCATAACGTCCTCCATACGATTGAATCGCGCTTGGGTAATTATCAAAGCCGGATGTGGGTCATTAACTCGCAAACGACCGAATATGTAAATACGATCGTCCTCTGTAAGGACGCAGCAATGCCTCAAACCAAATGTAACCTGACGGGGGGCTTCTCCACGCGGTAGCTGCAATTGCAACGGCCTACGTACCGCAGTGAACCCACGTTGGCATACGCCCAACTGTTGAAATGCATTAGAGCCCCAAACATACAAACAGCCATTCGATGTTATTGCTCCCGACAAATCCCAACCACATGCCACGGTTTCAATGGTGCTATCCTTGAAGAATTCACTTGGTATGGTGGTGAACTCGCTGTGATTATCCTCGGTTTTGTCTATGCCCAGTTGGCCACGGTTGTTCCACCCACAGGTATGAAGTCGACCGAATTGGTCTAGGACTAGGACATGACCACCGCCACCACATATCGCACGTACGGCGTTAACATTAAACGAGAACCTTGAGAGGTGTTGAGGTTTCATGCACAATTCACTTTCTATGCCAAGGCCAAGCTGACCATGGGAGTTAGCGCCCTATGCACGTGTGCAAAAAAAAGCCGCAGTAGTTAATTAATTCCCAAATGGGAGGTGGGTTGGATAGAATGATGGATACACTTACCCAAGAATACACAGCCATTGCAGAACCACTAGTTGAATGTAACGTTGGCTGAACGTTGGCACTGAAGCATTCCACGGAACTGTAGCAGAAATGGGAACTGTCAGCTTTGTGGACACAACACAAACTGTTCCGAGGAAAGGATTTCAAGAAGTTGCATGAGGAGTTCGCGGTCACGTTGGTGGTTTCCCATTTGAGAAAAGTATCAACAAACAAAGCAGCTGATTTTTGACGTTTTTGTTCGATGGATGACTTTTATCAGTGGTGCCAAGTCACAAATTCAAAAGGGAAGTGTGTTCGCAGGTAAGACTTTTTTAAATATTGTCGGAAAGAAATACACGTCATTCACTAAAAACTAAACAAAATGCTTTCGATCCGATCCGTTGGTCAAGGAGAAAATATTACACACAATGCTTCCGATCCGAACAGGTGGAATGTTTGACGTTCCGCCATTAATCAAAATAGGCAAAAAAAACAGCAAAATAATGAATGGAAAATAATATTTTCAACATTTATGGCACGTATCGTGTGCAGAATGAGACAATACATTAACGAAGACAGTGAGTTTATTTTGTGTAACCTCAAATGCTTGGTTGTGGTTTCCCAAATGCAATTTAATTTTCTGAAAAAAATCTTGTTCTGCAAATTACTTAACAATATTAATCCGCTTTATATTAAGCCCATTACTTTTTCAGAATTCATATGAACAAGCATATGCTCTGACTTTTTATTAGTACGATGCACTCATTGGTAGGCAATAGGCGAATTTCGTTATTTTCACTAAATATTTCAAATTTATTAAAGCAGAACATTGAAAATGATAAAAAAAGAGACGGAGATGTTTATGTACAGGGTCTTGAGGGACTTCCGAGGGACTTCCGAGGGTCTTGAGGGACTTCCGAACTTTGACAGTTGAAGCATCTGTCAAATTGGCTGTCATTTATTCAGTCTGCTTTGCTAAATCACCATGGTTGGATATAGCGTTCAACAACACGTGCAAATAATAAAATTGTTTTATCAAAATGGGTGTTCTGTTCGGGCAACGTTCCTCGTGCTTCGTCCATTTTACGGTCACCATGATCGTCCTTCCGAGAGGACTATTCGCAGTGTGGTGGATAAATTTGAGTCCACTGGTTCAGTAAACCAACACCTGTACGTCGACAAAACGCAAGATCTGCCGAAAACATCGCCGCTGTCCGTGAGAATGTGCAGGAGAATCCGAGGCAGTCGATTTCGCGTCGCTCACAAGAACTCGGCCTTTCGCAGACCACAACTTGGCGAATTTTGCGTCGTGACTTGGGCCTGCGCCCGTATAAAATTCAACTAACCCAAGAGCTGAAGGTAAATGACCATAGACAATGACGTGTGTTCGCTGAATGGGCTCTGGAGCAGTTGGATTGATTCGAGGGCATGGTTATCTCACGTGGAGGTGATGTGAACTGGCCACCGAGATCGTGCGATTTGACCCCGTTAGACTTTTTTTGTGGGGTTTTCTGAACTCGTAGGACTATGCGAATAAGCCACAAACCACAACGGCCCTCAAATATGACATAACCCATGCCATCGGTCAAATTCAGCCTGATTTATGCGCCAGAGTCTTGGAAAATTGTACATTTCGGATGCGCGCAACCCAGAGAACCCGCGGCGGGCATTTGAAAGATGTTATATCCCGTACATAATGGCATCGAATGAAAAATTTCGATGATATCTCACACACACTTTGTTTCATTTAAATTTGAAGATAGGAAGCACTTAATGAAAGACCTTTTATATTTACAGTCGTTCCGGCCCACATTCATACAAAACTATTCAACACAATTGCGTTGAAGGATCTTTACTTAATTATTTATTTATATTGGATAGTCAACGTAGAAGCAATATACGATTAGCTCTTTACTGTGTTAATACTCGTACAAGTTGTCGAAAATATCAATAGGTATATCACGGGCGACAGTTTGTTGCGCGCTGTGGACAGGCGACGTGATCGCCCCACATTTTTTAAAAACGACGTAGGCGCCACTGTTACGATGAATTCTCTGCACATGGTCAAATGATAACCAACTGTTTTTGGTCTGAGATTAAAGATATTTCCAACAGGAAGGGGGCTATTAATTTTTTTTTCAACTAAAACATAATATGTGCATTTTTGCAACGCTGTGGTGATGAGATTAATTATTAATTTTTTATTTTTCGTCAATCTTAAATTATTTAGGAATTATTTTCTGTTTAAGTCCAGTATGCAGTAATTTGTATCTTAATTAAAGTTTACACATAAATTTTGTCAGCAGTTCATTGACATTTAATTGTCGATTTAATATTTAATGCAATCATTTATTACGTTGATAAAGAAAACTAACATTTTTATGTCGAAGTAACACTTGATACACAAAAATATTGAACAATGAATGTAGTTTGCAGTTTGGCAAAAAATGTATTTCTCAATTTTTCTTAAACTCTCTCGTAAAATGATTTTTTCATATTTTTTCGAGTTTTGTCAGAGAATTTTTCTTTACAGTTGCCATTAAGATATATGTACATACATATGTACACAAATGTATGTACTTTAAAAATGTTCAAAATCAATTCATTATTATTATTATCAATCACGAACTCGTGCTTGTGAGATGATCTTTAAAAGATCTTCAAATTCAGAAAAGCTTCGTAATTTAATTCAGAAATTCAGAAAAGCTTCATAAATTAAAATTAAAGAAAAAAAAACGGGTCATTGTACGCAGCTTCGTAAACATTTACAAAATGGAGTGATTCTTAATACAAAAAAAATGTTAAACAAAAATGTCGGCAACATCATATTAATTTTCTGTATACGTCAAATATGTAGCTTTGACTTGACTCAACTTCATTGTCGTGCTCCTATTATTTATTTTCTGCGTTTTTAAACTTTTGACAGCTCGTACTTTAGTTTCATATTCAGTATTGTGTTTTGGCAGGTAGGGTTAACCTTCAATCCTTTGTTCAAATCAAATTGAACATCAGTTTAAGATGTCTCGAGTAGTATATGCGTTTTTATCGTAAGTAATGTCAAAGTGTTGACAAAGCCGCAGAATTTTATTCCACGGATTGGGTAATCTGAGTCCACCAATAAAATAAGATGTTAAATGGCAATTCAGATCATTGAAAATTTACTTCGGTTCAGTCTTGTAAACCAAAATGGATCATAGATCAAACAGTACCGGAACCTGCAGTTTCGTCCATTTGTTTAACTCACATATTTAATGTGTGAGGGGCCGTAAAAGACCCCAAAATTAGTAACAGGTACTTTACGGTCTAATTTTCAAAAAAGAGAGAGAAAAACAAAAATAAATATAATCTTGAAAACGGTTCTACCATTGGGAAAGAAGTCGATAGCTAAGTTAAAGTGGGCATTTGCAATAATACTGCGCACTTAGTTTTTGACTAAAAATTAGAATAATTATACTAATTATCGCTTAAAGGTGGCCATGGTGTAGTGGGTAGTGTGTTCGCTTGTGACCTGAACTGTGCAGGTTCGAGCCCGGACGGGGAACAGCAATCACAGCCACCCGAACATATAAGAGAAACGAATAAAATCTAAGTTTCTCCAACCACTACACCAAAGAGGAGTTTCTGCCTGCTAGCACAATGGACACAGCAAAATGGAGTCTGGGAGCTCAGGGATTTGGAAATTTCCTTTAGAAAAAAAAAAATTATCGCTCAACGTTTTTCGTAGGTATGAACCTACGAAATAGCTTTATTAAATAATGCATATACTCCGCTGGTATACTAAATGACTCGTAATTGACATAGTTCCTTAGGACCAGTCAAGATTACTCGTATTATGTAAATGACTAGCCCACACCGATCGAAACTTATCAGCGTACAAATGACCCATTTTATGATGTTCTAATTCAGTTCACAAAGGAACTCTTCTTCTGATCATCTGTGAATGGGAAAACTTTGCTTGGAAAGAACATGATGCAATACCACCAATAGATCTTAGCCAATTAGCATGAAGTAGATCGAAAATTGGTATACTTTAGCTAGGTATCCCACTGATCTTGGCCCAGATCTTTAAATTAAAAAAAGACAGCTTATTTACCTATAACAACTAGAACTAGACCACTTCATCCAACCAATAAACCTAACTCATTCCGTTGAATTAAAAACGGTAAATCCCTCAAAGTCATGCTGATTTCCATTGGGAAAATAATCGCCGGACCAAGTAGAATAAACAGATCACGGAAATTCCACAGCGCCCATCTCATCCACACAAAGAAAAAAAAAAAAGCATCTCACAAGAAGAAAGTTCATAACAACGAATCGCAAAATAAAATAATAAACTCATTGAACTATTGTTCCGGCAGCGATCCCGCCAACGCCAGTACCCTCCTACTTCTCCAAAAAAAAGCCATCGAGACAGGTTGGAATCGTTCCAAATTTTCGATCTCTATCTTTAAATTTTCTTTATTGCTCTTCAGCAGGTTACAAGCCGAAGCCGTGCTGCTGCCTTGACTATTATGGGAAGTGATCCACAATAGCGAAACAATTCGATCGATAATTACAATGACACGGCAATTGTAGGTAATTTTTTTTTTTGTTATGTAGGTACTCGTCTGAGACTCGGATCAGGTCAGGTACACCAACCATAAGTCCAGTCTAACTTTTCCAATGAATGCCCGAATATTAAGAGCTCTGGGGCAAACCGTGTGCATGATCTCGCAGACAACGTGAGCTTCACGATCCAAGACTCAACAGCAACATCAACCTGTTTAGTTTAAAATACTATTATTAGTGTTATTGTTATTATTACTGTGGCTATTATTGGCCCGATTATCATTACGACGAAGACGCTGAAGATTTCGGAAGGAGAGTGACTGAGTGCTTGGGAGTGCACTCTCAGAGGGTACTAGTATGTTGAGCATTTGCATCCCGAAGATAGAAAGACATTTTGATATGCTTTCGTTCGCTTACGAGTATTTTCTGTTTCAAGAGTCGTGAATTCCTTTTAAATGAAATTTAATCTAATTATGGAGGTTTCTTCCCATTTACTGTGTGTGCGACAAGTAAGAATGTACGAAAGAAGCAGACAGTTTTAAGTTAAATAGAAGCTAAAGATGCTGGGATAGTTTAAGGGGGAAGTGATCATTTTCTAGTTCAACAGCTTTATGCGGGTTCTGTGGACAGATCGCTTATTTACTGTAACAAAGATATAAGACAAAGAATAACAAATGCACAATAGCAGACAAAAGGAAGTGCGACTATCTGTCTGGCTATTTGTATGAACGCGCTAATCTCGAAAACCGCTGGACGGATTTATAAATGTAGTAGGGTGCATTCGTGGAATGCGACATCATTATTCTTCACTTCTCATTGGGAAAACACACATATATGCTATCCTAATGGCTGTGGACTATATTGTGAAAAACAGGTAGAAGGGGCGAAGTATTTGCGTCTGTAGTGACAGTTAGTCTGCACTTAAGGCCTTGCTCAATCCTTTAACCACTTCCAAAATAATTCGAGAATGCAAAACATCTTTGACTTCGGTCGGGAGGCTGAACTCACTGAATCTTGTTTGGGTCCCAGGACACAAAGGGATAACAGGAAGTGATATCTCTGACGAGCTTGCTAGACAAGGCTCAGAAGAGAATTTCTGTGGACCTGAATCCACGTTGAGTTTGCCAGCGTCTGCGGTTAGAGCTTCCATTGACGATTGGGTTTTCAATGAACACAATCGAGGGTGGCATGACTCTCCAGGACGAAGGCAGACTAAGCGATTGGTCCACGTCATCTGTAAGAAATCCTCGGCTTTCTTGCTATCTCTTAACAGAAATGACTGCAGATGACTTATTGGCGTTCTTACGAGCTACTTCGCCTTTATCAAGCACTTCCATGTGCTAGGTTTAAGCGCTACTCTACGATTCCTGTGTAGAGGGCGATGACACTGCGGAACACTTTCTATGTGATTGTCCTGCCTTTGCTCGCATCAGGTGGCTGATCTTCGGTACTAATGATGATGACCTAAGCTCTTCATCACTGAGGCGTCTACTCGTCTTTTTACAAAAGACGAAAAAAACACATTAAAATGGGGTTCTCTGCCTGGTTGTACAATGGACCTGTTTTTGAGTCTGAGTGCTCCAGTAGGGTGTACCTGCCTCGACAAAAAAAAAAAATACATTTTCGCGAATTTTGAAGTGAAAAAGATGCTGCCTTGGTCCATTTGATGGTATTTTTTCGTTAGTTCAATTTGTGTTTAAGTACGGGATGGGGCAAAAGTAATGTCATAATGTGAATGGGCCATAATTTTTGAAAATGGCGTCAAATGTCATTGTTCTTTGACATTTATGTTGTAGACAGATAGAGAATTAGTTGACAACATGCAATGGAGCGATACACACTTCGGGTAACGATGGAGATTTTGAATCACTAATTTCCGGGCCGTGTGATCTCTCGTTTTGGAGAGTGGGAAAAAGAAATGTCATAACGTAAATGCGCTAGACTCCTTCCTTTGGGGCTTTTTGAAATCTCGCCTTTACCACAACAAACCACAAACCTTACAAGTCTTGAAAGCCAACATTGAAGAAAAAATCACCAATTTGGCGCCAGATGTTTTGCGAGCAATAATTCAAAATGCAGTAAAACGAACACAAGTCGAGCCGTCCGTGTGCATCTCCTCAAGAGGTGGTCATTTGACCTATATCATTTTTTCCACCTAATGTCATTAATGTTACACCTTCAAATAAACCTTTCGTGGAAACAGAGCCCAAATTTTTTTTTTCATTTCTAACAAAATGGCAGCCAATTATCATTACGACATTACTTTTGCTCTACCCTGTATTTGGCAAGATATTTAGCCTTTTTTAAAGTCATACTAGCCACGTGGTTCCTATTTTCTGTTATGCATTTCTGTTGGCATATGTCCTTTATATGAGACCCAGTCAGAAGGATCCTTCCCTTGCTACATTGAACCTCCTTAGGGTTAATAATGAGGGTGGCCGTGGTGTAGTGGTAACATAATCGCTTGTCACGCTACAGGTTCACGGTTCGAATCCTGATGCCAATAATCATCTATTAATTTCGCATGAAATAAATAAAAAGTTGAACAATTGCGAAAGCTTATGTCAACTCTAACACTGTATAACACTGGCAGTAGGGCGGTCATATGGCTAAAATGCAACTTCATCGTGATGATGACATCAGGAGGACGGAAAAAAATACTGTGAATCATAAGCAAAAATCCCCAGTTATCTGGACAGCCACCCTTGGAGTTCACTGAAACTTAATGCCAGCTGAGTTTTAAACCAACTACACCAATCTGTCTTTCTCTCTGACTCTTCCCCTTTCCTTAAAAAAAAAAAAAACGCCTGTGTCCTAAAATTAGTATAAAGGTATTCATAACCCCTTTCACACGTGCAAATTATAAAAAAAAAAAAAAAAAATAGTCCCTTAGAATAGTGTGGCTGTCTCTTTGTTAACTTTCCTTACGAACAGTACCTTTCGAAGGCCTTTGGGGAATCTAAGGTTTGATGGAGTTCTGACGGATTACTTACCTTTAATTGACATATGTAATTATGCTAGCATTGATTCAGCGTTAAAATCATTTAACGATTTCGTGACTATATCGTTGGAGTATGGTGTAAAGAAGTAGAAACTCGTCTCTTTTGAGTATACCTACGAGTACATACGGTGGTCGAGGTAATTTTATTGCCATTGACTTTTCGTGTGTGTCCAATGGAGTAGATTTCTAGTTTTTGTATATTTGAAATACTTGTCGATTCAAAGCAGTATCTGTCCGGCTATCTGTCTGCTTCCAGAGAATGATTGTTGACGGTTGAATAAAATCCAATAGGATCTTACAATGCATATATTTGGTATCGATTTATGGCCTTGCATCAAATGCGTAGGGCTATATTAACAGACGGCTGCAAATCTAAGTATGCATCCTTGAAAGTACACATGATTGGACAATAAATCGAGAGATTTGACTTCGGACAAAGGAATTTAACTAATGTTTACTTTGTATAAGAATTTTAAGCGTGCCCACATTTTTATCACGCTATGTAAAATCTTCCTGTCTGGTATACATACTCGTATCTACCAGTTAAACCAGCCTTCCTTCTTTTAATACACACTGTAACTCTTACTCTCTCCCATCGTCCGGCATTTAGCGTAATTTCGTCTTCAAACTGCAACCATGAAGATATCAAGCACCAAATGATTGAAGGCGTGTATCTAACCTGCCTCTCTAATGTTACTCATTATGGATCCACGCTGTGGCGCGCCAACCTCAGCCCAGAGATAGCGCGAAGAATAGAAAGACAATTTAATGGCTAATCGTGCCTGCATCTCAGCGGTGTGGATTATTTTGTTATTGTTGATGCCATGATATTATTCCGTTGGATACTTTAACGAGGTGTAATATGATTAAAATTCACTTACCACTTTAACACTTCACACCCGATGCCTGATCATTAGAGAGAATGTAGTATTTTCTGCGTAAAGTAGAAAGTGGACACAGAAGAAAAGTCCAACTTCTTCTGTACAATGTGTCTGGAGAACAGTGGGTCAAGTCCCTTTCGCTGTCCCTTAACATAACAATTGAATTAATTAAATGGAAATTTACTCCACTTCACATTTAGCTGCACATAATACACTGTCCCAGTGAAGGGGGTGGAAGTGTGGGCGTTGAATCTTGAATACAAGAAATACAAATCAATGAATGCGTGGCCGATCGAGCCACTTCCGACTTAAAAGCCAGAGGTCTCAACAGGTTAACTCTATTCTAATGGAAAAGTTTGTTCAACCTGGCAGACAGTCTCGCAGCGTAGCACGATTTTCATTTACCAAATGTGTTGGATTAAATAATGAGTTGTGTGTGTGGATTTTTTTTTTGGGATCCTCTGTATGGTGGTACTCTGCAGCACTTCCAATTTATTACCGAAGATCAAGACGGGAACAACATTGCTACCATTTTCAGGCTGGCGGGTAGGGAATATGGTAAATTGTTTTTTCCATTTCTGGAGAAAAACATTTGATTTTGTATTTCGTAGTCGAATTGGGATGCGGATGAGCAGCAGAATGATACCAATTACGCCAACTAAGGAGTGCACTGCATATTCAAATCGATGAATTGTGTTACCGATTATGGCCGGGATTTGGGATTTTAGGATAAATTCATAATTCATGGTGCGGAGTCGATTTATAATAGCACAGGTCATGGTGAACTGAGTAGTTTTGTTGAAACCAAGCTGATTCTAACTCTTCTGCTTAAGTCTGAGCTTCAGTCAGAAAATTATACCTATTATCCTTATTGTCTTTCTTAAATTGAAAGCTATTGTGTGCATTTCTGGCCAATTTACAGAGATACGAGTAAGTATATAGTAGGTACAATCTGTATACCATTGCCGATGTTCTCCAAAAATTAAAAGTGTTGAGGTTTCGGTGGATTGCATAAATGGACATAACTAACAGGGGCTAAAAGAATACGAAAAGTTAGGATTAAATGGAGTAGCAATTTGGTACTTATAGACTTTTATTTACTTCTTTACTCATAAGACGCGTACTCAACGCAGTAGTTTGTACACAATATTGATACAAACTTACATATGTAATGTGCCAAGTTTCAGTTACCAATTCTGATACAATGTCACACGCAATGCCAAGATCATTAACAGATATCACTTCTTAAATGCGTAACATGATGTATTTCACCATGCGATCGAAGATTAACTGTTCATCTACCACTGACTCCCTGGATGTCACCACCACCTGACAACATTGCAACGCGGCAAAAAAAAAAAAAGAAAAGAAAATATCCTCGAAAAGTAAACAATTGTGCCAAGTACACGCAGGTCGCCACTGGAATCTCCTCGTTAAAAGCGAAACTCGCAAGGCCATCTCTCCATCACCATCACCATCTCCATCTTTAACTCCCCGACACGCATTGCATCATAAGTTAGTGCAATAATTGAGAATTTCACTTTCCATCGGATAGGAACACCAACGCGAAGGACCGCGGGAAGGATATCCCACCACGCCTACAGCGCCCATATATCAAGCGAGCAATGAAATATGAAATTAAAGGGACTTTAGGATGATAAACCATCGATGATGATCTTCACCCGCAACTAATTAATTTCGACATGGGCCATACGTGGATTGGATATTATGCTGCACATGTCTTGCGGCTACTCCACCTCCCTCCCACCGGCGGCGGCGGCGGCTGCACCACAACATCGTGGGTGAAAGTTCCTTTGTCAGAAGAAAACTCTCTGTATCCACTCCACTGTTCAATGTTCATATTCCGTAAAAAATGATTCCTTTCGCAGACAAATTAATAATAATTTCTGCGCTTTGTGTCAAAATTAAATTGAGTACATACACGACTTTTTGTTGGTCGCGCTGGTGTTCCTCCAACGATGATTATACAATTTAGGCATCTCAACAATCATAATTGTTATTAATTTGTTCGTAGGCGCATGTTGGGCGCCTGGCGGGGACCGCCGGTTGAAGGCTCCCCTTTTCAGGTGGATTCCATGAGTTTAACACCTGACAATTACAAATTATCATTGATTGTGTGTCATATGGAGTGTGATACTCCTTTCGAGTCCCTTATGGCGATCCCAGTACTCGTATGAATGCACCGCTGACATTGTGTAATTTTTATTTTTTATTTTTTTTTTGTTTCGTTGCTTGTTGGTTGGTCAATGATATTGCAATATTTATGCAAATATTATTTAATGATGCAATTGCAGTTTTGTTGACTGTCAAGAAAATGAAAGGAAAAGTTATGCGAGTAATTAGTTAACAATTCAGTGGAAATCAATCATATATCGGATGATATATGGTAGTGGGAGTGTAGTTGTTTCGTTAATGGGCCATTCAAAGTGAATGGAAGGGACATTATTTTATGATGCATGGAAAATGTAAGTTTTACAAAAAGGAATATTCTATGTAAACTGGAAAGGATTTCTTTTGTATAATTTTGTATGTTTTAATAACTTGAGTAAAATTATACGTCAATGGAAAGGTACAACAGACTGTAGACAGACGGTAGTGTATGTAGCAGGACAACGATTTAGGAAAAAACAGAAAATTTTATGCGAAATATAATTTTTACCGACACCACCTCCAGGTTTAAACCTAATAGAGCTTTGGTCGGATGGTACATGAATTTGATGAATCACCGAATAGTCTTTAATTTCAGAGTCTAAACTATATGCAACTTCATGATAAAAGTTTGGCAGCACTTGAACTCAATGACACTTTAGCAAACAACAGTTCGTTCAAATTAGAAGAAAATTGTTAGGAAAAATAATAATAAAGGGTGGTTAAATTTTAAGGGCCGATGTTGAATGTGAACCACACCTAAACTTCAAGTTTTTTTCTGCATTTCATTTGACATTTCTCAATTTCAGACTAACTCAATTTGAACCATGGAAAGATACACAATCGAGCAACGCGTTAAAGTTATTCAGGCTTATTATGAAAATGGGCGTTCAAATCAAAATGCATATCGTGCTGTTCGCGATAGTGTGGCTGAAGAGCCGTCCACCTCAACTCGTCGTCGTGCCCAACAATTGCACCTCTACGCTCGTCGTTGATGAACATTATGCATAAAGACTTGCATTTACGCGCTTACAAGGTGCAATTGACTCAAGAACTAAAGCCTCTTGACCAATTCAAGCGTCGTCAATGGTCACAGTGGTGGAAAGAAATGGCAACAGTGGATGATCAATTTTCGAAGAAAATCATCTTCAGTGATGAGGCACATTTTCAACTCAGTGGATTCGTCAATAAGCAGAATTGCCGCATTTGGGCGAATGATAATCCAAGAGTGATTGTCGAAAAACCAATGCACCCACAAAGAGTGACTGTTTGGTGCGGTTTATGGGCTGGCGGCATCATCGGGCCGTATTTTTTCCAAAATGAGGCCGGTTAGGCAGTTACTGTGAATGGTGTTCGCTATCGTGAGATGATAACGAACTTTTTATGGCCCGAATTGGAAGATATGGATGTGGACGATATGTGGTTTCAACAGGATGGTGCCACTTGGCACACAGCTAACGAAACAATGGCTCTTTTGCGCGACAAATTCAATGGCCGTGTTATCTCACGTGGTGGCGATGTCAATTGGCCGCCAAGATCATGTGATTTGACACCGTTGGACTTCTTTCTTTGGGGTTATTTGAAAGAAAAGATGTACGTCGATAAGCCAGCAACAATTCAAGAGCTAAAGGATGAGATAATTCGGCACATTAACGGCATAGAACCTCAATTATGCCTCAGCGTCATCGAAAATTTGGACCATCGGATGGAGGTGTGCCGCCGAGGTCACGGCGGCCATTTGGCCGATAGTTTGTTTCATACATAATTAAACCATACCAATATTATCATAATAAAAAGAAATGACAGCAATTTCCTAAATAATTTGTGTTTTATTCAAAATCAACATCGACCCTTAAAACTTGACCACCCTTTAGAACTTACAACTCAAAGCAAGCCCAAATCATATAATTTCAATGAAATAAAACATATATTGCTGGAAATATCGAGTGTTTTTTCTTAATCCTCCAGTCTTTTTCGTTTCCTTTTTGATTTGTAATGGCCTCCTTAAAAATGGCGAATGAGATTATTTGTGACATCTTGCGAGTTATCGATAGGCAAGCATTGGTTACGTGAAAAATTTCGACCTCGGGATTTTGATCAGCCTTGGTATTTATGTAATAGACAATCAAACAGTAAAGTAAAAGGAAATATATGTCCCAAACAAATATGTGACTTAATATCTAAAAGGAGAAAAGGTCGTAAACGCTGGCAACTATCAAGAGTGCCAAGTGACACAAGACTTAATAGCTTAACTAATGCGTCAGTGGAAAGATACCTTACCAATTTGACAAACGATGCTAGTACAGAATATTCACTCTGGAAGGCTACAAAAAAAAAAGATCAATAGCATACATTCCGCCAATTAAAAACAGCAGTGGAAACTGGGTAAAAACAAACGAGCGAAAATTATTTGCTGAACATCTCGAAAACGTCTTTCAGCCATACGAAAATAATAACTGCCTCCAAGAAACAGAAGAAATAGAAGAAAATAAAAGAAAAGATTAACCCGAAAAAGCTCCGGGATTTGACCTAGGATAGCTATAAAAAAAACTAGCACAAATAATAAATGCATCATTCAGACTAAGGTATGTTCCACGAACGTGGAAAGTCGCAGAAGTAATTATGATACCAAAACCTGGCGAACTACCTAGCGAAGTTACCTCATATAGTCCGGTTTCCTTGCTGTCAATACTGTTAAAGCTATTTGAAAAAAAAATGTCTAAAATGATCATACGAGTAGAAGAAAAGACATTGATACTAAACCATCAATTTGACTTTAGAAATAGGTATTCAACTATAGATCAAGTTCACCGAATAACTGATCAAATAGAAAAAGCTATAGAAGAGAAAAAAATATGCTCTACCATTTTCCTTGATATAACACAGGCTTTTGTTAAGGTGTGGCATAAAGGACTAGTCCATAAGCTGCAAAAATATCTGCCAAAACAATACTCAGAAATCCTAGAGTCATATATAATGCAGAGATTATTTTGAATAAAGTAAGAAGATAAGTACTCCATATATAATAGACAATCTCAAAAAGTGGGTCTCGCAATTCTGTCCGTCTGTGTGTAAGCTCGACTGCAACATAAACAGTTAAACAGATTTACTTCGAATTTCATATCTTTGGCCTATGGGTTTACAATTCGAAGCGAAATCGAAATTTTCATTCTAACGCCAAACCTATTTCGTAAAAAAACGATTTTCATGAAAACGGCAACAATTTTGTTCAAATTTAATATTTTCCAACAGAGGGCGTACCAGGCCTTTGCCAGGAAATAATAATAACGGTACTTTACTTATTAGCTGGTTTTTGAAAATTTCTCGGCTATGACTCAATCGATTATGTTCGTAATTAATATTTGAACAATATTTGACATAAACAAGATTATGGCACACCAAGTTGTGGAAAATTTTCAAAATATTTTCCTTTTATTTTTAACAGATTTTTATTGTTTTTTTTTTTTAATTTCAAACTGAGACACTTGCAAACTTTGTCCAAGAAAAAAAAAAGAAAAGCGAAAAGATTGAAAGTCAAACACTTTAAAGTTCAATAGTGGGGTATTTTTAAGTACCAGACCGTACATACAACAAATAAGGTCCTGCTCCTGCTCGGTTATTATTTTCAAATCATTTGAAGTGAACCAACTTTAAAGTTGGTTGCCTTTACATTTTATTTAAAGTTGAGGACAGTGTTGGGATATTATGTAGGGGAGTACAAAATTTTCGAGGAGAGTAATCATTTCGACAGCCCGGGTTTGCGTCCACGAATTGTTTATCTTAAACTAAAAAAATATTTTTTATATATACGTCGAGAGATAAGTAGTTTGCATAACACCACTATTCTTACTTTCTTTTATTATCTTGAAGTATCAGACAACCTTTGATATTTTCTATAACTTAACAAAATTTTAGCATTTAAGGCATTTGGTAGATCATTTGTAAATACTAAAAATGCAAAAGGACCAAGTATGGTGCCCTGTGGTACATTTGATGACTGGGGAAATGGCATTCTTTGAAATTCTTAACTCCAAGAATTATTTTCGGTTTGTTATTGTAACATTGTAACACAATTTTTCGAAGATTCTCCTAAGCTGAATCCTATAAAATCTGTAATAATAAAGTCCACCTTTTTATAAAGCATCAGCAACAGAGATAGATTTGTCGTAGTCGATCGTGTAGGGAAAGCCCGTGTTGAAAATCTCGGAATATATATTTATTTCCCTTGCGTGTTCTGATCATGGTTGAAGTTTCAGTATTACTAGGAGGCCCGGTTCAAGTAGAGTATTTGGGGAAATGGAAACATCAATTCCACACATTGAATGCACAAAAACATGCCCATTGACCTATTATCAAATAAATTTCTCGCAAACCTACTCCATAAAATCAATTTCTTATGAATTATGCAACTAGAGTGACAAAGGTCAGAACACATTCTATACCCGTTAAGGGTCACGTCGCGAACTCGTAACTCTTTCTTTTTCCGTAAATCAACGACCAATGAGTGTAATTTCCGCTTGGCCATATAGTACATTTCCTTACCGCCAAATTATGCACTCCGATTTGAAGTTCTCGTGTTGATTCCGCGACAATGGGGAGGCGATTAGCTCCGGTATAGCCTACCACTTACCCGCACTGTAATTCAAAAGCCTTCCACGTTAAATTGCAAACGGCATACACACAAGGTGAGAATTGCATTAGCCTCCCATAAACACGAACGTCAAATTCGTGCCACAAAGTGCTTGTTTTGCGTGTCGCCACCACGACTACCGTCAAACAATCGCCACCGCTGCCACAGCCGCCACTTATGGCAGATGATTTATGCGCAATTGCGATAAACTGACGAAATTAATCGATCTACATTTTTATAGCACCTGGTAATGATATGGTTATTATCCGGACGCTACTGTCGAAAAGTTGTCTCTCGAAGAACAACAGCACATCAAAAGATGGCACGATTTCTTTTTCTCCTGTTAATCTGCGTCTGTTCGAAAGATGAAGCCACTGTCATAAGTCATGTGGCAAATGTAGCAAAAAACACCTCTTGATGCACGTTTCGTGGCAAAGGAGCAAAGAGCTCTATAGTGGAATCATTCAGTTTAATTCAATCAACGATTTGATTCGTGTTGCGATACTTTGTTGGGTGCACTTAAGATACGACGTGCCTACTACCACTAGTGTCATTTACATTGCTGTCAAATCATTACTCATTGGTTGGCTAGCTATGGCTTTGATTTCGCCTGCCTGGGATCAATAGATTCAAGTAATAACCGGCCAATTGGCGGTTTTGTATCTTGTACACATGAACTGCGTCGGAACCTGTTGTTGTATTTCTATCTCTCGGAGTGTATGCAAGAGTAATAACGGTAATAACAACTGATTTATTAGCATATGTACCTAGGTTTATGGCGTATTATGACAGTTGTTACTGAAACAGTTGAAGCGTGGTAGAATGAAAGGTTTCAAGAGTGGCTGACTGCGAGGGACATTGAAAGAAGGGGCGGATATGCCTATGCAACCTAAAGGAGTTGAACGATATTTTTATGGGCTGAACTGAGGTGTAATTTGAGGAAATCATTCAATTTGAGCATAATAAATGTCAGACGCTTTATTTGGAGCACTTTATTTAGACCGGTGATTTTTCTTCTTCTTTGAATACAAACAAAGACCTTAGAGAATGGAAGCTAAAGTGAGTTCAACAGCGTTTTTATTTTATTGGTTCAGTTTTTATTTGCTAGGTTACGGTGTGAGTATTCAGACATTTATACGGTTACTGTCTGTCTACAAAAAGATTTATGTTGGTATACGTATATACATTGAAATACGATTGGAATTTTGCAGGGCAAAGTTCCTTTTATTTTAGCAATTCGAATTGAATGGCGAACCTTGGGTTTTCTCGTACATCCACCTTCAAGACCACTGATCTAGTATATCTCTGGTCAGCGCCAGCGTTGTTTGATGAGGAGCAGACCGATTTACGTGATAATTATCTTTTAAGGCAAGCACGTTCATTCTTTAGGCTTTTGCTGAACGTCGCAAGGTCGATGTTTTTGGCTACCGCCATTTTTGATACTGCCTCTCTTCGTTGATTCTATAGTTTCCTTCCATTTTTATCGCAGATTTTATAGTTGACTCTGCTTGATCACTCATCATCCGGTTAGAACCCGTACGGTTGTGACATCTTGGACAGCTACCGGACGGACAAATTGTCTTTTCGGTTCTGCCGTACCGCGTAAAAAGTAACAATGTCATCTTCCATATAATATGTAGTGACGATTCTATTGGTGCCCGGCAATGCACCCTCGAAGCAACTGGAGATGGAGCTGCGATCATTTAAGATAAGCTCTTTCACTTTCAAGACCCGATATATTTATTTATTTATTTATTTAGCTTAATTCAAACAGAACTTAATAACTACACTAAAACTAGACTATTACTAAACACAACTTAAGACTAAGGCTAAGTACTTAAAAACTAAACTTAAAACTAAAACTAAAGTTATTAGGGCGGTGGAGTGGATATATATATATGTAGATACATGTATATGCAATGCAGGAATACGTTATTCAGCTGTCTAAGTTTGGCAGGAGGTGAGGTATACGCTGATGATGTTATGCTGGTATTAGGTAGAATCTTTCCAATAAAAAAACGAAAGGTTCAATTACGAACTTCTGTTAATAAATACATGGGGAATGACCACGGTCCGCATGCCAATACTTTAAAGAGATTATCTGTCTATAGCATCAGTCTTTGACAGTAGGTTCACTACCAGAACTTCCGACAGAAACAACTGGATAATACGGCAAATCATGTCTAAATAAGAGCTGACTTTTTATACAGATTGATGTAAGATGTAAAATGACACACGAGTTGGCTCTCTTTACTTAATTTAAATTCCAAGTTCCATTAGGATAGACAGCGATTGCACCATATTTCGAACCGAGATCGCAGTAAGTGTTTAGGTTGCAACAAAAAAAAAAACCGGCAAGGAGTCAGTAAAGGCTCTGCAGCCAGAGGCTAATAAAACTGACAATCTCTGGATCCTCAATTGGTACTATGTCATCGCTATTCCAGTGGATCGTTTCAGTATAGTTCACAATAACTATTGCAAGAGTTTCTTGAACTGTGGAAATTTGAATCTATTCGCCACCATTAGAAATATCCCATTCTGGCTAACGGAAGTTTGAGGGCTTCTGCAACATAAAGCTGGGAAGCATCCAGAGATTTACATATTTATCTTGATGGTTCGACCCAAAGGTTGGTCTATGTTAGCTGATGGCTAATGTCATAGGACCGCTATTTACTTTCTTGTCTTAGAAGATTGGCTCTTTTCTCTAGCCAACACTTCTAATGAGTATGTCCAGTATATGAATTTTGCTTAACGTTGAGGAACTTAAAGACTTCCTTCCTTTGAAGTCGATATAGGTGAAGGTATTCTTCTTCAGAGTGAAAGGTTAGGAAAACTTCTAAGGCTTGATTTGCAAAAAGGTTTACCCACTGAATTTCAACTTCATTGAGACTCTTAATTAATGCAGGACTTGATTTCCACTTGATTCAATTGGGATGGTTCCGAAAATATATTGGTTGGTGAAATTGAAAAGCAGAATCTTTTATTATGTGAAATCACAGAACTGACAGACCGATTTATTTTAGCCCCTACCCTGGGGAGGATGGAATGTTAGCCTACTCATTGTGGTTGGAGTATTATAAGAAAGCCAGGTGGTCTACACCGCTGAGGAATAACAAATTATTTCCTTTCATTAACCACAGATAAACTAAATCATGTTAGCCAGTGATAAATGAATTCAGCTTCTAAGAAACATCCACCTACAACAAAACCTTCTTGTACTTCTCTTTTCCCTTGGCAACAGCCACAACCAAAAGGAGATCCTTAACAAAATGTTAAGACACCACTGCATACACTCTGTAACATGACAACCGACAACGCGTAACATATGACTGCTACCTGCAGGCTTAATAAATTGTGCACACTGTACATTGTCTTACACGGCTAACAGTGCACCGATCCGCCAGCCCCCTGTACCACTATTGCACAAAGATAACGCGCTGAACAATTACCCATATGAGCACTGAGCATGCAGAAGAGGGCTTCCACTTCCAGTCCTACAATCTACCCACTGCTTTAAAATTAAAATCATTTTTGGAACTGTCACAGGCAGCCGCGGAGCGAAAGAAGCGGTGTGGAGTCGCCACCGCCTTTAGACCAGAAGGATGTCATTTAATGCGGCAAACAGTATAAATTAAGTAACGTCCACACGACAGTCATATATCTGCATTATCATTACGGCCACATGAACCGTGAATGAATGGACTGTAACTTAGAGCCGCCGCCACAGTCGGAGTAGGTACCCCAAACGAAGACACCTCCACCTTCAGACAAGATTGTGCGCCGGGTCCATGGCAGTATTTTGCTGTTACATACCTCACCTCTCTGTTCGCATCTCTGACATTGTGACGCTAGGCGAAAGTCCCCGCCGCATATCCATGTCATAGTAGGTGAAATGTTAATTTTTCATCAGAATCCCAAATTGAAGATCCACTTTTGTGGAAAAGCATTCGAATTTTAAGTTTTTTTTCCTTAGTACACCAATCCCTTGCACTTGGTGTACTTGACACCGTACAATTGGGCGTATACTTGCTATTTCAATTGGCACAACGGCAACAATACGAGTACTGCCAACTCGGATCATGAATTGCAAATGAAGTATAATCCTCCCCATCAATCTTCGGGACGATTGTGGGTGTTTTAAGGATGAGTCGTCGTAACCCAAAATTTACTGCACAACTGTAAGTGATCCTTCTCGCGTTACCAATCCAAATGTAATTAAGTTGAAAAATGACAGCAAAGGAAAGAGGACACCATCGAAGTTGTAAAGGTTTCCGTAGGCGCTCATCTTTGGATACTTTTTCTTATTTTTTGAAGCACCAAGGTGTGGACGTAGAATTTCTCTTGCATGGAGAACGCATACGTTTGGTGAAATTTATGTGCGCCAAGCTTCGTATATGGAGTGAGTGGTCGCAAGGTATAATTAGAGATGTGTTTCTCATGTTTGTATGGACATTTTGGGAGTAAGGAGGACGCACGCTTTAGAAGAGTCAAAACAAACAAACGTCTTTGCGAATTGACTTATGTGGATATAGAGGAGGTTGGAGCAATCATTCGTATCATCTTTCTGGATAATTGCTAAGATTAACTAATAAACATCGGCTCGAGTGATTTATATTTCAATTCGATGGAGTTGGATTAAGTTGACCTGATTGTTGAGGTTTGGGATGGTTAATCTCTGACCTGAATTCCAAAGGTTTTGTGGAGCATTGTTAAAATGTTTCGCAAAGTACGATGACAGTTGCTCGTTGGGAGGGCTATAATTGTTATCAAGTTGTTTGTTTCTTCTTAATCGTTTCGGAAGGCTGGTAACATGGTGATTATTTATCTTGCATTCATGTTTGAGTTGTGACGATGTCTGTTTGAAGACGAGCCTTAAGGCCCTAAGGTAACTGAACTGGTTTCAACTTTGGTTAAGAAAACCTATTCAATGTACTTCGCTGCACAATAAAGTAGATTCCTGAAGATATTCGACTGCTTTAGATGGGTATTTTTGGCAGCAAAAAAAAAAAACACATATAGAAATAACTACTGGCATCCCACTAGGTAGTCAGCCAGGTCCATTGCTATTTATTTTATTTGTACATAAGTGTTGTCCATGAATTATTCTAAATTGTTTTCTCATATAAGCAATAAATTTCAGTCATAAATATCTAGTTTGCTGGAATGGTGTAATCACAAAGCTTTGGATCATAATGAATCAAAATGTTTTTCAGCATACGGCGTACCGCCTTTCTACTCGTATCTATCATTTTATAAACGCATCTAGGGGCATATTTGACAGTGAAATAAATTTTGTATCTTTGTTGGGCTTTCGAGATGTATATAAACTTAAAGATATTTACTGCTCATAGGTCAGCTCGTATTTAAAATATATCAAATCACCTTATGGTATTCACAAGCTTAGATTGGAAAGAGTTCGCAAATGAAATATTTTTGAAGAACTTCTTAATTATGTCAGTAGGTGTAAATTGATTGGTCTGCAAACCTTAAGTTTCAGACGCAAGGCAACTCTGCGATCTTTATCAGTGGAGGAATATCTGCATATCTGAATATCCAAAAATTAAATCCAAAGACGGCGTTGAATGTTATCTAAACCGTGACATTAAGACTCTATAAACTTACAAAAGCTTTTTGGTAACTCTGATAAATCGAATACGACGCCAGTTCTAAGAAGAATCGTCCAATTTAGAGCTGCAAAGGTTAAAATCTCTCCTGAGAAATGTGAAGACACTGCTAAGTCAGCAGTTTCGGAATAGTGTCAATGATTATTGGAGGCAAAGCGCCGAAAACATATTGAAATCTGATTCCAGGAACATGTTTCCTAAAATTTATCAGATTTTCAAGCCTCGTAACGTTATCAAGATTCCGAAACTGAAAATCCCACTGTCTTCCCAATCTCTTCTCTCTCGGGCGAAGATTAATGGTCAACACTGCCCCATTATCGATAACCATTTCTTTATAGATAGTGGGGCGGACAAGCTAAACCTGATCGGCTCTCATTTTGAGGCAATTCATGCTAGGGATCTCCCTAGCTGCAGAACTGATGAAGTAATTGATGAATTATCAAGGTTTCGCAATAGCGAAACACGTACTCTTCTGAGATTTTCAGAGCGGTTAAAAGCTGACCAACTAACAGATGAACAGACTGACAATTACTTTACAACACTAAACGAACTGACATCCATATTTAGGAAACTAAATAACAAAAAGTCAAGTGGTTTAGATAACATTCCTAACTTTATACTAAAGCATATACCGGGCGAAATTATACGGCAATATTTAATAATTTGTTAAACAACTGCTACTTCCCGAGTTATTGGAAAATATCGAAGGTTTTTCCAATAATCAAAAAGAAGAAGGATCCTTCTGATCCTTCCAACTATAGGCCAATAAGTCTCCTGCCTAATATCGGGAAGGTCTTTGAAGTAATTATTAGTAAGTCCATTTTGTTCGCGTCGGAATGAAAGGAGATTATACCGCGGAACCAATTTGGGTTCAAGAGAAATCATTTGGCGGTGCATGCTGTTACGAAATTGATTTCAGATGTCAATTGGAATCTAAACGCCAAACGATGTACAGCTGCCTGTCTAGTGGATATCGAAAAAGCCTTCGACATGGTTTGGCTTTTATATAAAATTCTACGATATGAATTCCCAGATCATCTTATAAAGGTAATTACATCTATGGTGTATAAAAAGAAATTTGTTGTAACAGATAATCAATAAACGACGACTAAAGTTTTTAATGTCATCAATGGTTTGCCACAGGGCACAGTTACAGCACCGCTCCTTTTCAACATCTACATTTCGGAAATGATGAGGGACATGGATAATTCAATAGCATTCGCTGACGATGTTATATTGTATGCAAGCGGCTCGAAAATCCAAGACATACAGACAGAGCTTCAGAACAATTTTGATAAACAGCAAACTTTCTGCTCAAAATGGAAGCTTAAAATAAACGAGGCGAAATGCGAAACTATACTGTTCCGCCCCCCAGTAAGACGCGGAAATTCAGATTTGAGACGAAACTGGAAAAACCTACAAATTACGAATTCTAATGGTTTTCACATCGAGCCAAAGACTGTTGTAAAGTATTTAAGTGTTCATCTGGACAAGTTTTTGAACTACAATGAGCACATAAATATACAGTTGCAAAAGGCAAGAGCGGCATTTATGTCTCCCAAACGCCTTTTCTACTCCAACTATCTTGGATCTGATGTGAAGGTCATATGCTACCAAGCTTTCGTTCGTCCACTTCTGACTTATGCTATGGTGTGTGGTTACATCCCCCCTGAAGCATTTTTGTATCTGGATGCACATAGTTATTTGTCAGATTCACTGAACCATCTTGCTAGAAGGGCTACAGATAAACGTATCCTCTACGAGCCGATGGACTCAGGAGAATGAAACGCTGACTTGAGATACTGCGTAAGCATACCTGAGCGGGATTCAGTAAACGACGACAGGTTGAATAGGGAGTGGCTCGACTGGGTTGAGGCTAACACTTAGATTAAGCAGAGCCGGACCCTGATATGTGATTTTTGGCATACCGCTGAATGGCTGATTGAATGGTCTAACTCTCATTTTATTGGTCTTTTCAGTGGCGGGTCAGAAATCACATAGCAGGGTCCGACCCGAAAATTAGGTTAAGGTAGTTTTAGTTTATATCACTTAGATTAGTTTTTATGAAAAAAAATAATGTATTCTAAAAGGTTTCCCCACGTTTTCCTTAAAATGAAATAATACAAAAAAAAAAAAAATAAAAAATTAAATTTGAAATTAAAAAAAAACATCGATTAAAATTAAAACACTAGAATTAAGTTTTCTAAAAATCATATTATAAGTATTGTGCACCCCTTAGGTCAGTTACTTTAATGTATTATAATAGTGTAGCGTTAAGTTTATTAGAACTGTAAATTATGCTAGTGTATGAGTGGAATGAATATCTGCGAAAAATTGTTGTCACCATCTTCTCCATGTTTTCAAAATGCTTCACCAAAAGTTTTGAAAAAAATCATAGCAACAGAACCTTTCTGGACCTACCTATATAACGACAAATAATTATGATGATATGACATTTTTTATGAAAGTAATGGATAGTTTACATCATATTGCTCCCCACGCGTACTGAAGGAGTACCCGAAACAAAATATTTTATCTCGGCTTCCCAAGAAAATCCTCTAAAAAATATTATTCAATCGGAATTTAGAAGTTATTGAATAAAATGGCCGATAGAACCCCCTGTCTGTTTTTTATGTGCAATAATAAAGAGTTATTCAACTCCAGGTTGGGATTTCACATCCCTGCCATATGACATCTGTCAAATTAACCTGTCATCCATAGTAACAGGTAGTTATGGATAGTTTAACCACTGCTCAACGCATTATGACCGATTCACAATGCAGCGTGATAGCGAGACGAGAGCGAGACGAGTCTAGCGCGAGTTGTCAAAAAAGGTTTCGATCTATGCAAATGTATGAAACAATACACAATGATGCGAGACTCGTCCTATCACAACGCATTCTTTTCAGAGAATTGAAAAACTCTCGCGACGAGATAGCCTGTCAGCAGGCTGATGCGACTTTGTTATGTAGCCAGAAAGAGAAAGGTGGTGTGTTGCCGTTGTTGCTTTTTCACTTTAACACATAGATAATACAGGCTCGCTGTCAAAAGTATCGCCTTCATTGTGAACTGGGAAACGATTTTATGACGACGACGATTTCTCGCCTCGCTCTCGTCTCGCTATCACGCTGCATTGTGAATCGGGCATTAACGTTATTCCATCTAACTACAAAAATAACAGTTCTGTAATATTTGTGTATGCGGTTGGATGCTGGAAAATTAACAAGTTGACACCGATTTTTCAGACAAAATCTTCTTCGGCGATGATATCGTTTTCTCGCTCGGCGGCTTCGTAATGCCCAAAACACATGTGCAGAACTCTGTACGCAGTGAAATTAGAATACACATGTTTTAATTCGCGAAGTAACATATAAATTACTGTTACTTAAAAACTTTCACTATCACTTTCCGAACTTTATTGTATTTTGTAATACGAGTATCATATTAATTTCTTAACAATTCACAGAAAAGGTGTTTTCACAAAAGCAAATGAAATTTCAATTCAGTAACCGTAAGTGACAGTAGCTGTAAAATGACAGTATCCGATGGGATGCACATCTGTTTCACGTGCAGAGCTGCAAGCAGCACTGCAGATTTTCTGCACATATATTTTGGTCATAAAGCACAAAATGAAACCATTTGTATATTAGATGTCCATCTTGTATTCCACTTTCTAGCATAGTGAGTAGTTTGGCAAGAAATTGGGCAACCTCAGTATCATTTTAGCAACATACCTCTGCAGTTTGTCCACTTCCTTAAAAGGGTGTGAATAAATGCCACTTTGATCGCAGATAGCCTTTTTTTTTATTAAGGAAGTCATTCTATGCAGCGATTATGCTGTTTTTTTGCGCATAGTTCCTTTCAGTCATTTTTGGCGTCAATGTCAGTAAATAGCAATAATTTGTCGAAGTTTGAATCTCTTCACTTTTGGAGTACCATTTTTCTTGGTTAGCTTTTCTGCCTCCATTTTTAAAAACCATTATTTGAGATTTGTTTAAATTTACTTCTCAGTTTCACTTATTGCAGAACTCTTCTAAATTTTTTATCATCAACCAAAACTTGTATACTGTTGGCCAAAATGACAACTTCATCTGCATAAAGAAGCAATCTTATGTTTAGCTCTTCTTTATACGAGTATTGTCCGCATTCTAAACATCCATGCGAATCATTTATACTCATATAGAGAGAAAAGTAGAGTTGATAAGAGACATCCTTGTTTGACACCAGAGATCGTTTCGAAGTTTTCTAACAACTCTTCTCCTGTACATACTGACGACTTAGTACTTTCATAGATATTCTCCAGCAATCTGACAACGTTGGTTGTCATTCTACGAGGAACGCGGAAACCTTCTGTTTTTCACAAAATTTTAAACGTAAAACAGAAGCTAAATTGTCGATATTGCCCACTGTCGATTTTTTTTTTTTTGAATCCAGCTTGGCATTCCATTGAAATGTTATGTTCAGTTAGTCGTTCATTTAGGATACCCATCAAGGATACCCATCAAGATCTTCGCAATGCAGTTAATGAAAGATACGAGTATCCCCCTATGACACATTGACACATTGTTCTCTCCTTTCTTGAAGATAAAAAAACTTGTTGCAGAGGTTTTACTAACTCGGCTCCTGTGAAATGCGTATTTGATTAAATGCCGTCGTCAATTCGACTAAAAACATATTGGGAGTTTTCTTAAGGAATTCATAGGGACTTTGCCTTGCTAGTATCTTCTTTATTTCTTCAATTAAAATTTCTTAATCTAGATCCTCATCCTCTCGAAGCATTGTCGCGTAGTGTATGTCTTTAGGTGCCCACAGTGGGTTTAAGGGCTGCTCAAAGTATATTCTAAAATCGGATACCGTTATTTCTGGAAACTTCTGCCCGATATGTTTTCAATAGATGTTTACGTTAACAGAAATATTTTGAGCCTCTCTACAGCGTTCTATTCATAGACATAAGCATTTAAAATAAAATTTTCGAAATGGCAGATGGTATTTTTAAAAATAGCAGGAAACCGGGAAATAGATTTTTTTTATTAAAATTATTAACAAATCTCAAGACATTTTCATAAGACTTCAAAAGGATGAACTCAAGTTTTAACTAGGGCCTCGATAACCATCTCTCACATTTCTGAAGATGCAGATACTATTCCTCTTTAGTTCATGAACGTTCTCTGCATTTAGTGCACTGGTTTGCTTTTTCCAAACAGTCATAAAATACTGTTGACGTCGGTCTTAAACCGCGATTCTGTAATTTCCTGCAGATATCTCTGCTTTCATAGATCGTATAGTGTGGTTTATATCTCTGCGACAGCTATGTCTGTGTACCTACTAACAATCTCATTGACTGTAGCCAATGTCGAATTTTCACGAATTTAGGTACAAATTTTTTTTGAAAATTTCCAATCTCGAGATTTTTATCAATCTTGGCATTACTATCCCAGCAAAACTCAAAACTTGACTAAACGGCTCCATATCTTTGTTTTGTGAGCTTTGAAAAAGTGTAATTTTCTCGAAATAAATTAGCGATTTTTATCGAAATCGAAAAAAATATGTATCTGACGTTCGCAAAAATTGGACTGCGAAAATTGGCTATTTCTCGGATTTAGCTAATATGATTTTGTTCAAAATTGATATCTAAGTCACTTTTGACATACATATGTAAGGACATGACATTAAAATTTTTCTGTTTTTTTTTTCTTTTAACTTTTTAACGTATTTTACAAAAAAAACTTAAATTTCTTCACTTCTTATCGATTGTGGCTAAATTTAGAAACATAACACCTTACTTGTGCACTTAGACTTAGGTAGAATCGCCTTCTTGATGTACTATAGTGGTTGGAAAAATTCAGATTTTATTCATTTCTCTTTCATGCGCGAGTGGCTGTTGGTTGCTGTTCCCCGCTGGCGCTCAAACCTGCGATTTTGCCTACAGAAATGTCAACACCATACCAAACAGGAGTGATTTGCTTTATAGAACTTTAATTATTGAGAAAGACTAAAACATTGGATAACATTTTCCATTTGAATTAAGAATAAAACATTCAAATCTTCGAGGCACATCTTCCATCTTCATCTAGTCAACACACAGTCTTCACATCACCAGTCATTGCAATGCATTCAATCTCCACCAGAGCATCCATTGGCAATCGGGCGACTTGGAAACAAGAGCGAGCTGGAAACTCTTTCGTGAAAACTATAAGAAGGAGAGAAATAAATATAAACATGTTTACTGCAAACCGTTCTACTGACAATGATGTGCTAATGGCACTGATAAGAGCACAATAAAGCACTATGCGATGATTATTATTTATTTGATCAAACAATTTTGAACCTTCTATCAATAGGTCACGATCAGCTTGTTAGTTTATCACGCTAACCACCTGATAGAATTGCTTGTACTTACTTGTCTTGTAGACTTCGTTGACAGTTCCGAAATCTTCTAGGTCCTTTAGGAAAATAGTATTTTTTACGATTTTGTCCATTCCAGAATCAGCAGCTTCGAGAATAGCTTCCATGTTTTTGAACGCCATTTGAGTTTGTTCAGCAACTCCACAAACCAGCTTCATAGTATCTTTGTCCAAACCCAAGCATCCAGAAACATATACAGTACGATCGGCAACAACAGCTTGACTATTGAATTAACAGGAATAGAATTGGTAAATACTAACGAATGTCAATAAAAAGAATTTTTGCTCGAAACTCACTTGTATGGAGCGACAGGTCTAGCGGCGTTTGCTGTACTCACTAATTTTCTGATTAATGTTGCCATTTTAATGTGAGTGCGTGAATGAAACTGCCGACAACCGAATGCTATGATAGACGAATGTAAACTGATCGTCTGAAATACGAGCTAATTCCCGTCAAACTCTATTTAATTTAATCAATGACGTGTACAATTCAGATAGCTAGAGCTACATGGGGTCGTTAGGCAGCGATAATAGCGATAATAGCAATCAAATGCTACAGTGCTTCCAAAGTGTCTGGAAATAAAAGTAGTTTTGGAATAGAAATAGTTTTTTTCTGCTTTAAATAGATTTTGCGTAAATTAAATTTATTCTGTGTATGTGAGTACTTATTCTTTGTGTACTTAGAGTATTTTAAAGGGATTGGAAGGAATAGAATAAAAGAATAATTAGTTAACATAAGACAACAAGCGAGTACGACAACTTTTTTTTTTTTTTCTTAATGAAGGCTACTATTTATTAAATTGTTAAGTATGTCGGTTGAGTAAGGGAATTTATATTTTTAGTTCGGGAAGATGTGTCTGAAGTTATTTGGGGGAACATTTTCAATGACTTCAGAAAGGAGATTTGAAATTTAGTTCGGTACAAGAGAGAGATATTAAGTTCTCTTTACAACACTAAACGCAACACAAGGCATATGATACTTCAGTCTGCACCTGAGCTTTCAGAACCATTTTCAATGCTTGTTAGCCTCTTCGTGCCCCACGAGTCCATCATTGATGTTCAAAGAACGTTTTAGTTTCGAAGTAAATCACGAAAACGTACAATGGGAACAGTTCAATGTACTATCTATTTTTATACGAGTATGTTTAAAAAAAAAATCCTCACGGTCGTGGACCTCCGCAACATATTCCGTTTAAAGGCAATACGCACTAGCATGTATTAAAAATTACGGACTTTTGCTAAAAGCCGGCAAATCCGCAACACATAAAAAATGTTTAAATAAAAATGTGACACTTTTCTGGTTAAAAGAAGTCCTCTTAAATTATTGGCCTTTAATTTAAAATGTTTCACTTGGCCTTTCCATCTCAAAAAACAAACAAACGATAGCAAAGCCAATTCAAGAAATGCTGGACGAATTTCGATGAAATTTTGTCAGGGACGCAAAATAATAAATGTCTTCAAAATATAACATAAACAAATCATCCAAAAGGAATCCTGGTATGAATCCTTGGTGTTTTATTTCTGATTTTGTGATTTAAAAAATAAATATAATTTCATAATGATAACCAATTAGGTTAGGTTGGAGGGTTGCTGAAACAGTCGTAGCTGTAAGATCATATGGACATACGAGAGTCCTTAGCGCTGCCCTAAGTTAGAAACCTAAAAAGGAAAATGAGGAGTTAAAGAGAGAAGGGAATGTTGAAGTGGTGGGTATTTTACCGTTTGCTTCGAAGAGGAATTTTTCCCGTTCTCTATGTTAGTGTAGGTTAGTCTACCAGTTTGTGCAATTATCCGAAAGGAAAGTTCCCAAAGAGAGACCAGCGATATCCCCTTAAGCTAGCGAATATTAGGAATTAATAGGTTCCGCACCACTTGCCTCGAATAGGAATTTTTGTTTGTGTTATTTTTGTATGTTTATTTCTAGTATACAAGTCGATACATTTCTACACCAACGGTTTAGATACTAACGACGGTGTAGGTGTCTTCTCTGACAGGCTTAATCTTAACCTCTCCTTCCGTAGCATGTAGCATATTCCAGGCAATAAAATAAGTCTTATCCTGGCTAAGGAAAACATATTATCAGCAGCAGATATCCGCATCTTTTCAGACAGCCAAGCAATAATCAAGTCCATGGATATTGTCGAGAAGTTCAAAATTCACATTTTCGGGGCATAGGCACATTCCGGGGAATTGTAAGGCCTATGAAATTGCAATGATACCCATTCTACCAGATAAAGGTACTTTGGGTATATCGACCACTATATGTAAACTTAAATTAAAGCTAGATGCTATCGAAAAAACAAATCTTAGGTGTACAAGTGGTATGAACAGATTTTGCATAAGCTGGATTTGAAACGCCTCAAGAATTTGATTTCTCTCAGTAGATTGCATATTAAGGTTGTAATTAGTGTCATCACTTTCTTATAAGCAAGCATGCAACAAGGCTTGGCATATATTCAATCGATTTCTGTAGATTCCTGTGTAGACGGAGGAAACTGTTCTTCATCTTCTTTGTATCTTCCCAGCTCTCTCTCAAAGAAGAAAACTTCACTTAGGAGCCTTCTGCTTCAGCTGCGCAGTCTGATAAATTCAGAAATTCCTACGCTTCATCACAAGTTCTAATTAGTTCAACGATTAGGTATGGAATGTTTTTCCACCAAGATCCATGCGGTATCACAATGGACCTATCATTGGTCCAAGTGTGTCGGCCTCTTAGCTGGCAGCCACTTCAACCTAACCTAACCTACATATGTCTGCTACTTTATGTAACTATCCGAAGAATGACTTCCCGAGGAGAGTTATCACAACTATTGCTTTCTGATTTTAATTTTTAAATTTTAAGTAAAAATCAATCATGGATTTTTATTTCTTCAAATTAAGTGATTATGATTTTTATTTTGAAAAATCAAAAATAAAAATCAAATCATAATTTTCATTGTTTCTCTTTGGATTTATTAAAAAAAATTATGATTTATTTTTACTTTTAATTTTTAAAAATAAAAATCATGATTTAAAAATAAAAAATCCTGATCGATTTAGGCATATACATAAATGAAAATCGGAAAATAATTTATTCTCTTCGATTTTTTCCGTATAAATCGTAACAGTTGCCCTCCCTGACTTTGGTGTCTAAGTCGAGTGCAGTATACAGACGGTCTCACTCAATATAAGGGAAACATACAGGAAAGTTACAATCCATCTGGAGAGGATCATATGATACCCTATCACCCATCTTCTAATCCACCCCTAATAATGTGTGCGTGGCGTTGTAACATTTTCAAATCAAATACAATGATACCTTTGATCAGAAAAACTGTTTTCAAAATATTTTTTTTAAAAGAAACGCCCTGAGATTGCTGACACCGTTTGCAATCGAAGTTCACGGATTCTGATTAGATACTAATAAAGATAATGAGAAATATGTTCATTTTAATAAAATGCCACCAAAAAATGGGCGTGGCTAAGTACAATGAATGGACGAAATGTAAAAATAATATTTTTTAGTTTCTAAGAAAAATATTCAAAAAAGACATGTTTTGAAAAGTGGCCGTGGTGGGTGGATTTGAAAAAAATATTTACACTTGTACTGCTTCGTATTGTACAAAGCTTATATGTAGATACATACTCGTATATGAATTTTAACCCTCTTAGCTGTAAATTTACGGCCTAAAAAGTGGTGACATATAGACAGGCATTATTATTTCTCTATGTTACAAACTATGTGCTGTGTACCTCACGAATGGTTAGGACCTACAGTTTTATGCCGTTTCCGAAGGGTCATTTTTTCGATTGAGAGATGCTTCTCATGACAGTTTTACTCTCGTATATTTGTCAGACGTTCGCAAGAGGTGGCACCGTAAGAACAATTTTTTTTTTTATTTTCTTGGATTCGAATCTATGGTATAGGTAGGGTATAATAAAAATATTGTGTCCTTTGAATGAAACCTAAACCAGCTGACAAAAAATTGTAATAATAATAATAATACGAGGAATTGAAACACTCAACTGACTGATAAATAGGCTCACAAGTTTCTATCTGAACGTTTAAGTATTATTTTTTCCTTCCGTTTTTTTTTTTAGAAATTGAAAATTAACAAAAACAGTCCATAGAAAGCTTGGGCCAGTTTCGTGGAGCCTCTAGTGTTGTGTGTGTTATATTTTCATACGAATAGAAAGTGACGTGCAGTTTATAGCCCCACCCGAACGGCCGATCTGAGGCCATGACAAATGACAAATTGAATTTTTAAAATTGTTTTTGACATTTTTACTGTAATCTAAACCAACCAATAACCACAGATTCGCCTCGTCGACTTCCTGAAATACTGTACAGTCCATGTCAGGCTCCCATAAGTAGTAGACTTGATGCTTGTTTTTCGCGGAGGCCAGATCTTGGAGATGAGCTCTTGCCTTGGAAAACATTTGCCTTCCCCTTTTCGTCAGTTCGTCCTCTTGTAAATCCTTTTTCCTCTTTGAGGTTGTTAGCACTTTAGAGATGAGAAAAACATAAACGAAACATCAATGTTTTGACAAAGTCTTTTGGGGAATTCGTACTTTATTGCATTCCCGTCGAAAACAGACCGATATTAGTCGCTAGCTAATGATTCGATAAACGTGCGTGCCTGGTAGCTTCTCTATTCCAAAGACCATGGCCTGTTTTACACTATTTTTCAAATAAATAGTATTGCGCTGTTTTTTCGGTTCTAGATGAGGCTAACGAGGATAGTTATACCTACATGCTGCCATAAGCTAGCCGCCTTGAAATCTGTAAGCAAGTATCAATTAGCTTGTTGACAGTTTGTCACTATCTTTAAACTTCCTGAGAGATACTCGATCGGCAACAGCTTGTATTGTTTTATCCATTGCAGATGTGAAGTAAGGTATTCTGCTTACTTTGATGAAAAAATAAACCAAGATTCGCCTTTGGGGACGCATAACTTCAGTTTATATCGTTATTACGCATTGCAGCTCATCCAGGGAGCGCAGAGTGGAGGTGATCATGCGGTTCTACCAAAAACCAAACCAATTCCTTCTCTTCTGCTGGACCAATCAGCATTTTTTCCTGTGCTCGTATCCCTTCTCAAAGGCTATGCTGCATGTCCATTATGCAACATTACCTACCCTACTAACTTCGATTTGTTAACCACTATCCTCAATAAAGTTGATTTTCCACCCAATTACTCTTTAATGCAAACATTCAATCTGATCCTCTTTCGGCTTCTCTCAGAATGATCCACACATCTGCGGCACGCAACTAAATTACGTTCAATCAAAATTGAGCGCCACTTTAAGTAAATAAATCATAACAATCCCCCAGCGCAGTGCATTTCGTAGGAGTGTCCACGCACTGCGTCCATGAATCTGCAATATTTCAAAACTTCACAGTACGCAATCTTTGTGGATACATCACCCAGACGAGACCAAAAGACCGTCCGGTATCTCGACCGCACACTGCAGGAACGCAAACGTAGCGCACCACATGAGGCTTCGAATGCTCTTAAATGTCAGTCATAGACATTTCAAGCAAATTCGATAAAATTGAGCGAATTGAATACGAGTGGGGTCTTTCTACAGCTAGACCGGGACCGTATTCCGTGCGGTGGTCATCGGTCGTCTCGTATGTAGATACAAGTGAATAAATTGAGGCAAATGGAATGTGCCGCCACCTCGTTGCATCTAGGCACTGGCACTATTCCTACCGTTCATAACGAAGTGGAATATGCATTTCGGGACTCAGGCAGGACGACGCGACGGTCTGCACGTTAACTTATTATGAGAGTCAGCAATTCATTACGGCTCACATAATACTCCACCGGGAGATCTCGCTGTAGAAGGAGATCGGCGGACAAGATCGTTAATTTGGTTTTGCCGCTCCGCGTTCATAAATACAAAGCAAACATTTTCTACGCATTCGTAGAGATGCTGGTGATGATCTAGAGAGGACCATTGCAACGACAACGAGTCCAGCTTTATCATATCCAAGATGAATGTGCAGAGAGGGCGGGAGTTGACTGTTGCATAAAGTATTTATGTTTTGTCAGTGTCAGTTTATTATTGGCCGGTAATAATTTAATTTTTGCGGGCGAGGCACTCATGTATACAGGTGCATGAAATGACAGATGTCAGCTGGAGTTGGACTAGTGTGTGGGTCGGTTATTGAATAGAGCCTTAGTTGAGGGTTGAGTTGTTTATAATTTTACTCTTACCAGGATGTTGCATGATGAAATTTTAACCTAAGACGTAGTTGAGTGTGACTAATTAGTTTGGATGTAGTTGATTTAATGAACCCACTCATGATTCTTAAGGTTTCTGTTTTTCATCTGATCATAGTTTTAATGTCAACCATTAAAATACGCTTTGCAGGCTAAACGTTGAGTTGATCAATAAATTAGTTGAGTAGATATTAGAAGAAGGGCTTTGTAAATACGATCTCCTATTGAGCTTCATGTGGATGACATGTGAGTTGCTTAACCCTCTACATTGAAAAGGGCTACACTGTATTAACATGTTCTTTAAAGCCTGCGATAGCATTTTTCTACCGAAGAACGATAGATGTGGGGTTTGTTACGGCTTGCGACCATCAAAGACAAGCAAATTAGAAAGAAGTTTTTTTTTTTTTTTTTTGGTTGCGCCTGGAGGTGCAGCAATCTTCAAAAGATACCAATGGCCCGTACCATTGGTTATACCCGATTCATATATCTGACCTGATGATTCATAAGTGTCGGCCAGTATATGCCTACGGGCTAAACTTCACCCCCCAGAGAGGCACTATGAGAACCGGCCGCTCGTGCTCATAGTAGTAGGAAATTCGTTACTCTCATTATTTCGTTTTGTGGTGACTACGACTAAGTTACCTTAACAAGTAGTTTACGCTTCTGTAGTGTTAATCGCGTTAGGTAGGTAGCTTTCCAGCGAAGGCACCTACTAATACCGTCATTACATGCGGTTTTCTCTTACTGCGCCAGATCGTACGGTCTTGTTCTTTGTAGTCGGCGCTCGAGGTTTGTCACGTCCAGAGTACGGATTATTTCATTATTGCAATGATCATGAAGGCGAGTACGAAGTTTGTGAGCAAAGTTTGTTACTTCATCCCTAACGGTAGCAATTCCTAGATCTCTGTGAATATCACTATTCCTTATATACCATGGAGCATTCACAATTGCTCTTAGTGTTTTGTTTTGGAATGTTTGCAGAACAGTCATATTGCTTGGCTTGGTACAACCCCAAAGTTGTATACCGTATGTCCAAGATGGTTTTAGTACCTGTTTGTACAGAAGCAGTTTGTTGTATACGCTTAACTTCGAGTATCTCCCGAGTAGCCAGTACATTTCTCTAAGTCTGATTTCGAGCTCGTCGAGCTTCTCTTTTAACATGTGGCTTCCACTTAAGTAGAATGTCTAGTGTCATTCCTAGATATTTTGCCTCGTTTGCGTACGGTATTTGTACCGTAAAATTGACATGCGTTGACTTGGTCTCGTTAAGGACGATTCTCCAGATCTTTGTCCACTCGCATACTTTGTTTAAAGCTCGTTGGAGTTTTCCAGTTGATGATTCGACTGACTCATCTGTTGTGAGGATAGCCGTGTCGTTTGCGAACGTTGCTACGACAGTCCCTTCATCTTGTGGTATATCTCTTGTGTAGAGCAGGAACAGGATTGGGCCGAGAACGCTTCCTTGCGGAACACCGGCATGGATTTCTTTGAATTTCGAATATTCTGCCCCATGTTTAACACGAAAGAGTCTGTTATTAAGGTAAGATTCCAATATTCTGTAGAATTTATCTGGTAAGATTTCCCTTATCTTATATCTCAGGCCTTCGTGCCACACCTTGTCGAACGCTTGCAAAACGTCGAGAAAAGCGGTAGAGCATATCTTTTTCCCTTCTAGAGCTTTTTCAATTTCATTTGTAATTCGATACACCTGATCGATTGTGGAATGTTTAACCCGAAACCCGAATTGATGATCCGGGATCAATCGCCTTTCTTCAATTACTGGGTGCAATCTTTTTAGCAGAAGTTTCTCAATGACTTTAGATATTATCGGCAGAAGCGAAATGGGTCTATATGATTTCTCGTCGTTTGTACATTTCCCCGGTTTCGGAACCATTATTACTTCGGCGACTTTCCATTGCCTTGGAATATATAGAAGTCTCAATGAAGCATTTATAATGTAGAGTAACTTAACTAACGCTTTTTTCGGTAGCTCCTTCAAAACTTCGCCAGTGATTAAATCATATCCTGGAGCCTTGTTATTTTTCAGTTTTCTTATTGTCATACGAAGTTCGGACAGGGATACAGTTTTTAATTTAAAGTTGTCGGGTGCCGTATTTGCATTCGGATCTTCGATCATCGAATGGCTTGAACGTTTCCTCTAAATGTTCGGCAAATAATTCCGCTTTCTCTTTGTCTCCTTTTGCCCATTCTCCGTTAGCTTTTCCTATTGGTGGCGAGTGCATTACGGGTTTCCTTATCAGCGGTCAAGCTCTCGAGGTAAGTAGAAGTCTCGCGATTTCTTAAGTCCTGCAGCACATTTTTTAGCTTGTTGCAAAGGTGGTTAAGATAAGTTTTATGCGGTGGCGCGCGGGAAAATAGTTGGACTTCTTAACTATTTTCCACTGAAATACTTAGGGCAGGGCAAAGCAACATAAAAGAACTAGAGTCTGTGGTCTGATTTTGCTGCTGTTCCTTTTATTCTCGATTCTTCCCAAGAATTTTCTGAAAGAGAAGGGCTAATGGTATGTGGAGCATCCCATATTGCTAACTTCACATCCATTCTCCGGTCTGGACATTTCCTGTGCTATTAGGATAACACGTATGAAACTATTCGGCCTATTTTCTAGTCTGAAAATATTTTTGAAAATTATTACAGCTCTCCTCCTCAGGAGACATTCGATGGAATACAAAAGTCAGCATCCAATTCTTCGGAGGTCTAGTTTATGGTTGATCAAAATAGGTTTTATTCATTTAACGGCAGCTTCTTATAGTCCACCGAAGGTAGGATTATAGGGTGAGTTAAATTCCCTGTTCTCTTTGGTGTTTTTGATGATCTTGCTCTAGATTTCCTCAAATGCAATCTATATTGTTACAGAGAGGATATTCAGGTCAAACAAAGTCAACATTAATTACCACGTGAAGGCAGATTCCTAAACTTAGCTGGACAGATGAAATTTACATCCAAATTTTGAAAATTGAATCTCACCAAAAGTGTTGTTCTCTGGAAGAAAAACTCTGCAAGCATTCAGCAACAAAAATGGGTAAGTTCTGAAAGTGAGTCAAATTCAGCTTGCTCCAAAGCATTGGTCGATGTCCATTTAAGCCCATAAAGAGACTTTCAATAACTGGTAGACCGAGAGTTGTTTTCAAGGATCTCGAAATAAAAAAAAGTACTCGCCTAATCTATTATTCTTAAACGTTATCCAGTACGTTGCCCTTGAACTTATCATTAATCTTATTCTTCCGCCGATTGGAAAACCAGTGCCTTTAGTCCAGTGCATGTACGAGAGCATCAACCATACATCTCGTGGATTAAACTTTGAAGAAGGGCTAGCATGCAGTAATACTTACTTTCTTACTTAGGTAGCGCTACAGTTCGGGGTGAACCTGGGCCTCAACCAAAAAACCTCTCCATTTAGCCTGATCTTTAACCAACTGCCTCCAGTTGACCACTCCAAGTTAGTTGAGGTGCCGTTCTACTTGTGTGCACGATTCAAGGCGAGGTCTTCCTCTACTGTGTTGTCCCACCGGGTTAGATTCGAAAACCCTGCGGGCCGGAGCGTTAGTTTCCATTCGCTCTATATGTCCTAGCCACCTCAAACGACTAATGAGCAGTTTTTTGACTAGGTCGATGTCGCTGAACAGCTCGTATAGTTCGTCATTGAATCTCCATCTCCAAGGCCTGTCAACGCAAACGGGGCTGAATGAGTATCTTACGAAGAACTTTTCTCTCGACACGACCAAGAATATCTTCATCCGCTTTTGATATACGTATAGTCCATGCTTCAGCAGCATAGAGCAGAACCGCGATTCTCAAGGTCTTATATAGAGATGGGGGATGGGGCCTTACTACCCTCAATTGCCTTCTCTGTGCTTGGCAAGAATTATTCTTCGTTTGATTTCTGCTTTGATGTTGTCGTCTGATGTGATAGCAGAGCTAAGGTGTATAAAGTCCCTAATAACCTCGAAGTTATAGCTGTCCACTCTGACATTCTGTCCAATTCATCGATGTATATTGTCCCTTCTTGTTGACAGCATATACTTTGTTTTGTCCTTTTTCACAGCTAAAACCATTTTGACTGCTTCTGTCTCAATACTCGTAAATGCACGGGTAACAGTGCACTGATTTCTACCAATTACGTCGATATCTTTGGCGTGCGCAAGTATGATAGTTGCACAGACTTTTGAACGAATGTGTCTCTGGTGATGGCTTGTGAGTTTCGTACAATCCTTTCAAGAACGATGTTAACGTAGTAACATGACAGCGCGTTACCTTGTCTAAGTCCTTTTTTTGACATCAAACGTCTCGGTGAAGTCGTTACCGATCTTAATGGAGCAGCGAGCATTTTCCATTGTCACACAGCAGACGGATGAGTTTGAAAAAGGATGCCAAAACTAGACATGGCTCTGTATAGCTCGTCGATATAAATGCTGTCGTAGGCGGCCTTAAAATCGATAAAGAGATGGTAAGTATCGTTTTGGGCTTCTTGAGTTTTCTGCAGGATCTGGCGAAGTGTGGACATCTTATCGATTGGTTAAGATAGTGCAACGTTCGGTTGAATATTGTTTGAATGATGCTGTCAGTGCTCGATGGTTAGCTATCTTTACAAACACTTCGTGATGTCTCCGCTATATTTGTGCAGTCTAGTCTATAGTGGGTATCTTTAACTATCCGTCAGTGTTTCTTATGACCGCGAAGCGTGTTCTCGATTGAGCACGAGTTTCTGTCTAAAGCGTCAGTTGTTTGAGATTCATCTTGTTTGGGGCGGCTGTGATAGGTATAACTGATGATGTGGCCTAAGATTTTGCTGGAAGGACCCAACTCCTGACTGCCAACAAGAAATATGTAAGTATGTTTGATCTAGACTGAATTTGACATCTTAGAAAAGACAGCTTAAAACTTAACTACGAATCAATTCATTTTACAATCAAAGATGATCCAAAGTGACCAGTGTTAAGCAGTGGTTCACAGGTTATAAGTTCAAATTTTGTGATTGCTCTGAAATCCAAAGCTCATAATCAGAATCAAACGCAGAAACTTCAACTTTTTGTACATAATTCTATCCTATCTAAACATAGTTCGCCAACCTCACCCTTTGTGCAACATGTTTCAACTTCAGCCATGCGAAGGCGGTCAATCGAATTTATTATCCCAGGAGCAGATATCACGCCTTATCGCAATTTTGTTTCGGAAATTTCATCCCCGCCAACGTACTAGATAGAGTGTCTTTGTTCCTTAAAAATACGTTGCACTGTGCTGAGGCAGAAGTTTGCAATTATTCGCCGCATGGTAAGCGTTCAATTTATATCAGTCTCTCTGACACATCTAGACCATGCTCCTTTGGGCACATTCACGACATGAGGAAAAAGGCTCTAATGCGACAGTATTCATCTCGAAAAGGATTCTTGTCTCTTGTGTGGTGTTCCGAATGAAACACTTAAGTTACTTTACCCGCCAAAAAGATGAATGTACGCGTACTACGATGTACACATTCGAAGAAATGTGCGATAATGGAATGATAGAACCATCTTGGAGGCGGGCCTCATACTTGTACACTGAAAGAAATTAGCACAGAAATGGAAGGATCTGAGTTTTTTTTTAGCATTTCACTAAGAGAGATGGATGTAGTTGGATTTTCAACCAAGTCAGTTTTGGTTAAATTTTCGCCAGAGTAGCTTACAGTGGCAAGGATCTTTCGAGGGAAAGAGGGAAGTCTTTGCTATAGTGTTCTACTAGACTACAACTTACTGAAGCACTTAGAAGCCTATTCTTAAACGGAGAAGGAACGAGCTGCTCAAGTGTGATGCCAGTCAACTCCCATAATTTCCAATTTAATAATATCTTTGTCCGTCTTTGACAAGTCCGAACTGCACTATCTAATTTGTACAAGTCGCGAATTCGCGGAAGTCTACTGCAATAGAATCAATTTGTGCACTTTCACCTTATTTACACTAAACAACTTAGAGCTAGTTGCATTTGTGTGGCTTATCTTTGAAGCCACTGGCGACTTGTAACGTTTCGGTGATAATTCTTCACCAGTACGAGTAGATGTGATCTATACTGACTTTCTAGTACCCGTTCTTCTCTACTTTTTGATCAAATACGCATGAATTCTAGTTGACTTTTATGATATCATTCAAAAGCCTACTTAATGCAGTATAAAATACCATTCAAATATCTTCATTTATTTCGTGTCCAGAATATTTTTTTGTTACAAGAAATTTTGAGGCCAAGCAACATCACCAAAACAGCTGATTACACGATTATTAAACTTAGTGGGCAGAAGATCGATTGCTGGACGGCTTGTATGGCACATCTTGCTGGAACCAGAGATCTTCCAAGTCTATTTCCTCAGTTTCTGGTGCTCTTCGTTGACCGGAACGTTGTTGCCATCTTCATTTTCGAAGAAAAGTGGGCCAATAATGTCGCCATTCCACAAACCACACCAAACAGCAATATTCTCTGCTGAGCGCATAGGACGAACACGAGGATTACTTGTGTTATCAATTGGATTGCCAATCTCATGAACTTCCTTCACAAACTTCCGTACAGCAGACACGATTAGTGCATTATTTCGGCCGAAATTTATTTTCAAAATTTCCACTGTTTTGGCAACACAGCACTCACTTTGGAAATAAGTTTTCAATATTTCCCATCGTTGTTCAAGAGTAAATCGATTCCGTACTGCGGAGATATGATACTGTGTTGCTGTCAGTTTTTGAGCGCTAAAGAGCTGTCAGTGTCAAAATAACATGTAATTTAAAATGAAACTAGCAGATGGTCGACCCGTTATCTGCTGACTTTTGAATGTATCTTGTCAGTTCGATTTTGATGAATGACAATCTGCAACCTAGACTAGACTTAAAAACTAAATTTCACTGAAATCTCTGGGTAGTTCTTAAATTAAAAGTCAGTGGATCAAGTCTCCCCACAGGTTCATACCACTTATGTGACATTATTTTAAGTTAAGCTGAATGCATTTCAATAGCAAAAATATCTGTACCTAGCTTAATCACAAATAAATGAACAAGTTCAGATATTTTTTTTATTGTCGCACTAAAACACATGAACATCCCTGAAGGCCGTAACGACATTATGACCAAGACATCGTCTAGTGGGTTCATATTGGGACATTGTTTAAACGTTATTCACCAACAATCGTTCACTTTGTATGAAATGGGAATGAAATATATCAATTGGTTTGAGTCTCCCCTATGGTTAACTCTTTTATAAAGCCCCTGCGGCCTTTTATTTAAAAAAAAAAAATACATTTTCTCTAAAACGGGTTCAAAGATTTTGTTTAAATGTCATATTTGGGTTGACTTGTAGATAAAGGGTATTTTTTCAAAGGTTTATTTTTCGAATTGGCAACACTTTGTTAGCGACAGCCAATTTGACAGCTGACAGCTGATTTGTGCTCATTTCACTATGAATAGACTTACGCCAGAACAACGCTTGCAAATTGTGCAAATTTATTTCGAAAATCCATTTTACGGTCGATATAATCGTCCACCCGAGCAAGTAATTCGAATAACTATGGATTGTTTCTACTCGTACACTACGCATACTCTAATTGATAATACGCATCCGCAGAGACATCGTACAGTGCGCTCCAAAGAAGATGTTGCTGCTGTGGAGCGTAGCATTGAGGGGGACCCGAATGAGTCGATTCGCTATTGTGCACAGCAATTGGAGCTGTGTCCATCCACTTTATGTAAGATTTTGCGGAAAGATGTTGGTTTAGGAGCTCATAAGATCCAGCTCGTCTAAGAATTGAAGTACGTTCGGTAAATGGGCTGAAAACAAGATTCCACTTGATACTCATTTTCATCACAAAATATTGTTCAGCGAAGAGGCGCATTTTTGGTTGAATGGCTACATCGTTAACAAGTAAAATTGACCATTTACAGTGAAAAAATCCACAAGCCATTATTGATACGCCGTTACATCCATAAAAAGTCACTGTTTGGAGTGCTTTGGTGGAATCATTGGTTCGTATTTCTTCAAAAGTAATGCCGGCCACAGCGTTACACTTCAATGGAGAACGCTATAGATCCATGATTACTGACTTTTTCGTTCCCGAACTGAATGGTATTAATGTGGAAGAGCTGTGGTTTCAACAAGATGACGCAACATGTCACACAGCGTGCGGCACAATCAATTTCTTGAAGGAAACATTCGATGAAGCACATAATTTCGCGTAATGGACCTGTGAATTGGCCTCCAAAATGATTATTTTTTGTGGGGATATGTGAAGTCACTAGACTACGCCAATAAACCAGAGACGATGGACGACTTGGAAGTCAATAATACCAGCACTGGCCGCGTTATTGCAGATATACGGGCCCAGCAGCTGAAAAAAGTGGTCGAAAATTGGACACAGCCACACTAATGGCATTCAATTATCTTTCCTATAAAGCCAATATCATGGCCATTAGCACGACTGTTATATACGAGTATATTATATAAGTTCTATACCTCTAAAAAAAAACCCTTTTGGTTTCGATTACCTAGCAGTTGGCTTGTCCACTGAGCATAGTTCCTTCATTGTGAAGCCTCTTCCTAGATTTCTTAACTGTGCCCACTTGTTACTCCCCGATTAATATTTACTAATTTACGAGTACTAGTACCTAGCTAATGTTCAGCTAATCATCTGGTTGCCCTCGCAAAAATGGACGAACTTTCAGACAGTTTTTCAATGTCCTGAAAATAAAGGGTCTTTCATTAAGCGCTTCCTATCTTTAAATTTAAAAAAAACGAAGTGTGTGCGAGATATTATCGAAATTTTTTTATTCGTTTGAAAGCCCTTCGATGCCATTATGTATGGAATATAATATCGTTCAAATGTCCGCCGCGGGTTCTCTGGGTGGCGCGCATCCGAAATGTCCAATTTTCCATGACTCTGGCATAAATCAGGCTGAATTTGACCGACGGCATGGGTTATGTTGGCTTTGAGGGCCCCTGTGGTTTGTGGTTTATTCATATAGACCTGCGACTTCAGAAAACCCCACAAGGAAAAGTCTAACGGGATCAAATCACACGATCTCGGTGGCCAGTACACATCACATCCACGTGAGATGACCATGCCCTCGAATCGCTCGTGCAGAATTTCGAATGTGGCGTGAGTTGTGTGGCACGTAGCGCTATCCTGTTGAAACCACATGTCGCTGGTGTCCATATGATCCAATTCAGGCCAAAAGAAGTTGGTAACCATCGACCTATAGCGCTCGTCGTTGACGGTGATGGCCTGGCCAACGTCGTTCTCAAAGAAATATGGACCGATGACGCCGCCAGCCCAAAATCCACCCCAAACAGTGACTTTTTCGGGATGCATTGGACGCTCTTGGATCTCATGTGGATTGGTATCGTCCCAAATTCGACAATTTTGTTTGTTGATGTACCCATTCATCCAGAAATAGGCCTCATCGCTGAAGATGATTTTTCGATGAAAATTAGGGTCAGTTTCCAACTGCTCCAGAACCCATTCAGCGAACACACGTCGCTGTCTATGGTCATTTACCTTCAGCTCCTGGGTCAGTTGAATTTTGTACGGGTGCAGGCCCAAGTCACGACGCAAAATTCGCCAAGTTGTGGTCTGCGAAAGGCCGAGTTCTTGTGAGCGACGCGAAATCGACTGCCTCGGATTCTTCTGCACACTCTCACGGACAGCGGCGATGTTTTCGGCAGATCTTGCGTTTCGTCGACGTACGGGTGTTGGTTGATCGTCTACTGAACCAGTGGACTCAAATTTATCCACCACACTGCGAATAGTCCTCTCGGAAGGACGATTATGGCGACCGTAAAATGGGAGAAGCGCACGGAACGTTGCCCGAACAGAACACCCATTTTGATAAAACAGTTTTATTATTTGCACGTGTTGTTGAACACTATATCCATTCCTGGAGATTTGGCAAAACAAACTGAATAAATGACAGCCAATTTGACAGATGCTGCTTCAACAATATGGCCGCTATCATCTGTCAAATTTTATTGGAAAACCCTGTAGTATTGTCTAGTTTTTAAGTGACAGATCTTTGAGCATGGACAGAGTATGGGTTGTATCCCCATGAATTTTCTCGTTAAGGCGTTTCAAAGCGTTATACTTTAGCAAGTTATAACCGGTGAGCTGGTAGGAACAGCACAGACAGCGACTTTTAATCATTTTTATGTCTTTGTTGTATGTCAGTTGTAATAGTCTCATTTTGATTTAATTGATTTGGCTGAAAGACAACTCTTAAATTTTTTAAAACACTAAAAACAAAATCGATCGCGAATACCTAGTTTTGTAGTCGGGAACTTCAGTTTTTATTAACTTCATAATTCAAATCTATTCGCACAGTGTATTTCAATATTTATGCACCGTCTGAGTGAAATATCACATAAAACATGCTTCAGACATCCGACCGAACAAGTTTATTTGCCTCCAAATGTAACATTTTACTTTTTCGCCAGCTCCAACCGTGCACAGAGATTGTGCCCGGCTGACTAATGTTTACGACCAGAGTCGTACAGGTTGCGATTAAAGCGTTAACATTCCGCCCTCTACGTCCCTTTTGAACCTGTCAGCCTCACCACAGAGTCTCACACTGTTTACGTTTTGATTTAAATTTTTCTTTTTTTAATTTTTTTTTCGCGCAAACAGCGCGCGTTCTCTGGACCACAACTACACGAAGATTAATATCCCGTCGTGTGTACGACGCTAGCCACAGCAAGGAGCGACAGAGACAGGAGGACAAATATCATAGTTAACTCTATTGCCATGCGAATTAGCTTCGCGATTTTACTTCATTTTATGTAATCGCTCCTTTTTCTATCTCTCAGTGTGTGTGAGATACAAATATCTAAATATTTACCTAGGCTAGCCACCCCCTTCTCAGTTAAACTGGGAAGGAAATGAAAAATTAATTTCCTTATCTGCAAGATCGCAGGACAGTCAGTCAGTCAGCTGGAGAGCAAAAGAGATTGGCCGCATATGTGTGGACCGATTTCGAGATTAGGCCATTTTTCACCGAATGACAAAACAAATATATTATAAAGGATTTTGACATTTTGGCAAATGGCTTCTTTCCACGTGGGTCGGTGTGGTGGCTAGGGTCGAGACCGAGGTTTTCTTCATTCACAAGGGGAGACATTTCGGGGAGAAACTAATTACGTTGACTGCTGCTGATGTTCTCTGTTTGTTTGTTGTTGTGGCTACTGTCCACTAGATGTCAATTATGATACCATGATTTCGCGATCCAGTTCTGTCTCTCTGTTGAGACTGGAGTGTGCGCATGCGCACATGGCCAATGAGTCATGTATGGTGGCTTTTGTTTGGGCTGGACTTTATTTTGATTTCATTGAGTCTTTTGAGAATTTCTATTCAGCTCACGATTATTAATCGAGCGTATTACGGTTAATGGGATCTAATGCGTGTCTAGGAAATAAATAAATTTAACAAAGATCAATATCGGCGAATGTGTATAAGACAACGGTAATTGATTAGTTGCCGCGCGCTAAAGGTAGTAGTTGGAAATTTTCAGCGGAAAATTTCAACACATTCATGCGGTTTGACGACTTCCAGATTTTAAATCATACGCACATTAGTACCGCTGCTGTTTATGGACGTGAGTTTATCGGATCTCTCATCTTTGGGTCAGGATTTGTTAATAATAATTCAGTTGAATAGTTTCGTCTGCGTCAGCGGGGTGCCAGCCATTTGTACTTCAGGTGGGTAGTGAACTGTGAACCAGGAGCTTATGCAATGATGTTGACTTACTATCCAACTGTAGCAATTACCTTCCGAAAACCAACAGAGGTTCTTTTTCCTTTTTCCTTTGAAAGCTATTGATTCATATTAGAAGATTTGCCTCGTGACTACCAGTTTACAGATTCAATGTCTACCAGCAACGGGTTGTTGTCTTCGGCGAACATCGCTTTTGGTTTTGTTTTTGAGCAGCAAACATTTTTGGTATCAGGGCAGTGGTAACTTTCATTTGAAAATCCCAACTTTCACTTCAACCTGATCAAACATAATCTCTGATCCAAATTTCTACATGAGATTCAGGTCAGACAATTTACTCTCACAATAAGGATTCATTTGTTACTTTTTAGGGTTCCGGTACATACAATGGTACAAGGTAAGAAAAAGTAAAAATTGAATCCCCCTGTCTGTCCGTCCGCCTATCGGTCCTTCCGTCTGTCGGTCCTTCATTCTAATAACTTTTGAACCGTTGGACGTAGAGGGTTTAAATTTAGACTCAAGTTTGAGTTTTACTAACCCGGGGATAGATGAGGAGTACAGTCTTTGAAAAGTTCAAAAACAAAACTCTTTTGGAGGTTAGAGTAAAGGTTGTAAAAACTATTATTTTTTTTTTTTGTATAGATGCAAGTGATAGTTTTGACCCCACCAACGATATCACCTCCGACCCTGATCTGTGATCAAGTCCCGTAGGGGGAAAGGATTTTTTCTTTTTTACGAGACATGGATAGCTCAGTTGGTTGATCTTTGCTGGCTAAAACCAAGTCTATCGCAGGTTCGAACCCTGCCTGTGTATCCGTAAATATGGATAACAAATGAAAGCTGACGATGCCCTGATTTCAAAAATATTAGCTCCGTTATTTTTAATGTTCGGTACTAGAACTTTATAAAATAGATTCAACACGGTGTCTGTCTATCCGTCAGAGTATCATATGTTCATAACTCTTGAACCGTTAGATTTGGAGAGCTGAAAGTTTGTACAAGAGAGTACATACGTGATAAACAGAAAAACAGAAAATAGTTGGGAAGAAAATTAAATTTTTTTGGGGGGACTTTTGGTGGTATAATATACCCCAAGAAAGAAAACAAGTTTTAACCCCACTATACGATATATCGTTTTAAAGCTGAACTTTCAAGGAATTCGAATATGCAAAAATATATTTTTTTTGAATAAAGTTAATTGATCGAAAAACCTTTAAAATTAAGGGAAAAACGATGTCTCCCCTAGAGGGTTGCAACCCTCTATCTCCGAAAGTATTAAAGCTAAAAATCTAAAACAAAAAAATTGAGTATTTGTAGAGTCATGCGAAGGTTAAGGGAAAAATATAAAAGGTTTTCTGGCGCTAGCCCTTTTTGAAAAGTTGGAAGATGTGGGGTAAAATTCACCCACTAAATTTAACCTCCACTTCATTCTCTTTTGATCATTTTAGGTTAAAAAGTCAAAAATTTAACCAAAATTTGTTAAGCAATTCTTGAGTTAAAAGTATGAGAACATTTTTTTATTTATTTATAAATCGCACGTGTCAAAGGGGATATGAATACCCTTATACTAATTTTTTAGGACACGGGCGTTTTGTGGAAAGGGGAAGACACAGAGAGAAAGACAGATCGATGTAGTTGATTTGAAACTCAGGTGGTATTAAGTTTCAGTGAACTCCAAGTGTAGCGTTCAGATAACTGCGGAGCGTTTTCTTGTTTTGCTGTTATTTTCGTTGCTTATGATTCACAGTATTTTTTTCCGTCCTCCTGATGTCATCATCACGATCAAGTTTCATTTTAGCCATATGACCACCCTACTGCCAGTGTTATGCCTTCGCAGTAGAGTTGACATAAGCGACTTTTTTATGTATTTCTTGCGAAATAAATTGATGATTCTTGACATCAGGATTCGAACAGTGAACCTGCAGCGTGATAAGTGATGATGTTACCACTACACCATGGCCACCCACAAATTAGATAATTTTCAGTTGGAACAATTACAGTATGAGTCCTGGCTTAGGAGCTAAATTTCATAAAAATTTCTTTAGAAGTTCTTGTGTTAAGAGGCCACAAAATATGATTTAAATACTTATACACCGCCTCTCCCTAAACTGAATGGAATTCCTCTTAATCTCTCCACAACAGCTAAATATTTCGGAACCATCTTTGATTCGAAGCTCACCTGGAAAAAGAACACGAAAGAAAGAATGAAGAAAACACTTTGCGCATTCTACGCGTGCAAGAAAACCTTTGGTAAACAATGGGGTCTGCGTTCGTCCATGATTAACTGGATGTTATTGTCAGACCCATCCTTACCTACGGAATTATTATATGGTGGAATGCAACAGACAAAACCAGCTACCTTAAAATACTCACAAAGGTACAAAGATTAGCATGCATACGAGTAAACATAACAGGAGCACAGATATCTACACCACAAGCGGGTTTAGAGATGATGCTAAATATCGCTCCCCTAGATGAGTACATACAATGCACAGCTAACAAAAGTACTATTCGTCTCAAACAATAGGACGCATGGAAGCAAAGCTGCCATGGACATGGATCTACATATACTCAACAGGTATAGTACGAGTATAACCGATCTCGATAGAACAACAGATTATATCACACCCAACATAAATTTCGAAAAGAACTACTCCACTTTTATTTACGAAAGACAAGAGTGGGACTCTAGAAACATTAATTAATGTACAGGACATTCAGCTCTACACCGACGGATCTAAAATAGATATCGGAACAGGCTCCGAAGTTTTCTGCGAGTCACTTAAAATCAAACACCCGTACAAACTCCCGAATGATTGTAGTATCTTTCAAGCTGAGGTCTTCGCCATTGATAGCTTGCACAGATTGTATGTATATAACAAAAAACTACTGTGGGCGTCGTGGCGTAGTGGTTAGTGTGTCGGATCACTACGCAAGAGGTTTCAAGTTCGAATCTCAGAAAACACCAAAAAGTTTTTTCACGATCCCACCTCTCGCGAAAGTCTGACAAACATCCGAGAGTATTGTTGTCACGAGAAAGCTTCTCAAAACAAATTGCCATTCGGATACGGCACTAAACTGTAGGTCCCTTCCATTCGTGTGAAAAATATAACGCACACAACACGAGTGGTTGCGAGAAGCTAGGCCCTGGCACTTAAAGAGCTGTTGCGCCAAATATTTATTTATTTATTTTGTGGATAGTCAAGCGGCAATCAAAGCAGAAGACAACGAAGAAGGAAGATCGAAAACGGTCTCCAGACGCAGTGGATGAAAACAGAACAAAAATCCTACTGGAGATGAATAAAAAAGAAATTCGAGTGCTAACAGGACACTGCGAGATAGGGGAAATGGCTGCCAAACTAGGCATCATCACACCCGACCACTGCAGGAGCTGTCAAGATATAGAGGAGACAGAAACTATCAAACACTTGTTATGTGATTGCCCAAATTTTCAAATCCGCCGCCTCCGTCATATGGGAAACAGGCTTTTTGACGAACTAGGGGATCTCGTACAAGTTCCACTTAGGAACATGATAGGCTTCATAAAAAACGCAGGCTGGTTTGCTACAGAACCCACCGCAAGGCAAATGCTTTAAATATAGGTTCCACCGTATGGCCCCCGTGATAAGCACTTAGGTACACTTCCGTCCAACCTAACCTATACACCGCACCGCTCGAAGTACCGAAAATATCGCAGCCGTAAGTCAAAATGAGCCAAAAGGGTCAAAATGAACCAAATCAGTCGATTCCACGCCGTTCAAAGGAATTGGGAATTCCTCAGTCCAAATTGTGCCGAATTTTGCATCTTGGCCTACACCCTTACAAAATCAAATTGACTCAAGAACTGAAGCCTCTGGATCATTTGACGCGATGAAACTTTTCCGATTGGGCTCTGCAAAAGTTTGAAGAAAATCCTGAATTTCATCAAAAAATCATCTTTAGCGATGAAGCTCATGGCTTTGTCAATAAGCAAAATATGCGTCAGCAACAAACCCGCATGTGCTTCAAGAGTATCCATTGCATCCACAAAAAGTGACCGTATGGTGTGGATTTCATGCCGGAGGTTGGATTGGACCGTATTTTTCGTCGATAAAAATGATCACCATGTTACGGTCAATGGAGTTCGCTATCGTGCCATGTTGGAAGACTATTTTTGGCCAGAATTGGATGGACTTGACATCAGTGATATGTGGTACCAACCAGATGGTGCCACATACCACACAGGTGGTCAAACAATTGAACTATTGAAGGTGAAGTTCGGTAATCGTGTAATCTCGAGAAATGGGCCGATCGAATGGCCAGCTCGCTCATGCAATTTAACGCCGATGGATTTCTTTTTATGGGGTTACGTTAAGTCGTTAGCTTATGCCAATAAGCCAACAGTGTACTATACCCGAAATAAACTTCAGCCCGATATCTCAATTATTCTGTGTTTTATTTAAATACAAAATTGTTATGTCCTTATTGAAAAACCCTGTATATGAAAAATAGTATTAGTTAAATGATAACCATTTTCTCGAACACAAAAATTTGGACATTTCCCATAACTTTGAGAAGTGTTTTTTACGGTATGAGACCAATTTCTTTATGGGAATGTCTTGCTTTAGTTGCTGCAAGATTTGGCGCTTATTCACATACGAGTACACAACAAATCTGGAGCAGTCAAATCAGGTAATCGTAGTGGACAACGGAAATCGCCGTATTTGGAAATTATCCCATTTGGACACTGTTTCCTCAATAATTCCATTGTTGTACGTGATGTACTCATATGGGCTGTTGCAACATCTTGCTAAAACCAAATATTGGCGTTTGGTGACAATTGTGGATGTACAAAATTTTGGAGCATTGACGTTCTTTATTTATTGTTAGGCTTTCGAAAAGAAGGGCCGTAAATCGTTTAAGCGGTAATGCCACACCAAACAGTATCACGAATTGGGTGTAATGGTCTTTGATGAAGATTTTGGGGATTTTGTGATCCCCAAAATCTGGGGATTTATTTATTTACGAAACAGCTCAAGTGGAAATGCGCTTAATCGGTCATCATTAAGTTTGTCAAACAATTTTTATCATGCTCAACGAAAAATCATCTGAAGAGCGCTGTCAGAAAGCTACAACTGGTCAGATTGTCTTCTCGTCGATATCTCCGCATTTTCTGTGATGCTCTGTCTCACAACATCAGTATTTTAGATCGATATTCCAGTTCGAGGTCTGCCCGTACATCTTGAATTTCCAACAGCCCGAATTCAGCAAAATTGTCCATCCACCAGCGAACGAAAGGTTGGACCCGTTGGAGCAGTTCTTTCACCATAAAATCTCATGTAAGCAAGTTAAGTGTTAATTATTGAATTATTATTTTCAAGGAATAGAAAAACACCCTTAGTTCTTTGCGCAATTGTGTAGCGTTCCAGTTTTTATATCACCCAAGTTTAATCTGTGAAATAAAAAAAAAAATTAAATATTCGCAAACAAAGAACTTAAAACTTGTTTACATCACACACATCACTTTGCCGCACCCTGTATTCACTGTAATTGCTTGAATGCTTTTTTGTTACCTCTTAAGTACTAGCATTATGAACACGATAATAACCGCCCTACATATCCTTTTTTAATGATACTGAGGCTTCACATGAACCCAACTGAGCAGAAATCAATCCTCCATAAATTTCATATTGCGCCGCTCAAATAAGAACGTATTCTTTCCCTATTCATGCATGCATGCCTTCAATAGATACCATAACAGATACTTCTGCATCTTTTTTTTTTTCAAATTTAAATAAATCCGGATTACAAGATCGTAAAACAGTAGTCTTGAAGGCTGGATACAAGTTAAATTATTTACAGGTTTCATAAATCAACGAAGGCGATTGAGGTCCGATAAATGTTTTAACACCGCGCTGGATATTTCTTTATTATTTCCCGCAACTAACTGCCAACTTGCCAATGGCTTACTACCTAAATGAGATTCCATTCCATCTTTTCTGGTCACTAGTTCAGGATGACCTAAAATTTATTGTATATGAATATACCATACTGCCCAGTTGCAAAAGTGCCTCTTTGAAGCTTAGCCAGAGTTAAAAGAGGATTTTTACGACAGCAATAGAATATGGGAATTATTGGAGTTTATTGTTCTCGCGTTGAACTGCAAAAAAAAAAATCCATATTAATAGATGCTGGCAATAGCAACGTAACAATCTTAATGGGAATTCCTCACAGGATTAACTCTTACAAATGCTGGCCGAAAGAAATTAAAACTAAAACCCTGGCAAGTGTTCGAGGTTGGAATTGGAGATTATAAATTGGACTTTGAAGGTGGATCACAAATGCTTTAGTAAAAAAAAAAAAAAAAAACTCGCTGGTAGATGATAACTTGGGCCATCAAGCTGTCAATAGGAATTGTATGATTGATATTACGGAACCATTTGTGAGATTAGTGATGGTGAATCCGGACCTGATGAAATGTAAGAAATACTCTAAGAAAAAAAATTACACCAATAATAGTAGGAAACAGGTTTCTTTTATAAAGTCCACTTGAACCATACTAGCGGATAAGTAAATAAAATGATAGGTAGCTATCCAGGGATAGTTTTTTTTTTCCTATATTTACATTCCGCAACTGCCAGATAGTTATCTTTAAGGGAGAAATACACGATAACAACTTAAATAAAGACCCACGAATTCCGTGGATAACTGATGTAGCCAAATCTCGAAATTAATCTCAGCACCTCGGTGACACAGCCACCAACGCTCTAGTAAACGAAGCCTATGGAAGGGTTTATCTCCAAAGCTGTGACCCATCCCCAGATGAGTACGTATCTCGAATGGAAGTCGAGGACGTGTTGAAAAGTTTGCGATTGAGGAAATCTGACGGTCTTGATGGTATTAAAAACCTATATTTCAAGCAATTACCAAAATCAGGGACACGATTTTTAACTTTTCTGATGAATGCATGTTTAAAGCTTCAGTACTTTCCGAATGCCTGGAAAATTGCCAAAGTGGTACCGATTCTGAAGGCTAACGAAAAACTACTTAGAAAGAAACTTGTGACATTTATTGATGACAGACGTAACTTCCCTGATGAGCAATTTGGGTTCAAGGGTCACCACAGCACATCTCATCAAGTGCTCAAAATATGCCAGCATGTCAAGAGGAACCGTGCGCTAGGCAAATCTACGGGTTTAGTACTGCTCGATATTGAGAAAGCTTTTGACTCCGTTTGGCACAATGGAATTGTGTACAAAATGATTGACTTCGGTTTTCCTCTGTATTTAGTCAAAACTATAAAAAGTTTCTTGACTAATAGACGTTTTAGAGTCTATTAGTCTCTACAGCACGTTTACGCAGGAGTGCCCCAGGGCTCAGTTCTCGGTCCAGTGCTTTACAATGTTTACACCTCTGACTTTCCAAGGCCCCCAGCATGTGAAACAGCTATCTACGCTGATGATACAGGCATATTTTCATCGCATAAATTTAGTCTCAATATTGAGGCTAACCTGCAAAATGCGATTAGAATATTAGTCGATTATTTCAAGAAGTGGAAAATAAAGCTTAATGCCGGAAAAGTGCAATCAATCTTTTTCAGCCGAAAAAGAAAGAGTTGCTGTCTGCCGAACAATCCGCTTAACGTGTGTGGTATAAGAGTCGAGTGGAAACCTAGTGTTAAGTATCTGGGAATTCAACTAGATGAAATACTGGCCTTCAAAGAACACATTTCTAACACCATTAATAAAGTAAATATTGCTATCAAGATGCTTTATCCATTTATAAACAGGACGTCAATGCTAAGCAGCTTCAACAAAATTGTAATCCACAAAGTAGTATTTCAAGCTATACTACTTTATGGATGCCAACTATGGGGGAATTGTGCAACAAGTCACATAAAGAAGCTACAAGTGTCGCAAAACAAACTGCTAAAAATGATGCTTAACCTATCCAGATACCATTCTACCTCTGATCTTCATTTCCAATAGAATGTTGAACTGATCTCCGACAGAATCATTAAGTTGACAGATAATTTTTTACAAAACTGTGCTTTTTCAGAAAATCCTCTTATAAACCAATTAAATGTTTGAACATTTTCTTCTTCTTGTTTCAATTCATGTATCTAATTATTTATTTATTTATTTATCTTATCATATATTTACTTATTTATATTTATAAACGTATTCATAATTTATTTATTCATGTATGTATTTGTTTATAAATTTATGTGTTCATTTATTTATTTATTTATTTATATATCTATTTATTTACTTTTTTCAAAATTATTTATTTATTGATAAATTTATTTATTTATTTATTTATTTATTTACTTATCTATTTATTCATTTATTGATAAATTTATTATATACATATACACCTTTATTTACTATTATTTATTTGTTTAGTTATTTAATTTTTTTTTTTTGTTTGTATTCTTCATATTGAAGGTTTTTCGTAGTTTCCTTCAGAGCAAATTATTTTTTTTTCATTTTCCCTTTATTTTAAAGTTTTAAAAGATAATGTTTCAGTTGAAAGATACAAAATTAGATATCGAATCTTTGTATGTAAATTGTGTGGCAACAACCTTAATGTAAATTTTAGTACGAAAATAAAAGATATCTATCTATCTATCTAAACGACCGGGAACATTTCGTGCAATAGAACCAAATTTGCCTGGGTTGTGTCGTATATAGCCCCGTTCTGTTGGAACCAAATATCACCCACATCAATGTCTTCAATCTCAGGCCAAACGAAACTGGTTATCATTTGAACATATGTAGTGCAGAGAATTCATTGTAACAGTGGCGCCTATGTCATTTTCAAAAAAGTGCGGCCTAATCACGCCGTCCACAGCGAGCACCAAACTGTCACCAGTGGTGGATGACGTTCGCATTTGGATTCTCAGAACTCCAAATACTGCATTTTTTTGTTTACGTATCCGCTCGAAAAATCGGCATGAACTTGTGGATTTTCCAGCACCCAATTGGCGTATATTCTGCGCATTCTATGGCCAGCAGGCTTTAGTTGCAGAGTGAGCTGGACCTCGTAGGAGTGAAGATTCAAGTCCAGGCGGAAAATACGCTTGACTATTTCGGGTTTTTGGCCAGTGAGGTACTCACAGCGGCTATATTTTCAGTTGATGCATATCACAAACACTGTCGATTTGTTCGAATTTGTTTATGGTATTTGGAATTGTTTGTTCAGTTGGTCGAATATTACGGCCATAATCTATCATAATCGCTGTATACAGATACGAGGGTGGGTCAAAAGTCCCTGAAAATGAACACAAATAGGGTCGTCACCTTAAATTTAATTTTTTTTTGTCAGGAACCATTTATCAAAAGAACGCACCCAAATTTACAAACAGATCTGTCAAATAGTTTTGTTGTGGCAGCCATTTTGTATAGACGCCTACTAGCATTTTCGTTAAAATGGAAAAGTGAATTTCGAGTGCTCATTAAACACTATTTTTTGTGAGAAAAAACTATCACGCAAACCAAACAAAAGCTTGTAAAATATTATGGGGACTCTTCACCATCGATTGGAATCATTCACCACAGGTTTACTCAATTTCGGTGCGGTCGTTCAAGCACAAGTAACGCCGAACGTTCTGGTCGCCCAATTGAGATCACCACACCAGAAATGGTCGACAAAATCCATGGTTTGATAATGGACGATCGGCGAGTGAAAGTGCGCGAGCTTGAAGAGGCCACAGGCTTATCACATGGCTCAGTGATTTCGATTTTACATAAATATTTGGACATGAAAAAGCTTTCCTCAAGATGGGTGCCGCGTTTGCTCACAATCGACACAAACGCTTTCGTTTGACAACTTCAAAGGTGTGTTTGGCGATGTTCCAGAAAAATTCGTCTGAGTTTTTGCGCCGTTTCGTAACCGTGGATAAAACCTGGATTCACCACAACACACCGGAAACCAAGGAACAGTCAAAACAATGGACTTCTCCTGGTGAATCGAAGCCGAAGAAGGCCAAGGTGAGTTTGTCAGCAAACAAGGTCATGGCGACTGTTTTTTGGAATGCGCGCGGTGTTATTCACATCGATTACCTTGAAAAGGGTAAAACGATCACCGGTGCATATTACGCAGAGCTGCTGGATCGATTCCAAGCCGATTTGAAGCAAAAACGGCAGCATTTGGCGAAGAAAAATGTTTTTTTTCACCAGGACAACGCTCCGGCGCACAAGTCCGCAGTCGCAATGGCAAAATTGCATGAGTTAGGCTACGAACTCCTCCCTCTCATCCAGCATATTCCCCAGATTTAGCCCCCTGCGACTATTTCTTGTTTCCAAACATGAAGAAATGGCTCGGAGGTAAGAGATTTGGGTCGAATGAAGAGGTCATCGCTGAAACAAACGCTTATGTATATTGGGGGGCTCGAGAAATCATATTATTTGGAGGGCATCAACAAATTGGAGAAACGTTGGATGAAGTGTATAGAGCTAAAAGGAGTCTATGTTGATTTATACCGAAAAGACTGTTCCTTAATCCATTTTCCAGGGACTTATTGACCCACCCTCGTATTACAGAACTGTTATTTTTGTATTAAGATGCAACAATTTTAATGCGTTGACCGGTAGTTAAACGATCCATATTGCAAAGCAAGAACTAACTATCTGTCACTGTGACAGTTGGATTTGACAGATGCCATATGGCAGGGATGTGAACGCATAACCTCGAAATGAATAACCCTTTATAAAGCATATACTCCGTTAAATCGGCATCCAACTTCCATACTCCAGTCTTATATGACAGCAGGACTCCAGTCGAGAGCGTACAACCTTGCGGTATCGATTGCTTTATATACACGGCACAATTGTCACAAATAAACGCAAGTTGTTGAATCGTATATTATCTATTCACTTTAGAAATTTGTAATCTTTACTGTGCCTCTAGTATGCGTTTCAAATATGTTGACGTTCCGGGTCCAAATTTTGTTTTTATTTTGAATTATTGGTCTGGATAAATATTTTATTTATTTATTTATAGTTGGCAACCCTGTCAATGATAAAATCGTCTGTTTGAAAGTATTGAGATTTCCGCGGCACCCATCCCAACGCCATAGGAAATATAATATTTAGGATGCAGTTTCTTAGCAATATTGTGGACACTATGCAACACACTGCATTTCGAAAATCAAAAATTGGATTCCGTAGGGATCCTCCCTGGGGTCGTGCTTCAGTTAACTCAGAAAGACAAAATTTAGGCGCGACTTCTTAGTCGCCGGCTATAAAATCTTACTTCCACCGTATCAAATATAGAAAGATCCCTCCACTTTAAAGAGTTTACTCTCGGGGCGTTCCTAGACATTGAAGGGGCGTTTAACAACGTAAACACTGACGCGATCCTGGACAGCCTACACAGAGCTCATTTAAACATGGGTCTCTGCAATTGGATTGCATATATGCTTCAATCGAGGGTTATATTTTCAATGCTAGGAGTTGTAACCATCCGGAGAAGCATCTGTAGAGGAACCCCCTAAGGCGGAGTTCTATCTCCTTTATTATGGCTCCTCGTAGTGGATGAGATCTTGTTGATACTGAAGGAAAACGGCTTTAACGCGACGGCCTATGCCGACGATGTGGTCATCCTAATTTCGGGAAAATTCCCTCCAGTCCTAAGCGAAAGACTAACTCTGGCACTACTGATTGGGTCAGCAGCAAAGGGCTGGGCCCCAAACATCGGTGGTTCTGAACTAAGTATTTCAAGTTCAGCTCGATACTTGGGCGTAATTTTAGATTCCAAACTGAACTGGAAGGATAACACTGCCGAACGCATCAAAAAAGCTAGCGTAGCTTTCTATTCTTGCAAAAAGACATTCAGCAACACGTGGGGCTTCAAACCAGCTGTGGTGTACTGGATATACACAGCGGTCGTAAGACCCATTCTCACATATGGTTCACTAGTGGAATGGCTCTTGAGAAGCAATATCAGCTTTCAAACCTCACCAAAATCCAGAGGGCAGCGTGTATCGGAGTCATGGGGACAATGAGAACAACACCTACAGCGGCAATGGAAACCATGCTCAGTTTCATTCCGCTTGATATATACTGTAGCAGTCTGGCGGCTAAAACCGCTGTAAGACTGAGAGAAGGCTGATTGTGGTCATCGAGCCTTTACGGCCATGCCTCCATTTTATCCCGATGGGGAACTACCAGCAGATCGGCGGAAACTGATTTCATGACCCCTACGCTAGCATTTGAAAGGAGATTCAACATAAGACTTCCTGGCAGAACGCACTGGAGGAATCTGAGAAGCATGAAGAAAAAGGAACTGGCGTTCTATACCGACGGTTCTAAGATGGACGTTGGCACGGGAGCCGGAGTTTATTGTGAGGAACTAGGAATAAACAACTCCTTTAGAATTAGCGACGACTGCAGCTTCTTTCAGGCCGAAATCACAGCCATCATACAGGCTGCGGAAATTATACGCGAGAGTAATATCGTTAGTAAAACGCTAACTGTCTATATAGACAGCCAGGCAGCCATTAAGGCTCTGGACTCTGCTGTAATTAGATCAAGGCTTGTAAGAACCTGGAAATCTGTCTTAAATGGAATATCCAGAGCCAATGAGGTGACCCTCTGCTGGTTTCCAGGGCATATGGATATCGAAGAAAATAAAAGGGCTGACGAGCTTGCTAGGAAAGGGTCGGCGCTGTACTTATCGCGGGCCCTCCCTTTTGTAGTAGCCCCAATCAGTTCCCTACTAAAGAAAATAGAAGACGAAACCACCGATCGAGCAAATAGACGATGGATTCATCTGGAAATATTCGCAACGGCCAGGGCGCTATGGCCGGCCTTTAGCAAGAAGAGATCAACTTCTCTGGTGAAACTTTGTCGTTATAATACACGGGTCGTTTCCGGAATAATAACTGGTCATTGTGCCATTGGAGTTCACGCGGAGCAAGTCGGTGTGCTACATAACGACTACTGTAGAAGCTGCAGGGACGAAGAAGAAATTGAATCAGTTCGTCACCTGCTGTGTGATTGTCCTGCCCTATCCGTCACAAGAATGAGGACTCTCGAAAGTTACTTCTTCTCTGATTTGGAGGACTTAGGTAATATAGAACTTTCGGACCTCCTGAGATTTATATCATTATCTGGGTGGTTCTAACAGCGGACTTTTTAACGTTTCCAGGGTTAAACGATTGAGCACAATGGACCCGAATTTGTTGGTCTAAGTGAGCAGTGACTCTATTTGTCACAAGGCACCCATCTACCTAACCTAACCTTATATCTATTTTTTGCGACTAAATACTTTTGCTTCTCTTCTAAGCTACGTGTATTTCGCTATTTTTTTCAGAGCGCTAAATAACTTTTTCCTATATTTTTCACAGTGGTAATCGAACCATTCGCTTTTAAAATTTGTTTTTTTTTTTTATTTGAATTTAGTTGTAATGGCGCAGACTGCTTTATTATTGCTACCAGATCTTTCAAATCAAATTCGGATTAATGTTGTGCTAACACTTGCAAATTTTCATTTAATTTAGTCATGTAGAGCTTGAAATATAGAATAATGCGATCAGTCATCAAAAATCCTCACTGTGGAAGAGAGAGAACAAGTACACCATGTCACTTCAGGTAAACAACCGAAATATGGCCTTCTTTACGAAGATTTTACATCGGCACAAAGTTTATTTATATATTTGCGCGTTCAATCCGAAATGGCTATTCTTCTATCTATCTTACAAGAAACTCATGTATTTATACCTTTCAACAGCTTCGAGAAAACCGCTGTTCCCAAATTTAAGAACAATTTGGGTCTCTTCTACAAAGTTTCATTGCATCACTGCAGTTTTCTAACTTAGAAACGTTTTTATTGGTTCCAGACCGCCAGAGCACCCACGGAGTCGGTGCCCTTTTCTAGCCATCGATCGGAGTTCTGTCCACCTATTAACTCCTTCGTGATTCTATATGCAATCCTACTGTTACACCTAATTGTTGCTTCCTTATTTTTAATTTGTTTCTGGTTTCGAACAAAGGAATGGTTACTTTAATAGGCATGCATATAACTCTCCTTCCCTGAGTGTTGCCATAGTGTAGTGACGTTTCTAGGTAACCCAAACCCATTGGTCATGCAGCTTTCAGTAATTTCCCTATCATCTGGGATCCATCGTACACATATGATTGATGGCAATCTTTTACGACCGCCGCCGACTGTAAGTCTTTCAGATGAACATTTATGTCTTCGACAGATACCGCATTTATCTGCAGCCAGGCAGTACATTCAACTTGGAATACATAGTTAGACACTAGGACAAATTGTTATCCAGGTATGCCGAGCACCCCAGCTCATAAGGCTTTTTTGTCAGGATATGCTGTTGAAGTACGAAAACCACAATCCAAATGCAGTTCCACCCCCACTGCTCAATGATGATTTCTATTTAATAATCATAATTAAATAACTACCTTTCAAACATATTTTCAATGAACTATTACCCTCGCTTCATTTGTCAAATAAATTTCCTCTCTGAAACACGTAATCCACTTAAAATGATTCCTGCATACATTTCCGTAAGCATACACATGCCACCGCCTCTATTTAGATCAGCTAACAGACTTCACTGCTGCTTTTCCCCCTAGAAATGTCAATGTAAACCATACATCACCCGAAAGACCGCAAAGCCCATCGTCCTTTACCGCAGAAGCGAACAACGCACCGCACCGACCCAAACAAATGCATATTTATGCTTCCATGACAGATGCAATTTACGAAGTACCCTGTGTGCCGATGCACGCTGTGAAGCGTCATCTGGCTGTGAATGAGGGTAGCCTTGTTTGGGCCATTAATAATTAAACCCCTGACATGGAGCATAATGCGCGAACGCATCGAACTGTCAAGAGTGCAATTTAGAAACTTAGCTGCTGTCAGAATATCGCATTTGAATGCCTAGGCCGCACGGAATTCCAAATGTGCACCATCAAACGACGCGCCGAGGTGAAAAATGATCACAACTTGACTTTGCGTCTGGTCTGGTCATCATTAGACGAGGTCTCCATGTGTACACTGACCTTGCGCGCAGAGTTAGGAGTCAACCGTTGGCCGTGAACGCCAATAGATGAATTATTAATGTCCATCCTTGTGGTCAATGAAATGCTAGCCCTCCGAGAATCGATCATTTTTCACGACGATACCGAGCGCACAGGACGAAGCCACGAAATCGTACTTCTCTCAAGAATTCCCATTCCCATCAGGCCAGTCATGATTTATTATCCTCTCTGAGAATTACTGCCAGTGATTACATTCACCTGTGCGCCAGGACTCAAAGAGCCCCTTTCACAGCATTTCTTTGCCATGATCGATAATTTATCGCTGGGATATCTTCGCCGGGAACATTCCTTTGGTCAAACTGTCATCGATGAGATGTACCTATATGCGATTCCAAATAAAGCCCCCAAAGTGATCAATTAAATGGCCAGGCCAAAGGAATCAGCACCACAACGGGTTACTACTCGTATTGAAGCCAGTGTGTCTCATTGGGCCGGTGATTGCGCAATTGCGCTGGCCACATGGTACTATCGGCAAGCGGGCAGCCATTTCTCTCTGCATGTGCCTCACACCTTTTAACAGGAGTGTTATTGATTGAGCCATTTCCATTTTTCCAATTGCTTATAGCGGCGCATTCATAATTTTCTAGCGTTCGCCGGCTTGAATCTCGATGCAGCAGGAGGCTGGGTGTCTATGATTCTCCCCCAGCCCGATACATCGGAATAGCGCCTTTGAATGAAACCATTATGGACGTCAGACATGTGTTTCTATTGTGCCCGGAGCTCTGTGTGCAAGCTATGTGGTTCTCTGACACCATGGTGAGGTGGTGTTCGTACACCAGCCGCCTCTCGTAAGTTCAATCGAAGTCGGAGGATCTTGATAAGAATGAGTTAAGTGTCGGAGCGAATTCCGGTGTTTTCATGATCGGTGCACACAAATGTTCGTGTGCTATGTGAGATGTGTCCTATTGGATACGGTTGCCAATCATCCAGGCATCAGGTTGAATACTATGGCCTTTTTTGTGTTGTGAGACTGGAGTTGCGTTGCGTATGAGAGTTGTGGCATTTTGGACGGGGCTTTTGTCCTAGCGATGACACTGCACGATTGGGTCGTGTTTTATTGGGTGTCTATTCGGTGTGAACAATGTGAGATTGAGAGCTAGCTTAGGAGTGGTAACTTCATCAGGAAATGTTTTTTCACAGCAACGGCGGGATGGAGTGCCAACAAGTTTTATTCAAAATGGTAGCAGAGGCGTTGGCCGTTTGCCCACATAATAACTAGTTAAGACGTAAAGGATTTGTGACAAGATTGCTTATAGATGGGGTACAAGCTTCACGTCGAGGAACTATCACAAAATCGTGTTGATGTTCTGGAATCTGGAAAACTAAGAGAGCACAGGCATATTAGAAGGTCACATGGTTTACCTTGCTAGTCTATTATACAAGGCGAAGCCAGACTGAACTTAACGCCTATGCAATAATCTTTGCAGATCGACTTGTCACTTTGCTGCTAGCTGGATCAACAAATAGCATCCACTGATTGAATCTTTGGTAAACGAAAGTCCCAAACATGGTTGAATGTAAGTTAAACACAGGAAATGATTGCAGCAATATTTTATCTACTGCAGCTGGAGCCTTTAGAGTTTTTCAGATCATCATTTGCCAGATCACCTACATAAGTCATCGAAAAGCTACAGATAAAGCTTGCAGATTATGCAAAGCCATTTGAGGCAGTGTCGCGTTTGAGAAATTTTTTGAGTCAGCTTAATTTTAGTGCGGTAAATTTGTCCACTCCCAGCTCCAGTAGAATTCGTATAGTGGTGTCATGCCATGAAACGAAGAACGTTTGATGTGAAAGGAAAACACTTTTGCGACTTTTTAGCAATCTATGTACGAGTAGGTGTTTTTTTTAACAGGTGTAGGCACTGCGACCAGAAAGATCTATTATACCAGAGGCCACTTTTTAGGTCAGCAGGATTTCTAGTTTCCTTATGAAAGCTATAATTACGGCTGTGAAGGAGTTCCTTAAGAGTTATGATCTCCTTAAGGAAGAAGCTTCTCCTACTTCTACATAGAGCTACACACTCACATAGTACGTGTTCTGTGGTTCCGTCCTCTCCTACGCAGGTGATATCCTCTGAAATTCGTATTTTAGAAGCTAATGTCGTTTCTGCTATATATTAGGATATCAACTGCCTTTTTTTTGGAAGGGTTGGACAGCTCTTTTTTTGGTTTGTCTGAGACCTTGGGAGTTATTCCAGTGGGAAATGCACATGTTGCTTTCCCAACTGTTAAGGGTCAGTTTAAAGGCAGAATCAGATATTCCGCAAAAGGGTTCAGGTCCAATGGACAACTCAGAGGAACCTTTTCCAGCTAGCAGATCTGCAGTTTCGTTGCTGTCAACGCCTAAATGACCCGGTAGGTGTGGTTGTGACAGCATACTATGCTGAAATATGATTAGCGCAAAGGCGCCGTTTTAATACCACAACTCAAGTGACCTAATTTGTTGTAAAAACTGACGTTGGGCTTGTGGGAAAGGAGAGAAAGGATTATTTAAATCCACCCCGTGGCATTGAGGAAACTGATAAAGTCCTCGATGCTTGTCTCCGCTAACTCACTAATATTATCAAAAAGGTGTCTGCCAAGTGTACGGTGTCTGAACATACTCAGGGCCGGACACTTACAAAGGAAGTGAAGGATTGTTTCAGGCTCGTTGACCATATTGCAGCTACGACAAAGTGCATTAAAAGTAATGCCCAGTCTGTGTTCAGTGCTAATTGCCAGAACTCTAGCAATATCTGCCCGCTTTCTGTTTAATAGCTCTTGTGTTCTGCGCCAGTTATACTTGGGCCACATCTGCCTGGATACGACACAGTTCTGCAACCCTCGCCATCTATTACCAGCATCTGCAAGGAAACGAGCAAAGATTCTACCCTTAAGGGCCCCTAACGGAATGATGACCGAGTGCAGCAAGCTCCTCCTTGCATTGTTCAACAAGTTTGAAGGAGGAAGCCGCCTGGAATACGCTGCCTGGAATACGCTGCATGAATTGGGTAGACGGAATAAACTGGAGATATTGAGGGATTCAGAGAAGATTCCGGCCTCTACCCCGCAGTCCATTTTCGGCCCGTTAGTGAAAATGGTTGTTTTGAACTCGTTTGTCACCGCGCCACATTTCCATTCCGCCCTGGAAGGGAATCTCACCGTGACGTCATTGCGAAAGTTCACCCGGGGAATTATGTAGTCGGTCAGATTTGCCGCCAATTCCCGAGGTAGCAGATTAAGGATGCTGTTGTGCTGACCGCACTACATGCTGATATGTACTTTATATGAAGGTCGAGTGGTATAAGGTGAAGGATTAAGTTCAAAGCTTCAGTTGGGCATGTTCTCATCGCCCCCATAGTACTGTGTTGATGAGTTTAGTAATGTATGCTTTCTTAACCGCCGGCCACCAAACTAGCGACGATTTTGAGACGCGAACCAATATAAAAATATGCTATGTTGCGTCACTTCAGTATGGGTTGGTTTGTGTTTACGTGGTTCCAATTTGAGGATTCATGCCATTTGTCACACCCTATCAGATCATACACCGGGCTACACCAAAGAGCGATAAACCTGGCATTAAGTCACCAGCTTGTAGCTTGTGTGTTGTCAGATCAAGTTCCTCAGTGAAGTGGTCCTTAAATATGCTTGCTGCAAACGTACACCGATGGCGATGGTTATATGCATGGAACCATGACATTGCAGTCGTGACAGTAGCTACAAATGAAGCAATTGCCCGGATAAAAGATTGGCTAATATCCGCCGGACTAGAACTAAACCGTCGAATTTGCCAACTTTCAGGTTGATAACCAAACCATCAGGTCGAAAGAGGCAGTCAAATAAGGCTACGGTTTAAAACGCATGTTGATTTTGTTACTAAAAAAACATCGCAAATGCAGGGAGCTCTCTCGCGTATCATGCCTAATATCGGTGGACCTGGATACGCTAGAAGGATTCTACTCTCTAGATTTATCACCTCAGTTCTGTTATATGCCGCCCCAGTCTGGGCGGAGGCACTGAGGACGAAGGAGACCAAAAGGAAACTATCGTCATCATACAGACTCTGTGCGCTATGGACAATCAGCGGCTTTCGAACCATCTCTGACGAAGCTGCATTTGTCATAGCTGGAATGGTCCCCATCGACATTCTTGCAGATGAACTGCTGAGGATATATAACAGAAGAGCATTGAGTCATCACGACGCCACTGGCATCAAGGTGATAAAAATTGAAGAAAGGGCAGCGTCAGCAGCTATGTGGCAAGCTCGTTAGGCTAATACAACAAAAGGCAGATGGACATACAAACTTATACCGACAATCCAAGATTGGATAAGTCGAAAGCATGGAGACTGCAACTGTCTGGCCACGGTGGCTACCGCAAATATCTACACCGATTTGGACACGACAACTCACCATCCTGCCCCGAATGCCCAAGTGAATATGAAGATGCGGATCACTTCTGCACACGTTTCACGGCATGGAGAATTACTCTGCCAAGTCCGTCATTACTCCTCGACCATATGTTACGGTCGGAAGAAAATTGGATGGCAATATGTTCCTTCGTAACAACTCTACAAAAGAGTTGCGGAGAATAGAAAGGCTAAGAAGAGCAACTGAAGCAGCGGAAGAAGCTGACACAAAAAGGATAGCATGAACTGCTAACCAGCCCCGCGGGAAGAGTGCTTGAAGTATGTAGAGTGTGTGTTTAGTACGTAGGCGTATTCCTGGCATCGAGTACTCAGGTTTGCGAATCGTGCATGCTAGTAGCTCGGGCTATTAGTATCTATGAAGATCACACATCCCTGGCGCAATCCAAAAAAAAAAAAAAAATGCATGGAACTAGTGACAAAACAACAATCAAATGGAAACCAAAGTTACACTTGAGTAGCACGGTGTGCGAAACATGAACAGATACACATCACTGACAAGTTTATGCCTTCAATTACTTATTATTACCGTCAGCTGTAGCTTCTTGTTGGAAAGGTCTTAATGCAATACCAATAGCTTCTCCAGCTGTAGGAATGAAAACGATAAGCAATCCCTGGAAATCTTTAGGCACGTAACTCAGCTTAAGACAGCTTGTGTAGATCTGTTCGAGTCACAGGAAAAAGGGTTTCATAAGAAGCAATTGATTTTTTGTGTTAGATGAGTCACGCATGGACACTTTTCTGTATCAAGTGTCTAGCATCTGTTCATATGAATCGTCCAGTCTCCATCGATTCCTTTAATAGAAGTCGTCAATCTTGTTTCTTTGGACACATCAGACGAGAAGCTTCAGTGGTGGATACTATAGAGCCGCATTATCTAATCTCTTTCTTGAGGTCTTTCAACTCGCTAGAGAGCTGCGAATAAACTCCATAAAATTCATATTCCACCGGGCAGGATCTCTCTAGTATACTGGACTGAGTGCGATCATCTACAAGGCAACACAAGAAGCTTATTTTCTTGCAGAATCTCGCACAGTGGGTTCCGAAATGTATTCTTACTAGCATTGGTCTGTTGCAAACTGAATAAATAGTACCTACAGTATCCAGCAGTTGTCTAAATAGGACACCTTGTTGGTAATTCTCCAATTAAGTTCCTCTCTTCCCTTTTCGTTCTCCTCAATAAAAAGTGTGTGGGGCATTAACCCCTTTCTCTGCTTATCCCAATCCTTTTTTCGAGACCACCTTCACACTAATTACTTGCCACACTAAAGTAATCAATTCAACTTATTCACTTTCTCTAATGCTATTCGCATTAATTTACCACCCATTTTCACTTAACCATAATAATTCATGCTAAAATGCTTTTGACCTTATCTCTGGTCAACTGTCACCTGAATATACCATTAGGTATGGTGTCATGCAAGCATGCACCAAACCACGTAGCATGAATGTTTTACCGGCAACATTCCGCACGAACAGCAGTCACACTGAGCTGGGATCATAAAGAAAACTTCATTTAAATTGTCATCTTCTATGATTCCAAACCAGTAACCACTGGCCAGGGCACCATTCAAGACATCAGCACAACACATATTTTGCAATCAACTCCCAATTGCAAAGGAATGCACCTTCTTTCTTTCACCCAAAGTTAGGGCTCACCGAGTCAGAAGACATCATGACAAGTCGGTGTAGGATGTGGATCTTAAACAATAATTTTACCAGCACTAAATTACTCGTAGCTCAAGACACTGTGCACTAAGCTCGGTATATGTCTGTCTGTCTGTCTGTCTGTCTGTCTGTCTATCGTTCGGAGATGAGGTGCAAGTAGCGGTTACACTTTAAACATTTAAAAGCCTCGTCATACCATGCACATGTGATGTACTCCTATGCAAACAACAATGTTCCCAACACACAAGCAGTACACTCTCAGGATTAGAGAGACATTTTGTAAGGTCCACTTGTGACGAAATAAAACATGGCTTTCTGTGTCCGCCATAATGAAAATATATTGCGAGTTAATTCCAGAATTTATTTATTACTCGCTGTGTGCAGTTAGTCGGGTGGTGGGTCGGTTCAGCACGGTCGGTGTGGTGACCAAAACACGGAAATGATACGTTACTCGTACTTGCACGGTTTGGTTATACTCCAGTGGATAGCGTTTCGGGAGTGTTGCCTGGTTTTTGGTTTGGCAGCTTCTGGTGATTGTTGTGTTTATCAAATATTTTACAATTACCAATGAAGGATGAAAGTGACATATTCTAGCTACTACTGCAGCGAAAGTAGACCGGTTCACAGGATTGATCTTTGATTTATACAATTATGAAGGTCAGTATAGGCGAATTAGGTGAAACTAATAAATTGTTGTCCACCAGCTGTGTAGTTAGGGCTACTCGTGGATAGTTTACGTCCCATTTTTGACTCATGCCAACCGGATTGACTTCTACGAGTACACCCAATCCAAAGATACCTCGCATGTGTTTTGCGATTGAATGTTTTTTATTTCAATATTTTTTTTTTTTTTCAGAATTTTGCAAACAAGACCAGGCCTAACTTCTCACAAGTTGGGGCATACAGTTTAATGCCGAAAGAATCTTCTCATGACAATTTTACTCGCGGCTGCTTTGTCAGACGTTAGCGAGAGATGGGACTGTGAGGCATCTTTTTTTGTGTTTTCCTAGATTCGAACATTGAATCACTCGCCCAGTGATCACACACTTAACCATTGAATTGGGAAAGATACCCAGCGAAACAGCGAACAAAAATCATAAAATTTTATTTTGAAAACCAATGGTCAACTGTTTTGACGCAGCATGCATATCGTCGATATTTTAATCGCACCAACAGTGCCAACTTGTCTGGTTACACGTCTTTGGCAAGAGGGCTTTAGGAAGGAACCTCCGTAGTATCGGAGGACCACGTACGATACACACGGATGAAAATATTGAAAATAGTCCAGAAACATCAACAAGGAGACATTCGGCTCAACTCAGACTATCGCGGAGGTCCATTCATAGATATATAAAGTCCAGACTCTACCAGCAACGAATAGATTATTCCATTTCGTTGCGGAAAAAAGCAGAGCATATCCACAATTTGGTATTGAACGATGAAGCCCATTTCCAATTAAATGGTTTGGAGAATCCAAGGTCTATGGAGAATCCAAGAGCAGTTCATCAACGACAATTGGCCGTGGTGTAGTGGTAACATCATCGCTTGTCACGCTACAGGTTCACGGTTCGAATCCTGATGTCAATAATCATCTATTTATTTCGCATGGAATAAATAAAAAGTCGATCAATTGCGAAAGCTTATGTCAACTCTACTGTGAAGGCATAACACTGGCAGTAGGGCGGTCATATGGCTAAAATGCAACTTGATTGTGGTGATGACATCAGGAGGACGGAAAAAAATACTGTGAATCATGAGCAACGACAAAAGTAAAAACAAACAAACTCCCCAGTTATCTGGACAGCCACCCTTGGAGTTCACTGAAACTTAATAACAGCTGAGTTTCAAACCAATTGCACCAATCTGTCTTTCTCTCTGTCTCTTCCCCTTTCCTCAAAAACGCCCGTGTCCTAAAAAGTAGTATAAGGGTATTCATAACCCCTTTCACACGTGCAAATTATAAAAAAAAAAAAAAAAAAATTACACCCACTTAAGTGTACGATTTGGTGTGATGTATCGTCCGAAAGTATCATTGGCCCAATGCCGAAGTTACCATCAATGCTGCTAAATATCGGACGATGTTGGAAAATTTATTGAGGCCAGCTATGCAGAAAGCATCTAAATATAATTATGGTTCCAACAGGATGGAGCCACAGTGTACGAGTATACTACAAGGGACACAATGGCTCTGTTACATGACATCTTCGACGAGCGCAATTTGCTGAGTATTCTACAATTTTACCAGATCTGCCCAGAAAAACTCCATATCAGTCTTGGAAGGATTTATATGCTTGACGGTAGGAACCACACAGTCTGGTAGCATCTGTTGTTCAGCACTGCGTCGAACGAAAACTCTGTTTTGTGCCAAATGCCTCGAACTTGGATCCATCGCTCCATAAAACTCTGTTGTTCTTCCGTCCGTTTTTATGCATTTTTACCCATTCTAACCTTTTCTGCTTGTTTTGTGGTCGTAGCAAGTGTTTTCGAACAGCAATTCGCCCAAATAGCCCAGCATGTCGACTTCGTCTACTTCGTTTGCTTGTTGTCGATCCTCGGCTGTTTTACATGAAGGCTTCCTTGAATCTTTGAACTTCTTATTCTATTAAGCTTTGTTATTACTGCTGTCATGCGAAGCATCTTCATCTCAGCTGCCGTTAATTTGCCCTCATACTTTTTGTACATTGTCCAGCATTGTGAACCGTATGTGAGCACCGGACATACAGAGTGTAGAGCCTTCCTTTCAGCTTAGGGGACATTTTTCGGCCACAGAAGATTGCGGAGTTTTCCCGCCACTTCATCCGCCCTACGCTTACACGATGATTGATCACAAGTTGTTTCACTATTCATCATATATCCCAGATATTTGAAATTTTCGCACTTGGGAAGCAATTTTCCATTCAAGTAAATGTCTGGAATAGGTCGGTGGGGATCAGAGAACGGGCAGCACAGATACTCTGTCTTTTTTGAACTAATACGGTACACATTTCCCTTCAAAACATCCCTCCATATATCAAGTGCTCATCGCAGGGACGTTTGATCTTCACTTATGATAGCTCCATCGCCAGCAAAGAATAACTGAAACACTTTGTGGTCCGTCACTTTTCCTTCAAGGATAATCAAGGACTGCAATAAATAGCAATGGACTGAGGACGATTCATAGGGGTACACCGAGTTTGATTGGGAACTCTTCCGTGACTCCTGCGGGACAGCTTACTCTTGTCCTTGCTCCCTTATACATGTCCATGATCATGCGCACGTAGGTTTGTGGAATTCCTCGTTGTCTTAGCGCAACCCATAAGAGATCTCTTGGTTGCCTATCAAAGACTTTTTCAAAATCAACCAACACAATGTTTTTCCATTATAATCCTTATACTTTGAATCTGTTGTTGATTTACCTGAGAAAAACCCGCACTGGTCAGATAGCCGTATTATTTTCCGCAGTCGGCCATCTAATACCCGCTCAACGATCTTCATGGTATGTGACATCAGCTTGACAGAACGGTAGTTATCGCAGTTTCGCGTATCGCTCTTTCCTTTGTGCAAGGGAAGAAGATAACTTTCCCTCCACTGATTAGGCATTGGATCACATAAGTTCGGAGAGCCATCTGGATCCGATGTCTCCCATCTTTTTCCAGAACTCAGAGGTTATCTCGCCTGGGCCAATCGCTTTTCTTTTTTTGGCGTACTTGACCGTATTCCTAAATTCTTCGGATACTTCGTCAAGGTTAGGAGCGGCTCTTGGAAAGTATACCCGGGGAAACTGTTCGTTCAGAAGTCTTTCACAATACTGTCGCTATCTGTGGAGAATTTTGTAGTCTTACAAAAGATGCTGGCTTTGAGCATTGTTAATGAACTTTCGGGGAGCGAATCTCCTGAGCATTTCTTCTTCTCTGGGCGGCTATTTTGAAGATAGTTCCTCCCTAATTTAAGTTGTTTTGTTGAAGCTCCTGTGTAGCCTGGTTCCTATCAGACACCGAAGATGATATTTCCACCAACTACAGGCCTTCCATATTTTTTACTCGAAATTGGGCGCACTTCTTCTTCGCGAGACCTATATATCGCTTCAAGGCGAGCTTTTTCATCTCTATTAGTAGAAGAGCACTTTGACCAAGCCGTGAAAGACGTTTTCTTTCCCCGTATCACTACTTTAGCTTCATCTGTTCACCATCATGTTTCTTTGGCATGTTGGCAGGGGCCTTTCGACGTTCCAAGCAGTGATTTGGCTCTCTCCAAGCAAGATCGCTGTAGGGAATCCCACATATCTTGTGCTCTGCACTCCTCATCACCAAACTCATCGATGATGGTAAAGAGGTAATTTGTCATGTTGGTAATAAAAGCTTCGCCTTTTCATAAAATTCAATCTCCATGCATGAATAAAGTCAGTTACCTCAAACTTTTGGCCTTCAGTATGCATACAAGGTATCCAGTCAAAAGTCAAAGGCAATGTCAAAAATCACATACGAGTAATGCCGGAGAAGTGGACAGCAGACAATTGTTCAAAGGTCGTCAAACTCATTCATACAACGTATTTGAAAGTATTTTATATTTAAAGCCGCAGGACTCCTTTTTGGCTAAAAACAAATCTGATTTATCTAAAAATAAATATCCATAAAATCCACAGCGCTCCATTCTTACTCACTCTCAGCAATAGCTGTAATTTTTGATAATAACATCGAATTAGAATGCAAAACCTGGAGAACAACAGGTAGATTGTAGATACATTTATCTTAGTAAGCTATGAGCTGTGACTGCTAATGACTCTGAGTTCCGACATGAACAATAACGGCGATTCGTGGGTGGTAAGACAAAATGGCAAAATGAAAAGAAACCGCGTCGGAAATTAATGACTTTTCGCTTTGAGCACGTGCGGCCTGTACTGGTTTATCTGAACTGTAAGTATCTTGTTCCGTTTTTTCCTTCAAAGTGTGGATTAGTATGTACAGCATAAAAAGATTCAAATGTTTTTACTTTACCCACATTATTTGAATGCGATGGTAATTTGTTAATTTAACAACAAGGAGGTGATTTTGTAGAACGACAAAAAGTATCTGCTACTTAGGAATGATATCTACTTCAATAAAATGCAACAAAATCAGACAAAAATGTTACTGCAAACTAAGCTGCATTCAATTTTGAACGAAAGGTTACAAGTAAAAGGCATTCCGATGAATTTCAATTCCAAAATCCGTTCCGAACTACTTACAAACACAAAAGCTCACCTCTGACCTGGTTACTTATTGTTGCACGCGGTGTAAATAAATTCCTTAATATAACTGTTCCCTACTACTGCATGCATTCATGGCACACGATACATTTCTTCACGTCACTGCTGTTGCAACCTCTCAACTAATCTCGACCACACGCGACCAACCAGCTTCCATGAAAGCGGCCGGCACAGGACACCGCAGAAAACTCCAACGTCGTCGTTGTTCCGCTTACGAGTAATCGGAATCAATTAATATGCGATACCACACTGTTGTACTTTTGGCCAAAAATTAATTTCCTATCCCTGCTGATTTTGCTGGTGCACCGCCAATGAATTCCTCCCCTCGAAATGTACAGAAGACACCCCCCATTGAGGCCGGCAAGGAGCTCCTGGACGCCCATGTTAACAAGTTGCTCCTGGGTTTAAAAAATTCTGCTGAATAGGTATTTCGCCTGCTAACTTCATCGAATGATCAATATTCTACTCGATCGTCGATAATTAAATATTTCCCATCCCGGCCAAGTGCAGCTTCTCGGTCTGCTTGCATGATGGCCACCTGTGCCTTGCTCCTTCAGAAGGGTACTTTGTGTGGTCTCAAGTATCGTCGGAGATTGAAAAATTAACAGGTATGAGATGTGTAATTAGAACCATTACTATTATTTTGTCATTTGGATAACACACACAGACACACACACACACGACTAGCCAGAGATAGGAATAATTAATTGCATAGCTAACAAGCTGGCGAAACAAACAAAGTGCCCCTGGTGGCCTGACAACTTCAGCAGTAGCGTTGGCGAGGCGGAGACATGTCTAACGCTTAATACCATACCCCGGGCTAATTAATTTTATTAATTGCCGGCCCAAAGCATGTGGCATCAGTCAGATACAAATTGGTCGGGGGGAAATCTTTCTCTCTTCCCCTTCTACTGTGGGCGCATTTTTTCTTCTGCGAAAAATCACAGCCCGTAATAAAGTTGTACATCGCGAACGACTTTCCTCCATTTTTCCAACTCGACAAGTGGGATTCCAGATACAGAAATACTCAATTTAATGCCCGTTGTCAACATGGTTAACTTATTTTAGGCCATAATGTAGGGTAAATCGAAATCGGGCCTCATAAATAAGTTTCAGCCGGGCATGTAATTATAGCCAACTCGTAGGGAAATTATGACGGACGTCCTACACAACGTGAAAAACTCACGGATTCCTTAAGAGAAAGAGATTCGAACAGGTTCAGGTAGGGGGCATGTTTATGGCCAAACGGATATTTACGATGCTAGAAGTGCAGTGGCTATGATGCCATTGTCAGATTTTTATTGCACACTGGTCAATCGTGTGGTAAGTCTGGGCGTAGTAACAATCAGAAGCCAATCGTTTTATAATCATCTTCAATCGGCAGTTTGTCTGGATGAGTGCATAGAAGGAATCGTGAAATCATAAAGAAGGAGCATTTGGCGTGAAAATTACTAACTTTGCTGAGAGGGAAAGGTGCGAGTGGGATGACTTTATTTGTAAGTTCAGATCCAGTAGCCGATTGTGGTGGATTCTATTTCGAGGAGTTATTCTTTGATAAATTGGTCCTCGAATGGGCTCAAATTATATGGAATTTTATGGGCAGGACAATGAATTGTGAGTTAATTAGTAGAGTCAATTGGAAGGTTTGTTAAATTGAGATGGTAATTCAAAGTACGATTAGTGACTTGCACATTCCGCAATGGGAACAGAACCGGACCGTAGAGTATATTCCTTGCTTATTCTTTCCGAATAAACACTGTTCGTGATAATCCGTCAAAATCCATTCGTCATCGTTTCCGGTAATTGAACCTTTCCTACAGCTTTACGCAATGCATTTTAACAAAAGATCTGCATCTGCATGCCTACATTTCCGCTCAGAAATTGAAGCCAGCAGACTTCGTTGATTGGATTTTAGAGAACCCCAAGTTGATGGGGTTTTTTCGAACAAAATCATGTTCGACGATGAGACTCACTTTCAACTGAATGGCTACGTAAACAAAGAAAATTGTCGCATTCGGGGTCATGAAAGTCCACGGGCCATTCACGAACAGCCAATGCATCCACAAAAAGTCACCGTTTGGGGCCGATTTTGGGCCATACTTCGAAAATTCTCCGTGGTGCTCCTATAACATGATAACAAATATTTTTGGCACCAATTGGACGATATTGAAGACATGTGGTTTCAACAAGACGGTGCAACCTGCCACACAGCGCTAGAAACAATGCAGTTATTGCACTAGAAGTTTCCTGGCCGCGCCAGCTCTCGCTGCGGCGATCAAAATTGGCCACCAATATAGTGCAATACAACGTCGTTCAATATGTTTTCTTTGGGGTTATGTGAAGCAGTGTGGGCGCCATATCTCAGTGGTTAAGTGCGCTATCACTGAGCGGCATAAAATTGTAGGTCCAAACCATTCTAACTGGACCTGGCCTAGCCCAGTATGGGCTATTAGAAGTTCGAAGATTCGAGGAAGCCTTCATGTAAAAGAACCCATCACGAACAAGAGAGAGCACGACCGGCTCAATTGGTATTGTCATGTTTAAAGGAGAGATCCTTTGAACCCCGTCAAAAAGGCAATATCAATCAACATTCCTACACAATCGCGCAAAAAAGGCCTTCGACAAGGTTTGGCACGATGGATTGAAGTACAAGTTAAGACGGGTTCTTCCGAAACACTTATTTAAGATCATAGAATCCTACCTTGAAAACAGATTATTTCGTGTTAAACACGTAACTGAATATTCCGGGTTCAAGAAAATTGCCGCTGGAGTTCCGCAAGGAAGTGTCCTTGGTCCTGTTTTATTTTTGCTGTATACTCGGGATATACCCCAAACTGAAGGCACCGTAGGAGCTACGTTCGCGGACGATGCGACTATTTTGGCAACGGAAAGTTCAATCGAGTGAGACACTGAAAAACTCCAACGAGCTTTAGATAAAATCTGCGACTGGACACAACTTTGACGCATTGTTCTTAACGAGACCAAATCGACACATGTTAACTTCACATACAAGAAAATATTAACTCGGTACAAATACAGTATGCAAATGAAGCTAAATATCTGGGGATGTCACTAGCCGCGAAACTAAAGTGGAAAACGCACGTTAAAAAAAAACGCGATGAGCTCAGAAATCGCTTTAGAGAAATGTATTGGTTACTTGGAAGACATTCCAAGCTAAGTATATATAACAAACTACTTTTATACTTTATGGGTCAATAAGTCAAAATTAACACAAATTGTGTCGTCAACTTTTTTGTCAAGAATCATCTGTCAAAAGAACGCACCCAAATTTTCAGACAGATCTGTCAAATAGTTCTGTTGTGGCGGCCATTTTATATAGACGCCTACTAGCATTTTCGTTAAAATGGAAAAAAGTGAATTTCGAGTGCTCATTAAACACTATTTTTTGCGAGATAAAACTATCACGCAAACCAAACAAAATTTGACAAATATCATGGGAACTCTTCACCACCGATTGGAACCATTCACCATTGGTTTACTCAATTTCGGTGCGGTCGTTCAGGCACAAGTGACACCGAACGTTCTGGTCGCCCAATTGAGGTCACCACACCAGAAATGGTCGACAAAATTCATGGTTTGATAATGGACGATCGGCGAGTAAAAGTGCGCGAGCTTGAAGAGGCCACAGGCTTATCACATGGCTCAGTGATTTCGATTTTACATAAATATTTAGGCATGAAAAAGATTTCCACAAGATGGGTGCCGCGTTTGCTCACAATCGACATTCGATTCGTTTGACAACTTCAAAGGTGTGTTTGGCGATGTTCCAGAAAAATTCGGCTGAGTTTTTGCGACGTTTCGTAACCGTGGATGAAACCTGGGGAATCCAGCACACCAGAAACCAAGGAACAGTCAAAACAATGGACTTCTCCTGGTGAATCGAAGCCGAAGAAGGCCAAGGCGGGTTTGTCAGCAAACAAGGTCATGGCGACAGTTTTTTGGGATGCGCGCGGTGTTATTCACATCGATTTCCTTGAAAAGGGTAAACCGATCACCGCCGCATATTACGCAGAGCTGCTGGATCGATTCCAAGCCGATTTGAAGCAAAAACAGCCGCATTTGGCGCACAAGTCCGCAGTCGCAATGGCAAAATTGCATGAGTTAGGCTACTAACTCCTCCCTCATCCAGCATATTCCTCAGATTTAGCCTCCTGCGACTATTTCTTTGAAGAAATGGCTCGGAGGTAAGAAATTTGGGTCGAATGAAGAGGTCATCGCTGAAACAAATGATTATTTTGAGGGGTCGAGAAATCGTATTACTTGGAGGGCATCAAAAATTGGAGAAACGTTGGATGAAGTGTATTGAGCTAAAAGGAGACTATGTTGAAAAATAAAATGTTTTTATACTGAAAAGAGTGTTCCTTATTTCATTTTTCAGGGACTTATTGACCCACCCTCGTATAAGCAAGTGCTAAAGCCTATATGGACGTATGGTATACAACTCTGGGGTTGTACCAAAGCAAGCAATAGTGAATTTATACAATCATTCCAAAATAAAGTGATAAGAGCTCCCTGCTATATTATCGTATAAATAATGATATACTCGTACAAAGAGACTTAGGGATCGCAACCGAGGACGACGAAATAACAAACTTCGCTCGTAAGCTCCATATTCGCCTGTTGCAATGGCCATGCAACCATACGAGTACCATACTCCAAACATTGGATGTGAGAAACCTTGTGCGAGGACTTCAAAGAACGAAACCGTTCGAAAAGTAACCGCATTTTATGACGGTATCAGCAGGTGATTTTGCCGAAAATCTACCTGCCTCAAGCGAATATTCCTCAAAGCTTAAACTACTTGAGTCAAGGAAAACTTAGTTGTAGTAAATAAGAAAAAGGGACGGGTGAATTTAGTCAGTAACAATCTGACACTCCTATGAGTACACGGTGTCTCATAGTGTCTTATGAAGATTCTCACCTACCCACGAAAAAAAAAAAAAAAACTACTTTGTGTGGACCAGAAGCTGGAGGGCCTCAGGGTTTGTATGGTATCGAAGCTCCTCTTCATGTTTATTGCCGAGTCTTTTGAGCTTTTACCGGTTCCATTCCCAAATCTCTGTGGAGGTCCTCATTGCGAATATTGATAATAATTCTCACTACTTTGCTTTGCAATATTTGGATGATGTCCATGTTGCTCTGTTTAGTACAACCCCATTTAGTACTTGCCTATAAAGTGAAAGTTTATTAAAAATTGATAGGCCGGCATGTCTTCCTATTAGCCATTGATCTTTTTATATTGAGCGTCGAGATCCGTTCCTTTTTCTGTGACATGAGTGAAGTTTTGCGTCCAATGCCATACCAATATATCTAGCTGGAATTACTTGGTTATTTATATGTACTCGTATTGGTATGTTCTAAATCTTGTTGTTTGTAAAATCTACATGTACAGATTTAGGCTGGTTTAATTTGATGCGTCATTTCCTTGTACAGTTTTGGATTTCCTGAATCACATCTTGAATGAATTTTGTCGTGTCGTTCACAAATGTAACAATTGTGTTATTTTCCAGTGATGGGGTATCGTACTGGCCTAAGTACGCTTCCTTGTGGCACACCTGCTTTAATTCCTCTAAATTCCGAATACACATTCTGTTCTTTTATACGAAAGCATCTGTTTGCAATATAGATTTCTAGGATCTTTGTATGTTATTTGGGAAGATCATTTATCCTTTAAGAACAACTACATTTTCTCTATGAGCAGGAACACTACTCCTATTTTGAACCTGCCTCTGAAGACAAATGCAAGAAACACATAAATCATTCTGTGACAGCTTACCCAATTAGGTCAATCGTATTTGCCCTGACCTTATGGAAGTTAAAAGAAAATTTGAACCAAAAAGAATTCAACCAACACACCGGTTCCATGCATAAATGCAAAAAAAAATTACAATTCAAAATATTGCTCGCCCGCCACCATGGCATTACAATCACAATCGTACTCGGTTAACCTTAATTTTCGATCTCATCGCATCCGCAAGCGTTTCTCTGTCGTGAAGTGCTCTTAAATATGATTGCTACCGATTCTCCACGTAGGTGGCACCGTGGAGTGGATCGTAAGTCTTCAAAATTTAATCACCTTACACGCCCAGTTTGTGTGTTTTTTTTTTTTTTTTCTTGTCCATGCCACACCGCATGTATGCATCTCTTTTGTGTGATTACACCTGTCAATCGTGCTGCGTACACGCAGAGGCGTGATATTCATATTTTGGTTTGGCTTGGTCTCCACAGGCACCACTTGTTTTTGGTGGAATTCCATTTGGAATTATTTTGGAACTGTTTTATTTTTATTTAGCCCAATTGAGCAATTCGAAAGTGGATCGTGTCACCACTCGTGGACCGGGGCCAACACGCATACCAGCACCTGCACTATCGAGCGCTGGAATCAAATTTATTTTACGATTTGTTAAAATATTAATTTTCGCTGGTTTTTTACTCGTATTGTTGGCTTGGTCCTGGAAACCATCAGGAACTCGGTGCGCACTAAACCATTGGCCAACATACCAAAGTAAGTGGGAGCGGACATGTTTATGCTGAAGTCTCATCGCGATATGGTTGGTGAACGAGATGATGCCTCCAGGCAGTGTGGACGCCTGTCAAAATATGGTGGTGTTTTTTTTTTTTGTTTGGCTTTGTGGTGGCGGTGTGGTGATGTGCGCGCGCGCACGAGCCCGATTGGGTCGCGATAACGCGTTTACGCACATCAATTTAAGAGTTAACAACAAATTATGCTGGGTGTCCGAAATGGAAAGTCGCAAGTCGCGTCCCGCGTGACCGATGGAGGGATAATTGAAAAGGCTCCATGGCATCATCAGAGATATCCCCGATGATGGTGGTCATTTGAGGAAGAAGGTAGGTATGAGCGCGCATTGATGATGATGAGGATGTGGATGTGGATGTGGACCCTTGGGGTGAGATTGCTTTTTGATTGTGCAATAAGTTTTTTTTGGTTTTTTTTTTTTTTTTTGGCAACAAGTCCGCATTGAATGGAAATTAAATCTGGAATTCCAGTGCCATCTGGTATCTTTATTTGTAATTTAGGGCTTTTCTGACCTGTTTTTTTTTTTTTTTTTTTTTTTTAATGGTGAAGCACTTGGTTACCCAGTTACCATCTACGATGACGGTGGATAGGGATTATTGACAAGTGGGGGATTGAAGGTTCCCCTTGCTGGCGCTGGTGCTATGCTGGCTTTCACTTGACCTATCGTTTAATAAATATCGGCACGATGACATTATGTGCGCGTTTTGTGTTCAGTTGAATTAAATTGAATTGGGGAATGTAGGTGAGGTCGTCATGTTTTGTCCATGTTTCATCTGATTAATCGGGACTTATAGGTGACGGGTAATTTATCGCAGAGATATTTGTGTTGTGACAGAGAGGTGAGTTGTAGCAACTTCTTTTTTGAAAGTATTTAAAATACTTTGCATTGGAGATGTACGATTTAGGGTTAATTGATGGCAATATATTATGCGGATACTGGCACACGTAAAGGGAATTAAATTACTGGAAAATTTCCATTGTGTTTGTTGAAGAATTTGGCATGAAGTAATCAATTGTTAAAATGCCTTGAGAGTGTTTCCCAAGTCTGTTTGTTCGCGGCCGAAAAGTTTAAGACCTATTGGTGGTCTTAACCAATTTCGTCACGCTCGGGAAAAGTGTCGAAATGAAATGGTGGACTAATGGGAACGCACAGTATCCAATGCAGTACTCTCCATGTAAATACGTTGATTTTGAGCAAAAATGCGAAACTATTTAAATTCCAAATGTGCCTGTGATAGTGATATGCACGTCGATCGTCGGTGACTACGCGTGCCACAGACGAATAAATGTAGCATATTTTACACTATATTAACAATACGATTCGGATTTCTAAATAAGATTGCTGAGAGGTGCAACATATCACTATGCTGGGTCCCAGGTCAAAATAACTTATAAGGCAACTGCAGAAAGTATGAGCTGGCTAAAAAGAGTAAGATCGGTAAGCGCCTGCTCCATGAGCAGCCAGAATTGGAGCCAAACAAAATGGAAAACAGTAGGTGAAACTTTATGAACACTCGTCTACCATTTGATCTGGCCAGATCCTAATGTCAAGAAAACAAAAGGACTACTTTAATTGAAGACTTTATCAAGCACTGCTAAAAGCAGGCCTAAAAACTTTGTTAAACCCAATGTCACTGGATTTATATACTCCTACAAAAGAAACTAAATGCTCGGTATGCCTCAAAGAAAATACCAAATATTCAACAATAGGACATAGCTCAATTCTAAAAGCAACTGTTGATGACAGGTTTAAAAACCTACTTCCTGACTCCGTATGTGGACTGAAAATCTTGTGCACCCGTTTCTGGTGCCCAACAGGAAGGAATGGTCGTCGAACGTCTTCATCTCTAGCTTCGAAATCTCAATTTCGACGTATGCCTTCCGGATTCATGCTTCGGCTTCTAAGCGGAAGTTTTAGCAATTTTAGAAGCCACGAAAAGGATGAGTGTACCAGGCATATCCCGAACAGGATATCTCGATTTATGCATACAGCTAAGTAGTCAGAAGCACTGATCTCCCACCTGATCAGTTCAAAATCAGTTCTAAGCTGCTTCGACAGTTTACAAAATTTGGCCCGATACACTAAAGTGAAACTATGGTGGTTACCGGGTCATGTAGGTGTTGGAGGCAATGAAACTGCAGATCTGCTAGCCAGAAAAGGATCATCTGAGTTGTTCATTGGACCTGAACCCTTTTGCGGAATATCTGATTCTGCATTCAAACTGTGCATTTCTCATTGGAATAACTCCCAAGGCCTCAGACAAGCTAAAAGAGCTGTCCAACCCTTCAAAAAAAAAGTCAGCTGATATCCTAAAATATAGCAGAAATGAATTAAGAAGGCTTGTGAGCTTCCTTACTGGTCACTGCCAATTACTTTACCACCTAAATAAAATAAGAATTTCAGAGGATGTTACCTGCCGCCTCTGTCTAGAAGAGGACGTGAGTAGGTAGACAATATTCAAACTATATTTGGGTGCCTTGTCATAATGATTTGTTCGGAAAAAAGTAGATGTTATGGCCTGAATGTTGTTCAACCACTGTGCATCACTAGCAGATGTAAGAGTCCACCCACTACTCTCAAATTCCTGATTATGGCAAAAAACACGTGAGAAAACATTCAAACCTGCAATCATAGAAATATCTGAATCATCCTAAAACTGAGCTTTTCAAACAATCATCATTCATTTTCAGCAGCTGTTATAGCCTACAGAGGTGCTGCAGGCGGTTGCTGCAGGATTGAGGCGGTTGCGTGTGTGCTTTTGCTTTGGTTAAACTTCTTTCCGTCATACAAGTTGGCGCAAAGCAATGACTTAATTTAGTTTAACTAACGACGATTTTATTTTATATTACTTTGTTGGAACCTGTTTTGTTCCCATGAGAACTGAAGATGATATCGTTCAAACACTGGCCTTAAGCGTTTATGAAAATTTGAGCCTTTTTTATGACATTTTTTCAACACTTTTCTCAATATTTCCGCTGATATATTCCCTATTTCTTGTCTAATATTGTCTTTCAAGGCGCTGCCAGAGTCTGTGGTTGTTTACATAGTCCAATGACTTCAAATAACCCCAAAAGAAAGAAAGCTGGAATAATCAGATCGGGCGATATTGCAGACCAATGCAAATCGCCAAAACGGGACATAACACGACCTGGAGAGTCTCCTTCACTAAATCCATTGTGTCACCCGCTGTGTGTGCAGTGGCACCATCTAGTGGAAACTAAATGTACTCCAACTGCAATTCATCCAATTCGGGCATCAAAAAGTCACGTAGCATGGTTCTGCAGCGCTCGCGAGTGACAGTTATCGGGGTGCCTTTCAGCACAAACGCTGCATCACACAGTAACTTTCAGTGGATGTAAAGGCGATACTTGCATAATACGCGGGTTTTCAGTGTCCCAAGAGCGAGTATTCTGCTTGTTGACTTGTCCGGAGAAATGTGCTGCGTCACCCATGATTAATTTTGAAGGAAAATCGTCTTGAGACTTATGATGCGTTGGCTGTATTGCAACGGACTTAGTGGCTTGCGTGTGCAGTAGCTGAAATACCATGTGAGTTTCATACGCAAATATCTTCAAGACTTTACGAATATACGCTATAGAGACCACCTGGAATTGCGGGGTTTTGATGTTTCTGAATACTCTTATACATCCTCACGTCCAGCATCAATATTGGTCAAACGGCTTGCTCTTTGTCTCCCAGTCCTAGCCTCATCTAGCGTTCGGCTTGCCGTCAAATTGTGCGACCAGTCAGTGCCGAACAGTGGGGAAATCTTCGAAGAAATTCACTTTGTATTCTTATCACTAATGAATTATTCCACAACCGATAGAACTATTCCATGTTTTTGAGGGAGTATAGCGTTCCATTGTTCATCGTCATCCTTTTTTGCACCTGTTTACTACACAACTGTCAACATCACAATGACAGGAGACGCCATTTGCAAAAATCACGGATAATTCATATACAGGTGGCCATTACTTTTGCGCCATCTTGTATGTTCAAATATTTCTTTTGCCTGAACTATGACGATTGTGAACCGATTCGCATGAATTTTCTATGAAAAAAATAATAAATAAGTTCATTCGTAGGGGAAGGAAATTTTGGGAAATTTCAAAAAGCGATATTTTCATCAGATCCGGACGGGAGTAAAATCAATATATTCATCTGTAGGCCCAAATACATTACCACACGTAAACGAGGAGACACTGAGTAGAATGGGTTCAGAACGCAACGACTATCCAATTTGTCTTTCAGGGAGAATTAAACACGAAATGATGCTTGGGAATCTTTTTTTTTTTATATAATATGCGCGCGTCAAAGGTTGATATGAATACCCTTTAACTGTTTCAGGGCGCAGGGGTTTAGGAAAATGAGGAAGAGGAACAGAGGAGGAGCCTGTGCACGATGGCTTTAAATGTTTGGAGGTTGTAGTAGTGATGGGGAAATACAGAGCCTGGTAGATCGTTCCACATTCGTGTTGTTCGGCTTATAAATAAGTCCCTATATTTGACAGTACGACCGAAGTTTGTCCTTAGGGTAAACTGATGTGCATTCGAAGCATGTCGCGTATTGCGGGTGAAATTCTGAAGGGGAGGAATGCAACTGGCTATTTCGTTGGAGCATTTTTTTGTGGAAAAAACGATAAAACAGGGAGAGACAGGAGACATTTCTCCGATGTTCTAGTGAATGAATGGAATTCACAATGTCTCTATCACCTATAAGTTTTAACGTGCGATTCTGTACCCTATCAAGAATGTGCAGAACGGTCTTGGGTGCACCAGACCAGATATGGGCGTTATATTCCAGCTTAGGGCGGATGAATGCCTTATAAATTGAGGCCAGATCAGACGGGGTAAAATATTTCTTGCACCGCTTAAGGAATCCTAGACATTTTGCAGCATTTTTGGCGAATATGTGATCGTTCCATCGAAGATGGTTATACATACATACATACACATACCGAGAATGGCAAGTTTTTCGGTTTCAGCGGTGCAAGTACCATTCATGGATAATCGTTGAGGGTTATGGTTTCGCTTGAGACACAGAAGACAGCATTGTGTTTTGGAAGCATTAAATATGTGGTTCAAGTTTGATTTGTATAAAAGGGTAGCCACTTGAATCAACACAAACCAACTCTGGACTATCTCATGCTCCTACAATTTTTTAACAATATCCGGAGTTCTTGACTTCAATGTCCCTTAGGGAGTTGGATTTATTTGCTATTCAATTTTAATTCGCGACTTAGGATTTGGAAACCACTGCTTTAACTACATATTGACTACAGTTCCAATAGTTGCGAATCTACTCACCACGCACTTTAAAATGATATTCACGATCTCCAATACTCCACAAAGTTGAACAAATGTTCCTATTTCTCAAGTTTTTAATAATATTAACGAAAAAAAGAACGAGTTATTGAGCTAGGTCTAATTCTTCATGAAGATACTCCATCAAGGTTGGTCACTACGATACATCACTGAAAACTTTGATGCTAGAAAGGGTATAAACGAAGGCTTCTTCTGGTTTCTTTAACATTATACCGACTTGAAGGGTTTGCACACAATTCTACAACTACTCGCATATGCCATAAAAATATCTATTGTTGATCATAGAACCAACCCCACAATACCATTCAAACCCTAAAGGATGCCACTGTCCAAGTGATGGCGAACATCAAAAAGGTCAATTTAATTCCTGCTTCACGTTTCCGTGCAAGAATTGAGGCCCTTTTCGATGCTGAAGGTGATGTTATTGAATAAATATGGGTTACTGACGTATACATTTGTATTTATTACAACCAATAATCAATAACTATTTCGTCAATAATCACGCCTCGTTCTTTCAATGTTTGGTTTTCATTCATTCCACCGGAAAAGCAAAATAAATTACCAAAACCACTTAAAACAAAAGCAAACAAGACAACATTAATTTTCCAACCAAAACATTTCCCAATTTAATGGTCCATCAACACCCAAATTCGTTGTTCATCATTAGTTTATTCCGCCCATTAACACCTTCTTACACTGAAATGCATGAAAGAACAGATCAATTTTATTTATTCATCTCCAAAAAAAAGCGGGACAATTTCACCTGAACTCTGACTTCCATTGAGCATTTTGAGAAATTCCAAAATTCCAAACCCAAAAACCGCAATGAAAAATTGAATGTAACCTTTCTCCTTCCCTGTTGTGCCCCTAAAGTTACACGGAACGGAAACCGAGAAAGAAATTATTGATTACACACATCGCACCAAACTCATTTACGAGTTGGTATACCATTATTAATAACACACTACTCGTACACCATGAGTTACTCCTCCCCAGCCCAGCAGCAGCACCGGCTTCATCTTCAGGTTTTTGTCGCATCCTCCTACTCTTCGGATAGACCGCCATCCGAGCAGTCGATTAATCAATCATTAATACTCCACCATTTAAGTGTCTTTAAACACCAAACAGCGATTAATCTCTCTCACTGCACAGCACCACTCTGCGTCGCGTCATCATCATCAGCAGTCGTCCGTCGTCTTAGAGATGAACACTGGTGAACGCCGTCGTCGTCGTCGTCGTCTGCATAATGAACCAAGCGCATCCAACCAGGAATCGTTAGATTCCACTGTCCGGTACCACACTCTGGGGCCACTACAACAAATGAGGATACCTATCAAATAGCAGAGCAGAAGCAGCAGGAATCAGCCGATAACTGTCCATGGACATCGTACGGCGCATTAGCCAACCGGCAGGTATCTTTCATCGCGGTCCAGCGGATACAAATGGGCGCAGGCGCAGAAGTCGGAAAGATGATGGAATTTGAGTCAACAAAACGAAGGAAAAAAAAGGAACAAATCTCAATAGATGGATGAATGGGGAGACTTGTCTTCGCCCCATAGAGCTGGCGAGAGAAGCGAAACGGGATACGGAAACAGGATCATTGGAGGCCGCACCGATCTCGCCCTGGCATAGAGTGAAATCACTTTGCTCTCATTATGTTCGCCGGTATAAGCCGCATAATGGAATGACACTAAGCTCATAACTTACATCCGAATGATTTGAAGTTATTTCTAGAGCAGCGTCCACATGAGGCCTAACCTCATCCGCGCTAAACACAGGCCAACCGCTTAGCCTCCTAGGCGAAGAGGAAGCAACTTGCTGGCTTTGATGATGGTGACTTGTCGCGCGATCGTTTCAATTCAATTGGACAGAATCGCACAGACAGAGAGCGAAGTGCCTGGGTAGATAGTGGCAGGTTGCTAAGAGGAAACTCTTCCTTCTCAGTGCCGCTTGACAGTGTATGTGGGAAGCCCAGATAACTAGTGGTGATGCATTTAAGTCATCGAATTGAAATGCTGCTTGTAAATGCAGTTTTCATCCACAGATGGACAAGTCGGGGTCATTTATGGTTTTGCTCGTAAATTCAACGAGAAAGACTTTGGGAGAGTTTTCAGTTTTGCCCTGTCATACCAGATGGAAAGTGAGCAAGATCGTAATTCCTTTTTTGGCAGAAGATACTCGTACATCGATTAGAATCAAATTTTATAAGTGGCATCAATCATTTTAGAAATTTTCTGAATGAAATGAATTTTTGAATTGTATTGAATGGAAGACCCATCTTTATTGCTTTTGAAAAGAATATTTATCCCATAAAATGACGACCTGGTTTTGTTGCAAGATAAAGACATTTTGAGTGAAATACGAGAAGAGAAATTCTACAGTACACAGTGGGTCTATGCCCTTTCTGTTTTCTAATAAATGCAGTTCTGAGGACCAAGTAAAGTCCACCCTGTCGATAGTATTAGTTCTTAGAATAGTGGCTTCCAAACTTGGATGTACGAAGATTCTTTACGTTCATTGGGCAATTTTACTTTATACTCGTCTGAAGATAGCGCCATCGGCAATGGAATTTAAGCTATTTGGCAGATATCCTTGCCAAACGCAAAATTAATTCAAAATTCTTAGAGTCCAAACAACAGAACCACGATACTCGTAGATGTATTTTGTTAGCCATGACTATCACTGAAGACTGCTTTAAAAACAACTCCCACCACTGCGCTGAATACAATGCTCCACTTGCTTTCTGTTGATGTGAGACTTTGAGAATCCTCAGAGTTAGTTAAGGCGAATTTGGGTCACTCCAGGATCCTGAACGCCAAAAAAGGGTATTTCTAGCAAGACGCATTACATTGTCCCTCACATCGACCTTAATGTCAAGTACAAGACCAGAATTTGTAGTAGGATCTTAACCAGCTTATGATAAGTGGGAAGGAGTTATCTCCAGTGCACCTGATGTAGACATCACCAGATGACTGCCGGATCACTGTAGTGTATTTCAAGCGGAAATTACGGCAGTCGATACAATTCGATACAAGTTAGTAAAGCAATGCCGCAGGTCTTCGAATAATATATAAAATAACTTTCATCCTCCCCTTCTTCGTTCACTTTTCCTCAATTCTCCACTTCAATCTACACCTCCTGCATTTCGCACTTCTTACGACTTTCATAAAGCTAATTTCCGCAAAATAAATGCCTATCTGAGTAGATGTTCCTTTGACTTTGCTAACTTTTCCTTAAACGAAGCCCTCACAATTTTTTACAGACAAATGTTTAATCCTATTTCTCTTTATGTGCCCTTTTCTTGTCATAACCCCCATACACAAAACGGGATCAAAGAACGAAGTAACGAACTACCGCCCCATTGTTAACCTTTCCCATCTACCCAAACTTCGGAAGTATTTTATACGAAGCCTTAAGCTTTCAGTGCAAGTCCCTTATCTCTCTCACCCAACACGGCTTTCTGAAAGATAGATCAACTGCCACTAACTTAGTCGAATTCGTGTCCTTCGCCCTGTCTGCCTTAGAGAATGGCAAAGAAGTCGACGTTATTGTAACTGATTTTAGTAAGGTTTTTGATAAGATAGCTCATAACTTAATCCTCTTCAAATTGTCTGCCTTCGGTTTCGAACCCATATTGTTAAAATGGATATCTTCTTACCTGAAAAACCGTTCTTACAGCGTTCGCTTCAGATCCGTCCTATCGACTGCTTTCTTGGCCACCTCTGGTATTCCGCAAGGCAGCTACCTAGGTCCCCTTCTCTTCATTCTAACCATAAACGATGTCGATGTCTTTCCTCTCTCTGTACGCTGATGATACCAAATTTTTCAGTGCCATCTCTTCACCACATGACTACTGTCTCCTTCAACAAGACCTTGATAGTTTTTCGAACTGGTGCCTACAAATTCGCTTAGAGCTCAATATCGCCAAATGTCAATCCATTACCTTATCTCGTAAGCACCACGTGTCCTCCGCCCGCCTTTATCTTCTCCATAGTCAACCTATATCCATCGTTCAATCTCTCGGCGATCTTGGAATATTGTACGATAGGGAATTAAATTTCCGTTCACACATTGATGAGATAATTCGTAAAGCTAACTCATCACTTTGCTTTGTCAAACGATGGTCCAAAGAATTCTCTTTCTTTTGCCCCCACCAAAATACACCAAAATATGCCGACGACGTCGGAAAAAGACAAGATTCTACGTTGGGCGGAACGAAACGCAAATACTGCAAATTTAAAATTTTGTTTAAGCAAAACATTTGGCCATAAGGAAACTGTATATGGAGTTACAAATTTATTTCAGAAAGGAGTAAAGGAATACAAATTCACATTTAAATTATTTTTTATTCGTGAAAAGTTTTGAAACTGTTTCTGTTTGTAGAGAAGTATAAGTGTATTTTGCATTTGCTGCACCTTACATACGTTAGGTGTACACAGCCTGGTCCGCTACATTTGGAGCGGTACGAGCCATCAGTATTCGTTATGTCCTCGCGGGAACAGGAGGTAATGGTTGTGCTTTTCTTCGCCGCTTTCCAGTACTGGTTTCTCCTATCTCTAAGTCAGAATCATTTTGTGTCTCATTACCAAGATTTCGGTTGGTTGAGGAATTAAAAAGAGAGAAAATTAAATTTTCAGCAATATCTAGTCGAAAGTTAAAGTTTAGCTTCATATCGGTATTGTATCCAAGATGCAGCCATAACGAAGTCCATAAAATGGTGTAAGGATCTAACAGTCCACTTTCTTGTCCGGTCGCGCATTGCATATTTTCCCAAAACTCTGTCCTACAAGTCAACTCCTCCCATACATTCATTACTCGTATATTTGTTTATTGCATTTGGACGGCTGATTTGTATGTGAACCTTATCTACTTTGGACAAAACATAAAACCTCTGCAGAATATTGCCACTTAAAAGCGTTTTCTATTAAGTTCGGAGTAAAGTCTGGCATTTTCTAAGATTTTGAACCTACCTTGTCCTAAAATTTTGATCCCAACAATTTTTTTTTCACAAGACGCACAATTTTCAAGACTTGAGCACTGAAAAACATTTTGGATAAGTCCTAAAGAGAATTTTAAAACCAATAATTTTCGAAATATTCGTAGTCAAAAACGAGTTCCATTGCGTAGCTAATCTTTTTGAAAACCAAGAAATATTCAGAATTTCGAGAAATATGATCAAATTTCGATAGCTCTAATATTTCTCGTAGGACGCACAATTTGCGGGATATTTGAACTGAACAAGGATTTGTCTACTAAATTTCGATAAATTCAGATATTTTAAAGATTACCCACCTTAAGTTTTTGAAAATTCTGAGAAATTCGGCATCCACCTTGTAGAGAATTTAAATGCCTAAAATTTCCACTACAATTATTTTTTCTCACAGGACGCACCTTTCTTTGGATATTTTGAAATATTGCGTGCCTTCAGTTTACAAAAATGTTGAATAATTCGGAATCCATTTTGTAGAGAATTCAAAATCCCAAATGCAGCCCTAAGGCACAGATTTTAAATGTCAATTCACACAATTTTTTGTCAACGCTATACTCTTCGTAAGAGAATTTCTCAACGGCAACGAAAAAACCGTATATGTAGCGAAACTTAAAAGAAAACGATAAAATGTCCCATTGCTCAAGCGAATTACATTATAGAAACATTATAGAAACAACCTACTCTCTAACCGCCTTCTTCAAGTTTTTATTAATGATGTGAAAAGCAGGGTAAGAAAGCTAAATAATGGGCTTCCCCAGGGCTCCGTCCTTGCCCCTTTGCTTTTCAACCTGTATACTCGTATCAGCGATATCCCTGCGACCATATCGAGGAAATTTGGATACGCGGATGACCTGGCAATAGCAAAGCATGATAAGAAGATAACGAACACAGGGAGAATATTAACTTTAGACCTCGAGCAACTCAGCATATACATTGGACAATGGAGACTGTGTCCCAGTACGTCTAAAACGTAACACTGGACAGATCCCTCACTTACAAGCAGCACTTAACAAACGTGACTGACAAACTCAAAACGCGCAATAACATCCTGCAAATACTAACTGGATCGACCTGTAGCACTTACACTTGTGTACTCTACAGCGGAATACTGCGCTCCAGTTTGACTGAATAGTGCCCATGTACAGAAGGTGGACGTGCAAATGAACAATACCATGCGAATCATATCCGGCACTATAAAGTCAACACCAACACGATGGCTTCCTGTGTTGAGCAACATTGCTCCACCTCACTTGCGCCACCTACGAGTAAACAGCCTTTTAAGGGAGCGCAATAAAATGCTGACCCTCTGGTCACATCAGCAAAGACTAAAATCTCATCACCCAACCATAAAGCTCTCTGACGAACTGGCAAATGATGCATTTCACACGAACTCTGCCTGGATATCGGAATGGGCATCGTCTACGCAAGCTGACACCATTACCGTCTCGAACCCATCATCCCAACTCTTCGGGTTTGACCTACCTCGCAACCCCTGGTCGACTCTTAACAGAATCCGAACAAATCATGGAAAATGTGCAGACTCCCTGTTCGGATGGGGAAGCGTCAGTTCTTCAGCTTGCGACTGCGGGGTTCAACGACAAACCATCCACCATATCGTTGCGGAATGTAACAAGCGTTCCTATCCTGGTAACATCCAAGATTTTGTGGTGATAAATACCTTTGTAAAAATATATTAGACATTTTCTCAAAGAATGTTTATGTAACCGCATACCCTAAATAAATAATTATCGAAACTAGAATGTTTTACAATTCCTTTCCATATAAAAGCAACGGGTGGCCGTCGTGTAGTGGTAACATCATCGCTTGTCACGCCTTGGATTCACGGTTCGAATCCTTATGTCAAGTATCATCTATTTATTTCATGAAATAAATAAAAAAAAGTCAATCACTTGCGAAAGCTAAGTCAACTCTACTGTGAAGGCATAACACTGGCAGTAGGGTGGTCATATGGCTAAAATGCAACTTGATCGTGATGATGACATCAGGAGGACGGAAAAAAATACTGTGAATCATAAGCAACGACAATAATAGCAAAAACAAACAAAATACTCCCTAGTTATCTGGACAACCACCCTTGGAGTTTACAGAAACTTAATACCACCTGAGTTTCAAACTACACCACTCTGCCTTTCTCTCTGTCTCTTCCCCTTTCCACAAAAACGCACGTGTTCTAAAAAGTAGTATAAGAGTATTCATATCCCCTTTAACAAGTGCAAATTATAAAAAAAAAAACCTAGCTAACAAGTTGACAGAGGCACACGCATTCCATGCTGACTGTATGCTTAGATGAGCACGTTCCAGTACGTGCCATTCTGCTCATTCCAGACAATTATGGGAAGGAAAAATGTTCTCAGATTTTTTGTCATTCTCTTGCAATATCTTACCAGCAACAATGTTGGTAAAGGCCTTGCTGTTAACATTATGTAAATGAAAAGATATGCACTGTGTTAGTGAATTTAAAAATTTAGTATTTTCGTGGAATTTTTTGAAACGAGATTGGTGTATTCTATCCATCTAAAGAGAACCCATGGCTTCAATTCCAATTACCTCTCGTGATATCAATTCGACACCCTGTCACACACGGTGACACACAGTCGTTAATTTCTTTTCCTCTACATTCGATTCGGGACACGAAAATAAAGAAACAAATAAACGTCAAATCGAAAACATTACCAAATCGACTTTCATTTGACGCTCGTGCATTCAATTTATGAAAGTTCATTACACCAACAGCACACCTGTGACAATTCGAAATCCCTATTCCACTGATTGATTACCATCGGTTGAATAAAACACCCAAACGCATAACAGCAGCCAGCTCCTCATGGCTCTAACCTCCATTGAGAATGTATTGCTTTGACGGTACTCGTAGTTACTTCGAGAAACAAAAAGAAATCCACTCCTGTCCTCAATAATTAGCGTGGCTTAGCCTTTTGTGCGACCAAATATGTTTATTTATATGGAACCGCTGCTGGTGCTTTGACATGACACAAGTTTCACATTCAATTCCACTACCACCACCGTCACTGGTATCTGTGAACGACTCGTATCTTCTGCGGAAAGGTGACAAAGTCACGAAATTCTTGTCAATTTTTGACTGCGAACCAATTTGTTTGTCGAATTCCCCTCGGAGTACCGCACTTCACTCTTTCTGAATTCCATGACAAATCAAGCTACCAAAATTGGTAAAGGTGTTTTTGTCCTCTCTGGGAGGTGCTTCCAGCTCCAGACCCCTAGGAACACCGCAACAAGTGCTACGGGTTTTTGTTCATTGCAGTGCAATGCATCAACTTTGTATTCAATTCCCCATTGCGGAAACTGTCAAGAATTAGCTGGCCTGGAGTTGGGTTCATGTCTTAGCAGTCCCGCGGATGATTTGTGGCGCGCGCATATGTATGAAGCAGCGTGGGCGATTAGAATCTCTCGGAGTGAGAATTATTTGTTCATATGGAAATTGACGTCGATAGATCATTTGTCGATGATTATTGGCGGAGGTGGATACTCGTAGTGGCGGCCGGCCGGTCCGACATGAAAATCAAGTTGGCTTATTAGACTTGAACTTGTTCGTTAGAACGTGGCTGGCTGCATTGTATGCATATGCCAGGGCACATTACAAAGTTTCTCCGAAGAGGAGAGGTAAGCTATGCTGGAAGAGTCTGGAACATGGTAATCGACTTTCCATAGCCAGAGAACAATATGTTCAATTTGAAGAATTTGTTCGGATTGGCAGCAGCTGAACTCAAAGTGCATTGATGCATGAGTGCGCATAGATGGGCCCTGTCAGCCTCTAAATGGACAATGCATGTACTCGTAGGTGGATGTTGTTTTTGGGTCACACATCAAATCCTCAGATGACCTCGAAATGAACGCCCGGTTTCAATGGCTTGATTGAAGTAATTTGAATGCGCTCATTTGGGTTAGAGGTGGAGATCGCGCATGAGGTCGTCAAAGGAAATTTGCACATCAAAACATGGGGCATAGTTAGTTGGACTTTGTGACTGTGATAATGATGAGCTATAGACGATAGAAAGTTGTTGGACTTTGATTATCAATCCTTTAATTTTCTGGAAGCGTAAGTTTGTACAAATGTGATGCATTGCAGAGTTATCGCCGAAGGAATGACTGCTTAAAATCTTTTCTGCTAATAAGAGGCAAGTATTGGTTTCTTGGAAATTTAAAATCTCGAGATCTTGACATTACTATGCAAAGGGTAGACCATCTTTTAAAATTTCATGTTGTTTTGACACTGACAGCTTACAAGTACTGTGTTGCCGAAATAGCGAATTTTCGGTCGAAATAATACATCAACCGTGTTTGCCCTTCGCAAGTTTGTGAAGAAAATTCGTGAGATTAACATGCTACTCGTATCCTCGTGTTCATCCTGTGCGCTCAGCCGATTATATTGCTGCTGTTGCCGAAAGTATGCGCCTAAACGCGACAACACAACTCGCCACAGATCTCAGCAATTGAACATTAGCCGCACTACATAAAGATCCCTTACAAGTTCCAACTGACTTAGAAATTGAAGCAAAATGACCACAAGCTTCGTTATTGCTTCTCTGAGTTTGAGTTTTAGAATAGCTCGAAGTTAGCGATTTTGCTAAAATAATCATTTTTTCGAGTGAGGGGCATTTTCATCTCGGCGTCTATGTAAACAAGCAAAACTGCCGTATATGGGGTTCGACCACAACCCACATGTAGTCGCAGAGTAGCGAATGTATCCTCAGCATGTGACTGTTTGTGGAATTGCTGCACTATTCTGTTGATATTTTTTTTAGCAATTTTAAAAAGAAACCAACAAATGGACCACCCTTTATAATAGAAAACCTCAAAAAAGTGGGTGTCTCAATTCTGTTTTTTCCTTTTTAATTCATTTTTATTTAATTCTTTTTTTAAACTTACATACTAGACAAAAATGATTAAATCTAAATTAAAACTAACATTTATCTTAATCTAGCTTACTGGCTCTTAACGAGCACTCTAAACTTAACTATATCCTTATAACTATTGCCTTTCGGCCTTAAATCTATCAATTTTTGTGTTTGCTCTGTTTTTTTAATTTCCAAGAAACTTGCTAAAAACTTGGACTCTTTATTGGTTGGTTTTTCTTAAAACTACCTAAAACTATTTAGAACTACCTAAGCTACTTAACCTAAATTAAATATAATCAGTGTGATGAGCAATCTCTCGATTGGTCACCATCCCGATTGCGTCGATGGGCGCCTGGCAGTCGCCAACATGGTGCACATGCGCCGCCGGGACTCGAGCCAGGCCATAAGCGTCGGTCAAGTCTCGGTAGCACTCATTCATGTTGGCGAGCCCGGCCCCACCCAAAGACCCCCTAAAATACGCTTAACTAACTTACAAACTAGCTTAACACTAAGGAGGATGTTACCTAGGTAACGCACCGACCCGAGAGAGCGTGTCTGCCCTCACCTCTTCTCAAGCGACCAAATTTCGGTGAACTGCTTTAAGGTATCAACAGTGTCGCTATCCGCAATTGCGGCATTAAAACGGAGGAGCTCCTGAGCATTGGCGGCGTACCCGTCGTGGATGAGCCGCTTATCCCTCCCGCCGCGGTGGCTGTGGTACAATACCGGCACACCATCTTTACTTTGGACTATTCTTTCATGTCTGCATGAAGAAATGCCTCAGGCGGGACAAAGCCATACCGGAGCGTACTCTCGTGGTACATTAAATTCGGGTAATAACCACCCGAGATCAGGTTATTAGTGTTGGCCATCGCCCTTGCAATGTGCCTTCGAATCACCTTAATTAGGAAATTGTCAATCCTATTCAATCGATTGTTGGGATAATATTTTATGTACTCAGACTCGGGAGTTCTAAACAACCCTAGGCAGGTCCTGAGACACTGTGTCTCAAACACCCGAATCTTTTCCATATAGGAAGGTGCTATATTGAACCAAATGGGACAGCCATAAGCGATGATCGGCCTTATAAGGGCCACGTAGCATATGACCTTTACTCTGGAAACAAGTTGACTGCTGCGAAACAGTCTCCTTGTCAGAGCATAGGCCCTCTTGGCCCCAGAAAGACAAGCATCCATATGTTTGTCAAAATATAGATACTGGTCGAGCCAGATGCCAAGATATCTGACCATGCTTCGCACCGCCAATGGTTGTCCATTTTGTCCAATAATGGCTAATTTTCGACAGTTTATTCTGGTATCCCTAGAGGCCCTAGCCAATGGAGTTCTGAACAGGATTGTTTCCGATTTTTGGAAATTGATTTTCAATTTCCAATCATCGCAATACCTCTCAATTTGATCGAAGGCACGCTGCAACAGGATGTTGATGACCTCGACTTTTGCACCTGATCTGTACGCCACTAAATCGTCTGCGTACGCTATAGCATGTCTGAGGGAACCCACCAGATCACTCGTGTAAATATTAAACAAGATCGGAGAATTCACCGCTCCCGGTTGTAAGCCGTTTTTAATTTCAAAGACTTTTCTCGAAATCACGTTGCCAGCTTTGACAACGAACTTCTTTCCCATAAGCATGTCATAAATCATATATAGCAATGGTTTTTGCATGCCCAACCTAGTCAGCTTATCGAAGAGCCCCTCCAACCATACGGTGTCGAAGGCCTTCTCAAAGTCGACCAGGCAGGCTCCCGTGCATTGGTTCTTGCATTTGTGCCACTGAATGTCGGACATCAATTTCGACGCGGCATGAATCGTTTCATGCCCCGCTCTAAAGCCAAACTGATTGTCCGGACCTGTTTGTCAGTCTGTCTGTAAGTATGTTCACTGAACTGAACGGATTTACTTCACACTTCATATCTGGGATCAGTGTGATCGGAATTTTCTTCCTGATGGCAAAATGAATGGCCAAATTGTAAGGGCCAATTTTGTAAAAGAAATTTTCGAAAAAGGCTCTCTAGATTTTGTGTAAAATGTATATTACAGTTGTCTACTGTACGGGTACGACACATTTGTGTCTATATTGCGGCCATATTTTCACAGATGCTGGTTTTTAAGTGTTCCAAAGTTCGGGGATTGTATGGATAGACATAATCTTTATCATAGTCCCACAAAACAGGGTCAGATCACACGATATTGATGGTCAATTGATGTCGCCAAAACTCAAAATTAAACATCCGGGGAACTTTTCGTACAAAAGAGATAAATTGGTTGTCATTCACCGAAACACTGGCATCTTTGTTGTTTTAAAAAAATATACGGCCCGATCACGCCGCCGGTGTACAGAGCGCACCAAACTGTCGCCCGTGGTGGATGCAATGGCTTCTCAACGATTACATTCGTACGAGTATTCTCAGAACCCCAAATTTTGCAATGGCATACCAAGTTTTCGAAAATTGTTAAAATTGATTTTTTGCATTCTAACGCATTTTTAAAACAAAATTAAAATCGAATGAGCTCACAAATGAATATCACATAGGTTAAGTCCAAGTAAATATAAAAGCAACGTGGTTAACATGTTGACAGACAAACTCCATGTTGAGCTTAAGTTTAGATGAGCACGTTCCAACAAGTGCCACGCTACTCATTTCAGACAATTATGGGAAGAAAGGATATTTCGCGATTTTGCTTCATTCCCTTGCAGTATAGAGTGTTTTAAAAATATTAAGAATTTAGAAATTAAATGTTTACATGGGATTTTTCGAGGATCAATAAAATTAGTTATTTTTCGAATATGATATGACTGAAAATATTTTGCTGAAAGTCGCCATCTAAGCAGTATTTGACAAATGTAAGGATAAAAAGTTTTTACGCATTGAAAAATTAATTTTGAACAATTTCGCTTTCATTTCAAATCTGAATGATTTGCAAACCAACATCATACATGTTTTGTAGGTGCAAGTACTTGACTTTCAGTTGTATTGGCCGAGATGTTAAAAAAAAAAACAAAATTTTTTAAAAGTTTTTGAAAATTTTCAGAACTTCTCGAACCGTTTCGAGGTCGCAAAATGAATTTGAATTCAAAACTCTCCGCATTACATACGTCAGTTAATAAGATCGAGTACTCCCGTATTATAAGGAGTACACTATGGTAGCTTTCCTGGATATAGAAGGCGCTTTTAACAAAGTCTATTCATCTGCGATAATGAAAGCACTGTCAAATCTGACTAATTAACACTAAATTAGTGTCATTAATGGTCACTGTCTAATAGGCAAGCATGCAACAAGGCTCGGCGTATTTTCAACTGATTTCTGCAGAAGCTGTATGGACGAGGAGGAGACAACTCCACTTAGGAGCCTTCTGTTTCAACGACCTAAACGATCTGAAAAAATAGACGATAGGGACCCTCCTACGTTTCATCGGAAGCTCCAAATGGTTCAATGAGTAGACCTAAGACCGCTTCCAAATCCACGTGGTATCACAATGGACCTATTATTGGTCTAAGTGTGTTGGCTTTTAGCTGATAGCCACCTCAACCTAACCTAACTTAACCATTCCCCGATAGTGTTCGTTAAACATCGATAGTTCTCGATAGTTTTCGAACAACTATCAAGAGTATCGATAACTTTCAATGGTTTTGAAAAGACTAGATATTTATTATTGAAATTAAAGCGTAATGAATTGAAGGAAGAAAGAAAAAATGTACATTTAATCAAAAATAACTTCGTTTTGTTTTAAAAATAACAGAAGTGCTTTTGGCCAGCTTCTGAGAATAAAGGAATATTCCTACAATTTCCTTAAGCCTTATTTCTGATCTGTTTCAGTATTTTGTTGGGCATTAATTTTTTTCTGTGACTGGCTTTCTAAAAGTGGTTCTTGAGTTAGGTATACGAGAAAGATAATTCCTCCCCATATTTCATTCGATTTCTATAATTTTCATGTGGGGTTAATACCGGTGGGCAAAATTTCCCCAACATCCGTTCAGACGTTTTTGAGTTAGGTGGCTAAAAAAGTTGTTTTAATTTTTTTTTTTTAAAGAGTGATTCAAGGATCAGCAAAAAGGCAGACAAATTAAAAATATTAGTATGGAGGCCATAAAGATGTTTGCTTCTCAATTTTCCCACGTATTGGTTTTGTCGCTACAAAAATAAATATCAATAGTTTCTAAAACCATCGATAGTTTTCGATAGACATTTACCAATCAGTAGGTTATCGATTTTTAACGAGCATTTTTGTAAAAATTGCATTTCTGGTAAAATTGTTGGGCGATAATTCAATTAAGAAATCTACAAAATGAAAGGGGTTTTCCAAACAGAAAAAAATAATTTAGTTTACTAGCATGCACATGAAAATACGTTCAAATTCAATCACTTCTTATCACCGCATTATTATCGCACATCCGCTCTGTCAAATGCACCTTTCTTTTTCAAATCTGACACCAATCTGTGTCACCTCAGTGGACACCTTTCTAAAGTGTTACTAATAAGAAATAAAATAAATTCACTCGTCCATGGTGATCGCTCAGGATGATTTGTGTCTCGCCCAACTGTGCACTGCCTCCGGGATTACTGTGTGCGCCATTGTGTCCAAGTGCTCGCACGTATAAACCAATTTCACTTCGTTAATTAATCCGTTTTTTCATGTCACCAAAGTCACTGAGCCTGTGGCATGTGACTACATCTGCATGCGCCTGCCATTCATCCACGTTTGTTTAAAGGCCATGTTGCACTTATTGATTTCATTGAATTATTATCGAATTCATCGGTTTTGTGTGTCACTGGCATAAAATCATTGTGCCATATGGTAGCGTGTGTCTCTTACGACGGGCGATCACAGATTCCTTCATAAATGTCACTCAAGTCCACAAGGAGTTTTACTGAAATTGCAAGCAGTATGATGATGGTCATCATAACAGCCGAGAGAGTACTTCTGTATTGCATATCTCAGCGGAACATTGAGGAATTAATCTCTGGTCACAGCGGAGTTCGGTTAAGCAACGCGAAGAGTTTCTGAGGAAAGTTTTCGATCGCACAAATTCATAATCATCATTTAAAATACGACAACCTGGCAGTAGAAGATCATCTCAGGCACTTCACTTGTCAGCCATTGTAACGCTTTATTACCGGCAAGGTGAAAAGTTCTCGGCCTGACACAGAGATGGCGTTCCAATCAGCAAAAATTTATGTTTCCTGCCTGTGTTCTTGTTCTCACAAGTAGTTTCTTTTCACGAATTTTTGCAGTAGACGTCTTGCGTGTTTATCGTTAAACTTAAATATCGTGCGGTGTTAAAAGTCTTCGTTTGGATGGGTTAACCCCTAAGGAAATTCATCCAAAGTTGACAAAAGTTTACAGGGACCCTTCCATGTCAACCGTTAAAAAGTGAGTAGCTGAATTTAAACGAGGTCGCACGTCCCTCGAAAATGACCCACGTGAAGGACGGCCAAAAATAGCAACCACACTCGCAACAATAAAAAAAGTGCATGATATCGTGTTGGACGACAGGCGAGTGAAGGTGAGTGAGATAGCTGAGGCTGTGTGTATATCGGAAGAGAGGGTGCGAAACATCTTGCACAAAAACTTAGGGATGTGAAAGCTCTGCTCAAGATGGGTGCCGCATTTGCTGAATGCCGATCAAAAGCAAATGCGCAAACGATTTTCGCGGCAATCTTTGGACCGATTCAATAGGGATCCGACCGATTTTGTGCAGCGATTTGTCACCATGGATGAGACATGGGTCCATCACTAAACGCCAGAAACAAAACAGCAGTCGAAGCAGTGGATGAAAGCCGGTGGTTCAGCGCTACCGAAGTCGATCTCATCTGCCGGAAAAGTCATGGTCAGTGTGTTTTGTGATGCGAAAGGGATCCTGTTAATTGATTACCTTGAGAAAGGCAGAACAATTACAGGCGAATATTACTCCAACCTTCTTGACCAAGTGGATTCCAAAATTCGAGAGAAGTGGGTTGGCTTGAAGAAGAAAAAAATCATCTTTCACCAGGACAATGCACCTGTACGAGTACACAACTGTGCGTTGGCGATGTGAAAACTGCGGGATTTGGGTACGATTTGCTCGGCCATCCCCCGCTATTTACCTGATTTGGTACCCTCAGACTTACATCTGTTCCCAAACTTGAAGAAATTTGTTTCTGGGAAGCGCTTCGCATCCAATGCAGAAGTTGAGAGGGCCGTAGATGAATATTTTCACAGCCTCCCAGACTCTCACTTCCGAGAAGGAATTCTGTTGTTGGAGAAACGCTAGACCAAGTGTCTTAAAGTCAAGGGAGATTATGTTTCTGGATTGTCAGCGTAATATCGATCTTTTCAGGTACCAATAATACAAATGGCATCGATGGTGTCAACATAGCCAAAATGGCTGGTTACACGATTATTGAATTTAGTGTGCAAAAGACCGATTGTTGGACGGTTTGTATTGCACGTAGCGCTGTTCATTTCCTCTGTTTCTGTCGAAAAAACGTAACGTTGTTACCATCTTCAACTTCAAAAGAAAATGGGCCAATAATGCCACCATTCCACAAACCACACCAAACAGCAATATTCTCGGCACAGGACGAATACGAGGATAACTTGTGTTATCAATTAGCAGCCGATCAATTTTCTTCACAAACTAGTGTTCGGCAGACACGTTTGGCACATTATTTCGACCGAAATTTCTTTCCAAAATTCGTACAATTTCAGCAAAACAGCACTCACTTTTGAAATAAGTTTTCAATATTTCTCAGTAGCTGGTCCACTCATTAGATTTGAGCGTTTTCTCAACTAACCCCATTTTTCTATCCAACTACGAATGCGAGGATTGATTTCATGGTTCTATGAAAGTAATAGTAGACAGCCTTACGAGTATTGCAGTCTAGCCGGTCAAAGACTAAGTCGACCAGGGGAAACAAATTCTTTTAGCAAAGAAAATCTTGAAATCAAAATTTTAGTTTTAAGGATAAAGGATAATTGGTCCTTGAACACCTCAAACATTTGTTTTCTTTATACTCTTTTTTGTATTGGTTTCACATTCCAGCTCGAAATATATTGAAACGCCATATATCTGGCACCAAAAATGTGAGAATGCTCTCACTGAGTTCCATAGACTTCGAGACGAATATATACCCGCTTATATCCGATGCCGGATATGTGTGAAACGAGCCTTACCTTAAATAAATAAAAATATATTTTTTGGAATAAGAAATACGTAACGAAACACAAAAACCTACGAGAAAGTGTAACATTAATGGATTCAACATGGAATCTGTATGTTCCTGCATAGCCCTGTTGTACCTCATTGGGATAGAATTTTATGTACTGGGACTCTGGTGTTCTGTATAAATGAAGGCAAGCCCGAAAGCAAGTCCACTCAAAAACCCGAATCATTTCCAACAAGCTTGCACCTACGTTGAACCGCACGGGACATCCAAATACGAGCATGCGCCGAATGAGGCCGTGTAGCAGATTACCTTTACCCTTGCATCGAGTTGCTTGCTATAAAAAGTCTCTTTGTAAAGACAAAAGCACCTTTGGCATGACATAAATATTTGTCCACCACATCATGTGACATATCCAATGGAAGCTGAAGATTTAATGGATTCAAATATCTCGATTACGGGGCGTCATATGTTTATTACGATCCTAGAACTTCTCTACAAGGGGAATTCCGATTATTCGAATCTTTGAGAATGCATGACTTAAGCCCACAGATATTAATCCTTACTTCCGACTGTCCCATTATAATGTATAATTCATCGTTCTCTGAAGGACATAATCAGCTCTGCCAGTGTAGTATTTGTAGAACAAAGGAATAAACTAAAAATCCCCAAAAATCCCCAGACATTATAAGCCGCGATTCTTTGTGAAAATTATCCCAAGTTCAGAAAAAGTTTGCATGCCAAACAAAGAACAACTATTAACTGGTTTCAGTTTCAGTAACTTTCGATATTACCAATAAATGAGTATAGAACATTTCGACTTGCGGGCAACAGATGGCGCAAAAAGTTTGTTTCGGTGAGTAATGTTGACAAACAACAAGAAAGTGTAATTTCATATCTTTTACTTTAGATTCAATTCAGAGTAAAGTTATTGAGAGGATACACTAATCTCACTTTTGGACATAGTCTACTACCGGACCTGTATCCCTATGCCCCCTGAAACTTAAAAACTATGTGTACGTTGGTTAAAATCTTAATCTTTGAATACCTAGATACTAGATCTCTTCCAAGAATTACAGCAGTTCGTGAAGGCAAAATTCATTGTAGCTGTTTAAAGGCATCTTTAAAGCATTTCCAGAGGGGACCGCTTTAAATTGTGAAGATAGTCCTTGGGCAACAACCTACAGCTTCATTGTATAATACAAATACTAACTTGAAAGGACTCTGGGCTAAGACCATCAAAATACTAGAAACATCAATGCATCTTCAGTTAAGTTAAAGTTAAGTAGTAACCCATCATGTGCCATACCTAATCACGATTCACGTTTGGGTCAGCTGAGCGTGTTAATGATGTCTACAACTACTCCTTTAACAAATCTCCTTCCGCATTTTCGCCGATCGTCCGTCGTGTAGTTTTCTCCCTAAAACATATGTTTTTACTTCACTCACCACGAAGTGCGCAACACACATGTAGCATCAGTCAGCCCGGTATCACTATGTCACTAATAGACTCCGCAACAAAGTCCGTGCACAGGTAAAACTATGTACTTACTACCTCACTGTCACACACACGACATCCAGTGTGTACGAGTACACTTCCAATCAGATACGTTTCCTCCGGATTCCTAACAAGCGGAACATTTAATTCCATCTTAGCCAAGTTAAACTCTAACGAATATCGACCATTTAAACATTCGACATACACAACATTCACGTGACTTATTGCCAAGACCAATTTTGGTAAGAGATACGAGTATACTTTGTCCCCCCCCCACTCCCTAGAGTCCATGTCACTGCGCATGCGCACAGCTAGCATGACAGCGGCATCGATTGAAATTTAAGCCTGTGGGAGCTGATGTTTTCGGGTTCTACATTTACTACCAACACCTTGGAGACCATCGATCGATTGATCGTCGACTGATCGATTCACCATTTAGTCTAATGACAGATGACAAGTGCAATAGAAGTGCGCAGCCGCGAAGGGTTTGACACTATGGCCGACGAGACGTGCCTACTAATCGTGCCCACGATTTTTTGGCACATAAATCCCGAACGTTTTTGTCGTGCAATGACCATATTGACCGAGCTTCGTAGATTGGTACCGTTCCAGGTGGAATTTGTTAACGGATCTTCCCCGTAATATGGATCGAGTGTAGATACTGTGTCTATATATGACACGGTGCGGCGGCGCATGGGGACACTTTATCGCTTTTGGGGGTCAGACATGAAGGCGGAAGGCCTAAGGGCGCGCACACTATCACCATCTATCGGAGGGATAGCTCTCGTCGTCGTCGTCGAGAAGAATCATGCGTTACCAAATATGGGCTACCTGTGCGCGGCCGGTTACTTTCCCTCCCTTGGTCTTGAGGCTGTCCAGCTTTCTTGCGGTATGGGTCCATTCGGAAAATTTATGGCGCATAAAAGATTGGCTAAATGATTTGCAGAACGAAAGAGAGACGGTTTCGATAGATTTTTGTTTTGTGCTTCTATCGAACCGTTGTTCGTTTTTTTGTCGGGGGAGACGCTCCAATGTATAGGTATACCACCGAGGCATCAATATTTCAAATGAAAAATCGGTAGCAGAGCAAAGAGAGAAACCGCAGCGCATAAAAAAGGCAAATAAATAACTTTTTCTATAAAAGGTTAATTTAAGACACGAATAGCGAGCAAATGCGATAAGTGCACACTTTTGCCACTGCCACAGCAGCAGCTACCATGATGTGCAGCATCAGTCGGAGTCTGGTCCACCACATAGTAGAGAGACAGCGGACGCTGCTGGAACGCTCTGTTATCAGGTGTTTAGCTGCGCGCACGAATTGCCAGCTTATTCGCTATTCATTTATACACGGCGTGGAGGAGATTAAGCCAACGCTAGATGTGATAAATGGTGACTTGGAATGCTTCCGCTGGAATTGGTTATGCTTGAGCTTCTATTGTTGTGCTCCACACCAGAGAACATAGTGAGGTGCTAGTGTACACTGTGTGTGAAGAGAAGCTGGAGGGCGGAATACGAGTATCTTTGCAATAATCATTGGCAAGTGGAGCACTTTGGGGTCTTTGTCGCCTTGTAGATACGGGTGAGGCATGTACACGGATGTACGTGTACGTAGTATATTGAACGACCAGCGAGATATTGGTTTTGGGTTTTAGCACATTTTATTTGGACATGTGTCCATGTATCGACATAGCTTGAGGGGGACGATGCGATGCACAGGTCAGTGAGCATGCTAATTTTAGAGAAAATTAAAATAGAAGAACTTATAGAGGAAGTATCACGTAGAGAGAGCTGGAGGTGAAGCTTAATCAAGGTGTGGAGGTATAGAACAAGTAGTCTGAGAGGTTCAGTTAGTGTTATCTGGAAAGTACTCCATGGTACTTTAATAAGTAGGTAGTTTATTTCCGTCGATATCTAAATGAATTTGTTTGAAAAGGACATTTGTTGGACCTCACGGATGCATATTAGGTCAACAGATTTTATTTTATCGTCGATATGGTGAAATCGTGTAATTGTGGGTCTTTTTTGGGACGTATTTTGCGACTTCAAGCTGCCACTTTCCCCACTTTTCAATACATTTGTGTTGTCAGATGGGAGCAACATGGAAACTCATTACTATTGTCGTAAGAAAGCTGAGGAAGGGTGTGATCCAATAGCTAACATATCACCTTTCGTGAACGTCTGACAAATATTTAAGGGTAAAATTTGTCATAAAATGTTTCCTTTGGAGATTGTATATAACGATGCATGACTCTACATCAGCTGTTTGCGCCATCTATGGGGACGCTAAAGTACAAATAAGTTCTCGCTGTTTGTCAATAGATGGCTCGAGCAATAAGTGCTGGTCGATTTTGACATATCCAAAACGTCATGAACCGAGCTTTGACATATGGTAAACAAACTGTTTTGACACATTAGTGTTTTTTTTTTGGCGTCATATACTTTTGGTTGTGTGAAAATCTGTCATTTGCGGGAAGTATTGATTTTCTTCTTTCATCCGAAGAAAACGGTGGCCGAAGCGCATCGAGAGTTCCAAAAAGTGCTCCAAATGCTGCTCTAAGTGAAACAACGTGCCGTGATTAGTTCTGTCGCTTCAAAGACGGTGATTTCGATGTTGACGACCGTTCGCTTGAAGTAAGGCCAACATCCTTCGAAGACGCTGAATTAGAGGCTTTGTTCGATGAGGATCCATGTCAAACGCAAGAACAGCTTGCTTCAGCACTAGGAGTTACCCGTCAAGCCATTTCCAAGCGATTGCATGGGTTTGGAATGATTCAAAAACAAGAAACTTGGGTTCCTTACGATTTGAAGCCAAGGGACGTTGAGCGTCGTTTTTTCGCATGTGAACAACTGCTCCAGCGGCAAAAAAGGAAGGGTTTTCTTCATCGCATCGTGACGAGTGATGAAAAATGGATTCATTACAGCAACCCAAAGAAAAGAAAGTCATGGGGACTGCCCGGTCATGCTTCTACGTTGTCGACTCAGCCGAATATTCACGCTGCGAAGATTATGCTGTGTATTTGGTGGGACCAGGTCGGTGTCTTTTATTATGAACTGTTGAAACTTAATGAAACCATCACTGGGGCACGGTATCGACTTCAATTGATGCGATTGAGCCTAGCACTGGGCGAAAAACGGCCACAATATGAGCAGAGCCACGAAAAAGTGATTCTACAGCATGACAACGCTCGGCCTCACGTTGCCAAACCCGTTAAATCTACCTGGAAACGCTCAAATGGGAAGTCCTACCCCACCCGCCATATTCCTCAGATATTGCGCCATCCGATTATTACTTGCTCCGTTTGATGGCACATGGTCTGGCTGATCAGCAGTTCCGCTGATATGAAGACATCAAAAAATGGCTTGATTCGTGGATACCCTCAAAAGATGAACACTTTTACCGTAACGATATTCGAGCTCTGCCGGAAAGTTGGGAAAAAGTTGTAGCTAGCAATTGGCAATACTTTGAATGATTCATTTGTAACCATTTTTTCACAATAAAGTTGCATTTTCATAAAAAAAAACAGCGAGAACTCAATTGCGCACTAATAATGGTTATTCGGACGTAACTTGCCAGAACCCTATTACCAGTTGGGAGCCATTTTGAAAAACCGAAATTCAGGTAACCCGATTAGTGTTGCCAAGTTTATTCGAGGTTCTAAGAATTTTTAGCCTTAATTTTTCACTAATTTTAACTGAAATTTTACTTACATACAAAACCCCTTAAAAACTTAATAAAGTACTTTTTATTTTATTAATTGAAATTTTACATTAATCGATCAGCAGTAAATGCTTTTATGATCAGCAAAACAAAATTATTTCATCAACATTTTAAAAGTTTTTTGATAATTATTTGGAGCAGAAAAAGTAAATGATTAGCAAAAATTTCCTTTTTTGATCAGCAGAATATTTTGATAAGCAGAAAATGCAGAGAATCTGCAAACATACGAGTAGATCATCTGGACAATTTGTTTTTTCAACAAAAATCAATTATCTGATCAGCAGAAAATATATTTTTTATTACTGAAACATTAACAGAAAAATGAAAACATAATCTGAACAAATTTTAAGATTTTTATGCAAAAAGAAACAATGAAAAACTTGAGCGAATGCAAATTTCAGAAAATAATAGTAACCAATATACCTATGTAACTACTTCTTTCTTTTTCTTGAAGAATTGTTCCCTTCGGCTGATGAAATGATTCATTTTTGCGGTTCTTTTAGTTTCTGCTGATCAACAAATTACTTTTTGCCGATTGAAACTTGTTGCTAAGACATTTTGTTAGTTTTTTAATTATTTAGCTGATCACTAATAATATTAGCGTCAGGAAAATACTTCATGTGATCTTCTAGCACATTTACTTTTTTTTTGAGAAAGAACAATTCAGGTTCACACTATACTATTCTTCGCAATTCTTTTCTTACAAGGTCTCTGTCCTCTCAAATCACTTTATCTCCTTTCGATTACTTAATTCACAAATCCAAACTAATTACTTCTTCTTGTTAAATCTCAACTTTCAATTTATCACAAAATTACAACTTCACCCATTATCACTTTTCTAATCTCTTCGCCACAGTTTAGAAACTACTGCTCCCTTTTTGATCGCCATCTGTCCTTATATAGCAGAAGTTTCTGATAGCCAGAAACTTCTAGCAAATTCTTCGACCACTGGAACAAGAGAAATTCCAAGATGACAATCATTCTTGCAGTTATAATTCCCTCTCATCCGTGATATTATCCGTCTCTTTCGTAGACATGAACTGTGGAAACCGCAGACACAAACCTCGAATGAAAGGACACTTCGAACCAAAATTCTGCCAGAATGAAAAGACACTTCGGAATTTGTTGCATCATACTTTTAGGGAGCGTAGTTATTATTATGCTACAATATAATAAGAACTAACGAAAACAATTATTCAAGACAAAACGTAAACCCTTCAAGTGGTACAACAAAAAATAGCACATTTTTGAAAGAATTATACGAGTAGATGAATGTAGCAAATTATACAAATTTCGACGTTTAGTAGTGCGTTGATCCCCTTTGCTGTCATACACTGTGGAAGTGATTTAAATAACTTTTTGATGTATTTTGTTGGTATTGTCTCCCATATTGCTATTATGCTCTTTTTAAGCTCTTTTTAAGCTCGTCTCCTATTTTATATTTTTGGCGGAATGTATTCTAGCAGGATGTGCCCAGCAGTTTCTGTTTCTCCTGACGAACGTGCTGGCCGTTCATGGGACTTTTGGCAAAATATTTCCCAGGATTAGTTTAAATGTTCCCAATCAAATTAAGATAGCCTTGTTTGTTCATTCTGGATGGGATGAACTTTATTCCAGTTTTTCCGTAATATTCCATTCCGGCCCAAATCATTATGCATCCTATTCCTTGTTGACGACGACAAAGAATTTGCTGTTCTTTTCGCAAATCATAGTAATAATAAGACCAACCATCTGGGTGCCGAGATAGTAAACTCATGTGCTCTTATGATATGTAGGAGCCTAGCGGGTAAGTCTTGGGTACTTAGCCCGAGCATTCTAAGATGGATACGAGTATATGTATATCGAAAGAAAATTCTGTACTTCTCAAGAAACTTCCTCTTCTAGGAATCCACAGGACGATAGTATCGCCCGTGATAAAAAATTTCGTACGAAGTTAAGTAATAATAAGGACTGAGTAACCACACAATAAAGTGGTATACAGGCGGCTCGAGAACTGAAGACGCGACATAGCAGTATTGTCAGACAGTCAAGCAGCTATCAAAGCACTTGACTCCTATGTCATTAAATTAAGACTTGTGTGGTGAATGCCTATACAAATTTAATGAATTGGGTAGTAGTAACAAGGTAACCCTCTATTGGGTACTCGGCCATGCTGGAATAGACGGCAACGAAGAATCAGACTCCTTGGCAAGACAAGGAACAGCAGAATAATAGCAGGTCGGAGGCAAGTTAAGAAACTTCTGGGATACTACAAACGTATAAAATTCCAAGTATGTATATACATATCTGGCTTAACAAAAATAACTTACATATCCTAACTAGCACTGTAAACTCGGGGAGCATCTAAGAAATCTAGGTATAACAAACGAAGGCCTTTGCAGATACTACAATGAGTCCAGTGAGACAAGTCTTGTGGGGTACTGACCCATAATAGATTGAAATACTTGAGCAAGTACCAACTATCAGATGTAGATATGCTAACCAAGGACCCACTTCTCATTATGAGATTCCTAAGAGAAACCGGATAACTATACGCGTACTTGCCAAGGCAAAGTTAGAGTGTTTGACCCTCGATAAAAATTCTGAAGGAATTATATTTTAAGGGAAACTCTAATGAGGGAATAAACCTCTCCTAGGTATTAGCAGGGGTTACAATGGACCATTAGGTCGCAGTGAACCCTACGCAAATAATCTGGGCTATCTACAATAAATTAAATTTCTATTCATCTCTAAAAAGAATGCGCCACCATCTTTTAGGAGGCTTTCTTTGCGTTTGATGGTTTCTGAATTTTTCAAAAGCGCTTTGCGTACGTTAGTTTTAACTCCAGCTTTTTCTACGTTTTTTCTGGTAGTGAGATTGAAATTAGAAGCGGTGCCCAAAATGACTCGTTTTTGTCCACTGTCTTTTCGTGCTTTTCTAGATAACAACAACTTCTGTGAGTGTTTTTATACTTATGCACTCAAAAAAGAACACACAACTACTGATTAGAACTGAACGAAGAAAAAAGTATCCAAACTAATTTTGGAAAATGATGTAAATGTGCTATCCTTTTGTTGTAGTGTGTATGCTTATTTTATGCCACTATAAATACCTTTTTTTAATAGAGAACTTGGTTTGCAATTCTTTTCCTTAAAACATTGATACACATGGCCATAATGATTGAGAAAGTTCGCAGAGCTTGGTAAGGGTAGGAACTTGCGAAATGTCTTTTAAAAAAAAATTCGGTTTGAAAACGTTTTTACCAGCAGTTTTGAAAAAAAGTTTTTATATATTTCTTTTCGCACTAAATAACCGCACGAACTTTAAAACTAGTTTGACTTTTTGAGAGCTAAATATTTGTTTAGACATTTAAATCAAAATTGAAAGCACCGCTTTGGCAACTCTGATTTCGATGGTTACTCGTAAAGTGTGTTCATTTATAAAGAATTCATCCTGTGGAGTTCAAGAAAGGGGTCATCTCCACAATTAACTGAAATTTGTTTAACGTCTTTGTATTCTGGGTTTGACTGCCGGACATTCCCACAGGAAGTGGAAAAAGTTTCCTTCTAATGCTCTGTGTGGCCGCATACACTCCTACTCAACAGTGACCCGTATGCAATCTTGGTGAAGTCTGCAAGAGTTCTGTTTTTAAATTCTTATGTCCTGTGCAAGCTACTCGTATAATTTAATAAAAAATTTTTTTGGATATCGCACAGTTATTCAAATTGTTCCATCTACCTATATACTTGGCCTTTGATAGAAAGTGCAGAAAGATTTTTGCGACTCTAACCGCAAGGAATCATCAAGGGTTGATCTCCGACTGGCAAGTTAGTTGCAACCCAAGGAAGAGTGACCTTGAACTGGCAGCCTAACTAGAAGAGTTCCTACACCATTGCACCATCGTGGGGGTGATAGAGTTGAATTTAGGGCTTTGATAGAGGCTTGACTATCAACGACGATAATAATGTTTCATTTGGGCGTAGTATTGTGTATAAGTATTCTACTAGCCTGAGATATACTGGATGAGTCGAGGAGGTTTGTGAGAAAATTCCAGAGCCAACTCCATGGTGTATTTTTTAAGAGTTTTCCCGTTCCTATCTGGTCGAGATGTCTACTCGTACTTAAAATGAAATCTTTCATGAAATTCAGCTATGTGTAGTCAGTTGGAGTCTTTGCCGATCCCTTGGTATGGAATTCAAAATATTCTTATGACCGTAGAGTTAAGTCTTGTTAATATGTTACCAAAGAGGTAAGAGAAGTAAATTCAGAGCTTCGGTCGGACATGACCTTACGAGTATGCCACTCGTGGTGCATATTTCCGATTTTTTGATGTTGTAACCTTTACTTAAGGAAGTCCATCAAAATAGAGACCCATAAGTGAAAAGTGTAGTACTAGGACAGTTTATATCCATTAGACCATCTTTGGTTAAAGCCCCCACTTCTTGTCAACGTTTTGATTCGCTATTTTATGTGCTTTTATCAGCTAAACTTTGTATCGAATATGACCTAGTGTTGGGGTCAGTATTTTCGTTTTGTTGATAAAAAGTATCAATTCTTCAGTTCTGTTCGGATTAACACTTGCTCTTTGTGGCCGACATTCCCTAATCAGAGAAGGAAACATCAAATATCTTCCAGTGGCGTGGGGTGAAATTTCAAGAGAGGGAAGCCGAAAAAAGTTTAAGTAAAATATTTTATTCAAGACTTACCATTTTGGTGCTTATTCGAAACACAGATTTAAGATATGCAATCTAAGCCACCTTTGTTATACTTTAAGTCATTGGAATTTACGTAAACAATGAGCTCATCGCATAAAAAAGTGGCTTCGAAAGAAGCCGTTCTGGGCAAAGTAATCTATATAAGTTACTATAATAATTCGGAGCGTGGTTAAATATAAAAAATTTAGCAATTACAATTATGTACTAAATATTTGTACTCTAAAGCTATCGTATGATTCTTTTTTACGAATTCTGCTAAAACTCTTTCATAAAAATTTGAGTTATTTTTAATTTCTAAAAGAAGGTGCTTTTCGATAGATAAAAGTGCCAGGTCTGAGAGTCTTTCTTCTTTTTGGGAATTTCTTAAGTAAGTGTGGACTCTTTTTAAAGTCGAAAAAGATCTTTCGACAGAGACCGCAGTAAAAGGCAGGGTTAAAAAGATTTCATACAATGTTAGAGCTTGAGAAAAAGAATCTCTAAGCATTCCGTATTAAAATGCTTATAAAGTTGAAAAACCTTAAGCTTGTATAAAACTTTGAGTTCCATTTTTTAAAGTAGTAAAATTAAAAATGCCAGGAATAGGAAAGAAGATATTTTGTAATCCGGCATTGAATTAGAAAAATATTCATATTTTGATTTGTTTAATAAATCAAAGAAAATATATGAACTAAATGAACTATACTCGTACCTATTCTTAATCTGACTATAATTGCTACAAAAATTCAGCTATAATTTGTATTTGAATCAATATTAAGTAGTCGGAGTTTGCGTGGAGGTTTTGAGCAGTTACTTACGCTCTCATAGATTGAGTCAAATGAGTTTAAAAATTCAGAATGAATCCATGACTCAAAACCCTCGATATCTTGCTTCGCAAGCTCTATGCCAGTTTGTTTATTTTGAACTAAACTAAAAATAATATCTGTTTTTGCAAATATGATCGAATTAACATGCAATAAAAAACAGAATTCTTTGTCCTGCAGTTTGTACAACAAACTTTCGGATATAACCAGGTTATCCCATTCTTCTGGTTCACATAAAATCTGATATCCCGGAATGCCAGCTCTTGTTTTCCTAGAAGAACTACAGTATCTATGAAACGCTTCATTAAATCGCGATTGCAATCAACTTTTCTATTATGAGCCCCTAAAGAAGTCTCTATGCGATATGCCTTTCCGTTTGAATATGTTTTTTGGAAGAATTAATAAAATTGTTTATATCAAAGAAATCTGTGTGACTCCAAACACTAGGAGAATTAGAAAAAAGAAGACAAGGAAAACAAAACATTCTATTTAATATGCAACTGCCAGTCAGCTATGGATTCTTTTTATAAAAAGACTCATGAAAATGTTTCTGATACCCATCCTTTCGGGTATAATCGAGTATAATGGGGTATAATCGAGCGACCTAGTTCTATAACGTTTTTTTTTTGTTTTTACAAAAAAGAAAGCTTACTGAACTCGTGGGTTTCTTTTAGAAGAAAATCAGTTAAACAACACTCAAAATTAAGTAGAGACATCTTGTCTAAGAATAATAAGAATGTTCAATGGGGGGCACCTCTTCAGTAGATTTATAATTACTTACTTGGAATATAGCTAATAACTATTCACTTAGCTCACTCACTATTTTACAATAATTTAATAAATTAAAACACTAACTTAACTACCAATATGTAATTGCTAAATTTTTTAAATTTTCTAATAATTAGCTGTCACAAAAACCACAAAAATTTGCATCCAAATTTTCAATAAATCACGCACAATTACACAACCGATTTGCAACTGTCATTTCAAATTTAAAAAAAAAAATCATACCCAAGAAGTTTAAGAAAAACCGTTTAAGAAAATGCCGTTCGAACCACTACATCATGCCTAGAATAAAATAAAAAAAAAAACTCCCTCGAACTAAAACCTTTCTCCTCCACCAATGTTCATCCACAAAAGTCGAGAAATCCCGAGTTATTTTCTTCATAAGCGAATGTATGTTAGACAAAGAAATCGCAAATAAACTTCTACTATATGCCAGAAAGGAATAGAGTTGAAAGTTCGTACTGTGAAGAAATGAATGCATAGCCGAAAAATGCACGCTTTTCTTTTGAAAAAGAAATTGTCTCTCGCTAGCGGAGTTCATACTTGTCTCGGCTATGTGTGCAAGTAAATGTGTCTGAGTAAAAACCGACGTGGTCGCAGCATTTCATCTTCGAGCGTGTATAAAGTTATGATTTATGAATGAAAAGTGGTTTGATGAACAAATAATTGAATGTGATTGTTGGCAAGTGGCAAATAAAAATTTTTGATATTTGAAAAGGGAAGCCGGAAGGAATCGGCTTGTATGGACGCCACGCCACTGATACCATCGATATTATATAGGATTACTCCGCCATTTGCATACGTGATCGCTTTAACCACATCTCTGCTAAAAATTCGACAGGATTTTAGATTACATTTAGAAATAATAAAGAAGTTTTATTCTATTGACAGATTTGATTTGAGATGATAGTTGTTATTTCTTAGACTTATGTGTAAATTCCCCCAGAGGCTCTTCAACAGATTGTATGAATATTGTTTGAAGTAAATGTTCCTACCACTACTACCAGTATCTGTGAATCGTTACACCGCTTCTTCAAATATGGCAACAATGCAACTAACTTACTTACTTAGATCCTGTGTCCCCTTATGGGTCTTAGGGCATTAACCACGCCTACGTGCCTTCGTGTTAGGTTCCAGGCGATGTGTTTCAACTCCAACCTGCTCTTTCCCAGTTGTCTAGATTCCTTTTCGATTATTCTACGCCACGTTGTATGAGGACCTCTTTATGTTAGCGGATTTCATTGCATGGCTTGTCGGGCAATACAATTTTCATCCTTACGCATGGTGTTACCATCCATTGCCACATTCGCTTATGTATAATCGCATCTATATATGCCTGGCCCGTTCTCTAATACAGCTGTTAGTTTGAGATACAATTTGGCCAGAACATTCGCAATATGTTTCTTAGACACCAACTAAGATACATACGAAATAGGGGATATCGTACAAATTCCACTTAGGCACATGATAGGCTTCATAAAGAGCGCAGGCTGGTTTGCAACAGAACCCACCGTAAAACAAAGGTTTTAAATATAAGTTCCACACAACAAAAAGCGAAACACTTAGGTGCACTTGCCTCCAACCTAACCTAACCTAAGATACATTTTGAATGGCTTTTTTATTCACGGGCAGTTCGAATAGTTTGGGATTAAACTGTTCAAATTGGCGACTTTAAAAGGAATCCTTTAAACATCTTGACTAACGATTTGCATTGACTCACAACAGGTCCTATCTGAAATATTTAATTTTCTGTCAGTAAACTAAAACCATGTATCTTCTTGGCCGTGCACCAACTTATGCAAAATGTTGGTCCAATTGCCTCTTTTCTTTCAGAAAACAAAAAAAAAACTAATTGACAAGCACTGCAAATGTGGTCGAGTCCAGATTCATTTGAAAATCCCGACCGCCCAACTAGCCCAGCAACCGCACCCACTGTGTCATTAATAAATTCATCCTGGCGCGCGCTCATTCATTCGTATAAATTTCGACAATTAACCGTTTAGACTCTGGCTAGCTTCACTCTATATTGCGTAAGTGGTCTGCACGCGAACCTGTTGCGGCTCAAGACCTACATTCAAAAAAAAAAAAAAAAAAAACCTACAAAGAATCGAATTAAACCAAAGCTGAAGCGAATAGACCACCTACTGGTAATGCACTCCATGACTCCTAGACTATATGGAGAACCTCAAGTCACACACCGTCCTGTGCTGTACTGTGGCGCACAACAACAGTAATAATGATATAATTAATAGATTCAACGTTTCGTTTAATTTCACAACAAATTGATTCCGAATTAATCCTCTCAGGTGTGTAATGGAGTGAACCGTTTGGATTTCTCATGTGGAACGTCGTCCCTCCATAGGTCGCTGTCTTGAATCTCGATCCCATCTATGGCTACTCGAGAGTACTGAGTTTTAGGAGTGCAATAAGTCTTTGATTTTTTTTTTTTTTTTTTCTAAATATTCGATGTAAAGGCGATGAAAAGCTTAGCAAGAGGTGTTGCTTTATGGTGTAATTGCTGCGGGCTTGAATTGATGGTGTTTTGTGGGCTGCGATGGCCTGCGGTCTTTGTTTTGACGGATTTGTTTTTTTCTTACAAGTTGCAATGACAGCTATTAGGACGGTGGCGGATGATTATTGGAATTACTTGCTTGCAGTGACATAGGCTTTCTGATGATGACGAAGTATCTAATTCAATTAAATTGTTCCAATGGCGATGGATGCTAAGCGTTAAAAGTGGCTTTTTGTTTAAGATGGCGCCAGGTTGAGTTCTTTTTTTATAATTTCTCAGAGAAGGCAAACTTAGATGCCTATTGGTTCTGTACTTGAGATTAAAAGCTATCTTATCCTGCAGCAGAAGGAATGAGACTGGTGAAACATTTTTTGCCGCAGTAGTATCTATAGTATAAGTCTTCGATGAGGCATTAGTTAGACATTGGATGTTGGTGCAGAATCCATACTTGACAGTTAAACTTGTGTTTTGTATACGAGAAGGTGCAGTTTCACTGTAACGTATCCCTTTGTTGTCAACTTCATGGATGGTAATTTTGGGTATGATGTCATGCCGCATTACATCAGAGTTAAATGTGATGCCAAGTCATTGGATCTGACAATTTGGTCGTCCATCTAAAGCTGTGCTTTCTTGAAAAAGCAGTGAATTCTGTTTTCTCCGCTTTGAAGTCTGCTAAGATAGATTTTCTACACTGCAAAATTTTCTTCAGATCTTCATTCAATCAGTGGATTTGGTCACATCTAAGACGATGGTAGATATTTGCATTCAGAGTAGTAGGTCATTGTCATTAATATGGGGAATAAACCGAATTGGTGAAAGTACAAGTCTCTCAGGCACTCCAGTCTAGCATTTACTACAAAAGTATAGGAGGACACACCATCGAATACAACTTGAACTGATTTGTTCCACCCAGCCATAGAACTGTTCCGGTAGCCCGCAGAAAGACAATTTTTGGTTTAGCCAGTTCTTGAATACCCGCGGCGCTTAATGGATGATGCCTCACTCAGCAAGTCTCCAATCGTTTTTAAGCTCACGTTCCTTCAGGAATTTAATTAATTCAGCACTTGGGATAGCATAGACAGCAATGGTATGTGATAATTATTTTGCGAGAAGCATCGGTAGAATGTGGGCAGTTTTATAGCATGAACGTAACGTCTTCTACGCGTACGACATTGGAAAAGTCTACAAACAATAGGTGTTAGTGTTTGGTGCAAAGTTTTTGGGAATAGTGACTGGTATTCCTTCGGCTCCTTATGTTTTTTTTTTTTTTTTCAGTCCTAATGATTAAGAATGGATTACAAGGCGGTCAACACTTTACATCTAGCATATGAATGGCTGTACCGTAAAGTTAGTGGCTCCACGTGTACCGGATCTAGAGTCGAAATGCTCTGGGGTGTTGCGGATAGTGATTCGTCGTCTTCAACTGCAGGAGTGACTGCAGGTATTGCTTAAAACATTGACTATGTGGAGAACTATACTCATATCTACTGCGAATGCCACGTATTACAGAGTGAATATGATGACATCGCGCTACTTCTAGCATTATTGCTTATAGCAAATGAGTTTGCCTATACTATATTTTTTCACAACTCTGTACCATCCCTTGGCTATGCGAATGACAATGACATTACCACCAGAACGAAAGAAGAAGTTATCCACTAATGAATCAGAATCGGATAAGATGTGACAAGACTGATGGTTTTTTTCAGTTCATATAGTTAAGGATGGATCGGATTACAAGAAGGTTGAAACTTTACATCTGGCATCGACGACTGCACTTCAGAGATAGTTGGTGGTTCCACGTCGGGATTCTCGGGGGTCTTTCACTACAGGAATGACTGAAGTTGTTGCATAAAACGTTTGCCATTGACTTCGTCTTAACGTCATTATATCTATCCGTGTGCAGATATTAACAAAGTGCGATCGGCACAACGAAGCAGAAAATGTTCGCATTGGTCTCGAATAGGATTGATGTAGTAAATTCGCGAAGAAAATGCTGACGGTAATAGACTGTTTGTACTGCGACTTAGTACAAAGCCTAGTTGTTCAAGAACTTTGTCAACGGCAAACAATTATTAAAATTATCTTCAAAATCGCGACCCAAAAAGTCACACTTGCTAACCAAAAATAAAGCAATTTCTGACAAAAGCCTCGAGTATTGTAAAAATGTGTTCATCGCGGAACTACTCGTATATCGTAGAGTCGTTCCCACTACTGATTCACACTAAAAAGAAGTCATTGACTTTAAAACGAAAGAAGTGAAGGCGGCGGTCCAAAAGGCAGTCAGACCAGAAGTATCATAGCTGACAGTGAAAAAGTACTCGTAGTTGCCTTATTCCGTTGTGCAAACGTAAAAGCGACACTGGCTAATGCAATAACAAGATCTGCACATAGTTTTCATCAACTTCGAGAAAGCGTTTGATAGGTCTTATAAGGATCTCATATGGATGGCATTGAGAGCACAAAAGGGTTCCAAAGACTTATACCAGATTAATCCGAAATATGTACGAGAACGCAAGGACCGTAGTAAAGCATACGACAGGAATAACCAAGGAATTTCCGGTCAATGTCTACGAGCCTTTTGAAAGATCACACCAACGAACCAAGAGTAAACTCGATATTCTTTGCGGACAATGTGGTTATTGCAAATGGAGACGCGGTAGATGGTAGATATACGAAATCCGCTTAATACACGGAAGAATACCCTGAAAGAAAAAGGATTCAGAATCAGTTCTTCAAAGCCAGAGCACTTAGCTTGTTTATTCTCTGACCCACTAAGACCTGGGCCAGATATTCTTTTGGGAATACTTTGGAAAAACTTTGAAAAATTATTGAATCCTCCACTTCACGCTGAACCATTGCAGTGGGACAAGCCTCTAACGTATGATAGTAATCTTGACAATGAGATTACGGATTTTGAGATCCTTAAAATGCTGAAAAAGTTAAAATAAAGCACCAGGAGAAAATAAGTTGCCGCATGAGGTTTTTATAAATGCACCCGTTTTATTTTTTTTTTAGATGGAAATCTTCAAAAGACACTCGGTAAGAATCGGTACCAAGTACTGTGGGACTCTTACCGCACTAAAACCATCGGTGAATCAGGACGAATCTATGAAAGATCGACAAATGATTTTACTTTCTTAATTTATAAATCACATTGGGGGAAGTTTAAAGTTGTAACACTTTCCCATAGGTTTTAGACCATCAGCCCATGAGGCTTGGTTCTTCTTAATCTCCGAACATTGTTTCGTACATTTAAGACGGTCTCCATTTCGGAGTTGGCATGACTTTGCAGTCGCTGATTGTGTGATACAGCTTGTTTTTTAACCACTTCTGTAACCATTTCAATTTGAAGGTAACGATGTAGATCGCTATTCCTTATATACCAAGGGGCATTAATTATTCCACGAAGGACCTTGCTTTGGAATTTTTGGATGAGTTCAGCATTTGTTTTCTTTGTACAGCCTCATAGTTGGATACCATATGTCCAAACGGGTTTCAGTACTTGCTTATATAACATTAGTTTGTTCTGGATAGATAGGTCAGAGTTCTTTCCTAGTAACCTGTACATTTTTCTGGACTTCAAGTTAAGTTCTTCTCTTTTGTTTTTGATGTGCTCTTTCCATTTAAGCTTTGCATCCAAGGTATTGGAGTAAGGTACTGCTGTACTGTTTATAAAAATTGGAACATTGTTTATGTTTTTTGTTTGTAAAGTTTATATGCGTCGATTTGGTTTCGTTTAATTTGACACGCCATTTTTGCGTCCAATCACTAACTTTATCGACAGCATTTTGCAATTTTTGAGTATCTTTCTTAACGGATTTATCTGGCACCAATATTGCAGTATCATCAGCAAAGGTGGCCATGATAGCGTTGATGTCCACTGGAATATCCCTTGTATATAACAGATACAGGGTTGGTCCTAGGACACTCCCTTGTGGTACACCGGCTTCAATTTTCTTTAGTTCCGAGTAATTTTGGTCGTACCGTACTCTAAACAGTCAGAGAATTCAGTACTTCGTAGTACTACCTGGGGAGGTCCCTATGCAGTTTGTATTCAAGTCCCAAGTACCAAACCTTGTCAAAGGCTTGAGCAAAATCTTAGAAAATAGCAGAGCAAACTTGTTTTTCTTCAAGTGCCATTATTGGTATAAGCGATATTGATCTGTAAGACGTTACTTCTGTTGGTGGCTTACCTTGTTTAGGTATAACAATGACGTCTGCAATTTTCCAATGATGTGGCACATATCTTAGTTTAAGGCATGCGTTTATTATAAATTGTAGTTTCTTGAAGGCTTTGAATGCATTTCTTTCAAAACCTGAGCAGTTATTAGATCGTACTCTGGTGATTTTCTGTTAGACAACTTATGTTGACACATGGTTCTTACTTCTTTGAGCGTGACAAAAGGTATTTCACATTCGTCGTTTCTATCAACAAACTGTAAGGGATCTGTAGCTGTGTTTGCTGGAAATGGCTTAAAAACATTCGCGAGATGTTCAGCGAAGAGATCAGCCTTTTGTTTCGGGTTTCCGATCCATTTACCATCTTGAGATTTTATTGGCGGGTTTTGTGTCTGAGGTTTTTTTAGGAGCTTAGCTGCTTTCCATAAGGAGTTCAGGAATCTACTAAGTGAATCATTTTTGAACTCACAGATTTTTTTTTTTAATTCGTTGTTAAGACGGTTAAAAACTGCCTTATCATCTGGGAATTTTCTTTGAGCTCTTCTTTTTTCCAATATCAGCTCCTTTATTTCGACAGGATATTTTATTTCTGTTTCTGTCGAGTTCGAAATAGTTGGAGTACTTTCTTCTGCAGCCTGTTGCACATCAGCAATAAATTGTTCTACTTCATGATCAATTTGTTCAATTGTTTGCATAGGGGATCGTAGGTTTATAAAACTGTAAAGTTTGTCTCTTAGTTCGTTCCAGTTTGTTGTCTTATTCACAAGCTTAGGATTACTTTTTTCTATTATTTCTGCTTCGCCCAGTGATAAAATTATTGGAGTATGATGATGACGATAAATCGTAATTACCTTCGTTTAATACCTTTAACTACGAACAAGTCTATAAGGTCTGGTATTTTGTTAGTAACAGATGGCTAATATGTTGGCGAACCAGAAGCATAAAATACGCAGTTGAATTTGCGGCCTGCTTGGTATAGCCGTTTACCTTTTGTAGTTATGAGCCTAGATCCCCAGTCGGTGTGTTTAGCATTGAAATCGCCACCAACAAGGAAGTTATGTCCTAACAAATTTAGGAGTTCTGCAAAGTTTTCTTCAGTTGGAGAGCGCCTCGGAGGGCAGTATATAGCTGCTATTTTAAACCTTTTTTTTTTATACCAATTCTAATTGTTGTTACTTGCATGTTTTCATTAGTAAACATTGGTTCTTCATAGTGTTTCAAGCACTTTTTTATAAGAATTGCTGATCCTCCCCTAGCTTTGTCAGCTGGATGCGGAGCGTGATAACATGTGTAGTTTGGTAGTTTGTTATCCAGACTTTGTTCTATAGCGAGGTGAGTTTCGGACACCAAACAAATGTCTATATGCTCTATGTCTTTAAAGATGTTTAGTTCTGATACATGTTGTAAAAGACCGTTTGCATTCCATGTTGCGATTTTAAGTGTTCTGTCCATCATTGTTTTTTAAGAGCGACTTCTTTGCTTAGCTATTTTATGTTTAAATCTTGTTTGTCAATCCTTTTTAGGATAAGTTCCAGCATTTCCTTTACAGATATTTCCTCGTTCTTCCGCACATTTTTTACAATCTGGGAATAAAATTTATTTTCATCACTTTTGCTTCGTGCAATTGCTTTTGTTTACAACTATTGCTTATGTATTTGTTGAGTTTCTAAGCTTGTTCCCAGTTTTGTTTTTTTTTCTTTTTGTGTCTTGGAATTTTTTGGCGACTAGACATCCTCTGTAACTTGCAGGATACACCCGTTAATTATATAAAAATATTGACGATAACTACCTAAAGACAATTATCAAAAAAAGAAACCCAAACGAAGTGGGGAATTACTGTGTGACTACAATATTAATGAGAATTTTGCCCAGCAGATTGTTTAAATTGTAAAAGAGCTTTTGATGAAAATAAAACGAATAAAACTTCTCTAAGTTTCGGCTAAATAAATCCGTCATATCTTTGTAATAAACTCTTAACACAATTTAATTTCTCTGGCCCCATTAACAAGCTAATATTCTCGTATCTCACTAATCGTGTCCAAGCTGTTTCGCACAATTGAAATCTGTCTACTTTTCATCCTGTTAATAGTGGTGTCCCTCAAGGTTCCATATTTGGTCCATTACTCTTTTCTATGTTCATCAATGGAAAGTGTTTTTGGGGAAATGGAAAAAAAGTTCTCAGTACAATATAAAATGTTTAATGCAGTTTCAAGAGCAATTTAATGCTATGCAGCTCAGGTTTGGGATTTTCTGAACTTCGATCAAGAGACAAATATTTTCTAAACAAGAGTTTTTGGCCTGCCGGACTCCAAGCCGAATTATATAGAAACTGGAATGCTGCACATGCATCTATATATACTTTAAAGCTGCATATGGGGAAGAAAATATATTGGTGCGGAGTCTAGTGCAGGATGAGAGATAATGCTAGCATTTGCTGCGCAGAGCAGCTTTTACATCGGGCAATCTGGAAGGGGAATATAGAAGAAACACTTGAGAACCTCAGAAATGGTCAAACCCAAAAAAAACTTCCAAGATGCATAATTAAGCTCGCACGGAATTTACGAAAAATTAAATCACTACGCAGGCTATGATGCAAATGGTGATGCAAATGCCTTCGGAATGCTATCTAAGAATCATCTTCAAGATGTTTTGGCCCAACTTTATCAGAGAACGAGCCAAGAATCTATAGACACTACTATATAGAAGAGAAAGTGGGAGTGGATTGGACACACTCTAAGACAACTCCATTACGAAATATGCCATGCAATGGAATCCGCTCACCCAGGCAAGCAGAACTGCGGTACGCCCTAGTCAAACGTGGCGCAGAGGAATTGAGGAGGAATTAATCTCTTTGGGAATAAGTTGGAGGCAGCTCAAACCCTTTGCAGAACTTCGAACAAGATGGCGTGTAGCCCTATGCCCCTCGAGGGGTGAAAGGATTTTTTTTTTTTTATAATTTGCACTTGTGAAAGGGGTTATGAATACCCTTATACTAATTTTAAGACACGGGGTTTTTTTGAGGAAAGGGGAAGTGACAGAGAGAAAGACAGATTGGTGTAGTTGGTTTGAAACTCAGCTGGTATTAAGTTTCAGTGAACTCCAGTGGCTGTCCAGATAACTGGGGAGCTTGTTTGTTTTTGCTTTTGTCGTTGCTCATAATTCACAGTATTTTTTTCCGTCCTCCTGATGTCATCATCAAGCCCTACTGCCAGTGTTATGCCTTCGCAGTAGAGTTGACATAAGCTTTCGCAATTAATCGACTTTTTATTTATTTCATGCGAAACAAATAGATGATTATTGACATCAGGATTCGAACCGTGAACCTGTAGCGTGACAAGCGATGATCTTACCACTACACCACGGCCACCCTCTAACCACGGCTTTAACCAATCAAAGCGACCAAAGGAAAATTGGGTAAGAAAGGTACTATGAATTGAGTTTCCAATAAATATTAAAAAAAGAGGTAGGAAAAAGGACCCTTGGATAAAGGAATAACAACGCTTATCATCGGCTATGATACGATTCAGGAGCGAATATCTTGCAGACCAATTCTGAGTCCGCAACAATACCATTATTGAGACTAGCAGGTTTCAGGTGAATAATTTGATGGGAACAGTGAACACATCTTCGAGCTAAAGGCATATAGATTCGTATACTTAATTCTACTTACTTTTCTGATTAATCAGACTTAGCTTGCCTGTGTTAAGGGAAGGTTTGAGGGCTGCATTCCAAATTTCAAATGGAACTATTCGATTCAATGAAAAGTGATCACAATATCTACAATTTTTCATGACAATCCTTGGCCTTAGTACACGCAGATAAAGCAGGCGTTGATATCATCTTCAATGTACTCAACCGACGCTTTCTACCACTCTCACATACATATGTACACATCGTCAAAGCAGAACAATCTTCCTTAATCGATAATTTCGAAAGCAATTTCCAATCCTCTCGATATAAATGCGATTATATCGTCAATCGTTTATCGGTAGAATCATTTATTTAATATTATCCGACTGATACCCGAACCGAACTTACCGGAGGGACTCGGCTGTCTGACACAAACATTGCTTAATGATCGCCTGTCTAATGTGTCACAGTGAAGACGATATAGTATCGTCTCCACCTCTGTCCACCTCCTCATCAACCAAATCGTCCCTCGTTGCCCGCCTACCTATCAAAAACCCATTAAAATTAATCCAGAGAATCTAGCACACACCGTATAGAAGACGGATTGGGTAAGGAAGACCTCTGGCATTACCATCATCATCATCTGTAGCTAGACAACTTGTTCGCTTAATGCAATCATTTATAGGGGTGACCATCTGGGGAGGGGTTCGCAGCGGAAGCTCAAAGATGCAGTTGAATGACTTAGAAGTCAGCTCAAAGAGGATGTAGATGGGTAAAACGGTCGCAAATTGAAGAAAAGTGCGTGATAAGATATTCCTCTGCAACAACACACGTGCATCACAGGAACTCACGAACTAGTTTAGGAAATCATTAGGAGGCATTGCAACATCGGTAATGCACCGAATCCGCCCTTTGTAAGTGTCGTCGATGTCGACGTCGTCGTCGTCGTCGTCGTCGTCGTCTACCTAAGCACAGTGGTCTCTAAGATATGACTCTCAAGATAGTGAGTTCGGTTGTATTTGCGTCGCGCTAGCAAAAGATGCATTTAAATAATTAGAGCCAGGTGGCGCGTGGGATGCATTTGCGCACACATATACTCGTAGTCTCCGTAGATTCCCAGTGATGATAAAGTAACGATAAATCGATAATTACACCAGGAAAGTCAGCATGAAACATAGGAAAGCAATCACGGACCATACTCTGAAAGTAGAAAAGCACTTTACTTGGAATAATTGCAAAGCATTTCCTGGGGGAAGAGTGTCGAAAGCGATAGAGAGATAGTTTATGTTGTTTGACGAATAAAATTTAATCGAAAAAGTTTGCAGCATTCTGCTCAACTTTATAGTGGATGCTGTCAATTGGAAAAGGGAATAGGGATCTGTGAAGCTCAGTATGGTACATTTGACTATTATGACTTTGGATAAGACTACGAGTAATTCCCGTCTGTCCAGAATGTCATTCTAAATAGAAATTACGGGCGAGCAGTTGTATACTTTTAGAGATTCTCAAATCACTTTATCTCCTTTCGATTACTTAATTCACAAATCCAAACTAATTACTTCTTCTTGTTAACTCTCAACTTTCAATTTATCACAAAATTACAAAATTCGCCCATTATCACTTTTCTAATCTCCTCGCCACGGTTGTAAAACTACTGCCCCCTTTCGATCGCCATCTGTCCTTATATAGCAGAAGTTTCTGATAGCCAGAAACTTGTAGCAAATTCTTCGACCACTGGAACGAGAAAATTCTGATGTAATAATTCCAAGATGAAAGCTGCAGCCAATAATCTCTTGTGGTTATAATTCTCTCTTAATTCCGCGACGTCGTCTTAGACATAATCCGTCTCTTACCGTGGACACGAACCTCGAATGAAAAGACACTTCGGAATGTGTTGCTTACTTTTGGGGCGTAGTTATTATACTACATTATGTTACAGTACAATTGTTGATGTTGCTAAAGGTTGCAGATTCTTTAGCAAGTCAGAGAAGGGCACTATGTTAGGCTAGGTAAGGGTGGGTTAGATTACAGTAGATTAGTGATTGCACATTATTTAGCTATTCTGCAGTCGTGCCCCAGTTCTTGATGCCCATATTTGCCAGAAAAAAAAACAGGAGATGGTGTTCACCAAAATACAAAGGGTAGCAACACTTGATACCACGTGGCAAAGACAAGTACATCGCAAGCAGAAATAGACCCGACTCTTCAAGATCTCTCCTTGGACCTGTTAATTAAATTTTGTACAGAAAAGGGAACTCTCAGGTTAAGACAATCAGCCTTGTGGAAGCAGATCACATATAGACATGAGGCGATACACGCAACGATGCAGAGTACAGGGAGGAGATTTAACTCTAAAAGTCTCACCCATCATGATTAAAACTTGAACATCCCGTTTTCCAGCATAGAAGACTGGAAGTGTGGTCACGAAATTACGTTCTTCACTAATGTCTCAAAAATTGATTCAGGTGCAGTAGGATTTTACTCAGAAATAATGACAAAGCTGGAGTTTTTCACACTACTAGAACGTCTGAAGTGTCGAAAGAATGCGGCCATGTCTATACAAGAAAGCTACCTACCCACATCGGAAATAGTTATCTCGGTGGCTGCTCTGAAATCTATAAAATCAAATTCCAATTAATCATAAAGCATCAGTGAGGCTGATAACTTTCCACTGCCACCGATAAGACAATTGTGACTCTTAAGGAGCGACTACGGTTCATCTTGTATACTTCGGCCTAAGCTTGATACCGTAAACAATCTAGAGCGACCCTTGTTGTGGAAGAGATCTGTCGGAGAAGATGCTAATACCCTCAGCAGATGTAACATTCAGTTTCAGCTAAAATAGACCTTATCTCAGTCTTGAGCTAACATCAGTCTTGGAATCGTGTTTGGATTCATTTTATAGACTGAAGTCTTCCTGGCCTGGAAATCCTTTGTAAAGGAAATTTAGGTAGGGTGTCTTCTGCCTTTTCTAGAATAAATTCTAGATTGTTAAGAAGTTGTAGTGTGGCCTGTGCATATACTGGACCATTGTGAGATGGTTTTGAGTCGAATGGCTGCGCTGATTGCCATTTGCTTGACAAAATGTATCTGAAGGGGTGGTCCTAAGGGTGCCACTAATGCGAATCTCTGTACTTTCCCTAGATGGTTACAGTGGTCAGCTTTGGAGAGAATCAGTTCCCGTAAAAACGAGTATGGTTCCAATCAATTTAGGAATTGCAATGAAGAGGATCTATACAGTTTTGTAGGGCTTAAGTCCCTCCGCACATTTGCTCAATTGAAAAGTTTTGAGAGAGAATTTAGCATAAGCTTCCACAGAGAAATCAAGTGCTTCACCAAGTAACGCCCTGCAATCAGGGCAAGTATATATGTAACTCGCTTGCCACAAGATTTCGGAGAAAGGGAGATAAGCTACTACCTTATCGTGGGCCTTCGACCTGATAGTCAAAAATTGCTACGAGTATGACAGGATACTTGCAATTGCCCCTAGTACGACGTCGTTAAAACTTTCCCCTTCAAGGAAGAACACCATGGTTTAGTTCTTGCACTTTAATGGCTCTTCAATGGTGCTTACCATCAAGTAAGCCTAGGAGCCTACAGATGAGTTGGCTACGGATCAATCTTTCTAAGGTTTTTGAAAGAAATTATGATAAATTTATGGGTTAAGGGTCTTTGCCTTCTTCGAAGTCTGCTGAATTTCAGCGAGAATTATCAGCACCAGGTTCTAATAACTTAAGATGTTTGAGCCTACGCAACCTACGGCAACAGTTCAAGCGATTCTTCCTAAACTAGAGCGTGTATAAAGGTCTCTAGTCCCGCTTACGGGGCAGGAGATCTATTAAGGCGTCTCTAAGCTATACGATGTATGTGGTCACTGTATAGTGCGAACAGAGCTGTGCAGGTTCGAACCCAAGCGGGGAACAGAAGAGAATCGAATAAAATCGAAGCTTCTCCAGCCACTACACCAAAAAGGAGTTTCTGCCTGATTGAGTGTGAGTACTTCGGGATTAGGAAATTTTTTTTAAAAAAAATGTATTCTATGAGGTCGTCGAGAACTTGAGTACTATAAGAGAGCATGGATAGCTCGGACTTTCTAGTACTTATTATGCGATATTCTATCGGAGTCTAGAACTTCCTGTCAGTTCTTAGTAACAAGGATAGCTTCACAACCAGTGATACAGAATTCGAGGCTACTACTTGAAGAGTAATAAAATAGAAAATTTACTACATATAGAGATTGCCTTGCACCTGAATTTTATTTTACAATCCCATCGCTGCTATTCATCGACAATTTAACTACGTCTCCTCGCACTTTATGCAATTTAAACCAAAGCCCATTCAACTAGATTTCGAATGGATTGAACATCTGTAGGAAGGATGCATGTATCTAACTGCAGTGCTGATGAAAACCTAAAATCGAATAGATCCGATAGATTGATAGATAGAAAATCCACGCAAAAGCGCTCTCATTCAATCTGCACAGTGTACCCACGTGAGACAATTCGCTTTTAATTAATGGGTAGGAAGAACAATGAATCAGTGGAGAAAGAGAGAAATAAAATTGCTAATACTCGTAACGTTGCGCAGAGAGAACGATTTACCCCCCGATTGTATCGTCGATCATTTATGGTGTATTTTTTTTTTTTTAAGACTTTTTTAATGTTTTTATGTATTCCGCAGTAACGCTTAAGTGTGTGGGGCGAACACAAATGGTTTTATGTGATATTAAGTCGTGCATCCTTTTGAGGAAACCATGCTAAATGTAGTTCTCCATGGCGGAGTAGTGAAATTTCAATAACTTTCGAACGAATGAAAGTGGGCGTCAGCAGGTTAACATATGTATACCTCTGTCTGGTGTAAACTCTCAAAAAAAAAGAAAAGAATCATTTAATCGGTATCTGGGCCAAATTCGCTGATGCAGCTGAGAGATGATGCCGCTAGTGCTGCACCTACGTTCGTCTTCATCGAAGTACAAAAAAAAAAAAAGAACTATAACGCATTCAGTGGGCTACTTAGGGTTTAATGTACATTTTTGGCAGAAACGGTGCAGGTATTTTATTGCTTGCTCCAGATATTTGAATGCGTATGGACATACTTACATGTATTTTATGAAATGCATAAGAGAAATTTACTTAAGGAGGATCCATAAAACTAGGAATTCTGAATTCGAATAAAAGTATCTACAAAACGTCACCAACAGAGGCTGCCGTATTGAAAACTAAACATCACCCAAATGGATATCGATTGAAATAGTAGCGGCAAAGTAGAAGAAGATATTACGTATACTCTTCAATTAAGTCCTTGTTGTTATCTGTGGATAAGTACAATAAATAAACATACCTGTTTGAAATATTTTTTCCACCTGAAATACTGCACCTTTTCACATCAAAAACGGTTAGGAGGATCTCTTGGTTATAGGGTAGATGTCCATTCGCTCTATGTGACTAGTTGTCGGGTTTTAAGCCAATGTCTGTTTGCTTTTGAACGACTATTCCCATAAACCAGCTGTTTTGGCACTAAGTGAAACACAGGTAGTTGAAGAATCTTCCGATTTGAAACTGCCTGAATATAACTTAGTGCCATTATTCTTTCCCCACCGTGGCCTCGCCATTTACGTCCGTAGTGAAATTGCTTACCAAGTTCCACCACAGTATGGCCACTCTTCCAACCCGGAATTTAATTTCAAATGGCTAAAATTCACCGTCCGTAAGCAAATAATTCACTACTGCTTTATTTACAGAAGCCCTAGTGCGGACAGCAGAATTGACTCCTTGTATCCTCATGCTGAAATCGTCATTGCGGGCGATTTCAATATACACAATTCGTATTGGCTTCAACATTCTGGCCAGACAACATCCGGAGGAAGGTATGTTGAACTTTTCGCTGAGGTAAACAATTTGACTCAGCTTGTAAATGAGCCTACACGTATACCGGACATTGAAAGTCATTCCGCCAACACTTTGGACTTGTTTCTTACTTCGCACCCTGATAAATACACTATTGATGTTTTAGCGCCTCTAGGTCGGTCAGACCATAATATCGTATCAGCTAAATTCTCGTACTCCGATCACTCAGTTAAAGGAAAAACTCCTAGAAGAAAAGTATGGCAATACGAGAAAGCCAACTGGAGCGGCCTTAATAGCTTCTTTAGGAGTTTTAACTGGTCGCTATGCTTCCTCGATAGCGACATGGATGCCGCAGCCGATATGATCACTAACACTATACTCTTAGGTATGAATGACTTTATTCTTAACAGAATAAAAAGCATTAAACCTAAGGCAAACTCGTGGTTTGACCAGAGCTATAAAGAGTCAATCAGGTTGAAAAAAGTAAGCTTTCGGTCTTATAAAGCCAACAAATCTGAGGAAAACCGAAAGAAGTTTAAACAAGCCAGAAAAGACTGCAATGCCCATATTCGACGTGTAAAATTCTTACATGACCAAAAATTGAGGCAAAAAATCCAACAATGTCCCAAAGGTAGTAAAAATTGTCTATCCTACTTTTCAGAGCTTTTTCCGAGTAGATGGAAAACAGCATTTGTCCAGCCCGTCCCCAAAAAAGGCGAATCTTTCTCCCCGTCCAACTACCAACCCATTGCACTTACGTCCCTTCTTTCCAAGGTCATGGAAACGCTGATAAATCGTCAGCTTATGAAATATCTCGATTCACGAAAACTCCTTCATGACCGGCAGTATGGTTTTCGTAGCAACAGGTCCACTGGTGATTTAATGGCATATCTCACCGAGAAGTGGAACCAATCTCTCCATCACTTCGGCAAAACCAAGATGGTTGCGCTTGATATTTCAAAGGCATTTGACAGAGTTTGGCATCAGGCTCTTTTGTCGAAAATGTGCGTTATGGCATCGATGAGTCTATAGATAGATTAGAAATTACCTTTCGGGGCGTTCAATACAAGTTATTTTGGACGTCTTCAAGTCTGCAATTCACCAAATAAATGCTGGTGTTCCCCAAGGCTCTGTTTTGTCTCCGACTCTCTTTCTCATTTTTATAATTGATCTCTCGTCTGCAACATTTTATCCAATCCATTCCTTCGCTGATGACAGTACCCTCAGTTTTTCATATTTGTTCCCTAACTCACGTCTCGGCCGTAGAAGGGGAACGGCAACGTATGTTAAAAACATTAAATTCCGACCTAGACAGCATAATTAAATGGGGTTTAACCAACAGAGTGGAATTTAATGCTCCCAAAACACAATGCTGTCTTCTGTCTCTCAAGCGAAATCAAAACCCTCAACCATTATCCAGGGATAGTACTTGCTTCATTGAAACTGAAAGACTTGCCATTCTCAGTATGTGTATTAATAACCATCTTCGATGGAACGATCACATATTCGAGGTCGCCAAAAATGCTGCAAAATGTCTAGGATTCCTTAAACAGTGCAAGAAATTTATAAGGCATTCATCCGCCCTAAGCTGGAATATAACGCCCATATCTCGTCTGGTGCACCCAAGACCGTTTTGCACATTCTTGATAGGGTACAGAATCGCACGTTAAAACTTATAGGTGATAGAGACATTGTGAATTCCATTCATTCACTAGAACATCGGAGAAATGTCTCCTGTCTCTACCTGTTTTATCGTTTTTTTCCACAAAAAATGCTCCAACGAAATAGCCAGTTGCATTCCTCCCCTTCAAAATTTCACCCGCAATACGCGACATGCTTTGAATGCACATCAGTTTACCCTAAAGCCAAACTTCGGTCGTACTGTCAAATATAGGGATTCATTTATAAACCGAACAACATGATTTGGCGCAGATTATATAAAAAAAAAAAAAAAAATATCGTCAGCAACTACATGGTCGTATGGAATATAATACTTTTCGTGTTTAACACGCAGTAAGAAATCCGGTGCACATTTGGAATAGCTTCGAGCTTTAAATTTTTTCGGGATCCCCAAGCCATTGTCTAGATGACGCACATTATCATATGTAGTTTCAAAGTCGACGGAAAGATGGTGGAATTGGACCTAATATTCGTTGTTTTTTGTAAAAATATTGCCTACTTTCGATCTGCATAACCAGGGGCTCACTACTAAGTGCCGAGTTGCATGGTGCAAAAGTGACAGGACCTGGTAACAGCCCATACAGAAAATAGTAATAGAAATCTTAAGCTTTCCGCATGTAAGTGAGCATCTTATAGTAATTCGCTTCAGGGATAAATTTGCCAACATAAGCCTAATATGCGATCACGGACAAGAACACTAAAGAAGCTATCATATATCGAGCTCCTCGACTAAACTTATGAGCAATCGTGTTGGACGATTTTAACGACAAAATAGGAAAGGAGGACATTTTTTTGGTAAACATAGCCTAAACGACACCACGTCTGAAAACAGACTTAGGCTAATTGGCTTTCCAGCGGTATGAAGCGTCACTATAGCAAGCACGCGGTTTCTTCATCTCAACACAACGCAATGCGAACCTTCCGAGCGTCCAACATCGACTCGGATCATTAACCTGCTGCAACCCCAAGATACGAATGCCGATATCACAAGCGTCACAATAAAGAAGAATTCCTGTGAAAAGATACAAAGTCGAAAGGCTGCAATCGTAAGATACCATCAGAATCGTTGCCGAATGGGTATACCGATATTTCCTACGACTCCTATGCCGCTAGCATCAAGTGCCAACATTGCGAACATGCCATTATCAACCCCGCAATTGATGTGCTGGACTTTATTCGACCTCTACAACGAAACCCCTGGTTTGACGAAGAATGCGGGAGAGTATATGCAGCAAAACAAGAGGCATAAAACGCGACGCTACAAAGAAGGACGAACATCAGCTTCTCCAAAAGAAGAAGAAAGACCACGAGAAGCGCACGATCAAGATATTCCGTGATACTACTCCAGGAACAATTTACGGAAGTTTTACCAAAAGGTAAAAAGAACTTGTCAAGGGAACAAAGCCCATGCAGATACCTGATGAAGAAGGAAACCTTGTAGAAGAGTCACAGTCGGTGCTGAGAATATGGAAGAACTTCTTCTGCAGACTGCATAATGACTATGATAGCCAAAACCTCCGTCCGTCTGATCAAAATGAAGTGAAAATAGCAATATCCAAGCTAAAATCCAAAAAGGTTGACTGGATCTGACGGCTTACCGTTAGAGTTACTAACAGCAGCTGGAGATGATTATTTATATATGATTATGATATTTGGACGATCCACAAGAAAGGATACAACTGCACCAACTACAGAGGCATCAGTCTCCTCAACATCGCGGAAAAGATCTTGTCTGTCATATTGTGTGAATGTCTGAAACCTTTTGTCAACAACTTGATTGGTCCCTATCAGTGCGGTTTTAGGCCAGGGAAACCCGCAATCAATAAAATGTTCGTACTTCGGCAGATCCTGGAGAAAACCCAAGAAGTCTAAATCGATACTCACTACCTCTTTATCGATTTTAAGGCCGCATTTATAGAGACGAGCTATACAGAGCCATGTCGAGTTCTGGCATCCCTGACAAACGCTTTCGTCTGTGCAGAATTACGATGGAGGATACTCACTGTTCCATCAATGGAACGGTGACGACCTCACCAAGACCTATGATGTCAAAAAAGGATGCACTGTCACGCGACTTATTTAACATCGTACTTCAGGATCGGGATTGTACGAAACTCACAAGCCAACACCAGAGACACAATCTTCGGACGATATCGAGATGGACGCCAATGCTCCGGCTCGAAAAGTCTTCGATTCCAACTCGGAGGTACAACGCCACCTAAGTAAATCTTAAAATTTCAGTTAAAAATTTTTTTTTTTTTTTTTCATTCAACTCACCGTTTTCGCAAAAACGTTGGACATTTGAAAGGATTGCGTACTAATAATTTTCGGAAATTTTTCAAAATTCTGCATCCACCTTCTTACTTACTTTAGGTGGCGCTACAGTCCGGGGTGGACCTGGGCCTCAACCAATACGCCTCTCCAGTTAGCGCGATCTTTGGCTAACTGCCTCCAGTTGCGCACTCCAAGTAGGTTGAGGTCCCCTTTCACTTATGCGCGCCACCTAAGGCGAGGTCTTCCTCTACTGCGTTTTCCCTCCGGGTTGGAATCGAAGACCCTTCGGGGCGGAGCGTTGGTGTCCATTCGCTCTACATGTCCTAGCCATCTTAGACGACTGATGCGCACTTTTCTGACCAGGTCGATGTCGCTGTACAGCTCGTAGAGTTCGCTGTTAAATCTTCTCCTCCAAAGCCCGTCAACGCAAACGGGACCAAAATTACTCGAAGAATTTTGCGTTCGAAACGACCAAGAAGATCTTCATCCGCTTTCGCTAGGGTCCATGCTTCTGCGCCATAGAGCAGGACAGGGATGATAAGGGTCTTATATAAAGTCTCCTTAGTGTTTCTTGACAAGGCCTTACTAATCAATTGCCGTCTTAGGCCAAAGAAACAGCGGTTGGCAAGTGTAATACTTCGCTTGATTTCTGCTGAGGTGTCATTATCAGAGTTTACCGCGGAGTCGAGGTAGACAAAGTCCCTAACTACCTCAAAATTGTAGCTGTCTATCGTGACGTTCTGTCCTATTCGTCGATGTTGTGTGTCCCTTTTTGTTGACAGCATATATTTTGATTTACCCTCATTCACCACCAAACCCATTTTTGCCGCTTCTGCACTAATACTTGCAAACGCACCAGTGACAGCTCGCTGTGTTCTGCCAATAATGTCAATGTCATCAGCGTATGCAAGAAGTTGTACAGACTTTTGGAAAATTATGCCCCTGGTGTTGGCTTGTGAGTTTCGCACAATTTTCTCGAGAATGATGTTGAACAAGTCACATGACAGCGCGTCACCTTGTCTAAATCCTTTTTTGACATCAAAGGTCTCGGTGAGATTGTTTCCAACTTTTATGGAGCAGCGAGCGTTCTCCATCGTCATTCTGCACAATCTGACAAGTTTGGCAGGGATGCCAAAACTAGACATGGCTCTGTATAGCTCGTCTCTATAAATGCTGTCATATGCGGCCTTAAAATCGATAAAAAGATGATGAGTATCGATCTGGACTTCTTGGGTTTTCTCCAAGGATCTGCCGTAGTGTGAATATTTGATCGGTCGTGGACTTACCGGGCCTAAAACCGCACTGATATCAGATCGTTGACGAATGGTTTCAGGCGCTCACACAGTACAGCAGACAAGATCTTATACGCAATGTTCAGGAGACTGATGCCTCTATAGTTGGCGCAGTTTAGAGGGTCTCCTTTCTTGTGCATCCACCTTCTAGAGAATTTCAAAACCGAAAATTTCAATTGGAATTAGTTTGTTCGTACGGCTCACCGTTTTCGAGATATTCGCAGTCAGATATTCCAACATTAGCCTCGTTATATAGTCGGACATTTTAGACGATTATGTACTTACAATTTTCGAAAATTTTACAAAACTCTGCACCCGTCTTCTAGAGAATTTCAAAACCTCAAATTTTAGTCCGAAATATTTTTTCCGTACGACGTACCGTTTTCGAGATATTTGTACTCAGATATTCCACCATTAGCTTAGTTGTAAAGTAGAACATTTTAGACGATTACGTACTTACGAGTAAAGTTTTCGAAAATTTAAAAAAATTCTCTATCCATTTATTAGAGAATTTCAAACCCATCGTAATTATTTTTTTCATATGATGCACCGTTTTCGAGATGATCGCACTCAAGGAAGAAACCATTAACTTTGTGGTAAAGTCGGTCAGTTTGGAGAATGAGTAATTCACTATTCACATGTACAAATCTGGTTGTACTAGTTCACTTCCAATTTAACTTCTAAAAATGCTGCGAAGTGCAACTAGCTCAGGATGTTTTTTTTCATCCTTGAGCGCAAGTCGTGAACTCTTTGTTTTGAATTTAAAACTGTGATCTGAAAGCAAAACTCCTCATTCACGTTTTAACCATTCACAGTTTATTTTTATGTCAGTTAATGAATGTGAATTTTCGTTGTAGTAAATAATTCAGAATTAGTGATTTCTTACTCGTCTCTGTTATGCAGTGAGCTAAAGATTAACATCATAAGCAAAGAAGAACTGACCATGTTTAGACAATATTCATTTTTCTCCCGCTCCGTCGCTTGGACATATGACTTCCGCATCGAGAAACACTAGCTATGACACCCATCCGAATAGTAATTGTCAGCTGGGGCTAACTGCCAGATTTCCCTGCAGTGCATTAAGGACTTTAAGTCGGGTCCCCACGTTGCGGCTAATTATTTCTATAAAAAGTGAAGAACCTTGATTAAGTATGCCATTAACTTCAGTCAATATTTTCCATCAAGCCTTAAAATTTCCTTAACGTGACTCACTCCGACCGACCCACTTTATGCAACACTCTTTCAATGTAAAATATGTGTATGCCAACAAAATCCTAAATAAAATGTTCACATAAAACTTAATGAATTACTTAAGCCGGCAACTGTTGAACTGCGCAAGCCTCAAGTACACGTTAAGCAACTTAAGCAATTAGCCAAACCACACACACAGCCATTTGCCTGGCCATCAATTTGCAAATCGGCAGCAGCGCCACAAGAAAACACCACGAATCACGAACGCAGACTCAACCAATCACCCCGGCAACTGTCCAATCAGTCAGTTAATATGTTAACCAGGCTAAAAACAATGACTCCGCTGTGGAACATATGCAAGGTACGAGTACTAACGAGAATTTTATGAAATCGGCCAAAAATTATCCCAAAGCAGGCAAAAGCATAATCAGCTCAAAGCAAAACGACGACAACAAACAATGACAGTCACTCCAGCAATACGGGTGATCTTGTATCTTTTTGGCCAAAAAAAAAAAAAAAACCAAGAAAAACAAACAACGACAATGACAACAAGGCATCAACTCGATCAACTCCCCCCACAAGCGATGTCAAAATAAATCAATTGATTGATCTCGTTTTATTTATGTCCAATTCAATTGCGATCATTCGTCGGTTAGTCTCTCGATCGGAGTTGTCAACTGAACGTACTGAACACACGAGAACCGGCAGGCTGGGGCAATAACGCCGGCCGCCAGTTCAACAGTTGCAGGCAACAAATTGCGTTTAATTGAAAGGAATAAAATCTGCCCCTCTCGAGGCACAGAACCGGCGAGCCAGCGAGCGATATCTTAAAATTACAAAGTTTCAAATTTAAAGTTTAAGTTCTATCCGTCTCTAATCCAATTCGAGGAGTTTGCGGCGACAAGCTCTGCATGGCTTTAGAGTTAAATAAACTCTTTGTAGTGTGTCTTGCAGGTATGTATCCATATTTTAAAATTGCTAATATTATTAATGATCAGCTAAATAACAAAAAAAGATCAGCAAAATATGCAAGCAAATCAAAATGATTAACCGGCAGAAAAATAATTCATTCTTCAAACAGCAGAAAGTATTATAATTTCTTGATCAGCCGAAAAAAATTTGTTGATCTAGAGAAAATAAAAAAAAGAACAATTTAGAAGTATTTATTTATTTATTTATTTATTTATTTACCTACGACTTTAACAAGGTTCGGAGGTTCGGAAAATTCATAACAAATTCAGTAATTAATTTACATACATTCATGACTAACAATTGTGATGACTTAAATTGAGATCTGGTCACAGAAATATCTAAGTTGGTATATACAAAGTTAAAGAGCTTACAACACTGGGAAATAGGTTCACGTAGACCATAAACGGTAGAATGTGATATTTCAAATAAAAATGGCCTCTGTCGAAGAGCTCTAGAAGGGGCATATAAATTTATACAATTAAGCAAATTTGAACTATCGACCGTTGCACATAACAAATCACGAATAAACATACAACTGAATGTTTTTCTTCTCGTTTGAAGAGATTGCATTCCCATTAAAAGGCATTTAGTTCGATAGGAGTGATGAACATTGGGAGCATTATCGCGAAAAAAGTGACGCAAGGCAAAACGTAAAAAATTCTTTTGTACCCTTTCAATTCTATCAATGTCGTTTTGGGGAATAGGATTCCAAACAACACAAGCATATTCCAAGATGGGACGAACAATACTACAAAATAAAGATTTCAGTGTGTAAGGATCCTTAAAATCAGAAGAATTTCTCTTAAGAAATCCCAGGATTGAGTTGGCTTTAGAAATCATGGAATTTATGTGCAGATCAAATGTAATTTTGCTATCAAAAATTACGCCAAGATCCTTAAAATCATTCACCACTCTAAGAGGTATATTATCTAAGCAGTATAAAGGGAAAACATGGTGCAGTGTTCTATTATAGCACATGGAAGCACACTTATTTATATTTAATTGTAAGTCATTCAATTTACACCAAATTATGAAACTATCCATGTCTTTTGGGGTTATGGAATAAAACTTAACATCATCAGCATACATAAGACAGTGACAGTATTTCAGTATGCCAGGTAGATCATTAATGAACAGCAAGAAAAGAGAGGGTCCTAGATGACTGCCCTCGGGTACTCCCGAAGTCACATTAATCAGTTTTGAAAACTGATCACCAATAACGACAAATTGCTTTCGTCCATTTAAATAGGATTTAAACCAGCTGAGCAATGATCCATATACGCCATAAGCTTCAAGTTTTTTGACAAGAATAAGCAAGTTAACTGTACTGAAGGCCTTAACAAAATCGGTATAAATGACATGGACCTGTTGGTGCTTTTCTAGGGCAGTAATACAGAAATTCGTAAATTCTAAAAGATTTGTGGTAGTAGACCTGCCTTTCCAAAAACCATGTTGAAAATCCTTATTAAAATGTTAAACTTATCCTTTGCCTTACTAGGCAATCCAGGATCTTAGGTATGACTGACATCTTCGTTATGGGTCTATAGTTTGATACGTTGTCCTTTCTTCCAGATTTATATATGAGAGTGATACAACTTACTTTCCATTCCTCTAAGAAGATGCCGCTGAATAAGGATTGATTGAACAATAGAGTTAGCGGACAACTAAGAGATCTTGAACAATGATGAAGAATGATTGGATAAATTCCCAATAAATCAGGCTTACGTTTAGGTTCCAACTGATCTAGGAGCAATTGCACTTCATCAACATTAAAAGAAATATGATAGCAGTCAGCAATGGACGGAAGGGACCTGAAATAATTTTCATCAGTATGGACCACATTTGTTGACTGGTAAATACTTTGAAAGTACTCAGCAAACATGTCCGCAACTTCTTTAGGTTCACTGGCTTGTTTCGTATCAAGGTGCATCAACGTGGAAAAGCCAACACTTTTGCGTTTAGTACATGTAAATCATTAGCAAAAATTAATTATTTTATCAGCAAAAAAAAAAAAAATACTCCAAGCAAATAATATTAAAAAATTGACGCTCATTTGTTACTACAAGTTTTTTCTTAAATAAATGTTTCTCTTATTATTTTTGCAGAATGTTTTCGGCTTTTCTGGTGAAATTCTCAACAAAAAAAGACTTTACCTTCCCTTAGGAACAGTTCGGGGCGTTCCTTTCAGGCCCACCCCTTCAGCTAGCTCGATCTTATGCTAGCCGCCTCCAGTTTTGCCCACGAAGTTGGTTGAGGTCCCTTCCCACTGGTAGTGTGCGCTACCATTTATGAGGTCTTCCTTTACAGCGTCGTACCTGCTGGATGGATTCGAAGACTTTCCGGGCCGGAGAGTTGATGTCCATTCACTCTTCATGTCCTCGACATCTCGGGTGATGGATTCGAACCCTTCTGACTAGTTCAATACAACCGGTATAGTTCGTTGTTGTTGCGTTGGTGGTGAGTATTGATTTAAAGTTCTTGGGTTTTTCCAACATCTGAAGCTGTGTGAATATTTGATCTATGGTTGACTTTCCTTGCATGAAATTACACTGAGATTGTTGCTAACAAAGCTTATGGCAGGCACATAATATACACACATATAGTTGGCACAGTTCAGAGGGTCTCCTTTCTTGAAGATCTACAAAACGATGCTGAGGTTTGACATACTTTAATCCTACCACATCTTACAGATGAGTCGATGTATGCTCCCTACCAAATCATCTACAGATGCAGCTAGACAGTCGACTCCAGCAGCATTGTTCGATTTAAGCTTAGATATTGCTATCTTTACCGGGTTGAATGGAGCATACTGCCCGACAAAATTGGAGTTTTGATCGACACCGCCGTTTGACATTCTGCAGAAGTAATCTTTCTAAATTCTCTGCATCGACTGTGCCCCTACTACTGGATTTCTTTCTTCATCCCTATAGGCTTCTCTTCGGGCCTTGTAACCTTGGCATGCTCTTTTTACCATCTGGTAGAACTTTCGGACAACATTCCTACTATCTCCATTGACTCGATCTCGCGTCTTCCATATTTTTTCTTCTTTCTTAGAAGCTGGTGTTCTTCCCTTCTTTTCTGCTTGTAGATGTTCTAAGCTCCTCTCGTCACTCTATGCAACGTCATTTTACAAGCTTCTTGCATTCTCCGCTTCATCAAGTCAGATTTCTTTGTACTCAATTAACATGTTTGCTGATTTGCTACTTTTTTTGCTAATAAAGTATTATATTCTGCTGATCAAATAATAAATTTTTTGATAATCATTTACTTTTAAAAAAAAAACAAAAAAAAAATGGTAAAAAAAGCTATTAAATTGCTGATCATATGGTTTTATTTTGCTAATCAAAAACCGCTTTAATGCTGATCGATTAAATGGTAGTATTTTAATAGCTAACTTTTGATAATTTTTGGCTAGAAGATGTGCTACAATAAATGTTAATACGTTAGGTTTGCTGATTGATAGGGATTTGCAGTATAAGCAAGTCATATTCTGAAACGACGTCCCACTTGGAGCAACCTATGTAGTTCTGACAGTTCTTCTTTGATTGAGAAAAGCCAGTTTGGCAAGACATTGCAGAACCCCTCGTTCAAACCTAGTGCCCGATTCAGATAGTTTTTTTTTATGGCTAAAAGGTAGTTTAATTTTGACCACGCTGATCTGTTATCTCTTTTGAAGCTTGAAAGCATGTCTTCTCAAAACCCTTCCACCACAATGTCGTTCCATATGCAAGAACGGGTCTCACACTCTACTCACACTCACTACTCTTTTGTACCCCTCACAATAAATGACATGGCCCTACTATATGCTAATACCGAGTGAATTTGACACTCAGTATCATCTGAAATAAGTAAGGGTTACACAAAAGTTATAGATACTTCTCGGATGAATTAAAAAGTTCTGTGATCAGCAGGACAACTTAAGGTTCTCTCTAAAATCTGAATATAGGAACGCATCTCGTAACCCTTTTTAACTTCCAAATTTGAGAGAAACTTTAGCGACCTTCAAAGGATTCATGTAAATACATAGGCATGACGGCAGTGCATTCCCAACGGTTAAAAACAACTTTAAAGGGTTTTAGAAGACATGGCCAGTCACTGAATAATGAAAAAACCGACATCCATGCCTGAGTAGTAGAATGAAAGCTACTCGTACTATACAAGAATAAGGCTGAGATACAATAAACAAAACCCATATTCGAGTATCTAGGACAGACAGAGAATAGTTTCGGAAGTTAGGATGGAACTTGTGGGACTATAATCTTCCAATTTTCTTAACTTGGATTGCTCTTAAGGCAAGAGCAACCATCCCCTGTTAGCCATACTGTGCAACTCATTGAAAGCCACTTGTTGATCAATGTCTTGGGAAGGGGACGAAGCACAATCGCATGAACTGGGCTACAGGGGCGGGCAACATAAAATGATTGTCATGATTACACTCTGGCCAAAGCAGTAAATGTCCGCATTTTGCGGTATAAACAACAAACGTGTTGCGTGTGTGTAGTAGATCTGCACTTTAGCAGCTACCGCGTTTACGTGTCTATTTGGCATTCAATGGTTTTTCCTTCGTGTTTTTGTTGTCTTTTTTCCACCATATGAGGCAAAATTACCGTCCGTCTGTCTATCTATCTATCTGTCTGTTGAACTGAACACACCGAGTATGCCTTCACTCGGTGAATGAATGAGGAGGAGGCGATCGGTCGTTGCCAACGTTTGAAGGAGTATTCTCACAGAACACGCAAGTCATGCGCGCCTTGAATCAGGTGAATTATTTAATGGCCAATTCTGGAGGCTTTTTTTGTTTGTTCTCCACTCAGAGCACACACAGAGATGCCAGCATGATGTTGGAGTGGATGTATCAAGCACTTTGCCCACCATTGTGGGGCTATTTGAGGAAACGTTCGCCGCATGATAGGAAACTTATTTGAGTGCGGCGACAGCTGTTGTCCGTAGCCCAAATTGGGCAGCAAAGACATTTAGATACTTTTTTTTTTTTTTTAGTCTGCTGTTCTGAGAGTCGTTTTTAATAAATCTCATTGACCGAGTGATAAATTGATTGGCGCTAATCTTGTGTACAAGATTAGCTGTAGAGGTATTTTAACGGATTTTGATTAGAGCCACGATGGAGATTTTTATTTTGATTGAGCATTTTGTCGGCTTTGATTACGCTGCTCACGCCGCGCCGGCCGCAATGGCCGGTTACGTGAAGTATTTTAACGAGATGCCAGATTGTTTGCGAAATGGAATTGATATTATTGGTGATTAATTAGTAACCAGTGACCTACAAGACGGATATGTTGCGGTAATGTTTGTGTTTTAGCTTTTAATTAATGGAGCAATCGGTTTGTTTTGATATGGAGGTACATAGGTATTTTAGTGAGCAGGTAATCATAGCACAATTAGGCGGGTATTTGTATGGGACGTGTTAGAATATTAATAATAATATTAAGTCGGTATTTTTATGTTAGACATTCTATGCACATATGAACATTTGTATCTTTTACACAAGATGAATGAGTTCAAGAGAGAATCACTTACCAATTAGGTACGAGGAAATTTGAAGTAAAAGATTGTTAGGTTTCATTCATTCTTGGAGACAGAACCACTGTAATATGTTCACCTACCTCTTAGCTTGCGGAGCCTTAAACTAGATCTGACTGGATGGAAAAGCCATACTGGACATAGCTACAGCACACTTCTAGGTGAAAAGTCATCGCTGAGGTAGAGTTGCTGGGAATTTTCCACGACGCGTTTTTTAACCGAGGAGAAATACTTTTCCATTTTGTGAGCCAATCATCCACACTTAACTTCACTGAATATTGTTTGGAACTTTAAGCAGTGCTCAGCTGCATATCTCTATTCACATAAGGTACTGGATTTTAGCTGTTCAACTATACCTCATATTATTCATTATTAAGTCACGGCTACTATTTAATCAGCAGTAAATTGTTTTTGATCAGCAGAAAAGACTCATTTGATTAGCAAATTAATAGTTTTTCAATATACAAAAAAATAAAAATAAAATCAGCAAATAATTAGCAAACAAAATAAACGATGGGCTGGATAAATTGATTTATTTGATCAGCAGAATATACTCGTAGTTACGGGAAAAATGTTAAGATTCATCTGCAAAAAAAGGAAAGAAAACACTTATTCAAGAGAAAACTTGAATACTGGAGTACCTCAGGGTAGTGTATTAGGACTCGTCTTCTTGCTTTTTTATTCCAACGAACTACCAAAATATTACGCAACTACTATTGGTATATTTGCAGACAATACTGCTGTCAGTAAACCCGTGAAGGAATTAACCGATAAGCTGAAAAGGACAGTAAATAATATATGATATCTGAATGGACCAAACTGAAGCCACTTCATGCAAACTTTGCGAATAAAAATGTACAACACATACCTGTGTACATAAATAACAATCCAGTTCTTTATTCGATCTCAGCTAAGTACTTATGCATGACTCTTGACGCAAAATTGCACTGGAAGGCTCATGACAAGAAAAAGCATAATGGAAACATGCGCTATAATAAAATATATCGGCTCTTAGGGAGATATTCCTGTCCTTCAATAACTGCTCTGTGAGCAAGTACTAAAGCCAATATGTACATATGGTCTCCAGCTTTGGGAGTGCTAAGACAAACCAACAAAGTATACAATGCTTTCAGAACTTACACCATGTTGCATTTATAACGCTGATCTACATAGAGCTCTTCTTCTTTCTTCTTACGGCAAAGTTATGATCCGGAGTAAAAGGAACACAACCCTCCCACTTTACTGCATCCCTACTGGTCCGCCTGTGGGGTTTGCCGGTTTGACCTCAGGAAGTACCGGCAGACTTCCCGGTTTCGGATCACTTCGTCACTGATTCCATTTGATTGGCCTGGTGTTTTTGCATTTGTGTGATCCAGTTGTTTTTTGGTCTGCCTTTTTTGCGCGATTGCGTAGGAACGTTGATTGATATTGCCTTTTTGACGGGGTTCGAAGGATCTCTCCTTTGAACATGACAATACCAACTGAGCCGGTCGTGCTCTATCTTGCTTGTGATAGGTTCTTTTACATGAAGGCTTCCTCGAATCTTTGAACTTCTTATTCTATCAATCTTCGTTACTCCTGCTGTCATGCGAAGCATCTTCATCTCAGCTGCCGTTAATTTGCCCTCATAATTTTTGTACATTGTCCAGCATTGTGAACCGTATGTTAGCGCCGGACGTACAACTGCGGTGTAGAGCCTTCCTTTAAGCTTAGGGGGCATTTTTCGATCACAGAAGATAGCGGAGTTTTCCCGCCACTTCATCCACCCTACGCTTACGCGATGATTGATGTCATCATCACAAGTTGCTTCGCTGTTGATCATAGATCCCAGATATTTGAACTTTTCACACTTGGGAAGCACTTTTCCATTCAAGTAAATGTCTGGAACAGGCCGGTGTGGATCAGAGAACGGGCAGCACAGATACTCTGTCTTTTTCGAACTTATACGGTACCCATATCCCTCCAAAACATCCACCCATACATCAAGTGCTCGTTGCAAGGCCATTTGATCTTCGCTTATGATAGCTCCATCGTCAGCAAAGAATAACTGATGCACTTTGGGATCCGTCACTTTTCCTTCAAGCAGATAATCAAGGACTGCAATAAATAGCAAAGGACTAAAGACGCTTCCCTGGTGTACACCGACTTTGATTGAGAACTCTTCGGTGACTCCTGCGGGACATCTTACTCTTGTTCTTGCTCCCTCATACATGTCCATGATCATGCGCACGTAGGTTTCTGGAACTCCTTTTTGTCTTAGCGCCACCCATAGGAGATCTCTTGGTTGTCTATCAAAGGCTTTTTCAAAATCAACCAACACCATATGCAAGTCCTTTAAGGAATCACGATGTTTTTCCATTATGATCCTTATACTTTGGATTGCATCTGTTGTTGATTTACCCGAGACAAACCCGCACTGGTCATCAGCCGTATTATTTTACGCAGTCCGCCATCTAATACCCGCTCCACGATCTTCATGGTGTGTGACATCAGCTTGACAGAACGGTAGTTATCGCAGTTTCGAGTATCGCCCTTCCCTTTGTGCAAAGGAAGAAGATAACTTTCCCTCCACTGATTAGGCATTGGATCACCGCTCATAAGTTTGGAGATAAGAATCATGAGCCATCTGGACCCGATGTATCCCATCTTTTTCCAGAACTCAGAGGGTATCTCGTCTGGCCCCACCGCTTTTCTTTTTTTGGAGTATTTGACGGCATTCCTAACTTCTTCGACAGTAATGTCGGATATTTCGCCATGGTTAGGAGCGGCTCTTGGAAAGTATACCCGGGAAAAAGTTTCGTTCAGAAGTCTTTCACAATACTGTCGCAATCTGTGGAGAATTTTGTCGTCTTCCACAAGAAGCCTTGAGCTTTATTAATGAACTTTGGGGAACGAATCTCCTGAGCATTTCTGCTTCTCTGGGCGGCTATTTTGAAGATAGTTGCTCCCTTATTCAAGTTGTTTTGTCGAAGCTCCTGGATAGCCTGATTCCTATTAGACGCCGAAGACGATATTTCCTCCAACTCCCGTTAGAGGCCTTCCATACTTTTTGCTTGAAATTGGGCGCACTTCTTTTTCGCGAGACCTTTGCAATATCTATATATCACTTCAAGGCGAGCTTTTTCATCTCTATTAGTAGAAGAGCACTTTGACCAAGCCTTGAAAGCCGTTTTCTTTTCCCGTATCACTACTTTAGCTTCATCTGTCCACCACCATGTTTCTTTGGCATGTTGGCGGGGGCCTTTCGACGTTCCAAGCAGTGATTTGGCTCTCTCCAAGCAAGATCGCTGTAGGGAATCCCACATATCTTGTGCTCTGCACTCCTCATCACCGACCTCATCGGTGTCATGTTGGTAATAAAAACTTCGCCTTTTCCTTTGTCCAGCTTGTACCAATTGATTTTCTCAGCCACCTTTGTTTGCTTATTTGTTTTCTTACCTTACTCGTTCAAATCTCCGCCAACAAACAAAAGCTCTTCCTTTGGGATGTTTTTGATGAGGTTGTGAAAATCCAGCCAGAATGCATCTTTTTCTCTCTGTTCGCATCCGACTTGGGGAGCATATGCGCTTACAATATTCCACACCACCCCCTGTATCACCAATTTGAGAGACATCAAACGGTCACTGGATTTTGAAATGGTCAAGATGTTGCCAAGTAGCTCTGCCGCGAGGATGATAGCAATTCCGTTTTTACCTTGTTCCGAACCATAATAGAACATCTTGTAAGCTTTTGTCTTAACGTCCAAGAAACGCGCCCGATTCCCGGTGTTTCGCCATTTCATTTCTTGTACTCACAAGATTGTCCACTCGCCTTCTAATCATCATTTCTTCTAGCTCGTAGCTGCGACCTTTCATACTTCCAAGGTTCCAACTTGCGACTCTTAGGTTACGCCTAAGCCGTTGCATTATTTTGCTATCCCCCGGAAACCGAATAGCTTTGACCCGAGCATTTCTGCTCGTCCCAGGATCACAGCCATGCGTAGCATTGGTTGTGCCTGGCGGGGTAGTGATATTCTTAACCCGTCCCTGCACGGGGACCTATCTACATAGAGCTCTAAAAGTTGAATTGATAGCGGACAAGGTCAGTTAGAAAATTAAGAACTAGTTAACTAGCAAAAAAAAAAAAACAAGAGATGTACGAGGATGGGTCAATAAGTCCCTGATAATTAACACAAATTCTGTCGTCACCTTAAATTTATGTCAAGAATCATCTTTCAAAAGAACGCACCCAAATCAAACAGATCTGTCAAATAGTTTTGTTGTGGCAGCCATTTTATATAGACGCCTACTAGCATTTTCGGAGGCTCGGAGGTAAGAGATTAGGGTCGAATGAAGAGGTCATCGCTGAAACAAACGCTTATTTTAAGAGGCTCGAGAAATCGTATTATTTGGAGGGCATCAAAAAATTGGAGAAACGTTGGATGAAGTGTATAGAGATAAAAGGAGACTATGTTGAAAAATAAAATGTTTTTATACCGAAAAGAGTGTTCCTTATTTCATTTTTCAGGGACTTATTGACCCACCCTCGTGGGTCACACGAAAAGAGTGATTAAACATACTTACCTACATAGGTACTCCAAATCAAAAGGTAACTGACAAAAGACATTCAAATTTTGGCATACATAAGTCATGCCTACTTCAGGTGTATTTAGTGGATTGAAGTCCCACACAATCGCAACGCTTGCATGTGGTGACTTTCGAAGATTTTCACAAAGCTACATGCAAAAAAAAAAAACCAAAAAAAAAATAATATTCTCATTGATTCTTTCTGCTGATCAAATAATTAATTTTTGCTGAGAAAAGATTTTATTTTTCTTTATAATCATTTACTTTTCGGCTCATTTTGTTTTTCATTTTCTGCTGATTCGAAAATAATTTTTTTGCGGATGATTTTTTGATTTTTAATTTATCTTTCGATTGGTTAATAATTTTTTTGTTAGCATATTTTACAGGTCGTTTAATTATTTAGCAAATCGCTAATAATATTAGTATTTGAAAACTGTCCTGAAAGTTTGGGATAATTTTTGGTGAACGCTTTTGCAAATATTTTCCGAAGTCATTTGCAGAGATCACACATAATTAATCCTCAAGAAAAGGGAGCACCTACATACATAGGTGCTGTAAATTATTTGATTTGAATTAATATCCCTGTCGATGTGAACTTTTTAATTAAAATGCAATGAACTCTGATTGTAGTCAGAGGATATTTCCGCGACTTTTAAGAGATTTTTCAGAAAAAACTGTTGCTACGAGTTTTTCTTAAAAGAAAATGGGCGTGACTGTCACCTGAACCGAAGTTCTCAATATGACTTAACTATCATCGTAAATATTCATAGCTTGAAGGCAGAAAAATGGTTTTGTTTCTTTTTTCTTGTAAGGAAATGACCATAAAAAGGGAGAGTGTACTCCTTTTGAAGAAAACGTTTTTAAAAAGTGGGCGTGGCTCTACACCGTAAATGAGCATTTTATAGGGGAAATAAACATCTAGATACATATAGTACATACTTTGTAAAGTCGAAATATATTGAAAATCTGCATTTTTCACCGACGGAGTAAACTGGACTTGGAAATTTTTGGAAGTGTTTCTCAAAAATGCGTATACTTGAGCTGCTTCAGGTTCCGAAAATATTATATGAAAACTTAATTACATTTCCCAAAATTTGAAGCCCAAAATTTGAAGCCCAAAAAATGTTGACATACAGACGGATGAACGGACATTTCTCAAGAGTCAGGTGTTGGCACCAATAATTTATACGTATCTTTTCAGCGTTTCGTAGATAGACAACGGACCTCTATTACTGTGTCCTCTTTGAGTGCAATTTTAAATTTTCTATTCAGAACTTTAATTTGGTCACAGAGTGGAAGGCCAAAATTGAATGTCCCACACTCTTTTTTTTTTAAAGAATGTACATGACCCAAAATTTAAAAAATATCATCCGTATTAGAGCATTTTAATTTATAACGACAACTCCGTATGATATCAGTGTTTCTGCACAGGAAGGGTTAACGCCGCTACGGTTAATTAAATTAAATTAGCTTCTTTAGGGGAAAACATATCGTTCAAGGTTCCTGGTACTGGTAATCCAGTAATCTTCATGGTATCACAATGGGCCTACCTTTTGGTCTATATGTATCTTTGTCTAACCTAGAAAGATCTTGAAAGTCCAATTAATTTGCAAGATCTCACTTTTGTCTATTTCAAATCGCTTCCCCATAAGTAAGGTAGTGACCAATAAATAATTATATTTCAAAACTTCTCAAAAAAGGAATTTTGATTAATTCACCAAAATCGGTTCAATATTAATTCAGAAGCTATATGTACAATGAAATGACCCGCAAAAGTCACTGTCACTGTCACTGACATGTTCTTCCAGAACAATTGTATAAGAAGATTTTAGAATCCTACCTTGCGAACAGACTATTCAGCAACTGTAAAGCTCCAACGAGCTTTAGACAAAATTTGCGAGTGGACAAAGATGACGTATTGCTCTCAATGAGATCAAATCAAGTCATGTTAACTTTACTTACAAACAAATTGACAACCTACCCATTTTCATTAACTCGTTACAAATATGCAAACGAGGCAAAGTATCTAGGAATGACACTAAACGCGAAACTCAAATGGAAGATCCAAATTAGGCATATATAACAAACTGCTTTTATACAAGCAAGTGCTTAAGACGTATGGTATACAACTGGGGTTGTACCAAACGAAGTAATAGAGATATCCTACAACCTTTTCAAAATGAAGTGCTAAGAGTCATAGTAAATGCCCCATGGTATATCAGAAACAATGATATCCACAGAGACTTAGGAGTAACTACCTCGTCATCGACGGTACTAATAACGAACTTTCTGCTTGAAAACTCCGTATTCGTCTTCATAGTCATTGCAGCAACGTTATACTCTAAATTGTGGACGAGACAAACCTTGTGCGCCTACTACAACGAACGAAACCGTTCGATCTAGCGCAATAGGGACCAACCGCATTTAATGGCGGGCTTTAGCAGGTGTTTTTGCTGGAAACCATCTTGCCCAACGCGAATATTTTTGAAATTTTTGAAACTAAAACTACTTGATAAAGAAACTTAGTCGTAGTAAACCAGTAGAAGGGAGATGTTCCTTAGTGAGTAAAAATCTTACACTACTATGAGCACCGTGCTCTTGGTGTCTATGAAGATTTTTCTCCTACCCACGAAAAAAAAAAAAAAAAAAAATTTCACCAAAATCGGTTAGGTGACTCTTGAGCTAAACGTATGAAAGTATTATTGAAAGATTTCTAAAACTCCTCCCTATAACATATCCCCACTGCATCCGCTTTCCATTATCAAATGGAAATGTGTCAGTCTAAGCTTACGAGCCAAATTTAGATATTCTTGAACCAAGTGGATAACAAAAGGTTTTTGAAATCCTTCTCCCACATTTTACCCACACTTCCTTCGACCTACTTATCAGGACAAAGGCAAAAAAAAAATTTCATCAAAGTCTGTTTAGTGGTTCTCCATCAAGGCGTGTGCGAACAAACAGTTAAGCAAACATGGAAGAAAACTGTTTAGAAAATGTGTTGTTCAAGGTTTAGCTGCTTTGATTTCTCCAAAGGATTCTATGAAAATATTCGCATTGCGTAGGACCCTAATGCCATATATAACAAGTCCTGGTATTTTCTTAGGTCAAACAAACTATTTCCAATGAAAATAATGTATGCAAGTCCGCAATGAGATAAACAAATTAAACACATTCCACCAGTCAGTGCAGTTCAATAAACTGCATTGGCACGATTACACTGTTTTGTCAGACACACCAGCGAGCAGTCAAAGAAAGCGGACGAGAAAAAAAAAGAAAAAAAGAAAGAAAACAACTCCTCCGGCAAATTTTAACACAAAATCGAAACAAATAAATCGCGACTTCAATTTTGTTTTTCCCTCTGCGAATCAATGAAAGAAAGGCAACATGGAAAAAAGCCCATAAAAAGCGACACGAGAAAGATCCTCAAACAACACCAAGGAACTATGTCTTCCGCTCCGTTCCATCAGAGCCAGTGCCGAGGAACATCACAGTTGGTCTTGCGTGGGCTTTCATTCGCTACATGCGCGACCATTCCCAATGCAAACGAGATAAACCATAAGGCACTTGAATGCATCCCTCAGCCTGGGCTATACCATATACGGAACAACCAACATGGACAGAAACAAGAGGTATTGCACCTGTATCACAGGAGTAATCTAATTTCAGCTACAAGTTGTTTCCACTCACATCGTACCTTCGAATTGATTTAATTCAATTACCGGGTCCCGTGCAGAGTAGAACAAAAAAAAAACGAGGCAAAAGAAGGGACACAACAAACGGTTTCCAAGTCGAAGGAACCCATGCAAAACACTTCACCTACGGGCTGTTAAGGTGGAGTAGCAACCGGGAGGCTGTAATGATACAAACACCCAGAAGAATTGTCTCAATCCTCAATCCCGAGAGAACCTTTTTCGGTGTATAGCACTCGGCATGATATATGTACCTTTTATGCACCTACGTGGTCGAAAGCAGTAAGTAACACCATTGAACACAACACGGCCGGAATCGAAAAAATAAACAGGAATCCTTCCAGAGGGACACCAGCCGCAGCTCACACACAAAACCGACACAATTTAGCAAAACACAACTCAACTCACCGAGTCGTCAATTGAACCCGAGGAATAAATCACGATCTGTGATTTTTCTCGACTTCTTCGCTGCGGATTTACAAGGCTTCACTTAGCCGAACCGCAACCGCTGCCAAAGACAACTCCACCGACAACGTCTTCGATTTCGACTAGGACAACGACGAACGACGACGACAACGACAACGACGACTTGTTGATGTCAATTTTGTTGGAGTTTTGTAGATCGGTACTTGTAGATTGGCCATTTGGGGGCAAAACCCCACCAGCAGCCACTAGCTAGATACAAAAACGACTACAAAACCGGAGAAGATGCTGATGCATATATAAACCAAAATTAGCAGAAAAGAGGAGACTTTGTTCCAAAGAACAGTTAGTTGACCAAAAATTCCTGATTTATTTGGTAGGAGTTAGGATCGTTTGTGTCTCGCAATTAATTTTTGTGCACAGTTCCGTGAATTTGAGACCAGTGTTAGATGGATTTAAATTAATTTGTTGAAGTTCAAGACGGGAATTTGCACCGGACCAGGTGAGAATTGCATATACTCGTATGGTACTCGTATGGTGGTGGATGTGTGCCAAACCGATTGCATGAGTAAAGTAAGTTCCTAATTAAGTCACAAGAAGGGCTCTGCCTCTGACCTGTACGTGATACTAACGTTTTTAGGTTATGGGGTAAAGGTCGAAGGAAATCATGACATAACAAGTCATGAGTCGTACATAAAACGTGCTTCAAGCCACGATTCTAACAAAAGTTTTTGATTTAAGTTTAAATTGATTTAGAGTAACAGAGATTTTATCAGGGCCTATCGTGTTGAAACTAACTCACTTGCTTCCGGGTTTTTACGGTTCTAAGTGCTGAAATATGATAATAAACTGCGATATGGATGGGTCATTACATACAACGCAGCATAGGCTGCATTAATGGATGTCCTGTGACTTGAGAGCAGTTATCGGTTTGCCAGGACCCTTTGGGCGTGTTGTTTATTTCTGCAGTAGTTGTTGACAGCCAGGTGCCTCATTGCATTTTTATAGGTCAACATCATCCAAATACTGGGATATATTCTGCTCCGTTGTTGATGGAATCCATACAAAGCAATGAAGAGAGAGTAGTTGTACAAATCCTTCGATCCTTTCCTGGTATAAAGACCACATCCACATCCTTTTAGACCAAAAGCTCTATTGCGATGTTACAAGACGAAACATCTATTTCAGGAATCAATTGCTCTTCATGATGAAGACTTTTTCCTTACCCGCGCGCATTGCCTATTTAGATAAATAGGGATCGTTGAAATATATAGGGAAACCCTAACCAGATATAACTTAGAGATTAGAAGAGCTAAGCGAGAATCATGGAAGAGCTTCTGCAAGAATCTCTCTGATACTCGCAGTAGCGCCCGTGTCCACAGAATTCTTTCTAAACAGCACACTAATCAAATCGGGTTACTAAAAAAACCAGATGGTACATATGCAGAAAACGGTCTACAGACGCTAGAATTCTTAGCCGAAACGCACTTCAAAGGATCCTTCCTTGCTCCTATCTCCCCAAATGATCTTCATCAGGTAACGATGAATAGACCAACCAGAGAAGATTGGAATAGAGCTAAGACAATTTTTCCTGAAGATAAAGGTAGGTTGTTTTCTCGATATCGGGGTTGCCTTTGACAACACCGAACACGCCCAGATATACAGATGTTTCCAAAACATAGGAGTAGACAATACTACAATACATGTAGATGGATAAAAGGTATGCTAGAAGACATGAAAATAAAAACTACACTAGGCAGCCATAAACTCAGCATCACTGCTGCGAAAGGATGCCCTCAAGGAGGAGTTCTCTCCCCTTTACTATGGTCCATCATAGTCAATGAACTGCTGATAATTCTCGATAACGATGGCTTTTATGTCCAAGGGTACCCAATTGCATTGCTATCCTAAACAGAGGTAAATTTGAAAAAGTAATCTCGGATCGCCTCCAGAAGGCATTAAACATAGTTGCCGGCTGGTGCAGGAAAGTTGGCTTAAATGTCAACCCCAAGAAAAGTACGATAATTGCTTTCACTAAGAGAAGAAAGCTCGATAGGCTCAGAAAACCCACACTCTTTGGTGAAACAATAGAATTCTCAAAAGAAGTCAAATTCCTTGGGATAACTCTGGATGAAAAACTCCCATGGAATTCTCATCTTAATAAAGCCATAGACAAAGCCAGGATCTCCCTGTGGACCAGCAGAAGTCTTCTTGGCAAGAACTGGGGACTAAATCCCAAAATGACTCTATGGAGGCATATTGTCACATACGCAGCATCCGTATGGTAGCAAAAAAACTAAACAAAGGTCCGCACAAGTCAGGCTCAATAAATTACAAAGACTAGCTTGTGTGTGTGCTACCAGGAGCCATGAGAACTACTCCCACGTCAGCGCTAGAAGTCGTCCTAAATCTATCACCACTTCATCTTTATGAAAGAGGCTATGGTTAATGCCTATATGCTCATCACAGAGGATGACAAGAATACAAGATCTATTCATTCTGACCTTGTTCAAGAAATAAAAAAAGAATAAACTACTTGAAATAAGTATAGCAGACAAATGTCTTCCGAAATTCAACTTCAGCCACAACTTCAAGGTTACATTTTCAGATAGAAGTAACTGGGAGCAGAATACACTCACATTTACTAGAGGCTTTCATGTATGGTGCAGAATGTGCAACGAAGACGAACAACCAGCAGAACACAAACTTTGCCACTGTGACTATCTTATCAAAACACGTCATCGTTTCCTAGGTAACTTCTACCTCAAAGCAGAAGAAATATCTGCCAACGGCATAGACGGATTCATCATAAAATCTGGCATCATGGATGAGCTTTAATTAGAGGAAATCACAATAGGCCCACCTGTGGTCGCAGTGATAAGGGAATAGCTTCCGCCTCGATCATCAATCTACATTCTACAGGTATCGTTGAAAAGGTATTCCCTTAAGTTAGCTGTCACGAGTTGGCTAAAGTGGAGCAGAGAAAGTGAAGAATATTTATGCCTCGGGTGCCATGTGAGAATAATACTCAAGCCCCCGACTAACTTGTTCTTTATATAGAAGAAGGAGTTGCGTCAAAATTAAGTATGTCCTTGCATTAAACGAGTAGCTCAACTTCCTATTATGCGATGATTCCTAAGGCACTCCAGCGTTAACAGAGTGCCTCTACAAGCGTAGACATTTTAGTATGGAAAAACAACCAGTTCGACACTGAACCTATAGAAATTCACTCATACTACATGTGCTTGTAATTTTATATCACAGGTGGTGCCGTAGCCGTTTTGTTAAGGTTTTAGTTTTTACTTTCTTACTTTTAAGTACCGAAACCCTAATAAGAGACCTCCTCGCACTTAGCAGATCAAACTTAATGGTAGCATTAAGCACCAGTGAATCAGGTTACTGTTGATGTGCTGATGTGTTTCACTCGACTTTAAATCGAAGATGCAGTTGCTGTTGCTATCTCCACCTATTTTACCATAACACTTCTAACAGGCAACGTAACCCAATTGAAAAAAACGGTCCTTAGTAAAAACGAATTTGAGCTTGCAATTAATATGGCCGATACGGCCACCTTCGGCACGAACAATTTCCTTGAAACGGTCAATAAATTTATCGCACTTGTCTGTGGAATGCGCTTCCATTCCCGGCGAAGCGCTAACTTAAGCGCGTCTGTTGTTTGGAATTTTTTAGTGCCAACCTTGGCCTTCGAAATGTCCCAGATAGAAAAGTCTAATGGATTCGCATCGGGAGAATTCGATAGCCATTGTATCGAGGAAGTGAATGCGGAACATTTTGTCGCAGCCATTTTTGATTTGCTCGGGCTTTGTAGGAAGGTGCTGAGTCCTGTTGGAATGTCCAGGGTATTTGGCCGAAATGTTTGTGTGCCCATGGCTTCAACCCAGCTTCCAAGACAGTTTCACGATAATCGCCACGGTCCAAAAATCTCGAACGGATACCGATCATCGGCAGTCACTGCGGCCCAAACCATCAAAAACGGTGGCGCTTGCTTCCTGGTGGCCATTCTTTGGTCGAAATTATCGTATGACCTCTCTGGCAAGTAAACTCGATCATTTTACTTGTTGACAAGTTGCTCAATTGGAAACAGTGCTTCATCAGAGAAGACGATGTTTGTCAATTGGGCAGTTGCGTGCAAGCGGATCAACTCCATTGCTCTTTCCACTCTAACTTTGTTTTTGGTCAGGTGTAAGATCGTACACTTTTTAGTTCTTTAAGGCCTTGAGTCCGAGCTCATTTTTTAAAATGTGTTGTTGTTCTCTGGATATGTTTAGCTTAGAAGCCATTTTTCTTCCACTACGCCAAGGATATCGTTTGATTTTGACCTTCACACTCCGAATCATTGTTGACGATGTTGCTGTAATTTTTGGACCACCTCCATAGCGTTTTCCAATGCTTTCGGTTTCGTTGTAACGGTATGGTGCGATACACAAACATTTTGTTCACTTTCAAATATTTCAGCTCACGAACAATAGCTGGCTGCGATTTTCCATCCAAAAAAGGGCAATAACACTATTACGTTCGAATTCCATTGTCGATAGAACAAAAACTAAACACGCGATAAAAAAAAACCTTACACACTCTTGTCAACAATAAAAAAATTTAATTTTCAGCGCGCTGTCATTCGTAGTTTGGCAGACGCAGCGACGTGAAGTTGGTAACAGTTCATGTCAGCCACCCTGTAGTACGTAATATTTCTTTAACGAGAGGGAAGCAGTGAAATTGTCATACTTTTTCATGCAGGATGTTTCCAAAATAAGAGATGCTACCTCGAGATCTTTGTAGACCGTTGAATTTTGTGCACAAAATATGTTTTAATTATTGGTCAGACTTTTACTATTATGGAGTTATAGATTTTTGTTCTTCTTATTATAGTTTTTATTTTAACTTTTGTTTGTTATGCATCATACAAGATGGCGCAAAACAGTGGCCTATGATTTTTGCAAATGGCGTCTCCTGTCATCGTGTTATTAACAGTTGTACAGTAAACAGATGCGAAAAACACGACGATGAACAATAGAAAGCTATACTCCTCAAGAGCGTGGAATAATTCTGTCGATTTTTCGCCTTCATGTGCCTTCAAAACCTCAAAGAAGCTGCGTGCCTTAGCTTGAATTATTAAAAAGGCTTATCGGCATATTAATTTGCATCTGGTTGTCAAACCGTAAATAATTTCTCCACCTCGTGAATAAGACTTTTTCGTTGCTTTAAATTCTGTCGATCTGCCTCATTCACTCTAACTTTATCCTTTAAAATCGTTCAAATTGTCGAATGTGCGCCAATTTCAAGGCACATGCTATTTCTTTAACCATTTTACCAGCTTTGTAGTCTTGTATTATATGATTTTTATATTCATGTCATGGTCGATAGCTTTCCTTCGTTTCTTAACAATTTATCCAGATGATGCCATACTCTTTTCTTTTCATTGACATCTGTACTATTTGGGTGAAAAAAAGATTTTACACAGTGACTGCTTGTCGGAATGCGAAGGCATAACACTCGCACTAGAATGGTCATACGAGTATGGCTGAAAATGCAACTTGATCGTGATGATGACATCATTAGGATGGAAAAAAAATACTGTGAATCTTGAGCAAACGACAAAAGCAAAACAAACAAGCTCCCCAGTTATCTGGACGCTGCCCTTGGAGTTTACAGAAACTTAATACTATCTGAGCTTCCAACCACTATACTAAGTCTCTTCTTCACAATACAAATTGCAGGTCGAAACTCTATTGGTCGTAAGTGCAAGTGGTCGTTAAGCAGATAGGTCGTAAAGTGAGGAGTACCTGTATTAAATTTAAATTTAGTGGAACTTAAGAAATGTTTGTAATCAACACATTGTTCAATCTATTGATGAATATATTAAAATAAATAAAACTGTAGGAAACTGTTCTAGACGTTAGTTTTTATTTTGATATCCGGGGATGTTTTCGAAAATAATCCGGCACATCCCTGGTCAAAACCAAGATGCAAATTCACAATCAAAAATTTGAAAACGAATCACAATGACTGTTCTAAATGTGACTTTTGTTGAATCTGCTTAAATGTGAGTTTAGTAGTGACTCCTAGAATTTCTATTATTAAGGACCGATGCCTTTGTGCAATAGATTCATGCTGAGGCAGAAGAGGGAACGGCATATTTTCTCTGCGAGTGTTCAAGTCACAGTATAACCAAACAGACGGTCCTCTGAGATTACTTCTTCAACGACCTGAGGGAACTGCTACTGAAAGATATTCTAAAATTAAATTTAAATTCGGGATGGTTCAGGGAGGCCCTATCTTTTCATCTTTTTTCAGGTCTTAATAACGTTGGCAATAAAACTTCCAGAAACTAGCTTCCGCAAGCGCTAATCCGAGTGTCCACTAGCAGAATTTACAACGTGGACCACAGTGATCCGAGTGAGGCAGTATACCTACCCCATCCCACCCCACAACTTGACATACATAAATTGAACCTATCTTCAGCCAGGTAACAAATTGAATTCTTAAAACTACGATACACAATAAAAAAAACCAATCGGAACTTCGCATGAAAATTAATTCAAGAAACGTTCTAATTTACTTTGGCGCACCGCGTGAGCACATGCACGCTAAAAGATACAGTTGCTGTTGACGTTCCGTATGGCACAAAAGTTCATAAACCTCCAAGCAATGAATAAATATACCTCTGGTCATGTGCTCAGAGGTTGGTGGAGATGGACGGGGGCAAATAGATGGTCGCGGGAGTAGTGTTCAAAATCCGTCGAGAACAATTATATCACACCGTGACTTGGTTGACCCACAAAGCTGTGCTCCAAAAAGGTTTCTTTCATCTCTCTATGGATGTAACCCAATACCTTATATTTTCATGTTTGTTATCGGCCCAACATTGGGATGTAGTCTACTCGAACTATTTGTTGCTGATTTTTTTTTTTTTCTTCTCTTCTTAAGTTATACAGTCAGATGTGGACTGTGGTATACATTCATCGAAGATGGAGAGATACATTATAAGATGAGACCAGCACATGCACCCGCAACGTCTATGTAAATTGCGAATGAAATTGGATTTAATTCCATGCTTTTAGATTAGATTCTTTGGACCTGCAAATGAATCACGTGGCCACAGTAGCGGATTTGTATTGAAATTCGATGAAATATCTGCATGTGGTTCGAATGACGTACGCAGTTTCGGATAAGAAAACAGTACGAGTACAACGGAAGTATCAATTTACTTTATCGGACTCAATTGAATGAATTGTTGATAATTGGCTTACACGGACTCTGTATGAAGTCTTACAAACCACCTTACAACTTCTATTAAGCATTGTTTCTTCATACCATGATCGTGACTCATTCGATTCGCTTTGCATAAATCAATTAATCAGCAATAAAGTTAATCCACACTTTTTTGCATTTGAATTGTAATAACTTAGTGAAGACTGTCACACTGCGAGACTGACTGACTGATGGCTGATTTACATACGAGCGCAGTTAATAATATTGGCGCTTTGCATGTCACCTCCCTTTACCACAAGTTCTTAGTTAGCGCGCACGAGTTGTCGAACGTAGGCTTTAATTTTATTACCCGAGTGCTATTTGCATTTTAATTGAATCTACACGCACCGATTATGTTTGGGGGTACGTTGCTGATGAAAACAAAAAGCTGCCACAGGGTCTGTGGTCGATTGGGCTGCATGATGTCGAGGCGGGGTTCGGGACTATTGTGGGGGTGCACACGCAATTTGTATCCACAACAACTGCGACGAGTTGTGGTGCAGTCAGTCAGTCAGGTCCCGCACAGTGTAGGTGTACACCATTACTCACCGGCGAACATGATTGGCGTGTTGTGTGTTTTGATGTTTCAATCACGCGCTCTCTTCAAATTGTATTCCACCTATTTTTCTTGGTTTTGATGGTAACTCGATGAAGGATTGAGTCAGGGGTCGCAAACCCCACTTTGACTTGGGGCTTGATTGTAGTACAAGTGGACTATTTATTATATTACATGCATTTAGTAAGAACTACAGGATTTAATAACTATAAAATTCAATTTATGTAATAACAGCAGCAAGGTAGTAACCAAAAAAAAAATAACAAGTCTACTGATAGTGTAATATGAATTGTAGAAAAATATATCGCCCATAGATATCATTATTCTGTAAAATATCCCGAATGGCTATCTTAAATAGCTCTTTTAGCTATTTTTTCAGAGGAAAATTAGCTGTGAAAAATAGCTGTTTTAGCTATTTTTTTTTAGAAAAGTAATAAAACAAAGAAAAAGAGAAGTCGAATGTATCAGTTTGCCGCAAGTGTGTTCTCTTTCTTGTGTTCTCTTTCCGACTATTAAATTTACAGATATTGCATCCTCTTCTATTCATCCTGTGCAATGGACGACGTATACGACGCTTTCAAAATCGAATGTTGGGTATAGACACTTGAGACCGATCTCTATACAGGCCAGCGCATTTGCAGATGATATAGTGTTGGGAAGAATCTGAAAGTGTGGAAAGATGTTCTGATTTCACAAAACTTAGAATTGAACGTCGAAAATAACAAAATTAGTAATGGAATGAGGGTAATAAATATGAGTGTGGATGGTGAAATTATCGAACAAGTCGAAGGGTTTGGGGAACAGAATAAGAGAGGGAGACCCTGAACAACTTGGAACGGAACAGATGAAAAGATCATAAGGGAAGCTGGAGAAATCTGGAACTCGGTAAAAGAAACGGCAAGAGAAAGAAACCACTAGAGAGTGTTCTAATATTAGAGGTAGACAGAAATCAGGGACAGAACCGTGACAACTTAAGGATAAAAGAGGACCGGATTATGTATGTAAGTATGATATTGCTTCATCCAAATGCAAGCTAGATAATTACAAGAACCCACTTCTAAGAATGTCAAGGGTTTTTTCTTAAGCGCTTTTTCAGTTAAAATGTTATGCTTTACTTAGAATAAAAGAAAATACTTTATTTGGGACACCATCAAAGCTCTTGGCTACCACTTAATAACAGAACAGGTTCTCAAAGACTTGCCCGTGAAAGTACTAGTTAAGCTTCTCTACCTCATAAACTCTGCTTTTAGATTACAATACGTGCCAAGGCAATGGAAAGACACAGAAGTTGTTATGATATTAAAACCAGGAAAAGCACCGAACGACAAAATGTCTTATAGACTAATTTCGTTATTAATGATCACTTCAAAGACGACTACAGCCAATAATAGAACAAAACCGCCTAATTTCGGATCACCAATTCGGGTTAAGAAGCAAACATTCTACAATCGATCAAGTGCATATAATAACAGATACAATTGGAAAGGCCCTGGTCTTCTCGAGTATTTTTCTTGATACCTCCCAAGTCTTCGATAAGGTGTGGCACAAAGGATGGGAACTCAAGATATGGCAGGTCTTTCCGGCCCGCAATGTTATATTCTAAAATCCTACTCTTCCCTGTTAAGCACGGTAATGAATACTCAGATTTTAAAGAAATCTAGGCTAGGTTACAGCAAGGGTGTGTTCTTGGTTCTCGTATAAGGCACTCGAAAACAGTGCCTTGCAAAGGGTGTCCCAAAATTCTCGCAAGATTTGAATTTTGTACCAATTGTGCGGTAAAGTGTTGCCAACGAAAAAAAAAAAAAAAAAAAAAACGTGACAGTTGACAGTTCAAATCGAGTGTTACACGAAAAAACAACGCGTTTTCATCGTTAAGCAATATTTTAAAAATATTGAAGGATTGGCAGCTACATTTCGCAATTTTCCTACAAAATATGGTCGTATTTTGTATTTAACTTCATCAACTGTGAAGAAATTAATTGAAAAATTCAGGGAGACTGAATCAATTAGTGATCACTCTGGCCGTCCTTCAACAAGTCGTTCAACACGTGTTGTTGAGAGTCCAGGAACATCAATTCGGCACCGTCGTCAAAATTTCGACATTTCAAGAAGCTCTCTACAACGTATTCTCACGAAAGATTTGCATCTCCATGCATACAAAGTGCAATTGACTTAAGAACTGAAGACTACTGATCACGCACAACCAATAGAGTTCGTTGAATGGATTATGGAACAACAACAAGTGGATGTCGATTTTTCAAACAAAATCATTTTCAGGGATGAGGCTCATTTTCATATTGATGGCTTTGTTAATCGTCAAAATTATCGAATTTAGGGTTGAAAAAATCCACGAGTAATTGTTCAGAAACAAATGCATCCACAAGCATTAAAATTGCTTCTTGTTTACGATTTTTGCAAATGGAGTGTCCTGTCATCATGATATTGACAGTTGTGTAGGTAAACAGATGCAAAAACTACGACGATAAGCAATGGAACGGCATACTCCTAAAAGTGAAATAATTGTGTCAACATTTTTGTGGAATAATTCATCAGTTATAAGAACACAACGTGAATTTCATCGAAGATTTTCCACCGTTTGTCACTGGCAGGCCGCACAATTCAACGCCAAAACAATACGAGATAAGGCAAGGGCTGGCAGACCAAGAACAGGTCACTCAGCTGATAATATTGATGTTGTGTGCGAGGATATGAAAGAGTGTCCAGAAACATCAACGAGATGACGGGCCACGCAATTGGGCATTTCCGGCAGGTCTTTGCAGCGTATTTTGGTGAAAGACTTGAAGATGTTTCCGTATTAAGCTCAAGCTACTGCCCGCAGACAAGCAAGCCTGTTCTGTACAAGATCGATGCCGAATTTTCATTTTCCCAAACCTATATGAAGTAGCTGCCACTGATCTGCGAACAGAGTATTTTACGAGTACGAGTATTTTGTACTCGCATATTTCGCACTTTCTGAATGAATAATTGAATGAACCAAATGATTTAATATTTGATAGTCCAACACTAGTATCTATGTACTAGGTGGGGTGAAAAGTAACCTCCTTGACCGCCAGAATGCGCTGCTACTGCAAAAAAGGTTATGGTGCCTTGAAGTCCATTCATATTTAGGCAGACATGCAAAATTTCAGTGCGATACTGTCTTTAGTTTTGTTTTGACAGCTGATTGTTGTTGACGTGTTTGGCATCATGTTGAGTATGAACAAACACGATTTCCGTTCTCTCATAAGACATTATTTTTTGAGAGGCAAAACGGCGAAGGAAACAAAAGAAAAGTTGGATAAATATTATGGGGCTAATGGTCCGTCATATTACACCGTCAAATATTGGTTTAGAGAGTTTCGTGATGGCCGCAACTCCACTACCGATCAAGTCCGCAGCGGCAGGCCCTCCGATGCGGTTACAGAGGACAATGTCAAAAAAATACATGAAATGGTGTTGGCTGACCGGAAAGTGAAGTTGCGCGAGCTAGCAGATACCACAAAGATTAGTACTGAGCGCACACGCCATATTTTGGGCAATATTCTGCATATGAAAAAGTTATCCTGCCGCTGGGTGCCGCGCATGCTCACTGCTGACCAAAAACACGAACGCGAGAGCACTTCGAAAGTGTTTGGACTTGCTGATGCGGAATCGGGCGGACTTTTGGCGTCGATTGGTAACTGTTGATGAAACCTGGATCCACTATTACACACCAGAGAACATAATGAGTGCCCGGCAATGGACTGAAGCCGGCACGAGTGCTCCGAAGCGGCCGAGGGAAGCTCAATGGGTTGGAATGGGTTGATTTTGCAGAGGTTACTTTTCGCCCCACCTAGTATTGTAGTATCCCCATGGAGTCAATACTAAAAAACAACATTCCTGGAACATAGATTATGCAATTAGGGTATTGTGCCCGAACAGCTCGATAAAAACGAGTGAAAAATAGCTAACAACTCCTTTTCTTGTTTTAAAAAACTGTTTATTTAAGTACGAGTTTATATTTACCTAGCAAATCATTCCCGTCCATAGCTAAGACCCTTCAAACTTCCTGAAATGAAATGAGCTGTACAAATATTTAAACAAAAAGAAAAATAAAAAATTCGCCTTAACAATCGCAAAATGTAAAATGCAAATTTTGGGCACTCACTCAACAACTAATTTATTGAACGATTTTACTAGATCAAGAAAGTGTTTTCCAATTGACTGCGCGATCGCTGGACAGATATAGCACAATAGATAGACGTTCGGTGCTGCTGTTGTTCGCTTTATATTCCTCCGTAGCGTACCCAAGTTGTGTTAATTTATTTTTAGTGAATATTGCAGTGGGAAATCTTGGGAAAAAACGTGGCTTTTATTATAGCAACAGCGTAGCAGGGAATATGTTCGCAGTTACATAATCCACCAGAGTCTGGGTGCTGTTAGATTATTTTGGAATTTTCGCGCTGCCAATTAGCTTCGATTTGGGTGGCTGACTTGAGTGAAACGGTAAAGACATCGATTGGGCCGAAGACCTTAAGTTACCTTTTTCCCATGAACAAATCACTTCTCATTGTCAACAACTGTATCGGCGGATGTTAGTTCCATTCCGTAAAAGGGTAAGATACACTAACTTGTAGATACATACAGTACGAGTACTTGAATATCCTAATCAATTATTGCGCATTTGCGTTTGTTTTTGCTGTTGGTTCTTAGAGCACTTCTGACAGATGATGCCAGTGGTAGGCTGAACCACTTTGACAGTTGGACAGGTTAACAAGCTGCTTTGTCACATTCATGGAAGGAGGCTGTACCTATCAGCCGAAATCATCGCAAACACGTTTCACAATACAAGAATAAAACCTCAAACAAGATAAGATACTCACATGTAGTAGGTACCTACAGTTGTCATAGTCACTCCCAACATACAGGCAATGCTGATGATAGTGTTGATCATGTTGTCATGATGAAGACTGACCACATCCCAGCAGATACCCACTCTAGCACACGAGTGCATTCTGCGCGCAAGCAGCAGTTTGTCTGTGAATCTAATAGAGTTGAAAATTATGCGTTAAGTACCTGGGGAGGATCACTTCGGACAACAGCATTAACTGAGGTTAGAGTCAAGTGTCATTTTCGTAAATAATTCAGACATCCACAAGAAGGACAGCAATGCACGCTGTCACCAGCAGATTTCGTGTTTTGTTGGTCTACGCTATATACGCAACGAGTTCCGCGGAAAGGTGGTCCCCTAGGTTGTTACGAGTATGCTGAAAGTTATCAGTGGAAGGAAGTTCTCTTTGTTAGTGCGCACAACTAAGGTGACATCGTGCAAGGCATTAGGGTAATTGCTTAATCATGAGAGACGTGGAGATTGAAAGATTGAATGCGGTGGCTTGTAGATAGTTTGGGGTAGGGGTTATGGTTATACTCGAATGCATACGTACATATGTACGAGCATTTATACTAATTTGCATTTAGAATATCGAGTGAAATTTTTGTCCTTACAAAATACGGAGGAGGTGGGGTTAGAATTATTTTCTTATTGTCAAGCAATTCTTTTTGATTTACCAATTGTCTGCAGTAGTCAAAAGAATAAGTTAAAATCTGGGGTAATTTTAAAAATGACAAATATTGATTCCCGGACAGTGATGAAATTCCTCTCAAAACAAGGAAAAAGTGTGGAAAATATGCTAAGTGAAATGCAAACAGTTTACGGAACTTTTTGCCCCTGGTAAAATCATGCTTTGCAGGTGGTTGGTCTTATTTAAACAAGGTAGAGAGTCATTAGAAGATTATGGCCAAGTGAAGCCACAACACATAAGATGATTCAAAAAGTCGAAGATATCCTCATGACTCAAACTAAAAGAAACAACGAGTTTCAAAAATTCTACACGATCATCTTGGGATGTCAAAAATCATCTCCAGGTGGGTGATTACGCAGCGAGAATCCACCAGAAGTAATCATCAAAATTGTTACTGGAGATGAAACTTGGGCTAACTGTTATGACCCTGAGTCAAAGCAAGAGCCTAAGTAGTGGCGTAAAAGGGACGATCAAGCCCCCAAGAAGTTTAAAGTCGTACCATCGGCTGGGAAGATCATGGCAACAGTGTTTGGGATTTTAAACTAAAAGGCACCAGCACCACAGGAGAATACTACGATAATGTTCTAAGATGCTTAAGATAATCTATTGTATTAAAGTAAAAAGAAGGGGGAGATTAACAAACGATGTGCCACAACGCACGCGTCATGTGGCTCCCGGGAATTAGCTCATCTGCCTTACAGTCCTGGCATGGGACATAGTGATTATTACCTGATCCCAAATTTGTATTTATAGATCTATGAAGTGCATTCAAAAATTGAATATCCACCTCTTTTCCAAAATAGCGCCCGTATGTAGCTAAGATTTTGACAAACCCTACATGTCCACTTGAGGGATGTTTTACTTAAAAACGAAGACTGTTCTGCTTTAAAAAGTGCTGTGAAAGGTGATTATAAGAAGAAATAACCACATTAACCTTAAAAACCTTACTATTATTTAAGTTGTATATATATATACAAAGGGCGGCTGATAAGTTCGAGGAAAAATTTGATTTCTCAACATAATTTCCCTCGAGTAAAATCTATTTCTCACATCGGGCATACAGTCTTAATGCCACCGAAATGATTTTCTACGGCCGCCTTAATCTGCAAATCTCCGGCCCCGTAACTCGTTTTCAAGTTGGAAAAAAGTAAAAAAAAAAAGTCAGGTCCAAGTCTGGGCTGTAGAGTGGATTCGCGGAGGTATCCGACTCACCGCTACAAATGTTCCGCTTGTCAACTCTGTCATTGTCAACTATGCCCTAGAGCAGGCATGTCACACTCTTTTAGCACCACGGGCCCCATAAGCTATTTCTTATTAGCATGAGGGCTGCCCATAACGAAAATGGATTTAGCTTTTTTAGGGTGGCCGTGGTGTAGTGGTAACATCATCGCTTGTCACGCTGTTGATTCACGGTTCGAATCCTGATGTCAAGATACATTTATTTATTTCGCATGAAATAAATAAAAAAGTCAATCACTTGCGAAAAGCTAAGTCAACTCTAGTGTGAAGGCATAACACTGGCAGTAGGGTGGTCATATGGCTAAAATGCAACTTGATCGTGGACATCAGGAGGATGGAAAAAAATACTGTGAATCATAAGCAACGACAATAATAGCGAAAACGAACAAAATACTCCCCAGTTATCTGGACAGCTACCCTTGGAGTTTACAGAAACTTAATACCACCTGAGTTTCAAACTACACCACTCTGTCTTTCTCTCTGTCTCTTCCCCTTTCCACAAAAACGCACGTGTTCTAAAAATTAGTAAAAGGGTATTCATATCCCCTTTAACACGTGCAAATTATAAAAAAAAAAAATTGTACGATCCATTTTCAAGTGAGGGAAAAGGTGATCCAAATCACGATTAATATCGTGGACTCCTGCCCAGCATTTTGAATCCAATATTCTCCTGCAAAAAAGTTCGTTCTCACTGGAATGTGACATACTCGTATGTAGGTATATCCCAATGAAAAATGTCCAGCCAAAGTATTGAACTTTAAACATATTACTAGCTCACTGTAATCAGCGGCAATTAAAGCGGCCTCTGTCGGAAGAGATAATAGAGATTCGTTTCTGTAGGAATGACATGTAAAGTCTTGGTAGAAGTTAGAAAGGAAGTACCCAGGTTATCAAACACCTAAGCCTGCAGGGACATGGCAGGACAAGGAAACCTCATACATATGCACCTATCAGAGAGCTGAGAATCTGTGAAGAACACTATGCAGTTTGCTCCACTCTAGTTGTTTATAAGAGCATTTGCAAAAATACTGTGAAACAAGTGAACTATCTATATATAGTACAACCTATGTTTGTATGTATGCTATGGACTTCGAAAACACCGAACCGATTGAGCTCAAATTTTCAAGCAATTTTCGGTATTGGCCCGAGAGTGTTTCTGTAAAGTTTGGTCAAAATTGAGTGTGACTGAATAAAATAAAAATAATAAATAAGTGTGAATAAATAAAAATATATTTTAGGTCCTACCTCTGTTTTTACTGCATTTACTGCCTCACTATTAGGTATATTTTCGACTCGAACCGTGCAGTAGATACTCGTATCGTGCAGCAGATATGCTGCTACCGAGCGGTTGTGAACAGGAAACCTACCGACACGGCTCAGAGAAAAAATACCGTACTGACAAATCAGGGAAGGGCTTTAGGAAGGTGCCATTTGAAACACCATTTTGAATTATATATAGTGTGTTTGGCAAAAGCGTATGGCTCGTAAAAATTAACATGTTAGTCGCAGACGATACGAATTTTGAGTTACCCTTAGAATTATTCTTCTTTTAATGCGCAGTAAAATTTTTACTTCAGTTGTATCTCGTTACTGCAAGTTACAAGACGTATTCCGTAATGAGTGCTCTGGTTCGGTTTCAAGTTGTGTATCTTGTTGGTCATCCAAAGGGACTAAAATTATCCGTTATAGCTGCAGCAAAGTCGGAGAGTTTTGTGAGCAAATGAGTGAAATGATTTAACAATCGTTGACGATTTGCCTGAACGAGGAACAACAAAGACCATTTCAAAAGCCGTTGAAAACAAAATTCTTAAAATTTTTGAAAAAAAAATAAAAATAACAAGGTTAGCTTCATAAAAGCAAGGCAAGTGTTATTAGAAAAAGGTCACGAGAATTCTATCTTCAGTATTCGCAAAATTATCCGCATTGCGGCCAAACCTTTGTTAACCGAGAAACACATTAAAAAGACTTGAATGGGCTCAACGTTACAAAAATATGAACTGGGCCAAAATTATTATTATACTGATGAACCTTCATTCCATTGAGTGAACTGTCGTCCAACGAACAGTGAAACCTCCGGCAAAAATGCATGTTTATGATTGTTACTGTGCGTCGAGATTAGGAAAATTGGTGACCTTCACCGTGAATCTCGATGCTCAAAGAACGATCCAACTGTGCAAAAAAGGGTGTTGACATCCGCTGAAATGCTGTTCGGAAGTGGACACCGGGATTGGCTGCTACAAGAGGACAAAGATCCGGAACACCGTGGTCGTATCTATCAGGGCTTCAAAGAGGAAAATGACGTCAATGTGTTGGATTGGCCATCTCAGTCTCCAAATGCCAAACCAAAATCAAAGGAAAAGATGTAACGACAATAAAACATCTTAAACTGCTTTTAAAGAGAATTTGGCAACAATTACCGCATGACTATCCAGAAAATTGGCTCCGTGTTGCCGACAAAGGTGTGAGGCGATAATTGGGACTTGTACTTTGCGCATTGAAGAAATATTAAAAGCGATTCCCTAAGTCAAGCGGTTGTTTTCTTTTAAACCACACTGTATATGTATATGTATTTTGCTTGCCAATAAAAAAGGAAGCCGCAAGCCCATAATAAGAGAAAAAACAACAGGATTTTTAAAAAGTCACCATAAGCCGAAGTTTACAGGAAACAAAACTTGTATTCGAAATTAAAAATTTAATAATTATTGGGGACTATAATGAAATGTCATTGGGAGTTCAAATGCTTATATGCTTCCATGGAAAGACCACCACTGGTCCCACACTTACCCATTAACCTCGTCAAACTATACTGCTCTCGCAATGTCCAAATCAACTTATCTAACCTATTTGATGCGATACCAAATACCTACAAATATTTAAACCAATAATTTCCCCATCCCATGCCATTTAGCACTCATAACCAATTTGCAATTCCAAAGCTGGCCGCATCTCCATCCCAAATCAGCGAGAACTATATTTACCGCACTGCATCTGGCTACGAATTCAAAACAATCGTCTCGATACATTGTAACGTTAATATTGCAGCGACATACAACACAAATAAATAGAATCGAAAAAAAAATCCCAGATACATATGCAAAAGATTCTGTCCGCTCCGTCGTCCGTCCGTGCGCGACCTCGTTAAAAGCCCCTTGCGAAGGAAAGGTTCATTGCAACTGTACACTGCTCGCGAGCTGTCTCCGAGTTCGACGCCCGTCCATCATTGAAAATTCGTCGCCATCGCCGCCGCTGACGACAGGCGAATATTCTTCCTGTGATCTCAATACGATATTCTTCCTGAAATTTCAATCAGGTCAGTTCATTGCCCAGGAGCAATGCACGCTAGAGCCGTTGTCTGTTGTCCTGACACATGTGCATATTATCATTCCGTCCGTTCGTTGACGCCTGCAGGGGGAGAAAGTGGCCCCACTGTTTAAATGGGTTGCATCTCCCGCAACCATGGGGTGAACGATCGGCTAAGGTGGACTGAAACCTTGTATGTATTTACAATTCTATTGTCACAGTTCTTGCCACAGTACGGGTGTGAAACTCATTGGAATTCCGTATCGATACAGTTATCTAACTTTCAGTTTCTGCTCGCAAGGGTTGGAGGTTCTTGTTTTGCAGTTCTGCCAGTCACTCTGAGAATGGATGTAGCTTACAGGAGCTTGTCGGGTTATGTAAGTGATTTACATGGTTCGCCAAGCAATGACCCGCGGGCATATGTAATGACGTACGATGTGGTTAGTTTATTTGGTTAACATTCGCGCTCTTGCAAGGCATAGAGATGATGCCTTAAGTGATGTAAATTTAGAACAGTGAATGTTTGACACCTTGGTTCTTATCCCATAAATAATTAAAGATAGCTTTTATAGTAAATACAAAAGGTCTTCATAATTTTGACTTGTTCCTTGAAATAGGTATTTCTATCTACATACTGACCTGTGGGCCTAGTGACTGATACAAAAGTTTTTTAAAAGAAAGATAGTCAAGCCAGAGATCTTGGGGTTTGATTATGTTGTATCTTCAATTTTCCAAGTGCCTGACAACATAATATGCGGGTATCTTGACACTGACATTCGCGCTCAAAAAATTGACAGCAGCATAGTATCATATCTCTGCGGTAATCAATCAATTTACGCTTGAACAACGTTTGGAATATATTGGAAACTTTTTTCAAAATGAGTGCTGTTTTGCCGAATCAGTGCGAATTTTGGGAAGAAATTTCGGTCGAAATAATGCAACAACAGTGCCGTACGAAAGTTTGTGAAGAAAGTTCTTGAGATTGGCATGCTAATTGATAACACAAGTTATCCACGTGTTCGTGTTGCCGAAAGTTTGCGCCTAAACCCGACAATCTCAACTCGCCATCTCAGGAAGCGAACATTAGTCGCACTAGCCTGAGGAGAAATATACATAAAGACCTCGGATTATTCCCTTACAAGGTCTAACTCTGTTTGGGCTTTAGAGCAGCTCGAAATTTATTGAAAGAATATTTGTTTCGGGTGAGGGGCATTTTCATCTCGGCGGCTATGTAAACAGTCGTAGAGAAGAGAATGTATCCTCAACGTGTGACTGTTTGGTGTGGTTTGTGGAATGGCTGCATTATTGGCAGGTTCGTTCAGAATTTATAAAAAATTTTACACTCTTACCTTGTGAACAGACTTTTCCATATTAAACACGGAGCGAAATATTCAGAATTTTTGGGAAATCACTGACGGAGTACCACAAGGAAGTGTTCTTCGTCCGGTCTTGTTCTTCTCGAGTGTAGATCGAGACATACCTTATGATTAAAAGGTACCCGGAATTTCTTATTCAAACAAACCGCGCTTGAGATATTGTCAAAAGCCTTTTTTTAGGTTGTCACCTGTCTGTCACCTGGCACTCAAATATCTGTTTGAGCGACATTTGTTGGGAGTTTGTGCGTGATAGCTTTGTAAATAAGTCAGTGTTTGTTGTGTTCTGCGAATTTATTTGAATTTGTTACAGAAACAGCATCGCATTGATGTCGCTAAGGAAATGCTTTCTTTGAGCCAAAATGTTATCGATGGCATCATTACCGGTGACGAGATATGAGTCTATGAATATGACATCGAAACTAACCAACAATCATCGGAATGGCGCTTCTGAGACAAGCCAAAACCCAAAAAACCACGACAGTGTTGATCCAAAATCAAGGCTTTGTTGACCGTTTTCTTTGATTGCCGTGGTGTGGTCCACTCCGAATTTCTTCCACCAGACCAGGGAGTAAATGAGGGGCGTGAGCGTATTAAAGCGTTTGAGGGAAAATGTTCGTCGCAAGAGGCCAGTATTATGGAGAAAAAATTCGTGGTTTCTTCACAACGGCAATGCACCGGCTCACACATCTCATCTTGTAAGCGACTATTTGATCAAAAACAACGTTCATATCATTCCCCAAGCTTCGTATTCACCTGACATGGCTCCTTTCGACTTTTTCCTACTCCCACGACTCAAATTACCTCTTCGCGAGACGATTGAAGCCATAAAGGAGCTGAAGGCGATTCCAAAATCGGCCTATGAAAAGTCTTTTGAAGATTGGAGGAAGCGTTGGAATATGTATATTGCTTGCAATGGAGATTACTTTGAAGGGAATAAAATGAATACCGATGAATAATTGAACCGTTTTCGTTTTATTGAAGAATTTCGGGTACTTTTTGATCAGAAGAAGGCACCATTCTAGCCACATTCGCGGACTATACTAGCAAACTCCGTATTCGACTTCATAGTTATTGCAGCAATAGCATACTTCAAATTCTGGACATCGTAAACCTTGTGCGATGTCTAAAAAGAAGGAAGCCGTTCGATTTACCACAATAAGGAGTACGGTATCAGTGGATGCTTTTGCTGGAGAGCTAATATTCTTTGAAACTTAAACTTCTAGATAAGGTGTTGAGTTCAGTTATAGTCAACAAGGGAGGTGTTTTTAGTGAGCCGCTTCTTATAGTGTCTATCAAGATCTACACCTACCCACGTAAAAAAAAAAATCATAATTATCTAAATTTATGTGATTTTCGGAAGGATTTCCGCAGTGCTACAGGTCTTCTCACATAATTACGAAACTCTTGACCTTCTCCCTCTTGTCCTTTCTGACCTCTTTTCAGGGTCCCGATACTGAGTGAGAGTCGGTTATCTGCCCGTTTGTTCGTTTTTAAGTCTCTCTGTCTGTATTTTTATCCGTCAGTCACAACCTCATAATTTTAAAACCGATTTACCTGAGTACCGGGGCTGCGTAATCACTGAACAGAAGACTCGAGGTTCGAGTCCCAAAAAATACCAAAAAGTTTTTTTACGACCTTAACTCTAGCGGACATCTGACAAACATCTGAGAGTAAAATTGTCTTGCGAAACTTCTCTCAATCTATAAAATTGTCCTTCGGAAACGGCATAAAAGTGTAGGTTCCTGTAAATCATGTGTCGCACGACAATAATGGCTGCGGAAAGTTAGGGCAGGTCCTGTATGGACCAGAGATGAGTTGTCAACCTGCAGATATTTTCAAAGTAAAATTCTGGAAAAGTGAAAAGAAAACTAAGCTTTGGAGGTAAGGGTGAAAGTGGGAACAATTTGTTCGTTGTTGTCTCAAATTACGTCTGTGGTATATGGACCTATACATACATGTCAAAAATTTCAGAGTCTTTAACCGAAAGGATGACAGATTAGTCGGTTCGTAGCGGACCGGTTGAATGTAAGCCATTCCAAGTGGCTTACGCGGAGCAACTGATTTTATTTTCCACAGTGATCGATCCTTAGATAGATATATGGTTTGGTCAGTACTTTTCTCAGACTAGACACTGCAATGACTGATGTGATAGACATTCATTAGTTTTAGCATTAGTTCTTCCTTTCACATACAAATATACTCTTTTTGTAAGTGAGCCACTCGATAGTCGCCTTCTTAACGAGGTTCCAACTAGCCCGAGATTTAAGAATAAGCGTTCCATCATATTAAACGGTTCCTTCCACCCAAGCCAGTTTCATCCGACAGTGCAAGTACAAAATTCTGAGCCTTGATTTTAGGCCCAACTGCTGCTGTGGTCCCCTACTTAGTCCTGATTAGTCTGGGGTGGTTTCGAAAAGTCCTCTTATTCGCAATGGTCAACTGCAAACTGAACCCAGCAGTGGCCATAAAACGATACATCGTCGAATACCCAGTAAGGAAGCTTATTCGAACTTATTTGGGCTTGGCTATTTGAATTTGTGTAGGATTGCCTTGTTGGCCATACATAGGCTATTAAGTTCGTACAAATACTCCTTTAGATGATTACATATGAGTTCATAGCTGACACCATTCGCAACAACTTGCTTGTTTTAAGCCAAATATACTTCCAATGCACTGGAGGTCCTAAACATTGGCTTTAGTTTTGTAGTTTTTGGTCGGAATACTACTGCCGTAACCTTAAGTTACGGTATCCACTTTCTTCTAGACCTTAGTTTTTTAGTGAAATACTTAACAATTATTTCCTGATAACTTCAGGTACCGCAAAGTTCTCTAAGCTTTACGCATTTCCAGGAATTTGATGAGGTTTAGCCGCTATAGTGCATGATCTCATTGCCCATATCATGCGCATGCAGGCCAACTTTTGCACTTTCAAAAAACTTTTCTTCATTATGTTCAGGCTGATCTAGCCGGGTACTGCGACTGCTTTCCTTGGCACTCTCGCTAAAACTTTGCACACCCATGTATAGCTTCTCCGACATATTTCTTTCACATGCCTGCTCCCAGGCACTACAAACAAACCTGTTCCTTGAGCGAGGATCAAAAAAGATTCTAATAAGAGAAATGCCAGTTTCCCACGAAGATATTTCCGTCAAAAATCCAATTAGAATTTACGGCTCCAACTGCAAGTCATGTGAAGTGTACTCGTATAAACAAAAAATATTTAAATCAATAAGAATCATCGTGACATCCCCCTGAAAAAGGTAGCAATCCTGGGAAAGAAATTGAATTTCCCATAGAACGACAAAAGGTGCCTGACTCACCGCATCATCATCATATCATTCATCCCAATTGGAACATCACAAGACAAATGCTTCCTTTTAGGTGGAAATTTCTATTTTCTAAACCGAAAATCCAAACACCATTGTTTTTCCCTGAGTGAAAACAAATCTCCAAAAGAAACTCCAGCCGCTCTTAGATCACAAAATCCATTCGCATTTAATTATCCCGCATTGTAAATTATGAGCCCTCCGAGTGCGATACAGAGAAAGAAATCTATCTACACGGGAAAATCGTGAGTTATGACAATCATTGGATTTCATAATCATAACTGCACACAAGGTACATGGTACGGGGACCGTTGTGCACTAATAAATTGAATATTTTCTGAATATTTCTTTCATGGAATCCCTTTTCCGGGAAACTTCTTAGACCGCCCCGCCACCAGTGAGCACATGCTCAAGATCCATCTTAAAGCCTCGGCGAAGACATCGTTCATCTTCTCATGCATGCGACCTGAGATGATGAATGTTATCGTTTGATTGGTCGCACATGTGCGCTATTATGGATGAGCGTGAGGGAGTTTCATCCTAAAAAAAAAACAGGACTCATTGAGGGGAAGCACGATCATCACTATCATCATCGTTGTGTGCTGATTTATTATGGCATCGTTTGACTCAATGAAATCTTCTTTTTCTTCATCATTGATATGCAACTCTTTCGGGAGGATTTGAAAGGGGGACAACCGCAATCTAAACCACAAATAGATATCCCAGACAAAAAAAAGTGAAGCTGGAAAAAATTTATAATAATCATAAACGTGCGCAACGAGCTAATGAGGATCATCGAAGATCCCGACCGCCAATCAACAATACAACACCCTCTGCTGGCAATGTGCTTGAGTTTCTCCTGTGTGTTATGCCACTGTTGATGATTTATTCGGAACCCGAAGTGGATGAGGTGTATTAGATACTCCGTTTCTTTTGAAGTTTTCCCCTTTTTTTTTAGTTTTTGTGAGGATCATGTGCTCGATCACTTTGAATTAATTATGACGACAGAGGAGAAAGATACTGAAGGTGGTAGCGGCATCAGGAGATTTTGTTTGGTTTATTAACATTTTCATGAGATGATGAAGGAGGGAATAAATAAGAGATGAGGCTTGTTATTTATTTTTCGAATGTCAGTGGGCTTATGATCTTAAGCTTTCTAAATGCGAATGCTATATTGCGCGAGAGGTTGGTTAAAATACTTTTCTTAATCTGTTCTTGGTTCTAACCTAAATTCAAGTTTACTCGTAGTTCTTCTCTTTTCTTTTCCATTTTGACTTTGCGTCCAGGTACATGGCTGTATTGGCATGTTGTACAACTAGGTTGTTAATGAACATTGGAAGTTCATGTGAGTTGATTTTGACTCATTGAGTTTGATATGTCATTGTTGCGTTCAATCTCTTACTCTATTGACTTCATTCTGCAGTTTTTCTGTTGCCTTCATAGTGTATTTAGCATGTACTGATATTGCAGTATCAACTGCAAAAGAAGCCATCATGACATTGTTATTCACCCGTATATCCCTGGTATACAACAGATACAGTGTTGGTCCTATGACACCTCCTTGTGGAACACCTGCTTTTACTGTCTTTAGTTCTGAGAGGTTTTAGCAACATCTAAAAATAGTGCAGAATATATTTATTTTTCCTTCAGTGCTTTTTCCACTACATCCGTAATACGATGCACTTTCGAGATATTCGCACTCAAAAATGATTTTCATTAACTTTTAGGTTAAGTCAGGCGTTTTGCAAGTTTACGTACCTACTCCGCTCATTTATCGAACTATAGAATGAAATATTGAATATCGAAAGAATGAAAATAGTAATAAACGAAGAAATGAATAAATATTTCGATACTATCGATTAAATCGATACTTTTCGATAATTTTCATCACTAACTACAGCATCTGAAAAATTACTATCGAATGCTCCAAACTTTTGTTAATAGTTTTCTTAGAAACATATTGTAGATGTACCGCATTTCAAACGAAAAGCTTCAAGTGAAAATGTCAGTGTACTAAACTTGAGTAGGTAGGTATCTCATGGTCCGTAGTTCAAACCCAACTTTAATTTAACTTAGTTTTTCATTTTAAAAACGTTTACTACCATTTCCAGCGGGTATATATATCAATTTTGATACATAGTTTGTAACATAGATAAATGATAGCGGTAGATCCCCAAAAGTATATACATTTGTGATCAGCATTGAAAGTTACATCGATCTATTGTAGCTATGTCCGTCCGTCTGTCAATCCATATGTCACCAGTTTGGTCAAGGAAGACGAAATTTGATGTGCATATATCTTTCTTAGAACCCGAAGCAGTACAAAAGTAAACATTTTTAAAATCCGCCAAAGACACGCCTACTTTTTTCCAAAAAAATGTCCTTTTATAAATATTTTTACCAGAAACTGAAAAATATCGCCTTAACAAAATATATATATACGCTCACATGCTCTACAATTTGTCCATAGATTATATAATGCCACGCCCACTTTCGGGGGCATTTTCTTAAAAAAAGAGCCTATTTAACTTTCTCAATGCTATTTACGGTGATGATTAAGTTTTATTGAGAATATTTTACCAGAATCACTGACCTTCAGTTACAAATGACGACCGTCCTGCCTACTTTCTTCTAAGAGAAAGTTTTAGCCACAAATTATGTGGTAAAATCTCTTAAAAATCGAGAAAATATCCTCTGAGTAGAAAGATTTCATTTAAACCAAAAGTTTCACAATGCCACGTCCACTTTATTAGGGATGTTTTCGAAGATGAGGGATAGGGTATCACACGATCCGTTTAAGATGGATTATAGCTTTTCTGTCCGTTTATGTAGCGTGGACAGCAACCCAGGTGTCAATGAATTTCCAATCAGAATTCCCCTAACTAGTTTGCACTTGTGCCTATGTCGCAACATTATTCCACCTGCAAAATTCCATAGTCAAGATCTCCAATTGGAAAAAAAAAAACAAAAAATCTTTACTTCTCTTTACCGTCATGGTCGATTGCAAAAGTTTTGAAAGAGGATGTCTTCATCTTCCAGTTCTCCTATCGAAACAATAAAGAAAATCTACGGATAACCCGATACACATCTCTCAGTATGTATGTTGAACTCAGGCACTCATCCGTGTACCAAACGTTCAAAGTATAGTTTCTCTCATTGTGACATAACGCCAACGAAGGAGTTTGTATTTTTTTGGCCAAATTAGGGTAACCACCAGAAACGGCTGCAATAGTACAGTGTTAGCTATGCTAATGTGCAGGTGTAGGCACAACTCTAAAACAGAACCACTGAAACAGTTGAATGTACATATGTACACTCATACTGAGCGCATATGTCACAAATTAACAATGGAAACCGGTGAACATCGCACGCGGGAGCGGCATTAATCCACAATAAGTCAGGGAGACTAAAAGGAAAAGTTGTACGCTCCTGATATGTCGCAACAAGATACACTGAGTAAGCCAAGCAAACCTCTAACAACAGCGAACAGGTCTCTAAACATCTGTTCGGCGCGGATGCACCGCAGTGGCAATAAACAAATTAACATTTGCAATTGACAAAACCGACCGACTGAATGTATCTGGAAGACCAATTATATGGAATTAGAGCTTTGCACTTGCGAAATGGATGTTAAATTGGGTCATGGATTGGTTTCTTTTGTGTGAGAGCCTATTTTAGGTAGGAGGGGACGTTCGTTTTGCCTTTGTTTAGCCATAAATAGAAATCTTATTATCTTGGGTAAACAATGTAACCAAGGACTTGTACGACTCTATTTCCTCTAACCTATTACGTCTTTCATACAATGATTACTATACGCACAAACCAAATTTCAGATGACAAACTACGACAAATCTATCTGGAAATACACCATCCTTAATTTGGAGTCTCGATTGTTTACAGTCACTTATTGTTTTATTGTGACATTTAGATTCGAGAAGTAGAAGAAACTTTTTTTTTCAACCACCCTATATTTCGAATTGCAGAATAATACCAGATTTAAAGCTTGAAAGGAATAATTAAAAGTACCTACTCGTACACATGAGGGAAACTTTTGTTGATAGAAAAAAAAAGGTAAGAAGGGAACCCTAATAATGAGAGTCAGTTGTCTATCTGTCTGCCCCATGAGACTACATTGGCTAAACCGTGAGTTCGTGCGATTCAGACTTAAGATAGCGCTACAGTAGACCTGGACCAAAGAGCTAGATACCCCCGGTTTCGCACACGAAATTAGTTGCGGACGGTCTTACTTTATGTGTCGTACCTCTAATATGAACTCGAGGACCCTCTAGACCGAAGCGGTAATGGCCATTGTCTTTGCAGGCCCTAGTAAAGGGTGAATTAGAATCTTTCGATGTCGCTGTATTCTCTTTGAAGTTCGTTCTTGTGTCCTCTCCTCCATACTCCATCAGTACAAATGCAATCGAAATCACTCGACAAATTTCGAGTATATGCTGTACTTTCTATGGTCAGCTGGACCATAAAATCGCCATACTGAGCTATAGGAATTGAATAATTGCTAAGCGCGGCGTGGAATTCCGGGTTTGTAGCCACTGAGGCACTTATAAGATGTAACAATTTTAATGCATTGAGCCGTGGTTAAACAATGTCTTTTAAGTCCTGTCTCGCGCCATGTGAACAACACTCCGTGCTTGAGTTTCCCGCGTCGCTTCCGTACGACCGCTTCACGTCCCTGAGCCAATAAATTTGCCTAATATTGAACATTCATCGTAGTCCCCTTTGATAGGTAATCAATCAGCAAAACACCTTCCCTGTCCCAAAAAAACCCTCGCCATAAGGTTCGAAGGCGACTTTTCCAACTTGAATTTCTTTGGCGGCGTCTCCCCTTTTTCAATTCCCTGCATAGAATCTTGTTTGGACTCCGGATCGTATTCGCGATTCGACGAGATTGTCCTCGGTCTACTTGTAACTCCAAAAAATCTTTGCAGCACTCGAGTCGTCGTTGCTTGTCGACACCAGTCCTTTTTTTTGCTAAAACTTGCATCATTTGTCTGTTCTACTGATATGCCACTGACTGTTTGAATCACGGGAGTATGATCCGTTGTCAGGTCTTCACAGCTTTTAACTTGAAATTCTTTCCTATTACGAGTAATTCCTTTCGTTATGGAGAAATCAATCACATCAGGTGTTTTATTTGGGTCAGATGGCCAATAAGTTGGGGAAGCTTCCTGCTTTTTGTCGTTATTAATCTGGACCACCAGAAACTGAAACCATTTCTAATCAAAAAAGCGAAAAATCTAAGATCTTTTAAAAATATCACCATACAGGGCCAACAGAAATGCTTGGATGACTTCGGTGTTCTTTGACGAATGGTTAAAAACCAATTTCGCCCCAGAGGTATGTATGTAATGGCGAACTTTATACAATACGTAGATAAAAAAAAAAACAGTAGACAAAACAAGTTTCCATAACATCATCTTGGAAATGGAAACAATATCGACGCAACTTCGAAACCACAAAATTTTGTGGACAACACAAACTGAAATAAAAGCGACGCAGCTTCGAAACCACGCAAATCGGACCGCTGCAAACCGAGATTTTTGTGTACTTATTTATTTACCTGCATTTGAGTACGCTGACGATGTTTGTCTACTTTCACATCGGATAATGGACCTTCATCTAAAGGCCCATAATCTAGAAACTGAGGCAAACAAAGTGGGGCTCAAAATAAACACGGCCAAAACAAAAGCCCTCAGCACTTCCAACACTAACGCTCAACTTAACATTGCCGGACAGGAAGTCGAAAAAGTGTGGTCTCGGCTAACCGCGGTGGCACCCAACTGGACGTATGCAGTAGAATCGGGAAGGCTAAAGCTGCGTTCGGTATGCTATCCACAATCTGGAAAAGTAATGTTATCAGCTTAAGAACCAAGCTGCGACTGTTCCGCTCTAACGTAGAATAGGTACTGCTGTATGGGTGCAGTACCTGGAAGGTGGACACCATTAATACACGCAGGCTGCAAGTCTTTGTAAATAAATGTTTAAGGATCATCTTGAGGATTTTTTGGCCGAACCGGATCTCCTACGAACACCTTTATATGAGAACGGGCCAAGAACCTATAAACATTACAATACGAAGGAGAAAGTAGCAGTATATTGGACACACCCTAAGGCGCGAAGACAACTCCATTGCGAAATACGCCATGCAGTGGAATCCGCTCACCCAAGCAGGCAGAATAGCGGGACGCCCTAGGCAAACATGGCGCAGAACAGTTGAGGAGGAATCGAGCTCTATAGGAATGAGTTGGAGGCAGCTCAAAAGCGTTGCAGAAGTACGAACAAGATGGCGCGCAGGCATGGTTGATGCCCTATGCCCCCCGAGGGGTTAGAGGACCTAAGTAAGTAAGTATTTGAGTTTTGTATAAATGAATTTTTTTTTTATGGAAATATGTGTACGATTTTTTAAATGATAATAAAATTCTTAAATGTATTAGGTGCGCAACTAAGTTCTCGCTGTTTGACAATAGATGGCTCCAGCAGGAAGTGCTGGTCGATTTTGACATATCCAAAACGTCATGAACCGAGCTTAGACATATGGTAAACAAACTGTTTTGACACATTAGTGATTTTGTTTTGGCGTCATATACTTCTGGTAGTGTAAAAATGTCTGATTTTGTGCTAAATAAACATCATTTGCCAAATAATTGTCATACGGCGGCTTAAGCGTATCGAGAGCTCCAAAAAGTTTACGGAGATGCTGCTCTAAGTGAAACAGCATGCCATGTTTGGTTCCGTCGCTTCAAAGACAGTGATTTCGATGTTGATGACCGTCCGCGTGAAAGAAGGCCAAAATCCTTCGAAGAGGCTGAATTAGAGGCTTTGCTCGATGAGGATCGATGCCAAATGCAAGAACAGCTTGCTTCAGCATTAGGAGTTACCCGTCAAGTCATTTCCAAGCTTGCATGCGTTTTGAATGATTCAAAAACAAGGAACTTCGGTCAAGGGACGTTGAGCGTCGTTTTTTCGCATGTGAACTACTGTTCCAGCGACAAAAAAGAAAGGGTTTTCTTCATCGCATCGTGATGGGTGATGAAAAATGGATTCATTACAGCAACCCAAAGAAAAGAAAGTCATGGGGACTGCCCGGTCATGCTTCTACGTTGTCGACTCAGCCGAATATTCACGCTGCGAAGATTATGCTGTGTATTTGGTGGGATCAATCACTGGGGAAAGGTATCTACTTCAATTGATGCGATTGAGCCGAGCACTGCGCGAAAAACGAAAAAGTGATTCTACAGCATGACAACGCCCGGTCTCACGTTTGCCAAACCCGTTAAAAACTACCTAGAAACGCTCAAATGGAAAGTCGTACCTCACCCGCCATATTCCTCAGATATTGCGCCATCCGATTATTACTTGTTCCGGTCGATGGCATATGGTCCGGCTGATCAGCAGTTCCGCTCATATGAAGACATCAAAAAATGGCTTGGTTTGTGGATAGCCTCAAAAGATGAACACTTTTACCGTAACGGTATTCAAGCTCTGCCAAAAAGATAGGAAAAAGTTGTAGCTAACGATGGGCAATACTTTGAATGATTCATTTGTAACCATTTTTTCACAATAAAGTTGCATTTTCATCAAAAAAAAAGCGAGAACTTAGTTGCGCACCTAATACTTTTATGTTATTTTATTTTTACAACTCAGAGTATATTGTGTAAGGTTTTTTAAAGTATTTTAATTTTCTGTTCGATGGAACTTTTCCCATTGCAACAGGCAATGTATTTTAATTGCATAAAAACCATTGTAATTCAGAAAAGTGTTGGAGAAGGCCATATGCATTCCAGGTTGCAACTTTTAGGGTTTTAGTAATTCTTAATCAGCCTTATCGTGAATAAAAACTCCCTCGGAATTTTTCCTACGTTCGAAATACTCCTATCGTGAATGATGTTCGATCCATTGACATGGTTTGAAAGTTATCTGAATGATAGAAAATATAAGGTGGAGATCAAAGAGTATTTGAGCGAGGAGATAGATGCTAAATATGGGATACCACAAGGATCAAGGTTAGGCCCTCTTATTTTTATAATTTATATAAAAATATGCGGATGACACGGCCATTGTAGTGAGTCACAAAAACATTGAGGCAGCGGAAAAAATGATGCAAAGTGAATTCGACGCTATCATGGCTTGGTGCCATGACAATGGGCTTATTATCAATGCCAAAAAAACAAAGGTTATGCATATTCGCCCGCCCCATATTATGAAGTATAAAGTTATTTTAAAAATGCATACCGCGGAGTGTCTGCATAGAGTAGGTAGTCATCTACATCTTCAAAAGAATAATTGAAAACGTATCAACGTATAAGTACCTTGGGGTGATCGTGGATTACAATTTGAAATGTAGCTATCACATACAGGCCCTAACAAGAAAACTTCGTCAGTCCGCATACGCGGTATTTCACCTGAGCTACAGATGCACACCAGACGTTCTGCGACAATCCTATTTTCGATTGGTTGAATCTCACCTGAGATATGGCATACTAGCTTGGGGAAATGCACCACAGCTTCAAACTCTTCTAGCGATGCAAGCTAGGATACAAAAAATGGTCTACCGATCAAAATTCCACCCAACATATCCATAGAACCGAACATTAAGTTGATAACTCAATGAAGCTTCTAACTATAGAACAACTGTACAAATTAGAAATTTTAACGCAATTCAAAGATGACAGCACTTACAAAATTCCATCTCAACAAACATTTAATAACTACAAGAAGACCACTCCGAGATACTGGAATGCATTTGGTCGGCGAAAATATGATTTTGCAGTCCCAACAATATTCAATGAAATACCCGCAGATTTTCGTAATTTTTCGAAACCCATTTTAAAAAAAAAAAAAAATTTAAACAACTATATTTAAACTCTAACTATTTCAATATATAAATTTTTTAATAAAAAATATTCATATAATAAAAGTTGAATTTAATATATTATGTAGAACTCAAAATAAAAATTAACACCTATGTAGCTAATCTTCTGCAGACAAGCCCATAAGGCTTTGCAGATACAAACCAATGTAAACATAATGTTGTAAGTTTTCTTAAAAATAAATAAATTGAATTGAATCTAATTCCTCAGCCACAATTCTTAATGCTACGCTATACATCAGGGGTGGCCAAACTTGCAGGCTATGTGGTCGACTTTTCGCTGAAATTGGTTACGCGTGCTACCCATTGTTCTGACTTGTAAAAAAATATATAAATATATACCAACAATTGAAGTGTAATTTGTGTTATACTTTTGTTTTTTTTTTGTTTTAACAAAACAAACAAAACAAGTTTATTAAACAAAAATGTGCCAATTCGAGCTTAAATTATATGCTACATAGAAAATAAGTGTGGACATAAGTTAAATATTTTTTATTGTACAAGAACTTAAAATTCACAAAAAAAAAGTCATAAAATTCATAAAATTAAAGGAAATTGATAATAACGATTACTGAATATTGCTTGAAGATGCTCCTGAAATATGACACTGCATATTTGAAGCAAGTTTTTCGTACTGTGGTTCATTTGCACTGATTGCAATTCGCAAACATGCCGCCAAATGTTGGTCTGTTAAACGAGATCGAAATTTTGTCTTGATGGCATTCATTGAAGAGAATGCTGATTCACAAAGGTACGTGGACCCAAAAACCGAAGTAAGATGAGCTTGCAACTTTCCACATATGTGGATATTTTTCCTTACAAAGCAGGCTCCAAAAACTGTTTACGGTTAAAGCTCTTGATTTCAGTAAAATATCGCATTTTAGTGTCAAAATTTCACCCTCGAGCAGCGCTGGTTCTGCATTCAGAAATTTTCCAATCTTTACTGCTCACCCTCAAATGGAAATAACATAAACTTGATAATATCTTCTAGGTTACAAAAATCTTTGAACCGTCCATTAAACTCTTCAAGCAACATAGCTATCTGATCGGCATATTGGTCATACTTTGTGTCTTGTGCATCGACACATTCTTCTGCCATATTTTTAAAATGTTTTAATTCACCGCGTTTTAACTGGTTGACACACGTAGACAATTTTTCCTTGAATGTTTTTACGACACTTATCATATCGATTATAGTTTTTCCCTTTCCTTGCAATTGCAAATTTACTTCATTCAATTTCTCCGTAATGTCACAAAGAAAAGCAAGGTTAACAAGCCAGTTCTTGTCCCCAAGTTGAGGATTTAATTGCCCTTTTGTCGTTAGAAAGTGCTTTATCTCGGGTAAAAGGTCTCTAAATGGCTTTGGGAATTTAGCACGGCTTAGCCATCTAACATCTGTGTGTAACAAAAGATCGCCATGTTCTGCCTCGCATTCTTCTAATAACGCCCGAAACTGACGTCTTTGCAAGCTTCTTGCACGTATAGATGGCTTCTTGCACGTAAGACCTGGCTTGAATTTAATATTTGTGCACATAAGGACTGCTGATGAATAACGCAGTGATAGCTAGTAAAAGGCGGTATTTCTTCATCTTTTTTACAAAGAATAACAAATCCGATATTTTTCCCAATCATAGCAGGAGCTCCATCTGTTGTAATCGATACAAGCTTCTGGATTGGTAACTTTGTATGATTAATAAAAACCTTGAATAGTTCGTAAATATCCTGCCCTCTTGTTTGCCCCTTCATTGGAAGAATAGTCAACAATTCTTCTTTGGCAGACACATCAAGGAAAACTATTCGAGTAAAAACACATAGCTGTACAGTATCTGTACAATCTGTCGATTCGTCAAATTGAAGTGACAGGAATACGCATTTATTAATGTTTTCTTGTAAAATTTCTTCCAAGTTTTGACTAATTTCCTCTGTTCGGCGCATAACAGTATTACGCGACATCGACATATTATTGACGGAAGCCAGTAATTCAGATTTATTCTTAAAATCTTGAAAAAGAACCTGTCCGGCCTTGATGAAAGCCTCCTTCCATATTTGTCCATCCTCAAAGGGCTTTTTTATGCCGAACTAAAATCTCTGTAGTTTTAAATGACGCCATTGTAGCTAACTGAGAGGTAGTACTTAATTTAGAAATAAGTGATTGCTGCATAAACAATTGTGACTTTAACTGCCGAACTTTAGCTTTTCATAGCTCGGTACCTAGTGGATATTCACTTTCGTATTTCTTATGGATTGATCGAAAATGCCTTTCAACGTTGGATCTTTTCGGCAGTGCCACGATTGAGTTGCAAATAATACACACACACTTTTCTTTATTCATGACACCTCCCCACCCATCGTTGTAATGATATTGCTTAGGTTTTTTAACACTCGTACCCGCTTGACTCATTTCCTGAAAAATATTTACTTACATATTTTTTCTTTTAAGTTGCGTTTTAGGTTTACGTTTATTTTAAATAATAGAAAATGGTAAATGCACTGCACTATAATAGCGACCGAGTAATTTGACATCAACGAGAACTCTGAAGCTCACCCAGTGAATATCTTATCGTACAGTCGAAATGGCGTGTTTGGTTAACGGTGGTAATACTGCCGTTATGTTTTGACTGACAAAATTTTGTTTTCGTTATACCGTAACTATTTGACATTTTATTTTGCCGAGCATGGGACAGTCGAAAGAAGATCTTACCATCGAAACCCTTCAGTTCGGACGGAGGAAACAATCGCTGCTGTAGCTGCTGCCATACAAAACAATCCAAGAGTTTCGACAAGAAGCTTATCTGCTCAAATGGGTATAAGCAGAAAGTCATTGCAGTCAATTATGCACAATGATTTGGACTTATTCCCATATAAAATTCAAATGGCCAACAAACTGAACGCAGCAGTCTTGCCTATTCGCTTGGAATTTTGCCAGAAGATGCTTCAAATGGTGGAAGAGGACGGAAACATGTTGAACTGTCTTTTTATGTCTGACGCGGCCCATTTCGATTTAAACGGCAACATAAACAAACAAAATTGTCGAATATGGAGTGCTTCCAATCCACAGATACTCCATGAGACGGAATTGCATCCACTTCGTGTCACAGTGTGGTGTGCAGTTTCATCACGCTGCATTGTCGGGCCCTACTTCTTCGAAAAAAACGGTCACACCGTTACGGTTACTGGAGACCGTTACTTGAGCATGTTGAGAGAGTTTTTCAATCCAGAGTTACGCCGGATGAGAATTTCTTTCAACTCTGTGTGGTTTCAGCAAGATGGTGCAACTCCTCACATAGCCCGGCCTGTTATGACAGAATTGCGACGAAAATTTCCCAATAAGCTGATATCCAGAAACTCCACATTCCGTTGGCCCCCCAGGTCGCCTGACCTTACTGCACCTGACTTTATCTTGTGGGGTTATTGCAAATTTGAATGAACTAACTCGAACAATCCATTCGAGAAACAATTGCGGTAATGAACAACTTTTTGGTAAGTTGCCGCACATGCATCAACGAGCAGGGGAGGGGCATTTAAATTCCATTATTTTTAAAACTAATTAACCCATATTTAATAAAATTGAATGAGCTTTAACATGAATAAAAGAAAAATGAATTCCATACACTGAAAAAAAAGTTATTTGAGTTTCTTAATGTAGCAATATTCATCAGCCACCCTGTATGTATGTAGGTACTCGTACACATGGGATTGACGCATATTACAATTTTGTTTGCTTATATTCTGAAGAATATTCATGTATGGCGTATTTGTTATTATGTATTAATTTGTGGCACATTGGTCGACTGTAAATGCCGGTCTACGGTTTGGCCATATCTATAATAAAAATATTTCTTTCACACATAAACTTATTTCTTTCTATATTTCTGATTTCAACCAAAATATATTCGTAGCTGTCAAAATCTTCGACATTAATTTCGAATTCAGATTTTTACCTTTTCAATGTGGCACTTCTGTTTCCTAGAGAAATTCAATTCGAGGGAAATTGCCGATAGAAAGAAATATTCCCTCGCAATTCACGATAGGACTGAATTTGTTTTTCCCCGCGGAGACTTCTTTACGAAGTAATTTAATTATTTTATCCTGGTTATCCAATCTTTGGCAAGCATTTCATTCACAGTCTTCACTTCTTCTTAACATTTTTAATTTATTTAATAAACAACTGTGCACTGTTAGAGGTAGAATTCCATCAAAATTATTTATGTAGACTTGAAGAACAATAACAACCCCAATAAATATCAAAACTAGGAACTCTAAATTACTGTTAATTGTCACTTTTTATGAAATCAAAAAACATTTTTCATGTTTCATATACGATTCCCCAAAAAGAAGAAGAAGCAATAATTATAACCCATAGCCATAATCAGATAAAAGGTATATTTTTTTTTTTTTCCACCAACGACCACTTAAGATGACAATAAATTTCCTCAAAAAAAGTATTAAATCCTAAAAAACTTAAAAATTTCTCTCTCCTGCCAATAAGAAGATACAAAACTGCACAAAATCCTAAAAAAAAAAAAAAACATTTTCCCACAGAGTATCTAAAAAATCATCCCAAAAAGATTAAAAAAAAAAAAAAAAAAAGTTCAGCACAAAACAATAAAATATCTTTGTTTGGAGCTTGTCATTATTATTTTTTTGTTGTACGTGTTAAATAGCACCAAAATCAACAGAACTGAAGACGACAGAGAGGCAGGCATACAGTTAGGTAGGTGGTGCTTGTGGAACTCCCAACAAGCGAATTATCGGAATTCATAAACAAAACAAAGATTTCACTCAATTCTGGCGAAAGGATATCCCACAGTTTCACAAAGTATCTGCAAAAAAATAAACGAGTTCACAAAATTCAGATCCCAAAAAAAAAAACAGGTTCACACGGCATTAAGCTGCTGTTGGCAAAAAAAAATTGTACCTTCAAAATAACAAAAATCTATCTACCTGCTGCTGTGATTGCATCTTGTCCAGTTATCAGGTCTCTTGTTTGCTACCTGTGTACTGATTGTGCCACCTGTGCGTGTGAATGATGAATTTTCTCGTCGTCTATTTGGCAGAAAATTATCTCCGACTCTCTTGATTAATTTTCCCACTGAACTGGTCCATTCATGAAAATCTCGAACCAAATATCTCACAGATACTTGTGATGTATTATGTACCTGTTGCTATTCTTTGATGAATTCCTTTTACTTTGTGGTGGGAGTTTGAGTAATCTAATGTAATTCAACTCTTGAGAATGAGAAATCTAGAAATTGGATTGGATTCATACTCCGAAATTCCCTCATCCATTGATTTTCTTTGTTGTCCGAGGTCCAAGCTGTGTGTAAGGAACACCTCTCCCGCATCTCACATCTTAACTGCATACAGCCACCTTCACTATAGTTCAACGACGACGATTCAGGTGGTCCCATCGATGACCAAGTAACGACGAGAAAATTAATGGGAAATCCATATCAGTGTTCTCTCTCTCTCTCTCTCTCTCTCAGTCCGTTTGTTAGGTGAAAGTATCTTAGTATCTAATCCTATTACTATTATTATTTTAATTCCACTTAACGATCAGATGCTGCGCCGTGTGTCTTGTTGGGGGGGTTACATCATTATCGTTGTTTGGTGTGGACGGTGCATTTGGAAAAAAAAGAGTTGTTGTCCATGTGGGCACATTGTGCTCTCTGGCCACCACCTTGGAATGGGTTGTTTCCCTTTTGTGGTTCAATCATTAAACATTTTTCATCTCTTGATATCGTTATCTTCATTTTATGATGTCGCTTGTCCGGTAAGGGGGAAATAGATTCGTTCTAGAGATGTGTTATGATTGCCGGCACATTGATAATGTCCCGATGTTGTCACCTGATTAAGAGGTCTGAGAAATGATCTTTTGATTGGGCGTTGGGGAGGAATTATATTACGATTATTGAGATTTGAATGTGAATCGAATGGAATGGAATATGGAGGGCAGACAGGTTCAGGTGCGTGCTTGGAGTAATAATTTATACTTAACTGTTGGATGGTATTGGAGAATAAGCATAGGGGTTAAGTAAATTGGTTTGGAATGCAGATGTTGGCTGCAGTAATGGATTTGTATGGTGCATTGTTTGTTTTCAAATTGGATATACCAAAAACTTTTGAAAACTCAAGCTTCGAGTCCCAGAAAACACAACAAACAAATTCACCTTCCCTCGCGGTACTATACGAGTAAGTACGGACCTATGAAAAACATTTAAGAGTTAAATTGTCTTGAGTAGGTTCTCTATACAAACAAAAATTGTCCTTCGAAAACTGTAGGTCGCACAGGCCTTATAAAGGAGGTGAGCGCCAAAATATTTATTCATTTTAATTTGAAAAGCTTTGACTGGAATCAGATCATTGCCTTTGTAATTTTCCACAAAATGCAAATAAGGCAAATGGAAGTAGATACATATTTATCTCATAAACATTTTCGACTTCGAGATATTATTTAGTCTTAGAAAGTATTCCTTATACTATTAGGGTTAAGACAGCGAAATTTTGCTGAGAGTTACTTTCAAGTCGTTAGATCACACTCGTTCGTTTAAACCTGGCGGCTGGGTTAGATTTGAAGACACTTTTGGCTAGAAGGTGGTCATGACCAAGCCAATGTATTGTAGTTGTTTGGTCTTGTATTGTTTAACTGGGTACATCGACATCTTAGAACAATTCATAGGTAGCTTGTGAATCGAACAGCAGAGAAAACATGTAGCTTTGTCTACTCAGACGTCAAGATACCACCTTTGTGTAGATGTAGACAGCTTATGAATCTGTCCTCCTATACCTCCATTTCAGATCGAAACAAACATATTGTAATATGCGAGCTACGGCTGGAGTAGATAAAACGTAATTCTGTGAGATTATTTCTTTATTTTCTACTCTATAAAACAATTCAAGTTCACACTATACTATTCTTCGCAAAGTCCTTCCTTACAAGGTCTCTTTCTTCTCAAATCACTTCATCTCCTTTCAATTACTTAATTCCCAAATCCAAACTAATTACTTCTTCTTGTTAACTATCAACTTTCAATTTATCACAAAATTACAACTTCGTCTGTTATCACTTTTCCAATCTCTTCGTGCGGTTCAAAACCAACTGCCCTGCCTCGATCGCCATCTGTCCTTATATAGAAGCATTTCTGATAGCCAGAAACGTCTAGCAAATTCTTCGACCACTGGAACAAGAAAATTCTGATGTAATAATTCCAAGATGACAATAATTTCTTGCGGTTATAATTCTCTCTTAATTCCGTGACGTCGTCTTAGATATTATCCGTCTCTTATCGTGGACACGAACTGTGGACACGAACTGCGGACACGAACCTCGAATGAAAAGACACTTCGGAACGAAATTATACTCGAATGAAAAGACACTTCGGAATGTGTTGCATAGTTGTTGGAGCGTAGTTATTATGCTACATTATGTTACAATATATCTATCCGTCTATCGGTTTGCCAATCTCACACTCCTAACTGAAGAATTAATGAACAGATTCCAATGAAATCTAGTTCCGATGTGATATGCAAATGATTCAACCTTAAAGCCATTAAATTTGGACTTATCAGGGGCAAAAATAGGGTTAGGTGCTAAAAGTGAAGAAACATTTTTATAAAAAATCATGAAATTCGAAAAAAGTTTGGGTTTTTAGGTTGGAATGTTGTGTAGACAGTTCAATATGAAAATCATTACAATTGGATAGAGAGCAGATTTTAAAACACCTAACTCGAGAAATACTCAACGGGTTTTTATAAAATAGTTGTTCCTAAATTTGCTCTAACATGTAGATGATGGGGATAGATGGGGTTTCAAAAATTACCACAAAGAAGCGCTGTGCCATCACTTGGCTGATATTTTTACTTGCTTCTATAAAGAGCCGTGGTGTAGTGTTAACATCATTGCTTGTCAGGCTGTTGATTCACGGTTCGAATCCTGATGTCAAGAATCATCTATTTATTTCGCATGAAATAAATAAAAAAGTCGATCACTTGCGAAAGCTAAGTCAACTCTGCTGTAAAGGCATAACACTGGCAGTAGGGTAGTCATATGGGTAAAATGCAACTCGATCGTGATGATGACATCAGGAGGACGGAAAAAAATACTGTGAATCATAAGCAATGACAATAATAGCGAAAACAAACAAAATACTCCCCAGTTATCTGGACAGCCACCCTTGGAGTTTACAGAAACTTAATACCACCTAAGTTTCAAACCCACTACACCAATCTTTCTTTCTCGCTGTCTCTTCCTATTTCCACAAAAACGCACGTGTTCTAAAAAAATTAGTATAAGGGTATTCATATCCCCTTTAACACGTGCAAATTATAAAAAAAGCAAGATGAATTGAAAATTTATTTCCTTTTCAAATTTGTGACCCCACAGACCCTATAAGTTTAAAGTAAATCTGTTAAGCTGTTTAGGCTGCAATTGGATGTGCATGCACACAAACGAATAAACAGACCCACTTTTAGAAATCAAAATCTTGAGACTGAAAATTTCCACGAAACCAATACTTGCCCTTTGCACAGGGTGGCCCAAAAATATTAAGTGGATTTACTTTTTATTTGATTAACGAATTTTAACAAGACCTGAAGAATATTGAAACTTAATATTTGCTATTTTTTATGATGTTAGGAATGGAAAATAATATAACCGCCATTTTGGTTTTTACAAAACTCCAGTCTTTCGATGAAATTTTCTATAAATTTTTCCAAGTTTGGGGTGTCAAGGCCAATATATGGGACCTAATGTTCCTTTTCAGATCTGCAGGAGACTGGAGATTATACTCGTAAACCTCTCCTTTCTGAGTTCTTAAGTGGAGCTGCAAATTCCGGAGAACAAGCCGGCCAATCAATGTCTTCATTTTTTGAGATTATTCGGCTTGGGAACATTTCTTGAAGAATAGTCATCGTATCTCTGGCTTTATGGGCTCTAGTGCCGTCTTGTTAAAACCACATACGGGCATGGGATAGGTGGCCGACCTGCGGATATAAAAAGTTTTCGAGCATCGTTACTGGGTCCTCATTTGCATCTTCAAAGAAATAGATATACAGAGATACCGCACCAAACCGTGACTTAAAGTGGATGCGTCTGCCGTTCTTGAATTATTCGAGGGTTTTTCATGCCCCAGAAATGCAAATTTTGTATATTGACGAAGCCATTGAAGTGGTCACAATCAATTTCTCTTGATTTTGTTTTTCAGACAGTGTGCGGGCCAATAATGCAAATGCAAATCCCTTCTTAAAATTTTCTGCAAGGTCGTCTGTGGAACGTGCGCCACCTGGTCGATGGCGAAGGGTGTTCGTCAACAGAGTCCCTGTACACGGCTTATGTTATATCTGGAACATCCGGACGCAGGTCTCCCAATTTGTCTGTGATTGAACGCTGTTCTTTCTTGCCGAAAACAGGCAACAAAACGTACGATGGCATCTCTAGCATTTCTTATAGTAAAATGACTGCGAAATTCTCGTTCTCTCCTTACAATTGAGGAGTTGTGCCAAATGTAGGATTCGATAGCAGAAATTTATTATGGGGTCGTCCAGTGCAATATTATTCAAAATCGGAATATTTAATCTGAAAAAATTCCAAAGATATGGAATTTTAAAATTTACTTAATATTTTCGAGCCACCCTGTAGGTGCAATTAAAAAATCCTTAAGTGCTATTCGGGTCTCTCGTCATTTGTTTTGCGTTCTGTACTTTTAGTTCATTTTCAGGGTTCCAGTACTTATATTGAGAGTCAGTTATATATCCATACGTCTGTCTGCTTACCCACTGATAATAATACAGGGTGGCCAAACCTCTTCCACTTATCGTTTTCCGCAAGCATTTTTCAACATGTTCAGCCAATTCCTCAAAAGAGCAATAAAACCTCCAATTCTAACTACTGACCAATAGCTTTGACGTCAGTGCAGTAGAAGGTCACCAAGAGCATTGTTAATCACCACCTTATGAGTTTCTTAGTGGGCGTCGTGGCGTAGTGGTTAGTGTATGGGATCACTACGCAAGAGGTTCCAAGTTCGAATCCCAGAAAACATCAAAAAGTTTTTTCACGATCCCACCTCTCGCGAACGTCTGACAAACATCCCAGAGTATTGTTGTCACGAGAAAGCTTCTCAAAACAAATTGCCGTTCGGATACGGCACTAAACTGTAGGTCCCTTCCATTCGTGTGAAAAATATAACGCACACAACACGAGTGGTTGCGAGAAGCTAGGCCCTGGCACTTAAAGAGCTGTTGCGCCAAATATTTTTTTTATAAGTTTCTTAAAACTAACCATCTCCTTAATCTTGTATAGAAGCGTATTGGCAATAAATTCATATAACGTATAACCTATCAACAACTTTTTGAAAATTACATAAGTCTCGGACATGACCCAAATAGAGTCATAATTGCTACAGATGACATGATTACTTGGAATACACTCCTTTATTCCAAGTAAATCAGTTAGTCTTAAACCAAAACAAGAATTACAGGGAGAAATGAAGAGGTTTTCTCGTTATGGCACCGAACACCTTCTGAAGAAAACCGAAGTCTCTATAAACGAGCCAGAAATGACTGTAACGCCATCTTAAAACATGCTTAATTCCTGCAAGATCTCTTCCCTTGTCTCAAAGAGATGTTTCTCTACCCTGCCCAAACCTCTGCGTATCATATTTCACATCCATTTTCCCGGAGAGATGGAAACTTGCACACGTGCAGCCAATTCTTAAATAGGGCTATAAAACCTCCACTTCTAACTACCGACCAATAGCTTTGACTTCAGTGTTGTCCAAGGTTTATGGTGTGCATTGGTAACGACCATGTCCATAGGAAACTATTTCCGGCAAAAACGTTCCACAGGGGACCTAATGACATACCTGGCTTTGAAATGGAACCTTGATGTCTTCAAGGCTTACGATAGAGTAAAACAAATAGCGTCTGTGACATTTTCGTGAAGTGGACGACGAATTTTTCAATTTGTCGATCATTGCAGGTTGTATTACTCGTATTATAGATTCTGTACGCTACCGACTAATGTCGGTATTCCTCAGGGCTCAGTACTCTCCCCGTTCCTTTTTACATCAATGAATTCTGATCGATTTCTTGTAATCCGATTCGTTCCTTCGCGGATGACAGTTCTCTTGATTTCGCCTATTCGCTAATCGACGGCCAGGGACACAAATCATAGAGTCTCAGCGGCAGGGAGGGTCTACAGAACTCAACTCTGGCATTGACGCAATTAACAATTGTGATGTAAACAACTGAGTTGTGTTAAACGCGTCCAAAACCCAGAGCTGTCCCTTATCTATGAAGCGTGATACTAACGTGGTCAAACTCAGAATGGATGCAGTTAATGTTGAGAAATCTAATGGCTTGGCAATGCTTGGAACCAGCAGTGCTAAATACCTAAGATTACTTAAAAGGTGTAAACGGTTTTCTATTCTTACGGATTTAGTCACAAATTATGTTCGTCCGAAACTTGAATATAACTCACATGTTTGGGCGGGAACTGCCGTCACATGCTTGACGTTACTTGATAGTGTTCAGCGTGCATGTACTCGTACTTTAGAGCTTAGTTTTGTGCGCACCGATCACCATCGTCTGTCTGTTCATCCCGAAAACGGTTTTCTTCAAAACAGCTCTTACAATTTTGATCGAATTTCATAATTGAGTTGAAGAGGACATTTTCTGTAGGATGGCGTATCAGTTTTTTTTGCAAAAAATGCGGTACTTTACTTATTGACCGATTTTTGAAAATTCGCTGCTTCTCGGATATGACTCTGCTGATTTTGTTCTAATTCAGTATCTAAGCAATGTTTGACATATACAAGGTCATGGCATTCCCATTTCTAACTAATTTTTGGAAAAAAATAAAAATAAAACGTCCTGCTTTCCTTAAGGGACATTTGATGTTTCAGAACGATAGCATGCATTCCTCATCATCATCATACAGAGTGGATGAACAATATAATTAGTTTTATTTTGAAATGTTTGCACTCAGTCCCAGTGGACTGCCTGTGAGATAGACAAGCGAAAGGTGCTGAAACTAACCGTTTGTAATTACCAATGGCTTCCAATTGTACACGAAACTTTTGCCTCAATGCCGCTGGCAGAAAACAAGTGTAATGCCTCTCACAGTTTCTATAGCCAATTTGCTACAATTTACAGTTATGTTTCTTTCATAAGCATTTATCTATAAAATATTAGAATAACTAATGCCCCGCAAGGCATCCATTTCTACATACCGTTCGCTGATCAGAGCATACCATTCGAAGTATCTAAGCCGATCTTCATCTCTCTTAAAATCTTCTTTCAAAAGACTCTTATTCAACGAGTAGTTTTCATTGACCCATCGAATGTGTGAAATTTAGGACGCCAACCTTGATGATTCGTTGTACTGCTAATTGAATCTTTAAAAATCTATCATTGAAGCTTAAAATCAACTTCAAATGTTCACTTGCACCTTCTAGCGTTAAAATTACCTAAGCCCTAAAGCTATTGCTGTTTTAATGTGCTGACAACTTAACAACACCTATTCGCTGCTACACCATCTAATTAGGTAAAAAGTATAAAAATCTCGTAACCACCAGCCCACAGCGAAATGGACAAATTTAGATTTAATTATACAACAAAATGCCAAGAAAAAATAAATACACCTAACAAAAGTCAAAAGTCATTAGTGTCGTATCGTTTTAACACAACTTTCCTCTTGTTCCCTCAAACCGACCACGGCCGGCGCGCAGTCGCACTTTGTCAATGTCACTACCATACCGTGGGGGGTTCATTCGGCAACGTTATTCTAAAGAATTTAGAAGATCACCTCCTCAACAGGTAGCTGCTCCATGAACAACAATAAAAGATGAAAAAAAATAATAATAAAGCGCGACTCTGAATTCCACGTACTCTCTGTGCCACTAAAGAACAAGTGGACATTTGGACAAATTTGGTTAAAAAAAAAAAAAATAAAAATCTTCATGTTCTGCGTAAAGTGCTTACCGCGGCATATTTTTTTTTTTTTTTTTGGATTCAGAAGCTAAACAATCACAAATACCAACGAAAAAAAAAAAAAAAAAAAAAACCGGTGACATCCCATATCTCACCTGCTTGGTTGCGGGCCAATAAGATACCGTGAAATGCCCAATTGAGAGCCAACAGCGTCGCGGCCACTTGTCGCGCCAGACCACTTCACATGATGATGACCGCGACGAGCGTAAGACAGATCAAGATGTGGTGGCAATAACCACTGGCGGTTCCTGATGATGGTGGCAAATGATGACGGTGATGCTGATGATGATGATCTTGATGATGAAGCTCATGATGGACGCGGAACGGTCATAATGATGATGATGAAGATGCTACTACCGCTACCGCTTCTGATTATTACAAGAGGCGATGAAGATACACGTTTTTTTTTTGTTTGTAGCTACGTTCAGATACTTGTTATCTTTATTGCCAGTGCTCAGTTACCTTTAATGGTTTCATTTCACTGGTAATCGCGTTGAGGGTTTTCATCCGGTAGTTGTTCTCGTTATTAATTGGACGTGACTTAATTTGGTTAATTATTTTTCCGTTGAATTATTTGGTAAGATTTTGAGTGGCCATTCATGATATGAAGACCAAGTTTCATTGAGGAATTATGTTGAAATCGAAAGAAAATTCCGTGCTTTGTATGGAGCGTAGACTGCCTACCGATCTCAAGCAGTCAGAAATTTCCTTGCTTGAAAGTGCATACGAAAATTGACGTCAGTTTGCTCCCACCTTGTTTAGAATTTGAAGTTCAGTCCTTCTAGAATTGAAATCGACAAGATTTCCACTCCATGTGGTACTGTGGCTTAAGTATATGATATAATGATGTGTTGAACTAATGTGAGTAGTTTAGCTATGCGAGTTCTGGCGCATCTTTTGTAAAATCACTTGTCAGTGATTTAATTTTTTGTGGGAGTATTTTCAGTGTATTACTTCATCAAAGTAGCGGCAAACAGGGCAGTTTGGGTAGAATAGGTTCAGCAAAAAGTACGCTAGATACATATCTGAGCAGGGAGCTAAATCACAACCAATTGTTGCTCCCTATCAACGATTTTGCTTCATCGGTCATACCAGGTCGGTAAAAATTGATTGTTTAGGAGCAGCACTTCATTTAATTTGGTAGGATAATAACCTCACTACGTAAAATAAATCTTCTTATGAAAACCGAAAGAGAATAACTGAAAACACCTGACTGCTCAGCATGCATGCTGATTATTTCGTTCAAAAAGGGATGCAGAACTATTTAAATAACTACTCAATCAAAGACCAGAGGACGTTTTATTGACAAAGCCAAGGCCCACCTCCAGCTTGGCAAGACAATGCAATGCAACACCACAGTACCGCACCAAATGAATGGAATTACTTTCTAATAAGGCAAGGGACAGGTGTCCTGCTTCCATTCTCCTCTTTGTTGTTCCTCTCTTCTTCTTTTTTTTTCCATCTGTCCAATTGGTGATATACAACCACCGACTGTTTGTGTGTGCATACGTCTCGTCTGAAGGATCCTCCGTAGTCGATATGCCTGCAATAAAATCTCATAATCGCTCATTTGGGGACAACTAGTGCCAGAGTCTCGTAATGATAAACAGGGCCCGGTGAATCGTATCTATTGCGTCTTATCCACTACCAAGGTGTGAAATAGTCTTTTTAGTTGTTCCCAAATATGGAAACGAATCCGATCTGGGTGAAGGTCCCACGAGATTATTCCTTAGATACACAAAAATTTTGATGATAAAAATAATTTTACCCAGGGAACCGAAGACGTTCCAAAATAATGCACTATGCGTTCTATCGCTATCTATCGGATTAGCGGGGGCAGTAAAATTGATAACCATTGCTAGGGATTCGTCAAACTCCCAGCGATAAGGCATGTTATCAGTTAGTTATTCTACGTGTCAATATTATTCGATTGGCATCATGCAAAGACGAGGAAAAACCCTCGCCATGAGACCTGCCGCTCTGCGACAGTGATTAGTCCTTTTTTATGGGTTATTTATCAGCAAGGATAAGTGTACACGAACGAGAAGGGAAAGTGAATAAAGAAAGAAAAAAACGAAGCAATAAAACAGAAACCAATAGATACTGAAGCATGTTAAATATTTTCTTGTGTCGATAAGGCAAACACTTTGCCAGTTGATGATGCGCTATGCGGTTTTAACACGGGCACCTGAAACTCCTTGTTTGTTCTTACATCATAAACAAATATCAATACTGGAATTGTGTTGTCGCTTGTCAAATTTGTAGGCTCTTGTGTTTGGTGTTGTCTTAACGTGGATTGATTTGGGAAATTCTTCTCATATCGCAGTACTACAGGTGGCATGTTTTGAAAAAGCAAATTTGTTGGTCCTCATGATGGTTGGTCAGTATTTATGCGACGCCATTCTTGTTGGTCTTCACTCGAGAGAGGTACACATGGGACAGATAGTGGAATAATATTACCTAAGGCAAGGGTTTTGTGGATAGAAGATGAATAGATACTTGAATAAATTTCAGGTCTACGGGTATCAAGTGGTGCGATAAAGAATGAGAACAGGTCATCGTTTTTCATATTTTGTGTTATTTTACAAAGCTGGGTCAAGCCCAAGTACTTCATCTTACAAAAGGGTAGACTAATAGCTAAAGCTTCTTTTGTTATTCACCCTTCTCTGTCAAGGAACAAATCTGTTCGTACTTCCTATCAAAGTTCAACTATAGGTGTTTCTCATATCAAAGCAGGACTAGTGTAGATATCGTCAGAATTGAGGCGATTATTATGGCTCCTTGTCTAGCAGTGTGGCCAGATTGAGGATCCCCTTTAACACACATTACTGAAGTTGAAATGAAGAAAACAAGAAGGAAACTCTCTTTCAATTTTTGCAGTTTTTTTTTTAAAAAATGGCGCCCAAGCGCAAATTGGGTTCTGGCGAGCTACGCCGGTTTGCAGAAAAACACGTGAGGTGTATATGATGTTCTCAGTGTCTTTTATAAGATCGTACCGTTTATAAATGTTCGCACTGTCAATCGCCTTGTCATTAGAGTTGGGCCGATGTACAACGAATATTCAATTAGATTGGGCACTTGGCCACCAGCTTTAGAATTGCTCCTTGGCTGTCCAAAACAAATGCAGAACACATAAGATATAAAGGTACCTGTAAGCGAATCGAAGAACGCATATCTCTTAACGACTGAACCTCGGCAGTTGCTGTAGTCTAAAGGAAGAGCAGTGAAGATAAAGTGCAATGTTAGGTGCTGCAAAGGAAATCGCATGAGCTATCTCGTTTGCATAAGCATCATGTCGAAGCACCACTCAAATCAAAATGCTGGGAAGAATATAAACTACTTTAAGTTCTCGAATGAGGACTTCAGGAGGTTTGTGGAGCATTTCAGCAACTCGTATCTTTTCATCCTATTTGATGAGGAGTTGAGGATGGCCTTCGTTTTTTTTTTTTTTATGGTTGCGCCAAAGGGTGTGTAATCTTCATAGATACTAATAGCCCGGGGTACTGGCATGTACCGGGGTAGCAATACTGCGGGTTCTTTAGTATTCTCTTCTTTCGTTGTCTACCCGGCCATTTCGAACTCATTCGCTTTTTAGTCTTGTCTTTTATTCAGCGAGTAAGTCGATGGGTATCATTGAAGATACGACAAGTATAGCATCGTTCGAGACAGTTCGAAACGCACTGGCTACCCTTAGTGCGCTAAGAAGGTGAACGGATTTAACTAAACGCAAGTTCGACTTAACTTTCTGCTGGGTACATAGGTATATATAGAACTGGCAGCTCCTGCAGCAGAAGTCTTTTATTCTGTTTTGGGCCTTCGATATAACTCATTAGCCTTGAAAGTGCACTAATAGCTTTTGAAGATATTTTGTGTATGCATACTCAAGGTGGTATTTGAAACTTAAACGAGCATCAATAATCACTCCAAGGTACTTAATAAACGGTTGAGAAACCACTTCGTGCCATCCGATATCGTTTCGCGAACTTTTCTACTTGTAACAATCACTCCCTTGGTTTAATGGTCAGCAAGCTGCAAACCGGCGTTAGATAGCCAATGGCGTACCGTTGTGATTGTCTCGTTGCAGTCGAGTTCAACTTCTTCTAAAGTTTTTGCTACAACCACCACCGCGATGTCGTCCTCGAAGCCGATGATTGACGCTTCTCTTAGAATCGACAGGCGTAGGCTACATAGCAGGGGCCCAAGGACCAAACCTTGTGGGACCCCGCCAATTACTTCTTAATTCCCTCGTCAAAATCGTAGAGGAGGACTCTGTTCGGAAAATAGCTCATTATTATTTTACAGAGATAGTCCAGTATTTGTATCCGATAAAGCCAGCTCATAATGCGTTCCCAATTCACTGAGTTAAACGCGTTTTCACGTCCAAGGTTATAATGGCGCGGTATTTTTTCGTGCCGCCTTTCCAGCGCTCTGCCTTCTGTAGCGGTTCGGGCACTCGTTATTACTGCTTTCATTGCATCTATCGTGCAATATTGATGTTCCGAGAGACCTCCTGCTGTTTCAACAGCTGGTAGAAGCCTATTGTAAATTATACGCTCAAGAATTTTTCTGACCGTGTCGAGCAAACAAAGAGGAAGATAGGATGAAGGTTCGTTTGGATTCCCCTTTCTTTCGGCAGTAGGACTAGTCGTTGGCGCCTCTGGCCCTCGTGTGAAGACTTTCTGGTCATCATGTTGTCTTCTCAAAGTCATACTCATCTTTATAGCTATCTGTGTCATGTATTTGGAAAGTAATACGGACAGCCTTTTGCATCAGTGTTCATGCGATGTTCTACGTCTATAAAATAACGACTGTTAAATAACATGATTATGCTTATGTTACGCAATCGGAGCTACGTTCATCAAATTAGTTTGAAATGCTAAATGGAAGTCAGCCCGCGCTCACCAGGTCTCAGTTTTTAATTTAGTCCGATTTCAGTCTCTTTTGTGTAGCTCCGTGTGAGAACGACCTAAGTTGAATGGTGTTGCTTGCCGTTGACTGGCTGGTAAATCTTCACCAGGTTGTATAGAATTGGATCTAGTGATACATACATACCGATTCCTCTTATTTATTATGATAAAGTTTTATCTAACACCCTAAGATGTTAGAGCATGCCATATTAACCTTTGGCAGGATTCTATCAAAGTCTTTTTCAAGGTAAACAAAAGTGGGATCGAGGACCTGCAACAATATTTTTACAGCAAGATTCTGATCAAGTGTAGCTTATATGAACTCTCTAAGCGTGAATACGCAGTGGTGATCCCTTTGATTTTTCTCAAACGATAAGAAATAGTTATTTCGCCATCTATTAGGTTGATGACTTTCAGACAAGACCATCTACACGCAATATTAAACTAAAAAGCTTAATGTTTCTTAGACCATACCGTCACATACCTCCCTATTCTCTGCATACTATATAGGGGAATCAAAATATTAACTAGGTACAATTTCAGTCAAATCTTTTACCATTAGAAGCGAAAAGATAATTCACACCGATCTACTTCATAAATCTTTCATCGCTCTTCTTCTGTAACTCGAAAATCAAAGGTCACCTAGATGCAACAATAGAAACTCTCAGCAGCATAAATTTCTGCCCGCAGAATCGCGTACATCCCCAACGTATAGATGTTAACACACACATGGTCGACTTCCTGGCTTACGATCGATCCTCCAATAAAACAATCAGAAAGCCTGCACCTAAAATGGAATTCCATTAACTCTCCAAGACAACACAATCATCTTTCGTATTGGGATTCCACTCAAAGTGAAATCTTCTGGCTGCCAAAGGCAGCAGACACTTGGTCCATGATCAAGTAGCCAGCCAGCCAGCTAAGCCAGCAGCAGTAGCTAGGGTGATAAATATCGCGAATAAAATTTTAATACTTCAAACTGTAGTACAATTTCTGTTGAAATTGCTCGTCCGCCGCGCACAGTGCCGCGTCGAAGATCGACCACCCACGCAAAATGATCGCCCGTCCCAAGTGTACGACGGGAGCTACTCAACTGATGCCAGTTCCATCCTCGCATGGTGGCAGCGGCGGCTATGCTTGCTCCTGCAAAAATATTATCATATGGAAATTGATTGTGATTACTGGCAGTACGGTGTTTGTGTCCAGATGTGGATTAGGAGAAGGAAACAGCAGCCACAACGAATATGGTGGTCATAAAAAAATAGTATTTTTGCATCTGTGTATCTGACTGCATTTGGCGGCTGACGTCCGGCAGCATTATCATCGGTAGAAGGTTGTCGGTTCGAAATGGAGTTAACAGGTCACCACCACGGCAACGGAAGACAACCAGCCATCTCTCCAATTGATGGAGGCTATATCCTAGTCCTATCCCCACTGGCAAGGTGCAGTAGAGTGGTACCTGTTGCTGGGATGATCAGTTTGTCTTGGGGTTTTTGTTGTCCGCTGCCCGTATTCCTATGGCGAATTGTTTTATGGATGCCTATTTGTCTTCCACCTAGAGGGAAGTCGTCGTCGTAGCAGTACGACTGCATATTTGACTGGTCAGTTACGGCTTTGTCAATGGGTGGGGTGCAGTTAAATTTAAGCTTCCGAATGGACAAATGGACAAATGGACCATTTTGCAGTGTTTGTTGTGGGTTGACATTCAAAGATGCGAGAGAGAGCGGCTTCAGTAGCTTTTTTTAGGAATACAAATTCCTGGCTTTTATGACCGTAACATTTTACTGTAATCGTTTACTGAACGTTTGATTGAAATTAATTCCAATTGTAGCTGGAATTGGCGTCCAATGTTTTTCTCCATTACTCGAAACCAACTATATCTAATTAGTGAATGCTGGCTGACAAGATACCAAAAAAGGGACAGTAAATGATGCCAAAAGAAGACTGTGACAGGTTCAGTATTCAAATGAAAACGATCACTAAGATGCATTTTTCTACAGGTGGGCAAAAGGAGAAAAAGAGAATTGAAAGCGTTGTCATTGCATTAAACTTAAATGAGTTGTAGGTTTCCATGGAGACAGCAGGTGTTTCAACTGAAGATAGTAGCCCAGTCATTAGGTAATTTTAGATAGAAATAATTCAAGAAGTTTTCTCTTGGGTAAAATTGGGATTTTTTTAATAGCATATCCATTTTGCGACATCGAAATTGATGGGGAAATTATAAAACTTTTCAAAAACTTTCAAAATTGTGTCCAAATTTTTTTAAAAAAAAGTATCTATGTATATCCTGGTGCCCCTTACACAAAAAAAGTATTGCACACAAATATAGAGAATAAATTTTGCCATAATTCATGTCTTATTCATTTTTCCATACACTTAATAATTAAGTCGTGGCAGCGCTATACAATTTTTTAAATTTCAAAAATTCACTTCCACAACTTTATTTCTCAAAATATCTTCATTTGGGAATTCTTTAGAAGAAAATTGTGTTAAGAGAAAATAAAGAGAATACAATTGGCTATAATTCATCTCTTAATAATTTTTTAACACAGATAATAATTAAGGAGTAACAGGACGATGTATGAATAGTTTTAGTAGATTCGTACCTGTCGATTATTTAGCCTATGATTACTAAGTAAAACGGTATTCAAACTTCAAAAACATATTACAAACCAAAACATGAGCTAGTGGTCGTCTTTTAATTATGATTGTACTAAACAACATGACAAGAGTTCCTGGAATACCTGCATTTGCGACATCGTTTTTTTCGTTTTAAAAGTGGTGTCCGTATCGGCACCATTTAAGAAGCCCCCGCTTAATATTTTCAGTTGGAAATTTACACACTTATAGCATAATCTATAAGTATGAATCTAAAGGAGATAATTTCTTTTTTCGAAATACAGGGTGTTTCTTTTAAAATTACCTCTCCCCCTTTATAACATTTCCTCAATGTGTGCTACTCTCCAGAAGAACTTGGATTTTTTTTTTTTTTATAATTTGCACGTGTTAAAGGGGATATGAATACCCTTATACTAATTTTTAGAACACGTGCAAAGGGGAAGAAACAGAGAGAAAGACAGAGTGGTGTAGTTTGAAACTCAGGTGGTATTAAGTTTCTGTAAACTCCGAGGGTGGCTGTCCAGATAACTGGGGAGTATTTTGTTTGTTTTCGCTATTATTGTCATTGCTTATGATTCACAGTATTTTTTTTCCGTCCTCCTGATGTCATCATCACGATCGAGTAGCATTTTAGCCATATGACTACCCTACTGCCAGTGTTATGCCTTCACAGCAGAGTTGACTTAGCTTTCGCAAGTGATTGACTTTTTTATTTATTTCATGCGAAATAATTAGATGATTCTTGGCATCAGGATTCGAACCATGAATCAACAGCGTGAAAAGCGATGATGTTATCACTACACCACGGGCACCCTAATACACTTGTAAAGCTAGAATTTCACTTTTTTACAATATAGTAAGGGGTGACCATGGTGTAATGAGTAGTACGTCTGCCTGTGCAGGTTCGAGCCCGAACAGGGAAAAATAACCAAGGGCCACCCGGTCATAAAAGAGAAACGAATAAAATCGAAGATTATCCAACCTCTACCCTTTAAAAAAGTACAAAATACTTGAAATAACATAAGATAGGTCAAGTATTTTTCTTCTCCCCTTTCTCAGTATGCACGTGTGCCTTCTGCAGCTTCTTATTAGGCCACGGAGAAGTTAGAAAATATTTATTATAAATGGTAGGAGATACACACTCGCATAAGAAAATTGTACAAAATTGTACATACATATGTAGGACAAAGAAATATTTGTTTAAGTTACACCCTGTAAAGCAGAAATTCAGCTCTGATTGATTCGCTGTAATGGATTTTCTAAAATAGATTGTAGATAGAGATTAGACTTATGGAAGACGATACCTCCACTTATATTGTAACAATACCTGGCATAAGAAATCGAGGTCAGGGAAGAACTCTTGCAAGAACCATTGGGTAACACTTACTAAGCTGATCCGTTTAAGGGGTCTAATTCGATATCGCTCTAAAGAAATACAAATTAATGCTCCCAAGAACTTAACACTTCAACAAAACAAAGCAGCGAAGATCTAGCTTTGTCAGTCTCCAAAAAAAGTGAAATGAAACTGTCGAATTCATAAAGGAAAAATACTGTGAAAAAGAAGCTTTTTGAATATAGCAGTGGCTCACATACTTTATGGCCTTTATTCAGCGCTTCGTTCAGGCTTGAAAAGTACCCCCATCCAACTGATTCGACTGACTGAGGAATAAGTTCTCACCACAAAGCTGCCATAACGTTGCCGTTCATGCTATTGAGCAAAATAGTCCGCGGACTACTGAAACAGCTCTGCGGTTGAATTGAACATATTTTTCAGGGCGAATCAGTTCAAGTTGAACCGTGTGTTCCTATAGCTGTGCTGTAAATGCTGGAGTGCCTCAGGGATCTATACTTTTACCAACTTTTTTTCCCATCAATGACGAATTCACAGGCCACATGATTTTTAGTATCCCGTACCAGAATGGTATAAACGGAACACTAATGGATTCAACACGGTGTCCGTCTGTCTGTGTGTCTGTCACATGCTTGTAACTTTCGAAGCGTCTGACCTAGAGAGCTAAAATTTTGCACAGAAATAGTACGTGGTGGACCAAAAATAATAAAGGAATATGGAAATAATAATAACAAAATATTTTTGTGGAGGGCTTTTGGGACATAATGTTCTCCAAAAAAAAAGTGTTTTTCCACCAAATCATGCGACATACCAAATTAAAGCAGAACTTCTGAGGAGTCCAAAAAATATAAAAATATTTAATTTAATATTTGAAAAAAGTTTCTTAAACACAAAACTCAAAAACCCGAGCATTGACAATGTCCCCCTCCAAGGACAAACATACTCCTAAAATGACTACACTTGTCAAATTTTTAGTTCTGTCTGTCTGTCACTTAAATATCATCTTGCTCGACCAACATGCCCCTGCATATAAATATATCACATCATCAGCAATGCAATATGCAAGCAAATTACTTATTAAATGAAGAACTGCAGAAAGTTTTGCAAACTTGGCTGACTTCACTGCAGAGAACACTTTTATTGTTCCAACCATGCATCTTCTTGGAATCATAGTCAACTCTGGTGTAACATGGCACAACCACATATCCAACATTGCAAAATTAGCTTCCAGGAAGTTTATCTACCTGTTTAGAACAAAAAGATACTTCACGTAGACGCAGCTACTTCTCCTATACAAAGAACGAGAACAAGTTAAACCGGGGCTTGAGTATCGTTCTCTAATTTGCAGTTTAGTCCAAAATATTCTCTGTATCTAATCAATAGCATAGGGAGTCGATCAATTCGCTTAATAGAAGATCCAGAACTGACATCTAATCTCCAATTGTTAAATCATTGAAAGCTGGTAGCGGTATAAAGCCTCTACTATACAAAGTGGGGCAAAAATAATGTCATAATGTGAATGTGCCATAATGTTTGCAAATGGCGTCAAATGTCATTGTGCTTTGACATTTATATTATTGACAGATGGAGAATTAGTTGACAACAAGCAATGGAGCGATACACACCTGAAGAACGCGGAATTATTGTTACAATTTCCGGTCTGTTGTTTTAATGCAGCGTAAATTTCGTCATCATTTTCCTCGTCGTTCTGGACCATGTGCGCGAAAAATAAAGCGTTTGGCTGAGCATCTCGTGCAAACTGGGTCCACTAGAGATGTCGCAAGAAGTGGCCGGCCCCGTATTGCTCGTTCGGCCGACAGAGTCTGCTAACTAACTAACGTAACTGGTGAGCGCTAGAGACAGATGTTAAACGAGTGGCTGAATTGGGTCTCGAGCTTTGTTGGTTCTAGCAGGACGGAGCAACCGCTCAGAGATTTTGAATCACCAATTTCCAGGCGGTGTAATCTCCCCTTTTGGCGATTTGAACTGGTCGGCCAGTTCGCTAGATCTGACGGCGCCAGACTTCTTCCTTTAGTGATTTTTGAAGTCTCACCTTTACCACATCAAATCAGAAACCTTGCAAGTCTTGAAAGTCAACATTAAAGAAGAAATTACCAATTTGGAACCAGCTGTTTTGCGAGCAACAATTCAAAAAACCGTAAAACGAGTATAAATGTACATCTCCTCCAGAGGTGGTTATTTGACCGATATCATTATTTCAATTTAATGTCATCAATTCTACACCTTCAAGTAAACTATTCGTGGAAACAGAGCCCAATTTTTTTCATTTCTAACAAAATGTAAGCCAATTCACGTAGATGTTACGAAGAAATCGATGAAATGATTCTTAGAAATGCGATATTTGAAATTTAATTTCCCAGCTATTCAAGAGCAGAATCGACCGACATCTTTAATAATATCGGAGATCTGTTGTCCTTTCACCTGTTATGACAGAAGATTATAAAAATAATTTAAAAAAAGCGGAGTCTTATGTGATGAGCAATTTTCAGTCTAACAAAGAGGCCATCCTATCCTATGTTGATAATAGTTGAAAAGAGTCCTGCACATATTGCTCGCAACTCTTAATCTCAAAAACGTTCCCACCGCTCACCGCTCTTCCAACTATCGACTATGTTCCCACTTTGATTTGGCCTTTGAAGTTTTAATTAAGCTTCAACATGTATCTAAGAAAACAGCGTTTGTAAAGAATAGTTGAATCTTTCCGCTGATTTAGTGGACTGATGCAGTATTTTACCCGACTATACATATGTTCCGCATCAGAGATTTTAAAGCACAGATACAACATCACAACAGGAGAACAAGTAGCCTTTTATGTATATCCCCTGCTGGTACTGAAGGTCTCCGAGATACAATTTCCAACGTTGCCGTACGACTGTTAATGGATCACTATTTATTCCACGTTTTTCTTAAAAGCAATTCATCATTTCTTGCTTAAAAATCAGAGGAAGAGCAAGAAAAATTAAGGATAACTCCTTGCGAGTAATTAAGTGGAACATACCAGCTACTGACACATCACACCGGGCGTAAACACTATATACGAGTGTAGTGCATAACTACATCTTCCACCTCTCTTGGCGTCAAGTGGAGTGTCAGTTAATTAATTGCACATGAAATTGATAGCACCTCTAAAAATTCTCATCAGCCAGTGGAAAGGAAGGTTGTGGCTATTACTAGTGTGCAGTCGTACAGCCCCCGGGCCCCCTAAATGACTTCAATTTCATCTCAATGCACTGCATCATGAATCGTCGTCATCAGTGGTCCCCCATCCATTCCAATGATAACCATATACATATGAGCACCTTTTTTTTTTTGCTGCAACTGAAGAACTCGAGCAATCAGTCGTGCTTCTCCACCTGCAGCAGTTCCAATGGCACAATCATACAGGTTCCCCGCTTGAGCGATTCGCAATCCACATTACGACGACTTACAGCGAAGTGGCACTTTGTTTTTATTTATTTGCGGCACGAAATGACATGGATTTATGTGCAGATCACAATTTCCCGCACATCAAATCGCACAGCAGCAGCAGAGAGCGCAGCGCAGCGCAGCTCCTCATGCCGGAGTGTTTAATTAATGAACGACGTGGAACGTAGCACCAGAAGCCATTACGACAAACGAAGCGAACAGATGAATTCCCTTATTATGTCCAAAGTCAATTTGCCTTCCGTTTTAATTGCCGGGGCTTTCGGTAGGACGCTGGTCGTCCGACTGTCCAATCTTTACTGCAACCAACTTCTCTAATTGTGCAGACACAAGTGTAACAGGAGTCCCAGCAGCACCAGCAAGATCATCAGTGGCGGAGGATCAGCATACTTACACTCACGTCGTGGCTGGGAATAATTTATTGGTTTCAATCTGTGGTCTTGTCACCGCCGTGAGATCTTAGTTGGCCATTCATTTCGAGGCTGGTCGATATGATTTATCACCATGTGATGTCTGAAGTGGTGCAATAAAGCGCAATAGTTGGTCATAATCCGAAGTGGGTATCCATTAAGGATCCCCACACAACACACATGAATGTGAACGACATCTGTTCGAATGGCTGGTTGCATATGCAGTGCATTGCGGTGCATCCTATTATAGTAGAATACGTTATTACGTGAAGAAGTTTCTCCCCTATGCGGAAGGACGATGAGCACCCTCTTCCGATGTCCTGAAGTGCGTTTTCATGTTGGCTGGCAGCAATATAGTTCCAGTTCTTTCACCTTAATCGTCAGTGTATTCCATCCCCTAGTGTTCACTTGATCGATAGGGATCGGTGGATAGAAGAAGGGGAATGTAGTGTATGCTTCATGGGTAATGGAATGCGAGGCTTCCTTTCATTTTGGGGGAGACAATACTCGGGCGCACAGCTGTGTTAATAACAGCTCAGACATATGAGTATTTTGGGAAATCATAGAACGGAACGAGTAAGTGCATCAGCTTTTGTGTACGCTGCTCGTCTGCTTCCAAATTATGCATAATTCACTGTTGCACCTGCAGGAAGTTAGAGGACTTTTGAGTTAAAAATGTTACCTGAAGAGCCCGAGCCTGTAGAAATTCATTTGTAAACGTTTTGCTTCACCAAAGGTCTCCCGTGGACCTATTACGAAAATCCTTTTGCTGGCCATTAACACTTTATATTGATTCAAGATATGTACCTACAGAATGAATTGATGATTTTTCAGCGTTTTTGAGGCTTTGAAAAAAAGGCGCCCCACTAAACAAATTCGTGCTTTGGTATTCAGATACCATGCACAAGATGCACCTCTGTAAAGACAATGCTAATGTAGAATCACCCAAATAACAATATGAATCCCCGGAATACTCATATATCCCAGCTTGATGTAGTACTCATTGTGGACTAACCTTAAACGCTATGCCTGAATACTGATAGGGCAGTGTCTGATAGTGTACCTATCTATACGACTAAACCTAACCTGTGAAGGGGATACCTTTTCATTGATTAGGCACCTGCTCAAACTTTTCGGATGGTTTCATCATCGATTATAAATCCTAGAGATGCAAGAAGAGTGCATTTCCGACCTGTCCCTTATGGATAATTGCCCCTCCGTTGCACACTATGTGTAGCATTGATGGCCATTAGCAAAATTCCCCACGAAACTAAAATTACCACCGAATCCAACCAGGTTTGAAGACTGATCTTTCCTAGTGAAAAGAACAATTTTGGTCTAAAAGTGTTGACTTCTAAACCTCAAGAATGAGGTCGCCGCCCAGAGCATTTTCTATATTTGCCTCCCTCTTCCTATTTTATTTGCAACTCAAGCATTATCCCATTTCAGCCGCAAAAACCTATATTGAGTTGAGATCTGCACATACTTCTTGGTATACCTCTTCAATATCAACAGGCACTGTGGATGGATTACCTATAGCGGAGCGACTATTTGCCTATAGAGACTATTCTGTATCAAAAAAAAGTATACATCCACCATCCTTTTTTGTTTCAATGTTCTCCACCGGGTTACAGCTTAGAACTCTGTTCTTTAAAGTATTTAAACCTCGTAAGGTTCAGACAAATAATTGTCCCCAATTATCCGTGATAGAGCAATCTTTTAGCCGAAAGGAGAACAGAACAGTCTGCAATCTTTAGTTGTAGAATGACTTGACTAGCCTTCCCAATCTTGAGAATGAAAATGAAACTCACAGCCCGCCCATACTAGTACCACGAACAACAACTTCATGTGGCTCTTGTAGATTAGATTAGATTGGATTGTAGGGACGGGAGAGTCTAAGCAGATCAAGCACTTCGGCTTTCTATAGTATATCTTTCACTCCAGATGAAGTCCGGAAGAAAAAAATCTTCAAAGAGTGGAAAGCAGTGTCTAAACAATCATCTCTCTGAGAATTTTATTTTTAAGACTTAGAAGGGTTGGGATATTTCGTCATCCTCAAGATAGAATCTGCTCAGTGGTTCATGGGTAGATAGGTAAAAGTGGCGGTTCTTTAAGAACCCAATTAGCACTAGGTGCCGTTTTGTTACCAAAACTCATGTTACCTGGGTGTTACGGTGTGTTGGTGAGGAGTTTCTAGACCCAACCTGTGGAATTCAAAAAAGTAATAAGTTCTTTGATAGTTTTCTCTGAGATTTCCTCTAGGGAATTGAAAATGTCCTAGCTAGAGCCGGACAGGCGCATAAATAGTGGATAAGGGTTTCCCTTTCAGTTGCGGCATTCCAACTGCTACAGTGTGTGTTATGTGAGATACCTAGTTAGACTGGGTCACTGGCCTATAGGCTAGTGACCCGTAGTGATCGCTGTTAATCTGGCGACATCTTTACGAGTTCTATTTAGGAAGTCGGTTGTTTTAATTTTGTTGTAGCCTGGCCACATCCTTCTGGATATGGCACAGTTTGTTAGCCTAGTCCATCTGAGGTTAGCTTTTTTAAGGAATATTGAGGAGATTTCTGCCTTGAACGCTCCAAGTGGAACGTGGACTGATTTCACAATTGAGCAGTGGAGGGCCGAGGGCCTTGCCTGGTCAGTTCATCAGCAAGTTCGTTTCGACAAACGTTACTATGTCCTGGAACCCAGATCAGGGTTACTTTGAATTGTCCATCTAGCGAGGCTAACTCATTTCGGCATTCTAACACTAGTTTAGAGGATATAATGACCGAGGCGATGGCTTTGATAGCAGCTTGGCTATCAATGAGTATGGCAATTTTTTGCCTTGGTGTTTATTATTTGTATGTGATTTGATCTGGCGACAGGCTTCGCGGATAGCGAGTAATTCAGCCTGGAAAACACAGGCATTATCTGGAATTCTATAGGATTATGAGATGTTTAAGGCTTCGGAAAATAAAACTGCACCAACACCGCAGTCCATCTTTGAACCGTCTGTGTAGATTGTTACGTCAAAATCCTTAATCATCTGATCTTGGGGGGAATTGTACGTCGAAACGCTTTGTGAAATTCTTTTTGGGGATAATGTAATCTGTTGGGGGTGATACGAGTTCTCTCGGTAGAGAGTCCAGTATGTTACTATACCCGTAGGGTTTCTGCTGGACAGCCCAGACTCTTTGAGTCTTATCGCGTTACGTGCTATAATGTTTGTTATGTGTAGGTCTAGAGGTAAAAGATGCGGAAGTACTGTTAGAGCATCTGACGGGATAGACCGTAGAGCACCTGTAGTGCCTTTGTATGATGTTCTTTGTACCTTGTTAAGTTTGGTAATATTATAGGCCTCCATACTATAGCGTCACGGATCATGTGAACGCGCCCGCTTAGGAATTCCTTAGAGAAAGCGTCCTCGCACTTGACGACCCTCTGATTATTTCAGCTGAATCAAAGCAGGGGAGCGGTCCTTCTTGGTTATTCATGAGATGGTCCATTGCCATCTCGAATAATCTGCATGACTTTATCACTCAATATTCCAGTTAAGATCCTGAGGTTATTTCTGTCATTATTTTCTTGGAGAAAATTACAAGAAAGTGTCTAGTATAGGACTGGACTGGATTGTTAGCCAAAACTCATTTGATCTCGTATGGCTTAGCTTTTTTCATGTTTTACAATGGCTTTGGCTGACATTATAGAATGTTTCGGGTTCAATTAGAAGCACTGACTTGCTTGATTTGGAAAACGAGTTATTTGCAGGATGTTTTTCGTCAGCTCAGAGAGCACCCTGTAACGAACGAGTCTGGGTTTTATTTGAGTCCAGCCTAACTATCTGAAAAGATGAATATGATCCTAATTTGATGGCCAATACCTCTGTCCGGAATATGGTCGACTGTTTACAGAGGCTGATTGAGGGAGTTGTATAGTGCGATTCACTGAAAGTGCCAGATCCAGTCTTCGTGTGCGACCTGGATCTAGCCGTGCTCCAGTAATGGTATCGGTGTGGCTTAAGTTTGTTTCAGTTTTGCCTAGGAAGACAATTAAATAGTTCCTTTTAAAGCAATGCTTGGAAAGCATGTCATCGAGGAGCGTGTTGAATTCCTGTTTCTGCTTCATATAGAGAAATATCACGTCCAAGATTACATTTCTGGTCAATGTTACTTGAATAAAAGGGCGAAGGGTGTTCAGTGTTACTTCCACTTGTATGTGCACTTCGATATGTGGAAGACCAAGGATGACAATAAGGGGAGTTATTGGAGGAGTGTATAAACTGCCCGTCACTCAAACTGTAGCAGTGCGGTTGCCGTGGACTCATTCCAACTTACAGATTATGGTGGCTTCAATTCTTTTCATCCACCAGACAACGGCAGCATATACAGGTGTAGGTCAGACAACTACGGTGTACATCCTATGAATTATCTTAAGTCTAAGACCTACATTTGTAACCAAGGGTTTCGATATGTTGACCAAGAGAAACCCAGCGATCAGAATTGTTATTCCTGGTATAATAAATAAAAAATAACTCTTCTTTTGAGTGTCGCCGAATAATTGGGTCATAGTACAGAGTGACCAGATAAAAACGATAGGAAAAAAAATTTAAATAAAACAACATCGGTGAGATATCAAATTGATTCTGACATCATTTTAAAGCTACATTTATGCCATTATGTATGGAATAGCACGTCATTTAAATGGCCGCCTTGACTTCGCTGGCAGTGCTTCAAGCCAATTTTTGATGACTCGGTCCAATATATGGGGCGTTATTCCAGCAATAACGTGTCGAATGTTGGCCTCGAGCTCATCCAAAGTGGTTGGCTTGTTAGCATAGACTAAGGACTTGACATAGCCCCAGAGAAAATAATCGAGGGATGTCAAGTCGCATGATCGCTGCGGCCAATTGATGAACGCTCGCCGTGAGAAGTTTCTCCTTCACCACTTTGAGCGTTGCGTCGCTTGTATGGCATGTAGCGCCGTCTTGTTGGAAACACAGCTCGGATATATCGATGTTATCGAGCTCTGGTCACAGAAAGTCGGTTAACATCGCTCTCTACCGAGGACCATTGACGGTTACGGTGTCTCCTAACTCATTTCGAAAGAAATAAAGTCCGATGATGCCGCCGTGCCATAAACCGCACCAAGCAGTCAATCTTTGTAGATGCATTGATGCTTGGTCGAACACTTGTGGATTGTGGTCGCTCCAATAATGGCAATTTTGCTTATTGACATAGCCGTTGAGCCGAAAATGGGCCTCGTCCGAGAAGATGATTTTTTGGCCATAATCCAGATCTCCGGCCAACATTTCCAGCGCCCAATTAGCGAACTCACGGCGTTATTTATGATCGTCCGGCTTCAATTATTGCGTCAGCACAATCTACACAGATGTCGGCCCAAATCCAACCGCAAAATAAGCCTGGTTGATTCTCTGGCGATGCCCAATTCAGCCGATAGGCACCGAATCGACATTTCTGGTTCTTCTTCGATACTGGCCGCTACAGCGGCTATGTTTTCTTCACTGCGCACCGATCGCTGTTTGGTTGATAGCAGTGTACTCACGCTCAAACTTTTCTACGGTGCGACTAATTGCCTGCGCACTGAAGTCACGATGAAATTCACGTTGCGTATTTACAACTGAATCAGAAGTTTGATAATATATTTTTAATAATTTCCACACGTTCGAGAAGCATCAAGCGATGCATGATGATGAATGGCAAACCTTAGTGAATATTTTGACAGCTGGATGTCACTGGTAACTTTGACAGCTTCTGAAACATAATAATTAGAAAAACTTTCATTGCTATCTGGTCACCCTTTATTTTGTAACGGGGATCTATGAGTGGATCTGCTTGTCATTTCTCTTCAGAATTAGGCAGAAATCAAAAACATTCAGAATGTCTATCCTGAAATAATATCCATGCAATATTTATTTACTTTTACGGTCAATTTGCTGAGAATCACTTTGAGTTGCAATCTATTGCAAAACCAACTCAAAGAATACACAAAATTTTTTAAAAAAAAAGATAACAAAGATGCACATTAAGAAGGAGGCGGAAGCAAATTATTTTTCCTACCATACAACACAGTTTATGAGGATACGACGATATCCTTTTGAAAATGATCGATCAGTAAGAAAACCTACCTATATCTTCTCTTCTACAAAAAAGGATCAACTATAACATAGTAAAGGTGTAAGATAATATGTGACACTCCTCAAAGGATATCCGGTTGTTGCAGGTAGCAAATTGATCTAATTCATGTACGCAATTAGGCCAAGTGCACTACTACTGCAATGTATCCTCCGAATGTGGTTATTTAAATTATATTCAAATACCCAAATGCACAGAGATCTCTTACAAAAGACGAATATAAGTAAAAATTTAACCGGAAATCCATATCCATAAAATGGTACAATGCCCCAACAGAATTCCAGACGAGAGGATATAGAAAAAAAAAATAACAGAAAGAAGGTTACACCTGTTTTACTGAGGATATCCTTAGATTCCTCTTTTAATTTAAATTCTTTTCATTCCTTCCATCCTAAGGAAAGGAAGTTCGTCGAACTATTAAGTATGCCAAGGATACTCGTATAAATTGTTCCACATATGCATGCTCTATGGATGCAGAGACGGCGTCCTCCTCAACTGCCGATGAACCGACTGAAGGAATTTAAAAATGAAGAAGCATTGTGCACTCAGGTGCACAATGCGAACTTGTTGCTGACATATGTGATGTACCGGTCGACTGGTGATCATAGACCAAATCCACCTTCAGTCATCCCAAACCGACCATAGAGTCTACCGGTTTGCGTCCGTATGCGCGGTGTGCATTTGACCAAGAAAACAGGACACCACATCGACACCACTCTCGTGGATGGCACGAGCGCGTCTCATTATTCAAATTATTGTATTATTCCGGCGTGATGGAATGGTGCTGCAGGTTCTGACCAAGTCGTCTCACTGTCATGCACACACCTAAAATGTATGGTCAGTGGACCATAACTATGGATAGGGGTGCAAGCGGAGTGTCATTTCTAAGCGTGCTCTCCCCCCTTGGACCGAAATGCCAGTACTTAAGGGTGCCAGTGTAACCGGCAGATAAGGTGTCGTCCTAATATAATTGAAAGGTACTAGCAAGGTGGTAGTGAACCCAACGTACAGGTACAGCGCGTGTACCATACGTGAAGTGCATTCTAAAATAATGCCAAAGACGGGACGGGACAGTGGACTTGGAATGTGTCCTTTTTCTGTTGTGTTGTAATTTGTTCGTTAGAATTGTTATTTTTTTTTTTATTTAGGGTTGACTTGTTGGTCTTGGTGTTGGGGAGGGTTAAATGGTTACGATAAGTAAGGCATTGTGTGTCAGGTGCTAGTGTGTGGTGCGGGTTTTGTAATGTTCTTGAATTACTTTTGCCACGAGACCAGCATATTGAAGGTAGTGCAACCTGCTGTTCGTTCTGGAACAAGGGTACTTATGAATTTTAAATTGAATTGGAAGACACGAGGATTAATACTAAGTCATTGACTCTTCCACACTAGAAGTTGTTTGGGCTAGGAAATAAGAGTCCATCGAATACTTCTGTATATAAGCTGTTGTTACAGAACGTATCTAATCATAAATAACTAAGATTATGGCTAGGGATTTATTAAGATTATTAAAATCACCGCCTACTGAGCCGATGAAGTGATTGGCATCTTTCAATGGACAGTGTTGATAACTGAGAATCTAGGGCGCAGAATCTGCTTGATTCGCTCCGATGATGTCGTTCTCGGGGTCATCTTTTGTTCGCTTCAATAGGATTTTGGAAACATTTATCTTGGGACCAACTGGGAATTCTTAAATAAATCTCCAGACCTTTCACTTATATAAGGCTTCTGTCTATAAGGTGTTTGTAAATACTTTCTCACTCTTTGAACCCTTTTTGGAAATATTATCGCTGCTTGCAAGCTGGAAAAAGAACTGAAACAAGCTAAGCTACTCATCCGAAACTTTAACCGAAAATGACCCAGGGCTTGTACCAGCTCAAGAAATAATAAGTCAACGGGCTTACTTACAAGGCACTGCATACAGTGGCGTAGCTATAGGAAAAAATCAAAAGAGTTTAACTCTGGAGAGTACATAGGCACTCCCACAACTGAAACAAACTAAGATACTCATACGAAATTTTAACTATAATATAAAAGACGCATGGCTTGTACCAACTCAAGAAAAGAAAAGTCAACGGGCTTACTCACAAGGCACTGCATATAGTGGCGTAACTGTAGGAGGAAATCAAAAGAGTTTAACTTTGGAAAGTACATACGCACTCCCAAACTGAAACAAGCAAAGCTACTCATCCGAAACTTTAACCGAAAAAGACCCAGGACTTTTAACAGCTCAAGAAAATAAAGTCAGCGGCCTTCCGCACAAGGCACTGTATACAGTAGCGTTACTATAGGATTTGTTGGGTTGCCAAAATATTATTTTATGTAAAATCATTGTGTCAGTTTTCCGTGCACACACACAGATTCATCGCCACATTTACAAAATTAATTTTCTCTATGAGGCGATATAGAATGATGAACATACGTACATAGATTCGCGATACTCGAAAACTACAAAACCAATTTTAGTGTAAGTTTCTCAGTACTGTTTCCGAGTGGTTGTCCTAATTCCAAAGACTGAATTATCACCATATCTCCGAAACCACTGCAACAAATTTGAAATACTGCATCGTTTTTTAGGCCCTAAACAAAGAATTAATTGGGGCTTTGAGAAATTCGATATCTAAGGGATGAAAAAGGGGTAAACAAAATTCAAAACTCACCTTTTCATTTAACCCAGAATTTGTTGCACACTGAAAACTTAAGTCAGCTTACTTGATTCGAACAAAATTTGATCTATCCTTACTATATAGGCTATAAATCATCTTTCTGTATTCACCTGATGTTGAGTAATAGTTAAGCATAATAATTTGATTTCTTTTTCAATCAGCAGGTGCTACTGCCAACAGCGGTATAGCAGTGGATAGGTTTCTGTGATTGTGTATGCTCGGTGCGCGGTCAAAAGATTAGTTTTAATTTCTTGTTTCGCTTAGATTTAATCGCACATTTCTTTGGTGCTGAATATTATGTGAACAATGGGGATGACAGTTTTTCGATGAACAACGATTATCAGAGTGATTGTAGTGAACCGAATTTGATGATTTTGTTTTTCCTGGACGTAGTGCTGTGAGTAATGCTTTTTTTAGGCACTATCAATATTGAAGTAACTGATGTTAAAAGTGGTTGTGGAAACCCTCGGAAGCATGGAAATATTCATTCATTCAATTTTGTATTAATTTAGTTTATTTCATTCAACTGATCGCTGAACAAGCTGATAGCAATTTTCCAAAATGTCTGACTTTACCGCGAAGTTAATGAAAACAATTTTTGAGTGCGAATATCTGGAAAACGATGGATCCTACGAAAAAAAATATGTTGGCTGAAATTTTAGGCTTTGAAATTTTCTACAAGATGGATGCCAAATTTTTGTATATTTTTTGAATATCTTTCAAAATGTCTCACTTTACTCTAGTGTTAATGGTGGAAATGAATTTTGAATGCGAGTATCTCAAAAGCAGTGTATCGCACGGAAAAAAATATTATGAACCAAAATTTTAGGTTTTGATGTTCTCTACTGTATGGATGCCAAATTTTTTAAAATTTTCGAAAATTCCATATACAAAATCTCCCAAAATATCCGACTTTACCCCGAAGTTAATGGTTAAAATCGTTTTTGGGTCTGAATATCTCGAAAACAGTGTGGAAACGAAAATATTAGGCTTTGAAATTTTCTATAAGACGGATTTCGAATTTCTTAAGTCTCTCGAGAAGTTTAAGTATGCAATTTTCTAAAATGTCCAACTTTACTTCAATAATTAAATAATAGTGAAAATTATTTTTGAATACGAATATCTCGAAAACGGTACATCATACGAGAAAAGTTATGATAATCGAAATTTTCGGTTTTGAAATTCTATACAAGATGGATGCCGAGATTTTTTTTTTTAAATTTATATCTACACCCTGTTAATGGAAATCGTTTATGAATATTTGTTCTTGAGAGCATGTATTTCGAAAAGGGATACGAGACTGATCTGCGGTGGGGTACTTGGGCCCTAAATTTTATAGTTCCGCCACTTCACTGCAATCTTTAATTATATTACTAAATGCTATTTGGGATGGTTTTTTTTAACATTCACAATAAATAAGCTGTCTGAAGGCATTCAAATAGACAATGGAGACTTGCACTCTCTGGACCTACTACGGATATTTAAGATTATGATAGAAACTGGATTGGAGTAGTAACACACCCCTCTATTTATTCATTCATTTAAAAGTTACAAAGTTAGATCGATTACGAGGTTTAGCAGTCCAAAACATGTAGCGAAACACTTCTATTGTCCACATACAAAAGGAGGCTAGACTGAGGTTACACATAGATACTCTTCAATTCAAACAACATCACCCATAGACACCACAATTTTAAGGCCTCCTAAGCTTGCTCAATTCATTCCTCAAGTGATGATTTCGAATCATCTTCCTTCCATCAAAACATGATCACTTTTTGGAATATTCTGAGAATATTATCAGTTGGTCTTGGCGAGTAGGTGCTCGTCCATATTCCAGCCAGTGTCTGAGAATACCTAATATTTTTCTGATAAAAAACGGGCAAACTCAAATACTCAATAGATTTATATTCCTCATAGTAAAACTTTTCCTTGTATAACAGGATTCTCTAACATTTCCTTTTTAAAGTCCATCCATCTCACTTCTAGGTCACCTCAGTTAAGACCAATAAATAGCCTTTAGACTCCTTCCGTGATGTTCTCTCAAATATTTACTTTGACATTCCAAAAGTTAAAGCCCCTAAGCAACACTGTCGTTGCTCTCACTACCCAAGTGCAATCATTTTTTATTCATACCTGACTCGGTCTCTGCAATCTTCAATTCATCAGCTAAGAAAAAAATAAAAAATAAACCGACACAAAAAAAAGAAGTGCAGATACAAGTTCTGCATTTACACCATTAAATAAATAAACACCCACTTGTTGCTCCAGCACAGACACAACACTTGATGCCTCACCCCGCCAGTCCAGCCGTACATAGCAGCATCAGCAGCTGCAGCACCGATCAGTTTCCAATACCGTTCATGCATGAAGTACGAGCGATTCCATGCGTTGCGTGGCACGCGAGATGAGATGTACGAGTATCTACATCTGTATCTGTCTGATGTGGAGAAGAGAGAACCTCTCCCTACTCGAAAGCGCAGTGGATATGTCAAGAACTGCACCGCAACCGTTGGATCAAGTTATTATTAATTTCCAGGCGTCAGACCGGCCACTTTATGACAAGAAATTGTTTCTGGCTTTGGCCAGGCGTATGGCAGAAAATACAAACGAATGTGTGTGGAGGAGTTATTCACATTTTTTTTTTTTTTTGTTCTTTTTAAGGTGCCACCACAGCGCCAGTGTGTATCTGGTTGCCAATCCCCTTCGTGGAAGTGATCTGCAAGTCCACGTTCAAGGTGAATGTTCTGACATCCAATGTTTGTTGCAGCAAGTTAACTGGTGACCGACTGGCATTGTGGGTGTTTCCACCACAACGACGACGGAAACATTCGATTGAAGATCAGAGGTAGAAAAGTCGGAAAGAGAATGGATTCCAGTTCCATTCAGTTAATCTGTCCACGGTTCAATTTTATTTAATGAAAATTTATTTCGATTCAGGGAGCTGTGCCTGTTAGGGAGTCCTGTGTGCATTTAGAACGGTGGTACTTGCGATCTCCTTTTATGGTACCGTATGGTCATTTTCATTTCTATTATCATTTTAATGAAACCCGATTCGGAATGGAAGCAGATTAATCATTTTCCATGAGCCAATTCATTACAATTATTTATACCACAACTGCTGGCTACAGATAATTTTGGTCACATTCTTGGCATCATCCACGGCCTAATGCCGTGAAGAAATTTGACATGGTATTTCGAAAGTATTCGATAGGAAAGTTGTTTTCAATTGGTATGAGCAAAAGTCACGGTTGGAAGGATATAGAAAGAAAGATTCAGGTTAACCGATATATTAACCTAGGTATATGCCGGAAAACAAATGTGAATTAGAGACGTCTTAATCAGTTTTCTACAGAGAACTGGAATGGTATGTAGGTACCTATTTTTCTTTTCGTAGTGGTATATCTACTAACTACCAGCTAAGGAGTTATATCTAATGTACGTTGTCCACCAGGAATAAGTCTTTCAAAAATTGGCTTCTGGAAACACTAGTCGGCGTATAAACAATTACAGTAAGCTAACTTCTACAAGCTTTATAATTGTAATTGCGGCGAGGCGGTGATAAACTTGCAGAAGCTACGAGGGCAAAGTGAAAAGTTTTCGGCCTCACGCGGAGATAGCGTTCCAATCAGCAACATTTTATGTTTCCTGCCTGGATGCACATCTCATTAGTTCATATGACAAGTTTCAACTTGTTCTCTCAAGTAGTTTCTTTTCACGAATTTTTGCAGTAGACGTCTTGCGTGTTTTTCGTTAAAATGGTCTTGAACTTGAATATCGTGCGGTGTTAAAAGTCTTTGTTTTGGATGGGTTAACCCCTAAGGAAATTCATCCAAAGTTGACAAAAGTTTACGGGAACTCTGCTCCTTCCGTGTCAACCGTTAAAAAGTGGGGAGCTGAATTTAAACGTGGTCGCACGACCCTCGAAGATGACCCACGTGAAGGACGGTCAAAAATCGCAACCACACCCGAAACCATCGAAAAAGTGCATGATACGAGTATCGTGTTGGACGATAGGCGAGTGAAGGTGAGTGAGATAGCTGAGGCTGTGTGTATATCGGAAGAGAGGGTCCGAAACATCTTGCACAAAAACTTAGGGATGCGAAAGCTCTGCGAAGATGGGTGCCGCATTTGCTGAATGCCGATCAAAAGCAAATGCGCAAACGATTTTCGCGGCAATCTTTGGACCGATTTAATAGGGATCCGACCGATTTTGTGCGGCGATTTGTCACCATGGATGAGACATAGGTCCATCACTACACGCTAGAAACGATACAGCAGTCGAAGCAGTGGGTGGAAGCCGGTGGTTCAGCGCCACCGAAGTTGATCTCATCTGCTGGAAAGGTCATGGCCAGTGTGTTTTGTGATACGAAAGAGATCCTGTTAATTGATTACCCTGAGAAAGGCACACAATTTACAGGCGAATATTACTTCAACCTTCTTGACCAGCTGAATGCCAAAATTCGCGAGAAGAGGCCTGGCTTGAAGAAGAAAAAAATCACCTTACATCAGGACAATGCACCTGTGTGCGTTGGCGATGGGAAAACTGCGGGATTTGGGTACGATTTGCTCGGCCATCCCCCCTATTCACCTCATTTGGCACTCTCAAACTTCCATCTGTTCCCAAACTTGAAGAAATTTGTTTCTGGGAACCGCTCCAATGCAGAAGTTGAGGGGGCCGTAGATGAAATGTTCACAACCTTCCAGATTCTCACTTCCGCGAAAGAATACTGAGTAGTGTACAAAGCGCCTGTGATCTCGGATAGATATTCCCATTTCTTTGCCTCTCAAGTCTGTATTGTTTGCCAATTTCTAAATTCATTACAGATTATGAAAAATGCGTAAAGTGGTCCGTAGCCCCCACACGGATTGCTCGGGAACAATGTTTAATTTGTTTCTATGCACATCCTGATACGTAGGTCATTTCGTCTAAAATCTGTCGAAATAGGATCAATGGTGGGTGGGATGTGGGGGCGGGGTTTTAGAAATCTTTAAGTGATACTATATTTATTAGCCGCCTTGGTTCTCCTTGGTTAGCTCCACCACGTTCTATTTTCGTGAAAAATGTCAGCTCTCTAGGTTGAACGGTTCAAGAGTTATATAAGCGTGTGACAGACACATGGACAAACGAACAGTTGGCCAAAGTTGGGAAAGAATTTGTGTTAACTTCGGTAGGTCACTAACACATCGCCTGAAAAGTCTCCGGTCCGAAAAAGAAAACACAATTTTTTTGAGCAAAAATCATTTTAGTCATCAACATAATAGCGATACAATCAGTCCAACGCGATGCCTTTTTTGAAGAATGCTCGGCATCATCGACACGTTGTCGTTTTTGGTCCATTGTGAGCAATTGCTGTACCCATTTCGAAGATACCTTTCTTATGGACAAATGTTCATGCAAAATATAACCAACACATTCCATTGATATCTTTACGATGTCAGCTATCTCATGCAACTTCACTTTACGGTCTTTGAAAACAATTTCGTGGATTTTTTTTTATATTTCCTGGAATAACAGCCTCATTTAGGCGTCCAGAGCGTGGTGCATCATAGGTGGTTGTACGACCGCGTTTAATTTTTTTTTTTGATTTTCATGGTTCGGAGTCCGGATAACACTTATCAAGCCATTGCTTTGCTTGAATGACATTTTTTCCCATCAAAAAACAGTGTTTAATCAACACGCGAAATTCTTTTTTTTTTCCATTGTTTCAGAGATCATAAAAGTAGAGTCACTAAAACTACTGCAACTTTTGGAATAATGGTCGAATTGTCATGAAATTTTGATACATATCGTTTGAAGGTTGATACATTCTGAAAATGAAATGGGTTTTGTATTTGTGGTGCCATCTGTGTGCCAAACCGGAGACTTTTCAGGCGATGTGTTATGTTGTCAAATGGAAACGAAAGGCGGGAAAATCGAGGTACACCATAAGAAAATACGCCCGATTTTTTGGGAAAAAAAGTCCAAAAACTGTCTGTCAAATATTTTTGAAAAATACTCCAAAATGTTTGGAAATTGCGCCACAATAAGGTGGAAAAAAAGGCCCTAAAATAAAATGGAAATTAGGCCAGAACATATTACTTTCGGACTTAATTTCCAAGTTGTGTTTTGGAAAACAGGCCAGCAAGGTTAGTTTAGTTTGTAGGGAAGGGCACCTAGGTGCTTATCACGGGGGCCATACAGTACATTGTGCTTCCCTTTTGTTGCATGGAACCTATATTTAGGACGTTTGTCTTCTGTTGCAAACCAGCCTGTGCTCTTAATGAAGATTATCATGTTCCTAAGTGGAACTTATACGAGATCCCCTAGTTTGTCAAAGAGTCTTTTTCCCATATGACGGGGGTGGCGGTTTTGAAGGTTTGGGCAATCACATAACAAGTGTTTGATGGTTTTTGTGTCCTCTATATCTTGACAGTTCCTGCAGTGGTCGATTGTGTTGATGCCTAGTTTAGCAGCCATTTCCTTTATCGCGCAGTGTTCTGTTAGCGAGCCTATTAAGATGTTTTTTTTATTTCATCGCCAATGGGCTCTTTGTTCTGTTTTCATCCACTGTTGGCCATAAGCTGCGAGATATGACACAGTCGCTTCTGGCGGACCATGCAGAATTACTGCGGTGTAGAGCCTTCCTTTAAGCTTAGGGGGCATTTTTCGATCACAGAAGATAGCGGAGTTTTCCCGTCACTTCATCCACCCTACGCTTACGCGATGATTGATGTCATCATCACAAGTTGCTTCGCTATTGATCATAGATCCCAGATATTTGAACTTTTCACACTTGGGAAGCACTTTTCCGTTCAAGTAAATGTCTAGAATAGGCCGGTGTGGATCAGAGAACGGGCAGCACAGATACTCTGTCTTTTTCGAACTAATACGGTACCCATTTCTCTCCAAAACATCCACCCATACATCAAGTGCTCGTTGCAAGGCCATTTGATCTTCGCTTATGATAGCTCCATCGTCAGCAAAGAATAACTGATGCACTTTGGGATCCGTCACTTTTCCTTCAAGCAGATAATCAAGGACTGCAATAAATAGCAAAGGACTAAGGACGCTTCCCTGGTGTATACCGGGAACTCTTCGGTGACTCCTGCGGGACATCTTACTCTTGTCCTTGCTCCCTCATACATGTCCATGATCATGCGCACGTAGGTTTCTGGAACTCCTTTTTGTCTTAGCGCCACCCATAGAAGATCTCTTGGTTGTCTATCAAAGGCTTTTTCAAAATCAACCAACACCATATGCAAGTCCTTTAAGGAATCACGATGTTTTTCCATTATGATCCTTATACTTTGGATTGCATCTATTGTTGATTTACCCGAGACAAACCCGCACTGGTCATCAGATAGCCGTATTATTTTCCGCAGTCGGCCATCTAATACCCGTTCAATGATCTTCATGGTGTGTGACATCAGCTTGACAGAACGGTAGTTATCGCAGTTTCGCGTATCGCCCTTTCCTTTGTGCAAGGGAAGAAGATAACTTTCCCTCCACTGATTAGGCATTGGATCACCGCCCATAAGTTTGGAGATAAGAATCATGAGCCATCTGGACCCGATGTATCCCATCTTTTTCCAGAACTCAGAGGGTATCTCGTCTGGCCCCACCGCTTTTCTTTTTTTGGAGTATTTGACGGCATTCCTAACTTCTTCGACAGTAATGTCGGATATTTCGTCATGGTTAGGAGCGGCTCTTGGAAAGTATACCCGGGAAAAATGTTTGTTCAGAAGTCTTTCACAATACTGTCGCCATCTGTGGAAAATTTTGTCGTCTTCCACAAGAAGCTGGCCTTGAGCATTGTTAATTAACTTTGGGGAACGAATCTCCTGAGCATTTCTTCTTCTCTGGACGGCTATTTTGAAGATAGTTGTTCCCTTATTCAAGTTGTTTTGCCGAATCAATTGGGTAGCCTGGTTCCTATCAGATGCCGAAGACGATATTTCCTCCAACTTCCGATAGAGGCCTTCCATACTTTTTACTTGAAATTGGGCGCACTTCTTCGCGAGGCCTTTGCAACATCTATATATCACTTCAAGGCGAGCTTTTTCATCTCTATTAGTAGAAGAGCACTTTGACCAAGCCTTGAAAGCCGTTTTCTTTTCCCGTTTAGTACGCATGGCAATATAATTATTGGATAATATTTTGTTAATCAGAAATCTTCAAAAACCAAGGCAAAAGCGATGTTCCCCGATCTTCGAAAAATATCTGAAAAAATTAAGTTTTTGAAGTCATGAGAAGGTTGCGCGAAAAATATAAAAATTGCACAAATCGATCATGTCTGCATTTGTCTCTTACAATTTGACCTCCTTTTCAGGGTGTTTGGTCGGCACTCTTGTGTTTGTATTGCTTCCACTTTAAAACCACCTCTGTGGATTCTGCTGCGTGTGTTTGATATACAGAGTCTTCCGCACTTTGACAGTTGATAGCGGCCATATTGTTGAAGCTAAATCTGTCAAATTGACTGTGGTTTATAGCTTTCGACAACAAATAATAAAATTGATTTATCAAAATGGGTGTTCTGTTCGGGGAATGTTCCGCGCGCTTCGCCCATTTTACGATCGCCATAATCGTCTTTCCGAGAGGACTATTCGCAGTGTGGTGGATAAATTTGAGTCCACTGGTTGAGTAAATGATCAATCAACACCCGCACGTCGACCAAAGGCAAGATCTGCCGAAAACATCGCCGCTGTCCGTGAGAGTGTGCAGGAGAATCCGAGGCAGTCGATTACGCTTCGCTCAAAAGAACTCGGCTTTTCGCAGACAACAACTTGGCAAATTTTGCGTCATGACTTGGGCCTGCACCCATACCAAATTCAACTGACCCAGGAGCCCTCAAAGCCAACATAACCCATGCCATCGGTCAAATTCAGCCTGATTTATGCGCCAGAGTCATGGAAAATTGGACATTTCGGATGTGCACCACCCAGAGTAGCCGCGGCGGACATTTGAACAATGTTATATTCCATACATAATGGCATCGATAGGCCTTTCAAACGAATAAAAAATTTCGATGATATCTCACACACACTTTATTTTATTTTTAATTTAAAGATAGGAAGCGCTAGGCCATGATCGTCGTTGTTTTCGAAAACAAATAATCTCTATTTTCTCTCTCGGAGACCCTCAAAAATGATTGCATCTTATGCATCCACCTACTTAAGCTCCTTTGTAACTTTACAACGTCTGCCCTAAATAGCACTCCCTAACCCAACGATTAACCAATTTCAGAAAACCAAGAAAAGCCACACATTGACCTGCACCTCAGGGCATTTGTTAAAAGCAGAACATTACACTTGAAAGGCGCACAATTTTCTCTTCAAGCATTATCCCTCGAAAAGCCCAACATACGAGTAATTGTTTCGCTCATTTTTCTTCCTTCAACAAATTCGATTTGTCCTCATTCATTTTCGACTTGTGTTCCAACAATTAATGTCAAAAGATCACCACTGAAAGGAACACAAAATCCAATAACACACTTATTTACAAGGAAACACACCGGCCTTACGGCTCATCCTTACCGAAAACATGACCACAGAGGTCTTAAATGCATCATGGACACAAAATCAATAAAATATGTCCAAAAGTAATTTCGCCTGGACATGTTATTACTCCTTCTTCCTCGTATTCTTTTCCTCCTACCATTCTTCTTGGGTACAAATTTTACTTTTCGCTTTTTTTTTAATTTAATTTTTCAGACTTCTTCGTCCTTCTTCGTTGCATTTTTGGAGTAGATATCCGTACCAACGTTTAATGCCGTCAGAGCCATTTGTGTAAAGTCCTAAAAAAAAGCGAACTAAAAAATTCACCAGGCGTTGCAAGTACCGTCAGATTTAATTTGTTGTTTTCGACATTTCGATTTGTGATGTGAACATGTCATAAAAAGTTTTTTTTTTTTTTTTGGGGGGGAAATCATTAAAATAATGTACACGACTGGGTCGCATCTACTTGCATCTAGGGGTGTATATACACTCAGATTTCAAATTTAAACAAAATTATTAAAAAGATTTTTCTATTTTGTAAATTTTACAAAACTTGATATGCCATAGTCTGGCATATGTCAAATATTGTTCAAATATTCATTTCGAACAAAATCGATTGGGTAATAGTCGAGTAATAGTAAATTTTCGAAAACAATCTAAAAACGTACGCGGTTTTTCTTACAAAAAGCTGGTACGCCATCTGTTGGCATACGTCCACCATAATCCAAATATTAAATTTGTAGAAAATCGTTAAAACCGTTAACAAGAAAATGGATTGAAGTACCATTAATTTTGGGGTTAAAACTAAGATTCCGATTTCGGCTTGAATTGTTGCGTGAAAATGAATCCAGCTGCTTAATCTTCAGTCGGCCATACGTACAGACAGACAGAACTGAGAGACCCACTTTTTTACGATTTTTCATTTCAGTGAAACCGAGATCGATCAAAATCACGAGATTGAAAATTTTTACGAAACCAATGGTTACCCTTTGCGGTGCAAGTAAAAAACAAGGAACACAACGAAACCGAAAACAATTTCGTGGTTGGTTTCACTTGATCAGTGTTCCGTTTTTGGGGTTTCTGGTCGTTTGGTTGGGAGCTTTCACCAGATCCACCATTCAGTGGTGAGGCATCAAATTAACCGGATAAACATTTAATTGGTGGCTGTCAGCGACGCAGTTTAATGGAACGAAATGAAGGAAATACATATGATGAGATCATCACGCGGATCTGGTGGAATCTGGAAGATTATAAATCCTCTGGGAAGAAAATTGCTACTAAAAGTACGTAACATAGTGAAATAATAACCATCACAAGTATACGTGTATAGCTACGAAAGTTAGGTCCATCTGTCCATGTGCAAAATATTTAAATCCGTCCAGACATGAACACTTTCAAAAAAATCACTTTTTCAATATTTTTATTAGAAAGTGAAAAAAAAAATTGTAAAACAAAATGTGTAGGCGTTGACGTTCTCTACAATTTGTCCATACATTGTGTAGGACTACGCCCATTTTTTGGAGGCGTTTTCTTCAAAATTAAAATATTTTGAAAATCATATCAGGATACTCGTACGTAAATTTGGTTTTGAAAATCTTATTAGGATACGTGAATGTGATGAATTTGGTCCTTAAAAAGAATTCTTTCAGATAAAATTACTTAAAAATCGATGAAATATTTTCCGAATTGCAAGATATCATTGCATTTGAATCAATAATTTTTCAAGGCCACACCAACTTTATTACGGATGGGTTAGAACATGAGAGATATGGTATCATACGATCGGATTGTTTACCCTTAAATTTAATTCTGGAAGGGATGGTTGATAGAAATGCTGAAAGGGTTTTCACGAAAGTAAATAACAGGTAGGTTCTCGTAGGTAGAAGTGGTTGCTGCTGCGTACTGTCCTGCAGCGCAATTAGCCCTTAAGCTCCATTTTGAGTATCACAAAAGCTCTCGTGCCCTTGTTTGATTATTGAAAGGAAACGGTTTCAGGAATGCTTTCAAATCCATTCTGTGGCATTCAGGAAACTGACCAACTCTGTGATACTTTTCTCTGAAATTTCCTTAAGGTTGTCGTAAAAGGGTTTGCCCAGGGTTTTACGTTAGGCTCTACTTAAAGCCGGACACCCGCAGAGGAAGTGGGAGAGAGTTTCCATCTCATTTACATTGCGTACATTGCATGCGTTCCTACTGGCCAGTGACCTGCGCTTATCACTACAAATATTGTACCGTCTGCTCTAGTCCATTTTTCAAGTTGTTGCGTTTTGGCCCAGTTGTAGTTTGACCAGATCTGCCTAGGTATGCATTCTCAAGATGATTTAAAAGCCTTTAAGTTTAAAGAATGACGAAAATATCGAGTAGTTTGAGAACCAAAGACGCACCAACGAAGTCTTATGGATGCCGAAGTTCACTCAGCAAGTACAGTAGGTTAAAATCACAGCTGTTGAATATACATACCGAAGTGAATATGGGGTAAACTGGGACAGATTGGGCACGTTTTTTCCAATGCCATATTTAGCCAAGACATTTCGATAAATATAAAAAACTTTTAAATTTGTTAGAAACTTTTATTTTTCGCTATAAAATGCTGGTGGAATTTTCTTTGCATCACTAAAGGAATGAATTCCGTTTTCATACTTAAAGAAAAAAAGAATTGGTTTTGCTTAATGTGCTGAAAGCCTTCGGCTTTTACAGAGTCTCATACGGCAGGAATATACAGGGTGGCGCAAAATGACCTTTATGTTTTGAATTCGTTATAACTTTTTTTATTTCAGAGTAAGTTATAATTTTTTTTAAACTACCCTATACAAATGAGTAATTTTATTGCCCTAAATGTCAAAGAATACGTCTCTGAAATGGACGTCTCACATTCATGCTTTTCCAACCCATTTTCCATCACCTTTCGCAAAATTTCAGGAGTCATGACACGTCTTTAATTGCGAATATTAGTTTTTAGTTGGGGGATGGTTGCTTGCTTAGTGACGTACACTTGCTCTTTCAAATAGGCCCAAAGAAAACAGTCGGAAGTAGTTAAATCCGAAGTCGCTACTGAGCAAAATAAAGCGCTCGTCGAAGATGTCCCGTAACAGAGCCATTGAGTCCCTTGCAGTATGCTTTGTGGCTGCATCCTTATGGAACCCTAGTTGTGGATAATTTTGCATGGCTGGCCTCAACAAATTCTCTAAATTCTCTAACTCCGGCGCCAGCTTCATTTTCAAAGAAATACGGGCCAATTATCCTTTCGGACGATACATCACACAAAGTAGTACACTTAAGTGGGTATAATTGTCGCTGATGACCTGCTCTTGGATTCTCCGTTACCCATATCCTGCAATTTTGCTTGTTAACGAAGCTGAGTGTAGGGCTTCATCGTTCATTATCACATTATGAATGGAATCGGTCAAAGGTGCCCCAATTTATATATAATATTTAGAACATACGAACGAGATCCCGAAGGTGAACGACATATGTAGCTGCTTTGATATCGGCTACAGATGTGCCATCTCATTCCAGCTGGACATTGTCTAGTTGGCTCTTGACAGTTCTCCGAAATATTACAGTGCTCTAGCATATACCCCGCAAAGGATTAGGATTGTGCATGTCCAGGTCATCAAGGAAGACCCTAGCACCGATTTTGTCTTTGATTTTATTCTTGTTTTTGACTCATCTGTAAAAGTGTACAGTGATTCGTTTTAAAGGGGATAGCCGTAGTGGTTAATGCCACTAAATACAAATGAATGTGTTCACAGTCCCATCTCTCGAGAATGTCTGACAAACCTATGAGACTAAATTAATTGCGTGCATGAAAAAAAAAAACATGCACAATGCGAATGCCTGCCAGAACCTCCTTTAGTAAACATGACTAAATCTTCATGGTCGTCCTTATGACTAGTTTGTTAATAGCGAACTAAAAGTGTTTGTGTACTCTGCAAAAATACGTCTACATACTCGTATGTTAGAGATAGGCAAATCGAAGTGATTGCCCAGTCGGGCCGCCGACAAACACGCTGTAATTCGAAATCAGTAGCTCGTTTCCTCTCAGTAATTCGAATTTTTTTTTCTATTTTGTATTTGGAAAGCCGTGGAAAGTGGAGTTAAAAATAAGGATGTAGCGAATAATTTCAAAATTCCATTCTCCACATTGTCAACTATTCTAAAGCAAAAAGATAGCATAGCTGAAAGTGCATTACACGGAGGGAGGAAGCGGAACCGACACGATGAGTTCCCCGGTCTTGAAGAATGCTTATTGAAAAGGTTTAGTCAATGCAGAGGACAAAACGTACCTGTCGGAGGTTGCATGCTGAAAGAGAAAGCTAAGTCATTTGCTGTTAGTTTGGGTATTGAAGAATTCACCGCCAGTGAAGGATGGCTCTCCAATTTAAAAAAAAAAACGACATAACATCGTTTTTAAAAAAATATGTGGAGAAAGCGCGAGTGTTGATGTTACTGTTCGTTCTGCATGGAAAAATTACTTAGGCGGGCTGCTGGCAAATTACGATCCACGGAATGTGTTCAATATTTAAAAGCGAAAAATGCCATGGGGGGGAACAACCCAAGGAAAGATTAACATTATTACTCGCAGTAAACATGGACGGATCACGAAAAATAAAACCCTCTTATGGAGGGAAAGCTAGATGTTACAAGGGTATAAAATCCTTTCCTACGTTTTATCGCTCCAACAAAAAAGCGTGGATGACCACAGAATTCTTCAATGAGTGGATGTTGAAACTAGACATCGACATGAAACAGCAGAAGCGGAAAATTGTACTTTTCATGGATAATTGTGCAGTTCACAATAATTCGCCAGTTCTCAGAAATGTGATTCTTAAATTTTTTCGGGCTAACACCACCTCTAAATTACAACCACTTGACCAGGGAGTGATTCAGAATTTTAAAACTTTGTTCCGCAAAGAAGTAGTGGTGATAATGTTAGATAGCATTGATAATGGATAGAAAGCCAACATAAATGTTTTAACAGCGATGGCCATGGTTGACAAAGCATGGAAAAACGTTAAATCGACTACGATTTCAAACTGTTTCAAGAAATGCGGACTCATTACAGAGCCAGTGAAACAATTGCAACAGGAGGAAGGAGAATTGGATCAGTCGACCTCGCAGGATGGATGGAGCCTTCTTCCTAACTTTGGTGAATCTGTGACTTTCGATGATTTTGTACATTTTGACGATGATGTAGAAGTCTGTGGTGCTCTGTGTGAAGACGAAATTTTGGCAGCTTCAAATTCAAGCAACAACAATGAAGACAACGATGAAGAGGAATTGGAAGCAGAACCAAGTCCGTCCATCACATCAAAGGAGGCAAAGTTATTGTCGTGTACGTTGCGTCAACATTTACTAATAACGGAAGTGGAAGTGGAATACGACGAGGTATTCTCGGGACTGGTTGTCATAGATAATGCTCTTGACCAAGCACGCTGGAAGTTATTGAAGCAAAAAAAAATCACTGATTTCTTTACAAAATAAAAAATGTAAGCAAAATCATATGTATGCAATTCAGTGTTTCTTTTGTAATTAGGGTCAAAATCCCGAAAACTGAAATCCCGAAAATCCAAAATCCCGAAAAACAAAAATCCTGAAAGGCCAAAATCCCGAAAACTAAATCCCGAAAAATTATATAAAATTAAAAATTTGTCAAATGTTCAAATATATATATATTATATCCACAATGCATAAACAGTAGAATATGTATGGGGGGACATGCTGCCCCCCTGCAACCTCCCTGCTTGGGGTCACTGTAGGATTTGAAGTGGGTGCGAGGTGTTCACTTTCATTTTCGGGAATTTGGCCTTTCGGAATTTTGGGTTTTCGTGATTTTGGGTTTTCGGGATTATATTTTTCGGGATTCTGTCCGACTCTCAATGTATGTACTTATTTCGTTTTTGTCCTTCGCTCCAACTCAACAATTTTTTGTTAATTCGAACTCTTGTTAATTCCAAATTTTGTTAAGGTCCCTTGAGTTTCGAATTATCGAGAGTCGACTGTAACTGTTTTGGTTTTAGAAACGTTAGTAAACATAAGTTTATTATTGCAATTGGTGCAGTTTTCTCTCTAGTGATTAAAGTTAATTTTTTATTTAATATGGGGAGAAATAAAAGTGTGGTGTGGAAATATTTCCATAAAATGGATAAATTGGCTAAATGCAAGTTTTTCGGAAAGACTCAGTATCCAAAAATAAATAAAATAACAAAACATTTGATAAGCTGCTTTAAATGCCCGGCTGACATAAAAAATATTATAAATAGTAAAATAGTGAAATCACCAAACGTCACCGCTAAATATTATAAAAAAAGATGTGGAAACTTCCTGTGATAGCAATCGAATGCTATCAAGAAAGCAGTTAGCCACAAATTACCTGGAGGAAGAATACAACGCTGTAAAATGCAATATTGCAGACCATCTACACAATGCACAACATTTACATCGTCAATGTGATGGTTGGAGCAATATCCGCAACGAAGGCATTATAAACTTTATTGTATCTAAGCCTGACCCAGTTTTTGTTGACTTTTTAATAACTGAAGATAAAAAGCACACGGTAAAAATACCTACAGGAGCAAATACAAATTATAATCGAAAAATATCAAGCGGACATATTTTTTGTTGTAATCGGAGATAATGCCGATACTGAAAGACAATTACAATCATATTGTTCCACTGGGCTTCATAGCGCATACATTGCATTTATGTTGTTGTGAGTGGGTCAATAAGTCCCTGAAAATTAACACAAATTGTGTCGTCACCTTAAATTTTTATTTTTTTTTGTCAAGAATCATCTGTCAAAAGAATGCACCCAAATTTTCAGACAGATCTGTCAAATAGTTTTGTTGTGGCAGCCATTTTATATAGACGCCTACCAGCATTTTCGTTAAAATGGAAAAAAGTGAATTTCGAGTGCTCATTAAACACTATTTTTTGCGAGAAAAAACTATCACGCAATCCAAACAAAAGCTTAACAAATATTATGGGGACTCTTCGTCATCAATTGGAACCATTCACCAATGGTTTATTCAATTTCGGTGCGGTCGTTGAAGCACAAGTAACGCCGAACGTTCTGGTCGCCCAATTGAGATCACCACACCAGAAATGGTCGACAAAATCCGTGGTTTGATAATGGACGATCGGCGAGTGAAAGTGCGCGAGCTTGAAGAGGCCACATGCTTATCACATGGCTCAGTGGACATGAAAAACTTTCCGCAAGATGGGTGCTGCGTTGGCTCACAATCGACAACAAACGCATTCGTTTGACAACTTCAAAGGTGTGTTTTGGCGATGTTCCAAAAAAATTCGGCTGAGTTTTTGCGCCGTTTCGTAGCCGTGGATGAAACCTTGATTCACCACAACACACCAGAAACCAAGGAACAGTCAAAACAATGGACTTCTCCTGGTGAATCGAAGTCGAAGAAGGCCAAGGCGGGTTTGTCAGCAAAAAAAGGTCATGGCGAGTTTTTTGGGATGCGCGCGGTGTTATTCGCATCGATTACCTTGAAAAGGGTAAAACGATCACCGGCGAATATTACGCAGAGCTGCTGGATCGATTCCAAGACGATTTGAAGCAAAAACGGCAGCATTTGGCGAAGAAAAAAGTTCTTTTTCACCAGGACAACGCACCGGCGCACAAGTCCGCAGTCGCAATGGCAAAATTGCATGAGCTAGGCTACGAACATATTCCCCAGATTTAGCCCACTGCGACTATTTCTTGTTTCCAAACATGGAGAAATGGCTCGGAGGTAAGAGATTTGGGTCAAATGAAGAGGTCATCGCTGAAACAAACGCTTATTTTGAGGGGCTCGAGGAATCGTATTATTTGGAGGGCATCAAAAAATTGAAGAAATGTTGGAGCAAAACTCGGTGGGGGAGCTACGTATTCTCCTTAGAAAGCCTAGTGAATAATACAGTCAGCTTACAGACATTGGCTAGAGACATTAAGACTGCATTGCTGGATGAAGATTGTTTTGGAATGATATTCTTGTTGTAATTGAGATTATTAAGCCAATAGTTTGTGTGGATAACGAAATTTGAATATATCTCGTCGCTGCTCTTCTTGATCCATCAAATCAAAGATGCCATCTAAGTGATTCTGACCAAATTACAGTAATGGAATTTATTTATGAAGTTTCCAGAAGTATGAGAATTGAAGTCATGACCGATTAGGCCCTTTATCGGTCCAAAGAAGGCATTTGGGGTAAAGAATTCATTTGATCAAATGTTTCCTCCATGGAATCATTGATTTGGTGAAAAGGCCTTTGTGCTAATAAAAATTTAAGCAAAGTTGCAGCACACATTTTATTAGCACCTGTAACTTCTGTAGCCACAACGAACTTTCCTTTAGTACTTTTAGTTGGATTCACAATAAGAAACGAAATTGCCTTACCACCGAATGGGCGGGCAAGTTGACGTGCATATCTCATAATTGGAACATTGAATTGCATGCACAAACAACACATTAAGCTGTAGCAGAAAAAAAACCAGGTTCCAGTTCAACAATTATCAACATACCCAGCACATCAGAAGTTAATACGATACGTAAACCAAGTTGCAGTCACTCATCCAATCTTAACAAATCCCGGTAAATACCCTGAGTATTTACCCTCAAAAGGTATTTACCGGGTGTTTGCCCATCATTCACAGCATTGCACCAAGAGCCCTAGACGAAGTTTTAGAACCAAGGCTTGCCAACTTTAGGCGCTTCTTAGTGTGCTGACTTCCAGGCAGAACTGTCTCCTAACGTCATCTTTTTCTGTGAGTATCTGTATTTATGAGATCTTCAGCAGTTTAGCATGCATCTTATTCATCTGAGGGCCCTCTGTTGTACCAAAAAGATGCCGTCCGGACCCGAGTATTTGCGTAGTTCAAAGTCGATGTGCGACCTCCCTGATTAATTCAGAAGCGATTTGTAGTCGTGCGGTGCATGCCAGGGCAGGGTATTTATCAGAAACATGGCATACAGTCAGGAAATCGAATTGAGAGTCCTTTAGCAGAAGATTTTCTCTTAAGAGCAGCTGCTTCTTCTGAGTCTTGGTGTTTGTTTAAACCGGAAAGCTTTTTAACGTATACGTTTTCTTTAGACTTCCTCATAAACCTACAATCATAGTCTAGTAACACTCGAAGCAGTCGTTTTCCCCTCCAATTAATCGAAATCACACTCCCTTAACCAACCTTTCTCCGGCGTAAATGCCCCCCAATCGGAAGCCATTAATTCAACGAAAATATCTCCACCTCCTATTAAAGTTAATATAATCAAATTACAAGCAACTGCGCTCAAATGCATGATTAAAGAGCTCAACGTGCTGCATACCTCATCAACGAAAAAAAAAAAGGGTTAGACCACGCCGCCAATCCTTGATGTTTGCTTGTTTTGACTTAACCATGCACAAAATCTCTTCAAAATACCACAACCACCAGGGCTCGACTCAGATATATGATAATTGATGAAGGCGGCGGTGTCGGAGCCCTTTGTCATGACCATGACCGGCCCAAAAGTAAATCGAAAGGTGTTAACATGCAGACACCACCACCGCACCAGTTCTTTCTTTAACCAGACACTTTAACCAGCTCTTGGCACACGGTCCTCTCCCTCGTCATAGATATAGACACACTTCAACCGATTATCGTTTGATTAATCGGTCAGGCAGGTGGTTTACCCATGCTATGGTGCTATCCCATATTGTGCTGGTGTCCTTTGTAGCTTATTGTTAGAGTTTCCAAGTGGGATCGTCCTGCATACTGCTTTGAATGAGTTCAAGCTTAAGTGTGTATGTATTTATGCTGGCGCCTTTCTTTCATCGCTCAAGCAATGTAATTATGTCCTAATGATGATTGGAGCTCTGAAAAGGGTTTAACTCTCGACTTGGAATGTTGTGAACATTATCTGCAAGGTGGAAGCATGTCCTCTCTCTCTCCTCTTCAAGGTGACTACTACCAATTTAAAGTCAAGGAAATTAAGAGAACCATATTTCGTGCACCGAAAATTGGTGAAACACATCTTTTGGGGTTTTTTTTTTGGGCCGCTCACCCATCCACCTCTTCTTTGTCTTTTTTAATGACCGAGGCCTTATTACTTCATCGAGATTTATTACAATTAATAACAGGGCACTGGAGAGATGAACTTTCAACGGTGCGCGCTTACCTCGTAAACGGATCGTAACCATGAAATGGATAATTGTTTGCCCGAACCGTCAGTGACCGACAAATTTTTCCGTTGGCCTAAATTTCTTTTTTTTTTATGGTCCGTTCCATGCAGTCATGAACTTTAGACTGAATTCAAAGGAAATCGGAATCTCTCTGTCTGAATTATTCATGAGGATTCGAAGGAGAACAACAAAATGTTTTTCTGTTGCATATCCTAGAGGGAAATCTTGTCCTTTGCTGAAATACTTATTTCCTCTGGTTTTAGCAAACTAATTGTTACATAGATCGGTTTAGATCGTCATGCATTTCTTGACCATTAGAGTTAATTAATCTTAGATCAATTTCAGGGCAATGGTGGAACAGTATGTGCAACAGGATAACCTTTAGATGCACACAGATGTGGGTTCTGCCATTCATTCAATCTTACTGTTAAGATACTCGTATGAACTTAAAGCTGTCCCTAGACATTAACTTCTTCGACTAAGAAGAGACACGATTTTGGAGACCTCTTGAGATTCAAATCTTTATCTATTGTAGATAGTTCTGCCGCATGGTACCCCCAAGAGATGTCTTTCGAAGTGTCAAAGAGCAAGCTAACCGGTGGCAATATTTCCAAGCTATCAGGAGTGCCGCAACTCAACTGATATACAAAAGACCATCTGCTTAAAACTGTTGATTTGAAGCAGACTGCACGCAGTTAAATGGTGGCAAAATGAAAGCCTTCGGCAGGAGAAGAGGAACGATTCAGAAAAATTAAAAAGAAGCATCAACGATTCAAGACCAAGGAAATAGAAAGATATCTTAACATGAATGAAGTCCGGAGTTTACAGGTGAATTTTAAGGAACGTTCACTTGCTGTTATATATTTATTACCCCACTCTAAGACCATAAGGCTTACACATCGAAAATATTTTTTTAAATGTCAGTACTTACGACGACCCAGTGATTGACTCTTGGCCAGTATCAAATGTCTTCCATTATAAGCAAGACTAGGAGAAAGTATATGCTGTCAATAAACTAAATTGTGATTCATATTCCTTGTAAACACTTCCTGATTGGCAGCTGTAACTGTAATGTAGTCAATGCTTCAATGACAACTCTGACAGCTCCGTCAATTATTGCTCTTTCACAGGGTTAAAAACACATTTGAAGAGCAAGCTCAACAAGCAAGAGCAAAACAACCAAAACAATGTACAAAATAAAACAATCATCATACCAAATCGTCAGATATTAGAAACTCAGCACCCATCTTGTGGAATTGAAAATCTAAAAAATGGAAAAAAAACAATTTTTCGTAAGCCGCACAGTTTTCCAGATATCCGCATTCAAAAACGATTTTCAAAAACTTAGGGATCAAGTCTGACATTTTAGATGCGTTCCTACAATTGCAAATTTTTTTAAAAATACAGCATCCGTCTTATAGAGAATTCCAAAACCTATTGAAGTAATATTTGTCATACAACATACCGTTTTCGAGATACTAGCACTCTAAAACGACTTATTAATTTCTGGATAAAATCGGATATTTTGGAAGACTGCGTATCTACACTTCTCTTGTAGAGAATTTTGAAATCTAAAATGTTGATCCAAATAGTATTTCTCGTAGGATACACCGTTAGTCGCCCTCGAAAACGAATTTTCCATTAACTTCCGAGTTAAGTTGGGCATTTTGAAAGACTACGTTGAAAATTTAAAATTGAATTTCAAAACCTAATATTTGGACCAAAATGGTGGGACGCACCATTTACAACTTTCGCATAAAGTTAGACATTTTGGAAGGTTGAATGCTTTCAAATTTTGAAAAATTTTAATAATTCGGCATCCATATTCCGGGCGAAAATATCTTTAAATATAACGGTTAGCTGCAAAGAAGTCCCGAACAAGCAGCGTATATTCGATAGGTTTTGAGTATACCTGGATCCAATATCTCAAAGGCGAGCAGATGTCTACCGCCTTCAAATAAGCATCTATTCTTTTTTCTCTAATCTTTGATTCTCCTCTATACAGGGTTATTCATTGTGTGCTTTAAGATTATAATTTAAAATTAAATAAAAAGTATTAAAGATTTCAATGAAATTTGGTTACTGTTTAAAATTCTGGACTATGCCATTATATATGGAATACAGCAATGGTTAAGCGGCCGCCACGGGAGTTTTTGCAAACTTCGATTCTTGTGAGGTATCTTTCAATGACTTTTCGGCAAATTTCTGGCTGTATTGCGGCCAAAACTTCACGAATGTAGATTTGTAAGTCCTCCAAAGTTTGGGGATTGATCTTTAGCATAGCCCCACAAAACAGATCACATGATCTTGGTGGCCAATTGATGTCGTCAAATCTCGAAATAAAACGGCAGGGGAAGTTTTCGTGCAATACAACTAGTGCCAAATTTGCCTGTTTTGTGTCACACGTAACCCCGTCCTATTAAAACTACGTGTCGCTCACATCAACATCTTCAATTTGAGACCAAAAAAAATTGGCATTCATCGATTTTACAAAAATACAGCCCGATCACGCAGATGATCCACAGGGCTCACCAAACTGTCGCCCGTGGTGGATGCAATGGCATCTCAACGATCTCATTTGGATTCTCAGAACCTCAAATTCTACACATTTTGTTTGTTTATTTAGCCGCCGATTGGCCTAATCGCTGAAGAAAATTTTATGCGAAAAATCGGAGTCATCTGGTTGTACGTAGATATTACAGAACTGTTATTTTTGTTGTAAGATCCAATGCGTTGAGCGGTGAACTAACTACCTGTCACTATGGATGAAAGATGGACTTGACAGATACCATATGGCAGGGCCCTTTACTTTGCTCCCTCAGTGGTTTGAAATTCAGATAATATTAAGTTCCAGTGAACTCCGTTGGTAGCGTCCAGATAACTGGGAAGAATTTTATTTTGCTGTTATTGTCGTTGCTTTATGATTCACAGTTTTTTTTTTTTTTTTTCGTTCACATGATGTCACGATAAACTTGCATTTCCAGCCATATGACCACCCTACTGCCGGTGTTATGACTTTTTTACTTATTTAAAATGAAATAGAGAGATGAATTTTGACATCATGATTTCAACCGTCAACCTTCAGCGTGACTCTTTAACCTAGCATAGATGAACACATTCCAGCATGTACCACTTGACACATTCCAGAAAATTAGGGAAAGAATGTTTCGCGATTTTGTTTCATTTCTCTGAAATATTTTGTCTGCAACAAGGTTAGTAAAAGGCGTTGTTGTCAACATTATAAACACGTAAATGAAAATAAATGCATTATGGAAGAGTATCCTGAAACAATTTAGAGCTCAGAAGTTAAATGTCACTGAGAATAAGGTTCGTGTCGTAATCCCGAGACACGAGTGTCTTTGAATTTTTGAAATGCGTTTTTGGCAGAGGTCTTGATTCACCTTTTCGCACTAAACTATTAAAGGGACACGAATAGTGAGGAAGCCAAGTGAGTTTTTAGTTTAGACGGACTGCTAAATACTTGACTTCCTTAGAAAACAGAAACTGAATGCCGCTAAGTGATAAAGTTGAGAGATTTCGTATCTTCATTCTATCAACTGCGATACGGAATATGAAAATCTATGTCGATATGATATTCGTATGTAGATACGAGTATAATCATTTTATTTCCATAATTACTGTCGGTTTTTCCATGTTTGTTCCTTGCTCTGTGAGGAAATATAAAGCCAAGCTCCCATGGTATAACAGACGACTTTTGCACATAAAAATCTTAAAAAAATAATGCTTACAAACGATTCAAAAAAATCGGGAAAAAAAGTTAATTTTTGCATAACATTTTCATAATTAATGTGGAGAACAAACTAAAATATGATTTCAAATAAGTTTGGTTTTTATAAATCAAAAAAGATGCTCCAGAGGTTTGTCGAAGCAAATATTTTATACAATTTCAGTGCCTAATGACGTTTAAAATTCTGTTGAACTATCTACCATTTCTCCATCTGTAATACCTACTTTACCTGAATCATCTTTTGTAATTAATGCTATTGGAAGTAGATGTCAAGTTGACGCTGTTTATATGGACCATGTGTCTAATCTAATTTTGGCAAACAATGTCATCGCCAATGAAGGGTTCACCCCCCGTACGTATCGAAGGTAGAACTCCAAACGATCTTCGAATCATTGAGAAAGAAGAAATCATTGGGAATCGATGGAATATCGAACATTGTGCTTCGACATCTTCCTCTAGGAGCGGTGGAAATTTATGCCACCCTGTTCAACAATGCACTGAATAATGCCCACTATCCAGAGCATTGGAAAACAGCTGTAGTACAGCCGATCCCCAAAAGGGGAAAGGACTCCTCCAATCCGGCAAATCTCCGGTCGATAAGTCTCCTTCTGAATATCAGCAAGGTATTCGAAAAAGTGATCAATAGAGCCTTGATTAAGTGGGTTGAGGACAATAACATAGTTCCGGATAACCAATTCGGTTTCAAGGCTGCGTCTAAACTGGTGTCGGATATCCAATGGAACAAAAGCAAGAAACAATGCACGGGCGCCTGCCTGATTAACTTGGAGAAGGCCTTCGATACCGTATGGTTGGAAGGGCTATTTTACAAGTTGAGCAGGTTGAGCATAAGCAAACCACTACTGTGCATGTTGCTTAATATGCTCCCCAGTAGAAAGTTCGTTGTGAAAAATGGCAATGTGACTTCTGCTGGGACGTTCGAAATTAAAAATGGTCTGCAACAGGGTGCGATTAATTAGCCGATACTTTTCAATATTTACACGGCTGATCTGATAGGATCTCTTCAGCACGCCATAGCGTACGCGGACGATTTGATTGCGTACAGATCAGGACCTAAGATCGACGTTATTGCAACACTCTTGCAGAGTGACTTCGATAAGATTCAGTGATATTGCGACGACTGGAAGTTGAAGATCCACCTTCAGAAGTCAGAAACCATTCATTTTAGAACGCCGTTGTCTCTGGCCTCTAGGGATACCAGAAAGAACTGGCGAAAGTTCTCTATCGTTGGACAGCATGGGCGTCCACTTGCGTGTCAAAATGTGGTCAGATACCTTGGACTTTGGCTAGACCAATATCTACATTTTAACAAACATGTAGATGCTGCCCTAGCCAGAGCCCGAGCTGCCTTCGCCCTTACAAAGAGACTTTTTTATTGCAAGCAACTCAATGCAAGTGTAAAGGTAATCTGCTACACAGCCCTCATTCGGTCTATGCTCGCATATGGATGCCCCGTTTGGTTCAACAAGGTACAAGTAGGATGGAAAGGATTCGGGTGTTTGAGAGTGCCTGCCTTCGGGCTTGCCTTCACTTGTACAGAACACCAGAGTCTCAGTACAAAAAATTCTATTCTAATGAGGTCCTATACAACAGGGCGAATCTGATAAGAGTGGACAATTTCCTGGTCAAGATGACTCGAAGGCACATTGCAAGAGCAATGACCTCGACGAATAACCTGATCTTCGGGGCTTATTACCCCAACCATAGGTACCATGAGAGGGTGCGCCTTAACGGCTTTGTCCCCCAAGAAGCATTCCTCTATTTAGATCAGGCAGGTCTGATCCAGGATAGATCAGCGGTGCCGTTAATCTTCCACGTTGCCCGGACAACTGTGGATAGGCGGCTCAACTACAGCCGAGACGTCGCACAGAGCACTGAGGAGCGTCTCCGATTCAGCAAATCGGTATCGCGGCGCGATGTTAAAGATGAAAGTAAGCAGCACCAGCAATTCTGGTGGTTACTAGCGGGAGCTCCCTCGTCGATCCCTTTCGATCCGGGGTAGGTGTCTAGTACGGCAACGTTGGCCACCATATTTTTGCCTTGGCCGGTTTACATAGTTTTTTAGGTGTCTAGGGTTAGGTAGTCTATAAGTAGGTTTAGTATTTTAAGGCAGGCACAGCACTTGGATAAAAAAAAATCATATTTAGTTATGTCTGTATTTAAGTTACGTTAAGATTTATTTTTAAAGTAGCATTTAAGTTTTATATATTGTATAAGATAACCAAAAAAAATAATCAGTTCTGGTACTAAGTTCTTTCCAAAATCAAAATGTTTCTTAGTCATAATTGTTCTCAAGTAAAATAGTAATAAGTAATAGATTAAGTCGAGATTAAGTTAAGGATTAGGTTTAGCTTAGAGCGCTCGCATAGGGCCAGTAAGATAGAATAAAAAATAGTTAAGTTAGTTAAGCTAGTTTTAAGTGTTTTTGTCTAGCATGTAAGTGTAAATGAATTAAATTTAATAAAAAGCTACAAAAAAAAAAAGAATCTAGACAAATTTGGATTTCATTCAACAATGTTGAAGCAGTAACAATTATTCAAGATTAATCTCTTGCATTTCTGGGATTCCACAAGGAAGTCATTTAGGGCCATTTCTTTTCATTATGTTTATTTATGATACTGTAATGCAACTTAGTGCAAGAAGGTGTGCGTCTATCCTAAACCTTTTTTAAAGCACTTGGCATTAGACTAGTGAGTGTAGTTTCATGATTGCCCCTAATTATTTTTACCAGAGTCAATGGTATAACCTTGGGTAGTAAGCCTGGTTGGTCGATAACAATGAACCATAGCATAGGGCAGATACATACATGTATCCCCTTGGGTACATCCTTTAGGAAGTAATCTTGATTGTATGTAGGGAATTGTTGTCTTTTCAGATAGCCCTTTGTTTTTCTGAACAAATGGATGGTGCCGTGGAAGTGATAATTTCTGAACCGGAGAAATGTGTTTATTGAAGCAATCTGAGAGATCTTAGTGAAGTTACCATCAGCTTCTCTTAGGAAACCAACGCTGCTATTATGAGCATTTTATAGAGCCTTTTTCGGTATTTCTTCAATGCCCGGTCTTACTTGTGGATCTTCTTATAACAGTATTGTATGCCATGAGCGTCGAGCAATGTTCACTCCAGACATTGGAGCGTTTGGGTGTGTTAAATACGAGTAGCTTTCTGAGATAGTTTACTGGTTGCACATGAACTTTTCTTAGGAGCACTTAAAGTCTTATGCGGGGTGTAAATCTAACAATGCTGAACATTACTTGAGCTCTATGAATAGTGGCTGAGGAACCACTTGGCGAGCTGAAGTTTTAGGAATTTTGAATTCGATTGAAGATTTGCGGAAAACTTGACTTTCAGTGCAAGGATTGAGGGAGTAACTCTCTATGCTGTTCGTCATTCAGACTCTCAGTTTTGCTGTAATCCTAGATATTTTGGTGGTTTCTGATTGTTTGGTTGACAGACAGATAGGCCCGATCGCGAAAGACTTTGGCAGATTCCGCTCCCTGTTAATGTTTCTCACAGCACTTCTTTGCCAGAGTCTATTCACCTACAGCAAAGGCACGTTGGCCTATCAGACTAATACTGATTTTAATATGGAGTTTACTTTGAAGAACTCCTACACAAACATATACACACGTCTACCTACCTTTATAATTAAAATTGGGTCAAAAATTAGCTTTACGCTTGCAACCCTGACTGTGCTTTCAACATTGTTGCCCGCACGATAATATTGTGGCCTGCACTAGACACTACACCACAAACGAAGAGCCCAGCTAACGTCCATCTAATTATCATTTTCAACCTATAAGAAGAAGAACAACAAAGATCATGTTAAGATGCTGCATACCAATGGCACCATAGTGAGTTATTTAGCTCTTATCTTATCAACATTCTGTAGGAGAGAGTCTATTAGAAGCCCACCACGGGGGGAAGGTGTGTGTGTGTGTGTGTCTGTATATGGGTTCATTGCTAAAGACGTGCGGACCACCCGCATATAACATCGCATCCATCTTTAGAGCCTCGCTCGGTGAGCACCTTCCCAATCGACCACCAAATCAACTTCATTTGGTAGAGATAAATTTGATTTCTGGTTCTTGGTAGATTCGAACCTGCTGCAATCCTAAATGGACGTCATCTAGTCACCACCGCCCCATGATGAAGGTACTACACAGGAGGGCTTCTGAAATCGGTAAGTCTAGTTGAAATGCAAAAATTGAACCGAACAGCACATGTACAAAACACGAGTGCTGCTGCTGATGGTGGACCGTTGGTATCCGTAGTGGTTGGTAATGCTGATGCATGCCATGCATTTAGGTATACTCGTAGTGTGCGCCTGCCTGCTGTGTCAATTCTGTGGATGCTGGGAAGATGCTGCGGGTCTATCGCCAATCCTTCTGGCAATGATCAACCGCAGGCAAGCATTCGGCGCACTTAAGTGCTCTGCGCTCAAGTGGATGCGCATGTTTCTATGTCGACATGGTCGCGTGATTTAAGATTCCGAGTGTTAATTGAGATAAGTTCAAAATAGAAACTGGAATTTTCGGTGTATCTCGCTGTGTATGCACTGTGTACTGAGTTGGTGCAGCAGGGACCTTTGGTTATTTTGATTTGGTGCCCGGGAAAGAATGTTGAGGACAACCTAAGAAGCGCACACTTCAACGCAATTGGTTTGATGACAAGTTTATGTGGATTCCGTTTCGAATGGAATTGTTAAGTGCAAGCGGAGGAAACAAAACTAGGTGCAACCCCTGATGTGTAGCAGTGTGTACTTGAGGTTTACTCAAAGTGTTGTTGAATATGAAACCCTAATGGGGTCGTTGGGTGGATGATGGTTAACAAATTTTTCACTCCTGCTCTTTGGGTGGGCAAAGAGTGATGTTGTCATGTTTGACACGAATAATCAATTGGTATCTGAAATAGGTGCATGTATCCTTGAATTCTGGAAGGTGTTGTATTGCATAGGGAGTGTATGTACATTTGTAAGAGTGTACACTTAGCGTGGAGTGTTGTAGAACATTTTAAAGTAATGTGATACGTGCGAAAGGAACATTGATGTACCTTCGAAAGTAAATGACGAGGGAAATCCAGCACCAGACTGGTTTTGGAGCCATCCGTGAAGATTCGGCTACAATTCCTTCCCGGTTCAGATCGAAGCCAGTCCTGAACGCAGGAAAAGTTGACTTTAAATTCGCGCAACAATCGAAGTTCTGGTGTCAGACGGCATATCTATAAAACATGGGCCGTAGGATACGAGTAAGTGTTGCGCTAGGTCATCGAAACAGAATGATAGTACTGCGTATGATATAAGTGTCGAGAAAAGGTAGATTGAGCAGAGCCAGGAGTACTCAAAAAAGCTGCCGTGCAGCCGAGATAAGCCGTTCTTTGGAATTTAGTGCAAAAGGCAGTCAAATAATTACGCGAAAGTTCCTTCTACCAAAGAACTGATCCATATGCTGGAAAATGTCTTATCATAGCCATATAAATCCAGAGAACCTTTTTTCAGTGATAAGCCCCATGACTTGCGGAAAGCATCCTTACATTGACAGAAAACTGAGAATGCCTTGGCTGTCTGGGAGTCGACATGTTTTGACAAAAGGAGCTTTACTGGTAAATATTTAACTTCATTGGAGGTCCAGATAGTGACGCCCTTTAGCAACGGCTGAGTCAAACCGGTTAAGATCCTCAGTCTCGCAAAAAGAACAACCTCGGTTTTGAGAGGATTGACTGGAAGCCCATTCCTAGTCCACCATTCATCGATCATATTCAGAGCCATTTCCGTGTTATCACAGACATTCTCTAGACATGGTCCGACAGAAAGTACGGCAACATCATCCGTATATGCCTGAGCGTAGACGTTAGAACCATTGAGAGTGTTCAACAGAGAGTCGATCACCATGCAAAATAGCAGTGGAAACAGAACGCCACCTTGACTTCTATCATTTTGCAGATCATGACGTTAATCAGGGACAATCGGGGAGTGTCCATTAGCAAATTTAGTGTATTCAGATTTCGCCCTAGTTCAGTGGAATACTACTTACTTCTGAACGGGCTCCCAACCCATGAAGGGTCCCTGTCTGAGACATGACAGCCTTCCATCCTCTTCGATCCTACGCTGCTTCCAGTTTTCCAGACCAAGCGCCCTGGCATCCACAATAGCGTGGTCCTTAAAACGGAGGTTCGATCTTCTTTGCCTTCTCGAACCTGGGAGCTGGGATTCGAAGCCCCTCTTAGATGGACAATTATTGTCCATTCGCTCGATATGGCCGAGCCAGTGTAGTCGACCGAGCCAGTATAGTTCATGGAGTTCGCGGTTGTATCTTCTTCTCCATTTCCCCTTCTCGCATATGGGACCGAATATTCGACTAAAAACCGTTCTCTCGAAAGTATTCAAAATCTGCTCTGTATTCCTGCTTATCGTTCAGCACTCGGTACCATAGAGCAGGACTGGCAGGATCAAAGTTTTGTAGAGCACGCATTTTGTCTTCCAAGTTATGAGTTTTTAACCCAGTTATTTCTAAAAACCAAAGTAACAGCGATTTCCTTGAGTTTGTCTTCGTCGAAACTCTACTAATGTGTCGTTCGTGGAGTTGATGTTTACTCCGAGGTAGGTGAACTCCTTAACCACTTCGAAGTTACTGTTGTGAATAGTGACATTTTGTCCTTGACAACATATACTTCTGTTTCTGTCCTCGTTTACTTCTAGGCCAGCTCGTTTCGCCTGCTCTTCAATTGTTGTAAAAGCCTCTGTGACGGCACGTTGGGAACAACCGATGATATCGATGTCCTCTGCATATCCCAGCAGCTGGACGGATTTGTTGAAGATAGTACCTTCCGTGTTGACAACTGCCCTACGCACTATCTGTCCCAGCGCTAGATTGAAGAAACCACATGATAGCGCATCTCCTTGTCGAAAACTGGTACACGTTTGGAATAGTTCCGAACTACTGTTTCCAAACTGCACATTACATAGCATGTTTTCCAGCGTAAGGCGACACAACTGGATTAGTTTGAGCGGGATCCCGAATTCGGCCATCGCCATGTAGAGCTCATGACGCTGGATACTTCCATATGCGGCTCTGAAGTCGATGAAAAGATGGTGAGTCTCGACTTGAAATTCGCTGGTCTTTTCCAGGATTTGTTTTAATTTGAAAATTTGGTCTATCGTCGATCTGCCGGGCCGCAAACCACACTGGTACATGCCGATGAGTGTGTTACAAAAAGGCTTGAGATGTTCACATATTACGTTGGATAGGATCTTATACGCGACATTTAGCAGGGATATGCCTCTGTAGTTCTTGGAGGAGGTGGGATCGAATTTTTTTGTAGATAGTTCAGTTGTGGTCTGGAAGAATTTTCCGCAATCTAGACGATTCTGTGTACTATTAATATTCTTGCAGGACCAGCTGCAGCAACCTGCCCATACTAGTGATAGGACAGAATTTTATAAACACTTCATTCAAGCCAGAGGTCAAAGCTATCTCTGTATTGTGAGATATTTACAATAGTTTCGGTAGTCATATGGCGAGCTTTTTTGTGTAGCATCAATCGGAAAAGGCAAGTTGCTTTGTTGGGATGACACAAAATACGGGATAAAGTAAGGAAGGAAGAAGAATACAAAAGAGCCAAGCTGTAGGGGGAACCTTCTTAACTGAGACAGGATTAAAAACTTGTCGGAACGGTCAGCGGAAAGAAAAAAAAGCAAACAAAACTTGGTTCGCATTTCAACAAGATGCAAATTTTGCAGGTCTGTAGTTCAACATCCTACCAAGAATGTGGACTACAGACCCACAAAGGAAGGGACTACCTGAGACTACCAAGTGCCTATCAACTATCAGAAAATCTCCCATAGCTAGTTACTCTGGTTCATTAAGGCAGTTGGACTGTGTAAGCTGCTCTAGTTCAAGTATCTCAACGGCTTGAGCTCCAGGTCTGGGGAAAGCAATATTACTACAGAGGTCCCAGTGGACTTGCGCCACTACATAATCTTCAAGGAAAGAGAGAGGTTAGTACTATCCGTTGTCCTTGTTAAATGCAGATTGCTATCGCTCGGCATACAACTTTTCCGCGTATCAACAATGTGTATCCTACGTGAACCTTGTTGAAAGCCTTCAAACAAATATGTCTTTATGTCTGTTGTTTTTTCTCTTATATTCGAAACATCTGTATCCTTACATATCTTCCTAACAACTGACATAACCCTAGCTACATGCAATCATTTATTACGCAATCTCCACCGCAATAGCTGCAGGTCAAATCAACACCAATACTCGTACCATAAAACATGCAGGTCCACATAAAATCCACAAAAAAAAAAATGCGAAAATCTACCACGCAGATGTCGAACATTGATCCAAACATCTCACCTGTCCCAGGCAAATCTATTATCTAAGAAAAATCAATTGTCCTCACCATTGCTTCCAATGTCAACCTCAACCTGTGCGTACAACTACGGTGAAAAAGTAAATTCCAATAGTCACACATTTCTACCCACCACCATGAATTGGATTCCTAGAATCATTACCAGTCAACCTGGTTCTTTTATGCATTCATCATAGCCCAGCCACCATGATGAAGATGATCATCGTCAAAAATAGCAAAGGTGCAACTCTGAGGCTGAGGCTGAGGCCTTCAGCTGATTGCAATCGGTTTCTTAAAAAATGAAATTCCGTTTTGGCAGAAAGGTTCTATTTGTTGGCTGTATCTCATTTTCTCTTCTTCGCTTCTGACCTTCTAATATCTATTCCATCCGTCATTATTTTCATTTATGTTCAACAATACGGCACCACCAGGAAAGGAATCCTCCGGGATGACAAGATTCTGATGCAAAAAGCCAGAACACCACCAGTGTATCGTAACAAAGACTAGTCAGATGCAAACTTATAGTTTACCACAAAGGAATCCAGAAGACGAAGATGACGACCATGATGATGATGATGATGGGATGATGAAAGATGGAAAAAGTTCAAAGGTTCAGTGTTTTGTATCACATTACTGTATCTGGAATACCAAATGCAGAACCACCACCATTACTACCACCGACGCCGGCCGTCGCGATCCACAAAAGAAAAGTTATGGTTCCTTTTGTTGTCGTAAAAGGCGGAATCGACTTGCTAGCTTTTTTTTTGTCACTGGCAAACAATTCCAACTACCTGTACGCGAAGACACACCGCAAAGTTAAAGGTGAACAGGTTGCACACTTTGTCGTCGTAATTTCAACGAAAATTAAACAAGGAAATTAATTTTTCTTTTTTTTTTTTTTAAACAATTTAATGTGCAATCATCAGAATCAAAGTCGGTGGGATGGCTTAAATGTGAAGAGAGTAAGTGAACTTCTTCGTCTGTTTGGCACGGGGAAGTCAAGTTGAAATGCACCGGTTCTTGGCTTTGGAAGTGATGTAAGCTGGTTCTTTATCTTTTCGGGAAGTTGACAAGTTTTGTAATTCTGACAAAAGTTTATCTGAGGCACATGGTCAGTGCATGTCCAATTCTTGCGAAAGAGATGTTACCTGAGTTCGTTGAATATATATATTTATTTATGGTTGTACGAGTATGGATGTATTTCAATTGATAGCTTTGTTGTGCTTTAAGGAAGCAATCCTCTGGAACAAGTATTTAGGACCAAAATTTCGACAGAACGTGGTAGACAACACCAGAACCAGATGATGTAGGTTGGTAGGTAAAGTGGTGGTTTAGAAGAACCCAATTAGCGCTAAGTGCGCCGTTTTGATACCACAAAAACTCGTGTACCCTGTTTGTTAACGTGTGTTATTGGAGATAGAAAATATAATTAAACCCAGCCCGTGGAGTTCAGAAAGGGTGGCCGTGGTGTAGTGGTAACATCAACGCTTGTCACGCTCTTGGTTCACGGTTCAAATCCTGATCTCAACAATCATCTATTTATTTCGTCTGAACTCTGCTGCGAAGGCATAACACTGGCAGTAGAGTGGTCATATGGCTTAAATGCAACTTGATCGTGATGATGACATCAGGTGGAGGGAAAAAAATACTGTGAATCATGAGCAAGGACAAAAAAAAAGCAAAACTAAAAAGCTCCCCAGTTATCTGGACGCCACCCTTGGAGTTTACTGAATCTTAATACCACCTAAGTTTCAAACCCACTACACCAATCTTTCTTTCTCTCTCTCTCTCAATTTCTTCAAACGCGCGTGCCCTGAAATAATTTAATGGTATTCATCCTATTTGGCCTTCGCAAATTATAAAAAAAAAAAAAATAACAGGATTAGTTCTCCAATCAGTTTAGAGGCTATCTCTCTGAAATCGTCAAAGAAGGGTTTACCTAGCGTGCGTTGTCTAGTCCTTGCTAGTGCAGGACAACTGCAAAGAAAGTGGAAAAGAGTTTCCCCCTCGTTACTGTCTTTGCAGCTGCGACAGAAAGTGCTGGGAGGAATGCCAAGCTTGGCCGCGTGGCCTGTAATAATGGCTACAATTCTGGCAATATCAGGCCTTGATCTGCCTAGTAGCTCATTTGATTTAGGTTTGTTGAAACTGGGCCATGTCTTCCTTGATATGGCACAACTGGTAAAATTGTTCCACCCGAGATTGGCGAGCTGGAGGAAGTGGAGGTGTAAATTGCCCTTGACGACTCCTATCGGAATATTGGGTGGTGTGAATAAAATTTGAGTGTGAGTGTTCCCTTAAGTCATTAGAGGGAACACTCCATTTGAGATGAATAAAAATGTTTTTCGGTGCACTCCCCTCACACATTTTGACAGTTGAGGGTTCCTTTGATTTTGGTGTGTATAAAATTGCATTTCATTAAAGAAACACTCATAAAAGTTGAGTGTGCTTGAGAGGAACTTTTTTAAACAAGAGAATATGGACAATCATTCGGACGAGGAGCACATGGACGAAATTATAGAAAAACCAACAAAAAGAAAGAGATTTGGCATGGAGGAAGAAGATTTCGTACAAATTATCCAATTTTATCCGTGTCTTTTTGAGAAAAGTCAAACTCCATTATTAAATACAATTTTATAAACTTTAAAACACTTAATTGAATTACAGTTGCAGAGCAATGTGGGTTGCCGAGTACCAGCAAAGATTGTAATGTAGCTGGGGACATCCTGCTTCAAGTGGAAGAACTACCAGGGCCGTCAAGGAGTATTCCACAATTGCTGCACGTTACGCTGGCACTCTAACTGTAGCTAGTCTAACTCGTGAAGCCAGTAAAGGGAATCTTCGTTTCACTTGTCCAAACATGCGTTCAATAATTACTCTTTCACGAGTATGCCACTTATTATATTTCTTTTCAGCTTCTGTGATTGGATTTTTAAAAGGTGTCATGATCCATGGTGTCAGACCATAGCCTTCATCTGCAAGGAGGATAGCTCCAGCTGTATTATCATGAATTACAGCAAACACAGCAACTTCACAGTTCAATTTGACAGTCCTACACTCAATTTTTAAAACTTCAACTTGAGGGGATGAACCTACTTGAGGGAAATTTTTATTCACACCGAACTGAGTGTTCCCTTTGAGGAAAACACTTCCCTCAAGAGGGTTTACGTGTAGTGTTCCCTCGTAGTGTTCACACCACCCATTGACTCTTTTCGCTAGCTAGCCGTTAAGGGCTGAACATCACCTTGCTAGCTCGTCTGCTCGCTCATTTCCCTCATAATTGCTGTATTGCAGATGATGTACTAGAGGCGATGTACTAGAGATGACAAATTCTTAGAACTATGACTTTGACACTTCTTTTAACTGACTAAAGCAAAAACGAGCAATTTCTGGCCATTCCGCGCATTCGCGTGCATTCAATTAAAGGTAATAATTTAAATCTCTTACTTCTGTGGTTATGTCAAAGATAAACAGCTGATATTTGACATCTGTGAATAGTAAGCATTGACATTTGTAATTATGGAGTGGTAGACTTCATAAAACTAATGTTGAACACATCCATTACTCGTATACAGAGTTTTTCAATAATAATAACGCACCGTTAAACTTTTTTTATGATCTGTCAATGTCAAAACATGAGTCAAGGTTCACGTTTTTATCATTGTGAAGTTTATGAACGAGCAACTTTTAGAAATTATTAAAAATTTCTACCGAAATTCTGAGTCGGTGGTCGCAACTTTAAGAGCGCTTACTCCAATTTTCGGTCATAATAATCGTCCCACTATAGTGGATAAATTCTTGCTATGGTGGATAAATTCGAGTCAAAATATTCGCTATTGAATGTTCCTATGCCAGTGAGATAACGCACCGGTCAAAGTGGATTTCATGCCGAAGAAGGTGTGATTGGACCGTATTTTTTCGTCGATGAAAATGATCGCCATGTTACTGTCAATGGAGTTCGCTATCGTGTCATGTTGGAAGACTATTTTTGGCCAGAATTGGATGGACTTGACATCAGTGATATGTGATTCCAACAAGATGGTGCCACATGCCACACAGCTGGTCGAACAATTGATCTATTGAAGGAGAAGTTCGGTAATCGTGTAATCTCGAAAAATGGTCCGGTCGAATGGCCAGCTCACTCTTGCGATTTAACACCGATGGGTTTCGTTTTATGGGGTTACGTTAAGTCGTTGGTTTATGCCAACAAGCCAACAACCTTAGAGGGGCTCAGGAACAACATCGAACGCCAAATTGCCAACGTTCCGGCCGATATGTGTGGAAGAGTGGTGAAAAATTGGCTCCAAAGAATCGATCGCTGCAAACGTGCTCGCGGTGGTCATATGAACGAGATCGAATTCTATTCTTTAACTTAACATGTGTACTATATCTGAAAAAAAATTTGTGCTCGATATCTCAATCATTCTGTGTTTTATTTAAATATAAAATTGTTATGTCCTTATTGAAAAACCCTGTATATTGGCAGGTACCCAATGGGTGACATTTATACTAAGTTAACACGGAAAAAGATTTACACAAAAGTCATTTGGAAATATCGAGTCGATATTGAAAACCTTGTTGTGGTCTTCACAAGTGCAATATGGAAAGAGGCAATATTCTCCGGACCTTGCGACCGCGTGAAATCACCTGGAATTTTGTGTATCGAACTTTTAGATTGTTTGAGGATACTGCTGGAGTAAATGAGAGTCAAAGATGCGGACACCCTTGCACCGCCAGAGTTCGAATGCGATTAAAGCTACGATCAATCGAAAACCGCTGCAAAAGTGTAAATGTATTTAGATATCGCATAAATCCATGTCTCGCATTATCAAACAAGATTTGGGACTTAACGCATATGAAAGACATACTGGTCACTTACTCACAGCCCAATTAAAACAACAACGGAATGAAAGCTCTACACGGAATATTATCTATAAAATGACGGAGTCTATGCGCGGTCCAAAGAAGCATCAGAACTCATTCCACGAGTCGAAGGCAAAAGCAAACGCAGGCTCCACAACAATGTGCCGGACTTCATACCAGCAGATGATTGACAGTCAGGCAGTCCAGACCTCAATCCTTTGCATTATAAGCTGTGGTCTATTTTAGAGACGATGGCTTGTTCTATTTGACACCCAAGTAATGAGTTCTTAAAGTACGTGCAATGGATGGACAATTTTCGAATGGACGAGGTGTGTGCTGCAATCGATGAGTGGCTCAAGGTCTGTATAAATGCAAATGGCCTAAACCTAATACCTAAACAAACAAATTTGTTGTATTTGGGGTCATGGAAGTCCACGGGTCATCCACGAACTTAGGCCATACTTCTTCGGAATCGGGGACACGATAACAAATTATTTTTAGCACCAATTGAGAGATATTGATGTGGAAAATATGCGCTTTCATGAAGATGGTGCCACCAGCCACATAGTGCGAGAAACATCGCAGTTATTGCACACAAAATTCCCCGGCCGCGTGATCTTTCACTTCGCCGACCAAAATTGGCCACCAAGATCGTGCGATATCACGCCGTTGGTTTATTTTTCTTTAGGGTTATGTGAAGCAGAAGGTGTTTACCAGTGGCCCCCAAAACTATTCTAGAGCTAAAGGACGAGATTCAATGCGATTTATTTCGATGATTTTTAATGATTTTTCCTCAAACTCCCAAGCCAATCATCCAACCTTTTCATCACATTCAGCCGCTACCTTTTGTTCAAAGTCAGTTTGATAGGTAGGCCACAGATCAAGATCAGTTGCATGATCCCATACGAAAGAGAAAGTCGACTCTAACAAACAAAATAAGAACAACGACCTTTAGAACTGTGCGTGGAAAGTTCGGACCTTTAACAAACTACGTTAAGCCTAACAACTTGCAGATGCCTTATAACTATAATGCAGATATCACTGCCACCCAGATAGTGCGATGCCATATACAGGGAATGCGAAAGATTGAAAACTGTAGTACGTTAGAAGCTGCAAGTAACAAAAACAGCTTTTATTCCGGTGTGGACTTGCCATCAGAGGAAGACTTAGATGAAAAGTTTTGAGTTTCAGGCATGTCTGTGATCGCCTATTTACAATCCGCATAAGAGTCCGATATCTGCTGACCCCCACAGAGGGGAATGATAACGTGGTGACAGGATGTGTTCAAAGTTTTTTCTTTTTTTTTGCGTTGGGAGGTGGGAATCTTTCAAAGACGAAACTGAGCCCGTGTGGTATTTCCACCCACTAAACCCAACTCCCCTCCTACCCCTGGTCATCGCGGCACTGCCGTCAAGCAATTCATCGCGAGGGGGGTTCCAGCCTTACATACTCGGCAGCCATCTACGCGACTTTTCGCTGTCGCTCATGTCTTCCTTGTTCCTCGTGATGGTAACCACAGCTTCGCTTACTGCTTCCCAAGCTTCTTGCGTGGTCGTCATCTGTCTGGTGGTGTTCTCTGGTGTTAAGTCCACACTCAGCCTGTTCGCCAGCAAGTGCAAGATGGGTTCTGCATCCTCGAGGCAATAAGGGTTATCTTCGTGTCCAAATCTATGGAGTTAGGCTTTGAATCATTCATTCATTCAGCTCTCCATGCTTCCTATTGATCCAAGGGTTGGAGATCAATCTCTGCGTCCGTCTGCCTTTGTCAGAAAAGTTCCATCTTTCTTGTCATTCTTCTAGGCTTGTTCTTGTCGGTACTCCGGTGTCATTTCGACTCGTCGCTGTTTACACCATTGTCATTTTGGCACGATATTTCCGTTCGGCTTCTTTAACGAGGAGGTCTATTGGCACCATTCCAGTCACTACGCATGCCGCGTCGTAGGAGGTTGTTCGAAAGGCGCTGCATACTCTCAAGACATTGGTTCTGTAGACCGCCTCCGTCTTCCTTCTGTACGATTTTGTGCTAAGAGCAGTCTCTTCTTCTGTTTAAGTCCTCCAATATTTGGCATGATCGTTGCCAGGGCAGTCGTAGTTCTTGCTCTCTTCTCAGCTGCGTGTTGCAAGTGTTGCTTAAAAGTCACGCCTGCTCTGGTTTGGAAACTATAACGTGATCGCCCTCGGTTACTCTTATAGTTTCCATAACTTGTCTGCTGCTGATGAGCGCTACTTCGGTCTTTTCCTCTGCTAGTTTTAGGTTCATGCTTACTAGCCAGTCCTGTACCATCCCGATAGCTCCATTACCATGGGTCATTCTTACGTTGTGGAGCTTGACAGATGGGTCGGTACTACATGCATCTCGGGGTGCGGTCAGCGTTATAAGTTCGCTTATCCTGAGAGGTTACTCATTGGTTGCATTCTGAGATTGCGGATTGCGTTGTTTTTTTTTATTTTATATAGCGACATCGACTTAATCGAGCGTCTAAGATGTCTAGAGTCAGTGGAGCGCATCGACACCAGCGCCTTTGTCCCGTAGAGTCTTCGAGTTTGATACTTTCCCAGAGAGACAACGCAGTAGAGGAAGACCTCGCCTTAGATGGTGCGCCCAGTTGGACAAGGACTTTTCCCAATTTGCTGTTCGAAACGGCAGGCAGCTGGCTATTGATCTCGCTTGATGGTGACGCTTGTTGGTTGAAGCCCAGATCCACCTCGGACTGCAGCACAATCAAAACGAAAGTACTAAGTTCCTATCCAAAGATCATATTGCAGCAGATCTTTTTGCAGAGAAATTGATTGCAAACAGAGAGTAAAACAAATTATATGCCCTCTTTATTGAAAGTTATTTCCAGCATCACAATCATTCACCTTAAAACGCACCTTGTCCAATCAACAAAAGAAACTCATGCCAACCTATCTGCAAGGAGACCAGCTGTATGCTGTCTATATCCTAATGTACTTGACAATTTGAATATTGCACAAATCTGATGCCATTTACCTCTGCAACACACATGCCAATATCCTCTCGACTTCCCCTCAACTTCAACATCTTTTCGTATCCTGAATTGAGCTAATTTTTTCATAACAGGTATGCACTTCCATCAAAAATTCGTTTATTTTGCGGCAACCTACCACCACACCTTTTAGGCACCAAAAACGCTACCACACACAGAAACACATAAAAGGAACATTTCCATTTTTAATCCTTAGGAAATGCAAACAGTACGGTACGTCTGGCTGTAGGGACGGTTACAATACAATATTAATTTTCATAACGGCCAACAAGGATCAGCTGAGCAGATGTGTGATATGACGCACCGTACAAACACCATCGATGCACAATATATCAACCCTCGCCAATGCTGCATGAGAGAGGGATTCATATGAGTTTATTGAAAATCCTGTTCCCCCCCACAAGGTCTGTAATCCAAGCGCTGGACCCCTGCAACTGAAGGCAGCTTGTCTTACCAATATAACACCGGTAGCACGCGCGTGTTCTAATGCGCGGAACTAAATGAGCGCACGCACCCCTGATATTAAATCCACGCAGGATAATGGGAATAGAGACCTGCGCAAAAAATTAAACGAAATTGCTGAATTCAAGTAATGCACATGCCGCTGCATCTGCAGGTTGAGTGTGCGTTGAAAATTAAATCCTTCGCCGACAGAGATTTTTCTTCTTTTTTTTTTTTGAAAATGTAACGAACTTTTTTTCTCTAGATTTCGGCATTCAAATTTAAATAAATAAGTCCTTATAAATGTTTCTTGTAAGTAAATCGACTATCCTCGCGCGGTGTTTTCTTTTTCGAATCAATTTTAAAGGACAATGACGTCTAGGACGACAAGAAAGGAGAGAAAAAAAAACATGCACCGGGCTTTTGAAACATAAGCAGCAGCCAGTCTTGAAAAAATAAAATTTTTCTCTTCACCGTACGTCATTCTCTACAAAAAGGACTTTTTTTTCCTGAGATGGATAAAAAAAAAAAAAAAACATAATTCCATATACTGTAAGGACACTCTATGTGCCAGGTGCGTTGATTTTTCTTCTTCTGTTGTTTTGTTCTTCGATTTAACTTGAACAATATGAATTCCTGCAATCTTTCATTTTTTTTTTTTCGTCTCGATGTCCTGATGCCGAAAGGACAATGGACCATTGTTAAGAATTAAATTGAAAGAATTGTTAAGAGCAATGTACGGGTATGTGAGTTGTACACCTTGTTAGCTGACTGGCCCGGTGAATCGAGTTTTTATTTTTAAGACATTTATAGCGGTGACTGATGCATGTTGATTTTTATATCAGTTTATTGATGGCAAGGGACAATAATGAGGACTGATGATGGCGCGGCAGTTCGTGCCATTAATATTTTTTGGTGTATTATACAGGACCTCAGGCTGTTGTTTGTTTTTCTTTGAGGAAATTTCATCCTTTTGAGTGAAAGTTGATGAAATGTGGTAGTAGCATCGGTTGCTATTGTGCATACGAGTATTGTTAGGATATTACACAGAAATCTGACTTTGTGGTTTGTTTTCAAAATGCGGAGAAAGCATGAATGGTGGATAGCTCCTATGGAAGGAGCAATAATTATGAAGGGTGGTAATGGTGTCAAATTTGTATAGACTAACATCTTTTGGTGCCCTGCACAGCTAACATGAGATTGTTGCTAACTTGTAACAAACAATTGATGAATAATACGAGGTGTTGTAAAACTGCTGCATTAGTAAGCTTGGCAACACTTTTAAATTGAACTCCAAAGTGGGGTACGGCAAGGCTGCATATTGACACCACTTTTATTCGGCGCTTCAAATGGGAGTTGCCGTGCAGTAGGTCCAGAAAACTGAACACTATTGTGTGTCGGTTGATGGTGACATTAAAAGTCGAACTGGATAGGCTGCAACTCCAACCGAATAGAAAGAGCAAAAGTTGATTGCAGTGTGATGTAAAAAAAACATGGACGATTACCAATAGTCACAAATACAAATAAAGGGTGTCCCAAAATCCACGTGACATTTGTATTTTGCGTCATTTGTGCTGTAAAGTGTTGCCAACGAAAAAAAAAAAAAAAAAAAAACAGCGTGACAGCTGACAGTTCAGGGTTCGAGAAATATTTTAAAAGTTAATGAATGTTTGGCAGCTAAAGTTCGCAATTTTCGTAGCAAAATATGTTCGGAATCAAGGCGTCTAGAGCAGAGCCAGGTGTACTGGAGAAAGCTCCCAAGCAGCCGAGACAGACCGTTCTTTGGAGTTTGGCGAAAGCAGCAGTAACATATTTACGTGAAAGCTTATTCCACTAAACAACTGACGCATAGGAGAGGAAGGGTCTTATCATTGCCGTGTAGATCCAAGGGACTTTCTTTGGCGACAAGCCCCTTGTCTTGCCGAAAACACTTTTGCATTACCGAAAGACTGACGGAGCTTTGGAAGTTTTCAGCTCGACTTTGGCTTCCTTGGAGAGTTTGATAGTGACGCCTTTTAGCACTGGCTGAGTCAGATCAGTCAATCTCCTCCTTCTCGTAAAGAGAACTACCCCGGTTTGGAGAGGATTAACTGAAAGCCCATCCCTAGCGCACCAATCGTCGATTCCGTCTAGGGCCATCTGCACCTTAGAGCAAACAGTCGCTAGGCACGATCCGACAGACAGAACGGCGACATCATCTGCATATGCTTGAGCGTAAACGTTAGAACTATTGAGTGTGTTCAACAGGGAGTCAACCAGCATGCACCAAAGCAGTGGAGACAGAACATCGCCTTGTGGGCAGCCCCTATTTACACCTGCCATGACACGCTATATCCGATCATAACAGTTCACATGCAAGATAGGCCCCCAAGCCTACATAAAATGCGAGATAACAGGACAAGTGACTCATTGCCGGGAATCTCATTGTACGAGTAGTGTTCGTTACCTTTTTACTTTGCCTTTCATTCAAATTATTAAACTCGATTGAAAAAAGTTAACACTGTCCTCCCAAAAACTTCTATTGTCTTCCAAGAATGCCAACCGAGTATGAGTAACTTTCTAAGTATTTTCATTTGTATCTATTTTACGGTAGTCACCTTGTACATTCCAACAGATCAATCACCGCACACATCCAGCAGCATACTCGTAATCGATGAGTAAAAACCTGTTGACTTAACTAATTTGTTTCGAAACTGTGAACGTATCTCAGTTTACAACCGCCCATAATATTTTTCCTTTTCCCTTTCCAATGAAGTGACATAAAATTGTCGGCTTCCAAATTTGAATGTTTTTCCTTCGTTCTCCCAGTACTGCATCTTAATCTTCTACGGATTTTTGTTTATGACCGAATCTCATTTGATGGACGAGAATCGGAATGCACATGTGCATATATCAAGCGCATCAGGCTCGACCATGGAACAAAAAAAAAAGAGTGGAAATCGTCTAAGAATCTAAGTGATCCACAATATACCTACGAAAGGGAAAAAAAGCCTCCCATGGTGATAACCAAGCTAGATGAGTCTTTGTTAAGCACGTAAAACGTGGACAACAGCCAGTAACAAAGTCTGATGATGCTCAAATCCAAGAAATGCAGGGGCAAGATAATAAAGAGCCCGAGGCCATTACTCATGCCTAATAAAGACCCAGTTGCATACGTATTTTGTCAGGTGTCATAAAATTTATATTTATTAAGCGGCATAATGCCGAATAAATCTTTAAGGGAACTCGTTTCCACGGTAAGATACTTTTTAAGATACATTTGAGAGTTGTACTTCTGATTGTTGTTCTGTGTCCGATGTTAATTGTAACGACAACCTGAAGAAGTAGAACAAACAGTGAGCGAGCAGTCACTTTGATAGAATGATAGACGCGCACTCCGCACGATGTCGCCCCACCATCATCCCGTGTCCGATTGTCCGACACGCAATCAAACATTGAGTTTATTTTTTTTTCAGATTCTATGTTTCTGTTCTTTGGTGGACATTAACATTGACATAAAAGGCTACCAGCTACACAATGAATACAATGAGCGGATTCACCTTTAATGTTCCCTAGACTCGGTTATTTGCGGCCCTGAATGGAGGACATTATTTCTCATTCTTTATCATTTTTTTTTTCCCTCCATGTCGTCGTCGTCGTCTTGTTTTTTGTTGAAATGAAGGCGAAGAAGAAGAAGTAGAAATTATTTTAGGGATTCTAGGTACCAGAGATGAGTTTAGAGTGTGGCATAGGAAGTGAAAGAGAAGAGTGACTTTTGGCGCGCCAAGATGTCTCGAGAGAAGAAAAATCACGTAAGGATGATGATTTGTTCCCCCTCTGCTTATGCAATAGGGAACAATGGTAATGCACATGTACAAGTGCAGACGTACATAGAGAGTGGTCCAGGTGGTTGCTGGAAGGGCAGATGAACATTAGTTTTTAACGAGTACGGGTGGTTTGCGAATTTGTACATAGAACACGTTCGGAATAATAGAGTGTAGATCAGTTAATGATGTGTACAAACAATAAAAGATTTCACAGCAGTCTTCGTATGCATATTTGATGACCACACACTCCATCGATTTTCATCAGTTCGCTAGAGATACTCGTGAGTTATAAACTATCTTGAAGTTTTGGTGAGGCTGTACGGGTTTTTTAGAGATTCCTTCGATGTCCATAGTCTCTACAAGAATGGACAAATTCCTTACATTCTTTAGTAAGAGTTCTTCAGCACTGTTATACAGCGGCCACAATTTTGTGCTACGAAAGTATTATTCCCTGCTTCTTCCTAGAGTTTGTGGGGAAGTACCCACTCCAATGGGCTTGTCAGCTTGAACTGGTGGGTCTAGCGCTATATTTTTCCCTGCCCATCATCCAATACTGCCAAAAACGTTAGATTTAGTTTTAGCTTCAGTTACCATTGGTTAGCGTGGCTCAGTGGTTGCGTACTGAGCTTTAGAATCTTGTGGTCCGGGTTCGAGCCCCAAATAAGCCACACTATTATTCAGTAAGCATTTTCTCAAAGTTAGTAGCATTCTAGTGAGCAAGACTCACCCAGTGAGAGCCCTTTTGATCACAGAACACAAAATCCAGTGGGACTGGATGCAACATTGAAATGAGTGTCATTAGAATTTGCTCAAATGTACTTCGCAAAACTTTACTAGACAAACTTTATTGATCCAAGTCCTACAATAAAATAGTAGAATAGATTTCATATTTTTATCGTTTCAATCAGTTCCTTGTTGAAACTTCGTTTTGAAATGTATTCCACACAATTGTAGATAGGAAATAACCTCTTCTATGTCCATTTAGACAAAACTGTTCGAATTGGAATGAACAATTTGTATCTGAACAGAGTTTTTTGGACGAACGACACATGTGCAGTGTGTTCATTTTTCATAAGAATTGTAACGAATTGTGATATCAGCCTAACTCAACAAGCCCTGAAAGGATTTGAAGTTCTTACGTCCTAGCTGAGTTATACTCGTAGATGGGCCATATCTTCCCGTTTCATGCAATTATTCAAACTGTTCCACCAGTTGTTAGCCTTTGATAGAAAATGTGAGACGATTCTTCTCTTAACAGCTTCAGTGCACCACTCCGCAAGGAATCTGTGTTTATCCACATCTGATCAGCCTGTCAACCCGTTTAACACTCCCTTTGTTTCTATGATATGGAAACTGAAGTAAGCTTGGGCTGAACAAAAAGTGGGGTATGGAACAGTAATAAGGGTGCTGAACGTACATACCTATATACCTATATTGGTACACTACGTACGGCCACAGCAACAGTCTCGACTCTTAACACTAAACTTCAGGAAAGATTCTACTGTGCAAAGATTTTCCACCAGAGCGTAATGGAAGAGAGGTCAGGTGATGAAATATCTCCACCCAACAATCACCACCGATACCTGTCCTGTTGCATGCCATACTTTTTAGACGGAGCTACTGTCAATTTGTCTGTAGAAAGAGTTGACATTCCCCTGGGGGCGTTTAAGGAAAAAAAATATGTTCGCACTATCAAATTTGAATTCCATATCCGTAAACGAGAAATAGTCCAGTCTAAAGTACCATTACTCGAAAACTGAGTATGCAGTCGTATTGAAAACGTCCGCATCACCTAAAAAATCTTTAGAGCCGTTTCAATTTAAATTCAAAATTAATTTTGAAGGTACTCGTAGAATTGAAAATTCCGATTCTGCTACTGAGACAGAGGACCCGCAGACCCCAGATATGAGCACGAAGTTTGAAGAAAATATGTCCTGCTATTTAGCCTACATTTCGAGGTACGGACCGACAGACAGGCAGACAGACTGCACAGTTTTTCAAAGCTATCTAAGTGCTTGATGAACGCTATACGACGAACCGAATTATAGTTGTTCTGCCTTCGGTAGAAAGACCCTTATGCGAGCGAATTCTGTTTTGCTCTAAGCTATTTTCCGGTACCTTAATCAATTCTTCTCGAGGTAACATCAGTTACTAATAGCAGTAGCTCCAGTTATTTGATGTACCTTTGCTTTCCATAAGAGAAACTTCCGGCCGCCTGCAATCACTCCCTCTTCCTAAGGTTCGCACCAGATATGGTTACGGCTATTGTCCCCCAATAACAAAGTTATGGCTTCAGTTCCCAAAAAATAGTTGCTTTAATAAAGGAGTCTTACAATAACGCAAAGTGTTTTCTTCTGCACAATGGACAGCTCTTCGAGTCTTTCGAAGAGACATAGCATCCAATGCAGACCGTTTGAAATGCTAAGTCATTTGGACTATGCCGATGATATCTATTTACTAGCAAGTACCATCAGCGGGCTAGATGAGATTTGTCAATCACTGCAGGTGAATGGAGAGTATAAGGATCAACGGCAAAATGACACATATCACCGTAGTATTCTGAGGCAGACATCAATTGAGAAGGTCGAACAGTTTAACTATCTGGGAAGTTATGTATCATCTGATGGCAGAACGGACTTAGACGTTAAAAGCAGAATAATTAACTAACTCCATACGCACTAAGTTGAGACCCTTCGAATCCAACGTGAGGTCCTTGCTTTTGTACGTGTATGCCTGTGAAACTTGAAAAGTTTTGGCAGGCATCACGAAAAAGTTACAGGCTTTCGTTATTCGAAGTCTGAGATACATCTTAAAGATTCGCTAGCCTCAAATTATGTCCAACTAGGAATTGTGGCGTAAAACGCGTTAAAAGCTATTGGAGGAAGCCAAATGACAACACCGCAAAGCAGTGCTTCAAATGGATTCCGCCGGGTGCACGGCTGGTTGGAAGACCAAGAACAAATTGGAGATCAACAGCAAGACTTTAGAAGAAGCGACCCAGAGGAAAACGTGGCCACAGTTCAAATATCCAGCTGCAAAGCAAGAAAGATGGAAGAAATTTGTTGCCGCTCTATGTCCCACCAGGGATTAAAGGAAATATGGTGGATATGACATGTAAGTCGACTTGGTGGCCTTGTGATATTCAACCCAATCCTTTTCTCAGCTTTCCTCGTTCCTGTTTCCTCTTAGCGTCTACAAAAAACAATGATAATTCAAAATAAGAGAAAAGAAAATTCAATTTTACACTTTAGATCTCGTTTTTCACTAAGTAAAAACTAATATTTGGTCGGGTATCCCTTATTAGCAATAACAGCTAAACAGCGTTTTGGTAGACTAGCTACCAAGTCTTGACATCGTTTAATAGGGATATTCCTCCAAGCTTGTTCCATGTTTTTGAACAATTCAGTCGAATTTTTGGAGGTTTTTGAGCCCAAACTTCTCTCAACATCAGCCCACAAGTTCTCAGATTGAGGTCGGGGCTTTGCGCTGGCCAGCTAAGAACGCTTATTTTTTCATCCTCAAACCAACACTTTACTAAGCGTGAAGAGTGTTTGGGATCGTTGTCTTGCTGAAAAATGTACGAAACTGGCAAGTGATCAAAAGTGTATGGCTCCATAACATCTGCCAATATGTCTTTATACATGTGCTGATCCATTCGACTATCGATGCGCACAATAGGACCAACGCCGTACCAGGAAAAGGTTCCCCAAACCATGACGTTTCCACCACAATGCTTGATCGTTTTGATGGTGTACTTGGGATCGAGTTCTTTATTTACTGGTCGCCTTACATACTTCTTACCATCAGATCCAAACATGTTGAATTTGGATTCATCGCTCTATAATATTTTTTTTCCAAAATGTGAATGATTTTTCTGCATGCTCCCTGGCAAATTCCAACTGAAGATTTAGATTTTTTTTGTTTCATACGGCTTTTTGCGTGCAATGCAGCCTCGCAGACCTGCTTCTAGTAATCTGTTTCTGATGGTCCTGGGTGTAACTTGTGCGTTTAATTGACACGGCACAGCTGAGTGAATGTCCTTAAAAACACCACTCTTCAAGATGAATACTACAACTAAGCCGACGCTTATCCAGCAGTTTTATTTTCGCTTACGAGACTCGTGATTTTTGGAAAAAGATGTTCGTATGTAATTTATAAAGAATGTAGCGTTTTAGACAGGTTAAATTCTACTGAAAGTTCCTGCTGTTTTCACGACCGGCATATACTATGACGCGAGGTCAAAAGGTTTTGTCCTTTGCAGACGACGAATTGAATTGTTCGCGTCAAGTAGTTGAATGACGGTACTGTTACAATGGCCGTGAACACGATGTTTGTGTTTACGAGCAAAATTTGTTATCTCTTCGACGACGCTAGGAATTCCCAGGTCCCGATGAATATCGTTCTAAGAACTTTATTTTCAAAAGTTTGTAGGATGTTTCTCTTGCTTTTCCTGGTAAAACCCCATAGTTGAAGACCATACGTCCACACTGGCTTTAGCACTTGCTTATAGAACAGCAGTTTGTTATGTAGGCTCAACTCCGAATGTCTTCCGAGTTGCCAGTACATTTGTATGTATTTGTTTTCGAGCTCGTCGCGTTTCTTTTTTACGTGCGATTTCCATTTAAGCTTAACATCTAGAGTCATTCCTAGATATTTTGCTTCGTTCGCGTATGGTATTTGAGCCGAGTTTAAATATACGGGTAATCTATCCACTTTTTTGTAGGTAAAGTGAGTAGATTTGCTTTCGTTGAGCACAATACGCCAAGAATTCGTCCAAGCGTGGACTTTTTTTAACAACATGTTGCAGCTTTTCAGTTGCTGCTTCAATTGTATCGCCCGTTGCCAATATCGCTGTATCGTCCGCAAACGAGGCGACGACGCAGTTTCTTTCCTGCGGGATATCACGTGTAGAGTACATAAAGAAGTGGGCCAAGGACACTTCCTTGTGGGACTCCGGCCGCAATCTCCTTGAAATCAGAGTAGTCATTTCTGTGCTTAATACGAAAAAGTCTTTCGGTGAGGTACGATCGTAAGATTAGAAAGAGTTGCAGTGGCAGTAGTCGTTGCAATTTATACTCCAAGCCTTCGTGCGAAACCTTATCGAAAGTTTGTGAGACGTCAAGAAATACACCACAACAAATTTTTTTTTTCTTCGAGAGTTTTCTCAAACACGTCAGTTATTTTGTGGACTTTGTCGATTGTTGAATGTTTGACTCTAAATCCAAATTGATGGTCAAGAATGAGACGTCTGAACGAGTGAGTTGATTGCGGGTTGTAGTAGTTTTGAAAGTAGTTTTTCAAATGTCTTACAGATAACCGGCAATAGGGAAATCGGCCGATATGATTTCTTCTCATTCAGAGGTTTGTCTGGTTTCGGAACTCATATATAATCTTCCAAATTGGTGGCTCTTGCATTTGAAGTTTCCGGATACCTTTTAGCGCTTTCCAAAGTGAATAATTTGATTCTCTTCCAGCGGAGAGATTTCCAAGGTAGTAAACAAAGATGAAAATCGTCGCCCAATTTAAAGCTGATAGTGTACTCGTATTGACGTGATGTTATTTTTCCTAAAATTGTTCACTAAAGTTTACCACTAAAATTTATTTGACGCGTCTTATGAGTACCCAATTCAGATATTTACAGTCCCTTTCGAACCCTTACAAACTAATCGATACAGAATATCATTTTCTAATTCATCCCGTAATAAAATCGCCCATTAAATGATTTCATTACCTTTTTTCCTAATTAATCCATTATCAGAGCAGTTTTTCTCCCCATCCAATACGAGTACATGAAGCAACTGCAAAACATCTAACAAACCGCTAAATTCTGTTACCATACCATGTTCCAGAAATACTTTGACATCATCGTTTAATGACGCACAAATTACTCAGCAACATTTCGCCATAAATCACATCTGTCCTGCGGCACGGTCTTCGTCGACGAAAACCCCTACGAAACACCATCCCATATACTCGTATAAAGTGCATCTTGCACATGACTGAGCGAGTGAGTTGAAAGATGGACGACTGATGCGCGCACGCACTCATAGTTCACCCTTATTTCCGTATAGGACATGTGCATGGGTACATACCATCCATATACGATATACCCATCATCATCGTTATCCTGAATCCTTCCGCAAATGCGAAACCATATTCACTCACTTGGCACTATGGTTATTTTTATTCAAACGACACGGACGCAGTATACGAGTATTCCAGCAAGGATATACGAGTATGAGTACCATACCAATATTGGATCGGACGCAATGTACATCTGTCGTGTGCCGGTGCGCTAGAGTCCTGTTTTCTTGTCTGTCATTGTTATTGTGTTTCTTCGGAGGGGAAAAATTCCATCAAAGAGTGGTGTTCTAACTGCCGATAGATCCTGACATTAAGGATGCACCCGGAAGGAAGAAAGATACGGAACCATAGAACGTGTTACACACCAATGCTATGATGACACCAGAAAAACACATGCATACATGTTCACTTGGGTGAAAACACTCCTGATGGAGTGTGTTTACATTCGATTTTATTTCTCGAGGGATCCCTATGTCTTCCTTTTGATAGTTCCTCTAATTCCGGATTCAGTGGCATAAGTTATTTTGAAATGTCTGCGATTTACGGTTATTAATGTAAAGAAGACTTGAGGGACTCGTCCTAGTTGGGGTGAGATTTCTTATTTCGAGTTTTTTTTTTTTTTCTCCTTGGACTACTCGTAAGGATTTCTTTGCTTCTTACAAGTAAGCCACATCGGTGCCTTTGGACAGCTGCAGTAAGTTTCGTTTTTCATTATCCGTTAGAAGGAATCTACGTACAGTAATATAATAGTAGAATGGTTTTTGATCCCTAACGGACCATTATCAATACGGTACCAATCAGATGCCCTATTGTATGAAGTTCGGTGTGCTGTCACTTTGTAACACGACGCTTGCTAGCTAAGTGACGGCTGGTAAGGATCGTCCGTTCGTTTGTCATCTCTGCAAACTCGGGAGGGTGTACGAATTAAGCGATTGTCTATTGGATTTCATTCGAGAGCAAAAGGTAATTCGAAATTTGTAGGTAGCATGTGCTCAGTACCTAGCTTCATAAAATAACTAGACGGAAACTGGACCATGTCTACCGAAGCGACTTTAGTAAAACAGAGAGAGAAGCCATAAAAGAGTTGAACTATCGGTGTCACCTATCGAAGACTACAATACACAGTTGTCATCCTTACAAATCACCTAGAGTCGATGGAATTCTTCCAGTGGAACTGCAGGAGGGCTTTGAGAGCCCTGGGTCCACTTAATCTTTAGGAGCTGTCGAATCTTTGGCTACACCCCCAGTTCCTGGCGGAGGGTCAAAGTAGCCGAAAGCCGGTAAGACCTCCTATGCATCTCCTAAGGCCTTCCGTCTAATCAGCTTATCCTCCTTCCTCATGAAGATGCTGGAAACACTGATAGACGTCTCTATACGTTCTATCCCAGCATGCGTACTAGAAAGGGAGATCGGTGGGGACTACACTTCATTTATTAAGTGATCTTTTCTTGACATTGAGGGAGCTTTCAATAATGTCAAAACAGAGGCTATATCTTCTCCATTTATAAGCCTGAAGGTTGATAGCTGCCTTTGCTATTGGAGCGAGCAATTGCTTAAAAACAGGCCTATCCATGCTGATCTCGGGTACTGTCCAACAAGAAAGTCCTCATATAGGGGATTTCCTCTTACTACAAGAGACTTGATATAATCAGCTCTAAATAAACTTGTAAAATAAACGGAAAAGGTCGATCTCTCAGTTAACGCCGGAAAGACCTATTTTGTTCCGTTCAGAAGAAGGTACAGGGTACCATGTATCGCCCCTCCAAAGATAAATGGCACGATGCTTCGTTGGGGGTTATTCTCGACAAGAAACTCAGTTTGGAAACTGAATATACAAGACTGTGTTAGGAAGGCCTCGGTTGACTTTTATTCCTGTCGTAGGGCCTGGGGCCCAAAATGGGGTCTTCAACCTAAAGTGGTCCATACATTATACGGCAATAGTGGACAGCACTGGACACAAAAACAAATTCTGATCTTCTAAGGAAAGTTCAAAGTTATCATGCTTGTTGGTATCTTTTATACACCGGCAAAAGCAGCAATATGGTGAGGATTCCCTAAGCCGGCCAGTCCAGGATTCTGATCGGCAAGAATACTATTCCTAGTTAGACGGATTATATTGTACCTCACATTGGCTTTGATGTCAGATAAAAGACCAGAATTCCTAGCAGAAGCGCTTGGGAATCTAGAGGAATCTTGAACGATTCTGCGATAGAGATAATAATAGAGATATTCACAGATGGATCTAAGACAGCGTATGATACGGATGTAGGAGTGTTCTCCAGTGCACCTTATGTAAACATTACCAGACAACTACCGGATCACTGTAGTGTATTTGAATTGGAAATTATGGCAATCCGTTAAGCTGCGGCTTGGCTTTCAAGTAGCACCTATTGTACTACATACATATAGATAGTCAGGTAGCGACAAAAGCCTTGGAATCGCCAACAATACGATCCAAGTTGGTACAGCAATGCCGCAGGTTTCTTAACAAGATCGCTAACAGTTGTGAAATTTCTCTGTGCTGGATTGCAGGACATATTGGCTTTCCGAGCAACTGCAAAGCGGATGAGCTGGCAAAAGAGGGTGCGGATCGGAACTTCACTGGAAATGAAGAGGAGCCGTCCGCTTTATTAGAATCGATAAAAGTTCCGCCTTGATACTGAAGCCAGAAAAATGGCACATAGCAGGCGGAATAGTACCAATACTTGTCTTTCGTCGAAACACATCTAGAATAAGCTGGATCTGAATCTGAAGAGAGCGGAAAGTCTTCTGTCCATTAATAGGAATCGGATTAGTATAATAATAGGAGCCCTTCCGGGACACTGCTTGCTAGGTAGACATTCTATTAGAATGAGTATCCCCTCCAACAATTTCTGTAGAACCTGAAGAGATGAGGAAGAAACTATTACTCACCTATTCTGCCTTATCAAAGTTGAGAAGGCAGAATGCCTAGCCTGGCTTGATATTAACAAAATAGAGAGTTGTTCGTGGCTTAGGAAGAAATTAATCATGTAGTGTTCTTGGTGCCGAAAATCCGGTTCTCTCGACTTATGCTTGGTCCAACTGTGTCCATGCCTGACCGAGAACAGCCACCCGACCTAACCTAACCTATATGCTTAAGTATAAAAGAAATATGGTACATATAAGCACCTACCTCGTAAGCATCAGTCCTCACAAATCGATAGTTTTTCGTTTGGTGAAAGTTTTGAATCTTGCTATGGGTTGTGGATGGTGGAACGGCCTTTAGATATAAAGTCTAGTTGTGAATAAGTATGTCACTATTTACAAATTAACAGTCCCGAACAAGCAGCGGATATCTGTGGAAGAATTTTGGTAGTTAGGTATAAGTAGGTACCTAGGTCCAATATCTACATATATGCCGCCTTCAAATACTCATCAAGCCATAATTCTCTCCGCAACGTATTACCCAAAATAGGTAGCTTCAAACAACGTCTGTTTCTTCAGGCCAGGAGCGGCTGAAATTTCGAAATTGCCTCGTTTTTATTCTGGCGGATTTCACTTGTTCTCTATAGCCTTGCCTCTCCCCCCATCATAGGCTTTATAAACGTTTCAAGACATAATCCTAAATGATGCTTAAGATGTTTTTAATAAAAACCCCTTCAATTATAAATACTCATTCAATTAGTTACGAGTTACGATGCAATTCACACGGTAAAATCAGATAAAATTGATTAAGAATTTAGTTAAGTTATTGAGACGTAAAGGGCTTTCTCTGCCTAGGCACTAGGGTATTGTTAATTGAATTTCCTTTAAGGTAGGGTAAATGTGACACGTCTTAAGCCTCATATTCAAGTGCCGAACTACTACTAAAGTAGCAGTCAAAAAGTATCTACTAGATACTTTATTTGATGCCTTCTAGGTATTGTACCTTACTATAAACAAATTCACTTAAGTACATCTTTATTGATCAGGTGTTTGGCTGTGTAATAAATTTATACGAGGAGGTGTCACAAATTGACTTTAGTGTTGTATTCACTGTTTTTACCACTTCTAGTATGATAGGGATTGACTACAAAAAAGTATCCGTATATTCCATTAGTGGTATGAAGCTGTTTTACTATCGAGAAAAGTTGTCTCATAAAAAGAAGGAGTATTGTACAATATAAATGGAAAGGAAAGGGAAATCATCAAACTCATCTGCTTGTAGATGCCTACACATGCATATGTATGCACATATATACTTAAGGACTGCGAATTTCATTGCAAAGTGGTTAGGCAGAGACATTTTCTAACCCGAAATAAAATGCACTGCAACAGGTTGGTCTCTAGTATTGTCCTGGAATATCTTTAAGCATCTTAGTCGACTAAATCGTGTTAGAAAAATATTCATTTTTACGGGACAAATGACTATATCAGCTCCGAATCCCGCAATATATTGAAACATTGAACAATTTATTGCGAAAGAAAAAAATAACATTAAAGCTGAGCAACAAAGACAAAAGAAGGACTTATGAGTGCCAGAAAAATTGCTGATGGATTTAACAATTGTAACAACTGTTTTAAATTAACACTGGAAGATCGCTAATATAGTCGTAAGCTATCTACATTTGTTACTTCCTGTAGGCCAATATTGTTACTCCCGATATTATCAACAGCTTTTGAAACTCCTTAAAAGACTAAGCAAAATGATTACTGAATGACGTCTCTTCCCAAACCATTTCAATTTGGATTTAGAAATAAGCATACACAATAGACCAAGAGCACCGTATTACCGACATGAGAGAAAAAGCACTCGAAGGTAAATAGGTATGCCCTCCATTATTCCTGGACTTAGTGCAAGCATTTGAAAGGTCTGGCATAAGGGCTTGGAGTTCAAAATACATACTCGTAGAACCCTATACTCAGAAGTGAAGAAAATAACGACAGGTGTCCCACAAGGCAGTATTCTTGGACCAATTCTGTATTTATTATACACAAGGGATATACCACTAGACAATAAAGTCAATACTTGCAGTCGATAAATGCGCAGACAAAACCATTGTTAAGTTGCAAATTGTACTCAATAAAGTAATCACATTACTCTTCATTAGGCGAAGTCTACTCACGTTAGCTTTACAAACAAGAGAATAAGCTCTCTCATGATCGAAGGTGTTTTTAGTTTAGGATTCTTCTTAGGATTCTGCTTCTCTTTGTCTTACCAAGGAGTCTCCTTCTTCGTTAGCCTCTATTCCTATGTGACCGAGTACCCAATAGAGGCTACTACTACCCGATTCATTAAGTTTGTCAATGCATTCCCACACAAGTTTTGATATAATGACATGGGAGCGAAGTGCTTGACTGTCTGACAATATTGCTATGTCGCATTTTTTTGTATCTTCTATCGAGATTGAATTAAACACATCTATCTATAGCTCGGCTTGAAAGATACTGGTACTTTTGCCCATGGGTTCTGAGTGTTCTGTTCTTGGCCCATATACACCTGCCCCTTTTTCTTCTTTATTTCTCGAGCCGTCTATATACCACTTTATTGTGTGGTTACTCAGTCCTTACGAGTATACGAGGGTGGGTCAATAAATCCCTGAAAAATGAAATAAGGAACACTCTTTTCGGTATAAAAACATTTTATTTTTCAACATAGTCTCCTTTTAGCTTTCTATACACTTCATCCAACGTTTCTCCAATTTTTTGATGCCCTCCAAATAATACGATTTCTCGAGCCCCTCAAAATAAGTGTTTGTTTCAGCGATGACCTCATCATTCGACCCAAATCTCTTACATCCGAGCCTCCGAAAATGCTAGTAGGCGTCTATATAAAATGGCTGCCACAACAAAACTATTTGACAGATCTGTCTGAAAATTTGGGTGCGTTCTTTTGAAAGATGATTCTTGACGAAAAAAAAAAATTAAATTTAAGGTGACGACACAATTTGTGTTAATTTTCCGGGACTTATTGACCCACCCTCGTATTATGAATTCATTGCTCCAGTCCTTCTTATTACTTAACTTTCCACGAAATTGTTTATCAAAGTTAAATTCCCTCATACCATTTTCCCTAGGGATTGCTAGAAGGGGAAGTTTCTTGAGAAATACATCATATTCCTCCCGATAACCTCATTTGCCATTCTTAGGATCGTCTGCATTGCGTTGTACTGAACTACGATGTGAAACGGAGTTAGTTCCAGGAATACTTCCACCGGTGCACATGTACTCATGGCCGCAGTAATACAGAGGCAAGCAAGTCTTTGCACTTTAGTAAGTGTCTCCCTCGTTGTGCGTAGACTAGTTCGTTTTGACCACGCTATCGCCCCATTGGTCTCACAATGGCGATATGCATCCATGTTAGAATGCTAGGGTTGAATCCCCAAGACTTACCCGCTAGGCTCCTACATATCATGAAAGCACGGATGGCTTTTTTTGATATCTCTTCTGTGTACTTTTTCCCGATGAGTTTACTGTCTAAGTGTAATCCTCTCTTCTTTTACTGGTGTCAGTTCCGTGGCCGCCTGCCGGATTGGCTTCAATTCAAGCTTCCTTCTTCTTGTAAATCGTACTTTTGTAGTTTTTGCGGGGTTTATATTATTTGTCCAGGATACGTGAACCAAGAAGGAACACTGAGAAATATGAATTCGCCGGCCCAATCAACCAAATAGAGCTGCTTTGGGACGAACTTGACAAAGTTTCGAAGACAGTGTTAAAACAGTGTTCAACATCAAAAGACAAACAAGTAACCTGGAGATCTATAACTTTAAAAACTATTAAGAAGCTGAACAATAGAGTGCCTAGATTCACGGTCAAAATGGTGCAAGTACGAGGTGGATTTTTCGACGAAAAAAAGGTCAAACTTTATTTTATTACTCAAGTCATTAGGTACAATTAATTTATTTGGCTAAATAAATACAAATTTGGATTATTAAAAGGCAAGACAGTTTTATATCAATTTCTCCGATAGAATGTATTGTTCGGAAACTTATCGACGGCAGTGTAGGTACGTTCCCTTCATCAAATTTTTTCAAAACCTTTTTTATTTAATCTACAGAATCCTATGTTAATTTTTGTGTCTACACCTTCGATGTAATTTCTTACCGTCTAAACTTTGCCTACATTCATACCTATGACCTAAATTTCTAATTCAAATCACAAAAAAAAAAAAAAAAAATCGATATCCCAACCCAAAAAAAAACATCAATTTATCTCGTTATCCCAACTCCACAATTTCCTATACCTATCCGTCGAACGATAATCCGAAACGATCGACAGTTCAATATTTATTCACCTTTTTCGTTCCTATCAGCAGGATCCCTTCTTATTAAAACGAATCCCACAGGTAGACAAGACGACTGGATGGATGAATAAATTCATCCATCAGATACACACGAAGATGTAACGTATATCCGCATCAGGTTCATATTGGATGAACAAAAACCAACTGTAATACTACCACAGATAAACAGTCAAAGAAAAGATACAAAAATACCCCAGAACAAAAAAAAAAAAAAAAGCGAGACTTCACAAGGACCATACGCCACCAAATAGAGTACACCACTGTCTCGTAAACAAAAGTGTTTTCTAATTGAGGGGAAATCGTTGCGCAGACGGTAAACAACCACCGGCACCAACTAATTCCAAAGAGAATTCAACTGATTCGTGCAGCTCTCACAATCCACTATTTACTTTGCTTGGAACTGGTAAGAGAAAGATACAAAATGGGATAGGAACACTGAGTTCCACGTTCCACAGAACTTCTTCAGTTCACTTTACAGCCGAAGATCTACTAAAAACGGTAAGCACCTTGTTGTGTTGGTAAGGTACCCTTAACTCCATCAACGAGAATCCAACAGAGAGCACACCTGTCCATGTTCACCAGTAGCACCATGGCGAAGTATCGAACCCTGCTTCCATCCGACCGATATTCCAACGAACGACGGCACTATGACTGGTGACCGCCTTGGTTCACTGCTCAGTGGTGCTGGGGAATTGAATTTTCTGGCCTGCGATTGGTCCGATGGCACGCGTCGATGAACATTTTCAATCGACAACAGTGGGGAAGACTATAAAAGCAGTTGGATCTATCCGAACACTCACAGTTCTTCGTTGGTTGCTCTTGCGTGTTCACTGGAAAAGTAAAGATACACTCGGAGAGAGAGAAATCATCTCAAGTTCGGTTTTCTTCTTTTTTTTTTTTAGATAAAAAAAAAAAAAACTCCCACGCAGATAAAAGATAGTCGCGATCAGTTTTCTCAAAAAAAAAAAAAAAATTAAAAGATATTCAAAATGCATTTAGAAATGATCGTGGAAAAGAACTATAGCAAGTGTCCGTTGAAAAAACGTCCTGTGAACTATCAATTCGAAGATAATGAAAATGACATTGACGTTGATAGTAGTGAATCGCCACCGTTAGTCCTTACAAAGGACGAACCGGAAAATTTAAGTGTTAAAAAGGAAGATGACTGCTGCAGTGATGAGTCCTCTTCGACGACAATCGATGTAGTTGTCTCGTCGTCCTGCTCGAACAGTCAGGATAATAACAGTGTTTGTGTAAAAGAAGAGAAATCCTCACCAGTGATCGTACCAACTCCGACATATCCAAATGGCTATGGAAATGGCCTACAGCCATGGAATTTCCATGTTTCTCCATACACCGCTGAATTCTATCGGACTATCAACAATCCTCACCTGAATCATACACAGATTTCGCCATTGAGAGGAGAACTCTTGTCGCCCAGTTCGCCTTCAGAAGCAGGATCACTATCGCCGCCACCACACTATTTGAATGGTCGTGCAAGTTCGGTCTCACCACCGATGCGATCGGAGATCATTCACCGACCGATCGGTGTGCGACACCATCCACATTCACATCATCATCATCATGCGCCCACGATCAGTCATCGTTTTATGCCATATCAGATCCCAACAACGCCATACTCGCCATTTGGATTAAATCTCGCACATGCGCCGATCTCGCCAGCCTACAGTGACTCTTCGTACTTTTCTATGCGTGCGCTTACTCCAGAATCCAATTGTTCATCTCTGCCGGAAGATCTCTCGTTGAAACAACTCTCATCGCCTTCAGGATCATCTTCGGCACTACTTTCGCCAACATCACCGGTGATCTCTTCGCCAGGATCAGTTGCCAGCTCTCAGCTATCACCCAGTGATGTGTCCATAAAGAAGGAAAAATCCTCTCCACCACGGTACCAATGTCCGGACTGCAACAAATCCTACTCAACCTTTTCTGGTCTGACAAAACACCAGCAATTCCACTGCCCAGCTGCGGAGGGAAATCAAGTGAAAAAATCCTTCAGCTGCAAGGATTGCGACAAGACGTATGTGTCTCTAGGCGCACTCAAGATGCACATCCGCACACATACCCTACCCTGCAAGTGTTCGATATGTGGAAAAGCCTTTTCCCGACCGTGGTTACTACAGGGACACATCCGAACCCATACCGGAGAGAAACCCTTCAGTTGTCAACACTGCCACCGAGCGTTCGCCGATCGTTCCAACTTGCGAGCTCATCTTCAAACTCACTCCGATGTAAAGAAATACTCCTGTACGTCCTGCAGTAAGACTTTCTCCCGCATGTCCTTGCTGACCAAACACACCGAAGGTGGTTGCCCCGGAGGCAACAGTTCATCCTCTTCGTCCTATCTCGGCTCCTATGGGGATCACTAAACGATGTCCAACAGAAAAAATTTCTTCAGGAACCAAAAATTAGTTCCTACCTCCTGAACCCTAAACCCACCACTACAGCGCCCTCAACATGGCACCAGAAGAGACCATCATACCCAGTTATTTGTTTTGTATTTTATTTTTTCTATCCTTGACGTTAATTTATTTTTTTTTTTTATTTTATTTTATTATTAATCAATCCTTGTGCGTGTTAAAACGAACCTCTAGTCACATTGTTGTAAAAGGAAATTAAAAAAAAGATACAGTAACTTGAACTCAAAATCCTTGCGAGAAAAGTGCCTATTTTCTTATTATTTTGTTTTTTTTTTTTTTTTACTTTTTGAAATGTACAAAAGTTGTGTAAATATTTTGTAAAAAAAAAAAATAAAAAATATTTGTAAAGTATAATTATTTTTTTAAGTAACAAGCAAAACAAACAAATCGTGTAATGACATATTTTTTAAGAATTATTGAATTAATGCAAATGTATGAAGTTAAAAAAGAAAAAAAAATATTTTTTATACAATTATTAGTGTTTAAGGAAATTATTTATGAAGAAAAATTTAAACAAATGAATTAAATGAAGAAATTTTTCACCAATCAAACTTTTCCTGTTTTCATTTTTGGTTTTTTTTTTTTTTTGGTTTTTCTATTCGTTGCAGGTTTGTTTTCAAATTTTAGTTCCAAAGATGTTCCAAACTGAACCGATTTAGAAAAAAGAAAACGTTGTCAATCAAATTCCGGTAGTGAAAAATCGGTTTTGAACAATCATACATTTTTGGTGACAAATTGTATGTACAGTGATGTGCAAAACATACCGGATTTTTCATTGATGAATTCTAGGGAATAGAAATACTGTAGGTAAACTTAAGAAAACCTGTTACATAAGTTTACAAATGCAAAAAAAAAACAATATCTTGCTGTCATAATTTTTAAAGTTTTATGGAAAATTGTAACTCAACTCAATGCCATGCCTGTGCAAAACATACCGGATTTTTAAAAGCACCGTATTTTCTTGCTCTACATCTTCCTGATAACAGTTTGGCTGTCATTTGGCTTGAGTTACAGAATGAACAAAACCAAGCAAAAAAAAAAAAAAACATCTCCAAATATTTACTATTAAAATGGCCAAAAATAAATACAGTGCCACAGTGGTTCATCTCTCGAACAAAGGCGGACATAAATAATTGCGACTTATATGAGACTTTTTTAAAGTAATTTGGGGTCGCTGATTCCGAATCCGCGTTTTTGAAATACGTTTAAAGGTTGCAGGGAGAGGCAGTAGCTCTGACACCTCCCTATCTAAATTACAAAATAACGGTACGATCTTTTGAGAAGTGCAAAAGTGCAGTGAATAAAAACTAATCACTTGAAGAAATTTCAAACAGATCTACCATATTTGCGATCACATCAATACGTTGAGAGTTATAAGGATTTTACTTACTTATCCTCTATAAGAATTAAAGCGGTCAGGTCTTTTATTTAGTGCACCCCGCAGCCGCTTCAACAGAAACATCTCAAACACTTTTAAGCAGGTGTTTTATTTTATTGAAAATGTGTACTTATAATTCTTTTAAACAACTTTATAAACGGAACATTATATAAAAGAAAATTAACAATAAAAAGCTCTATGTCTTCGAATCCTTCTTCTAGGTTTTCGTTTAAGAAAAAAAAAAAAATAGAGTACATTACTTTAAATACCACATAATAGATTTAAAATACTTTTTGACAACATACTATTTTTTTTTACGGGGAAGCTTGCGCAGGCCTGTTATTAAGGGGTCCGAGTTCAATAAAAGTCTGTGCATCAAGTCTAAGTTTGTAACTTCGCGCGTCATTTTCCTTGTACAGTCGCGTCTAAATGCGTTTATGTTCTTATTGTTTGACTCGGCTGCTTCTTCAGAAAGTTCTCCAATAGGAAGTAAAGCATTCTCTATGATATCCGCGCCGTGAATGAGGACTTTGTGGATAGGCGCAGGCATATTGTACCATGGATACTCTTGCATAAGAAGACGTGCGGTCTCCAAAGCATATTCCTTAAACTTGTTTTTATCGATTTCATACCCCGATGATAAACATTATAGAATCGTACAACAGCGCTCAAGTAAATCCTTTCTGAGACCAGCGATTTCCGCAGACACACCAGAATTCATAAAAAATTTCCTTGCAGTATTACCGTCGTTCGATGTCCCGCTTCCCCCGCTTCTAGGCTAAACCTAACTTAGCCCTAAACTCGTTTTTGCACATATTCTTTCTTATGTTTTAAGAAACTTTTGTCTTCACTTGATCTTATTTGCCACTTTTTAATATCTAGCCTGTACGAAAGATGAATAAAATATTAAAAGAAGCGAATCCATGAATGCAAAGGTGATAACCCAAAATCAAAGCTATTTTCAGAAGTTATTTCTTTAGCTAAGCAAATATCAATTTTATTCATCTCCGTTGGAGTGGCATTACATAAATAACATCTACTCGAAGAGGTTTCACTTAAAGAACTACATACTTTGCCATCTACCATAGTTAGCTGCAATGCATTTATTATCGTTTAATTTACTAACCGTAGGCATCAAGTTGTTTATCTTTTGTTTATAGTATGCCTCCTCTTGCAAAGATACGGCAGAGGTTTCTTTCAGAAATTGAAAACGAAGGGGTCTGCAGTACCTTGTGGAAGAAGGACGTGGATTTTTCCACAAAATTTCAGTTTCTCCCCCACCATTAATTTTCCTTACAAGCTGAAGTGGAACATACGATGTTACAAATAAACTATCATCCTTAAGGGCATTATATTCACTATGACCGGTACTGCCGTCAAATCCCCATTTCCCAATCAAAGTCAAGTCATTCAATGAAGCATTCGGAATATTTTCTAAAACTTGTTTTTGGGATTCGAGGATTCGACTGGCTGTATGATCCAACATGCTTTGTAGATCAATCTCAGCAGACGATTCAGTTATCGTTTCACTAAGGGGATAGCACTTATTCTTAGCACTCAACACACTCTGGTAGCATCACAAACTATTTTTGAATCGACAAATTTCTTAATCAAAATGTATTGATGTTTGGTAAGTTTTGCTTCAACAATTAAAGATAAAACTTCATCCGGATCTATTTTAGGGACACTACTTTCTTTAAGGTCATCATCCGAAACATTGAGTAATGCACTCACAGTAGAATCATCTGCTTTCGATAGATCAACCAACCTTCTCCGTTTTGTTCGCCGGCTGCAATTAGAAGAGCGTCCACTAGAGCGTCCGCGCTGTGAACACGTCGGATTTTCGCTTTCTTGAACTTGAGTACACTGGACATCGTTTTTTGGTACCCTTACATTCTCTACGACAGCTAGCCAATCTGAATATTTATTAATTAATTTTTGCTTTCCCCTGCAAGCTGTTTTCCAATATCTAGCAAGACATTTACAGATGTTTTTGATAAGATGATCTAAATTGTTAGTGTCTATATGTTCAGCATCATTGACGGAATTGATCAATTCCTCTATCACATGATTACACCTTTCTGTATTAGATCCTTTACCAGACAGCCAGATATCAAAGACATACATCCGTGAAAATGATAATTCATAAAAAGAACCTGGATAGTTATTAGTGTCAGTAAAAAATGAAAACACCTTTGCAGGTAAGAAGCATAAACGAACACGAAAAAGTGCACTCAAGCCGTAGTTAACGCTTTATGACGCGAGTGGGAGCAGGCAAGCGCTAAATTTTATTAATCATTCTGATTAAGCGAGTTTTTGCGAAAATTTCGTAGTACAAGAATTTAGTGGCAAACGATGGCAAAGTAATTAAAAGCTTATGTTAAAACAATGCTTAACAAATTCTGATGCTTTTAAATAGGCTTTTCGTAACATGCACATAATTTAAACAAATATTGAAAAACTTTGCTTGAAATGCAATAAATTTGTAAGCACATACCATATTCTTGAATTTCCATTTTGCCAAAATTAAAAAAAAAAAAACAACAAGACAGAAATAATCAGCCAACACACGATGGGTCACTCGGCCATGCACTGATAACGCTAACTGCATTCCTTCAATTTGCTCACTTACTGTCAACAAAAGAGAGTGATGCAATGCGAAAATTGAAGTCATATTTCTGTTCCGAAGTAATTTGCGTATTGGCCTATTCGAATTAGTCATCTAATTACTAGTTTTAACAGGGTCACCCAACTCGATTTTTGGCCTACGGGTGAACCACTGTGCAGTGGTGTGATTAAAAATCAGGTCGTGGCAGATTTAAGGCAGGGCTAAAACAAAAATGTATAGCCAAAAAGTATAAATTCACTGTGGAAGACGACGTCCGTGAAAAACGAATGTCCGGTACCGATCGCTAAGGGGATAGCACTTATTCTTAGCACTCAACACACTCTGGTAGCATCACAAACTATTTTTGAATCGACAAATTTCTTAATCAAAATGTATTGATGTTTGGTAAGTTTTGCTTCAACAATTAAAGATAAAACTTCATCCGGATCTATTTTAGGGACACTACTTTCTTTAAGGTCATCATCCGAAACATTGAGTAATGCACTCACAGTAGAATCATCTGCTTTCGATAGATCAACCAACCTTCTCCGTTTTGTTCGCCGGCTGCAATTAGAAGAGCGTCCACTAGAGCGTCCGCGCTGTGAACACGTCGGATTTTCGCTTTCTTGAACTTGAGTACACTGGACATCGTTTTTTGGTACCCTTACATTCTCTACGACAGCTAGCCAATCTGAATATTTATTAATTAATTTTTGCTTTCCCCTGCAAGCTGTTTTCCAATATCTAGCAAGACATTTACAGATGTTTTTGATAAGATGATCTAAATTGTTAGTGTCTATATGTTCAGCATCATTGACGGAATTGATCAATTCCTCTATCACATGATTACACCTTTCTGTATTAGATCCTTTACCAGACAGCCAGATATCAAAGACATACATCCGTGAAAATGATAATTCATAAAAAGAACCTGGATAGTTATTAGTGTCAGTAAAAAATGAAAACACCTTTGCAGGTAAGAAGCATAAACGAACACGAAAAAGTGCACTCAAGCCGTAGTTAACGCTTTATGACGCGAGTGGGAGCAGGCAAGCGCTAAATTTTATTAATCATTCTGATTAAGCGAGTTTTTGCGAAAATTTCGTAGTACAAGAATTTAGTGGCAAACGATGGCAAAGTAATTAAAAGCTTATGTTAAAACAATGCTTAACAAATTCTGATGCTTTTAAATAGGCTTTTCGTAACATGCACATAATTTAAACAAATATTGAAAAACTTTGCTTGAAATGCAATAAATTTGTAAGCACATACCATATTCTTGAATTTCCATTTTGCCAAAATTAAAAAAAAAAAAACAACAAGACAGAAATAATCAGCCAACACACGATGGGTCACTCGGCCATGCACTGATAACGCTAACTGCATTCCTTCAATTTGCTCACTTACTGTCAACAAAAGAGAGTGATGCAATGCGAAAATTGAAGTCATATTTCTGTTCCGAAGTAATTTGCGTATTGGCCTATTCGAATTAGTCATCTAATTACTAGTTTTAACAGGGTCACCCAACTCGATTTTTGGCCTACGGGTGAACCACTGTGCAGTGGTGTGATTAAAAATCAGGTCGTGGCAGATTTAAGGCAGGGCTAAAACAAAAATGTATAGCCAAAAAGTATAAATTCACTGTGGAAGACGACGTCCGTGAAAAACGAATGTCCGGTACCGATCGCCAAATTAAAAAAATGGTCCTTAAAGATCCTTTCTTGTCTACAAGAAAGATTGTTAGCGAGCTCAATTTTTCAATTGAATCAATCGCCGCACAGTGGGGCAAGAAGCCCTCAAAGTGCGTATCAAATAAAATATTCGACCGATTATCATGAAATTTGCACCACAGTTGAACGATTGTATTGTAATATGCGAGCTACGGCTCGAGTAGATAAAACGATATTTTGTGAAATTTATTTCTTTATTTTCTAGTCTATAAAACAATTCAAGTTCACACTATACTATTCTTCGCAAATTCTTTTCTTACAAGGTCTCAATTACTTAATTCACAAATCCAAACTAATTACTTCTTCTTGTTAACTCTCAACTTTCAATTTATCACAAAATTACAACTTAGCCCATTATCACTTTTCCAATCTCTTCGCCACGGTTCTAAACCAACTGCCTCCTTTCGATCGCCATCTGTCCTTATATAGCAGAAGTTACTCATAGCCAGAAACTTTTAGCAAATTCTTCGACCACTGGAACAAGAAAAATTCTGATGTAATAATTCCAAAATGACAATCATTTCTTGCAGTTATAATTCTTTCTTATCCGTGATATTATCCGTCTCTTTCGTAGACATGAACTGTGGAGACTTAACCGCAGACATGAACCTCGAATGAAAGGACACTTCGGACCAAAATTTTGCCAGAATGAAAAGACACTTCGGAATTTGTTGCGTTATACTTTTAGGGGGCGTAGTTATTATTATGTTACAGTATTATAGTTGTAGATGCGTAAATTTAAAAAAAATCGAATAACAACAAAGGGAGATATAAGGAAAATAAAATAATAAAACAAAGAAATTAAAAAAATTTCTTCCAATTTTCGAAAATCATCCGTTTTACTTTTTTATTTTAATTCTATCTGTATGTTTAACTTAATAATAGGTGAATAATTAAAGAAGTTAATATATGGGTTAGTTATAAGATAAATTAAGAGCAACAGATAAATTAATAAATAGTAGAATAAAATAAATAAATAAATAAATAAATAAGTAGAAATACGTAAATAAATATATTAAACAAATTGAAAATTAATTAAATTAACAGGAATAAAAATAAATAATAAATTAACAGAAATAAATAAATGAATATTAAACAAACTACATAATGTAAACATAAATTATAAATTATGAATTAAATAAATTAACAGGAACGAGATATTTATATACTATTTACTTGCATTATTGGTTCTGTGAATACAAATTTCTTATTAATATGTTTTCTGATTCTTGACATTTAGAAAAGAATTTTTCATTAAGTATTTCAATTTTCCTTTTGATCTGTAGCACTCCTGCTTTTTCGTGTAATGTTAACGTCGAGTGGAGCCAAGGGAGGTTTAGCATCATTTTTAATGTTTTGTTTTGTGCAATTTGGAGTTTTTTAATGTGCGTTTTTGCACAGCTTCCCCAAACCGGACATGCATAAAGAATAATTGCTTGAAAAATAACTTTGAATATTGTGATTTTATTAGTTTTACTTAGTAGTGAACGACGATTTATGAGAGGGTACAACATTTTTGTTGCTAGACTATTTTTGTGGAGTGTATTTTTTATGTGTTCACCAAAGGTTAGTGTCTTATCTAAGTATACACCAAGATACTTAACATAATTAACCCAAGGTATATCACAGTTGTTCAGATGTAACTGACCCAAAGGCATAAAGGAAGCCTTTCTTTTCATGGTAAAAAAGATGGCTTGCGTTTTGTTAGCATTTACTTTAATTTTCCATATTTTATAGTAGTCAGCAACAACATTAAGGGCATTTTGCAAGACAGTCTCTATCATCTGACCAGATACGTTTGAGCTGAAAATAGCAGTATCTTCAGCATACATTGCTACTTCACAATTCGGGATATTTGGAAAATCAGCAACATACAAGATGTACAACATCGGTGCCAAAACAGATCCTTGAGGAACCCCTAAGGTTATCGACATTAGAGAGGAATAGCACTTGTTTAGATGAACTACAAATGTCCTGTTGGATATAAAACTTTGTATAATTTTTATTAGATAAAGTGGGCATCCAAAGTTCTGAAGTTTATGCAGAAGTGCATTATACCACAAAGAATCGAAAGCTTTTCAACATCAAGTAAAACGAGACCTGTTGATTGCATTAAAGATAGATTTTCTCTCACGTGCTTGCAGATACGTAATATTTGATGTGATGTGCCGTGATTTTGTTTGAAGCCGAATTGTTCTTTTGGGATAACTTCACTTGTTGCAAAAAAATCTAGCAACTTGTATTTGACGATTTTTTCCAAGATTTTACTTAAGCTGCTTAGTAAGCTTATTGGACGATAATTGTTTGGGTCATTAAGGGGTTTTCCATGCTTGCGAATGGGAATTATTTTAGCCGTCTTCCATTTGATAGGGAAATATTGAAATTTTAAACAACAATTAACAATAAAACAAATAAATTTTAAACCAATTGTTGGCAGTTGTTTAAGAACTATATTTTTTATATCGTCGAGCCCTGGTGACTTACAGTTTCGGAGATCGTTGACTATGAACTCAATATCTTCTATTGACACTATGGCGTTTGATGGTAAAGTTTCAGTTCTACTGTTTATTGCATTGATGCTGTCATTAACAAAGGAACTGAGATTGATCTTGGATCATTATCACTATAACAATTGAAAATTGTCACTATAACCTTATCTGGGTGAAGACCATAGCCCAGGTCTTTTACGGTTGTCATACGAGTACAGAATTCACTTTTCATCACAAGTGACTATCCGTTGTAAAAACGGTTCACTTTGGTGTCTTAAGCTATTCTAGGCGTCATAGTTTTTGGGACTCGTTCAGTTCATGGGGTACCCACTTGTTGAGTTTCTTTACCTTTCCTATGAGAGAAAGGTGTCGACTTATTATCACGGGGTATACTTCCATGTTTTGTGCAATGCCCGACACCGATTTCGTTGGGTCTATTGCTCTTAAAACATCATCGTCAATTATCGTTTCCAGTGTCCCACATGGTTCGTTTTCGACGCTAAAATCTTCTGAACGAAACTTTCCAAACCAACGTCGAATGATGCATTCATTTACCGCTGCATCCTCAAATGTGTCGTTTTTCACTGCCAGTTTCAGTTTAAATTTATAAAGAAAGGGAATCCGATTGAACTGCCGATAGCGTGTTAAACAATTCATAGAAAAAAATAACTGTACTTGTAATGAACAGTAAAAGTCTCACACGTCAACCACACGTACCACTTTATGTCATAAAAATAAAAAAATTGCACCTTCTGGCATAGATGTTCACTCGAGAACTTCTTATTGCGGATTGAGTGAAAATCGGACATTTCATGTGGTACAAAGTAATACTCGTTGCTTGATGTGTTGGATTATTTTATGGAAAGAAACCGCGACATCGCAAAGAATTATGTATGATTATTTGCTTGGGAAAAAATGGCCGGCTATTTAAATTTTGACACAAGTCTATGAAAGCGAAGTTAGTTGCGCTTCTAAAAAGAATAGATTTTTGTTTTTCAGCTGGCAATATTTTAAATAATCCTACAATGATATTTGAAATGTTACGTGGATATCGTTATCTGGATATCGTTTGTCATACCTCTTGCCTCGTAATATGTAATAAGAAAATGATGAGTATCTGAATATAAATAAGGTATGAATGGTGACGGGAAAGGACGAATAGCAGGCGAAACCTGTTGCCATCCCGGTGTTGTAGCTGGTACTAAACTTAACTTCTTACTCTTAGCAACCTTAAAGTAGACTTAAAGAAACGGCTGTCTGGTCTGTGTGTACGATAGTATCCAATGCCGCTGGATGGAATTACGCTCTTAAAATTTCATATCTACGGTCATAATTTGTGCCGAAAACGGAATTCTAATTTTTTTACCACAAAATTAAAGAAAACGGCTCTAACGATTTTTTTTAAAAATTAATACTTGAGCTAGATTGTGCTATCGGTCTGCATTCCAGGAAATGAATTCAACATAAGGTTTACGGATGATTTGATTAGGCCTAGTAGGGTTTTGGAAAAAAACAGTATTGACGCTTTTGTAGAGAATGCCTTGTTCAATATTTAACATCAAGTTTTGGCCAGAATACATTCGGGCATATGCGGGTGGATTGAACTAATGCTTAGTACCTGCATAATCAACTCCACATTAGGGGGCATAAGGGGAAGAAAGCGAGTCAAACGGGCCACCCCACAAGGCGGAGTCCTTTCACCACTCTTATGACTTCTAGTAATGGACGAGTTGTTAGATATACTAGAAAGAAATGGTTTTAACGTAGCGACCTTTGCCGACGATGTTGCCATCTTGGTATCCGGAAAGTTCCTTCCGGTACTCAGCGAGCGACTCAATTATGCATTAAAACTAGTGAATAACTGGGTCAAAGGCAGGGGTCTGGAAGAAGATCGATACTAGAATACAATTACCCTCGTATGAATGGTATCGAGCTGACAGCTCAAGTAACTGCAAAATATCTCGGCATAATACTGGATTCCAAATTAAACTGGAAAGCTAACATTTACTCGTACAATCGAATCAAGAATGCATATGTTGCACTATACGAGTACGCATGTACTTGCATGTACGAGTACGCATGTACTTGCCTTCGGGAAATTTTGGGGTTTTAAGTCTGAAGTAGAACACTGGCTATACACTGCGGTAGTAACACCCATTTTGACCTATGGTTCGATTGTCTGGTGGAAAATGCTTGAGAAGAAATAACAACGTGAAAGATTCAACGGGCGGCTATATGGGGGTGACGGGGTCGATGAGATCAACGCCGACAGCAGCAACCGAAAGTTCTCTAGTGAAGGCGTCTACTGTGAGTCTCGAAATATACATCGCTCGTTTAGACTTAAGGATGGTTGTAGTGTTTTCCAAGTCGAAATTGCTGCAATAAAACAAGCTGTGGATATGATTATTGAGGAAGATATTGCAGTGGCCATTAAGGCGTTACAGTCAACATCACTAAGATCCAAACTCGTAAAAATTTGTAAAAAAAAAACGACTGGATGTTATCTCAGCGGCCAACACGGTGACCCTGTGCTGGGTACCGTGCCACATGAGTATCTCCGGTAACGAAAAAGCAGACAAACTAGCCAGAGAAGGTTCGCTTATAAGCCCTTCGCGGGCCCTTTCCGAGGCTAATGTACCGCTCAGCACCCTATAGACATCGAGTCTAATGAGGAAGCTTATGAACGCTGGTGTCGATTAGATACATGCGCTACAGCCAAATCATTATGGACAGTCTACTACAAAAACAGATCTATCAATCTTATAGAACTAAGTCGAAGGGATATCCGCATATCTGTTGGTGTCGTGACAGGACACTGTGTGATAGGTAATCACGCAGCACGGCTAGGGTTACCTCATAACGACTATTGTAGAAGCTGCAGAGACGTAAAGGAATTAGAATCCTTTCATCATCTCCTGTGTGAAGAACCCGTGCTTTACGGAGATACTTCTTTTCAGAGCTGGATGAGCTAGGTAGCATTGAGCTAAGAAAACTATTGAGATTCATACATTTGCGTCTAGGTGGTTTAACCTAGCGGGTTCTAAATACTGGGTACAATGGACTCATAGTGGTCTAAGTGAGCTGTTGACAACCCTGTCAACAAGGGCACCCAGTTACCTAACCCAACCTAACCTTCACCATTCTCCTTAGTTTTAAGTTTTAGCCTTAAGTTAGTTGTAGCTTGTCCCCTCCTCCGCCGACAACTTTGAATTGATAAAACATTTCAACTCTTACTAGTGCCACGGAAAAACACAAGAAATAAGTCATTTTTACGGATCTCAAATCTGAATCGCACATATGAAGTAAATACATACGATCCGGTCGTGGAGTAACATTGTCTGTTAGTTCTACCAATCATTCTTTGATTTCTTTTAGAAAATCGTATTGAACCGATGTTACCAAAACCCATCGGCTTAATGCAAATTTCTTTTATAAAAATATTTCACCACATTTCCATATCACCTTCTCGTCCTACTTACAATCTAGCAGATACAAATTCTTCCTCTAACCATCGCTTGCGGATGCCCAGTGAAACTAGATTGCATTGCAACGCATGGAGGAGTCACCAAACCGTGAATAAATTTTCCAATCTGCCAAGTGACACCATCGCAATATGGATTACTTATTATATGCGTGGTGCTACATCCTCCTTCTTCACCTCAGTGAATCGATCTCATTAGTACTGCAAATGTTGGGCCAATAAATGTCTCCCCATCCCGCTAGTACCTAGTCACCTTATGTTTATGAGTTCAAAATACACAAAACCCAAACAGATACAACAACAATACTCGTAATTGACAATTGTCGAAACATTCTGCAACGCAAGCTCTACAGATACGAGTACTCCTATCGGATATCATTGGTTGGTGGTATAGAAGCACGGATCATCATCAATGGAGTAACAGAAGACGAAGGAAAGTTTAACCCTGGCAATGCACAGGCACTCTCCAGCGTTGCAATATGATTCGATGCACGCATTCTCGAACCACAAATGGGCGACATTGAGAAGAGAAACAACGGCGTTCCAGCACCAAACAAATTCGAGATTACGAGTATTGTTGGGCATTTCGGGGCGAAATTGTTTCCCAGGCCAGACCATGTGGTGTATCGATGATGATGATGATGATGATGGCAGTGGAGGTTTCCACCAGCTCTGGTGAAAGATGAACTTGAGAAACCACAACGACAAAATAGTTCACACAGCATCCGTAAAAATGATTCGCTGCCACCACCACCAGCTCCAGAATTGGTATCAACGCAACGATGGAGTGTACCCCACATATAACCGAACCTCATCGCGGATCAGATTTTTCGCGTTTTGTGCGTGGATCCGATACACAGCACCGCGTGCATATGGTTTCCAGCCAGACATCAGGTACACCAGGAGTCGCAGTCGGACGCAAGGAGAAGCTTACTCGTATGCTGTGTGATGATATGAAATTTAATGGTAGCAATCAGTGGAGGTATTAACCGGGCTTCCCAGTCGCTCTCCCTCTAATAAGGTGCCTCTTCATAACGCATTAATAACGCACTCGCTGTTGGCGGTGATATCGATGATAATGGCGATGATGATGAAGGGTGATGATGATGGTGTGCGGTGGTGCGTGGTAGTTGGTGGCTCAATGCCAATTTGCAGTTTTGTTAATGATTTCACGGATGATACGGTGCACTTCCACGACGACGACTGGCACTAATGATGCTGACACCAAAAATTCGGGATCTACAGAAGAGCGGTATATTGTATCTTTTTTTTTTTCTTGTGCTTCTGTTTGTGGAGCAAGATCTTTTGGACGTCATGTTGCTCTGGTTTTGTTTGGAATAACGAATTGGGTCTCAGGAAGAAAGTTACACTGCGCAGGCGTTCAAGAACTAAGGAGCTGGAAAATATGTTCTAATTTGAAGTTCAATGGGATTCAAGAGGATCGAAAATATGAGTATGTTAACTTTGGGCAGGGTCGGAAATATGAATGCAGATGTAAAAGATGAGCTTTCTCACAAGTCAAACAGTTTAGAAAGTTTATGCACAATTTCACGGAATGCCTTTAAGTGGTTCACATAGGTAGTAAGATTTATTGCATTGGACCTATATATAACCTTAAGGACCGTACGATAAAGTAGTGGGAATATGGATGAATAGAGGACAGCTAAGGGGACTGAGGCCGGAGTATTTGCGCAAAGAACCAACGACTCGGATCCAATGGGTATACTTTCCAGTGAATATTAGTCTTAAGTTGCAGCGGGAGTGACTGGACAAATATAACAATTTAGACAATGACAGACAACGTCTGAGTAGATGGTTCTGAAGAGGTTGATAAGTCGGTACATGTGTTAGGTTATGGTCTGTGCATGCTCTGTGACACTTAGACCAACAGCCGGGTTTTTGATATGAAAACCTAAAAAGAAAGCCGCCGATTTGAAACCACGCAGATAAGGATATGAGTCTCAGGATGTTTTTCAGCTCAATTTTGTTCAAGTTCTCCAATTCCATGAAAAAGTGATTGATAAGAGTCCTCATGCTTTTGATGGCAGGGGTAGGACAGGTGAGGAACAGGCTCAATTTCTTTGTTACGTCCCGAGGCGCTCCGCGTGAATACCAATGGCACAGTACCCCGTAATGATGCCGGAGACAACTCGTATGTTACTACGACTTAGCTTAATTAGAGAAATAGAAATTTTCTTGTCATAGACCGGCCATAGGGTTCTAGCCGTCACACATGTATCCATAGCCTGTTGGCTATACCAGTGGCTTCGTCGTTTACGAGTTTAATTATAGAGCTCGCTGATCCTTTCCTTGCAAGTTCGTCTGCTCTGTCATTACGTGGAATATTCATATCCCCTGGTACCCCCAGGGGATATGAACATTTTGCAGGTGTTTATTAGTCTTGATATTGTTACCCCGGAGTCCAAGGCCTTAACGGCTGCCTGACTGTCACTGTATACCGTAATTATCTTCTCGATGATATTGTCCTCTAGGATTTCTGTCTCCACTGCTTTTGTGCATGACGGTTGACTCGCTGATGAACACACTCAATAGTTCTAATGTCTACGCTGAAGCTTATGCAGATGGCCCTAGACGTAATCGACGATTGGTTGCGCTAGGAATGGGCTTTCAGTTAATTCTCTCAAAACTGAGGTGGTTCTCTTTACGAGAAGAAGGGAATTGACTGATCCGACTCTGCCAGTGCTAAAAGGTGTCACTACCCAACTCTCCAAGGAAGCCAAATATTTAGGAGTAATCTTAGAAAGCAAATTTCTTTGGACGAAACATGTCGGGCTGAAGACTTCCAAAGCTCTGTCAGTCTTCTGGCAATGCAAAGGTGTTTTCGGTAAGACATGGGGCTTGTCGCCAAAGTCCTTTGGATATACACGGCAATGTTAAGACCTTTCCTCACATATACGTCAGTTGCTTGTTGGAATAAGCTCTCAAGTAAATATGTTACTGCTGCATTCGCCAAACTCCAAAGAAAGGTTTGTCTTGACTACTTGGGAGCTTTCCCCAGTACGCCCGGCTCTGCTCTGGACGCTTTGATGAACCTTCCACCCCTTGATATTTATATCATAGGACGTACACTCAGAGCCATCTTCCGTTTAAAAAGAAGTGGATTCTGGCACGACTCTCACTGGAGTTTTGGTGACGTTGCGCGACGAGTATCTTACGACCCATATCTCATGTCTGATGCAATGCCACCCGAATTACGGCTGCGGTGCAAATTTGAAGCCATCATTCCTCGTGTTCAGGATTGGCTTTGGCCAGAGTCTGAGCCAGGAAAGGAATGTAGTCATATTTTCACGGACGGCTCTAAAACTGGACAGGGATCTGGTGCTGGTGTATTCGTGAAAAGCGACTACATTAGAGACTCATTAGGAGACTCACATCCGTCTTCTAGGTAGCAATATATGTTATCCTAATAGCTGTGGACTATATTGTGGAGAACAGGTGGAAGGGGAGTGATCTCGGCTTAAGAAACGCTGCATCGTTGTAAATTTTAAAGGAGTAGATCACTTCTAGACTTTTTTCACATCCCTGCCCCTGTACCGATGTCCATTTTGGAGCAGTCTGAGTAGAAGTCTAGCTTTTCTTTTTTTTCGACTTGTGGTTCCCCCAGCAGCTTCTGTCAGGAATTCTGATTTTGAGTCTCCCGTCGGAGTCACATAGTCAGTTTCTATCTGTCTGGTAATAGTTTCTCATCAGAATAGGATGGAAGCATGACCAAAATCCAGCTTCTTTTAGTCTTAATGCAGTTTTAGTAAAGACTTTATTCCAGTACCCAATGGAATGAGATTTAGCATGGTCTCCATTGCCGCTATGGGTGTCGTTCTAATAGATCCTGTAATTTCGATGCAGCTTTGAAATGGGTCTCACCACCGCTGTATAAAACTAGTATATCACAGCTATTTCGAGGCCCCAAGTATTGCTGGAAACCTTTTTGCATAGAAGGTTACACATGCTTGCTTAATGCGATTCTCGATATTTTCTCTCCAATGTATTTTGAAATCTAAAATTAAGCAAGTCTGCACATACAAGGCGGCAATACGGTTCGAAGGACTAGAAACCTTCTCCGGAATCATCCGATAAAATCCCCGAAAAGAGGAGGAGGAAATCAAAAGACTCAAGCTTTAGAGAATACTTCCAAACCGAAAGCTCTCCTCGGGAACTTTAACTTTAATATTAACAGGCTTCCTAAGTTTCTTAACATAGAAATATAGGTTTAGAAAGTGACGAGATGTGCAGATTCTGCAATGAAGCTAGTGAAACTTCAAGTCATTTTCTAAGAGACTGTAAATTGTACTGCGACTATACAAGATAGACGAGTGCGATTTTCCCTCTCTAGATTTGATTAAGGCTTTAAATTTTTTAAAGGGAATCTATGCTGGACGCGGCACTTTAGCTCGAGAATAGCTCCGGCTAACACCTGCACCAACAATAGATCTTTTTAGTTGGCAGTGCCTCTAACCCTTTCCCATTTTTTACCGCATTCGCTTCAGGTATGCAAGATTTTGGACCGATTCTGTAAGTTATCAATTCCAAACAACGATCAAAGTGATCTCCTTATAAACTTGAGGAACATAGAAATACAAGTAGCATATCAACAATGCTTGTTCAGCTTCTGGCAGTTCAAGCTTTTCCAAAGATGTTTTCCTTTAAGCTTTACATGTAAAAGCAAATGCAACAGATGAATGGCAACTACTCTCACTTACCTCTTCAGCGACTTTGAATTCATGTTCGGGAATTGGACACGTAACACTTAAATGGTAGAAATAAAATATAGTTACTTGAAATTGATGGGGTTTGTGTCTTTGCTACTTTAATTACTATTTCTGACAGCTCAAAACACTGGAAGGCGATTGTACTAGCTTGCATTTTTACATATAGCTATTAAACATTTTCAATACGACATAGTATCCTTTGCGAACGTCAACAGCGCCACTTCTGTATTCAGCGTTAAGTTATAATTCAAATAGCATGAATACCAACCATAGCAGCAATACCAACTTGACAGAACCTTCTTTCAAAATTCAACCGATTCACGCCACGAAAGCTGTGGAAGTGAATGACAGTCCTCCGAAAAATAATGCCATCTATCGAGATTTCTAGAACTGCTAGATGTGAGTATAAAAACTACGAGGTACTCACTGAACGATAAAAAGTAAAAAAGATTTTAAGTGTACTCGTAGCTTTGAATTATAACAGAAAGGGAATTCGTTAATTATTAAATAAAATGTTTACTTACACAGAAGACAGTTTCGTTTTTCGAAGTCTGGAACGGTCAAATCGGGTGAACTTGCGGGCCAGTACCAAAACGAAAGATTATACGACCAAGAAACGCTTCCTGCAGAATGTTTACTGCCGCTCGTGCTGTGTGTGTGTGGTTTGCACCGGCCTGTTGGAACCACATGTTCTCCAAACCCAATTCGTCAATTTGCACAGTAACAGTGTTACCGATGCGGCCTCGACCAAATATGGGCTAATCACGGTCACGTCTGATACTGTCCCGTATGGAACCAGTCTCCTCGAAGCGAGTGGCTGAACGCCGCAGTGTTTGCCCAATTGGTGCCACACGGTCAGGGAATCGACGACGAGATTTACGTTGAGTCAAAACCACCGACCGATTATTTGTCAAAAAGATTTCGGGTTCTTCAAGAGTATAGCAATCGATACTCCATTTGCAAAAATGAAAGCATCTTCCGATAGGATGACGACTTTTGCGTGGCCTTGTATTATCTTTATATCCAATTCCGATCAGATCTACCTCGACGATGGCAGGTGGTGATGTTGCTCAATCAACTGTTAGTCAGTCCTCTGCGTTTAGTTTCTAGGTGGAATTTTATCAGTTCGTCTCTATTCTTAGAAAGGTTTCAATAACTATTCTCAGTTGCCTGAAATGTTTCCTGAGCTGGGATTCAGGATACTTGTTCATCGCATCTATATACCATTACACCGTACATTATTATTATTATTATTTATTTTAAAATATAAGGCTTACACGTAAGATACAAATCTTTTAAGCTGTCAAGCTACTTTAAATGGTTAATAATAATTATTTTTAAAAAATTAAGGAAGATAAGAATACAAAAAGAAAGAAAATAAGGAAAAAAAGAAATATTTATATACATTTGAGAAAATTAAAATTTAAAAATTTAATAATTAATTAACGATCTTTAGTATCCTTTTGTCAAATCAAACAGCTATACCGTTGCTATTAGATCTCCTTAAACTGGCTGGGAGTGAATTCCAGAGTCTTACAGCATAAATAAAGAACTGTTTCTGAGTCGTATAATATTTAAAGCGCGGAAATAATAAATGCTTTACTTCTCGCGGATGAGGCAAATTGAAGAATATGAAAAAGATATGACGGAGCTTTTGATCCCTTAAGATTAAAAAGGAAAATTAGAACATTAAAATCGAGATATTTTTTGAACTCCATCCCAAGAAATTCACGCGCATATTCCGAAATATGTTCATATCTATGAATGTTATAAACATATCGTACAGTACTATTGAAAGCAACTGTGAGTTTACGTGAGCTATTGCTATCTAGGTCGCAGTAAATTGGGTGTGCATATAGTAGTATTGGAAGAAGCAGCCTTTTGACAAGAGTTGTTTTTATTTTGCGAGGGAGGCAGCTACCAGTTTGACCTAAGGCTCGCAGGGCTCCATAGACTTTGCCTATAGTATTGGTCACGTGAGATTCCCAGGTGAGATATTGATTAAATGTCACTACGAGGTTTTTAACACTTCCATTCACACGTTCTATTGATTTCTACATTAGGAAGAGACGACTTATCCAAGCTAGTTCGACTTATCATTATCGCTTTACTTTTTTTTGGAGTTAAGCATCAGCTTGTTTTTATGTGACTATTTCATCAATACGCACTGTAGCATCTTCAACGAGTCCCAGAGGAAAACTCAAATAAAGTTGTACGTCATCAGCATACATTTGTATCTTACAATGTTTGAGAATAGTGGGTATATCATTATTAAACATGGTAAACAGCATCGGCCCTAAAATGGATCCCTGGGGAACGCCAGTATCAGTTTTTAAGAATGAGGATAAATTGCCATTGGAATAAACCGCTTGTGAACGATCCTCAAGGTAGCTTATAATATTTTTTATGGCGGAGGAATCGAGGTTAAAATAGTGTTTAAGCTTAAGAATGAGAATATCTTGCGACACAGTGTCGAAAGCCTTCGAGAAATCAAGTAACACCAGAGAAGTCACATGATCATTATCTATCTCAATGTGAATATCTTCAACTAATTTCAATAATGTAGTAGTGCAACTATGTTGTGGTCTGAAGCCCGATTAAAATGGTGAGAGTAAGTTGGAATTATTCAAATATGCCTGACTTTTTCAAGTGCTTTAGACATGAACGGGAGTATCGAAATGGGCCGATACTCTTGCTCTTTACCAACTGTACTTTTCAGGACTGGTATTATCTTTGACCTTTTCCAAGTTTTTGGATAAATACAGCAAGTTAATATTCTGTTAAAGATGAATGTCATGATAAATTACAATTTTTAAAAACCTAGGATGCATTCCATCCAAATCAATAGCATCCGATTTGATTGCCAGTATAGCTTCCAGAACCTCAAATTCACTTACTGCGGCAAAACCAAAACTAGCTGACGAGTATAAGGGTTGGGTTTATATAGTCCGAGTCGTCCATTTAACATAGTTGTCTATTGTGGTCAGTAGAAGCAGCAGCAAACTTTTTATTTAGCTGGTCAATATCAATGTCCACACGCAACCACCAGGATCAATATTATTGCCTATGCCAAGCTCTTTAATTTGCCTCCAGGCTTTCTTGTTGCTCAGGCCGGGTCTAAATTTGGAAGAGAAAAACTTAGTTTTGGACTTCTTAATTTCTTGATTTACTTTATTTCTGAGCTTCTTAAAGTAACCATGAAACATTGGAAGTTTGAATTTTTTCCACCGTTTGTACGATAAATCCCTTGCTTTTATAAGTGATGCGATGTATTGATTGAACCAGCTATGTTTTTGGTTGCGCAAGACAAGTCTTTTGAGCGGTACATGACTTTCAAATAAGTTGTTAATTATTGATGTAAAATTTTCAACCTGCTCATTAATAGATAGCATGAAATATAGACTATGCCAATTTGCATTGAGAGAATCCCTCGCCAAGGCAATCGGATCAATTGACTTGAAATCTCTGTAGCTAATAACAGTCGGCTCAGCTGTGCGATCAAAAGTTAAGTCGTAAAATAGAAGAATAAGGTCATGTTTCGAGAACCCGGGAACATCAAGTTGGCAATAATAATTTACTCGTTCGGGTCTATTTACAATGAAAACCTCCAGAAGGGTAGAGTTGTGAGCACTAAAAAGCGTGGGTAAGGTGGTATTTACTGCGGATAAGTGTAAGCTGATTAAGTTGTTTCTAAACTGAATGTTGTTATTGTCTAAGAGATTAATATTTAAGTCACCGGTGACTACTATATGATTATATTCAAAACCAATGTTTTCAAGGACATTAGTAACAGCGATTGTGTTAGTTATCCAAGGAGGTTTGTAAATGACACCAATCAAGCATTTGTCAAATCCACAAAGAAGCTCAATAAACAAGTATTCGATGTCATCATTGATACTAGATGTTTTAATAATTTTACTTGACAAAGTCTCCTTAACGAAAATTGCCACCCCACTCGCTCAGCTCGATAAGTTTTATAGCCAGAGATAGCAATAGCCACATTATTTAGGGTTGGATAGAGCCATGTTTCGGATACGCATATTATATCAACTTTCCCATCTTCAAAAATCAGTTTAAACTCATCAAAGTGTTTTTTTTAAACTTTGAGCATTAATGTGACAAATAGACAATCCAGAGAACCTACTAAAAAAAATGTTTAACATTACTCGTGTTTTGTGAAATAAGCGGTCATTACCATAAGGCCCAGAGAAATGACCCCCAATTTAGTTATTGCTCATATTAGTTATCATATACAATAAAAATGAAGGAGACGGTTACAGCATAATGATGAACCTTACTATTGGCGTACATAAGGTTAGTCTTTCGGTACAAAGCCTTTTGGCAGATGTTAAGGACAGCTGAAGACTTCATGAAAGGTCTTGGGTATTCAGTTATTTAGAACAACTTTAGTTGGAGCTTCAGTTTTAGGGTTGTAGATACTACATGGTGTCTGCCAAAAATATTAATTTGGTATTTGAAAAGTTGGTTCTGAGACTAACTTTGTCCGCATAGGTCTTATGCTGTAGGTATATTTCTATTTCTAAGATGGTGAGCACCTCATTCACTACTAAAAAAAAAACCGTAGCAGGGGGTTCAATATTCTACCTCTCCTCCGGACTACAGGTAAAGAGATTCCAACTGAAGATTTGGGAATTGAAACTTTATCATCGGAAACAAAAACTATGCATAATAGTTAAACGTAAAATGGTTTTTAGAGTTTGTAAGGCTGTGGCTTGTTAACGGTTTTTTAAATTGCAAAAATGCTCATAAATTATTATTTTTGTTATAAAATTATCTTTTCAAAATGACCAAAATAAAGCTCCTAGCTCTAATAGTTCTACAGTTACAGTGTAGAAATATGTAATAAGTGATAGCACCTCTAGGCCGGAATGTTAATTTTTGAAACGTTGAAAGGACTTTAGCTACTTTCTGTCATGTTTTTAAGAAATTCAAATGCTCCTATACCTATATACGCGGGATCTAATTCTAAATTGGTACTTGCCTCCTGTTATTTCTTAACACTCTTAGAGTGGCTCTATGAATCGTAAGAGTGGAAAAGATTCAATCACCAGCCTTGAAGAAAGCTTGAGTTAAATTAACGGCGGGAAGGTAATGGCATCAGTATTTTGGAACTCAAAGGGATTTCTTTATCAATGGTCAAACAATTAACTCCGATTACTACTGCGGTCTTTTGCATCGGCTGCAAGAGGAAATAAAGAAAGCGTCCAGGAATGTTGAGGAGAAAAAAGTTTCGATTCACCCAGGATAATGCACGCCCACACACAACCACACACGCTGCGTCAAACCATGGTGGGTTCCAATTACTGGCTGCATACTTCCTATTCGCCTGATCTGTGACTTTCATCTGTTCTCCAAGAAACAGAGTACATAGATTTCAGCGAATGAAGAGGTCGAAACTGCAGGAAACTTACTTTTTGAAGGCTTTCTGGAAATTGTTTTTTAATCTTTTGTAATAGCTTTAGAGACCAGACGTGTATTGAGTTTAAAGGAGAATACATTGAGAAATAAAAGTAATTTATGAACTTCCGACCAAGTGGTGATACTCGTAACTATCAAGAAGCTACTCCCCAGTACTCAGATACTGAAATCCGATATTATTAAGAAATACACCTGGCATTCGGTCTCCCTCGAACTTTTCAATCCACCCTCATAAGTTTCCAAATTCGACGAATTTGTTCCTACCATATTTCATCTATTAATTGATCTCACATTCCAGAATCATAGCACATAATTTACTTAATTCATCTTAGGTGATTGACCTGTGCTCGTCGCTCTGTCTCCCGGTGTGATCCACAAAAAAAGATTCACCTCAATGCTCCTGCCATCACACATTAATCATCATCCATTGCTCTGCTGCTATTATTTCTTTTTTCAACATTTATGTGCCCCCCCTCCCCTTTGAATGTACCTGTGCATGAGATAGATCGATTAAATCGCATCATAATATTCTTAGAAATTTCCATTACATTATTCTACGAGCACCTTGAAGACAAAGATTCAATAGAACATCTACATAAGTACTTCCCCGCCCGTTGTAATGGGCTCTGGCATAAAAGAATCTCAGACAAAAAAAAAATATCTTTAGAAAAAAAGCATCCCAAAGATGAAAAACAACAACCGTACCGCAAAACAACCTGTGAAAGAAATAACTCAGAGGATCTAGATGGGTAAAGGAGTAAAAGGTGCGTAAACATGGACGCATTACCATATGCGATACCTTCCCACATCTTCGAGTATCTAAAGTGCCAGCGTTCTAACAAAACGAACCCGTACCTTCATACCGACGACCGACCGAATGGCAGGTGTATTTCTTAATAATATCGGATTTCAAAATCTGAGTACTGCGAAGTACCTGTACTCGTAGATATGCTGGCAAGGAATGAAATAACTCCTTCCTCGTCATCATCACCACCATCAGCAACCACCATCATCACAATATGCACTTGGAACTGATGTACGTCTGTCTGTCTGTCTGTCGTATCTGTCTGTCATTATGCACTGCCATAGAATTCAAATATCGATATTATGGATGATGATCTGGAGAAGTTCCATAGATGGAGGTGGGGTTGCAGTCCATTGAACTGCAATGTCTATTCGATGGCCTATATATGTAAATTCAAGTGCACCGTCACAGTTTCTTGGTCTTGTGTGCTGGTGCTGTTACCGCCGCTGCTGCTCCTGCTGATGATGATGATGGTTATGGCGATGGTGAATTATGAGATTTTGATTTTTAGTCTTTGGAGTCCTGCCCCCCTCCCCGATCTCTTTGACAGGAGGACATAAATCTTCGGAACAACGCCTGAAACTATTGTAAGTCGCTTTCATAATTTTTGTACGCTTTTATGTTTCGTAGATAGATTTTGCATGCTGCATCCTTTGAACAGCAATCCAACTTCACTCGAACTGAATAGCGGGGCCGTCTGGGGGGAAATGCCAATTGGTGGATGGGCAACTGGGCGTACAAGTGTGTGCGAGGCCATCTATCAAAAAAAACGAAGAAAAAGTGCCTGTTGTAGTTGTTAGCGATGGTTCTTGTCTATGGAACAAATTTGCATTTGTTGTTCGCTGTGTTCGAGAACAGTCAATGGGTTGCCGTGTGCTATGTTTCCTCCGAGTGAAATGGTGCGCGCGTACGCCTTAGATGTGCTCGGTTTTGATGGACTCTCTTCTCTGCCACAAGTCGAGAGGAACACACAAAGTCAGATTTATTGAATTGTTGAACTTGGCCTGCGTTTGAAGTGGATCTATGAGCTGATGAAGCTGGAAACATGTTCTCAACAGAGCGACAGGCACACCGAGAGCCGAGCAGGTATGGAACAGGAGAGAAAGACGCCATCGGCGCATTGTGCGCCTGCGCGCATTTCACATTTATTGTGCTAATTTTAAATTATCTCGCATTGATTTATATGTAGATCGGTGAGTTATGGTCTTGGCTGGTGGATGCAGAGTTGCTTAGATTTTATGGCTGATCTTGCACGGCAAATAAATATCAAACAAATTTATTTTATTGAATGCGCTGAAGATCTATGGAGCTTAGAGTGATTTTAATTAGAGAAATAAATATTATGTAGTCTACTTTAGATATGCTCTTTTGTTGCGCTAGAATGTGGTTGGGTGGTCTGTAAATTGGTAATATACTACCAGGATTTACATCGACAAGGGAACAGGTTCACCTTGTCGGCTTATGTCTCTGGGTTTTAGTGCAAGTGTTTTGGTATCCACCATCATCTTCTATTTGACTGCCCTCTGCCAAGTTTTTCGAATGTTAGGTCATAGCACCCAGAGTATACTTTGAGATTTCCAGTGACATTGATGGTCATTTTTATAGTTGCTCCGACCACATAACAGGCCATTAGGGCGAACAATCGCCACTTGGCGTTTAAGTTTATTGCACTGCTTCTTCAGGTGTCAGACAATGAACCTAACCAACTCGGTACGGTACCACTGCCGATCGAGACAATACTTCCGGCTTTCCCCTGTCTGAAAAAAAGCTAGGGCTAGGAAACGGAAGGATCTTACAGTATCCCGCCAACAAATTATGAACACTGCCATGGTTTCTTTTTCTTTCTTTTTTGCAAAATATGGTAGGGGAACCAGGAGCATTACCGAAAGTAAATCTGTGCGCTTTAATTTATCGGTGACTATTGGGGGAAAACCCTTTCTTGAACAAAAGTGACAAGTGTTCTGTGTTTTGGCTAAAAGAATGTTTTTCATTGAATTGTTACCAAAATGGATGGATTACCAAAGACTTGTTTTTAAAATGGTTCAAAAGGTTTATTGAATGGCCACGCGCAACAAAAGATCAACCGTTTTTTCTTACTTTTAGATGGACATGGTAGCCACGTTAAAAGCATTGAAGTTATAGATGCACCAATGGCCAGTGGTGTGGTCATGCTGTGTTTTCCACCGCATTGCACTCATCGGTTGTAACCCTTGGATGTTACTTATATGAAGCCCCTGAGTTCATATTATGGAGAAAAATGGCTCAGACAACCTGGAAGAACAGCCACCCACTATCAGGTAGGACAGTTGTTCGGTAAAGCCTATTTAAAAGCTGACACAATGTCCGTCGCAATAAATGCCTTTCAAAAGACTGGAATATGGCCGGTTAATCCATATGTATTCAAAGATACCATGACTTTTTGCCATGCCAAACCACGGACATGCCAAATGAGGAGTAGTTTCCGCTTTTAGATGAAACCACTCTTGTCGACCCATATTCGGTACCATCAAGTTCATCAACAACCACCGATCCACTGATTTTATCTCTAAACCCTGTTTCCGAAACGAATCATTCCGTAATGTCTCCCGAAAATTCCATTAATCTGGGACCAATGGATCCATTGATCATCCCCAGAGCCCGTTTTGACAAATGACCATGCGCAAGCGCCATCAACGCCTTTCCAAAAGATTTCTCCAAAGCACCAGCAAAAAAAAGAGTTTCTAAGCGCCGAGGAAAGACTGCTGTAATCACAAGCTCCCCTTACAAAGCGCAGCTTGAGGCTGAATCCATCAAGTCCAAGCCCATCACTTTGAAAAGAGCCAACACCTAAACTTCAAACTTGTGCATCTTTTTTGAATGATTTCTTGTTCCTCATTTAAGGGTCATATTCAGTGATGTATGTCGCCTTGAGGCCGTCACTGAAATGGTAAAGTTCGTTCGAAGGAGGCCACAGAAGCGTTACAAAGAGGAATATGTAGTCAAAACGGTCAAACATCTGTCGGAAGTTTCTTCAATGCAGAGTGAGTGGAGACATCCAGAAAGGGTTCATGTTTATGGGTGTCTCTCGGCCGAAGTGTCATATACCAGAAGTGTTTGCTAAATCTTGGTATGGGCCTGACAATTGCAACTGGATCTTGCAAGAGGATAACGATCGAAAACATCGGCGCCACCTCTGCACATCTTGGAAATAGGAGAATGGTATAACAACGTTAGATTTACTGTCGTAGAGTACTGATGACACTACAAAAGACAATTTTTGATCTTTAAGGAAGCCCAAGCACAGAGGCAAACAAGGCAAGTTACATGGTTTTCTTAGGAGAATTGGAGAAGGCTAAATGCAGCAAAAAGACAAAAAAAGTGCAAGTTACATTAAAAGAAGACCAGACTCTTAATACAATTTTTTAAGGCACGATTCTCTGGAACACGCTGTATAGCCGACTGTAGCCTAAACGGCGCGGAGAGAAAGAATTTCTTCAATCTTGATGTCTGGAAAAGAAATCCGAAATTTCATTTTTACCGCACAGTTAAAGGCACTTTACAAAAATCTTTTCGATTTTTTCCAAAGCTGCTCTTACGATTTTGATCAAATTTTACTCGTATATTTCAGTTAGGGTGCACATATGCTAACAGATGGCGTGGGGACACACATTCTTACGGATCGTCATTGTTTATTAAAGACTGCATCGATCAATCCGAAGACCTAAAGATCGAGCTTGAAACTTTGCAACTGTGCACGATTCGAGTACAAAATAGTCAGTGTACTCTTAAAAACTCATCTATCTACTGCCCACCGCGTTCCACGCTTTAAAAAAGTGATTTTACTAATTTGTTTAAATTGCTGAAACCTAATTTCATTATTGGCGTCGATTTTAATGCGAAACATACATTCTGGGGCTCAAGACACAGCTCGCAAAAAGGCAGAATGCTCTATGAGGCAGGTATGGAGTACAGTTGTAATTTCCATTCGACGGGTAAACCGACCTGCTGGCCAACTGATACTTCGAAAATACCTGACCTGATCGACCATTCCCCAGTTGTTTTAACATTGAGCGAAAAACTAGTCTATACCCTAGAGCCAGCGAGATTAACCGGTAGTACAACTAACTGGGAAGGCTTTAGGAACGAAATTGAAGATAATGTTGAACTGAGCGTTCCACTTACGACACCCTATGAACTTGAGGTTGAAGTTGATCGCTTCGTTGAGATCGTACAGCTCGCCTCTTGGAATAATACTCCCAATCCAAGGAAAACTACGGACAAATACGGTCTACGATATCCTACGGAAATAAAAGAATTGGTCAAGGAAAAAAGAAAAGCGCGTAAGAAATGGCAACAGAGTCGTGCTCCGCAACATAAAGCTCACTTGAATCACCTGTGCAATTCGTTGAAGAAGACTATAAAGGATTTTAAGAATCGTGCGATAGGCTCTTATCTTGAAAGTTTAACAGCGAAAAAAGATTCCAATTATTCACTTTGGAGAGCTGTAAAAGGCACCAAAAGACCCAAGGTCCCCGCGCCGCCAATTAAATTAAATCACAATGAATGGGCAAGGGCAAGAAAAAGCGGACGTTTTTGCGACCCACCTGGAAGACACCTTTAAACCGTACGATGGTCAGGTGTCTTACAACAATATCAATAGGCCGGATTTACCATCTGACGATTTAGCACTTACAAGTTCAACGCTAAGGGAACTCAAACATGAGATCGGGAATCTAAAACCTAAGAAAGGTCCTGGTTATGACTTGATCACTTGATCAGAGCTTTACCTAGAAAAGCATTGATTAAGCTTCTTCATATTGTAAATGTTGCGCTCAGATTAAAACACGTGCCTAACCAGTGGAAAGTTGCGGAAGTTATAATGGTTTTAAAACCAGGAAAGCCGCCAAATGATTTCCAGTTATATCCAAAATTTTCGAGAGGATATTACTAAGGCATCTCCAACCGGTTATAGAAGGAAATAATCTTATCCCTGACCACCAGTTAGGGTTTAGAAGTAAGCATTCGACAATTGACTAGGTGCATAGAATTACTGACGTAATCGAGAAAGCACTTAAAGAGAAAAAAGATATGCTCAAGCGTATTTCTTGACGTCTCGCAAGCCTTTGAAAAGGTGTGGCATGATGGCTTGAATTGCAAATTACGACAAGTTCTCCCTGTATGTCTATACGACATTCTAGAATCATATCTCGGGAATAGACTCTTCTGAGTTAGACATGGAAATGAATACTCGGAGCTTTCAGCCGATGTACCGCAAGGAAGCGTCCTTGGGCCACTTCTCTATCTGTTATATACTCGAGATATACCGAAAGAAGATGACACTAGCTATCCTAGCTCAATCGAAGAAACGACTGCAAAACTGCAAAACGCACTGAATAAAGTAAATGAATGGACGAGGGACTGGCGGATCGCCCTCAACGAATCTAAATCTGTTCACGTGAATTTCACTTATAAGAAAACTAATGTCTTGCCAATTTTCCTAAACTTGGCCCGAAAACCTTTTGCAAACGAGGCCAAATACCTTGGAATGACACTCGACGAAAAACTGAAATGGAATTCGCACATGAAAATGAAACGTAAAGAACTCGAAATCAAATATAAGGAAATGAACTGGTTGCTCGGAAAACACTCCCAGCTCAGTATGGAGAACAAACTGCTTTTATACAAGCAAGTGCTAAAGCCTCTGTGGACTTATGGTATACAACTTTGGGGCTGTACCAAGAAAACAAACGTCAATATTTTACAAACTTTTCAAAATAAAGTGCTAAGAGAAATTGTCCACGCACCGTGGTATACTAGAAACGATGATATCCACAGGGATCTCGGAATTCCGACAATCGAAGCTGAAATTAGAAGCTTTGCGAGAAAGCATAGAAACCGACTAATCGGACATGTCAACAATACAATCCTACAAATTCTGGATGAAAGCAATTTATTGCGCCGACTACAAAGGACGAAACCTTTCGACTTGGCGAGATAGGAATCAACCGCGCCTAGATTGCGGAACATGCAGGATCTTTCAGTGGAAAGTAACCTTCCAAACGAGTTTTTTTCATGATAGAAAAATTGCTTGATAAGGTTCTTCTTAGTTGCAATATATAACAAATTAAATGGCAGTGTGGTTTTTTTTAGTCAGTAAGAATCTGACACTACTATGAATACGCGCTTGCTATCCTCATAGTGTCTATGGAAGATTTTTCACCAACCTTTGAGAAAAAAAAAATTCTTTACTAACTGGCTGCTTTTTTTTCCCCGATTCTCGAATACGACTCGCAAAATCATGGTTTACCAAGTTTTGTACAATTTTTAAAGTATCTTTTGAAATTTTTAACAAATTTAGAAAAAAATTGATCGCCAATATTGGCTGAGTGAGGATCATTTGTGATTTTCGTGTGTCAACTTTGACGATGTTTGCTTACTTTCACATCGGATAATGGGCCTTCATCTGATGGCCCACAATCTAGAAGCTTAGGCAAACAAAGTTGACCCTGAGCACTTCTAACACCTGCACTCAACTCAACATTGTCGGACAGGAAGTCGAGAAACTTTCTATAGCTAGGAAGTGTGGTTTCGGCTATCCCCGGTGGAACCGAACTGGATGTTTGTCGGGAAGATTAAAGCTGCGTTCGGAATGCTATCCAAAGTCTGGAGAAGCATTGCTCTCAGTACAACATAGAATCAGTACTGAGGTGGGTACCACTAACACACGCAAGCAGTCCTTAGTACTCGTAAATAGATGACTACGAATTATCTTCAGAATTTTTTGGCCCAATCGTGTCTCCAACGATCAACTTTATCAGAGAACGCGAAGACACGCAGGCAGAACTGCGGAACGCCCTACCCAAGCATGGAGCAGAACAGTAGAGGAGGAATCAAGCTTTGCGTTGCAAACTCGAAACAAGATGGTGCCCTGGCGTTGTTGCCGTTCTATGCCCGTCGAGGATTTAAGTTGTTTTCACTTTAGATACTTATATATACTAGAGGCGGCTGATAAGTTTGTGGCCTTAGGCATTAAGTGGATCCAAAGAGATATGATCAACAAATTTTATTTCTCAATAAAATCTCCCTCGAGTCAAAGGCAATGCCGGTTTGAAATAAACGAACAAAGTATCCTTTCTGAAATTACCCTCATCTGGGTCCCAGGACACAGCAATTATGAGGGAAATGAGCGAACAGAAGAGCTAGCCAGGCGAGGGTCAGCCCTTAACGGCTCGCTAGCGGAAAGAGTCAATATTCCGATAGGAGTCGTTAAAGGCAATTTACACGCCACTTCTTCCAGCTCGCCAATCTCGGGTGGAACAACCTTGCCAGTTGTGTCATATCAAGGAAGACATGGCCCAGTTTCAACAAACGTAAATCAAATGAGCTACTAGGTAGATCAAGGCCTGATATTGCCAGAATTGTAGCCATTATTACAGGGCAACGGCCTATAGGGGACCACGCAGCCAAGCTTGGCATTCCTCACAACACTTTCTGTCGCAGCTGCAAAAACAGTAACCAGAGGGAAACACTTTTCCACTTTCTTTGCAGTTGTCCTGCACTAGCAAGGACTAGACAACGCACGCTGGGTAAACCCTTCTTTGACGATTTCAGAGAGATAGCCTCTAAACGGATTGGAGAACTAATCCTGTTTCTGAACTCCACGGGCTGGGTTTAATTATATTTTCTATCTCCACGTTAACAAACAGGGTTCACGAGTTTTTGTGGTATTAAATCGGCGTACTTAGCGCTAATTGGGTTCTTCTGAACCAACACTTTACCTACCTACCTACCAAATGCATTGTTCCCATCAGGCATTCAGTACCTTAATACCCCCGAATAAATATTACTTTTCTTTGCCTTCCAAATGACTTCCTACGGACGCCTTGATATCGTTTTCATTTGCAAATCTCCGGCCTCGGAACTCCTTTTTCAAATTGGAAAAAAGGAAAAAGTCGCTCGGGACCAAGTCTGGGCTGTAGGGTGGGTGGTCTATCCCGTGTCAACAGGCGCATTATCCTGTAAAAACAACACTCCGTGCCTGAGTTTTTCACGTCGCTCCAGTACGACCGCTTCACGTGTCTGAGTCAATAAATTTGCGTAATATTGAACATTCATTGTAGTCCTCTTTGGCAGAACACCTTCGCTGTCCCAAAAAATAAACTCCGGATCGAATTGGCGAGCCCAAGTCACATCTACAGTTACGATTCGGTTGTAAATTTCGTCGAGATTGTCCCCGGCTAACTCCAAAATTTTATTACAGCACTCGAGTCGTCGTTGCTTGTCGAACGGCATGAAAATTTTCGATACCCAGCGCGCACAAGTTTTGTTCATGTTTAAATGATCGTCCAAAATTTCGTCAATCTGTTCTTTAATGATATGCAACTCGTCCATTATTTTCCACATTTTTATTCTTCGGTGGGCTAGAACTAATTTTTCAACTTTTCCGACGTTTTCTTCAGTGACCCCTGACACAGGACGCCCTGGGCGAAGGTCGACTTCGCAGTTCTCTCGTTCTTCTTGAAATCCAGAATCCTGAAGAGTCGAAGACATGTCTTCGAAAATTTCTTTAGGCTGTTTTCCTTTTCACTAGATAATTTATCACGGCACGGTGCTCAAAATTACGAGAATTTCCGATTTCGACTGACATGGTGATGTTTATCCTGCCCCAGATAATAACAAAACGAGATTATTATTGAAACGCGATGTAGTATAACTACTATAGAGTGCCGCAGTTAGTGCTATCACTAATGAGAAGATGACTCGTTGTTGAGTATCTCAGGCCGCGAACTTGTCAGCCGCCTCTCGTAAATCGGTTTTTCGTCGGTCGTCCTTACGGGACACTCTCCGGTAGGACTACGCGCTATAAGACTAGGCTGAGGAAAGGTCATTTTGACTCCTAAGTCTATAAGGAAATCGACGATAATAAGAACTGGAATTGACTCTAATTCCAAGCCTTCAGATAGTTCCACGAACAAAAGGTGCATATTAGAATGCCTCCTAATAAAACCTCTCCAGAAATAAGTTGACTCCGACCAAAACCAATCACATCCGATTGGACAGCTCTATCTCAAAGTCACACTTTTGGGTCGTTAAACTCACTCGCTCCACCTGAGCCCACTGAATAAATCTCTCCGCCAGCAATGTAGAGTGTGTACGAGTATTCAAATCATTCATAAAAACTAAATCCACTTGAACACTTCACGACCAAAGTAGGCGCATCAAGTGTCTACTTAAGTCGCTCTCTGCCAATTTCACGCAAAATGCCAAAACAAATTAAGACGAAGCACAAGACGAAGAAGAACAAGTAATAAAGCCAACAACATCGTCATAGTGCAAAATTTAATGCGCTTCACATATTCGACACAACGACGAAAAGTGCAATAATGTGCACACCAGAAACTCCAAAGATGATGGCTTCAAGATAGACCTACGAATTTTTGCCCACCATATCGCCGCGCGGTACAACCGAATGAAGAGCCAGGCCTGATTGTAATAGCAATAGCTAAGGGTTTCCGTCTTTCTCCGAATTCATAAATAATTCAATTTTGTAATAATATCAATTGCACAATTTTTGTGGTGCTGGATGCCTTTGGACCGCAGCAGCTCCTTTCGCATGATGCATGAGATGATGCCCTCTCCTGGCAGTGATCTGACTGCCTGCCAGTGCCTGTAAAATCTCCAGTGGGAGTGAAGTTATTTCCTGGCGCATAATTTCTATCTGTTTCATAAGAACGTGCGACGTATCTATGTGTGAGTGTGATTTGCGTTCGGCAACAACATCAGTGGTCGTCGTTGGCAAATGAACTCTGAAATCATACATCACGCAGCTAAAAGGGATATGCTTCCCACTTCGATCTTCGATGCTCACAGCCATGCTCTTTATCTGCAACTCCTCCGTTCCGTTGTTCGCATATATTTAGTTTTTACTGCAACACCAGTCCTAGATCAAGTGCACTGAGAATATGGGCATGGGTTATACCAATATGGACAGCATCATCGATGACATTTATGGATCATAACAATGTAATTGAGTCCCGCTTTTAATACCCCTGGGTATCAATTTAGAGCTGGACCGGGTTTTTGTGTTTCCTTTGAGCGGGTGCGTTGCATTTATGTTGCTGTGATGGCTAGACAGGTTATCTAATTCAATGCCTTGCAGCAAATGGGCACTAGTAGATTGGACATTGATGGTTGGAGATACCACCTAAATTGGAAGACAATTAAGGAAGTCACTTTGCAAAACGAAATTGCGTTACATTTCAGTGAAGTTGGAAGGAGAATGACCTGTATGCATAGAGCTATGGGTCAAATGTGCTTTTAGCCTCTGCAAAATTTTCCCTAACCGCTTGGCTTATGGACTAATCCACTACATATGTACTAAGGACACTATCTCGAAATACAGTTTTGTTAAGAACTCCCACCATGAAGTTGATTAATAGGAAAGAGAATGCCATAAAATCGTGGATGGATCAATGTCAACTAAGGGGTCTGGTATTTCTGCCTTAAATCGACAAGAAATATCGCAAGCAAGACGTTACAATCATGTCAGACAGCCAAGCCAAGCACTTAGCAATCAGCTTACAAATGGTTTCGCACTATCTACGTGTGCAAATTCAACTACCTCATCATATTCTAAGTGCCTGGCCAAGTTGGAATAGAGACTCGTCCAGCTACAGGTTCGTTTCGCACCACGACAATAACTACGAGTAGCATTAATGTCACACCTTGGGCCTTTCACCTCTACAGGTGCGTAAACCAGAATCGTTGAGTTCATTTATCACTCCCTGTTAAAGTAGAGCATATATTCCCCAAGAAGTACATTTTAGTTGTCATTCCTCCTAGAGAAAACTGAAAGAAACTCAAACCACACTCATTTCTTACCAGCCCACCTCTGATTTTCAAAGAAAACTCTTGGATAAGAGATTGTTTCAACAGCCAATCTGGTTGCTCCTCGCTTGGTGTACAATGTGTACTCTAGAAAATTGAATGGAATTGCACAATAGAGCTGCTAAAATGCTTTTCAAATGCTCTAAGGAAGAATCAGACAAGTTGGCAAAAAAGAATCCTTTCAAGTGCGGAATATGGGGAATTCTGCATAAGCCAAGCTAGCTTGCAGCCGGACGGGACCAAGGGTGGTGAATGGCCATTCCGTCCTTTAGATATAAAGGATATCTATCCTAAGGATACGTATTTATTTACAAATAAACAGTACCGAACAAGCAGCAGGTATTGGTTAGGTGTGGAGGACTTTGGTTGAGGCCCAGGTTCACCCCGAACTGTAGCTCCACCTAAGTAAGTAAGTGAAGGACTTCGCAGTTTTCTGCATCTAATTGATCTCTGCTATTTCAAATGAAAAACCACAAATACATACATATTTCGACGAGGCAAGCAGATGGCGACTTAAAGAAAACATGAAGCCTGATCAGGCATATAGATAGCAATGTAAAGTTTGACCAAAATTTCGATGTCGAACATTTTTAGGAAGCCAAGAGAGTACCAGATTACCTGCGGAAGATAATGACAGACTATTTTAGAAATATGATACTGCACTATGACACCCACGATGTGAGGCAGTATAACGTAACAGGCGGTGTTCCTCAAGGCTCTGTACTAGGTCCGCTACTGTGGAACCTAATATATGATGACGTTCTCAGACTTAGAATCCTGAGGTCTTTGAAAATAATTGGCTTAGCCGACGACATAGCAATCGTTGTAGTCACCAAACTCCTTGACTGCAATGAAGCTATCGGAATGGTCCAGGACTGGGTAGTACACATGGGCCTACAACTTGCAGAAGAAAAGACAAAAGTAGTGCTCATCAGTAGCAGGTGAGTCATGGAGACTATAAGAGTAACTGAGGTCGATCACGTTGTAGTTTCTAAACCAGAGTTGAAGTACTATTAGATGCAAGGCTAACTTTTAAACAACACCTGAAGCATGCAGCTGAGATGACAGCGAAGGCAACGACTGCCCTGGCAAGGATCATACCACATATCGGCGTACCAAAACACAACAAGAGATTGCTCTTAGCAAGAGTTGCAGCATCAATAATGCTCTACGGCTCCCAAATGTGAGCTGGTGCCATGAAGACGAAGTCGTACAGAAAGAAGACGGAGGTAGCTTACAGAATCAGCGCGTTAAGAGTATGCGGCCTTCCGAACAACCTCCTACGACGCGGCATGTATAGTGGACTGGCATGGTACCAATAGACCTTGTTGCTAAAGAAACCCTACAGAAATATAGTGCCAGCAGGAGAATACTCGTAGCATCAACAGCGACGAGTCGAACTGATACGGAGGTACCGCCAAGGACTAGTCTGCAAGAATGGCAGGAGAGATGGTATCACTCTTATAAAGGCAGGTGGACGCAGAGATATAGACACCTGGATCAATAGGAAGCATGAGGAGCTGAATTTCTACCTGACCCAGATGCTTACTGGTCATGGATGCTTCAGAGCCTACCTCCACAGGTTTGGACATTACGACAATCGCTATTGTCCAACATACACGGAAGCAGTAGAGGATGCGATGCGGAACACATCATTGTCCACGATATTATGAAGAACGGCACCTGCTGGTGAACAAACTGAGTGAGGACCTAACCCCAGACAACATCACTAGACAGATGATGAACGGAGAAGAAGAGCAGTTAGCGATACTGTGGCAACCATTATAAAGGAGCAACGAAGACGAAATGCAGCGCAGTAAGTTGCCAAAACAAATGAGCCGAGCACCTAAGGCCAAAGTCCACCCACGCAATGAAATGCTTGACGGCAGTACCGCGAGGGCCAGGAGTAGGAGGGGAGTTGAGTTTAGTGGGTGGAAATCCCACACAATTACTGAGTACGGGCTCAGCTTTATCTTCAAAATCTTCCCACTTTCCGATGTAAAAAAAACAGATGGTGTATCATCGATGGTCTGTAAGACCTTCTATGTTGCGCTACATAATATTGCGAAACGGTCCAGTAAATATTTCATACAAACAGTTCATATACGAGGGGCCTAGAGCTTCTCGCTTCCGTTTGTATTGTGCGATACAGGGAAGGGACTTTTATGTCATACCCGAAGGACACTTTTTTTTTTTAATTGAGAATCTTCTCATTATAATTTTACTGTCGGATATTTGCCAGATGTTCGTGAATGGTGGGACCATGGATTTTGGAATTTTGTAAGACTCGAACCTGAGTCTCTCGTTCTGTGGTCCACGCACTTAATCACTGAGCAACGCCACTACAAGATTCAAAACACCTTACAGTTATCGTGAATAGCAGTTGTCCTGCAATTCATATATTATATATGGCAGTTGAAACTGCGGCATTGGACGCAAAGTGATGCTTGAATTAACCACACTGGTCATTAAACCAAACTGACCTACGCCTCTATAATCTGAAGTTACTGCAGGTAGAGTTTAGGTCCAACATCTGCCCGAATTGTATATGACGGATTGTCTGCGATCCACTCCCACTCTGAAGACCATTCTAGGCCTAACCTGGGTACATGCTTACACGAAATCTTCACATGCTTTTCAAATTTCCGCAACTTCGGCTGGGCACTATCATACTGGTTATTTAAACTTAGTTAGTTCCCTATTGTCAAAGATCGATTTCAGGATACTATTGGATGACATGCTGGTTAAATACCTCCACCAACCTTGCTTAATTTGAACATTGGCATTACCATCGCCACTCTACTTTGGTGGAGGGAAGGAAAAGTTGGTTGCCTCTGTCCGATTTGAATGGACCATTAAGAGGGATCCGTGACTCAATGGTTAAGTGCGCGATCACTCAGAAACGGATTCAAGGTTCGAATCCAAAAAAAAAGTCTTCTCGTTTGACAAACATGCGAGAGCAGAAATTGTCATGAGAAACATCTTTAAATTGAAAAAAATTGCCCTTCGGTTCCAACCATTCGTGAGGCTCACAGCACGATTGGCTGCGAGAAGCTAGGCCAGGCCCTGCGTTGGATGTTAGTGCCAAAATGTTTATTTTATATTAAGCTCGACAGCAAGTTTCATTAGTCATCGCTGTTTATAGAAGCCATTTTTCCAAATTCCTAAAACCGACTATTTTCTTCTTCAAACCCGTTGACTTTTGCCCCGGTTGCTTTGTAACATTCGCATAATCTCATTGCTTTTTGGTACTATCTGGTAGATAAAATCAACGTGCTGTAACAGATAGTGCTAGGCTGCTCCAATCAGTCGTTTAATTAAAAAGATCTAATAGATTAAGAGTTCCAACATTTCTAAACTGACAAACGTCATAATCGATCAATGCACCTTGGACATGTTCCGTATGTGCAACGCTTTTATTATTGTCGATTCTAGTGGAAAAGTAGCGCGCCTTTTACGTTTAAGTTTAGATCATCAAGGACCACAAACCATCTGAAAATGGCAATAAACTAACTCTTCAGCTAAATCACATATTTTTCCAAACCAAAATTTCAACACTGTTCCAATTTAGTGCACACATCTCACTGACAAAAAAAACATGTGTACAACACCGAAGCCAACATAAAAACACACCTTAGTTCCTTCGAGGTGCTAGGTCACATTACCGGATATGTCTAAATAAAAGGCCTTTGTCCTCCTCTCCTTTATAAGAAAACAAAATTTTCATCATCATCGTTCATCGTTAACAGCCTTTATGTTTATGTGTAGAAGCACCTCAACTCTTGGCAGTGCATCCGCTCCATGGGATGCGACATACTCGCTGGAAGGTGTGCCACCACCATCACCATGGCCACATGTCTCTTTTTATGGTGGATGATCCAAAATCTCAATGAGCCGGAGCATACGAAGTCGTAGATACCCTCCCGTAAGATTCCGTTTTTTTTTTTTTTGCTTTTTTGCTTTGAGCTCCCCAAAAAAGGAAATGATAACCCGAATGAATACAAAACGAAGATTAAAATCCCAAAATTGTATTCATGAACGGATCTCCATCCATGATCATCATCGTCATGATCATTATAATTATTAGCATCGAGCAACGATGATCACGATGATCTGCATATAGGGATCGCGGCGAAACCAACCACCTACCTGCCTACGCAGTACACCATTCATCCTGTGGGCCCAGCCCCAGTGGTGTACCTGTCTATCTGTCTGTCTGTCCGCATTTGTATTTGAATTTCTCGTTTCCCACTTTTCTTTTTGCGTTTTTTTTTTGTCTCACGATCACTGCTCGATCGCATGGAATTGCCAACCTGTAATGATTTCCTGGGGATAGATTGTTGTGGACCAGACTGCACACATCGAAGAGAGAGCAAGGCTTGTGGGAGCGAACACGCAAGTGGAATAAATTCACAAAAGGAATCCAAATGCGAATGCACCTGCAGGCATTGAAACGATGTTGAACTGTGAAATTCAGAGCACAATTCACCACGGAACTCGGAAGTCGAAGCAACGAGAAGGACAAATTTGGAAATGCATTGCACAGCGGTAGCCAAATTTAGAAAATGTTTGTGACAGAGGAAGCCCTGTTGCATTGAACACAACAGGATAGCGTTCATCCTGGTAATTGTATTAGAATACTCGTAGAGTGTACTCCTCATTTTGTTTCGGGAGGACAATGAACTCGAGCCGCCCTTCATCCTCATTTCTCGTGAGAAATGTTCTCTGGTTTTTTGTTCTCCCATAAGGACTCAGTCAGCAACCTGTTCGTTGCTCCTGATTTTTTTTTATTTGACGTGTTTTGTTCGGCGAGGATATGCAACTGAAATTAAACGAAATGATGAGAGCCGAGGATAAGAAGATGAGGAAAAAGGACAAATTGAAGAATTCCCACAGGAATGCCGAGCCAAATGAGGTCATGGGAAACTTCAAATTCTTTTTTTGTGGAATTAATTTTCTTTTTTTTTTTGTCTCTCGTTCCATATTGTCTTTCGTGTGGGTTAAGGATATGCGAGATGTATTTCGAATGAGATGGATTAATTCGGAAGTAACGATTTTCAGGTTACCTTGGGATCATCTGGTTGTGGTTACTCTGTAATTAATTTTCTGGTGTCGCTTCAAATTAAGAGGGTTTAGTCAGTTTTGATGGGGAGGAGATGAACCGCTTTTTCCTACAGAAAACTGCTTTCCGGGGATTCATGCAATGTGGAGGGGCGCACTTAAAATTTAATTACTGCGATAGTGGAACCACATCTCTTGGGATAGTGTTGACTATTTTTAAGATTTAAAATTGCGAGGACTTAGTGTGTTATACCCTTCTATAGCACATGGCGTTTTGAGCTCGGGGGATTCGAAGATACTTATGATCCAAGTGAAAGTTTTCAGTCAAGTCAAACCTTATATGGGCTTCTACCGAATAGTGTTAATGGTATTCGCCATGATTATGTGGGTAAGAGGTCATACATCAGAGCAACTGCTTGTTACCGAAAAAGCACCAGCTATTACCGAAACCTTGATATTAATGGATCCTCTCATTTTTAACAGCAAGACTCGCAACGTTCGTGGATACATGATACTCGTACATCCCGGATGCTGCTAATTTGCTTGCACAAGTTATGATGCGGATTCATTGTGCAAATTCTCTATTTCTAGCTGATAAATAATTGCTAGGCCAACCGACAAGGCCGAAGAGTCTATCAAGGAAGAATTGACTTTCGAGTCGGAACACATTTAATCAAAATTTGAATCATGTGCCAATGCCAAACTCTGCAAGGAAAACTTCGGGTTGATAAGAAAACGCTATAGAGATTGACGACCGACTTTCGAGCAGCCGTGATACGGTGATGAGTAGCACATGGTTTCCGCAGTCACTGATATGAGGGGGCCCTGTTCCTCCTGCTAATACCTAGGAGAGGTTCCCTTATTAGAGTTTTCCTCAGAATAAAATTTCTTCAGAGTTGTTATCGAGGGTCAAACACTCTTACTTTGCCTTGGCAAGAGCAACTTTTCTAATCCGGTTTCTCTTAGGAATCTGAGAATAAGGTGTGGGTCCATGGTTGGCATATCTACATCTGATAGTTGGTGCTTGCCCAAGTATTTCAATCTTTTGTAGGTGAGTGCGAAACAGATATTCTGGAGTCTCACTGGACTCATTGCAGAATGTGCAAAGACCTTCGTTTGTTATACCTAGATTCATTAGATGCTCGCCGAGTTTACAGTGCCCCCGTTAGAAAGTTATTCTTGTTAAGGCAGATACATACTTTGAATCTTTTCCGGTTGTAGTATCACAGAAGTTCCTTAGCTTGACTCCGACCTGGAGTAGGTTCTCACCTTGTCTTCTTTCTTCATCTTCCTACATTCTTCGCATATGGTACGAGTATAATTTCCTATTTCGCGGAATGGTTGAGGTCCAATAAGAGATTCTCCTGCTCCTTGTCTTTGCTAAGGAGTCTGCTTCTTCGTTGTCCTCTACTGCAGCGTGGCCGGGTGCTCAATAGAGGGTTACTTTGTTACTACTACCATTAAGTTCGTATAGGCATTCCCACACAAGTTTTAATTTAATGACATTGGAGTCATTGACTGTCTGACAATACTGCTATGTCGCAGTTTTGTATCTTCTATCGAGATAGAATTGAAAACATCTATCTATAGCATTTATTTCGGCTTGAAAGATGTTGGTACTTTCAAGAAGAAACTCTCTAAACCCCCTTGGTATAATCGTCGGTTAATGAATTTAAAGAACCTTAAAACTAAAGCACTTAAACGGTACAAAAAGTCGCAAAACTTGGTTGATTATGCTGGCTCCTGTACCTTGAGAAAATAGTTCTGTGTGCTTAGCAGGTTTCTCCACAGAAATTATATTATGGATATCGAGAACAAGCTAGTAACTGATGCTAAAAGCTTTTGGAGATTTATAAAGCATAACCGTAATACGTATGGTATTCCGGAGATTATGTCGTATGAGAACGTAGAATCCAATAATATTGGAACTTCTTGCGAATTGTTTGCTCGATTTTTCGAATCTGTATACGTAAATAACACTTCGATCCACTTAGCTCCAGCCAACGTATCAAAGACTGGATATTGGTTGCATTTATATCGATTTTCATGACATCGTTCTGGCTCTTAGCAATCTAAAACCATCGGCAAGTGCAGGAATGGATGGTTTTAAGAAGCTGTAAAGACAATATCTGTTACCCCCTTCTACTTATCTTTAACTTATCACTTAAACTTGGCATTTTTTTAGATGAGTGGAAGTTCTCATTTCTAGTTCCAATATTTAAATCTGGCCCTAGAAATGACGTCAAGAACTACAGGGGAATCTGTAAATTATCAGCCATCCTTAAGCTCTTTGAGAGTATAGTCAAAGATTTTTTTTTTTTTTTGGTTGCGCCTGGAGGTGCAGCAATCTTCAAAAGATACCAATGGCCCGTACCATTGGTTATGCCCGATTCATATATCTGACCTGATGATTCATAAGTGTCGGCCAGTATATGCCTACGGGCTAAACCTCACCCCCCAGAGAGACACTATGAGAACCGGCCGCTCGTGCTCATAGTAGTAGGAAATTCGTTCCTCTCATTTTTTCGTTTTGTGGTGACTACGACTAAGTAGTTTACGCTTCTGTAGTGTTAATCGCGTTAGGTAGGTAGCTTTCTAGCGAAGGCACCTACTAATACCGTCATTACATGCGGTTTTTCCTTACTGCGTCAGATCGAACGGTATTGCTCTTTGTAGTCGGCGCTCGAGGTTTGTCATGTCCAGAGTACGGATTATTTCATTATTGCAATGATCATTAAGGCGAGTACGAAGTTTGTGAGCAAAGTTTGTTACTTCATCCCTTACGGTAGGAATTCCTAGATCTCTGTGAATATCACTATTCCTTATATACCATGGAGCATTCACAATTGCTCTTAGTGTTTTGTTTTGGAATGTTTGCAGAACAGTCATATTGCTTGGCTTGGTACAACCCCAAAGTTGCATACCGTATGTCCAAGATGGTTTTAGCACTTGCTTGTACAGAAGCAGTTTGTTGTATACGCTTAACTTCGAGTATCTCCCGAGTAGCCAGTACATTTCTCTAAGTCTGATTTCGAGCTCGTCGCGCTTCTTTTTAACATGTGGCTTCCACTTAAGTTTTGCGTCTAGTGTCATTCCTAGATATTTTGCCTCGTTTGCGTACGGTATTTGTACCGAGTTAATGGAAATAGGTAAGTTGTTTATCTTTTTGTACGTAAAATTGACATGCGTTGACTTGGTCTCGTTAAGGACGATTCTCCAGGTCTTTGTCCACTCGCATACTTTGTTTAAAGCTCGTTGGAGTTTTCCAGTTGATGAATCGACTGACTCATCTCTTGCGAGGATAGCCGTGTCGTCTGTGAACGTTGCTACGACAGTCCCTTCATCTTGTGGTATATCTCTTGTGTAGAGGAGGAACAGGATTGGGCCGAGAACGCTTCCTTGCGGAACACCGGCATGGATTTCTTTGAATTCCGAATATTCTGCCCCATGTTTAACACGAAAGAGTCTGTTATTAAGGTAAGATTCCAACATTCTGTAGAATTTATCTGGTAAGATTACTCTTAGCTTATATCTCAGGCCTTCGTGCCATACCTTGTCGAGCGCTTGCGATACGTCGAGAAAAGCGGTAGAGCATATCTTTTTCCCTTCTAGAGCTTTTTCAATTTCATTTGTAATTCGATACACCTGATCGATTGTGGAATGTTTAACACGAAACCCGAATTGATGATCCGGGATCAATCGTCTTTCTACAATTACTGGGTGCAATCTTTTTAGCAGAAGTTTCTCAAAGACTTTAGATATTATCGGCAGAAGCGAAATGGGTCTATATGATTTCTTGTCGTTTGTACATTTCCCCGGTTTCGGAACCATTATTACTTCGGCGACTTTCCATTGCCTTGGAACATATAGAAGTCTCAATGAAGCATTTATAATGTAGAGTAACTTAACTAACGCTTTTTTCGGTAGCTCCTTCAAAACTTCGCCAGTGATTAAATCATATCCTGGAGCCTTGTTATTTTTCAATTTTCTTATTGTCATTCGAAGTTCGGACAGGGATACAGGTTTCAATTTAAAGTTGTCGGGTGCCGTATTTGCATTCAGATCTTCGATCAATGGTTGCCCATCGAATGGCTTGAACGTTTCCTCTAAATGTTCGGCAAATAATTCCGCTTTCTCTTTGTCTCCTTTTGCCCATTCTCCGTTAGCTTTTCCTATTGGTGGCGAGTGCATTACGGGTTTCCTTATGGACTTCAAGGCTTTCCATAGAGAGTAGTTTGAACACTTATCAGCGGTCAAGCTCTCGACGTAAGTAGAAGTCTCGCGATTTCTTAAGTCCTGCAGCACATTTTTTAGTTTGTTGCAAAGGTAGTTAAGATAAGTTTTATGCGGTGGCGCGCGGGATTGTTGCCATCTCTTGCGCGCTCTTCTCTTTTCTCATATGAGGTCTTCGATATCAGGCTGGTATTTGACTTTGCTGTTCCGTGTTGCTGTTTTTCGAAAATAAGTATTTTTCCATGCTGCGCACTGAATGACTTCCACGAGCTTGTCAATTTCGTCTTCTATTTCAAGTGGTGTCTTTAGCGGCACATTTAGAGCAATATTGTCCTTGCAGCCTTTTCTGAAAACGTCCCAGTTTGTTTTGTTACTAGTTAACTTAGGCGGTCTTTCTTTTTTTGCTAGACTTCCACCGATTTTCAGAGTGACTGCTGAATGGTCTGAGCATAAATCATAACATTCTTCTACTTCCGTTAGATTTTTAGTTAGCGCTTTTGCGATAAAGAAGTCGACAAGGTCAGGGATTTTCTTATTGTCCCGTCGAAAAAAATTCCAAACCACGTTTCATACTGGCTTTGTACAATAATCTGCCTTTCGTCTGCCTGCCTTGAACCCCAGAAAGTGTGTTTCGCGTTAAAGTCACCACCGATGATAAAATTAGGCCCGAGTGAGTCAAAGAGGCGAACGAGGTCGTCGTCCACCAACCTATATCCCGGAGGGAAGTAACATGATCCGATCTGGTAGTCTAAATGATTTATTTTTACGGAAACTGAGCTTATTTGCATAGAATCCAGTTCTACTTTTATGTTTTCGGAGTGCTTAATGTATTCTTTAATGTACATAGAGGAACCGCCTCTCGCATTTTCCGAAGGATGGTGCGCGTGATAATCACTGTAGCCTTTTATTCTGGGTCCAGGTCCTTTTTTTAAGTGGGTTTCCGATATCAAGCATATATCAATATTGTTTTTCCGTAAAAAGATTTCTAATTCGTCTATTTTTGCCAGAATGCCGTTTGCATTCCACGTTAGTATCTTTAGCAGCTGTTTCATATTCATGTTTTGTTGTTTGTCTTGCGAGGCTTGAACTCGAGCTTGCTCAATTTGTCGAAAATAACTTGATTAACCTTTGTTTGCTCTTCAAGTTTTTCCAATATCACAGTTAGTATTTGGCAGACCGGATCTGTTGTGGCTGACCTTGATGCGACTTGCGCGTACGATTTCGTACTTCCAGCCAGTGGCAGTTTTTCCTTTGGACTTGGAACAGCGACGTTCTCTTATGCAATTTTTATATTTTCCTTTATATAAAATAGAGAGACCGTCTTTTTGACTGGCTTAACGGTCTTAGGCTTATCGATTTTAGGATCTTTTAAGTTTGATTCCGGGTGTAGCGGTTTTTTTTTAGAGTATCGCGTCTTTTTTGAAGTTCTTTGGCGATTTCGCAACCTCGATAGTTCGCTGGGTGGTTTCCCATGCAATTCGCGCAAACCGCTGGGACCTGCTTGGTTATGTTGCACTCTTCCGAGAGATGTGTACCGGCACATTTTACGCACCGTGGTTCTTTCTGGCAGTATGCCTGCGTATGGTTAAAGCCTTGGCATCGCCTACACTGAGGTATCGATCTCTTGCCCTTACGCATGGGCTCGACTTTTACCTTGATGTTTAGAATGGTTTTCATTTTGAAGATTTCGTCCACATTCTCTGTCCTATCAAAGGTAAGCATAAAAAGTGGGAGACCGCGTTTGATGACACTATCTTTGTCTCCTTCCGTACGTTGCTTTTCCTTCTTGATAATATTCACGGCGTCAAGAATTTTCAAGCCTTGGCTTTTCACGTCTTCCATAACGTCTTCTTTTCCGCACGACGGGTGAAGTCCCCTAACAAAGACTCGCAGTGGTTTTTCGTACTTATTCTCGTAAGTATACCATTGGATTTTCTCGGTGTTTAATTTTAGAGACAGTGCTCGGTAGGAGTCTGGGTCATCTACGTTGATTTTCCACTCGTTGTTTCGGCGCGAGGTTATATTGTGTTTTGTCCTCAGCGTATTTTTGAGAAGATAACGAAGCTTTCCATAGTCCGCTATCCTATAGTCAAAGATAAAGTGGAATTTTATGTCAAAGAATATACAGTAGTGCCCGCTTATAACGAACTCGAAAGGACCGACCAAATTGGTTCGTTATAACCGAAGTTCGTTATAAGTGATACGCTAAAAAAAATCATCAATTTTTGTTTCGAAAATCAAAAAAGAAAAGAAAAAGTGTTCAAACCAATTTTTGAACACATAAAAAACAAGTATTTCAGTATAGAGCATTATATTTTTATTAATTTTTTATTTGAAAAAGTCAAGAATTTTAGTTTGTTTTGTTTGAGAAGATTTCAATTGGTTTAAAAACTTTGGGGAGTGTTTTGTGATTGAAGAAAAGCACGAAGGCCCTCAGCAAAGCGTAACGCGTCAGATATAGGTGCTGGAGCTGCTACAAATTCATCATTCTCACTTGCTTCGACGTCTTCATTCTCGTCAACATCTGCACTACCGCTTACAGAATCCACAATTGCATCATCATCCAGAAGTTCTACACTTATAATGTTGTCATCAAAGTGCACATATTCTTCAAAAGCATCGCTTTCGATAACTGTTATTAATGCGTTTTGAGAACTTATGTCTTCATCGTGGTTAAGTCTCAGCCAGTCAACTAAGGGTATGTCGTCCTGTAAATCGAAATTGTCCTCACTTCTGATGAATCCGCCATGTCGAAAACTATTAAAAATGGTTTTTTGTGTAACTATTTGCCATGCCATTTGAATTAAATTTATTGCATCTAGTAGGTTTGGTGTAAAGTTTTCTTCTTTTTTTTCAATTGAATTTATCATTTTCATGAGAAGTAAATGCCGATAATTGCTCTTTAAACTGTGAATGACGCCTTGGTCCATAGGTTGCAGCCTCGAGCTTGTATTAGGAGGCATGAAAACTAACTTAAATGACGTCAAATCCTTTACCTCAGGATGTGCCGGGCAGTTATCCACTAGTAATAGAATTTTCCTATCTTTACGACGTAATTCATTGTCCCACTGTCTTAACTCATTTAAAAAAATTTCGGAAGTCATCCAAGCCCTCTGATTATTTTTGTAGTTCACCGGCAATTGTTTGATGTTCTTAAAGCACCTGGAATTTTTTGGTTTTCCTATGACCAGCAGTCTTCTTTTTTCTGTACCCAAAAAATTTGCCACCACCAATACGGTTATACGTTCTTTTGATAGTTTTCCACCAACGTATGTCTCTCCTTTAAAATGCAATGTTCTATTAGGGGCCAGTCTCGTCGCCGTTGAAAATGTCCTCATCCTTAGAGTTTCCCTTAATACTTGGCCATTTGTTTTGTAACCAATCATCGACAATACCCATGTCAACTGCTGCCGCTTCCCCAACAATTTTTCCGGTGCTAATATCATGCCGTTTTTTAAATCTATTTAACCAACTCTTGCTAAGACTGCATTCCTGATTAGTAAATTTCCGACCAAACTAATCGGCTTTTTTTTGTAGAATCGCACTACTCACGGTCACATTGTTAGCCCACTTCAACAATCCACTATCCACCTTCTCGTTTGTAGGTTTTCTTACTTTTTTTACCTTTGAATTTGTTTGATTGAAGTGGTCCAGGATCTCCTCCCTTTTCTTCCAAATTGTGCCAACAGTCGATTTACTTAGACTCATTTCCTTGCATATATCGCTAATGTGAAACATTTTCTTTTTTTATTTGATACTAGATCTCCCATTTTACTTAAATGTCCTTTCTCTGTCCAGAAATTTGTGCTGCCTTTCGTTTGTAAACATATCGTTACTCGGGGAAGTACCGAAAAAGTTATATTGAAGGACAGAATGTTGACGTTTGAGAATGTTGGTACGTATGCAGCTGTACAGTTTTCGGGGAAGTCCCGAAAAATTGGGAAAATCCGAATGACAAATTTTTGGTTCGTTATAATCGGACATTTTCTTTATTTGACGCGCAAAATGCGTTCGTTATAACCGAAAGTTCGCTTTAACCGGTTCGCTATAAACGATTACTACTGTATTTCGGAATCTCAACATGGTTTCGTTTCAGGGAGATCCACAGCCTCCAATCTCATATATTTCACATCGTCTGTATTAAATCCATTTGAAAGGGGTTATCAGGTGGATACGATCTATACCGACTTTAGTAAGGCATTTGACTCTGTGAATCATAGTGTCTTAATACGCAAACTGAATTGCCTCGGTTTTCACTCATCTATTTTGAGATGGATTTTGTCTTTTTTAATGAATAGAGTGTAGATTGTAAAAATTAAATCTTTTCTTTCAGAACCATTCAATTGCAGCTCAGGTGTACCTCAAGGCAGTCACCTGTGCCCTTTACTTTTCATTACATTTATCAATGATATAACAACTGTGCTAAGCTACAGTCAATGCCTACTATATGCAGATGATCTAAAGCTGTTCCTAAGAAATTCAAGTTTAAATGATTGTATAAAGCTCCAAAGTGATATTAATGCTCTTTCTATATGGTTGAAAGATAACTACCTTCTCCTTAACATAAAGAAATGCAACGTAACAACTTTTTGCAGATGTTTCAACCCAATTATTCACCGATACTCCATTAATTTAATAGAGTTAACTTGGGTAAATGTTGTTAAGGACCTTGGTATCGTTTTTGATCAGGCGTTAACTTTTTGCTATCATGTAGACTATATAACGTCAAAAGCTAACTCCATGGTTCGTTTCATTAAAAGAAATGCAGTAGAATTTTCGAATCCTCACTCACTGACAACCCTTTTTATAACCCTTGCTCGATCTCTTCTCGAATATTGTGACATCGTTTGGTGTCCTTTTTACCAGGTGCATATTAATCGGGTGGAAAGTATTCAAAGAAGATTTTTCAATGCGTTGGAATTTCTCACCGGAATATGATGCTAGATGCCAACTGCTGGGTTTATCTAAGCTTCTAAATCGAAGAAAGATCCATGATGTAATGTTTGTGAGAGACCTCCTTTGTTATCAAATAATAACAAATAACAATAATTAATAACAAATTATCTTTTTCTGGCCTTTCCATAATTCATTAGAATATCCGTAGCATTCGAAAAAATTTTGATACGTTTTTAACCCACCTCGCATCTTTAGAACATTTACCGGATCTCATCTTTCTTTCTGAAATATGGATCTTTGATAATGAAATTATAAATTATTCTATACCTAATTTTACATTTAAAGCAGCTTGTAATAATTCTTATTCTGCTGGTGGTGTTGCTGTATTTTATAGAAGCAATTTGTTGTCTAACGTTGACGTTGAATGTTTTAATCTTACTAGTGTTGATTTGATTTGTGTAAGTTGCGAAATTTCTGGTGCTCGATACTGTTTTGTCGGTGTTTATAGATTGAATTTTTGTACAGCAAATGTCTTTTTGGATGATTTTTCTGGCTTTCTTGAAAATCATTTGTGTAAAAATCTAATTATTTTTTGGTGATTTTAACATTGACCTTCTTTCGTCTTCATCCGAAGTTGATAATTTCTTATCGGTAATGTCGTCCTTTGGCTTTGATAGTTTACTGTCTCATCCAACGCGTGTGGTTCAAGATGCAAGATCTTGTTTGGATCATATATTTATTAGGTTACATAGAAATAATCCTGCTAATTTCAGAACGGCTATATTTGACCTCAAAATAAGTGATAGATAACCTCAGTATCTCCAGAATAAAATTGTGCAATAATAAAGAGTTCACTAAAATTGATTTTATAGCTCTAAAGTCAGCCTTAATTTTTGTGTTTTGGGATGAAGCATACAGAGCAGAGGATCCATCTACTGCCTTTGATTTGTTTCTTAAGAAACTACAATTGCATTTATCTCGCGCAAGTATACATATCAAAAAAACTAACAAGTTGAAACCTCTTAAGCTGTGGATGACTGGTACTCTGATTACTAAAATCAGAAAGAAAAATCATCTGTTTAAGTGTTTAAAAAAACATCCCAACAACTTAAGACTGAAAGGGTGTTGTTATGACAAGGTGTGTCGAGAGCTGAAAACTGAAATACCTCTTCAAAGAGATACTTATTTTAGTAATAAGTTAGCTCAAAGTTTAGATAATTCCAAAAGAGAATGGCAGGTCGTCAACGAAATTTTGAACAAAAACAAACCTAATTCTGATATTGCAGTCGCTATAAATAATACGACTCTTTCTGAGCCCTTAGAAGTTGCCACTGTGTTCAATGACTATTTTTCCAATATTACAAAGGCTATTCGTGAATTCGCAATAAATAATAATTCTAACTGTCAATGTGATAATTCTAATTTTTCTATGTATGACACTTTCCAAAGACAAAGCTTTTTCTTTGATTTTTTTTCACCAGTGGAAGTTCATAAATATAATATACAATCCCTAAAAGCGTCAAATTCAATGTCATGTAATTAAATCTCAAGTAATATCTTAAAAAGAATATCGCTCCTTGTTTCTGATGTTTTATGTCATATTTTCAATTCAAGTATACAAAAAGGTATTTTTCCGGAATTACTTAAGACAGCTGTTGTAATTCCTCTTCATAAAAAAGGTGATACCATGTCTTTAAACAATTACCGTCCTATATCCCTGTTATCTGTTTTTTCCAAAGTCTTTGAAAAAGGGGACAAATCTAGAATGCTGTCTTTCTTAGACAAAACTAATTTCTTTAGTATTTCACAATTTGACTTTCGAAGTGGCAAATCTACTGAAGATGCCTTGTTGAAGTTGTGTGGTGAAATTTATAGTAGTCTAAATGTTTCTGATATCCCTGCTACCTTATTCATTGACATCACATTTTAGACCATAACATATTACTTAAAAAACTTTATAATGCGGGTTTCAGAGGTTTTATCCATGACTGGTTCACTTCTTATCTTAATAACCGAAGCCAGAGAGTTTAAAATAGTTTAAGTGAGAAAAATCTCATTAACATAGGTGTTCCACAAGGCTCTGTTTTGGGTCCTATTTTGTTTTTAATCTTTGTAAACTCGCTTTTTCTTCAACCTCTTAGGAGTAAACTCACAGCTTTTGCTGATGATACTGCTTTGTCTTATTATGGTAAATGTTATTTTAATTTATATATGGATGTGAACTATGATCTAGATATACTGCGGAGATGGTTTAAACTTCATAAATTGGTAATAAGTGACAAAACGAAGTACATGCTTTTTAACATTATGGGTAAAATCTGTAATGATATGCCTTTACAATACCATTCGCCAAATTGCAATAGATTCCCTTTTGTTAATCCTTGTATACACAATCATAATTCACCCACTTTTGATTCACATGCCTATTGCACCGCTGACTGCTTTGTAATCGAACTCGTCGACAGTATTAAGTACTTTGGTATTACTTTAGATTATAAGCTCAGTTGGTTGGAGCATACTATGTACTTAAAAAAATATCTAAACAATGTTGTTAGCCAATACTGTGATTTGCCAATCTTAAAGTTAGTCTATAATGGTCTTCTCAAATCTAAACTTCAGTATGGTGGTACACATTATAACAAATTAGAGCCTTTGCTAATAAAACAAAAACAAGCTGTTCGTATTATGTGTAAAGTTAACCGTCGTACACCTAGTTTTGAATTGTTCAATAGTCTTGGATTTCTTCCATTGAGACATTTGTACTTCTATAAAGTTTTAAAAATATTTTTTGAAAAGTCCGGGTACAATTCTCCTAGGGTTTATGAAAACCGTAATTTGCGCGTCAACATTTTTCCACCTTCTACAATGTTACTGTTCCGCGTTTGTTCAATAAAATACCTCCAAGTCTGAGATGTGAGCGAGTTAAATCCGTATATCTTAAAAATGTAAAATGTTGGCTTTTCTCGTAAACTACGCTGTAATTGGTAATTTACTGAAGCCTTTGGTTTTATTTCTTTTTGTTGTATTTTTTTTTTTTATTCTTTTTATAGTTGAATTTATACTTATTTTTTATCGCATCCCCATCGATAAATAAATCTTAATTTTTTTTATTTTTTTTTTAAGTATGTACTGCACATTCGCCTCTTGTCAAAATCTGGCAACACAATGTAAAGGGTGGTTAAGTTTTAAGGGCCGATGTTGATTTTGAATAAAACACAAATTATTTAGGAAATTACTGTCATTTCTTTTTATTATTATAATATTGGTATGGTTCAATTATGTATGGAACAAAATATCGGCCAAATGGCCGCCGCGACCTCGGCGGCACACCTCCATCCGATGGTCAAAATTTTCGATGACGCTGAGGCATAATTGAGGTTCTATGCCGTTAATGTGCTGAATTATCTCATCCTTTAGCTCTTGAATTGTTGCTGACTTATTGACGTACACCTTTTCTTTCAAATAACCCCAAAGAAAGAAGTCCAACGGTGTCAAATCACATGATCTTGGCGGCCAATTGACATCGCCACCACGTGAGATAACACGGCCATTGAATTTGTCGCGCAAAAGAGCCATTGTTTCGTTAGCTGTGTGGCAAGTGGCACCATCCTGTTGTATCGTCCACATCCATATCTTCCAATTCGGGCCATAAAAAGTTCGTTATCATCTCACGATAGCGAACACCATTCACAGTAACTGCCTGACCGGCCTCATTTTGGAAAAAATACGGCCCGATGATGCCGCCAGCCCATAAACCGCACCAAACAGTCACTCTTTGTGGGTGCATTGGTTTTTCGAAAATCACTCTTGGATTATCATTCGCCCAAATGCGGCAATTCTGCTTATTGACGAATCCACTGAGGTGAAAATGCGCCTCATCACTGAAGATGATTTTCTTCGAAAATTGATCATCCACTGTTGCCATTTCTTGCCACCACTGTGACCATTGACGACGCTTGAAATGGTCAAGAGGCTTTAGTTCTTGAGTCAATTGCACCTTGTAAGCGCGTAAATGCAAGTCTTTATGCATAATGTTCATCAACGACGAGCATGAGAGGTGCAATTGTTGGGCACGACGACGAGTTGAGGTGGACGGCTCTTCAGCCAGACTATCGCGAACAGCAGCAATATTTTCTGCATTACGAGCTGTACGAGCATGCACTGGTGTTTTCACATCTCCTACAGACCCGGTTTGCACAAATTTTTGCACGATTTTTCCGATTGTACGCACATTTGGACGATTAAATTGACCGAAAGAATCACGAAATGCACGATATGCATTTTGATTTGAACGCCCATTTTCATAATAAGCCTGAATAACTTTAACGCGTTGCTCGATTGTGTATCTTTCCATGGTTCAAATTGAGTTAGTCTGAAATTGAGAAATGTCAAATGAAATGCAGAAAAAAACTTGACGTTTAGGTGTGGTTCACATTCAACATCGGCCCTTAAAATTTAACCACCCTTTACATAACTATTTCAGTTTATAACTTAAATGCTCTACTATCTTGTTAATCTATCTTTGAATTTGTTTTAAACTTTTGTATAACTTTAAGTTATTAATTAAATAAAGAAATTAAAACTAACTAAAACTAAAAATAAACTATCATTTAAAAAGCCCTTGCTTGTTAGCTTTAATCCCCATTTACGCTCCTGAAATGCTATTGAGACAAAGAGAGTTTCTTTTTCGTACAATACATAAGACAAACTATTTTTTTTTTCAATTAAATCAACATTGGTTATACGTTTCCGCGAAGCCTAGGGGCTTTTCTGCAGAAGGTTGTGCTTTTAACATTAGTAATTGTAAGCTTAGTTTAATATACATTCAATATATATTATATATATTTTTAGTTGCTTGAATTCAGTATGTAGATTTACGTTGCGTTGGGATTTAAAATTTGTATTTAGATTTTAAGTTCAGGTTTAAGAATTTTGATTTAAAAGATAGTTTTTTATGCTTTTTTTTATAGCTTTAGGATTTCTAATACTTTTTAGTTCTTGCGGAATTGTGTTGAGAACTTTAGGCACACTGCATTTCAATTGTCTTCTTCCATAGTTGTTGTAGAATCGGGGTTCTTGGAGCATACCTTGTGTACGCCTTCTTGTGTTTATCCCATGGTTAATAGGTGTGATGAATCGTGTGTCGTCGTAATACTCTAATATTAGCGTCATCTTGAAGATGTCTTCCACTTGAAGGACATTAAACCTTCCTCGGTCAGCAACATTTCGGTGAGTAATTACGTTTATCTTCTTCAGTGCTGCAGTTTGTAATTTTCTCAGTTTTTCTAAATGTGTTACCGATGCATTGCCCCAAGCAAGTATTCCATACCTTAGCTTGGATTCCACTAACGCAAAGTACACTTGCCTTAGCACAGATGGTGCACCATGGTACTGCAAATGAGTTAGCGCGTATAGTGCTCTTTTAAGACTCGTACGTAAGCCATCAATGTGCTTGTCCCATAAAAAGTTGCTGTCAATTATGACTCTTAGATATTTGTAGCTTTCTACTATATCTATAGGACAGCTAGTAGACGTACGACAGGAATCATTCCTAAAATATATTTGTTGTTCTGTAGTCTTGAACTGCGGGTTTCTTATGTGCATCATTTTTTTTTTTGGATGCGTTGATCATTAGACCATGATCATGACACCATTTCACTGCTGTATCGAACTCATCCTGAATTATCGTTGCTGCTGTCTGCAAGGATCTATGACATACCACCACCTCTGTGGTATCGTCGGCATAGGCAAATGTTTTGGCTCGCTTGAAAATGCGAAGAAGCTCATTGGCGTATAAAATAAACAGAACTGGACCCAGTTTCGATCCTTGTGGGACTCCGTATTGGAAGTATTCTTTTTGGCTATAGGTCTCGGCAATCTGGACACAAAAAAACCTGTTGTGAAGGTATTCCTTTAACCAATGAGCCATTAATCCTCGTATTTCAATACGTTCCAGAGCATCTAGTAGCTTTGAATGATCAAGCGTGTCAAAAGCTTTACTGAAGTATATGAATAGGACCAAAACGTGGTAACTTTTGTTTAGGCTTTCATTGATATGATTTGAGAATTAACCAAGTAGCTTACCTGTGCTTTTCTTTTTCTGAAAACCGTATTGACTTTCGTGGATGAGGGAGTGTTCACCAATAAAATTCTGCAACCGGTTTCTAACTACTTCTTCAAGGCACTTTTCAACTACTGGCAATATTGATATTGGCTTGAGTTGGCAGTTTTTAAGGTTTCTGGAATTTTTGCTTGTGTAAGACTCAAGTTAATAAATTTGCACACAATCGGCGCAAAAATTTCCGCGTGAGCTTTAATATCCACCAATACCCGGCGACTTATTTTCCCCAAGCACACCAATTATTTTTATTTTATGGGTTGAATGAGCCTATGTCTCGAGTTATTTTAAATTTCAACTCGGTTTGGTCTGTTGTAGATCTAAGTTTATCCAGAACTATGTTCAAAAACACTTTATTTAGTTTTAATGGTTAATTGTGTAGGTAAATTCAATTAATTACTTTTGTAATCTATTATATTGTAGCATAATAATAACTACGCTCCCTAAAAGTATGATGCAACAAATTCCGAAGTGACTTTTCATTCTGGCAGAATTTTGGTTCGAACTGTCCTTTGGTTCGAGGTTCGTGTCTGGGACGAAGTCTCAACAGCTCATGTCAACGAAAGAGACGGATAATATCAGGGAAAAAAGGGAATTATAACTGCAAGAATTATTACATCAGAATTTCTCTTGTTCCAGTGGTCGAAGAATTTGCTAGAAGTTTCTGGCTATCAGAAACTTCTGCTATATAAGGACAGATGGCGATTGAGAAAGAAGCAGTAGTTTCTAAACTGTGGCGAAGAGATTAGAAAAGTGATAATGGGCGAAGTTGTAATTTTGTGATAAATTGAAAGTTGAGATTTAACAAGAAGAAGTAATTAGTTTGGATTTGTGAATTAAGTAATCGAAAGGAGATAAAGTGATTTGAGAGGACAGAGACCTTGTAAGAAAAGAATTGCGAAGAATAGTATAGTGTGAACCTGAATTGTTCTATAGACTAGAAAATAAAGAAATAAATTTCACAGAATATTGTTTTATCTACTCGAGCCGTAGCTCGCATATTACAATATATATCAGATATATCACAATCTGTTAAGTTATATACTTGTAGATGAAATGAAATAAATAAATAAATAAATTATGGATTGATGGCTCCAGTCCTTCTTGTTAGTCAACTTCGTACGGAATTTTTGATCAAAGTTAAATTTCCTGATACTATCGTCCCTAGGGATTGCTAGAAGGGGGAGTTTCTTGAGAAGTACTACATCATATTCCTTCTCTCTCCCAATAATACGGTCCTGCATAAGTAAGTAGTTCTCAAACTGTTTAACTCAAGAGGTACACAGCACAAACAAACGCAGTTGCCGTTGTACTTTTTTTTTTTTAGAAAATCTCCTTCAATTTGATAAGCTAAGATATTGATTTAATTTCCCTGCTTTTCAAATTCTTTAGAAATACGTCAAGAACTTTCTGACAAGAGCTACCAATATTCATCCGCTCTAACTGCTCGTATGTAGAACATTTCTGTGGGCATACATAGCACATTGCTCTAAAATGTCACACATGACACCAATAACGCCAACGTCCCTCTGGCCACTCATCTAAAGAAAAAAAAAAAAAAAAAACTATTTACTCCACTTTCCAAAAGCACTCGAAAGACCTGTCATCCACGAAAGCACATAAAGCGAGAGGAAAAAAAAAAAAAGAAATCACAACTACAACTGGCCAAAACCAATAAAAAGTCACGAATTGAATGACTTTGTCGGCACACACCAACGCCACAGTAACACCACTCAAAAAATCGCTTAAAACTCTTTTTTTTTTTGTCCATGCCTCCAAGAACATTGTTCCCTGCTCAAGAGACGTCAGTTGCGAGCCCGCTCTAAGACTTAAGGATCCCAAGTCATCTAGTCATCTAGGGCCAATTATACTTCGCTCCATTAAAAATCGCTCTTCAAAATCAAAGCACAGGTCCAATGACACAATGACTGCTGCTATGTGCCACCGATTCACTGAATAGCCAAGATGTCCAGTGGCCAGATGATGGATGAAAGTGGTGGCGGCATTAATAACAACATCGCCAGCGAAAGCGCCAAATACTGTCCACTTTCAATTCCAATACAGTATCCACCTCCATTGTTGTTTTTCGGATCTTACCAATTCACTGGGGACATTGTATGGCACTTGAAATTATGTGGCATTTGACTGCCGTATAATGAAAACATCGCCCAACAATGCGTGGCGGTGTGGAGTACCCCATGGACTACCTGTACACAACGGCCGCGCAAGGTATTTCAAATTTCAATTACCCACCGCTACCACCATCATCTCAGAGATATGCGATTGATTTGAATAGACCGTTAGAAGTTTTCGGTTTTGATTGAGTACTTTGGCCCAGAATTCGATATAGAGTAAACACAACACCGAAAAAGTATCTAAAGACAACAAAAAAAAAAAGTATCTAAAGACAGAAAGCTCAGTGATCTGGAGCAGAAAGAAAGTTTTCTGGGTATTTTCCTTCCTCTTGAGTGCGCGGGGCACCTGAGTCGATCGTGAAATTCACCCTCAGGGGGTGGTTGAGGTTTGTTACGAAATTTAGCATTTTGACTGACAAATATCACGGCGCAAAAAAAAAAAAAAAATTCACAGGAGAACCAATTAATGAGATATGTGGTACTTAAACTCCAATCAAGGCCATTGCCACTGCCACTGGTTTTGGCCGATGCCGAACGTCATTAGCAGTGGCAGAGAGCCGTAGATGAAGAGCCAACTGATTGGAGCTGAAGTGGATGGCTAAATGATGGAAGAATAGCGTAGAGAGCGGCAGCCAAACTAGCGCACTTGAGAGGCACACTTCAGGTCTGGAACGAAGTTTGACGCTGAAGTATCTGGTTCAGCAGGCTACATTGCCTGATGTCAAAAATAGCGACACGATGATGAGGATGGCCTTAGTGGTTGGTGACGATGATGATGTTGGCGGCGGCATATGGAGCCGAACGCTTGTCTTAATTAGAATTTATATTGGTAATTGGAGTGCAAAATAGTTCAGGTGAAATTGCTCTATGTGATGAGGTGACTTGGCAAATTATTATCCGTACACTGGAACTTGGTCAAATGTGATGCGGTGCGATGTGAGGCTTTCCTTTTTTTTTTTTCCTTTTTTTGCACTCACTTTGGAGTCGTAGCGCGTTGGAGACCAATGTCCATTTGATTGGTCAAGTAGTTCAAATGGAAAGTGCATTTGGCGGAGAGGTTTGTTTGTTTTGTGCTTGTTCAAGTGCATAATGTCCTGTTAGACAGCGAAAGTGATCGAGAGTTGAGGTTCCTTGAGCAGTCGATGGCACTTGAGGTTGTGGTGAAATTTTACTATCGAATTATTCACGCTGCAGTGGGTTTAAAGGGTGCGTAGACAGAGGAAATAGATGTAATATCGAATATCGAAGTGACTATGAATAAATAGTTAGAGAGCCAGATATGAATGCAGTGAATATATTCGTGTTTGATGTTTAATAAACTGCCGCCTGGCTTTAGTATTATTTCTCCCTATTCTGCTGACCTGTACTTACTTTTTGGTTTTACTGATCCCAGCTTTGTAGTCTCTAATGTCATTGGTATGGTTACCCCTGGTGTCTGCCTACAGAACAGGCCATTTGTTACAAATATTTGTTCGTTACATATGTAACCGTCTTCATCAAAGAATAGAAGATGAAGGTCCAGAGCAGAACGTAAATTTCCGAGAGATATGCTGAGCTCCTCTGTTCAAATTGATACTCATGAGGCTCACTTCACACGGATATACGATATCGGATACACAGTTTTTAGTAGTTTTCACACATATCCGATGTCGGATATCCGGTTATAAGTGTTTAAAACTTAATGAGAAACTTCATACGCATATGTCACACAGAAGTCGAAGTATTTATACAAAAAAGAGTATAGCTGGTTGGGAGATTCAGGTTCGAGACCCAAAAAAGACATAAAAAGTATTTTTTTCATTGTCCCACCTCTTGCGAACGTTAAACAAATATCCAAGAGCAAAACTGTCAAGGAAAAGCTTCTCAATTATGCTCTTCGGAAAGCACAAAAAATTGTAGATCCCGTTCGCGTAAAATATTTTTCGATAACCAAACAAATTTGCGCCATTTTTTTACTTGCTTTTGAAATTAACCACCTTTAAGACTAACTACGAGTTAAACTTTAACATCGATGTGAAATGGTGGAAGATTTGGAAGGACTTTTCACTAACATCATTAATGCCGACCCCCCTGTCTATGTACCAGGCTTCAAGCTACCAAGTTACATACCCAGACTCTACTAAACAAGTTGAGGACTCAACATATCTGACATCTGTGGACTCCGAGGAGAAATTAAACGGTCCTTTACTTAAGGCCAATTTTAAAAAATTACAATTTTTCCAAATACATCTTTAACGATTTCGAATAACATTCATATGTAAAGAATGATTATTTTTGAAGAATTGCACAAAGACCAAAACATTTGATCCAAGGGCAGGGACCGATCCTGCGATGGACGTGGTTTTGGCCACAAACGCTTGACCAACTGAGCAATCGCCCAATTGGTAGAGCGTTAGTGGTGGTGTTACAATTTCATTCAAAATTGATACACTCCGTCTCACTTGATTACGAACAGGCAGTTTTTTTGTTTTAATTGGGAAAAACCAATTGCACAAGGAATAAAGGATATATTTTGTTTATATCGTAAAAAAAAATGGGATTAAGTTGATAAATGCAACTTTTATGACGCTTTTTCCAAAAAGGTCATACAATTTACATGTTTTTTTTTGTCTCACTTAATTACGATCAGTAGCTAAATCTACCTGTTACCATGTTTTAAATCAAATAAAAGGATACTTAGAGTATTAGGGAGCTTAGTTCAAGAAATAACTTCATACAATCCACAACTATGGGTAAAGGAAAGACATTAACCAAGGAGGAAATAGGCCAAATTCGAGTTTACCGGGAACAAGGAAAATCCATCCGTTTCATAGCCAGGAAGATTGGAAGAGGCGCCACTGTTGTACACAGCTTTATTAAGGACCCGAAGAAGTATGGAAAAAACAGCAAAGGAAGAGTCAGCAAAGCAACAACTTGTCAGGAAAGGTGGGCCATACTGAGAGTTGCTTCAAATTCAAGGCTCTCCGTAAGTAAAATTAAGGCAGAAACTGGAGTTACAGCTAGCAGATCGACTGTTCATCGCGTGATACAGAAGGATGGCTGGCCATTCGCCATGAAAAAATGAAGAGGAAACCACCATTGAATGCGGTACGTAAAATCCAGCTGCTTGATTTTGCAATAAGTCACATCAGGTGGAATCGAGAGTGGCATACCGTCGTCTTTTTTGATGAAAAAAAAATTTAATTTGGACAGACCTGATGGATACAGATGTTATTTTCATGATTTGAGAAAAGAAGAAATACATCTTCAAAGGCGGCACAGCAAAGGAGGTGGTGTAATGGTATGGGGAGCAATAAGCTATTACGGAACTGTGGAGCTGGATTTCCAAAGCTCCAAAATGACGGCAATCACTTACAAATCGATACTGGAAAGAGCTTTTCCACAGTTTTCGGAGATGGACTTTCCAACAAGATAATGTACCGATACATACCGCACGGACAACAAAAGCCTAGATTCAGAACCAAAATGTAAACCTACTTGCATGGCCACCATATTCACCCGACCTGAACATCATGGTAAACGTGTGGGGTTGGCTTTCAAGAAAAGTCTACGAAGGACTAAGGCAATATGATGAAACGGAAGAGATTATTGAAGCCATAAAAAGAGCCTGGTCCAAAATTTCGCTAGATTATTTGACAGCACTCTATGAATATCTACACAGCAGGCTACTTGAAGTGATTCAGCGATCAGGAGGTAGTACCCATTACTAAAAACTATTGCTACTCTTTGAATAAAACCAACATTTATTTATACAAACAAATTTTGTATTGTTTGTGGTAGATTTAGCTATTGTTCGTAATAAAGTGAGACAAAAAAAACATGTAAATTTTATGAACTTTTTGGAAAAAGCGTCATAAAAGTTGCATTTATCAACTTAATCCAATTTTTTTCTTACAATATAAACATAATATATCCTTCATTCCATGTGCAATTGTTTTCTCCCAGATTAGCGAAGGGTTTGAAAAATATCGTAAAATTAAAACAAAAAACTGCCTGTTCGTAATCAAGTGAGACGGAGTGTACATATGTATATAGATAGATAGATATTTATTTCGTTTTAAATTTGCAAAGGTTCGCCACCACACAATTTACATACAGACATATGATATATATATATATATATATGTATATCTTTCAACTGTTATTTACAATTGTACTTTTAAATAACTTATGATTTGTTATTTGAGGGGAAACAACGAGAAAAACCCTCATTTGATTGAGAAAAAAAAAAGAAAGAGAAAGTTAAGTTGCATCATTCAAAACAATAATTAAATTATAGGAAATAACTTAACGCAAATATAATATATTAAAGATTGTTGCTTAATAAATTAACAATAACTAGAAGTAAATGAATAAACTAGAATGAAAAATAGGTGAATAAATTAACAAAATTTACAATAATGTACAGATAAATAAATTAACAAATGAATAAATTAAAAACAAAAAAAAAAATAAACAAATAAATAAATGAAAAGGCTAACTAACGAAACAAAAATAAATAAATAAATTAATAAATGATTAAACTGACAACTAAATAAGTAAATGTATAAAGTATAAAATGAACAACAAGATAAATAAATTAACAAAAAGATAAGTAACCTAAATAAATTAACAAAAATTTATGAATTAACATGCACACATATCAAAATAAATAATTTAAAACTATTGGAATGCAAAAACATATGGAATTATTACAAAGTCATTCCAACCTATGATGACTGACATTTAATTCGTTTACTAGAGGGTTATCAGGTAGGTCACATCTGATCAGAAATGTGTCGATAAGCTTTTGTATTCTCTCAGAGATCAATTCAACATTAGCTCTGCTATGCAGATCGGGGGTAGAGTGATGCCAAGGAAGGTTCAGCATCATTTTCAAAAGTTTATTTTGTTGTATTTGTAATTTTTTAACATGACATCTAGCACATTTACCCCACACTTGACAACCGTAGAATAAGAACGCTTGAAATATAACTTTATGTATGGTCATTTTATTTTGATAGAATAATGGAGACTTTCTGTTAATAAAAGGATATAGTAACCTAGTGGCTATATTTATTTTATGCATGTGTACCTAAATATTTTACTGATGACTCCCAAGCTATCTGATGTCCATTTATCGTCAATTTGTTGGATGGAAGGAAACAATGCTTTCTTTTTCTACTAAAAAAGATAGCTTGTATCTTCTTCGAATTCAATTTAATTTTCCATTTTTTAATAGTTCTCGCTTAGTTTTTCAGCCGCATTTTTGAGATTCGTCTCGATGTTGAGACCGAACTCATGAGATGAAAGTATTGCAGTATCATCAGCATATATAGCAAATTCGCATGCTGGTAAGCTTGGAAAATGTGATGTGTACAAGTTATATAAGATTGGTGCAAGGACTGAGCCTTGAGGGACACCAGCGAGAATACTTAATAAGCTGGACAGACTGTTATTGACATACACTTTACAACAAAGATTTGACAAAAAACTTTAGACAATTTTGCAGAGAAAAGTTGGAAGTTTAAAATTTAGCATTTTGTATAGAAGTCCGTTATGTCAGGCGGAATCAATTGCTTTCTCTATGTCGAGGAGGATTATGCCCGTCGATTTTCCTATAGCACGGTTAATCTTAATACTATTGTTTATTCTAAGTATTTGATGGCATTTACTAACGCCTGAAACCGAACTGTTCATTAGGGAATATTTTCTGTTCATCAATTATCCTTAATAATTTTTCCTTAAGCACCCTTTCAAAAATTTTACTCAGGCTACTAAGAAATTAATCGGTCTATATCTTTCCGGTCTATCAGCAGGTTTACCTGCTTTCGGAATAGGCACAATTTTTGCTACTTTCCAATCAGTTGGAAAGTATTGCATCTTGAGACAGGCGTTTGTTATAAATGCTAAGTATTTAATACCAATTTTAGGTAATTTCTTTAAATAAATATTTCTTATACCGTCCAGGCCACTTGCTTTTCTAATGAGTAGGTTATCTGTGAAGTGCTGTATTTCTGATTCGGTGATAAATGCACTCGACGGAGTTTCAACTATATCCGCTTTGTAAGCCTCTAAGGAGTTGTGTACGAGTGTATTTGTATGAACATCCTCAAGGTGATCAGAAACAGAATGGTTTTTTTTACAAATTTCTGGCAAAGTCAATTAGCTTTGTCGATATCAGTGTAAAATGTGTTAAAACCATCTTTAAGAAATGGAATTTGCTTACCTTTGTTTTTAACAATTTTAATAATGTTCCAAAAAGTTTTGGAAGATTTATCCAAAGACCTTAGTTTCCTGTTCCATTCTTCATTACGCCTATTTTGAATAAAATTTGTTACTAATTTGTTGAAATATTTCAGTAGGGTTTGAGAAACGGGTTGTCTGTATCTTTGCCAGTTTCTCCTATGCATGTTTCTCAACCTGATAAGTTCTAAAACATGAGCTGGAAGTTTCGAACAAAAATATATTTTCTCTCTTTTGGGTATACTTCTATCAGCAGAATTTAAGACATGTTCAGAAAATTGATTAACAATGTTATCAACATCTTCTTTGGTTGAAATGTTTTCTAGGCTAGTAGGTACATTTCAACAAATGTATATGTTGTCAACAAACTCTTATAGTATTTGGGTCCGTCCATTAAGAGACGGAGGGTCATAGATTGGAATTTTATATTTCCACAAATTCAATTTTGTGGGGATTTACACCTAAACCACATCAAGCTGCCCATCTAGATACCTTACATATATAGAAAATTTTGTAAAAGTTATTTTAAGATAATGATTTGCTTTCCAGAGAAAGCTCGCATGAGTGATCACCTTGCATCTTTCCGCCTTCCGAATTATCAATAGTTCCTTAACTACCAAATTAAAAAGAAGTGGGAATACGACACCGCCTTGTGGGGTGCCTTTTCTGAAGATTTGTCAGAAAAGGCACAACACTATGTCCTATTCCTACTGAAGTATAGAAAAATATATAGCAATACTACTTAAGTCGACTTAAGAAACTTAGCATTAATCGTGGATAATTTTTTATCGCAGAATACACCGATTTCGGTGTATTTGCTGCACTCAAGAACGATTTCCTCTTTTACTCTGAGGTCGAACATTTTCGAAAATTTCCAAAAATCTGACAGCAACCTTGTATTCAGAAAATTGCACTCCAAACGATTTATAATAATTTCGTGGCGCAAAGTTTTGAAAACGGAAAAATTTTCAAAAATTAAATTAACTCAGCCTGTAAAGGGTGTGCCATCTGTTGGTTTCTTTTTAAATTAGATTTCGCACACAAAAGATTTACAGCAACACAGTATCATATCTCCGCAGTACGAAATGTATCAATCTATGCTTAAACAACGTTGGGTAATATTCAAAACTCATTTTGCTGTGTTGCCGACACAGTGCGAATTTTGAAAATAAATTTCGGTTGAAATAATGCACCAACCGTGCCAGCGCTGTATACAAGTTTGTGGAGAAATTTCGCTAGATTGGCATACTAAGTGATAATGCAAGGTATCTTCGTGTTCACCCTGTGCTCTCAACCGAGAATATTTCTGCTGTGACTGCTGGTGTGATTTGTGGAATGGTGGCATTATTGGCCGATTTTTCTTCGAAGATGAAGTTGGCAACAACGTTATTGTCAAAACGGCATGATAATCGATTTATTTTTGGCCAGAGTCTGAACAAGTGAACCTGGATAATTTCTGGTCCCAGCAAGGCGGCGCTACATGCTATACAAGCCGTCCAACAATCGATCTTTTACGCACTAAAGCCGGTAATGGTGTAATCAGCCATTTTGGTGATGCTTGGCCTCCGCGGAGCTGCGATTGGCCACCGTTAGACTTTTTTTTTTGTAGTGTGCCATTAAAGATCGATGTAATGCTGACAATCTAGAAACGATTCAGGTACTTAAGCACAATATTGATCCAGCTATTCGTGAAAGAAGGCCCTGAAAATATACTGCAAAATTGGGTAGACAAGATGGCCTATTGCCAAACCAGCCGCGGCAGCCATTCAAATGAAATCATTTTCCATAAATAATCCGAAGGTATACCCTCTTCATTGAAGGAAAAAGTTTTGAAAAATATTGAATGGTTTACAAAAAAAAACAGATGGCGCACCCTTTACTTTGCAAAGTATTTCGAGATCTTAAATTTTTACCGTAATTGTTTCTTCTTTTTAGTTAATCAAATTGTTTTCGATCTCGAGGTCGAAAAAGTAGTTCCCGCAATTCTGTCTGTTTGTACCTCGAACTGCAGCCTTTTTTTTCAAACTTCATATGTATCTCAGGTCAGTAGGCATATCTCAGAATTTTTATTTTAGTCTCACGGTATTTTACTTGAGTCCAATTTTGAAGAATTGTAATTTTCTCGAAAACGGTTCCAATGATTTCAATAAAAAATGCGTGTGAGGCGTTTTCATTACGATTGCATAATCAGTAGAATAACGGTACTTAACTTATGAGCAGACATTCGAAAAAAAAGGCTCTTTTTGGGATAAGGGTAGAACAACTTTATTCAAAATTGATATCTAAAATGTTGGTCATATGGTCAAATTAGTTTATTTTTAGAGCATTTTGAGAAAATTTCAGTTTCTTCGCTTCTTATCGATTTTGCCTGAATTCCATACAATTTTTGAAAGTTTCGAAAAAAAACCGGCATTCACCTTGAAGAGAATTTTAAAGCCTAAAATTGAGACCATTAAAACTTTGTTCGTAGGATGTACCGTTTTCGAGATATTAGCACTCAAAAACGATTTCCATTAACTTTTTGACAAAGTAAATGTTATGAGATGTCAGTTATGAATGTCGGTAGTAAGTGACATTAGGTCTGGATGGATTCTATACGAAGCAGTGTTAACAAATTTTCAAGTGATACATTCTACCAAATTGAGGAACAACCTTAAGCTATTTAACAAGACTTGGTTGAAGATAATCTTGGTATGCATGAATATCGCTTTGTCCTTTGGACATTTATTTTTTTTTTTTCTTTAACATTTCAAAACTCCCAGTTAGACACTTGTGAAAATGACAACACAGCTTACAAGTTTTACTGATTACATTGTATAGCTTCTCATGTGACTTAAAACTGGAACAAATTCATTTCACCATCACCGCTGACATAATCCAACATCTAGATCAATGTGACGACAAATCGGTTTATCTTAACCACTTTAAGCTACCCACAATCAATCATAACCTATTCGGTAGCACATTACTCGTAAAACCAATGATAGAGTACGATGACTTTTCTATGAGGAGATAACCTGGTCTAGGCTGTTAGAAATCCTGCTTTGCGAAAACAAACTTCCCCGCCGCTGCTGTCACTACCATCATTGACCATTAATTATGAGAAACAATTTTTTCGTTAAATTTGTCACAATTTATGTCATAAGCCATTGCGTGTCCATAATAATGGCTTATAAGCACTTTGGCAATATCATAAATTAAACGACAACATTTTCGATAAACGGGAACGAAGGTGCATTGCCTGAAAAAGACACACTTTGCGGTGAGGTCCTGCACCAGCTTTGAAAGGTTCAAACTTCTAAGGCACATGCTATCCCATGATACGAGTATGATATGAGATCCGTCCGTCTCATAGAGCCACTTTGAGATAACAACCGAACCTGGGATACCGACTCTGCATATCGTTTGCATGCGATTTCATGCGACCAGGAATCATTTGTCCAGTGCAGCACCACCAGCAACCACTACCATCGGAGTACCAATCACGTCATTACTTCTCTCCCGGACGCTGCGCGTTGGAAACGCAGATTGGGCGCACACTGCCGGTATCAACCATGAATAAATTAATAAGACCACACAATGTTGAACATGGTTTATTAATTCAATTTAGATAAATTAACTGCAGTCTCACTCGGATTCGAGATGCTGCGTTTGCGCTATGTGCACGGGTCTGAGCACATATATATCGGAGGCTGGGGTGCATTGCGTGTGTGGTAAATTCGCTTCACTGAGGCTATTTGATTTCTAGCATGCGCCAGTGTCACTATAGCACGGGAGATTTTCCAATGGAAAATGTGCTCCTGTCCAATAAAAATGTGATTAAGCCGATAGCGAGGGAATTCACTTTGGGTGAGAGCTTAGATGGAGCACATGCGATTTCTGGTATAAGGGGTAGGTACTAGGTAGGTATTGAATTTTCAAATTGGAAACGATGGATTTTTACGAAAGATAACCTTTTTGAGATACACAATCTGAAGTTGATCATGATTTATATTTGATTTGTGTGACTAATCTAAGTCCATGTCGGCTGTATGTTTTTGGTGGTTCCAATTAATTCGACGAAGTTGAAAGTAAGCTTTAACATACATGTACTCATACCTATGTATCGGTTAGTGCATTGAGTTTACCTGGGCATTGATACATTATACAGCACTTATTCGAACCTTATTCAATTTCTGACACTCGCATGCGATTTTGATCAAAAGGTCATAAGTGTTCTGTAAGGCAGAGCTGAAACTTGATGATCTGTGGTATTCTCCATGAAATGACCAATGTAAGCAATCTAGAGTACCATTATTACAATCGATTAATAGTCGACAGTTCATTCAGCCGTTTTTGACCCTATTAGATATTTTCCTACACCGCAGCATTCCAGAAGGTACCATTATTTTCGAGGCGTTACTGGGTTTTCACATAATTTATTTCTATTAACAAAAGTTCGAGGATGGTTGAGATTTTACGTTTCTGAACTGATTTTGGTGAATTTATTTCTTGAAAGCTTCAGAAGCTTTCATTTTTCGTAGACATTCCTCCATTATGAGTGCAAATTTTAAATTCGAATTGTGTTCAAAATAAACTCTTTCTATTGACATATCCTCGAAAAAAAAAAGAAATTTCTTCCGTCTTTTGCTTGTATTCGAGCCATCAGTTTTAAGAAAATTGCACTGGCATTCTCTTTGCGTCATTGTTTCAAATGAGTTGTATAAAAATCGTGCATAAAGCTTTTATAGTCGTAGTTTAGAAGCTAAAAGGTTCTGACATAGATATGAACAGACGGACGGAGCAATAGGGCACCGTAATCCCAAATTTTGTAAAGTGACTCGGAAAGTGGTCGCAAAAGAAATTTCCCCGGAACAATGTTGGTTAGGGTTTTTGAAAAAAAGTTGTCAAACCGAAGCGGTTTCCTAGGTTTTATTTGTCAAGTTTGTGTTTCTTCCGAGGCAGAAGTCATAGCTGTCGAAAATGACGTTTTATCGTAGACACAGCAGGTCTACTTCAACAACGGCTTGTTTTTGGCGATACAATTTTAGTCAGACACTCTGTTTTGCCATATTTGCACCAGAGGTACATTCGAGTACGAATATATTAAAATGTTAGATGTTTTGCAAATGTGTCGATTATACAGTCCCTCTTTTTCTAGTCTGTTCCCATGCTGCCTCCCGATTGGTTAAACATCAGTTGGTGTAGGATTGGTTCATGTACCAGCTAGGGGCAGCAGTGTTTCTTAAAAAAAAAAAAAAAAATATACTACCTAACTCCAACCATGAATAACTCTTTGTCTTTCCAACTTCAGTCTTGCAATTGCATGATTCTCTTTGGAATTTGTATAAATAAGGCAAAGACTGCCGAAGATTTACAATTCCTACAATTTCTGATCAGATGTCGAGTCTTTAATCGTTGTCAGTGGGTTCCGATGGAATTTAGAACGAGGATTCAAAAACATTTTCGAGCAGTGTTAGAGAAAACGGATGAGGTCGTGTCAGATGTTACTGCGAATATGGAAGCATGTTGCGATATCTTAAGACTTAACTCTGTTCGTCGGATAGAGACTTGACAACTTTAACAGGTGAGGATTTGTCTTTATCCCGAAGCGAACCCTTTTGATGTTAGAGAACTGCTGCCACTTCAGATCCTTCAACAGTCAAGATAGGCCTTACAGTTCGTTGTACTGTTGGCAGTGTCCTGTTTTCGTCCGTATATTGGACAGCCCCAAGCATGTAAGCCGTTCCATGAAAAGTGGGTCACAATTTCAGCTGCACAATACTGGAAAGCAGACGTGACCCTTTACAGAGAATGCTTACAAAAGGATAGCTATATAACAGAATACCTTTCAGATGAAACCTTAGCTGAAGTCGAGTGTAAAATTTGCAATTGATATTAACATCTTCACTCATAGCTAGGCTAAGGTAAAGCCAGTATAATTCATCTCGTCATAAGTAGCTCAAAAAAGTATCTGCTCAAAATTGAAAAGAAGAATTATTCCCAAGGCTATAATTTGGAAACCTTTTCTTTCAATAAACCTGGTGATATTGCAAACATACTTCAAAAATCTCAAATGCTTAACTAATATATTCTGCTGGTAGATCCTTTTTGTATCGCAATGGGTCTATGTTTCTGGTATAAGTGCGTTTGTACTTATTATGTGGGTAGCCACTTGAACCCACCATTAACCTAAGGGACAGGCTATCCTGCTCAAGAGCTCTGACAGATTTGGTATCATAAACATCAGTGCAGCTCCTGTATGCCTCCTCTGTAATAACAAAGCTCAGAGTAGGTATCTGCTTATAGTTCAGCCGGGAACTGTAAGATATGTTAAGATCCCAAAAAAATAGGGAAATCCACGCAGAGCCCGTATGCTTGATTAAGACTGGATTAAATCTGAGTTCCACTTCAGTTCAATCTTTAGCTCTTATAATTAATCTAAAACAAAGAGTCTTTAGGCAAACTTTTGAAATGCATTAGTCACCTTGCCCCGAGGTCCCATTTCAGCAATTCTGATGTTCCTCAATTTGTAAGCGGCGTGCGCTCGAATAACTACAAATTTACAAAACATTGCCAACAAACTAAATGAAGCAGAAAAGGCTTTAACTGTGTGCATATATTTCTGTGCTAACATTTCGGACCACCAGATAATCCAACTCACCATGTGCCGTATCCATTTAGACACCAAACTCCTCTCAGCCACCACTCAAGTTGCCGTCCGTTCAAATCTGCTCCAGAAAATCTATTAACGGGGCAGCAACGCAGCCAATAACCAGACCACTTTTAGTAACTGCAACAAAATATCCCTTCGTGTGTGTGATTCATAGATCGAAAATTATGTTGTGACATTTCTCTTGCATGTCAAAATTTTATTACTCATATTTGTCCGGACACACATAGAACCAAATTAACATTAAATTGGACCTTTTGTCGGTACCGACTCCGACAACAACGACGACGACGACGACAATGACGACAACGACATACATCCACCACAACATCTCATATGAGGCGATATTAGATGTCCAAAGGAATAGAGCTCGTATGCGTGTTGCACTATGTTGGAGGTTATGTAAAAGCAAAACGCTGAATAGACCAGCCCGGGATAGATTGTGTGGCCCATAAAACACTGCCTCCAGAACAAAAAAAAAAAAGAAGAGTGTGTATGATCGGTCCCCGATTTGTGCGGGGAAGTGGAGCATGCACATTTGGTTCAGGCGGCATTCGCGACTTATAACAATTTGCATCTACGATATCGATGCACATTGCTGGTGGTACGATACATGTGTGTTTGGTCCATTTGTGCAAGGATCACTCACGGAACAACCTGTTCAACTTGATTTGTGTTATGGAATCGATTTTTGTTGTTTGCTCCCCCAGATGTAGAGTGAATTTGAAGTGATGTTTGCGCGATTTTGATTTCGTTTTTGGGTTCCGGGATTTTGTCACATTCCTCTTGGGATGAAATGATTCTTTGCTCAATCCAATGAATTGTCTTGTCGCGGCGAATAACATTTGCTGGGAATTTTATTCTTTTGTGTTTCGTGCTCCGTATAGAGATAATCGTTTTTGACGGATTCTCTTTTTTGGTGGATGGGTCCTTTCCTTGTTCCTCTCACAGTGGGATTTACCTTTAAAATATAAGGTACATAATCCCCAGAACAAGATTTAAATATTGTAAATAAGTCTGCACTTGCACTTAGGTTCGCCGATTTTGGCATAGCGGATGATTTTCCATTTGGGGCATTGGAGGTTTGTGGGCTGTTAAGGTCATCGAGAAGAAAGCTGTCAAAAACGACTGCCTTCTAAGGGATAGGCTTGATATATGTATATGAAGTGAAGTACGAGTTGCCTCATCCTCTTCTTAATCTCAGTTCCGATAGAAGTCATGCAAGAAATGGTTCCTCCTATTAGCTTACTTACCAGTATTGCTATGCAAATCGTTTCAAAGAGTTTAGTCTACTGAATTAATCGACAAATGTAAAAGAAGAGAAGAACTTTACAGAAGATTGAAAAACAACAACATGACTGAACAAATCTTACGAACTGGACTATAAAACTTTCAGGAACAAACTAAACAAGGAAATAATGGCAGAAAAATTATTTTTCTATAAAACCAAGTTCAGCCAGACCAGATCTGACCCGCGTAAAACATGGAGTCTTTTAAACGAAATACTGGGAAGGAAAAAACCTGGAGTTGATGAAACTGTAACAAAGAACTTCTCTGGCAAAATGTGTCTGAATAAGCTCGCTAGTGCATTTGCAAGCAATTTTGGCACTCAGATAAAAAACATTATCCATCAATGCGACGCCGTTACATCGACACATACAAGTCCAAGATTAGCCAGATCAGTATTCGTACAAGAAACAAGTTTCTTGGAAATACGAAGAACAATTCTTTCGCTCAGCGATATCAAGGGTGGCCGTGGTGTAGTGGTAACATCATCGCTTGTCACGCTGTTGATTCACGGTTCGAATCCTGATGACAAGAATCATCTATTTATTTCTCATGAAATAAATAAAAAAGTCGATCACTTGCGAAAGCTAAGTCAACTCTACTGTGAAGGCATAAAACTGGCAGTAGAGTCGTCATATGGATAAAATGCAACTTGATCGTGATGATGACATCAGGTGGATGGAAAAAAATACTGTGAATCATAAGCAACGATAATAATAGCGAAAACAAACAAAATACTCCCCAGTTATCTGGACAGCCACCCTTGGAGTTTACAGAAACTTAATACCACCTGAGTTTCAAACTACACCACTCTGTCTTTCTCTCTGTCTCTTCCCCTTTCCACAAAAACGCACGTGTTCTAAAAATTAGTATAAGGGTATTCATATCCCCTTTAACACGTGCAAATTATAAAAAAAAAAAAAAAAAAAAAAAAAAGTCGCCGGGTTTGGACGGCATAAGAGCCGGGGATATAAAAAGATATGTGGACATATTCACCCCAATATTGTGCAAATTCGTGAATCTTAGCATAAACCAAGCAAAAATCCCTGCAACTCTGAAAACCGCTGTGGTTAGGCCAATATATAAAGGAGGTACCAAATGTGAGCTCAACAATTACAGACCTATATCAATATTGCCGATAGTTGAAAAGTGTCTTGAAGAGGTCATAACAAAGAGGCTTCAAGATTCCATCGTCAAAAATTCCCTTATAAACCCAAGCCAGTACGGATTTCAGAAAAATAAAAGTACTGGTAAACTGTTAGGGGAATTAGCTAATTGTATCAACGAAAGCCTAAACAAAAGCTACCATATATTAGTGCTGTTCGTGGATTTCAGTAAGGTTTTTGACACACTGAACCATGATAAGCTAATAGATGCACTGGAAAACATTGGTATAAGAGGTATGATGGCAGATTGACTAAAAGAATACTTGAATAACAGACATTTCTGTGTAAAAATCAACCAGAAATATAATCAAAAGGAACGCGTGCAATATGGAGTCCCTCAAGGATGAAAATTAGGTCCAAAACTTTTTATTTTATATACCAACGAGCTGTTACGAGTATTCAAGCAGGCCATTCCAATTGCGTATGCAGGCGATACGGCGATAGTGGTGCGCCACAGGTCTTTGGATACGGTAACAGCAATTATTCAGGAGGAATCCGATAATATGGTGAAATGGTGTCATGATCACGGTCTAACGATCAACGCATTAAAAACAAAAATGACGCACATACGAAGTCCGCAGTTCAAGGCTACTCAACAACAAATTCTTTTTAAAAATGATTCCTGCAGTAGCTCAACTAGCTGTCCGATTGAGATAGTGGAGAGCTACAAATATCTGGGAGTAACCATTGACAGCAATTTTCTGTGGGGTACGCATATCAATGAGTTGCGCATGAGCCTTATATGCACTTACCCATCTAAAGTTCCATGCCACAACGTCCGTGTTGAGACAAGTCTACTATGCCCTAGTGGAATCGAAGCTGAGGTATGGAATACTTGCATGGGGTAATGCTTCTAAAACACAAATAGAAAAACTAAAAAAAACTACAAAACACCGCATTGAAAAAGATCAGTGCAGATAATCGGCGAAATGTTCCTGAACAAGAACGCTTTAAAGTTCTCCCAGTAGAAGATATTTTTAAGATGACCCTTATACTGGAGTACTATGACGACACTAGGTTCATAACACCAATTCAACATGGGATCAACACCAGAAGAGCCCCGTTTCTGCAATAACTACGAGAGAAGGCAACTGAAATGCAGTGTACCAGAGGTCCTCAATACAATTCCACAAGAACTAAAAAATATTACAAATATAAAAACTAGGAAAAAAAACATAAAGAACTTTTTTCTCAAAACGAATTCAAATACGTAGCTAATTTTCAAATCCACTTCCATAAAACTGTTTTTGTAAACATCAGTTAATTTTTTCTCTCTTTTAATTAATGAAATGTAGAAATGTAGTTAAACTAAGCTTGCTATCTAAAATTCATTACAAGTTTTTGAAACTCGATCTTCTGCAGAAAAGCCTTTATAAGGCTTCGCGGTAACATATAACCAATGTAAAATATTTTCTGAAATAAACAGTCAAAACAGTAAAAAAATGAGTGTCGGACACTAATGAATTGGACTATCGATCGTTAGTAACTATCGAATGATTCCGGTCATTCATTAAAGATACTCCGTACGTCAGTGACGGCCTATTCGGGATTTTCGCATTCAAGAACAAATGATATTCGTAACAGATTTCCATTAACTTCGGGGTAAAGTCAGGCATTTTGGAGGACTCCCTTACACACAATTATTAAAAAATTGACATCCTTTTTGTAGAAAATCTCAAAATCTGAAATTTCGAGCGTCACAATTGTTCTTGTATGGCTTACAGTTTTCGAGATATTCGTACTAATTTATGTATTTATCGTATGAAAGCAACTTTGTAGGTCTTCGTACGTGGAACACAGGTACACGGATAGTAGGATCGGCGATAATGTTGTTTGATGCTGCAAATTCCCTCCAAGCTTTTGTTCATTCCTCTTTGACGTTGAAGTTAGAGTTGTGCAGTTTTTTGGCTAATCTCACTGATGTTTTCAGTGATTTTGAGTGGAAGCAGTCATTGTCGTGAATTGGGAGCTTTGGGTAGTCTTGGATTTTGATGTATTCTCTAACCAGCAGTTTTGACGTCTTAATGAGGGTGGAGAAATATTACTCAGCACTGGGAGCCGCTGAATAGACGTTAATCTGATCGTTCCAGCAATGTGAAGCTAGCTACCAATCTTCTTGGCATGAACACTATTCAGCCAGATGGCAGTTCCATATTCAGCAGTTGAGTTTACCGGAACGGCTGTGCGTAGTGTACTAGGGGAGGTGCCCCAAGTTTATTTGCAGTTTTTTGGCTATGGAACTTGAATGTCAAGGTTCTGTCTATTGTTATCCCTAGATATTTTTGTTGCTGGTTATATGGAAGTACACCACCGTCGAATTGCACTTCCAATGGTCGGTAAGCAATTGCAATTACGAGTAGTTGTTTAGATGGAAGTACGACGACTCAGTTTTTGTTATACTGGATGTTACTCTCCAATTGCTGAAGTATTTTCCCAAGATTTCCCGATCTTTAGTGAGCATATCATCAATAAAGGAATTTATTGGACAGCGTTTCCTGTATGTCATGGGTGTACAGGTTGAATAACAGTGGAGTTAGAACTGACCCTTGAGGTAGACCGTTTTTGAGTTGTCTGGCCTTACTCGCACTGTCAATGATGAAAACTTGAAATGATCGATTGAGAAAAATCTGCAGACGTTTGCCATGATCGAGACCACGAAACTTTGTTTGTGGATAGATGTAACTAAGCCTTCAGCTGTTTTAATATTCTGCGGAACTATTGTGAGTTATTCATTATGTCCATCTGTTGTGTTTTGGTAAGTAAAGCAAGATATTCAGACTGTGTCCTTCGAAGGATCTGATCAGTGTACCTGCATAATGATTTTATTACCATCCTTTTCCGTAAAGATACATTTTTTGATGCCTTCGATGATATAAATTAAGCGGTAGAACGAGCTTTTCCTATTATGTCTCTGTATTATGTTCCACATTTTTTGATAGATCAGGTGAAGTCCAAGTTTCTTAAGGCGTTTTTTTTTTAGAAGTATAGAACTGTAGATAAGATTTCGGGCATTTGAGCACCGCGGTTGTCTGGAATGAAGTGCAATCTGGCTTGGGTCGTATATCGACAATTACGCGGCAAATGTTGGCTTGCAAGTCATCTATCGTCTCAGGTTTATCCGCGTAGATTAGAGACTTCATATATCCCCACAGAAAGCTGTTAAATCACACGATTTCATAGGCCAATGGACAGCTCTATTACGCGAAATTATGCGCTCATTGAATGTTTATTTCAATAAATTGATTGTGGCGTGGATTGTGTGGCATGTTGCACTGTCTTGTTGAAACCACAGCTCTTCCAGATTAACAGCATTCAATAGAGGAACGAAAAAGTCAGTAATCATAGATCTATAGCGCTTTCCACATTGACTGTACCATTCTAGCCGGCATCACTTTTGAAGAAATATGGAGCAATGATTCCACCACAGCCTATAAAGAACACCAAACAGTGACTTTTTGAGGATATAATGGCTTGTGGATTTTCTTTGCGCCAAATACAGCAATTGTGCTCGTTGACGTTGCTATTTAATAAAAAGTGAATCTGTGATCTTGTTTTCACCGAACGTACGACGCACACTATGGTCAAGCGGCTTCAATCCGTGCACGAGCTGATGCGTATTATCAATTAGAGTATGCGTGGTACGAAAACTATCCATGGTTATTAGTATTACTTGCTCGGAGGGACGATTATTGCGAAGGTAAAATGGACGTAGCGCACGGTAACTTTCGCCAACTGAACCACGATTTTCGAAATAAATTTGCCCAATTTGCAAGCGTTGTTCTGGCCTAAGTCCATTCACGATGAAATGGCAAACCAAACTGAGCACAAATCAGCTGTCAACTGTCAAAATGGCTGTCGCTGGAAAAAGTATTGCCAACTCTAAAAAAAAACTCCCTTTATATACCTAAAATACTGCCAAAGAAATTCAGGAGTTCCAGTTCTTGGTAAGTAGTCTGCCACTTTCAAGCTGCTTGAACGAAAAAGTGTCTTTGGCGCCAGCATCGTAAATTAGTGCTAAGCTATTTGTTTCAGACATACTAATCTACCAACCTACCCCTTGGCAGTCATTCGCTTAGTACATTCATACTGTAGGATGGCTGTCGGAATAATCCGAAAATATCTCAGAACTGCTTTGGTTGACAGTCATATCTGCGAAACTGAACACAGAAATAGAAAATCACAAAAAGAAAAACATAAATTACTCAATACTACCAAAGTGGATAAAGAGTTGCTACTTCTCTTCCAAGTTCGTCAGGGCTATTCAACTACGATTACCTATAGATACTAGCTGAGCCAAATTCCAAAACCCTTTGAGGTTATATGCCAATTAAACGTCTTCACAGGGATAATTCATAAAGCAATAACAATTTCTATAACCATTCCTAATCTAACGTTTAATCATTCTCAGAAAACCACAACAGTAACCCTACTATATAATGGCCATCAACAAAATAACAACAACAGAAACCACACGGAACAATTCCAAAAATTCCCATGTTCTGAAATGCCCTAAACAATCCAAATAACCCATCCGCGCATCCCATTATCACATTCCAAACAAAACGCACACACATAGCCCGATGAAATAAATCGGCCGTTTACTGCCCGCCACCAGCACTACCTCTACCATCATCCAGTTCAAGTTATCCTTCGTCTTGTTTTTTTTTTTTTCATCATTGTGGACGACTACCAGGCAGTCTCGCAACCACTTCTGACGGATTCCTCATCGATCACCAGATCGAGTAGTGCGCGCACAGCAATCAACGCTGGGAACGGAATCCACCTGTTTGTTCGTGTGCGGATCGTGGTCAGCGTAAATTGCCCGCTCTATACTGTGGTGCTGGTGGTGCATTGCATTCCAATAAAGGACGCCGCAAGCATCCCAATTTTCAATGCGATCGTCATCGTACCAGCAGCACCGACCGGCATCAAACGGCTGGACAGTATGCGGGAATTCCTTAACCGTGCTCCTCAAGCATATATAATGGGATCGTAATAACACTTTGTTGGAACAATAACATACCTGCCAATCATGGATGAAGCGTTCGAGATGGACGCGCTATTTGTTTAATTGGTTACAAAAAAAAAAGAAGAAAAAACACGAATTCAGAGAATGTGGGATGCCACAAAAGACGAAGAGGAAGAAGGAGAACCAAATGACGACCACGACACAACATTGAAGAAGACGATGTGTGTAATCATCATTTTTCTTCTCGGCAACAACGACAAAGAACGTCAGCAAGTACGTTCTTTTCCAGAACAACAACAATGAAGGTGATCCACATGATTGAAGGTGGAACTAGAAGAAGGCCACAGGGTCGTAGAACAAAAGAGCCTCCGTTCCCCTCCGGTACCAGCCATATATGGTTGAAATCATAATCAAGCGCATTCAGACAACGACGACGACGCATTGAGATGAGTGCGTATAGGTACATCCAAGTTTAAGTATCTGTGGATAATTTCCAGCATCTACCGAAGTGCGCAGTGCGCTCTTGAATATTTCCTGGGTTCGGTTATGCTTTGACGGGGGAGGGAGTTGATTTTATTTTTGTGTGTACCGCGACAGAGGAGGCTATTGTTTGCTTAAGACCTCACCGTCAATTGGAGGTCTCCTCTTGAATCTCGTTAAAGTATATTATGAGATCATTAGGGAGGCAGACTAGTGAATGGAATTGGGTGGATATGGCGTGGGTTCTTCATTATGCGATGCCATGGTACCGTATGTGTGACGTGTAGTGGAGGGCTTTAGTTGGCCCGATCAGGTGATTGTGCACAATTGTGAGGAAGAAGATGGTACTTGAGAGCACCTGTTACGATAAAATATAAAATGTTTTGGAAAGAAGTTGGCAGAAGTTTGTCATAGTAAAGAGGATTAATTTAGTTTTATCTCAGCACTGTGCATCGACTGTTATTAAGTGGACCTACTTACTTACTTAGGTGACGCTAAAGTTCAGGGTGAACCTGGGCCTAAACCAGCAAATGTCACCAGTTAGCTCGGTCCTCAGCCAACTGCCTCCAGCTGGGCACTCCAAATTGGTTGATGTCCGCTTCTACTTGTGCGCATCACCGAAGGCGAGGTCTTCCTCTACTGCGTCGTCCCTCCGGGTTAGATTCGAAGACTCTGCAAGTCAGAGCTTTGGTGTTCATTCCGTCTACATGTCCCAGCCATCTCAAACGAGCAATGCACAGTTTTTTTTTGACTAGGTCGATGTAGCTGTACAGCTTCTAAAGTTCGTCGTTGAATGTCCTTCTCCAAAGCCCATCAGCGCAAATGGAACCGAATATCTTACAAAGAATTTTTCTTTTGAAACGACCAAGGATATCTTCATCCGATTTCAATACACGCGTAGTCAATGCTTCAGTTCCATAGAGTCTCCTTAGTTCTTCGGGATAGGGCCTTACTAATCAATTGCCTTCTCAGAATAAGAGTTAATCTTGATGTGATTTCTGCGCTGATGTTGTTGTCTAATGTGATAGCAGAGCCAAAATATTCAAAGTCCCTAATAACCTCGAAGTAATAGGTGTCTACTGTGATGTTCTGTCAAATTCGTCGATGTTGGGTGTCCCTTCTTATTGACAGCATATACTTTGCTTTCCCCCCGTTCATAACTAAACCCATTTGGCTGTTTCTGTCTCAATACTCGCGAGGTGACAGCCTGCTGATTTCTGGCAATTATGTCGATATCGTCAGCGTACGCAAGTAGTTGCTCAGATGACTTGTCAATTTCCCACAATCCTTTCAAGTATGATATTAAAGAAGTCACATGACAACGCGTAGCCTTCCTTTGTTCCCATCAAAGGTCTCTGTGAGGTCATTTCCGTCTTCGATGGAGCAGCGATGCACCGACGGACGAGTTTTGCATGGTTGCCAAAACTAGACATGGTTCTGTATAGCTTGTTTCTATAAATGCTGTGTATCGACTTGTTTTCTTCAGGATTGTTGACCGAATAGACCGATGATTTTTTATTCTAGCAAACAACCCGAACAATTAATTGAAACATACTGTAATTAATAGTAATCTTAAATATAATTAATAGTGTTTCTCATTTCCCCTTAATTTCCAGTTCGTTCCAGTATTAAAAGTAAAACTGAACGAATTCACTTTTTGAACACAGCCCTTGAATTAGCTGTTTCACCACGTGAAAATGGCGGGATATTATTTGGTCGTAAAATTGAATTAGAAAATCAAAAAAATTGACAAATGGTTGTTGGGGGAAGGAGGACTTTGTAACGCATTTTAAGGAAAACCCAATTTTTCTTGCTATTTATGGATTTTGCCTAAATTTGAGATCTGAAAAATTTACTAATGAACAGCACAGCACATACATTCATAGGTGTGGTTGGCTTTAATGTCACGAGAGGCTGGTGGGAGTTGTTTCACTGCAAACGGCCACGTTACCTCAAGTATCAATTTTTTATCAAAAACTTTACAGCCGTTTTCGACAAAATTGCACTTTTCCGAATTGGGCCATAAATCAAGTACCTAGAATAAAAATTCGAATTTTATCTCTGGGGCATTATCTTACTGACCCCAGATATGAAGTTTGAAGAAAATCCGTCCAACCATTTATTCTGCAGTCGGTCATACATACATACATACAGACAAACAGACAGAGAGACAGAAGTGCTAGATCCAATTTTTCGAGTTTTTCTCTTAAAGGTAATGACATCGAAAAAGATTCTGCGAATCATAAGCCCATTGAACGTCAATATTGCAATCTTGCAGTGTTCCTCATCTTTAGGGCCGTTTTAGGATCTTCGTATGCCCTGCGTAGGTACTTTGTTTTCTGTTGTTCATTGGCACAATCGATTCAGTGGGTAAAAATGGATAGCCCTTCATACGAAATGAGAAAGAAGGAAATGACATCAAAATGGAATTCGTAAGTGTTGCCAGAGAGTAAAATTAACGAGCTATAACGGGTGGGCCATCTGTTGATTTCTCTTTAAATTACATGTTATTTTGACACTGCCAGATCTTTTAGTCTCAAAAAATTCACCAAAACACAGTGTCATATCTCCGTAATACGAAATGAATCGATTTACGCTTGAACAACGTTGGGAAATATTGAAATCTTAGTTCCAAAGTGAGTGCTGAGTTGCAGAAATTGTGGGTAGCAGTGTTGTCGAAAGTACTACTATAGTAGTATTCATACTACCTGCGTACTATCGTACTCCTGCTTTCATTTTTGTACCTTTTGTACAAATCAGATTAATTGTCCGGGTACCCAGCAGGGCTTTACCTGGTGTTGCGTACCAAGAACCCGTAGCTCTTCGCGACAGCAACGCACAAGCTTCGATTTTATTTGTGTGGCGGAAATCGCTCTTATCGCTGCCTGGCTGTCAATGAAAAAGGTAATATCATCTGATGTTATAGCTTTCATTGCAGCGTCTCGGGCAGCTGTTGCCACCGCTAAAACCTCCGCTTGAAATAGTCAAATTGACTTGTTCAAATTGAGTTTACCAGAAAAAATCCCTGTACCTACTCCCACGTCCATCTTGAATCCATTAGTGTAGATGGAGATGGAGGGGTCATTCCTCCCGACTCGGAAATGAACTGGAAAATAGCTTATGAAAGTCTAAATAGGGCACTATGTAGTCTGTGCTAACATCTCCGCCCATGTATTTGCGTAAAATCTGCGCATGCATCGTCAAGCTTGACCTCTAACCTTCAGACTGGCTTAATCTTGGAGCACTTCTGGCTGCAGATTCCTGTGCAAATAGATCTAAAGGTAATGGATTTAGTATGGTCTATAATACACGCCATTCTTTGTACTCTGGTTAGTATCTTGAGGCTTGTGTCCTTACTTTCGGCTGGCCACCATACTAGGCTGCCGTATGTCAATATAGGTCTCACAACTGCTTTGTAGAGCCAGAAAATGACTTTTGGGTTGGGCCCCCAAGTTTTTCCAAATATTCTTCTACAAGTATAAAGAGCTATCATAGCTTTCCTTTTTCTCTCCCTTGTAGATATTTAGGCCCATCAGAAATTTGAAGAGGAGTGCCCTCAATGGATGAATGTTTGAATTCCTCTTGTTAGTGTCAGCTCCGTTTTTATTGGATTTATTGCGAGTCCACTTCTTTTAGTCCAGTTGCTGACTATCTTAAGGACGCCTTCTATTTGGTCACTAAGGGTTGGAAGGAATTTACCCATAGCCAGTAACTGCGTACGCTACGGTCTTAACACCACTGAATCGAAGTTTTATTAGCATTTCATTTAGTACAATAACCAAGAGTAGAGGAGAGAGAACACCTCTACCAGCTGATACTCTTAGTATCGCATTACCTAGTTCTGTGTTTATGTACCTATTTCTTAGCATGAAAACTATCCATCTGATCAGAATGTCCTCAATATTCAGGTTTTTTTAAGGCACCTTCGACTGAATCCAACGTGACATTATTAAAGGCCCCTTCAATGTCAGCCAAAGTGTACTCTTTATCATTAAATGATTTTTCAATCGTACTGACAACGCTATGAAGTGTAGTTTCAACACATATCTTTCGTATATGCATGCTGTGTGGGTTCAGCCTGCTGCGAATGTGTATGTCAGTAAGCCTTTCAAAGGTTTTCAGAATAAAGAATGCCAAGCTTATTACTAGCTTTACCTGCTTTGGGGATGAAAACAACCTTGACTTCCCGCCACTTCTTTCGTACTTGACCCTATTCAATGCTACCAAGGAACAGTCTCTTTAGAGACGGCGTTATGTCTGTTTTGGCTGGTTGTAGTATCATCGGGAAAATGCCGTCCGTGCATGGGGATTTGTACGGTAAGAAGGAGCATATTGCCCATTCAACTGAAATAAAAGAATTCGAGCACTTTTTCTGAAAGACAATCCAAACGTTTTTTCTTTAGGGTACCTATACTGCAAGTGCCATTCCTTACATCTTTGTTCCTCAGTTGTAGCCACTTAGTATTGAAGCATTCCTGAGAAATGCTAAGGAGTTTCAAGAACATTTTAAATTAGAAAAACATAAGCTTTCAAAACATCGTTTACTCGATGGCTAGCTCTTGAACAGGTTGTCGCAAGAAAGTTGAAACTGTGGCCTGCACTGCTCCATTCGATTTTGGAAAATTCTTTTGAATTCTCCAACAGCAACCTGGATAATTTCAAAAACATTGATTCTGTATATGTTCGGCAAAAGCTGATATTTTCTTTCTGTCAGTAATTTTTTTGTGATTGAAACAAAATGTATATTTCTTTTATACTACATGATGCAGATGTGGCCATCTAGTAAAAAAAATCGAAAGCAAAAAAAAAAAAGAGAAACATGACAAGCTACTGTGTACATCGGCCGATTCCTCGAACCAATTTATCTCCAGTCACTAGTCCGATCAGGCTTTTTTTGAACGATGATTGAATTGAACACCGTGCATAAGTCGGGCGATGTAAATGAGGTCATTAAGAGATAGCTTACAAGCTTGTACCAGCTTCTTGTAACAAATACCCCCGATTAACGTCCACCTTGTATACTAACCTTTCCCTTTAAGTTTCACCAATTTCACGCCACTTGCTTCACTCTGTCGAAATCCGATACCATCTCTCAATGAGCCTCTATGCGACAAAAATGAAAGGAAGAAAGCCCGGCTCGCCTCTTTATCCGGTTGATTAAGCAAATCTCTGCACAAAATCACCATTCGGTGGCAATAAGAATGCAATTACAGCGATAAATCAACACACGATCGCATTGCATTTCGCGAGGCGATAAAATATCTGCTGTCCCATCCGTCTGTGTTCGTTCACGCACAGGTGGAGCAGTGACAACGGCGAATCGCACATTCACACACTTTAATTCGTGTAATTAAGTAATTTCTCAAGTGCGATCTCTTTTGGGAATCAACAGCTGCACTTCAGATACATATTGTCAACAGGAGGGCATCCGAATTGAAATGGGCTGCTTATTGTACGCAATGGAATGGAGAGCAAGTCAGGACGTGGTGGAATTGTCAAAAAAAAACCTAAAAAGGTCAAACGCCCAGCAAAAGTTCTGTTTGTCGGGACCGTTCTTTTGTTTCCTTTTTTTCCCCCTTCGGACCACAGTTTTTCCGTTTCGGTTGTTTTAACGGATTTCTCGAACGCAAACGTACTAAAGTTCACCAAGCCGCAAATATTTTTACGTCCCAGAATCCGTTATGATGCCGGACAAATTCGGACTTGCGCAAGTTCTTTTTTTAAACCATCACCACGCGTTCTGCATCTTATTTATGGCTTAGACAATTGGCAAAAAAAAAGGAGGAAAAAGATCAGTTCATTTCCTCATTCAGAGCAGTGTCGAAGGACAGAAGAGAAGGGAGCAAGGCAGAAGCCCGTTGAAATGTTGAAAGATTCTGAACCTGGCTGAATGTTTGCCTTCTTTTTATTATTTTTTTGGGGAACGTTTATGTTTTGACTTCTTCTCTGCGGTGCACTTGGTTCAAGCAATTTATTGTCCGAAAGGTCTCGTAATGTTGCTGAACTTTTTTTTTTTGTGCAGTTGAATTTTTTTTTGGCTGTTGGTGCATTTAACATTTTTTTGTTGTAAAATTTTTGAATGTGTCCTTTGGATTATGGTAGGCTCAACGACGAAACGATTTTTACATCGATTAACAAATCCGATTGAAATAATTTTTGCACTTTTTAACTTTGCTAAGGAGATGAAAGAAAAAAAAGATATACAGGATGTGTCGCAAAAATAAAAAATGGCGTAACTCCCCACTTCCTTTTTAGTTACAAAACATTTTCATTAATAAATCCTCTTCCTTTACTTTTGTGGAATAGTAATTCATGAGAGTTGTTACAGACACTAGAAGAAATAGCTTCAACTGCGATTTCTTCTCAATGGGATTTCCAACCTATTGGCCATCTGACTTTATAGTGAAGAGCATAAATAGAACGCATTTTATAGTTGTAACTAATGTGATTCTGTAACTGTAAGTGGAGAAGTTGTACAAAGGGAAAGTCGCCTAAAACTTGGTGTGAATTCATAGAAAAGCTGGAACGTTTTATTAACCTAAGATCGTTAGCATGGAGTTAGCATGCTTATGTCTCCAACAAGCAGCGGAAGAAAGCATACTGGCATCGTAAACCAAAAGACAAACCACAATAAAACATCCAGTGTACATCAACGAAATGATACTAGAAAAGAGAAGAGCGCGTAGGTAGTGACAAATGAGCAGATATCTGGAAAACAGAACTATCTTCAATCATCTAAATAATAAGTTAAGAAAATTTATTATGCAATTCAAAAATTCTTTCTTGAAGAGATTCATACCTAATCCGATGACTATACCACCTGGAAAGCAGCGAATTATTTAAAAAGGCCGCAACTACAAGACCGACAATCGAAGGCACCTGATGGAAAATTGGTCGGAAACCCCAAGAGAAGGCTGATCTTTTTACAGAACACCTGTCGGGAGTTTTTAAATCTTTCCCACCTGACTAGATGACGAAAAAAAAAAACCCTAAAACTTAAGCTTCTAATTAATGCCTGTTTGAAAGTAAGACATGTATCTCATCACTGGAAGATAGCTGAATTAGTCGTAATGCCGAAACAAGGTAAGCCATCTACAGAAGTTACTCCCGATATTATCAAATATTTTTCAAAAACTTCTCCTTAAAAGCCTACACAAAACTATTATTGAAAGACGACACTTCCCGAACCATCAATTTGGGTTTAGAAATAAGCATTCGACAATAGACCAAGTTTTTTTTTTATAATTTGCACGTGCTAAAGGGGATATGTGCGTTTTGTGGAAAGGGGAAGAGACAGAGGGAAAGATAGAGTGGTGTAGTTTGAAACTCAGGTGGTATTAAGTTTCTGTAAACTCCAAGGGTGGCTGTCCAGATAACCGGCGAGTATTTTGTTTGTTTTCGCTATTATTGTCGATGCTTATGATTCACAGTATTTTTTTCCGTCCTCCTGATGTCATCATCACGATCAAGTTGCATTTTAGCCATATGACCACCCTACTGCCACAGTAGAATTGACTTAGCTTTCGCAAGTGATCGACATTTTTATTTATTTCATGCGAAATAAATAGATGATTCTTGACATCAGGATTCGAACCGTGAATCAACTGCGTGACAAGCGATGATGTTACCACTACACCACGGCCACCCTACACACAGTATTACGGAAGCACTCGAAGGTAAACAGGTATGCTCTACATTATTCCTGGTGTGGCATAATGACTTGCGATGAGCTATAGAACTCTTAAGTAGCAGACAGACTTTTTCCAGTACGGTATGGTAAAGAGTACTCAGAATTGAAGGAAATAACGTCTGGTGTCCCACAAGGCAGTGTTCTCGAACCAACTCTGTATTTATTATACACATGGGATATACCACTAGACAACAATAACTTGCTGAGATATCACAAAAATAAAATGAGACTCAGCACAAAACAACCTGTGCAGAGGATGTGGTGACTAAAATGTGCATGAGGACACTCCACACTTTCTCTGTACATTGCCCAGCGATCTGCCAAATTAGAAATAAAATCCTTGGAAGATATTTTTTCCAGGACTTAGAAGAACTTTCTGACAAGTCTGTAAATGATCTGCACAAATTCGTAAACGCCTCGGGATGACTTGAACATCCTTAGGTTTTTCACAGGTTCTATAGTATGGGAGGCATGCAAGATTCTCTAGTCCCGTCAAACCATTATCCTAACCTAACCTAACCTACCTATCATTTCCTCCCTTATTTTCCAATCCTCTATACCACACTCTACTCGGTTTAATCGAAACCCTAGCCGTTTCGCACAGCTCTCCAGGAATTCCTTAGTAATAAACATAAATATTTCTGGCTTCGCATATTTTCTCCATTTTCGTGATATGATAAAACCGTATAAACAACAGCCTTAAAGATGACAATCGCTAATAAATTGTCGCTTTTTTTTTAAGCACTGCCCGCGTGCCCATTTTCGGCCCAGCGAAACAAGTGAACAGCGCGTAATCTCACTGAGGGGATATGCTTAACCCAGTATCCCAGGGGGCTACCAACTGTTGCCCTCTACTTCCAAGGAAACACGTATACACGTTGAAACCCACCAATCGATGGAAAGATTGTTTTTTTTTTTTAGGAAAGGAAATTTTCCAAGGGTTCAAATAAATCTGCATGACCATGGTCACAGAAATGTTCACGGTTATTCAAAAATTCAAAATCATTTGGTTTGCTGCCGGCGTGTGTCGATGGTATTCTCAGTGCGTTAAACAAAGGAAAAGTGTTCGCTGCAGGAACATGGAAATCGTGACTCGTAATTTTTGGCCAAAGCATGCAGTATATTGTTATTGTTTTTTTTTTTTTTTTTTGAGGAAACGGAAAGCGTACTCATCGAACGGAAAAGATAAATATTCAAAGAATATTGAAACTAAGGGAATGCATGAACTGGGTCAACAGAGAAGAAGGTATTTTAAATGGAATTTTAAGTACAAGCATTTTTTATAGTGCAAGGTTATAACTGTATAAGGTGGTCATAGAGAAACTTCGACCTGATTTACAGAAGTTTGTTGACAACAGTTGAAATTCACGATTAGACTGATCAGACTGTAAGCTGAGCACGATCGAATAAATTCAAATATGTGACGGGAGCTTCCGCCCAAACATGTGAGTTATATGCAAGTTTTGGAAGAACATAAACTTTGCAGATTGTGGCCAAGTGCGCAGGTTTGAAAAAACGTCTACAGGTTTTGATGAATACTAGTCATCTAACACGATCCTTGAAGCATCAGTAATCTGCTGGTTCCACCGAAGGACTGGGCTAACAACACAACCTGTTAGATTCGTCAAAATCAACTAGCACCCATTCTGTGTCCACAACAGTGTCACGCTTCATAGACAAGAGACATCACTGGGATTTTGATGCGTTGAACACAACTCAGTTTTTCGCACACATATTGATGATTGCATCAACGTCAGTGTTGAATTCGGCAGACATTCGCGAAGGAATAAATCGGATTACAAATAACAGAAAGGAGATCATTGATGTAAATCAGAAAAAAAAGAAACGGAGAGAGTACTAAGCCCTGAGGAACTCCGCCATTATTCGAAAATGATGTAGACGTACATCCATCTAATACAACTTGCAAAGATCTTGCAATCCACTTCACGTCACGGACACCATGAGCTTCAAATTGTTATGGACAGCTTTTTAGATATCAAGGGCAATAACTCTGCACCTACCTTGATCATGAATGTACTGGTTCCATTTTTTGGATAAATAAGTCATTAAGTCCCCAGTGGAACGCTGTTGCCGGAAATCATACTCTCGGTCATTTGAGATCTGGTTTATTTTAAGATAATTCTTAAAGATGTAGTTAACAATGCTCCTCATGACCTTGGGACAGCTCTGACTTTAAAGCAATTAGTCGATAGTTGGAAGGGGGGGTTTCAAAGCTCTTTTTCGAAATTAGCTGTTTCCATTTATCCGGAAAAATGCCTCTGGAATAGGGTAAGTGGAAGGGCTTATGCAGAGGTTTACCCAGGGCAGATGAACACATAAATATTGATGATGAAGGAAGAGAGGAAGAAGGTAAGGTTAAATTTGCTGCGATTAAATTAAATTTCCCTTTGCACTCCATGATATTCTTATCATTGTGGACAAGGCAGAAGCAGAACCTTTTATACTTTTCATGAAATACGAGGGTGGGTCAATAAGTCCCTGAAAATTAACACAAATTGTGTCGTCACCTTAAATTTATTTATTTTTTTTTTTGTCAAGAATCATCTTTCAAAAGAACGCACCCAAATCTGTCAAATAGTTTTCTGTCAAATAGTTTTGACGGATCTGTCAAATAGTTTTGTTGTGGCAGCCATTTTATATAGGGGTCTACTAGCATTTTCGTTAAAATGGAAAAAAGTGAATTTCGAGTGCTCATTAAACACTATTTTTTGCGAGAAAAAACTATCACGCAAACCAAACAAAAGCTTGACAAATATTATGGGGACTCTACACCATCGATTGGAACCATTCACCACTGATTTACTTAATGTCGGTGCAGTCGTTCAGGCACAAGTGACGCCGAACGTTCTGGTCGCCCAATTGAGGTCACCACACCAGAAATGGTCGACAAAATCCATGGTGGACAATCGGCGAGTGAAAGTGCGCGAGCTTGAAGAGGCCACAGGCTTATCACATGGCTCAGTGATTTCGATTTTATATAAATATTTGGACATGAAAAGCTTTCCGCAAGATGGGTGCCGCGTTTGCTCACAAACAGCAACAACATTCGTTTCACAACTTCAAAGGTGTGCTTGGCGATGTTCCAGAAAAATTCGGCTGAGTTTCTTGCGTCGTTTCGTAACCGTGGATGAAACCTGGATTCACCACAACACACCAGAAACCAAGGAACAGTCAATACAATGGACTTCTCCTGGTGAATCGAAGCCGAAGAAGACCAAGACGGGTTTGTCAGCAAACAAGGTCATGGCGACAGTTTGTTGGGATGCGCGCGGTGTTATTCACATCGATTACCTTGAAAAGGGTAAAACGATCACCGGCGCATATTACGCAGAGCTGCTGGATCGATTCCAAGCCGATCTGAAGCAAAAACGGCCGCATTTGGCGAAGAAAACAAGTTCTTTTTCACCAGGACAACACACCGGCGTACAAGTCCGCAGTCGCAATGGCAAAATTGCATGAGTTAGGCTACGAACTCCTCCGTCATCCAGCATATTCCCCAGATTTAGTCCACTGCGACTATTTCTTGTTTCCAAACATGGAGAAATGGCTCCGAGGTTAGAGATTTGGGTCGAATGAAGAGGTCATCGCTGAAACAAACGCTTATTTTGAGGGGCTCGAGAAATCGTATTATTTGGAGGGCATCAACTAATTGGAGAAACGTTGGTTGAAGTGTATGGAGCTAAAAGGAGACTATGTTGAAAAATAAAATGTTTTTATACCGAAAAGAGTGTTCCTTATTTAATTTTTCAGTGACTTATTGACCCACCCTCGTAGAATGAATTATAAACGCAAAGTTCGTATACTTTCGGATGTCAATTTATAGGACTCTTTAATTGCTACGCCGTACAAAAAAGTAAATAAAAATAAATAAAGTGGAAAACAGGGTAGCAAGTACTTGCATTATGCACTAGCGCACGCATATCATTTAGATTTGAAATTTAAGTAAAATTTTTTAAATGTAAATTTTTTAAGAAAATTTGTTAAAAGCAAACAACTTATTAATTTTCCAAAACCTGGTATGCGATGGCCTTACATATGTCAAATACTGCTTAGTCTTCGATTTTTAACGAAATCGTTTGAGTTATATCCGAGAAATAATCATAATGTGGCGCGTGCCTATCACAATTCTCGAGTATCTAAAGCGTCGGCCATCTGTTGGTTTATTTTTAAAACTGCTATAAAAGACAATCCATTCAATATTTTTCAAAGTTTTTTGCTTATAGAAAATAATTTTATTTAAATCGCTACCGCGACTGGCTTGGCAGTAGCCCATTATATCAACCCAATTTTACAGTATATTTTCGATGGTTCGGGGCTCTATTTCACGAATATCTCGATCAATATTTCTCTCAAGTGCCTTAAGTGTATCTAGATTGTTAGCATGACACCCAGCTTTAACGACATCCCACAAAAAAAAGTCCAACGGCGTCAAATCGCAGCTCCTCCGAGGCCAAGCAATATCACCAAAACGGCTGATTACACAATTATTGAACTTAGTGCTCAAAAGATCAATTGTTGGACGACTTGTATAGCACGTAGCGCCATCTTGCTAGAATCAGAAATCGTCCAAGTTACTTTCCTCAATTGCTAGAGAAAAAAATCGTCATCCCTTTGTAGCGCTCTTCGTTGACCGTGACGTTGTTACCATCTTCATCTTCATCGCGGAGATATTGTTTTCCAGTAAATTTTTTGAATGCTGTTAGTGTCACGATAACACGTAATTTAAAAAGAAACCAGCAGATGGCACATCCGTTACATACACCTGAATTGTTGAACATTTTTAGATCAAAAATTTCCATGACGCCAATACCAACTTTTGAAATTTTGAAATTTTCCACATGGTAGCTGCTGAATTTTTAGATGGAGAATATTTCGAAAACTGTGAGGCGTGTCCTATGATCAAAGTTAATTCAGGTTTCAAAATTCTAAAAATTTTTGAAAATTTCACCGACATTTTGGTTTTTGAAAATTAATACAAGGTGACTGTCAAATTGTTCAAAATGTTAGGAATTTGTATGGAATTTTCAAACAAAAAGTTCAAACCATCTGATTCAACAGTTAAAAGTTTTATTATTTCAAAAATTCGTCAAACGATTGTGGTGAATAAATTTCAGTTGAATAATTTTTTGGTTACTGAAAATGATATGAAATTATTATTTAGAAGAGAGTTTATAGGAACTGAACTCGATCTTTCTTAAAACTGTCATGTATTAAATCGTTTCCAGTGAGTTGTGAGTTATGTATTCAGGAGAAATCCTTGCACAAGCGTTGTATTCCGTTTCGGAGCAATTTGAGTTTTTTACGATTGTGGCTCGATTGGGTCACAGACCAACCGATACGTTTCCTCTTTTATGACGCAGGAGGCTAGCCATTCGTCCTCTCCCAATTTCCGAAGAAATTCCCATATGGGAGTTGGGCTTACTAACAGGGCTGCTAGATTTGCAATCGCTCTTTCTCGTTATTTAGCTGACCAACACCTAATGGTAGGTCCTGCTCATACGAAGCCTTTGTTAGCCGTTTGCGATGGCACCGAACTGAATGTGTGCAACAGAATCGGGAGGACAAAAGCTGCGTTCGGAATGCTATCCAAAGTTTTGAGAAGCAATGTTCTTTCTCAGCACCAGGACCAAACTGCGACTGAGCTGATTCAACTTAGAATCACTATTGCTATATGGGTGTTGTATTTGGAAGGTGGATACCACAAATACCCGCAATCTGCAGGACTTAGTAAGTAGATGTCTAAGAATCATCTTAAGGATTTTTTGGCCCAATCGTATCTCCAACAAACAACTTTATTAAAGGACGGGTCAAGGTTCTCGATAGACATTACTATACGAAGGACAAAGTGGCAGTGGATTGAACACACTCTTCGGCGTGAAGACAACCCCATTGCGAAATATTACAATGGAATTTGTTCGCCCAGGCAGGCAGAACAGCACTACTAAATATAGGAGTGTAGGGTTGTGGATCACATTTCCGGTCCTTAAAAAGATCTTTCAAGAAATCAAGGCACCTTACCTTAAAAGTTAATACCCAACATAACTAACAGTCATATCAAATCACTCGTTAGTACCATATTTTAATGGCAATCATAAATGTTATCGAAAAGTTGGTTTACAAGCGGAGTACTTAAACTAACACGCCATTAAGCCCAATCAATTTCCTTGTTCCAAATTAATCCATAACACCTACAAAGCCCGTTTGATCTTTATTACGCACTTAAAATCAATCTCACTACCATTTTAATTGAAGTGTGAATTTAATTGAAAACTTCATGGTCCATAACTGCAAAAAAATAAGCATAACAGCGGCCAGTTGGAGGTACTCCTACCCTAGTGGCGACCCAGCAATTGTCAATCCCTGTACCCAATTATAAAGCCAAAAAAAGGCTCTGCAACTGTATTATCTGAATATGACGTCGTCATAGTTGCCACACAAAACATGCTGCACCACACACCATTAGTCCAGCTCCGCGACGGACAAAAACCAGCAAAGTTTTTGCATTTCGCCTCGCGCGCTAGCAATCGCTGCTAAATGATTTATCTTAGATCTTAATAAATCATTTAAAATTCGCCGATAAAATTAATCAATGGCCACACTTTATAAGCCAATATCGATTGATATGCGAGTCGCGCGAGTGCCCATTAAATAATAATAATAATTCCTGATATCCACGCGGCCGGCGGTGGCAGCGGCGCTAGTCTGGTTCCAGCGTCGTAGTCGTAAGTTTGGTGGCTTTTCGCGCTGTGTCCACGTCCAGTTGTCCCGTTCACGCTCGCCTGTCGTCATCAGTGCTGGTCCACATTTGCAAGAGATTGCCTTGAAGCAGTCCACTTGAATGGGGGTACCTACTTTAAGTCCAGACAGACAGACAGGACTCCCATGTACACATGGGAGTGAGCGAGAGAGCACGCACGCTCTATGCAATCATCGATCTTTTCTTAAACTAGTCTGTCCAGGCACTGGTGGGTGATTCTATGAGTCAAGGGGGATCGGGCGTGAACAAGTTTGCACCTCATGCACAAATGGCCTAAAGTGATGGTTAAGGAGACCTTTTTTTGTATCTTTTTCGGTCCAATTCAGCGATAATGTATGATGGAGAATGACATATGGGACGGGTACTGAAAATAGTTGAAAGTTTGCTTTGGTCGGGGTGTCATTAATTTTACGCTGCGCTAAGTGTTAACGTTATTGTCACATTCTCGGCCATAAGAGCGCATTTTGTTTATTTGCCGTTTATGTTGTGGTTGGATTAATTTATAGCCGCGATAAATACAGATTCAGAGATTATCTAGAAGAGAATTATGAACGAAAATGATATAACTAAATGTTGGAGATTAGCATTTGGTGGGTTCTTATACTTGACATTGTTGCTGAATACAATATTGGGAATGGGTCCTTTATTTTTAAATCACCTTCACTACTTAGGATCATGTCATTTATATCTAATAAAACTCAGTGATGGAGAGAAAGGAATGGCCACCATTTAATCGATCAGCCGTAAAGGGATTTTTGACCAGCAAATTTAAGTCATTTGATCAGCAATTTAATAGTTTGCTGATCATCAGAAATATTGCTTTGATCTGCAGAAAATAAACAAAACCAGCAGGAAAAGTAGAGGATCAGCAAATGCGTAAATAGATATTTTGAGCCTAAAAAATTGTATTTTTAGCACAAATAAATTATTTATTCAGTGGAACTTTTTTTTTTAACTTTCGGAAAATAAAATTTCAACAGAAAGATAGAAAACAATCTGCAAATTTTTTTGTTTGTTACGTGGGCAGGTGAAAATCTTCATAGATACTATGAGGATCGGCAGCGCGAGCTGCCTTCCCTATTTCTTGTTGACTTACAATTAAGTTACCTTATCAAGAAGTTTAAGTTTCAAAAAATATTTGAGTGGGACAGGTAGCTTTCCAGTAAAAGCACCTGCTGATACCGCCATTACATGTTGCTATTCCTTATTTCGCTGAATCGAAAGGTTTCGTTCTTTGTAGTCGGCGCAGAAGGTTTGTCCCGTCCAGAATTAGAAGTATGGCGTTGTTGCAATGACGAATATGAGGGTGGCCGTGATGTAGTGGTATCATCAACACTTGTCACGCTCTTGGTTCACGGTTCAAATCCTGATCTCAACAGTCATCTATTTATTTCGTCTGAAATAAATAAAAAAGTCGATCAATTGCGAAAACTTAGTCAACTCTACTGCGAAGGCATAACACTGGCAGTAGGGTGGTCATATGGCTTAAATGCAACTTGATCGTGATGATCACATCAGGTGGAGGGAAAGAAATACTGTGAATCAAAAGCAACGACAAAAAGCAAAACAAACAAGCTCCCCAGTTATCTGGACAGCCACCCTTGGAGTTTACTGAAACTTAATACCACCTAAGTTTCAAACCCACTACACCGATCTATCTCTCTCTCTCTCTCTCTCAATTTATACAAAAACGCCCGTGCCCTGAAATAATAAATAAATAAATTTTGGTCGAAATAATGCACCAGCCGTACCTGCTATACGCAAGTTTGTGAATAAAGTTCGTAAGTTTGGCATGCTTATTTATAACATAAGCTATCCTCGTATTCGTACTCACACGTATCGTACAAAATCGAATGCATCCTCAGCGTGTGACTGTTTGGTGTGGTTTGTGGAATGGCGGCATTATTGACCCATTTTTGTCCGAAAATGCAGATGGTAATAACGTCACGGTCAACGAAGAGCGCTACAAAGGGATGACGATTTTTTCTCTAGAAACTGAGGAAAGTAACTTGGATGATTTCTGATTCTAGCAAGATGGCGCTACGTGCTATACAAGTTGTCCAACAATCGATCTTTTGCGCATTAAGTTCAATAATTGTGTAATCAGCCGTTTTGGTGATGTTGCTTGGCCGCGGAGGAGCTGCGACTTTTTTTTGTTGGGTGCCGTGAAAGGTCTATTTACATTTTACTTCTCACTTATCAATGTGTGGATGTCTTTCCACGTCTTCTTGAAACTAGTTCGAAAAATGTTCAATATGACAAGCTCTAATAAACGATATACATGTATGGGGGTGTTGGGATCAAATTTGAATTGTGTTCAACTTAGAACAGCTAGTTGCGAATCAGATGTCTTGAAGACACACTCAATGCCGAACAAGCAGGTTTCCGATATGGATCCTAATGTGTCGACCACATTAACACCAACGGATCATCATCGAGCTCTGCATTCAATGTAGAGCGCCACTTCACCTGCTGTTCATCGATTTTGAAAAGGCGTTCCATTGTGTCAACATGAAGTACCTTACGCAGGAGAATCATTTCCGATAAATTACTTGCTATTAGCAAAGCTAGGTCCAAAGGTTACGTTCTGCACAGAGGAAGGTTTTCTGAGGAATTTGAGATCAAAAGTGGGGTACTACAAGGCTGCATTGTCTAACCAATACTATTCCTATTGGTGATTAGCGATGTACTTCATGCAGATTTATCGACGGGAAAGGGAGGAATTCGATGGATTCTTACACCCCAAATGAAACATCATTACTAGGCTGACGATGTACTCGTACTTACTCTCTCAAAGAATTATGGACATCCACCAGATATGGAGAGGAAGGCAGGAGACGTCGACAGGAAAATTAATACAGCAAAAACTAAAATGATCAGCGTTAGAACAAACTCATCAGCTCAAATATGCATTGCTGGACAACCGATATAGAGAGTAGAGGATTTTCAGTGTCTTGGGAGAATTGTCTCTACCGATGGTGTAACCGAATCGGATATATCCAATAGGATCGTCAAGGCAAAGTCCGCGTTCGGGATGTAGCCCCAATGTCGTCCTATCCATGCGAATGCAGCACGTGTAGAGTGACCATTACTATCACGAGAAAGCAGCAAACGTTTGTCAACAGGTAACAACCTTATCTTTGACGAACAACTCTACCAGAGAACGGGCCAGGAACCAATAGGCACAACCATCAAAAGACAGAAGTGGCAGTGGTTTGGTCACACCTTCTGAATAGTTTACAGTTTCATAGCTAACCATGCTATGCAATGGCTCAGGATGGTAGGAATACCTGGTGGTCCGAGGAGAATATAGCTCAGAACAGACGATTAGGAGGCACGACAGTTGGGAAAAAGTTAGGGAGAGCTGCCTTAAAGCGTACACGGTGACGCGTAGGCATAGTTGATGTCCTAGGACCCACAAGGGGATACAGGACTTAAAAAAAAAGTAAATATAATTCTATTCAAGTCCTTGTTCCTACACGTTTTACGTTTAATATCATTTTTTGATCTTAGTTCTTTACATTAACATAGAAGCACCCCTGTTATGCGATGAATAATTATCTGCAAATTTATTTAACTGACAGCTCAGTGCCGAAAGCATTTTATTCCCAGATAGAGTAGATTCGTCATGCCGTGTTCCACTTCAATTAATCAAACACTTTAATCGAAATTCGTTTTGGAATCACTCTTCAAATGTTACAGACGAAAGATGTCAGAAACAATACGCATCACGAACCGTTACAAAAGCACTCCAAACCCACAAACTACATTATTTTCTATTTGCTCAGCGTTCTATCAAACCACAATGCTCACCCTTATCGTTGAGTACCTACTTATCGCAACGCCATCGCTATCCACCCGTGAGAAACTTTGAATTCGTTGATATTCCTGAACCTGTGCAATAACTCATATCTCTTGGATGATCCCTTCCCATGGCCATGACCGGGGAAGGGATGAAAATTCAAAGAACTTGCATACATCTACTTAAAGCGATAAGTGTGCCGCATGGTGGGTCCTTCGAAATTAATTGTTAAACGCGCGCAATATGCTCATCCACTGAGTGGCTTTGGTGGAAGCATATGCATCCAATCCATGTACTTAATGACCCTCGTCCAGGGGAGGACGGAAGATGCTCACTATCATCACCATGGGACATCGCCATCAGCATTCCATCGTCACGTGACATATTGTTACCGATTCGTAACGATCTGCCATTCGCATGCAAGTGCGGTCCTCTTTCCGGTTAGAATTGATTTGAAGATACTCGTAATGTTGCAATCCTTGAAGTGGCACACACACGGACATAAAGTGCTGATGCTGATGCTGGAACTGTCTTCCGGAATACATTAAACAGGGGTGGCGCGTGTCGTTGTCCTTGTTTTGATTTATCCTCGTAACTTGTCAGAAACTTGTCTCTCGGGTGAAAGTTGGTTACATTGTTGCCGCAGGAAATATGGATTCGGGTGTAAATAGGTACGCATTGTCTGCACTGCTTAATGGCCCAGTTTGAGTTCGGGGTGCAACAGGAGAGACACCAACATGACGACAACAATGGAGCCCTTTCAAGAGGCAGAAGTCATCATGTCTGTTGTGGGTGGAGAAAAATCGCCACAGATCTTGGGATACTTAAATTGTTGTTGGTACTCTCCAAAAATGGTCCACTGGATGTTAAGGAACGTGAAAAGGCCATAAAATTAAATTAAAGTGCGCGAGACAATATGATGACGGCACTTGGCATCCAAAGAAAGAGGCCAACAAAAACAGAGGTATAACTACTTCGAGCCAAATTAAAAAGCGGACCGTACCGTCCTTTTGCTTAGCTCAAAGACAATTGTGCGTAGGACTTTCAAAAGAAACTTATATTTTTGTTGCTGTACAGAAAAAAAGGGCGGCTGCTTATCCCTGCTTCTAGACTGAGTGTAATCGGGACAACAGAAATATACAGTATACTCGTACACACCTAGAGTCAGGGAATAGTGATAAATTTTGATATTAGGCTTAGACGGTGAGGAGGAGGTCTACAAGGGACACGATGCACGAGGTTTGCATCTACGACAGACGACAGCATCGAGTTGATTGGTGTCAGCCATAAACTTTCGGCTGAGATGGAAATGAATGAAGTGGCGCCAAATGGATTCATGTGCCTGTGTAGGGGGTGTCTCGTGCAATGTTGTTTTCGTTTTTTTTTTTTTTGTGCGGGTGTTGGATCTAGCTAAGGTTTTGGCCTTATAATAAAGTGTTGTGCAGTTGACCGCAAAGGCAAAGAGTTGGTAAAATATGAGAGCCACTGGTGGAGTCGTTTTGTTTCGTTCCACTTGAAGAAAATTTATGGCAATTGGCATGTCGTGGTGTGAAGTGAAGAGCATTTCACGCAGGTTTTTGCTTTATTTTCGCTAATATTGAGACTCTTAAGACTTTCTAAAGGTTATAGCGTCGACTTTCTATGTTATTGCTGAATAATGAGTCTGTTTTTGTTCTAAGAACTGAAATATGCGTTGAATTCCAGAATACAGGGGGGATAGGTTTCATCAGCTCAATCCTTGTAGAACCCGCGGAGAGGATTATATGTCGTATGTCGAATCTGTAGAACATTTTATTGAAATATTTTTAAGGACAACACTGCACTCTGCAATCCAAAGTATAAAGATCATAATGGAAAAACATCGTGTTTCCTTAAAGGACTTACATATTGTGTTGGTTGATTTTGAAAAAGCCTTTTGGGTGGCGCTAAGACAACGAGGAGTTCCAGAAACCTACGTGTGCATGATCATGGACATCTATGAGGGAGCAAGGACAAGAGTAAGATGTTCCGCAGGAGTCATCGAAGAGTTCCCAATCAAAGTCGGTGTACAACAGGGAAGCGTCCTCAGTTCTTTGCTATTTATTGCAGTCCTTGATTATCTGCTTGAAGGAAAAGTGACGGACCCCAAAGTGCATCAGTTATTCTTTGCTGACGATCATAAGTGAAGATCAAACGTCCCTACAACGAGCACTTGATGTATGGATGGATGTTTTGGAGGGAAATAGGTACCGTATTAGTGCAAAAAAAACAGAGTATCTGTGCTGCCACACACACCGGCCTATTCCAGACATTTACTTGAATGGAAAAGTACCTCCCAAGTGCGAAAAGTTCAAATATCTGGGATCTATGATCAATAGCGACGCAACTTATGATGATGACAGCAATCAAGCGTAGGGTGGATGCATTGGAGGGAAAACTCCGCAATCTTCTTTGACCGAAAAATGTCCCTAACGCAGTTGTACGTCCGGCGCTCGCATATGGTTCACAATACCGTACAATGTACAAAAAATATGAGGGCATATTAACAGCAGCTGAGATGAAGATGCTTCGCATGACAGCAGTAATAACAAAGCTTAATAAAATAAGAAGTTCGAAGATTCAAGGAAGCCTTCATGTAAAAGAACCCATCACAAGCAAGATAGAGCCCGACCGGCTCTTTGATCCTTTGAACCCCGTCAAAAAAGGCAGACTAAAAAACAACTGGATCATACAAATGCAAAAACACCAGCATTTGATTGGTCTCAGTAACAAAGTGATCCGAAACCGGAAAGCCTGCCTGAATTTCCTGAGATCAATGCAGTAAATTGGGAAGGTTGTGATCCTTCTACTCCAGATCATAACCTCGCCGTAAGGAAAGAAGGAGAACACTCTGTTGTTTCAAGGCCTCCCTTATATTTTTTTGGGTTGTTACTGCTTGAATGAAATGCGACAATCCGAATAGAAATATGCGAGTTCTGTATCTATAGGCCACAACGAGGTATGTTGTTAGTACATTCCAATCCTGTTCATCAGTTTATTCATTGCAAGATGATTCACTTCTAAATCTGCTTGCCTGATTTCCTTTAGTATGGGGCAGGTGCCTACAAACTGCAATATGTCTTCCTTTTCCCCTGTGATACACAAACTGCATCGTAGTGGAAGGTTGCTGCGGTGGTGCATGTATGATACATAGTTAAGTCTTAAAAGTAAGTCGCTTCATGTTTAGCTTCAAACCATTTGTTTGTCCATTTGCCTTCAAACACTCATAACACGCATGAGTGTTTGAAGGCAAATGGACTTCTTCAGAATGAACCTCAGCAATTTCTCGACTTGTTCATAGGGTTGACTTCCCCACACTTGTGTTCCATAACATATTGCTCAGGGCATTATAGTTTAGAATATTTTTACCTTTGATGCTGTAGATACTTTTGAACTAACCAGTCTGGAAATAGCGAAAATATGAGAGGACTGAGAAGGCAGCCCTGCTTAACACTGTACACCAAACCATTTAGACATATATTTTCCAGTCAATACCGCCGACTTATTGTTGTTTTACAAGTTTTTTTCTTTTTTTTTTTAAATATTTAGGAACTTGGACGATATTCTAATTTCTGACAGTTTACCAAATAGAGAAATTCTGTTTATTGCATTGAAAGCAACTCGAAAGTCTATGAAAAACGCAACACAGTTTCTTTCGCTTTTTTTTCAGATACTCGTACCATTGAGCAATTGACGTTGGATTGAATATTTGGTCGACTGTAGTGTTGCCTTCTCTGAAACCCGCCTGGAATTGGCTTACCTTTTTATTATCCTTAACCCATTTTGTTAGCCAATTTGTCACCAGACCAGTGAATATTTCGGCGAAAGTTTTCATGAATGATATGCAGCAACATTTGGATTTTGGAATTTATGATAGAAATTTTTCCAGGAATGATCCCGAGGCATTTTGAAAAAATTCGTAAGGAACTCGATACTCCCCCTGGGCTTTAGTCTGTCTGGCTTTCATTAGTACCTCGCATAATTCTCTGATTAAAGGGGAGACATAGTGAATTGGCGTTAAAGTTTCTTGTGGGTTGAACATTGTTTTAAAATGCTGAGTTAAGGCAGTGGTTTCCATTATAATTCCAAGTATGTGCCAAATCCCTAGCCATTTCTTCACAATACTTACTTACTTAACGGGCTCCCGACCCGTGAAGAGTCTCTGCCTGAGGCACTGTAGCCTTCCATTCTCTGCGATCTCGGGCACATTGCTTCCAGTTATCCAGACCAAGCGCTCTAGCATCCGCGATTGCTAGGTCTTTGAAACGGAGGTTCGGTCTTCCTTGTCGTCTCGAACCTGGCGGCTGGGATTCGAAGATCCTCTTAGCTGGAGCATTATTGTCCATTCGCTCGATGTGGCCGTGCCAATGTAGTCGACGTATTTTGGCCTTTTGGACTACATCCACATCTTGGTACAGCTCATAGAGTTCGCGGTTGTATTTTCTCCTCCATTCGCCCTCCTCGCACACAGGACCAATTTTCTTTCGAAGGAGCCCAGTATCAGCTCTCCCTTCCTGCTTATCGTCCAGCACTCGGCGCCATAAAGCAGAACTGGCAGGATAAGGGTTATGGAGAGCATACATTTTGTCCTTCGAGTTAGGAGTTTTGAACCCAATTGTTTTGCCAAACCGAAGTAGCAGCGGTTTCCTAGGGTAATTCTTCGCCGGATCTCCACTAGGATGTCATTTGTGGAGTTCATGTTTACTCCGAGGTAGATAAACTCCTTAATTACCTCCAAATTGTTGCTATCAATAGTGACGTTCTGTCCTAGGTAGTGGACAGATGCTTGTTTGTTTGTTGATAGCATGTACTTAGTCTTATCCTCATTTAAAAGCCTCTATCACGGCACGCTGGGAGCGACCGATGATGTAGATATCGTCTGCATACCCCAGTAGCTGGACGGATCTGTTGAAGATAGTGCCTTCCGTGTTGACACCTGCCCTGCGCACTATCTGCTCTAACACGAGATTAAAGAAGTCACATGATAGTGCGTCTTCTTGCCGAAATCCGGTGCATGTTTGGAATAGTTCGGAGGAACTACTTCCAAATTGCACGTTGCAGCGCGTGTTTTCCAGTGTCACGCTACAACGCTGGATCAGTTTTGCCGGGATCAAATTCGGCCATCGCCACATAAAGCTCCTGACGATGAAGCGGCCTTGAAGTCGATGAATAGGTGGTGAGTCTCGACTTGAAATTCATTGGTCTTTTCCAGGATTTGCCTCAGTGTGAAAATTTGATCTATAGTCGATCTGCCGGGCCGGAAGCCACACTGGTACGTGCAGGTTAGTGTGTTGCAGAATGGTTTGAGACGTTCACACAGTACGTTGGTAGGATCTTGTATGCGACATTAAGCAGGGATATGCCTCGATAATTCTTGCAAGACATAGGATCGCCAGTCATCGGGCATTCTTTCTTCCACCCATACTTGGTTGATGATTTGGTGCATGCGCCCTACAAGCTCCGCTGGTAAACCATCAGAGTCGGCGGCCTTGTTGTTCTTAAGCTTTTTTATTGCTAAGCTAACTTCTTCTATACTGGGTGCTGGAACTGATTCTTCATTGACTGGACGTGGGTTCTCTTCTTACCCTATCACTCTCTCTACATGATGCCCATTTAGCAGCTGCTGGAAGTGTTGCTTAAACACATCTACTATTCCCTGCGCTTCGGTGACTAGATTTCCTCGCTCTTTCGAAGAGCCTGTGTTCCGGCCTTGAAGCCAACAGCCAGTTGCTTGGCTTTCTTCTAAAACTTCCGGATGTTGCTTCGATCACGAGACTCTTCGATCTCCTTGAGCTTGGAGACTGCGTAGGCCCTCTTCTTTCTACGCAGTATTTTCTTCTCCTCCCTCCTCCTGACTCGATACTCTTCCCTCGCTGCCCTTGTTTTGCGCTGCAGCGTCTTCATATGTGCATCTTCTGTCACCTTTTTCCGGCGTACTCATTTATCATCATACCACGGGCTCTTTCTCTGGGGTGGCTGGTACCCTAAAGTGGTTTCGGCTACTAAACAATACGCAGCAGTTTTCATAGCATTTCTAGCAGTATGTAATGGTCTAATCATTTTTGACAGCTGGATTTCCAAGATGGTCGCCGAATTTATAAGTACTGCTTATTTATGCGTGCCCCATTATATTTTGCCGGCAGACACTGGAAAATTTAAAAGTACCTTAAGTTTGTAGGCCGAAAGAGAGAATCCCTCGAAGTTGACCATCTTATACCATCTCTGAAGGTATCACGAACTCACGCCGGATGCAGAATATCAAAGTTATCAACGATTATTTGAAATAAGTCATCACTCTTAAGGACAATAAGAGTGGTTTCTTAATTTATTTATTTTGAATCTGTTAGTACCGCTGCCAACAGTGGTGTAGCAGTGGATGGGTTTGTTTGGATGCCTTGTGTGTGAGTGTTTGTAAAAAATACGTTTTATTGCAGCAGGTCACTATAAAGGTGAGGGCCAGCTTAATGAGTGCAACTTTATAGTTCATTTGTCTTCAAAAAATATAATTTAAAATATATTCAAACTCTTTCTGCATTATAACAACTAAAACATAAGGACGACTCGAGACAATGTTTTCAGGTTAAGTGGTATAAGCAAGCGATACAAATGCATACGTTAATAACAATCCAATTAAAATCGCATATCATGCCCATACAACAAAGTAATTTCTTTTACCACAACCAACCGATAAGGATACTACAACGATATCTGATTGAGGATGCAAATTTTCTCATTTGCTTCACCCTTTGTTGTGCGTATATGGCAATGACAAACTCACCAAAGATCTTGACGAAAAGCCTTAATTTAATTTACATTTTAACGTAGCCACTCAACAATGACCCCGGGTTGGTCCTTAAAAAAAAAAAAAAAAAATCAAAAATCCATGCATTATGCAAAACCATCCTAAGAACAACAAATAAATCCCTTTGTTGCCAAACATACATAGTAAACCCCAAAGGCAGAAGACACGTTTGCCCTTTGTTACCAACACGCGGCGGGCGGGTCGTTGGCAGTGCCTACTTGGTGTGCACACTATTGGCAATGGTCAGCATTGTTAGACATGTAAATCCACTAATTTGGCTACAACCCACATCGAGAGTAACAAAATTCTGCCCAACAATGTCATCTGTGCGCTGTGTAACAACGAGTTAAGCAACCTGTATCCCTCATCCTGTTTTGCATAAAATAATTCGCCGAGATTCTCGTTTGGGCCCAAAAGAATTGCTTGGTATGCATATTCTTCATGTGATCTTGACCAGGTTGGTGAAGATCAAGGTCTTTCACAGGCCCAGGCCAACAGCGGAACAGGCAAAATATGGTTCGGTGTAGTCGGTGGGCTTTATTTTTATTTTCTGTTCAAGAATCGGTCCGTATGCAGATTCGGTTGCGACAGGTACAGTAGATGCTCTGGATAGAATGGTTAACTGGCCATAAATAGGAATAACAATCAGAACGAGAACTCATGCGGGCAAGTAAGCAGGTAACCCAGCCAAGAAGGTAAGCAGCAGACAGACAGACAGATAGCAGTAGCCGGAGGAGTTTTCACGTTCGTTATATTCACCTGTTGAGCGAGATTGTTTCGCGGTGATAAGTCATCACCTGGGCTCCGTGAGGGGGTGTGGAGTGTAGAACGCGTTCGGAGGAGCTTGGTTTTATTTGTGCTTTGTGGATCTGTAAAAGGGAATTCGTAATTACTTCTGCTAAATCGGATAGGACTTGTTTCGTTGCTGCCTTTAATTTGTCGGCCCAGATTTAATAATAATCGTGTACGAGTATAGGGGTATCCTTGTGAGTATAAATTTATACACATGCTTATCATATTTCTGGTCAATGGACCCTGCCAGAAAATAATTCATTTGATTTTATTTAAATTTAGTTTCAATGTTGATGTCTTAACAAGTTGCGGTCAGTCGACAACAATGACTTTCGTTTACCAGACAACAACAGCATTTTGAAAACCCGACCCGATATAGGAAAGTGGCTCTGGAAGGAGTAGTAGAATATGTTTTCTGGCACTCCCATGGAATGTAGAAAATTATAGGCGGCAAGATTGCAGAGCCATCAATAGTGGTAGTATACGAACTAAGCAAGACGACCAAGGTCATGATTCAAGTGTGGAAGACCAAGAGGGAGACCAATATCATAGAAAATGACCATGACCGATCTCAAGACCAATATTAAGACCAACATAATATTGGTCTCTGTCTTAGCCTTCCACGCTTGAGTCATGATCTTTGTCGTAGTCTTGCAGTCTTGCTTATTTCGTATACTACCGCGGATGATGGTTCATTTAGACATGTCTGGTTTCGTTTTACTTAAATTAGTTTTTGTCGTTTTTTTTCTTTTTCCCCGTCTGACGGGGGAAATTTATAAAATTTTAACAAAAATGTTCATATTTCCACAACTTCCACAATCCCCAGAACATTGCGAACTACAGGGTGTTACAAAAATTACTTTAACACCTCGGCAGAATATAATGGTACCAGATTTTCGATTTTCGAAATACAGGCTGCTAAAGAGAACATTACTTCTAAGCCATATACCTAGAAGAATACAATTTCGCACACTTACAGCACTGACGTATTGCAGTATGTAACCGAATTTTTGATTTTCAAAATAGAGGGTCTTACAAAGAATATTTTTGTGTTTCTTAAATACAATTTCCCAATGTGTGCATATGCCTTTTCATTATTTCCAGGTCCCTCCGGATAAAGTAATTAACTTTTGCTGAACAAATTTTTTTTTTGCTGATCTTTATAATATTAAAAAATTAGCTTCCATTCATCAACAAATTATACTCTGCTGCTCACTTAACTAATCATTTACTTTTCAGCTGGTTCTGTTCTTAGTTTTCTGCAGATTAATAAATAATTTTCTGATGATCAAAATCGACCAAATTGCTTATTAAACAGTTTTGTTTTGCTGGTCAAAAAACTATTTATTGCTGATCGATTAAATAGAAAATGGTAGAATAACATCTATGCTGAATTCGGTTCAATATCCTTTGGGAACAATATTTTATCTAACTTGTTCGGCTCGAGTCCTAAAAGATTTCAAAAGTATTAAGTATTCAGGGCCAGATGGGATCTCTTCCCTTATCTTAGGGAGGTGTTTTTCTACCCTGGCCAGTCACTTCTAAAATAGGGCGATAAAACCTCCCTTTCTAATTACCGACCAATAGCTTTGACGTCAGTGTTGTCCAAGATTATAGTGTGCATTGGAAACGACCATGTTTACCAACCATTTCCGGCAACAGCGTTCCACAGGGGGAACATACCTGACTAAAAACTGGAACCTTGATATATTCAAGCCTTTTGGTAGAGAGTAGCATAGTGCCCTCTTTAACGAGCTTAAAGTTGATGGCATCGGTGACATTTTCGTGAAGTGGACCGAGAATTTTTCAATTTATCGATCGTTGCAGATTTTATTGGATGAATGTAATTCCACACCATTTTCGACCAATGCCGGTGTTCCCCAGGGTTCAGAACTCTCTTCGTTCCTTTTCCTGACTTTTATTTCATTACTTGTAATCCATTCCTTCGCGGATGACAGCACTCTTGATATAACCCATTCGCTAATGACACCACGGTATGGGTCTCAAATCATCGACTCTCAGTGGCACCGAATGTCTACCGAACCATCAATGGGTGTGCGAAAAACCGAGCTGTGTTCAACGCGTCAAAAGTTTAATGCTGTCTATGGTCTATAAATCGGGATACTAATGTCGTCAAACTCAGAAGAGGTGGAATTGATTTTGAGGAATGTAATAGATTGACAATACTTAGCATGCATGTTAGCCCAGACCTTCGATGGAACTACCAGCTGATGCGAGATGCCTAGGATTCTTTAAAACGTGTAAATGGTTTTTTGCTTCAAAGGACCCGCTATGTTCTTTGGGGAGTTTACTTGATCGTGTTCAGCAACAAGCTTGTAGACTGATCTATGATAATTATATATGCAGCCAAATCTCTTCACTCGAACACCGCCGGAACCGTTATTTCCACCACAAATGTTCGGAAGAAATAAATATGTATGTAGTTGCGTTCAGTCTGTCCGTTTGTTTAATCGTAATACACGTGCAGTCCATTCTGTACACGCATATACTAAAGAGCATGCTACACTGTGGGCGATTGTTTTTAACCATTCAACACGAATGTGTAAAACTTTGCCTTCCTCAGTATTTCCAGAAATCTACAAACTGCAAGGATTTAGAATTAAAGTGCATCGTTACCGCTCTCTTTTCTTATCTATCCACTCTTTAATTCTTCCATAAACCTTTTCCTTTCACTGAGCTTTGCAAACTTGAAAGTACACAGTTCTATGTGGTGGAGAACATTTAAAAAAAAACGATTTTGTTGAAAATTGATATCTAAGGACGTAGCTCCTCTATATTCAAGGACATGGCCCAGTAAGTTTTGGAAAATTGTCAAAAAAAAAAATATGCATTTTAAAAATTTCGCTTAAATTTCAATTCAGAGCGAATTTCAAACGATCAGGACATAGGGTGGTTTTCTTTAATGATGAAAAATGATTTCGGGCATACAGCCACTACGGGAGTGTCAGGAACTGCAATTTTCGACCAGTTTTTCATTTTTCCATATCCCACGAGTGGTGCGCTCGATTTTGACTTTCAAGGCTAAAATCGTTGTCGGCTTCTCCGCATTGACCAATGACTTCAAATACTCTCACAGAAAATAGTCCAGCGGCGTCAAAAACCACAATCTTGTAGGCCAGGCCACAGGTCCGTTTCTGTTGTCATCGAACACTTCCTTTAATAACGAGATGTTTTCGGCGGCAGTATGGCATGTGGCAGCATGTTGAAACCAAATGTCCTGCAACCATGTTCATGCACTTTTGGAAACATTGACGGTGACATTTCAATTTTTCTTATTTTTGAAGAAGTAGAGCCCGATGATGCCGTCAGACCAAAAACCGCACCAAGTAGTACATTTTTTGGAGTGCATCGGTAGCTGATGGATCAAATTTGGACTTTCCTTGCACCAAAACCCACAAATTTGTTTATTAACAAAGCCACTGAGACAGAAGTGAAACTCATCACTGAACAAAATTTGACGGTAAAAAAGTTGGTCGACTTCCAACAGTTCAAGCGCTGAACTTACGATGCAAACGATGATCGTTCGTCTTCAGATCTTGCTGCACCAATTGAATCTTCTAAGCGTCTAAACCAACATCCTTGTGCAAAATCTTCCACAAAGTCGATGGACACAGGGCAAGTTTTTGCACATGATTACGAATCGATGAATTAGGACCTTCCTCTACACTGGCCTCAACGGCGTCGATATTTTCATCTGTGCGCACTCTGAACATTCCTGTCAGTGGCTTGGTGTTCAGATCACGTCGGGGTCACCAATATAACGATTTGTTATTTTTATTTAAAATAAGTAAAAAAAAACTTCAAACAAATGATTTAATGAATTACTATTAGTTTTAATTTGATTGCTGCGGCACGCTGGGAAGAGACGTCTTGTCGCCGTGGATGTCAGCAAAGGAGAGAGCTAACAAACTAGGAAAAAGAATGGCGGCGATAATCGCCGGGAGTGTTCGGAACCAAAGGGTTGGTTCGGATTCTGTCGCGGCTCTGTTCGCATGCTGCATCGCTGATGTGTGGTGAAATACTTGTTGTGGAGTCGCCACAAGTCCAAAGGAGTAAATGTAGGGCGAAATTTTTTAATTGTTTTGCGAATAGCCGACTCAGTTGGTCGATTATGTTGACCGTAAAATTGGCGTAGCGCTTTATAAACATTTTTTACTGAACACTGGTTATTTTAAATAAACTTCCACAATTTGTAGACGCTGCTCGGACTTAAGTCTTTGCGAGATGATTTGCCCCTATAATACTGCATAGAAGGATGGTGTCACCTTTCAGATTAACTATCAGCTGTCTGAGTGTTGCCATATTGAAAGGAAACTAAAAAAACACCATTAGAACAGTGTTATTCATTTTGTGCTTTAGGATTTTAATTTAAAAAGAAATAAAAATTGTTTAAGATTTCAATGAAATTTTCCGACTGTTTTAAATTTGGACCATGCCATTACATATGGAATACATCATCTGTTAAATGGCTGCCATGGGAGTTTTTGCAAACTTCGATTCTTGCGATGTAATTTTCGATGATTTTTCGGCACATTTTTGACCGTATTATGGCCATAATTTCACGGATACTGGTTTTTAAGTACTTCAAAGTTTGGGAATTGGTTGTATGTTGTTTAGTATAGCTCCACAAAAAAATAAAACCCAACCGGGTCAGATCGCACGAAATTAAACGGCCAGGAAACTTTTCGTGCAAAGCGTCAAATTGGAGCCACATATCACTCACATCAATGTCTTCAATATCAGGCCGAAAAAAGTTGGTTATCATTTGACCATAGCGCAAAGAATTCACCGTAACAGTGACTCCTTTGTCGTTTAAAAAAAAATAAGGTCCGATCACACCGCCAGTCTACAGGGTGCACCAAACTATTACCAATGGTAGTTGCAATGGCCAATATTTTGTTCGAAAAATCAGCATCAGCTTGCGATACATAGATGCAGGAATTTTCTAATAAAATAGCAAGGTAAGAACTAACTAAATGTCGCAATGGATGACAGATGGATTTGACAGATGCCATATGGCAGAGATGTTAAATTCAAATCTCAAAATGAATGCGAAAAGAATATTGTCTTCTTTTCAATTCGAGTAGTCATCAAATTCAAAAAGTCTTCTTCGAAATTAAAGTATTTACCTTCTAAATGCAAGAAATTGTGTTCTTCTATGATATATTCGAGAATTTATCTTCTACATTTGAGAACATAAGCTTCTTCGCTGAAGAAGTCTCTCTGTAGAATGTGATTTCAAGCTAAGAAGCTTCACTTTCGTAAAGAAATTCTCTTAAAATTAATCAGCATAGGTAATACAATACATAAAAATGCTTACCTACTAAAAGAATACAATTCACAATAAAATACTCGTTTGTGCGTCCCCAATATTTGCATTCAAAAGTGCTGAATGCAGGTCCAAAGGTGAAGTCACATTAACGGAAGAGAATATTTTATCTAACAATAAACCACCTAATTGGTCGTGGTTGCCTATACATGATCATCTCCAGCAACAGTAAGTACCTCGGAGGCACACTAGAACCCACTGCAATCTACTGGAACAATTGTCAACCACATATACACGGGTGCAAAGTATTAATAACCAGGATCATATCGCAAGTGGAAAACCACTAGTGCGGAAAATATCACCTAAATGACCATTAGCGAACTGCTTTAACAAATCATCTGATAATTTTCCTGCAAAGCACTCGTCCACTTGGCCGTATTGAATGGAAGCGCTCTCCCCTTCACCATCGGGAGAACACCATTGTGGCCTTCGACAAAGTGTGCGATATGATCCCATGAGAGGTACATACCTGCGCAGACCATCTGTGCACCACTGGCACCCGGCATTCAGGTGTTCTAAGCCAAGTTCTGTTAGTATAACTCTTTGATCATGAAATTTATCGAAGCCAATTAGGGGATGACCACCTCGTTGCAGTTGCATGAGTGAATTCCTCGCTGTTGTCGGGTATGACATCTTGCACCTGATTAGGAAGCGAAACGTTGGAAAACATTTTTCACACTCCCGAGGAATTCATCATCGAGGAAGTCCTCTGGGAGACAACAAATTGCTGCGACATAATTTTTCCCATTCCTTGGAAGATGGTATTTTGTACTTTTCCAGAACTGGGACAGAGGAAAAGACCAAATCTGCATACTCAAGCAAGGGCATACATACTATATAAGGCGACAAGGGTCGGTAGGAAGGGATATAAATAAAAACAAAAACCTGATGCCAATTGAATTGAACTTGATTCTGATTCTTATCAAGAATCACGAATATTTGTTCCGCCAGTTTGCGGAGCCAACCGTTGAGTGCTGGAGGACAAGTCCACCGAATGCTGTCCTATGGACAAAAAGGTGCAATGGGGGGAAGGTAGAAGGTTGACTCACGGTTCAGACACTTGGTGCTTGTGTTAGAAGCTGTTCAGTGGTTGTGTTAACAATTTTTTCACCTTTTTTATTCTATTTTTTCTTTTTTTTTCTTTTTATGTCGAATGCCGGAAAACGACAATTTGATTTGGTCAAATGGCACAGATCCTAAATCACATAGAGTACCAGTAATGGTGAGATATTTGTCCCACAAGTGTGTCACACAATACATTCGAATGAGTAGTACTCGTATGTAAAATGAGAGAGAAAAATGGAACTAATGTCACTATTCGAAGGTAATCTGCTTGACAATACTGGTATGGGCTGTTAAACAACGAACGGTCAGATATCAAAATAATTTTAAAACGATATCATAAAACACTTTCCTCAAGTGAAGAACTCTTCCTTCTGACAAAAGTGGATCGAAGTGCTGCCATTTGAGAGACATTGATATAGTCTTAATGTCACATTGAACGAGATCATAGTTACGGGAGGATGATGTGTGCTTACTTAATGCCACCCAATTCTGGAACTATTTATCCTTCGTGAGGCTGGAGGTTGACGGGTGCGAAGTCTATAGCAGTCTCTGCTAAACGCCTCATTACCTTAGAATAACTCTTACAAAACCCTTTAAATAAGCTATCTAGTTGAACAGCTCGGTGTGGTCTAGGGGTCAATCTCCACAAAACTGAACTGTCCTCTTCTCAAGGAAATGGAAAATTTCTGTCAGTGACCCTCCATCCCTTAATGGAATAAGCTAAACCTTCTCTAACAAAGCAAAATATCTGTGCTTTATTTTGGATATTAAACTAAGCTCCCAACATACAAGAAAGGGTAAAGAAAGCCACTGTTACACTTTTCTCTTGCAAAAAGCCATTGGGAACAAATGGGGCTTACAACTATAATAATAACTCACTGGCTGTAAATCTCGATCATTAGGCCGATTGTCACAAACGGGGTGGTTGTCTGGATAAGGCCGTAAACCATAAGAAATTAAGAAAAATCTGTGTTTTGAACTAAGAAAAATTAAATAACTTCAGAGCAATACAATGCCTATACTAAAACACTGGGACAACGATTTATACTAGCAGGGGACTCTAATGCTAATCACATGGACTGGGGGTCAAGAAGAATAAACAAGAAAGGTAACAATCTTCTAAGTGCCCTTAAAAGGACAAGTACTGGAGAATCAATTAACCCGGAAAAACAGATGTATTTGACTTCTGTTTTCGAAAAACATTAGTCACTCGAAACTTAAAATTAAATCTTGCCTAGAACTCTCATCTGACCATTCTCCTGTTGAGCTCGAATACTCGTACTAAAGCGACGTCAAGGCCATAGTGGAACGAGCAAAAAAAATTTAACAACAAAACAGACTGTGTGCCCAGTTCTATGTGAATCACATCCCTGAGCACATCAAACAACAGATTAAAGGACAAACCACAAGAGCACTTCGTTAGACTTAAAAGAAAGTCTAAAAACGTATCAAAACGAAAACTTAAAAAACTTCTTAAAAAATCGGACTAAGACTTCTGAATCAAACTACTCATTATGGAAAACAACAAGTTAACTAAGTAATAAAATAAATTATTATCCCCTCTCAAAAAGGTGTACGGAAACTGGGCTATAAGGAATTATGACAAGGCGGATACCTTAGCACAACACTTCTGGAACACATTCTCCAATGATGATGGGCAGCACCTGCGGTCCACAACTAAACCCCAATAGGTGCCAATAAATAAAATAAAATAAACTATCAGACATAGAGTGTAACACAAAATATCTCCAGGATATGACTTTTCAATGAGAGAACTACTAGATAGATTACTGAAAAAAGTGCTGCAGCACCTTGTATATAAATGTATGTAACGCAATGATTAGTTTAGAAAGTTGCAAAAATAAAACCAATACTAAAACCCGGAAAAAACGAAACCAGACCAACGTTGTGAAAACTAATCAGTTTACTTACAGTCCTGTCTACAATCTCTGAACGACTACTATGTGAACGCATGAAAACAATATTGGCAAGCCTAAATGTAATATGGGACCACTAGTTCAGATTCCGAAAGCACCTCCCAACGATACAACAAATTCATAGGGTGACTAATAAAATCTCTACTGACCTGCAAGAATAAAGATTCTGCGTTGGAGTATTTCTAGACGTCGCTAAAGCAGCCTGGCCTATTTCAAAAGCTTGAAAGCATTCTCCCAATTATCTTTTACTTAGTAATCAAAAGCTATCTAACTCACCGACATTTCTACGTCTAGTACAACGACGAATACTAAAAGTTATATACAACACGAGCTGGAGTTCCACAAGGCAGCGTTTTAGGACCACTATTCTATAATATATGATATGTACTCGTATACTTTTTTCGCGCACCCAAAAGGAATATGAATACCTTTATACTGTTACAGGACACGGGCTTTTAAGGAAAAATTGAAGAGGAATAGATAAGAAGCCTGTGCACGTTGGCTTTAAATGTTTGAAGGTTGTAGTGATGGGGAAATACAGAACTTGATAGATCATTCCACATTCGTGTCGTTCAGCTTATAAATGAATGCATAGATTTAACAGTACGACCGAAGTTAGGCTTTAGGGTAAACTGATGTGCACTCGAAGCATGTCGCGTATTGCGGGTGAAATTTTGAAGGTTAGGAATGCAGCTGGCTAATTCGCTGGAGCATTTTTTATAAAAAAAAAACGATAAAACAGGGAGAGACAGGAGACATTTCTCCGATGTTCTAGTGAATGAATGGAATTCACAATGTCTCTATCACCTAGAAGTTTTAACGCCCGATTTTGTACCCCATCAAGAATGTGCAAAACGGTCTTGGGTGCACCAGACCAGATATGGGCGTTATATTCCAGCTTAGGGCGGATGAATGCCTTATAAATTGAGGACGGATCAGACGGGGTAAAATATTTCTTGCACCGTTTAAGGAATCTTAGACATTTTGCAGCATTTTTGGCGACCTCGAATATGTGATCATTCCATCGAAGATGGTTATTAATACACATACCGAGAATGGCAAGTCTTTCGGTTTCAATGATGCAAGTACCATCCATGGATAATGGTCAAGGGTTTTGGTTCCGCTTGAGAGACAGAAGACAGAAGACAGCATTGTGTTTTGGAAGCATTAAATTCCACGCGGTTGGTTGAACCCCATTTAATTATGCTGTCCAGGTCGGAATTTAATGTGTTTAACATACGTTGCCGTTCCCCTTCTACGGCCGAAGAGCAAGGACGTAAGTTAGGGAACGAATATGAAAAACTGAGGGTACTATCATCAGCGAAGGAATGGATTGGATTAGAAGTTGCAGACAAGAGAGAAAAATAAGAAAGAGAGTCGGAGACAAAACAGAGCCTTGGGGAACACCAGCATTTATTTGGTGAATTGCAGACTTGAAGCCGTCCAAAACAACTTGTATTGAACGCTCCGAAAGGTAATTTCTATTCCATTGAAGAAGAGACTCATCGACGCCATAAGCACGCATTTTCGATAAAAGAGCCTGATGCCAAACTCTGTCAAATGCCTTTGAAATATCAAGCGCAACCATCTTGGTTTCGCCGAAGTGATGCAGAGATTGGTTCCACTTTTCGGTGAGATATGCCATCAAATCACCAGTGGATCTGTTGCTACGAAAACTCGTATATATACACAGAAAACATCTATAATCGCTACGTTCGCTGACGATACCATTCTGCTCTACTCTAACCCTAAATTAATAGCATGGGAAGGACCAAATGACGTTCAAATGGACACGGAACAAAAAGTGTTTGTTTTTTTTTATTGAGCTGAGATTGAAAGGTGGAGTGACAATTTTGAAATCGGGGAGCAGTCTGTAACTTTGTTCACAAGTAAAAACTAAAAATATTGTTATATTAAATAACAATCTGTTCATTATTATACTATAGACGGTCAATAATATTGTGCTATAAAGGTATAGAGGCTGCTTAATATAGCAAAGTCCTTAAAGGGCTAAATCTAACCCCATAAGGCGTTAAATTGACATCCCTGGTCTACAAGTAGACGAAAACCTGATATTTCTACAACCTGTTATTGTCTCAAACATTTTAATAAACACAAATAAAATGTTCAAACCAAACAATCACACATATTGTGCCCGCCATCTTGAATTTGTGTGGTTTTAGATTTTTCCTATTCGCATGTCAAAACTACTTGTCCCTTCGACTTGCTCTCTCGAAAAATTCAAAAAATTTCAAATAACCTCCGCACATCTTGAATTCTTTATTCAACGCTCTTAACAAACTCTGCTATTCAATGTGGAAGTTCCTTGTCTCTATGATTCGTAATTTGTCTAAAACATTTCAATAAGTAATCTTCTTGAAGAGGTTAAGCTGCCATGTTCTATCCGCCATCTTTGATTTATACGAGTATAGTTTCAGAGGCCTCAAGAAATAACGGGTGGGCCATCTGTTGGTTTCATTTTAAATTACATGTTATTTTGACACTGACAGCTCTTTCGCGCTCAAAAAATTGACGGAAACACAGTATCATACCTCAGCGGCACGAAATGAATTGATTTACGATTGAACAACGATGGGAAATATTGAAAACTTATTCCAAAGTGGATGGAGCCGTTAAAGATCGATGTTATGCTGACAATCCGTAAACGATTCAGGCACAATATTGATTGAGCTATTCGTGAAACAGAGTCCGGAACTCCAAAATTGGGTTAACAGGATGGACTACTCCCAAGCCAACCGCGGCAGCCATTTAAATGAAATTATTTTCCATAAATAATCGGAATGTGTACTCTCTTCAATAAAGCAAATAACTTTGGATCTTTTTTGATAACAATTTTAAAAAGAAACCAACAGACGAGGCACCCTTTATATTTGCCTAGGGCCTACAAATATCTTACAACGAAAATGCGTGCTCCAGCGTTTGTAACTTTGCGCAAATCCATAAATAATCCTTTTGCTAAATTTGCAATCTCAATGATTAAGTGCGCCAACCAAACCAAGAGAAACACTTCAAAATAATCTTCACTTCAAGGTGTCAAAACAAATGCGCCAAGGGTTTAGAGTTCAATATGGAAATCGTTACGTTGCCTGCCATAACAGCCACCAACACCGCCGAGCCACCGGAGTGGATCTCACTGTCCAAGGGAAAGGAAATCCACCTTCATCAGTGCCTTTCACTTTTTACCGCTAAAATTACCAATGAAAAAGCCTTTTTTACCAAAACGGAACCGCAAATTCGCACACGAATTTCGTCCATAATGGCGATGGTTAGGTCGTGTGGGTTCCCCCAAATCCCCAAAAATCCACAAAGCGAGTTCCAAAATACACGCGGATAACCAACAAATAATAAAGTTTTGTACCGCTCAGTGATTTTCATTGAATTCAAAATTTTTGATTTATTGTCATATGGACAGTCAAGAATTTACTGTCATGGATAATAAATAATTGAGCAAGCACACCGCGTCCAGGAGGAGGCGAAGAAGAAGTGTCGTCTACCAAACCAACGAAGACGTACTGCTGTATCTTGAAGTTGTGTATTTGCTGCTGGTGCTGAACGCTTTTTTTTAGTTGCAATGTTTAATCTGAAGCTTTCCATGGGGCTTCAACCGAACAGGGTTAAGGGTTAAAATGTGGGAGTCACGATTCGTTGTGATCGTCGTTGTCGTCGTCGACGATGTTGTTCTGTTGTCTCTATGCTTTTGTCGCTCTGCGCCGGTTGACTTTATTATTATTATCAAATGATACACCAGTTAATAATATTACAATTTCGCTTTGATGTATTAAGCAGTTGTGCCTAACATTAAGTTGTTTTGATTTTGGAGGCGGTTTCCGCATTTGGAGCGAATGTGTGCACATGTAAAGCAACCAAGAACGAAGATAATTCACTGGAATAAATCGTGTGGACATTAAGCATTTTTTTTGTCAACCTGTTGTCTTAATATGGAATAGAAACTTCAAAACAACCGAACAGGTACCCACCATATGGAAAGTATATTTCTTGCCTCTGTTGTGGATAAACTATGGGACTTGTTGGCTGCGCTATAATTCCAAATAAAAAAAATATATTTTTACGATGGCAGACTTTGTTTTCATTGTACTGACTGTAGAGCGTCATGTATATATCTAGTAACACAAATCATAAAGAACACATAAGGGTGGCTTCAGCCAGCGCTAAAGGGTTTCATAATCCTTATTAAGATTTAAACCAATTTCTTCCAGAGGAAGAAGCAATCTCTTACCGAAGTTTAAAAAAAAAATATATTATCCACAGTTACCGCTTACTGAGTATAGACTCAGAGACTACTAATGACACCAGAAGTTTCAGGCAAGGTAACTCGCCCTCATGCTGTACTCGTATCTATAATAAAATTTTGGAGAAAATTGTGCAAAAGTCTCAAGATGACATAGACATCATCTATGGTGCAGAAGTTTGGATTTAATGAAAGCCAGGTGAAAGCAGTCTTAAAATCTTTGAGAGAAAAATTGTTAGTACGCCTTTAGAAGAGAAGATTCAGTCACGATATATATTGTTTTTTTTTTTTTTTGGTCGGATCAGGAAACTCTGCACTCAGATGCAACTGGCCTATTGTACTACCAATTTTAATGAAATTTCCTCGTCTCCCGGAAAAAGTCGAGTAAATGCTTGAGCGATGAAGAACTTATGGTATCATCACTCATCACATCAGCGGAAGTGTTCCGCAGTGTCATCACTCTCTCCACAAGCATCGCAGAATGTTGCATCATTTAAGCCTACCACACTGAGGTGTTTAGCAAAAGCAAAGTACCCAGTGAGAACGCCTATAAGTTGTGTGCAGTCTTTTCTGATGAGGGACGGCAAGAATGTCGTGGATTTCTTACAGACGTCCAGAAGCATTCGATTATTCTGCCCGCATTTTGAAGAACCGTGTGGCACATAGTTATGTTCATAAGCAACAAAATCGTCAATGCAGGCCCTGACCGACGACGTAGGAAGACCCAACGCAGATTTAGGTTCTGAGAAAATCTCCCTTGCCTTACAGTCTCATCGGAGATCTCATGTCCCATGATTCTAGTGTGACCTAGGACTCAGATAAAAATCACAGAGTTCAGCTTTGCGACCGAATTAAGAAAGTTCTTACATTCTAGAACTACCTTGAGAGTGGTTAAAGGGTTGGTTAAACACAGCCCTCCACCTATTCCTTAAAACATAGTTCATGGCCATTAGGATTGCATAAGTCTCCGTTTGAAAGACAATATATATGGCTTAAGATGGTTGGATGATGCGAAGCGGTTGTATGTCAACACTCCAGCACGGAGAGTCTTCGAATCTATGCCAATATATCTACAAGATTTCTAGTACGACGAAATCATCCCTAAAGCAGGGAGGGCGAGTAGGAGATTTCAAAAAAATATTTAAAGCAGAAGAAGCAGAAGATTGTTTAACATCTATGCATGTCTTTCGTGACTTAGATTTCAAAGTTGACTCCGACTTAAGAGATGCAAGAGTCCAGAAGTTGAAGCCTGAAAAAACTGAATAAAAAAATCTGGTCCCCAATGTTTGGTACTTCTGGCTTTCTTATGTTGCAAACAGTCCTTTAACTTAATATCTTAAATGCATGCTAAAATTAGAGGGAAACTAATTAGCTAAATGGACAACTTTGCAGCTAGATTTTGAAATGAAGTTCTTCTAAGGACTATGTCCTTCAGGGTTCATTAACCCAGTAATGAAGAGAAATGGAAGAATAGATTTTGGGCAAATCAGAAATGCTACTCTAGCCCTGCGTGTTGACCAGTTTGTGATTTCAATATTCATCTTGAATCCAGGTATCTATGATTGGTCATAGGAAATCGCAGCCTCACACCTATCCAATATTCGCTTCTTCTTTTCACCGAACGTGGTTTCACAAGTGTTCCGTACTAATTAAAGCTGATAGCTCATTGAATTGTGGACTTTTATGTCATGATCCTACAGCTTAACTGAACCTTGGTCATGGTATGGAACAGATAGCATTTCATGTCCTCAAACGATTTTACCGATTTTATTCGACCATCGAAATTATCAATGAAGGTTTCCAGTCCACCGTCGGTGGTCCTTTTAGAAGGCTGAATGTAATTTTCACTCCATAAGTTGCCTGGAAATTTAAGGCTTAAGTTAAATACAAGCAAAGTTTTATAGGAAATATATGTGTCACTGAATATCCACTTCACCCACCGTGGTGGAAAGTGGGAAATTCTGGAGAAATATGGAGACAGACGTCGTCAGTTTTATAGGCAGAGTCTATAGCAGACAAAGTGGAAGAGGTTTTATTGCTCTCTGGCTGTTTGTGTTAAGCTTGGTCTCAATCTTTTCAAATTAGTGGCAGTTAGACATTTTCTTTCATTGGATAGTCTATTCATTTCACAATGACATATTTGGCATCAGGAGCTAGTTCTAATTCCATTTTATATAACGATTATATCGCACTGTTCTGGTTCTAAAAGTACTGCCCGTACAGCACATAATTCAGGTTCAGTTGTGAGCTGACAGACATGGCTAAGATTAACCATACCTCTGCATAATAAGCTAGGGAAAAAGACAGTAGGGTAACAAGGTAAACTAAGCAGAGATTTGACGTTAAAGGAAACACATTTCTAATATTCAAGCTGACTTAAGCTTAACCAAACAAAGTGCCTTCAGCAATTAAACTCCCCTTTTAATACGTGACTTAGACTGCGTATGAATGAAGCCCTCGAAGGATTCTTTTTAGATATCGATGACGCAGACCAGAACAATAAAATTAAATAAAAAAATAGCTGCCACAGAGCAGTTTAATTTGGATGACGTGGTATAGGGATATTCCAGTAAATTGTAAGGCTAACGAACAAAAATACTCATCCTTCCAGGCAAAAGTTCACTGTGTATACCCATCGCTACATGCAGACTTAAATTAAAGCTGAATGCTATTGAAAAGACAAATTCTAGGTGAACAAGGGGTACAACTTGTCTAGCGATAAAACAGATTTGACCTAAGCTGGATCTGAAACGCTCTAAGAATTTGATTTTTCTCTTTAAATTTTTTTTTCTGCCATGGGATGGTGAAAAACGCTAATTCTCACGAGAAACAGTCCCGCTCTGTTTCAAGTAGTATGGGACTTACTCTTACGCCACTAAAAAAACACCTTTAACCCCTTTTTAACTTGACACCATCCACTCTGGGACTGCTTTCGCATTACTTCAGAGTGGTGTCATTTTATTTCCCCTCCGGGGACCGGCTTTTTCATTTATATCCTGTTGCAGGTTTATTCGTTCTTGCCGGTGTGGCTTTCATCATTTTTACATAAATGTTATGAGGGTGCGTTTTCGTCTTCTTCTCCCTTCTTTGTTTTGAGTACCTTTTCTATGAATAAGTGTACTCGATTCCAGTTTTGGTCACTGGTTGACATTTTTGCCTCTATGTTGTCCGGGCTGATAACTCCGATTTGAGATTCCAACGCACTCCTTTCGGCTTCCCATCTGCTGCATTCAAAGAACGTATGGTTTGCGTCGTCCACCTGTGAGTCATCGTAGTGGCAAGCTGAGCTCCTTGTTTTTCCTATTTTGTGGAGGTAGGCGTTGAAATACCCATGTCCGGTAAGAAACTGGGTTCCTTCCATTCGACAACGTTCTTGATGATCCACGCGGGCGATATTCCTCTGCTTTCTATGCTCCATCTCTTCTGCCACTGCTGTTTGGTGAGCTACTTCGCTTCCTCGGTTGCCGCTTCCACTCCAATTTCCGCCTTTTTGTCGTAGACGTACTTCCTCTCTGCTGCCAGAAGATCAATTGGGGTCACTCCCGCGACTACGAGGACGGCTGGTTCCGACACCGTTCGATACGAAATTACAACCCGTAGTGCTGTGCGCCTCTGTACTGCGGCCATCTGCATTCTGTATTTGATTTCTCTCAATAGAAAGGACATCAGCGCTGTTATAGGTGTCATTACTGGACACTGTCTAATAGGCAAGCATGCAACAAGGCTTGGCGTCTTCGCAAATAATTCCTGCAGAAGCTGCATGGAGGAGGAGGAGGAGACTATTCTTCATTTCCGCCCAGCTCTCTCCAAAAGAAGGAAACTTCTGTTTCAACGACCTAAATGATCTGAATAAAATAGACGTTAAGGACCTTCTTCATCAGAAGCTTCAAATGATTCAACGAGTAGGCTAGAAGCCGCTTCCCAAACCCATGTGGTTTCATAATGGACCTATTACTGGTCTAAGTATGTTAGCTTTTTTCTGACGTCTACCTTAACCTAACCTAACCTAACCTAGCTGCCACATTTTATACCCAAGCCCCATCTTCACAGCCTCATAGTACAATTAAAGGAAAAGAAAAAGTTCATAGTACTCAGTGTCTTACGGAAACTATGATAGTTGTTTTCGCGGATTTTAATTGCAGATTTGTGTCGAAACATATGTACGTTGAACAAAATTCGTAATATGCCGCCTGATTGAAAACATAGACAAGCGTACTATGCCACGGACCATCGAATATCAAACATCACAGCTTAAAAATGGTTGGACTCCTTTCAAAAGAGTTAACAAAATGTGTACAGTTTTTCTATAGACAAAAGTTGATAACAACAGCCCCAAACTGTGATCCTTGTCGACCTATCATCGCTTGAGTACCTTTCAACCTAACTTCTTATACCTACCAGTTGGTTTTTTAGTTAACCTGCTAATTAAGGACAATATGTCACTAATGCTACGAAAACTAGCAGAACATGTGCCACTTTTCTAACTCCGCACCTATTTCACACCTTAGAGTTCAGGTCATATCCACACACAATCATAAGATCACTGTTAACACTGACTTTTCGTACTTTGAATTCTTTTAAGATATTTTAACACTCAACACCTCTACTCGTATCTCGTGATTACCAACTAGCTTGTACCTTTGCCAGAAAAAAAAAAAAAAAAAATACAACAGAAATTTCAACTTTCAAAATCACGATCTGCAAAACAAACAAATTTTACAACCCTGAAACGGTTGATCCCCCGCCCTGAAATGGTGTTAAAAACCACTGACCCAGTCATTGCATCAGGCACGGCGGCCGGCGGCGCCCGTAGCCTCACCCTCTTAGCCGTTAAGATAAGGAAATTAATTAAAATGCGAAATAATTACCACATCCACCTGTGAGATACATGTAGAGCGTGAAATCTGTAGGTATCTGCTTATTTACTTTCGTAAACACCCGCGTAAGTCTCATTTCCAAGCGAGACAGTAATCATGCTGTAAAAATCAGCCCAAAAAAACCCCACACAACAAATCACAACACCACACGACGGCGTCCGCCACATTCGATTGCAACATGAGTTGTTGCTGTATCTGTATCAGCAGACGAACAAACAGACAAACAGACACACGGACAGACATTTGTTATGTTTTTTTTGGGTGTTATCCTGCTACAGGGTGCTGTTTGCTGCTGTAACATTTTTTTTTTGTTTTTACATGCTCCAGTCCGAGGCCTTGCTCGCGGAGTTCTGTGTTACTGATTGCTGTGATGCGATATCAGTACAACAGGTTGAATGTATGCCACAAGCTTCAGATACATTTTATTTCCCAAATGAACGCGCGAGGTTTCTAAATCTGTGATTAGGCCAAATCTTCGAGGCCGACACTACTACTGATTCCGAGACATTAATTAATTACGATTTATTGGGCGAATTCTGTTTAGCGAAAAAGAAGGAACCTCAGTGGTAAGAAGGGGGGAGGGGGTGGCAGATCTTGAGCTATCGATTTGGTCATGGTGCTTATGTCGTCGATTAATTGAAAACAGCACATACACTCGCGTACACAGGTGGGTTACTTATTATTACCTGTGTTGCCAATTGGATTAACAAAGCTGTCTAGGCTTGTCGACTCATGTTGGATTTTTGCTTTTCCGCAATTGTAACATGTTGAGTTGTTGTTGTTGTTGTTGTGTTTGTTTTGAGGTTCGTTTTGGTTGTTTATTTTGTGGTCGACTGTCTCCGATTTGTAGATTTTGAATTTTGATTTGGTTCGCTTTTCACTATGTAAACACCCGGTGTACCTTGGAGTTCGACAACTAGCGCGTTTGTTAAATATAGTGATGTCGACGGGTCTATAATTTAGCATAGTTTTTACCTTTTGCAGTGTTATGTAATTCATTGCTTAAAAGGGATACCAGGTCTTGTACCATAGACCTGGCTAAACTGTGTCAACTGTGTAATGTGTGCTGTGGAACAATAGCAGATAGGATGCGAATTTAATTTCTTTTAAGTCTCTCATGCAGAAATTGATGATTTATTGTGAAGAAAAGCATACAAAAATATCCGTAGGTGCCTACGAGTATCTATCAATGCAAGATGCTGAAATAAAATCAGTTTACAATGATAGACAGTCATTATGTTCATTTGATAACTAAATATGTATGTTTGATACAGATCCGAGTTAGCACTATCTGGTTTCCCGACACACACAAAAGACTACACATTTTAGGAAGTGGAGTTCCCACGGGTGAGGATTTGTCGTGTTGGGGTGAGGATTTTTCAACTACAGTACAATAATTTCAAGACGGAGAGCGGCCAGAGAGCTAAAGAAACAAATTGCCGGAAAAAACGCCAGTCTGAGTGAATTCGAAGCAAGGGTCTTAGACTAACTTACAATAGCGAGAGGTCGACGATACTTGTTCTTGCCGACATATTATTTCTGATGCCTTAATCTCGCTGCATGAGACTTTGTCAGCTTAACCCTCAAAACCTAGTTATACTGAATAAACCGGACATCTGACGAGAGATTTTCGAGTCTGGTGGGTTGTTCTGTAAACATAGGTACATCCTGAAAAAAATTTAACGACAGATATAAGTATATTTTCGTCAGTCGTTCGTTCGGGAAGCGTCAGTCAATCTTTGTGGATGCATTGATGCTTGGTCGAACACTTGTGGATTGTGGTTGCTCCAATAACGGCCATTTGGCTTGTTGACATAGCAGCTGAGCCAAAAATGGGCCTCGTCCGAAAAGATAATTTTTTGGCCAAAATCCGGATCTCCGGCCAACATTTCCAGCTCCCCATTAGCGAACTCACGGTGTTGTCCACCATGGTCGTCCGGCTTCAATTCTTGCGTCAACACAATCTTATACGGATGTAGGCCCAAATCCAACCGCAAAATAAGCCTGGTTGACTCTCTGGCGATGCCCAGTTCAGCTTATCGGCGCCGAGTCGACATTTCTGTGCCTTCTTCGATACTGGCCGCTACGGCGGCTATGTTGGGTTGGTGGCTTAAGGTGGTCCAAAAGAGTGTACTCACGCTCAAACATTTCCACGGTACGACGAATTGCCTGCGCACTGAAACCATGATGACGACCGACCTCATGACGAAATTCACGTTGCGTATTTACAACTGATCCGGAATTTCGATAATATTTTTTTAAAATTTCCACACGTTCGGGAAGTGCCAAACGATTCATGATCAAATGGCAAACTTTACTGACTTTGAAAGCTGGATGTCATTGGTAACTTTGACAGCTTCTGGAACATAACAATTGGAAAAGCTATCATTACTATCTGGTCACCCTTTAGAAAATTTGCCGACGATATTAACGTTATTGAAAAAATGCAGGTGGCTGTTTGAAAGTACTCTTGGTTGTTTCGAAAGGAAGCTTCTTCGTGTGATGTACAATGAAGCTTGTGTTGATGGAGCGTGGATGAGAAAATTCAACGACAAACTGCACAGACTTTACAACCTAATATGGCTAGGACATGTGGAGCGTATATTTGGAAAAGGACCTCAGCCAATTTTGGGTGTAAAACTGGAGGTAGCTAGCGAAAGATCGAGTCCATCGAGTCCAACCCATACTGTAGAGCCATACTGTAGACCCCAGCTGATAGTTTCACGCTTCAAGAATGTACTTTTCCTCCCCCTATACTTGAACGCATAGAACACACCATTGGACAAATACACTTTGCAAGAGTACTTTTTGATTTTGGCATTCACAAAACCGCTGTTCCAAATAGTCTGGAAAAAAAACTCTGTGTAAGCTATATCATCTGTCCTATTCCTCTGGACTCTTTTCGAGCAGATACAAAACAAGATCGATCCGAGCGCCATCTTGCATCAACGTCATTGACTTATCGAACAGCCCTCATACTACTTGATGATCTTCTACGTTTTCTGCTGGTCAAAAATGTTCATTCCGCTCATCAAAAAATTGTATTCTGCTGATCAAATAATTCGTTTTCGCTGAGAAAACATTTTTAGTCTTGTAATTGTCTTCTGCAATTACTTGTTCTGCTGATTTATTTTTTCATTTCCTGTAGATCAAGAAATTTTACAAATTCTTCAAGTGAAAGTGGGGCTGTCGGTTTCACGTCGCTCACAAGAACTCGGCCTTTCGCAGACCACAACTTGGCGAATTTTGCATCGTGACTTGGGCCTCCACCCGTACAAAATTCAACTGACCCAGGAGCTGAAGGTAATCTACCATAGACAAATCTGTGTGTTCGCTGAATGGGCTCTGGAGCAGTTGGAGACTGACCCTAATTTTCATCGAAAAATCATCTTCAGCGATGAGGCTCATTTCTGGATGAATGGGTACATCAACAAACAAAATTGTTGAATTTGGGACGATACCAATTCACATGAGATCCAAGAGCATCCAATGCATCCCGAAAAAGTCACTGTTTGGTGTGGATTTTGGGCTGGCGGCGTCATCGGTCCATATTTCTTTGACAACGACGTTGGCCAGGCCATCACCGTCGACGGCGAGCGCTATAGGTCGATGATTACCAACTTCTTTTGGCCTGAATTGGATCATATGGACACCAACGATATGCGGTTTCAACAGGATGGCGCTGCGTGCCACACAGCTCACACCACATTGGAAATTCTGCACGAGCGATTCGAGGGCATGGTCACTTCACGTGGAGGTGATGTGAACTGGCCACCGAGATCGTGCGATTTGACCCCGTTAGACTTGTTCTTGTGGGGTTTTCTGAAGTCGCAGGTCTATGCGAATAAGCCACAAATCACAGCGGCCCTCAAAGCCAACATAACCCATGCCATCGGTCAAATTCAGTTTGATTTATGCGCCAGAGTAATGAAAAATTGAAACATTTCAGATGCGAGAGAAGTTGCGGCAGATATTTGAACGATGTTATATTCCATACATAATGGCATCGATAGGCCTTTCAAACGAATAAAAAATATCGATAATATCTCACACATACTTTGTTTTATTTAAATTTAAAGATAGGAATCGCTTAATGAAAGACACTTTACAACGTGATACGTAAGTCATTTCGTCTAAAACCTGTCAAAATCGGATCAAGTGCGAGTGGGATGTGTGGGCGGGATTTAAAAAATCTTTAAATCATTTTTGTTAGCCACCTAACGCAAGGCCTTCTGAACGGATTTCGATGAAATTTGTCACGTAAACCAGTGCTAGTTCCACTTCGAACTGATCGAAATCGAATGGCGTGCGAGTAAGATATGAGGAGGAGCTTAAAGCAATTGTTGCTTTAAGCCCCTAACTCAAGAGCCACCCACAAATTTTGGTGAAATTTGGGTTCTGAGTTATGTCAGACATGTAGATACGTTTATCTGGAAAATTAGTTATTCAAATCGGATGAAGACGGGGTAGGGTATGGTGGGGTGTCTTTTTACCTCACGTTTTCCAATACTTTTCAAGAACTGCTTATGCCAGAAGATTTGTTATAAGTTTTACCTTACCTCCTCATAAGCTTACGCGTACATTCTCCCAATTTCCATTCCCAATTTTATAGTTTCGGAGATAGTGGGTGGGATAGACATCTCCAGTGTCCGTATCTGTGAGTTCTTTTGTTCAAAAAATATTTTTTATATTTTTGGATTCTTCGGAAGTTCAGCTTTAATTAGATATTCGCATGTACATCACGCCTCCAGAATATATTTCACAATTTTTTTTTCTAAATTATTGTTTGTCCATCATGTATTATTTTTGTGCAAAATTCCAGCTCTGTAAGTGGAACGGTTCAAAAGTTACAAGCGTCTGACTGACACATGGGACAGACGGTATAGTAGGAAACACAAAAAACTATTGAAATGCCTGTCAAATAACTTAATTTTGCTGATCGATTACTCATTTAAAATGACACAAGCTGCGTTCCCTTCTCAGTATTGTATCTTTGTCGCTAAAATCAAAACTGAATGTATACCACGTTTTCTTATTCTTTGTGCAATTGTCCAACAAATCTCAGGTTTGTCCGATTTGGTAAGCGATGAATGAAAGGCCATCATTTTAAAGAAAAATAAAGTTAATTCTTCCAAATAATCACCGCTAGCGTTGATTGCTCATTGTCAAAGCTCTGGCAATACGAAAATTTCATTTCTGAACAAAAAAAATTGTTTTTAAGACGAATGAAAGCCGAAATTACTGCATCTCGATCAGCGAGGTATAGGAAGGAATTGTAAAGTCCATGTCTACTGAGAAGAGCCGGCTGTAATTGTCTTAATTTTCCATGCATAATCGCAATTTATTTGCAATATGAGTCTGCTGTGATGGTTTCACCGGATTGTAAGAAAAAGTAGTGAATTGCACACTCGATAGTCCATCATACAATTATCATATCTGTCTCGCATGCTGCCACCGCAGTCTAGCCACTGTCCTGGTGGTCTGCGGTTGTCATAAATATAACCCTTTCAAGAAAGAGGATGAAGCAATCGAGGAATAGCGCATTGCCTTAGACCGTTTTTGACATCAATCGATTTAGACAGGTCAAGTGATTCTCCTACATAGTCTTGCTTAGATAGACGAGCCTTGTAAGTTTGCCTAAACTAGACATGGTTCTGTACAGTTCGTCTATAAATACGCTATCATAGGCGAGGTATCTACATACATTTACCTCTGAAACAGGTTGTGCTATCTGACAATCCTCGTAGTCACGTTAAAGCAAAATTTCTCTACAAACATCAGACAATTTTGTAAACATTTTTCTGTGACAATGTCATGAGCTCTGTTTCTGAAAGCACTTGTTCCATTTCACTTCGGGTCCTCGATAAAACTTTCGCCTCACGCATTCGAAACAAAAGTTTTATCACTTGTCATTGAATTTCATGTCATTACCACAATCCAATCAGCCTTAGAATAACCCAAAAAGGCCACATACCTATGGTAGCCGTAGCCATAAAGTAAAATGCGTTCCACACGACGCAATCAAACCAACAGAAACCAAAACTCAAATGCAAAACACTAAAAAGTCACGAATGTTTGTCTGATCGCTCGTCTTCGGCGACATGAACTGACATTATGTCATAATATCTCTGAGACCGTGTGTATGTGTGATGGTTCCAACATCCGTGGAACATGTTTTTATGCCTACGAAATGACACTAATAAAAAAATACGTGAAACACGAAAGAAATATCATTTCGGCGACACGTTTTCCTTAAATTGAATTCATAAAGCATCGAAACGGACTTGGCGGGGGGGAGGGGAAAACGACGATGATGATTCCCTTTACACACAGGTCCTATGCACTCATGTGCTATTCGTATAATCCGCCGCAGCAACAGGTAGGCAAAAACAAAGAGCCACCTCCAATATAGTCTTCTTCGAAGCGCCCTCCTCCATCACGCTCCATCTCTAGCTTCATCTGTAGCTTCACATGCCTGGACATTGTTATTTTCACTTTGAGATCTCTCTGTCCCACAGTCTCTCGGCTGAAAGTTTATAATGTCATCTTGGCCATGGCAGTGATACTGCCACTTTATGGCCTCTAAATGACAATATGCATACATCGGAAGGCCCATGCGGAGGAACAGCAACCTTCTGCCAATCTGCGCAGTGCGCATCTCCTTTGGTTGTGTTGAACTCGTTTTATTTCTCGCTTATGACCATGTTAAGCACCGTGTTAAAATTTGTAAAATGACAACTTCACGACGCGATTATCATATTCAAATATTCCCGCGGAGTGAAGCCGTGCGGAGGATAGATGCCCTGGCGACCAACCAGTCGACCCATGTGCATGCAGCCCGTTTCTTTTGCATATCCACTACGCTGAGCTGAGAGTTGAAGCTTTTGGCGCGCTGGACATTATCGAATATCTTAATAGGGGGTAGTTAGACCTAGGAGAAGTCTCTCCTTGAATCGGATCAACGGTGCGGTTGCTGTTTGCTTAGTTCTTCATCTTCTTTCCTGGTCTTTTCGAGTGGAGAGTGTCGAAGGATGCTCGTTCGACAATAAAGCTATTACCCTTGAAGTTGAAGCTGCGACGGACGATTGAGATTTTGTGTGGTTGGGTGCGCAACCTGTTGGTTTATACTCGTATCTTTCGTATCGCCCGACCGCTTCTATACCACTTTCAAGGTGGAGGTGAATTATTTGGAATTTTAAATGAAATGGAATTCATGTTGTGCGCGATCAGGTTGAATGGACTTGACATCGTGTAAGAGAAGGTGGGGCCCCAGTTGATGGTTGGTGGGTATACGATCAAGCTTTTGCAATGAACATGTTTTGTTCCGGCGAATAAGATATGATAAATTAATTTTTACGCAATGAGTCATGGGTTCACATGCATTTGGGAAGAATTTGTTCAGAGATTTTGAAACAACTGCGGAATGTCGGGGATGAGTCAGTTAAAATTAACAAATGCTGATGAAAGGATCTTGCAAAATGTACTCCAGAAAAAGTATTCGATCGGTCGGATGGTGTTTTATAGGGTTACTCACTAAATTGATCTTGATAGCGTTACAGTCGTGGACAGGTGGACGTGGGAGACTTTAGGTGAATGTAGCAATATGTCAGGGGGTAATGGATATCTCGGTGTTGTCTTTCGTTTCCAGTGTCATTGAGCGCACGCAACAGGACTACCAAAACTAAACAGCTCATTGCTATTCATTCCAAATAGGAGATCAATTTGGCACATTGGGTCCTTTGTCAAATTGTTAATTTCCCAGGCCTAAAATCACACTTGTAATAGCAATTTAGTTGACATAAGTCTTTAGAAATTCATATACAGGGTCTTCCAATAGGGACGTTGAAGCTACATCTGTCAAATTGGCTGTCATTTATTCAGTCTGTTTTGGCAAATCACCATGGACGTTCAACAGCACGTGCAAATAATAAAATTGTTTTATCAAAGTGGGTGTTCTATTCGGGCAACGTTCCGCGCGCTTCGCCCATTTTACGGTCGCCATAATCGTCCTTCCGAGAGGACTATTCGCAGTGTGGTGGATAAATTTGAGTCCACTGGTTCAGTAAACGATCAATCAACACCCGTACGTCGACGAAACATCGCCGCCGTCCATGAGAGTGTGCAGGAGCAGTAGAACTCGGCCTTTCGCAGACCACAACTTGGCGAATTTTGCGTCGTGACTTGGACCTGCACCCGTACAAAATTCAACTGACACCGGAGCTGAAGGTAAACGACCATAGACAACGACGTGCGTTCGCTGAATGGGCTCTGGAGCAGTTGGAAACTGACCTTAATTTTCAACGAAAAATCATCTTCAGCGATGAAGTTCATTTCTGGATGAATGGGTACGTCAAAAAAAAAATTGTCGAATTTGGGACGATACCAATCCACATGAGATCCAAGCGCTACGTGCCACACAGCTCACGCCACTTTGGAAATTCTTCACAAGCGATTCGAGGGCATGGCCATCTCACGTGGAGATGATGTGTCTGGCCACCGAGATCGTGCGATTTGACCCCGTTAGACTTTTACTTCTGGGGTTTTCTGAAGTCGCAGGTCTATGCGAATAAGCCACAAACCACAGCGGCCCTCAAAGCCAACATAACCCATTCCATCGGTCAAATTCAGCCTAATTTATGCGCCAGTGTCATGGAAAATTGGACATTTCGGATGCGCACCACCCAGAGAAGCCGCGGCGGACATTTGAACGATGTTATATTCCATACATAATGGCATCGATAGGCCTTTCAAACGAATAAAAAATCTTTATTACGTCAGATAAAATTAAACAAACTCTCTTTAGGAGACTTATACAAGTCTATTGTCGTAAGCTAGAACAAAGAAAATGCTATGTTTTTCAAGTTTGCCAAGATCGAATGGTGGATATGCGGATACAAGCGTCTTCAATAAGTTTCTGTCTATGAACCCCGGGTACCTAGTACCTCGATCCGAGATCAGTTCTCAACCTCTACAGCTCTTGTCAGTCTGAACCATTAAGTGTACATCCCAAACCATTTAGTGCGGGCTACTTTGACTACCCAACACCTTTTCCTAGGACGATAGACGGAGACCAACCTCCCTTGGCAGATGCGTCAATGCAACCAGGTTGAGAAAAAAAAGTCATGATGTCACTTCCTGGAATAAAATATTTCAGCAATCAATTCCTCTCCTACTTGGATCTCGGAGGGGACTGTCTCAGGGGGTCCAACATGCAAATGCCAACCAACATTAATTACAGAATAAGCAGGTATCTATACGCTAATCTGTTGTGGAAACTGTCAGTAACAGGTTCTTGTTTGAGTCTTGTTATATTGGAGGCCTGGAATTTGAAAACACTGATTCAACATCTGAAAGCAACAAACCAAAATACTAGTTAATTCCTCAACTGACTTAACATATGTTCGTTGCCTCTACATATACACCAAGTTTCGGTTGAAAAGTGGTCTCTAAACTAAGAAAAATTGGAGCGGATCCCAGGGTGTCTGCAATTCGGCCAATTCTTTTCTCAAAAATTCTTAATCAATTTTAAATTGCAAATTGTCTAACGTAGTGAACGTTGGCCCTTCCTTGGATTGATATAGTTTTTCAGAAGTACTAATGGCAACGTTTGTGCAGAAGTTGTCACCGAGGAAGTTCACCTCAGAATGGAGCTCTACATCCTCCATTCTACCAAAAATATGTTTCGGGCAAACCTCGGTTCAACAGGATTTGTGAGCAGGACATTGCTGCAAAGAACAATCCTATATATAGTCACAATGGGGCTTCAAATGTATAGTAACGTTTGATTTCGCGAAGAAGAACTACAATGATAGAGTCACTGACAAGATTCTGGATTGTCCTAGTAGCTCACATCTTGTTTGTTTAATTGGAAAAGTGGTAATCAGCAACTTCAGTCACTCTTCATTTCCAACTTTAGTGAAAGAGGACGGATCACTTGCCACAAAAACTCATGCAACCCGACTCCAGATCCGGCACACGCAGAGCCTTCAACTATCCTGAGAGTGCAGTCTTCGACGTCAAATGTAAATTGTCGACCTCATTTAATCCGATGCATTCTCATGCCGATTGCAAAAGTCTTGATGACTTTCAACGCCATGGACCAGAACTAACAACGATTCTTTTTAGACTTTTCTCTACGCCTTGTAGATTGTAGATTGGTACATGCACTGCGATCTTTATAGATCTATTGTGCTCCCACAAATTGGAGCTCAAATCGATTGCATTGATGAACCGGAGTATCTTGAGTGGATCCAATGGTGGTAGATCTTCTTCTGATAGTTGGTATGCATCCAGGTGATTCCTTCTTATCAATGCTCCACATTCTTTAAGTAGATGCCCTGAGGTTTCCTCAACGTCACCGCAGAATCTGCAGTTTCCGTTTTGCTCTATGCCCAGTTCTCTGAGATGGTCTTTAAGCCTACAGTGGCCCTTAAGTAAGCCTGTTAGAATACCGAGCCGGTTTTTATTAATGTTGGTACAGACCTTACTTCTTTTCTGGTTGTAGTTTCCGAGAAATTCTTTGGCCTGTCTTAACTCTATGCCTTAAGCGCAGAAAACTAACCGCGTTCAACCGATTCTCAAAAAAGGAAGGACGTTTAATGTACGAGTATCCTAGGGCCACTGGATCTTTTGAAAAACTTTTCATAGTCTAGCCGCGTCACTTGTGTTCTCGATAAATTGACAGAAAGGGCTCCAGGATTCTTGTTTGGCTTAGGTCTCTCGTGTTTGCAGATAGTTACTTTGGACTATAACGAGGAGGTAAGGCTACAAACTTGGCTATTACGCTGCTGTCTTGTATAGTTTCCCTACGAATCGTCACCCTCATCCCTATTATGATAACTTCCTCTTAAGTAATCCTAAACAAAAGACACTCTATCTAGCTGACGAAATACTAATGTATTACCCTAGATCTGAGTTAATGTTCTCCACAACCTCGATCGATTTATTCTCTACTGTCTGGCGCCGAACGACTTGCACTTGTCGAAATCAAATTAATCTTAATAATCGCTATTCGGTGAGTGGGAGACCCTAACAAATGCTTTAATTGAATTCCCATGAATAAGCATAAGCCAGCCTTTAAATCGGCACAACAAAACGGCATCATATTTGCCTGCTGTGTGTGACTCAGACGAATCTCCTCCACAGTTCGAGCAGATTTGTTGCCGAATAGAATAAAAAATCGAAATACAATTTTTTAATTGGATAAACCATTTACACTTGCCATTCGGCACATAAATCACAAATGCAGCGCAATTCGTTCTTTGTGTCACCGCAAGGAATAATAATTTCACAATTTCTCACCATCTGTGTGACAACGATGGTGGAACCACACCGCTGCGCGCAGCACTAGTTCTTCTACTATTGGTAGTAGCGGTTGCCAAAATAAAAAAAAATCTTCCTACACTAAAAAGTCTGCAACGAGCCAAAATGTGGTAACAATAGAGAGAAACCTTCGATAACAATATGGGGATTTCCATGTTTATGTAATGTGGCGCAAAGTTCAGGTGCAGCAGCCAACGGAAAAAACAATGGTCTGGCCATTCGCTATACTCGTATCCACCTACATGAACCACATATACGAGTACTCGTAGACCATAGAAGGGATATTCTATACTTTTGGGTGCCATATTGTTTGTGATTTGTTAGATTCACCGGCAATTTCACTGCCGCTGAGGAATTAAGAGTCTTAACGTGGCGAATGGACTTTATGGGGGAGGTGTAGGATGAGAAGGTCATATGGATTTCATTGGTACTTTAGATAAATTTGCGAGTGTTTTTCAAGGACATTGTACAGACGTATAACTTCCAGTTCCAGACGTCGTACTTCCAGTCCTTCATCAGACATGCACTCGTTCAAATTCGTTTCAGATGTTCAGTAGATTTTTGAAGTGCAAACATTCATAGATTACTGGCTGTTTGCATATCATTGCGATGCAACGATCTTATATCGTGATTTCCATAATTGGAACATTATATCATCTTCGGACCAAAAAGAAACTTTTCAGCAATAAAACCTTTACGTTTTTTATTTTTGCCTCCAAATGAATGAATGCATACTTTAAGGCTGGGTACCTGCTGTCGCACATAAGTTAGGTTAAGTTAGGTTAGGGCGTCTCTCGGAGCTTAGACCAAAGAAGGTCTATTTTGATACCACAGACGCCATCGCTATTCTAACTACCGTAATGTTGAACCAGATTCTTATGAAGAAGAAGATGTTCCTGACGTCAATATTCGCTAGTTCGCCGAGGCCGTCGAAAAGAGGATCCATCTTCTCTTGTACATGGCTAGACAGGAGAATCATTTTCTGCAGGGACAAGGAGGAGTCCCTGCAACTCATGCAAAAATTGTTTGAAAAGAGGCACAGCCTTTTAACGTGGATAGTGTCCCGTGATGACTCCGTTGATGCAGTGCCGTAACTAGTTCGGTGCCAGCGGTGCCCAGGTACAGGGCGTAGGCCAGGAGGGCGTAAAAATGACCAGGACCAACATTTAGGTAATGCGCGTTGAAAGATCTTTAAACTGTGACACTCGTAAGTCTCGCAACATTACAAACTCAAACAAGATAAGTTGACTAATAAAAATATTTCCTATAAAAAGTTGCAGGTGTCATGAATATGAATTAGGATCGGGGGTTTTCTTAAGTGCAGTGGATATGATTTCAAAATTCGATCCTGAACTAAGCTAGATCGGCTTAATACGGAAGAAATAGTCATTCTTGTGTCAGACAAATTTATGCCAACTATTAGCGAACTAATGGAGTCCATTCCAAAAAAGCTCTCGGGAAAGCAGAATGGTCTGAGAATACTCGTAAAACCCTCAAAGACCGAGATGGTCGTATTCACCAGAAAGAACAGAATCCCAAACTTTCCTCCATCACAGCTTGAAGGAAGCATAATAAATCTGTCGACGTAAACGAAATACCTCAGAACTTTTCTTGCAGATAAAATGATGAAGAGAGAATGAAGAAGGAATGACTTAATAATGTTTACGCCTATAAAAGGACCTTCGAAAAAAGTTGGGATCCGCACCACTACATCACCCATTTGGTGTACACTGCAGTCTTCAAACCAATCATCATCCTATATCTAGTTCATAGCATGATTTACTGCTACAAAAGTAAAAGGCTACATGAGAAAGCTCATCAAAGTAGGAAGGCTAACAGCATTCATTATCTGCCCCTGGACTTGTTCATCGAAGGCTCAGCAGCAAAAGGAGCCGTCAAATTAAGAGAATCCATTTTGTGGAAGCAGGCCACTTATAGACAAACTGCGATACTATAATCGATTAAGAACATGAGAAGAAGATGTAACTCTCAGAGTCTAACCACAACTTCAGACTACATAACTCAAAACCGATCTTGTCAAACCAGTCAAACAATTTGATCAGTGATAATGAGATCACGCTCTAAAATAGATCTAGGTACGGGAGCCGGGAATTGTTCAGACCACCGGATGTATGCAGTGTCTTCCCATCAGAAATCCTTGCAATAGAGAAAGCGGAAATATCCATGTAAGATAGCAGCCTCCCTGCTTCAGAGTTAGCCATCTCGGTGTCAGTCATGCTCTTCTGAAATGTAAAGGATCAAATAGAATCAAATCAAAAGCAGTCAAGAAATATCGAAAGTGCACTAAATACTCGTACCATGGGTCACCACAAAGCCAGACTGTATTGAGTTCCCGGTGAGGCTGACACCTCTATACTGCCACTGATTAGAGAGTTGTATAACACTTTCGATGGCATAACCATCTCAAGGAGCAACGGCCGGCGTCACATCACGTTCATTACAGCCGAAACAGGATGTCAACAGAACAAAATCTATAATATTCCCAGAATGCTATGGGAACAATGATCTACAAATACCAAACAGAGTCCAACAATATCTGTAGAAGTTGCGGAGACTAGAAGGAAACATCTATAGGGTCATCCAAGAAAAAGGTTTCATTTTAAATTATCAGCCATTGTTAAACTGTCAACATTCAACTATCATTGCGATGACTTTCGATAACTAAAAGCTAGTAGGTTATTAAATATGGATCGGCACACACTCACACAACGTGTTGAAATAGTGAAAATTCACTATAAAAACGACGGAAACGTTTTGTAAAGTTCGCACTGCTTTTATTCTGAGTGATGAGGCTCATTTCCATTTATCAGAGTACGTAAACAAATAAAACTGTCGCATCTGGGGCTCCGAAAACCCAAGAGAAATAATGGAACAACCTCTCCATCCACAATGAGTAACAGTTTGGTGCGGTTTTTGGGCTGGCGGTGTGATTGGGCCATATTTTTTCGAAAATTCTGGCGGGTGCCTCCATTTCAATGAATGGATTGCGTTACCGAACGATGTTGACTGACATTTTGTTGCCTGAAATTGAAACTTTGGACGTGGACCACATTTATTTCAGCACATGCCACGTACCACCACACACCCTTCCCAACCTAACCGAACCTAAGCAGCAGTATCATTTCTGCTAATCATTTGATATAATCAAAGTTATTAAAGTTCTCCTCAAGGGAGGTATTCTAACCTTCCTGTCAACTGTCGAATAATTCCAGTTTCACTTATAAAAAGTGAAGGACTTAAAGTAACTTACTTACTTAGGTCCTTTAACCCCTCGGGGGGCATAGGGCGTCAACCACGCCTGCGCGCCATCTAGTTCGTACTTCTGCAACGCGTTTGAGCTGCCTCCAACTCATTCCTATGGAACTCGATTCCTCCTCAACTGTTCTGCGCCATGTTTGCCTAGGGCGTCCCGCTATTCTGCCTGCTTGGGTGAGCGGATTCCACTGCATGGCGTATTTCGCAATGGAGTTGTCTTCGCGCCGTAGGGTGTGTCCAATCCACGCCACTTTCTCCTTCGTATTGTAATATTTATAGGTTCTTGGCCCGTTCTCATATAAAGCTGTTCGTTGGAGATCTGGTTCGGCCAAAAAATCCTCAAGATGATTCTTAAACATTTATTTACGAAGACTTGCAGCCTGCGTGTGTTAATGGTGTCCACCTTCCAAGTACTACACCCATACAGCAGTACCGATTCTACATTAGAGCGGAACAGTCGCAGCTTGGTTCTTAAGCTGATAACGTTACTTTTCCAGATTGTAGATAGCATACCGAACGCAGCTTTAGCCTTCCCGATTCTACTGCATACGTCCAGTTGGATGCCACCGCGGTTAGCCGAGACCACACTTTTTCGACTTCCTGTCCGGCAATGTTAAGTTGAGCGTTAGTGTTGGAAGTGCTGAGGGCTTTTGTTTTGGCCGTGTTTATTTTGAGCCCCACTTTGTTTGCCTCAGTTTCTGGATTATGGGCTATTAGATGAAGGTCCATTATCCGATGTGAAAGTAGACAAACATCGTCAGCGTAGTCTAGGTGTTTAAGGTAAGATGTCATAGTCCAACGAATTCCATTGTTTCCTTCCGTAAATGCTGCACGGAGTACATCGCTGATAACCACCAAGAACAATAGTGGTGACTGAATGCTAAATGACGTACTCCACTTTGGACACCAAATTCCTCTGACACCTTACCGTTGTGTAAGACGTGACACTTACCGCCCTCGTATGTAGCCTTGATAATAGCAATAAGTTTTTCCGGGATGCCTCTCCTGCGCAAGGCCAGCCAAATAGCATCTCGATTCAAGCTGCCGAAAGCCTTCTCGAAGTCGATAAACAACAGATGTAGCGGAGACCTGTACTCAACGCATTGTTCGATTATGATCCGTGGTCGATGCAGGAGGATCCAGCTCGAAAGCCTGCCTGTTCGAAGTCGAAAGTAGAATCTAAATGCTCTTTAATTCGGTCCAGAATTATTTTTGCTATTATTTTGGCTACAGCTGGAAGAACACATATACCTCTCCAGTTTCCGCATTCCATCAAGTTTCTCTTTTTCGGAAGCTTGATGATCATCCCCCTTTTCCACAGATCTGCTGATGTGTTTGGCGCCGCTTGAAACAATTCGGCAAGGATGCCATCAATACCCACCTCTTTGTTTTTCTTGAGAGACTTCATTGCTGCCATAATTTCTGTTTTGCTGGGAGGTGCCGTGCGTATTCGGGAATTTGTTGCTTCGGAATACTCATTCGAATTTGAGATCATATCGCTATCTACTGAGCTGATCCTCATCCGAAATCAGGAGGTTACCGTCCAGACTCTTCACCGGGTGTTGCTTGGAGTTTCGACCACCAATGAGTTCCTTGGTGATGCTGTAAACAGTCCTACTATCGCACCTGCTCGCTGCTTCTTCAGCCCCAAAAGGCAGTGTGTCGATATATTGACGTTTGTAACGTCTCACACTACGCTGCACTTCTTTCTTCTTCGTACGGTACTGGGTTTCCAACTCGGTTCTCTCTACTGCTGAGGACGCTGCAATCCGAGCCTTTATTATTGTACGCTCATCGATCCGTCTCCAGGTGTCTGTCGAAAGCCATGTGCGATGGTGTGCCTGCCTTTTACCGACATAGGTGTGTGCCCCACTCACAAAAGCATTTTTCACAACATTCCAGTAATCATCCATGCTCTCCTGCATTGAGCTGCTGATTGCTTCCGCTTCTAAGGCAAGGTGGTCCCTAAATTGTTGGCGCACTTGGGGGGCCTTAAGCCTATCGGTGTTGAACCTGGTGATGTTCAACAAATTTGATCGGTTTTTGTTGACGGAGGCAGTACGAAGGCGTATATGAGCTAGCATAAGATGGTGATCTCGTTCTTGTCCGATATCAGCTCCGCGTCTGTTACGGACGTCCAGGAGACAATTTCTAAAGCGGCGACTGATCGCAATGTGATCGATCTGGTTGGATGTTCTTTGCCTATCAGTCGAGACCCAACTCATCTTATGGCAGGTGTTATGTTTAAACAGCGTACGTCCAATGACTATGCGGTTGGTATTGCAGAAGTCCACAAACCGCTTACCGTTGTCATTTCGGTCTCCAAGGCCGTGAAGTCCCATCACGTGTTTAGGCATGTTGTTGTCGCTACCTACCTTGGCATTGAGATCCCCCTTCATCATTACGATGTCCCCAATAGGTGTTTCATTGAAGTCGGCGCCTAACTGGCTATAGAAATTGTCCTTTTCATCCTCAGTCGCGTCATCAGTCGGAGCATAGCACTGTATGATGGTGACCTTCCTTACTCTCCTCTGGAATCTGGCCGTCGATATCCGGTCACTGTGAGGTTTCCAAGATATGAGGCTTTTACGCGCTGCTGGAGTTAGCACCAGTCCTACTCCAGACCTCCGTGCGCTTCCAGCTAGTTTACCAGAGTAGAGCATGACAGTACTTTTTGTTAGCGAGACATATTCTCCAGCATCGAATCATCTTATCTCACCCAGCCCTAAGATATCTATTTTATACCGTACGAATTCGCGCTCCATTTGGAGGAATCTGACGTTGTAAGGCCCTTCTTGGAGTGAGTCCAGGAGGGTCTTAACGTTCCAGAATCCGATCGTTGTCCGTGTTTGATAGCCAAAGGTCGTCATCAGATTATCCGTCTTATGTTTCCGTTTCGGAGCAATTTTTCTTTTTACGGTTGAGGCTCGCTGTGCCCCAGACCAACCGACATTTATCCTGTTTATATGGCGCTGGAGACTCGCCATTCGTCCTCTCCCGTTCGCAATTTCCGAAGAAATTCCCAGATGGCACAACGAGGAGGTGGGAGTAGGGCTTACTAACAGAGCTGCTAGGTTTTCGACTGCAGTGGTTCTTTCTCGTTACTTATCGAATCAACACCTATCGGGAGATGCTGCTCCTACGAGGCCTTTGTTAGTCGTTTGCCATCCCTTCATCAGAAATCTCTTAATCATTTTCAAATAGGTGTCACATAAAGATGTCACTCTGTACTAAAGGTCCGCTTATATTGGCTTCCACATCTTGACAAATCCTAAAAACTTTTTCTTCTTTTTCTTGTAACTGCTCACTCGACTAAAATCTAAGAAAGTTTGTCAAAATTAACTCAAACACCTGCCGTCTTGGCCTTTTACGAATATGCTCTGCCATATATTTCTTATTTACTCGTATTAAAAAGCTTTTATGGCTAAGGTACCTTTATGACGAATCGAAAGTAGCGTGACATCGTGATAGTCAGCATGTTGACCTCAGTTTTTACTATTCCGTCTTCATTTGACATGAACCTACATATTGCTCAGCAAGGCGAATAAATAACCTTTTTTTTCTATATTCACCTTCACACTAATGAACTATGTCTACTTTCACAGAGCATTAGAAAAGTCCAAGTCAGCTTATGGACGTTTCAGATGAAGTTGGTAATTTAATTACCGCCGTAAGATTATAATGTCTATTATATGCTGTAAGAAATGGGTTTATATACGATGAAGGTGCAATATCTAGAGCATTGCAAATGCAGTGCTAATTAATCGATTTGTTAGCTGATTGAAAAATAATTATTCCAATGCTGCGGAGTTTTAGATAACGAGTGTCTAGCCTCACCTTACGGTATGATATCATAACATTTATGAGTTATTTCCTAGAAAATAATTCTTTTTATTTTCCAAGAAATTGCAATCAAAAAGTGTGATGCAGGACATGTGAGTGGGAGCCCCTACGCATTCATTGATTTAGCCGTACGTAGGTGTAGGTATTTCATAGAAAGTTATTGCTGACAGGAGTATGCCATTTATCGTGTACCAATACATCCAGGGTTCAAAGATTGAATAGAAACTGGGTTGGGTTCAAATTGAGTATTGGAGTACGTAAAGTTGAATGATTGACTTGAAAGTGAGTTCGCGGTTAATTGATAGATACGAGTAGAAAGTCATTTTTAGCAAAATATAAACAATGTAGTTCTTATACAAACCAAACTGAGTTAATCGTAAAAATAATTGAGTTATACATAGAGTTGTTTGTTTCGAAGTTGGGATTTGACATCCTTGTCATATGACATCTGTCATCCATCTGTCATCCAAAGTGACAGGTAGTTACTTCTTGCCTTGACATTTTACAATATGGATCGGATAACCACCGTTCAATGCATTAAAATTGTTGCATCTTACTACAAAAATAACTGTGTATCGAGAATTAAGGACAGATTCTGGTCGTCATAATCGCCAAACAATTCGAAACCCAATCACCAAATTCGATCAAATCCATAGTATTTGTGATGTTGTAAGGCCTGTGCATCATCAATTGGGCAACTTCAACAATTGAGTGCTGGTAAATCAGCGATGATTTAGTGACATCAAGTACTGCTACCAATACCAAGATCGTGTGATCTGACCCATTTGGATTTCCTTTTGTGGGGCTATGCAGAAGATCGTGTCTATGTAGACAATACTCAAACTTTAGAGTACTTAAAAGCAAACATCCACGAAGTTATGGCTACACTACAGCAGGAAATACACTGAAAAGTCATCAAAAATTACCTCACAAGAATCGAAGTTTTCAAAAACTCAGTGGCAGTCATTTATCCCTGATTTAACATGTATTGCGCAGGTGGGAGTTGTTGTTGGAAGCTTGCAGGTGTGTTTGAAAAAAAAAAAAAAAAAAAATACTGCTGGATAAATTCGAATTTTTCAAGTTTCTGGTATCCAAAAACTTAGTTTACATAGCAAAGCAAGGCGTTAATTGTAGCATCAAGTACCCTAAATTTCGAAGCGAACAATATTGCACTAACAACACAGCCTTGTGGAATACCTGGCGATGCGCTAAAGTAGATATACGAGTACCTATATTTAATTTCCATTCCACACAGCAGCACTCATTGAGAGTTTATAAATTAGCGAATTTTTATTGACGGTGTCGGAGGCTGCCTTAAAGCCTTCTCGCAATTATTTTCAATGTAAATATCTGATCCGCCGTCGATAATCCGGTAACCAGCCTGGCTCTAATCACTAAGGTAATTATTGCCTTCGACCAAACTTGTCAGTCTGTAGTATAAAATCTGCGTGAAGATTTTCCTTAATTGAAATACCCCGATAGTTTTAAGACTTGGTAGGGTCGCCTTTTTTAAAATTGCAAAAATTACAAACCTCAGAAATAACTCTGGAACTATTTCATCTATAAAGGCTATATTGTAGAAGACTAGAAGAGATTGTAGAAAAAACTGCAGTGGAAGTCTTACTTTGTTTATTTTCTTGATAATCATGGTAACTATAAATGAATCTTATGTGTTTCTCAATCAGAAGTTTACGCTAGTATGAGAACGTAGGCTTAAGAAGTGCAATAGAGTTGCATGAAGGAATTGAAGTCACATCCTAGACATACATAAGTTTTACAAAGAACTCAAGTAACAGAAAAACACAACATTTTTTATGATACTATTACTTTTGGGTATAAGTAATTTGTATGAAGAATAAATTATTACTGCAACCTAACAATAAGGACACACAATACTAGATTTTTTATCGACGAACACCTATACGGATATCCGGCAAATCTCTGGTACCTGCTTTGATATTTTGTGAAAGTAATAGATCTGAATAGATCAATTTGTGGAGTACTTAACCGCTATTTAGCAAAAAAAGACGGAATGGACCAGGCTTAAGAAAAACAAAGAACTACGGTATCTACGAGTACCATAAACATAAGTCTCAATTTGGTAGGGATTTTTCGAAAATCCTTCGTTCAATGGTGAACGTTATCGGGACATGATAACAAATAATTTTTGACACCAATTGAATTATATTGATGTTTAAGATATGTGGCCATCTGCCACACTGCGCGAGAAACAATGCAGTTATTGCACACAAAGTTTCCCAGCCGCGTCATTTCTCCTTTTGGGTACTAAAATTTGCCACCAAGCTGATTGTATTTTTTTTTTTCTTTGGGGTTGTATGAAGCAGAAGATGTATGTCAATGATCCCCAAACGATTCCAGAGTTAAAGGACGAGATTCGACGCAGGATTTAGGAACTACTGCAGAATTTATGCCGAAACCTTATGGACAATTTCATCAAAAGGGCGGAGGGCTGCAAGGCCAGCCGTGGCGACCATTTGGCCGATACAATTTTTCATGTCTAATTTCACAGTCTCAACTATGTATTGACATAAATGTCCGATTTTGCCACGAAGTTAATGAATACCATTTTTGAGTGTGAATATCTCAAAAACGGTGCGTCCTACGAAACAACTTTTACGACTGAAATTTAAGGTTTTGAAATTTTCTACAAGAGGATTGCCGAATTTTTATAAATTTTCAAAAACTGTAGGAAGCCAATGGTGGAAGTTTTTGAGTCCAGATATCTCGAAAACAATGCGTTGTATGAAAAAAGTTATTTCGAGCGAGATTTTATGCTTACGAGACGGATGCCAAATTTATCAAAATTGTGTGTTAAAATCGGAAGGGAATTCGTCTTTGGAAATAGCATACTTAAACACAGAATACACAACATTAACTCTGGAAATGGAAGCAGGCATCCCTAGAGATCTTGAAAACTCAAACGATGGTAATGCTCTTATGACTGATGTCAATACTGCCAGTCATTCATCGGGTATGCTGCAATTGTTTTGCTAGGTTTCCCTCTGTCTCTGGTTCTGATACATGAGCAAATGCTAAAAAAAAATGGGTGCGGTACACTTGAAAAAGATAACTAGAACCACTCGTCAGCTGTAAACTTAGAAAAGGCGAAACATAAAAGCTAGCTCTAGAAGAAGAATAGGTAGCATGAACAATGAGAGTCCGAAAAAATGGAGATATGTTTTAGCAGTACATTAGGCATTTTTAAAATCTTGCATTAAAAAGTGGGATTTTAACAGAAATTAGATCAAGTTTGTCCTTGGGATGTGTATGTATGGTTTTTCCGGATTTTTGTTTTATAAAAAACTACATTAACTTGAGCCAATGCCTGAGCCAATATATTTCCGAGCAGAAGGTAAACTTCCGAGATGTTTTCCAAAAGACGATGAATAATTTTGTAAGCTTTCTGATGTCGTGCAGGAAAGCTACCATCTGGCACAGGACTGCAGGCTGCGTAACTTTATCATGTAGAAATAGGACAGTGAATACCAAACTCCGGCTCGGAGATCGAAAAGAAATAACGCGGAGAAGGCTAGCTTCATTTTGATTTGCATGTTCAACTGGAAGCAATTGATTAAGGGTCACTCCGGCTGCAGAGGTTGGTTGAGGTTGCTTGGTCAATTCCGGTCTCTAGCACCATCGAAAACTAAGACCATAAACCTCTATAGGATGACCAGATAAGAATGATAGAAAAAAAAAATTTAAATAAAACAACAACGGTATGAGATATCAAATTGATTCTAATAGCACATCATTTAAATGGCCCCTTTGGTTTCGCGGACTCGGTCCAATATGTGCGGCGTTATTTCGACAATAGCGTCTCGAATGTTGGCCTCGAGCTCATTCAAAGTGGTTGGCTTGTTAGCGTAGACTAAGGACTTGACGTAGCGCCAGAGAAAATAATCGAGGGGTGTCAAGTCGCATGATCGCGGCGGCCAATTGCTGAACGCTCGCCGTGAGATCACCCAGTCGCCAAATTTCTCCTTCACCGCTTCGAGCGTTGCGTTGCGCCTGAATGGCATTTAGCGCCGTCTTGTTGGAACCACAGCTCGGATATATCGATGGACATAGAAAGTCGGTTAACATCGCTCTATACTGAGGTCCATTGACGGTAACGGTGTCCCCTTCCTCATATCGAAAGAAATAAGGTCCGATAATGCCGCTATGCCATAAACCGCACCAAACAGTCAATCTTGTGGATGCATTGATGCTTGGTCGAACACTTGTGGATTGTGGTTGCTCCAATAATGGCCATTTTGCTTGTTGACATAGCCGCTGAGCCAAAAATGGGCCTCGTCCGAGGAGATGATTGTTTGGCCAAAATCCGGATCTCCGGCCAACATTTCCATCGCCGAATTAGTGAACTCACGGTGTTGTTCATGGTCGTCCGGCTTCAATTCTTGCGTCAGCACAATTTTATATGGGTGTAGGCCCAAATCCAACCGCAAAATAAGCCTGGTTGACTCTCTGGCGATGCCCAATTCAGCTGATCGGCGCCGAATCGACATTTCTGGGTTTTTTTCGATACTGGCCGCTACGGTGGCTATATTTTCTTCACTTCGCACCGATCTTTGTTGGTTGGTTATTTAAGGTCGAAAAGAGTGTACTCAAACTTTTCCACGGTGCGACAGCACTGAAGGCATGATGACGACCGACCTCACGACGAAATTCACGTTGCGTATTTACAACTGAGCCGGAATTTCAATAATATTTTTTAATAATTTCCACACGTTCGGGAAGCGTCAAACGATGCATGATGATGAAATGGCAAACCTTACTGAATATTTTGACAGCTGGATGTCATTGCTATCTGGTCACCCTCCGGATCTCTCGCATGGAGGAAAACTATGCTTGCTATGATGTGTGCAGATACTTAATAGCCGTAGCTCCGTTGAAATTTTCCTCAACTTATACACATGACAAAGTGGTTGAGGAATTTCTTCCAAAAAGTTCTTCCAGGAAGCCATCAATACTCTGCAAACATTCTCCACTGTAACTATCAAAATGCCAAACCCTTTTTCCATTAAATCCCAAAACGGCAAAAAAAAACAAAAAAAAACTATGGAATTTGTCTCAATGTCTCAGTCGCATAAACTTAATCGATCGATTGAACCCACTGAAAATTAAATGAGAAGAAAAAAAAAACACCACGAAAATGAGTAACGCTTTTTTGTAACTTACATGGCTAAGTCACGACTGTCATGTCATTGACAGACAGCACCTGCTTTCTGATCCGACAAACTTCAAGTAGCTGCCACCGTAGCAAGTACACCTCAATGGTTACAACTACAACATCGACGTCGAGATATGATTTCGATCACACATTTCGAATCGAATTCCCCGGGAGTACATAGGTAGTAGTTGTAAGATACATGCGCGATCGGGGCCTCTTCTCGTGTCACAATCATCACACGACACGACGCCATACCAATTGTCGCAGGTTATTGACAGTAAAGTGTATACACTCCAAAACAAACACACATACTCGTACACACACTTAGCCAAGTACTTAATTGGCCAACTCTGTACATTACCATAAGTCAATCACGCCTAATTATAGCACTGACAGGCGTTTCGTCTTCATCAATCCGGGAGGCGCGGATCGGGTGTTTGTGTGCGCAATTCTTGACAATGAATGGAGAGGTCGTGATACTAATTTGACACAGAGGCGTGATATCATGGTGAATCGAGTGCTGTCACTTGACCACAAACTTTCAAAACTTGACAATACATTCTGTGTACCAAAAATTGGTAGTGACTTTCTGATCCGTCTAGTGTAGCTGTACGAGTATGCTTCCTGCTCACGGTTTGGATGTGTTACAGTTCCAGGTGAATAAATGAATGCAAATTACTGCATCTTCCCGACCTACTGTTCCTCCTGGACGCTGACTGCTCCAATCAATTTTCGGTAGACATTCAACGGACTTAATACACCATATCGTGGTGGCTGCTCTATGAGGCATGAGGCATGAAGTTACCAACCCACTGCGACGGATCTGCTGCCGACAAAATGTTTGCCGGATTGGATGCTGGATGCTGGATGCTTCCAAACAGAATACTCGTGCCGTTGGCATTAGATTTCCATGGCTGTTAGCTGTTTTGGTGGCTTGGATTCGACCTGGTTAAGAGATTTATCATTTCTCTTGCTTTTTTTTTTTTTTTTGAACTTTTTTCGGGTTGCAAATACATTGTTCGAGGCATAGTTTAGCTGCGCGCGCGAGCGAAAGGTACATGCTTACCGAGCATCGTCCTGCTGATGGCCTGGTTCGGTGATGATGCTGCCGTTGGTAGTGCTGATGCCAATTCCGGACCTCGTTTAGTCTTGAATGAATTGCTCTTTAGTTGTACCACAAGAGGGGGATACGAGTATATATAGGTCCAGAGAGTCGTCATAATATTTAAATGAAATTCACACTTGTTAATAGTTTCGTGATTTGTTTTGGCCATTTATTATATTGACGCGAAATTTAACACGACGATTGTCTTCTGGTTGCAGCATTGGAGGAGGAGTACGAGTATCATCATCATCATCATCGTCGTCGTCGTCGTTATTATCGTCATCATCGTTGTCTGAGTCGGAGATGGAGTTAGAGTTAGTGTCGGCGGCTGGCGCATCGCATCGTGGAGAGATGGTGTTCGTGTGAAAATTGTTAAGTTTTCTTTCAATGGGGATACATATATCGCAGTGATGATGATGATGGTTATGATGAAGAAGAAGGTGCTGGACTTTGTTGTGCCTTCTGGCTGTAACTGTACACCATTGAACTTAGCAGAGAATTGCTAGTTTTAGTGCTGTGCAACAAGTGCGGAATGCAACTTGGCTACATTGTCGCTGCGAATGTGGCTCCCCATAGGACAAAATTCTGTGCGAATTATCATCTCATAGAGAGGAATTTGGAATATCCCCACTTAGGATGTCATTCTTTATCATGTGAAGTAAAGTATTGCTGTACGAAGAGTGAGTTATAATTCGAGTGTCGTTTAGCTTCTCGAAGTAGATCTATTACATGTATTCGCACTATTTACTGCCTTCAAGAAGGACACTATGAGCATTCTACCTAGCAACTCTGTTTGCTGAGAATGTGACGTATGTGGAGAACCATGACCACAAGTAAGAAGTGTCTCTTTTATTGCTTGCAATTATTTAAATGTTTTAAGTTAGAATATTTAAGGTATGTCAGTCTAAAAAAAAACCTAGGCTTTGTTTTGCTGCTAACTACTAGCTTATGATCAGTGAACCATGTTCTCAGTAGATGCGCATAATGGTTGATATCAGCTACTAAGATCAAAGGGATATACAATTCCCAGATCACCAGCTAAAGCTTTAACTTTTCTATTAAAAGACAGTGCAAATATGAATTCGATGCAAATGAAAAATAAGATAGGTCCAAGGACAGACCCTTGAGGAACTCCAAGTTTGAGACTCCTGAGGAGACTTAGACACATCCCGACTTTAACCTGTTGTATACTGGCTTTGAGGTGAGAAGCTCCTCGAGATTCTACAAAAGGATGTTGTGATCAACCATGGCAAAAGCTTAAGTTATATCAACAAAAAATTTCAGTGCAAGATCTTTCGTCACCCAATCCTTTCTATATAAAGGAGCAGAAATCCAAAAGAACATCTTCAGTGGAAAGGAGTGTTCTAAACCCAAATTGTATTGGACTAAGGAAATTGATTTTCCCAAGATACTCCAAAACCCTCTTCTCAATCGCCTGTACAACGCAATTAAAAAGATGTGCTAAAAAGTCAACGGTGTAGAGGACAACATTTTTCAGCGCAAGGTTAGCAACATCATAGCTTCCAAAAGAATTTTGATTATTTTATGATTTTTTTTTTTTTTTTGTCGGGTTAGAAAACGCTGCACTGAAGCACTAATACGCAACTAGTCCATTGCACTACCAAGAAGCAAATTCTGTTGTACCCATTTTAATAGAATTTCCTCGTCTCCCGGAGAAAGTCAAGTAAACGCTTCAGTGATGAGGAGCTTACAGTATTAACACTCACTACATCAGCGCCGAAAATCTGCCACCTGACACGAGTAAAAGCAGGATAATCACAGAGGAGGTGCTCCGCAGTGCCGTCGCCCTCTCAACAAGCATCGCAGACTGTTGTATCACTTAAGACTACCATAGTGAGGTGTTTAGTAAAAGCAAAGTGTCCGGTGAGAACGCCGATAAGTTATCTGCAATCTTTTCTGGTGAGGAACAGCAAGAAGCCCGCAGATTTCTTACAGATGTCCTTGAGCATTCGCTTAATCTGCGATTATGTTCATAAGAATCGCAAGCCCTGACCGAGGACGCTGGAAGAACCAACGCAGGTTCGGGCCCTGAGAAAATCTCCTCTCAGCTTTGCCTTGCAATCTCACCAGAGATCGCAATCCCCAAGATTCCAGTGTGACCTGGGATATTTAAAGAATTAACCCTTTTCAAGGTTTCAAGTCCAGTAATTGATGCAAAAAAAAGTTATTCCTACACAAATGGATATACGTAGTACTAGTAAAATGGTTTTATAGAGCTTTATTCCCTCGTCCTCAATAAGTTAGGTTAGGTTGAGGTGGCTGTCACCTAAAAGCCAACACACTTAGACCAATAATAGGTCCATTGTGATACCACGTGGGTTTGGAAAGCGGTCTGTAGCCTACTCATTGAACCATTTGGAACCTCTGATGAAGCGTAAGAGGTCCCTAAATTCTGTTTTTTTCAGATCATTTATGTCGTTGAATCAGAAGGCTCCTAAGTGGAGTTTCCTTCTTTTGGTGAGAGCTGGGCAGGTGCAAAGAAGGTGAAATTATGTGTTCATCAAATGTTGTGTGACATGTTACGCCGTCTTGTTGAAACCACAGCTCTTCCACATTAATGTCATGCAATTGCGGAACGAAAAGTCAGTGATCTATAGCGCTCTCCATTGACTATAACGTTCTGGTCGGCATCACTTTTGAAGACATATGGACCAATGATTCCACCAGCCCATAAAGCACACCAAACAGTGACTTTTGTGGATGTAACTGCTTCTCAATAATGGCTTATTGGTTTTCTTCACTCCAAATGCAGCTTGTTGACGTAGTCATTCAACCAAAAATGAGCCTCATAGCTGATCAACATTTTGCCGTGAAAATGAGGATCAAAAGCAATCTCGTGTTCGGGTCTTCTTCTTGGGTGCGCACTGAACGACATCTCTGCGGATGCGTATTATCAATTAGAGTATACTTGGTGCAAAAACGATCAATGGATATCCGAATTACTGGCTCGGATGGACGATTATGTCGACCGTAAAGTGGACGTAGCGCACGGTAAGTTTCGCGAACTGAACGACGATTTTCGAAATAAATTTGCACAATTTGCAAGCATTGTTCTGGCGTAAGTCTATTCATGGTGAAATGGCAAACCAAACTGACCACAAATCAGCTGTCAGCTATCAGCTGTCAAAATGGCTGTCGCTGAAAAAGTATTGCCAATTCGAAATCACTCCTCTAAAAAAAAACATACTTTAGTAGTGAGCTGATACTAATCCAAAACGAGCACTTGGTCTCGACTACCAAAACTTAAATAATTCTGCTGATAATTATGCTGATGTATATACATACGTATAACTACTTCAACTTGTCAATATGCTAATGGGATTTCTTATGTTGAAGTGAACGTTATGGTGGTCTTCCCTTGTATTTTCATTCGATTACTATGATTCAAGGTGTAGAGGTTAACAGCGTGGGTGGCTGCAATGTAAGCGTTTACCTGTTTTAGATTTTCATCTGCGAACAATTACTTTTAATATGCCATGTAGCTATGTACGTATGTACGTGATACAGCGCTACTGATTGTCTTTGTTGAGCGACGGATTTAAGTTACCATAGAAGATTGCCAAAAGAAACCTACAATGATGCCACATTCATAAGTGGAAAATCGAGTTAACTTCAAACAATTCTATATCTGTCTGCTAAGTCAAAATACCAGGTGTCTCAAAATGTTCGGATTGTCACTCCTGGCAACCTTTCTTCTCAGAACAGCAGTATAATTCTCACTAACAGAGCCTAAATCTCGAAATAAAAGCCAGCGCTAAGCAGTGTTTTATAGTGAAGTAAATAACTGATTCCAAAGCAAAGCATTTACTTTCTTCCGTCAGAGTCTGAGATTGATTTCTTGCACCCTTTTTGTATAGAATTTATATAAACTCGTAAGTGCTGATTAATTCTTAATTTATAGCTCTAGCCTAAAGACCCTATCTTACTAGGTACTCCCGACAGAAATATAAACCTTACGAGTACATTACCTTGAGCAAATAACATTTATTTTGAATTTTTCATCTCCTTCCGCCAATTAGTCGTTTTCAACTCCAAAGAAATATGTTAATTCGCTTCACTGGAATTATTATAATAAAATTAAAATGTTAACTGTCCTCGAAGATCGACATCAGCACAGCGGTAGCGTCAATGAGTTTCCGCCATGTCTCACTCTTTCTGCACAGCCAGAAGCCAAATGATCTCCTTCTTATCTGCGAAAAGACCAAACTGCCACTTGGCAATAGCCTGACAGAGCGGTGGGTCATGACCCCATCCATGGAATTACCTTTACGTGCTTGTCCATTATTTTTTTTTTATTTTTTTTTTTTTTTACCTTACCAGGTATAACTATCTTTAGCTCCTTTGGTAACTTTCAACTTACCTCTGAAGAGGTGAGAGCGACCAAGATTTGCTCCACTGTGCGCGCTTTTGAACCCCGTGAGCTAATTTAGATCCTCGACGCGTTAAGCGATCGCTGTATGCGCTTCCTTGAAGCGTAGTTGATTTTTCTTTTCTTGTGTATATTGTGGAGAAGAAAATTTTCACGATCAAATGATCCAGATTATCGATTAAAACAGTTCCGACATCACGACGAGAACCAAACAAATTGTGTTTTTATTACTTACGACTCACTTAAGGCGGTCGAAAGAAAGATTGTTGGTGTGGGGGTGGTAGTGCAAGCAGATTTTGATTGTGATTTCTACTAAAAAAAAAAAATTCAAGTGCACTTGTCGTTCAGGAAACTAAGTAAATCTTAGGAACTACGAGTATTTAGAGAAAAATAAATTTAGAAAATCATGCGAAAGTAAACAAAGTTACAGGCGTCATGACGCCTTAACGTCATGTCATGACGTTTTTAGTAGAAACCCTGACAAGTCATTGCCGGATTTTATTTCTTCAAGACGATTCGTGAATTTATTATCCCTGTAGTTATTCACTGTTTGAAAGAACATCGTATTAGTATGGAAGTTGCTTCTGTCATGTCATGATTCCTTGGTTCACCCGGATCCTCTGCTTTACAGACAGATGATGCGACAAATGTATGTAACTCTGCTAAGATGCTGGCACATTGGAATGCAAATACAATGTAACAAAACTATTTAGACTTTGTCATTTCAATTGTTTCACGTGATGTATGGGCTACTGCAGGATCTTGCTGAAACCATACATTGGCGATTGTTGGAGCATTTCCCTATAACGTTCTCCATTTATTATTAGGCTTTCACCTCGATCATTTTCGAAAGAAAATGGGCCTGTTCGGCAGTAATGCCACACCAAACAGTAACACAAATTGTGTATAATGGTCTTTGATGAGGATTTTGGGTATTTTGGGGATTTTGGGATCCCCAAAATCTGCTGTATTATTTATTTACGAAACCGCTCAAATGGAAATGTGCTTCGTCGGTCTTTATTAAGTTTAACAAAAAGTTTTCTTTATGCTCAGCCAGATTTAAAACTGCCCTTCCGTATTCCAAGCGCAATGCGAGGTCGTATTCCATCAGCGAATGAATGGTTGGAGTAGTTCCTTCACCATAAAATCTCCTGTATGTATGTATGTTGAGTTTAATTATTGAAAGATTATTTTCATGGAATAGAAAAAAAAATCTTAGTTCTTTGCTCAATTTCATGGCATCCCATTTTTTATATCTCCCAAGTTTAATCTGTGAAATAGAAAAAACAAAGAAGTTAAACTTTTTTACGTTTGCCGCACCCTGTATATTTCTAAAAAAAAAAAAAAAATAGCCACTTTATTCCTTTGAGTTAATCATATCAGATCCTACGAGCAGGTATAACTTATTGTATTCATTTTAGAATTTCTAAAAAGGCAGTCGTTATTGGTAAAAACTATCTGAATCAAAACAGTTGAATGAAATCGGCACATTTTGTCGAATTTCTCAAACTTTTAGTAGTACTATAACCCAAGTTATCATTAGCTTATGTATTTTCTAAAAACTATTAAAATTCAACGTAAGCAAGATGTCTAATGAGTTCGATAGGGATGAGTAATGTTAACAAAAACATCGATATTGTGTATCGATAGAACATCGAAGGCAAAAAATCGATACATCTATGCATCGAACCCACAAACATCGATATTTTGAAAATCGGTACGAAAAAGTAAGTGTTGTAGATAAAAATTACTTTTATTCATTTAAAATTTATTCTTTTTAATTTATGATCAAATATGCCAGTCCTCGATATTAAATGAAGTAACGGAAAGCAACTTGTCTTTATGTAATCTTTCCGATGGCACCAAAACCGCGTTAAATAAGCCTGTATATATTAAGAGACTATTGTACTTGGTTTCAATTATTGATTTAAATTTCAAACCGGAATGCTTCCTTTCAATGTTTGTGGGTATTGCGGTAACTGTGGAAGCAAGTCACTTGCGATTTTCTCATTTATATTAACCTTTGGGTGTACTTTTTTATTAACAATCTCTTTGTTAGCTGACGTTCCAATAATTTGTATGGCTTTGATAAATCCGCTATCATCTCCTGTGTCATCCTGGCATCTTCGTCAATCTTAGCCTTCACCGGTCGAAGTTTTGGGCCGACCTTCACGAGAAACGTCCTCCACAGAAAAATGGCCAGTCTGGAATTTTCGAAACCACTTTGAAATAGTAACAAGAGATGGTGCATTTATTCCGTATGCATTTCGGCATTCGTGCAGAACGACGTGAATAATAAGCTATTGTTACACTTCTGGAGGGGGGTATCGATGACGAGCCCGCGCTGTGGCTAGAAGAGGGAGGAAAAAGCAAGAGTGAATCGGAAAAGGCAAGAAAACCCACAGGCGAATAAAAGAAAACACTTCTAAGCTAAATTTTACTAGATTTATTTGTGGTTCCCGAGAGGTTTTTTTGTTAATTAAAAAAAGATGTTGTTGTTGTAATTTGTTGTTCGTGCTACGTCTTTTCTCCGGCTGTCTCCGTTTTTCCGCGTTGATCCGTTGATCACGCTACCCGTTCGTTGGATTTCGGCTCATTCAGTTAGATTAAAATCGCGACGAACTTTCGATTTCGAGTTCCTTTCCCGAAGACTATTACCAGCAAAAAAGCCAATCTTTCATGCCGAACGCGCTCCTTTTAAACGCCTCCAACTGTCCACCAAAATTTCCCTCGTTGAATCTGTCTGTCCTCTCTTGTCATCTCACTTGCTCCTGGAAAGATTCCAAAAAAAATGATGAAAATTTCCAATTACCTTCCAGCCTTTGGAATTTTTCCTCATTTCCCCGGAGCGCCCATAATTTTCCCCTTCCAACGAGGAGTCTATTGTCTAGGAGAACGTGGAGTTGCCCTCGTAATTGCATTTTTCCTTTTTTTGCCACTTTTCGTCGCTTTCTTGCAATTAAAACGCGCTCCTGTATTTTCCCAACAATTCCCAACTATTTCCCTTTTATCCTACAGCACACCAATGTAACCCAACCCGCAGAATATCTGGATGGAAGCGCCGCATCAAAAAGTTCCCTGAACGTGCCCCGGATGACATTGCTGACAGACGTCAGAATTCCCTTTTTTTTCGGCAATTTTTTTTTTTTTTTTTTTTCTTCGCTTGTAGTTTCTAGTAGTAGTACTTCCACAGTAGTGTGGTGGTTCGACTCGGTCGTTCCCCACTTTTGTAACACTATTCTAAAATTATACGTCAATCTTTTTTAAAAATCTTGAAGTGCTTATTGTGAGTTTTCTTTTAATCTGAGATATATCCTCTCGCGGACTTTTTTTTTTATAGAATTGCTCAAATCTACCACGATCTGTGACGTATATCTTATAGTTGATAGCCGATATGTCAAATTTAATGGGGCAGGCAAATCATGTTGGACAATAATAAAATGTGGGATTGATCCTACCCAGAAAAATGTTGAATAGGTGAAAGAAAACTACATTGACATTGATTAGTCGGTACAATTTTCGAAAATTTTGAAAAATTCGAGACCCACCTTGTAGAAAATTTCAGAACCTAAAATACTGAGTGAGGTAATTTTTTTTTAAATTACGTTCTCCGAGATATTTTTTATTAATTGATTCGAAATGAAATGTGAACCCCTGACGAACTGACACTCGAACAGCCTACCCTCCCTTCTGAGTCCTTCATATAACTCAGGCATAGACCTCATCATTTAATGTCTAATATGCTAGTGTATTCGCTGATGGTATCCTCGCACTTTGGAAATAACCTAACCAGTGTTAGATGGGATCCTGACTTCATCTGCATATAAATATAAAAGGCATGCCGAACACGCGATTCCATAACTCAGAACATTTCACACCAGTCCACAGTAGCTTGGAAATAATGAACTTCTTCAACTGAAAGTAAGGACATTTTTCCAGCTCTTTTCCGGCATATTCATCCAAACCTGCAAGTTGATGTCGAACACTCGTCAACTATTGTCAATAACTCTGGTGATAGGTGTACTCGTACAGCACAATTCCCACCTGCATCAAAAAATAAGTGCCTCTGTGTGCACCCTTGCCACTCCGTAAAAAGGTGTATAAATCCATTAAATACAAATCACACTTCAGTTGCAGTCGTCAACACTACCAAAAAAGAGACACCTAGCATCTATACACAAGTCCATGTAACACCTAAGTGCCAAACAACTCAGTGGCGCTGGACAGTAAACTTCCGATGACATCTCAAAATGGCCAGTGGTATTGGATACTACTCGCGACAGCCAACAAATATATACCAGTCACACTGGCTAACATTGGACCGTGTCCCGTAGTGCTGCTGCTGCTGTTACTGTTGCTTGTCCGCCCTATTCGGGGGAGTTATCTGCGCCTGCCAAGACCGTGTTTATACATGTATTCATTTTCTAAAGGGAATAACTAATGTCTGCGTTCCGCTATAAATTCTTTAAGAAAATGTCAATTAGTTGCGCACATTGAATCAGCTTTGGTGCTCCTTGGTCTGCACTGTACTCGTATGCCGGGCGAACGCATTTGTAGCCAAAGTGGCCAAATTCTCAGCAGCGTCAGGCAGTGCGAACAACCAATGTGTTCTGCGGTTACGTGTCGTCCTAATAAAGCTGCCTCTCTGGGACTTGGAGCTGCCGCTGCTGATGTTGTTATCCTATCGACACTTCTGGAAGAAAATTGATTTGTTTGGGGTTTTGTTGTTCGATTCTTTTTCTGGCTGACAACAGTGACTTATATACACGCATATCCTATTTCAAAGGATCGTCCTGCGGCACCACTTAGTTTTGAAATGATGACATAAAGGAAGTCGGTGACGTATCAATGGGACTGTGTGTCCATCGACTAATAGGGGTACCTTGTTATGGTCAAAGGGGAGAACGAAGTGCACGCTTGCTTGAGGTGATGTGTGGGGTCATTGTTAACAGGTGACTATGGACGGAAATAATTTCAAGTGGTAGAGGAGGAAGAAAATTGTTTGGAATAGTCGGCATAAATTTATCATTTCAGTTAGTGAATGTATTAGATACAAATCATAAATTTAATAAGCAGTTTGTGGAGTAATGAGGCCAAGCCTAACTTCTCGCAGCCACTCGTGTTATGCGCCGCATGAAGCTTATCATGACAATTTTATTCTCGGATGTACGCCAGATTTGAACCTTGAATCTCCCGCTTACTGATCGCTCACTTATCAATTGAGCCACGGCGTCCAATTGAGCTAAGAAAACCAAATTCATTCAGTGGTTCCTGAAGCATAAATTGAAGAAAAGGCTTAATATTATGTTACTGAGGACCTTTGTAGTATTGACCAATACTGTTACTCCTTGTGGCCACAGATTAATTTTAATAAGTAAACTAGTTATTGAGAAACATACTCGAGAATTTATCCCTTCGGATGGAGTAATTCAAGCCCAAGACCGTGTTATTGTGATCTAAACGATTTAAACCTATCTTTCTATATTCTTAGATGGTTTCGAAATCAGGATAACACTATTTGCATATTTTACTGAATGTTATTTGGGGGTGTTCCCTGCTACCAGCTAATTAAGAATTCTACCTTTCTGTCTTTCAAGGCAGGACTTAGCGACGGCGAATCTTTTCAGCAGCTGGGTCAACTTTGAATTCTAAACTTCTAATCGTCGGTCAAATGTTTAATTTGATTTGCCAGGTTTCCACAAGATCCAATCTATAAATCTTATCTCCACTTCATCTCCTTCAATAGAGGCAATGTGCAACATTGGGCGTGAAGCAATAGCGGATGAAGATGACTAGGAGGGACAAAGCAGTACTGCGCCGCCGTAACACTCGACGTCGAAAACGCTTTCAGCTCAGTCAACTGGAAATGCATACGAGTATTCAGAGAGTTAAGTAACCTGCACGTACCAAACTACCTAAGGCAGGACCCTTCACTACGATACAAAATCATGGAAGTAGTTCCTCAAGGGTCAGTGCTTGGCCCAGTCCTATGGAACATAATGTATGATGGGGTCCTGATAATACCTAAGCCGAGTGGAGTGGACATTATTTGTCACGCTGACTATATTGCAATAGTTGCTTTCGCAAAAATACTGGAACAAGTGTCTGTAAAATGTAATCATATGATCAGAGATGTCAGGTCAGGGCTACAGACATCAAACTTGGGAGACCACAAGACAGGAGAAGTGATAATAAGCATCAGTCAATATACAAGCCGGTGAGCACACAATTGAGTCGAGCTCATACATCAGATACTTGGGAATGCTGCTGAACCACAAGCTTAACTTCAGAGAGCACATGATATAGGCAGGTGAGAAAGCCTCCCGGCCAGTAGGTGCTTTATCAAGATTAATGCCAAGAATTAGAAACCTGCTAGCAATTGGTGAGCAAGTCGATACTTATGTACGCGTCCCCTATATGGGCACCAGCAACGGATGTGAAAACTTGTACGAAACGCATGAACTCGTCGCACAGAAGCGCATCGCTGGGAGTATGCTGCACCTTCAGAACCATGTCAGCGGAAGCCATAAGTCAGCGGCTCATCGCGGGACTGAGACAGAAGAGAGGAGAACCACCAGGGAGGCCACACAATCGGAGTGGCAACACAGATGAAATACTTCAACCAAAGGAATATGAACACACACACTGATACCTAACATAGAAGAGTGAACTAGCAGAGGACATGGACGCAATTTCTGTTATGGCATGGATGGTTCCGAGAGTACCTCTGCAAATATAAGCACGTAGATGACTCATTCTGCCCGAACTTTGATGGCAAAGCACAGAGTTCGGAACATGTTCTGATTGAATATCAAAGACATATAGTACAATGGCCAGAAACATGCTAGAAAGGAAAATATGTGGAGAGGTGACGCATAGGGGGCTGATAACTTTCATACTAACCACGAGTGAAGCATAGGAGATTGAGAATGAAGATATCACTAGCATGGAAGAACGGTCAAATAAAAATTAAGAATTTGCTTAGAAGATGACCCGTGGCAGAGCCATTGTACCCCTTGCAGTATGTGCTGTGGTTCCATCCTGTTGGAACCATAGTTATGGATGGTTTTGCACAGCTGGCCTCAACGAACTTTCCAACATTGTCCGATATTGAGCAGTATTGATGGTAACTGCAGTTGAGCCAATGATCCTTTCGGACGATACATCGCACCAAACAGTGCACTTAAGTGGGTGTAATTATCGCTGATGAACTGCTCTTAGATTCTCCGCTCATTATGAAATTATGGATGAAATCGGGATTTTGTTCTGCTTTTTTCCGCAATGAAATAGCATAATTAATCCTCTGCTGGTAGTCTATCGGCTTCAGTTCTTGCACAAGCTGGACTGTTTTTTGGCCAAAATCATCTGCAGGGACCTCCGCGACAACCCGAGTTGAACCGAATTTCTCCTCGTTGATGTTTCTGGACTATCCTGCACACTCCGTACGTAATCCTCCGGTACCAGGGAGGTTCCTTCTAAAAACGTACAGCCAGACGATCTATTATTGGCACTGTGGGTGCGATCTGCGCATTAAAATATCGACTATATGCATGCTGTGTCAAAACAATTGACAGTTGGTTTTCAAAATAAAATTCAATGATTTTTTTCCATGTTCTGTTGTGTATCATTCCATATTTAATTCCACAAGTCTTGTCTGCAAAACCTCACCCCGTAATTCAAGAGATTTTCAACGAGAAAGAGGAATTTTGGTAACACAACAATAAAAGCGAATGTCGCCGAAGAGGGTTTCTTTAAAATTAGACAATCTATACACCAGTAAGAACTTACAAATTAAATGTTCATCATTTGGCTCTTGAGGTACTCGAGTGACAAAGATTTAATTTTTAATACCTACTCACAATTTGTCAGTACTTTGAGTGCTCCAAATATCTGAACTCCAATCTGTTCAATGATGATGGTGCCCATGATGCCTATGCCAGACCGAAGATTTACGCGTACAAGCCAAATTTCTTCGATATGGTGATTCTTGAATTAGGAGTATGAGAAGAGCCAATGAGTGTCATAAGTAGAGATCTTGAGGCAAACCCCACAGGCGGACCAGTAGGTGCAGTAAAGTGGGAGGGTTGTGATGCTTCCACTCTGGATCATAAGGAATTACTCCGCCATAGATGAAGAGTAATTTTGAGATTGCAATCATCTTACGGTGCTAGACAATCCAGAAAAAAGGGTCTTTCTCAATACTGTCTGTCTGACCGTATGTGTCCATGACTAACTACACATCTAGGCTCTACGGACTGTACCGAGGGACAAAATTTAAATCTTTCAAATTAATTTGTATGGAGCCTTCCATCGATTCAAAATCGTACGTAATACCAATGAAAGCATATAGCAGCTTAAACACTCTTAAACATTCTAAAAATTCTAGTGGACGATTCACAATCATCATGTGCGTCACATGTTCGTCACCGCTGACTATCTTTATGCTATCATATTGAGAGTAACAGATGGAAGGGACAGGCTGTGCTCAATATGACTTATTTTTTTCTTTTTTTTTTTTTGTTGGGGCGGGTACACCCTACTGGAGCACTCAAACTCAAAAACAGGTCCATTGTACACCAGGCAGAGAACCGCATTTTAATGTGTTTTTTTTTGTCTTTTGTAAAAAAACGAGTAGACGCTTCAGTGATGAAGAGCTTAGGTCATCAGCACTCACCACATAAGCACCGAAAATCTGCCACCTGATCCGGAGGTTCATCAAGGCGTCTAAAGCAGAGCCAGGCGTACTGGGGAAAGCTCCCAAGCAGTCAAGACAAACCTTTCTTTGAAGTTTGGCGAAAGCAGCAGAAACATATTTACTTGAGAGCTTATTCCAGCAAACAACTGACGTATGTATGTGAGGAAAGGTCTTATCATTGCCGTGTAGATCCAAAGGACTTTCCTTGGGGACAAGCCCCATGTCTTGCCGAAAACACCTTTGCATTGCCGAAAAACTGACAGAGCTTTGGAAGTTTTCATCTCGACATGTTTCGTCCAAAGAAGCTTGCTATCTAAGATTACTCCTAAATATTTGGCTTCCTTGGAGAGTTCGATTGTGATGCCTTTTAGCACTGGCTGAGTTAGACCAATCAATTTCCTCTCAGTTTTGAGAGGATTAACTGAAAGCCCATTCCTAACGCACCAATCGTCGATTGCATCTAGTGCCATCTGCACCTTAGAGCAAACAGTCGCTAGGCACGATCGGACAGACAGAACGGCGACATCATCTGCATATGCTTGAGCGTAGACGTTAGAACTATTGAGTGTGTTCAACAGGGGGTTAACCATCATGCACCAAAGCAGTGGAGACAGAACACCGCCTTGTGGGCAGCCCTTATTTAACCTGCCATGACACGCCGGCCACAATCTGCATCTACAGTCAATGTTCTGTTCACCAGCATTGCTTTAATCCACAACACTAGTGATTCTTCTACGCTGTGACTTCTGGCGGAGCTAAACATGCTGTCAAAAGTCTCAATATGACTTGGGTCTCAATGCTGAAATAATTGGGTATTGTTTGAATCTGAGATTACAATAGGATCACGACAAATGAGATTGCTAGTCAATGTTCAGAGAAGAACTTCTCAGGACCTATATCTGGGTTACGTCTTCCAGTCAGTTCTTTCGTTGACTGTTGGGTTTCGTATTGACACAATCGTAGGCAGCATGACTCTCCTTCCCGATTTTATCCTTAACTTACATGAAAACTGTAAGTCATATGTTTTGAGAATGTTCTAGGATTTTACGCAGTGAATATTTGGTGTGCGATAAGAAATGATTTCGTCTAATCACCTAGTGGTAGTCCTGTTCAAATCTCCGCGGCAATAAATTGGACGCTGCAAAAGTTCTATAACCTAGTCCTTAAGATCTCAGAGGTTATGGTTTTCCAACTGATTGTTATCATCGCTAATGGTGATATCCCTTTAAGCAAGGACGACTACCACCTCAGTTTGGCCAAATGCGGCATTTCTGGGCCCTTCTTGCCGAAAATTGGTACGGAAAACGTTCCACTTGCAACCCTGAATGGGTATATGAATTGTGATTGGATTACGTGCATAGCGAAGTAAAAGATCTACGAGTATTATACAGCATCCTAGGCCAACAATTTCGAATTTGTTCTAGAAATCAGCTTATTCTTCTCTGAGATAATGTCAAACAGTTCGTTGCAGAATCTGCATATTTCAGTACTTTCTAGACCTAACTTTCTGAGGAGCTTACAGAGTTTCAATGTTCCCTTAGAAATACAAAAAGTTTGTTTCCATAAAACGGATGCAGAATATGGATTTTGAATTCCCTAAAAAATTTAGCACTTCTTGTTACTTTGCCAATTCGTAGCTTATCTCGAATGATAGGGGTTCTGGTTATAAAAACGAGGTTATCACCCCTCTCTTTGCTAGCCTATCGCAATCTTCGTTGGCTTTCACTACAACGTGGCCTGGCACCCTGTATAGGGTAATTTTGTTTGGATCAATCGACTTGGCGGGGAGTACTGATTTATTCACATTACTTACAGACCTCTATTGAATATCCATTTACTATAGGGTTGACACTAAATTTGTTGTCAAAGTGCAACCCAAATATCCACACACTAGATACTCCACCTTTTAGTCATGACAGACATCCCATCTTAATCCTTACATAACACCCTCGCACCATTTAAGGCCACCGTCAGTCGCTACAAATTGCCAACAAAATCCACTTAATGCACAACACGAGTGTGCACACACGAAAAAAAAAAAAAAAAAAAAAAAAAAAACACGGTAACACCTTTTGTTTGGCCAATATATGTACTTTCGGGCATACCCCACCCTAAATGCTTACACGAACGCAACAAAAAGACAGTGTCCGTGCTAACGACAAACTTGGATAGCGCATGCCAAACAAATGCGCGCAACAAATTTTTCTGCTGATTTTCCTGGGCGACACTGAAACCCGATCATAACCTCTAACACCGCAATACCATAAAGCACCCGCGTTTGTACTATCGAACTTGCCGCCCTCGATGACTTAAAGCGAGAGACTGCGATGACGCCCTAATCCACCGCGGTAATCTTTCACTGGAAAATGCACTTACGTGAGGTGCCATTAGACAGCACTTGCATCTAGCAAGGTGTACAATTGATGGAACGGAACTTGCTTCTTCGTCGGCTACGGCTCCATCGTCACCCATTCATCGAAGACCGTTGTCTGCTGTTTTGTTTTATTTTGCAGAAGATACTCGTCGTACAAGCAACTACGCCGCCAATATCGTGTCGGCATCTTAGCGTGCACTCTGTGGCATCATCACCCAGCCGATGCACTGAGTGAATTTGTGTGTTCGATGGTTTTCACAAAAAATAGTAGCCTCTCACATAACCCAACTTAACCCCGATGGAACCCATCATCATCATCGCCATCAGACCAATGCACCATAGCACATCAGCAGAAGCTAGAGAAGGAGGCAGCACTGATAGCACTAAACCAATGCGGAATCTAACCCAATCCGCTGGTTGGTTTACAAGAGAGATTCCGGTCACCCCGTTCCGTCGCTGTTCGGTTTTCGGTGGAACATCAACGATTTAGTTCACCGGGTTCGGCAACTTCTATTTATCACCTACGCTACACCAGCCATCAGCAGGCAGCTCTCTTACTACGAACACCCCTCTGAGCGTCTGAGCGTCTGAGCGTCTGTGCCCTGAGCGCGCGGGTAATGTGATATATTCGCCTATAATCTCCGCCGCGCTACATTCCATCGTAATTGAATTTGTGGACTTGCCAATAAATTGCGTATTATCTCTCTCTCCCTACAGCTGAGGTGGAAGTATCTGCGGCTGAGTCATGACCATGAAAGTGCTGGTTGTGGTGGACCGGCCGGCCGAACTCTTGTTGTTTACTTGCTGGCTTGCTTGTTGCGCGATGCCGCCCCCCAATAGAAATGATTGTAGTCTACTGGAGTGTTCCGCTCTCTGTTTTCGTCCCGTACAAAAGGAGGGTTTGTGGTGAGAAATTTCCGAAAGCACTTGCAGATTTGTGTAACAATGGATAAAGTGGACGCGAAATTTAAATCGGGCCCGCTATGGTGCCTTACCACCGCGCATCTACACTGGGAAATCTCCAAGTGCGGGGCACTACTTTCAGATGTCTGTCGACTGGCCAACATCGGCAGCGGTACATTTTTCAATTTGTGCGCTCGATCCGTGCGCATAGTGTTCTCAAGCTTTCGGAAGGAGGACGAGTGTGAGATTACTTCGCAGCCGAATTGGCGGGGTACATAGGTCGAGAGCGCGATAGTGGACGACATGGTTCCATCTGCGATGCCTTCCCCGAGAGAGGTACATGCATATTTTATCGGGAAAATACTACTAGAGTAGCGTTTCGCCGATGTTGTTTCAATAAAACTGACAAACCAATATTGGGCGGGCGGTGGTGAGTGTCTGTCTGTCTGTTTGCCTGGGTTGATGGTGGATATTGTGCCGGTGGTGACCGGTGTGCTTGTTGTCGGATCGGTAAACTAATTTTTCTATTGATACATTTGATACCTTTAGATGCAGTATGTCCTACGATGGGATCTTGTAGGTGGCGGTGGCAACGGCGGATTGTTGTTGCGTATTGTTGTTCGTCGTATCTGGAGAATGTCTCCTTGGATGGAGGGATTATAAATTTCCAGGGAATTGATATACAAGTTTCAGGTGTCACTGGCGTGATCCTACGCAAAAATTGTCACTGTACACAGTGAAGTGGTATATTGTAAGAAGTTATTGGAATGAAGTTGGATTTTGGAATGATAAAGGAATCAGCGTAGCTGGAGTTTCTTAGCAGTTTGGGGTATTTCTGTCGTTATTTATCTTGTAAGTTTGCTGTAACATTTTATGCATAGCACGTGTTGGGTAGAGAAGTAATTTGTTCTTCTGTTAGACATTCTTGAAGGAAGTGTCTAAAGACGCAAAGAGATAGCATGTGTGTTCAGATATACTCGTACTAACTAATCCTCTTGTGGTCTAGCTACCTGTTTAAAGTATTTCACAAGTTAAAACGTGAGGCAATGTCAACGAATAATTTGTTGACGGTCTTTTTTATGAAATAAATATGAAGATACGATTTGGAAATCTGAAGATGTCTCCACTATCCCAGAGCCCTATTTAACTCGAAAACTCCCTATTAAACTCTGTGCTCGAAGAAACTGATTCCTGCCTCGTAACATTGACAAACACGTGACGCAGGTACTGTGCAACTTGGAAATAGCTCCTACGATATTCCAGAAACTACGCTAAATTTCCGCATATTCTGTGGCGCTGCAACTAAAAAGTGTCCTTAATTAAGAAATATAAATATTTAGCACCCAACCAGTAACCACCTATATTTTCCCCCACTCAGTCCGATTTTAATGGCTTTTAGATGGGATCCTACATACTACACCGGACATAGGAACCAAAATTCATTGAAATCTGTTCGGTGGTTCTTGAATTAGTAGGTCTCTCTGTCTTTAATTTTTTTAGATGAACATTTTTTAATAAATTTTGGTTACTATAAGAGGGAAACTAGTGGCTCTCACAATTCTGTTTGTTTGTCAGTCCGTCGGTCTGTTTGTATATGTACTCGCAGTCTAAACGCCTTATGCATTTTATATTTGAGGTGAGATATATGCTGCTTGATATATAAAATATTTGATATTTGAGATGTTTAGATCAAGCATGAAAGGGCTTCAGGTGCCGAGGGTTCTGGAGCAATTATTATATACATATATCACCTATAGCAGGACTCGAGGCCATCCTCAATCTGCTTCCGCTAGACATATTCATACGACCATTAGTGCCATAAGAATCAGTCAACCAGACAGCTTGAGGCCAAATACAATGGGTCACACTATGATCCTACAGAAACATCTAAGAAACGTATCTACTACCGACTACACCACACCATACCTAGACTTTATAAGACTTTTTCCAAGCACATACCCGAATAGGGATGAATGGGAAAAAGGTATATTATCCAATACGTGTATACAATGTACAACGGTATACACGGATGGATCCAAAATGGAAACAGGCGTACTCCGAACCGCTGGGTAAAGTCAATTCGCCTTCCGAACCACAGCATTGTTCTCCAGGCGGAGGTCCTAGCAGTGACAATAGTCGCCCACAAGACGATATCACATTTTTCATCGACAAACAGGCAGCAATAAAATCGATTACTGCTACAGAAATGAAATCAAAGCTGTCGAGAAGAGCTCAAGGTTCTTGGAACACAGCACAAGGTAAAACTCTGCTAAGTCCCTGGATACGAAGTCATACGAGAAAGAGAAAGCGGACGAACTGGCAAGAAGAGGTTCGGCATTAAGCCCTGACCAATCTAAACCCTCGGTGAATATCCCTCCTTGGACACTATATCTGGAACCACGGAATAAAGCTCTAATAGACGCAAACAACAGGTGGACCTCTCTAGACTCTTGTGTCACCATTTACGACAAAGCCAGGACCAACGTCATACGAGAAAGAGAAAGCGGACGAACTGGCAAGAAGAGGTTCGGCATTAAGCCCTGACCAATCTAAACCCTCGGTGAATATCCCTCCTTGGACACTATATCTGGAACCACGGAATAAAGCTCTAATAGACGCAAACAACAGGTGGACCTCTCTAGACTCTTGTGTCACCATTTACGACAAAGCCAGGACCAACAGACTTATGCAAATGAATAGAAAATCCCTACCTACCCTTATAGCAGTGATTACGGGGCATAATGCTCTGCGGTATCATATGAGATAGCTACGTATTGTACTGACGAGAAAGTTTACGAGGATACAACCCACTTTCTTTGTCACTACCTAGGCCTCTGTCGTCAAAGAAATAATTCCCTCGGACGACTATTCTTCCAGGATCCAGAAGAACTATCTGGCAAACCTGTGAATGCCATCTTGAACTTCATCAAATCCACAGATTAGTCTGCACAATAAGAACAGTAAGTATAGGAACCTGACGGGCAAGGTACTTTACTCTTTCCGCAATGGGTATCACAATGGGTCTGTTGTTACATGAGTATAGCGGAGGAGGTTTCAGAGAGAGCCTGGTACGTGCAAAGGAGGTGAAGAATCGTTTTCTCTTCTTCTTCTACAGAAGTCGAGGAGGAGGCCTAGCCAAGTGGCATGCCTTCCAATAATACACCGTCCTGTGACAACACCTATTACCTTTTTCTGTCTGAGTAGACAATTGGAGCGCTTCTGATCCAGCTTAAGTTAGATCTGTCTTGCGATGAGATCTGTCTTGCCGCCTTCCCATATACGGTTGGTGATGTTGATCGCATACTCGTAGACCTTAAGTAGCAATTTACAAGTACCGAGAGGTATGAGGAGATTTAAATCGAACTTCAACCACGATAAGGAGAAAAGGATCAGCACTAGATACAGAGCATACCCTACGCACACACAAATAGACATCCCTATTGGTGTAATGAAAGAGAAAATAAATTTTAGGACCAGGGAACGAACCAACACTGCTTGGTTATCAAGAGGGGATTGTGTTATATCCCGCAACCTTTGGCCACAATTAAATGAGGGTAGAACCAAATGCTTACTAGCTATGAAGAAAAAGGAATTCCGCATCTTGATAGGTGTACCGTACGGGACATTGCGCTATCGGCACTGTGGCCAAAAGACTGGGCATAAACTCCCCGGACTACTGTGGGAGCTGTCAATATGAGGAAGAAACCTGCTCTGCCACTGCCCAAATCTCCACAACCGTCGCCTCTTCCTTATGGGAAACAGACTCTTCGGAGAACTCGGTGAGTTGGTAACTACATCGCTGATGGACTTAACAAGATTCATAAGGAGCACACGTTGATTCGATTAAGAACCAGCCAACTAGGATCAGTGGTAGATGCGATAACATAACTTAAGGGGAACTACAATGGACCAATTGGCTCCTGTGTAAGCACCTTACGAGATGCACAGCATAATCATCTATTATAAAACTCAACAGTGGTTAGGAAGGCGGAAGGAGATATTTATATTTAAATCTTTGAAGAAGATACCTCCACCCACTCTCGATTCTGTTTTCGATCCAACTGTATAAAAACAGAAAGACCCCTTTTGTAGCCCGAGATCCTCATCGCAATCAAGTCTGGAGGTTACAAAGTTTTTGTAAAATATGAGTTGTGGTAGGGTGTAGTCGGAAAGAATTCCAGATCATTTGCGGCCCACCTGGAAGATACCTTTAAACCGTACGATGGTCAAGGGTTTTACGACAATATCAATAGGCCGGATTTACCATCTGACGATTTAGCACTTACAAGTGCAACGCTGAGGGAACTCAAACATGAGATCGGGAATCTAAAACCTAAGAAAGCTCCTGGTTATGACTTGATCACCGGAGAAATTCTTAAAGCTTTACCTAGAAAAGCACTGATTAAGCTTCTTCATATTATAAATGCTGCGCTCAGATTAAAACACGTGCCTAACCAATGGAAAGTTGCAGAAGTTATAATGGTTTTAAAACGAGCAAAGCCGCCAAATGAGGTAAAATCTTGTTAACCAATTTCGTTACTTCCAGTTATATCCAAAATTTTCGAGAGGATATTACTAAGGCGTCTCCAACCGTTTGTAGAAGGAAATAGTCTTATTCCTGACCACCTGTTTGGGTTCAGAAGTAAGCATTCGACGATTGACCAGGTGCATAGAATTACTGACGTAATCGAGAAAGCACTTGAAGAGAAAAAGATATGCTCAAGCGTATTACTTGACGTCTGGCATGATGGCTTGAATTGCAAATTACGACTAGTTCTCCCTGAACGCCTATACGACAATCTAGAGTCATATCTTGGGAATAGACTCTTCCGTGTTAGACATGGAAATGAATAATCGGAGCTCAAAGAAATTTCGGCCGGTGTACCGCAAGGAAGCGTTCTTGGGCCACTTCTCTATCTGTTATATACTCGAGATATACCGAAAGAAGATGGCACTATCCTGGCTACGTTTGCCGATAACACCGCTTCCTAGCCGTAGGTAAAACAATCGAAGAAACGACTGAAAAACTGCAAAACGCACTGAATAAAGTAAATGAATGGATAAGGGACTGGCAGATCGCCCTCAACGAATCTAAATCGGTTCACGTGAATTTCACTTATAAGAAAACTAATGTCTTGCCAATTTTCCTAAACTTGGCCCGAATACCTTTTGCAAACGATGTCAAATACCTTAGAATGACACTCGACGCAAAACTAAAATGGAATTCGCACGTGAAAATGAAACGTAAAGAACTCGAAATCAAATATAAGGAAATGAACTGGTTGTTCGGAAAACACTCCCAGCTCAGTACTGAGAACAAACTGCTTTTATACAGGCAAGTGCTAAAGCCGGTGTGGACTTACGGTGCACAACTTTGGGGCTCTACCAAGAAAACAAACGCCAATATTTTACAAACTTTTCAAAATAAAGTGCTAAGAGAAATTATCCACGCACCGTGGTATACTAGAAACGATGATATCCACAGGGATCTCGGAATTCCGACAATCGAAGCTGAAATTAGAAGCTTTGCGAGAAAGCATAGAAACCGACTAATCGGACATGTCAACAATACAATCCTACAAATTCTGGATGAAAGCAATTTATTGCGCCGACTACAAAGGACGAAACCTTTCGACTTGGCGAGATAGGAATCAACCGCGCCTAGATTGCGGAACATGCAGGATCTTTCAGTGGAAGGTAACCTGCCAAACGTGTTATTTTTTCATGATAGAAAAATTATCAAGCAAGGTCGTTCTTAGTTGCAATATATAACAAATTAAATCGCAGGCTGGTTTTTTTTAGTCAGTAAGAATCTGACACTACTATGAGCACGCGCTTGCTATCCTCATAGTGTCTATGGAAGATTTTTTCACCAACCCTCTGAAAAAAAAAAAAAAAAATTGAGAATAGTAGAGTGTCCGGTACGCAGACTAGATAGCTCTAATGTGAATGGCTGCACTAGCTGCCACCTGTTTGCTATAGTAGATATCTGAAGGTAGCATATGGAACAATACGTCTTGAACCGCTGCTGTAGTGGTTCTGAGAGCTCCGCTAATGCATTTACATACAAGCCGATCTTTGGCCAAGTTAGTTGCGATAGACGGCTTTATCCAACGCCTAATAACGGATAGAGAGTATGTAATTCGTGTCTGTAGTACCCACTCCACATTGCTTTCTCACAGCAGTATAGAGCTTTCTTTCCCCGCTCTAGGATGTTGGGATTCCAGTTAAGCAATTTCATATAAATCTACCAATACCCTACTAGATCGCTTGGAAGTCATTAATGTTTTTTTTTTGGTTATTGACCAGTGGATCAGAGCCCACCATGTTCTATTTTTGTGGAAAATTTTAGCTTTCTAGGTCAAGTACACGGACCGGCAAACACCGTGTTGCATACATTAGTGCACCATTTATATCATTGTGGTAAGGAACACTAAAAACAAAACTATGGTTATACAGGGTGACCAGATAGCAATGATAGTTTTTCCAATTATTACGTTTCAGCAGCTGTCAAAGTGATCAATGACATCCAGCAAAACATTCAGTAAAGTTTGCCATTTCATCATGAATCATTTGACACTTCCCGAACGTGTAGAAATTATTAAAAAATGTTATCGAAACCCCGGCTCAGTTGTAAATACGCAACGTGAATTTCGTCTTAAGGTCGTTCGTTATCATGGCTTCAGTGCGCAGGCAATTCGTCGCACCGTGGAAAAGTTTGACCGTGAGTACACCCTTTTGGATTTTAAGCCACCAACCAGACAGAGATCGGTGCGAAGTGAAGAAAACATAACCGCCGGAGCGGCCAGTATCGAAGAAGACCCAGAAATGTCGATTCGGAGCAGGCCAGCTGAATCGGGAATCGCCAGAGAGTCAACCAGGCTTATTTTGCGGTAGGATTTAGGCCTATATCGTGCTGACGCAAGAACTGGAGCCGGACGACCGTAGACAACGCCGTGAGTTCAATAATTGGGCGCGGAAATGTTGGCCGGAGATCCGGATTTTGGCCAAAAAATCATCTTCTCGGACGAGGCCCATTTTTGGCTCAGCGACTATGTCAACAAGCAAAATTGCCATTAGTGGAGCGACCACAATCCACAAGTGTGGAGCATCAATGCATCCACAAAGATTGACTGTTTGGTGCGGTTTATGGCATGGCGGCATCATCGGACCTTATTTCTTTCGAAATGAGGAAGGAGACACCGTTACCGTCAATGGTCCTCAGTATAGAGCGCCGTTAACTGACTTTCTGTGACCAGAGCTCGACAATATCGATATATAGGAGGAGTGGTGCCAACAAGACGGCGCTACATGCCATACAAGCGACGCAACGCTCGAAGTGGTGAAGGAAAAATTTCTCACGGCGAGCGTTCACCAATTGGCCGCCGCGATCATGCGACTTGTCACCCCTCGATTATTTTCTCTGGGGCTACGTTAGTCTACGCTAACAAGCCAATCACGTTGGACGAACTCGAGGCCAACATTCGAGACGCTATGCCGGAATAATGCCGCACATATTGGACCGAGTCATCAAAAATTGGACCGACCGCTTGAAGCACTGCCAGTGAAGCCGAGTGAACCATTTAAATAATGCGCTATTCCATACATAGTGGCATGAATGTAGCTTCAAAATAAAGTAAGAATCAATTTGATTCTCACACCGTTGTTGTTTTATTTAAATTTCTTTTCCTATCGTTCTTATCAGGTCACCCTGTACTTCGGAAAGGGCTCTAAATTAACCCCAGCATAGCTACAATTTTGTTCTTATCTTACCTCTTAATACATATGAGTATATTGTATACGATAGATGGAAGACTTTAAAAAAAATCACGGACGCAATAATACTGAACGTAGACCAACCTATTTCATTCAAAAAGTTTTATTGACAAAGAAAATTTTCAGATTTTGTCTAGATGAGCGTGCTACAAAGATGGGCATCAGCAGCTCTTTTCTATATATGTGTTTCCGGTCTTCAATATGTCTTACGTCTTCGAAACGTATGTCTTCGAAAGCATTCCAACACTTTGTAACAAAAAGGTGTCTGATAATTCCAAATATTGAAATGAAAAGTTAACGTCGTAGCATTCAATCCCACCCTACTTGACTTCAAGCACTCTCCGAATGTAAGATATTCATATACTTCATATTCTTAGATCAAAACTTAGAGAGACTTTTAGGGGGCTACGAGTATCTTCAATATTTTCTTATATTATGAATCACAGCGTTATTCAAGAATGATACTTCATTGAAGTCAAGTCAGCGAAAAAAAAGAGGCAAAAGTAGGTCCTCGATTTACAAGTTCTATGAACCCCCTTTATTCCAAAAGCTTCATTAATCATCTACAAATCCATTACTCCATCAACTCAGACTTTGTTTATATCGAACTGGCAAAAATGTTGCCACCTCTGAACATGTTTCGTCTCTGAGTAAGACCAACATAATTGAGATACCACTCAGCCTTTCCCATGAATTTAACTCCAAGGCAGTGTTCATAAGACACCTCCGACCCATTAGTGGATTTGATAAGGAAAAAAAAAAAAAGGAGAATACCTTTGAACCCACCGCCAACATAAAATTGGGGATCCATTATCGAACAGGTCACACGATTGTCCAAACAAATCTCCCCACACATCTGTCACAAGCTGTCAATTGATTAAAAAAATTTCACTTGTAGATCATGATTCCCCGAATTCAAATGGAATTTCATCACCATCCCACAAGGCAAACGACATGCGACAGGTTAAAACATCATCACAACGGGATTAGGGCTTTCAAATGGGATTAAGCCACATGTTGAAGATGAGGGGTGAACGTCTAAAAAAAAAAAAAAACCAAAACTGCCATTAAAATTCGATTGAACACATCGATAAGCGGGGCCAAATCAGTTGACTTTTTCAATTAAACTTTCTCACCGGCCTTCCCCCCTCTATTGGCTGGCTATGTAATCCGAGCCAGAAAAAGCTTAGGGAATTTGTATCTAATTCTGATTTGGATTTCTTTAATTTCATTCGCTTGGAGAAAGTGGAAGGTTCACGAGCAAAGTGATCTTATTACGTTCAAAGCTTCATGCAGCCAAACCAAAATGTAAACTTTTAGCCAAGTGAAGTATTCAGGCTGAGATCGCGCACCGCCACCATCACCACCACCACCACCACCACAACCACCACGACCATCGGATTCAATTAGAGAAGTGTTCGCCCGTTGACCTTAATCCACGGGTTGTATACACTATATGGGCTGAAATGGAAGTACTTTGTCGTGATGTTCGATTTATATCGGGAGGAGACCCTTTCGACCGGCTACTTTTGTGCCACATTCATTCTATGCATACACATTAAATGTGTAAGGTGGGGAAGCGGGACACTGTCGTAGCAGCGACAAGCCAGTGAAACGAATCAGAAGGTGGAATGTACTGGATCTAGGTGACACATGTCAATTTCTAAGTAGAAAGTTTGAATAATGAGAGATTTAATTTCGAGTATCTAATTAGGCTGGTTTTCTCGTTGCATTTTTGTTACTCGTATTGACCTGGCTGCGAGGCTTTATTGTCTCAAGTTATGGACATTTTCTTCTTTACAGAGTTTCATATCAATTTACAATTTGAGATCAATAATCAAAGAAATTGATTCAGTACACTCCACAAAATGTCATAGAACGGATGTGTATCTGAGAGGGAAGTTCTGTATGAGATAATCAAGCTAAAGTACAGGTGTCAGGCATGGGAATAGTCACAAATTCCAATTTTATCGTCCCTGAAAGAGAATTAGTCAAAGGTCATCAGGCGGACAAATTATCCGTTCAAAAGATACGTCCAACCCCTTTCCAGTGCAACAAAAGAGTAAATTGTTCAAGTTGTAGCATATCCTCTTTAGTCAAGTTCCATAGACGGTGATGGTAAGGAGCCCAACCAAAGAAAAGTGCAAACGAAAGAAAGTGGCTAAAGATGGATTTGCAAAAAGGATATGGACCTTAGTCCACAATATCAAAAGTTGCATCTCCTCAAGTGCACCGAGTTGGAGATGGAACACTTTTCAAACCAATACCTAGCAACGAAGCACGGATAGAATATATTTTTCTTGCCAGTGGATGTCTCGAAAAACTCTGCCAACTCAATATATAGAAAGTAGGCAATCCGAGAAACATTAGAAATGGATAAGAAGAATGCGTCGATTTAATTAACTCGACGCACTGCATCAAAGACCAGCGACAAATGTAATTAATAGCGTTATGCCTAAACTTACAACAGATGCTCTAAATGTGATACTGCATCTGATTCCCCTTGAACTCCATATTAAATTATCAGCTATATACGTATGCAGCGCCGTCCGGCTCAGGGGAACTGGGTGCTGGACAGCAAAGCCATATGACAACTGTAAGGTCCTGGAGACGATACCAAGTGAATTGGTAACATCTTCGATCGATTACAGGACTCCCATGCTCGACTTCAGCAAACCTTTTTCAGTAAAGTTCCCTACCAGTGCGGAATGGAAGAACGGAATGGTAATCAATGGCTTTGATATCTGTCTATACACGGATGGCATTTTCTCGGACCAACTAAATATATCGAAATCCTTCCGTCTCCCAGACTCTGTCAACGTCCAACATAAATATAGGTATCTTTTCTGATAGCCAAGCCGCAATCAAGGCCATTGATTCGGTTACCATATCCTCAAAACTGGTAGAGCAATGCTGGTTTGAAATAAATGAACAAAGTGTCCATTATGGAATTACGAGTATCCTCATTTGGGTCCCAGGATATAGTAATTACGACGGTAACGAGTGAGCAGATGAGCTAGCCAGACGAGGGTCAGCCCTTAATGGCTCGCTAGCGGAAAGAGTCAATATTCCGATAGGAGTCGTTAAGGACAATTTACATGTTCACTTCCTTCAGCTACCCAATCTCGGGTGGAACAAACTACCAGCTACTAGGCAGATCAATGTCTGATTTTGCCAGAATTATAGCTATTATTACAGGTCACTGGCCTATTGGGGACCATGCGGCTAAGCTTGGCATTCCTCAAAATACTTTCTGTCGCAGCTGCAAAGACAACAACGAGGGGGAAACTATTTTCCAGTTCCAGACAACGCACGTTAGGTAAACCTTTCTTTGACGATTTTAAAGAGATAGCCTCTAAACGGATCGGAGAACTAATCCTGTTTCTGAACTCCACGAGCTGGGTTTAATTATATCCTCCTAGTCCCCTTTCACTCCAGGGACTGATGGCAGTGAGATTTTTTAAGAGAACAAATTGAAAAGAAATTTCGTCACTTTCAAGGCAAAGTTTAGATAGTAAATCTATTGAGAGACACCTACGAGTATGTTGCAGGTGTCATGGAGTTTAGAAAGGTAAAAATTGCTGACATGATTCTTGAAGTGGCCTTTGCTGATACTACTCGTATAGAAGGGTTCAGGACTAATGAGTGGTGTTCATATACCTTCTTAGTGAGCTCTTTTATTTCCCAGCAAAGCTGCTATTAGCTGGATACCTATGAAGGGTGACCACATACTCGTATGTAGTTCTTCAACAATTCACAGAGAACCATAGAAGTTTCTGATAAGAGCCTAGATTTCATTACAGGCAAACCTCGTACTTTTAAAGCGACTTGGCTGTCTGAGTTACAGATGCCTGGTATATAGGTATAGACGAATGTTTATCAAGACTGACTGAAAAGTTCACACAATATGATTCTTCCAATATGCCTCAGTCAGTTCCTATCACTATTTTGAATCTGTCCAAAGCTATGGATGGGATTTATAATACTTGCAGCTTTCCTAGGGAGGAGAACTGTTAAGAAATTTCTGCTGAAGTAGTGTTTGCGCAATATGTTCTAAAAACATGCAGATCCAGATCCTCTGAAGCAGTGATTTCGAAGTTGTCACTGACGACGTCCTCCGCATAGCCTATACATTTAGGGATTGCAGTAGGTTAGGGGAGGGATAATGATGCTGATTGGAGGGAAGAACTTAACTTATGTTGAGACAAAGCGGTTACAGCGCAGTTAAGTTCCTCGAAATCGTATTGCTGTCATAGTGTTACATAAGTGCGGACAAAATGATAACCAAATTTTTACTAAAACCGCTTCGAGATATTAAAAATGTTTGTGTAGTGTAAGAAGTGGTCATCCGCACGTTGCCCGTATGTTATGAAAGCTTTTGTAGGTCAATTGGATATCTATTGACTCCTCATTTACGCTCGAAAGATGCAAGCGACTCTTGCACTGCCGCGTGGACAACGGTAACGAAAATATCCTTTTTAAGGACAAAAAGATTTTCACCGTCGAGGAAGTTTTTAATAAACAAAACGATACAAACGGTATGCAAGGACGTCTAAAGAAGCAAGAAATTCAGTTCCTAGGGTTCAGAGCAGCTAGCATCCTGCATTGATAATATGTATCCCATCAATTAGTTACTGCTCTCCATTTATGTGAAAAATGAGTCAAAACTGGGGGAAGGTGTACGAAGAAGACGTCCTAGAAGGCGTCATCAAAATGTTGACAAATACCCTTTTTAATGGAGCAAGATGGGTTTTCCAACAAGTCTCTGCTCCAGCACATAAAGCCGAGACAACTCAGCATTGACTTAGAATCAATATTCCTGCTTTTATTGCATCCGAGGACTGACTTCCAGGAAGCCCAGAATTGATCCTTTGGATTATTATTTGTGGTCAGTGTTGGAGAGTATGGCCTGCAAGAAATTATCTCAAAAGTTCTTTAACCACAGTGGCGTTGTCCATACCCCTGGAATCCGGTGCCGATGTAGCCCAGTGGTCTCACCGTTTGAAGCCCTGCGTTAACGCGAAAGGTGGTAACTTGGAATAATCCGCCTTTTTTTAAAAAAAAAAAAAATGCTTACTTACTTAAGAGTAACTCGTACTTATGATGGCGCTACAGTTCCGGGTGAACCAGGGTCTCAACCAATAAACCTCTGCAGTCAGCACGATCCCTAGCCAGCTATTTCCAATTGCGTATTCTGAGTTGGTTGAGGTTACCCTCCACTTGAGTACGCCATCGGGAATGAGGTCATCGTCTTCTGCGTATTCCGTCAGGGACGGAGTAGAAGATTCTTCGGACTGGAGCATTGGTGTTCATTCGCTGTGCATGACCTAGCCATCTTAATCGTTGTACACGAACCTTTTTAACCAAGTCCGTGTCTCTATACAGCTCGCATAGTACATGGTTAAATCTTCTCCTCCATAAGCCGTCATCTCAGGTGGGGCCATAAATCGATTGTAGAGCTTTTCTCTCGAAGATTCCAGGTACGCTATCATCAGACTTTGACAATGTCCATGCTTCTGCATCATAAGAGTACATGAGGACGGAGATGGTGAGGTTCTTGTATAGCGTTTCCTTGGTTCTTCTAGATAGGACAGCGATTGGCGAGTGTTATTCTACGTTGGATCTCCGCTCTGATGGCAGAGTTGATAGCAGAGCCTAGAATGACGAATTCCTTCACTACCTTGAAGTTATCGTAACTTTCTGGTCCAGACTTCGGTGTTGTATTTCGGTTTTCATAGACAGCATATATTCCGTTTTATCCTCTTTTACAACCAGACGCATTCGATCCCATGTTAGCGAAGGCGCCGGTGACTGCTCGCTTTGTTCTGCCAATGATGTGAATGTCGCCTGCAGTTGTACGGATTTGTGAAAAATAGTGCCCGATAAGTTGACCTGGAAATTTCGCACTATTTTCTCCAGTAGCAGGTTGAAGAAACTGCATGATAGTGCATCGCCCTGTCTGAAACCTCTAACGGTATTGGAGGTCTCGGTGGTGCAAACTTATAGGGCTTAAAGGTGGAGTCTTCTATGTACTTCAATAGCAAGACTTCAAGAGTCTTACACTTTGATCTTGTTCTTGTTCGAGACTTACAAGTTCTACCTTGGTCTTACAAACTTAGTCTTGACTTGCAAAAATTTCAAAATGAAGACTAATTTTAAAGCTTTGGGGCTGCAGATGTTTTTTTATAACTTTTCAATCTTCTAATCCAATGTAATATTGCAAAAGATGACAGAGATGAAAACTTCCTCCTCATGCTTTGGAAAGAAAAAAATACGCCGACCCTTTTTGCGCCCAGAAAAATTATTTTTGGAGTGAAAAGAGTCGGCGCAATATGCTTCTTTAAGAAACAGTAGTGTCTTAGAAACCCCGACACTCTAGTCTCGGAGAGAAGACCTGAGATACTGTAGTTGGCTCTTTTTTTGTAAGCGGAGGGGGGACCTTGCATAAGCACGGCACTCCACGTTACACAGTAGTGTCAGATTCTTACTGACTAAACCTTACCTCCGCTAGCTCAGATCCTCGCTCCGCGGAACCACCGCCAGGTATTCCTTCGCGGGCCGGGTATTCCGGTTTACACGACCGTCGTGTCTGCATTTTCATCTTAGCTCGATTTGTACTCGAGTTAATAATGTGCTATCCGCGACCCAACTGCTCTCCGATCTTAGCATCCATTCTATTATATTTGAAGCATTAAGTGTCCAATCTTTGTCTTTCCTCAAGGAACCTTGGTCAATTAAAAACGACATGTTCCGGTTCGTCTTCGCATCCAGGACATGCTGGGCATTCTGGCAAAGTGTCTAGTCTAAAGCGATGGAGGTAGCCGCCGTGACCCTAAAAAAATTGCGTCTATTGGTAGTGTTCCGTACTGAGGCGAGCAGGAATTGTTAAGTTGGGCTTGTAATAGATGATTATCAAGCTGAAATATATACGTATCGGCCATCATGGGATTGGGATCGGCATGTGGACCAATTCGCCCGAGTTTTGACAGTTGACGGGTTCTTCTCTTGCGGTGTGTCGTGCGTGGTGTTTTTTCCTTAAATTTCGCATTTATTGTTAATTTTATTTGGATGCTGATGATTTATTTGTGTTGTGTGCATTAGAGCTAGTTACTCGTAATGTTAAGCATTTGGTGTGCTTGATTTTAGCTACATTTGAGTAACTAGCTTCCTGCAAACACACAGTTCCTCAATCATCAGCTCCAGTTATTGTGTTGGGAAGCAACAGGTAGTTTACTTCCCCATGACTTCTACTTATCCTCGGTTCTATGCTGGAGATTAGTTTGTGTGATCACATAACGTTATGTGACGTTGTTGCGACACTTTTAGCGATAATGTCCTCTCTTGTCTCCTAAGTTCTTTATTTGAAATGTTTTCCGTTTTTCCAACCCGAATTCTTTTAACTTCATCAGGTAGGATGTTGATAGGGATCATCCGAAATTGCCTATAACCTGATATAACTCTAATTGCTGTTAGTAATAGTCTACAGACGCTGTAAGCGACCGATTTTTCCTCATTTTTAATGCATCAGCCCAGATTGGAGATGCGTAGAGCATCACAACTCTAGCCAGTAGTAGTCTCCTTGTGTTTCTTGGGCCCCCTACATTTGGCAACATTCTCGAAAGCACAGAGTGTACATTCGATGCCTTCTTTCATATGTATTCCATGTGGCTACTAAAGTTTAGCCTGCCATCTATCGTAATGCCGAGATACTTAATCCATCTTTTAGAGATTGTATGACTCCCCACCTTGACATTGATGGTCTCTCTCATTATGCAGCTACTAAAAAGCACTACCACCGTTTTGTGTTCTGTCAAAGCTAAACTCTTTGACTCTAGCCATTGTTTGACAGATGCGATGGTCTCGTTAGCATTTAACTCTAGCTCGTCTAAGTGTTTCTCCGTAATCACTATAGTTATGTCGTCGACAAATCCTATGATTTGTACTCCATCGGGTATCGTAGTCTCAATACACCGCCGTACAATACACCATAGAACAGGTCCGAGAACGGAGCCCTGTGGAACTCCAGAGGTTATGGAGTATTCCTTTGTAGTTGGCTCTAATACCAGATATCGCAATTCTGAGTCAGTGGCAGTCACAAAATGTCACCATTTCATACTTTTTTCATGTTACACGTAATTTTAATTTTTAAAAAATTTGAAGAACTGGGAAATCTCTAAGTCCATACATTTCCTCGCCGCCTAGTTCTCATTACAGTAAGGCCTCAATAAAGAGTAACCCTACACTATCGTACAACATCACTGCACGCACTCTGGGTAAAAATTATTAGCAGTGTAAAATATTTTACTACCCTATCTAACAACTTCGTCCTATGTAAACCGACAAACCAATAAAAGATAAACGGCCATATCAAATGGCCAAATGATCTGCTGACTACAGTCAATGTGTCAACCTGCAAAATGTCTTGTTTCCTCCTAAGATTACTATTTCCGAGACCTTAATTTAGCAAATGAAACCGATGCTCGTCACAGGCACACACCATACACTCTAGAGGTGTCCACTCCCAACAGTGCGACACTTGCCGAGGCAAGGGAATCGATACCGATACACTCGATGGAGCGGCAAACACGACTTTAATGAGCATCAGAGGACCCATTTTAACATCCTTTTAGCGTGTAATCATACACCTGACCGTAAATCGAACCGCAGCAGTCTTTGATACGTTTAATGTCCATCTTCTCCTTCCGCAATCTGTGCACGCTATGCATTTGGCGACTGCATGGATACAAAAAAAAAGAGTATCTGACAGTGTCAAGGAAAAATGAGAAATCTGGAGTAGACAGGTCACCCTCAGTCACTCTTGCACAGTTTACGGTATCACAATCGCCATATATTCTCATTACAGGGACATGAATACCGTGTTTTATTCGTTCACGCAAATATTGGATTAAAATAATTAAATTATTCATGTTGATCGCCATTCTTCTTCTCACTTTCTCAGTAGAAACAGAGCAGAGTATGGAGTGGTATACTCGTATGTGCTGCTGCCGGTGCTGGAGTAAAGTTTATTTGGCACCTGAAGATGATTATCTTGTACAAATTAATTGCAAGCACCTAGCAGAAGGAATCCATTCGCAAATAAGGATTTGCCTCAGTGCTGATTGTAGGTGTGCTGTGCACCAATGTCACCGCGTCGGCAATGGAATGCGCAAGAATAAGTGTGTGTCCCTCAGTCAATGCGGTCTGATTGTCCCGCAGAACATATAAATTCACATCTACTCGTACCACTGCCATAAAGTATTTCGACGAAGACGTATTTCGAGGAGGCGGTTAAATTCTTGTGCACCACTCATTGGAGGACGCCTTGGTTACAATCTGAACTATATGCCAACTCTGCCAAGGTACTCGTACGAGTATATCTGTGTGCGTACGCAATGCATTAAGTATGCAGGAATTCTCTTTTTGCAAAGTGGAAAATTGCTGTGAGCCAACAGAGCAGTCGCAGCAAGTGCGATTCGTACTTCATCACCTGCATACCCGCAGATTTCGGCAGAAAAGATCGAACGAGATGTGTGGGTTTGTTCTTTCAGTGAGTCCTTCAGGACACAGCAGGTCGCCAACGAGCGATGACTGCGTATAATTTTGTCTGGTGCAGGTGAATTGTGTCAAACTTGGGTCGGTTAAATAGTTTTGTAATTTTTTGTTAAAGGGCAAATTATTACTGCTGTATCACTTAAAAGAGAAGTGATGGTCTTAAGTTGTGCTAAAGGCCATCATAAGCTAGTAAGCTGACCATTAATGGAACTCGATGAGTGTCTTGGAGCAAAAATGTTTTGTTAGCTAAGGATTAGGTAAACTTTCACAGACCTTTGCAGCTATTTGCAATTTTCTCTTAATAAGCTAGCCCCATGAACCGGACTAGGCTGTTTACCACAAGGACCAACAAAAATCAATCCTGTGTGCCTAAATTAGTGTCAGTCTAAGAGGTGTTAGACAAGCCTACAAACAAATCGTAGGGTCGAAGTGGGGTACACAACCGACACTAAGGATTGGTTGTGCAACTTTTTGGTTATCCATTGATTTATAAGGAAATTTCTCCTTCCTGTCAGATATAACTGGAAAAACTAACTTTGAACTCAAATCCCTGGAAATAATATTTTATTTTCATTAAAAATAATTAAAACAAATATTCTTCGACAGAGTGAATATAGATGTGGACAACGATCCAGGGAAGTGCACACCAAATGGTATGCAGGCTACTCTCAGAAATACATACAAAGTGGCACACAAGTCATCATTTTTGCAAATGGCGTCATATGTCATCGTGACTTTGACATTTGTGAAGTAAACAGAAGTAGAATACATGGATTGCTATACTCTTCAAGGATGCGGAATAATTGTGTCAATGTTTTGACAAATAATCGGTCAGTGGTTTTGGCTCAAAGTGAATTTAGTTGTAGATTGCCTGGTCGTGTGGGCAAACATTGTCGCGTTTAACCTCTCTCCTCGACGACACGTGACCGCATCCGGAGTAGCCGTTCGGTCGAGGATATCACTGCTGTGGCTGCAGATGCCCAAGAGGACCCTCAAACATCTTTACAGGTGGTCGTGGTGTAGTGGTAATATCGTTGCTTGTAACGCTTGTAATTTCACGATTCAAATCCTGATGTCAAGAATCATCTAATTATTTCACATGAAAAAAATAAAAAAAGTCGATAAATTTCGAAACTCTACTGCGAAGGGATAACACTGGCAGTGGGGTGGTCATATGGCTGAAAATGCAACGCGACCGTGTTGATGACATTAGGAGGACTGAAAAAAATACTGTGAATCATAAGAAATGACAATCAAAAATGCTCCCCAGTTATCTGGACGTAACCCTTGTAGTTTACTGAAACTTAATACCACCTGAGCGCCCTAAAGTAACTTAAGGGTACTCTCATCCCCTTGGGCGCGCGTAAATTATAAAAAAAAAAACATCAACCAGACAACGGCCCATGCAATTGGACATCAATAAACTGTCTTTCCATCGATTTTTGACGAAAGACTTGACGATGCACCCGTCCAAAGTGCAAACAGTTCATGAACTACTGCCTGCAGACCGCCACTCGCGTGTAAATTACAGCTAAGCCCTCCTCCCGGCCTCTTAATCTCTCATTTTGGCGATTTGTACTGCCCCGCAAGATCTCCCCATTTGACCGACTTCCAGGCTTCTTTCTTTGGGGTTTTTTAAGCCATGGGTCTGTATGAACAAGCCACAGACCTTGGCGGCGGTCAAGAAGTGAAAGTGGAGAATTTATCACCAGACGTTTTGAGAAAAGTCATTCAAATTGTTGTGCAACGATGCCGAGTGTGCACCGGCGGTCACATGACCGATAATTTGGTGTTATTAAGAGTCGTGTGGGAAGGACTTCCGAACCAAACCGGGGATTTTCTGAACTCGTCGCATGGACCATGCTTCAAGTCGTTAACTTGTACGGGTCTAGAGAGGAGGGAGGAAGTTAATCGGAGAGTAGAGGAGTGGAACTCATCTGAGAACCTCTTCCCCACTTGGGGATGCTAATCCGGACGTCTCCAAAACAACTAAAACTGATGAACCTACCATAACAACCAAACCAAAGCGATCTATGGGACCCAAAGCGATAAAGAACAGAAGACGACGCAACGCTACCAGATGCATTAAAAGACTAAGTGTACGCGATCCTGAAACCTACACGATGAAGAAACAGCAAGCTCTGGAGAGAGCTAAAAATCTCTTGAAATCGCTGCCCACTACCACGAACAGAAGCGAGAAAGGACAAAACAAAAATACGAAAATGAGTACGACGAAGACTTGGACAGTATCAAGAAGACTGCCCGTGGCAAGGAAGGATGTAATATGCTCTCTACCTCAGCCGCGAGTAGACTTAAGATTACCCGGACCAACGCGGAGATGGACCCTAAATCCAACTTCGAGCTGGTTACGGGATGTTCAAAAAGGAACAGACACACAAACAATACGCCGTCCCCTCAAACAAATAGGACAGTGAGGAGAACAAAGACCACCTTAGTACTTGTGAAAGGCGGACAGGTTGCGATAGCAGACTTCGGTAACCCAGAGCGCAAACAGACTAATGATCAGTGGAGACTACTGCAGATAAGAATTCTCGATGGTGTGAATGATGCTATCCTGAAATGCGCAGGTTCAATCCCACATTTCGGACAGTTAACCACCGTAAGGGAAGTCTAAAAGACTTCATTAGCAAAACGGAAGCTCAATGGCCAAACGCCGAATGAAATGAGAAGGCTGACGAGCTTTCAAGGGAGTGCTCAGCTCTAAATTCTGAACGAGCTAACTCTTCAATTAAGACACCATCCTGCAACCTGAGCCTAGAATTTAGAAATAAAATGATCGCCATAGCAAATTGCAGATAGAGATCACTAGAAACCTATGTAATTACAAGAAAACTCTAGCCGCTCAAATTCTACATTTCAACAGATACTCGTATATCTTATCTGGTTTAGTGGGGATGATAACTGGACATAACTTTTGGGAATAAGCGAAGAGGATATATGCATGTAGAGGCTGCGGCAATGAGGATGTACACGAAGATACACCTCACTTCCTGTGCCATTGTACAGGACTCTAACATCTTAGATTCATATTTCTTCCAAGGCTTAAAAGAACTATCAAATGTATCGGTAAGATAACCAAATTTATGAATGCATTGGGTTGGTTTAAGAACCCATAGAGTTCACGATTGGGGAAGCTACTCGTACACTCCTTGGGCATCACAATGGATCTACTCGTACATCAATCTAAGTGGAGCGTAGTAGGTCTTTCAGCCTCTACGTCAACCCATCAAACCTAACCTGACATATATATTGACCCTCTTGACATGTTGGGTACATTTTGCAATCCATTCTCTTCCAAAATACTGATATATTTAGGAGCTATGTCTATGCTGACAACATGACCACCGTCATCTTAGTGTCAATCTCCAATCCATCTAAAGGATTACATTACAACTTAAGCTCCCCTCTCATTAGCGAACAACGTTGCATGAAATCGTTTCCACCAAGTCGCCATATCAATTTTCCTTCGCAGCTCGATGAAATATTGCTCAAAACTGAAATTAATTGCTGACGAAAGATTTGCACAGTAAATAAGGAAAAAAAAAAAAAGATAATAAAACTTTTCCTTATACCGTTAACAGTTTTCCTTGTCCCCCCACTCAAGAGTATCGTAAGGATTATCTTCTCAGTAGATACTTGATTTTTTATTATCTCCCACACTTTAGTTGTACCTTGGATACCACAAAGGTGCAGAGATACTTTCTGTATCTTTGTGGAAAAAAAAAAGTTTCGGAGAATAAACATCGCCTTCTGAACATAGATTTTCATATTAAAATTTATTAACGTCAACTTCTATTATTTATAAATCACGTTTAGCCGAATGCACTTGAATGTATCCTCTGTTTCTTTACATAGATACACGTAGCACTAGTAGATCTGTGTATTTGTGGAAGGAGCCAAAGCTGAAAATATCGCTACACCACGATTTTTTATCGCGTGTTACAACTTATCAGCGTTGCCTTTACAAAAGTACGAGTACGAGTATCTATAGATACAAAGAAGCGAATTGCCTCTGCTGCACAAGCAACAGATACTTGTTGCAGCTGACTCCAATGACTTCACACAAATTTTCCAGCCAATAAACAGGTAGCGGATTATTACCGACCATTATTATTGTTTATTGAAGATATTGGAGGGCAGTAGGGCTTTCAATTTACGTTAGTATCGTACGAGTATCGTTGTCGTTTGGCCAATAGTTTGCGCACCATAATGAGAGCTAAAAACAAGTTAATTACAGGATTAATAGATGATCAGCGACGTCGAGTAGCAGAGAGTAATTTAAAAAGGTGGGGTTACCTATTTCCCCATCAGATTAATAGCTGGGACCTCGCGGAATACAACCACCGATCGATAGATGGATCGATCTCTTCGGGCAAAACAACAACTCTTCCCCTCAACCACTGCTGGGCGCTTCTCGTGTGTGCATGTTACATGAAAATTATGTCCGCTGGTATAATCTTCATGTTCTCCCGATCAGTTAATTGATTTTATGCCAATGAAATTGCTCAATTTTCGCGCGTGTAGCATAAGAGCGGCGAAAAAAGAAAAATCTGTTGACGACTGATGCTGTAGCGCTGCGGGCTGCAGCAGTTAAACACCGTTCAAGTTGTAATTAAGGAGAAGAAGAAAGATTACCGAGGAAAAGTGTCCGAAGTGTCCCTAGACAAAGGCGATCACTTGATCACTTTCTTCGGGATTGTTCTTTGTGCATTTTTTTTTTTTTTCTCACTGACGACGATGATGATGGTGATGCTGGTCGATGGTACTCGTAGTACCTAAACTACAGAGGGTAACTTTGGTTAAAGATGAAATTGGAACATCGGCATGATCTATGTCTGTAGCTGTCTTGTCTTCGGGGGCCATTAACGCCAACTTGTACATGAAAATTAATGGAAGCCCAGGTGAGGAAAGTGTATCTTCTCAAGTGCAAATGGAGGAGGATGTGGCAGGCGAAAATGTGTTCGAGTTCATTTTTAGTCGTGATTGCTTTGTAGGGTATTGAAATCGCTAACCGTAGGCAATTATCGCACTCTCCTCCATTAACTACGAGGTTATAACTACCTGAGAACAGGGCTCGTTGTGTTGTTATATTGTGGGAAATTTATTAGCTATATAAGTCTCGTAAGAGTCAGGATATGAGCGAATTCCTTTGAATGATCGCGTTTACCGTTTGGCAGGTATGTTTTTTTTATTACCCGTCATTAAATACTCATCGGCTTCGTTAAAATTGGAAATGTTAAATATTTATGTATTCAAAATAGTTACCCTCATAAAAGGCTTCAAGTCTTCCTTGACTTCTGGATGAATATTTTTGATACCTGTGTTAGTTGGAACTTTCTCGGTGCACAGCCAAACGTTTCAGTTATGCTTTAAACTTTCATAAACTTCTTCACTTTCTTCCAGCTTGAGATATAAATCGTACTTCACTGTCGTTTGTACCGACAAACGGAAGAATGTAACAAGATTGGAGATGGTTCTTTGGACCTTTTATAGAGTCACAGTTGGAACAAAGAGTGCTTAAGGGCTAGAAGAATCTGCACAGAAGTACGTGAAACAATGGAAGTCGATCGCAAGTGTTAGAGAAAAGTTAATTGCATTTATTCTCTCTCTATCTCTCAAATGCTCTTCGGAATCTGTCATAAAACCATAGGTTCCTACCATTCGTGTGTTGCATCAAAATATTTATTTATTTTTATCCTATCAAATCTTCTGGACGGTCTGAACAATATTTACGTTATACGTTTGCAACAAGGACGTACTCATTGTACTCCTATTACTCTCCAAGATGTGTAGAGCTGGTATTGCTTTAGGCCAGTAGTAACCGAAGCTGCATAAGAGTACTTCAAATATTTGCCTATTTGTCAATTTAGTTTTATTGCTCAGTAGCTAGGTAGACACAAGTTTCTCTATGTTTAATAAAGAAGAAACTTTTTTACGAAGCCAAATTTCAAATTATCACAGCCAGCAGAACTGTAAAGGAATTCTGGAATGTAATCCGATATATGAAAGGCTCTAAGCCCAGAATTGGAATAAATGTGCCAATAAATGACCTTAAAAACCATTTTGAATCGCTTCTGAATATTGAAAGGATAGCATTGCCCTTTCAGCACTGTGAACCATATATTGAAAAGCATCAAATGGAGTTGCAAACAGTTCTACAGAACATGAAGGAAAGAAAAGCATCTGGAAACGATCAAATCCCACACGAATTCTATAAATTCTGCAGCCACGAATTCGCGAACACCTTAACAGCTTATATGGATTGAAAACCCTGCCGACATACTTCGAAACAGCTGTGATTTTTTTCAATATAAAGGGTGGTTAAGTTTTAAGGGCCGATGTTGATTTTGAATAAAACACAAATTATTTAGGAAATTACTGTCATTTCTTTTTATTATGATAATATTGGTATGGTTCAATTATGTATGGAACAATATATCGGCCAAATGGCCGCCGCGACCTCGGCGGCACACCTCCATCCGATGGTCCAAATTTTCGATGACGCTGAGACATAATTGAGGTTCTATGCCGTTTTATGCCGAATTATCTCATCCTTTAGCTCTTGAATTGTTGCTGACTTATTGACGTACACCTTTTCTTTCAAATAACCCCAAAGAAAGAAGTCCAACGGTGTCAAATCACATGATCTTGGCGGCCAATTGACATCGCCACCACGTGAGATAACACGGCCATTGAATTTGTCGCGCAAAAGAGCCATTGTTTCTTTAGCTGTGTAGCAAGTGGCACCATCCTGTTGAAACCACATATCGTCCACATCCATATCTTCCAATTCGGGCCATAAAAAGTTCGTTATCATCTCACGATAGCGAACACCATTCACAGTAACTGCCTGACCGGCCTCACGCACCAAACAGTCACTCTTTGTGGGTGCATTGGTTTTTCGAAAATCACTCTTGGATTATCATTCGCCCAAATGCGGCAATTCTGCTTATTGACGAATCCACTGAGGTGAAAATGCGCCTCATCACTGAAGATGATTTTCTTCGAAAATTGATCATCCACTGTTGCCATTTCTTGCCACCACTGTGACCATTGACGACGCTTGAAATGGTCAAGAGGCTTTAGTTCTTGAGTCAATTGCACCTTGTAAGGGCGTAAATGCAAGTCTTTATGCATAATGTTCATCAACGACGAGCATGAGAGGTGCAATTGTTGGGCACGACGACGAGTTGAGGTGGACGGCTCTTCAGCCACACTATCGCGAACAGCAGCAATATTTTCTGCAGTACGAGCTGTACAAGCATGCACTGGTGTTTTCACATCTCCTACAGACCCGGTTTGCACAAATTTTTGCACGATTTTTCCGATTGTACGCACATTTGGACGATTAAATTGACCGAAAGAATCACGATATGCACGATGTGCATTGTGATTTGAACGCCCATTTTCATAATAAGCCTGAATAACTTTAACGCGTTGCTCGATTGTGTATCTTTCCATGGTTCAAATTGAGTTAGTCTGAAATTGAGAAATGTCAAATGAAATGCAGAAAAAAACTTGACGTTTAGGTGTGGTTCATATTCAACATCGGCCCTTAAAATTTAACCACCCTTTATAAAAAGGTGGAAAAACAAAAACAAACCAAAAATACTCGCAGAAGACACCAGCGAAGGAAGGCAAATTGACATCTGCTCGGACAGCAAAGCAGCAATTAGCGCGATTACAAACCCCATGTCGAAATCACGACTAGTAAGGGAGTGCAAAACTAAATTGAACTTACTTGCCAGACGCAATAGAGTCCGTCTCACATGGGTACCGGGTAACGAAAAGGCAGACGAACTAGCAAGGAAAGGAGCAGGCAATACAGAACTGAACCCGGATAATACAATAGGGGTCCCTCTGACAACTATTAAAACAATAATCAATGAAAGGATACGATAGGAGTTCAATAACTACTGGACGAATCTAGACACGTGCAAAGTGGCTAGATCTGTAATAACAAAACCGAGTAACAACACAGCAAAAAGAGCTCTTAACTTAAGCAGAATACAATTGAGATTGATGATGAGACTTTTAACAGGACACATCAATCTCAACAAACATTCGTTCAGACTCGGGATAGCTGATACAACAATCTGTGCCAACTGTGAAGAGGAGGAGGAAGATATAGAACACTTCCTCTGCCACTGCCCTGTTACAGCGAGGCTGAGGCTGAAAATTCTGGGATGTCCAAGGATTCCGGATATTATACACCTCAGTAAGAAAGGAATCGGGGATATATTGGAGTTCGCCAGACGAACACTACGATTCCCCGATCACTATACGATATAGTTTCCCGTTGATGCTACCCATGATCCCTAGACCTAAATCCTCTCAATACATAATTCCCAAAACACAGCACTATTCCTTACAGTTACGTAGATGAGGGGAACACAACGGGCCCAATGGAGACCTAAGTGAAGAGCATGAGCTCACCCTCTTAAACCAACCAAACAACCAAAACAAACCAAAAAATTATAGAGTCATATCTTTCCTTAACTCGATAAGAAAAATCTTTGGGAGCATTTTGTTTAACCGCCTTATGGACTGGAACACCACAAATGACATCCTGAGTGAGTGCCAAGCAGGATTCCGGAAAGGATATTCAACCGACGAATAGGTAGACACTCAACACTATTGCTGATATCCGCAGGGCAGAAGGCCGACACCTATACTTATTTTATCGTTTTTAAATCAGCATTTGATAGTATAAAGAGGGATACTGATCTACAAAATGTCAACCAGGAGCATTTCCACTAAAATGTTGACAAGTTTAAAGGCTATTTATCGTCATAGCGCCGCCGCTGTGTGGAATGGGGTGGAGATGTCCATACACTTAGTACGCTCTTATTTGCATTATTCATAGAAGATATTGCCAGGCTTTGAAGGGAGGTGTTTTTATTAACAATGTCACTATCAAGATTCGAATGTTAATGTGTTCTAATGTTACACCAAAGAAGCTGCAAAGAATGATGACAAAACTGAAAGAATACTGCAAAATGTGGAACCTTATCGTGAACAGGAATAAATCGGAAGTCATGGTGTTTGGAAATGGAAGGGGGATTTGAGGGAGAACGTGTGGAGGTAATGAAACAGTATAAATACCTTGGAGTGATCGTACTTCCATGGAGTCTTCCGGCTTTTCTCAAACAATTCTCGGAACACGTGCACCAAATGTGCTACAGTTTGGTACCAATATCAAAAGTGGTGAAAATAAACTCCGCCAAAATTCTCATCCTTGCTAACGACCCATCAAAATCTCCCAAAGTACGGATTCTCTCATTGCAGAGATGCGGTATATAGTATGACACCTCGAAATAACATCAACTTGCATCTAAAGGAAAAATTAAAAGAAGCAGAACAAGCTATTAACTCAATATGGAAAGAGTGTATGCTAAACAAAAACATCAGCCTCGATGCAAAATACCACATCTTCGAAGCATCAGTATGTTACACGCGACACGAACTAGTTGAGCAGCTTCTACGCTTCTTTCTTAAACGAATGCTGCGCCTGCCGATAATAACGCCAAACTATATGCTGTACATAGAGATGGGCCTTCCACGGTTATATCTAACAACGCTTCGACTACATGATAAAGGTCCTAAATATGGAAGACACTCACCTAGCAAAAATTGTAGCGAAGTATGCAATCATCAAAGAAGCAGCCTATTTTGAAAAGTGGAAGAAGCTAGCGGGTACTCGTACAGCGAATTGTCCCCTTAATATAAGTAAGTGGAAGCAACGAAGAAAATATGAAAGTTGAGCTTTACAACATCTTGAGCAACCTTAGCGTCTATTGACAACTTAAACACGACCTCAGCGGGATTACTTATTTCGAAGATCACCATGGGCTGGATGCTATAGCCACCGTTTTCAAGACGAGAAAAGAAATACGAGTATTACCCCTAAACTTCGTGCCCCATAGCACGAACCTACCTATACAATGCAATCTTTGCATCCTCGCGGCTCAAAAATATAGTGCAATACCTATACTGAAGGAACTAAGGAGAAACTTGCTACAAAACCACAGTCAATAGTAAGAGTTTTCGACTAAAAAACAATCTATCTAATGGCATACCTAACTGCATGCACCATAAAGGTGTAACATCCTCTGATCTTTCAACTATATGTAATCTGTTTGCAAAACATTTTCAATCTGTGTACACTAATAGATGTTCTTCCAAATACAGCTAATAGCAATATCTCATCCAATTTTATTAATATTGATAGTTTTGCTTTATCAATATTTGAAATTGAATTGGCACTATTTAATTTGAAATCTGATAAACGTCCTGGCGTTGATGGCATTCCCCCAATTATCCTACAAATGTGTGCCGGTGCCTTTGCTTTTCCGCTCCATTTGATCTTCAACCGTTCTTTGGAAGAAGGGGACTTTGTCAACATATGGAAGAGATCTTTTATATTGCCAGTTCATAAGTCTGGATCGAGGCAAGAAATATCTAATTATCGCCCTATCTGCAAAATTTCAACTATTCCCAAGCTGTTTGAGAAGTTAATTTGTGACAAAATCACACCTATTTTAAAAGGAGTTACTTCCCCTTACCAACATGGCTTTGTTTCTGGAAGGTCTACTTGCAATTATGTTCTAAATGGTCTAGAGAAGTGTTTGCAATATAATGTTATTTACACAGACTTTTCTACGGCATTTGATTGAGTGAATCATGGTATTCTTCTTATAAAATTAGAGAGTATTGGATTACATTCTAACTTCCTAAAATGGATCAACTCCTACTTAATCGTATACAGTATGTTCGCATAATTGACGTACTTTCTGTACCAGTTTATGCATATTCAGGAGTTCCACAGGGTAGTCATCTTGGCCCACTGCTCTTTCTTTTATTCATCAACGATATTACTGAAATCTTATATTTATAATGAATTGAAATAAATCTATTATCTAATCTAAATCACAAGTTTCAATTAGATTGGAATTTTACAATTTTACATGTCTAAGCCCATGTCTTCTTTGATTATTCTTGGAATATATTTGGAGCCAGATGCGAATCTCTTGGATTTGTTGACATCATAACTAGAGAAGTACCTCAGCTTTCCAAAGAATTACTCACCGACGGCTTGTGCATTTATAAAACGAGTGGTCAAAGGTAATACAAGTTGTTGTGCATAACCTTTTCCTATGAATAGAGGAGCAGTCTTTCTGATTTCTTGAAATCCAGAACTGGCCAGATCTGCCACGACAAAACACAAGTGATGATATTGTTCCACCTGCAAACTCCGAATTGATTCTACTAGGGATTCTATCATAGTATTTGATCAGTTTGTGGGGCAGTTTAATTTGTTTTAACCAGATTCCGTGAACATCCACTTTTGTATAGTAATACGAGTATAAATGCACATTAACGTGTCTTTTATAATATACTCGTAAAGATACATTGTAGTTTAAAAAAAAAGATTTTAGGGGTTATTTGCGTTCTGCTCTTTAAAACACAAAACATTTCCACTGCTGCACTGGAGAAGAAGATCTCCTTTTATCTAATGCTATCTACGAGGCCAGTACTCAGTACATTAAAATGGGTCCAACATTGGTAGCTGAGACAACCCTTCAGTGAAATTTTGGTAGCATATGCAATAGGTTTAAAAAGGTTGGTTAAAAAATGTACATTACTCCAGGCTATAGTCCTTCAGCTTTAGCATGACCAAAGCAGTGATCATTTCAAGCCGAATAACACAGCAGATTCTCAAGCCAATCTATGATGTTCAGATGACAATCGCCTTATGGAACACTGAGGAAGTGTAACCTAGGGTTCACTGGAGATGAATGGATTATCGTTATCGGGAGCAACTTATCTAATTCGGTGAGTAGAAGCAATGGATACTAAGTGTTGTCCATCCAAAACTGAGACGATGCTATTGGCGACATGGACAAAGTTGCATTAACTTATGTGTCTCGAAATCCTGGACATCCAATTAACAAAGTCAAATACGAGTACCTACTCGGGTATTATTCTTGGTATTGTGTTAACTCTTTTAGATCATCTGTCTCGACCTGTTTCACACCCAATAAGCCTTTCCGTCCAATGCGATATTTAGTCAGTTGTCTTTATTTGTGTACTTCAGGTTAGTTGAGGCCACTTATTACTTTCACATCGCATGGATTGGAAGACATTTGGTGAGGCATTGGTGTTAATCCGCTCATTATGATCCAGCTGTGTATCTGTATTTAAAAAAAATCACTCAGACTCAATTTTCTCGGAGCGGAAACCCCGTTTTGATGAGAAACTTAAATTTCAGTCATGTCTCTTTTAAGCTCATGCTTTTGTTGTTTGCTGTCCCCTGCTAAGGCTTGAACCTGCACCGTTAAGGGCAGAAGTAAACACACTACCCACTACTCCGTGACCACTCAGCCATGTTAAAGGCGGTAGGAATCGTTGTTGGTATGTTCACAGCCCACTCATTTATAATCAGACCCATTTGAAACACTTTTCATTTGATTCCACTTCACTACCGATAGCACCAGTATCTGTTCGATTCTTCCCGCAGTTGATATTCAAAAATAGTGTCCGCACTATCCGTACTAAGACAAATGTTAAATAGAACGAAAGTCACCTTGCACTAAGTTTCTAGTGGCAAATGGCATCCTTTCCATCGTTACCCTACTTAGTGAAACGAACAGCTCTCGATATGGCTCAATCTTTAAATCAGTAGACATATAGCATCAATTATTTATTGTAGAGTCCTGTCCAGGATCTAGAGTAACCGACAAATCTAACTTAACGGCAACCATTACTTTAAACGAGAATCGAACTTCCATGGAATGCAAAAGCATTTATCATTTTAAATGTATCTCGAGGAAGACGAATGTTTCTGACTTTAGGTAATTGTATCTTTGCGGACAGGATGAGGAACTGATGGAACTCAATATTGGCACTTCAAAGAACAATACGTTCCACATCCAGGACTGCCTCCATTTAAATAGCTCATAAATCTGTTCCAGCTGTAAGGCAGACAGATTGCTTCTGAAATTAGGGAAATACAACTGATAGACCTTTCGTAGTACCAGAAACATTATCTCGGATATAACAGCCAGCAGGCATATTGAAAATGTAAACTGCGATCGTTAAAATAAATATTACATGGAATACAATAGTTCTCGATAACATTTACATATTAAAAGGATCACAAAAATCACTTTACAAGGCAGACAAAACCGCTGGACTTGAGGTGTTCTCGGAGTTTTTATTACACCCGGAAACAAAACTAAGTACTTACTGTTACTCCCATCGCACAGTAATTGAAAAGGAACATCAGCAAGCATTGCTTAGTACGAGTAATGTAAATTATGAAGTTCGATGTGATCGTGAAAAATCACTGTGCTGGTTTGCCGTCACTATGTTGATAGACTCATACAGACCTTCTTAAAAGTATGCATTGGCAATCAAATCCACCATTAAATGGTCTTGGGTCTTATCAGCATCACTACTGCCCCCCCACATCGAGCGACAAAGCCATCATCATCTAAAAACGTGCAACAAGTACGCTATGGACCATCCACCACAATCGAGACTTAAACCAGAATCAAGCATCATGAACATTAATCAGCACTAAAACAGTTCGTACATGCGCATCTGGTGCGGGTAGCCTTAAACTTGAAGCCCGATTGCTTCTGTAAAGCGCGGGCTACTTGGAACCAATAATTCCACTGAAAATAAAAAAGACACGAACGACACTGCCACCGCCACTAACACTTTAGCATCACTGCCGCTCGCCGTACCGCCACCGCATCCAGCAAATCAATTTCTGAAATGGAATTCCTCTCTTTTTGTCCGTCCGTCCGTGTAGTTTCGGTTCGTATCTCATTATCCGTTGGATTTTTATTTTCATTTTCATTTAACCTGTCGAAGGTGTTGGTGGTGACCATGTTTCAAATGGGCGGCCGACATAACAACCGACTGGCAGAGTGCTGATTTTGTTGTTGTTGTTGTTGTTGATGATTGTGGTGGTGGACCGCTTATGGTCATTTCATCAGAAGAACACTTGTTTCTGCGGGTCCATTTCCATTTCGATTGTTGAAAACCCGCCGAAGCCCCCGTCCACCCCCTCGATTTGGTCCGAGAGCGTCTGGAGCTCGTAAATCGTAGGCACTAGCGTACATGATCCGGAATGATCTTCGCGCCCTCTCCTGGAGGCGGTTGTTGTATTGGTGATGGTGTTGGTTATTCTTAGGTATGCGGTGCTCAATTTGCAGGATGCTTTTTTTGCCAGAATGGAAGTGTAAGGTGTGGGCTTGAGCGGAAAACACGATGTGAGCGAGTGGTATGCGCGGTACCGTAGTGGAGATGAACGACAAACGAATACGAAAATAAATAATAAGTTGCCTCCAGACACAATAACCCCACGGATACTTAAGCAACTGGTTTGCAGGTTCCTTAGATTGGCAGTGGCTATCGTTGGTCGTTTGTTGGATGTGGTCTTCCTTTTTATTTTCGCTCTGTTTATAGTCGGGTTGAGTTTTGTTTTTATTTTTATTTTTTTTGTTTTTGGATTCCGAAGACTGTTGTACCTGTGGTGGCGGTGGACATGCCGCACGGTGTTGCATTATGCTGGTACAGGTGGTTTTGTCCTTGGCAAATTTGCGTTCGAGTCTATTTTCATAAAAGGAGTTCAGTACTTATAGCTTCTTCTTTTTTTTCGTTTTGGTTTGATTGTTGTTTTGTATTTGCTTGAGAGCTCCTGCGGTTTTTATGGATTCTGGAAATGATGATTTTACTTGTTCACTTGTTATGTTACTTATTTGGGAGTGGCGATTCCTGTGAAACTGAGATTCTTATGCTTATTCTGGCTAGTCACATACATTCGACATTTATTCTTTCAGGTAGTTTTGAAGCTGAACAATATTCTGGTATATGGTTTGTACATCAAATGTAGCAATTCTTACGAAAGCCGGTGCTTGGTAAAAGCCAGCCTTCTTTGTCGACCTCGGACATATCGGTACGTCTTTTTGTTCATCTCGAAATTTGGCACTGAAATGGATGGTCTTCTTGGAATAAGCTCTGTTGTTTTATTGGACTTTATAACTATCTTGATATATCCGAAAGAGTTCAAGGTTGTACCATTCTTCTCTCTCCATATAAAAATACTATTAAGCTCATTGTTCCATGGGATTACTCATCGTCGGACCTCTGAAGGGCATAATTTATGTAGAAATCTTTCACTTTTGGGTGAATTTTATCTTTAAATTGTGAGATATTGCGTTTAGCCATTGGTCACCTTCACCTTTCATCGGACTTAAGTTTCCTTCATGCTCGAAAACTACTCGTATGTACGTTGTAGGTAAGAAGCTAAAATATCTACACCTATAGGGACTTTATCAAAAGCTTGGTTTGATCTTCCGATAAAGCGCTATTGATCCTCGATGCCCTATGGTAGTGACTGTTAAGTGAGCGAGAAAGAAAGTTTTCAAATCGAGTTTCTTTGTCAAAGAAAATTCTAGACTTGTGCACAGGAAGTTGAATCCTACTCATCTCCTCAGATCTTAAAGAAGGCAATATATATTACCCTACTTTTTTTTAACGCTTCCTGTCGCTCGTTTTACTAAAATCTTTTTCAAATCTGATCTCTACTTCATGTCGAATTTTGGCACTGTTTCCATGCCAGAGCAAACTTAAACTACGATTATATTGTTTGAGAAAAATACGCGCAAGGAAGTTTAAGAGGAATGGCCCGAAGAACATTTTAAAACTAATTACACAATCGTAAAACGGTGGCCGAAGCTCTGATATTTCAGAATACTGAAGATTAGCATGTAAAGTGGCAAGACAAACGCAATTTGGCGACAAGGAATTGATGAGTCAACAGGGGGTAAGCGGTGTGACTTTATTTAGATATAAATAGATTTTCTTAAATTTTTATGCAATTTCAAAAATTTTACTTTAATTAAATCAGAACTACAGTTTTTTGTCACAAAATTATGTCAAAGTTTTTTATATTTTTATAATTGGCACGCTCCAAAGGGGATACCCTTACTATTACAGGGCACGGGCGTTGTGTAGATAGACAGAGAGAGAGAAAGAAAGAAAGATTTAGTGTAGTGGTTTGAAACTCAGGTGGTATTAAGTTACAGTAAACTCCAAGGGTAGCGTGCAGATAACTGTGTAGCATTTTTGTTCTGCTTTTATTGTAGTTGCTCATGATTCACAGTATTTTTTCCGTCATCCTGATGTCATTATCACGATCAAGTTGCATTTTCAGCCATATGACCACCTGCATTCGCAATTGATGGACTTTATTATTTATTTAATGCGAAATAAATAGATGATTCTTGACATCAGGATTTGAACCGTGAACCAACAGCGTGACATGCAATGATATTATCACTACACCACGGCCACTCTTAAAGTCAAAAAAAAAAAAAAAATTATGCCCATCTTCATATTGTAAAGAAATTGAAAGTCCAAACTTTCGAAATTGTTTCATAATTGAACTGAAACACTGAACAATTGCTTTAAAATCGGTACAGATTTGGTGAAGATAGGACCAAAACATGCAGCAAACTTTCAATTCTTATGTGAAACGGATCGTTTGATACCCTATCCCTTATCCTCTAACCTATCGTTAATAAAGTGGATGTGACGTTGGGAATTTTTTGATTCAAATGCATTGACATCTCTCTACTCAGTGGATACTTTTGAGATTTCTATGAGATTTTACCAGATAATTTGTTGCTAATACTCTCCATAGAAGAAAGTGGGCATGGCAGTCGTTATTTGTAACCAAAGGCCACGAATTCTTTCTTTTCTTTAAGAAAACAAAACACATTTTTTTTCTTTAAGAAAATGCCCCCAATATATGGCCCTATATATACCCCTATACAATGTATGGATGAATTATACAGAATGGCAAGGTCTACATACATATTTTGTTAATATATTTTTCAGTTTGTAGTAAAAGTATGGAAATAAACGTTGTTTTTTTGAAAAATATACGTAAATGTGTACACTTGTATTTATTCAGGTTCTAGAAAGCTTATATAAAGGGTGATTCAATTGAAGGTTACAATTTGAAACTGCCACTACTGTGCTTCTGTCGAAGTTAAACAGCTGACATTTGACATCTGTGAATACTAAGCATTGACATTTGTAATTATGGGGCGGTATATGAGAACAATGCATTTTAAATTTTAAAACCCAAAAAAATTATGAAAATTTAACCAACACGATTCGAGTATTGCGAAAAAATGTCGGTGTATATTCCGACCATTTCGTGCCGTGGTTTAGAAATTAATGAAAAAATTTGATCGTACCGGGTAAGCGTAAACGTAAATATCACCGTGGTGAGTGACATTATTGGTGGCAAATCAGTCAAAATCCTACAGCTTCACGCAGCGCATTTTAACAAAAGAGCAGCATCTGCATGCCTACAAGATCCAATTGACTCAGGAACTGCACCCAGCAGACCATAAACAGAGTCGTGACTTCGTTGATTGAGTGTTACAGAACCCCCAAGTTGATGTGGATTTTTCGGACAAAATCATCTTCAGCTCACTTTAAACTTAATGGCTATGTAAACAAAGAAAATGATCGCATTTGGGGTCAGGTCATTGTGTAGCGCGGATTTTGGGCCGGCCGGGGGCGTGATTGGGCCTTACTTCTTCGTAAATTCTTCGTTCAATAGTGAACGTTATCGGGGCATGATTACAAATAATTATTGACACCATTTGGATGATATTGACGTAGAAGACATGTGGTTTCAGTAAGACGGTGCCACACAGCGCGAGAAACAACACAGTTATTGCACACAAAGCTTTCCGGCCGCGTTATCTCTCGTTTCGGCTACCAAAATTGGCCACCAATAACTTGTGGTATTACGCTGTTAGATTTATTTCTTTGGGGTTATGTGAAGCAAAAGATGTATGGCAATGAGCCCCAAATGATTTCAGTGCAAAATTATGAGATTCGATGCGTCATTTATGAACTACCGCAGGATTTATGCCGAAAAGTAATGGAACATTTCATCAAAAGGGCGGAAGTCTCGAGGGCCAGCAGTGGCGTTCATTTTTCCGATATAATTTTTTATGTTTAATATCAGTGATAACATACAGACAGACAAATAGTCGGACGATCGAAATAATTTTTTAAAGTGTATCGTTATTATTTCTCTATGTTACAAAATATGTGCTAAAATTAATATACGAGTACCCTATGCGATAGGGTATAAAAAAGATGGTAGCAAAACATTGCCAATTTTGAGAAACAGGTTAATAGGTAAAGTACCGTTATACGAATATTTTGACAGAAATCTGGCACACTATCTGTCAGCATACGAGTACGTACGCAAATGTCGAATTTGTAAAGTACTGTTAATATTGGGGTTGGAATGAAAATTCCGATTTCGCCGATTTCGAATTGTGATCCTACTGATCCTAGACATTAAGATTTAAAATAATCCGTTCAGCCGTTTAGGCTACAGTCGACCATACATACAGACAGACAGAATTGAGATACCCACTTCATTGAGTTTCTCAATCATAATGATGTCAAGTTTGATCAATATCACGAGATCGAAAATTTTCAGGGAATTATTATAATTAATTTGTGCAAAGAAAAATATTTTCTGGATAAAACATGTAGACGATGAATTTCTCTAGATTTCGTCCATTGTACGTATGTACATGACCACGCCCTCTTTGTGGAGGCGTTTAAAAAAAATACATTTTCAAAGCTATTTATGGTGATGTTTATAAAGGGTGACCATACAGCAATGCTAGTTTTTCCAATTACTATGTTTCAGCAGCTGTCAAAGTTACCAATGACAGCCAGCTGTAAAAATATTCAGTAAAGTTTGCCATTTCATCATGTATGTTGTATGTCGAAACTCCGGCTCAGTTAAATACGTAACATGAATTTTGTCGTGAGGACGGTCGTCATCATGGCTTCAATGCGCAGGCAATTCGTCGCACTGTCGAAAAGTTTGAGAGTGAGTACACTGCCATAAACCAGACAGAGATCGGTGCGAAGTGAAGAAAACATAGCCGCCGTAGCGGTCAGTATCGAAGAAGACACAGAAATACCGATTCGATGCCGATCAGCTGAATTGGGCATCGCCAGAGAGTCAACCAGGCTTATTTTGCGGTTGGATTTGGGCCTATATCGTGTTGACATAAGAATTGAAGCCAGACGATCATAGACAACGCCGTGAGTTCGCTAATTGGGCGCGAAAATGTTGGCCGGAGATCCGGATTTTGGACAAAAAATCATCTTCTCGGACGAAGCCAATTTTTGATTCAGCGGCTATATCAACAAGCAAAATTACCATTATTGGAGCAACCACAATCCACAAGTGTTCAACCAAGCATCAATGCATCCACAAATATTGACTGTTTGGTGCGGCTTATGGCACGGCGCGATCATCGGACCTTATTTATTTCGAAATGAGGAAGGAGATACCGTTACCGTCAATGGTCCTCGGTATAGAGCGATGTTAACCGACTTTCTGTGGCCAGCACTCGATAACATCGATATATCCGACCTGTGATTCAAACAAGACGGTGCTACATGCCATTCAAGCGACGAAAAGCTCGAAGTGGTGAAGGAGAAATTTGGCGACTGGGTCATCTCACGGCGAGCGTTCATCAATTGGCCGCCGCGATCATGCGACTTGACACCCCTCGATTATTTTCCCTGGGGCTACGTCAAGTCCTTAGTCTACGCTAAGAAGGCAACAACTTTGGATGAGCTCGAGGCCAACATTCGAGACGCTATTGCCGGAATAACGTCGCACATATTGGACCGAGTCATCAAAAATTTGGACCGACCACTTGAAGCACTGCCAGCGAAGCCAAGACGGCTATTTAAATGATGTGTAATGTAGTAGCTTCAAAATAAAGCCAGAATCAGCAGAAATATTCTCTGAATAGAAAGATAATTAAATTTTTTTTTAAAAAATGTCTCAACATCTTTCGGAGTAGAAATCATCCGTTCACTTTTCCACGCTTCGGTTTCTTGAGGATTCTCTCCCTATCAAAGCCAGTCTTACAATTGCCATAAGTCCATTCTTAAATCCTGTAATTTTTTAATAACCGTAGTGCTTTTAGTCAGTTCTCATTGTAGCCCAGTGTAGTTTTAACCATGACGAATGTGTTTGGCGTTAAAAGATAGACCCAATTCTATTATTTATTCACATTGACTAGCAAACAAAGCTGTAGAGAAATCCTTACACCTTCTACCTGAGTGCCGTACCGCCTTCCACTTTAGAAGATGCAATCCATTGAATGTATTTAACTAGTTAATGGAGGAAATTAGAAATTCCATTCAAATTCAATGCAACTTGATGCTTTTCACCCACCAATCCATCCGGACACAAAAAGTATGATTGACTTCACTTTTCCGCAAAAAGATTTTCCATTGATCATGCACATACGAGTATGAGTACGAGTATCAATAACAAAACAACGATCTCATAAACAGTTACATGGCCCACATGGCCATAATGTACCTCACTTTGAACCCTATACTCACTTTTGACGGCCATGATTTATTATTCTCACCGGTCAAACCGTTCAAATTGACGCGTTTATTTGGCCATTAATCCAACTTCATTAATTTGACGATGGAATGAAACTGTTAAACTGTGAAGATGAATAGGATGCTCGTTTCTTGGGCGCGAAATATTCTCCTATCCAGCTGCGCAGAGAATTGGCCACCAATTGCGATGAAGATACAAATGGTTCTATAAGTGACCAAATGGGTGGTGTTAGTGATTTTAACCTGTCTGATTGATTGTTATTCTTTAAGTCACCTGTGAAGTTGAGAATTTGATGTTATGTCTTATAAACTGTGAATTGATCGAATGGCTGTAAAGGCTATTTGGAAGAACTCTATTCTGTCTTGGTGGGATGTGCCGGGCAAGGTTGAACACATTTCGTTTATAGATTCTTTCGAAACAGAAGGTAACTATGATTTGCAATTTCTTATTTATTTATTTCAGGTCTCCGGTACTTACTCGTACATGATAACAAAAAGTAAGAAAGGAACTCAGTCAGTCCGTCAGTCTTTTAAAACGTTTGACGTAGAAAGCTAAAAATTCGACCAGAGATGAATCTTGCTAACAAAGCAACAGATTGAAGGTCTGAATAATTTTTACTTGCACCTAATATACAAGATTGCGCCAAGGGATGTGTAATTTTTTAAAGATACCAGTAGCACGGGCTACTGGCATGCACGATTCGCAAACCTGAATACTCGATGCAAGAAATACGCCTACGTACCAAACCACACCCTTCACACTTCAACCACATTCCCCGCGTGACTACCGATAGATATTACTTCGCGGGGCTGGTTAGCAATTTTTGATCTTCTTTCCCAGTTTGCTGCTTCAAAAATGGGTTCGGCGTTTGCCATTCCCTGTTCTTTCCAAACGCCGAAGTTCCTTCATGATTATTGCTGAAACCTATTTCACTTATCATGAGGTTTACAATATTCTCTGGAGTTGATGTTTCTTCAATTCTTTCCTCTAGTTCTCTGCGCTTTATTTCAAAACGTGGGCCCTGAAAAAATACATGCTGCGCATCTTCTCTGGCCTTTCCGCAGTTTAAATAGGTGGAAGATTCATTGAGCCCGAACCGGTTCAGATACGCTCGAAAGCAGCCATGTCCGGTTAGAAGCTGACTGAGGTAGAAATCTACTTCTCCATGCTGCCGGTCCATCCATTTTTGGATATTCGGTATAAGTATATAGATTCATCTTCCCCTTGAAGACTGGTCACATCTCTCCTGCCATGCTCCCATACTCCACTGTCTTTCTTCCAGTTTGATATCTTTGACTGAATTTCGGCATCGTATGTCATTTGTAGTTCGCTAGCCAGGCATTCCCGTGATGACACATATAGCATCATCTGACAGCGTCCGAAATGCACAGCACATCCTCAGGGCACATATTCTGATGACGGAGTTAATTCTTCTAGCGTAAGACTTAATTGTCACTGCTTTGGCCATATTGGTGTTATGATGGACTGCACCACCCTTGACAGAACTAGTCTTCTTTGTTGTCTAGGTCCTCCAATGTTTGTCATTATTCTGGATAAGGCTGCACTCACCCGAGCAGCTTTGTGGCACGTTTTTTCAAGGTTACGCAAGTTTGTGCAGGGTGACGCAAAAGTAATGACCCTATGTCCATGTTCTTTGCAAATAGCGTCGCCTGTTATCGTCATATTGAATAACACATCACTGGTAAGAACACAACGTGAATTTCGTTGAAAATTTTCTTACCGTTCGGCACTGTAGTCCAGGAAGATAAAGAAAGAAGACGGGGAGAGAATCTAGATTAATACTCTAGGTCTGAGGGAATTGGAATAAATTCGAAGCGTGCATTTGCCTTAACAAGAATAACCTACGTACCCTAATAGGCTTTCTAACGGTTCACTGAAAACTCGGAGAGCATCTAAGGAAAGTAAGTATAATGAATGAAGGCATTTGCAAATTCTGCAATGAGTCCAGTTAGACTCCAAAACATCTTCTGGAGTCTTGTGAGGCATTGACACAGAGGGTGCTCTAGGGCGAACTATCCCCGCCAAGGCAAAGTGGGAGTATTTGACCCTCGAACACTAATGACTGAATACACCTCTCCTAGGTATTATCAAGGAGCACAATAGTCCATTAGGTCGCAGTGCTAGATACCCCTGCAAACTAAAAATATTAATAAACTCTTGGGTGAATTTGCGAACATAGTCAACACAAATCATCACGTCCTGGTTATGTTCATCGATCTTAGTAAAGCTTTTGACATGTTATACCATAAGCTCCTGGAAGTTATTTACAGGGTGGAAATAAGAGCAAATTTGGAGTATTGGTTGTTAGATTACCTCACGGATCGCCATTTTTAAGTCAAAATTTCTAGTAGTCACAGTGAACCGAAGAGTGTAGATTACGGTGTACAACACGGACGTAGCCTGCGTCCACAACTATTCATAATCTACATGAACGAACTGCTATGAGTCTTCAGACAAAGCGTTCGCATATGCACAGCGATTGTAGTGAAACATCGATCCTTGGATACCGCGAAGCAAATAATGCAAGCAGAAATCGATAAATCTGTAAGATGGTGCCACGACAACCGTCTTGTTATAAAATGGAACTTATGGTTATCTGTGGACTTCATTGTCCACCCTTAATTACTTATATAGGCATAATTTACCAGAACAACGACTGTCCAGCCGTATCAACCGCGTCATGTACCTATCGAGGAAGTATAGTTAGAGGTCGGACTGCAACCCTGAAAGTAATCACTAGAGACGATTTTAAGAGACTATAAACTTCTTCTCAGGTCTAAAGCACCTTCTGAGCTTAAACGATTTCTCAGATTCATTCAGTTATCTGAGTGGTTTAACTAGCGGTCTACAACTTTAGGCTCAGGGGATTTTTCAAATAAATTAGGCACAATGGACTCGATGTGCCCTAAGTGAGCCGTTGACATCTGTCAATAAGGACACCCATTTACCTACCCTAACCTAACGATTTTAAAATTCTGGGCGTTTCCAATATCTTCAAGATGGCAGTTGCACTGGAATATTTGAAGACAACCGTTTCCAAATTCTTTGCAACACGATGTCAACACAAGAAGACAAGCCCAGCGTCTGCTGCATATACCTCACATCTGTAACGTATATGGAAAACTTCAATTGAGATACATGGTTTCAAGCCTCTTGTACGAATTACCCAGAAGTCTAATCAACATCAGAGATCAACGTTGGTCGCTCCCCGACCATAGCGAATGAAGAGCACTAGTTCCACGGCGCGGCATACAGGAACAATTTTGGCTCAACTTTGCTCGGACTGGTGTCGCATACGAGTACTCAACATCTACCAGGTACTTCCAGACCCCAACTTGACAAACATTTTCCATTGCAGATCGATGAGTTGCGGACGTTAAATATCCTTATCTCTCTGCAGAGACTATAAATCCCTACCGCGAGATTCTTCACCATACAATTTCTTGCGTACAACAATGTCAGTTTGTGACAGGTGAGGTGGACTATCGACGATCAAAGTCACAATGTGAACAAATCTTACCAACCAATGCATAGTAAGTTATAGAAAACTCTTTCGTGTTACAAAGATGCCACAGACAAAATGAGGAGGATCCGACGCCAACCTAAATAAGAAACACCAGATGACCAACAAGCAACAAGGAAACACCTATTGGCTTAGATCACGTGACTACTTTTACCAATCTCATGAAAAGTGTCACACAGCTCCCCTACTCAGCCATAATTGCTGAATTGTTGCAGAAAAACATTTTACAGGGTGGCTGATATGAACTGTTACCAACTTCACGTCGCTGTGTCTGCCAAACTACAAATGACAGCGCTCTGAAAATTTGACAGTTGTTGTGCGTAAGCTGAAACATTTGAAAGTGAAAAAATGATTGTGTATCGGCACCATATCGTGTTACAATGAAACCGGCAGCATTGAAAAACGCTATGGAGGTGGTCTGCCGAAAAAGACAGCAACATCGTCAACAGTGATTCGGAGTATGAAGTCCAGAATCGAACGAAATCCTCGGCAACACATTTTGAAAAATTAGCTCGGACTCAAGGCCTTAAAGTTCCAAAAAGTGCACGATCTCACACTTCATATTCACAATTAAGAAAAAAATACAGCTATTTGAATTAGTAACAGTTCATGTTAGCCACCCTGTAGAAATGTGTTGCATAAGACAATTTTTATTACAAAGTGTTTCAACGTTGGACCAAAATCAATTAAAAAATGTATTCCCCCAGCGATTCCATACTCCTTGCCAGAGTAGGTACCTACAATTTTCTAGTGGTACAACGAAAATCCCATTACTTTTTCGAAATCAAGCCCACATTCGCCGTTTGTGTAATGCAATCACCGCTTACACGCCCTAAAATCAACAAATCCAGTCAATAAATATCTCCACTCCAAGGAATTCAATTAAGTCATCACCTATCCAGTTGCCATGGTCCACTTGACCACACCAGTCGGCCTATGGAACACCCCTCTCTTTCGCGCTCATTCTACCAATACAATCTCTTCTCCTAATGCCCATCAATTACTACCGCCCAACGAGACAATTAGACCCATAAACCATTCATTCGTCTTGTGGATTTGCACATTAGCTAGGCGAAATTTCACCATAGGAGTCGAGACTTCCTTCAGCACGCACCTATAGCCACACAACACCACATATACTCACTCACTCACGCGTTCACTTGTCATGCTGGTACGTACACTTGTCGAATCTCGGCACCAACAAATAACCTGACCAGGAAATTACACTGCATTAAGCTAACACCAGCAACAACAACAACAACGGCTCCGCCAGTTGTAAGGATCTTGTTTTCCCACACCAGGCCACCTTTTTGGCCGCCGCACCACCGCTCAGCTCTGGGCAAACACAATAAACCATCATCCACAACCATTCATTACCATCCTGCTGTGTATTTTATTGCTTCAAACTATGGCCGGTTGGCCGGGCGACCTGGCGTTGTGTCTTATATTTTCGTGAACACACACCAGGCACTCGGATTAGGACCACCCTAGTTATTCTCGTTAAAAAAAGGCGAAGAATCAATTAATAGGTTTGTCACTACACAGAGGGCATAACAATGGACCAACGTTACACCTTACTGTCGGCTTCTCGACGCACTTCTCTGTCCGGACGGGTTCGGGTATTCAAATTGAAACCGAAATTTATTTCGGTCGATCACAAACAAATTAAGTTCTCACAAAAGGAGACATGGATGAGACATCGAATCCGTTGGTAGTGCACTGCTGGACTGGTTAAGATGTGAAGCCGTGCCCCTGCAACACAAAGAGACTATAGCCACTACCACCTTGTCGAGGATTGCTCTCTCGGGGACCTTCGGATCGGGAGTGCTGTGTGTCATTATGGGACATTGGGACACCTGATTCTGTGGACTGGTTGAAGTTGTTACGACTTTTTTTTTTATTGTTATTGTTGTCCGCGCGGAGCATCTTTGTTGTTTTTGGTGTCCCCAGATTGGTTCTAGTCAACGTGAATTATGTTGTTTATCCAGTTGATGTTGTGGGTCTGTATTCAGGGAGTGATATCATTTTCATGAGTAAAGGGGTGACCAAAAAAAAATAACAATGATAATTATTTTTTATTTAAACAGTGCTGACCATGAAATCAAAACGAGATGGCAGTGTCAGGTGGGCAATATGAGCACAGATCAGAGGACATTTGTTTAATGGGATCGTTAAACGAATGTTAAGCCGGTTCAAGGCAGAGTATAGGAAGCGATCAATGTTGAAATCGATATTTAGAGACTGAATTTTTATAGAAGGAATATGCTAATGGAAGTGCAGTTACGGATGCTTTGTCATTATTTGCAGGCCAGGAGAAAAAATTAAGTCCTGAGAGTAGACTTTCGTGAAAATCTAAAGAAAACTTAATGGATACAACTACGATAGTGTTTACAAATTACATATGTACATTGTTCCTAAACCATTACATAAATTAAAGGGATCTGCATGGCGATTGATCGGGAAACTACTGACTGTCCAAAACATGGATTGGACCAGTAGCGCAACAATCAAGTTCGCAATGTAGTGCTTGCTTTACCTCCTCGCGGTAGTCCCCGGGCAACTGCATGTATAAATCCTTATCAAAAATTGCAAGTGCGAGATTGTCTAGGGTCTTATGCCTAGGCTAGGTAACCTAGGCCAGCAACTCGCGTTACCGAAACTTTAACCGCTACGGAAACCGACACAATGCCTCGGATAAGGACTGATAACCCGTTGACGACCTTTGGCTATCGTACCCGGACTAAGATTGGTTTCTGGAATGTGAAGACGCTGCTTGACTCTCAGAGTGAAGGACCTCAGAATGCCAGATTACTTCAATTGGAGTATGAGTTCATGCGATATAGGCTGGACATATTGGGAGTAAGCGAGATAAGATGGTTAGATGCGGGTGAATACCAATCCCCAACGCGTAACACTGTATTACTCTACACCGGAAGACCATCCGGAAGCCCCCGTGGATATGGAGTTGGACTACTGCTAACGACAACAGCACGCAGAGGCCTAATTTTCTGGCAGCCGCACGGTGATAGGATTTTAGCGGCCATATTCCGGACGAGAGTACGTCGCGTCACCATTATACAGTGTTACGCCCCCACGGATGGTTCATCTGAGGAAGAAAAGGAGAACTTCTACAACCAGTTGGGAGCTGTTCATAATGCAACACCCAATGGCGACATTGTCATTGTGATGAGGGACCTGAGTGCCCAGGTAGGCTGTGACAATGAAGGCCTCAAACATGTTATGGGACGGCACGGACTAGGCAACTTTGACTTTTGTAACGCAAATCGTCTTGTCATAGGTGGCACCATGTTTGAGCACAAAGCCTGCCATAAAATCAGTTGGGTGTCAACTGACAGGCAAGCAACCTCCAACCAAATTGACCATTTTGCCATCAGTCGCCGTTTTAGAAGTAGTCTCCTAGACGTCCGAAACAGGCGAGGTGCCGACATGGGGATGGTACGAGATCACCATCTTATGATAGCTACTCTCCGATTACGCACTGCTGCCGTTCGTAGATCTAACGACAGAAGAATGCCTAGGTTCAACGTAGACCGACTGAGAGTTCCCTCAGTGCGCCAAGAATTAATCTCTCACGTGGAGTGGAAACAATCAGCAGCTCACTGCCCGCCACCATCCAAGACCATTGGTGAGCTGTGAAAACTGTTTTCACATCAGGTGCTGAAAGGATTGTCGGTCGATCGCAGGGAAACCATAGGGCGTGCCTTTCCTAGGATACCTGGAGAAGGATCAACGAACGAAAACAGCTAAGAGCTCGAATTGCAGCAACTCCAGCAGCAGGGAGGATCGAGCTTGAGTCCCTATATCGAATGAAGATGAGAGAAGTACAGCGTAGCGTGAGACGTGACAGGCGCAATTACATCAATGCGCTGACTACGGAAGCAGAAGAAGCAGCAGCGAGGTGCGACAGCAGAACCGTTTATAGAATCACTAAAGAGCTTATAGGTGGCCGAAGCTCTACTCAACACCCAGTGAAAGGCTTAGACGGTTCGTTGCTAATATCGGATGAGGATCAACTGAAGAGATGGAAGGAGCATTTTGCTTCGGTTCTAAACCGAGTATTCGCCAGCAATATGCACCCAAGTCAGACTGAAGTGTCCGTAGAAAGAAGTTCCCGAATTCGCACCACAACCCCCAGTAAAGAGGAGATTATTACCGCAATCAAAGCACTGAAAACTAATAAGGCGGTAGGACTTGGCGGCATATCCGTGGAGCTTTTCAAGCTGCGCCAACAGCATCGGCAGAGCTACTGTTCCCATTTGTCGGGAGAACATGGGAAGACGAGAGTTTTCGGGATGAGTGGAAAAAGGGAATGATTGTCAAGCTCCCTAAAAAAGGCAACCTAATGCAGTGCGAAAACTGCGTGCTGCCTGCTGTGGCCAAGATAATAGCTAGAATCATCCTTCAGCGAATCAAAGAACACCTTGAAGATACACTCGACGCCGAACAAGCAAGTGTTGAATATCAATCACCACTTCACCTGTTGTTCATCGATTTTGAAATGGCTTTTGATAGTGTCAATCGGGAATTTATTTGGCGTGCTTTGCATAGGAGAGGCATTCCGGATGAATTAATAGCAATTATCAAGGCTACATATGTTGGGTTCACATGTCACGTTTTGCATAGAGGAAGGCTGTCTGAGGAATTCGAAGTCCAAAGTGGGGTTCGGCAAGGCTGCATACTTTCACCAATACTGTTTTTATTGGTGATGATTCTTGATTCGAACCGTGAATCAACAGCGTGACAAGCAATGAAGTTACCAGTTACACCACGGCCACCCCAAGCTGTGGTTTCGTTATTTCTGTTGAGTCTTTGAAAGGCTTCTAGCATTTTCGATGAATCATTTCAAATTGCAAGCTTAAGCTGACCACAAAAAGGCATACAGCTTTACCTCTCTATTCAGGTAGAGTTTGACAATATTGAACAATGCAAAGATATTGTCTACGAGTACCGTGGAGAATTTTGAACAAATTGAATCATTTAAACCCCTTTCCCGTCAAAGTTTGATCTAACAACTGTTGTAACGTCTTGCAAGATTGAATTTTGAGTTCGATTGGAGCGTGGTACTAACAATAATACGAGTACCCCAATAAAGTGTAACGAATGCACCACAATACAAGAGATAGTCGAAAAACACCATATGACACCTCCAGGACTGCTCTAATATTTCATTTTTTTTTTTTAATGTTTTTTTTATCCTTGGGGTTACAATTCAAACCGCGCTGCACCATCATCATGGTTAGCGTGTGGATTCACTATGGCTAGTATGGCGCGCGGTGGCCATCTGATGTTCCATCTTGTGTACAATATCTGAACACAACATCACTTGATTAATGCCGCCTGACGATGATGTACTGCCCTGGGGACGACTAAGAACAAATGGTTACCTGTTAGTTTCGTGTGTGTTGTTAACTGCGACTAGAGGGCACAATGTTCCTATTTTAATTACCGTGAAATAAATGAGTCATTGAGCGGATGAGTCGACCAGCATTTGACCCGCATATGTAGGGGGGGACTGTCTATCGTATTCATCCCCTTAATCGACTGCAAGGGTGGTTAAGTGTTACCTGTGCGTATGGCATTTTAACACGTGACTACGAAAAATAAATTCAAGGGAAATTTATTAATATTAATAAGAATGAAAATAATAGGGGTTTCGTGTTTATGTAGAGGGTGGTGTTGTGGTGCATCTTGCATATGCATGTCCGTTTAATTGAATTTCACTAATAAAGCACGAGCGCACGTTTTACGAAGGTGCGTTGTATTTTGGTAGTCTAATGGGATTTTGTTTTTATTTTTTTCGTAACATTAATCATTGAAAATGCAAGAGAGTAAGAATATTCCATTCAATACCTGATGGTGTTCAATGTGCTACTCGTGTTGTGCGATTGTACATATTTTTATAGCAAATGAAAACTGTTTGTGTTCATGACTGGGTCGCACGTTCTTACGAGTACATGTTGTTCATTCTCCAATCAGTCAGTTTGAAATTTAAACGAAAAGTTTTTTTTTTTTAAACGTTGAAAACATAAAGAAGGTATTTGCCAAAACTTGGTGTCTGTTTGTTCGTACTGTGTGTACGATTGCACAGTCCTGCTGGAACCACATGTTAATGTTTAGAGAATACTCCAAGCCCAATACGTCAATTTGCGGCAGCAAGAAGTCATTGATCATGGTTTTGTAGTGCTCACCAGTCACACTAACGGTGTTATTGACGCCATACAGTGACTTTGAGCGGATGTAATGACTCTTCGTTCATTACACGCAGATTTTTAGTGCCCCAGAAGCTATCATTTTCCTTATTCACGTATCCTCATACCGGTCGAAGACTAGGAGGGCTTGGCTGTAATTTGAACACTATTGGCGATCTGTATGCAATAGCCGATGCACTGTTTGCTCTTTCTACGGGTACGAGGGTGGGTCAATAAGTCCCTGAAAATTAACACAAATTGTGTCGTCACATTAAATTTAATTTTTTTTTTCAAGTCATCATCTTTCAAAAGAACGCACATAAATTTTCAGACAGATCTGTCAAATAGTTTTGTTGTGGCAGCCATTTTAAATTAAATGAATTTCGAGTGCTCATTAAACACCATATTTTGTGAGAAAAAACTATCACGCAAACCAAACAAAAGCTTGACAAATATTATGGAGACTCTTCACCATCGATTGGAACCAGTCACCACAGGTTTACTCAATTTCGGTGCGGTCGTTCAAGCACAAGTAACGCCGAACGTTCTGGTCGCCCAATTGAGATCACCACACCAGAAATGGTCGACAAAATCCATGGTTTGATAATGGACGATCGGCGAGTGAAAGTGCGCGAGCTTGAAGAGGCCACATGGCTTATTACATAGCTCAGTGATTTCGATTATACATAAATATTTGGGCATGAAAAAGATTTCCGCAAGATGGGTGCCGCGTTTGCTCACAATCGACAACAAACGCATTCGTTTGACAACTTCAAAGGTGTGTTTGGCGATGTTCCAGAAAAATTCGGCTGAGTTTTTGCGCCGTTTCGTAACACCGTGGATGAAACCTGGATTCACCACAACACACCAGAAACCAAGGAATAGTCAAAATAATAGATTTCTCCTGGTGAATCAAAGCCGATGAAGGCCAAGGCGGTGTTATTCACATCAATTACCTTGAAAAGGGTAAAACTATATTTCATGATATCGCCGCCAGAGCGAATGGCACAATTTGCTAATTTTTCGGGATATCCCATCACTTTTCGAAGTGTTTCGGGCTGAATAGCGGCCATTTCCTGTCGTGTATTGTCTTTCAAGGCTTCTAGGGTCCATGGCTTATTGACATAAACTTGGGACTTCAAATAACACCACAGGAAGGACTCTGGAGGCGTTAAGTTGGGTGATCGCAGAGGCCAGTCAAAATCACAATTTTTCATAATTAGGCGTCGGAGGAACAAAGGACGTAATAAAGCGATCGTGGCTCGGGCTGTATGAGCTGTGACGCTATCCTGTTGGAACCAAAAGTTGTCCATGGCGTTATCGGTCATCGTCAGCATCGTCTTCGAAGAAGAACGATCCGATGATACTTTCCGCACAAATTACAGCCCAAACAAGTCACGCGTTGGTTGTGGAGAGGTTATTCGTGAATTAATTGAGGGTTTTCATTGGCGTAGAACTGACAATTTTGTTCCATTTAAAGAAAAATGAGCCTCATGATAATTTTTTGCCAAAAATCATCGTCGATTTGAGACAAGTTCACCACAAATTCAAGCGAGGTGTACTGTTCCAAGGCACAAATTCGCTTGGACTGACGCTTCGAACGCGGGCTGTCATAAGCCGATCTGAAAACAGATGTCATAGTTATAGGGTTGCCAGATGCCGAAGGTTTAAATGGCCCACCCTGTACATACTTTGGTTATGGGCGGTGCTAAAATGTTGGCCAACTACTACCTACTTATGAAGGCATAATTTTTGAAGCCTAAATTCAAAATATAAAGCATTTTTTTTCTTTTTTAATAAAAAATCATTTGGTTGGTTACCACGATCGTTAGAGTAAAGCACCGTAAAAAAAAAAAAACATTTCGCTATGAATTGCGATCATACTGATCCCATATAGGATGTTTAAAGAAAAATCGTCCAGCCATTTAGGCTGCAGTTTTCAGTACACGCAACCAGACAAAATTGAGAGACCTGCTTTCTTGTGATTTTTTATTATAGTATAGGATGACCAGATAAGAACGATGGAAAAAGAAATTTAAATAAAACAACAACGGTGTCGCCAAATTTCTCCTTCACCACTTCGAGCGCCGTCTTGTTGAAACCACAGCTCGGATATATCGATGTGATGGAGCTCTCGCCACAGAAAGTCGGTTAACATCGCTCTATACCGAGGACCATTGACGGTAACGGTGTCTCCTTCCTCATTTCGAAAGAAATAAGGTCCGTTGATGCCGCCGTGCCATAAACTGCACTAAACAGTCAATCTTTGTGGATGCATTGATGCTTGGTCGAACACTTGTGCATTGTGGTTGCTCCAATATTAGCAATTTTGCTTCTTGACATAGCCGCTGAGCCAAGAAGATTATTCCTCGTCCGAGAAGATTATTTTTCATCATCCAGAGCTCCGGCCAACATTTCTAGCGCCCAATTAGCGAACTTACGGCATTGTCTATGGTCGTCCGGCTTCATTTCTTGTGTCAGCACAATGTTATATGGATGTAGGCCCAAATTCAACCGCAAGATAAGCCTGGTTGCCTCTCTGGCCATTCCCAATTCAGCTGATCGGCGGCGAATCGACATTTCTGGGTATTGGCCACTACGGCGGCTATGTTTTCTTCACTTCGCACCGATCTCTGTCTGGTTGGTGACTTGAGGTCCAAAAGAGTGTACTCACGCTCAAATTTTTCCATGGTGCGACGAATTTCCTGCGCACTGAAGCCACGATGACGACCGACATCACGACGAAATTCGCGTTGCGCATTTACAACTAAGCCGGATATTTTTTAATAATTTCGGGAAGTGTCAAACAATGCGTGATGAAATGGCAAATCTCACTGAATATTTTGACAGCTGGATGTCATTGATAACTTTGACAGCTGGTGAAACATAACAATTGGAAAAACTGTCATTGCTATCTAGTAACCCTTTAGTATGGTAGATCGGTGTTTCAGCTTTTAAAACAATGATATTTTGACAGTTGATGTTCAATGACATGAAGGGTCTGCTACCAATTTGTAACCAGTAGGTAAGGCTACCATCTTTCGAAAGATTGATGTACATACGTGCCACTCAGTAAGTGGCATATCATTGACATTTTTAAGAAAATTCTAGCCATCGAATGGCGCAATGCTTCAGTCAGTGCTGAACAAGTTTATATCCTAAGAAGGTTACTGTTTTGTATTCATCTTGACTTTCAAATCGTCAAGTATTCATTGCAAGTTTTGCTCTCAAGCTTGCGTGCAATAAGATTGATCTTCTCGTTGGTGAGTTTGTTTTTATTGGAAATAATAATCTATTACATTCCTCATTTGGGTGAGGTACGAGTATTGTTAAGCAATTCTTTAAACTTTTCCATACATCAATCTTAATTACATATTCCAAAGATCTATTGACCGGAGATCACCAGCTACAAAAGACCCTATGACTTATCTCGTATTTCAATCAAAAAATGAGGTTGAATTTCCGATTCAAAATAAAACCCGAAAGAAAAGAAAAAAATCTCAACGATCTGAAATACCTACTCCCGATTCAGCTCCTTAATTCGTATTTAACTGCCATTATACACTCTTAATTTGCATAACCTTCGCTACAAATCAGCAAATGTTTCTCAAATTTCCTGATGTCTTCGTTGCGATAACCGAACGAGCAAAAACAAAATATACAAATTTATATCTATTTCAATCGTTAATCGCCCTCACATGCAACCTGATTAATATTCAAAATAATTCTTTTGATTTCACGATGACCGGCTGGGTTGCCGTGCCGCTCCAGCTTGTTGATTCTTTTGTTTCTAAATTTTTATTTGATTGCCAACTGGCGTCTATTTTCGGTCGATTCCCCGAAGACGTGTGATCAAATCAAACCTAATCTAAATCTCCTAACAGAGCAGCTTTTTTTTTTTTTTTCTATATTTTCTACCTGTCCGCATGAGATTTGAACCGTCATCGGGGTGTACACCACAAAAGCCTTGAAATTTATTAATATTATTATTAGTGTGTTGATTTCCTTTGTTTAAACCCGCTAGATTATTTGGTCGAGAGATGTTTTGTGTCGCGCCACCTAATAACAGATACATTTTGATGGTCCATAAATCTTCAAAAACAAAAGACAAAGGCTTCTACTTCTTGGGATAGATATTGATTTGTGTGTGTGACACTTGAGCTTTCCGCAGGTCTAATACCTGGATGGGATTTATCAAATATGATGGCCACCAAGAAGATACTTTCCCTAGGTGATAGGATCGCCATTAATTTATGGCATCTTATCAATCAAATCCGGCATCGACTTTGGCTACGGATAGATTCTCGATTTGGTATTTCGGAAGCTAGTCTGAAAATGAAGAGGAGATTTATTTAAGCTCTCGATATGGTGTATCTTTAGGATATCTTTAAATAAAAACGTGACTAAATACCCAGCCTATTTTTTTTTTTTTTTTTATGGCTCCTACTGCCTACTGGTCAAATGTTATAGAATGCTACTCGAGTAGGCTTCTGGAATGGGGCTTAGATAATTTGTTCCGCTTTGAGATACTTATTGGCTACCAGTTACTACGCAGTTTCCTAAGTCGATGCACTGCGTAGATCATACAATACCGTGCATTGTAAAGCGCGAGAAGAAACCTCTCTAAAGTAGGCGGAATACATTTCATGATGAGCCCTATCGAAGGCCTACTATCGCACGATTAATCAAACGAAATTGATACATTTAGTGGAATTTTGAGTATTTTTCAATATTTTGGGTGTTCTTCAAGTCAAATCGAATCAGAAAAATTGATTATTGGCCTTCCATGAGTAAAGTTGAGTCATATTTGGGTCGTTGGCATTGGTTGAGGGCTAATTAATGAGCTTGACAGTATCTAAGAATCTGGGCTTTAGTTTTTTGTTTAGAATAAATTACTTCGTGTTTCTGGTGGGACAAATTATAATCGGTTGGGTAATATGGTTAATAAATAAATCGAATTGTGGTCACGACTGCCATCAGTGCAGTGAGTCACATTGTTTCATTGAATTTCATTCAAATATTGAAATAACTTGACAATATACTTTCACGTAAATATTAAACTTGTAAGGATTCGCAGAAGTAAACACACGTTTTGATAATTTTGTTTCCCCTAAATAAGCTTCCACTTCCACATATACTGTACTAGGATATTTAATTTTTCAAAATTTGTAATAATTGTTGGAATTCAAACTTCCAAAATATCCGACTTTACAACCGAAGTTGATGGAAACCGTTTTTGAGTAGAAATATCTTGAAAACGGTCCAACGGAATAGTTTTGAGTGGAAATATTTCGAAAACGTAACGACCAACGAAGCAAATTATCCAATTCGTAGTTCTAGGTTTTGAAATTCTACAAAATATGAATCCCCACTTTACTTCGAAAATATTGGCAATCGTTTTTGAGTGCAAATATTTCGAAAACGTTGCAAAAAAAAAGATATATTGAGTTCGATATTTCTGGGAGGAAGATGGATTTACGGAAGATAAGTCGATATATTTTTAAAACGACGGTTCTAAAACCAACGAGATGGTGAGGATGGTGGTGTCTTCTCTGATAAACTTAATCTGAACCTCTCTTTCCATCTCCCAAATCATTGTAGCGGATTATCTTGGCTAAAGAAAAACTTGATATCCGTATATTTACAGACAGCCAAACAATCAAGTCCTTGGAATCGTCCTCTCTGAATTCATAAATAGCTCTAAATTTTCGATCGTCTCTTATAAATATAGCGGAGCAGTTTAACATATACCTATGTTGGGTGCCGGGGCACATGAACATTCCGGAAAATTGTAAGGCCGACGAGCTTGCCCGTCATGGAACAATAATTCGCATTGTACCAAATAAAAGTTCACTGGGTATGCCGATCGCTACATGCAAATTCAAATTAAAGCTGGATGCTATTGAAAGAACAAATTCTAGGTGGACAAGTGATACATGTGTATAGTGACAAAACAGATTTGGCCTAAGCTGGATCTAAAACGCTCTAAAAAATCGATTTCTCTCAATAAATTGCATATCAGTGCTGTAATTGGTGTCATCACCGGGCACTGTCTAATAGGCAAGCATGCAGCAAGGCTTGGCGTATTATCGAATGATTTCTATAGAAGACGCATGGATGATTCTTTGTTCCTGCCCAGTTTTCTTCTAAAGAAGGAGGCTTCACTTAGGAGCCTTCGGCTTAAACAGCTTAACCGACCTAAATTAAGCAGAAATTAGAAAACTCCTACTCTTCATCAGAGGCCCAAATGGTTCATTTAGTGGACGTATTATTGGTCTGAATGTGTCGACTCTCAGCAGACAGTCACTTCCAAGTAACATAACCTAACCTAAGCTCAATATTTTAGGTTTTTAAATTTTTAATTTTCAAAAATTATAAGTACCCAATTTTATAAAATATTCCACTTTATTCCGAAGTTAACGGAAATCGTTTTTGAGTGCGAATATCTCGAAAACGGTGCTTACCTTTTTGTAACTTTATTTACAAAAAGGTTTCAAAACATAAAACTTTACCAAGAAGTTAATGGAAATAGTTTTTGAGTGCAATTATGTCGAAAACGTTGCGCCCAAGGAATAGAATTATCAAGATCGAAAGTTTAGGTTTCAAAATACTCTGCAAGATGAATGCCGAATTTTTATAAAATTTAAAAAAAATTCCGAAAATTAATTAAAGTCGCTTTTGAGTGCGAATATCTCGAAAACGATGCGCTCTACGAACAAAATTAATTTCTTCCAAATTTTAGGCTCCGAAATTATCTAGGTTCTAAAAGATGAATCACAAACTTTTCAAAATTCTAAATTGTCGCTACGCAAATTTTCAACGTACGCCCGTCTTTACGGCGAAGCTAATAGGAATCGTTTTTGAGTGCAAATATTTCGAAAACGTTGCTTCCAACGAAAAAAAATTAGTAAAATCAACATTTTAGGTTTTGAAATTTTCCATAAAATCAATGCCGAAGTTTTCAAGATTTGCAAAAATGATATTTTCAATCTCCTAAAATCTTGCCTTTACGCCGGTGCTCCCTTTGAAAGAAAATTATTTCGGTCGAAAATTTAGGTTTTAAAATGTTGTACATTGTGGTCGCTGTGTCACAAGGTTTCGAAAATCCTACGAATGCATTCAAAATGTCTGACATTAACAGGAAGTTAATAGAAATCCTTTTTGATTGCCAATATCTCGAAGACAGTGCATGGTTCGCATAGAATTATTATGGCCGCTATTTTAGATTCCGACATTCTTTACAAGGTACTTGTAAGTATTTTTTTTTTTTAATTTAAAATAATCATATGGATATAATTATCACAATGAGTCTATATTAACCTGAGTGTGGTGCAGAGGCATCTGTTCCCCTCGCCAACGCATCTACCTAAATTTTTATAATTTTTTGAAATGTTCTCAGCAACGATTTTTGGTATGCTGTGTCTGCCAGTTTCCAATTATAAAGAGGTTGATGGGAGTTGCAATTCAATTTTGTCGTTTTTTTTCGCGGATACCCCAATATACTACACATGTCACGAGCATCACATTTATGTATCTAGACAAACAAAGCTTTTTCCAAATTATAGCAAATCCCTTGCGGATGTACTGGTATACTAGGCTAAAGGCTCCATTTCAAACAAAATATAACAACAAGTCACCATTTAAAACGACACCAAATTAAAATGTATTTATTAAAGAAAAGCTTACGGCGAAAAGACATCAATGATACATCGCCAACAGTCAAACTCTGTTCAACAAATTGACAATTGCATAAGGTCCAACAATGAGCTACATGACGAGGAAAACCCTCCAGCGTATAAGGGACCTGTTGCCATTTATATCCAGACAGAATTACTAGAGCTAGACGGCTGCAGTTTGTTTCTATGACTACATCTCGGAGACCCCTTTCTTGTACGCTATTATGTTATTGTGACGATATTTCTGCAGATTGGTGTGTCACTACAAGATTGGGACTGAAGGGGTTAGATCCCTAATTCTTTTCAGAATTTAAAGAAAATGTGTTACCATTTTGAAAAGATATCACAGAAACAGTTCCTCTGCCGGATAGAAAGCAACAAAAGTAACTAAATAGCTCCTTACTGAAGTTAGTGTATCTCGAGTAATATATTTCAATTGTGGTCCGCACACGGGGCTATATTTTGCTGACCGATTTGCGAGGCATTCGTAATAAATGACTGGAAACTGAACTGAGCACCTACCTTTGCCCACACCGTCACAGCAGCATTTCGTATACTATATATCGTTTTTAAAGCCAGCTCCTCAGTGACTCAATAATTATGTATGCGTGCTGCAAAATTCCTGTTTGTCATGGTGTATGTGGAACTAGTTCAAATTTGTTTTGTGTATTGTGAGGTCGACAGTGTAGGGTCTACAATTTGTTTTCCAAAAATAGATTAAGTAGATACATTTGCGACTTTCATGACGTCAATCACTTACGAGTATCACCACTTTTGTGAAGCTCCATGTGCAAAAGACCTAGTGCACAGAATTTTTTGGGACTGATAAAGCCTATTGGGTAGAATAGACTTAAGAATGGATACAGGCTAACCTCAAATATAAAAGTTTACAAATATGCCAGCTTCGATACCTAAGTCCGTTTTCAAAGCTCAGAATAAAAATAAATAAAAAGTCTCCATCAATGCTGTGTCAGTCTAATATCTTGTTTGAAGTTCAAAAACCTGAAAGATACTGAAAAAACACAAGAAAAAAAAATTTTAAAAAAATAATAAAATGCACCAAAAACTCGTGTAGGTGCTGCACTCAACTTCAAACTCATGACTCATAGCCCAGACGTCGATTAGGCCAACAACTCGCAGCCGCAGCTATTACCGACGCTACGCTACGATTTGAAATATGCACAAGTCACTGCAAAGGAAAATAGATTTAGATACATACATAGATATTGAATGAGAATATGTTGCAGATACAAGAAATCTATCTAGGCCCCTTTGGGCGATTGATGTTTGTGACGCTGCCACCACCACAAACAACACTCCGTCCAGATGCAAGCGGCAGTGAAGAAATTTCAGACGACGACGAAAAATAAGGTGCAGTCAGTCAGTCATCCAGACGCAATTAATATAACAGCCATGTTGCAGGTTAGCCGACGAGACACAGTATCCAGGCTTCTATTGAGTTCCTATGTCAATCATGAGACACAAAAAGAGAGAGAGAGTGACAGTGTTGGTGCGTGTACTCGACTAAATGCCAAATTGTTAGATTTATTCCGTCGCCAATTGTCAGACAGTTGATCCTTATATGGAAAGGCTATCTGAATCAAAATGAAAAGGGCCTCTAAAGTGTGACCTGTCTACTTGACCCCCGTTGAATGTTCTCCATGCGCTGCTCTCCATACATAAGAATCCCCACCAACATCTTATCTAGTTGAAAATGTGTCTTCCTGGTGATGGTGGTGTTGCATAAATGGGACTAAATGCCCGTTTACAGTGCTTGCACTATATTCACGCACTCACGACTTATTTTTGCGCGAGACGTGACAGCTCCTTAAGGGATTTTTTGCTCTCAATGAAGTGACTGCTGCTGATCTGCATATGGAGGCTGTCAACGTTCGGCGGATCGTAAGTGCTCTAAAGGAGGTGGAATAGATAGATAGATACACTGGAATAGGCTGAGGATCACAGTTCGGATCGGAACTGATCCTAAAGAAGTGTGATTGCTACTATGGCGCACGGCAGTTGCCGGTGCTGTTGCATGTCTTGCTCTGCGGCACATGTCGTGATGTTGATCATCGAAGGGATCATCGGACCAAATTTAGGTGCTTAGGAGAGGTTTTTGGTCGCTAATTGAGCCAACGACGACGTGCAATTTATGCAAAACATATTGAGGTTGGACATTAAGATTGGACAGCAAGTTGCGCTATTTGTTGGGGGTTATTCTGTCCTATCCGATGACATTTGTGATGGAGATTTTTTGGATAGATCAAGTCCGGCTTCCATTCAGCTACTATATTAAAGACGGTATCCAAATAGGATAGGATACGTATACTGGTTGGAAATGAGACCAGACTCTTTCGATGAGCGGGATAGAGTGGAAAAATACTAGAGGTCAATGACTACTGGAAGAACTGGACCAGCATGACTGATTGGTGCATACATTTAAAATTATTGGGTAATAATAATAGATCTCGTTAGGTTTACCCACATATCCATTGATAATTTACAAATTTGCAACAGATCGCAAGCCCCGTACAATAAACGCAAACGTTAGCACGGCAATGCCTATAAATCTGTTGGTTCTAACGCAAATTTCAATCAGCAAGATCGGGCTCTAGTTGTGAATTTCGAAGGCATTCACTAAATTTAAAAAATGTGAATTCCATCCCATCGAAAACCCGACTACCAAACCCACTAAATTGATTAGCCTGAAAAGAGTCTGAGCCAAAGCACTAACGCTAGTTTCGATGAAGAGTCAATGATGAAGCTTGAACTTCAGACCTGTCTGTCCGTATGTTAGTCTTTATGTTTACCTATAAATATCGGAGATGTGTTTAAATGTGTTAACTACCCACTTATCTATCAGTAGATTGGCTGAAACTTCTTAGACAAAGTAGTACTTCTGTTCATAGCAGAAAGGTCGCTACAGTATAAGGAACACACCCTTTGAGCAAGCTTTCGACAATGGCGCTGGGCGTATCATTAACAGTCTTGCAAATTGGATTGCTTGCAAGAGAAAAACGTGCAGGGCAAAACCATAGTACATTTCCCAGCCTAGCCAACATGGAGCCTTATGTTTGATGTCAACCCGTCGACTTACGCTGACTATGTTGAGATCATCAACCAAATTTTTCCTACCATTGAATAAATGCACATACTTCTGTTAGTAAATAATTTGATTCAGTAGCTGAGATCTAGGAGTCAACTCTTTGATAATATCACTCGACACATTCAAAATTTTGGGGGCTGCAAAATATTTTTACTTAATTTTAGATTTCAAACTTAAGCAGCATCATTGATGACATCAAGAAGGCTTGTAAGGCTTTATACACATGTAGATGACATATGTATGTATAGTTAGTAATTGAATGCCTTCAACTATAGAATGATTTCGTTTGATTAAAAAAAAGACAGTCGGGAGTTCATATTCCAAAAAAAAAAAAAAAAAACATTCGCAATAAAAAATTCCATTAACTTTGTGTGTGGCATTTTAGAAGATTGCGCACAAATAACTCAGAAAAAAGTGGCACTCGTCCTGAAGACAATTTCAGTATCTAGAATTTCAGCCGAAATAATTTTTTTCGTACGACTAACCGTTTTCGAGATATTAGCACTCAAAAACGATTGACATCTCAGTGTAAAGTCGAACATTTTGATGTATTGCGTACTTAGGTTAGTTGGACTCGGTTAAGTGGCTGTCCCCGCTAAGCAGAGACACAAGTAGACCAAAAGGTTGGTTCATTACAATACCACGAAGAGTACGGGATTGCCAGCATGAAAAACCTAACATGATATGTTTTCCCTTAAGGAAGTTAGTTTCGGTAACCGTAGCAGTGTTAATCATTCCTGTTCCGCATTTATGTACAGAACCAATTAGATCCGAAGACACAACTTTTTTATTTTGTAAATATCGAACCAAGATCTTCATAGAAATACACCCATTCCGTTTCCTTTTCAACATTAGTAGCGTAGGATAGGTACACAAAAGGTGAGTTATTGCTGCTTCCTAATTCTCATGTCAACAGCTTCTACAGAAATCATTGGAGGAAACACCCAGCCTAATAGCATGCCTACCTATGCAATGGTAGGCATGCCCTCACGGGGCAGGGCAATTATTATAGATCTTAGGGATTTCCTATTTATGGACAGTCTTTTCGTTCTCTTTTCGATTTGCTTGGTCAAAAGACAAGTGCTGATATTGTTTTACCTGATTATTACCATTCTTCTGGCTCCAGTAACAAGGTTCCTCCCTATTTTCGGATCCAGATTAGGCCAAATCTGCTTCGTCGAAAAACAAGTGCTGATAATGTTCTACCCGATGTCTGTCATTCTTCTGGTTCCAGTATCAATGCAAAAATTTATCGATTCTAAAGGAGCACAAAATTCCTTCCCCTTTTCAGAGAAACTTCTACCCGCACCTTCCTTTGCCAGCTTATCCGTTCTGTAGTTGCCGGCAAGACCATGTGTCCTGGAACTTACACTCTTCTAAAATTTAAAAAAAAAATCAGTATGTTGTGGATAATTTCAAAACCTAAAGAAAAATAATCATATTTATATTTTCGTACGACGCATTGGAGACACTGGATCTCTACTTTAACATATTGCAAACCACTCGTAGTCCACATTAACTAAAACAGGAGCAGCAGGGATATGTGAATATGTGTGGACTTCATCAGGACAATATCGGACCAGACCAACTTATTGGGTCCCTTTTCGTTTGCCGACTGCCTTTGGATTACGTTCCTCAATTTTTGAAGGATGCCTCGGTAATCTTCTCGCTTTCCACCCAGTAGTTGCGTACTATATCTCTTCGTTTAGTAGCTGGTGTTTTTTTTTTTAATCTTTTGAAGTAAAAATAACGGAACTGATACCCATATTATACCTGTATTAATTTTTTCAAAATTGTTCTTCGAAGCTATGCATCTAGTTGCAGGTTAGCAAAACTCATCTCTGCTTCAAATGTCAAATTTATACATCAATGGATAGATGTATGTATAGACCGACAGGCGGGCAGACAACTGACTGTCACTATAAGGGTGCCGTTTTAACTTTACAGGGTTCCTACACTTGCAAGTGGAAAAAAGTTACTATGTAAATCTGAACCTAAAATGTCTGTGGACACAAGATACATGACAGTGTTCTGTACATAGACAGTGTTCGTAAAAACCTTGGAACAGTAAAAATATTTCAAACGAATAAAATCATGAATGAGACTAGTTTGCGAAAAAAAAAATTTAGAACGAGAAGACTTCTTAAACTGAAATGGTCTCAGGCATAAGCGTTTGGAACTTATTGTCCTACGTATCGAGAAAATGGAACCAGTGCATTCATCATCATCTTGAGAGCAGACTTGTTGTCATTTCCTGAAAGGTTTTGATAGATTATGGCATACAGTTCTCGTTTACAAGCTCCTGTCATATGGATTCGGGAACATTTTCTTGAAATGGATTGAGAGTTTTTTCTAAAGAGTCGCTCATTGTCACATTATATTCGATGGATGTGCGATGTGAAGGGTGTTTTTTTTAGAGGTATAGAACTTTAAAATGACGTAAACATACAAATTTTACACAATTTTATGCCTTTAGTGTTTAAATACGATTTAATACGATTTTGGAACAAAGCGCAATCTGGATATTCAAATTTTGGGCACTTATTTGAGCATCTGGAGCCATATATCAGCAATAACACGGCGAATGTTGACTTCCAAGTCGTCTCTAGTTTATCGGCATATAGCACCACAGAAAATAATCCAAAGGTGTTAAATCACACGATCTTGGAGGCCAATTCACAGGACCATTACGCAAAATTATGCGCTCATTAAATGTTCTCTTCAATAAATTGATTGTGGCATGCTGTATTGCATGTTGCGCCATCTTGCTAAAACCACAGCTTTTCCACATTAATGCCATTAAATTGGGGAACGAAAAAGTAAGTAATCATGCATCTATGGCGATTTCCATTGACTGTAACGTTCTGGCCGCATCACTTTTGAACAAATATGGACCACTGTACCGGCGTCTCAATAAATGCTTGTGAATTTTCTTCAATGCAAATGCGGCAATTTTGCTTGTTGACGTAACCATTCAACCAAAAATTAACCTCATCGCTGAACAAAATTTTGTGGTGAAAATGAGAATCTTGTTTTCGGAAAATTCACTGAACGTATGTCGCACACAGTAGTCAAGCGACTTAAATTCTTGCACGATCTAGAAGCTCGTAAACCAAAATCTTTCCGCAAAATCGTTCATAAAGAGGATGGGCACAGCTCCGATTGCTGTACACGATGGCTAATCGACACATTCGAGTCCTCCTTCTTCGGTCCAGTTTCCTCAATACGGACTGTACGACGCTTCTGCGGATGCGTATTATCAATTAGACTACGCTTGGTGCAAAAACCATCCAATGGTTATTCGACTTACTTGCTCGGATGAACGATTATGTCGACCGTAAAATGGACGTAGCGCACGGTAAGTTTCGGGAACTGAACCACGATTTTCGAAATAAATTTGCACAATTTGCAAGCTTTGTTCTGGCGTAAGTCTATTCATGGTGAGATGGCAAACCAAACTGAGCACAAATCAGCTGTCAGCTGTCAGCTGTCAAATTGGTTTTCGCTGGAAAAAGTACTGCCAAATCGAGAAACAAACCTCTAAAATAAAAACACTTTATTCCACTATATTTGTCAACTAAGGTTTGATTGCTAGAAGTCTTCACAAATTCTGATTTCCATATAAATCCCTAGTACACATCTTCAATTCAATTTTAGTAAAAATCGACTTGCAGATGGTTTTTACTGAAAATCATCAAAATCACATGAAGTGGGGATGAGATGACGGGGGTTCATATCCGAAAATCTTTGAAAATGTTCTTTTTTGGGAGCCTAACTCAAGGACTCATTTTGCTAGAATTGGGTTTCCGAAACTATTCTAGCATTTAGGTAGGTTCACTCACAAATAATCAAAGATTTGCGAATAGGGTTATGGCAACCATTAAATTCGTCCCTGTTTGCAAAATTTAACTGGGAGCTGGAAATTTAATTTTCTACTCTACTAAAACACAGAAAAAACTCTGTTATCATCCTTGTGGTGGTAAAATTCATTCCCAATTCAATTCGTGAGCAGTCCATATCTATATTTGAGATCGTTGAATCTTCTCTTTATTAGCCGATGCCCAATAAATTAGACAAGTTATCTTTTGCAACCCAGTTAAAATCACCTTCAATTATAAAATGAAAAAGATTTCACTGTGACTACTTGTCTTCAATTTTTATAAATCAACAACCGTACCGTTACTGCCTCCTTAAAACGATTTTATTATCTTTTTAACTTATCGTAAATAGTCAGTAATATTTCCCATAAATATCACTAACTGACCGAGACATCTTCCCAATAAAATTAAATTTAAATCTAATTAACAACACATATCGACATATGTCACCACCAGCGAGAACAAAGCAAAACAGAAAAAAGCAGCCCACAACCAGAAAGTCCATAACAAACGCGTGTCGGCACCATCACAAGAAATCAAAATTCCATCCGTTGATCACCACCATAAGAATAATAAATTAGAACAAACTATGTTTCCAATTAATTAGAAATCCCAATAAACTTAACCGATTAGCAGATTATTTTTACGAACAGGTTACGCCATAATTCATGGGAAAAACTGGGCACCGGCAAACGTGTCCGCCAGCCACCAGATACAGTCATTAGGCAGGCGCGCTTTGTGTGTGAAGCTGGAGGCCCACTTAAACCGCTGCCGGTGGTCAGCACTTCTCTCATTCTCGGATGTGTTAAAAACATACTTCCCGAGACTGTAATCTAGATAAAGTGGCGCGCAAAAAACAAAGAACCAAATGTTTCGAACAAAGGGATACGTGGGGAGAAATTCCCATGGGTTTGTTGGACGCAGAGAGAGAGAGAGAGAGAGAGTGCGGGACGCGGATCAATCTCTTCGATCCGTCTCAATCTGAGAGGGGCCTTCATGGTCTTATCAATACACATCGCCTTTAACCGGCCATTAAATTTGAATAATTTGCCGCCGCTAACCGCCCCGGTGACCACCGGCATTAAAACTGGTTCCTCGTGTCGAACTATCTCATCAAGCTGCAGATTGAATCGGTACTCGTATTTTGTGCCTGCCTGTCGATGTATTCGTCTGTCCGTCCGTCCAACTTACCATTTAGTTCGTCAATCTTTAGCGATCGGCCCTGTCACCGATTAAGACATGCCAACTACACCAACACCGTATAATTGGCAATCAATGAGATGAGATGACGATGACGCTGATGATGATGATGATGATGATGATGCGATGATGAGATGGTGGCTGGATAGTAGATATTCTGCTGCCGGTTATGCTGTGCGTCCTCCACAGAGGCACTTGTTACTGCACATGTTGCGGGACGAATGGTCTTCTCCTGCCAACCAGTCGTTATTGGCTTCAACAAGACGTCGCCATCGTCGTCTACTGAGGCGACACTCTATCTGCCTATAAATCATTCAATCTCTAGTTAATTAATGTGAATCTAAGAACATTTAGATGCAATTTATTTTAATGTGATAATTTATTAATTTATTGGATTTTAATGCTCGCCGGATGGCTCGCACTTCGCGCAGTGTGGACACAAGAACCGGTACATACTGTATGTGTACTCGGGCGCATGTCCAATTGCAGTGTGTGAGAAAGTATCTAGGTATCTATCGTCGGCGGTCTGTGGCAACACTATGCGAAGGGGGTAAACAAGAAGATTTATGCTGTGACAGTGCGTATGAAACTTGGTATTAGGCGTCAAACGATTTATGGCTTACCATCATTATTTCACACCCAGTACTAGTATCACCTCGAGGACTTCCAAAGTCGTGGTGGCAACAGCGACGCGAGGCTATCTTAATTCGCCGGTGATTCCAATATCAGTTGCGTATTTAATGAAATCATTAGCGATACATGAGTGAGAAATTCCTCCGATGACAGTCAGTCGGACAGTCAATGGTGCTTTGGAATGGAGCTTAAGATGTCCACCACGCCCGAGATTGAAACGTGGTGCGGCCGGTGGCAAATTCCGGCCACCACCACCACTCTTGACAACTGGTACTCGTATGACGCATGATTTGGCAAGTGTGTTCTGGTCAGAGTGTGTGTGTGTATGTTTGTATCTATTGGATGCAAAGAATTCGATCTGAATTCAGATCAAGTGGACTTTCTCAATGTTTTATACTTACTCGTACATGAATCACCTGATGAAGTGGGTGAGATAGGCACTGGGTTGATAGAGAAATAGTGCTATGCAAATTAGCATGCTTTGGGGCAGTATAAAAGGATTCCGTTATAAAAGATTAAGTGAGGTAATGAAAAATTGGAATATAGCTAGACACATTGGTGTTCAAGAGAATTCATTGAGGAATGGGCCACTAATCGCAACTAATTTTGTTGGATGGACCTTCCGCATTTGGTCCCAATTAAGAATCTTTGCAGGTTGGTATGTATGTCGATCGGCAGGCTAATGATTGCAAATTTCATTTCTTCTTGGCACCTCTGAGGCAGAGGTATCATCTTTAGATAGCAGCTGGAGTGATGTTTTCCTTACTCTTTGCATTATGGTGGAGGTATCTTCTTCGGTCGACTTATCATACTACATGCTTCTAGGAGGCGTCCACTGGCAATAGTACGCTAGCCTGTGACTAGCTAAGGTCAGAGTTTACCCTTTAATAGTATTATGGTCATTATATGTTCCCAGATCAAATATATTGAAATATTTAAATACAACAGTGTTGGAGTGAATGTAGCCACAGCAATAATTTGTTTCCAATAATGCAAGACTGAGGATTAAACCAGTCGACAAAGACCTCCTTTAGACACACAGGAAAATTGTGTAGAACTGGTTATCCTACCTCGCAGTATCGACTCTGGCGTAGATGGCCACGGTGTAGTGGATAATGTGTTTACTTGTGACCCGACCTGTGCAGGTTCGAGTCCGAGTGGGGAACAGCAACTACAGCTACCCAAGCATGAAAGAGAAACAATTAAAATCTTAGTTTCTCCAACCAGCAAAAAAGTTGCCTGGTAGTATAATGTACCGAAAATTGTGTTAGAGATATTGTACAGGATGATTCCACTTTAAATCATCAAACTTTAGGAGGTAATAGGTCGTACTAAAACAAGAAAACAATTCATCTGCATAGGCTACGAGTATGCTATAAATGTGGAGAGTTTCATATTTATATGGAATCATTGGTATCCTGGGTGGACACACATTGGAGAATTTTACTAAATAAATTAAAATATTTTTTTTGTAGCACCCTGTATTTTTAAAATCGGAAACTCCTCTCCGAGATTTTACTCCCTGCGATGTGCTATATATGCACAGAGTTTTACCTTTTTAAGTAATCCTAAATGACCTGCAAATTGTGGAAAGGCACACATACAAATAAATTAAAATTCTATGAAAGAGACTCAAAAGTTTTATCTTTAACAACCTGTATTTCGAAAATAAAAAATCTGTCTACGTTAATAAAAGAAAAATAGCAATCATGAACAGTAAGCGTAGGAGTTTCAATGAATTGTGCAACGAGGTTGACCAAAACCCATTGCGTATGGCGCACGAGATGGTATTGAAGAAACTGAAGAGCTTCCGGTCAATAGCTCCCACCTACCCAAGGCTGCTGGAAAATATTGTCAGTAAGCTGTTCCCAAGACAACAGAAAACCCCATTAAATGATCAACAATCAGAAGAAACACACCCAATTCTTGCAGTTACCGTAGTTACAAAATTCGGAGACAAGAAAGCACCTAGGATAGGTGACATACCCAACATAGCCCTTAAAACCGAAATTAGAACTCGACCGAAAATGTTTGATAATATCTACAGCTCACGCCTGAATGAATGAGTATTCCCAGAGCGATGGAAGAAACAGAAACTAGTGCTAATCTCCAAAGGAAGTAATGCTCCTGGGGATCCATCGCCGTTTCGACCACTCTGATTGTTGGATACGGCTGGAAGACTTCGGAAACGTATACGGTTTCCAAAGCTCGCGGAATCCCTTCGAAATATAAGGGTGCCCGCGTACATCACAAAGATAGTGTCGGATTACTTAAGAAAAAGGATCCTGATATATAATACAGACGATGGCCCCTAGGAGTACACCATCACGGGAGAAGTTCCACAGGGTTCGGTGCTGGGTCCACTTTTCTGGAACGTTATGTATACTCAATCTGCCTATACCAGAAGTAGCTACAATCGCTTTGCGATAGTCGTGGTCGCCAAGCTATTGATCCCAATGATGCAATTGGGATCGTTCAACACTGGCTTGAATCTGTGGGTTTAAAATTAGCCGAACATAAGACAGAAGTGGTACTAATCAGTATCAGAAAAGTAAGAGAAACAATCACACTTACGATAGAGGGGCACCAGATTACATCGAAGCACGCCAACAAATACCTAGGCGTCATGATTGACACAAGGCTCTCGTTTAATGAACTTCTGGAATATGCTAGTGGCAAAGCCTCACGAGTAAATAACACACTCATTCGCATCATGTCAAATCATGGAAGGCCAAGATACAGTCGGCGGCGACTTTTACCCGGTGTGGTTACATCTATGATGATATAAGGGTTACCAATATATGCCAAAGCTATCAAATCATACCGGCGTAAAATTGAGTCGACATACCGACTTTGTGCAATTAGAGTATGCAGTGCATTTCGGACAATATCAGAAGATGCAGTCTATGTTATTGCAGGATTAATACCAATCGATATACAGACAGAGGGGTTTCAAAACCGACGGAGCAGCGAACTCACCAGAAAGGACAAACAGCATAGAGAAATGGCAACAACGATGGAGCGTGTCAAGTAAATGCCGATGGATTTATTGTTTCATCCTGCTTCTGGAGGCATAGACAGGCGAGGTAGACTTCTACACAACTCAACTGCTAAGGCACGGATGTTTTCTCGCGAATCTCCACAGAATCCAGCATGACAATTCTCCCTACTGCCCTTACTGCATTCAGGCTCAAGAAGATGCGTTCTTTTACTGTCCGCGATTCGAAATTGAGAGACGAACGCTGCGAAATAAACTTGGGGAAATACCAACCCCCGAGCATATAGTACACTGTATGATCCAATCTCATGAGATGTGTAGTGGGTGTAGAAAGCCCACACTGTTACTGAGTACGGGCTCAGTTTCGTCTTTTAAAGATAAAAAATTCATATTAAAGTGATTTCCAAATTTTTTTTTGTTCAACACCCTGTAATTTGAAAACTTACTCGTATACTCATTAATCTGTAGGGTAAATGTGGAAAGGTATGACTTTCTAGGTAATCCGAAACTTCTGTAAGGTGTGGCATATGCAAATGCTCGCTAGGGAATCGCTTTTGAAAATGTTTGACACCGCTTGAAACACCCTGTATTTGGAAAATCACATACTCAACATATTATGCTGAAAGTTTCAGATTTCTAAGTCATCTAAAGTCTCTAAGGCTATCCGTAGGAGGTAAGATTCAATTTAATTTTGTCTCAAGAAAATAGCCCACATCAAAATTTGGGCGCCATTTTCCAAGATGGCGGCCTGTATGGATTGTTTTTTCTGCAATATCTAAAATGACTAGTCTATAGGTCAAAGTACTAGAAGGGATAATCGTTCAAACTTACCATGACGTCGAAAACGGCTATCGTCCATGTCTTCATAGGATCAGCATATAAAAGAACTTCTAAACTTTTGTCACATTTGACACAATTTTTATTAGACCCCAAAGCGTTTCCGTTCCTCAGGCCAATCGAAGCAGGTTACTTTCCACAATGTCAACCAAGTCAAATTTATAAAATCTCGATGAATCAATCGGCAACTATGCAGAGCTACACAGTTGATTTATTTTATTTATATTTTTCATTCAAAACAAAATCGCAGATCGCGCACGACTCCTCCGATCGATGTGCACACACAGAGCTCACAGAATCGCATATTGTTATTAAAGATACATTTATTCCACCCACAACCTGAGATACTATATGAGGTTGAGATGGTTCTCTCTATCCTTTCTGCCTCGACTCACACACACAAAATTCGAACTTCGAACACCGATCGTCGATTTTAATCCGCGCTCAGTTAATTGCACGTCTCCGTAGATCACGACGTCCGTCGAATTCTTCCATACGAAATATGCACATTCGTATATCATCGCGACTCAAAAGATGACATCTGCGAGTTCCAAGATTTCCGCAGAAGTCAGTCACTGAGAGTTCCATAATCTCCATCGTTGACATTCAGCATAAGCACACTCTTGCCTACCTACCTGTTGCCGTTGCATATGGCCAGCATCTGAGTGTGATCCTTTTCCAATTGAGCACTCTCTGCGGTCGGTCGGTGGTGTGTTATCCTCGCAATTGAATCTTCGCGCAACTCCACAGCAACAGTCTCGGGAGTGGAGAGCCTCTGTCAAGTGCATACAAAATACCATTCAGGTCAACATGAATGGCAAATGATTGATTCTCCTTGCTCGAGTTTTGCATATGGCTGAGGAAGGAGTGGACGAAGGATAGCCAACCTTGCAGTGGACGTTGGGGTTATTCGTGCCTTAATTTACATGATATCACCATAATGGGGGAGAAGAATCTCTTTCTCTGCCCACTACTCGTATACGAAACGGTGCATTATGTGCTTGAGAGTTGATGCCGAACTGAGTAGTGAAGTATATGACCAGGCTAATCTCTGGACTAGGTGGTGGACAATACGTAAGGTGCAACGCGGAGTTTGCTGGGTAAACTGATGAGTGGATAAGGATAATATGGTTGCAGCTTTGGTATGGAGGCAGTACTGGATTAATGGGATTCTGGATGGAAAACTGCACTGGGACTGATTAAAATTAAACCGTAAATTATAATCTTGATGGTATGTTGGGTTCATAAGAACTCGTGGCGACTTTTAATTAGTGTCTAGCACAGAAGCTTAAAATCTACATACCCGCATACAAAAGAAGTAAAAATTCTCAATTAAATGGCAATCTTAAGTCAGTTGGTGGCTAAAGTCCTATATGTATATCGCAGGAGCAGGCCTTTAGATAAACGTTTTCTCCTTTGTATAATCTACCAACAATGAACAACGATTATGAATTAAAAGCTAAATAATAAAAATATCAGCAGGTTTAAACCTGCAACTATCGTCGAAATTTTAAATAGTTAATACAATCGTTAGCCACAATAAAATTCCGAAAAATCCTGACTGTGCAACGGCCGCCAACTTGTAAAAATGTTGGATCAAGGAGGTTCTCACCCGTTCCTTACCAGAGGTACAAGAAAAGAGAAAAGCGCTTAGCAAGTGTCAAATGACCAGATATCCGGAAGACAAAACTATCTTCAATCGTCTAAATAATAAATGTATTACCGAACTCAAAAATTCCTCCATGAAAAGACACTAACTATTCGCTCTGGAAAGCAGCGAAATATTTGAAAAGGCCGCAATTACAAGACCCACCATTGAAGGCATCCGACTAAAAATGGGTCAAAAACCCCAAGCAGAAGGCTGATCTTTTTGCAGTACACATTTGGTGAATGCAAATTTAGAATTTGTGGATAAAGTTCAGTAGATGACGAAGAAATACCCTACGTCACTACAATAGAAATAAGAAACACTTGCAGATTTAAAATATCGAACAAAAAAAGGGCCAGATTACGATCTTGTTACCTCGCATATTTTAAAAGAACTGCCGGACGTTGCCACACTAAAATGTAAGCTTCTAATTAATATATGTTTTAAACTAAGACACTAGAAGATCGTTGAAGTGATCGTAATACCGAAACAAGGTAAGCCTTCTACAGAAGTTACTTCCTACAGGCCAATATTGTTACTCCCGACATTATCAAGAATTTTTGAAAAACTACCCCTTAAAAGACTAGACAAAGTTAGTATTGAAAGACGGCTCTTGCCCAATCATCAAATTGGATTCGACAGTAGGCCAAGTTCACCATATTACCGACGTGATAGCGAAAGCACTCGAATCTAAACAGGTATGCTCTGCATTATTCCTGGACGTGGCGCAAAACTTTGACAAGGTGTTGCATAAAGGCTTGAAGTTCAGACTGTATAGGGACCTACCTACAATACTATGAGATACTGGAATCTTATGTAGCATACAGATTTTTTCGAGTACGGTAAGGTGAAGGGTACTCAGAATTGATGGAAATAACGGCAGGTGTCCCACAAGGCAGAGTTCTTGTACCAATTCTGTGTTTATTATACACAAGGGATATACCACCAGGCAACAACGTCATGGTAGCTACAATACTTGCAGTTGACAAATGCGCAGACAAAGCTACTATTAAGCTGCAGAATGCAGTCAATAAAGTAATAGATTGGACGCAACAATGTCGCATTACTCTTAATGCATCAAAGTGTACTCGTTTTAACTTAACAACGTTCTTATCAACAACCAAATAGTTCCTTATGCTAACACAGTCAAGTACCTTAGATGACAAATTAAAGTAGAAGGAGCAATTTAAAAGGAAAGCAGAAGAATTAAATATAAAATATAGAAAGTTATACTGGCTAATAGGATGTAAATCGAAGCTACGAGTACAAGTATCTATTCAGAACAAAATTATGTTATATCAGCAAATATTTAAGCCCGTCTGGACGCATGGCATTTAATTGTGGGGCTGTACAAAGAAGATATTGTTACGAACGCGGAAAAATCGGTGAAAATTAAGCGAAAAACGAGAAATGAAATGAAAACTGAGTTGTGGTTCCCGAGAGGGTTAAAATGGTTTATTTCTCTTTAATTTATTACGATGGATGGACTCGATTATCCGCGATTCAATTTAGGCAGCGTCCGTGTTGCTGGAACCTCCAAAATCCAAGAAGGTCGGAAAACCGAAGTCAAAGCCGTCTCTCTTCCTACTCTAGCATTTGACAGCCAGCCTCATCCGCTCACAACGAGACTCGAATTGTCTGTCATCGCACTGCCATGTGATAGCGTTGCCAGGTTCGTAACAACATATCAAAATAACACAAATAAAGTTCTTCGTGGAAAAATACGCAAGAAACACCATTTTACATTGTGACTTGCATATTAACCCGGTGACAGATGTCATTAAAAGAAAACAATACGACACAATCGAAGATTGCAGATACACCTAAGATAGAAGTCAGCCTAGATGTACATAATAAGGTTCACAGATTGCGAAGAACTGAGCCACATGAGCTTATGATTTAATTGTGAAGAGTAACTAAGACTAAACACTACGGTCATGCCTCAATTCTAAACCAATGGAATATGTTGAGACTCCGGCCGGAAACGGACTATATCATCCCCATTCCAAATTGCAACAGAAAGTTCTCTATTAGATTTCCTAGCAGGGAGGAATGGGATGAGGGAAGAGTCTGTTCCGAGAATGAACTGTCAATCTTTGCCGACATACCCAAAATGATTGCCGGTACTGGTGCCGGCGTCTTCTGTGTGTCTCGAAATATACATCGCTCGTTTAGACTTAAGGATGGTTGCAGTGTTTTCCAAGCCAAAATTGCTGCAATAAAACAAGCTGTGCATATGATTATTGAGGAAGATATTTCAGGGCAAATAATCAGCATCTATGTTGATAGCCAAGCGGCCATTAAGGCGTTACAGTCAACATCACTAAGATCCAAACTCGTAAAAATTTGTAAATAGCGACTGGATGTAATCTCAGCGGCCAACACGGTGACCTTGTGCTGGGTACCGGGCCACATGGATATCTCCGGTAACGAAAAAGCGGACGAACTAGCCAGAGAAGGATCACTTATAAGCCCTTCGAGGGCCCTTTCCGAGGTTAGTGTACCGCTTAGCACCCTATACAGCGAAATAGACATCGAGTTTAATGAGGAAGCTAATGAACACTGGTGTCGATTAGATACATGCGCTACAGCCAAATCATTATGGCCAATCTGTGACAAAAAAGAGATCTATTAAGATCTAAGCCGAAGGGATATCGAAGGACACTGTGTTGCAGCATGGCTAGGGTGAAGCTGCGGGGACGAAGATGAAATCGAATCCGTTCGTCATCTCCTGTGTGATTGTCCAGCTCTGGTCATAAAAAAAAACGTGCTTTTGGCAGATACTTTTCAGAGCTGGATCAGCTAGGTAGCATTGAACTAAGAAAACTCCTGAGATTCATACATTTATATGTGTGGTTTAGCCTAGCGGTCGAACACTGAAATTTGTAGGTTCCCAGATTTCTAAATAATGGACTCTAAGTCGCCTAAGTGAGCTGTTGACAACCCTGTCAACAAGCGCTACCTTGATGAACTCCTGCCGCTATTTTCTTAAGTTTCAAGTATTTTTCTTCATATAGTATTTGACTCTAAAATAGCGGTAGATCCCTTTGAATTTTAAACAGTACCCCTTTATGCCAGACTTTGTCGAAGGCTTGTGATACTCGTACATCCAAAAATATGGCTGGGTACCCTTTTTTAACATTGTGTTCTCGATTCGATGGAGTTGTTCGATTATAGAATGTCTCACGAAATCTGAATTGATTTTTTTGGTATGAGGTATCTTTCTTCAATGATGGGCTGAAGTCTTCAAGCAATTTTTCGAATATTTTTAAGACAACTGGTAGCGGAGAAATAGGAAGATATGAATTTTTATCATTTGGCGGCTTATGTTTCATTTTATTTTCGCTATTTTCTACTGTCGTGGAACATACTTTGTTCTCAACGTTGCATTCATGATGTATTGTATCTTCCGCAGAGCTTTTCAGGGAGTTGTTTAATAATTTCACCGGCTTCTTTGATACACACTAAGAATGTGCTTTCACCTGATGTTTGTACAAGAAGTGACTAAAATGTCTGCAACGAATTTCGCTTTGTTTTTAGCACTTCTCGCCCACGTATTATCACCCTTTTTTGATTGGGTGTTACGGAATAATTCAGTTTTATGAATTGTTCTTGGTTTTAGGAAAGCGGAATTTTTCCATTGGCTTTGATAAGACTAAAAAGAAACTAAAGTAAGTATTTTACAGGAAATTGTAGGCCCTTTATTTTTATTACTGCATATTTCTTCCTAAGATCAACCGTTTCGGAAATATTGTCAAAAAAAATTTGCTAGGAGCACAGTAGTAATTGTGCCGCAACTTATAAGGCAGAACTATGTTTATTTTCACAAAGAAGAAAACATTTGATCCAAGTGACAGATATGGTTTTAACCACCAACGATATACCAACCGAGCTATATCTAGATGCTTTCTGATGTTCTATGATGTTGGAGAACTGACCGAGAAATAAAATATCCAGGAAGAGCTCAGTTTTCCACTTCTGCTTTATTTGCTGTGATACTTACTTAGGTGGCGCTACAGTCCGGGGTGGACCTGGGCCTCAACCAACAAACCTCTCCAGCCAGCCCGGTTATGAGCCAGCTGCCTCCAGTTGCGCACATCAAGTTGGTTGAAGTCCCTCTCCACTTGTTTGCGCCACCTTCCGCGAGGTAGTCCTCTACTGCAGCGTCCATCCGGGGTGATTCGAACACTTTCCGGGCTGGAACGTTGGGCTCCATCCGCTCTACATGACCCAGTCATCTTAGTCGTTGTATATGAACTCTTCTGGCTAAGTCAATGTCATTGCAAAGGCCGTATAGCTCGGCATTATATCTTCTCCTCCCTCCCCGTCTATGCAGACGGGACCAAAGATCAGTCGAAGAACTTTTCTCTCAAGGGCATCCTCATCCGATTTTGACAAAGTCCATGCCTCTGCGCCATACAGCAGGACTGGGATGGTTAGCGTCTTATAAAGAGTTACCTTATTAGTTCGAGATAGGGCTTTGTTGCTCAGTTGCCTTCTTAGCCCATAGAAACAACGATTGGCAAGAGTAATTCTTCGTTTGATCTCCCCACTGGTGTCATTTGCGGAGCTCACCATAGAGCCTAGGTAGATAAATTCCTTTACCACCTCAGAATTATATCTGTCTATTGTGGCGTCCTGTCCAAGACGCCGATGGTTTGTGTCCTTTTTTGTGTTGAGAAGACTTATACCTCTGTAGTTGGCGCAATTCAGAGGGTCTCCTTTCTTCAGGGTCTGGCAAACGATGCTGAGGTTCCATTCGTCGGGCATGCATTCTTGCGACCAGATTTTACAAATGAGCTGGTGCATGCTCCTTACTAGCTCATAACCTCGTTCGGCGGCAAGGCCGTCGGCTCCAGCAGCTTTGTTGGATTTAAGTTTAGATATCGCTATCCTCACTTCATTCTGATCGGGTTGACGGGAATCTTGGCTATCATCGTCACTGTTGAATGGTTCATTCTGCCTGACAGCGGAATATTGGACATCATCGCCGTTTAGCATTTTGCAGAAGTATTCCTTCCATATCCTCAGCACCGACTGCGATTCTACTATTATGTTACCACTTTCATCCCTGCAGGCTTCTGTTCTGGCTTTGAAACCCTGACATGTTCTTTTTACCTTCTGGTAGAATTTTCGAACATCATTCCTACGATAAAGTCTTTCAATCTCCTCGATCGAGCGCTTCTCATGCTATTTTTTCTTCTTTCTAAGAGGTCGATGTTCCTCTTTTCTCCTCTGCTTGTAGAGCTCGTGAGCAGCTCTGGTCCTTCTATGCAGCGCCGCTTTGTACGCCTCTTGTTTTGCTGCATGTACTTGCCGGCATTCGTCATCAAACCAGGGGTTTCTTTATGGTGGCCGAGAGAAATCCAGTACATCGGAGGCGGCATCTCTAATGTCTAGGGCATTGCTCATACGTGTTGTCCAAGAGCTGGTAGAAGTCATTCTTTCCATCTTTTCGTGAGGGGCGTGAGCGTTAAAGTTGGCGAATTTAGCCTTAATGCGGATAGTCATGAGGCGCTCGTTCACATGCCGGAAACTCCAGACTTCTTGCCTAAGTCTGCCTCTAATAACAAATCCGCTGTCCTTGTTGTCTGTAGCAATCGCCGTAGTAGATATCACAGTTTTTCATCCCTCTTTTGCCCGGCCCATCCCACCGCACTTCTTGGATGGTGGTAATTACAGCAGCCTAGGGCCTTCGCAAGTTGTTCGGCTGCACGTAGTTTTTAGAGGGTTCGAACATTCCACGTGCAGACAAGAAGGTCGTTGTCCTTTTTACATTTGCAAGGGTCGTCAACTGTAAAATCATCCGTATCCGAGGCTGTTGGTTGCTTCGTAACCATATTTTTTTTACCGTGGCAGGGAAGTTACGACGGCACATTGATTCCATCGAGAGAATTCATCCGCCGCACGTCCTCCTTCTAAGGACCTCTTGCTAGACTCCTGAGATGCATATTTCAGCTGATCAGGTCAACAAGAGATGCCTCGTCCGGTTGAATATATGTGCGCTGAAGTTGACCCAGATGTGCTTGCGCAGGTCCGAGTGTTCAGCTGCACACAATTCGCCCGACTTAGCATACGCTCATCGTTAGCACCACGGGGAGGTGATGATGCGATTTTGCCCGCTTGGTTGCTGTGATAGGGGCAAACTAAATAGCACACATACTAAAAATAACCGAAAACAAAGAAAAAATACGAACAGTTATCTTGGAGGAAACCTTATGTTACTCCTATTTGGTCCCATTCAGGGAACTTCTTTCGCTATTTATGCACACTTGACTATTGTACTTGATTATTAATATCTCACCAATTTCAATCTCTTCGAGGTTACCAGTAACTCAAAGTGTGGAAAATGACCCTCCTCTTTCAATCAAAAGTTCTTAGCTGCCGATTTGTTACCCGTTAGCCCATTAAGACGGATAGCATTATGATTACTGTGCTTCAAACAGAGTTCGCTCGAAGTTTGCATTCTGATGTTGCCCTCAGCTTTTACCTATCTATCCTAACCTACTCGTAATGGTAGTAGGTTCTATCAATGTCGGTTGGCAGATCACGATTCTTGAAGCAACTTTCTTTTTCTTGGTGTTAGGCATCAAGAAAAGGACGAACCTAATGGTTGTAATCCTCTGTGTTTATCTTAGCATCGTTTGCAGCATTGGGAAGTCCCAAATCACGCTGGTTCATCGGGATCAACAAGTGCCTATTTTAATATGCTTGCCTCCTGTCTTTGGCTTTTCAATGTATCAGTAAAGTCGAAACTGTCGACGCATCCATCTGTGGCGGTGAAGAACAACCCCAACCGCAAGTTATAGACTCATGTACACGTAGTCCTATCAATATGAGCACTACGCTGAGCAACAGGGTATCTAAATTCACGGTCACTTATATAATTAGGTGTCGATGGCAATATTGCACTATTGATGTACTGACTTAATAATAACGAAATATATAAGAATCATGCGAATGTGCAACTAATAAATAATATAACTTCAGTTTGTTATTTATCCGAGAAGATTGAGTACTAAATTTGAGGGCAAAAAATGGAACGCAACAGAAAAATATTACTAGTGCTCTCAGCCTATTGTCAATCGAACACGCTGAACTTATTTCCATGCGAAACCAAAAGGATATTGCGGTCAAATAGTAGCTCCTAAATTCTGGAACGTCAAAGTAGTACAGAGAAGGATTAATATCGAACGGATTCCAATCGCAAAATTGCCACGACCACAAATTTAATCCAAAAGTTCAGCACAACATACTGTAGTAGGAATAATGCTTGAAAGTTTTAGCAAAAGTTTTGCAAAAGCCTGCAGAGACGAAGAAGGAAGCATAAAAGTAGAGCCTTCGAGACGACGACTGTTAAACTTTAAAAGTCAATGAGCGCCGCTTTGAATCTCCAAGATTTGTCAGAATATGATTATTTAGTGGACATTTCTGGTCTAAAACCACACTGATATGACCAAAAGGCTTCCATTAGCCATTCCCAGGCACGCTTTCATTCGACCAAAAGCCTGACTCATTTTGTGTTAAGAATTGTTTCATATCAGATCCATGTAGGATGACGGTGGAGAATGCACTCAGTACGCATAGCGAGACATGTCAGGAAATGTCTAACACAGGGCGCCACAGTCTTTTAGTTAAAAACGCCGCAGACCAGGCATTAAAAGAAGACTTCACCTGAGGTAGCGGAAAGTGGAAACTGGAAAACTGGAGTACGTTAGCAAAGGATCGAATTGGTGGGGAGAGCTTGTTTGTTAAGGTCCTAATCCTCATCAAATTGTACACTGTTCAATCCTTTTACAGGGTCTTCCAATAGGGACTTCCGAACTTTGACAGTTGATAGCGGCCATATTGTTGAAGCTACATCTGTCAAATTGGCTGTCATTTATTCAGTCTGTTTTGCAAAATCACCATGGATAGCGTTCAACAACACGTGCAAATAATAAAATTGTTTTATAAAAATGGATGTTCTGTTCGGGCAACGTTCTGCGCTTCGCCCATTTTACGATCGCCATAATCGTCCTTCCGGGAGGACTATTCGCAGTGTGGTGGATAAATTTGAGTCCACTGGTTCAGTAAATGATCAGCCAACATCCGTACGTCGACGAAACGCAAGATCTGCCGAAAACATCGCCGCTGTCCGTGAGAGTGTGAAGGAGAATCCGCGGCAGTCGATTTCGCGTCGCTCATAAGAACTCGGCCTTTCGCAGACCACAACTTGGCGAATTTTGCATCGTGACTTTTGCCTGCACCGTACAAAATTCAACTGACTCATGAGCTGAAGGTAAACGACCATAGACAACGACGTGTGTTCGCTGAATGGGCTCTGGAGCAGTTGGAAATTGACCCTAATTTTCATCGAAAAATCATCTTCAGCGATGAGGCCCATTTCTGGATGAATTGTCAAATTTGGGACGATACCAATCCACATGAGATCCAAGAGCATCCAATGCATAACGAAAGAGTCACTGTTTGGTGTGGCTTTTGGGCTGGCGGCGTCATCACCGTCGACGGCGAGCGCTATAGGCCGATGATTACCAAATTCTTTTGGCCTGAATTGGATCATATGGATACCAACGATATGCGGTTTCAACAGGATGGCGCTGCGTGCCACACAGCTCACACCACATTGGAAATTCTGCACTAGCGATTCGAGGGCATGGTCATCTCACGTGGAGGTGATGTGAAATGGCCACCGAGATCGTGCGATTTGACCACGTTAGACTTTTTCTTGTAGGGTTTTCTGAAGTCTCAGGTCAATGCGAATAAGCATAGCCCTCAGAGCCTACATAACCCATGCCATCGGTCAAATTCAGCCTGATTTATGCGCCAGAGTCATGGAAAATTGGACATTCCAGATGCGCGCCACCCAGAGAAGCCGCGGCGGACATTTCAACGATGTTATATTCCATACATAATGGCATCGATAGACCTTTCAAACGAATAAAAAATGTCGACGATATCTCATACACACTTTGTTTTATTTAAATTTAAAGATGGAAAGTGCTTAATGAAAGACCCTTTATTAATATGTACAAAGGAAAGAGAATTTAATTTAAACTTAAGGTGTTCATCATGCCTGAGCTTCCCTTACCCATGCAAGTCTTGGCGAGTACTGAATGGATCGTCTCATGTTATTGTTTCTACTTATTTCATAGCATGCAACCGAATTTTCAATCCACGTACCATAAAAGTGAAACATTGTATGTACCTACTCATCTTAGATAAGGCAGCGTTAGGCGTATGCCACAAACCAAAGCATCCATTCACGTTTGACTCTGTTTATCACCTTCCTCCAGAACCTCACCCACAGCACCGCGTCACTCAGTCATACCGCCAATTAAATTAATGCATAAAATCGGCGATTCATTTATATTTCACTGTTTTTCTGTACAAAACTTTCCAAAATAATCTGATTCAATTAATCACACACTTGTTATCATTAACCTAATGACACGTCAATAAATTTCCCTAATTGTTTGACCCACAAAACGCACGAAACATTAAAAGCTTCAAGCATTTAAAACAAAACGTTAAACAAACATTATCAACAGAATACGAAGAAAAAAAAGAAAAAAAAAAGACGAATTGATGCGCCCCGCATCAACGCCACCATCATCATCACCATCGCCATCGCCATCACCGTCATCATCATCAACATAACAATCATAAGCCAGACTCTTGAAGATTTGACGAAATGGTCCACAAAAACAAAGAGCAGATTAATTTAATCGCCTTGACCATAGTGTGGTCAATCAATCACGGGATCTTCTTTTGCCCCAAAACCGATCTTTCCCCCCGTGGAGTAAACCTCATGTTTCAACATCATCACCTGTATCTGTAAGATTCAGTTCGAACAGAACAACGGCTACAAGACAAAAGGCGAAATGAAAAAAAAAACAAAGTCGAAGAGAAAATCACAGAAATAATAAAATTCCACCCACATTCTGTAGCGCAGAGTGAGAGCGATGGTAGTGTTTATGAGCCAAAGAAACCACCTGACACCACAATACGACGCGGCGGTTATACTACCGCACACCTCTGCTACAGGCCGTATCTATGCAACGGCAGCAGCCAGTCATTCGGTTAATTCACCATAAAAACAGTTCAACCTGTTGCTCAAAGTTCTGCGGGCCACTATAGATACCTACAACCAGACAAAAAAAAAACAAAGAAATCCATAAAAAGAACTCAAGAACGCAATCGAAAAGTAGCAGCAGCAGCAGTATCACAACCACACAGCAACTACAAATGAACGCAGATCATTTTTTTTTTTTTTTTAATTTTCCATGGTCTTATGATTATTTGGGCTTGGCCATTTGAATCGACCAACACCGTACAGCGCGCCCTCTCTTATCACCACGCATAAGCGTACCATTTGTCGGATATGAGTTTCTGACACAGAAAACCCAAAACGAACTCGATGACAAAACAAAGAAATCCAATGGATACGCGATACCACCATCGCAGAATCCATGGTGGGGAATCTCTCTGCGTAAGATGGAGAGAAGATTTATTTATGTTCCCTGGAAACGCAGCAAACGCGCGACGACGACGACGACGACGACGAACATAACGACGCACCATTGCGACCGCTATACCACTGCTGAAGGTGAATCCAACTCAACAAATCATACGAATAAAATATTTCTACCTGTTGTACAGAGATCGAGATACATCGGACCAAGTGCTGCCCCCATCATTGGCGGTGATTCGAGGCTGGTCCACCACGACCGGGCTCGTTTGAATGGGTTTTTAATTTATTTTCGCCTTCAGTTTCCTTTGAGGAAGAGAAGAAGAACCGGCATCGAGGGCGTGCGGCCGGCCGGTGCGGTGGTCGGAAGGAAAGCCAGCCCGCGTTGTTGATACTTGAATCACACGATTATTAATTCGATCAATGGTTCATTATTATTCTTATAATTTTTTTTTTTTATTTCTCTTTTTGTTGCTGCTGTTGTTTTTTTTTTTTTTTTTGATTGTTTTTATCTCATGATTTGGTCACACTCGCTGCGGGATTTGTATGTTGTTCGGAGCTTAGATATGGACTACTAGGTGGGGATGCGATGAAGTTTGTTTTAAGTGCTAGGTGCTGGATTGTGGAAATTATTTTTAGCGGATGACAATTATTTGAGTGTTATAATCCCATCAAGATACGCGTTACGTAAGCTTGTTATTGCAAACATTATGGAATTAGCATATCAGAGAGGTACGAGTAAGTATTGCAAAATGGTAGGTGTAGCGCCGATGTTGGCCACTTGATTGCTGATTGGATAATAAAAACTAGAATTTGAAGAATATATTTGCCATCGAAAGTAGTTTACTTATAATTGTTGCAATGCCTAGGTGTATCAGTAGCTTCAGGTAGGGGCGTAATAAGGGCGGCAACCGGGGCAAACGCCTTAGGCGTTACGATTAAGGGGCGTAGCGAGGCAACTTTCATTTTCAGATACTTTCAACAACTTGAGCAAGGAAATCGGTTTAACAGCATTGTACCATTTTATTGCAGACGTTAATATTTCTTTATAAACTTGGGTCAGTAGCTCTTTAGATCGAAAGCCGAACTCAATTGCGTTTGAGTTCGAAGATGTGTCAGATCAGCTTCTTCTAAAAGAATCCGTACGTCAGAATTGCTATGGCTATTACTGAGTAATTAGACTTAAACATGTGGAAAATTGTACTACCAAGTTGAACTTGGCACATGTTTATCCTGATAAGGTTTTGGCTCATAAGTTTCAACTTTTACGATGCTTATTCCACTCGAAAATGATCTAAATCGGATGAAGTGGGATAACATAGGGGGAACAGTTTTTTTTTAAAAAAGAAACCCGAACATTATTTTCATACAGCTAACTCTAGAACCAATTAACCGATGGAATTCAAATTTTGAGTTAAGTGCGACATGTGGATATGTTTTCCCGAAAACCATCAAAATCGCAAAGCAAAGGGTAGGGTGATTTATAGACACGCGTCCTTAAATTTGTCTTAGAAACGGCTTGTGCCATGAAACTTTTTTATATTTCTCGGCCAATCTCCCATGGCTTTACAAGTGTTAAATGTTTTTCAGATTTTTCTGACGGAACGGGCATCCAGCCTTGCTTTTTGAGGTTCTTTCATTCAACAACGTTTGAATTCCTTAGAGCTCTAGCTTTCATTTGATATGTCGCATGAAAGGGTGGAAAATTATTTATTTTTCTAGTCAAACACGCCTCCAGTATTCGTATTCTGGATGCCCGAATTTTGCGAGAAGCCAACATCGATTCAGACCACTATTTGGTTGTAGCCAAGTACGAATACGGATAGCCAGCACTCCACAACATCTAGAGAGTACTGCGAGAAGATACAACGTCGAACGGCTACTATTGCATTCGTCTGCCAAAACCATCTCCGACTGAGTTTCTCTCGACAAATCCTTCATCACCAGCATCAAGTGTAGAACAGCAGTGGCAACACTGACAACTGTGCTGGGTTTCACTCGGTGACTACAACGAAACTCGTGGTTTGATGACGAGTGCTGGCAAGCACATGCAGTACAAAGTAGCGCTGCAAAAGAGAACTAGGGACGCTCACAACATCTACAAGCAAAAGAGAATGGAGGGGCACCGAGTTCTCCGAAAGAAGAAGGAGTATGAGAAGAGTGTGGTCGATTCAATAGAGGGATGTTACTGCAGAGGCGGCGTTCAAAAGTTTAACCAATATGTAAAAGGAGCATGTCGAAGCCGTAAGACACAAACAGAAGCTTGCAGAAACGAACATGGAAACGTCGTAGTAGATCCGCAGTCGGTACTTGAGACCCAGGAAAGAAAATTTCTGCAGACTTAAACGGCGTTGATGTAGTCCGCTGTCAGACAGAACGAACAATTCAATTTTGACGATGGCAGCGAACCTTTCCTTTCATCCGACCAACATGAGGTGAAGATAGCAATATTTATGTTCAAATCAAACGAGGCTGTTGGAACTGGTGGCAACCCATTTGTAAAATCTGGTCAGATGAAAGTATGCCCGATGACTGAAAACGCAGCATCGTATGTCCGATCTACAAAATATTAGATACTCTGACCTGTCTCTTTAACATCGCCTACAAGATCGTGTCTGCTCTGCTGTGTGAACGTTTAAAACCTTTCATCAGCCACCTGATTGGTCCTTATTAGTGCGTTTTTATGCCACGAAATCTACCATCAACCTAATATTCACACTTCCGCAGGTCTTGGAGAAAACCCATTTCAGATCGATCCCACCATCTCCTTTTCGATTTTAAAGTCGTCTATGGTAGCGAGTATACAGAGCTATATCTAGTTTAGGCATGCCTGCAAAGCTCTCCGTTTATGTAAAGAAAATTACAGGCTGCTCCATCAAAATCGGTAAAAATCTATCCGAACCGTTTGATGTCAGAAAACATCTATAGCAAGGCGATGCGCTATCCTGCCACTTCTTCACCATCTTACTTGAAAGGATTATACGAAACTCGCAAGCTAACACCAGAGGTATATTTTTTCAAAAGTCTGTTCAACTGTTTACGCCGACTATATTGACATTGCTGGAATAACGCAGGGTGACATCCCTCTCAGGCTATTGTAAGTATTGCAACAGAAGCAGCAAAGATGGGTTGGGGCTATCAACAAGAAAAGGCAGTCAACATCGGCAAATACTATTAAACGTCACCTCAGACAACTATAACTTCGAAAGTGGTTAAGGATTTTGTCTACCTAGGCCCCGCAGTTAACTCTGAAGATGACACAAGTGCTGAAATCAAACGAAAAAGTACTCTTGCCAAACACTGTTTCTTTGGGTTAAGAAGATAGTTGGGAAGTAAGGCACTCTCTAGAATGACTAAGGAGACTATATAAGACTCTCATCATCCCAGTCTTTATGGTGGAGAAGCATTGGTTATTTCGAAAGGAAGATTTTGCGTGGCATGTACGGTCCAGTTTGTATTGACAGCATGTGGAGGAGAAGATCCAACGACGAACTATACGGGCTTTACAGCGAAATCGACAAAGGTACAAATCCAGTGTCAAAGAAGACATATAGAGTCGATCAGTCCACCCCGGTGGGATAACGCAGCGGGAGAAGACCGCACCTTAGGTGGAGTGCATAGTTGGAATGTGACCTCAACCAACTTCGCGTTCGAAACTGGTGACAGCTAATGAAAGTGGCTGGTCCACCCCAGACAGTTCCATCTCGGACTGTAGCGCCATCCAAAGTAAAATAAGTATTATTTCTAACAGCATACTTAATTCATGCAAATTGCTCTCTAGGTCTAATGGTTCAAAAGCTATAAGGACAGACAGACATACACCGTGTTGAATCCATAAGTGTTCCGTTTTGCTGGTAGTGTTTGCTACAAGAATGGTTTCTGGCAGGAAACACTAAAACAAATATTGTTCCTGCATTTTGCTGCACATTGCTCAGATTTCAAATTTAGGCAAACTCGATAAGAAGGGGAAACAATTGATTTTATGTAAACATTTTAATTAAAATTGTACTGGGCTCTCGGCCCGTACGTAAGGATCCTATCCCACACTTGCTCAAGATAATGTGCTGAGTGCTGACAAGAGCACGGGTTTAAATGAATCATAGGCATCTCTTTTAGATGCACAAGAAGACCTCAGGGCCGTAGCCGTTTTTATGAGAGAGGCAAACAAATAAATACCACTTTGTCAACGAAACTTAGAAATGAATCCCAACGATTCGTGGAAGCTTAAATGACCAAGATCGTGGTCATTGAAGTGGTGGCTTGACCGATGACGCAATAATTCACAACAGAAGTGCGTACCGTCAGCATTTACAGAATCTTATCGAAGCCGCAAGTAGTAAGAGAACGCCGCGCCGTCCCGAAGCGTCCCCCTGCTGACCGTCATAGACATAAACACATTCCCAGTCCCGTCGGAAAGACTAATGTTGTGCTGGACCCTTCGCAGACTGCTGACGACAGTTTTGGTGTTTTTAATCTTTTCGACTGGACTGGGAATGTGTTTATGTTAGAAAGCCTCTTGAATATCTAGAATGACTCCTAAGGTAAATAAGATACCTTGCTACAGCTGATTCTACGTAAGGATAAAGCTTCTTAAAGCTACTTTTCATGTTAGCATGCCGTGGTGCAGATAAGTAATATCCATTTCCTATTAAATACTCGTATGTCTTCAACAGAAGATCGCTTCGTATAAAACATCCAACTGTCACCAATTTTTTTAATAGAAGACTTCAGCTTCGGTGCTTTGGATAAATATAGCCATACGCTACAGTGATGGATACTAACGATGGACCCGCATCAATTTGTTCATGAGTTCCTCTTTTCTAATCGAATCTCTGTTTATACATCAAACAGTCGATAGCCTACTCCTTAGCTAGCTTTCATCTCACCTCGATATCTGCGAAAAAACTCACAATTTGCGTTCCACCATAGTGAACAGATTTCGCCTTACGAACCAGTACCCGGGCAGGGTATGGAATTTGAACGAAGGATTTCTTGAACGATGTCTTGACTCTGTCACCAACTGCTGCTGTGGAGATGAGATCCCTTACAGGACATAGTCCAACAGAGTTTATTTCCCAGCAGAATCTCCCCCAGTGGGTTTCGAAAGGCGCCTACTTTTACTCAGTTGCAAAACCACCTGATTGGATAACCTCCAGTTGATAGCCTCTACGAAATTATTATATTTTCTGAGATACTAGTAAAAGTGACCTCTGGAACTTATGAGCAATGTTCATTGCACCCTCCCCTGGCTTTGGTCCTTCCTTTTAGTAAAAAGTTAAGTAGTTACAAAATTCGTCTAAATGGCAAACCAAAATTGTCAAAGCCTTCGTTAGCTACCTCATATTTAAACCTCTGATCAAAGTAGTTTTCAAGAAAAGGATTGCAAAGCCTGTAGGTACATCTGCCCTCCTTCCTCATATCCACACAAACACTTTTAGTTGACCGGGAAAAGTTCCAAAACTTGTTACAATACATTCCCACTACAATCGCGTTACAAAACTCAAATGGCCACAAATTACCACCACCTCCTGTCGCAAACAGACAAATTACCAGCCATAAATCTCCTTCGGCAGTGACCCACAAAATTAACTGTAAAAATACGTTCTAATCGTGTCCAACCTAAAATTACCACCAACAGAATCGATCGATCGCCTCTCGATCGATATGCAAAGATCTTCTTGGCGCACATCATCCGCACCATATTTGGGCCAAAGTGATGCACATTAACACGAGTGCCGCTTTAGGCGACCGACGATCGTTAGTTGAATGCCAAATGCGTCCAACCTAACAGAACACTGGCACTGCACAATGAACGCACGACTCCCAGATGGCGTTTATTGCACTCTAATCCTCCCCCCATATGGTAGCGGGTTGTCTAGGACTCCTCACAGTTCATTAATAACCTAACACCGCCACTGCCACCATAGCTCGATTGGAGGACCGTGATTCAGCACATTACTCGTATGGGTAATTTCCTTTTTCGTAATGAGCTAGTTCCCGTTAGAATGGATCCCAACGAATCTCCTTTTCCGGAAATTTCTCTCCGACTTTTAGAAATCATCCCAACACAACATCCGCTACGCAACAAACAAAGGAAAACGTCAAAAATAATCAAAAAAGAAACACGAACAAGGGAAACTCGAGTGATCCGACGCCCACGCGTTTACACACTCCGCATCCACCCAATATAGCGCGCGCGCGCGCGCGCACATCCCAAGCGTTTCCGACCATGCACCACTGAGTATAATTTCCATGCGATTACACTAATTAGGCAGGCAGGCTGTACGTACGAGTATAGGAAAAAGGAAGATTGAAAGAAAAAGAGAGACATCGACTGAATGAATCCCGATCCGAGCACGGAACACCTTAACTCAAGATGATGTGCCTGATGCTGCTGCCTCTGCAGCCTCCAAGGAATCCACTTGTTTGTGCGGAAATTGATGATGAACCACAACGTGATACTACTCGTACGTTCCATCTTTGCTTTGTGCAATTGAACACTTTAGCGATACTTGGCCGAGCCCCTTTGGGACAGTGACTCCGCTGGAGAGGGTGTGTGCGCGGCAGGCCGGCACGGAGAGATTGATGGAGATTTTCGAAATCCGGGCGAAGACATCGTTTTTGTGCGCCAACGCAATAACTGATTTCTTTCGATTTAATTCCTGCGTTGTGGTGTGGATACACGCTTTGACGTTTCTCAAGAAGATGAACGTGAAAGAGCACTGCAACATCACGAAATTAAAGAAGAAAAAAAATTCAATGAGGCACAGAAAGCATAAAAAAGAGAGATTTACCTTGGTTTTCTTCAGGCTGGGACAGCCGTGAGATTTGGTGCGCTACAGGTCTCTCTGTGCCGTGTCTCTAATTGAATTCGTCGGGTTAAATAATTTGGTTTTAGGGCAGAGGAGGCATATCCTTCGTCATTATTACCGCCCGAAGGCAATGAATTGGATGCAAATGGGGCTGTGGCAGGCGTGGATTTTTATTTTCTGAAATCCAAATTGACGAAGTTCTACACTGAGAGAAATTTTTGGGTAATTTTTATATCGGGACAGTTATGATTGGTTAGGAGCTGTCCTCGATTAGACTTATAGGCATAAGGTCCCCAGTATTCGAGATGAGTTGGAGCCACGGTATATACTGTCACTCAGGCGGCAGCTAGACGATTAGGTGTGCTTTTAGCTAGATAAGAACTGCAGTTATTTGGAAGTTCAATCGAAAAGATTAATATGCAGTGCACAGCCCTCTAACTTAGTCGAATTCGTGTCCTTCGTCCTGTCTGCCTTAGAGAATGGCAAGGAAGTCGACGTTATTGCAACTGATTTTAGTAAGGCTTTTGATAAGATATCTCATAACTTAATCCTCTTCAAATTGTCTGCCCTCGGTTTCGAACCCATATTGTTAAAATGGATATCTTCTTACCTGGAAAACCGTTCTTACAGAGTTCGCTTCAGATTCATCTTATCGCCTCCCTTCTTGGCCACCTCTGGTGTTCCGCAAGGCAGCCATCTAGGTCCCCTTCTCTTCATTCTAACCTTAAACGATGTCGAGAGGGTTATTAAACACTCTTCCCTCTCTTTGTACGGTGATGATACCAAATTTTTCAAAGCCATCTCTTCACCACATGACTACTGCCTCCTTCAACAAGACCTTGATAGTTTTTCGAACTGGTGCCTACAAAATCGCATCACTTGGCTTTGTCATACGATGGTTCAAAGAATTCTCCGACCCTTACGTGACCAGATCCCTCTACATTACCTTTGTGCGCCCCCTCCTTGAATACGCCAGTCAAGCTTGGTCACCCTTTCACCAAGTTCATGTGACCAGAATCGAGAATGTTCAACGTCGATTTCTTCGATTTGCCCTTCGAGGTCTTCCTTGGAACGATCCATTTGTCTTGCCTCCCTATCAAGACCGCCTCAACCTCATCAACCGAGTACTCTAGAGAAACGCAGAGATGTTGCAGACATTCTTTTCATTCATCGACTTCTTTCAGGCTCTGTCGTTTGCGCATCTCTTTATAACTCAATATTCTTCAATACTAACCCACGAAATTTACGATGCCCTCGTCTTTTCTATCTACCGTCCCACCGCACTTCATATGGATCTAATGAATCAATTTCCCGTATGCTGCGAAAAGTGAGCTCAAACCTCACCCAGTTTGATTTTAACCTCAGCACTCCCTGCTTCAAAACCGAACTCCTTCACCGTTCTCTTTAGCTTTAAGTCTTAGTTTTAAGTTTTAGGTTTAAGTTTTAGCCTTAAGTTAGTTGTAGCTTGTAATAAGATTGGGGTAGATTTTCGATTGGATCGTGTAGGCCAGACTTAACACTTTGCTCTTATAGTAGACATGTAGCAACTTGGATAGCAATGTAGCATCCATTGAGTCCTCGAAATAGAAATCGAGGGTTTTAGGGTAAAATGAGGTTAAGCTAATTATTCGGAGGTTCTTGGATAATGTGCGTAAGATCTTGTTTACCCAGGGTATGAACAAAATTATCTTCTCCTGTGTCCTTGAAAGTCAAAGTCTTCGTTATAATTCTGCATGCCAGACATCCTTTCAGAATGCTCCATAAAGAGTGTCTTATTAGTCGAAAGGCCTGTCAGAAAGATGCCATTCGGGGACTATGTTCGAAGCTGTTTACAGCATATCCTCTTTAGTCTTCCCTCAGTTTTTTTGGTATTTGGTCAGGAACCCTCTGAATCCTATAGGACACTTGGCATTAATTAGGCTTTAGAGACAAATTTTCTCATTCTAGAGGACTGAGTTAAGCTGGAAGCTACACCAGAACTTATGTTGAACTACTTAAAGTCATTTCAGTTAGGGTGCTCCAAACATTGTTGAGTTCTGCAATCGACCAAGCCACATAGAAGGGTCTGAGAAAGAGGGCTGCTAGTTACAATTTAATTCAAAATCGGGTATAGATTTTGTGAGACTTCACTTTTAGTGATAAATAACTTTACTTTCTTTTGGTCATTCCCGACCGTGACTCACCTGATTGAAAAGTATTAGGTGGTTAGGAAGATTGACAGAAATCGATCGACTAGAACTCTGATCGTTCACAGAGTTCTGGTTACGCATAACGCCAATGTTTTGGAAGGATCACTTGAGACCTGTGGGGGATCTCACTGTTTTCCAGTGCCTTGAATTTGGCTCCTGGCCGTTTTTGAAGGGAAACGGAGAGCTAGGTTAAGGCAAGTAGCACTCGTAAGTGCTGTGGGAGGTGGCAAGCCAGAGGAATTGTTCCGATTGCATGGTGTTGTGCTATTTAATTGGGAGCGCTTTTGTTTCCAAGTGAAGATGTTTAGGTGGCAACCAGTAATGGTTCGCTTTGCTGCATTGTGGCATGTTCGGAGATTTCTCCAGTTTGTATCGCTTAACTGCAGCGTTCAAATGGGTGCCGCGTAGTTTAGGACAGATATACCTATCACTTTGTAGGTAGCGGGGAGCGTTTCCTTATCCTCCCTCAAGAACTGTCCGCAAGTGATTTGATGACTTTATTGCATGAGCTTAGTCGGCTCCTGATGTTGGCGGCATGCTGAGGGTTAAGTTGCGGCCCTTAAAGAAGCGCCCTAGGTTGCATAGATATGCGTTTATTGCTGTGCACAGTTCGTGGATATTTGGTCCGGTTGAGAGCACCGTGCAATTATCAATACATGAATTTATGTTGACACCATCAGGAGACAGGGGGAGTTTAGATAAGTATTGGTTGAACATGAGGGGGGAGAAGACTTCACCTTGTGGGACTCCTTGCCTGTATTTAGATGCTCCTAAATTTCACTTACATTGGTTTATCAGCTACAAAGGTAGTTCGACAGCTAGCGTTTGAAGGTGTGACTTACCGTGTCGAATGCTTTTGACAGGTCATGGGCCACTAGAATAGCCCTGTGGTAAGGTCTCGCCTGATATAGGCCGTTGCTAATCTGCATCGTTATCGCGTTTAGAGCCGATGTGGTGCTGTAGTATTTGCGGAATTCGTGGTGTTGGTTTGCTGCTATCAGGTGGAAGGTGAGTTGTGGGAGAAGGAGTACTTCGAGTGTTTTGACGACGGCTGACAAGAGCAAGATTGAGCGGTATGATTTCCCTTGATCTGTTAGTTTTTCTGGTTGTGAGAGTGCTATTACTCTTTCTACTTTCCAGACCCCTGGTTTGTATGAGTCGACATATTAAGCACTGTTTAGCATCAGAATAGATATTCCGTCGGGACCAAGTGCCTTGGATGGCCTCGCTTTTTGGATTGCCACAGCGAATTAATCGGTGGTGAAAAAGGGCTGCTCATCCGCAAAGGGACGATGGTGGAGTTCTCTTAGCGTTACTCTTATGCTTCGGTTGTTGTTGGTTGGGTGTTCGTTGAGTTGTATGTTGAAGAGTTTGGCATATCTTTTGGGGTCGGGTTCTGGCGTCCCGTTGAAGACTATTGGGTTTGAGAGTGATTTCATTGCGATCCACAGTTTATTGAGTCCTGCACTAGGGCTGCAATTTTCCAAGTGTTCGGACCATTTTTATCTTCGATATTCTTTTACTATGTGAGTTACATATATCGATGTAAAATTGTTGGATTCTCGGACTTGAGGTGTCGGTCGCTCTTATAGAGTGTCTCCCGTCAGATAGTACTGTTGGTGCAACTGTGAAATCAGGGCGCATTAAAATGCTTTCCTGGGCATTGCTTGTTTCTAAACCGATTTCATTCAGTTGCATCGAACTCGCTGCGAACAATAACTATGCAAAGCTTCGGCATAAATTTTTTCGCACTTCGTGTGGTAGCTGCTTCTACCCGCGTCCTTTTTTTTTTTTTTTTTGTGTCAAAATCTATTATAGTTTTTGCAAACTTTTGCTCCACGATTAGCTAGCTAGCGTGACGACTCTGTACAGAACACCGCTATGTAATCCTGATCTTAACACGCCGTCGACGATTTTACTATTTTTAATGACCCAAAACCAGATTTCGAGTACAGCACAAGAGAACAAAGGGAAAATAATTTATTAAATAGATCACATTTTAAGGGTCCGTCTTTTAAGAAAAGTGGGTAGGTTTCGAATATGTTTACACTTCTAATGCCTTGAGACTCAGAAAGAACACTAAGTTTGCTAGTTATGCCAATTTTCACTTGCTTTCTAAGGTAGGTATCTATGTACTCAATAATAGTCGATTGTTTTAATTTTTTTCAATTCACATATAGGCATAGTATACAAAATTGATTTCATCCTAACCGTTTCCTAGTAACCTCAAAAAAACTAGAAAAATTGGACAAACAAATTGGACTCCAGAAAAATCCCAATAATTTCTTTCCGTGTAGTCAAGCAGACAAAAATAAAGTGCCCCGTTGAAGGAACTGATGCACACCATTTGCTACGCTGACAACTGCGATAAATTTCACTTCAAAATCCTCCTCATTGCACATCATCGGATTTGGGTCAAACTGTCAGCTGAAAATATAACTTTTATCAGCTAATAAGTCAGATGATGATATTGCAGATTCAAGCCAAACCAAACTCCTTCTAACGCCAGCCAAGCAGTCAAGGGCAGGAAGCAGTTGTCGTGCAATTCATGTGCACACCTATCACCACAAATCTAACTCTAATCATGGCATGCACACTGCGCCAATGGGTCACCAAACTGGTATCGTGCCAAAAATGCGTGGACGGTATATTTTAAATGAAAAAGGAGCGCCCGTGGTGTCGTATATTATATAGCACGGCGCGGGGCCGCAAAATTAAGCAGTAGTAAGTTTCCCCATTAGCGTCGCCGATGATGATTCATACTCCATCCATACCAGCATTCACGTTAAATCGATCTAAAGTTTTCCAGCCTCTGGCTCTGGCGGCTCACCACAACTAACAGCAGTTGAACAATTGTAATTAAATGGCAAAAAATCAGATATGTATTGGGTGGCGTGCACGCGCGCATGTGCACTGCACTTTGTGGTATCTAAGAATCACCAGCAAAACGAAGTCTGGGTTCCTGAGAGCCAGAACAGAGGGGCAATTGATTAAGTGCATGATTGGTATGAGCCGGGCTTACTGATTCCGGAGATTAATTCTTGTACTATTGTTACTGGAGTTTGTTTCCTAGCGCATTCTCTGCCTGTGACGTGCAAATTGTTATTAAGTTTTCACGCGTACAGATTTGATCTTGAAATAGGCGGTTTGGATGTGGTGGAGGTATAAATGTATCTTTTTTTTTTTTTTTTTGTGGCAGCAGCTGCAGATGTAGGCGTTGCGTTTGATAGGTGAGAGTTTTAGTTTTCTGTGATTTGGAAGTGTTGACAGAATTAAATGCCAGCTTAAAGTTTGTCACATGAAATGTCAGTCGGGAATTAATGTTTTCGAAGTTGCTGTCTGCATACCGATATGCAGTCGAGTAAGGATTGCTAGGTGGGTTTTACTAGGTGTAAAGCTTTGGGAATTTTCTCGGTTTTGACATTCGTAGAGTAAGACGATTTTTTTTTCTTTAGTTGCAGTTCAGCATTTGTCTCCTTATCACGTCCTTTTCGGTTATCGTTGCTAAAGTGAATTTCTCAATAATGTGATATAGGCAGGCGCTATAATACTAGCACACACATTTTTAGTGGTAAAATAAAGACGAACAAGTATTTTTTGACAATTTATTTGAAATGATCTCCATTTGCATTTATGCAGGCCTTGAGTCGCTCTGGTTGATCGAAGCACGCACCTCGTCCGTTGGAAAATTGTCGACTTCACAGATAAGTGCGCACTTTGTGCGTAGAGTAGAACAAGCCATCGTCTCTAAAATAGACCACAGCTTATAATCCAAAGAATTGAGGTGTGGACTGCCTGACAGCCAATCGTCTGCTGCTATGAAGTCCGGCACATTGTTTTGGAGCCACCCTTGTGTTTTTTTTGTTTTTTTTTTGCCTTATGAGCTGGCGGAGTCTCATTGAAAAGTCCACTGAAGAACATCCATTTGGTAGATTTTTGCAGATGTTTTTGCTCCCTTCTCGCAAAAATGAAGGTCGGTCGGTCCTTCGTACCTGACTCCCCACCAAACCATAACAGGTGCGGAATGATGGTCCCGTTCTACTCGCGGAATAAGTTCTGATGCTTCTTTGGATGACCGGGCATAGACTCTGTCATTTTGCTTACTAAACGATTGGTAAACATTTTTTCATCCGTGAACAAAATTTTCCTATGACCATTTTACGCGTACCGGTCGGCGGCATATAGTTTTCTATCTGTTATTTCATTTTTGCTTTAATTGGGCTGTGAGTAAGTGGGAAGTCTGTCTTGCGTTGATAATGTGAGACATGGATTTCTCCGATATCTTCATTTCTCGTGAAAAGATTTTCTGCTTTCGCAGCTGTTTCCGATTAATCCTAGCTTTAACAGCTTTAATCGCCCGTCTGGATCGTTGACACTCAGTTACTCCATCAGTGTCTTCAAACAGTTTAACATTTCGATACACAAAATTCCGGGTAATTTTCAAGCGGTCGCAAGGTCCGGAAAATATCGCCTCTTTCAATATTACTCTTGTGAAAGCCGATTGCTACAACAAGGTTTTCAATATTGCCCCACTCCACGCAAGAAGAGCAAATCTTTTTACGCGTTAACTTAGTATAAATGTCACTCACCTGTCAATATAGAATGGATGAAAGGGTACATCCCCCGTTCATATCGAAGGTGGAGCTCCAAGCGATCTTCGACTCATTGAGGAGGAAGAAATCTGCGGGAATCGATGGAGTATCGAACATTGTGCTTCGACATCTCCCACTAGAAGCGGTGGACATTACACCACTCTGTTTAACAATGCGCTGAATAATGCACATTATCCAGCGCATTGGAAAACAGCAGTGATACAACCCATTCCCAAACGGGGTAAGGACACCTCCAATCCGGCAAATCTCCGGTCGATAAGTCTCCTTCCGAACATCAGCAAGGTATTCGAGAAAGTGATCAATAGAGCCCTGCTTAAGTGGACTGAGAACAGTAATATAATTCCGGATAACCAATTCGGTTTTAAGGCGGGGCATGATACAATACATGCCGCGTCTAAACTGGTATCGGATATCCAATGGAACAAAAGCAAGAAACAGTGCACGGGTGCCTGCCTGATTAACTTGGAGAAGGCCTTCGACACCGTATGGCTAGAGGGACTCTTCTACAAGCTGACCAGGTTGGGCATAAGCAAACCACTGCTGTACATACTTCATAACATGCTCACCAGTAGACAGTTCATCGTCAAAAATGGCAATGTGACTTCTGCTGGAACATTTCTAATTAAAAACGGTCTGCAACAAGGTGCGGTTAATTCACCGATCCTTTTCAACATTAACACGAGCGATCTCATAGGATCACTTCACCATGCCATAGCGTATGCAGACGACTTGATCGCGTGCAGATCAGGACCAAAAATCGAGGTCATTGCAATTCTCTTGCAACGTGACTTCGATAAGATTCAGCGATATTGCGATGACTGGAAGTTGAAGATCAACTTCCAGAAATCGGAAACCATTCTTTTTAGGACGCCGTTGTCTGGGGCCTCTAGGGATACCAGAAAGAATTGGCGAAAGTTCTCAATCGTGGGACCGCACGGACAGCCACTTGCGAGTCGAAGTGTAGTCAGATACCTGGGGCTCTGGTTAGACCAATAACTATATTTTAACAAACATATAGATGCTGCTCTTTTGCCATTACAAAGAGAATTTTTTATAGCAAGCAACTCGATGCAAGGGTAAAGGTAATCTGCTACATGGCCCTCATTAGGCCCATGCTCGTATATGGATGCCCCGTGTGGTTCAACGTGGGAGCAAGCTTGTTGGAAAAGATTCGGGTGTTTGAGAGGGCTTGCCTTCGGGCTTGCCTTCATTTGTACAGAACACCAGAGTCCCAGTACATAAAATTATATCCCAATGAGCCCTGTTGTATAACCTAATAAGAGTGGATAATTTCGTTAGCAAGCTGATTCGAAGGCACATTGCAAGAGCAATGAGCTCGACGAACAACCTGATCGCCGGGGCTTATTACCCCAATTACGAGTATCACGAGAGAGTGCGCCTTAACGGCTTTGTTCCCCCAGAGGCGTTCCTCTATTTTGTTAAGAAGGGTCTGATCCAGGACAGATTGGCAGTGCCGCTAATCTTCCACGTTGCTCGGACAGCTGTGGATAGGCGACTCAACTACGACAGAGACGTTGCACACGGCAGTGTGGAGCGTTCCCGGTTTAGTAGGGCGGTATCGGGTCGCGATATTGATGACGTACAACGTCAGTACGAACATTTCTGGTGGCTAGCCGACAGAGGGGAAACTCCTTCGTCGTTTCCCCATAATCCAGGGTAGCCTGTATGATGTTCAAGGTTGGCTGTTCTATATCCATGGCCGACTTACATAGTTTAGGTTTAGGTATTTTAGTCATATTATTAATATTAAAAAAAAAAAAAAAATCACAGCACTTTGATAGAAAAAAAAAAAAGTACGTATTTAATTACGTAAGTTACGTAAGGTAGAGTAAGATAGATTAAGGTAGAATAAGATATTTTAAGATTTATTTTAAGGTAGTTTATAAGTTTATATATAAGAATACAAAACAAAAAAAATGTTCATTCACTAAGTTTTTTATCAAATTTTCTTAGTTACAATTAAAATTGTCTGAATAAAATAAATAGAAAATGCTCAAGTACGTTACGTCGAAAGACATAGTTTTAAGTATTAGGTTTAGCTTAGAGCGCCCGCATAGGGCCAGTAAGTTAGAATAAGAATAGTTAAGTTAGTTAAGCTAGTTTTAAGCGTTTTTTTTTTCTAGCATGAAAGTTATAATGAATTAATCAATAAAAAATGCATTAAAAATGAAATGAAAATGATAGAATGGATGTGGTCAACACTAGTTTCACGATGAGCTTAAACATGGGTTGGTGACGTTTTCTGAAAGACATTATCCCTAAGACAAAATCCCCTACTGAAATCTCCAGTAGCAAAATCCTCAAATAGAGAAACCACAGGGCTAAAACCCCCTATGCAATAAATCCAAAATCCAAAAAATCGGGTTGACTACGATTGACCGCATTTCAGGCAGGCTCCTGTATCTGAAGGGACTTGGGTGGCTAGTTTACATTTTTGTTTTTGGAGTGAAAATGATGGCCTTATCCATTGAAAAATATCTTCTTTCCGCCTTTATTCGATTTTAAAACAATGACATCATCCATTTCAACTTTTGATGCGAACAAAACAGCGCTTAGCCTCTTGCGGCTATGAATACACACGTCAGGATAAAAAGTGCATTCATTCATAATTTGTTCTTTATTGAAGAAACTATTAATGCTGAAAACTACATGTACATGGACACTGGGGATTTGGAGATTTCGTGGGGATTTTGTCCCTGAATATTTTTCCTGAGGAGATAATAGCTAGATGGATTTAATTTCCTGGAGATTTTGTCAAATGGATATTTTTTTCTTGATATTTCGTACGATTCCCTTTAAACGTGGATTTATGATATGACTAGGTTAGGTATGTAGTGGACACGGCTTTTAATGATTCTTTACGCCCCAGTTGAAACGCAGAAATAGGTTGCCTACTACGTAGCTGCATGCTTCTTCCTGCTCTGGCTTTGTAGCCTTGCAATTTTCTTTTTGAATCCTGGTAAAACTTTCAAAAAACCATTTTTACAATAACACTTCCCAATTGATTCGATTACACTACCCTCATTGCCCGTTTTTTTTTTGGCGCACAGCCGATTTTGACGTTCCAGGTATGCTGCCTCTATTTCATTTTTCTCCGGTCTTTCTGTCAAAATATGCGTTCTTTCTTCCCCTAGTTGCTTTTATTTTTCGGAGCATCTTCGGTAGAAAAATTTCGCTTTCCCAAAAAAAAAAATCATCTTCCAATCTTTCTTTTTTTTGTTTTTGTTGATCATCTGTTTTTTCAGATAGTCTTTTCAAATATTCTGCTACTTTTCCTTCTCATCAGCAAAATTTTATTCTGTCCATCAGAAAATCGTTACATATTCTGCTGATCAGATAATTAATTTTTGCTGATTTTGTTTCGTATTTTCTCCCAATCAAAAAATTATTTTCTGATTATCAAAAACTACTAAATTGCTAATCAAATAATGTAATTTTGCTGATCAATATTTAATTTGTAATTTTGCTGTAATACCGCTAATCGGTTAAATTGTAGCCTTTTTTTATAAATATCGTCTACAGAGTTTAAATTTTATCTACGCCCCTGCTTCCTATCACTGGTGCTGATTTATATTTAATTTAATAAAGGGTGACCAGATAGCAATGATAGTTTTTCCAATTATTACGTTTCAGCAGCTGTCAAAGTTATCAATGACATCCAACTGTCAAAATATTCAGTAAGGTTTGCCATCATGCATCGTTTTACGCTTCCCGAATGTGTGAAAATTATTAAAAAATATTATCGAAATTCCGGCTCAGTTGTACGGAACGTCATCATGGCTTCCGTGCGCAGGCAATTCGTCGCACAGTGGATAAGTTTGAGCGTGAGTACACTCTTTTGGACCTTAAGCCAGCAACCAGACAGAGATCGGTGCGAAGTGAAGTAAAGATAGCCGCCGTAGCTGCCAGTATCGAAGAAGACCCAGAAATGTCGATTCAGCACCGATCAGCTGAATTGGGCATCGCCAGAGAGTCAACCAGGCTTATTTTGTGGTTGGATTTGGGCCTACATCCATATATGATTGTGCTGACGCAAGAATTGAAGCCGGACGACCATATACAACGCTGTGAGTTCGCTAATTGGGCGCTGGAAATGTTGGCCGGAGATTCGGATTTTGGCCAAAAAATCATCTTGCTTGGTAGATTTGCCTTTCATTTGTCGTTGTTAATTTCAACCCCCAGTAAGTGTGCTTAGCATTAAGACTACCCCGATTATGAAGCTATTCACGCCTCGTTAAGTCCTTAGTTTAGGGGAGAGGGGGGCACCTTTGAACACTTTTTGCTTCCAAGTCTCATAAAAAACCTATGTTTTTGAATTATTGATGTCAAACTTATTTTCACTTTTAGAAAAGGAATTAAGCTTTAGTTTAAACGCATAATTCTACTCGTATTACGGAGATTTCGATTTATTATTATTTTTTGAATGAATCAGGTCCTTATGTTCAAAGGTGCCCCCCATGTGGGGCAGCTTTGAACTAGGCTGGGGCACCTTTGAACGGCAGTTTTTACAATAAAATTTTTACCCGAAATAAGACTTTACACGCTTTGGTTTCTTTAAAAATAAATAAATTAGTTTTATTTTTTAAATCCAAACCAAATTTAACATAAATAAACTAGAATTCACAAATCACTCTAATAAGGTAAGAACATATAACATAAATAAAAAACTTAAAATAGGTACACAAAGAATAATTCACAGATAATATTATTTATAACAAATAAATATAACATATAACGAAACAAACAAGTTTTTACATAAACAAGGAGTAGCCTCATTAACCTAACTGAAATTTAGAGAAGTCAAAAGCAAAAGTCATCATCGCAACTGTCCTCGATGTTCCTGGAGGATTAATTGGTGGTGACAGCTTAGCTTTTATTTCTATGTCTTCTATGTCAGGATAGAAAAACCTATAGCAACCTGGTTTCTTCTTTAAAAAGCTGGCGTTGTACATGTTGCCATCTTTCTCATTTATTTGGCCAACAAAACCTAATATTTTATTATTGTTTTTATTGGAACATTCCACCAATATATAATCGCCTGGATTTAAATAGTCGTAACTTAAATCAATACATGCTTCCTCTTCGTGCTCTGCATCAATTTGTTCAATGGATGAGTCATCAGCAAAGTTGAAATCTAGATCAGTGTCATCATTCACCGAATAGGAACCACTCTCATCTGAGTCCGAACTCGATTCCTTTGGCTTTTTAGATTTGATAGCCCATTTAGTGCTTTGATCTAGCTTTCAACGCTCGTTAAAAGAGTGCATTGCTGATTTGTTTAAGCGCTTCTGACGTTCCTTGTGGGCAGTCTCAAGTTCGTTTTTATCAAAATCCGTGATTTTCCCTTCTTTCTTCCTCGATTTGTATTTTGTGTTGGACCAGCTTTCGGGAAAGGCCTAGCGATTTCAGGTGAAGCAACATTTTCTTTGAATGTATCGCGATCTATATTTGAATACAATATATACATCTGATTCATTATTTGCAAAAAATAATAAGGGTTCAATATCTTGTGGTGCTTCACGTGCTTCGGTATTTATATTTGGCTCAACTGGAACTTCTAGTTCTTTATTTGTGACCTCTGCGCACTCAAAATCTTCGATCGTGAATGCAGTTCTTGAAAAAGGGTAAATGCCTGACTTCGCGAACCCTGAAACTATATTTTTAGGTGTAAATGCAGCAGTTTAAGCGGAGGATCATGTATTCTTATAGTTTTTGCAGGATTATTTAAGAGCCAGTCATTTTGCGCCACGGAAAAACCGTAGGTTTCTTCAAACCTGCCCCAACGTGTCTTGTCACGAACAATTTAGCTTTAATAATTTGTTTGTACTTATATATAAAAAAAAAACTCACCTTAATATGGCTTTAAATGAATCTTCGCCTTCAAAAAGTATTTTTCACAAATAAATAAGTTCACCAAAAAATTGTTATACTCTTACAAAGAAAAAAAAAAAAGTTGCAAATGCAGCATAAAAACATCCATCCCGAGCTACTTTCAAGGGACTGCTGAAAAGATGACCGAAAGACGTTGACGCTTAAAGAAAACAGTATTGTCAGGATAAAAATTTGGTTTACGCTCTCAAATATTTTTTTAATACGATTTTATTAGTGCTGTTCAAAGGTGCCCCCCTCTCCCCTACGCTAACAAGCCAACCACTTTAGACGAGCTCAAGGCCAACATTCAAGACATTGGGGGTTTGAAAAATGTTTCATAAATAATGCCTTATTTTATTATTATATACTATAAAAAATATATGATAATTCATAGTTGAAATATTTTACAAAATTATATCCATACGTCTTGGTACTTTAGCCGTCATATCTAAAACTTTTTCGTATTTCACGTCAATATCTCTATATATGTTAAGCAACATCAAGCCATTTAACCGCTCCTCACCAGTCTTGCTACGCAGATAAGTAAAGACCGTTCACTTGATGCCACAGATATGGGAAGTGTTGCACCGATCTGCATAAAGCGATGTATTGTTTGGTACAACGTTGAATCGCAGCAATTGAGAGCGTTTATAAATGTCTGCAACCATAGTTAATTTAACATTTAAACAAATATCAAGAAAATGAAAGAAAGACATTTTTACCTGCGCCACATCCTCATTTCGCCTATAAAATCATCAGCATACGTTGATAGTGCTACGTATTTCTTCTGTTTCCAGCTTAGAACACTTTTCCGGTAGAATATTTTGAATTTTAGAAAGGAGTTCTCAATGATCAAGAAATCTTGTCTTTAGTTGCACCGATAGTTGATCCAAAAAAGGAACAAAGATGGACCGACGGAAATATTCTTCAGGACCTCCTTCATAGTTGTCACGGTGCTTTTGTTTTACAACTTGCCGCGGGACTACTAACTGAATATCCATTTTGTCTGCCATTTCTTTAGCTCCAGCAAATATGTGACTGAATCTAACTTCGGAATTTTGACGCATTTCATTTACTTCTTCCTCATGTAAATGGTTCGCATATTCCATACAGCAAAATTCCCTTAAATTTTTCATTAGGCTAAAAATTGGCTTAATCACTGTTAAGGATATTATAAATTGGGTTTTAAAATTTTGTCCATCCAGATATTCTAATGAGCAAATTGAGTGAATTCAAATGTTCAATTCAACGCGTTTCGCAAAATTTTAAAAGACGCGTTTGTTTTGCTTTTGGGTAAGATGCCTGAATTTTGACTTTTAAAACTAGAGCTGCTTTATTAGATAATCGGAATAAATTAACAACCTCTTTAATGGTTCCTATGCAATTTCGTATGGACGATATGTTACAAGCATGTGTAATGGCCAAATTCAAATTATGATTAGCACAGTGGACGTAAATAGTTTCTGGATACAATGCTCTAACTTTGGCAGCACAGCCGTTGAATTTTCCGCTCATTGACCGGGCCCCATCATACCCTAAACATGTAATGTAATTTATTACCAATCGGCCTAACTGACAGTTTTATTTACTTAGATAGTGTGAACCCCCAAAACCCCCCCCTTGCGTTCGCGCCTGCGTCCCTTGCATCGAAACAATAAATACGAGTATGTATCCCATCCTCCTATTTCGCTCACATCTACGAGTAACAAAAAACGAACCAAAAACGTATAAAAATTCCGGTCTTTTACCGTATTTAACAACAATTTATTTTTAATCTTTCAATAGTAAACAAATAATGCACACAAGTGCAGATACATACATACGAGTACAGTATACTTAAAAACTAATACGATTCGAGGCTTGAGTTCTCAAATTCACCTTTTTTTTTCTTTTTATTAAATTTACAAAGTTCTAACAGTAAAAAAGTGAAGAAAAAACTTAACACATTTTTTTTTTTTTAAATGCAAAATATAAATAAATTCAATAATTTATGATTACCCTACGCTCAGTTATACATAATTTGCGACACAAGATTCATTTTTCCTGACTAGACAAACATTTGTCGGTTGTTGCGATTAAATAAATAAATAAATAAATACAAATAAATACGAGTTACATAATGCTAGTTAATTTTTGGTATCATCCTTGTCTATGATCTGCTTCCGGTTGCACTTAAATTAATTTCAAGAGTTGTGGTGGTCACCCTATTCCAGTGGGGTGTAGTATTGTTCCTCAACATGTTGCGGATGATGGTGAATTTGTTGCTGTGGCATATAAACAATGTTATTCGATTCTTCTCCACTAACATCGCCGCCATTGGAGTAGAATCCACCCTGTGGCGATGTGGTGCGACAACCGCCCTGCAGATGTTTGCCCAGCAGTGACATCCGTGAGAAGGTTTTCGTACATGTGGGACACGAGTACTTTTTCACATCCGAGTGCGTCTGCATGTGTGCGCGTAGGTTTGAACGATCGGCAAACGCTCGATTGCAATGCTGACATGTGAAGGGTTTCTCTCCGGTGTGGGTTCGGATGTGACCCTGCAGCAGCCACGGTCGAGAGAAGGCCTTTCCGCAGATGGGACACTTGCAGGGCAACGTGTGAGTTCGAATATGCATTTTGAGGGCTCCCAACGAGACGTAGACTTTGTCGCAATTCTTGCAGTTGAAAACCTTCTTCACCTGGTTACCCTCGGCACTGGGACAGTGGAACTGTTGGTGTTTTGAGAGCCCAGCGAATGTGGAGTACGATTTGCCGCAGTCTTTGCAATGATATCGGGGAACTTGAACTGGTTTGATGGTCTTCTCCTCCATTGGCATCTCGACGTGGATCACTTTGTAATCGGTGTCGTAGTGATGATGCTGCTGCTGATGCTTTGACAAGCCCGGATAAGTGGAGTAACATTTGCTGCAAGTATGGCACTGGTAGTAGTGGTCACTGGGCTTGTTCAGAACGCCTTCCTGAAGATTGCTCTCGCCGAGGATCCGTCGATTGACCGTCGTCCTGATGGTCAAATCCTCTGGTTCTGAGATGTCATCATATGAAGAGGCATTCTCCATCGAGTGTGGTGAATCTCGGCTGAGATCGGTGGGCATGCTGTCGCTGTAATCTGTGACGATCGCTTTCACAAAGTTGTTGTTGTTGTTATTGTAGCTATCGTAGTAAGACTGTGTATCCATGTACGACTCAGGTGATCCCACGGATTCTGGTCTCTGCTGGGCTGCAAGTGGAATATCACCATATCCCAGTCGGGCTAAACCCCGCGCGATCTCCTCTCGCGTGAAGACATCCGGGAAGGCACGAGCGATCTCACGAGTTTCCTCATATATCCGTTGTGCTAGCTTCTCATGATCAGCGGGTTCCTTGTGAAGATCACTTGGTGCATCCAATTTAATCCACTTATTTGCCGCAATACTTAAATCCACTGGGCCTTCATCTGTGAGGAGATAACAAGTTAGTAAAGTTGATTTAAAAAGAATCTGCTGTAGATGTTACCATTATCCAAAGGTTCGACGCTAGGCGGCATTATTGGTCGCTTTTTAAGCGGGCACCTACTATAGTTGTTACGATCCATTTTGGAAATTCAGTTTGTTCCTCCTGCTAAGCAGAAATCCGTTTCATCAGCACTATCAACAAACTCTCTCTTCTCCAGGGCAGACAAACCTGGAATGATGCAACTGCCGGCATTGAGATCCTCTTTATACGAGTGTGCCCCCTTCCACTGGTTTTCGTGATCTTCATACCGATCACGCACGTGCCATTCGTCCAATCGGTGTGCAGAGATTTTCCTCACTCTCTCTTTCTCCCTATTCTGCGCATGGTTGGTTCCATGAATGTATGTGTGGTTGAATGGGTGGAGTTGTTATGCACAGTGGGGTGGCACGATCATGATCGTACAAATACCATCACAATGGCGGGGTAAACACAGGTGTGACGTACAAGCTGAGACTAATATTGTCCCGTTCTCTCTGCACTGATTCACCGTGAAATTGTTCATTCTCCGTTCCAAGTCAGAGATGGTTTGTGGATCGCGTGGTATGAGGCTCTCTTCCGGAGAATGGTGTTTCTGTTTCCTGTTAGGGTTTTTTCTCTCTCTGTGCCGATCTCTCTCTCTCTCTCTCTCTCTTGCGCGCGCTCTTTCAGTTTGTTGTTTACCACCACTACCTCTCTGGAATCTGTGACAAATTTGGATATTTTGGCGGGCACTACTGCAACCGGTGGCAAATGAGCTACCTGGTCGACCGATCTTGTCGTGTCGGTGATCACCCTTTGTGTTTGTACGGTATTGTTCTGTACCGTACGTTATGATTTTATTTTGTTTGGGGTTGGATGGAATACAGGGGCTGCCAGGTAGTTTTGCGCACGTAGAGCAGGCTGATAATATTGGATTTAACCACCGGCTGGATGGGTGGCAGATGTATGTGAATGTATCGTCGGGCTGAAGTGAGGTTCTATTATACTTTCGATTTGAATTGAATTTGGGAATTGTTTTGATATTTTTTTTTTTTTTTTTTGCTTCGTTAGTTTATAGCGCATGCTATGTGCGAAGAGGATTTTTAGGGGTTCAACGTTTGCACCTAGGGTTTCTGAAAGGGGGTTATCAAGAGAGGTATGGAGTTTTATTTTTGTAAAATTGCGCGTCTGATGCTGGGTGCAGTTGCAACAGTGCAGCTGTTTTAAAGAATTTGCTCGTTTTCAGTTATTCTTTTTTTTTTTTGTCAGATGCGCTGTTTTGATCAATTTTGTAAGTGTCGTTGTGGTACCTATTTGAATTTTAGGATTTATTGCATATTTGGCACGTTCCACAACGGTCGGTTGAAAAAGCGCAGGCGTTCACTGCAACAGATATGAGTTGGTGAACAAAAAAAAATTCTTTGTCAAAATCGGATACAATAATTGAATTTTTTTGATGGATAAGATATCTTAATTAGAGTCTATTATTCTTTAGGTTGCTTGTAAACAAAACTCTCGTGTCTATCACGTTTATGTCCAAAAAATCTAACATAGAAGAAAATCTATCTATTTCGTTGTCGTTTACACTTTCATATTTCCATGGGTTAAACTAACTCCTAAAGGCTTATTAATTTCGAGGTTGGAATTTCACATCCCTACCATACGGCATCTGTCAAGTCCACCTAACATCCATAGTGGAAGGTAGTTAATTATTGCCTTGGATGGAATAAGGATCGTTTAACTACCGCTCTACCAATCAAATTGTTGCATATTACTACAAAAATGACAGTTCTGTGTGTCGTGATTTAAGGGCAGATTATGATCGTCATAATTGGCCAACTGAAATCGATAGTGTTTGTGATGTCTTAAGGCACAGGCCATCATCTGAATGGTCTATCAACTGAAAACATAGCCGCTGCGGGTATCTCAGTGGCTGAAAACACAGAATTGTCAATTCCACGCCGCGCTCAAAAAATATTGCGCTTGGATTTGCATCTTCATCCCTATACGGTCCAGCTTACACAACAACTAAAGCCTGCTGACCATAGAATGCCCAGAACATACACCGATTAGGTGCCGAAAAATCGACAAGTTGACGGCAACTTTTTTTTGAAAACGATGAAGGCTACATCAAATCGTATCCAATTTTGTTTGGCCTGACATTAAAGACATTAATATGAGCGACATGTGGTTCCACCAGAACGAGGCTACGTGCAACACAACATAGACAAATTTGGCTCTATTGCACGAAACGTTCCCGGGCCACTTAATTTCGAGATTTTGCGACATCAATTTGCCACCAAGATCATATGATCTGACCTCTTTGGATTTCTTTTTGTGAGGCTATGCTAAAGATCGTGTCTACACAGATAATCCCCAAACTTTGGAGTACTTAAAAACCAAAATCTTTAAATAAAATAAATATTTTATCACTAACAGCCCAATACAAGGCCTGGTCCAGCTTCTCGCAGCCACTCGTTCTGCCCGCCGCACGAATGGTTAGGACCTACAGTTTTATGCAGTTTCCGAAGGGCAATTTTTTCGATTGAGAGAAGCTTCTCATTTCATTCTCGTTTGTTAGACGTTTGTGAGAGGTGCGACCGTGAAAATTTTTTTTTTTTCCGTTTTTCTTAGATTCGAACCTTGAACCTCCCCATCAGTGATGGCGCACTTAACCAATGAGCCACGGCGCCCGTTGCAATCGTTAATACTTTTTATTTTATTTAAATTATAGCCCTATAGCACGAAATGAATAACCCTTGTATCCATAAGTTTTTTTCAAAAACCCAATCGTTTACGTGATACGGAAGAAAGAAAAGCACTCACAACGTTTCCCAATTTTGAACTTCCGTTGCTGTAAGAAATGGGGTACGAGAGATTCTTTCTTCGGCATCTCGTAAAGGGTTTGGGTTATCGAATAAGCTTATGGATGCAAAAGTTTATTGTTTCGTTCTTCTTTCCGATAAATGTAATTTTGGTAAATTTTCTTAAGATGACATCCAAGAACTTACAAGCTCACCATTAAACTTGCCTTGTCGGTGGCGACGGTGTAGTGGGTAGTGAGCTTGCTTGTGACCCAAACTGTGCAGGTTCGAGCCCGACCGGGGGATAGCAACCAATTGCTGCCACCGAGCATAAAAGAGAAACGAATAAAATCTAAGTTTCTTCCAAACACTACAACAAAAAGGGGTTTCTGCCTGGCAGTAAACAAGCCAGAAAAGACTGCAATGCCCATATTCGACGTTTCCATGGGACAAGTCCACTTTCGCACTCGTACAGTTGCAGGAGTACTCAAAGGTCTTAATATATACAAATCCGATTGTCCATATGGTACCCCCCCTCCCAGAGTTTTGAAGAGGTGTTCTTCTACGGTGGCAAAACCTCTGCGTAAGCTTTTCTGTATATCCTACTATTCAGGTTTCTTTTCGCGTAGATGGAAAACAGCATTTGTCCAGGCTGTCCCTAAAAAAGGCGTATCTTCCTCCCTGTACAATTACCGACCCATTGCCCTTACGTCCCTTTTTTCCAAGGTCATGGAAACGCTGATAAATCATCAGCTTATGAAATATCTCGACCGGCAGTATGGTTTTCGTAGCAACAGGTCCACTGGTGATTTGATGGCAGATCTTACCGAGAAGTGAAACCAATCTCTCCATCACTGCGGCGAAACTAAGATGGTTGCGGTTGATATTTCAAAGGCATTTGACAGAGTTTGACAACAGGCTCTTTTGTTGAAAAAGGGTGCATACGGCGTCGTTGAATCTCTTCTTCAGTGGATTAGAAATTACCTTTCGGGGCGGGGCGTTCAATACAAGTTGTCTTGGACGGCTTCAAGTCTGTAATTCACCAAATAAATGCTAGTGTTCCCCAAGTCTCGATTTTGTCTCCAACTCTCTTTCTTATTTTTATAATTGATCTCTTGTCTGCAACTTCTAATCTAATCCATTTCCTAGCTGATGACAGTAGGGAAGAAGGGGAACGGCAACGTATGTTAAACACATTAAATTCCGACCTGGACAGCATAATCAAATGGGTTTCAACCAACGGAGTGGAATTTACTGCTTCCAAAGCACAATGCTGTCTTCTGTCTCTCAAGCGAAACCAAAACCCTCAACCATTGTCCATAGGTGGCACTTGCATTAAAAGTCTTGGTATGTGTATTAATAACCATCTTCTATGGAACAATCACATATTCGAGGTTGCCAAAAATGCTGCAAAATGTCTAGGATTCCTCAAGCGGTGCAAGAAATATTTCACCCCGTCTGATCTGTCCTCAATTTATAAGGCATTCATCCGCCCTAAGCTGGAATATAACGCCATGCACCCAAGACCGTTCTGCACATTCTTAATAGGGTACAAAATCGCTCGTTAAAACTTCTAGGTGATAGAGATATTGTGAATGCTATACATTCACTTGAACATAGGAGAAATGTCTCATGTCCCTGCTTTATCACTTTTTTCACAAATAGCCAGTTACATTCCTCCCCTCCAATTCAATTTCACCCGCAATCCACGACATGCTTGGAATACACATCAGTTCACCCTAAAGCCTAACTTCGGTCGTACTGTTAAATATAGGGATTCGTTTATAAGCCGAACCACACGAATGTAGAACGATCTACTAGGCTCTGTATTTCCCCATCACTACACAACCTTCAAACATTTAAAGACAACGTGCATAGGCTTCTCCTCTATTCCTCTTCCCCACTTACCGAAACGCCGGTTGCCCTGTAACAGTATAATTGTATACATATTCCTTGTGATTACAATGGACCGTAAAATCGAGTCTGAGTGCTTTGGGATTTGGAAATTTCCGTTTAAAAAAAAAAAAAATTGTCATTAAACTCCCCACAATTTTGCTTATAAAAGTATTCTTCCTATTCCCCCAACCTTTTCCGAGAAAAATGAGGTGAACTTCTTACAAAATTCTATCTTTCTTTCTTGAATATCGCAACGGTTAAGTTTATGGAAAAAATACGAGAATCTGCATGTTTTGGGTTTGGTCCGTATCCTTAAAATCGAGGAGATTCAAGGTCACCAACAGTGTTGCCAGGTCAAAATGTTAAAATCCAGTCAAATTTGACTGTTTGACGATTTTTTCTCTCCGAATCCAGTCAAAAATAAAAACAGCTATTTTTGAAAGCAAAAATATTTTTTATTTAATAATAAAAACAATAAGTCGTACTTATGTAATTTCACAGGACCAGTTTCAATTAAACAAACAAATAAGTTATTAATTCTAAAATACGTTAACTGGTAATTAAGTTATACATATATATTATTATATATTACAATACACTCTTCTGAATCTGTGTATCATCAGGTATTTCAAAATTTGTACAACATGTCTTTTTATCTTGCGAATTATTTCTAATCGTCAAAATAGAGTTGGCTAACAATAATTGAATCCGATTTCGTTGCTTAGTTTTGACCAAATTTAACTGAATAAATATTCTTTCGACTGCGGCATTAGAAATAGCAAACTTTGCGAGATCTTCAAATGGATTTTCTCAACTAGCATCTTTATAGCACGAAACTTAGCATCAGAATGGTACTGTTTCCTTTATATTTTTTTCCATCTAACTTACCATAAACTTTACTGTTTTGCGTATGAATTCTTTTGCTGCCGACGAAATATCTAGCTGAATGGAATGACAGGCACATGGTATTAATATTAACTTTGGATTCAGTTCCTTTAACTTAGAAAAAACATCATTTCTGGATCCAACCATGACGCTGGCATTGTCTGTGCCTATTCAGCGGCTTGCGGCTGGTATTAGTGGGACTGTTTGTTTCTGTCAATACTCAAAAATATTGCAAAATAGGTGTGTTCATTGCACTGCGCGAATGCTCGTTTACACTAGGTTTACATTGGATTTGAAATTTATTTTGACAGTCTGTAACAGTCTGCTTTATTTCCAGTTAAAACCGAAAAAATCCAGTCAAATTTGACTGGAAAACAGTCAAACTGACAACACTGGTCACCAAATATCTCCCTCTTCGTTCTCTTTACCATTGCTCCTTTTTTTTATAATTTGCGCGCCAAATGGGATATGAATACCATTAAATTATTTCAGGGCACGGGCATTTGTATAAATTGAGAGACAGAGAGAGAGAGAGAGAGATAGATTGTTGTAGTGGATTTGAAACGCGTCCAAATAACTGGGGAGCTTGTTTGTTTTGCTTTTTGTCGTTGCTCTTGATTCACAGTATTTTTTTCCCTCCACCTGATGTCATCATCACGATCAAGTTGCATTTAAGCTCCTAATTTTACTCATGCCTACGAGTATAACAGTTTCCGATATATTGAGGTATCTTGATATAAATGACTCACCCGATGTATTCTAGCCGGCTAAATTTTCAAGGAACCGGCTATATAGTTTTTGAAGATTACAAAGGATGGTTTTTGGAGTCAATTCGAGAAAAGCATTAAACAAACAACATTCCGTCAAACAAAATACCCTTTAAAAAGTTGTTATGTACTATAAACAACATTTTTTTTGTTTTAATGTTCAAAATTTCTAGTTGCACACGTCTTAAGACGTTGTGGTTAAAAGACAGACAATATTTCGGCTAAAGATACTCATATTGTAAAAGCGGAACTGGATTAACTTTGGATCTTAACCCACTCACATTAACCCAGACGATCCCTATGCATATAGGTCAGATATAATCCAATAAATACAATTTGCAGGTCATTGCCTATTCAAATAATTCTTTTGACAAACTTTAGTATCAATTTATGGAACACTATCTAAAGCAAACAAACGAACTCATCCCATAAAAACTGTCAAATACTTCCAGACTTAATTCCAAATAACTTAGCTTCGATTAAAAGGTGTTCAAATAAAAACTCAGATACACACCACCACGATGATTAAAACATAAATGATGCTGTTTTGTTGCTATCTCGTTGCAGTTATTACCCAATAAAAACAGTATTGGAGTCATTAACTTTGCTGCACTCCTAAAGCTATCTAATAAATTGTCAATAAAAAAAAAAAAAGGAAATAAAACCCAGGACCACTCTATCTCTAGACCACATTTTATGACATTCTTGTTGCACTATTTTTGTGCGGGCAATCAAAAGCGTCTTCTAAGTGAAGATGTTCGATTTAATGATACCTAAATAGCAATTTGTACGAGTAGCACCACCCAAGAATACTATTTAATTTAGTTAAGCAATATTTTCAGGTACGCTTTAAAATGAAATCGTAAACAAGCAACACTTTCGTGGAAAACGAGTTCAATGGTACGAGTAGGTAAATTATATTTATATACAAACATCCTTCAACGTGCAATAATTATTTATTTGCATTTAATCATGGCAAACATAAACAGTTCTTTGAAGTTCGTTGTGGGGTACGCACGCGTCGGGAACAATTATAAATTTATTTATTTTTTATCATTCGTTATATTTTTACACTTCTACGTGTGGAAACAAAGTGGAACGCTCTCAACTGAAGGTGAGCTGTCGAGACTGCAATAGCCTTTCTCACGCGGCTTGTGTTAATGTGCTGCCTGCCGACATCGAGTTTATGAAGAAGGCTAACAAACTCTGGCAGTGCAAAACCTGTGTTGCAAAAAAACGCCGAGAATCGCTATCGGGGGATGCGCCAGCTTGTGTCTCTAGTCTCGTGAATCAGCAGCATCTACTCAAATTAGTTGACAACAATAAATTTGTTAATCAAACACCTTCCGCTCCACCAAACGTTACACTGGATATGATCTACACGGAAATACAAGAGGTAAAGCAGATTCAAAAGAAACAGATAGAGGAACTTCAAATAAAGAACAAAGAATGTGAACTTAAAATTCGGCAGCTTGAAAAAAAAGTCGATCATCTAGAGCAACAACTCATCGGAAATTCAGTGGAGATTTACAATATTCCGCTTGACTGTGGTGACACTTCTAGCATTGATTTGGCGCTGAAGATTTTTCGTGATGGTCTTCTTGTTGATGTATCGAAAGAAGACATTGACCTTTGCTACATAAAACATATTACCAAACGGAAAAATAACATTCCGAATACTGGCACTAATCCAAGTCAAACAAAGAAAAATATACTGCATGTTAAATTTGTGTCGCGCCAGTGCAAGGAGAAACTGATGAAAGCAAAGAGAGAAAAAAAAACGCAACTGATAACAACACTACTCAGCAGCAACACTCACGAGAGACCAGAGAAGATGTACTTAAATGACTGTTTAACCTACCAGACACGTCAACTGTTTAATACTGCATTGTCGCTTAAGGGAGAAAAAGGGTATCAATATGTATGGACTAAGAATGGGACAGTTTATATGCGGAAGAAGGAAGGGGATAATTTAGTAAGAATTACTTGTGCTGAAGATTTTACTAATTTATGAATTCTCTTAATTCTGTTTCGTACTTAGTCCCTAATACATGTGAATACCCAGTCATTTCCTCTGGTTGTAATAACATTTTTTGCTTACATCAAAATATTCGTAGCATTAGAAAAAACTTTTCAGCTTTAGTTGCACATCTTGAGTCGATAGCAAATTTACCTGTCATTATTGTTTTGAGTGAGATCTGGCTTTATGAGAATGAATTAGATTTATATAATATACCAGGGTACACACTTTTCGGAAATTGCAATGAATCTTATTCAGCTGGAGGTGTAGCAGTTTATGTGAAAAATGGTTATGTAGTCGATTGTTTTAAGCTTAATTTTCGTAGTGCTGATGTTTTGAAACTATCTTTTGATTTTATGTATGAGAACTATGTAATGTTATGTGTTTACAGATTGCACGAATTTTCTAAAGGTGTTTTCATTGCCGAATTAAGCGATGCTCTAAGTATCTGTAAAGAGAAAAACTTAATAGTAATAGGTGATATCAATATTGATATTTTAAATGAACTTGATAAAGATACAGAAAACTATTTGTTTCTTATGGCGTCTAATGGTCTGAAGAGTTTTATTGATGAACCTACCCGTGTAACCGATTCTACTAGGACGTGCATTGATCATTTATTTATGCGTACTCAAAAAAATAATAAAAATATGTTTAATGGTGTTATGTTTGATCTGAAATTAACAGATCATTGTATGATTGCACTTGTGTGTTCAAGTAATAACTCATTAAAATACGGCAAAACATCTGCAAAAACAAAATTATTCACAAACTATAGCCTTCTAAATGAATGTTTAAAATTTGAATTCTGGGAGCCAGTTTATTCTGAACGTAACCCATCAACCGCCTTCGATCTCTTCCTTACAACTTTGCAAACTCATATTAAAAATTGTACTACGTTATCTTTGCAAAACTCAAGTAAAAATAAATTTTTAAAGCCGTGGATGACATACAATCTCTTGTTGCAGATAAAAAGGAAAAACAAATTTGCAAAAATATGTAGAAGTCATCCTCACAACAGAAAACTAAAAAATTATTATGTTAATCTATGCAAATCTGTGCACAAAAGTATCGAAGAAACGCGTAACAAATATTATACTGATTCGTTTGTAAGAGCCAGAGGTAATGTAAGAGATGAGTGGAAGGTGGTTGATTGCATTTTAGGAAAAAGTAAACAATCAATAGAAATAAATAGTTTAGAGATAGATGGATTAAATTTCAGAGAAACTGAAACCATCCTTGGAGATTCCGACAGGTTGTAATTGCTCCATAATAACCACAGAAAACACGCAAATAAATAGTTTTAGTTTTCGGCCAATTAATTCATTTGAAATATATAAAGCTATATTGTCTTTAAAAGATACAAATTCTTGTACTAGTGATGGTATATCGAGTATATTGTTAAAAAAAATAGGTTTATATGTGGTAGACGTTTTATCTTTCTTGTTCAATCTTAGTGTTCAAAATGGTTGTTTCCCTCGTCACCTTAAAGGTGCTGAAGTTATACCACTTTTTAAAAAAGGTAATAAAAATAATATGTCGAACTTTAGACCTATTTCTCTACTACCATCGTTTTCTAAGATTTTTGAAAAACTTATGAAATCACGCATTGTATCTTTTTTAGAAAGCAATAATTTTTTTAGTAGTAATCAGTTTGGATTCAGACGAGGATTATCAACCGAAGATGCCATACTCAGAGTGTGCAGTCAATCGTATGAAAGTATTAACGAAAACAAATCTACAATGGCTCTCTTTGTTGATATGACAAAAGCGTTTGACATGATGGACCATAACTTGCTTCTAAAAAAACTATATAATGCTGGTTTCAGAGGAGTAGTTCATAAGTGGTTTACCTCTTACTTAAAAGGTAGAGAACAAAAAGTTAATGTGAATGGAAATTTTAGTAACTCTCGTGTTTTAAAAAATGGTGTACCACAAGGATCTGTTCTTGGTCCTTTATTATTTTTAATTTACATTAATTCTCTGTTTGAATTAAATCTAAATGGAATATCCACTGCATATGCAGACGACATAGCCTTTACATACCAATTTGGCACAGAATACGAATGTATAGCGAAGATTTCGGAAGATCTAGAAACATTGAGACTTTGGTTTGCGGAACATAAATTGATCGTTAGTGAGAAGACAAAATTGATGTCTTTCAAAATATTGAATCATGTTCTAAATGATTTCAATTTATGTTTTCATGCACATGATTGTAAAAAATTCTGTTTACCTGTTCATAGTTGTGGAAAAAGTAATTTTGTTTATAGTTCATCTTATTCTAATAATTGTTTTAACATTGAATCTGTGCATCACTACAAATACCTTGGAGTTTTAATTGACCATAATTTGAACTGGAAAGACCATATCAATACCATTAAATCATATATGCTCCTGATTACGCGTAAAATGTATCTTATCAAACAGTTTTGCTCTACAAAAGTACTAAAATTAATTTATTACGGCCTTGCTCATTCTAAATTACAATATGGTATAGCAAGTTGGGGTGGTTCGTATAATAACACTTTCAGACCCTTGTTCATAGCTCAGAAACATCTAGTTAGAATTATTTGCAATAAAAATCGTTTAACTCCGAGTTGGCCTCTATTTAGAGAACTGCGTATTCTACCAATGAGACACCTTTATGTTTTTAAAGTATTAAAAGAATTTTTTAAGCAAAGCGGAAATATTCCTAGCAGAAGTTCACAACTATACAGCCTACGTGTAAATACCATGCATCTTGTCAATGTTCCATTCGCGTACAAATCCATTTTTTCTCACTTCTACACCGTTATAGCCCCTTCAATTTTCAATAGACTACCAATTTCTGTCCGGACAACCAATAATTTTACTGGTTTTCTAAAAAAGGTTAAAGACTGGTTATTTACTGTGAATTATGATGTCCTTGAATCGTTCTTTTAAAGTGATTTGCTATCCTAATCTTCAGCACAAGTTAATGTCTAAGTTTATTGCTATTCATACGAGTATTAATTAATTATGAATTGTAAATTATATCATTTCTGAATTTCTTTTTTTTATTCTTTATTTCTTTCTATTTCTGTTCTTTTTTAATTAATTTTCCCTTTTTTTGTTTTTTGAATTTATATAACTATAATAACCGATGAATAACCGATGTCACCCCACATCAAACTTATATATAATTGTTAATATGAAATCGATGTTCATTCCACACTAACTTTGAAGTTACGGAATGATCATTCTTATTTTCCGCTATATCTGAAGGAAATTGTATAAATTAGCTTTAAGTTATGAAGAAAATAAATAAATCTAATCTAAAATCTAAAAAAAAAAATATTGAAAAAAAAAAGCAGTATCGGATATTTACTTCATGATAATTCTACCTTGAACTTCAAGTTCAAATAAGAGTATCTATATACCGCAAAATGTAAGCTCATCTGAGTAAGTGTTATCAACTGAGTCATAAATGCAATAAAGTGCCATCAATCTGATTTCATTGGAAACTGATTAGAAAAAAAATATGCAAATGTTTACATAAAGCATATCAGTCATTTTATAAAGGATTCTTCAGAACACCAATTTTAAACCTTGCTTAAACTTTAACTAGACCTACTGTTGATTTGTTATTTTTACTCGATTATCGTGTGAATGAACGTTGGTAGGTACGAGTATATCCCCGAGTAAGTTTTTTTCCCCCACGAGAGTAGCTGAGAAATCTTCAAAAAGGCACTATGAGGACCGTAAAACGTGTGCTCATAGTAGTGGGGGATTTTAGAGTTTTTTGAATTTCTGTTTCACGTGCGGCTTCCATTTCAATTTTGCGTCAAGTTTTATCCCGTAAAGGAATTCAAAATGTAATTGACAAAGATAGGTACTCGTAAGTTATTTACTTTTTTATAGGGACAATTTACATGAACAGATGTGGTTTCGTTGAGCGCGGTTCGTCAAGTCGGTGTCCCTTCGTTTACCCTATTTAATGCCTCTTGCAACTTGTTGGTGGTTCTTCCACCTAATGTGGTGCCTTCTTCTTGCGGTATATCACGAGCATACAACAGATATAAGAGCGGACCTACACTTCCTTGCCGCTATTTCTTAAAATTCTGAATAATCGATACCGCATTTGACATGGAAGTGTCTATTCCCGAGATATGATTCCAAAATCTCGCATACTCGTAGATAAATGGTTTGGAAAAACTTGTCGCAATTTGAACTTCAAGCCTTCGTGCCACGCCTTATAAAATGCTTGAGAAACGTCTAGAAATACGCTTCTACAATGTGGTGCCTTCTTCTAGCGGTATATCATGAGTATACAACAGATACAAGAGCGGACCTAGAACACTTCCTTGTGGTACCCCAGCCGCTATTTCTTTAAATTCTGAATAATCGATACCGTATTTGACACGGAGGAGTCAATTCGTGAGATATGACTCCAAAATGTCACATAGATAAATGCCTTGAAAAACTTGTCGCAATTGTCAAAGATGTTCCTCAAATCTAGAATTACGCTTAAGCAAATCTTCTTTTCTTCAAATGCTTTTTCAATTACATCGGTTATTCTATGTACTTGATCAATTGTAGAATGCATTTATGTAAATCCGAACTGATGACCAGGAATAAGATGTTTTTCTTCTATAAACGTCTGCAACCGGCTAATCAATAAGAAGAAGCTAGTTCGGTTTATATGACTTTTTTTTTTCATTCGGCCGTTTACAGGGTTACCATTATCCCATTATAACTTCAGCCATTTTCCATTGACTTGGAACATACTTTAGTCTAAGAGCAGCGTTTATAATATACAAAAGTTTAATCATCGTCTAATTAATTTTTTGAGCACCTCTGTGATCAAACCTATATGTCTGCATGTCTAAAACCGATGGCTTTTCTTTCGTCACTTTTTCTTTGGTAACTTTTGGTTAACCCTTTCTTGTTTGGTTTGAGGCTTGATTATCAGTACTTAAAGTTGATGTGCTTTTTTTTGGTCCTTCAAATATTTACTCTACAGGCAGACCTCGAAAGGAATTTAGCGATTTAAGCCAACGAACTAAGAGGTACTAAGAGGACTCAACTGATTGCTTTCAGTTAGTTTATGCAGCAGAAGCAAGTTTACGTGTCGTTGATGCAGCAACTCTCTTAAAGCAGCTTCTCCGGGAAAAGCTAGAAAAATGAAACGGCTATTACAATCCCGATCCATAGAACTGAAGCCTTATTTACCTGAGGAAGCGCTAGCATTTACTTTGGATGTAAAATTATTCAAAAATGTATATAATTTGATGCGAAAACGAGCCAATAATCGTAATTCGTCGATATACTCTCTTTACTATCTATCGTGCAGTTGATGTAAAAAAGCAGTGTTTCAGCAACAGAAAGTCCAGTGGACGTGAAACTACAACCTTTGCTGGATCATACGATTCGGTGATTATTTGATGTGCTACCAAATGATCTCTTTTACGATGCGGAAGTTCAAATCTACAGATCTACAAATGGTAAAAACTTACAAATACAATATATCAAAAAATTATATTAACAATGGCTCATGTGAAAGACTGCAATGCATTGGCAGATAGTTCATCACCAAAACTGATGAACCAGCTAGTGGTGTAAAGTTCATTGAAGAAGACAGTAAGTTTTATCAGAAACATTATGAAAATTGGCAAGCAAAAACAGAAGATGAAAAAAAAAAAAAGAAGAGCATTCAAGACAAATTTAAAATTTAACTTGGATTGCTTGTCGATGTGCCGAAACCGGGAAGTGATGATGACTGCTCGTCGTTTTTTAGAAATGCTTCAGAATCAGCATCTGTAATGGGGTTGAATACTGAGCTTATTAGTGATTTTTCGACAATACAGCACACAATATCTAGCAGTTTTGAGATCAACATTGAAAGAAAACTGCAGAATTATACGTTACTATGTATCCATGATATTAATTCTTCGAGTAGTTGTAGTGCAAAATTCAATTGTCCCTATTGGGCAATTAACAGAAGAATCAAGAAACAAGAACTTTACATTTTTTCGTGAGGACCGTACAAGAAAAATAAGCAGAATAAGTACTATACAAGATTTGTTTCATATGCTCCTTGTTTCATCAGATCCTGCGGTGAGCTTCTGCCGACAAACACCAAAAAAAGAAGATGTCAACTTTAACATCAGATGAGGTCGATTTACTAAAAATTCCGGGAAGGCTTCCCCCACAAGAAACTTCTGAATTAGATTCTGAGGAAGATGAAGAAAGTATCTGTATCTAAATTAGTATATAAGAACTATTTAATTTATGAATAAGAGCTCAGTGTTTTAGTGGCATCTTCTTGGCTATCTACGAGTAATATAATCCCAATGCCTCGTTTGTTGAAGTTTCTTCGGTTGCATACACATTTCGATTGTGTGAATCGCCCCTTCAAGTGTTTGACTCTTCTCCCGAATACATTTCATATTTTGATAATTGAAAAAGTACATATGTATGTTAGTTGTGGATTCGATAATTCATTCTGTTGTATTCCTCAAATGCGTAGTGAAGTTTTAAACAAATCTGTAATTTTAACAACAGGTCGTAATTTGGAGATGAAGTCTCGTTCTCTAAGGCTAATGCAGTTCCCCTTTTGAATACCATCCCTCATGGTCCTTATATTCCATTTTTTTTAGGAGGTGTAAAGATGTTAGATCGAGGGTCACCTCCATCGCTTCTGTAGGACATGACCTTATGTCACCTTAAATTACGAGTAGTGTTGGGTACTATCGAATGAATTCGACTATCGATAGTTAGTATCTAACTGAATTATTTCAGCTAGCATTCATTCAGAAAGCGGGGAATATATACACACATATTGTGTGAAACACGGGGTACGCCGCTGACGAGACCTGAAGAAGAACACAGTAAAGGAATGAGAACTAGTTTAATGTTTGGTTCAAGATTTTTTTATTTTTATTTTCGTTTTATTAAAACTTAAAGCGTGGTTGCTGGTAACTACGAAAAAACTTCGCCCAATACCTCTGCGCATCGCTCATTTGTTGCAGCCCTGCTTTCTTCCAGTTGTCATTCCACATTTCCAAGTCAGTGCTGGACTCTCTAAAACTTCCCCTGTCATTTATTCTAGTTTCAGTTTCGCCGCCATCTTTATACATCTTTATTTATTTTCGCATTTTCGTAATGGCCTCGAAATTCCCTGTCGAATGAGGTGTCGTATGTCTCCATAGCAGCAAAACCACTACATACGTTAATTACGTCGATTTCAACTTTATTCGAGACTTAATCGAAAGGTCACCCTGTTCTCAAAACCTCGACGATCGACTTTCCATTGCCAAAACACGCAAACAGAAACAGCGTCAAGGAGGATGGTGTCTGTAGGCAGGTGGGTTAATGACTGAGGAAGGATGTTCGTGGGCAATCGAAATTGTCCAGGTTCAAGCACTTCGCTACTTACCCCAATTTCCATTCGCTGATATGTTTCTCTTCATTGGATTCTCGTGTTCGTGGTCCTGAACGATTCCTTCTGGTGTTGGGGTGCTCAGGTTGTTTTACTCAAGGCGCATAACTACCTTGCAGTAAAGTCGGCGGTGACGCGATGCCAGAAGGGGAGACTTAGAAGTACCTCAGCACAGCATTTATTCCTTATCCGGCGTCTTGATCTGCATAACAATACGAGTATATAAAACTAAACTCCGCAAGCAGCTCAGTAGCGGTTCTTGATGTTTGGGGTCGGAGTTCACAATATCAAAAAACTAAAACCTTTCCGATATATTCGCACTCAAATAATAATAGCTTTCCATTACCTTCGGGTTAAAATTGGAGATTTTGAAATATCGCATAGACAATTACAAAACCAAAAATTTGGGTCATTATGTTTTTTTCGTATGACGTACAAATATTGGCTTTTTTTCACGTGAAAAAGGGGATATGAATACCCTTATACTAATTTTTAGGACACGGGCGTTTTTTGTGGAAAGGGAGATAGACAGAGAGAAAGACAGATTGGTGTAGTTGGTTTGAAACTCAGGTGGTATTAAGTTTCTGTAAACTTCAAGGGTGGCTGTCCAGATAACTGGGGAGTATTTTGTTTGTTTTTTCGCTATTGTTGTCGTTGCTTATGATTCACAGTATTTTTTTCCATCCTCCTGATGTCATCATCACGATTAAGTTGCATTTTAGCCATATGACCACCCTACTGTCAGTGTTATGCCTTCACAGTAGAGTTGACTTAAGGCTGAACTATAATAGTCGAAAGCAATTGGAAGCTAATGTCATAATTCTACGTTAAGTTTCCTTCAGTACTGCCAATTGCTCAAGTAGCCCATAATAGGCATATGTGTTTGGAAGCAAAGGTTCTCGTCCGATCACCGAAATGAAGCGTCATCGGGCGCTGTTAGTACTTAGATGGGGGCCGCTTGTCAAGTTTTCATACTCTTTCGTAAGTTGTCAAAAGTGAACGAAACTTAACGAATCGAAGCAAAAAGCTATTATGGTCACACAATACAAATCCTGTGTATTCGCTCTGTTTCGGAAGTGGTCGTACGAAAGCATTCTACTATTATACTTCAGCCTTTAGCTTTCGCAAGTGATCGACTTTTTTATTTATTTCATGCGAAATAAATAGATGATCCTTGACATCAGGATTCGAACCGTGAACCAACAGCGTGACAAGCAATGATGTTACCACTGTGGTCGAATGAGAAAATCTGTATGGAAGAAAAAAAGGAGAAAAAAAAAAAATAGTGAAAGTCAGTTGTTTGTCTGTTCGTTTGTCCGTTTGACTGCCATAGCCCCACGACTTTTGAACCGTTTGACCGGAGTAGAGTTGTTCAGTATTTCACCTTGAAATACTGAGATACTTTTAATCATTTGTCTGTTATACTTATTTCAAGTAGTTCATTCTTTTTGATTTCTTGCAAAAGGTCAGAATGAATAGATCTTGTCTACATTTCATCCTTCGTGATGAGCATATAGACATTAACCATAGCTTCTTTCATGATATAAGGATGAAGTGGTGGCAGATTTAGGATGACTTCTAGCGCTGCTGTTGGAGTAGTTTTCATAGCTCCTGTAGCACACATACAAGCTAGTCTTTGTAATTTATTGAGTCTGTCTTGTGTGGACGTTTGTTTGGTTTTTTGCCACCATACGGATGCTGCGTATGCGCGCTATGGCTGTATACATCCATAGAGTCATTTTGAGATTAAGTCCCCCATTATTGCCAAGAAGACTTATACTGGTCCACAGGGAAATCCTGTCTTAAGGTGAGAATTGCATGTGAGTTTTTAATCCAGGGTTACCCCGAGAAATTGACATTTAAGCCAACTTTCCTGCACCAGCCGCGAACTAGGTTTAATGACCTCTGTAGGCGATCGGAAATTGTTTCTTCGAATTTACGTCTGATTAGGATAGCAATGTCATCTGCGAAACGGATGGCACTGGAAACTACTCTATAATTTTGAAATATGGTATGTAAATGTAGAATGGTATTAATGACTGAATATGCATAGTAATTTCGAATTTAAATTTCGTTTTTTGTTAAAATATTTAAATATTTAAATTTAAATTTTGCCAACCTAGCAATGTCATAGCTTCGAAATTAATTTTGTAAATAATGTATTTCCATAGAAAAAAAAATTAATAAATGAATTATGTTTCAAAAAATTCAATTTTGTTTTAAATTTACATACAGCTGTGAACAAAATAATAGCAGTGCAATCAGTTAACATTTTTAAAACTATAATGCACTTAATGTTGAAGTCGTCCATTATAATGAATGCATCCAGGAAAAGTATATCTATAGCAAGAACAAAAAATGTATCTGCTGTCGAATCAAAAGATAACGGTAACTTTAAAATTTGTATGTCAGTCTCTGGTCGAACAAAAAAATAGCAGTGCATTAAAGTCCGCCGTGGAGATCAGAACTGAGCTGGATTTGCCTGTTTGCAAATTTAAATGCACGAAGTCTTGGAAAAAAAAAAACACTTCTAACAAAAAAACACACTGTGAAAAGGCTCGATTTCGCCAAAGAACATCTCAACTGGCCGGTCTCAAAGTGGAGAAACATTTTATGGACCGATGAGTCCAAAATTGTGTTATTTGGTGGTGCTGGTACTCGTTAATATGTGCGACGTCCTCCAAACATCGAACTGGTCCCGCGTTACACGCTGAAAACTATTAAACATGGGAAATGTTCTATTATGGTATGGGGGTGTTTTTCCCATCATGGTATGGGGTCTATCTATAAAATTGAGGGCACAATGGATCATCATGTTTACGTGAACATTCTGGAAACTGTGATGTTGCCATACTGTGAAGAGGATATGCCACTCAGATGGGTCCTGCAGCAAGATAATGACCCAAAACATACCAGCCGCAAAGCGAAAGAATGGTTAAGGCAAAAAGGGATACAAGTCATGGAGTGGCCTGCTCAATCTCCAGATTTGAATCCTATCGAAAATCTTTGGAGCGATGTTAAACGTGCTGTGTATGATGCCAACCCGTCGAATGTCTTGGAGTTATGGGAAGTTGTTAAGCGCACTTGGTGCAGCATACCACAAAGTCGATATCAGGGCCTTGTGGACTCCATGACTTGAAGATGCAACGCTGTCATTGACTGCAAAGGTTTTTCGACGAAGTACTGAGACCTATGCAAGTACAAAAACAAATTGATTTCACTTTAATTTTAGGAATATTTGTATTAAATTTGAAACACTGCTATTATTTTGTTAAACATTGAACTACAATTAATTTTTATATTTTTTTTTTTGTTATTAATGTTCTGATTAATATTATTCTTTGAATTAGTTTGTACCTTCTATTGTATTAAGAAAAAATATAATGTTCCTGAATACTGTGGCTTTTGGATGAAAAATTGAGTTTTTTTTATTTCTTTCCAAACACTGCTATTTTTTTTGTTCACAGCTGTATGTATATACTTTAAAAAATTGCAGGATAACTATTCAGATTCTTTGGCTTATGTAACGTAAATAAAATGGCGTCCACTCATTCCTTGCAATAAGACCCAAGTCGTTTAGGCTTCAGTTTTTTTTATAAACTTCTCTGAAGATAGGCAAACCTATGTACAATTAACGCTGTGGCAGCACCCCGACCCTATATGCCCACCTGTCAAGCTGCGAAACATAATCGCGACTACTTCACGGAGCCTATAGCAGAATATGGTGGCAACTCTCCGGGCAACAAGGCTTGGGTAATTGTCTACCAGCTGTAAGCTGTAAGGGTAGCAGCCGTCCCTTTGGTGTAAGACGCTGACCAGTGAGCCGCACGTTGTGTGAGAGATTCACATGGATCTTACCTTCAGTTTTATCTTCCAACTCCCGAACAGTATTACTCATAGTATCATTAAGATTACTTCCCTACTTCAGGACTGTTTTTGATCGCGATCCTGTTCAGGACTGTGTAGCACGTACTTGCATCTACATATATGTTGTTCGTCTACAAATCACTCAAATTAAGAATTTTAACAAAATCGTTAGAGCTATTTTCGTAAAAATCGATTTTTTATAAAATCAGTTATTAGTCAAGCGTCACTCATTTTGGGGTTAGAATGAAAATTCCGATTTCGCCTCGAATTGTGAACCCACCCTCAGACCCCGGATATGAAGTTTGAAAGAACAGAAAAAAAAGGCCGGACGGCAGCCGTTTAGGCTGCAGTCGACCATACATACAGACAGACAATCTGTCCATTGTTACATAGGTAAATGTTTGTATTTAGGCTTTAAAAAAAATAAAATACATTCATTGACCGTTTGTGCTAATCAGCAAGACGAAACGTCCTTCCAGCTTTGTTTTTTTTTACGCCGTAATATCTTGTAGCTATACATGCGAGTATGTATCATTACTCCAACTAAAACCTGTTGGAAACAAAAGACACAAACGTTTTTAAAATCCATTGTAACGTTTAATGTTATCGTTACTTTCTGAAAAAGAACAATACCATAGCACAGAAGAACATCAATTATTACAGAAAAAAAAAAACAGCTGCTAACGACAACCAGCACCGTGCGTGCACAGCTTTCTTCCTCTTCCCGTCCATCATTAATCCAACAAGTTTCTCACCTTGCAAAAAACCCATCCCCTTTAAAATAAAATTCAATTACGCACATGAGGTTGGTACGAGTACAGTCAACCCACCACCGATAAGCACTGCGCATACCTGCTCACCTCCTAATCAGGCTTCCACCAAGTACGTCACCGGTTCTTAAAGCGTCACAACAACCAAAAACTGTGGGAATATATCGCCCCTTCTCGTTGCCAGAAAAATGTTCCTCCTCTACCCTCTTTTCCCAGGGTTTTTTTTTTTTTTGCTTTCGGGAATACAGCTTGTTGTTGTGTACGTGCATCACCCTACGTACAACCTTGCATATTGTGCGTGTACCCTTGAAAACCGGCTGGAAGCTGGTAACTGCGTTCACCTCGTGTCCTGGAAACAATATGTTGCGCGTCACCTCTCTATGCAATTCATAAACTTCCCCCTTATCAGGCAGAAATTAGGTTTTTATTCCTTTTGTTGTTGTCCTGGGAGGATGGAAAGTTTTTCTTTATCCTTCTGGAATAGGTACACTGTACAAATGTCCTGGACCGGCAGCTGGATGATTCTGTGAATGATCGAATTTTGATTTGTTTCTTTCGTTTTTGATTACCAGTAAGGGAATGTCGATGTAAGACACTGATGTAGGCTTGGACTTTGCTTGGAAGGTCTTGGGAACATCTTTGCTTCACTGGGAACCCAAATATTTTGGAAAATTTATGAAAAACAGGATATTTTTTGACAGGATATGCTTTTTGAAGAATTCAAGAAAAAACAGGATCACTTGGATATTTGAGAGAATCAGCATCAATGAATGGATGACTTGGAAAGTGGGTTATATAATACTCGTACCTACTTGGTTAGGATCCGCTTTCAACGATATACTGTTGGCATTTGTGCTCTTGTTCCCAGGATCTTCAGAACAAAGGAGAAGGTGTGTAGGTATGCAGTCATAAATTTTGCATTTCTTAAACAAATGGTAAAGGTAAGTTGGAATTAAGAGAATAGTCACAAGATTGGAACCTTTGGACCTTTGGACCTTTAGGCAAGGAATACTTGAACACATGGAAGCCGCAATTTGTGGAAGTATCTACTGCATCTAGGAAAAATCCTTTAAAGGAAACTCCCTAAAAACTATCTAGTTGAGAAGAAAATATTGCATGAAATATTTCAGCCTAAAACACCTGCAATCTTCATTTCTAAAGAAATTTAATTTTATGTAGGGGAACTAATATCAGAATAAACATCGAAGAATTCGTCAGTTCTAGACCAAGTTCAATTTCACTTTAGATTTCCTTACAATCCGGGATGTGTGCCCCTCCTTAGGCAAGGTGTTGTATGTATAGCTTCAGCACTTTGCATAATCTTTTCAAGTATGATGATGATGACACGTATTTAGCAGGTAGGTAGGTAAGTAGAAGTGGTTGTTCCCAATTAGCACTTTTGCGCCGGAAAACCGCAACCCAAGTAACCTGGATGTTAATATGTGTGTGTTTCGTACTGTGACAAAACTCCGTTGTCAAATCCCTTCCGTGGAGTTCAAGGAACTGATGATATCACCAACTCCCATCTCTGATACTTCACTCATGTCGTTGAATAAGGGTTTACAGTGTGCAAAGCTTGGCTTTATCTAGTGCCGGGCATCTGCATAGGAAGTGGAAGAGTGTCTCCTTCTCGCTAACGCTCTCACAACTACGGCAGTGTGCGTTAAAAGGTTTGCCGATCCTAGTCGCATGTATGCTAATTGGTAAGTGACACGTGCTGATCGCCACAACCCTGGCTAGTCCTTTTTAGAAGCTCTTCTGCCCTGACCCAATTATAGCCTTATCTTCCTGAATATTACGCAGTTAAGCAGCCTGCCCCATCTATAGTCGCCCTTTGAAAGAAAATGCAAAAAGATTTTTTCAAACGTGAACTTCCTCCGTAAGGGATCTGTCAAGAGCCGATTCTAGCCTTTCCAGTTCGTCAGCCCGCTCATTTCCCTCTATGCTACTATGACCTGGAACCCAGCGGAGAGGTGTTCCTCTCTACACTGTTCTATCAGTTTGGAGGATGATATAGACGAATCTATGGCTTTGACAGCAGCCTGGCTATCAACGAAAAGGACGACGTTTCGCTTGGGCATAGGATTATTTCTCAGAGTTCGACAAGCCTGGCATATCGCCAGCAATTCCACCTGGAATACGCTGAACGAGTCCGGGAGGCGGTAAGACTCCTAAATTTGCAATGTTCCTTAGAAGATTCCCGCACCAACCCCACATTCCATCTATGAACCGTCGGTTAAAAGTTGTTGTTTCGAACTTCCTCATCACGTCGCCTCTTTCCCAGTCCGCTCTGGACGGAAAAGCTACCATTTGAGTGTAGTGTAATCAGTAATAGTCGTTGCCAGGTAATAACCTTGTAACAAATCCAGAATTTCACTTTCAAGACCTTTACGTAGTACTTCCAATTTCCGTTTCTTGCTATTCTTCCGGAACCGTTTTTAAAAACCTGTACTGTCTTCTCTGTAGGTATTCACTTCCAGGCTAGACATTCTGCAGTATTCTCGAAGGCTATCTCATTAACTGATGCGGCACTGGAGAATCCGCAAGAATCTCTATGCCATCAGCATACCTAATGACCTTTAAATTAAATGTACCCACTTCTACACCACATGGGAGCCAGTCTACCAAGTAATAGATGAAAAACAAACAGTATTGAACCGAGATTACATCCCTGCCGAATACCACGGTTTACATAGAGCTTTTCTGAGATTCCGATAGAAACCAAGGTTGTATAGCTTTTCTGTTTATGGTATCGAACGCAGCTTTGAAATCTACAAAAATCATTTAGTTTCCTGCTATATTACCCAGCATGGAACTTACTCAACTTGCCATTTTCTTATACAATGATGTAGGAGTATGTTTTAAGGGTGCCACCGACCTTTTCAACGAAGGCGCTAGCACGGAACATCGGGAAATCTCCAAAATGATAAGAGAAATGACACCACTCATCAACCGTCCTAGTGATGTTGTTGTTGAAAAATCTTATACTTTCACCAACAGCTTCGAAACATTTTTCCCAACAAGAGAATCTTGGACGAACGGAAGAACGACAAGAAACTCCAACGGGTCATCGGTACTAACCCAACGATTGAACTTGCTATTAACCTAGAACCATTTGTAACCGTATTCCAAGCAGAAGTCCTTGCAATTATGAAAGCAACAGAAATACTTGCAGAAGACACCAGCGAAGAGAGGCAAATAGACATCTGCTCGGACAGCAAAGCAGCAATTAGCGCGATCACAAACCCTGTGTCAAAATCAAGACTAAAAAAGGAGAGCAAAATTAAATTGATCCTACTTGCCAGGCGTAATAGAGTCCGGGGCACGAAGATGTACCGGGTAACGAAAAGGCAGATGAACTAGCAAGGATAGGAACGAGTGATACAGAACTGAATCCTGTTAAGACAAGCAAGATTAAGACTGAAAATTCAGGGATCTCTAAGGATACCGGATCTAACACACCTCAGTAAGACAGGAATCGGTGATATATTGGAGTTCGCTAGACGAACAAGACGATTTCCCGATCACTATATGATATAATCACCTTTTTGATACTCCCAATATCTACATCCTCTCTCATCACTTAATTCCCATTACATTACTCTTCCTACAGCTCGACAGACGTGGGGAACACAACGGGCCCAGTGGAGGCCTAAGTGAAGAGCATAATCTCACCTTCTTAAACCAACTAACCAACCATATGTTTTAAGACTAGCGTTTGGAAACGATATTCGCCGATAATTCTTCTGATCACTCGGGTCACCTTTCTTATAGATCAGCAATATAAGGGCTGCGTAAAAAATACCCAGAGGATTGTCAAATTTAAATCACCGCTGTATATTTTTTGAAGCCATATTCACAGAACAAGGGTTCTTGGCAATGATGGCACTGATCCTCTCGGCTTGATGTTATCTTCATTATACTTCTTAAGAGGTTAAGGTACTTTACTTCGCTTCGTGTGGTATGTGTTTTTTGTTCCTTTTCTTCTGTGAAAGTCCCCAAGGTTATATCGTGAATATTGTCCGTAAGTCCGGATTAGGAGCTTATAGAAACATCAACCGCGGAGTAATGAGGATTGTCAACACGCGTTCGCTCATATGCCTGAATCGGTTACCGTAGTAAATATCACACTTTTTATCTACTTTTCAGCAGTCTAAAGCCTCTGCTATTTGGCCAACTGCAAGTGCCCTAAGTCCGTATATTCCCAAGGTCGTTGTGTCCTTATTTCGCTAACTAACTTCCTCAACATGATCCATCTTCTTAGGGGCTTGTGTTAAGCAGATACCTCTCAGGATAGTCGAATCTATAATGCTACATCAGCGCCCTAGATGCCTGTAGTACTAGCACATCTGCCAAGCTCCGAAAATATGTTGGCGTAATAGTTGAAGAATCTTAAATTTTATTCGTTTCTCTGTTATACTCCGGTGGCTATGCATTACTATTCCCCGATGGGAATTGAATCTCCATCGTTCGGGTCATAACTAAACACACTAACAACTTCAGTACTTCGTTCTACTTTGACCTATTTTAGTGGTCCTTATTGTTGCCTGTGAAAGGCTTATTACCATTTATATTTTCCATGGTGGAATTTTATATTTTTGAGTCTAACACTAACTGGAAATCATATTCCAATCGCAGACTCAACACTGAGTCATGCGACATCCATAAACACTCGGTTCTTCTACCAAAAAAGTCCATCGAATCTCGTTCTCAATTCCAATCAACATCTAATCTCCGATTACAGGCCACCACCCTCAATAAATCTCAAATTTAGAGAGTAAAAGCTGGTCTTTCAATAATCCATATGATCTATTACTTAATTCTCCATTGCCGGTGCCAATCAAAACTACGCCTCGAAGAAAACCCGTCCTGGCCATCACCCTCTCCTGCAAGCCATGGCCACATTTAAACGATTTTCCAAATCATTTCTTACTCCAATTATGATCAATTTAAATGGATTCCATAAATCTCTGCACTGGGCCAAAATCCGAAATTGGTAGCATTATGGCCCGTCGATTGTCATTGAATCATTGCATCATAAAGCCACTCTGTATGGCTGGCTTTGGCGATATTTTTGTGAATGGAATCGAGGCGACGTTCTTTTCGCGCTCATAATGAGGCTTCAAAATGGCTTGGTCTCATGATAGAATCCAATCCCGAAGCGTGTGCCTCCGGTCACTTACAACTCTTTAGAGCACAGTCCTTGCCCCTCCATGGGCCAGTCCCAGAAATAGTATGTGTATCTGACGGAAAAGTGTTTCTCAAATCTCGGACATTGACTCATATGTTGCGCGCGCGCATTAGCCCAATGGAACTCCACTCCGATTGCGCCGCCACAGCCGCGCATGTGACTATTAATTGGCATAAATGGTCCAAAAAAGTGTATATCCAACGTCCGCGTCTGAGTCTGGACGACTGCATCACTGCCAGGTGCGGGTGTTACGATATCGCGTTGTGGAACAAGTTCGGCTGGTTAACTTCCAGTTAACTTTGAAATGGGCCTTTGCGCGCACTACTAACCGCGCCGTGTTCTAATTTGTTGTTGCAATTTATGTGCAACAGTCATTCGCGTAGTAGGACCCTTTTGTCTTTTGACGTCGTCGCCGGTGGTGGTGGCGACGGTAGCCAATTTCCAGATCCCTGCCGGAGAGACGAAAAGGACGCAATCTCTATGTGACCATTGTCGCAGTTGAGTAAACAGAGTTTCCGGAGAATTGACCAAAGCGAAAGGTTCGAAGCCATTATCACAAATCCTAAGTACAGACTCACGAGCTTAGCGCGATTTTTATGCGAGTCACTCTATGACGGAGTAATAAACTTTCCAGACACAAATGATATTAGTGGCCAGTGGCGAGAGGGTGCCTATGCTGGCGGGACGAGCGGCTAGGTACCGCAGGTGGAATAAAATAATTAATGCAAAACGAAAATTGTCTAATGAACATTTCGAGCATTGTCCGATTGGGCTTGGTCTCAGCCGGGCAAACACCGGTTGTGATGGTGGTCACAATGTGGCCAAAGTCGGTTATCTAGTTTATTGTAATGGTGATATAGTTTGCAGCTTATAGATTGTCGTGGCTACCGTCCACGTTGTTACATTATCAGTGAATTGTGTTTCATTGGAGGTGTTTCAAATTTGACCATGCTGCTGGTTACAGTTTGTATTCTGTTTGAAGTTTAAAAGAGGTGTTCCCTTTTATTTTTGTTCACGATTCTCTTATCATTGGGTTATATAAGATATCTTTGAATATTTGCCGCGATTAACCAAATCGAAGGTACTTTTCCCGGCTTTGTAAGCAGGCTTCAGACGATTGATTTCGATTTTGAGATTCACCGGTTATGATATGGATAGAGGAGCCTTGGGCATGCACTGCGACTCGTAAGATTTATTATGATGTCCCAATGGTTAACTAAGAGCTAGATTGAAGCTCTTGATAAATCTCACTTGAGCTCTAAGTCTCATGCATCAAATATCTGTGGGGCTCATTAAGTCTCGCGCTAGATAGAGTAGTCTTTTCTTTGCGGGCATTGCTGCCGTCTCTTTTTGTCCCCTACCAAGACGGCACATCTTATAGTACTATGTTATGTAGATGCAACCGAAGTGGTCAGTCTCCACTCAGGTTTTTTGTTCAGTTTGAGTAGCCTTATTTTGGTTGAGTTCGATAAGACTTTTCGGTTGCCTCGGGCCCTTAGAGTTGGCTCAGTATTCAACGAGGCCATCGACTTTCCATTGCTTTCTTTTGGAATGAGCACTACTAGATGGTACCCCAAAACAGGGGTCAGGACACACGACCGGGTGGTTAGGTTAGCTGGCTATCCCCGGTCAGTCAGGGGTACACTTAGACCAAGGATAGGTCCATTGTGATACCACAAGAAGAACCGAATTTCCGGTACCAGGAACCCTTTTTAATTAATTTCTTCCTAAAGAAAGATAGGAATGGGTAACCATTGCAATGCAACCCTTTTCTGTTCTGTGTCTTTCTGTTCGGCAAAACCACCTAGATCCATGGGCAAAACTCTCTATTTTGTTAATATCAAGCCTGGCTAAGTCGTTAAGATCTTTATAGAAGTATTTCCCTAGGGTTTTCCTTCTCAACATTGATATGGCATGACAGGTGCACAAAAAGTGAGTAATAGTTTCCTCCTCCTCCGCATCTCTACAGATTCTACAGAAATCCTTGCCTATCTACCTATCAAGCAGTGATCCGTGAGGACTCCTATTATTATACTAATGCGTTTCCTACAGAAGTCTTTCCGTTCTCTTCAGATCCAGCTTAGGCTAGATCTGTTTCTACGAAAGACAAGTACTGATACAATACCAACAGTATAAAGGCGAAACTTTATCGATTCTTATCGATTCATTTCTATTTTAAATGAAGTTCCGACCCGGACACTCTTTTGCCAGCTCGTCTGCTTTGCAGTTGCACGGAAAGTCACTGCATCCTGGAATCCAGCACAGAGAAATGTTGCAGCTGTCAGCTTGCTTTACCTACTTGAATTGTATTATTGCTTTTATCGCTGCCTGGCTATCTATAAGTATGTAGTACAATAGGTACTACTTGAAAGCCAAGCCGAAGCTTCACGGATTGCCGTAATTTCCACTTCAAATACACTACAGTGATCCGGTAGTTGTCTGGTAATGTTTACATAAGGTGCACTGGAGAAGACTCCTACACCCGTACCATAGGCTATCTTAGATCCATCTGTGGATATTTCAATCGCAGAATCGTTCAAGATTTCTCCAGATTCTCAAGCGCTTCTGCTAGGAATTCTGGTCGTGTATCTGACATCAAAGCCAATGTGAGGGACAATATAGTCATTCTTACAAGGAATAGTATTCATGCCGCTCAGAATCCTGGGGTGGCTCGTATTAAAGTTAACCAACTGTCAGGATTCCCTAAGCCTTATTTTTTCTTTTGCCGCCAAAGATATCAACAGGAAGCAAGTGGAGCATTACGGTACGAGTGGTTTTCAAAGCATCCGTTATACAGACGCATAATAACCTTTAAACTTTCCTTAGAAGATCAGAATTTGCTTTCTTGTCCAGTGCTGATCACCAGACGCCTCACTATTGCCGGATAAATCCAATGGACGACTTTAGGCACGAGTGGGTGACAGGCGCCTCTTTCCGCCAGAACGTCCGTCTGTTCATTTCCCCTGAAGCCCTGGAATTCAGGCCACTGTGACCTTGTTTGTCGACGCGAAATCTTCTAGGAGGCTTAGACAGTCCCAGCAAGCCTCGATTTTACCGTATAGAATTTGAGGACCCCTGGCGCTGACTCATTGTCTGAAAAAATTTAGATACGGGATCCTTTGACTTTCTCCGCAGGCATTCTCGTAGACATAATTCGATTACACGCACCTATGCTTGGAAGACTGTGGGGGATTTTTCAAGCGCTGTAGCTCGCCGAAGTCTGGGCTCATAGACCCGAGCTCCAGTGTTGCCGTTATCTAATATAGAACTGAAAATTTGGTATTATTATGAGCTCAGCAGTATTTCTTGGGAATGGTATCTAGCATCTTGATAATTGGGTTGCTTTGAACATGTTCCAATATCTTCAGATGACCTGTACAATTTTCGGCTTTAAGGCATAGAGTCCGATGTAGCCTGAGCAGAAAAGTGTAGCGGCGTAAGATTGATCAGTGCTCCAAGATACTTCACTTCCCCGGAGAGTTCAACAGCGGTGCTTGCCCGAAGAAACTTAAAAGCTACACTTAAAAACAGTAAAAAGAGAAGCTTCGAAGAACTGTCCAAGGAAGCCAATCAAAACCCATGGGGAAAAGCCTACCAAGTGGTTATGATAAAGTTGAAGTGTGGCAGAAAACCTTCGTCCACGTTCTCAGTGTTTCTCGAAAACGTGGTCCCTGTGCATTTTCCACAACAATAGGGAATAGAGGAATAAACGGAGAGGGGAACCATGACGGTGGCGTTACCAATACCTCTCGTCACAGCAGCAGAAGTCCTACCAGTCTGCAAAAACATCAAGGATCAAAAAAGCACCTGGTGTTGATGGAATCCCAAACATTGCACTAAAAGCAGCAATTAATTGGCGCCCACATAACTTTGCAGACAACTAACTTTGTATACAACGCCTGCCTCAAGGAAGGAGTATTCCACGATGAGTGGAAGAAGCAAAGGCCTGTCCTCTTTCATAACATTCTGCGAGCACTTACCGCCAATAGAGTACCGGGCTACCTGCCGAAAATATTGGCGGACTATTTTAGAAATAGAATACTGTACTATCGCACCGATGATGGAATAAGGCAGTGTAACGTCACAGGCGGTGTCAACCAAAGCTCTGTACTAGGTCCACTACTGTGGAATCTAATGTCCTCGAAAATAATTGGCTTCACCGACGACATAGCGATCGTTGTAGTGATCAAATTTATTGAAGAGTTGGAGCACGACTGTAATGAAGCTAACGGGATGATACATTACTGGCTAGTAAGTATGGACCTAAAACTAGCAGAGGAAAAGACCGAAGTAGTGCTCATCAGCAGCAGATAAGTTATGGAGACTATAAGAGTAACCGTGGGCGACCACATTGTAGTTTCCAAATCAGAGATGAAGTACCTTGGCTTCACTATAGTTGCAAGGTTGACTTTTAAGAAACATCTGCAACACGCAGCTGAGAAGGCAGCAAGAACAACAGCTGCCCTGGCAAGAATCATGCCAAATATTGGAGGACCTAAAGAAGAGACTGCTTTTAGCAAGAGTTGCGACGTCGATGATGCTTTACGGCTCCCAAATATGGGCAAGCGCCATGAAGACAAATTCGTACAGAACGTAGACGAAGGCGGTCTACAGAACCAATGTCTTGAGAGTATGCAGCGCCTTTCGAATAACCTCCTACGACGCGGCATGCTAGAAAGGTGCCGATAGACCTCCTCGTTAAAGAAGCTGAACGGAAATACTGTGCCAACAATTATTAAAATAAGGTAACGACGTAACTATAAATGTTCCTGGAATACCACGTAACTCGCGTTCAATCGTCCACAGCTTCTACAAAAGCAGATAGATTAGAGGGACAGCCTCTTCTTCGTACCCTGTGCCATTTACAAATTTATATCTGCTTAGGCGCCGAGCCCACCTCATCTCCATCCAAACACAAATCTTAGTTGCTTAACAATATTATCCCATTACCAACTGCGAACTACACTCTGATGTCATAACACTTTCATTGATTATCCCATGCAACTGCAAATCGTCCTCCCACACACTTATGCCGGCAATAAAAACTGACAAATTCCACCGATTTATCAGGAAAACACTCACAATCAGCCAGCCGAAGTAAAAATCATCAACAAGAAACCGCATTACCCCAACAGACCTGTCCATTTGCCTAACAAATGCCCACAACTGCATATTGCCGCGTTTCCAATCGAAATCCCCAATACATCCAGCTCAAGCTCATTATCCCACTTCATTTAACTTTTCCGCCTGATTAAAGATTTTGCCCCCGAAAATGAGAAACCGATTTGTCTCCGATCATCGGTAGCTGATTACAGTAACCCACCATCGCACACCCCATGGTGCCCGATTGCAGTAACACCCAGAGATGGTGTGCGCAGCCGCGGCCGGCACCTTAGACAAATGGTCACATTTGCCATCCAATTGGCTTCCCTTTGAGCGAACTCTACAGCTGCAGCTGGAATTCAATTTCAATCGGAAACGCAGGCGAAATGCCTTCAAGTCGCACATTGATTGTTGATATCTTAATTCCTGCAACATGCAACAGAGGGCGGAATCCCACAAATGCGGGCGCTACTCAAATAATGATACTCTCTGGCTGTCCCGCTCGTTCGGACGTCATTTGTCATCTCGAAGAATTCGAAAGTTTCGGAAATGGTAACACGGTCTTGATCGTAAACAAACTGCCACAGAACCACCACACAGCGGTTAAGTGCAACAACAACAACAACAACAACAACAACAAAAACAATTCCCACTATGGCGGCAGTGACGGCAGCCGGTAAGCTCGGACAAGTGTGTGCCCGTTTGTATTGGCCCCTATGACTAATTCGAAATTATTAATGGTGCACATGCGGTGGCAGAAAGTGTATGTAGTTCAAGCCCTACCCTGCCCCTTTACCGAGTCTTGGGTCCACCGCTTACCGCCGCTGGTCACCGCTTGGCCACTACAACTTGGCCAAAACGATTTGAACAGCGAAAAATTTATAACATTGTCTATGGCCAGGTTAAGATTCGATCTGAGATTCGACGCAATCTCAGATGAGACGCATGGTGGTGCCAGTGGAGGTGGTGGGTTACCAGTGCTATAGAGCCCTGAGGAGGGAAACTTTGCGCGTTGTAAACTCGTCGTCAGATTTCATAACATAAATCTGAGGCACATAGTGCGCCGTACACCACATGTACATGGAGCATAAGGTCCCGTAGTCGTTAGCGCCATGAACCAAAGAACACCGGTCACTCTAGGGTAATCTAGACCAGGGATGGTGGTTATGTATTGGTTGTGCACTCGCGTGGTCATTGGTATCTGTTCAATAAACTTTTTCTGTTGCCCGCTAGAAGAGGAAAAGTTTGAACTCTTTTTTGTTTGGCTATCCACGAAATGAATCACTGCACCGGAATCTGCACCAGTGAATAACTGTGTGTGTGCTTGGAGTTTATGGGAGGCTTTACTTACGCGTCATGGTGTTGTTTATCGGTGCCATTTGCCTTAAATTAGCTCCTGTCTAATAGATTTTGGCACGGATAATTTAAGGTGGTTCCAGTTTGCGATAGGAGTTGTGTTGTTTTTTTTTGTCTGCCGGTCCTCTCCTTATTTGCTATAGTGTCAGATAGTATCGGATGTATTGGGACAGAAGCTAGAGTGGAGTGAACCACGATGTAAATCGCTCCAGATACGCAGTGGTTTAGAAGGAAATTGCTTAAAATTTGTCAGAAACGACTTTGTCGGTGTGATCTGGGCCAGTGCACACACCACACCTGATACTTTCGAAATATCTCTTTGAATCTAGTTCAAGAGGTTTGCATTTATTTTTTTTTTTGCAAAAACTAGGCTGTCAATTAGTCGGAATAGCTACTATGTAGTGAACGTGGCTAGAAATTGTCAACTTTGGGAAGTAGTCAGGTATATAGATACATATCGAGTAAGTTCAGGTTGAAGTCATTATTCGAGCTTTACTTATCGACAGTTTGAATTGACAGCTTCAGTCAGACTGTACGGCATCAATACGAGTACATTGTTTATGGCAAGGAAGGTATAATATATTTCGAGTTTTTTTATTTCTAAAACAAATAAGCTCTTTGGTGACTGTACACACTGTTTAACTACCGCATCCACTTGCTGCCTCTTCGGGTTGCTTAGACAGGGTGTAAATTGTTTTGTCACTGCGCACCCTACGTTGGATTTCCCTCGTCTTTATTAGGTACTGTGACTAATGACTCAAACTCGTTTCAACCTTTTACTGACCTGAGGATACTGACTATTGCAAGATCTATTGTACTCTCTGTCACATTTGCAAGAATATGTCGGAATACTTTGTTGTTATAGTCTACCTTAGCATTAGAGTTGACCCCTCTAATCTACCACCAGTTTGATGAGAATGATTATTCTCTTCCTCAAAAGTTAATTATATAAAAATCTGGTCATCTGAAAGGTTTTCACGATTTGAGACCTATCTGTCTGGAGTTAAAAGAAGGCCAACTCGAATAGAGTTAGATAGGGTTATGCGAACGGGCTCAAATGTACATATGTTTTTATTCAGGGAGATGATCATCTTTTCATATCCCCTCCACGAGTCATATTAGCCAGAGTTACTACCTGGCCTTCAATAGAGTCTCTCTTTGATCTCGAATCACCTTTTAGCATCTGATCGAAGGATAACTACCTAATTTTCTCTGTTTTCAACTGCTAGGTAGCGCCGAATAAGAGACAATAGGTGTACCATCTCCACATTCTCTAGGCATAGATAACTTGTAGGTATCATCTTTCACAAGTTCCATCTTCTCTAGATGATATCTGAGTTCACCGTTTCCTGTAGATACTGCTACTAACCATTTGAGCATTCTTCGCTTTATGCTTAAAACTCCTTCTTCTCTGCTTCAACACATTAGAAACCTGTTTCCAGTGTTCATTAGTGGCCCATTTCTTGATCACGTATGGGCAGCAAAGAATTCAAGACTCACTCCTGCATTGATACAACAATGCCTGTGCGTACCTTCTCATAAGCTGAATTTGAATTTCGTGGAATTTTTGTTTTCGTGGCAAGTATCTCATGACTCATGTTTGATTGGTGAGTGCTATTAGGATATTTTGTCAAGGCTCCTCAGGTCGTGAGGATTTTGTTGCCAGACAAAGATGGTGTCCTAGATCAAGTTCCTCTAAGAGAAGACAAATGCTCTTTCTCTGTCCTTTCATCTTTCTTTCCAGATTTCTTTGGCTAACTTCCACTGTCTTCATCCCATCCATAGCCATATTCAGCCTTTCTTAATAAATTTTTCACAGTCCACAGATAATGCCGCGCAACCACCATTTAGTATCTGGGCACATGTTGGGGTAGTGCGTATCGAACCTATAGTCTCCGTACATGCCAATCGTTATAACCTACCCAAATGTCTTTTAACGACTTCGTGCGACATTTTGTGCGACCACACAACCGAAGCTTATGCGATTATGGGTCCGGTCCTGTGTTCAGATACATTCCTAAAACAAAAACTTGTCAGGTGTTGAGACTTCAGATTTTTCCTCTTAGGGCTCTTTTATAAATTAAGCTACACAATTTCAAGCAATTCAGAGTGTTTCCCTCCCTCTATTAGAGATCGAGTGGCTTTTCCTACTATGTCCTCCACTTATTATGCTAAAGAAGTTTTTTTCCCAGTGTTACTCCTTGATAATTAATCGTCCGTTTCGATCTCCACCCCACCCATTCAAAAATGTATCAAGTACGGGAAGATATCAAAGTGGTCTTGGTTGGATTCATGTCTAAACCAACTGAGTACAATCCTCGTATCTTCATTTTGAGTCCTCCCTGTATAATGTCACAAAATACGAGTACGAGTATATCCCTGTATTTTCATTGGCATAACTTATGTAGTATATGGCGAGACTTTCTAATCTGACAAGGATTTCGTCCAGGGCCCCATCATAGAGAAAACATCATACTGTACTAAGCCCCTTATCAACAGCGTTCTCTTGTCCAGCATTTCACAAAACGTGTAGTAGAGGCGGAGTATTTCTTAACTTGCAGTTCACTCCCTGATCTATGCAACGGCTTTGATTGATTTTTTCTCAGAAGCTGGTGGATGACCTTTTTTTTTAGCGCTGTACCTATAGAATCCGTTTGTTGGTTCTGGATGGCTTTCGTTGATTTGCCTTCTCGGCACACATGCTGCAGGGTGTACAAATGCAGGCTAACCACACTTGTTCTAACGTAATTGTCAACAGTTTATCCATAATTTTTGATACGAATGGCTAAAATGCAACTTGATCGTGATGATGACATCAGGTGGACGGAAAGAAATACTGTGAATCATAAGCAACGAAAATAATAGCAAAAACAAACAAAATACTCCCCAGTTATCTGGACAGCCACCTTTGGAGTTCACTGAAACTTAACTACCACCTGAGTTTCAAACCAACTACACCAATCTCTCTTTCTCTCTGTGTCTTCCCCTTTCCACAAAAAACGCCCGTGTCCTAAAAATGAGTATAAAGGTTTTCATATCCCCTTTAACACATGTAAAATATAAAAAAAAAGTCAGGTTAGCTTCAAAGGCATCTGAAGGAATACGGATGAGTGGTGTCCATCGTCAAAGCTCCCGACTGTTTCCAGTTATTCGATCAGATCCGGCATAATTTCTTGTTTTCTTCTTTTTACCTTTTTGTTGTAAGGTAGGAAAAATGTCATGGTTGGAAGGTTTTCTGTACATATGTAGGTATGGTCGCAACCATTATTCAGTCCTTTTTGGTTGTTTGGAAGGCTGCATGAGAAGTGGATTTCTAGTAGCAACAGAGTCCATAGCTCTTCGCTTCTTGTACGAGTATAACTGCCATCGGTTTTCTTCAATAACTCCGAAGCTTTGTGTACCCAAGCTGCCACTGAGGTTGAATAATACTTTCATTGCAATTCGTAAAGCAAAAGTAGGAGCCGTAGCTGAAGTCAAGCCATGATTCGTGTCCCAGACAACACGAAAAGGTTTTTCCAAGGTCCCATCTCTTGCGAACGTCTGACAAACATCCGAGACTAAATTTATAATGAGATTCACTCATACGAAAAATTGGCCTTCGAAAGCGGCATAAAACTGCAGGTCCCTATCCCTATGTCGAATGACTCCAGAAGCTAGGTTGGACCTTTTATAGGCTGATAGCGTCAACTTATTTATTTTTTGAAGAGTCTTCGGTCGGCTTAGCTTTATTAGAAATATTTCGTACGGCAGATTTCAGGAAACGTTTGCCCTTCCTCGCGAAGGGCTATACGCATATGCAATTCCAATCGGAGGCCAGTAGGCCAATTGTGATTGCCCTTAGAGTACATGGAAGACATGTGACTAACAAAATTATTTGGATCTGTTAATAAAGTTCTTAATGTCAGTTAGAGGTAACTTTTCCAGGTAGTCCATGCTATCGAAGAATTTTGTGCCTAAGTATCTTAGGCGAATTTTCTGGAGATCCGGGAGTTGCTCGACTGATTCAATCTCTTCTTCGTTCCTACAGCTTCTAAAGAAGTCGTTGGTGAAGATACCAGTCATGCAGTGTCCGGTTATTACGCCGATAAGTAATATAGGGGCTTTGATCTTTTTGCGCCACAAACTGCGGGTAAACGGATTGCCACCAATGTACTGCCATTGGTCCACAATCATATTTATGGTGACACTGTCTATAATATTTTTAGGTGCATTAAAGGCCAGTAGAACTTGCCTGTCTGTGAGCAGTATATCCATGACAGATCCGTCCATGGCCAATCTGCCTACCGTTACTTTCTCTTTTTGTTATCTGACGTTTCATGTAAGTGACATTGTTTTTGGAATTCAATTGCCAGATATCAGAATGACAGCAAACCAATGCGATGAAATGTCAACACTTTACTGCACGTCTGTTACATAAGCTGCTTTGCTGCACATCTGTTTCAAGCATTGGGCTTATTCCAGTTTTCTGGGTAAAAAGATTGGCAAACTCTTATTGAAGTCATACTGGGGTTTCTCGCAATCTGTGTAAGGCTAATCGATTAAATATGTCCAGTATTAGCTCTTACGGGGCTTCTAAATCAGGGACAGAATCCCGGAAAACATAATCCTGAAAGCCTAAAATCCCGAAAATCCAAAATACTGAAAATCAAAAATCCCGAAAGGACAAAATCCCAAGAGTACCTATATATAAAATGAAAAATTGTGAGTTTGGTTACACGCCGCATAGCGGCGCTCTGAGCACCTACATGTGAGGCAGAAGCCCGTTCGGTGTATGAGTTGAAGGGATGTCCCATAGTGTAATCCTTTTATCCCGCGAAGTGTGCCACCCAAAAATGCCAGGTAAAAGCATTTGCGCAAATTATTCATTTTACATAATTTTTCGGGAATCCGTTTTCGGGATTTTTTTTTTGGGGATTTTGTATTTTCGGGATTGTGCTTCTAAATTTGAGTCTCTCTCAGTCTGAGTGCCCCTTTGGCTGCAACGTTCTTTGTGTAAAACTCTAGAGGTTGGAGGTGCAGTAGTGTTGACAGACCGAATTGCGGTGTGGAGTTTAGTGCACCTGTTATGCCTTGTTCAGATTTTTTAGGTATGATTTTGTGTTTGCCGCTCCCCGCCATACAACTGAATCGTAGGTTATGTACAACCAGTGCACCATGTGTGATTGCAGTCCTTTTCTTCCGTATTCCGTTTCCATTTTAGTTTCGAGTCAAATACCACCCTCAAGATACAACCTTTGGTTATTTGTAGATTTCCCTCCTCTCATTTAAGCATTGTTGTGCTAAATAAGCTTTCAAGAATATGGTAAAGATTTTATAGACAAATTCTAAAAACATAAAAATACTTAACTTTATTGAACACAATCAAATAAATGCTATAAAAACTAGAGGTTTATCTTTTATGTGACCCTTAAAGTTCACGACATGTTAAATAGTCTCCTAAATTGTTTGGCCGTGTTTACCCTTTTTAATATCAAAATGTGTCCAACCAACCGACAACCGTTTATGACAATTCGTACAAATCTCCTAAAACGTTCCCATTCAGACGTGCTTAATAGGTTTTCCACCAAATTCATGGCCCATTTCTAGGAAAATTGCCAGCGGCACCAACCAGATTTTTTGAAAGGAAATGAAAAAAAAAAAAAAAAAAATCCTAATTCGATCCAAAATATCAAAACGACGACACTCCAACGATTCAGCATTCCATTTCATCCATCAATACTCGCATAAATTGTCGATTTTATTTCCCTTTTTCAGGGCAAAAATTGCCTCCAAATACCTCCGCCATTTAGAAGCGTCTTCCCTTCGATTCCGGTCTTCGCGCCCGCACCGTCGCGTCGCGCCGCTTTCTCCAAAATCTATTGACTTACGATTTATGCTGACAGAAATAATTGCCATCGCTTTGCGTGTCATCCTCGTCTCTAAATCGCCTGAATTGCTCCCCATAGTCGCTTTAGAACGTCTCGTCCCGCCAAACAGAAAAATATCGGTCCCGAACAACGCTCGACGATAACAATAAAATAACCGTCAAACAGGTGCCCAACATGGAGGGCGTGCCAGCGTGCCAGCGTGTGTTCGGCAATTATTTTCAGATCTGCATTTTTCCGAGGAGGAATTTTGGGGCTCCTGAGTGGTGTTCCATGGTGTGGTGGAACATGCACCAGCTCCATGGTGATTTATACGAAATGGATTGTTCGGGCCGGGCGGGCGCCCAGCCGAAAATGATTTCTGTGCAGCACACAGCACGAGCATCGCTCTGCAGTTGTTTGAATCGGGCTATTTAAAGCACCGGAGTGGTTCACGAAAAAAAATATTTTGTCACGTTCCAAATTGTCCAGAGGGTTTGGTGTTCCAGCATCCGTTTGGTGTTTATTTGTTTTCCGTTGTTGGGGAAACAGAATGTTTTTTTCATTCTAGGGGTGAGCCGAAAATAGTTCTTTGCGATGCAGGTTGACTGCTCGCTGCCACTTAAGGATACTTACTCTCCGCTATAACTATTCTCTACGTCTGTGTTGGAAAATGCGTCTACACCTCACCTAATCTAGGTGACTACAGCGAAAAGATTAATTGTTATCGAAAATCTTAGCAATTAATCTTGCTTAGGAGCGGGCGTTTTTTGCCGCCCAGTTGTTGTTGTTGCTTCATTTCTCGGTCACCACACATTTCCTTCAAGTTGCGTGCATTGATGGATCTTATGGTGTCACTTAATGGTCCGCACTTTGGATTTAGAAGAAGCATTGCTGCGATGGATTTTCTCTCTTTCTGTACGAGTATGTTTTCCTTGAGGGAGCGAACCATCTTAATTGGTGGAGTGGTTGCGTTTGAGATACGTGCATCGTAACGCTTTATGCGAGCGATATGTTAACTTAATTGCAGTAAGTTGATCCTTATAATGTTGTGGCTTTTGTTGGACTGGTGCACTCTTGGTTTTTCTTGAAATTTTTGTATCTGCAGTTTGTGAGTGAGTTATTAATTGGTCGAGTAGTTATATTCGAGGTTTTCATAGTGCCGAGGCAATATGCATAACTTTTGTGAAAATAAAGAATGTTTCGAGCAAATTATGTTGGAGCAGCGGGGAAAATTATTACGAACCAATTGGAGCATAGGTAAGTTATGGAAGAGCTGCGTTTTTTTTTTTATAAATGTTGAAAGGTGCCCAATGAAATTATTGGGAGATACATTGAATAGGATCAAGAATGCTAAGAAAAAGAACTTGTGACATTTATTTCAGATGTTATTTGTCGTTGGTCTAATATGTGAAGGTACATTCTCCAACTAGTCACGGCTCTATTAGAGATGGATTTGTGAACGAAGAATGTTCGAATTACATATAAAGTAGGAAGGAACATCCGTCAGGACACGATAATAGGCAACGATGTCCCACTATCCGATTTTGTAGCAGATCGTTGCAAAGTTGTAGGTAGGTTCATGTTCAAGGAATTCGCACAATCAAGTGTACACTTGACCGTCTCCAGATGGTCTAACCCAGGGTGGTAGGAAGGAGCGAAAGAGGATAGAAAGACATAGTCTAGTGAATCTCTATTCGCTGGAGTATGTCCAAGGCTTAGCTTGCAAGATGAATGGTAGTTTTGATTTTTGGGTAATAGACCTGGGCCTGCTAAAAGGAGTTTTGGACAAGGAATATCAGGTATTTATCACAAAATAATAATAATAATAATAATAATAATAATAAATTATTCCTTTTATTTTCATTGCATACCGACTGGGGATCCAGTCTCATAAACAAAAAAGGAAAAAACCTACTAGACGCTATAATAAAAACCAATTGTAAGTACATAAGCACTGTAGAACCGACACACTGGCCCACGGACACTGGAAAAATACCGGACCTCATAGACTTCTGTATACTTAGGAATATTAACCAGAAATATTTGACAATAAAATCTTGCCTTGAACTATCTTCTGGTCATTCACCCATTATAATTGAATTTCAAACAAATCCAAACCCCCAGGAGTGCAACTATAAGACAGACTGGACCACATTCCGTGAAATAATTGAGGAACGAATAGAACTTCAAATGTCTCTTAAAACACCAAACGAACTCGAAAGTGCCAATATCCATCTAAATGACACAATCCAATTCGCTGCAATAAAATCAACTCCAGAGATTAACATCAAACAACTCAACGTCTTGACACCGCAATCAATTCAAGAAAAATCAAAGAAAAACGGAAACTACGAAAGGTATGGCAAGTTAACAGATCCCCACTCGACAAGGCAAAACTGAACAAATCGACGAAAGAACTAAAAAAATCTCTTACAGACACATTATAATGACACCACAAATAAATTTTTATCAAATCTAACAGCGACTAATTTGACTAACTACTCACTGTGGAAAATAAAAATAAAAAACTTAAAAAGGTAGCATCTACCAACAACAACACATGGTCTAGGACTAATACAGACAATGCTCAAACACTTGCAGATTACTTTAAAACAACATTTACCAATTCTATCAACCAAACTAACACCTCGTTGCCTCAAGTTAACTTTACGACGTACAGGACAATAAAAGCATTTAGCGCAAATGAAATAAAACACTTTCTCCAATATAGACTAAATATAAAGAAGACACCTGGTTATGACATAATAACAGGAAGAATGTTAAAAGAACTACCAGATACGGCAATTAAATACCTAAGGATTATTTTTAATGCCATTCTTAGGCAAAACCACTTCCCAAAAGTTTGGAAAGTATCAAAAATAACCGCCATACCAAAGCCAGGCAAGGACGCTACAAGATCAACATCGTACAGACCAATAAGTTTACTTCCAATTATCTCCAAGATATTTGAAAAATTGCTTCTCGACCTTATGGAAATAGCCATACAGCAAAAAAGCCTTATCCCCGACCATCAATTCAGATTCCGTAGACAATATTCAACAATTCAACAAGTACATAGAGTAACAAATAAGATCCTTAACGATCTGGACGAGAAAAGATATTGTGTGGCTGTTTACCTAGACGTTGCTAAAGCATTCGATAGTGTTTGGCATAAAGGACTTCTACAAAAATTAAAACGAATGCTACCAGACTACTATCCTTTTATTAAGAGCTATTTAAACGAGAGATTATTTTATGTACAGTATAATGACGGATATTCAGACATATGCAAAGTAGACGCAGGTGTTCCTCAAGGAAGTGTTTTGGGACCGATATTATACCTTTTATATACAGCTGACATACAAAAATCAAGGAATCTAAATGGAATGGTAGCAACATTTGCAGATGACACGATGATTCTTTCCTCTCATAATTGCCTTCAAACGACTACCAACATAATACAGGACATACTGGACAAGACTGGTTCAACAGATGGGGAATTCACGTCAATGAAGATAAAACAGTACAAGTAAAAGAAGTTTTAGCCCTCAAGCCATTTATTTAAACAATAAGCAAATTCCTATTGACAACCATGCCAAATACCTAGGAATTCATATAGACAACAAACTGACATGGAAATATCACATAATACAAAAACGAAACTAAATTAAAATCAAATTTAAACAACTATATTGGCTCTTGAAAAAAAGTTCAAAACTATCGGCAGAAAACAAGCTGTTAATATACAAAACCATAATCAAATCAATCTGGACATATGTAATACAAATATGGGGCACCGCCGTTATTCAAAGACTGTAAAACAAAATCCTTCGGACAATTATAGATGCTCCTTGGTATATATCTAATGACAGTATACATCGTGCTCTTGGCATACCTTCAATCAATGAAGAAATAAAAAATATGAGCACACAACATATAAGAAAGTTGTCCACGCACACAATGACCTACAAGCTTTGCCCTATCAGGAAACCATCACAAGAAGACGACTTAAGGGACTCAGAAGACTTAAGAGACTCAGACCTACAACAAATATGAAATGCCTAATAAAAAGAAAAAAATCATAAATTATATATGTATGTATGTATATGTAACTATTGGGTTTATAACTTAATTCGTGCGGTTTTTTGTCAAAATTTGAACGTTTTTTTAAGAAAAACATGTACAATAGTATTATTCAAAGTATTGCCCATCTCAAGCTATGACTTTTTCCCATCTTTCTGGCAATTTGTGGATCCCATCCCAAAAGAACTGCGCCGGCTTGGCAGCCAAGAATGAATCAAGCCAATTTTTGATATTCCGCTCTGATGTGAACCGTATTTCAGTAAGGGCGTTCTGCATCGACCGGAACAAATGGTAGTCAGAAGGGGCAAGGTCTGAGCTATAAGGCGGGTGGGGTAAAACTGCCCATCCACTGTTTTCCAAATAGTTCTTAACCGGAATAGCAACGTGGGGCCGAGCGTTGTCATGATGGAAAATTATTGCCTCGTGTCTGGTCGCATATTCCGCGCGTTTTTCGGCTACTGCTCTCTTCAAACGGATTAATTGTGTGTGCGTTGTCCATTGATGGTTTCACCCGGTTTTAGCAGCTCATAATACACCACACCCTTCTGATCCCACCAAATACAGAGCATTACCTTCGCGCTATGGATATTCGGCTTTGCCGTTGATTTGGCTGGTTGGCCGGGTTTCACATATGATTTTTTGCCCTTGGGGTTGTCGTAATGGATCAATTTTTCATTACCAGTAACAATCCGATGCAAAAATGACTTCCTTTTGTGGCGTTCCAGCTGCATTTCGGACATGCAAAACTGCCTTTCGACGTCTCTCGGCTTGAGTTCATGTGGAACCCAATTTCCTTGCTTTTGAATATATCCAGCTGCTTTTAAACGTTTTGAAATGGCTGCTTGAATGACACCCAAAGATTCTGCGAGCTCTTCTTGTGTTTGGCAACAATCTTCATAGAGTAATGCTTCCAGTTCTTCATCTTCAAACTTTTTTGGCTGCCCAGGACGTTCATCGTCTTCCAAGCCAAAATCACCACTTTTAAATCGTGCAAACCACTTTTGGCACGTTCGCTCAGCTAGCGCATGTTTACCATAAACTTCCACCAAAATACGATGACTTTCGGCAGCAGTTTTCTTCATATTAAAATAATGAAGAAGAACTCCCCGCAAAAATACTTTTTCAGGCACAAAGTTCGACATATTTGAGTGAAAAAAAAATTATTGTTGTTTACCCTTCAAATGAATGACATATACTGAAATGACGTACAATGACAGTAGCTTTCCAACGCATGTTCCAATGGAATAATAACAATGGAATAATACAAGTTACGCCATCTCTTAGCAAACCACACGAATTAAGTTATTGACCCAATAAAACCAAAAAAGAAGTGTCAGGATAGTGATCCTTGTATCCCGTGATACAATCAATTACTTAGTGTCCTATAAAGGATAGATGTAAAAAAAAAAAAAAAAATGTCATTCAAAAAAATTACAAAATATTGCAACGTGACAAAAAATGTCGTCTGTCGGAGAGAGCTTGTCAAGTGCAAAAACTTTGTGTTTTGTTCTGTTAAGAATTAAATTCATCAACCAGGTTTTTTCGATACCAAAAAAGCATTTATAATGTACAGTCACTGGCAAAATTATTTACACAATGTAATACTTACACCATATCATTTCAATAAAGTTCTACAGCTTTTGAAAAATTCAATATTTCACTTATGTTTTTGTTTATTATTAATCTTTTAAATTATCTTGAAACAGTAAATAAAAAAACAAAATCAAATTTATAACAGTAAAGGTTAAAAGTATGGAAAAGGAAATGGTAAAATTATTGTTACACCAATAAACACCGGCAAAATTATTTGCGCAAGTGCAATTAACTTCTGCTTACACTTCTGAAAGCCGAAAATGAAAATTATTTTTTACACTGAACACAATGGTTTTGTTGACATAGTATTACCTAATAAGTTGTGTTTCCTCCTTTTGCAGCAATAACTTCTGCGAGGCGTCTTGGCATTGAGTCTATCAAATATTGAATTTGCTATCCCGGGATGGTACTCCACGCAGTTATAAAATCTTTCCATGCTTCATCTGCAGATCTTCCAATGTTTTGTGGAATTTTGGATTTCACAAGATGCCAAACATTTTCTATGACATTTAAGTCAGGGCTTTGCGGAGGCTATTTTAAAGCTTCTTGTCCTACTTCCGATAAAAACTTTTTGATGTTCCAGGCCGTGTACATATTTGCAGAGTGTTCCCCATTGGGCTTCGGTTTCTCCGTTAAGCAGGGTGATAATTTCCTCTTCTTCCATGGTGTCGGTATAGGACACTTTCCTAAGAAGTGGATAACATTTCTTCTCCCCGTAGATAGCATAAAGTGTTTTTTCTGCTTCGATCTTCCTGGAAGCTATTTGCTCTGAGTCCTAGCATACTAGCACGGGTTTCCACATAATTAGTCTCTTTACCAGTGTAGTGTGAGTTTGCGGCATATTCTATTGGAACTCATTTGTATATCCTCCAGGTTTTTTTTCTTTAGTTCCGTGTTTCTTAGATTCTCGAGGGTCTTTTTATATTATTTTTCCAGACATATTTCCACCAGTTTCTCCCAAACTGCACCAGGTGTCAAAGTAATATAATTTCTTCTGCATTACTCGTATGTGTTTTAAGAGTTTATGAGGAAAACGGTTTACTACATATCTGACCAGAGTTTTATGTATTATACATATTATGTACTTCATGCAGATGCATACCTAGTACACCAGCTGCAAAGCTGAGTATGTAATTCGATTTCAGGTCGACCAAAAACTCTGTGAAGCGTAGCAGAAGATTGCTCTTGATACTGCATTGAATAGTTTCAATTTGGCTGAAAGCTTGATGCCCTTCTTTCTCAAGAAATATTTCGACGTACTATTTAAACTACTTTTTGCTTTTTTTTTAACATGAAAAGTCCCAGGGTCTTAATCAAGCCTAGGTATTTGTAGTTCTTAACTATTTCAATTTGTGTACCATTGAAAAACTATTTTTCGCTCATAGTTCTTTTGCCGCCTTTAATAAATAGCTTTATCTTAGACTTATCTAGATTGATGTTGAAGTTCTAAATTCTGCAGTACGGGTATTCTTTCAATTGTCTAATCGTTTCTTTGAAAACCTTCATGTCCTCTGCTAAAAGTATGATGTCGTCTGGGACTGCATAAAATACGGGAAGTACTAAGACGAGAAGAGATCCGGAAAAGAAGTAAGGTCTATGTCAATATACTCGTAAATAAAAACCAAGGGCGGCCGTGGTGTAGTGGTAACATCGTCGCTTGTCACGCTGTTGGTTCACAGTTAAAATCCTGTTATCAAGAATCATTTATTTATTTCGCATGAAATAAATAAAAAAAAAGTCGATCAATTGCGAAAGCTAAGTCAACTCATATGGCTGAAAATGCAACTTGATCGTGATGATGACATCAGGTGGACGGAGAAAAATACTGTGAATCCTGAGCACTGACAAAAGCAGAACAAACAAGCTCCCCAGTTATCTGGACGCCACCCTTAGAGTTTACAAAAACTTAATACCATCTGAGTTTCAAACCACTACACTAAAAAAAAATCTTTCTTTCTCTCTCTCTCTCTCTCTCTTCTTCACAACGCCCGTTTCCTGCAATAGTACAGGGTTTTCCAATAGGGACTTCCGAAGTTGATAGCGGCCATATTGTTGAAGCTACTTCTGTCAAATTGGCTCTCATTTATTCAATCTGTTTTGCCAAATATCTATATCCATGGACGGACATAGCGTTCAACAACACGTGCAAATAATAAAATAGTTTTATCAAAATGGGTGTTCTGTTCGGGCAACGTTCCGCGCGCTTCGCCCATTTTACGGTCGCCATAATCGTCCTTCCGAGAGGACTATTCGCAGTGTGGTGGATAAATTTGAGTCCACTGGTTCAGTAAACGATCAACCAACACCCGTACGTCGACGAAATGCAAGATCTGCCGAAAACATCGCCGCTGTCCGTGAGAGTGTGCAGGAGAATCCGCGGCAGTCTATTTCGCGTCATTCACAAGAACTCGGCCTTTTGCATACCACAACTGCGTTGTGACTTGGACCTGCACCCGTACAAAATTCGACTGACCCCGGAGCTGAAGATAAACGACCATAGACAACGATGTGCGTTTGCTGAAGGGGCTCTGGAGCAGTTAGAAACTGACCCTAATTTTCATCGAAAAATCATCTTCAGCGATGAGGCCCATTTCTGGATGAATGGGTACGTCAACAAACAAAATTGTCGAATTTGGGACGATACCAATCCACATGAGACGAAGAGAGTGGACTCTCATCCCGAAAAAGTCACTGTTTGGTGTGGATTTTGGGCTGGCGGCGTCATCGGTCCATATTTCTTTGAGAACGACGTTGACCAGGCCATCACCGTCGACGGCGAGCGCTATAGGTCGATGATTACCAACTTCTTTTGACCTGAATTGGATCATGTGGACACCAACGACATGTGGTTTCAACAGGACGGCGCTACGTGCCACGCAGCTCACGCCACATTGGAAATTCTGCACGGAGGTGATGTGAACTGGCCACCGAGATCGTGCGATTTGACCACGTTAGACTTTGTCTTGTGGGGTTTTCTGAAGTCGCAGGTTTATGTGAATAAGCTACAAACCATAGCGGCCCTCAAAGCCAACATAACCCATGCCATCGGTCAAATTCAGCCTGATTTATGCGCCAGAGTCATGGAAAAATGACACTTCGGATGCGCGCCACTCACAGAAACCGCGGCGGACATTTGAATGATGTTATATTCCATACATAATGGCGTCGATATGCCTTTCAAACAATGGAAAAATTTCGATGATATCTCATACACACTTTGTTTTATTTAAATTTAAAGATAGGAAGCGCTTAATGAAAGACCGTTAATAAGAGTATTCATATCCTCTTTGGCACGCGCAAATTATAAAAAAAAAAAAAACCGGCTCCGCATTCTAACAGGTTTCCTGACGAGTCACTGCAGGGTTAAGGAACATCTCAGGAAACTGGGCATAGAACAAAACGGAAACTGCAAATTTTGCGGGGACGTTGAGGAAAGCCCAGTGATGCATTCTCTTCTCTACGACTACGTGTGGGTTTTCCAAGCTCCAAATACTGCAATTTTGCTTGTTTACATAGGCGCTGAGATCAAAATGCGCATCATCCGAAAAAAATTAATTTCGAGCTGGTCTAAAGCTCAAACAGAGAAGCCATAATGAAGCGGGTGGTAATTTTGCTTCAATTCCTGAGTCAGTTGGACCTCAGGCTAGCATGGCTAATGTTCAGTTGCTGATTTCTGTGACGAGTTGAGGTTCTCGGGTTTAGGCGCACACTTTCGGCAACAGCAACAATATTTTCGGCTGAGCGGAAAGGACGAGCACGAGGATAACTTGTGTTATCAATTAGCATGCCAATCTCATGAACTTTCTTCACAAACTTGCTTGGAGCAGCACGGTTGATGCATCAGTTCGATCGAAATTTTTTTTTTCAAAATGCGCAATGTTTCGCAACAGCACTCATTTTGTTCAATATTTCCCAACGTTGTTCAAGCGTAAATCGATTCATTTTGTATTGCGGAGATAAGGTAATGTATTTCTGTTAATTTTTTCAGGTCGAAGGAGCTACCAATGTCAAAATAATATTTAATTTAAAAAGGAACCAGAAGATGGTCCACTCGTTACTTGTATAAACCCTTGAGTAGTGTTGAAAAGTAACTCATCCGTGGGCTTTTTATCTTTGCAACACCCTGTATCTAAAAAATTTAAATTCGTGGTTAGTTGTATTATTTGCCACTATTCATTCAATAAAAGTGCGATTTTTCAATTCCCTAGGTGATCCTGGTACGTTTGGAAATACGCACTCACATTGGAAAATCATATGCAAGAGGAAAAGAAAATGTTCTTTTCAACACCCTGTATTTTGGAAACCAAAAACAACTTTCCTAAGAGCGACAATTGATGAGATTCTTCATTACTATTCGGCATAAATCCTGCGGTACTTTATAAATAACGAGCCTGATCTCATCCTGCAGCTGTGAAATCGTTTTGAGCTCATTATCAGCAACCTTCTGCTTTACATAACCCCAAAGAAAAAAATCCAACGGAGTGATATCGCACGATCTTGGTGGCCATGTTGATCGTCGTAAGACGCGAGATGACGCGGCTGGGAAACTTTGTGTGCAATAGCTGCATTGTTTCTCGCGCCCTGTGGCAGATGATGTTGAAACCATATGTCTTCCACATAAATATCATTCAATTGATGTCAAAAAAAAAAATTGGTTATCATATCCCTAAAACGTTCACCATTTAACGAAGAATTTTTGAAGAAGTGACTGTGGATGCATTGGTTATGGACAATTTTGTTTGTTTGCGTAGGCATTAAGTTGAAAGTGATCCTCCTTGCTAAAGATGTTTTGTTTGGAAAATCGCCATCAACTTGGTGGTTATCTAACAACCAGTCACTACTACTTTTGATAAGTGTGCTGAGTCAACTGGATTACATATGCATGCAGATGCAAATCTATTCTTAACATGCGCTGGGGGAAGCTGTAGGAAAGCTTCAATTGCTGGGAACGATGGCGAATGGATTTTGGTGGATTGGCATGAACACTGTCACCGGCTACTCGAAATCGAATTTTTCCATAAAATTTCTTAACCGCAGCACGTATACCGACATTTTTTCGTAATGCGTGAATCCTGTTGGTCAAATCTTACACATTTCGGAGGGATTTTAACAATTAAAATGCATTATTCTTTCGTATACCGCTCCACAATTACAAATGTCAATGCTTAGCTTTCACAGATGTTAAATAGCAGCTTTTTATCTTTAACAGAACCACAGTATTGCCAAATTTAAATTGTAACCTGGAACTGAATCACCCTCTAGTAATGCTAAACTTCCTTGTGACATAAAATATTTGTTATCCTGGGGCTAACACGATTATAAAAAATCTTGTGGATTCAACTGCTCGAACTTGAGCAAGGTGGTCGGGCATCTAAGTTAAGGTACTCCTGCAATATGCAGCGTATTTGAGCCTCCATCAAAAAGGCATTCAAGGCAACTCGTTCCTTAGCTATCGTCCTTCATTTTTACAGTTTCAGATTGCCAGTAGTAAATATCTCTCTGTGCTGGTGTAATCAAGGTTATTATACCTACAATGTAAAAGCAAATAAAAACGGAACCCTTATGGTTAAAATCAGCTGTCTGTCTGTCCGTTTGTCCGTTCGCCAGCACGTCCTTCTGTCAACCTGCCACAGCCTCAATTGAACCAATTGACGTTGAAATTTGGATCAGAGATGTTGCTAACCCGTAAATAGTTTGAAAGTTTTTTTTTTTTTGAAAAGTGAGACAAACAATAATGCTTTGGAGGTTAGAGTGAAAGTAGGCAAAGATTTTTTATGTCCACATTATGGATATCAAATAAAAGGTGACAGCACGCTTATTCCAAAAATCTATAGCTCGGTTTTTCTAATTCGTTAGGTTCTGAGAAAAACACGGAAAACTTAAAAAAAAAGTTATTCTCCCTCTAATTCAAATCAACAAATTTTCAAAAATTCATAGATGAAGAACACTCATGTTGGACTGTCTTTTTTTATATTTTAAGGATAGGTTGCACTTCTTCTTGATTATCTTAGCATCATAGTATCATCACATCACAATACCTTCTCCTACATAACCCGATTTAACATACAAGTTGATATACGTTCTCATTTTGTTTGTTAATCTTAATAGTGATTCATGTTCTATTTAAATATACATAATATTGTGAAATTGACGCACTACATAAATGAATGATTCAATTGCTTATGCAAATAATCAACAAAATGATTAACCACCACATCAGCCCTTGCAGACCGTTTGGCGTTTTCAAGAAGTCCGTAACTTGAAAAATATATGTAGGTTGTAGGTATAACAAAATTTTTCCCAATTTCAAAGAATTCAATTCATTAGTCATTTCATTAGCGCATATGTATTTGAACAGATGAAACCACTAAGTGTCTAAGCGGTGCCTTATCGCGATTCCACCTTATCTCGCCCCAAAAACGCATTAGATCGCAGTCAATGCGTTTCTTTGAATCCTTCAATCAAAACCTTCAGTGATGGCTTGATCAAAACAAACACCCCTGCTGAAACCTGTCCTTCAGATAATATGAGAGGTGAATCGTACAGTGAGCAATACGACGAGCTTTAGTACGCCTTATCCAACTGTGCACATGTGCACTCTCTGGTTCAGGTTTTTCCCGCCATTACAAAGAAAACAACTTTTTGAAAAAAAAAAAAAAAACTTACTCACTACAATCGTTCCTTTTCATTTGCATAACCCTTTGATGCTTTTGATTTTAAGTGTGCGTAAGGGGAAGTTTGTAAACAAAATTTAAGTTACTTTTTGAATACACTGACGCCCAAAAGGTAAGGATCACCTACAGATTTGTGATTGGAAAAAAATGGATTCTATCTAGACAAGCTTTTAAAAACGGGTTTCGTATAATATTTTTCGAAAAGGTAAAAAAAAACCAGAAAAGTCGAATCCATTCCATAGAAAAAAAAAAGAGATCAAAAATTAGGAAAAGATGAGCAATAAATTGAAATAAAGAAATTGAAACTACTATTCTCTAAAGGCTAATACCAAGAGTGATTTTCTCACTTTAAGTAATCCGGAATTTAACAGAAGTCATGCAAACACAGCACCGGTGTATTTTTTTTTTTTTTTTTAAGTTATTTTGGAGATGGCACCCTGTACAAGCAAAACTGACCATTAAAAATTTGAAGACCAATACTTCGGTTTTCTCGTCGACAGCCAAGTGCTTGTTGAAGTTTTCTTTCTCTGGGTGTAGTTAGTTACTCTTAGGGTGACCATTCGTCAAGGTTTTCCGGAACATGTCCCGATTTTTGACTGTGCGTCCCGGTAAGTACTGAAAATGTCCCGGTTTAAAAAAAATTTGGAAGAGTTAAACCAGCTAAAATTTCCCACAAAGACGGCGTAGACTTTTTACACTCAATCAATTAATGCCTCGTTTCAAAGTATAGAAATGAAGAAGACAGAAATACTCTGCTGAAAATCGTTTCACTTTCTTCCAGAATTTTTGTAAATACTATTGTCACTAGTAGTACCTACTGTCACTTCACAAAAGAGCATGCATCTAATTGTTACTTGAAAATTTTGTTCAACATAATAGTTTATTAGATTCTCTTTCTCAATTCTGAGAAAAATTGCATTTCAATGTTTGACGTTTCAATAGAACACTTGGACAGTTACAGGAACAGGAACACTTGGACAGTAAAATACACAAAGACAAAGTACATGTTGCTTCAAGCTCAATGTCACTGGATGGTTTTTTTTGTAAAGAAAGACTCGGCTCTTGATATCAGAGTTTTGTTGGCCGAGGCTGTTTTGGCATTCCATACGGTTAAACATCATATGTCCTATAGTTCAATGGATTGGGCACCGCAACTTCTTCGTAGTATTTTTGATGATTCCGAAACTGCGATTAAAATCAAATGCGCTCGCATAAAAACCGAGGCAATCATCAACAACATTTTATCTCCACATTCAATTGACAAGATTCAGCAAAAAATTCAGAATACACCATTCGTGGGATTGGGAACCGATGGAAGTAATCACAAAAATTTAAAATTATTCCCCATTGTTGTGCAGTATTTTAACGTCAATAAAGGTATTCAAGTGCGTTTACTGGACTTCCATAATTTATACAATGAAAAAGCAGAGACCATATCAACTTACATAGTGAAACATTGAACAAGCATGACTTGTCAAAAAAAATAACTTCATTTGTAGCTGATAATACGAATACTAATTTCGGAGGAAATGTGTTTCATTTTTTAAAGCATATATTGAATCCTAATCTGATTGGAAACGGTTGGTCTTCACATATATTGCACAATTCAGTTCATCACGGAATGGATCAATTCGGAATTTTTGATGTAGATTCACTGGTAATGAAAATTTTCAATTACTTCTCTATTTACACCGTAAGGACTGAAACATTGAAAGACTTTTGTAATTTTACCGAGGCGGGCTATCAAGAGCTTCTAAATAATTCAAAGACTCGATGGCTGAGCTTATTCCCAGCTGTGGAACGAATTTTGAATATATTTGAAGGTTTGAAATCATACTTTTTGTCAATAGAAAGACCTTCAAGAATGATTTTGGATTTTTTGCAACATGATGTTGGAGATTGTTTTTTCTGGTTCGTTCACTCATTCATGTCAATATTTCATAATCGCATGCTTCAACTGACATCAGTATCGTAGAAATGTACGGGATTTTAGAAAATATTCTTCAAATTCTACGATCACGCAGTAAACAAAATTTTGTTCCACATAGCGTGAGGAGCATTCTAAAAAAGCTTCGAGATGACGGAAAAGATAGAGTTTGCGATGATTTTTTAGCAAGAGTCAAGATAATTTACACGTGTACAATTGAGTATTTGGAAGAGTGGTCCGAGCACTATTTTGAATTGAAAGTCTTCCAATGGATGGATTTTAAAACTAAATGTTCAGTTAAATCACAATGACGTCCAAAAATGCTTTGAGTTTCTTTTGGTTAAAAAAATTGTCGTTGACGATTCGAAACTTTTCGATCAAGTCGTAAATTTGAAAAACTTTTTGGCTGAAAAAAGGAGCAGTGGAGATGATTTTTTTTTTCAAAGAGTCCGCTAGCTCTAGAGATTTGTTCTTTTTTTTCGGCTAATGTGAATTTAGAATCCTATTCCGATTATTCTTAATAAAGAGGTCAACGAAATCTTCTTTCTTAATTCAGTAGCTGGGGGAACAATATACTGCTGCAACTGTTATCAGTTTTTTGCCAATTTTAGTTTCAACTGAAGTAGCTTGTATTTTATAGGAAGGAAACTATAATTCCACCTCCTGCAGTGTTAAGTGGACGTGGGGTCTTTAAACAGTGAAATGTTACGTTAGACTCCTTAGTTAAGTGAGTCTCCGTAATCTCATAAACCAATATTTTGAGTGTCGAGTACTACTTGAAGCTCTTCTTTTCGTTGTTTAAGGGTTTATTTGATGTCTCCATTTTCTTAAGGTATTCCTGCACTACTCGTAGTTTGTTAGCAGTGGAGTCTTGTTTAATTTTAACAATAGACTCAGGAGATCTGTGTATCTTCAACTGCTTGCGCATACGTTTTTCTTATTTCCGATTTACTGTTTGGGTTATTTTCCTTTTCCAATGGACTTTGTGTTTTTTTTTTTTTGCCGAGAGCAGGAGAAAATCTTCTAAAGACACCATAAGGCCCGACCGCGCGTGCTTATGGTAGCGTGAGATTTTTACTCACAAAAAGACACCTCCCTATAAGATTAATACTACAACAAAGCCGACGCTTATCCAGAAGTTTTATTTTCTCTTACGAGACTTGTGATTTTTTTAAAGAAAAAGATGTTCGTATGTAATTAAAAAGAATGCAGCGCTTTAGGCAGGTTAAATTCCAATGAAAGTTCTTGCGGTTTTAACGACTGGCATATACTAAGATGCGAGGTCAAAAAGTTTTGTCCTTTGCATATGACGAATTGAATTGTTCGCGTTAAGTAGTTGAATGACGGTACGGTTACAATGGCCGTGAACACGATCTTTGTGTTTACGGGCAAATTGTGTTATCTCTTCGACGACCCGATGAATATTTTCGTTACGGTCGTACCACGGTGCGCTAACGATCGTTCTAAGAACTTTATTTTCAAAAGTTTGTAGGATGTTTCTATTGGTTTTCCTGGTACAACCCCATAGTTGTAGACTATAGGTCCACACGGGCTTTAGCACCTTTTTATAGATAAGCAGTTTGTTATGCAGGCTCAACATTTGTAGCACGATTTCCATTTAAGCTTAACATCTAGAGTCATTCCTAGATATTTTGCTTCGTTCGCGTACGGTATTTGAGCTGAGTTTAAATATACGGGTAATGTAATAGCTTGGCTTTTGTCACAATTGAGATTAAGCCTGTTTGTTTGGGCCCAACGAACCACTAATCTTAAATCCTCATTTATACGTGGGGGTAGCCGAGGTGCAATTGAACGTCATCGGCGTACATCTGTACTTTACAGCTATGTATGGTCGTCGTCGTTATTAAACATAGAGAAAAGTAACGGTCTCATAATAGATCCCTGTGGTACTCCAGCGATTTGTTAAATAATTTCTTATCAGTTTCTTAGCAGTTCCATCAAAGTTGAAGTAATGTTTAAGTTTAAGTAAGAGAATCTCATGCGGAACTATATCGAATGCTTTCGAGAAGTCGAGTAGAACTAGTGAGGTAATATGATCCCTACCCATCGCTGAGCGACAATCGTCAACCAGATTCAGCAGGGCGGTGGTGCAGCTATGTTGTTATCTAAAGCCGGATTGGAACGGTGAAAGGAGATCGATTTGGTTCAGGTATGTATATATTTGCATGCTCATCAGCTTCTCGAACACCTTGGAAATAAAGGGGAGTATGGAAATAGGATAATATTCTTTTTCTTCGGCGACCGTGCTTTTTAAAACCGGGATTATTTTCGAAACTTTTCAGAATTTCGGGTAAGCTGAGTAGGACAACACGTTATTGAAAATGTACGCCAGGGGAGACAGTTCTTCGAAGATAAAGGTCTTAAGAAATTTTGGATGCACGCAGTCCAAACCAATTGCATCCGATTTAAGGGCAAAAACCGCATTAAGGAAATCCGGTAGGCAGACGCTACTAAATCCAAAATTTGTGGGTGTTTCGCGGGTTAACAATGGTTTTATGACTGAGTCTTCATCTATAACATCTTGAAAGCTACATGAGTTTGAAGCAGCAGAAAATTTGACATTAAGGTCTCTGACGTCAATTTCATTATCATTCGCAGCCAGATTTTTTCCTATACCCAACTCTTTGACATTTTCCCAGGCTTTCTTTGTGCTTAACCCTGACTTGAATTTAGAGGCAAAGTACTTCGATTTAGATAGTCGGATTTCATGCTTCACAGAATTTCTGATCTGTGTGAATTCTTGTCTTAGTTCGGGAATTCTAAATCTTTTCCACCTTTTAAAAGCCTTGTCTCTCTTTTCAATGAGTGATTCAATTTTAGGAGTGAACCACTCACAGCTTCTATTACGAGGAACGAAGGTTTTTATCGGAACATGAGACTCAAACAGACTATTGATTGTGGATGTAAAGTAATCAACCTGATTATCGATAGAGCGCATGCAGTAGAGACTACTTAAATCCAAAGACATTCCTGCATCCTCGGTCAGAACCTCCATTGGCGATTGGGTTTTATTATGAATGTAGTTTTCCAGGATGCGGGCAGTCTAAACGAATGCTCCCGGACATGTGTTAAAAGTCTACGGCATTCTTCCTGTCCCTGTACAGAAAAGACTGCAGACAACTTATCGGTGTTCTCATGGCACACTTTGCTTTTCCTAAACACCTCAGTGTCGTAGGCTTAAGTGTTACAACAGTCTGCGATGCAGTTGAGAGGGCGACGATACTGCGGAACACTTCCTCTGATGATTGGCAGATTTTCGGCGCTGATGTGGTGAGTGCTGATACTGGAAGCTCCTCATCACTGAAGCGTTTGCTCGACTTTCTCCGTAGGACGAGGGAATTCTATTAATATGGCTAAAACAGGGATTGCTTCTTGGCAGTACAATGGACCAGTTGTGTCTCCTGACCCGACTTAGGTCACTTAGCTCTATAAATTCCATCTGATCTTGTAGATTTTGCAACAATAATTTGGCAGTTGATTGATTTTGTTGTTCCTTTGTACTAAATCTTTCAATATACGAGTACAAGTGGTGTGTAACTTATCGCACGCATTGTAAATATATTGTGCTGCGACAGTTATGGATCAAGTTTATTATGTTTTCGAGGTGCGATTGCAAAGTGATTTCACTTGAGGAGTCGATCGTACGTACAACTTTACCCTTGGATGTTTTTTTTTTTTTTTTTTTCGATTCCTTGAATATGCGCTCTTCAGTCCTCGTCATTGTGTTTAATTGCGCACCTTCTTCATTGCGCACACCTTGCTACGAGTATTTACATTTACCTTACTCATTGGATAAATTCATTATGATTTTACGAGTATGCATCGAGGGTTGATTATTCGTAGTACGTGGTAATACGTGGAACTTGGTGGTTACTCAGGTTCTGTACTTGAGGAAGTTGAGTATGAAAAAATAAGAATTTCATTCTTTTTGTCCATCTACTCGGTTTTTTGTTGTTGTGTTTTGAATTTCCGTGAACCGTTTACGACCGGATGAGATTCAGTCCAGTTAAGTAATGGAAATGATTTGAATTTGAATTTGAATTTGAACTTGGGTAGGTACAATTCATTTCGAATAAATTATGTTAATTTTGAGATGTGCGTGCACGGTGACAAAAGGAGTTCATGTTGGGCATGTGAAAAGGATCATCACTTTGTTCCGTTTGTCTTTGCGGATCGTATAATGTTTGTTCTTTTGAAGGTAGATATTCTCCCATGGATTGACTGGATATGCTCAGGAAATGACTCAGAAGACACTTGGCTGAGGAAATTGATTTTTACATATATTTACGTTGGAATTATAATTTTTTTTTTTGATTTTTTTTTTACTTCACGGATGAAAAATGAGGATCAATTAATTCCAGGTCACATTCATAATCTATGAGAAGGGTAATTCTGAAATAGAGTAAGTTAGTGGAATAAAATTATTGGCCGTTATTGTACATGGACTTCCTGTCAGACAGTTATTACGTATGGATTTTTATATTTTCTCACGATTGCCAGAGAGAGAGAGAGTATGTAGGTAAAAATTCAAATTGAGGTAAGCAGGGTCGTAGTAAGGGGATTGTACAAGGAAAGATGAGTAAAGTGAATACAAATGGTTACATGCATATGCATGTATGTATTCAAGTGTGTACAGAGTGTTTTTTTGAGACTGCGACCGATTTGAAACTGGAATCATTTAAGAAACAATCATCTGATTATGTGTTCAATGCAATTAATTATGCAAACCAATGTCGGCCAAATGGCCACCTCTATCACTGGCACAATCGCATCCCCTCATCATATTCTACATCTTGTCGTCCAGAATACCTGCAATTGTGTTGCGCATCTTTCAATTGTTACAATGTTGTTGGTTTGGTACATACAGTGGTGGAAAAAATAATAGAAACAAGCTTGTTGTTCACCGTTTATCGGAAAAATAAAAAGTATTCGGGATAAAACATAAATTAAACACATACTAATAGATTTCATACAATATAATGCAAAAATGTAATATTAAAGTTTTTAATACAAAAAAGAAGAGAAATGGTGAAAAAATGCCGATTCTTGGTTTTCCTTGAATTTGGCCTGGAAAAAATAATACAAAGAAATTAGTTTTTTTTTTTTTTGTCGTTTGGCCTTCACATCTTCGTCCCATGGAATGGACCAAATTGGCACAAGTCTCGGGAGGAATGGAGTGCCATGCATTTTGTATATTTGACCATAGTTCTTCCTTGTTTTTGGCTTTGCAGTCCCCGATCTTGCGGTTAAGAACACCCCATAGGTGTTCTATCGGGTTAAGATCGGGGGACTGTGATGGCCACTCCATAGCATCGATTTTGTTTTGATGAAACCATTCTTTAGCCAACTTTGAGGAGTGCTTGGGGTCATTATCCTGCATAAACTCCCATTTAATAGGCATGTCCTCTTCAGCAAATGGCAGCATAACCGTGTTTAGGATTTCCACGTAGTCTATGGCACACATTTTATCCTTTATCAAGAAAAGTGGACCAACCCCAGATGTTGAAAAGCACCCCCAAATCATTAAATTGCCTCCACCATGTTTCACTATCTTCTTTGTGTATTTGGGATCGAATACGGAGTTCTTTGGTCGTCTGACGTACATTTTTCCATCGGAACCAAACAAATTGACCTTAGTTTCCTTCGACCATAAGACGTTATTCCAATTAGCACGGTGGAGGTGTTTGTTGGCAAAAAGTAGTCTCTGTTTTATTTTATTTTTTTTGCTTAAGTATGGAACTTTTCTGGAACTTCTTGCAGGAAGACCTGCTTCCTTTAATCTACTTCTTATTGTACGACTGGTCACTGGTGCGTTTTACTCATTTTTGAGTTCTGTGGAAGAAGAAAACGGCTTATTCTTGCACAGTCGTACTAGCAGTTTATCAAATCGGGGAGATGTTTGTCGTTTTCTGCCTCTGGTTTCTTTTTTGGAACTTGAATGGATAGCTGTGAATACTTTTTTTTGAACACTTTATGACCTGAGCTATTTCATCAATTGTTTTGCCGTCTTCTCTTAACTTCTTAACATTGTACGCTCAGAACTGGTGCAATGGACTCCACAACCCATTTAAAAAAAAAATCGATTTCAATACTTAATTTATTCTTCTAAATAACACTAAAATACAAGACACACTAGTTTACTACTATTTCAATCAAATCAAGACCGTTATTTTTTCCAGGCAAAATAACCCTCTCGGTCGCTTTTTTCTACTATTAGGCGAAAACGAAAAGCTTATACGAGCAAATTGTTGCAGCATTTCAAAGTACTGTTAGGTAGCATTCGAGTATAGAAATATTTTCGGAGAAAGACTAAATTGTATCCAGTTATTGATTGTTGAGCATTATGTAAACATTTGTTTCTATTATTTTTTCCACCACTGTATGTACCAGTGGCGTGGGGTGAAATTTCAAGAGAGGGAAGCCGAAAAAAATGTTAAGTAAAATGTTTTATTCAAGACTTACCATTTTGGTGCTTATTCGAAACACAGACTTAAGATATGCAATCTAAGCCGCCTTTGTTATACTTTAAGTCATTGGAATTTACGTAGACAATGAGCTCATCGCATAAAAAAAGTGGCTTCGAAAGAAGCCGTTCTGGGCAGAATAATTTATATAAGTTATTGATAACTTGGAGCGTTGTTAACTACAAAAAATTTAGCAATTACAATTATGTAGTACCTATTTGTACTCTAAAGCTATCCTACGATTGTTTTTTACGAATTCTGCTAAAACTCTTTCATACAAATTTGTAGTTATTTTTAATTTCTAAAGGAAGGTGCTTTTCGATAGATAAAAGTGCCAGGTCTGAGAGTCTTTCTTCTTTGTGGGAATTTCTTAAGTGTGGACTATTTTTAAAGTCGAAAAAGATCTTTCGACAGAGGGCACAGTGAAATGCAGGGTTAAATAGATTTCACACAATATTAGAGCTTGAGAAAAAGTATCTCTAAGCATTTCCGTATTAAAATGCTTTTAAAGTTGAAAAACCTCAAGCTTTTCAAGTGAATGGGTAGTGTATAAAATTTTGAGTTCATTTTTTAAAGTAGTAAAATTCAAAATTCCATAGAATAGAAGAAGATATTTTGTCATCCAGCATTGAATTAGAAAAATATTCATAGTCGGCGTTTGAGTGGAGGTTCTGAGCCGTCACTTACGCTCTCATAGATTGAGTCAAATAAGTTTAAAACTTCAGAATGAATCCATCACTCAAAGCCCTCGATCTCTTGCTTCGCAAGCTCTATGTCCGTTTGTTTGTTTTTGCAAATATGACCGAAGTAACATTCAATAAAAAACAGAATTCTTTGTCCTGCAGTTTGTACAACAAACTTTCGGACAGAACCAGAGCGTCGTTATACCATTCTCCTGGCTCACATAAAATCTGTTCAAAAGTTTTTATAATTTTGCAATTGAATAAGACGTTCACTATACGCGAATGATATTGCCATCGAGTCTCTGATACTCCGGGCATTCGTCGATCAGCAATTGTCTTTAGCAGATTGGTTCTTTTAGATGATTTATTAGAAAACCTAACGATACTACTAACAAAGCCAACAAATAATTTGAACTCAGGAATGCTTTCTAACGATCGCGATTGCGATCAACTTTTCTAATATGAGCCTCGTAGGAATTCCCTAAAGAAGTCTCTATGCGATATTCGACAAATTCATGCAAATGCAAGCAGCTGCGTATATGCTTTTCCGTTTGAGTATGTTTTTTTTGGAAGAATTAATAAAATTGTTTATATCAAAGAAACCTGTGTGACTCCAAACACTAGGAGAATTAGAAAAGAGAAGACAAGGAAAGCAAAACATTCTATTTAATTTGCAACTGCCAGTCAGCCATGCATTCTTTTTGTAAAAAGACTCATGAAAATATTTCTGATACCCATCCTTTCGCGTATAATCAATTTTCATTGATGGTGTCGAGCGACCTAGTTCTATAACTTTTTTTCTTTAAAAAAAAGAATCAGTTAAACAACACTCAAAATTAAGTAGAGACATCTTGTCTAAGAATAATAAGAATGTTCAATGGGGCACCTATTGAGTAGATTTATAATTACTTACTTGGTAGCTAATAACTATTCACTTAGCTCACTCACTATTTTATAATAATTTCATAATTTAAAACACTAACCTAACTACCAATATGTAATTGCTAAATTTTTATAATTTTCTAATAATTAGCAGTCACAAAAATCACAAAAATTTGCATCCAAATTTTCTATAAATCACTCACAATTACATAACCGATTTGCAACTGTCATTTCAAATTTGCAAAAAAAAATAAAAAATACCCAACAAGTAAGAAAAACCTCAAACGCCGTTCGAACCATTACATAACCCAATAACCCGATTTTCTTCGGCTTATTTTGTTGCCTACAATAAAAAAAAAGAACTCTTTCGAACTAAAACCTTTCTCCTCTACCAACGTTCATCCACAAAAGCCGAGAAATCGCGGGTTAATTTCCTCATAAGCGAATGTATGTTAGACAAAGAAATCGCAAATAAACTTCTACTATATGCCAGAAAGGAATAGAGTTGAAAGTTCGTAAATGTGAAGAAATGAATGCATAAGCCGGAAAATGAACGACTTCTCAAAAAAATTCATTGCACCCTCTCTCGCTAGAGGAGTTCATACTTGTCTCGCCTATGTGTGCGAATTTGTGTATGAGTAAAAATTAATAAACAACCGAAGTGGTCACAGCATTTCATCTTCGAGCGTGTATAAAAGTTGGCAGGTGGCAAAATAAAAACTGTTGATATTTGAAAAGGGAAGCCGGAAGGAATCGGCTTGTATGGACGCCACGCCACTGGTATTTACTTATATCTTCTTCTTCGAATTCCGTTGTTATTGCATTAGTAGATTCCCGAGAGCTGAATCCAGCGTGTTCATAGTACAGCATCTAATAAACTTATTCCATGTTTACCACCTTCATTCTCAAGGTTACGAATAATGTTTAGAACTTGAAGTTTCCTGTACTGCTCTTTTAAAGATCTTATTATGCCCTGGTCCATTGGTTGCAGAACAGCTGTTTTGTATTTAGTGGCAAAAAAAACGAGCTTGATAGAGACAAGGCCTGCGACAGGACAATTGTCTACTAGCAACAGTATTTTGTCCTTTTGTTTTGTCAATCGCATTTCGAATATAGTCGATGTCATCCAGGCTCACATTTTTAAAACACCTCAGAGTTTTCGATTTCCCAATAATACGAGTAAGTAGCTTTTCTTTTTTAGTTCCAGTCATATTAGCTCCAACTAAAACAGTTATTCGTTCCTTGGACAAGTCCTTTGCTTTAGCTTGTAATATTGGACCACTTATTGCCATATTTAAACTTCTTTGAGCTTTAAACCAGCTGAGTAGAGCAGCCTCAATGTTCGTACAACAAACTGTTAAAAGAGGGATCCCCCGCAGTCTGCACTTTCATGGCATGCCATGTCTTTTCAAATTTTATTTTTAAGTTCGTTATAAACGATACATAAATCAAGTCCTGTGTACAAAATGTATGTATTTTAGTCGGGACTTCGAGGTTTGTTCGTTATAACCGATGTCGCTATTACCAATTTTGACTGTATATTTTTTTAGGTGATTCTCTAGATTCTCTGTGTTCAAACATGTTAATATGCGGTGGTTGCGGAGGTGTTTCTAGCACGTATGGGCAGTTGTAAAGTAGTCATAAATGCACTGTTCGCTTTGTGCTGGTAAAAGTGGAAACCCAATTTATCAGCGCTGTGCATTAAATTTTCTTATAAAATGTTTGAATATTTTGTCTGGTAAATAATTCCAGAATTATGTAGACATGCAGACCCAAACCAGTCTTCTAGTAAATCCGTTCGTATCGGTGAGCCTCACTGCTTCTGGGTTTATGTGTCGTCTCAGCCTTTGGTAATGGACTCCTGCGTAATCTGCAATGATTTCTGTAACAGTTTTCAGATTAAGATCGCGATGAATGTCTATGTTCCTTATATACCAAGGTGCATTTACTATGCCTCTCAATACTTTATTTTGAAAACGTTGTATTATTTTGATATTATTTTTAGCCGTACATCCCCATAGCTGTATTCCGTATGCCTATATGGGCCTTAGGATTTGTTTATACAATAACAATTTATTATGTATAGTTAAGGGTGATCTTCTACCAATAAGCCAATACATTTTTTTCAATTTGATGTTCAGTTCATCTCTTTTCTTATTCGCGTGTTCTTTCCATTTAAGTTTGGCATCTAGGTTCATTCCTAGATATTTTGCTGTGTTGCAGTAAGGAATTAGTATTCCAGAGATTATAATCGGAAGCCTTTGAATATTTTTGTTGGTGAAATTAACGGGTACTGATTTAGTACTGTTGAGATTTATACGCCACTTTTTGGTCCAGTTGACCACAGTATCTACAGCATTTTGAAGGATTCTGGTTGACTCTACTTCGCTTTTCTCGATTGCAAGTATTACTGTGTCATCGGCGAATGAGGCAATTGTACTACTTGGAGGGGTTGGGAGGTCACTCGTAAAGAGTAGATATAGTATTGGGCCTAATATACTTCCTTGCGGTACGCCAGCCTTAATTTCTTTAAGGTAGTATTGTAGTATATATTTTTTTTTTTTTTTTATAATTCGCGCGCGCCAAAAGGAATATGAATACCTTTATACTGTTACAGGGCACGGGCTTTTAAGGACAAGGGGAAGAGGAACAGAGGAGAAGCCTATGCACGTTGGCTTTAAATGTTTGAAGGTTGTAGTGATGGGGAAATACAGAGCTTGGTAGATCATTCCACATTCGTGTCGTTCGGCTTATAAACGAATCCCTATATTTAACAGTACGACCGAAGTTAGACTTTAGGGAAAACTGAAGTGCATTCGAAGCATGTCGCGTATTGCGGGTGAAATTTTGAAGGGGAGGAATGCAACTGGCTATTTCCGATGTTCTAATGAATGAATGGAATTCACAATGTCTCTATCACCTATAAGTTTTAACGCTCGATTTTGTACCCTATCCAGAATGTGCAGAACGGCCTTGGGTGCACCAGACCAGATATGGGCGTTATATTCCAGCTTAGGGCGGATGAATGCCTTATAAATTGAGGCCAGATCAGACGGGGTAAAATATTTCTTGCACCGTTTAAGGAATCCTAGACATTTTGCAGCATTTTTGGCGACCTCGAATATGTGATCATTCCATCGAAGATGGTTATTAATACACATACCGAGAATGGCAAGGCTTTCGGTTTCAATGATGCAAGTACCATCCATGGATAATGGCTGAGGGTTTTGGTTTCGCTTGAGAGACAGAAGACAGCATTGTGTTTTGGAAGCATTAAATTCCACGCGGTTGGTTGAACCCCATTTAATTATGCTGTCCAAAGAAAGAGTGATGTAAGTTTGTATAGCAAACCTGTATGCCATACTTTATCGAACGCTTGAGCAACGCCTAAGAATATGGCTGAGCATACCATTTTATCTTCCATAGCTTTCTCATTAACGTCGGTTATTCTATGAGCCTGTTCAATGGTTGAGGGTTTTTCTCTGAAACCAAACTGATGAGTTGGTAACATGTTTTCATTTTCAATAATCGGTCTTAGTCTCTTGATGAAAATCTTTTCAAATATTTTCGACATCATGGGTAACAAAGAAATGGGTCTATAAGATGATACTTCATGAGGATCCTTTCCTGGTTTTGGAATCATGATTATTTCAGCGACTTTTCAATAGCAAGGATCATGCTTGAGTCTCAAATAGGCGTTCATTATCGCTGTTAGCTTGCACATTGCTTTTTGAGGCAGCTGTTGCATCAACTCCACAGTAATCAGATCATTAACCAGGAGATTTTTTCGGTTCTAGGTCCTTGCAAATAATATCTTCGATTTCATTTTGTGTGGCTGGAGGGATGAAAGCCCAAATGAGGACACTTATTTAAGAGAAATACAAAGGAGTGCTGAATCCTTTGTATTTCTCTTAAGTGTCCTCATTTGGGCTTTCATTGGGTTCAAATACTTTTGTCATGTGCACAGCAAATAAATCTGCCTTTTCCAAATTATTTTTGGCCCATAAATTATTAGCCATTTTAAGAGGTGGTTTATGCTGTACAGGTCGTTTAAAGTACTTTGTTGATTTCCACAAAGAATACTCAGTTGTTTTATCTGCGGTGAGCCCGCTTAGATATTGGCTAATACTTTGATTTTTGAGTTGGTTGAGTTGCGATTTGTGCACAGGATACCTTGTTTGCTGCCATTTCTTTCGAATCTTTCTTTTTTGTGATTTATGTCTAAAACATGTTTTGGGTACCTAATACCAATTTCCTTCTTTTTAATTAGAGGAGTACTTTTTTAAACGCTTAATAATTATGAACTGTGGAATATGTAAAGTGTTATATTATGAGTTCTCTTATTTCTAACGAAGTTTGACCACGTTGCTTTCTCATTTCAACTTTTAACTCACAATATTCTAAGCACACGCTCAAGCAATGGCAATGGCAATATTGTCCGCCAGATGGAAGGCAAAGGCAATGATTGCTTTCCATCGCAAAGGCAATGAATTTGACGTTTCGAAGTTTTCAAAATGGAGGAAAGTGAAAAAGAAGAACGTGTGGCGAAAAAAAAAACTGTTTTAGAAGAACATTCTGGCGTTTGTTGTTGAATGACATAAATAGATCTGACATTTGGATATTGCCAGCAATGAAATGCCCACCTAAATTTTAAATTGCCATTGCCATTGCCTGAAATATTGCCTGTGGAGACGCAGTGTAACACAGAAAATGAATTCGTGGATTCCCCTTGTCAAACTTTTTTAAGTTTTCTTTTTTTTTTTATTAAAATGAAAGTGAACTTGCTCTTCTTTCTGTTTATGTTTTACAATAAAAAATTGTTTTTACTGGAATTCGTGTCCAACTATTGAGCTATTGTATTATATTTTATTTGATCAGCTCATTTCGCAAAGTCAAATTTATCTTCCGGTGTTGGGGCTTGCTGACCTATACGTAACTCGCGCGGGTAGTGTTCCGTACTGATTGCCGACTATCTCAAGGACAACTAAAAACATTTTGATGAAATTTAATTCGTATGTACGAGTACGAGTATCTATGTACATATATCCTGACATTAGATCATTTTGTCTAAAAACTGTGAAAATTGAATCAAGAGTAAGTGGAATATGGGGGGCGGAGTTTTAAAAATGTTTATGTCAAGAACTTCTGAATGGATTATTTTTCAAATGGATATCGCCTACGAGTTTTTACCTTGCTCCTTGATAAAAAGCTCCTTCCATCAGAACATGTCAAAGACAGCCAAGGCGTTCCCAGTTTTCTAGCAGTGTAAGGGTACTTTCATGGGGCTTATCACCCAAAAAGTTTCTCTTGATCTATACGGCTATGATAAGACCTTTTCTGGCATATGCGCCTGTTGTTTGGTGGAAGGGGCTTTCGCGTAAATATCTGACTGCCTTTTGCACTAAACTTCAAAGAACAGTTTGTCTCGGCTGCACGGGAGCTTTTCCGAGTAAGCCTGGCCCTGTTCTAGATGCAATGCTCAATCTATCTCTTCATGATACTTAAATCATAGGAAGTACTATCAAAGCAATCTATCGTCTTAGGTGAGGTGGCTTTTGGTACAACACACACTGGAGTTTTGATAACCTTATCTTACGACCCCTGACTTATAGATAACCCGGCTGACGCAATGATCCATAACTTATGTTGTTGCAACTGGTTTCGGCCAGAATCTAAACCAGAAAGAAATTGTAGCCGAATCTTCAGGGATGCTTCCAAAACTAGCTCTGGAAATTTAAACTTTCGGAAATCAAGTACCTCGCGGATTGCTAACACCTAAGTCTCATAATCTGTCATACGAAAAGGAACATCTACAAGCTGTACAGCGACATCGACCTGGTCAGAAAAGTGCGCATCAGTCGTCTAAGATGGGTAGGACATGTAGAGCGAATGGACACCAACGCTCCGGCCTGAAGAGTCTTCGATTCCAACCCGGAGGGACAACACAGTAGAGGAAGACCTCGCCTTAGGTGGCGCGCACAAGTGGAAGGGGACCTCAACCTACTTGGAGTGCGCAACTGGAGGCAGTTAGCCAAAGATCGCGCTAACTGGAGAGGCGTATTGGTTGAGGCCCAGGTCCACCCCGAACTGTAGCGCCACCTAAACCTAAACCACGGGAGAAGACTATCGGGGATAAAACCTCATAACACCCTTTTGCTAACGAAATTTCTGTTCGCAATACACATTCTTGAGGATGAGCTCTAGATGACTATCAATTAGTTGGTCCTTGTAAAAAAAATAATGCGGAAAAGTATTTGTGTTTGCTAAAAATCGAAAGTCTTCCCTAAAAAACGAAAAAGGGCTCAATTAAAGAACACTTACTCTCGAGTATCTACGAGTACATACCTACAAGTATTTGCCGAGACCCGATGAAATACGGCTAATAATCCGCGGTTCTTGATCAGCTGCATGCAGTCGTACTCGTATATTATGTTAAGCAGCATACTCCGAAGTTGATATCCTTCCAAGATACACTTACCCACATCCGAAAGAGAAATCACCATGAACAGCTACCCTTATCCCTCACCACTTCACTCCTGTTTATCTACGACAAAAGTGTTTGCAATAAAATTTAATAAGACACACACAATTAAACCACCCATTGATGTTATCCAAATTGATTGGACTTAATTGAGTACCTCACCACCGTTCCCATGACCTTCCCAGAAACCTAAATTCAAGTCCAATTGCGAAATCATCATCTGCATCATCACCACAACCGACCGGTGTCCAACCAGCAGAAGGATCATCAAGTCCACTTTGCGATCGCAAACGGTTTCACCGTGAGAACTTTCCATCCAGGATTTGGTCTAGCCAGTGCCCTATGTGTATCCGTTCGTATATTTACCCACGCTACCGCACCCAGAATACCTTCGAATATCGGAAGTTGCCTGCAATAACTGATCTAATGCGGGCTATTTGAATCTACCCTCCCCTCCGGTGGTTGTTTTAATTCACTCAGATTGAATTAAACCTACAAGGGATGATCTTTAGCAACGGCAGTAGCCTTCGGTACTGCCCGCAATGACACAAATCATCCCACGGGATACGCATGACCATTTCAATTGAAGGAACACACGAACACACCATCCACACAATATTTACCCACTCATCGAGCGTGTACTGGTTGTTCCGAAATATGATATCCTCAGCGCACAAGGGTTGGATCTGTATACACTCCCGATGGGAATCATCATTAGCGAGTACACGGAAGAAGGAAGTATTGTGTGTTTGAACGCATCTTCCACCCCAGTATTATAGATGAAAGTGGAGAACGAAATTCGGGGTAAAAACTTATGTTCTCTGTTTGCGACTGTGACAAATGCAACTCATAAGTGCATGATTGTGCTATAGAACCATGATTAAGTTGGTGCATGTGGATTATGAACCGATCCCCAGGGCATTTAACTAGAAAGCGATGAGGAACTACGAAATTTGATCCTGTAAAGCGGAATCGAATCTAAAACACGCAAATACGAGTGAATGTTAATATTGAAGAATGTTGTAACACGTAAGCAGTTTTTTTTTTCGTTTTAAAGAAAATATTTTACCAGGTGCATTCGGGAATTTTGTTTCACAAGCGATCTACCCAAAAAGGGGGTGATTGCGGAAGAGAAAACCGATTCATTATTCATACGCCAAGGGATTAATTAATTAATATTTTGAGGTTATAACGTTAGACTTAGCCTTTTGAAGGGTAATCGCAGTATGAAGTAATCTGACATTAAACTTAACTTAATATGAATGAGAATGATATTTCACAACGAATGTACGTACAGATGTACAAATCTTTCATGAGTGAGAGTGAGCTGATGAACTGGCAAGGAAATGATCTACGCTAGAGCAAGCTGATCACTTAGTAAAAGTTTGAAAGCTATGTACAAATTATGAATGTACGAGTACAAAGAGGAAAATCTTTTCCACTCTTGGTATAATACTCTGCGATATCATATAAAAAAGCTAAGGCTAAGTGCGAATGATCTCTGTAGAGGCTGCGGAGACGAGAAAGCCAATAAAGATACAATCCACTTTTAGTGGAAATCCTCTAAAATCTCAGACGTAAATTCCTTGGAAGACACTTCTTTCACGATATCAAAGAACTATGGTGTACTGTAGTGTACTGTGATAAACAATTTTCTGATATCTAAAAACAGCCAAGTTGTTCCCTATACAGTTAAGTAACTGGGAATGACTTTGGACGTGAAGTTAAAATGGAAATAGCAAACAAAAAAGAGAACTAAACTTGAAATAAAGAAAAATGTACTGGATATTGAGAAGAAGCTTAGATATGTCTATCGTGACGTACGTACGGCATCCAATTATGGGGACACAAATATCAAAACTATACAGTCATTCCAAAACAAAGTCTTCTGTGGAATAATAAAGGTCCTTTTGTATATAAGAAATTGCGATTGACATCATGACCTACAGAGAGACATGGTGACAGAAGTGATTAGAAGGCACGCTTAGACAAACAATCAACGACTACAAAACCACATCAACTCCCGAGGTTGATACCATCTTAAATGTACGAGACAATATCCGGAGATTGAGGAAAACCAAGTCTCATGAGCTAATGGTGTAAAAGCTGTAGGAAAGTACTTACAACTTTAAACTTACGTTTTCACTAAAAACAAAAGAAAATTTTAACGTTCCATCGAAATTTAAGGCAGGCTTGACAGATTTAAATTTGAATGGAATTTTTTTTTTTTTTTTTTTTTCTGAGGGTAGGTAAAAAATCTTCATGAAGACACTATGAGGATCGATAGCGCGTGCTCATAGTAGTGTGAGATTTTTACTCACTAAAAAAACCTCCCTTCGTGATAAATTTCTTTGATTACTACAACTAAGTTTTGACTTATCGAGCAGTTTTCCTTTCACTTATTGAGATCGTTTGGCAGGTCCCTTTTCATTGAAAGTTCCTGCTTGTTCCGCAAATTAGACGCGGTTTCTTGCTATCGCATTAAGTCGAAAGGTTTAGTCCTTTGTAGACGATGCAGTGGATTCTTCTCATCTAGAATTCGAGGGACTTCATTGTTAACTTGCTTGTATAAAAGCAGTTTGTTCTCTATATTAAGCTTGGAATGTTTTCCAAGTAACCAGTACATTTCTCTGTATTTCGAGTTCTTAACGTTTTTTCTTCACGTGCGATTTCCACTTCAGCTTAGCATCAAGAGTCATTCCAAGATACTTAGCTTCGTTTGCAAACGGAATTTGAACCGAGTTTGAAAAGATGGGCAAATTATTTATTTTCTTATAAGTAAAATTGACATGAACAGATTTGTTTTCGTTTAAAGCTAGTCGCCAAATCTTTGTCCATTCATTTACTTTATTCAATGCTTCTTGCAAATTTTCAGTCGTATCTTCGATCGTTTTACCAGTTGCCAGGATGGCAGTGTCGTCGGCAAATGTAGCTAATACGGTGCCTTCTTCTTTCGGTATACCGCCAGTATTAATAGGTATAAAAGCGGTCCAAGGACACTTCCCTGCGGCACCCCAACCCTTATTTCTTTAAATTCAGAATATTCATTTCCGTGTTTGACTCGGAAAAGTCGATTTGTCAAGTATTTTTCCAGAATATTATATAATTGTTCCGGCAGAACTTGTCGTAATTTATATTTCAATCCTTAATGCCAGACCTTGTCAAAAGCTTGAGAAACATCAAGGAATACGCTCGAGCAAATCTTTTTTTCTTCGTAAGCTTTCTCAATTAAATCATTTGAATGGAAATGCCCATATTTCAAATCCGTAAACAACATATCAATATCGCTCCTCCTAAGTGATGTGCGTTCGGAATAAATAGATGGGAAAAATGCACTGAAATTAGTTCTTTCGCTAACATCTCGCTAAAAGTCAATTTTACGAACAAAAATGTTAAGACTCACTGAAGGTCTTGATTCAAGTTTTTGAAAAAAAAAGTTTGAAAAATAATTATGACAAAAAGTATTTACTGGTTAAGGATATTATTACCTGCAGTGAATAGGAAAACTATTATCTCATTGTTTGTCTGAAGAACGGTCATTGACAGACTCCCATAGTATGAACTACAAAGAAATACAGGGTATTCCAGATTACAACCAAAAGTATATTTTTTCAGTTATTTGTACCTCTCAACGGTATAAATTGAACATTGTTTTTAAAATTAAGTAGGCTAATCTACCCAATATAAAAGGTTATTCATTTCGAGGTTGGAATTTCGCATCCCTGCCGTATGGCATCTGTCACATCCATCTGTCATCCATAGTGACAGGTAATTAGTTCTGTGAGCAAACGCGGCACCCATCTTGCGGAAAGCTTTTTCATGTCCAAATATTTATGTAAAATCGAAATCACTGAGCCATGTGATAAGCCTGTGGCCTCTTCAAGCTCGCGCACTTTCACTCGCCGATCGTCCATTATCATGGATTTTGTCGACCATTTCTGGTGTGGTGACCTCAATTGGGCGACCAGAACGTTCGGCGTCACTTGTGCTTGAACGACCGCACCGAAATTGAGTAAACCAGTGATGAATGATTCCAATCGATGGTGAAGAGTTCCCTTAATATTTGTCAAGCTTTTGTTTGGTTTGCGTGATAGTTTTTTCTCGCAAAAAATAGTTTTTAATCAGCACTCGAAATTCACGAAAATGCTAGTAGACGTCTATATAAAATGGCTGCCACAACAAAACTATTTGACAGATCTGTCTGAAAATTTGGGTGCGTTCTTTTGAAAGATGATTCTTGACAAAAAAAAATTAAATTTAAGGTGACGACACAATTTGTGTTAATTTTCAGGGACTTATTGACCCACTCTCGTATAAGAAATTGAGAATTGAGAATAAGAAGCTTGCTTGAAATGTATAAAATAAATGTCTTGGCACATGAGTTGAGATCACCTACCCACACGACCACATCCGCCCTGCTTCGTCCGATTTTGGTGCTTTTCTGGTAAACAAATTCGCATATGTCACAAAATTTCATCAAAACTCGTTAAGTGGTTCTTAAGTTAGGTATAACTTCTGAAAACAAACTAGAAAACAGAAGTGTGGTGTGCGTAACAGATAGGTTGCATAGAAGGCACTTAATTCTCCAAAAAATTGTTCTAAAGGGTCTTTCATTAAGCGCTTCCTATCTTTAAATTTAAATAAAACAAAGTGTGTATGAGATATCATCGAAATTTTTTATTTGTTTGAAAGGCCTATCGATGCCATTATCTATGGAATATAACATTGCGGCTTCTATGGGTGGCGCGCATCCGAAATGTCCAATTTTCCATGACTCTGGCGCATAAATTAGACTGAATTTGATCGATGGCATGGGTTATGTTGGCTTTGAGGGCCGCTGTAGTTTGTGGCTTATTCACATAGACCTGCGACTTCAGAAAACCCCACAAGAAAAAGTCTAATGTGGTCAAATCGCACGATCTCGGTGGCCAGTTCACATCACCTCCGTGCAGAATTTCCAATGTGGCATGAGCTGTGTGGCACGTAGCGCCGTCCTATTGAAACCACATGTCGTTGATGTCCATACGATTCAATTCAGGCCAAAAGAAGTTGGTAATCATCGACCTATAGCGCTCGCCGTCGACGGTGATGGCCTGGCCAACGTCGTTCTCAAAGGAATATGGACCGATGACTCCGCCAGCCCAAAATCCACACCAAACAGTGACTTTTTCGGAATACATTCGACGCTCTTGAATCTCATGTGGATTGGTATCGTCCCAAATTTGACAATTTTGTTTGTTGACGTACCCATTCATCCAGAAATGGGCCTCATCACTGAAGATGATTTTTACTGCTCCAGAGCCCATTTAGCAAACGCACGTCGTTGTCTATAGTCGTTTACCTTCAGCTCCGTGGCCAGTTAAATTTTGTACGGGTGCAGGTCCAAGTCACGATGCAAAATTCTCCAAGTTGTGGTCTGCGAATGGTCGAGTTCGACTGCTCCTGCACTCTCTCACGGACAGCGGAGATGTTTCGTCGACGTACGGATGTTGGTTGATCGTTTACTGAACCAGTGGACTCAAATTTATCCACCATACTGCGAATAGTCTTCTCGGAAGGACGATTATGGCGACCGTAAAATGGGCGAAGCGCGCGGAACGTTGTCCGAACAGAACACCCATTTTGATAAAACAATTTTATTATTTGCACTTGTTGTTGAACCCTATATCCATCCATGGTGATTTGGCAAAACAGACTGAATAAATGACAGCCAATTTGACAGATGTAGCTTCAACAATATGGCCGCTATCAACTGTCAAAGTTCGGAAGTCCCTACTCATTAACATACTAAATATGTATGTTGGGTCTATGTTTAGGTGCGGGTACATGTAAAAGATGATTGTTTTTCAACACCAACAGAACCCTACAGCTGTGCCTATAAGGGCTATTGCTTGCCCTTGAAATTTTCGAAACATGTTTTGCAAACTGTTGGCACTGCTGACTAGAAATAGTATGCAGGAGACTGAATAATGACTTATTGACGAAATGCATGTACCTAAGTAAAAGAAAATGCTACAACCAATCTATGTCTGCGATATTGCAACCCACCGTCTGGATTGATGATTCCTACATAACTGAAGTGCATAGCAATTTTTCTTTCTGTCTGTCTGATTGTGTAACAAGCTAAGAAACCTTGAATTGTTTTATGATCGCTTGCAGCTTTTTTCTTACATCAGAGGTCAAACTATGTGTACACATGCCCAACTCATCTTAATAGCCAAACATAATTACACCATCAAATACGATAATCAACCATCAAATCGCAACTACTACTTCAAGGCGGTGCGCCAGGCTTTGATATTCCAAAACACTTCTTGGCGAAATCAAACTCCGGAGACCGCCCGGCAACCTTCAAAACTCTCCATTGACCACGTGCTCACTCCAAAGACAATGGGTTGTAGGAACGGTATTGCTGTACTATGAATTTGTTAGCTGCCTGATTCCTAGGTCCATTTGCTATTCTCCTTCGATATTGATTTGATATAAGATATCAGCACCCCCAAGTTGTTTGAGAAGTTTCCTAGCGCCACTGCTATAGTCGGCGATCGGTCAGATACAAATGAAACGAATGGCACACTCTTGAGATCTGAATGAAATCGAATACGAATTTTGGGTTAAGTGCATTGTGGCTGACAGAAGCCCTCGGGATAAATGGCGCTGCAGTCGGTTTACATTATATAGTTAGCTGCCGTCGATATTGGCGGTATGGGTTAGGTTCTGGGTGCCTCGTGTGATATAATCTCTTGAAAAATCTCTAAAAATTGTAATTGCATTCGTTCGATTGCATTATGTTAGATTTATTGCCAGTGAATTGGCCAATCATTGGATTTGTAGTGATTGTTTGTTAGAATTAAGTAAATGAAAAGAAAAGGGGCTACTTTTTGGCATATAAATGAGGAAAAGTCCTTAGGTGCTGTTTTGTCTATAGAAACTGCATTACATTCTGTATCCACTTGGTTACCAAGAGAGTGAGCTCTAAATCTAATTGTTTGTGAATAATCCGTCGATCTATTGATGTGAACTAAGTACCTTGATTCTTCCAAGCTGGAGTGAGTTTAATATGAAATGTAACCAAACAATCTGAAAAAGGCTTTGTAACAACTTTTCGGGACAAATTAAACAGACCACGGATATCAACTTTTGACTGGATGTTATCTTTAAATGGTGGATGAATTCAGTTCACATTCTCAAGATGTGCTCGATGTTGTCTTTGTACCTCTACGTAGAAAGGCACTTATACACATATGTTTAGGTAAAGTACGGGTAAGAAAACTCACATCTATCTCAACCCAATAAGCTTATCACCCATTCTTCTGATAACACTGGAAGGATTGACATGAAACAGCTCTGTCCTCAAGCTCTCTATCAATACGCAGTCTCGGCGATTCGTGGTCCGATGGGTCAGTGTACTAGATATTGTCCTTGCGTTCGATGCGACGATCAAATAAAGGAAGAAGTATGCGCACTTCTAGAATGCTATGAGGATGCAACGGCAAAAAATCCACTGGAAAGAAGTAGGGCTCTCAAACACACATTTTATTTCTTTTATTTTCTTTTCAGCTAAATATCAATCTACGAAAAGTACTATGCTCTCCGGATTATCCTTCCGCCATACAGGTAATCGTGTTCCATATGATACCCCTGAACATTTTTGGCAGACAGATGGTAGAAAATGTAGTCCTTTGATTCAAAGCTTTTCACAGTGATCCGGCATGCGAACAGGCCACTCTACGAAAGATCATAAAAGTCCTAGAATTTATTCCTAAAAACACAAACTACCGACGGTGGCCACGGTGTAGTTCGAGCCCGGACGGGGAACAGCAACCACAGCCACCCGAGCATAAAATAGAAACGAATAAAATGTAAGTTTCTCCAACCACTACACCTGGTAGTGCAATGGAAAGAAGAGTCTGAGTGTTCCGGGATTTAGAAAATTGTTTAAAAAAATAAAAAAAATAAAATTAAAATTAATCCCAAAAAAACTGACAGCGAGGAGAAAGCGGGAGTTGTCGAGGAAGCCTTGTCTTGGCTGAAGTTTTATGCAATATCGACTCGGGCCAATACCATCTTTGTTGCAATGAAGTTCTTGGAGTCGGTTAGTCTGTTGACAGTATGGCTGAAGAATTCAACCAACATTTCCTTACGCTGGATATACTAATATTGCTGATATTCGTATACTCACCTGGTATTGCAAGACTTGACTTAAACCTAAGTACTCAAGCTGGACAAACACCCGAAGTGTCTTTATTGCACTCCGCATCTTACTCCTTGCTGTTATGCACTACATAACCCTTCGCACCCGCGTAGATTGTCATACGAGTCCTTCGGGAACAGCTCCTCAAGGTACAATAGATAAAATCCGCATTCTCGCTCCACAATGTTTGCGAAGTGTCCGAGTACTATACTCAAAATGTGAAAAAAGTGGTTTTACGCATGGTGGTTGTACGTTTGCATTTCGCATTTCGTTCACGTTGCACGATAATTTCTTTTGATTCCTTTGCTGTCCCAAGAAAACTCTAAAGAGTTTCTAAAATAAAATTGTATTCTGAATTGAAAAAAGAATTAGAGTTCTGCCATCGCATACCATTTTCGAAATATTATTTGAACCAACTTTTAACAATGGTCCCTATTGGGTGCGGTCTATGTCCAATGAATTTTTGAATGCGTTTCTGTTGTTGAATTGTATGCCAGTATATAGTTTTTAAGTTACTACATTTTTTAGGAGTATGAACATTCTCTTTTTTTCGAAGTTGTTAGCATTTTGCCTCCGGTCAATGTTAAATACACTTTGTGCTTCATGCACTTCATAATCTCTTTGGGTATTTATCTGAAGAGCAGTTCTATGCTGAATCCATATCTAAAACCCATATTCTACAAGCACCTATAGTTTTTAAGTTACACGATGTTTTTTTTATGAATGGTCGCTATCTTTGTGCAGGTTAGTTTTGACAGTTTTTATTCGATACTAGCCTCAGAAAATAATTTTTGTTGCCAAAACAATGCTTTTGACGTAAGTAATGCGTGGTTATAATTTCATGATGATCAGTTGTAGGGTTTAGCAGTCCATAGAGAACATATGTACATACAGAGTTTCACTTTTATATATAGATTTTTATTTTTTTTTTTTTTTTATAATTCGCGCGCGCCAAAAGGATTATGAATACCTTTATACTGTTACAGGGCACGGGCTTTTAAGGACAAGGGGAAGAGGAACAGAGGAGAAGCCTATGCACGTTGGCTTTAAATGTTTGAAGGTTGTAGTGATGGGGAAATACAGAGCTTGGTAGATCATTCCACATTCGTGTCGTTCGGCTTATAAACGAATCCCTATATTTAACAGTACGACCGAAGTTAGGCTTTAGGGAAAACTGATGTGCATTCGAAGCATGTCGCATATTGCGGGTGAAATTTTGAAGGGGAGGAATGCAACTGGCTATTTCGCTGGAGCATTTTTTGTAGAAAAAACGATAAAACAGGGAGAGACAGGAGACATTTCTCCGATGTTCTAATGAATGAATGGAATTCACAATGTCTCTATCACCTATGAGTTTTAACGCGCGATTTTGTACCCTATCAAGAATGTGCAGAACGGTCTTGGGTGCACCAGACCAGATATGGGCGTTATATTCCAGCTTAGGGCGGATGAATGCCTTATAAATTGAGGCCAGATCAGACGGGGTAAAATATTTCTTGCACCGCTTAAGGAATCCTAGACATTTTGCAGCATTTTTGGCGACCTCGAATATGTGATCGTTCCATCGAAGATGGTTATTAATACACATACCGAGAATGGCAAGTCTTTCGGTTTCAATGATGCAAGTACCATCCATGGATAATGGTTGAGGGTTTTGGTTTCGCTTGAGAGACAGAAGACAGCATTGTGTTTTGGAAGCATTAAATTCCACTCGGTTGGTTGAACCCCATTTAATTATGCTGTCTAGGTCGGAATTTAATGTGTTTAACATACGTTGCCGTTCCCCTTCTACGGCCGAAGAGCAAGGACGTGAGTTAGGAAACGAATATGAAAAACTGAGGGTACTGTCATCAGCGAAGGAATGGATTGGATTAGAAGTTGCAGACAAGAGATCATTTATAAAAATGAGAAAGAGAGTCGGATACAAAACAGAGCCTTGGGGAACACCAGCATTTATTTGGTGAATTGCAGACTTGAAGCCATCCAAAACAACTTGTATTGAACGCCCCGAAAGGTAATTTCTAATCCATTGAAGAAGAGACTCATCGATGCCGTATGCACGCATTTTCGACAAAAGAGCCTGATGCCAAACTCTGTCAAATGCCTTTGAAATATCAAGCGCAACCATCTTGGTTTCGCCGAAGTGATGGAGAGATTGGTTCCACTTCTCGGTGAGATATGCCATCAAATCACCAGTGGACCTGTTGCTACGAAAACCATACTGCCGGTCATTAAGGAGTTTTCGTGAATCGAGATATTTCATAAGCTGACGATTTATCAGCGTTTCCATGACCTTGGAAAGAAGGGACATAAGTGCAATGGGTCGGTAATTGGACGGGGAGGAAGATTCGCCTTTTTTGGGGACGGGCTGGACAAATGCTGTTTTCCATCTACTCGGAAAGAGCCCTGAAAAGTAGGATAGACAGAAAAGCTTACGCAGAGGTTTTGCCAGCGTAGAAGAACACCTCTTCAGAACTATGGGGGAGATACCATCTGGACCAGCGGATTTGTGTATGTTAAGACCTTTGAGTACTCCTGCAACTGTACGAGTGCGAAAGTGGACTTGTCCCATGGATAATTTGACGCTCTCAAATACAGGTGGAGACGAAGCATTATCTGGCAGTGTTGAGTTCGCTGCAAAGTGAGCAGCAAGCAGATTAGCTTTGTCTAAGGAGCTGACAGCTGGAATGTCATTGTAAATGAGCGTGGGGATGGCAGACGAGGCAGAATTTTTAATATTTTTGACGAATGACCAAAAATTTTTACTGCCTTTGGGACATTGTAGGATTTTTTGCCTCAATTTTTGGTCATGTAAGAATTTTACACGTCGAATGTGGGCATTGCAGTCTTTTCTGGCTTGTTTAAACTTCATTCGGTTTTCCTCAGATTTGTTGGCTTTATAAGACCGAAAACTTACTTCTTTTAACCTGATGGCCTCTTTACAGCTCTGGTCAAACCACGAGTTTTCCTTAGGTTTAATGCTCTTTATTCTGTTAGGAATAAAGTCATTCATACCTAAGAGGATAGTGTTAGTGATCATATCAGCAGCGGCATCCACGTCGCTATCGAGGAAGCATAGCGACCAGTTAAAACTCCTAAAGAAGCTATTGAGGCCGCTCCAGTTGGCTTTCTCGTATTGCCATACTTTTCTTTTAGGAGTTTTTTCTTTAACTGTGTGGTCAGAGTACGAGAATTTAGCTGATACGATATTGTGGTCGGACCGACCTAGAGGCGCTAGAACATCAATGGTGTATTTATCAGGGTGAGAAGTAAGAAACAAGTCTAAGGTGTTGGCGGAATGACTTTCAATGTCCGGTATACGTGTAGGCTCATTTACAAGCTGAGTCAAATTGTTAATCTCAGCAAAAAGTTCAACATACCTTCCTTCGGGTGTTGTCTGGCCAGAATGTTGAAGCCAATCCGAATTGTGTATATTGAAATCGCCCGCAATGACAATTTCAGTATGAGGATACAAGGAGACAATTCGAGTGATGAAATCGGACAGCGCATCAAATTCATCAAAAGTTGAGTTGCTGTCCGCACTAGGGCTTCTGTAAATAAAGCAGTAGTGAATTATTTGCTTACGGACGGTGAATTTTAGCCATTTGAAATTAAATTCCGGGTTGGAACAGTGGCCATACTGTGGTGGAACTTGGTAAGCAATATCACTACGGACATAAATGGCGAGGCCACGGTGGGGAAAGAATAATGACACTAAGTTATATCCAGGCAGTTTCAAATCAGAAGATTCTTCCACTACCTGTGTTTCGCTTAGTGCCAGAACAGCTGGTTTATGGGAATGGGCGTGGGCGTACATATCGAAGAAATTCGTTCGAAGCCCACGAATGTTGGTAAGATCAACCCTAAATTCCCTCATCACTACAACATAGAAACACAAAGACATACATAGAAACAACATAGAAACATAGATTCGATAAGTCAACGAATTTTAGTGGTTAAAACATTTTAAACTCTGCCTTTTATTAAAGAATCTTTGAGTGATGGAGCGCATTTTAATTTAAATGGTTTTGTTAATAAAAAAAAAAAAAAAACAGTCTGGACAAATGAAAATCCAAAAATCATACATGAGTTAAACCTTTAAACCTTGAAAAAGTGACAGTGTTGCCTGAACTAGTCATTGGATCGTCGATGATAAAGAGTTACTATTACTGTAGAACGACTACGCCACATGATTGGAAATTTGACACCTGAATTGACCAACATGTGTTTTCAACAGGATGGTGCAACATCGCATACACTCAACGCAATACGGCAATAACTCTATCAACTGTTTCTGGACCAAATTATTTCCAGAAATAGTGATGTCGGGTGGCCCCGCGGTCGTCATATTTAACAGGGGCCCAGCACTTCTTTTTATATCGATACCTGAAGAGCAGGATGTATGGTAATGGACTACAAACACTGCAGTAACTCAAATAAATTATACGAGATGAAATAAGTGCAATATCGGCGGACATGTGTAAAAATGTGACACTAATACCCGAACTTCAATAAAACTTTTCAAACAAAGGTTTCAAAAAAATGGAATAAACATTCCACTAGAACACCCTGTATACGGAATTTGAAATATTTCACAACATGTTCATAGAAAAAGCTATAATATATGCATAAAATTATACACCAAGAACGCTGCTCTTAATTATATGACAAAAAAAGGTGTAACTCACAATATCGATAACAGTTTCGCCATCGTTATTCAACGAAAAAAATGGTCCAATTATCCCATCAGCCTAAATCGCACACCAAACAGTCACTCCATGAGGATGAAGATTTCGTTCATGAATTGCTCGTGGGTATTTCGCTCCCCATATCCGATCCGGCTATTCTGTTTGTTTATATCTCCACTCAAGTCGAAATGCACCTCGTCACTCATAATCAGTTTTTGAAAAAATTCAGGGTCATCTCTATTCAATTGGTAAATTTTTGCACTCCAGTACCGTCGTTCCTGGACTTCATTTCCTTGAAGTTCCTTAGTCACTTGAATTTTGTAGGGAAAGAAATGCAGGTCGCAATGTCTAATTTTCCAAATACGACGTAAACGTTAAAGAAATCTCAATTTGTTGAGCACAACGGCGAATCGAAGTTTCCCGCTTTCACTCACATTGTTCCTCACTGCATCAATGTTTTATTGTATACGCGCTGTACGGCGTGGTCCAGACTGTGTTGCAATAATTGATGAACCAATTAGATAAAATATTATATTCACTAAAACACTTTGTTGTGGCGTCAGATTCTTCATGATGAAACGGCATTGACAGCTGAACACTACTACCAACTTTCACATAATAAAACCATCTTTATGAGAAATGGCGCCAATATAAAATCGGTCGCAGTCCCAAAAAACACCCTGAAATTCGTACTTCAAACATTTGGACTACCCAATTGTAGGACAGTAGCGGCCATGGCTTGGTGGTTAAATGCGCGATCACCGAGTGGGTAACTCAAGGTTCGAGTGACGATACAATAGTTTTTTCACCGTCCCATCTCTCGCGAACGTCTGACAAACATCCGAGATTAAAATTGTCATTACGAGGGTGGGTTCATAAGTCCCTGAAAATTAACACAAATTGTGTCGTCACCTTAAATTTAATTTTTTTTTGTCAAGAATCATCTTTCAAAAGAACGCACCAAAATTTTCAGACAGATCTATCAAATAGTTTCGTTGTGCCTACTAGCATTTTCGTTAAAATATTTTTTGCGAGAAAAAACTATCACGCAAACCAAACAAAAGCTTGACAAATATTATGAGGACTCTTCACCATCGATTGGAACCATTCACCAATTGTTTACTCAACGTTCTGGTCGCCCAATTGATGTCGCCACACCAGAAATGGTCGACAAAATCCATGGTTTCATAATGGACTATCGGCGAGCGAAAGTGCGCGAGCTTGAAGGGGCTACAGGCTTATCACATGGCTCAGTAATTTCGATTTTACATAAATATTTGGATATGAAAAAGTTTTCCGCAAGATGTGTGCCGCATTCGTTTGACAACTTCAAAGGTGTGTTTGGCGATGTTCCAGAAAAATTCGGCTGAGTTTTTGCGCCGTTTCGTAACTGTGGATGAAACCTGAATTCACCACAACACACCAGAAACCAAGGAACAGTCAAAACAATGGACTTCTCCTGGTGAATCGAAGCCGAAGAAGGCCAAGGCGGTATTATTCACATCGATTACCTTGAAAAGGGTAAAACGATCACCGGCGCATACTATATTACGCAGACCTTCTGGATCGATTTGAAGTAAAAACGGCCGCATTTGGTGAAGAAAAAAAAATTCTTTTTCACCAGAACAACGCACCGGTGCACAAGTCCGCAGTCGCAATGGCAAAATTGCATGAGTTAGGCTACGAACTCCTCCCTCATCCAGCATATTCCCAAGATTTATCCCCCTGCGACTATTTCTTGTTTCCAAACATGAAGAAATGGGTCGGAGGTAAGAGATTTGGGTCGAATGACCTTTTTTTCCAAACTTTAAAAGGAAATACGCCAGGAGTTATGTCTGGCATGTGCCTGTATCTTACCAGAACTTGGGTGGCCCAGGTTAACAGGATTTCACACTATGGAACAACTCTTCGACTCATACCCCGAATGGCTCCGGTCTCACATGTAGGTGATCAGGGCGCCGCTATGAATCTCTATGGAGATGTACTTTTTTTTTTTTTTTTTTTTTTTTTCCAAAACACAAATTGAAAGCAATATTTTCCAGCCTAATTTCGATTTTATTTTATGGTTTTTTCCCCACCTTAGTCTGGCGCAATTTCCAAGCATTTTGACGTAATTTCCAAAAATATTTCTCAGAATATGTTGGGCTTTTAAAAAAAAAAAAAAATATTCGGCCCTATTTTCCTATGGAGTAATTTCCGGGAGGCTCTCTTATTCACATTTTTACTGCCCAAAATTTAGATTTTATTTGTAAAATAATTTTATATTCCGTGTAGCTATACCTAGTACAACTTTCCCACACATAAAAAATATTTAGTAATCTCGCACCCTCACAGAAGGTGTCATCTAGGATTAAAAATTACACTCACGTCGATTTAATTATTTTTGGGGGAAAATACACCCCCATTTACTGCAAGGTTCGTCATATAGTAAAGACGATAAAAAATGCTGCCACCTTCCAAAAATAGCAGCCTCGAAGAAAAAAGTATCCAATCCAATTGCGCTTGATAATTGAATACAGCCCCCGAACAAACACGAGTCTATCTATGTCCCAGGTGTCAAGTTCTTACTACAAAGTGTCTACAACTTCATCTGGAACTGATTATAGTCTTCCTTTTTTTTCTTGTTTATTAAAAGAAATACTTTTCCTGTCTATTTCTATAGCAAACACCACAAGTAGCACGTGGAATTCGACAATAGAATATGGATAACAATAATTGCATAGAAATTTGGCGCCAACACCATAAACCACACGTGCTGTCTATACTCGTAGAGTACCAGCGCACGCCAAAAAAAAAAAACCTCTACATGTGCACATCTGCTCCCACAATCTGCTTATCATCGTTTATCATATCAATGGCGAAATATCATTCAAGTGATTTACCTTGGTTGTCGTCGGCCGGAAAGACGAATAAGAAAACAAACTCACAGATAAACTTCTTGTTCGGAACCTTACTATATATCAGTTTGACACCCCTCACAGAGTATCTAAACAATTGTTGCCGATTATTCGCTTTCGGATATCATCACTTTTAGAGGACGGGGAATGCGAACACCTTTCCTGTTTCGGTTTTTTTTTTTTTTTTTATGCTCTTCTAAAGAACACCTGGAATTTTCTTTAAGACCCTTTTATAGGTTTGATTCCCCTCATCGAGATTTCATAAGGTACCATTACCCCCGGTATCAGAGTGAAGAAAGAAGAAATACCAATAGGTACGGGTAGGCAAAGTTTTGTATCTTACAGTATTTGTCTACTCTTTCCTTCACTCACGTTGAGTACTCGTATGGAACAAGATTCAAATATTCATCCACCTGGGTGTCGAGATTTCTGATATTCAAAAACAACGTCTCCCTCTTTGATGTTTCGTTTAAGATTTGGAAATCCAACATAAACGGGGAAGATGTTGTGTACGAGTAATTACGAGGATTTCCTATGATCCAGAATCTTGTTGTACAACGAGTATAGCACGTTCGGGGAAAGTGAGAAATTGTGAGAATTGTTTTTGGGTTTTCAAGTCGAAGCGCTGTGGGGAAGTGATGGATTTTTTTGAGATGTAACGTCGCGCTTGTTGATTTGAAATTTCAGCTGTTAACTTGAATGTAAATTTGAGCCTACTCCGAGGTACAATACGTTGGTGGCTGGATTTTGAATAATTTGTTTTACAAAAAGGGGTAGACTTTGTTTTCTTGTAAATGAGTGAGCAGGGACCGAGTGAGCACCTCGGCATATGAATTTTTTTCTTGCTTGACCTGCCTTTCCCAAAACAAGGAGTTTTATGGAATGAATTTCAATACTCAGGTTTAGTCACTTATTTATGTAAAACTCCAACTAGTCCTAAAATCCGAGTGTCACTTCTTTTGAAGCACTGTCAAGTTCTCTAGCAACTTGTGCTCTACCATCTTATTTATACGGAAAAACTTAGGGAATTATCAACTCTCCTTTAACTTGGCTTCGAATAACGAGAGGAATATAAAAATTGGACAACATGTTGGGAGCCCTACACAATTTGAAGTTACTAACTTAAGCGATTGGTGAGATACAAGATTTCAAAACCACTTGTATTGGAATCACACGCTCACTCACTAATTCTCAAAATCTATAGAGTTCTTCCCGTGTACATAAAACCTGGGAAATTAGTATAGGCTTTTGAATTGATGTATAGACAAAGGAAAAAATGGGAGAATCGGACTATTCAACATGGTTTCTGGGTGGGAGCTGTGACTCAGTGGTTAAGTGCGAGTTAACTGAGCGAGAGGTTCAAGGTTCGAATCCAAGAAAACACAAAAAAAAAATTGTTTTCCCACGGTCCCACTCGCGAACGTATAACAAACATCCGAGAGTAAAATTGTCATGAAAAAGCCAATTAATCGAAGAAAATTGCTCTTGGGAAACGGCATAAAACTGAAGGTCCCAACCATTCGTGAGACGCACAGCATAGGCCCTGCATTGGACTGCTAGCGTCAAAATATTTATATAATTTTTTTCTGGGTGGGTCAAGGGTTCTTATGCGTTTCTTAATAAAAATGTTCCACTTTTCGTCTATTTATGGGCGTAAATATCATAGATACCATTTATCAGGGTGAATATCTCGAAAACGGTGCATCCTATGCAAACAAATTATTTCGACCGACATTTTTAGCTTCAACATTCTTTACAAGATGGATGCCAAATTTCTGAAAATGTATATAAATGAACTGATCTGCGCAAATATATTTCTTTTATTTATCCATGTATGTATTTGTTCCACGTTTTCTGGATGAAATCATTCCATAGTTGAAATTATTCAGTTCCTAACTATCGATAGTCGAACGCAGTCGATAGGAGTGTTATTAGGTATAAACATATCGGAATCGGATATCGATACATGTGTAAGTATTAGTTTTTTTTTTTTTTTTTATAATTCGCGCGCGCCAAAAGGAATATGAATACCTTTATGCTGTAACAGGGCACGGGCTTTTAAGGACAAGGGAAGAGGAACAGAGGAGAAGCCTATTCACGTTGGCTTTAAATGTTTGAAGGTTGTAGTGATGGGGAAATACAGAGCTTGGTAGATCATTCCACATTCGTGTCCTTCGGCTTATAAACGAATCCCTATATTTAACAGTACGACCAAAGTTAGGCTTTAGGGAAAACTGATGTGCATTCGAAGCATGTCGCATATTGCCGGTGAAATTTTGAAGGGGAAGAATGCAACTGGCTATTTCGCTGGAGCATTTCTTGTGGAAAAAACGATGAAACAGGGAGAGACAGGAGACCTTTCTCCGATGCTCTAATGAATGAATGGAATTCACAATGTCTCTATCACCTATAAGTTTTAACGCGCGATTCTGTACCCTGTCTAGTATTTGCAGAACGGTGCACCTAGCCAGATATGGGCGTTATATTCCAGCTTAGGGCGGATGAATGCCTTATAAATTGAGGCCAAATCAGACGGGGTAAAATATTTCTTGCACCGTTTAAGGAATCCTAGACATTTTGCAGCATTTTTGGCAACCTCGAATATGTGATCATTCCATCGAAGATGGTTATTAATACACATACCGAGAATGGCAAGTCTTTCGGTTTCAATGATGCAAGTACCATCCATGGATAATGGTTGAGGGTTTTGGTTTCGCTTGAGAGACAGAAGACAGCATTGTGTTTTGGAAGCATTAAATTCCAATCTGTTGGTTGAACCCCATTTAATTATGCTGTACAGGTCGGAATTTAATGTGTTTAACATACGTTGCTGTTCCCCTTCTACGGCCGAAGAGCAAGGACGTGAGTTAGGGAACGAATATGAAAAACTGAGGGTACTGTCATCAGCGAAGGAATGGATTGGATTAGAAGTTGCAGACAAGAGAGAAAAATAAGAAAGAGAGTCGGAGACAAAACAGAGCCTTGGGGAACACCAGCATTTATTTGGTGAATTGCAGACTTGAAGCCGTCCAAAACAACTTGTATTGAACGCCCCGCCCCGAAAGGTAATTTCTAATCCACTGAAGAAGAGCCTTAACGACGCCGTATGCACGCATTTTCGACAAAAGAGCCTGTTGTCAAACTCTGTCAAATGCCTTTGAAATATCAAGCGCAACCATCTTGGTTTCGCCGAAGTGATGGAGAGATTGGCTCCACTTTTCGGTGAGATCTGCCATCAAATCACCAGTGGACCTGTTGCTATGAAAACCATACTGCTGATCGAGATATTTCATAAGCTGACGATTTATCAGCGTTTCCATGACCGTGGAAAAAAGGGACATAAGTGCAATGGGTCGGTAATTGGACAAGGAGGAAGATACGGCTTTTTTAGGGACAGCCTGGACAAATGCTGTTTTCCATCTACTCGAAAAGAGCCCTGAAAAGTAGGATAGACAGAAAAGCTTACGCAAAGGCTTTGCGAGCGTAGAAGAACACCTCTTCAAAACTATGGGGGGGGATACCATCTGTACCAGCGGATTTGTGTATGTTAAGACCTTTGAGTAATCCTGCAACTGTACGAGTGCTAAAGTGGACTTGTCCCATGGAAAATTTGACTCTCTCAAGTACAGGTGGAGACAAAGCATTATCTTTGCTTCGCTGCAAAGTGAGCAGCAAGCAGATTGGCTTTGTCTAAGGAGCTGACAGCTGGAATGTCATTGTAAATGAGCGAAGGGATGGCAGACGAGCCGGAATTTTTAATATTTTTGACGAATGACCAAAAATTGTTACTACCTTTGGGAGATTGTAAGATTTTTTGCCTCAATTTTTGTAAGAATTTTACACGTCGAATGTGGGCATTGCAGTCTTTTCTGGCTTGTTTAAACTTCATTTATTCAGTATCGGCTAAACAAATTGAATAAAAAAACTATGCACAGTTTTAGTATTTTTATAGATATGATATGATTTTATGCAAAAATAAACTTAAAGACATCGACTTCATAAGGGCGATCTGCTAAAAATATTAGCTTGTTAATTTTTCCAGGTTTCAATCTATTTCTTGCTTCAGTGATTATTTGCTCCGGTTTTGAAAAAAAAAAGAAAAACCTGTCCTATGGAACTAAAGTGGTGACTATTGTGGCATGTAATTGAAACTGTTTTGTATAAACCTGGGTAAACAGCTTTTATTTCGGTTCAGGTTTCAACTGGGTCCGTCTTACTCGTAAATGGTGTCACTGAGGTTTAAAAAAAAAAAAAAAAAAAACAAGCCTCTTCGCGTGTACTGCGCTTGATACATGGACGTAAGACCATGTATCAAATATTTGTGGTGGGTTGAGAAGTTGTAGGGTTCGAATATTTATTCCCCATAGGACAGAGGAGTTACCCTGGTCACGATATATTCGAGATGTGAATTTTTAAGGTTTTTTTTTTTTTGTTGATCCGATATTTTGTTTTCGATATCAATTATATTTGTAGATACTATCGATAGGTATTGACTTGTGGTATGGAATGCAAAAGTATCGGGTATCGAACAGAAGGTATAGATACCTTTTTTTTAATTTTCTATAAACTAGATGCCAAACTTTACTCCGAAATTCATGGAAACGAGTATTATGAATATGTTTTCGTGCTTGCCAATATCCCGAAAAGTTTTTTTCAAATTCGACTATTGTTAGGTAATTTTCGATAACTTTTCGGCAGGTTTATGGCTGTATTGTGGCTATAATTTTATAGATATTCGTTTTTAAGTGCTCCAAAGTTTGGGGATTGTCTACATAGACACGATATTTAGCATAGCCCCGCAAAAAGAAATCCAACGGAGTCAGATAGCAAGATCTTGGTGGCCAATTGGTATCACCAAATCTCGAAACGGCCGGGGAACTTTTCGTACAATAGAATCAAATTTACCTGTGTTGTGTTGCACGTAGCCTCGTCCGGTTGGAACCACATGTCGCTCACAATCTCAGACCAAAAATAAGTTGATTATCAATATATCAATATTTGTTCCTGGCCCAGCATGTCTAGTCCAACGTTCGAAAAGGGCAGTTATAACGACGAATTTTAAGGCAAATTTCTAACAATATTGCCACTCCATTTTGAAGAAATGTGCTAGGATTGGTACATATGCTGGGCCAAGCAAAAAATCTTCACGGTTTATAAGCATCTCATAGCAGTACTTTCCATAGAATCCCACACTCCTCCCTATCAACAATAGACTCATCCAATCATTTTGCTCCAATTAGCATCCTTAAATTTGCCTTTCAATGCCACCAGCAGTATTCTGCACGATGCCATTCTAATTTCATTGTAATTTTGCTTGTAAAAAATGTTTCCCACCGCCACTTGGCGGCCTGCATTATCCCTCTCTGCTTGCTGACATAAGGTTTTGCTACAAATAGAATTAAATGTCCTTCTTGTTCCCACAACTGTCAAATCAAAAGAATAACTGCAAGTGACACATAGCATATTTCCTACCCAACGGCGGTAGACACACAGGACAACCATAAAGGGATTCACACACAATCAAGTTCAACAAGGACTGTTGAACAATGTCAAAGGGATGTAAATCACCACCCTTGCTCACAGACTGGGTGCGGTATACTACTCGTACTTACAGGCGCATCAGCTCACCATGCGGAACATCAGTCAACCACTTGCTAAATGCACCCTTTTAACTTAAATTAAAAGGTTCCAATCGCGTCGCGTCGCGTCCCGGCTAGGGGTTGATTTCTATTTGCACTTCCTTTTTGTCCACCCTCATTATTACGGTACATTTATCTAATGCACGACACGTGACCCACACCAACTATCAGTGAGAGTACATGTGCAGTGGCATCAGATGCGTGTACAGCGCGTACTCTCCTCATTTCCGCCGTTTCGCTGGACGTGCGTGCGTTAATTTACGGGTTCTGGCTTTTGAATCAAAGGCTTGGCAAGAAGTCATCATGTCGGCCGTTGAGCGCAGAGTGCAAGGGTGACAAATGCGGAACTTGTCGAGTTCGATTTTGTTGATGGGAATATCTACAAACAGAGGAAAAAAAAAACAAAAAAACAAGAAAACTAATTCATGGTTCCTTGGTAAGGATTTCTCAATTATTTTGGTTTCTTAAGAATGAAATAAATCACTGTTGATGGACCCCAGTGCAGTGTAGGTATAGGGGTGAAAAAAAGGACTCATGGCACACGACAGCTGCCCGGTGACCGATGACTCCTACACAATTTTGAAAAATAAATACGGACTGGTATCTACAGAAGCTGCAGATGAAGAACGTGGCAACTAAACTCATAACACACTGCCAGAAAGAAAAGGAGTGATTGACCAGAGAGGGTCTGCCCTTTGGATGTTTGCTGTTAATGATTGTAAAGGAGCATAATGCTCGAAGTGCAATATGATACTTCGTTGTGTTTATTTGTCATTGGACTGGCAACGGGTGTATCCTTTCACCTGCACAGCTGTTCACTTTTGATGTAGGAGTTGTAATGATGCATTACTACGGGGAATATACGATTCACACCGAATCGTGTAGGAAAATGCCAACTATTTTTAAAGAGCAACTCAAAACTGTATGAATCAGAAAATAAATTATCATGTAGTACGCCTGCATTCTGAGGCTGCATTATAATGAATGTGGTATTACGACAGGGTGTTTCAGGTTCGCTTGATCCAAAAGTAATAAAGTGGTATGCTGATAGACCCAAAATCATTACGAATATATTGTTGTGTATATGAGTATGCGTCAGTATCAACCTGACTACTGGTATAAGATATATACAGATAGCCGTTGTAATTATTCCATGCTTTCTGGAGTACCAGGGCACCAAGTTATTGAGAATTATGAATTTGCTAATGAAGTGGCAACACAGACGTCTGTGACCGGGCTCACAGAACCCAAATACTTCTGCATAATTTCAAAGTTTGCAACGAGAATAATCATCAGAAGCGTATCCAACTAGGAAACCGAAACAGAGTCAGACGACCTTTCAATGTTAAATCTCCGGCAGAATTGTAATAACGATCAAACGGTGATCGATAAAAAACTGAGCGATAATTTTTTCTTCCGGTAATGATCAGTAACTTGATCAAAATATCAAATGATCGTTTCGTACATTTCCGATCGACCATTTTCAGGTAATCGATGGGGATATACATACACTTTGAAACGTTGGTCGATCGAAACGAAATATTTCTCAAACTCTTTCCTTCTTCAACATTGCGTAAACAGTTGTGATTTTGAAACACAATTTTTATTTTCTCTTTGATCTACAAAGTGCAGTTTTAAAATTGTCCATTCTCTCATACAAAAACGTTTACTTTGGTCCATATCCTTAAACAAAAGGACATTCAAGGACATTTAAGAACACCAAAAACACGTGTCCACGTATTCTAAAGCTTCGTTCAGAAATATTTTTCTTGTATCAAAAACCCATTTTGAGAAAAAGTGTGATGAACTTTTCTAAGAAACGCTCAAATGTTCTAAGGGCGTACATACTCGTATTTCCGAAGGTGTAAAGTTTTCGAAAATTGGCTGTATCTAAGAACTTATTATTTTCCAACGCGTTTTCAACTGTATATTTAAAATTGGTCATTCCATATAATAAAAACATATAGAAGAGTTACAATTCGTCTAGAATGGATCGTGTGATACCCTAACCCACATCTGAGCGTGCCGTTGTGAAATGTTTAAACAGATGCAATGATATCTTTCTATACAGAGGATATTTCCGCGATTTTTTAAAAATGTTATTACAAAACTATTTTTCTTAGCAGAAAGTGGGCGTGGCTCTTGAAATTTGTAACCGAAGTTCACGGATTCTGATGAGGTATTCACAGAAAGACTTAACCATAACCGCAAATAGCTTTGAAAAGGCAATAAATGCTTTTTTTTTTAGGAAAACGCCCCCAAAAAGAGGGCATGGAGTATAATGTATTGATGAAATGCAGAGAAAGTCAACTTCTATATATTTTACCAAAGCTATACTTTTTAGTTTCTAGCAAAGATAGTGCGAAAAACTAAGTTTTTTTTTTCAAATGTGGGCGTGTCTGTGAGCGGGTTTCAAAATAGCTTACACTTGTACTGCTTCGGGTTCTAAAAAGTTTATATATCAATCCCATGTTCCTAGCCCAAAATTTAAGGCCCAAAAAGTGATGACATATAGACAGACGGATGGACGGTCATGGCTAGATCGACATAACTTTTGATGTCTATCACAAATGTATACTTTTCGGAGTCTGCTATTATTATTTCTGTGTGTTTCTCGTTTATCAAAATTAACATACCCTGGATAGGGTATAAAACGACATGTTTGGTCTTTATACTTGAAAATAAGAACAATCAAGGTCATCGGGCAACTTCTCCCTCTGCTTATAAGAATTAGTTCTCCCATCTCTAACTGATTCCGACTTAATATTTTTTTATAAATTGATCCTAAAATTTTTTTGAGTTTCGATCCACCTTTGATCGACGTCGAACTCATGAATTAACAATCGACAATTTAATCTGATTGAGAATCTGATCTATTAGCTGATCGTATCGAAGATTTACATTTTCGATCAAATATTGTTTTGATCGCGATCACAACGTGAATTTTCGATGGACCAAAAGTTTGATTTTGATCACATCGATCAATTGATCGTGATCGCTTATTTTGACCGCGATCAATTACAATCCTGATTTAGAATGTGCCGCCATGATAACAGAAAACGGCTTTTTTTGTCCGGTCGTTGCTGCCGGTCGGGCAAGGTTATGATCTTAATGAATCCTAATTCGGGAAACTGAATGCCGACTTAGAGTTGTAGGCACTATAGAAGTGTGTGTTCTTTGCAGAATGAAGTAGCAACTTTTCCAGAAATGTACTCTCGCTTCTGAAGATTTAAAAAAAAAAAGTGTCACCACTCCAGCTGTCCTCACGTCTATTATGCAGGTAAATAATCGCCTTTAATAAAAGGATTTAATGCTACAGGTCATATTGCTCTACCGGCTATGGTCCTAATCAAAATTTAAAAAAAAAAATCTGAGGCAGCTGACCACGGTGAGTAAAATTCTAGCACCGATATTTGTTTGATTACTTTAACTGCGGCAAGGAAGTCCGATTTCCCCTTCACACTCTATGCAACTTCAAAAGTCTCATCGATATTGTGTGCAAGAGTAATGTGGAACTTAGCCTGTTCATCGCAGTCCGCACACGCTAGATAAACGAATCTGGATTTATGAACTGTACGCGCGTTCCAGATTCAGTATTTTCAGCTCCTCATATGTAGGTATTGCCAAACCTCTGCGACAAAGTGATCTTAAATACTTGATGTCTTGTAGAAGACCACGTAGATACTGGACGGGGTAGTATGACTTTAAGCAGGAATAATATGCGCCAAAGACGATGTTCCATCGAATTCGCTCAGCTGTACTTTGATTCGCTTCGTCTGTGGTCCTACTAATGTCCCTTGGCCATACCATTAATTTTATTCATTCAAAATTGTCTTAGAAATCGATGGATATCGAAAATAATACAATGCCAAACCTACCAACTCTATTGGAGTTTTTTTTCTTAGATTTGGGTTGGAATATCATACGATCCGTTCCAAATGTATTCCAACTTTTCCCCATTATTTATAAATTCACATAACTTGACCATGAACACAAGCAAATTGACATTAATTGCCTCCCATTCCGATGCAATCCATACCAATGAAATAATTCTAATTCCCGTTCTACGACCAATCTGAACTATCTCATCCACCCCCACAACATTCACCTCACAACAGGTCTCGCAACAATAATTCTCAGATACTCTACCGCCGTTGCGGCCGCCATAAACCATAAATTTATTTCGCTTGCACAACGGTATAACAAGATTTTCCACAAAAAACAAATTAAAATCGTAAAAAGGGTATCTACTCGTAGCTATGCAGAAATAAGCGCACCGCACCGAGAGCCGAGAGAACTAGGAAACAAGATCCAATCGTTAAGTGGAACGCGAAACGATAAGACCTCAGGTGAAACGAAATTAAATATTCGTGATTGGATGATCATCGGATGATAACAGCAGCAGGGGCAGTCACCGCCGCAGCCGCACACACATCTCCATCGCACGTCGAGAACACTGATGCGCTGATGCTAAAGATGCAGTGTTGTCCCAAGCCCATCATCGTATGCAAAGCAGATGATGATGACGATGATGATGGTCAAGTTCATGAGATCTGATCCAAATCAGGTGTAATAATTCTTTCGAACGCCACACATACTCTCTCCCTCTCTCTCTATCTGGGGTTGTACGCATGCATCTCATTCTCTCATCATAGATGACGACGAGGTGATCGAAGCCCCATAGAGACGAAACTTTAGTCCGTAAATTGAGCCAACTTCACCCAAAGAACACCACATATTCACGATTTTTGATTGATCGTGCATTGTAAACTATAAATCCATCGTGATACATCGGGGCGATCAGGAGAGCTGCAAGTCTCGAGTCGAGTCTCTTGGTTGAGGAGCAAATTAGGTGGGTAAATGAATCGATGCTGCTTCGGTCCATGGGAGAATGTCTGCGAAGAGATGGATTTGTATAACCTGCAGTTCGCCATGGAGTACAAGAGGGCACTCGCTCACTCTAGCTAATCTGGGTGATAGGCAAATCAATTGCCTAGCTGGGAAGGGTTCAATATGCTGACCACCACTATTGCGATCACCACCAGGGGGGGGAGGTCTAACTGAGTGGTATGCAGCAGTAATTGAATTTGGAACGACTATGACGACAACGACAACGACAACGGCTACGAGGACGACGATCATAATGACGATCATGATGATGATGATCACACTTCTGGCGGATTTGGTATTTCTATTTTTTGCTATGAGTCTGCTTCTCCGCGAACGGGACAATAACTGGCACAGTGTAAGTACATTGATCTGACCCACGACCTGGCGTCTAACTTTGCCAAATCAATAAGTTCACAGCCGGTGGCTGTTATTTTTCGTATAGTTTCGGAGGAGAATGTCGGGTTTTGTCGTAATTGATTTGATTGGAAGTTGTTTGCCGCGTCTAGAAGTCGCCAGAGTTCGAAAGATTTATGAGAAATTTTCCATTTCCCTGTTGAAGATATTTTCAACTTTTAAATGAGTTACGTTTGAGACTTTGACAAACAAAAATGGTTTATATCATGAGATACTTTGGAAAGAGGGAACAAAGACCAGGAGGACGTGCATAAGAAAGATATGTAGGCTCATGTCATATATTATACCTACATACAAAGATGAGTACTTTAACAGCCTCAAATTCTAGACACTGGCAAAAGTCTCCCCCGCCTTACACTGGAAGATGCACCTGCAACTCCAGGAGGTAAGGAAAAAAAGAAGCAATCAAAGTGCACACGGAATCGCTACTTTAGAGTAGCGGAACTAATCTAGGGATAATATTAGCGTTTGTACCAGGAGGGTCTGCAGTGAGACGACCTAAATCTACTTGCAGACAGAGAATACAGGGTCTTCTCATTCCAAACTATTTAATTGTCACAGAAAGCTTAATACCTGTGAACTATCCTGGAATCTACAGAATCATAAATGAAGCTATTGGGTGTATTTGAACTTGCAATCGAATCTGCGAAACGGACCCTCTTCGTCAGACCTATATTTACAGTTCAACGATTGTTTGCGCACCACCCCAACCGCTGTCACCTTGGGTATATCTCCCGTCCTAATCTTTATTCAAATGGAAGCTACAATAAGCATGCATGGTTTTCTACTCAAACAATATTCAGCTAATGCCTTAAACTAGGCAGACTGCTAGACAGAATGAAGCGCGAGAATAGATTCAGCATGACCTTAGGTGACATGTTGTCAAAATACTATAATACAAGGATTAACTTTCATTTGTGAGAGTGCTGCAGAGGTCTGTGGTGATAGTACAGGAGCTAACAAGAAGAAGTGCTTCATTCTAGTGCAGAGAGCAAAAAAAAAAAAAAAACAGAGGAGGGTACTAGATATCATCTTCGTGAATGAATAAGTTATGAACTTTACCTACGTGAACTCTATGACAGATATGAATATGAATGGTTAGCACTGATATCTTCTTTAGGAAACTACTCGTATCAACTGAGTTCGAACAAAGGAGCTTGAAGAGGTACTCGATATATGGATTAACCAAATTCTTAAACAAGCATGTCCTCTGAAAGTATCTGTAGCTAATTAGAAGCAGAGGTTGTGAAGCTGAAAATGTAATGGCCAGGGAAATAATGTAAGAAGGCTTTCAATAAGGTCGTGAGAAGTAAACGGAAAATAGGTTGGAAAGATTAAAGACGAATATGTGCACGCAAGTGTGCAGCACCTCTCCAGAAGATCATCGAGTGAGCGCAATTGCAGCTGATTTCGACAGATGCATCATAGCATCACATAACATCTTCGCTATCGTTCTTCATCCAGGGTTAGCAATTCTAGACCTTATTTTATTTAAGTTTTAGGGCTTACTTGTCCGCAGACTATATGTATATCGCTATTCTGGCAAGAAGTTAGAATAATTTCACATCTTTGGAAAGTAGGTGGACAGCTGCAGGTTGGAAGTAAATTGAAGCACTGTCACTCTTCACCTGAAATACTAGTTAGATGACTTTCGAGCATTGTTTGTGGGGTTTGTGGGTCATGATTGATGATAAAAAAGACATCGGGCTTAAAATCACTGGATTTACTCATTTATTGTGAAACCTATTTAACAAAAATTGTGCTTATTTGATGACCGATAAAGACGCAGCGCATACATTCACATTGTGTGTCGTGTATCTAGAGAATCTGAATATTATCCGTGGCAGGGCGGCCCTTGCTTTCCTCAATATCTAGACTTTGGTCGGACACATGGCTATTTGAAAAGAAGTACAAAAGGCCACTGAATTTGTTAAAAACCCTAGTCATCATGAAAACAACAAGAATCATTTTGAAATGATAGTCTGACTGAATTGTGAAAACCCAAAATCCCGAAAATGGGGAAAAAAAAAACACAATTTATTGAACAAATTAAGCACAAACGAGCTTCAAATAGGAATAAATATTACGCCTGGGTCACACGTACTTGTTCCACACGAGTATGTGCTGTTCGTTCGAATATTATTCAGACTTAAAATTTATAAAAAGTTTTTGAAAAATGCGTTAATGGGTAAAAAACTATTTTGATCGTATGTCCAAAATTCTAATGTCACGTCCTCTCAAACTTACGAGAGTGGCCGATAAGTTCGCGGCCTAAGGTACTCAGCAACGAGTCATCTTCTTATTAGTAACACTCGTAGCACTAACTGCGGTATTCCTCTCGTTTCAATAATAATCTCATCTGTGGTAGAATAAACATCAGCCGACATTTTGGGCACCGCGCCGTAATACCTCGTGAAAAAAGGAAAATCACGTAAAGAAATTATCGAAGACATGCCATCGACTATTCAGGATTCTCTGCCTTATGGGCCCGCTTATTTCAACAAGCGCGAGAGAGCTGTGAAGACGACCTTCGCCCAGGCGTCCTACGTCCAGTCCAGTGGTCACTGAAGAAAACTTCGGAAAAGTTGAAAAATTAGTTCTAGAAAAAATAGTTTGTGAGCACTGGGTACCGTTCGACAAGTAATGACAACTCGAGTGCTGCAAAGATTTTTTGAAGTCAGAAAGTAGATTTAATTTTTATAAATTGATCCTAAAGCACCGTTACTTTTGAAATTAGAATGAATAACCCGACAGATCGCAAATATGAAGTTTGTAGGAATTTCCTAATTTTCTATAATTTTTCGGGATTTTGTTTGTGGGATTTTTATTTTCGGGATTATGGGTTTATGGGATTTTGGATTTTTGTGATTTCGGTTTTCGGGAATAGCGATCCAGGCAATAGCGATCCTAAGCAGTTGAGGAATTGGGAAATATAAGGGTAAACTGAACATCAGGGCGAATCGCGAGAGGCTAATTATTTTCACTCAATCTCGCAATCCGTTAGGAAGAATTTGTGGTTGTATTCAAAGTGGAAGTCTCTGCTGAACTAAGTTTCATAATACAAATTTTGCCCGCTCACATCCAGGGTATTAGCATTTAAATTTGTTTGAACAGTCCAACTGACCAATACCAAGCTTGCAGAGGAATGATAAACAAACCTCGGCTTCATACAGGGTTTTTAAATAAAGACGTAACAATTTTGTATTAAAATGAAACAAAGAATAATTCAAATATTAGGTTGAAATTTATTCCAGGTCTAGTACGCATGTTAAATTTAAGTATGAAATTCGATCTGGTTCAAATGACCACTCCGAGCACGTTTGCAGTGATCGATTCTTTGGAGCCAATTTACCACCACTCTTCCACACATATCGTCCGGAACGTTGGCAAGTTCGTGTTCGATATCGTTTCTGAGCTCCCATAACGTTGTTGACTTAACGTAACCCCATAAAAAGAAATTCATCGGCGTTAAATCGCATGAGCGAGCTTTTCTCGAGATTACACGATTACCGAACTTCTCCTTCAATAGATCAATTGTTTGACCAGCTGTGTGGCATGTGGCACCATCTTGTTGGAATCACATATCACTGATGTCAAGTCCATCCAATTCCGGCCAAAAATAGACTTCCAACATGGCACGATAGCGAACTCCAGTACATGGCGATCATTTCCATCGATGAAAAAATACGGTCCAATCACACTTCCGGCATGAAATTCACACCACACGGTCACTTTTTGTGAATGCAATCGAGTCTCTTGAAGCCCATGTGGGTTTGTTGCTGTCAAATAATGCATATTTTGCTTATTGACAAAACCATTAAGCCAAAAATGAGCTTCATCGCTGAAGATGATTTTCCGATGAAATTCAGGATTTTCTTCAAACTTTTGCAGAGCCCAATCGGAGAAGTTTCGGCGCTTCAAATGATCTAGAGGCGGCAGTTCTTTAGTTAATTTGATCTTGTAAAGGTGTAGGCCAAGATCTTTATGCAAAATTCGCCACAATGTGGACTGAGAGATTCCGAATTCCTCTGAACGACGTGGAATCGACTGATTTGGCTCATTTTGAACTGAAGCATTTACGGCTGCACTGGCAGAGGAGCATTCAATATTGAGTATGTTGACTGGAATTGATCCCCTATAGCACGCACAACCTGTCTGGTGGGACGAGTATTATGACCGAAAATTGGTGTAAGCGCTTTTAAAGTTGCCACTCCCGGCTCAGATTTATATACCACATGTCTGTCACTGCAATACTACGTACAAAGCTAGTATATCGTGAAACATACCTGGTATTGAGATTCGCAATTTTTTGCTGGTATACCACCATCTTACTGATTGCAGCGCCAATTTCTCTCTATTAGCTAGTCTTCGTAGCTTCTTTGACAATTCTTAGGTATACACTTTCTCTTTCAAGTATTTGAATTTTCTTCATCCTGTCTTGAATTTTCTATTTTTATTTATTATGACAGACAACACAAACGTCAAACTATACTACTTAACGACAAAGTCATCGAATACTACGAAATGCAGTCTGTCAGGGGTTGTAGTATTCACTATACCATGGTATTTGTACCATGGTATCAATACCAGCAGTCTGTCTCCACTTTTAGAGGTAACAGCCCATACAAGACCTGGCCTAGCTTCTTGTCAAACCTACAGTTTAATGCTGTTTCCGAAGGGCAATTTTTTCCTAATTGAGACAAGCTTCTCATGACAATTTTACTCTCGGATGTTTGCCAAACATTCGCGGGAGCTGGGATCGTGGCAAAACTTTTTGTTATTTTACGGGACTCTAACCTTCAGTCTCGCGCTCAATAATCGCGCACATATCCATTGAACCAAGGTTCCCACAGGAAATATATACAAGAACAGAAATAAGTTTTTAAAATGGCGTTTGCCAAATGGCGTATGGCGGTTCTTTCCGTGCACGAAATATTAAACAGGAAAGATTGAAATTAATATGATCGTCCATCTATACACCGGACATATCAGTTTGAACAAACACACTTGCAGAATGAGACGGGGGAATACATATCCAGGCTGCGGAGAGGAAAAATAAACAATTTTCTCTGTAACAGAGGCGCTAAGCAACAAATACTTTGGAGGACATGTTCTGCCCAGGCTTACTTTTGCTTTGAAAACCAAATTGACACACGGATCTTTTCTCAGATCTATTCATTCTCGAAGGACTCTGTATTACGTGAAGACGATATATGTCCTCACCATTCTTGCTATAAGCTGCATTGAGTATTGTCTTGGAAATTACTTGTTATTCCAAACAGAGTTCATTTCATTTGTTTGCTTAGCTATAGTGGCCATGAAAACGCTCGTGATGGCAAGCCAATCCTGCAATATACGGCTAAAGGCAGTTGTCAAAATGTGGCAAAACAAAAACTCGTATAAGCTGAAAGCAACAGGCGAACAGGCGGTATGACATACCCCACAACACTGACTCTCAAAATGCTTTGTTATCTCTCTGCATTTCGTAGATAAGCCTCTCAGATTACCAAACTCTATGCTAAATGTTACACACTTTTCTTAAAAGACATCTCCTACGTTCTGTGATAACTTATTAATGTTAAATGTTCGAGTACATCGATTTTGGGTATCCAATTTGATGAAACTAGAATAAAAATCTTAGCAATCCATCATTGTCTTGACATACCCCCACAAGTCATATTGCAGTGACCCAATAAATCAGTCAAAAAAAAAAAACTTGTGCACCCAGTTCCCACAGCTGAAATTCCATCAAATTAACCTTCGAATGGTCGAAGAAGAAACAGAAAAATGTTAAGAAACTGTAAATAAATGATTTACCATTTCGTAAACAATACCAACCACAATCTGACCCACAGTCTTCTTTATCATAACCAAAACTTTGGAACCAACTTTGTATACGTATCCACTTGCAGCAGCTTCCCAATCTATAATTATTCATTGCACAATTTGCCCCCAAAACTCCGCCATCGTCGCCCTATTCGTCTGGAATACTGTGAGCTGCTTCCATCTTCATTAAAGTTTCACAGATTAATTCCCAGGTATATATGTATGTATGGGGGAGAGGTAAAAAACAAACCGAATCCATCATATTCAGATGGCAGTGGCGATATGCGCTATCTATAGTGATCCGCTCGGTTATGTCTCATTTCGAGAATCGAACAAAGCTCCACGCCAGATGAAGACCTTAATACCCAGCTATAAATTATAATCCCCGTTGATCTCTAAGCGCTAATCCAATTGCTCATCATCGGATGATGGAATAAAATAAACAAACGAACTATGATACCACCACCAATGTTAGGTAATGGCGGGAGCAAAGCAACAAGACCGGAGCCGGCCGAGAAGCCATCTCTTGGCAATAAAACTCACGTCAAAGATGATTAACTCGGGTCGTTACTTTTTTTTTTTTTTTTTTTTTTTTTTAAATTCCTCTTCTCTGAACTTCTTTTGAACTGGTGATGCAGCTTTGGTGTGCGCGCTGAGAAGTAGAATTCAACACCCGTGTAGCCAGATTGAAGCCTTATGAAACGTCTCATCTCGACGGATGGCATTTTAATGTTTTGAAATTTTACTGTCGGATTAGCAAAGCACCGGGGAAAAGCAAAAGAGCGTGAATAGTGCACGAAGAGAGTTTTTATGGAGATCAGAAATGAATTATGGCCCAGATTTCAGCTGGACACACAATCCAGAGATGCTCTGACACCATTCGATGACGGGGCGACGTTTGGTGGCGTCGCGAATGCATCGAATGTCATGTGCACATGTGTTTCGGAAGAGATTGGGAAGCCATCAATCACTGACGGGGACATTAATGGTGAGCAATTAAAATTTTCGGATAGAAATTAAAAGATGGGTGGATCTTTAGAAAGCGTTATCGTTGCTCTGGTCAATATCCGTAACAATATTAAAATTTGAACATCATCTCAGGTTACCGGAGAAAGCAAAGAGAAAGAAGGCGAGGAGCCTACGTGAACACTAATAATATGGAGCGGCATGTAGAAATCGAAATAAAGCTAAGGTTAGCTTGATAAAGTGCGAATAAGGATATTCACTAGTATGTACTCTCGACGATGAGCAGGCAGGGTTTCGCGATGGATCCTTAGCGATCATAACAGAGCAATGCGTCGAGTACAGGTCTCCACTGCATCCACTGCTTATCGACTTTGAGAATTCTTTTGATAGCTTAAATCGAGATTCTATATATCTGGTTGTCCTTCCCAGAAAAACTCATAGTTATTGTCAAGGCTACACACGAGGGTAGTAAGTGTCACATCTCACACAATGGTAAGGTGTCGGAGGATTTTGATGCCCAAAGTGGAGTACTCTTTTTGCTCTTGGCAGTCATCATCGATGTACTCTGTGCAGTATTGACGGAAGGTAACCATAGAACCCGATGGACTATGACATCTTACCTTAAATATCTCGACTATGCTGACAACTTCGCCCCTACTTTCACATCGGATAATGGACCATCAAAATCTAGAAGCTGAGGCAAACAAAGTGGGGCCTAAAGTAAACACAGTCAAAACAAAAGCCCTGAGCACTTCTAATGCCCGCGCTCAACTCAACATTGCCGGACAGGAATTCGAGTAAGTAGATAACTTTCTGTATCTAGGGGTCTTGGCTAACCGCGATGGCACCGAACTGGATATGCTCAGCAGAATTGGGAAGTCGAAAGCTGCGTGCCCGGTGGAGCAATGTTCTCAGCCCAAGAACCAAGCTGTGATTGTTCCGCTCCAACTACAGTACTTGGAAGGTGAATACCACTAACAGCCCTTCGTAAATAGATGTCTAAGAATCATCTTGAGGATTTGTTAGCCCAAAAGTAGCTTCAAACCTCGAACTTTATCAGAAACTGGGGCAAGAATCTATAGACATTGCTATTCGAAGGAGAAATGTGCCATGCAGTGGATTCCGCTCACCCAGGCAGGCAAAACTCCGGGACGCCTTAGGTAAAAGTGGCACAGAACAGTTGAGAAGGAATCAAGCTCTTTGGGAATGAGTTGCAGAGCTCCGAACAAACAGGCGTTGTTGACGCCCTATGCCCCTCGAAAGTTGAAAGGATTTAAGTAAGTAAGCAAGTATTAGTAGTTCGGCTTGAGTCAGAAGATACTCTAATAGCAAGCAGACAGGTTAAACTTTGATGTGTTAAAAACTAAAGAAGAGGTATCCTTTTTAGAATTTCACTAAGAAAGGGTAGAGTAGGACTCGAAACGGAACCAAAAATGGCAATCGACATGCTCAATCGTTGTTTAATCATCTAAGACAATTTAATCGGTATTTTCAGTGATATACCTACAACCATAGTTAACTCTACTAATACACATTCCATCAATTCAAAACGGACTTAAACTCATGGCTAAAATTTAACTTCAACGTTTCAAATGATGAAATCGGGGATGTGGCCAGTTTCTGACTGTTGTACAAGGTAGCGCAAATGTCATCACGGTCTCATTTTTGCAAATGGCGTCTTATGTCATCGCGACTTTGACATTTGTGAAGTAAACAGAAATGGAATACACGTAGACAAACCATGGATTGCTATACTTTTTAAGAACTCAGATCAACGTGAATTTTGTTGTCGATGCCCTGGTCGTGTGGCACCAACTGGACAAACACTATGGCGTTAAGCTGCTCGCTCGCTCGCCTCGAGAAGACTGGTTCAATATGGGACAGTAGCAGACGTGGCCGGCACGGGGGTAGCCGTTTGGCTGAGAATATCGCTACTGTGGCTGTCCAAGGGGGTTTTGAAACATTAAGAAGATGACGGGCCACGTAATTGGGCAACACTCCAAGATCAATCTGTATAAAGTACAAACAGTGCGTCAATCTCTCAAATGAAGCCGAATATCTTGGTACCATTCTAGGCTCAAAGACTACATGGAAGCGCGACACAGAGGGACGTATGAAAAGAGCATTATGTGCGTTCTACGCATGCAAGAAAACCTTTGGGTTACACTGGGGAATGCGACCGTGTATTATCCACTGGACGTATACAGCGATCATTAAACCCATACTTACCTATGGAGCACTGAGATCAACACCACAAGCAGGGTTAGAAATAATACTTCACCTTATTTCCTTACAGGAGTACATTAAAGGCATGCCACTCATCTATTCTTTACAGTTGTAGAATTGTTGACCCCATGAAAAACTCAGACTATGTTATTCCATATCAGGATTTCAATAAAAACTACTCCACCCTTATCACCATATTGACGAATAAACAGGACATCTAGATCTATACTGATGGGTCTAAAATGGAAATAGGAACCGGAGCAGGAATATTCTGTGAACCCTTACAGATTAAAGACTCATACAAACTCCTAGATGTATGCAGTGTCTTTCAGGCTGAAAACTTTGCCACTGATAGAGCAGCATTGACAACCCTAACAAAGAAAATAAATTAGTCTCGGATTACAGTTCAGCTCTAGGACAATATGTAAATGTCGTAAAACCCTGAACAAACTTAGCAATATCCACGTGGTCAATCTCTGCTGGGTTCCCGGACATAATGATATAGAAGGGAATGAGATAGATAAACTGCCAGAAAAGGATCAGCATTAGGTACAGAGCATATACACAAACAAATAGACATCCCTATTGGTGTAATGAAAGAGAAAATAAACCTTAGGACCAGGAACGAACCAACACTGCTTTGTTGTCAGGGGGGGATTGTGTTATATTCCTCAGCCTATGGCTGAGCTTATAATGAGAGGAGAACCAAATGATTACTAGCTATGGGGGAAAAGGAAATCTTCATCTTGATAGGTGTACTGACGGGATATTGTGCAATCGGCATAAACTCCGCGGACTACAACAGGAGCTGTCAATATGAGGAAGAAATAGAAACCATCAAAAACATACTCTGCGACTGCCCTAATCTCTACAACCCTCACCTCCTCCATATGGGAAAAAGACTCTTCGGAGAACTGCGTGAGTTAGCACATACATATTTCATTGATGGATTTAACAAGATTCATAAGGAGCACACGCAGGTTCGAGTAAGAATCAGCTAACTAGAAATAGTGTTAAGATGTGGTAACATAGCCCAAGGTAGCGTGTAAATTACGACCAAGCCCTCCTAAACCTCGACCGCGATGAGGACGATTTTCCACTGAAAATCATTATGAGCGACTAGACGCATTTCCACCTATGCGGATGCGTGAATAAGCAAAATTATCGCTTCTAGACCACTGAAAAGCCGCGTGTAATGCACGAAGTACCAATGCATCCTTTCAAAGTAACTGTTTGGAGCGACGTTCACGGAGGAAAGGTAATTGACGGCAACACTGTTACTGTGACTGGTGAGCACTACAGACGCATGATCGACGACTTCTTGCTGTCGCAAATTGACGAATTGGATTTGGAGACATGTGGTTCCACCCAGACGGTGCAACCGCATACACAGCGTACAACGACAGTGGACATTCTGAAGCAAACGTTTCCCAGCCGCTTAATCTCTTGTCTTGGCGATTTGCACTGGTCCGCAAGATGGCACGATTTGACAATTCCAGACTTCTTTCTTGGGGTTTTCTGAAGTCACGAGTCTATACGAACAAGAAGTTTCTAAAGGAGAATATTCAACAAGAAGTGGAGAATTTATCTCCAGAAGTTAATGTTGCAAAATGGCAAGGCAAGAACTAACTGCCTGTCACTGTGGATGACAGATGAATTTGACAGATGCCATATGGTATGCCTTCCGTTCATTCACGAACACTTCTGCCAGATTTCACAGATTTTATAGAGTCCTTTGCAGGTTACAGAACAACGTAAAGGGAATCGGAAGTAGGTATGCCAAATTTCCGTGGCCTCCAAGGGGTTGTACCTAGTATCGTTTACTTTTGTCTGGAGTGCAGATGAATGCTCATCGCATATTACAACATATAGATGTAAGCTCTAGCTCTAGCAAAGACTCCACAGGAGGTTCAAAATAAAGAGTCTGATTTAGAATCCAGTATGCAAATTAATTCCTAATTATAAACCACATTCTTCGTTTCGCAAATAATTCATTTATTCGAAAGCCTTCCTTTCCATTGAAGACATACCTACCTAGTACCTACTACTTCCCCAGCTGGAACACCGCCACCCGAATGTGGTCTAAACACGGAAGCATCATTCTTCGGTGAAACTCTGTCATCGTGTGCCTCGTTGTCGTCGTCGGTGAAATTTTCTATTTGCACATGGCCTGAATCCTTCCGAACGGATTTCATCGCTATGCTGCATGTGTCCACTTCATAATTTCCAGTGATGACAGCACACTAGAGTGAGAGGTGGACCCCCATCATTTCGCATTACGATCACAAATGCATTTAGCAGCAGGTAAAAGATACTTCAATTTCTTAGTCCCCACATTTATGGATGGAAATTCGATATCGCACTCCGCATAAAGTAATCAAAAGCAAATACAACTAATAATTATTTTGTACGAGTACTCGTATCTATGGCAGCATGTAGTTGTAGGTTTAAATATCTAAAGCAGGTCATTCTCTGCCATGGGCAAAGACTTGTGTTGGCAGAAAGGATTCGCGTTAGAGTCACCCAACTCTCCATTGCTTCCACCACCCTCTGTGCTCTCTTGGGCTGGACGATTCAGCTTCGATTTTGTTTGGTTTCATGTCTTCGGGCATTTAATACATTTTGTCACGATATCGTTGGTGGCTGTGTGGTGCCCATTGACCCGAATTTTGTGTGTGATTTGCCTCCCCATATTAAAAACAAATAATGTCACATTTACTACGGAACACGCTCTGACTGCTGCGCGCTGGCAAAAACTTTTAAACAAACAGGAAAAACTTAAGCTAGAACAACATGAATAAAATATTAATAAAAATAATAAAAGTTATTATGGGAGCAACCACAGGGAGATCGGTGGGTGGATTTACTCTCTACCACCAGAAGCGCAACGGCTATGGTAGCAACAGGCGGAATTTCACCGGGAGACCCACTTGTTGCCAGTGTAGCGGTGTGCCCAGATGGAATGGTAATTGCTTGGGACAAGTTGATGTCGCCCATGTGCAACTGGGGAAAATGATCACGATCGGTTGAGTGTAATCGGTTTCTATCTCAATCGAAGTAGATAAGTGTAATTGGTAAGTGAAGGGTAAAAATGTCAACTAAGTGAACTTAGTTTTGTGATAGTTATTGACACAAACCAACCAATCTGCAAATCTACTCTCCCATAACGAACAAAACCTAATGTACTCGTATCTTAAAGAACCAACGCCCGTTATGCACCAGTCAATTCTTATAATAACCCATCAATCGCATACGGATCGTAAAGCTTCCCTCGAACACTGTCTCAAAAGAACGCGCAATTATTAACCCTCACCGACTTCGGAGAGTCTTTTGGTGGCCGCAATTAAAATCAGGTTTCGGTAAGTTGGTGGCGCACCCGTCATCCTCCTTCCTGCGATTCATGAATAAAACATTCTCATGGATTTTAATTGAACTTTATGAGATTTATATTCGGTTTCGATATTTTTACCTGTTCAGCTTGGCGGCGCACTGAGGCGGTGGCACAGCACCTACGATCGGTATTGTCGTCTTACGCAAATGGGAAAATCATTTCATATCTCCATATATGTAGCTGGGCCTATACATCCGTTTACGCGTCATTAAATCTCTGTTAGATTCTTCTGGCCGATGTTGGACACAAAAATCGATTTCCTCTTTACGAGTACAAGTCACAAGTACAAGTTCCGAGTGTCTTCTTCTTTTGATTTCATTCCTCCATATGCTCAAGTCAAGCGAAACAAGTGCTGCCCGCCGCTGCCGGCCGTGGAGTAATGATGGGAGCACTATTTTCGCGGTCGATCACCGGCTATCATCATCATGAACCGCGCTGACGAAAGAGGTATAAAAACGTTTTCGTATCGAAACCTAGGAGAGCATGAAATTGCCTTGGCTCTTGCCATGTGTGTGTGCGCCCCGATGATGGTTAGACTTAAATTACTTAATGGACAATTAAGAATTTTCAAGGAGTGGACACTTGGGTTTCACCCATTATTCGCTGACTTAAAGAACCGATATGGTTGAAAGCGTTCACAACAGTTAAGATGTGTACGTTTTTTTACTTCGAAAATGATTTACTTTGCGGCAGGAGGCCGTACAATTGGTTATTAATTTAATTTTTTTTCCAGATAACTGAGAGAGAAATTCAACGCATCAACAGATGATACTCCTACAAAAAGGTACGATCATTATGCTTACTAGGATCTATAGACAAAAAAAACTCATGTGACAATGGTTTATCGCTGAATTAGTGAGTATCTGAGACTAGATCAGGTCAGTTAAGACCCCAGACCCAGCGCAGCAGAGGAAGAGACGATTTCACCGAACTCCACCACCGGTATAAGGTAGCGCGAAAGGAGCTGAAAACGGCAATAAATACCAGCAAGCGTCAGAGCTTCGCCGAGTTATGCAATGGAGCAAATGAAGACCTCTGGGGGAGAGCATACCAAGTTGAAAGTTTTTCGAGCCCCATCACCCACATGCCCAGATTGATGTATTGGAGCATATAGTCGAAGGTCTGTTTCCAAGACAACCGTAGATTCCACTGGAGGACGAGTCGCCTACACCAGCTCGACAAATTCCTAGGATAACTACAGAAGAAATTTTAGAGGCGTGCAACAGGTTTGGGAATAAAAAATCCCCTGGACCGGGATGGGATCCCAAATGTAGCCTTGAAAGCGGCGATTAAAACAAGAAAGGACTAGTTTGTGGACGTTTACAACGTCTGTCTGAGTGAGGGAGTCTTTCCTGATCAAAGGAAGAAGTAGAGGCTCATGCTACTGCCCAAGGGAGGTAAACCCACAGGTGATCCATCAGCCTACCGCCCGCTCTGTATGTTGGACACGGCAGGGAAAGTGTTGGAGCTAATCATCGGTAACAGGTTGGAAGCTGCGATTGAAGAAGGAGGTGGACTATCAGCACATCAGTACGGATTTCGAAAGGCACGCTCGACTGCGAAAAGGGCCATAGAAGGAAGACGATGGAGAAGAGGCGCAAAACAGTACTGTTGCGTCATAACACTGGACGTTAAGAACGCGTTCAACACAGCGAGCTGGAAACAAATCTTTCAAGCACTTCGAAGTATGCGCATACCAACTAGCATCAGGGATATTTTAAAAAACTATTTCCAGCACAGGGTGCTGCTCTATGAAACAGAGGATGGTGTGAAAGAATACGCAGTCACTGGAGGAGTCCCTCAGGGCTCAGTCCTGGGACGAACATTATGGAACCTCATGTACGATGGAGTCCTTCGTCTTGAAATACCAGCCGAAGCAAAAATCGTGGTATTTGCGGACTACATCGCTATAATAGTAACTGCAAAACAACTGGAAGAAGTTGTTCAAATTAGCAACGAAACCATATCAATTGTCCCACGGTGTTCAAATTATCAACGAAACCATATTAATTGTCCGACGGTGGTTAACATCAGTCGGCCTCATGCTAGCAGAACACAAAACAGAGGCGGTACTTATTACCAGTAGAAAACAACTGGAAACCATCACGCTCACAGTAGGTGGGTATGAGATAGTTTCGAAACCAGCTATCAAGTAACTTGGCGCTATGATTGACTCAAAACTTACTTGTAAAAACTATTTGGAGTACGTAAGCAACAAATCCTCGCGTGTGGGTCCCGCCATTGCGCGAATTATGTCGAATATAAGAGGGCCAAGTCATATCCGTAGTCCTATACGGATCAGCAGTTTGGGCCGGAGCTATGAAAGTGACTTCATACAAAAGAAGAATCATAGCAGTAAACCGACTATGTGCACTGCGTTATCGCAGGAATGTTCCCAATTGATATATTGGCGGAAGAACTGCAGAAAAAGTTTTCAGAGTGCAGACATGAGGGGCGACTAACTCACGGGGAACCGGACACTATAGGAAGAAGCACAAGTTTGATAGAGTGGCAGCAACGCTGGAGTCTTTCTTCGAAGGGCCGATGGACTTACCGCCTTATTACCTTAGAGACTTGGATAAACCGCAGACATGGTGAAGTTAACTTCTATTTAACACAACTGCTTACGGGACATGGTTGTTTCCGGTCATATCTATATCAGTATAGGAACGATGACTCCCCCGCTTGTCCATCATGCAGTGATACTTCCGAAAACGTGGAGCATGTATTCTTTCACTGCCCACGTTTCCTTCTGCAAAGAGAAGCACTACAAACAGCACTGGGAGAAACACCAACTCCGGAGAATTTAGTTAATCACATGCTAGAATCTGAAAACAAGTGGAACGCAGTAAGCTCTTATGCCAAGGATGTATGCCAAGAGCTAAGGAGACTAGAGCGAGAAAGAAAAGAGAGCGAAGAAAACGCAAGAAGCAACAGAGTGGAAGCCAGAGGGCTTCTTACGCAGACGCAAAGACAGGCGGACATAAGCGCATACATGCGGCCACAATGGCACGCGAATGCGTAATCATTATTTTGAGCCAATTAGAATGCTGGAACGTGAGAGAAAAGAGTCAAAGCGACTAATACGAATCCAGATGTCAACTATGTCAGATATAACGGAGATAACGGTCGGAAGAGAATTGGATGGCAATATGTTCCTTCGTAACAACTCTACAAAAAGAGCTGCGGAGAATAGAAATGCTAAGAAGAGCAACTGAAGCAGCGGAAGAAGCTGACACAAGCACCATAGCATAAACTGCTAACCAGCTCCGCGAAGTAATACCTAACGGCAGTCCCGCGGGGAGAGTGGTTGAAGTGTGTAGGGTGTGTGTTTAGCACGTAGGCATATTCCTGGCATCGATTACTTAGGTTTGCGAATCGTGCACGCTAGTAGCACTCGGGCTATTAGTATCTACGAAGATTACACATCCCTAGCGAAATCCAAAAAAAAAAATCAGACAAGTTAAGGTTTCCAACATCATTATTTCCCAGGTTACCTTGGTAACCCCCAAGTGGATCTTTCTTCTCAGGAATATAGTTGAGAACTTACATCCTCCAAAAATTGTGTGAGAATTGTTGAGCTGGCGTTCACTTCCCTTATTGAGACCAAACTGCTTCATCGCATTAGATTTAGATCCGTCTAGTAGCCTGGCACATCAAATTTGAACGTCAGCTGTTAATTTTCCCGATTGCATCCAGCTTGAGTAAGAAATTACATAATAGACTTAATAGTTTAGGCTTTATAACTATAGGCTATGCAGATGATCTTGTGATCATCATCAAAGACAACTCATGCAAAATGCACTCCTTATAGTCTCGGACACTGGTGTGCTGGTGAGGACTTATCGATAAACCCCAGCAAGGCAGTCGCTGTACCAAAGAGGAACACTGAATATTGGTTCAGTGACTCTAAATGGCGCAACCATTCGTCTTTCCGACGAGGTAACAGGAACCTTAACTGGAACTCCCACATTAAGTATATAATTGCCAGGGCGACCGCTGCCATGTGGGCCTGTCGCCGTATGTATGACAAAACCTGTGGTCTGTGCCCAGAAGTCATATTCTGGTTGTATCCACGGTGGTAAGATCCATCCTTACATACGCGTCCGTTGTCTGGTGGACGAAAACCAAGGAGGGTCACAACCATCAGCAATCTCAGTAAACTTCAAAGATTAGCTTGCCTCGGAAACAGTTCCAAAATAGCCATAGAAGGTACATATAATCGGTCTTACTCCGTTACACATTTTCATCATAAAAGTGGCAATTCGCAGTAAAGTTAATCTTTGAAAGTAGGGTGTTAAGAGCACGTGGGATCATGTGGATATCATGGATCTATAAACCGACTTCCCGGCACGGTTTTTGACAAAGGACTTGACGTAGCCCCAGAGAAAATAATCGAGGGGTGTCAAGTCGCATGATCGCGGCAGCCAATTGATGAACGCTCGCCGTGAGATGACCCAGTCGCCAAATTTCTCCTTCACCACTTCAAGCGTTGCGTCGCTTGTATGGCATGTAGCGCCGTCTTGTTGGAACCACAGCTCGGATATATCGATGTTGTCGAGGTCTGGCTACAGAAAGTCGGTTAACATCTCCCTAAACCGAGGACCATTGATGGTAACGGTGTCTCCTTCCTCATTTCGGAAGAAATAAGGTCCGATGTTGCCGGCGTGCCATAAACTGCACCAAACAGACAATCTTTGTGGATGCATTGTGGATTACGGTCGCTCCAATAACTGCAATTTTGCTTGTTGACATAGCCGCTGACCCAAAAATGGGCCTCGTCCGAGAGGATGATTTTTTGGTCAAAATCCGGATCTCCGGCCAACATTTCCAGCGAACTCACGGCGTTGTCTATGGTAGTCCGGCTTCAATTCTTGCCTTATACGGATGTAGGCTCAAATCCAACTGCAAAATAAGCCTGGTTGACTTTCTGGCGATGCCCAATTCAGCTGATCGGCGCCGAATCGACATTTCTCGGTCTTCTTCGATACCGGCCACTACGGCGGCTATGTTTTCTTCACTTCGCACCGATCTCTCTCTGGTTGGTGGCTTAAGGTCGAAAAGAGTATGCTCTTTGATCACCATAATCTTCGCCTGGAAAACGCTACGATGATCTGGGAGGCGGAAAGCCCGCCATCCACCCTATCGATTGTCTTCGAACCATCCGTGAATTCTTGGTTATGAAGAATTGTGGAGTGGCCTCTGGATATGCACCACTGTGAAGTGGCATTGAGTCGAATGGCTGCACTGACTGCCATTTACTTGCCAAAGAGGTCTAGCGGTATCAGATGGAACAGAATCTTTAGTGCATCCGTAAGAGTGGTTCTAAGTACACCACTACTTCACATACAAGGTGATCTCTGTATTGTCACTAGCAGGTTGCGGTGTATAGCTTTGGAGAGAGCTGGACACTAAACGATCATACCGTATATAAGTGTGGGCCTGATAACGGATACATATAGCCAGCAAGTTATGTGAGGCTGCATTCCCCACTTCTTACCAATGGCCTTCTTGCACGAATATAAAACGCCCAGTTTTGTGAAGATAATTCGATGGCTCAGTACGTCAAGCGAAGCCTCTATCTTAGAGTTTGCCAATACACGTGCAATTGCCCCTGGTAGGACGTTGTTAAGGAATGTACAATCCTTTGTTTTGAGGTATTACATACATCTGCTAACCAGTCTTCCCTAGGGTTAGTATAATAAAACCGTTATTTGACAGGATGTAGTGAGTGTTTTCTCAGAATAGTGGATTGACATTGTTGCAATTAGGACCACTATTATTAGGTGGTTTTCAACTGTCATCTGAAAATATCTATGGGTATTGGTTGGAAGAGTATGTCCTTTTCGACTAAGGGGGTGGTTCAAAGAGGACCAAGCGAGATGATAGCGGTGTACAGGTTCATCTAAATCGATCCATCAAACAATCACACCAGTGTATCCTAGTATGTCGGTTAAAATTATACTGCTGCCACACAATATGATCGCTGACATTGGGACTCTAAAACTTGAGCTTTGACCCTCAAGGAACTGAACTCCTTGCAATTTCTATTACAATTTTCAAAACTACTTCGCAGGTCAGAAGATTAATGCACAAATTCAAAATCCACAACTGTCTCACCCCAATATAAATAGTTCAACATCGTTTAACCGTAATTTAGCACTCCTTTCTCTGGCTTACACTCTTGTAAATAGCAAATCCCACCGGCAGGCACTGTCTGACATTCCCCATGGTCAGGTTAATACCTGTCCGATAGCAAAGTCAAAATGACTAAAGCCACAAGAGAGGACATCCATTAGGCGCTTGATTACATTACCAGTCAGCCAGCGCCAGCAGCGGTTAAAATGAAATCAATTCGAGAAACGAACCCCTCCAGCAGCAGTGGCAATCGCAAATGAAGGTCAGATTCCAATGGTCATAATAATCTGTTTTAATGGCTGTCAGACGTCTCGCGGACACTCATAAATTATACTCCATGGATAAATTCCGGTAGCGCAACAGTGCAGGCACCAGCGGCACTTGTTTTTATCACCAGTACACCAACGGCGACCAGCAGGAGGAACATAATTTTTCACTGATAAAACCACACCATGCAGATGGACACTGCCTTGTGGCAGTGGCAGGCACTTTTACCGTGATGATCTCCACATGTCCTCACGAGTGGTTAGGCACATTAGCGGATAGAAATTTATTAGATTCATGATTCGTGCATGGAGTCGGGCAAGTGGAGCTTCTCTAAGCTGCCGTAATACTGACACTTGTATGATGATGAATTGAAGCGATACTAGTGGTGATTTGAATAGAGCTAGTAATTTCATTACAGGATAGCAGGGAAGGAGTTTCAGAAGTCTGGTCGTCGCATATATAAGCTTTTTGGAGACACACATCCTCAGTACATAACGAGCTAATTTGTTTGGTCATAAATAAGGTGATGTATCGTAAACCCTCTACGCAGCCAATTACTCACTCATCAGTATGTATGGTGCAAAGGTTCTGACCTTTATCTTAAAAGTACGACAGATTATTAAGTATGATTGTCCATTCATCATTGGCACTCGCATTAAAGGCAACATGTATACAATCGCACCTAGATCGATAAAAAAAAGGATTTACCTAGTGCACGATATCATGCTTTAGCTATGGCTGGACATTCGCAAAGGTAGTGAGCAAGAGTTTCCTTGTCATCCTGACTTGCCAATACTCGCTCCTGATATCTTTTTGTTAACGGAGCTAATCCATGTCACCCTCGGTCCTTCCTTCTCTTTTGGGTCCATCGTTTAAATCTATTGCTGTCCACACAATATGCTCACAGATACTTTTAGTTTTTCCTGTTTGGATGCTACTTTCAGATTTCCTCTGAAGTAATCGGTGCGGACTTTATCTCTCAGGGTTAAAATCTGCGGTTGCAATCTTATTTTTTTGATCCATACAACGTATGATAGATGACCGCACTATCGTTTTTAGATCTACCCCTTCAGTTTCAGGGGCATTCGCCTATTGCATAACATACCAAACCATTCAAGCTATCTGACAATAATCATATGAGCCACGTCACGATCTACTTTATCGTCATCACATATGACCGAACAGAGATACCTTAAGGATGATGCGTTTGTTATTGGCTCATCTTCTATTTTTACAACATTTCTGGGCTACACTGCTTGGCTCACTGAAGGGGAAGTTCAAACGCAAGCCATGTCTCCTTAGAGGACAGTTCCATAGATTAAATTGCTTTTCCAATTCGTACATATCATCCCCAATGAGTGTACGTCTGCATATAGTATATCCCACAGTATTTGTTGCTGGACACCTCCTGTTATGAAGTTCATAACCAGATTAAACATTAAAGGTCTTAGTGCAGAACCCGGATGCACTCCAACATTAACTGGGAAAGTTGTCGATATTCCTGATGTTCTTTTGATTTACCATGGGATACCATGTCTTCTGAGCGATTGCCACACTAATTCTCTTGGTACCCAGTCGTAAGCCATTTTTGAATCAATAAAGATCATTGTAGATCCTGTTTCATTACTTGGAACTTGTCTGTTATGATTCGTATGGCTTGGATAGCGTCGGTGGTGGTGCTACCTGATACGAAGCCACATTGATTTCACTTTATAACGGAGATATTGGATAGGTTAGGTTAGGTAGATGGGTGCCTTGTGACAAATAGAGTCACTGCTCACTTAGACCAACAAATTCGGGTCCATTGTGCCCAATCGTTTAACCCTGGAAACGTTAAAAGTTCGCTGTTAGAACCACCCAGCTAATAATATAAATCTCAGGAGGTCCGTAAGCTCTATATTACCTAAGTCCTCCAATTCCGAGAAGAAGTAACTTCCAAGAGTCCTCATTCTTGCAACGGATAGGGCAGGACAATTACACAACAGGTGACGAACTGATTCAATTTCATCTACGTCCCTGCAGCTTCTACAGGAGTCGTTATGTAGCACACTGAGTCGCTCCGTAATTATTCCAGAAGCGACCCGTGTATTATAGCGACTAAGTTTCACCAGAGAAGTTGATCTCTTCTTGCTAAAGGCCGGCCATAGCGCCCTGGCCGTTGCGCATGTTTCCAGATGAACCCATCGGCTGTTTGCTCTATCGATGGCTTCGTCTTCTATTTTCTTTCGTAGGGAACTGATTGGGTTTACTACAAAAGGGAGGGCCCGCGATAAGTGCAGCGCCAATCCTTTCCTAGCAAGCTCGTCAGCCGTTTCATTTCCTTCGATATCCATATGCCCTGGAACCCAGCAGAAGGTCACCGCAAGTTTCCATGTCAAATAGTATCAAATAAATTTGAGAACATCCAGGTAAATAGCTTCCTTTCATACAACATGCCACATACTAATTGTATTCTAAGCCTTACCTAAGATTCAAATGTACAGAGGAAGGACATAAATGTACTCGTATTGTAGTTCGACCTGCTGCAACTCTAGACGCCACCGTTGATTCCATCTGGAGAATTCCTCTGCTGCCACATGGATCAAAGAAAGAGTGCATCATCACCGACACACCCAATCTCGTATCGTGTTACTAGGTACCAGGGCTTCACAGCGTGTAGGTTATAGGAGGAGTTAGTAGACAGAGTTGTGTTTGCAATGACCTATTTGACTTGCGTCTTTTCTAATGCATGTATCTACTATTTAAATACACCACCGTGATCGAAAAAGCTAATTCTAACACAAATGGAACAAGTTGCTGTTGATGTAGCCCTCTATGAAATTCTTCAAAGAACCAACTGTTTGTGGGGGATGGGTGCTCTGTGACAACAGTCTCTGCTCACTTAGATTAATAGTTGGGTCCATTATGTTCAGTTTGTATACCCTGGGAACCTGAAAAGTAACAACTTTTTTGAATTAGGATCACCCGGATAGAGATATGAATTCTTCAGTTCAACGTTAAGTCTCTTAGCTCCTCGAAGAAGTGACTGCGAAAAGTTTTCTATTGGCTAGGGCATATGTCGAATAGATTTTATTTCTTCTTCGTTCGCGCAATGTCCAGTGAGGATGCCAGAGACGACTCCTCCGTTCTTGTGACTAAGCTCAACCAGAGAAAGAGATATTTTGATGTATTGCTACCTAATATCTCGTTTAGTTGACCTTTGCAGAGTTTCACTGGCCTTGGTTTAACTGTTGGTGTTTCCAGAGCCTTAACGGCTGCCTGGCTGTCAACGTAAATAGTTATGGTCTTGTCGACTATATTGCCGCTCTAGATTAGTTTAACTACCTGTAGAATGGCCATGACTTGGGTCTGAAAAACAGTGCAATATTTTTTTAATTTTATTCCCAAGGTTTCACTAAATAATCCGGCACCTGTACCAACGTCCATTTCGGTTCCGGCAGTAAACAAGGCCAGATGTTCATTATGTGTGAACATCTGGCGGAGATAGGTAGTTAGTTGTGCTCATAGTATTTAGCGCCCCGCTCTACGAGAAGATAGATAAATGGTCGTAGGATGCTGCTGAGTACTGCCCAGCTTCCCCAAGGCTAATATCCCAATGCAGGCTGTCTTTTGGATCTTTGTTAGACTTGAAACTTCTTCTCAAAAGCCTTCCACCCAACCGTAGCGTCATATGTTAATATGAGTCTCACAAGCGCCGTGTTTATGCTTGGTTTGAGGCCCCAGGTGTTACCGAATGTCCTTTTATATGCGTAGAAAGCCACGTATGCGTTTTCCACATGATTGTCAATCTCCTTCCAAATTGAAATCTGGAATCATACCCAAACGTATTGCCGATCCTGAAATTTGAAGGTTCATCCCTCCTATGCTAGAAATGGACCTTTTGCTGGTAAGCAGTACTATTTCGGTCTTAGCTACTATTAATATCTGTTGACCCAGTTATTTGCTATCGGATATTAGGACAACAACATCGTCAGCGTAAGCGAACCCGTAAAGACCTCGTCGACCACAAGGAGGCATATCAGTGGGAAGAGAACAACATTTTAAGGATTTCCTCTGCGGGTTTTCCTCCTTTGAATAACGTCTCCTAGCGTCGAGTTGATTATACGTGACCTGAGCATGGACCAGACTGCTAAGGATGGCCTTGGTGCCTATGTTGTAGAAGGCCCTCTCAATATCGATAGAAGGACGTAGGGTAACTTCCTTGCGTTGTAGCGACCTTCAACCAAACATGACATTCTGGCACACATACTGTCTCTGCTTTTCATTCATCCCACGTAGTGAAAGCTTTCCATACACGAATAGGAAGCTATTAACCCAGTACCGATCAAGACATCTCAAACATAAAACCATCATCGTCTCGCCACCATCAGCGAACCCCCACAGAACGCGCACAAATTTATTAGCCACATCCCAGTCGACATGTGTTCCCTCACGATAACAGGTTGCTCCTCCGACGGAGCCATACTAAGTGATGTCATTTATTATAGATGAATCCAGATACCTGCAATTAATATCTGTCGAACGCAAAGAGACTCAATGATATATGCTCTCTTGCGCCACCCATATCGACAACTCTGTCCACCGACTGCAGATCTTTGCAGCTTCGATTCCATCCAAATATCGTCACATTATTGGAATGCCGATATCTTGCTGCTGCCGTAATCAAGGCAATTTTTTCTCTCCAATCCGTTCGATTTTCGAAAGTGCCTTTTTCGGGGATACACTCGACTTGTACATTGGTCTGCCCACATTCCACCATCATGATGGTGGCCCTGCGCTTATCATTCCACGCAAAACAATTTATTGACAACGTATCCAGAAGGAACCGCATTACTACGCAAAGTGTGAGATATTTATTCGGTTCGATTTCATTTTGATTGACCATGGCAGCCAGTCAGCGGGAGAATTTCGCCTTTCGCTCGTGTTCCATTGATACGAACAAAAAAAAAACGACCAGAAAATCGAAAACAAATTCGCGTCCCAATCGTGGACATAATTAGCCATACTGACAAGTGCCAATGGAATTGGCCTGACTTATGCGACTTTCAGTTCGTTGATTAACCTTTTGCGAAAGTCGTTTTGTTGTCATGATGTTCGTTCGTACGTGTTCCGTTCGTTCTTGATTGTGACGGTTTGACCCTTTGGGGTATTTTTTGGGGTCAGTGTGTGAGATGCGGACAGGTTTCTGGCCAGAGCGTGGTCTCCTGAGCATTTCGGTTCTGGTTTCAATTTTGGATTATTAATGAAAAACTGATAGAGCCACAAGAAATGTCTTCGCGTTGATTATTAATGATTGGGACGCGGTGCGAACATTTTCGTTTTTAAAAGCGCGTTTAAATTAACAACGCGGTGTCGAAGAATGATTTTCGGTCAAATCAAACCATTTGTCTTCGTTTTACGATTTCTCCGAATGTGTTTATGTTTTGCCAACTTGCGACGGAAGAAGGGCAAACTTAATGGACAGGGGATTTCGTTTAATATTTTCAAAGAGGTAATAACTTTTTTAACTGACTTGCATTTGTTAGCATTTGTATTTTGGACTCGGGATCATACTGGTAGATCTTCGCCTCATCCGTAGTTGTTTGGACCAGGTGTTCGGAGGCACAAAGCTTGGAGAGTCTCAAGGGATCAGATTGAATGATAAGAAATGTTCGCGATAGAAGTTCGTTGATCTTAGTCTAACATTTCTTGAACGTGTTCACAGTGGTTGACTATGATGATTTTCCTGTGCGTTGATCATCTGCGAACAAAAAATTGAGTACGGTTTGATGATTTTAGTGGTGTAAGCGCACTGCCACTTTGTAGATCAGTTATGATCCACAACATAGAGCTCTAATCGATGAAATACACGACTTAGAGCACCTCTTCTAGTAGAATTTCCTTGATTGACCGGAGTATCTGAAGTGGATCCAACGATGGTAGATCTTCTTCTGATAGTTGACAGGTATCCAGGTATTTCCTTCTTTTGTGAATTAGTGCTCCACATTCCTTAAGAAGGTGCACATTCCTATACATCTCTGCAAAATCTGCAGCCTCCGTGTTGTTCTATACCCAGTTTCCTGAGGTATTCCTTAAGTCTACAGTGACCCGTTAGGAAACCTGTAAGAATGCGCAGTCGATTTTTGTTAGTATTTATACAGACCTTGCTTCTTTTCCGGTTATAACTCTTGAGAAGCTCTTTGGCCTGTCCTAGCTTAGAGAGTTGTTCCAAAAATTTGATTATTTTACAGACCTCCTTAGCTCTTTAGGTTCCACACAACAAAAAGGGAAACACAATGGACCCCCGTAATAAGCACTTAGGTGCACTTCCCTCCAACCTAACTTAACCGAGCTCTTCCCATGCGGTCCCAGCGGTCTCTGAGCTTTTTCTAACTAGTTCCACGTCTCCTGGTACCGAGTAGTAGGTGACTCTGTTATTCTCACTCAGTTGATTTTTCTTGGCAAGGCACTTCCACACCCAGTGTAGACCTGATTTCATGAGAGCTTAAAGCGGCCTGGCTATCCGACAGTATCGCGATGCCTTGTCCACGATTCTTTCTATTGAGGTTAAATTGGGCGCATCTTTCGAAGGTATAGACTTCTGTTTCGAAGAAACTGAGTATGTTCCCATGGCTACCGAGTACATGGTTCTGGGCTCATATACACCTGCTCTAGTTCCTGTGGATGTTTTGAATCCATCCGTGTACCACTTTATGGTATTTTGTTGAGTAGGTACATCCCGACTTCACTGCTACATTCTCTTTTACTGGTCAGCTTCCAGTTGAATTTTCTCTCGAAGAAGTATCTCTTGACCATATCATCCCTGGGCCAGTCCAAAAGCGGTTCTGAATTGAAAAATGTTTCTCGCTGTATGTGTGGGATGTATTTTCCTTTCCCGATGCTCTCTTTGATTATTTTTAGTATGATTTCATTGGCAATCCTTTCTAAGTGTAGAGGGGTGAGTGCTAATATCACTTTCAGTGCTGCTGTGGGACAGGTTCTCATAGCCCCTGTTACGCAAATGCAAGCTAGCCTTTATACTTTTCTAAGGGTTTTTCTTGTTGTGCTCAGCCTGGTTCTTCTGACTAAAGCTGCTGTTCCGTACGTTATAATGGGGCTGACCATCATGGTATTTTTTTACATTTTATGATTGCGCCAAAGGGTAGTAGCTCGAGGTACTGGTTATGTACTAAACCACACCCTGCACATTACGAACCACTCCGCGGGACGCGAGCCGTAAGGTATTACTTCGTGGGGCTGGTTAGCCTCTTAGGCTATGTTCTCTTCTACGCCTTTTGTGTTCTTAGGCGATTGATACGTTGGCACTTTATACGCCTAAGGTCACTGAGTATGCGTACCGCCACGTTACTTACGATGGAGACCATCATGGTGTGCATTCATCTCAGTGTGGCTGGGTTGCATCCCCAGGTTTCACCTGAAATGTTTCTGCACACCATTACTGCTTGTGTTGCTTTGGCTACCACAGCTTCTTCATGTTTCTTTCAGAGAAGTTTACTGCCCAGCCCCTGTACCGATGACTTGCTGGTATCATCAGTCGCTTCTGTCAGGAATTCCGATTCATGGCTGTCAGCAGATATCTGGAAGCGATTCGAAAAGCGTATTTCACACAAAGCTCCGTGCTCAAAATCCCACTGAGCAATACAAAACTGTCTAATATCGAGATCTAGGGTACACCTAAGATTTTGGGCGTATATTTGGCCATTCGCCCCTGTTGTTAAAAATGCAAAAGCCTGCCCTGCCTCTGAGAGCGTTTTATACTTTTCTATTCTACATCACCCTACTGTATGCAAAAAGTACAAGTTTGCAAATGGTTAACCCCCAGGCCATAAGTCTAGATAAAACAGATCCTATCGAATGATTGGGGCCACCAACTTAAAGCCGTTATTTTCTATTATTAGCATAGGTAAAGGATATTTTTTTAGAGATATGTTTTTCGAATTGGCAACACTTTTTTTTACCGACAGTCAATTTGACAGCTGACAGTTGATTTGTGCTCAGTTTGGTTTGCAATTTCACCATGAATAGACTTACGCCAGAACAACGCTTGCAAATTGTGCAAATTTATTCCGAAAATCGTGGTTCTGTTCGCGAAACTTACCGTGCGCTATGTCCACTTTATGGTCGACATAATCGTCCATCCGAGCAAGTAATTCGAATAACCATGGATGAGATGTCGTACAGTGCGCACCGAAGAAGGAGGACCCGAATGAGTCGATTCGCCATCGTGCAAATAAATTGGAGCTGTGTCCATCCACTTTATGGAAGATTTTGCGGAAAGAGCTTGGTTTGCGAGCTTACTCCTGCAAGAATTGAAGCAGCTTGACCATCGCATGCGTCGTACGTTCGATGAATGGGCCGCAAACGAGATTGCTCTTGATCTTCATTTTCCCCACAAAATTTTGTTCATCGATGAGGCTCATTTTTTGTTAAATGGCTACGCCAACAAGCAAAATTGCCACATTTGGAGCGAAGAAAATCGACAAGCCATTATTGAGACGCCATTACATCCACAAAAGGTCAGTGTTTGGTGTGCTTTATGGGCTGATGGATGGTCATTGGTCCATATGTCTTCAAAAGTGATGCCGGCCAGAACGTTATAGTCAATGGAGAGCGCCTTAGATCCATGAAAACTGACTTGTTCGTTCCCCAATTGAATAGCATAATATATGGAAATGCCATATGCCCGAAATCATATGTAAGCACTAATGGTATCAAATTATCATTCCATGAAAGCCAATGCCATGGCTATTACCATGATATTTATGTATTTTCCTTAATTTTAAAGTACTATCCCTCTAAAAGCCACACTCACCTCTTAGCCATCTATAGGTACGTAACCTTCAGCGAATAGTCCTTCTACGTATTTTATATATTTGCTAATCAAATAAACTCTGATACTTAAACGAGGCTTTAGAATACTCTGCTGATGACTCCACCCCAAAACCTCACCTCAAATAATCCCTCTATTTACATAATTCAATAAGAAATGTTTACTTAAACTCCTCTCCACCTTCGAACCATCTGCAAAATTACAAATACGAGTAAATTAATGCGACACGCGAGCATAATTTATCTGCGTTTATGAACCGTAACAAGTGATGAAACTTCCACAACCCTTTCGTTTTAAAATATAAAACAAGCACTCGTCCACCCTCGCCCAACCTTCATAAAAAAAAAAAAATATATGAAGCATAAAACAAAATAAAACAATGAATCAACTTAAATAGTCACGTGGCGGTAGTAACTCTTCGCCGCACTACCAAAAGAAGTCCATAAAAACCCAGTTCAAGTACATAAACTGCATGCAACTGCATGTTCCAGGACATATCCTTAAAACACAATACCGCGCGCCACTTGAACATGCAGCAGATGCGACCAGCATCCTCCAATCCTAAATCATATTACATCTAAGAAAATTGACTCCAAAATACCAGATCAAACCTATTTTTAGAGCCGCACACACATATTTTCAAAATAAATCTCCCGTGGAATACTAAGGGATGTCGGGACCTACCAGCCATCTTGTCGTATTAATCATCGAAAGTGTAAAATTCAAATATCCTCCTAAGGTGCACTTTACACGGCCGATTTGAAGTTTTATTCCTCACAGCTGCAGAGCGGGACCAGTACTCCGGCAGCAAATAACATCTCTTACATCGGCGTCTTGGGCCAAGGGGACCGGGGCTTGATTGGAGTTTTTATGATTTGAAATTTTTGGGGTTTCTCGAACATTTCCCTCGGCAGCTAATTAAATGCGCTCGATCGGCCCATCCGTCTCCGTGATGGGGGTAATAATCGTGTCTAATACGGCGACACAATCATCGAAATGATGCGGCACCGATCCCATTCAATTCGATTCGATTGCATGGCGTGTGCGTGTGCGTGTGCATGTGCGTGTAGTGTACCCCTTTCGTTTTCCTGTGCCCATGTCGATTGACTGAATTCCGTCAACAGTGACAGGCAATCCAACAGGGAATGCCGGCAGCAAACACAATGACTTGTGTTGTTATTGTTATTTACGAGCGGGTTTATCGCTTCCGAAGTTGCTCTCGCGCATGGTGATATCGTTTTGTAGCGCATTGTATCATCGAACAGAAGGAGGTGGAGGAAGACTCCCCGGGAATTGAATTTAATGGAGATACATGATGTAACGCATTAAGGAGAATACACTTTGTAACAAGGTGGCATACGTTATGGATTTAATCGTCCCAATGATGACACTGTAAAGGGTGCACCGACGAACTAGTGCATTTCGGGGGTTATTTTTGGGTCCCTTTCCAATTAAAGGCGCAAACTAAACGAAAACAACAAATGGGACATGACCATTTCAGTTTGAATTCGGTTACATTGGATCAAAGTGGTGTAAAGGAGCAGGGAGGTGGATGTTGTCAGCCTCAGGCTCTTTTGTGTATCTTTTGCTTCTAACAAGTGCAATACCATTTTGAAACTGATTAGCGAATAATCCCAGAGTCTATTGGAAAACGTATGTTGAACCTTGTTCGACTAGCATATGCACCTAATTTGCAAATCAGCTAAGTTGCTTCAATAAAGTAACCCCCTTCCTGCTTGTTAACCTTTTGTTGCACGTGTGAGTCCTACGAAGCGGAAAATTTTAATTTTGTGCTCAGTTTTGGAACGAATCGTCAGAAAAGTGCAGTATTCCCTTCTGAGCAGTGACGGTCTGTAACACATTGATACTCTGAGTATGGATATTGAGAGCATGCGCTCTACGCGTCCGAGTTGTCTAATCCTATTTGACATCTTTTGACTTTGCTGCATATCTCGTACAGTTCATTATGTTGCCTTCGCCTCCAAACACTATTTTCACAAATGAAAGAGGCATTGATAGTAGTACGCCAGCAAACTAGATTCCTTAGCAAAATTACTTAAATTAATGAAGAAGTAGTGTTTGCTTGGTAGTGGATGGGATGGCTTACATTAGCAAAGAACATATTAATCATGTTCATAGATTCCATTAAAGTCACACTGGACACATTATTTAATAGATCAATGTTAATGTCCCCACAGATAATTAATCTGAGAGTCAGAGGGGTATGAAAATTAAATAAAACACATCTGTAGGGGCAGAGCGTATTAAAAGGTTTGCTTTGAACTCTTTTCTAGTGTATATTGCAGCTCCACTGCCCAACCGTTGATAAAAAGGTCGAATGAGTTGAGTACACTTAAACCATGTCTCCGATTACAAGGGCGGATCCAGGGAGGTGGCACATGGTACGAATACCATGGTATAGTGAATACTACAACCCCTGACAAACTGCATTTCGTAGTATTCTATGACTTTGGCGTTAAGTAGTATAGTTTGACGTTTGTGTTGTCTGTCATAATAAATAAAAATAGAAAATTCAAGACAGGATAAAGAAAATTCAAATACTTGAAAGAGAAAGTGTATACCTAAGAATTGTCAAAGAAGCTACGAAGACTAGCTAATAGAGAGAAATTGGCGCTGCAATCAGTAAGATGGTGGTATACCAGCAACAAATTGCGAATCTCAATACCAAGTATATTTCATGGTATACTAGCTTTTTACGTAGTATTGCAGTGACAGACATGTGGTATAGAACGTAGTATTTCTCTACCATGGTATTAATACCAGCAGTCTGTCTCCCACAAAAGTAGTATTGCAGTGACAGACATGTGGTATAGAACGTAGTATTGCTATACCATGGTATCAATACCATCAGTCTGTCTCACACATAAGAGTATCAGCTGGTAGAGGTACTCCGCAAGGTGGTGTTCTCTCTCCTCTATCTTGGGTTATTGTGCTAAATGAACCGTAGCGTACGCAGACGATGTGGCGCTACTGGCTAAAGGTAAATTCCTTCCAACCCTAAGTGACCAAATAGAAGGCGCTATTAAGATAATCAGCAATCCACTAAAAACGGAGCTGACACTATTTACTAACAAGAGGAAAATACCGGAATTCAAACTTCCATCCATTGCTCTTAAAATTTCTGACAGGGCTAAATATCTAGGATTAACATTATACTAGACAAAAAACTAAATTGGGGACTAAATACAAGGGACAGAACAAGGAAAGTTATGATAGCTCTCTATACCTGTAGCAGAATATTTGCAAAATTTGCGGGCCCAAACCAAAAGTCATTTTCTGGCTCTCAAGATACTAACCAGAGTACAAAGAATGGCGTGCCTTGGTGTCACAGGAGCTATGAGAACCACACCAACAGCAGGATTGGGGACTATACTTAATCTTTTACCTTTAGAACAAGAATCTGCAGCTAGAAGTTCTTAAAGATTAAGCCACTCTGAAGGTTGGAGGTCAAATTTGACGGGGCATGCGTAGAAGTTAGCACAGACTACATAGTACCCTATATAGACTTTCATAAGCCGTTTTCCAGTTCATTTCCGAATCGGAAAGAATGGGAAACTAATATGCCGCTAAATGAAAACTCCATCTCCATCTATACTGATGGATGCAAGATGAACGTGGGATTTTTTTCTGGAAAACTCAATTCAAATAAGTCAATTCGACTTCTGGACTGTAGTAGTGTTTTCCAAGTGGAGGTTTTGGCGGTGACAACAACTGCCCGAGACGCTGCAATGAAAGCTATACCACCCGGTGATATTACCTTTTTCATTGGCAGCCAGGCCAGAGTGATTTCCGCCACGCAAATAAAATCGAATCTTGTGCGTTACTGTCACGAAGTGCTACGGGTTCTTGATACGCAACATAATGTAAAACTCTGCTGGGTAACCGGAGGGCTCAGCACTAAATCCTGAACGAGCTGACTTGTCAATTAAGACATCACCCTGCAACCTGAAAACAAAATGATCGCCATAGCAAATAGCAGATGGAGATCACAAGAATCCTGTGTAATTACAAGAAAACTTTGGCCGCTCTACGATAAAAATCGCACCGAGCAAATTCTCATTTCCATCACCTTTTGTTTTGACATACAAGGTGGCGCAAAAGTCATAACGAAGATGCTCTCTCATTTTTTGCAAATGGCGTCTTATGTCATCGCGACTTTGACATTTGTGAAGTAAACAGAATACACGTAGACAAACCATGTATTGCTATACTTTTTAAGAACGCAGAATAATTGTGTCAATGTTTTTTGACAAATAATTGGTCGGTAGTTTTGGATCAACGTGAATTTCTTTGTCGATTCTCTGGTCGTGTGGCATCAACTAAGCAAACACTACGGAGCTAAGCGGCTCGCTCGCCTCGAGGAGAGTGACTCGACATAGAACAGTTGAGAATATCGCTGCTTCGGCCGCATATGTCCAAGGGGACCCTCAAACATCAACCAGATGACGGGTCAAGCAATTGGGCATCAATAGACGATGAAGATGTACTCGTACAAAGTGCAAACAGTGCATCAGCTATGGCCTGCAGATAGCTAAACTCTCCTATCTCATCCCGGCAGCGTAATGTCTCATTTTGGCTATTTGCACTGGCCCGCAAGACCGCCCTTTAGAATTTTTTGAAATCACAGATCTTTACGAATAAGCCACAGACCTTGGCGGCCGTAAAGAAGAACATCCGACAAGAAGTGGAGAATTTAACGCTAGAAGTTTTGAGAAAAGTCATGGAAAATGCTGTGGAATGAACCAGAATGTGCATCAAGTCTGGCGGCGGCCACATGACCCCGATATCGTCTTCGCGACTTAATGGAAAAAAATGTAAGCGCCTAAACAAAATCAACAAACAAAACCAATGCTTTTTATTTACAAACAAAGTTACTGCCTCAAGTGAAGACTTTTGCGCCATCTTTAATATGGAGCCAAAATTCGTAAAACCACCGTAACCAAACAAAAATCACTCATGGAGATATTGAAAGTCTATTAAGTGCAAAAAGACAACTAAGAAGATAGTGACAGAACCATAGATCACCCGATAACAAGAGGAAACTATCCGAATGCACAAGAAAACTGCAAAAAGTATTGAAACTTAATAATGATAAATCTCTTCAAACCTATCTTAAAAACTTGTCCCGGCGAAGTCCTCTGACTACTCTCTGTAGAAAGCCGCTAAAAACCTAAAGCGACGTATTAATGCTGAAGCACCAATTCATCCAGAAAACGGCGACTGGCCGAGGAGTGATGTTGAAAAAGGCACTGCTTTCGCAGAACATCTGAAAATGGTATTTACCACGAATCCTCCGTTAGTGAATAACCAACATACTCGTAGTGATCTATCTGATGCCCCTTCTATAGAACCTCTTCATTGAAAGACCTAAACTCGACCATAAAATATAACCTGGATCCAAAAAAAAAAAAAAAAACTCCGGGAAATGATCGCATTACAGGCAGACTTATTAAGGAATTACCCCAAACTGGTATGGTATCCTACGTACTGGTCACTATCTAGAAAAGTGGAAACTCTCAGAGATCATTATGGTCTCTCTTCTTACAGACCAATTAGTCTATTATCAATTCTCTCCAAAGCATTCGAAAAACTCCGGACTACAAAAATATAGTCCTTGCGAGCGTCCGAGTCCATCATACCAGATCACCAATTTGACTTCAGGAAAAACCATAGTACTCTTGAACAAGTCCACAGGCTTGTCTCCCATATATGGAAGGCGTTTGAAGAAAAGGAATACTCGGCTATTTTCTTAGACGTTGCCCAAGCATTCGACAAGGTCTGGCAAGAAGGCCTTTTGTACAAAATCAAAAAGTTCTTACCTTCAAACTTATTTCCTGTCCTCACAAGCTATCTCGGTAATCACAAATTCGTTCTCAAATATAAAAGTTGTAAGTCGGAAATGTATCACATCAACCCTGGTTTACCACAAGGAAGTGTCCTTGGCTAATTCCTATATCTGCTACACATTTCGGACCTACCAACGTGTGGTAACGTCCTCACGTCAACATTTGCAGATGACACCACAATTATAAGTTCAAGCCAAGATCCGTCAAATGCAACTGATGCAAAAGCATCTGTCAAAAATTGAAAATTGGTTGGAAAAGTGGTGAATAAAAATAAATGAGTCCAAAAGTTCTCACATAACTTTTACTCTGAAAACGAGTACATGCCCACCCGTTAGAATTCCAGCAATACCCCAACGAACAGACGTCAAATACTTACGAGTAGGCTTTCACCTCGACAGAAGATTGACTTGGAAAAAGCACCTAGAAGCTAGCTAAAAAAAACTCAAATAAACATTAAAGCGTCAAAACTACATTGGCTTATAAACAAGAAGTCCCAACTAAGCCTAGACTGGAAAATACTTATTTACAAGTCTGTATTTAAGCCGATCTGGACCTATCGCATTCAGCTATAGGTTACTGCTGCTGCTTTAAATATAAACAAAATCCAAGGGCTTCAATTCAAAATTCTCGGTAATATTATTGGAGCTCCCTGGTATGTTAAGAACTGCAATTGATATTTTTTTAGAATTTTTATTTTTTCATTAACAGCAAATATGTACACTCCCAATCAATAAGATATATCCACGCTTAATTTCCTCCTAATTTGAAAAGTATAGACTGCAGGCTTGTAAGATTATCCACACTGACGCACTTGTTAGTTTTAGTACATGAGACGCCAAAAAGGTAGAAGAGTTAGGGTTTGGGTACGATTTTTTGTAAAAGTGGTGTAAAAAATCAATCATTATTAGGATAGATCCAGTAGGTAAAACACAAGAAATAAGCGAACAAAGGAAGAATTTCATTCAAAAAGAATTGCTAGTAATGCGTATGACCTCCATTATTTGAATTAAATTCAAAAATTCTGTCAGGAACAGAATTATATAAAGATTTGAGGTAGCTTAAATTAACGTCTTTCCAGGCATCCTTAATCGCAATTAATAGCTCGTTCGTGTTATGAAATTCGCGACCACATGAACTTTTCTGGACATCCTTCCCCAAACGTTTTCTATAATGTTTAGATCAGGAGAATACGGTGGCCATTGCATAACCTCAATTTATTGCACGCGAAACCAGTCTTTCACTATTCTTGCATTATGAATGGGGGCGCATTATCTTGTTGGAAAATTACAGGAATGTTATGGAAAACATTTTTAATCTTGGGAATTACATTATGCAGAATATTTTTGTATGCCTTAGCATTCTGCACGTCTTTCATTTCCACGAGTTTAAAGGTCCAATACCAGGATATTGCACCCCATACCATAATGCTACATGTTCCTGCATGATGCCTGGACAAAATCTTTTCTTTTTTTTCGCAAATCATGGAAATAATAATTATATGCATCGGGACCATCCAGGTTAAACTTTTTTTCATCGCTAAATACCACTTGTTTCCATTTATTTGTCCAATCCATATGATGTCTGGCAAAATCCAAACGAATGATCTTATGAAGGCTTGCGCTTCATTTTTATCCGTTTGAGGTTAGGTGATTCCTTCAGAATTCGTCGGACAGTTGAGATGCTAGCTGTGTAGCAATTTTCGGTGCCGAATCTTCAGAATTGGAAGCAATCCGAAGAATTCTTCGCCTTTCAGCAGCTGTCGTTGCGCGAGAAGTACACCCTTTTTGATTTTTCCCATAATTTTGGGGGTCAGCAAGAAAAGAATTAACCACTTTATGACTTCGACCAATTCGCATTGCAATTTGAAGTCTTCTTCCTTCAAGGTCTCTATTTTTACGATATCCTCTTTTGAAAGACATTTTCCACGTCCCATTTCTTGAAATAAACATTTAATCAGATCAACAACATTGATATACCACTTGAATTAAGAATACACTACCTGCTTTGTCCAAAAATAATCAATTTCTCGCAATAAACAAACAAAATCTTTGATTGAAATATTTTTTCACACAGTTCATCAAAATAATGTTATTTTAATTCTAACCGTACTTTATTTTTGACAATCCATGCACTGAAATGAACAAGTGCATCAATGTTCACATTCTAACAGTGCTGCCAAATTTCAAAATTATATACTTATCAAGTTTGAGGAAAATTTACTGTGAATCAATCCTATTGATTGGGAGTGTACATGCATTGCATACATTCATGTTTTTTTTTATAAATCTAAGTAGTTGCACCGAGATTGAGCCAGCTGAAATGTTTACATTAAATATTTCCAACTTAAATCCTAATTTGCCTAAAATCTTGTTCAAGTTCTTTTCACGCGATCCATTTGCACTAAGCAATTGCATCTCCTTATCTAATGAACCGTCATGCAATCGCCAAAGCATTGTAAATTCAAATCGAAACCACTTAACGCCAGACCAACAATTACTCGAACAAAGTCACACTTTGTCCGCCAAAAATACCGCACGGCTACGTGCCAACCGCTGCCAATAGCACTTCCAAACCTGGACTTAAGAGTAACACTAGCGCGTTCATCTGATTGAAATCTCCAAAAGTTTACAATTACAATCGGGCTCTACGACGGCCGAGTGTACCCTGAAATGCAATTCGACGATTGCGGTGCGGCGTGTTAAGATTAATTCAAATTTATGTCGACTCGCTGGCAGATTAATTAAAGAACATAAAAGTGTCGTTATAGAACATAATTATTAATTTAATCTCAATTAGATATCTCTGGGGAGATTTGGCGGGAAATGGAAAGAAACACTCCGACTGTACGATTCTCCGCGTGTGTGATTCATCAGAGTGCGCCAGCACACCTGAACCGTGCCAGACACATTCAATGCGCCAATCGACTCTATTTCTGGGTCGATCACACCGCATACTCGTAGACTCCAACACCTCGACCCAAAGAGTCCATTCGAATTCGGGATTTGTGGCACTGGCGCACGTAGCACGTGCTAAATTATTAAAAGCACTGTCGTAAGCGTTCAGCCGGACCGAGGTTCGTAATTAATTTATCCTAACCTAAGACCGTTTAGCCGGTCACATACAACGGTTTCATTCAAAACGTGCTGAGGAGTTAGCCAACATGCCTACGACAGGGATACCGTACTGGCTTGTGTGTTGTTACCAACGATGGCAACGATGACTGGCTGATTACTATCGTGTAATACATGGTCGTTGATTTAATCTTCATAGGATCGAGCTTGGCCGATGATGGGTGAGAGAGGGGTGGGGATCTACACTCATCCCACCACCCCTTTCTATTGACACCCCGATATTAATTATTGTTCCCACCTTAACCTGTTCAAGGTGTTATCTCCAATAGAGTCGAGTCAGTCCATGCGGCACGATAACAATGAAATAATATTTTTTTTTTTCGGAATATAAACACAGAATGGGACCGGATTCGATTTCCTTGTTTCTCTAGCCGTGAGGTGCAAAGTGCAGAGCATTTCAAGTGATCTGAAACGGAATCGGATTAGAAGTGGTATGTGGCAATATGCAGCAGCGGCGGCGGCCGGCGATACATATTTGCATACCGATTGTGGGCTTGGCCAGAGTACGGAACAAACAACGCACTCTCCGGCTGGACGGCCGGCGCGGCGGTACGTAGAATTCTACTCTGATGAATTATGGGCATTTGGTGTAAATTTAGTCAAATGGGATATTCAGCGGATATTTTAAGGTGCCGATTGGTAGCCGTACCGCTAGCGTGGTAAAGTGCAATAATAAAATTAGGCTTTTCGTATTATTTTAATTTTTTGTGGGTATATACGACGACCATGTCGGGCTGTAGAAGGTGTTTTGCAATGAAAATTAAGTCTTTCGATTCCAACTTATATTTATTGGAATGGAAAATTAATTTTTTCAGTTATTGATACTGCTAGAGATAAGATTTTATTGATTTAGTTTTTGGTGTGAAATTGGGGCATAACATGTAAGGTCTTTAGCGGTTTTACACTTACTTGAGTGATCAAGTGAACGTGCACCGTGGTGGAGGTGGAGGTGGAGACCACACCAAGAGCTAAGGTGCTTAGGTGCTTAGTTGCCTTTCTAAAAGCATTTTAAGAGATTGCATTAAAATTAATCATGGTTAACGTAGGACGTAAAAATTTGAGCTGTTGTTTAGTCTTAGTACGAGTATAGCTTTCCTCATAACACTCAGTCTCTTATTGCGAACCATAATAAAACGAACCTAGTTCTTCTTTTCCTTCTCTTCCTTACGGTGAAGTTATGATCTGGAGTAGAAGGATCATAACCCTCCCACTTTACTGCATCCCTACTGATCCGCTTGTGGGGTTTGCCTGTTTGAACTCAGGAAGTACCATCAGGCTTCCCGGTTTCGGATCATTTCGTCACTGAGGCCAATCAAATGCTGGTCTTTTTGCATTTGTATGATCCAGTTGTTTTATGGTCTGTCTTTTTTGTGCGATTGTGTAGGAACGTTGCCTTTTGAGGGGGTTCGAAGCATCTCTCCTTTGAACATGACAATACCAACTGAGCCGGTCGTGCTCTGTCTTGCTTGTGATGGGTTCTTTTACATGAAGGCTTCCTCAAATCTTTGAACTTCTTATTCTATCAAGCTTTGTTACTCCTGCTGTCATACGAAGCATCTTCATCTCAGCTGCCATTAATTTGCTCTCATACCTTTTGTACATTGTCCAGCACTGTGAACCGTATGTGAGCGCCGGACGTACAACTGCGGTGTAGAGTCTTCCTTTCAGCTTAGGGGACATTTTTCGGTCACAGCAGATAGCGGAGTTTTCCCGCCACTTGATGTCATCATCACAATTTGCTTCGCTATTGATCATAGATCCCAGATATTTGAACTTTTCGCACTTGGGAAGCACTTCTCGATTCAAGTAAATGTCTGGAATAGGCCGGTGTGGATCAGAGAACGGGCAGCACAGAACTCGTCCTTTTTGAACTAATATGGCACCCATTACCCTCCAAAACATCCACCCATACATCAAGTGCTCGTTGGAGGGACACTTGATCTTCCCTTACGATAGCTTCATCGTCAGCAAAAAATAACTGATGCACTTAGGGGTCCGTCACTTTTCCTTCAAGCAGATAATCAAGGACTGCAATAAATAGCAAAGATCTGAGGACGCTTCTCTGGGGTACACCGACTTTGATTGGGAACTCTTCGGTAACTCTTGTCCTTGCCCCCTCATATTCGTATATGATCATGCGCACGTAGGTTTCTGGAACTCCTCGTTGTCTTAGCGCCACCCATAAGAGATCTCTTGGTTGTCTATCAAAGGCTTTTTCAAAATCAACCAACACCACATGCAAGTCCTTTAAGGAATCACGATGTTTTTCCATTATGATCCTTATACTTTGGATTGTATCTGTTGTTGATTTACCCGAGACAAACCCACACTGGTCATCAGATAGCCTTATTATTTTCCGCAGTAGGCCATCTAATACCCGCTCAATGATGTTCATGGTGTATGACATTACCTTGACAGAGCGGTAGTTATCGCAGTTTTGCGTATCGCCCTTCCCTTTGTGCAAAGGAAGAAGATAACTTTCCCTCCACTGATTAGGCATTGTATCACCGCTCATAAGTTTGGACATAAGAATAATGAGCCATCTGGACCCGATGTCTCCCATCTTTTTCCAGAACTCAGAGGGTATCTCGTCTGGCCCAACTGGCATTCCTAACTTCTCCGACAGTAATGTCGGATATTTCGTCATGGTTAAGATCTGCTCTTGGAAAGTATACACGGGGAAACTGTTCGTTCAGAAGTCTATCACAATACTCGTACTGTCGCCACTTGTGGAGAATTTTATCGTCTTCCACAAGAAGCTGGCCTTGATCATTGTTAACGAACTTTGGGGAACGAATCTCCTGAGCATTTCTTCTTTTCTGGGCGGCTATTTTGAAGATAGTTGTGCCCTTATTCAAGTTGTTTTGTCGAAGCTCCTGGATAGCCTGGTTCCTATCAGACGCCGAAGACGATATTTCCTCCCGATAGAGGCTTTGGTCTAATCGGAATTAATCGAAGACTCTGTGCAGTAGCAGGATGCGTGAGAGAGTATCAAATTGGAACAACATCAGATCACAAAGCTATTTCGTTTGATAGTAGAATGGAATCTAAAACAAAGAAAGATTGAAAGTTCACCAGGATTCCAAAGACCTGAGATACCATCTTAGGTGAAGGAATACGGAGAGAGAAGACAAACGCCCTACAAAAGAAGAGGTCATGAATTTATGGGTCCTGAACTATTTGCTGCTTTAGGCAGAGCGACAGTAAGAAACATAATCGAAAAACGGGCCGCTAATGAACAAAGGAAATTGTAGTGTGCATGGAGAAGCGCTATTAAAATGTCAATAGGCTCTAAGAGATAAGTATGAGGCGAGGTATGTTCAAATGAGTAGCTATCACCTAAAGAAGATGAGCGTTGTGGACGACGAGTGGTTTAAAGCGAACCTGTGACTTATTTATTTGAATGGTGTCAGGTTCGAAATAATTCTGGAGAATTGTCATGATTTTGGGTGCAGTTACGTGACAGAAACTGCTAGTAAAGTATTAAGGATGCATGAGTGTACTTTTATCTCACTTTATTTTCTTCAGATATGTCATAATGCATTGCCACATATCGTGAGACACATGTTGGTGGGACGAAACTGTCTTTATGCACACAACGTCAGTAAACCTTAAACATGACGACTAGTATCATAAAAACATGCCAGCGGAATCCTAATTATTCATATTTCAAAGTTTACAATATATAAATGCTAATACGCCATTAAAATATGACCCCCCACGTGGGTGGGTCTAATAAAGATATCCAAACAACTTGTTCACGATCACACAACACACACGATCGGTTCTCAAAGTCAAAAGCAACAAAAAAAAAAAACCGAAAAAGCATCTCTCGCTCGTCAATTCAAATGGAAATTTGTCCCGCGAACTGAGCTGAACTTTCTTTTCACGACCAAAAATAAAACCCCGGGAACGACATGAAAACAAGTTGCCCGATCCTGAGCTGTGCTGCGCTTTTGTGAAACCAAAAAAAAAAAAGAAAAGAAACCCCTCACTCGTTTGGGTTAAAAGTTCGCCACCATACACATTTGTCATATTGTTCACTGCATATCATCAGCACCATCGTCATTGTTCCGGGGACGTAGCGCGGCAGAAGAGTACGTATAGCAAACAGTCTTTAGCGACAACAACTTACCTCGTCGGAGAACGAGTGTAGTAGATACAACCGATGAGATACACTCGTACACTAGTACTCTCCGGCCCAATGCCAAAGATCATTCACAATTGGCAGCATTAAAATGCTAATAGCACCCCATTGACAGTCATATCGATCCACATTCGCCATTCAATCGGGGGACGACCGTTCCGGAGATGAGAGAAAATCCATGTCAAGCCATCCGAACAAGCGCTATACAAGCGCGGCAAGCAGTTAAGTGGCATCTTTAGTGCATGGGATGGATAGGCAATGTATCCGATAGATCCGATTACTTCGAAAGTCTGCTTCGAAGATTTCCCCTCTATAGAAACAACAAGAGCGTGGACAGAAAAAAAAAGTTCACCCAACTGATGGCATTATCTCTGGCAAATCATGTTGCATCGATGACATCGATGAGGAGAGAGACTTTAGGTATTCCCGAAGAAACACTGAAGATGATGCGCGGTTTGCATGTCATCGCAATCGAGACGAAGGAGGGACACAGAAACTAGTCGATGATGTCGCGTGGATTTTCTATTAATCTCGAGATTACGTTTAGTTCACTGACTATTAATTTGCTCCAAATACAACATGGGTCGGCTTCTTTCCTCCGACTTATTGCACATGAAATGTTAAAGATCTCTTTGCCTCTTTATCTTGGCGGAGTATCTTGGAGCGAAGAATAGACGATTGCCGTAGACAATTTGTTATGTTGAGAGATAAATAGGTGCTAATGTCCGTATCGATTAAATGCCTCGTTACGAGATTACACTGGCGGCGGGAAAATGTAAACACTTCGATCAGTGTGCCGATAAATTGTTACTTGCTAGACATACGTATCTGGTGAGTAATTTCAGGACTTGAGTTTCTATGGGAGAAAGTTTATTGGAGTAGATTGAAAGACTTAGAATAAAATTCTCTAAAAAATTACTTACGCCAAGCTCGAGCCGAACATACATACATGCATACAAGATCCGGTCCTCTTAAGGTGTCGAGGTGACATCCATAATTCCCTCCTTTTTTTGTCATGAAATTTCTCCACTGGGTCGTTTTTTATCTTCCAAGATACTAATAGCCCGGGCTACCAGCATGCACGATTCGCAAACAAGAATAATCATACCAGGAGTGCGCCTAGGTACTAATCCACACCCTGCATTTTTCTACCCGCGTCTACATTTGCTGTTTCGGCTCCTCTTAGTCTTTCGACACTTCTCAGCTCGTTCTGTACGCTCGTTATGAAGCCAGTCGTCCCCTAACCTCATCATATGATTTATTAGAAGCTGTGGGCTTGGCAGGTTCATTCTACCCTCTGCAAAGTGCCTGCAGTGAAACACGACCTGCTCCGCGTCTTCCTCTTCATCTGGGTATTGTGGCAGAATGGCGAGCATGGCGAGTTATCGTGTACAAATCTATGGGGAACTAAGGTGGTAGTTACAGTCCCAGCGTGCTCTTTTTGTCCAGACCTCGGTGATGGGGATCAGCCTTTTGCCGCGTAATCCCACCTTGCTTGCCACAGTGCTACAGATGTTGCCCTTTCTCATCGTTTTACATTCCTGGTAACGCTAGCTTCTTGACGGTTCGCGGTTCGCTTAAGTTAATCCCTTTGCATCTCTGGAGTCATACCTTCTATAACACAGACGGCTTCGTCCGAAATTGTTGGGGAATCGCTTATAGTTCTGATTGCGCAGAGCCTGTATGCAGACGAGAGCTTCCTTCTTGTTTCCTTCGTTGTGAGTGCCACCGCCTAGACCGGGGCAGCGTATAGGACGATTGAGCTTACCACTCTGGTTCGCAAGATCCTCCTACCATTTACAGACCCACCGATGTTTGACAGCATATCGAAAAGAGCTGCCTACATCTGTGACGCCTTTTTACTCGAGTACTCGACGTTAGTTTTGTAGTTCAGCCTGTTGTCGAGCATTACTTCTAAGTATTTTAGTGCCTCTTTAGACCTGATTGTATGGTTCCCAACCCGGAAATTTGCGTATTCCACATTCTTTCGGTTGGTTATTAGGACACTCTCAGCCTTGTGGTCAGCTAATACTAGGCCGGTAGACTCTAGCCAATTTTTTATCTTGGCGACTGCTTCATCCGTGACAGGCTCTATCTCGTGGATGTGTTTGGTTACAGTAACTACAGCAGAGTCGATCACCTTAACTCCTTGTGGCAGCAACTCCGCCATACATAATGCTCAACAGGAAAGGTCAAAGGTACTTAACGCCATTGTCGGTCTGGTATATCAACTTTCTGTCGGTGAGGTAGTTCATGACTATCTTCAGCAGGTAGTATGGTGTATTTATTCTGGTCAGGCATCTCCTAATGCGTGACCAGTTTGACGAGTTGAAGGCATTTTTAACGTCGAGTATTTATCTGTGACCCCTCCGCAGTATTGCTTCAGCTGCTGTATCTAGTACCGACTTTATGGCATCAACGGTAGAATATGATTTTTTGAAACCGTACTGTCCACTGGATCCTGTATCTGCCTAGCCGTATGCTTTCTGTACTTGACAGTTTTTGCCAAGATTTGAATTACTTCATCCCACTATAGCACAGACTGCTTCAATTTAGTTTCTGCAGAATAGGGCTTCTTTCCAGAAAGTGGTATACATCTTTAAATTCCATTGAATTGAACAGTGAACAACAAATTGTCAGATCATTCCGATGCGGCCTGAAGATCAGTGGTAACACCTATCCTTTCGCTTTAAAAGGTAGACTTATTTACCCTGTCGTATTTTTGTCGTTAAAGTAATTTCTCTCCTCTAGGTTTCCTTTTGGTGTTGATGGGGACACACACGCATTGGGAATTGCTCCACTTAAAAGTATTTTTTTTTAACTTAAAATCTAAGGAAAAGTTGTTTCAATTTTTTATTTAACACTATAATTCAATTAGTCTGCTGTAATAACTAATAGTGCAAAAATGAAGTGCGGTTTGTGCTATTTAAAAATCGATAGACATGAACTTAAGATTCAATGCATTATTTGTCAAGAATACTATCATGGAAAGTGCGCCAAAATGGAGAAAAGAGAGATAGAGTTTTATGACAAAGGTAGTCAAGGGTACAAGTGTGATAGTTGTGTCACTCAGCGGAGAAAGTCAATATTGGGAGATGCTCCCATTAACTCACCTGCAAACATTATCTCTTCTCTGAGTGCTACTTCTTTTACCTCTACTAGTGGTAGTATCTCCACAAACAAAAAAACTGCTAGTCCGTATACAGTAAACAAAAGTTCATCAGCTGTAATCCCAAATATTGCTTCCCATGATGACATCAATACGGGTCAACAAACAATAACTTTGGAAATGCTGTACAGCGAAATTATTCAGCTTAAGCAAGTTAACACCGAGGCACTTACTAGAATCAAATCTCTTGAAGAGTGCAATACTTCTCTTAATAAGAGAGTTGATTATTTGGAGTCGAAGCTGAATGTACTGGAACAGAGGGAGAAACAATGTGCAGTTGATATTATTGGCATACCCGACGTTAACAACTCTAACGTAAAAGAGAGAGTCAACAAATTACTTGGCACTGTTCTTGGTGAAGAGGTGAACTCCAGCGACATTGACTCATGCTTTGTTAAGAGTGTAAAAGGAAAGAACACAAAAATTGCTCCTAACATCGTGTGTGTGAAGTTCTCAACTGTCTTACGAAAAAAAGCTGTAATGAAGAAAATGCGGGAGAACAAAAGCAAAATTTCTTCCAATATTTTCGGTGTTTGTCATACCAACAACAATGGCAGCAGCAGCAGCAACAACAAAAACAACAGCAGCAGCAACATCTACATCAACGATTGTCTCACTGGCTACACAAGGTCTTTATTAAAAATGGCAAATGATCTTAAACACAAAAACAGATGTAAGTTTGTTTGGGTTAGAGACTCATCTGTTCTTATTAGAAAAAGAGAAGGTGATAGAGTTATAAAAATTAATTCATTTGAGGATATATATAAATTTAACGTAAACTAAATAACTATAACTTGTTGTTTGTATAATGAATAATATGAATTCATCTAAAGATCCTCATAATGATTCAAGTAATAATGTTAGTTTTTTCTCTTCAGCTACTGACAATCTCAAATGTTTTTGTATAGACCATCAAAACAATGTGCAATTTTCTGGTTTTTCTGTCATACATCAAAATATTCGCAGTATGCGAACAAATTTTAATACTTTTTTCTCTCACCTCGCACCTTTGGATCATTTGCCAGATCTAATTTTTCTCTCTGAAATTTGGATCTTTGAAGAAGAGAAGTCTATATATGATGTAATTCCAAATTTTAAATTCGACGCGGCTTGTAATGAAACCTATGCTGCTGGTGGTGTCGCGGTATATTATAGAAGTAACATAATAGGATGTAAAATTAATAAGTATAAACTGGATAGTGCTGATTTAATCAGCTTTAGTTGCGTAGTCTCTGGTGTTCACTACTGTTTTATCTGTATTTACAGACTGCATAAGTGCACAGTGGGAACCTTTTTGGATGAGTTTTCGGGATTTTTGGATAACCAGAAATGTAAAAATATAATCTTGTTGGGTGATTTTAATATAAACATCCTGTGTGATACACCTGATGTCGATAATTTTTTAACAACGCTTTCCTCATTTGGCTTTGAGTCTGCTATGAATCAGCCTACTCGATATAGCTCTTGTTTAGATCACATTTTTGTAAGGCTTCACAGAAACACTCGTGTTGAATATAAAACTATTGCATATGACTTAAAAATAACTGACCACAGCCTAACTGGTATTCAACTTAATTGCAAGGTTTCTCGACTAAAAAAATTGGATTACATTGAAATAAAAAAAATTGATTTTGCCACTTTAAGATCAAGGTTAAATTTTGAGTTTTGGGAAGATGTTTACTCTGCCGTAGACCCTTCTGTTGCATTCAATTTGTTCCTTAATAAGCTGCAATTTCATATATCGAATTGTAGTGAGATCAAATGTAATCGAAGTGACAAATCAAAGTGTCTCAAGCAGTGGATGACTCCCTCATTACTAAGAAAAATAAAAAAGAAAAAACGACTTTGCTTAATTATCAAAAAACATCCGAATAATCACAGACTTAAGAACTATTATGAAAAGTTATGTAAAGAAGTCAAGATTGAAATACCGCTATGTAGAGATACATACTTTAGCAATAGATTGGCAAGAAACCTTGGTAACTCGAAAGAGGAATGGCGAGTTGTTAATGAAATACTTAACAAAAATTTATCTTATACAGATATAAGTATTTCAAATAATAATTTAACTGTGTCTGAGCCTATAGAAGTTGCTAATTTATTTAATAATTTTTTTGCTTATGTTGGTTCTTGTAACAGTGTTTCAAGTGACAGTCACTGTGACAACAGTTTAATACAAAGCAGTATTCAACCAGAGAGCTTTTTCTTTGACCAGTTTACATCGATTGAAGTTTATAAAATGATGATGTCACTTAAAACATCTAATTCGTCGTCTTTTGATAATATTTCAAGTTTCATATTAAAAAATATTGCGTTTCATATTTCTGATGTTTTATGTTTTATTTTTAACTTTTGTGTCCTAGAGGGTGTTTTTCCTGAGTCTCTGAAAACAGCTGTAGTGTTACCACTGCATAAAAAAGGTGATACAATGTCATTAAATAATTATCGTCCAATTTCCATCTTATCCGTTTTTTCTAAGATTATTGAAAAAGGAATTAAATCTAGAATACTATCATTCTTAGACAAAACTAATTTCTTTAATGATTCCCAGTTTGGTTTTAGAAGCGGTAGATCAACTGAAAGTGCTTTGCTAAAATTATCTGGGGAAATATATAACAGTTTGAATGCTTCTCAAATTTCTTCTACTTTATTTATTGACATTACAAAGGCTTTTGATATGGTGAACCATACTCTGTTATTAAATAAATTATTTAATGCAGGCTTCAGAGGATTTATTCATGACTGGTTTGCCTCTTATTTAACAAATCGTAAGCAAGTGGTAAAGGTCAAAAATGTTTTTAGCTCACAAAATTATTTAAATATAGGCGTTCCTCAGGGATCAGTCTTGGGCCCGATACTATTTTTAATTTATGTTAACTCGCTCTTTATTCAACCTTTTAAGGGCAGAATCACGGCATTTGCTGATGATACTGCTCTTTCCTATTCCAATAAGAGCTTTCTTGATATGTTTGCCGATGTTAATTATGACCTAGATATACTACGACGTTGGTTCAAGTCTCATAAACTAATCATCAGCAACAAAACGAAATTTATGTTATTTAATATCAAGGGTGATGTATGCGAAGAGTTGCCTTTATATTATCACTCACCAAGCTGTTGTCGATTTAGTTTGGGAGATTCACATGGGCAAATATCATTTGATAGTCTGGTAAGCTGTAGTGACGGTTGCTTTTTAATTGAGCGTGTTAACAGCTTTAAATACCTAGGTATTATATTGGACCATAAGTTTAGTTGGAAAGACCATACGTCATATTTGAAACGGTATTTAAATGGAGTTGTAAGGCAATTATTCCACCTTAGCATGTACTGCAAACTACCAATTTTAAAATTGGTTTATAATGGTATTTTAAAATCAAAACTGCAGTATGGAATTTCCTGCTGGGGTGGCACTTATTTTAATACTATAGAACCACTGCTGATTAAACAGAAGCATGCTGTAAGAATTATGTGTAGAGTCAATCGCAGAACACCCAGTTTTGAGTTGTTCAAGTGTCTCGAACTTCTTCCTTTAAGGCACCTGTACTGCTACAAAGTTTTAAAGAAATTTTTTGAAAATTCCGGGTACTATGATGTTAGAATTCACGATAGTCATAACTTGCGAGTCAATACCAGAAACTTCGTAAATGTTCCAACAATCCACAAAACACATTTTTCACGCTTTTATTATGTTACTGCTCCTCGTTTGTTTAATAATTTGCCAGAAAAACTTAGGTGTGAGAGAGTGAAAACAGTATTCTTAAATAGTATAAAGAAATGGCTTGTCTCATTTAGACATTCTGAAATAGATGCTTTTTTAACACCATTGATGTAACAAATTTGATGTTTCTTTTCTTTCTTTTTCTTTCTTTTTCTTTTTCTTTTTTTTTAAATACTGTGTGTAACTTTTCTTTTTCTTTTCTTTTTTAAATGATTCCTGACTTTTGTTTTCCCCATCAATAGTTTTTTTTATATTTCATTTTTATATAACCATTAGGTACATTCGCCTCTTGTCATTTTTTAGACAATAGATTGTACAAAGCTATTTCATTCAAAAACCTTAAAGCTAATTAACATGATTGCATTGTACTTTATGTTTAAGTTTCTTGATATGAAATAAAGAAATAAAAATAAAAAAATAAATAAATAAAAAAAAAAAATAAAGTTATGATTCGGAAATCTATATATACTGCGACTCTCAAATTGAGTAGCACAATTCCAAAACTGCATGTTCCCTTTCATCGAGGGTCCTTAATATACTTTCATCGCTGCACTCCAGCTACTTTTGTAATTCCATCTTAGCCAAGTAGTTAAGCTTTTCTATTAAGCAGATAACGCAGCACAATTTTAGGAAGCCAGTGGCCTGGCATATCTACGACTTTCAGGATGTCTTGAATTACAATCCCAAGGCATATAGGCTCATCATAGGTAGTTCTGTCTCTACATACAACATATATTACTCGTATAATTGGGAGTGTTTGCCGCAATTTTGAAGAGGTGCTTTAAAAAGTATCTTTGCAGTGCCTCGACTTCATGATAGTAGCACATAATTGGTCTTGCTATGGCTGCAATGGGTTTTACTTTCGTTGATGCGATGTATCACTTCTTCAAAAAACTCTTTTCCAAGTGCTGTTTATGGCTCTTTTAGACTCCTTCAACTTCTCCTTTAGGTGGCTTGCATACGATAGTCTTAGTGTAAGTGTTACCCCTAAGTAGGGCTATTGTTTAAGTACGAGTACTTCCTTGTAATTTGTTCATGTGCAAACGACTAGTGTATCTTTTTTAATTGCTTCTCAATACTAAGACTTTCAATTTAGCTGCGTTTACACTGAGGTTCCATATCTTACAATACTTCTCCACCTTGTTGATCATAATCTTCAACATGTTTGTCGATTCTGCGAGAATATCGTCAGCTTAGAAGAGTACTTCGACGATGATGCCTACAGTTCTCGAACTCAATTTGAGAAAGTGTAGACTAAACAATAGAGGACTTAACATGCAACCTTGTTTGACTCATGTATTTGTGGAAAACTATTCTGATTAAAAATTATGTTGAATCCCTCCGTACCCAGGTATTTAAAACTCGTTGACGCATTTAAAAAAAGAAAAAAAAACAACTCGAAAGTAATTCTGTCCTCCACTGGAGCTTCTAGCGATTGCCTTTTGTACTTCAGCAGATATCCATTACAAAGCATACTGGTGCGTCTTTGAAAGGTTATTTGCATTCAACAGACTTTGGAAATTGACTGCTAAAGCATCAGCATCTAAGCTCAAACCTTTAATGCATCTAACACCATTCAGCCTTCAGTATATTTTGGTGAGATTGACTCTGAAATTCGTGCTACTTTATTCATCGATTATACAAAGGCATCCGACATGGTGGATCAAGCATTGCTACTGAAGAAGTTGTATAATGCGGGTTTCAGAGGCTTTGAACACAACCGGTTCATGTCCTAATTAAAAAATCGTAAACAAAGAGTCAAAGTAAGAAATATTCAAAGTTCTGAGAATTTTATTAATTTTGGTGTCCCACAGGGTTCAGTTTTGGGCCCTATCTTATTTCATATATTTGTGAACTCATTATTCCTTTAATCTTTTAAAGGTAAAAATACAGCATTTGCTGATGATACAGTTACAGGTTACTCAAGCAAGAGCTACTTCAACATATGCTCGTATACAGGGTGGCTGACATGAACTTTTACTATTCTTTTTTAACTGTGAACATTTTTTTATTGAATCCAAAGAAAAAAATGTTGGAAATTTATTCAAATTCAAAGATTTAATTAATATTTTCGATATGGCCACATTTAGGATGAACAATTTCCTTGAACCGGTCAATAAATTTATCGCACGCTGTACGCAAGTGTGCCTGTGGAATGCGCTTCCATTCCCGGCGAAGCGCTAACTTGAGCTCGTCCGTTGTTTGGTTATTTTTAGTGCCAACCTTTACCTTCAAAATACATCAGACAGAAAAGTCTAATAGAATTCGATAGCCATTGTGTCGAGGAAATGAAGTGCGGAAGGTTTTGTTGTAGCCATTCTTGATTTATTCGGACTTTGTGGGAAGGCACAAACTCCTGTTGGAATGTTCAGGGTATTTGGTCGAAATGTTTGCGTGCCCATGACTTCAACACAGCTTCCAAGACTGTTTCACAATAAACCATCAGGTTCTCCTTGCGACACCGAACAGTCAGGCTTTGGCGCTGAATTCTCCTGCATCGACCTTACGGATCATAATAGAGCAATGCGTCGAGTACAGTTCTCCTTTACATCTACTGTTTATAGACTCCAAGAAATCTTTCGACAGCGTGAATAGAGATGCTATCGGTTTAACCTTGTGCAGGAGAGGCATCCCAAATAAACTCATAGGTATAATCAAAGCTACATATGAGGGTAGTGTCACGTATTATCCTATGGTAATATGGCCAAAGTCCAACTCCTTAAGTACGTTTTTCGATTTAACAGGTCCACTGATGATTTGATGACATATCTTACCGAAAAGTGGACCCAATAGCTGCACCACTGTCTAAAAATACCATCGGCAGTCACTGCGGCCCAAACCATCAAAAACAGTGGTGCTTACTTCCTAGTGGCCATTCTTTGGTCGAAATTATCGCATGACCTCTCTGGCAGGTAAACTCGATCATTCTGCTTGTTGACAAGTTGCTCAATTGGAAATAGTGCTTCATCAGAGAAGACGATGTTTGGCAATTGGCCACTTGCAACGTGAAGTTGGTAACAGTTCATATCAGCCACCCTGTATACTCAGAGTTTAAACTTCTTGCCAGCTTGAGATACGCGAAAGATTTTCTTTTTGCTTTCATACTATCTGCATCAAAGCAGGCTTCTCATTTACTTATCGAGGACTGTCTTTGTAGAAATTTCAAAGCTTCCTTGATGATAGATGCATGCATATCTGCAAGATTTCCTGGCACTAAGAAATCTGTCGCGACTTTAAATACTTCTCTGTCAAGATTGTTCCCATATCTCTTACTGTCGACATTTCTCTGATAAAGTATTGGCTACCTACCGTAGCAAGCACAACACGTTGTGCTTGCTACGGTAGGACTTGACTCAGTATTTAGATGCAGTACGAGGGGCATGTGGTTCGAATGCGTTACCGATTCAATCTTAAGGTTCGTTGCATACTTAAACACAAGTCTATTGATGAGCAGCTGGGACCTCTGATGAAGGTATAATTACCCTGCATGTCCAAATCTAGCAGCACAAGTTCAAAAGCGTCATACATTTCCTTAAAAGAGTTACTTCACCTATCCACCACTTTAGGTCGAGCAGAACAAAGAAGGTCTTTTTTAGCATTTTTTACCACCACCAAGACAATAGGTCCTTGATTTTGCAAAGAATCCACTTTTCATATTTACTAAGCTGTAAAAATAGTTCCTCTCCATACTGTAACCTTTTAAAACCATTCACGCTTGCATAGACAATACGAGTATCTCCATCTCGATCTATTGGATGGAAATGGAACCTTCCGCGCACATACAACGAGTATAAAAAAAGAAAATCCCTTCCATCTACTCAAAACCGGAACAAACTCATAATGCATATGCCATCTATAGGTACTTAGCTAGCGAACAACCTGTCAATGCTGGAATAAATCATCTTTTGTGGTTACGGCCTTAACGGGACCTTACCCTAGCAATTTCTACACCATACCACAGCATTGTTGGTTGCACATAGTAGAGAGTGCAAACTATTTTTTTTTTCCTTAGGTTTCCATACCTCTACAACGTCAACATGTAAAAGTCCTCCTCCAGGTATTTACATAGAGTTAGGTTGACATCGGGAAGAATGTTGACTATGCCCGGTATGACGTTCCGCCTTTTGTGGTTTGCACTTATACAGTTCTTTGATCTTAATTTCAAGCGATTGAATTGCATAATAAACTGGGCACTGGTTTTAATTACTTCCCTTTATGGAGGCGATTGAACTTTTATTTAATTGAAAGGAGCTGTTAGATAGGTTGAGTTGTGAGGTATGTTGTATGGGTATGAATATATGCATCTACAAGGTCTTGTGGTGCATGGAAGGAGAACCTGATGGTAAATTTAGTGCGGTTCATGAGCAGTTTGTTTAAATTTGCTGCAAAAGAAATTATAGGGACTCAAAAAGAATTGATGGCGAAAAATTATGACATACAGAGAGCGTTACTGGATTCTGTTGGACTACGTTCAAACAAGAACTTCAACTTTCGTGACTGCAGCATTATAACTAGGATTATAAACAGGCCAATTGGACCGGCTAACAGTGGAACAAAATTTTGCTCACTGACGAAGACAAAGTCGCCTTAAGAGCTCCAGACGGACAATGAGAAAGATGACGAAGACGTCAGGAGCGATTTCTTCCTACTACTACACCCATAAAATGTTTTATTTTTACGGACAATCTGTTATGAGTATTTGACAGGGTTTGGCATCCTGCTCTTTTGTTAAAAATGCGTGCATATGGCATCAATGATAATCTTCTTCAATAGATGCGAAACAACCTTTCGGACAATTCAATTCAAGTTATTTTGGACGGCTTCAAGGCTGCAAATCGCCAAATAAATGCTGGTGTTCCTCAAGGCTCTCTTTTGTCCCCAACTCTCTTTCTCATTTTTATAAATAATCTCTCGTCTGTTACTTCGAAATGTCTATGTTTTCTTACACGATGCAAAAAAAATCTTCTGATCTGGCCACAATTTATAAGGCGTATAAACGCTCCGAAAAACATCCTTGCATTTACTGGATTGAATTCAAAATCCCGCAATAAGACTTATAGGAGACAGGAACATCGCAAAATCTATAGATTCGCTCCACCATCGTCGAAATGTCTCCAGTCTATAGCTGTTTTTGGTTCTTCGACAGACAGTGCTCAAACGCAATAGCTGCACTCCACCCTTACAACAATTCAGTCGCAATACTCGCCATGCCACGAATGCACATCAGTTCACCCTTAAGCCTTCTGAGATATAGAGATTCTTTCTTAAACCGTACAACGCGGATGTGGAAAATGTAAAAAATGTTGAAGTCCAAAGTACGTCAGGAGTGCATACTGTCACCACTATTGTTCTTGGTGGTCATCAGCGATGTGGAAGGTGACTATGGATTGATTTGATATTTTACCTTAACGACTACGGCGCAAAGACAACTTCATTGCGAAGTATGCCATGTAGTGAAATCCGCTCACCCAGGTCGGCAGAACTGCGGGACGCCCAAGGCAACCGTGGCGCAGAACAGTTAAGGTGGAATCAAGCTCTTTGAGAATGAGCTGGAGGGAGCTCAGACGTGTTGCAGAACTCCAAACAAGATGGATCGCAGGCGTTGTTGACGCCCTATGTCCCACGAGGGATAGGGACATATTCGGTTGTTCAACGACTGCTGCTAGTAATAATGAAGACTTTCTCCAAGAGTACGCTATATCTTTCGTGAGCTTCATCGGTGCTGAGGATTTTTTGTTAATGAAAGATAATATCGATCCTCATACCGCTGGGTATTTTTTTTTTGTGTTGTCTGAGCTGGGTCCTATAGAATTTGTCTGGAATTTGCTAAAAAGGCTATTAGAACCACCAGACACACTCTGGAAACTAAAAGGTTTAAAACTTGCCGCTTGGGAGGAAATCCTTCAGCAGGAGGTCAAACAGATGGCAGATCGCATGAAGGCAAAAATTGTGGACTTCTAACCTTCACTGTAGATAGGGTCGATCTTTCCCTTGTATTGAAGCTATTTATCATCATCCGTATGATCTGCTTATCTTGCCCGCATTGTCCTTCGACGTTATAGGCGTTATCATACAGATTACGCAGATCAGTTTTACCTACTCATTCATCCGAACCAAAAGAAGGATCTTCGAATACTATTACCATTTTATAGGTGTTTTAAAATTACTGATACATCTACATCTACAGTAATCAGAAACACACCCACAGAAATCAGTTGCTATACGCAGTTTATCATATGTCCTTTCCTGACTTTCAATTTCCCCAGATATATACATACACCTAAGCTTACCAGACGGGAGAGCTGTGATTTCGAAACGAAGTCTTAAACTTCCGGGAATTTATCGCATTCGTCGTATTGTGATATCAAAATTTTTCTCGAGTTTGTTTAGCGGTTTTTGGGCGACTCATTGCTCGTTCTCCTTAGAAAGTTGAAAGAGTGTACTCGTATTGTAGTGAATGCAAATTATTTTCTGGGTAAGCGGTAAAGAAAATGTTGAGTAGTATGGAAATGTCCACTGTGTCGGCGTCTAAAATTTGTTATAAGATGGATGTTGTCATTCTTTTTGGAGTTTTTCTTAACTCAAGGTTTGCGGGAATCTTACGACACCTTGGAATTTGACAAACCAGCAGCAATTCTCATTTTAGATCGAATTTTAGGCATAGACATCGAGAAGTAGAGTAATGTAGCACCACTGGTAGCAACTTTTAGGTTTTTATAACCTATCCAGGGTACATTAAATTTGTTGCATACTTTGTGGCATTGAAAAATAATAACGGTAAAACCCAAATGTATATTTATTTGTGATCGGCATTCGTCTGTCCGTATGTCACTACTTGTTGGGCCTTAAATTTTGAGCTAGGAAGAGGAAATTTGTTATATAAGCCTTCTAGAATCTGAAGCAGTACAAGTGTAAGCAATTTTGAGATCCGCCCACAGACACACCCACTTTTTAAAAAACTTAATTTTCTCCAACATTTTTACTAGAAAAATCTGTCCACGGGGTACGGACACACCTTGTACTTTAGATGACGCTACATTCCGGTTAGACTTGAGTCGCAGGCACGCTCACTTTTGAAAATAAAATAGTTTTTCTCAATATTTTTGCTAGAAAGTGAAAAATATTGTCATAAGGTAAGATATGTAGCCGTTGACTTTCTCTACATTTCATCCATACATTATACACGTCCACGCCCCCTTGTTGGAGACGTTTTCTTAAAAAAAAAAAACATATATTGAATTTTTCAAAGCTAATTACGCTGATGGTTAAGTCTTATTGTGAATATCTCATCAGAATCCGTGAACTTCGGCTACAAATTTTTGGAGCCACGCCTACTCTCTGCTAAGAAAAAATTGTAACAAAAGTTACAACAGTTACAGTTATCCTCTGTATAGAAAGATATCATTGCATCTGATTAAAAATTTCGTAACGCCACTCTCATTTTATTAGGGGTGAGTTAGAAGATGGGAGATAGAAATTGTAATTTTCCTGTTTGTTTTCAACACGTGTTAACATCTTAAAATAACTGTTGACCATTGTCAAACACTTATTTTTTTTGTGTACCGCTTCATAATTATAAATGTCAATTTGACAGATGACAAATGTCAGCCGTGTATCTTTGACAGCATTTTAACCACTGAATTGCATTGTTCTCTCGTACACCGCTTCATAATTATAAATGTCACTTTGACAGATGTTAAATATAAACCGTGCATCTTTGACAGAACCACAGTACTGCCAGATTTAAATGATAACCTCCAATTGAATCACCCTTTACACTCACATGCACCCTACCTTATAGGGCATGTGCTGTGCTATCGAAAAACTGTGTTACTGGTGTTGTTGATGCTGATGACATTTGATATGCAATTTCTCTCTGCAAATCAAAACATTTAGTCGATTGCTGCGCCCTGCATTTCGTAATCAGAAAATCATTCATAATTGCTGAAATTCCATACTGCACTACCCACGCGATGACCAACTTACCCGGTCAATAACAAATCACTTCGATCAAAATCTCCTGCCATCTGGAGGGAAATTTGCTTCCTCCATCTAATAAACAAAAAAAAAAACATCCAGGCACTCCCAAAACTCCTCATTGACATCATAGAAGAAGTCAGTGAAGCTGGTTGGTGGCACTAGCGGTTTATCGCATGCCTGGCGCGCGTTTCTTAGAACCCCGCGTCGCGTACTTACTCCACCATGAAGCAGCGCCATCACTTGGGCGGTCTCGGCACATCAAAAGAAAAAAACCCTCTGTGTGTATTTCAGTTTTCATCTAAAGTACCACCTTGATGAGATGGCGATTTGCTAGCTAAAAAAAAAAAAGCAAAAATAAAACCGCACCGCAGCACAAATCTTATTTGTTTATGCGTGCCACGGGGACGGGCTCCAGATAGAAGCCAGGCTTAAACGCGCTCGCGCGCATAGCTATTTATTATTAATAATAATCTGCAAGGCGTTTTATTTATTACATTTATCTGGCCATTAACGAACTTTAGATGCTGTCCGCATCTCACTACTCTACCACCAGGTAGTAACCTGATCCGTGCGCTTTCATCTCATGCATCCATCCCCAGAGCAATGCACGGGGGGACTAACAAGGTATCTATATCTCAGTGTACAACCCAGCGATGCTTTCCTCCTTTGTGATGAAAAACATGCTATCTGCTGTTAGTGGTGGTGGATGGTGGTGCTGGTGCGGTGCCTCAATTAAACGTGCCCCAATGTGGGCTTTAATTGCCCCGAAACACATCACAATGGCAACAATGAAGCAGCGCGTCGACAAGCGTTCAACTACCATAAGCTGTGTGTGCTGAACTGTACGCGATAAATCTCATTAAGTACCTAACGCGTGGGCCTAACTGTGCAGCGGATCTAATGATCTTTTAATTGTACACCACGCGCAAAGGATATGGAAATCTAGGCGAAGCAGTGTAATCGTTTGTTGGTTGGGCAAAGTTATGGGTGTAGCCGGTCTCCGGTACCCATATCATCACAGATGATGTTGGAGTAAACCGGCAGCATCTCAGTAATGATCCGCGCTGTCTGACATACGCAGGTTTCGATTGCACAACACGCGTTGAGCCATTCTTTTATTGCCACCTATCAGACGGATACACATCACAATCGATCCTCGAGAAGTGTTACCCACTTCATAAACTAACAGATCGTATATTAGGCTGCCCGTCAACCACTGATAGTCTGCTACCATATGAGTCCTTTCTCTACCTGTTTTCATTACAGCGGTGACGGTGTAATCAATAAAGGATACAGAAAAACAGAAAAGAAAATCCTGCTGAGCCTGGTATACTCGTACTACCATCATATCCACCATCAGGTGTCGGAATGGTAAATTAAAGGTTCACCTTAAGCTGTCAGCACAACGGAACACGTACAGCGAAGAAGATAGAATGAATTAGGATATTAAATTGAGTTGATTACAATTTATACTTCAGTCTCTGTATCATTATCCTGTTGGCTCATTAATAGAATACCAATGACCATACCATCATGCCATATGGTCAAGTGAAGAGGAGTCTTGCACCGACCGACGTCGACTATGTTGTTGTCTCTGATCCCGATTTGATAAGACGAGCAGCAGGCATGGCACCGTGCGCTACACGCGAGTCCTTTTTGTTCGGTATTTTTGTTGATTGAAAGGGAAAGGTCCTTCTTTGGTATTTTAATCGATTGTTGGTGTTTTTTTGTTCTCTAATTTTACATTGGATGGTGCTAGAAAACAACAGTTGTTGTTCTAACACTAGATGGGTTCATTATTGGTCAGTGGAAAATGTAAGGGACGAGTCCGAAAAGAAAAACATATTCATTATCCTTTTAACATGATGCATTCCACAAAAATGTTATTTTTCCAATGAAGTCAGAGGGTTGTTGCAACTAGCAACTACGTTTACTAATTAAATAATTTTCGAAACAAATGCATTCATGAGGGAAAGGGTTACAAGGGATGGTCACGGGCAATTTGGCAGTGAAAAGTCAACAAGGGCTTGAACAGAGAGAGTGCTTTATGCTTTTTGCCGTATGTTAGTTTTGTTTGCTGATTAAAATTAAGTGATTGTTATCTAATTGTGTGGGGGTTGTAAGAAAGGGGTAGTCCTACTGCATTTATGTAACTAAATTAATAAAATGATGTAATTTATTTTCAATTATGTCTCGGCTGTATGCCGCGTTAAACAATAAAGCCAGGTTGTTAAACTCGTGTACGTGATCGTGAAGATTTTACTTTTGTTTGTGCGTACAAATTTTATTCGCAATCGTTTCATGTGTTTTTGGATGAATTTAAAACATTTTTACGCGATGAAAAATCGAACAACCTTGTTATTTTAGGTGTCTTCAACTTGGACCTACTAAATACTAGTCCAATGTTAGATTCATATCTTGCACTTATGGCCGAACATGGGTTAGCTTCTTTAGTAAATGAGATCACCAGATCAATTGCAGGTACATGCCTTGACCAAGTGTTGGTTCGTTTCTTGAAAGTTCCACTAAATCTATATTCTGGTATTAATTTTGAACTTCAGATCTCTGATCATTGTATGACTGGCTTAGTTTTAAATGGTTTGGATAGTAAAGAAAACAAAAAGCATAATTTTCCAAAGAGGTTGTTCAAAATTAACTTTGAGCAGCTTAATAATGTACTGCGGTTTGAAAACTGGGAGGCGGTTTATGCTCAAGACAATGTTTCTACGGGTTATGATATTTTATTAAATTTATTAAAAAACTATGTTAACTTTGCAAGCTTTGTCCCTAGAAAATCTACTCTAAGGCTTAAGCCTTGGATAAACGGTTAAGTTCTTAGGAAAATTAGACAAAAACACAAATTGCAGATAAATTGCCACAAACATCCACAAAACTCTAGTTTACAGAGTCGTTATAACCGTATGAGCCAAAAAATTAACAAAGAAATACGTAAGTGTCGAGATAGTTACCACCAAAATCAGATAAGGGCTTCACAAGGAAATCTCAAAAAGGAGTGGAAAATAATTAATAGCATAATCAGTCGGAATGTTACTAACCAAAATAATGCTCTTTATTAAAAAAAAAAAAACGGAAGTGTTACTATTTCGGAACCTACAGCAATAGCTAATGAATTCAATGACCATTTTTCATCGATTGGACAACAGCCGTTTCAGAGATTTTGTTCAAGTTATTGCAATTGTTACTGTACCGGATCGGGAATTGTAAATAGTACTTTCCAAAGAAATAGCTTCTTTTTTGAACCAATTTCTGGGCTTGAAATTCTAAAGACTATTCATTCCTTAAGCAATTCATATTCCTGTGGTAGCGATGGTATTTCTAACATTATACTGAAGAACGTTGCTTTTAATATTGCTGTTATTTTGGCACATCTTTTCAATTTGAGCATCGTGTCTGGACTCATCCCTGAAGAACTAAAATGTGCCATTGTTATTCCTCTTTTCAAAAGGGGTAACAGAAATGAAAAAAATAACTATAGACCAATCTCGTTATTGTCTTCAATCTCCAAAGTATTTGAGAAATGTGTTAAAAAAGGGTTTTGGAATTCCTAAAAAAAAATAATTTTTTCAGCCCCATGCAGTTTGGGTTTAGAGTTGGGCTATCTACTGAAGATGCTCTCTTAGATTTCTGTTCCTATATACAGAAAGGTTTGGACAATAAAAAATGTTGTGCTGGACTTTTTTTTTCGTGGTTTTATGTATAGTTGGCTTATGTCCTATCTTAAAAACAGAAAACAAAAAGTGAAGGTTGAAACTAGTTTAAGTAACTCTAAGATTATTAATCTTGGTGTTCCTCAAGGCTCTGTGCTTGGTCCTATATTGTTTCTCATTTATATAAATTCTCTGTTTGTCCAACCATTTGTAGGAAAAGTTAGAGCTTTTGCTAATGATCTTGGAATCGCATATGGTTCAGTCAATCCCTTAAACCTAGTAGCTGGTATAAATAAAGACGTTGAATAACTAAGAATTTGGTTTGTGGAACATAAGCTAGTAGTTAGCAATAAAACGAAACTTATTAATCATGATGCTCCCAGATATCGAGATCATATTTCATGCATCTAATTATGGAAGGTACAACTTGTTTCACTGTATGCCTACTGACCAATGTTCTTGTATCTCCTTCGATAGGAATATTCCTTGTGATGACAATTGCTTCAAAATCGAAAACGTAGACCATTTTAAATATCTAGGCGTTACAATTGACCTCAATTTGAGTTGGTCTAATCAAATTTTAGGTTTAAAACAATATCTGCTCTCAACCATTTGTTGTTTCTACCGCCTTAGAAAGTTTTGTCCCAACAATACTTTAAAAACAATCTATTATGGGATATTTCATTTAAAATTGCAATACGAAATAATCTGTTGGGGAAGTGGTTGCCTAAATAAAATTCAGCCGTTGATTGTCTTACAGAAATGCGCCATTAGGAAGATTTGTAATTCTTCCCGTTTAGCCCAGTCTATGGAACTTTTTCGCCGTATGAAAATCCTGCCAGTTAGATACCTCTTTTATTTCAAAGTTCTGAAGATATTTTTTATTAGAGGTGGTTACCTGCAAAGTCCGATATCTGATTCCTATAGCTTGAGAAGCAATCAGCAGTCTCTAGTTACCATTCCTGCCTTTCGTACAACATGCTATAGAAATTCTTACCCCATTACTCCTTGCAAACTGTTTAATAGGCACATCGGATAGATCAAAAGTTAGTACTATCACTTTAAGACCTGTCCTCAAACATAGGTACCTTCCTATTTGTTCTATAGGATACCACAATGAAACGTAGAGATCAGTCTTCCATACTAACCCCAGGGAAAGGTATTGTAAACGTCACGTTCCATCAATTAGCAAAATCTTTAAAATATTAGTAAAAAATAGGGTTGTGAAATTATGAAGACCCTTTTCTTTACTCCAGTCCAGGGTGGCCGTGGTGTAGTGGTAACATCATCGCTTGTCACGCTGTTGATTCACGGTTCGAATCCTGATGTCAAGAATCATCTATTTATTTCGCATGAAATAAATAAAAAAGTCGATCACTTGCGAAAGCTAAGTCAACTCTACTGTGAAGACATAACACTGGCAGTAGGGTGGCATATGGCTAAAATGCAACTTGATCATGATGATGACATCGGGAGGACGGAAAAAATACTGTGAATCATAAGCAACGACAATAATAATGAAAACAAACAAAATACTCCCCAGTTATCTGGACAGCCACAAAAAATGCACGTGTTCTAAAAATTAGTATAAAGGTATCCATATCCCCTCTAACACGTGCAAATTATAAAAAAAAGTCCAATTTGGATGATAAATCTACCGAAGATGCTCTTTTTGGAGTTTTATACGCAAAAACATTCGAAGTCGGACAGTAAAATGCATACTGCTGGCTTATTTGTTGATATAATCAAAGCCTTTGATATGGTCAATCATTCCGTATCCTTAAAACAAAATTTATCTAAATGGCAGGTTTTCGAAGCTTTATGCAAGATTTTTCCTTCGGTCTTGCAAAGCAGGCTTATGGATTGGTTTCGCGTAAAAAAGCTGTTAAAAGAATTCCAAGCAGGTTTTAGACCAGGATATTCCACATCTTCGTTTTGCATAGCATTGCAGAATCTTTTATCTCGAGAAATAAAAAACTCTACGTATTCTACGTCGACTTTAAAGCAGCCTTTGATACAATAGACCGCAGAGCTTTAATTTCGCATGGGATTGTCGCGAAAGTTCGGAAGATTCATCCAGATCCTTTATGATGATACACAGGTGTCGGTTTGGAATGAAAGGAAAAAATCCGAGTGGTTTGAAACAAGATCAGGAGTAAGATAATGGTGCACATTGAGTCCGCTCTTACTTGCACTATTTATAGAAGACTTAGTGGATTCCCTGCCAGGAGGCATTGAATTTGCAGGCGTTGCTTTTTGCGGATGATATATGTAGTTATGCTTACACATAAGCATACGGGTAGTTATGTCCTCTATAAAAAATAAATATTTTCACTTTTCGCAGACACTCGTGCCGTGCGGGCCTACAATTTTAGGCCGTTTCCGGATTGCAATTTTTTCGATTAAGAAAAGTTTCTCATGACAATTTCACTCTCGGATGTTTGTCAGACGTTCGCGTGTCTCACTCAGTGATCGCGCAATTAACCGCTGAGCCACGGCGCCCATAGCATGTTATAATCTGCTGTAAGATCGATAAACACCACTGAAGTCTTGAGTATTTTTTCAAATCCTGCTTCGATGAGTGACCTTAAGACAATTACCTGATGGGGCTGCGACTAGTTCGAAAGCCAGCTTGTTCAATGGGAATGTGCTCGTTTATGGTTAGACTGATTCTATTGAACACAACTCATTCTAGTAGCTTGTAGTCTTGCACAGATCAGAAAGCACTTTTACCCGACCACGTAAACTTCAATTCCATTCCCCTACAAACATCATAGTGCCATTTATTTAAAACATTTAATTAAAATATTTATTAAACGGGCCAAGGATGCAGGTTTATTCCAGGACTACCATCAAGATCATTCATTCGATCACCCACGTATTTAAGAATATTATTTTTCTGGCAGAACCTATGACACCTTTACCGGCCTAAATATTTCCCATTCCATTTGAGTTTTGTCGAAGGTGATCTTTTTCTCCTCCTCCGATGTCGCAATTCTCAATTGATGATCTGATTTATTTTTTTCCTTGACAGAACAATATGTCCAAACAATACGGTGATTTCTATAAAAGTTGCGAAGTCAAGCGTACTGATACCTCTGTCTATTGTCTCATTTGGTAGGACAGTTGCTACGTCGTCAGAGATCAAAGGCATCGAACTGGCGCACTGCACCCACCAAGGAACCTTTTATCATGGTATCGGATGGTAACCTCAAATCCGAAAATTGAGAATGGCACAAGCGATCCGCTTATAGTTAGGACTTTCATCATCATCAGGCATCAGACCAGATATTGAAGTTGACGCAGGTGTGTTCCCTTGACAAACGTTGCATAAGCTGCACCTTTACTATGTACACAGAGCCATATCGTACTCTCCTTTCTGGGATTGATTAGGTAGCGACAGACACTCGTCATCCTTTAAAGAGGATCGCAAACAATGTGAATGTTATACTATATGTGCGGGTGTTCGATTCTACTTTTTTTTTTTTTAGTCTGCAAAGGATTCATTCTATTGAATGGAGAGCTCACAACCTGCTCAACCTCAGGCGACTGTTGTATGCACAAACAAAAGTCCTTATCAGAGTTCACTCTTCCTTTCAGTTGAACGCATATGACTTGGATTTGTGCCAACGTAGATCAGTTTTTTGTTGTTTGCAGGAGGTTTTCACCTGCTTTCTGCATTCTTGTGTGCATTGAAGGACTTCCCTTCAGTCGGAGGGATTATACTGGTTAAAAGGGTTGCAGCAGACATCAGATGGTAATTAAATAAAGAGTGTAAGATAGGATCATTAGATACGTATTTACTGTGATTACAGGATGTGATCAAAGCTGAGTAAACGTTTGGGGAATGTCATGGCTTCGATTTGGAGGAAGTTTGCCATTAGTTCCGATTTGGTAGATTGCTTGTTTTGTGACGTTGTTTGCTTGTGGCTTATGAATGCTTTCCTTGTGTGGATTTTTTTTGGGACTCTAGGAAGGCTTACTGTTCAGTGAAGTTAGAAAAGGAGATAGGCACATATATTTATTTTATTTATTTTAGCTAAGCTTAAAGCAGAACTTAAAAACTACACTAAAACTAGACTATTACTAAACACAACTTAAGACTAAGGCTAAGTACTTAAAAACTAAACTTAAAACTAAAACTAAAGTGATTAGGGCGGAGGAGTGGAAGTGGAATTCTGGAGGGCGTTTCTGAGTGCAAGTCTGCTGCAATGAAAATCAAAAGAGCTGTGCGCCCCGTTGGCCAAACGTAGCATTCTAGACATTGGTTCGCTACAGCCATAATTGGTGACGCAAGATTGGTACAGTGTTAAGGGAGATCATTTGGAGCAGATTAGGGCAGTCGATGTTTCCTGCTAACAGCTGATGTACAAAGAGTATGTCAGCAATTTCTCGACGTATTTCAAGTGGCTGTACGTTAATTAATTTCAAACGATTCTCAAAGGGGGGTAAGTTATGCCTGTCAGACCAAGGATGACCGCGAAGAGCAAAACGGATGAACCTGCGTTGAACAGCCTCAATTCGAAGGGAATGAGTATCATGATAGGGGGACCATACTTGGCTAGCATATTCGAGGATTGACCGAACAAATGTGGAGTAGAGAGATTTCGTGACGTAGGGGTTCGAGAATTCTTTAGACCAGTGTTTAACGAAACCAAGTGCAGAGTTGGCTCTACTAATAATGTTATCAATATGGCAGCAGGAATTTAGTTCTCTGTCGCAGATAACATCCAAATCGCGTAATAAAGTTACAGAAGGGACGGGCTTGTCAGAGATGAAATAGGATCTAGGGGCTGGAAGACGCTTTCGGGAATATGTAATAGCTTGACATTTGTTGACGTTGAGCTCAAGAACATTTTTTTTGACGCCAGGTTGAAAAGTTGTTCAAGTCAGCTTGAAGTGGACAAGAGTCGGCGGGGTATAATATGTGCCTGAAGATTTTCACGTCATCAGCGTAGATGGATAGATAAGAGTCTTTGATGATGAAGTCAACGTCGTTAATTGACGAAATGAAAATCAGGGGACCAAGATGGTTACCTTGAGGGACCCCGGAAGTGGCTTTAATGGGGTCGGATACAACCGATCTAAATAGTATTTTGTATTGGCGTTCCTCAAGGTAGGATTTAATCCACCCAATGAAACTCAGTTGGAAGTCAGGGATTTGAGTTTAAAAAGAATGGTTCTGTGCGAGATTTTATCGAAGGCCTTACTAAAATCTGTGGCAATTACATCAACTTCTTTGCCATCCTCTAATGCACACAGAGTGCTAGATATGAATTCCGACCTTCCCTTAAGAAGTCCGTGCTTTTTAGGGGAAAAGATAAACTTACAATGGAAGAACATTGTATCGTAAACAATGCTGTCAAAGAGCTTAGGAACGCAAGAGAGTTTAGCAATGGGCCGGTAGTTGGAGATTTCATTCTTCGGACCCTTTTTGTGAAAGGGAATTATGTAAGAGCTCTTCGAAAAGTTAGAGGATAGGAAACTAAAACACTCATAGTGCATACGTATTGTAGCTGGACATTCAAGATCAATATTCAATCGTAGTGTCTGCTCCCTTTAGAAAGTTGGATCAATGCCAAGCAATTCACTACAGGTAATAAAAGAATTGTAATTAGAACTATTTTCCTATAATAACATACGAGTATATACAAAAGCAAATCTCATACTAAAATATCCTAAGTTACCCCTTTATTCCACAAAGTATTCCAATCAACATTTATTACCCAAACATATCCTTAATTACTACACGATATGCCAAATTTGCAGTAAATACCACAACGTAGGACAAAATACAAAATAACTATATTCCACAATCAAGCAACAAATATAATTGCAACAACATGGATTTGTATCTAATAGATCCACATTAAGCAACTTGACGCTGTTTACAAAATATCTTTTTGATTCTGTGGAATCAATTTCAAGAAATCTTTTGACACAATCTTAGCTCATTGCGGTCTTATCTGGTATCCCCCAAGGCAGCCACTTAGGGCCTTTGCTCTTTAATATTTCTATTAACGAGATCCCTTCATTGCCCAGTCGTGCTAGCTGCCTGATGTATGCTGATGAGCTAAAGATATTTTTGCTCGTTAAATGTATTTATTTTATTAATTTCCGGGACCAGCCTTTCTCGCAAACTCACAACTAAAAATCTTGATGTGATTTTGGCACTAAACATGAATTTTCGTTTCACATAGATTATGTTGCTGCTAAAGTAAACTTTTGAACCCATATGCTCTTATGCAAGTGTATAAAGTGTATTAATAAATGAACACCAACAAGTGATGTCATTCAAATTTAAAATTTAAAGAAAATCATTTGAAAATTTTCCAAAACTTGGTATGACATAATCTTGTACAAGGTTGGGGCAAAAGTAATGTCATAATGCCAATGTTAATGGCTGCCATTTTGTTAGAAATGAAAAAAATTGGGCTCTGTTTTCACGAATAGTTTATTTGAAGGTGAAAAAATTGATAACATTGTCTTCAACATAAATGTCAAAGCACAATGATATTTGACGCCATTTGCAAAAATTAGGGCACATTCACATTATGAAATTACTTTTGCCCCACCTTGTATATGTCAAATATTGATTTCGAAAATATTTGACTTTCGAAAAAATTTCTCGGCTATAAATCTATTATAGCCGAGAAATAGCAAGTTTAAAAAAAAAACAGCTAATAAGTAAAGTACAGTTATAAGCATTTTTTGAAGAACACCTGGTACGTCATCTATTGGCAAATGTACCTCAACTCAAATATAAAACTGGATCAAAATCATTAGAGACGATTTCGAGAAAACCATTTTTTTTTTGTAAACTGGACATTAGTGAGGTACCGTTAGTTTTGGGATTAGAATGAAAATTCCGATTTCGCCTCGAATTGTGTATCCAGAGACAACAGATATGAAGTTTGAAGAAAATCAGTTTAGCCATTTAGGGTGCAGTCGACCAGACGTAAAGAAATACAGACAGACGGGCAAAAATGGGAGCCGGGCAAGTAATACGAAGATTGATCAAAATCTCGAGGTGGAATTTTTTCACGAAACCAATACTATAAAAGGGTGGGCCATCTGTTGATTTCTTTTTAAAATTGTTATAAAAAAAATACATTTAATATTTTTTAAAGTTTTCTGCTTTATTGAAGAGATTTTCCTATTATTTCTGAGAAATAATTTCATTTAAATGGCTGGCTTGACTGTAGTCCATCCTGTCATCTAAGTTTTGCAGCATATTTTTGATGGTTCGGGGCTGTTTTTCACGAAAAGCTGGATCAATATTGTGCTGAAGTGCCTGAATCGTTTATGGGTTATCAGCATTGTATTGATCTTTAACGGCACCCCACAAATGAAAAAAGTTTAACGGCGTCAATTCGCAGCTCCGCGGAGGCCAAGTAACATCACTAAAACAGGTGATTACACGATTATTGATCTTAGTGCGCAAAAGATCGATTGTTGGGCGGCTTGTATGGCATATAGTGCCATCTTACTGGAACCAAAGATCTTCCCAGTTCAGGTCCACGAGTTGTGAATGGTGGAACGGCCTTTAGACTAGTGATATAAAATGCGAATGCTTTTGGCTACTGCTACTCATTCGTTACATATTCGAGAGTATCCGGACCAAAATAACGAATAGCACCTTTCAAGTATAAAGACGGTACTTGATAAATAGTAGGCTAGAACTCATTCTCATTCGCCATTGACAAGTATATATGTATATAAGAAATGATACTAGCACTGCGTATTGCCTAACTTTTAAAGTATTTATTGATTCACTAAGCACATACATACCGTAGTGTTGTGTTGATTAGTCGTTAATACGAGTAGTATTGGTGTCTCGTGAGAGAAAGGTATGAGAGATGAGTAAGTCCCCTTTTAATTCATTGCCACTAATACGAATTCCTTATAATATTGCTTCTGATGAGGGTGGTGTGGTGAATACTTTTACAATGAAAATAGATTGGAAAAGAGAAGAGGGTATACCAGGTTGTTCAATAAGTTTTGTCGTTCGATAAGAAAAACTAGATTTTATGGTTTGAAATACTTGTTCCAGTGATCTTCTAATTTCTGGATTTCAGCCCTGAAGTGAGAATCCAGAAGGCTGTGGAAATACTCTTCCACGACTGCTATTACCTCTTCGTTCTATGAAAATCGTTTACCACGCATGATTTTTTGTTTGCGATATCAGAACAGCTAGAAGTCAGAGGGAGCTAAATCTGGCAAATAGGGTGGACGTTGCAACAATTCGTAATTTAATTCACTGATTTTTGCGATGGTTTTTTGAGCTGTGTGGCAGGGTGCGCTGCTTGATGAAATATATTTTTTTTTCTTCTGTAAACCAGGTCTTTTCCCACGATTTTTTTTTTTTATAATAATATGAGTTTATTGTTTTACCAGTTTGGATGTAATCCACTAACAAAATTCGTTTTGCAACCCAAAAAACTGATGCTATCACCTTCTTGGCCGATTTCAGGACCCTAACTCGCATTGGAGCCGAAGTATAGGGTTTACACCACTCCTTAGCCTCTTGATTTGATTCAGGATCATGGTGGTAGACCCAAGTCTCATCCATAGTGATGAAACGACGCACAAAATCCTTCTCATCCTTTCTAAAACGCTCCAAATGTTGCTGAGAAAGTCGCATTCGAATGTGGTTTTGTTCCATTGTTAGCGAATGCGGCACCCATTGTGCACACAGCTTTCTGAAACCCAAAACTTTAGCCAAAATATTATTCGCGCTGCCTAATGAGATGCCTAAGGCTTCTACTAAATATCTCTCAGTTAATCGACGATTTTCCAAAACCATATCCTGTATTTTTACTACAATTTCCTGGTGTTGATGCACTTTTTGGACGTCCTTCACGTGGATCGTCTTCAAGACTTGTACGACCACTTTTATTTTCAGCATCCCATCTTTCTATTATGAGTTAACAGATCTACATGAAACTCTACACGTATTCATAAAAAAAGTACTACCGTTTTTAGAAAAATAAAACGACGAACCTAATAGCGCCATCTCTTATCGAAAGACAAAACTTATTGAACAACCAGAGTTATTCAATTCGTGCTTTAGGATTTTAATTTTAAATAAAACAAAAAGTATTAAAGGTTTCAATAAAATTTGTTTACTGTTTTAAATCTTGGACTACGCCATTATTTATGGATTACAACATCAGTTTTGCAAACTTCAATTCTTTTGGATTTTTTGCAAACTTCAATTCTTGTTAGGTAATTTTCGATGACTTTTCACCAAATTTCTGACTGTATTGCGGCCATAACTTCACGGATGTTGGTTAGTAAGTGCTCCAAAGTTTGGAGATTGCCTGCATAGATGGGGTCAGATCACACTATCTTGGTGGCGAATTGGTGTCGTTAAATCGCGAAATTAAACGACCGGGGAACAGAGTCAAATTTTCCTATGTTGTTTCGTGTAGCATTCATCGACTTCAAGGCCGCATATGATAGCATTCATCGTCAGGAGCTCTATGTGGCGATGGCCGAATTCGGGATCCCGGCAAAACTGATCCAGCTTTGTAGCGTGACGCTGGAAAACACGCGCTGCAACGTGCAATTTGGAAATAGTTCCTCCGAACTATTCCAAACATGCACCGGATTTCGGCAAGAAGACGCACTATCATGTGACTTCTTTAATCTCGTGTTAGAGCAGATAGTGCGCAGGGCATGTGTCAACATGGAAGGCACTGGGGTATGCAGACGATATCGACATCATCGGTCGCTCCCAGCGTGCCGTGATAGAGGCTTTTACGGCAATTGAAGAACAGGCGAAATTTGTTGGCCTTGTAGTAAATAAGGATAAGACTAAGTACATGCTATCAACAAACAAACAAGCATCTGTCCACCACCTAGGACAGAACGTCACTATTGATAGAAACAATTTCGAGGTAGTTCAGGATCCTAGTGGAGATCCGGCGAAGAGTTACCCTAGGAAACCGCTGCTACTTCGGTTTGGCAAAACAATTGGGTTCAAAACTCCTAACTCGGAGGACAAAATGTATGCTCTACAGAACCCTTATCCTGCCAGTTCTGCTTTATGGCGCCGAGTGCTGGACGATAAGCAGGAAGGGAGAGCTGATACTGGGCTCCTTCGAAAGAAAAATTCTTCGGCGGATTTTGGTCTTGTGTGCGAGGAGGGCGAATAGAGGAGAAGATACAACCGCGAACTCTATGAGCTGTACCAAGATGTGGATGTAGTCCAAAAGGCCAAAATACGTCGACTACATTGGCTCGGCCACATCGAGCGAATGGACAATAATGCTCCAGCTAAAAGGATCTTCGAATCCCAGCCGCCAGGTTTGAGACGACAAGGAAGACCGAACTGGAGCCAGAGCGCTTGGTCTGGATAACTGGAAGCAACGTCCCCGAGATCGCAGAGGATGGAAGGCTACAGTGTCTCAGGCAGAGACTCTTCACGGGTCGGGAGCCCGTTAAACTGAAAACTGAAACTTTCAATACTCAATTGCTTGATGAGATTTTTATTTCTTAGTGCAGTGCTCGATGAAACAAACACTCACACTACTCCATGGCTTCCGTATCTTTTGTGTCCTGCGAACTTAATTCCTCAATAAATCCTTGTCCCCTGAAATAAATACATACTCGTACTTTCCAAGAATATTTTTGCACATACATTTGCATTTCAATTGTTATACGGCCGTCGATTCAGGTTTCATTTCACCACATTTCAGGAAGTACTTCAATTGAGAACCAATAGAAAAAACTTTGTGTATTATTATGAGTATTTTATTTTTTTATTAAAGAAAAACTTAAAGACTAATGTAACATGATATATACTCGTATAGGTAATAAAAAACATTTTTCTTAGAAGTTTATATAAAGAAAACCACTTATAATTACTATGTATCTACCCTAGCACTATCTCGACTAGAACTTTCACATTTATAGAATTAAGTTACGACTTTTGTCCAAAAATAATAATAAATTAATAAACTTTTAATCTTCAGCACCAATGTAAATGTATTTTTGATGATCCTCTTCGTCTGCTTTTTTGGTATTTTAGCTGTCTTGTTTTTCTACTGAATTACGAACTCTGCGCAGCTAAACTCACACAATTGTAATTGTACAATTGGAGTTAGCGTGCTTATTCAACAGTGACATCCTTGAGAAGGACTTATTACAGATCTGGCAGGCGTATTTCTTCACTTCAACATGCGTTTGCTGGTGAGCTCGTAAATTAGATCGATCGGCGAAGGATCGGTTGCAATCGGAGCAAGAGAATGGTTTCTCTCCAGTGTGGGTGCGAATGTGTCCTTGCAGTAGCCATGGACGGGAGAAAGCCTTTCCGCAGATGGGGCACTTGCAGGGCAGTGTGTGTGTACGAATGTGCATCTTGAGGGCACCGAGTGTTGTGTAGAGTTTGCCACACTCATGGCAGGCATGTTGTTTCTTCTCTTGGTTACATTCGGCGGCTGGACAATGGTATTGCTGGTGCTTGGATAGCCCAATTGAGGTTGAGTACATCTTGGAACATTTCTCGCATTTGAAGCGGTAGTTCTTGGTGTTGACTGTGGTGCTGCCAGCTGATGGTGCTTCATCGAAAATGTGAAACAGAGCAGGCAGTGGAATGTCATTTCGAATGGAAAGGTCCTCTGGCTCTGATGATGATGAACAGGAACTGGGACTAGATGGTGGTGTCAGTTGATAGTTGTAGACGGGCGCCTGCGCTGGACTGATGGTATTTTGGGTGACATGGCTGATGCTGTAGTTGTTCCAGACTGCTGTCAGTGGATTGTACGGTATGAATCCACTGCTGTAGTTGTTGCTGATTGGGCTCAGCCCTCGTAGGTGAATGTTTGGGTATTCCATGTCTGTGCTGGGTGGTGAAAGTGAATTATCCATGTGAGAGTACTGCGATGTTTCGCTGGAGATCGAGATTGGTGATTCTGGACGAGTGTAGATGTAACTCTTGGCTGATCTCATGTTATCGTAGACTGAATTGACAGTGAGATTGAGGGGGAAGTTACGTTTCGCATCATTCTCATATTCGTCTTCAGCTTTGCGTTTGATGGACAAATCCTGTGGTTGGTCGTCAATTGGGGACGTCACGATGATGGACTCTTCATAGAACACCGGACGTTTTTTGAGTGGACAAGTCTTGTAGTTATTCATCTTGAAAATATTTTTGTATCTCGAGAACAACGAGAAAATGTTAGTCCAAATTGTTTTGTTCTCTCTTCTAAACTACTACGAAATGTTTACACCTTGAGCTACTGGCTGCGAATGACAGGTCTTCGAATCTACGCTGCCTTTTATACTGCAGGGACCAACCCTCTGCATTGTATACAATTCTCTCCTGCGTTTGACCTGCGGGAACATATGTACGGGGAAATACGAGAAAATCCCTCGTATTGACACGAGATGCAGTGTGCAGTGTGATTGCAGCAAAAGAGGCAATAAAATGTAAAACACCCCTAAACAGAGACGGTAGAACGCGCGCAGGTATACACGGATGAGTATATCCGCACTTTACGGATACTACTTTCATGCACCTATGCATAGATTGGACCGTGACATGGAAGAGATGTTGGAAAATGGAAACTATTCCCCTTCTTTTTGGGAAACAAACTATTTTAGGGATTGGTCGATTGAAATTTTCCCCCTCAATCGTGTGTGATCGTTGGGTTTTGTTTCTATGATTTGCAGCGCGGGCGGGAAATTCATTCTCCCTCTCCCGTTTTTCATCCACCAAAGGTACTTAGTAGATGAAAGGCAACTGTAAACTGCATGTTTCAATTCCATTGCGGTGCGATACATATACGTAAGTGAAAGGTCTGATTAGAAAAGTAGAATGAGTGATGGCATTCCCGTGGGTACTTGAAATCTTAGTTACTGAAGATGATTTGATGTTGGTACCATTTTTGTAGTTACACCACATATTCGGATAAAATCTATGAAATCGTATCTAAAGTCTAGGTAACTACATCAAATTACCCAGGGACTCAATTTAATTCGAACATTTTTTTTTCAAAAAAAACTGAAATAGTTGTGTATATTTGGACTTTTAGGGTTTTGAAAATTTGGTATTTCTTATTCGAGCACACTTGCCCTACATAGCAATGTCAAAGGGGTGTGTTAGGCTACATGTTTGTTTTTATTTGAAGTTGAATTGGTGATCAGGAATGTCGAAATCAAGATGGCATAAAGTGCAGCTCAGTTCTAGATGTACATTTTACACAGCTATGAACGTTTTATCTATAACTGGTGGATATCCACAATAAACACATAATTTGCTAAGAAATAGCCTACTTAATTGTCTCTTTCCGAGGCCTACAGAAGCTTAAAGCCTTAGGATGATCTAGAGTGCTGAAGTTTCCGAATGTAGATAATGCTATTTGAACCCAGCATAATCCCCTTGATTACCTAGAAAGCTGAGGCTTTACACACTCACTCACAGTAGCACTCATGACTTAACGTAGTATTCAGTAAATATAAATTGTGCAGCAACTACATGGTTTGCAAAAGACGTTTTGATTTGACTTAGTTCATCAACCACTCAACAAGCAGCTGTTTGAAGTTTGTACATATTGCTTTCGCCGAAAAAAAAATGTATCCTGAGTATCCGCAGTATACGTACCTGACGTCAGAGATTTGAATTTGGACATAATTCCCATAAAACTTTATTATAAATCCTTAAACAACAGATCAATTTCTCTACCACTGTGAGATGTACGTACGTCCAGAGTCATATTAGAAAAAATGGCCAACATTATCTAACATTAGCTAAAATTACCATTTTCGTGATCATTTCGCTAAAAGGCGAGTTAGAGCCGCGAGAACTCAATGACTTTTCCGGAAATGCATAAAATAAAAAGTTGTCTTCTTATACAGGTTATTCTACTTCATACAGTCAAATTTCGGGAAATGATAGGCTTTATCAAAGCAAAAAGAAAAATAAAACACAAAAATTGCAATCCCTATCCCTCATCTTCTAACCTCAACCCTAATAAAGAGGGAGTGAGGATATGAAGATGGTAATGCAAAGACATCTTTCTTCTCGGGGGATATTTCCGCGTTTTCAAGAGATTTTATCAGAAAAAAAAGGTTGTTGCGCCTTTTTTGTTAGAATAAAGTGGGCGTGGCTATTGGCATTTGAATCCAACGTTCACGGATTCTGGTGAAATATCCACAATAAGACTCAGATATCATCGTAAACAGCTTTAAGAGCAAAATACGTTTCATTCGTATTTAAGAAAAAATGTTTTGTAAAAGAAAATATTTTTCAGTTCCTAGTAAAAATATTGGAAAAAATTAAATGAAATTGGCGTGTTTCTGGGCTGATTTCAAACACGTTTAGCGTGGGTAAATAAGTCCCTGAAAATTAACACAAATTGTGTCGTCACCTTAAATTTAATTTTTTTTTTGCAAGAATCATCTTTCAAATCATTTTTCAGACAGATCTGTCAAATAGCTTTGTTGTGGCAGCCATTTTATATGGACGCCTACTAGCATTTTCGTTAAAATGGAAAAAAGTGAATTTCGAGTGCTCATTAAACACTATTTTTTGCGAGAAAAAACTATCACGTAAACCAAACAAAAGCTTGACAAACATTATGGGGACTCTTCACCATCGATTGGAACCATTCACCACTGGTTTACTCAATTTCGGTGCGGTCGATCAAGCACAAGTGACGCCGAACGTTCTGGTCGCCCAATTGAGGTCATCACACCAGAAATGGTCGATAAAACCCATGGTTTGGCGAGTAAAAGTGCCCGAGCTTGAAGAAGCCACAAGGCTTATCACATGGTTCTGTGATTTCGATTTTACATAAATATTTGGACATGAAAAAGCTTTCCACAAGATGGATGCCGCGTTTGCTCACAATCGACAACAAACGCATTCTTTTGACAACTTCAAAGGTGTGTTTGGCGATGTTCCAGAAAAATGTTTGCGCCGTTTCGTAACCGTGGATGAAACTTGGATTTACCACAACACACCAGAAACCAAGGAACAGTCAAAACAATGGACTTCTCCTGGTGAATGGAAGCCGAAGAAGGCCAAGGCGGTTTTGTCAGCAAACAAGGTCATGGCGACAGTTTTTTGGAATGCTCGCGGTGTTATTCACATTGAAAAGGGTAAAACGATCACCGGCGCATATTACGCAGAGCTGCTGGATCGATTCCAAGCCGATCTGAAATGGCGAAGAAAAAAAGTTCTTTTTCACCAGGACAACGCACCGGCGCACAAGTCCGCAGTCGCAATGGCAAAATTGCATGAGTTAGGCTACGAACTCCTCCCTCACCCAGCATATTCCCCAGATTTAGCCCCCTGCGACTATTTCTTGCTTCCAAACATGAAGAAATGGCTCGGAGGTAAGAGATTTGGGTCGAATGAAGAGCTCATCGCTGAAACAAAAGCTTATTTTGGGGGGCTGGAGAAATCGTATTATTTGGAGGGCATCAAACAATTTTAGAAACGTTGGATGAAGTGTATAGAGCTAAAAGGAGACTATGTTGAAAAATAAAATGTTTTTATACCGAAAAGAATGTTCCTTATTTCATTTTTCGGGGGCTTATTGACCCACCCTCGTATCGTGGAAATATATTTGATAAAAAGTCCTATCAAATACGGTGTCCATTTGTACTTCAATTTCAAACGAAATCGAACGGTTATAACTTTTAAACGATCTAGTTTCACAGGGTGTAGCTATTTTTTTTTTTAATTAAAGGTTGGGATCTCTAGAGGATACCCTGTTTTTGTAACGCTTTTTAAAGTATCAATAAAATCTGAAACAACCCCCTTATCCGTTATTTTGTTTGAATTGATTAATGAGCTGAGACATAAGTCGACAAAAATTAATTAAAAGTTTTAAAAAATAAACGTTGGCACCTTATTTCTCAGGTCGTAATGAATCTATCATATGTGCATATGTGCGTAGCTTTCGGTGCTGATTACAAACACTGTGTGAAAGTAGTTAGGAATTAAAAAAGGGGTAACTAGTAACACTGACATGCGTTTCGCAATAGCTAAACTGCTTCAATCTACGAATATGCAAAAGCCTTATCTATCGACATTTTATAACTTTTTGAGATCAACATACATATTTTCAGCCAGTGGGCCTTTGATACAATTCCATACTTTCACCTGCAGTAAAAGATCTTAGCAGACCCGAGATATGAAGTTTGAAGAAAATACGTCCAGCTGTTTAAGCTGCAGTCCCAAGGTCATCATACAGGCACAATTGCGAAATCCACTTTGTCAAGATCAAAATCCCGAGATCGAATTTTTTCACGAAAACTATACTTTCTATATAGGAGCAAGTAAAAACATAAAAGAAAGCTACAAGGCATCTAGAACGGATCGTATGATACCCTATATAAGTACATCGATTAACTCACCCTAATAAAGTTGAGAAATTTTTAAAACCGATGCAATGACATCTTTAAACTACGCAGAGGATAACAAAACTTTTGTTACAACAGAAGTGCGCGTGGCACCGCAAATATCTTTGAAGAAGCAATATGTGACTCTTTGAAGAAAACGCCAACAAAAAGTAGGCGTGGCCATGTATTTTTTTTTTTTTTTTTTTAAAAAGGAAATTTCCAAATCCCGGAGCACTCAGACTCAATTTTCTGTGTCCATTGTACTACCAGGCAGAAACTCCTTTTTGGTGTAGTGGTGGAGAAACTTAGATTTTATTCGTTTCTCTTATATTCAGTTTTCGTGAGTTTGTGGGGATCACACGTAACAACTTCCAGCTGCGACATATTTGTCAATTTTTAGTTCATATAACTTGCCTCTATTGGCATTAAACATAATCATTTGTATTTGCATATCTGTACATTCGTTATCTAACTATTTCTAAAGTCAATATGAAGTGCAATCTGTGTAATCTCAAAATTGAAAGAGTTGATCATAAAATACAATGCTCGGTTTGCAATTTTTACGTACACGCTAAGTGCGCCAACCTGATGAAAGATGACATCGATTACTTGGTAAAGAGCATGAAGGGGTACATATGTGGAAGATGTACAAGTGAAAGAAGAAAATCGTTTCGTGAAGATCAAAGCCCTATCCCAATCGCTTCAACGCAAGCATGCACGGCCAGTACTTCTGCCCCCGCCACCCGATCTAATGGCCCTGCATCTGTATTGATGGTCAGCAAAACCGGTTCTGCTTTTGTCTCCACACCTTCCGCCTCTACTGCGTCCACCCCTCTGAACGTATCAGCTGTGTATTGTGCTCCACCTATGCCTATTTCCTCTTCTTTCTGCTCTACTTCAACGCCTGCCACTGCGACTACGACAGTGACCTCCGCTGCTAACTCTCCTCTCTCACCAGTGACGCTACCTATGCTCTACACTGAAATAATCAAGCTCCAACAGCTCAACACTGAAGCTCTTACTAAAATAGATCTCTTAGAAAAGAAAAATGATTCTCTTACTAAGAAAGTAGATTTTTTAGAGCAAAAGGTAAATGCACTCGAACAAATACAATTGCAACGCTCCGTTGACATCGTTGGTTTGCCGAATTTAAACAATGAAAACATCAAAGAGAGCGTTATCAAACTAGTTGTAGAAGGTATTGGCGAAAACATAAGTGAAAATGATATTGAATCATGCTACGTTAAGCGGAAAGCTGATAATGGATCATTTGCAGCTAACATTGCATGTGTTAAATTCTCTTCGCTTGCCGTTAAACAAAAAATTATGAGCGCTATGTATTACAACAAAACCAAATTGTCTGTCAGTAAACTTTTTGGTTGCGAGTCCACCACCAACAGAGGCAACAACAACAGTAGCAATAACAACAAAAACAAAAGCAACATAAGCAACAATAACACCAAGAGCCGAATCTTCATTAATGAATGCCTTACAGGCTACACTCGTTCGTTATTCAAACAGGCTAAGGATCTTAAGGTTAACAATAAGTGTAAATATGTATGGATTCGTAACTCTACAGTGCTTGTAAGAATTAAGGAAGGAGATAAGGTACTATCAATCAGAAACTGTGATGATCTTTCATCAATTTATAAACTCACTAATGGAGTCCAATAATTTAAATTCATCTCATAGTTTGTTTGATAGTTCATTATCTACTTCCAATTCGAGTGCGCTTGATTGTTTTTGTATTAACCACTCTGTTGTAAATTGTCATGGCTTCACTGTTATACATCAAAATATTCGTAGTTTAAGGAAAAATTTTGATTCATTTTGCTCTCATCTGGATTCTCTTGCCCATCTTCCTGATATTATATTTTTATCGGAGATATGGATTTATGACTCTGAAATATCACTTTTTAAGATTCCTAACTATCTGTTTAGTGCTAACTGTAATAACTCATACGCCGCCGGTGGTGTTGCAGTGTTTTACCGAAGTGACTTAGCCTGCGTTTTAAACGGAATTACTCTGAAAAGTGCGGATTTACTTTGTGTTGATCTTGAAATCAATAATATGCAATATTCTTTTGTATGTGTATATAGGTTGCATAAAAGTAGTGTCACTGTTTTTGTTGATGATTTTTGTGATTTTTTAAGAAGCAATAACTCGAAGAATATGGCCCTTTTAGGTGATTTTAATATTGATATTTCAGTGGACTCTTCCGCTGCTGATAAGTTCTTGTCTACCCTATCTGCTTTTGGTTTTTGTTCCTTATTATCTGATCCAACTCGTGTTACTGAAATGACCAGTTCGTGCTTAGACCATATTTTCTTACGTTTGCATAGAAACAACACAGTCAATTTTCAAGCAGCAGTATTTGACTTGAGGTTAACTGACCATTCCTTGATTTGTATTCAATTCGATCATAATATTAAAAAGCTTAATTCTGAGGTTTTCTCCGAGTCTAAGACTGTGGATTATTCTGCTCTGAGATATGCTCTGACATTTGAATTCTGGGATGAAGTTTATGATGCTATTGATCCATCAACTGCGTTTGATTTATTTCTAAAAAAGTTACAGGTTCATATTTCAAAATGCACTCGAATTGTGAATGCTAAATCTAATAAGTTTAAGCGACTTAAACCATGGATGTCATTGCAGCTTTTAAATAAAATAAAAAAGAAAAACCGTCTACGTGTTTCAGTTGCTAAACACCCTAATAACATAAGGCTTAAAAACTATTATCTTCGCATATGTCATGAGTTGAAAACCGATATACCCAAATGCAGAGATGATTATTATACTCGTAATTTGGCGGACAACCTTGGGAATGTTAAAAAGGAATGGAGGATCGTGAACGAAATCCTCAATCGAAACGTGTCAGAAGTTGAGCCTAAAATTAAAAAAGACAAACAAATTATTTCTAACCCGCTGGATATAGCTAATACCTTTAATGAGTATTTTTCTTCAATTCCCTGTTCCTTCCAGGGTGTTAATTCTCATCTCAATGATGACGTTATTTGTCATGATGTTCTTAGTCCAGATAGTTTCTGTTTCTATGATTTTTCGGCTCTTGAAATTCACAAATTAATTACAGCACTTAAATCCACGAATTCTATGTCCCATGACCATATTTCAAGTCAAATGCTAAAAAATATCTCATTTTTAATTGCAGATGTCTTATGTTACATATTTAACCTTAGTGTTAGAATGGGCGTGTTTCCGGATTCTTTGAAAACAGCTATAGTAATCCCATTGCATAAAAAAGGAGATTCTATGGACTTAAATAACTATAGACCTATTTCTCTTCTGTCCGTTTTTTCTAAAGTTTTTGAAAGGGGTATGAAAAGCAGAATAATGGCATTTCTAAATAGAACTCAGTTCTTTAGTAATTGTCAGTTCGGTTTCAGAAATGGAAAATCGGCAGAAGATGGCTTATTGAAATTCTGTAGTGAAATTTATAATTCAATCAATGAATCCAATATTCCGTCAGCTTTGTTCATTGATATAACAAAAGCTTTTGATATGGTTGACCATGACTTATTGTTGAGAAAACTTTTTAAAGCGGGATTTAGGGGATTTGTTTATGATTGGTTTTGCTCGTACTTAACGAATCGTAATCAAAGAACCCGGATCAAAAATAATCTGAGCTCGAAAAGCTTCTTAAGTATGGGTATTCCTCAAGGCTCCGTTTTGGGGCCTATCTTCTTTTTGATTTTCGTTAATTCCTTGTTTTCTCAACCATTTAAAGGTATTTTAACTGCATTTGCCGATGATACTGCTCTTTCTTACTCCTGTAAAAATCATTTTGAAACGATTGCTTCAATGAATTATGATTTAGAAATTCTCCGTCGTTGGTTTATGTTTCATAAGCTAGTTATAAGTAGCAAAACAAAGTTTATGCTCTTTAACTTATTGGGTGTAGTTCCTGAAGGTCTCTCCTTAACTTATCATTCTCCTTGCTGCTCTAGGTTTCAATTATGTTCGCCAACATTTAGGTCTGATTTACCTTGTGTCAATGGATGTTTTGAAATTGAATGTGTTGATAATTTTAAATACTTGGGTATAACCCTAGATAAAAGGCTTAGTTGGATTCCACATACATCAAATCTAAAATTGTATCTTAACAAAGTTGTCAGACAGATCTACCACCTTAGTCTTTACTGCCCTCAATCAATTTTAAAACTTGTTTATAGTGGCCTAGTGCAATCTAAGATTCAATATGGAATTTGTTGTTGGGGTGGTACTCACTCCTCTAAAATAAATCAGCTACTCATTCGTCAGAAACACTCGATTCGCATTATTTCCAAAGTAAACCGTTTAACACCTAGTTTTGTCTTATTTGCTAACCTCAGCATTTTTCCTATAAGGCATTTGTATTTTTTTAATGTATTAAAATTATTTTTTAAAAGTGCAGGTTATAGCTCTGCAAGAGAATATGAAGACTACAATTTAAGAGCCAATAACTGTAATTTGTTAGTGTTCCTAGAGTTTTTAAATCCAGTTTTTTTCATTTTTATACAGTTATTTCGGCGCGCTTATTTAATTTACTTCCCGATGAATTAAGAAGCGAGAGAAATGAATCAAAATTTTTAAGTAAAGTTAAAAAGTGGCTGTTTTCTATAAATCATTCTGAGATCGATAATATAATAAGCCCAACGATTTGATTGTTACTGCAGGTATTTGAGTATTTATATAAGTATTGAAGTTCATACACAGATACTTTAGTTTATCTTTAAATTGACTTAACCCCACATATATTTTTAATGTCTTTTTAATTAATGGTACATTCGCCACTTATTCCTTCGAATAATAGAATGTTCTTACTATTTCATAAAAAATATATTGCTTAATTTGCTATTATTTAACTTTATGAAGCCATTCAATACTTATTCAATATTGTTAGCATTAAGCTTGTATATTTTTAATTGAAATAAAGATTTATTTAAAAAAAAAAAAAAAAAAAAAAAAAAAAAAAAAAATATGTTCGGGTGGCTGTGATTGCTGTTCCCCGTCCGGGCTCGAACCTGCACAGTTCGGGTCACAAGCGAACACACTACCCACTACACCGTGGCCACCACTTGTGACCATGTATAATATATGAACGAACTATAGAGTCGTCTATCGTTATTATTTCTCCATTTTACAAAATAGGGTATAAAAAGGCTCTCTGAATTATGTATGTCTGTTGGTCGGTCCATCTGTGTGCATTATGGCCGAGACTGCAGAATAAACGGTAGGAAAGATTTTATTCCAACTTCATATCTGGGATCGGTGGGTTCACAATTCGAGGCGAATTCGAAATCATTGTCAAAATACATTTTTCAAAAAGGTACCTAAAATTATTTTACGATTTTGGTTAAATTTAAAAACTAAGTTATTCCCAAACTCACGGCATATACGAGTACATATGTATGTAGGTACAAGTACGAGTGGCCCAATCGTGCACTTTATTTTTGTTTCAGTCTAAAGGCTGTATACTCGTATGTATATTGTATGTAGGACCTTCTATTAATTTTTGGTTTATTTTACAGTCAGATTAATAAATACATTCACAAATTAGTGTCCCTGAAATATTTTGATAGGACAAGGCTCAACTGATGCTACGAGGACTTTACAGTAGAATTTATGACTACTACGGTAGATCTCGAGTTTGCATAGACAGTATTATCGCGAGAACAGATTAGTAGTATAATAGCATTCGACAAAATGTATCTAATGAATATAATGTGATTGTAAAATGGAAAGCAAGGACAAAATGGCAACAAAACAGGATAAAAATAAGCTAAATAGAAGTAGTCTTACACAAGTGCTTAGAAGAAAGTTGAAAGGTATTCAAGATGGAAAAAAACGTCTAAATACCTACAGAAGCTATCAAACGACAAAGGCTTGAAAGTATCTGAAAACATATTAAAGCCAATTACTGAAATCCAATCAATCAAAATGAAAAACATAGAAGAAGAATATGAAGATAGGATCGGGGGTTTGACCTAATAACCGGCGAAATTCTCAAACAAATTCTTCAAAAAGTCTGCACAACTTAGACAAATCCTGCCTGAACAATATCCTACAATTTTAAAATCATACATGTTGAATAAATATTTTAGAATCAAACAATAGACCGCATACTCTGAACTGAAAGAAATACAAACTGGTGTACCGCAAGGCAGCATTTTGGGTCCAATTCTATATCTGACAACCTAGACTTAGAAAATAACACTATAGCTACATTCTTCGACGATACAGCGGTAATGTCATTTGCAGACAATACTGTTGATTCAGTCGTTAAGCCGCAAATTTATTAATGGACGATAAGGTGGGGAGGTAAACTAAGAGTCCATTCACGTTGATTTTGCAAATGAAAAGATAGCTCATGAGAGAAGTACCCTATGCAAATACAGTGAAGTACCTGGCATGACCTTAGATGTCAAACTTTGGTAGAAAGCACATATTAAATAGAAAAAAGGAGAGCTGGACATCCGGTACAAAATGTACGAAAGTCTACTTTCTAATAGGACTTTGTTCAAATCTATCGATACACAACAAGCTTCTACTCTACAAGAAACAGTGACCTTCACAGGGATCCTAATGTAGAACGAAAAAAAACCTCTCTGCACATTCGAGAGTAAAATTGTTGTAAGAAACATATCTCAATCGTAAAAAGCCGGAATGCTATTTAAATATTAAAAAAATGTACTTATACCACATTTCCAGTCATTACTAGGTGGGGTGAAAAGTAACCTCCTTGCCTTGAAGTCCATTCATATTTAGGCAGACATGCCAAATTTCAGTGCGATACTGTCTTTAGTTTTGTTTTGACAGCTGATTGTTGTTGACGTGTTTGGCATCATGTTGAGTATGGACAAAAACGATTTTCGTTCTCTCATAAAACATTATTTTTTGAGAGGCAAAACGGCTAAAGAAAGAAAAGAAAATTTGGATAAATATTATGGGGCTAATGCTCCGTCAGATTACACCGTCAAATATTGGTTTCGAGAGTTTCGTGGTGGCCGCAACTCCACTACCGATCAAGTCCGCAGCGGCAGGCCCTCCGATAAGGTTACAGAGGACAATGTCAAAAAAATACATGAAATGGAGTTGGCTGACCGGAAAGTGAAGGTGCGCGAGCTAGCAGATACCACAAAGATTAGTACTGAGCGCACACGCCATACTTTGGGGAATATTCTGCATATGAAAAAGTTATCCTGCCGCTGGGTGCCGCGCATGCTCACTCCTGACCAAAAACACGAACGCGAGAGCACTTCGAAAGAGTGTTTGAACTTGCTGATGCGGAATCGGGCAGACTTCTGGCGTCGATTGGTAACTGTTGATGAAACCTGGATCCACTATTACACACTAGAGAACAGAATGAGTGCCCGACAATGGACTGAAGCCGGCACGAGTGCTCCGAAGCGTTGGCGTCGGTTTTCTGGGATTGTCATGGCATACTCTTCGTGGACTACCTCGAAAAAGGGAAAACCATCAACAGCGAGTATTACTGTGCATTATTGGAGCGATTGAAGGCCGAAATCGCTGCAAAACGGCCTCACATGAAGCGAAAAAAAATTTTGTTTTTGCAAGACAATGCGCCGGCGCACAAGAGCATCGCAACCACGGCTAAAATCAATGAATTGCTGTCGCATCCACCGTATGCGCCCGATTTGGCTCCCTTGGACTATTATCTCTTCCCAAACCTCAAAAGATGGCTCATCAATAAAAAATTCAGCTCACGCGAGGAAATCATCGACGCCACGGAGGAGTATTTTGCAGACCTTCCGGAAAATTACTTTTCGGACGGGATCAAGAAGTTGGAAAATCGCTGGAATAAGTGTATCAAGCTAAAAAAAATTTTTTCATTCCCAAGGAGATTACTTTTCACCCCACCCAGAATCTGTAAGATGTACGTAACTAAACTCTTTACAATTAAACAACTGTTGTCGAGCCCAGAGGTCATTACAAATAGCTTTTTGAAACAGTTCACGAAGTCCCTAGAGTCAGTAGCATTTGAATGCAGCCAATTCAAGTCACGAGCTTCCATTGTGAGACTTGGAACCGTAGGACATTAAATTTAGTATTGCGATAAATTCGTTTTAGGTGCCTTTAAATTATTCTTAAGTATCGTTCTTATCAAGGAAAAGTATAGTGCAGTTAAAAATGTATCACAATTTTAATTGTGTTTTATTTCCTTTTCCAGGAGCCACATGTTTTCTTTTCCCCCTTCAGCGATACGTTTAATCTGAAAATCCAATGAAAAAGTCACAGCTTTCAATTTAGCTTAGCCTCCGATGAAAAATATACAAGCAAACCTCTGGAATATCCTGATGGCATACGAGTACAATATCCCAGTCCGCAAATAAACAATTCCTCAAATGCTCAATGTACTCGTATATAGGTACAAACCCAATGGGAAAACTTCCTTCCGAAAGGTATTCCCACCAAAACACACACAAGATCCGCGTATGTTTTCAAAAATTAATTTCATTTGGTTGCCTACAAAATAAAATCTGTCGATCCATCGACAATTTCTGTATTTTCCTTTGCAATGGATTTTCCCCCATATGAGCAGAAGACCCAGTCAAGTACGAGTAGTAGTTTCCCAAAAACTAAAATCTCAAAATTATCCAATTACTTAGAGGGCATACGCGTGTGCACATGTCGGGCAAATCCTGCACAGTCAACCAAGCGCGTACTTTCTGGGGTTTTATCACAAATTTCCTCACGCGATATTACACACACGTTGAGTGAAAGAAAAAAAAAAGGTCCTTTGGCATTTGAAACTACCTGAGAATGTAGAAAGGGAAAGACCGCGGACCAATTATGGATTTTATAAAATATTTTGGCGATGGTTTGTGAAAAAAACCGGCCATTTGCGGAACGTACATGTGTTGGATATGATTAATGCGTTAATTGATCTTCTTCTTCATCTAGTGGGTTCTTGAATGCTCATTATTATTAATCTTTCAACGATATTTTTCGCCACGATGCCTAATATGCCGTAATATATGTGTTACTCCCGATGACATGCAGTTTACGTGCCCAACATTCAGATCCACACATCAAAGCCGGCCTTACTGCTATTCTAAAGGGTTTGGGATATCACATCCCTGCCTCATGACATCTGTCAAATCCATCTGTCAGCCATATTGATAGGTAATTTGTTATTGCCTTGCCGTTTTACAATATGGATCATTTAACCAATGTTCAACCCATTAAAATTGTTGCGTCTTACTACAAAAATAACAGTTCTGCAGTATCTGTGTATCGCGATTGGGGATTTAATATTTCAAATGTGATCGTTGAGAGGCCATTGCATTCACCACGGGTGACAGTTTCGACCGGCGGCGTGATCGGACCGTACTTGTTTTTGAAAACGACAAGGGCTCCACTATTACGGCGAATTCTCTGCGCTATATTCAAACGATATCCAACTTTTTTTAGCCAGAGATTAACACTGAAGCGACAGGTGGTTCAACCAGGAAGGGGCTACGGGGCTCCCTTGTACATTACACTTAATTTTAAAGATTGGGACTAAAAAGTAGTTATTCCTTCAGATAGCAGGCATATTATTTTATTTTCTTCGTACCGTGTTATTATCTTTACGCTACCTGGAGACATATTCTCGAGAGGTTGCAGGCTCCCCTGGGCCCCGATAGATTTGTGCCCTAGCTGCACGGTGGATCTTATTTTTTTTAAATTTTCTCCGCCCAAATTTTTGGCTCCACGAAATTATGCCCCAGAAATAAGGCAAACAAAAAAAAATTATACGGGGGCAACCTTTGTTTATGGTGTAGTTTCATTTTCAGGGTTCCGTTTACAGGACATGAAACCTATTACTCTCTTTAGCACGTCCGTCTGTCACCATCTTCTACCTCCTAAACTATAACAGCTTTATACACGGTTTTCATACAAGTCATGCAGAATCTTCTTCTTCTTCTTACAGCGAAGTTATGATTCGGAGTAGAAGGATCACAACCCTCCCACTTTACTGCATCCCTACTGGTCCGCCTGTGGGGTTTGCCTATTTGACCTCAGGAAGTACCATCAGACTTCCCGGTTTCGGAACACTTCGTCACTGAGGCCAATCAAATGCTGGTGTTTTTACATTTGTGTGATTTTGACGGGGTTCGAAGGATCTCTCCTTTGAACATGACAATACCAACTGAGCCGGTCGTGCTCTATCTTGCTTGTGATGGGTTCTTTTAGATGAAGGCTCCCTCGAATCTTCGAACTTCTTATTCTATCAATCTTCGGTACTCCTGCTGTCATGCGAAGCATCTTCATCTCAGCTGCCGTTAATTTGCCGTCATACTTTTTGTATATTGTCCAGCATTGTGAACCGTATGTGAGCACCGGACGTACAACTGCGGTGTAGAGTCTTCCTTTAAGCTTAGGGGGCATTTTTCGATCACAGAAGATAGCGGAGTTTTCCCGCCACTTCATCCACCCTACGCTTATACGATGGTTGATGTCATCATCACAATTTTCTTCCCTATTGATCATAGATCCCAGATATTTGAACTTTTCGAACTTGGGAAGCACTTTTCGATTCAAGCAAATGTCTGGAATAGGCCGGTGTGGATCAGAGAACGGGCAGTACACTCTTCCTTTTTGAACTAATACGGTACCCTTTCCCTCCAAAACATCCACCTATATATCAAGTGCTCGTTGGAGGGACATTTGCACTTTGGGGTCCGTCACTTTTCCTTCAAGCAGATAATCAAGGACTGCAATAAATAGCAAAGGACTAAGGACGCTTCCCTGGTATACACCGACTTTGATTGGGAACTCTTCGGTGACTCCTGCGGAACATCTTACTCTTGTCCTTGCTCCCTCATGCATATCCATGATCATGCGCACGTAGGTTTCTGGAACTGCTTTTTGTATTAGCACCACTCATAAGAGGTCTCTTGGTTGTCTATCAAAGGCTTTTTCAAAATCAACCAACACCGTATGCAAGTCCTTTAAGGAATCACGATGTTTTTCCATTATGATCCTTATCCTTTGGATTGCATCTGTTGTTGATCGGCCGCTCAACGATCTTCATGGTGTGTGACATCAGTTTGACAGAACGGTAGTTATCGCAGTTTCGCGTATCGCCCTTCCCTTTATGCAAAGGAAGAAGATAACTTTCCTTTCACTGATTAGGCATTGGATCACCGCTCATAAGTTTGGAGATAAGAATCATGAGCCATCTGGACCCAATGTCTCCTATATTTTTCCAGAACTCAGAGGGTAGGTATCTCGTCTGGCCCAACCGCTTTCTTTTTTTTTGAGTATTTGACCGCATTCCTAACTATGGCTCTTGGAAAGTATACCCGGGGAAACTGTTCGTTCAGAAGTCTTTCACAATACTGTCGCCATTTGTGGAGAATTTTGTCGTCTTCCACAAGAAGCTGGCCTTGAGCATTGTTAGTGAACTTTGGAGAACGAATCTCCTGAGCATTTCTTCTTCTCTGGGCGGCTATTTTGAAGATAGTTGTGCCCTTGTTGAAGTTGTTTTATCGAAGCTCCTGGATAGCCTGGTTCCTATCAGACGCCGACTACGATATTTCCACCAACTCCCGATAGAGGCCTTCCATACTTTGTGCTTGTAATTGGGCGCACTTCTTCTTCGCGAGACCTTTGCAACATCTATATATCACTTCAAGGCGGGCTTTTTCATCTCTATTAGTATAAGAGCACTTTGACCAAGCCTTGAAAGCCGTTTTCTTTTCCCGTATCACTACGTTAGCTTCATTTGTCCACCACCATGTTTCTTTGGCGTGTTGGCAGGGGCCTTTCGACGTTCCAAACAGTGATTTTGCTCTCTCCAAGCAAGTTCGCTGTAGGGAATCCCACATACGTATCTTGTGCTCTGCACTCCTCATGACCGACCTCATCGATGATGGTAAAGAGGTAATTTGGACAAATTGATTTTCTCAGCCACTTTTGTTTGATTATTTGTTTTCTTTCCTATTTCCATAAAAATTTCTGTCAGGAGGAGACGGTGTTGCTGGGCGATCGCCTCTCCCAGGATCACTTTGCAAACTTTAACCCGGGGCTTCGTGAAACTATAACTAGACTATTACTAAACACAACTTAAGACTAAGGCTAAGTACTTAAAAACTAAACTTAAAACTAAAACTAAAGTGATTAGGGCGGAGGAGTGGAAGTGGAATTCTGGAGGGCGTTTCTGAGTGCAAGTCTGCTGCAATGAAAATCAAAAGAGCTGTGCGCCCCGTTGGCCAAACGTAGCATTCTAGACATTGCTTCGCTACAGCCATAATTGGTGACGCAAGATTGGTACAGACTTCAGGAGGCGTGGGTTAGTGTTAAGGGAGATCATTTGGAGCAGATTAGGGCAGTCGATGTTTCCTGCTAACAGCTGATGTACAAAGAGTATGTCAACAATTTCTCGACGTATTTCAAGTGGCTGTACGTTAATTAATTTCAAACGATTCTCAAAGGGGGGTAAGTTATGCCTGTCAGACCAAGGATGACCGCGAAGAGCAAAACGGATGAACCTGCGTTGAACAGCCTCAATTCGAAGGGAATGAGTATCATGATAGGGGGACCATACTTGGCTAGCATATTCGAGGATTGACCGAACAAATGTGGAGTAGAGAGATTTCGTGACGTAGGGGTTCGAGAATTCTTTAGACCAGTGTTTAACGAAACCAAGTGCAGAGTTGGCTCTACTAATAATGTTATCAATATGGCAGCAGAAATTTAGTTCTCTGTCGCAGATAACATCCAAATAGCGTAATAAAGTTATAGAAGGGACGGGCTTGTCAGAGATGAAATAGGATCTAGGGGCTGGAAGACGCTTTCGGGAATATGTAATAGCTTGACATTTGTTGACGTTGAGCTCAAGAACATTTTTTTTGACGCCAGGTTGAAAAGTTGTTCAAGTCAGCTTGAAGTGGACAAGAGTCGGCGGGGTTTAATATGTGCCTAAAGATTTTCGTGTCATCAGCGTAGATGGATAGATAAGAGTCTTTGATGATGAAGTCAACGTCGTTAATTGACGAAATGAAAATCAGGGGACCAAGATGGCTACCTTGAGGGACCCCGGAAGTGGCTTTAATGGGGTCGGATACAACCGATCTAAATAGTATTTTGTATTGGCGTTCCTCAAGGTAGGATTTAATCCACCCAATGAAACTCATTTGGAAGCCAAAGGATTTGAGTTTAAAAAGAATGATTCTATGCGAGATTTTATCGAAGGCCTTACTAAAATCTGTGGCAATTACATCAGCTTCTTTGCCAATGCACACAGAGTGCTAGATACGAATTCGGTTAAGTTTGTAGTTGTTGACCTTCCCTTAAGAAATCCGTGCTGGTTAGGGGAAGAGATAGACTTACAATGGAAGATCATTGTATCGTAAACAATGCTGTCAAAGAGCTTAGGAACGCAAGAGAGTTTAGCAATGGGCCGGTAGTTAGAGATTTCATTCTTGGGACCCTTTTTGTGAAAGGGAATTATGTAAGAGCTCTTTCAAAGCTTTGGAAAGACTCCTTGTGCGATAGATATTTGGAAGAGAGCCGTGAGGGGTTGGGCCAGATGGTTCAAGCAATTTTTCAGTACTATTGAAGGGATACCATCAGGACCAGGAGAGTATTCGTTTTTGAGTTTTTTTTATCTTTCTTTCAATAGTTCTACGGGTATGTCAACGGAGACTAACGAGGTTTGGGCACAGCTTTTCATGTAGGAGAAGTATTCAAGATTAACTTCAAGCCCAAGGTCGCAAAATGATTGGCTGAAAAAGTGAGCAAATAAATTTGCGACTATCTTAGGATCACCGGAGGAAGTGTTAGACAATCAGATTTTCTTTTTGTGTTGATGAATTGGAAAAATAGTTTCGGATCGGAGATAATGTTATGCTGGATTTAGTCTAAATATTCGAGATATAGAGATTCACAGAGTTCGGAAATATGGGTATACGAGTATGCGTGGAGGTAATTGGAAAAGTCAGAGTGCGAACGAAATTTAAGGTACGTGTGCCAAAGTTTATTTCTTCTATTGCGAAGCGAGCGCAATTCTTTGGTGACCTGGGTGGGGACGACGAGGAGTTCTTCTGGAGCACGAATGGGACAGATTGTGTGAAACAGTTGAAGATTTCGGCGTAGAACAAAGCAAGAGCACCGTCGATAGTAATGCCAGGATTTCCAAAAATAACATTGAAATTAACGTTACTCAAAAGGTTATTCAGCTTTATGATACATTACCAAACCAGTATCCTTCATTCAGGATTAACCACGTGTGCCACGACACACGAATCCACTTTGCTCTTTAATAAATATTTGCTAGACTACCTGCTAATTAACTAAAAGCAACAGATATCCATCATATGCTGCAAGTGAACAAATTACGTCAATTGTTCGACTACGTCGTGACCTAAAATCTACAATGTGAATCCTCGGACAGATAAAAAGATAAAATTCCACACAAATCTCCCACTCAAAACTCTCACCACCAAAATATGTCACCTTCAGCTACCGCTGAATATTGTTTGGTAAAATTTAAATATCAGACGTTATTACTCGTACTATCAATCACTTGAGCAAACATTCAAATCGTCGGCACCATTTGTCGTGCATGCCGACAAAGCCATCCAAAAAGGGAGCGACCTACCACGAACTGAATAATTCGAATATGGGTGCTTTCCCCTACCAATCCAAATGGGTGACACTTGCAAAATGCCACCACTAGCAGCCATCTGCAAGGCAGGATGCCGCCCCATTAGCGATTAATAGGATTTTTGTGTTAACACACAATCAGCGTTGGTATATCCTGCTAATGAATCGAAGGATTAAAGTTATTTACTTCCGCATTTCCGTTTATCTCCTCGACAGGTATGTACGAGTATTGTGTATCCTTTCGCGCGATAATTAATCGTATTTGCCAGCATACCAGCCGTATGTTGACATTTTTTTTTTTTTTTTATAGATACTGCTATCTATCTATTTTTATAGAGATAACCTTGATTGGATAAAGATCCGTTTTGCCAGGTGCTTTATCTTCACGCTGAATGGGATGTTGCCCGTAAGTCGTTTGGGGTCATTGAGAGAGGATATGGTTTTATATTTCGGCACGATTGGTTTTTTTTTTTGATTCAATTGAAGGATCAAACGCATGACTGCCAGGTGAAATTAATAAAGAAAAATAGTCCTTTTGTCATCGACGCCGTTACATCTGATTCCTGGAAGCAATTCCTTTCATTGGCTTTTCAAAACACTGCATCCCTTGTGCGGGGGTCTTGATTTAATACGTAATACCTACATGGATGTGTATTTTTATTTTGTTGTTGCTATTGTGCAATAGATTTTCATTTGATCGGCCCGTGGCAAGGTCGTAATCGACAATAAAGGACAAAAGCCAATAGAGCGCGCTGAAAAAAAAATATCCTTTTGTCAACACACAAAGTAATGAATTGGAGTTTTTTACTTTGTATCTTTACGAGTAGGTGAGTGTGGGTGTGTGATATTGTCATTTGGAATGGATGTACGATCAATCAACTTGCCACATCGACAAGGTGCAAAAATAAGGACGAACACAGAATCTCCTTTTGTGTAAAGTGCGGCAATATTTTTGTTATTTTGCTATGGGGGAGGCAGATTTCTGTTGAATTCACGGTCCCACCTGTTTGCAAATAAATTAAACCTGCTATCCTGCATTGCGAAGCAGGTCAGACTATTGCATGTTGAGATTGGATTTGATGCGGTACGAGGTATGATTTTTTTTTTTTGATTTTCTTTCGTTCGTCTTCCATCAGAACTTTTGTACAGTAAATGTTTGCAAATCCTTTCGAGCGATGGAATTTGATTGTCGAATTGCTTTTGACTTGGCCATTAGGTGCAGGTCCATTATTCTGTGAGACAGCAAACAGAAACGTCGTCCGCGTTTCAATTAAGATGTCATTGTCCACTGTATTTCCTTGCTTGCGCTAGTAGGGACTGTATGCAGAACTTCACAGATAACGACCAGGAATAACAGTGGCAACATTATGCAAACTTGTTGCAACTCGCTTTAAACTTCAACATTTTCTAACACCTTACCGTTGTGCAGTACATGACACTTAGCATCCTCGTAGGTAGCCTTTAATGGAAGGATAGCTATAAGTTTCTAGGGGATATTCTCATGCCAGATTAAATTCTGGTTCACAACTGTCGAAGCCACCTCGAAATTTAAAAAAAAATCAGACGAAGCGGAGACGTACGAGTATACCCGACACATTGGTCTATGATGGTCTGTAAGGTCTTAATATAGCTGATGCAGGAGGATTCTAGGCAGAACCCTGCTTGTTTGACGTCGAGAGTTGAATCAAGGTGTTCTTTAATCAGTCCATTGTACTACCACCAAGAAGCATGCTTTACCCATTTTATTGAAATTTCCTCATCTTCCGGAGAAAGTCGGGTGAAGGTTTCAGTGATGAGGAGCTTATGGTTTCAGCACTCACCATATCAGCGCCGAAAATCTGCCACCTGATACGAGCAAAAACAGGACAATCACAGAGGAAGTTTTTCGCAGTGTCGTCGCTCTCTCCACAGGCATCGCAAACTGTTGTAACACTTAAGCCTACCACACTGAGGTGTTTAACAAAAGCAAAGTGCCCCATGAGAACGCCGATAAGTTGTCTGCAGTCTTTTATGCTCAGAGACAGCAAAAATGCCGAGGTTTTCTTACAAACGTCCATTCGATTAGTCTACCCGCATCTTGAAAAACCCGCATCTTAAGAAACCCAATCGTCAATGGAAAACACAGGAAAACCCATCGCAGGTTCGGCGTCTAAGAAATCTCTTCTAAGCCTTATTTTTCAATCTCATTCCCCATGATTCCAGAGTGGCCTGAAACAAGAATCACTTGCATTAGGGAACACATTGGAAGTGGTTAAAGGGTTGAGCAAGGCCTTAAGCGCACCGACCCTTCCACCTATTCCTTACAACATAGTTCACGGCCATTAGGATTGCATAAGTCTCCGCTTCGAAAACAGAGGCATATCTGGCTAACGGAAAATGCAACCTGATATTATCGTCCCACAAGAAGACACCAACACAGGATCCCTGACTTGTTTTGAGCCATCAGTGAAGATTCGGCTGCAATTCCTTCCTGGTTTTGATTCTGGCCAAAGCCAGTTCTAAATACAAGAAAAATCGAGTTTAAATTTGCACAGCAACCGAAGTTCTGGTGTTATGACGTCAGATGGCATATCCATAAGACAGGGGTCGTAGGATAAGTGTCGCGCAAGGTCATCAAAACTCCAATGTGGGTTATACCAAAACTCAGCTCTCCTAAAACGATAGATTGGTTTAATAGTACTACCTATGCAGCCGAGACAAGCTGTTCTTTGGAATTTAGTGCGAACGGCAGTCACATATTTACGCTAAAGCCCCTTCCATAAAATAACCGGCGCATATTCTAGGAAAGGTCTTCTCATAGCCGTATGTATATCCGGAGAATCCATTTCTTGCCGAAAGCACCCTTACACTGCCAGAAAACTGAGAGTGCCTTGGTTGTCTTCGACTCGACATGTTTTGACCTAAGGAGCTTTTTGGGAGTATCAGGGATTACTCCTAAATATTTGGCTTCATTGGAGATCAGGTTAGTTGCGCCCTTTAGCACTGGCTGAGTCAGATCCTTCTCGTAAAAAAGAACAACCTCGGCTTTGAGAGGATTGGCTGAAAGTCCATTCCTAGTGCACCATTAATCGATCATATCCAGAGCCTTTTCCGCGTTAGCACAGTCTCTAGGCATGGACCGACAGAAGGGACGGCCTGAGCGTAGACTTTAGAACCATTGAGAGTGTTCAACAGTGAGTAGAACACCATGGACACAGAACGCCACCTTGCGGACAGTCTCTGTTGACCCCTGTCATTTCATATCGGCCACAATCCGCATCCACGACTAAAGTTTCGTCTACTCCGTGTTGTTTAGCAGAATTACGCATGCACTCAAAGGTCCCATCGCGAAAGTTTTACTTTTCCAGGAATTCTTTATGAGAGGATACCATGCTTCTTGGCTTAGAAAAGCCCGGAAGGTGTACCATTCCTTTTTAGTGCTCTGATCGCGGATAAAATCTCTGAGAATTCGGGTATTTATGGCATCAGATATCTCGTTTGACTTTTGGGGCCATGATGACGTCGCTTAAGAAGTTTAATACCGCGGGGAAATGTTTATTCCTGAGTTCATCTTCAAGCAACACCATCCAAAAATGAGACTCTTTTTTTTTATAATTTGCACGTATTAAAGGGGATATGAATACCCTTATACTATTTTTTTTTTTTTTAGAACACGTGCGTTTTTGTGGAAAAGGGGAAGAGACAGAGAGAAAGACAGAGTGGTGTAGTTTGAAACTCAGGTGGTATTCAGTTTCTGTAAACTCCAAGGGTAGCGTCCAGATAACTGGGGAGTATTTTTGTAGGGGAACTTTGTCGGACACACAAGACGAAAAAAACAACAGAAGATGTTCGCTGGTAGGAATCTCTTTAATGAGTAATATCGAACTGTTTTAACAATAGCTTTGAACAGTCTTATATAGACATTAGATATACAGTAAATCTTATATACATGTCGACTGGAAGTGGTTCAGTTAGATCGTTCGATCAGTTTGGCAGATGGTTATACGTTTATATAAATATGCATGCGTTATGTTATATGATAAGCGATACAGTGTCGCTAAAAACAATACCATCAGAATGTAAAATAGTCTACAGCTCGGCCATCCTGATCAAGTAATCGCCCCGATTACATATTGCTTCCAAATTATAAAACATCCGAATTAAATAATAACAACAAACATATTTAAAATACATTAAAACAAAATTAATATTCATAAATGGTCACGTACGTACATACTTTACGATTCTATGCACATATACTTGTATAAACATGTCATGCTTTTAAATATCAAGGATATAACATATTTTCTTCGTTTTCTTTTTCTAAAAAAAATTAAATAATATACAAAATGTAAAAAAAGGTTTGGTTTCTTAAATTTTCTGCAATATTATCAAAAGATTTTCAAAATGTATTTACTTTTAAATTTAGACTTAAGGTAGATCAGGATCTCTACTTTCAACGATGTCATCATTCTCCTCCAATCCAGACAATTGCATCATGAATGGTCTCATATTAGCTGGTGAGCAAATTCCCTTATATGGTAGTCGTGTCAATTGTAGGCCATCTATATCTTTAATGAGGTATCTATCGTTTGGCAGAGCTTTCTCTACTTCGTATGGTCCTCGGTATTTAGCAAATAGCTTTTTATTAATGCCTGGAGTGTTTATAATGTTTTTTATCATAACAAATTCCCCTTGCTTGTACACCTGAGGTTTTTTGTGACGTTTGTCATAGTAAATCTTGTTCAACATTTGGCCCTTTTCGATGTTTTGTTGAGCATTAGATCTGACTTCCGCTAAGTCAACTCTTTTTGCTCCTATGCTACTATTCAAAAATTCTCTTACGCGATCACGAAGCTCGCCTTTTTGATTTGTTCCAAATAATAGAGTACTTGGCGAAAAACCTGTGCTTCGGTTCAAGGTGTTATTTATGGCAAATTCTATTTTGGCTATGTTTTTATCCCATGCGCTCGTTGTTTGGGAATCACATTCTTTGGCTAACATTGGAACAAGGACACGGTTTACTCGTTGTATTTGACCATTCGATTGAGGGGAATGGGTGGCGACTTTAATGTGTTGAATGTTGTTTGCATTCAAAAAGTCCAAAAATTCTTTTGACGTGAAACATGTTCCACGATCGGAAATGATTCTATTTGGCCTCGAATAGTTTTCGAAATAGGACCTTAAGCAAGTTACTGCTTCTTTACTTTGGGTTGTCTTAACCGGGTAAAGTTTTACAAATTTTGTAAACCCATCAATAACGCAGAGTAGGTGCTTTTTATTTGCCGTTGACAAGGGGCCAAGGTGGTCAATGTGCAAAGTATCAAAGGGCATATCACCCTTTGGAATAGAATGCAATGTTCCTTCAGTTTTACCCGAAGTTGGAGAGAAGTAGATACATTTCAAGCATCTCTGAATATAGTTTCGTATTTTGTCCTTCATTTTTGGGAACCAGTAACACCCAGACAGGTGGTCAAAACACTTCTCAACCCCTAGGTGGCACATTGCCTCATGGTGGGTGCGGATCACCTGTTCTTCCATGTGTTTAGGGACATAAAACAGTATTTTGTCTTTTGTTTTCCGGTATATTAAACCATCAACCATTTCAAAAAAAGGATTTTCGGACTTTTCTAATTCTCTAACAATATCAGTTATTTTAGGGTCCTGCCTTTGTCCTGCTGCCAACACAAACTCAAAAGATTCATCGTCGACGTGAAGAATGTTAAACGATCGACTAAGAGCATCGACATGGTTCATCGTATTTCCTTTGCGGTGCTCTACATTATACTCAAAGCCTTGCAGCTCTAGTGCCCAACGGGAAATACGCGGGTTAAGAGATTTTTTTTTCAGAGTAAGTGTTAACGCTTGGCAGTCTGTCACTATTTTAAATGGTGTCCCTATTAGGTATATTTTAAATCTTCTAAGAGCATAGATGATGGACAGTGTTTCCAGCTCATAGCTGTGATATCTACTTTCAACTTCTGTCGCACGCTTCGAAAAGTAGAAAATTGGGTGAAATTTATTATCCTTTTGTTTTTGGAGAAGGACTGCTCCATATCCCAAACTACTTGCATCACAGTGCAACTCTGTAATATTGTGGGGACTATAAATGGACAAAACAGGTGCCTCCATTAGTTTTCTTTTTAATACCTTGAAAGCTTCAACCTGTTCGATTCCAAAGACAAACGGTGTATCCTTTTTCAAAAGGTCATACAGAGGTTTTGCCAGATTTGCAAAATGTTTTATAAATTTTCGAAAATAGGAACAAAGTCCTATAAAACTATGAACTTTCTTTGTACAGGTTGGTACTGGGAAATTTTCGATAGCGTTAATGCTAGTATCATTTGGTCTTATGCCGTTTTCATTTATTTTGTATCCGAGATATACGATTTCGGTCTTTAAAAATAGGCATTTATCTAATCTCAAATGTAAACAACGTTCCACCAATACGTCCACAACTTCTTTTAAAATTTCTAAATTTTCTTTCACAGATTCTGTGGCAATTAGAAAATCATCTAAAAAGTTTAAAATTTTACCTTGCGAGATGAGGTCTTTAAAGATTTGTTTTATAAATCGTTCAAACACTGAAGGTCCATTCTTAAGCCCGAAAGGCATCTTTACGTATTCAAATTGTCCTAAAGGTGTTATAAAGGAAGTGTATTTTATAGATTCTTTATCTATTTCGACATGGTGAAAACCATCTTTAAGGTCTAAAACTGTAAAATATTTCTTATCTTTGAGACGATCGATGTGATCCTCGATTAAGGGTAAGGGATAGTTATCTCTCAAAGTAATTTTGTTAAGTTCTCTAAAATCAACGCAAGGCCTCAGCTCCCCATTCTTCTTATTAACAAGAACTATGGGAGATGCAAATGAGGAATTTGATTCACGAATTATTCCTTTTTTCATTAGATCATCTATTATTTTCTGAAGTTCTAGTTTATGCGCATAGGGCAGTCTTCTAGGGGCACAGTGAAAAGGATTATCCTTTGACAAAACTATTTTCATTTTAAAATCGCTGTTATGTACTTTGTGATTGTTTGGAATTGAAAAAGCTGGTGTTACTATCCTAACTACATTCTCTTTAATAACTTCTGGTAAGCTGTTATTAATATTAAGTTCTAACTCACTCTTTTTGCTGCTCACGTCAATATTTAAAATCTGTTGAATGATGTCGTCGATGTCACTGACCTCACTTTGCTGATCGTCTGAACCGCCTGCATGATAAACATCGGATGTAATGTGGAGATCCTGATTAAATTCGGCTGAATACTTTGGGTTTCTTTTCTGCAGTACCAAACCAATTTTTTCCAAAAAATTCCTTCCTAAAATTACAGGATAATTCATTGAATAATCTTTTACTACTAAAAGTTGCAAATTTATAAAAGAATTTTCATAAAAAATGATACTATTAATACTTCCTAAAATATCCAGGGGGCTATTGTTTACTCCACAGTACCGATGATTTCCCATGTCCAGTGTTGATATCATAAAAGGCGGTAGGTATCGCATCTGAATAAAACTGATGGGACTCCCGGAGTCCAACAGCGATAGCAATGTCGTTGAAGTTTCCATTTCTTCACTAACGAATCGATAAGTAATGTTCCTTTGAAATTCGTTGCTGGCTGATTGTCTCTCCATTGCAACGTATTTCGCAGGTAAGGATGCAAACGTTTTTCGAGCTCCAGGTTCATTACTGCCACTCTGCTGCAGCACCATCACAGAATTCTTGGCTGTGCAATTCGGTGATATGTGGCCTTGCTGTCCGCACTTAAAGCATATTGGTTCTTTCCTCCCAGATCGTGGAAGAGCACTGCTTTTGTTAGGAAATCCGTTGTTCTCTGGGCGCTTCGTTGGAATGTTGTGCAGTTGAAAATTGTTTGGCGAACTCCTTGGTCTATTGGCTGCATAGATGTCACGGCAATTGAATTTCAATTTTTCATATTTACGCAGGGCTGACTTTAGTTCAATCATATTGTTAGCGTTATATAAGATCGATTTATTTATTTCAATGTCCGCAATCCCTTTTATTATAAATTGCATGAGGTCCTCTTCCTCGACATGGCTTTGAGATGCAATTTCTTGCATAGAGAGAACGTATTGTTGCATGGTCTCGTTATAATGTTTTCTTCTATTTTGAAGATCACGATATATGTCTGCCCTTGTCACCACTTTTTGAAATTCTTTCTTTAGAGCGTTTTTTAATTCTGGCCAGCTTTTCAATACAATTGTTCTAGCATACATTTTTGCAGTACCTGTGAGCAGCCGTTTCGCATAGAGAAATTTCGTTCTATCGTCTAGTCCCAGAATTTCAGAACACTCTTCAAACTGCTCAAACCAGCGCTGCACAGGTAAATTATCATCCCCGCTAAATGCCGGTATTGACTCCTCAATGTCCTTGTAATTACAGGCCACAGTCGTTTTAGTGTTGATTGCTGATTCCTGCACTTGAAGATCGTAAATCTGTTTTTTCAATCTTGCGATTTCTTCTTTTTTCTTACAAATGCTGCGAAGTTTATTCAGTTCCTCATCGAGAATTTCTTCTTCTGAACGGTGGTTCTCGTTGCTTTCTTCTTCATCGTCGTCGTCAGAAAGTTCATCGGTGGATGGCGTTGATTCCTTTGTTTTCTTTCCCTGATGCATCAGCTTTCTGAGATCACCTTGGTTGTAGTCTTTGACTTCTTCCTGTATACGAAGCTTTAACTCTGCCTTTGTACCACTTGTTTGGAGTTTCAACAATCTCAACAAATCTTTAAGAACAAGCACTGTTGCTGATTCCAAAAACAAAGTCCACTCCTCAGACATGATTATTCACACGTATACTAATTTTCAAAGAAAAAAAAATTCTCCGCAAAAGACTAGGAAAACAAATTGTTACTTTGCGCGCTTATCTAATGTAAGTACCGTATCCCACTTCTGAAAATTGTAGGGGAACTTTGTCGGACACACAAGACGAAAAAAACAACAGAAGATGTTCGCTGGTAGGAATCTCTTTAATGAGTAATATCGAACTGTTTTAACAATAGCTTTGAACAGTCTTATATAGACATTAGATATACAGTAAATCTTATATACATGTCGACTGGAAGTGGTTCAGTTAGATCGTTCGATCAGTTTGGCAGATGGTTATACGTTTATATAAATATGCATGCGTTATGTTATATGATAAGCGATACAGTGTCGCTAAAAACAATACCATCAGAATGTAAAATAGTCTACATTTTGTTTCTGTTTTCGCTATTTTTGTCGTTGCTTATGATTCACAGTATTTTTTTTCCGTCCTCCTGATGTCATCATCACGATCAAGTTGCATTTTAGCCATATGACCACCCTACTGCCAGTGTTATGCCTTCACAGTAGAGTTTACGTAGCTTTCACAAGTGATAGAATTTTTTATTTATTTTATGCGAAATAAATAGATGATTCTTGACATCAGGATTCGAACCGTGAATCAACAGCGTGACAGGCGATGATGTTACCACTACACCACGTCCACCCTTGGTGTTGCTTGGAGTTCTGACAACCTATTTACCTACTATTTCGTGATTCTATATACAGTCCTACTATCACACTTATTTGCTGTTGCCTCAGTTTGTGCAACAAGGGTTTTGATGCAGTTTCGCTTGTCACGTCTTTCGTCCTCATGTGGTACTGGGCTTCGAGGTTGATTATATCTATTGCCGATGCAATTGCAATTCGAGCTTTAAGTGACATAGCCTTTGAACCGTTGTTGGTCTTTTTACCTTAGTCCGACAAGATTTTTTGTTCCAATTGCAAAACTATTTTCCACAGTACTGTAGGTACTAAGCTTCTGAATGCTTCGGCCCTTTCGGGCGTCTCAAATTGTGTCAGTATTGAACTTAGGAATCAAATCATTTTGGTTCGATGAGTTGCCAACGGATACAGGACGAATGTCAGCTCCACTCTTCTTTCGAATGTCTGTAAAGCAACTTCTAGTCTGACGGCCAAATGGAGTGTAGCACTGAATGATAGAGATTTTCCTTAATCTACTGTGAGGTCCGGCCTAGACGATCACTATACGGTTTCCACGAAATAAATCGTTTGTTCTGTAGGAATCATAAGTGCTTCCAGCAGGTTTTCCAGAGTACACCAATCATTGGTACTCTCCCGAATCGTATCATCTGTACCTTATGAGTTTATAGTCTTGTTGGAGGAATCTAACCTTTTGTGAAACCTCAGTTTCAGAGTAAAGAAAGTCGTGATATTTCAGAGTCATGTCGTAGTCCGTACTCGATAGCCTAAGGTCGTCAATACCATTGCTTGACGTTCTGAAGCCTTAACATTTTTTTTAGAGATGCAAGTTACTTGCCCACAGCCAAGGCGCAGGAATCTCATGATTCGCCTTCTGTCGCATTTCCGAAGATATTTCCAGATAGCACCGATAGGAAGTGGGAGTAGGACTTACTAACATACTTAGCTACGAGATCTTCGGCTGTAGTGGAACCAACACCTATCGTTAGATGCTACTTCTGCGAGAACTCTGTTAGTCATATGCCACCCAAATCAACATAAATGTGCAAAATAGCAGGTGGTCGTAAATAGGAAACAAGTAGCTTGCTAAACTCACTGTAAACAAACTTCCCAACAAATCGATTAATTATATTGCCTGCACCTACCAGTTTCTTCATAAATTTCACCTGTTCTCGATGTCGGGGAAATCCTGCAAAAACCCACAGAACAAGTGACCGTCCACGACTAATGAATAAAATATTAAATACTGAACAAAATAACCCAAGAGAAATTTGAATTCCTCACTTCTGGGTTAATTGAACAAATCGGGGAAGTACGAGTACTCGTAACTACACATCGCGATAGGGTAAGGATTTTCCGGCAATAAAAGTTTCAAGCCGTATAGTACTTTGTATGAATCAAAACAAGTGATTTAAATTATTGAAATAAATCGGAAAATTCCGGTTCATTAGGTCAATTCCAGAGGTTTTTCAGCGTTTTTTTTTTGGTTTAGAATATCCATACGGTGGTACAGAGTCCTCTGTTTAAATACGCATCTGTAAGGAATTTGCTTTGGATAAATGAGAGTGATTTTACACAAAGTGTGAGGATTTGGATCGGAATATCTGAATCTGTAAAAATACTGTTTTCCAAATACTCGTATGTTCTTCATTAATGCTCTGCGTTATGAGAAAAAAGATTTCACCAGAGCACCAGTCACTAGTAGCAGCAAACGTTATGATGACACTGTTGCTGGTTTTAATCGTAATGGGTTTCTAAACGATTGGCTGACGGTAATGATATTGCTGGTACTAACGATGGTCTTAATTTTTTTTTTCCCCCCGAGGGTTGGTGAAAAATCTTCCATAGACACTATGAGGATAGCAAGCGCGTGGTGATAGTAGTGTCAGATTCTTACTGACTAAAAAAACACCACCTGCGAAGGACCTTATCAAACAATTTTTCCACTGAAAGATCCTGCATGTTTCGCAATCTAGGCGCGCTTGATTCATACCTCGCAAAATCGAAGGGTTTCGTCCCTTGTAGTCGGCGCAATAAATTGCTTTCATCCAGAATTTGTAGGATTGTATTGTTGACATGTCCGATTAGTCGGTTTCTATGCTTTCTAGCGAAGCTTCTAATTTCAGCTTCGATTGTCGGAATTCCAAGATCCCTTTGGATATTGTAATATGCGAGCTACGGCTCGAGTAGATAAAACGATATTCTGTGAGATTATTTCTTTATTTTTCTAGACTATAGAACAATTCAAGTGCACACTATACTATTCTTCGCAAATTCTTTTCTTACAAGGTCTCTTTCTTCTTAAATCACTTTATCTCCTTTCAATTACTTAATTCACAAATCCAAACTAATTACTTCTTCTTGTTTACTCTAAACTTTCAATTTATCACAAAATTACTACTTCGTTTATTATCACTTTTCCGTGCGATTCGAAAACCAACTGCCTTCCTCGATCGCCATCTGTCCTTATATAGCCGCATTTCTGATAGCCAGAAACTTCTAGCAAATTCTTCGACCACTGAAATAAGAAACTTCTGATGTAATAATTCCAAGATGACAATAATCTCTTGCGGTGTGATAATTCTCTCTTAATTCCGTAACGTCGTCTTAGATATTATCCGTCTCTTACCGTGGACACGAACTGTGGACACGAACCTCGAATGAAAAGACACTTCGGAATGTGTTGCATCTTTTGAGGGCGTAGTTATTATGCCACATTATGTTACAATATCATCGTTTGGCGTTTGTTTTCTTGGCACAGCCCCAAAGTTGTATACCGTAAGTCCACACGGGCTTTAGCACTTGCTTGTATAAAAGCAGTTTGTTCTCAATACTGAGCTGGGAGTGTTATCCGAGCAACCAGTTCATTTCTCTATATTTGATTTCGAGTTCTTTACGTTTCATTATCACGTGCGAATTCCATTTCAGTTTTGCGTTGATTGTCATTCCAAGGTATTTGGCCTCGTTTAGGAAAATTGGCAAGACATTAGTTTTCTTATAAGTGAAATTCACGTGAACAGATTTAGATTCATTGAGGGCGATCCGCCAGTCCCTCGTCCATTCATTTACTTTATTCAGTGCGTTCTGCAATTTTGCAGTCGTTTCTTCGATTGTTTTACCTACGGCTAGGAAGCGGTGTTATCGGCAAACGTAGCCAAGATAGTGCCATCTTCTTTCGGTATATCTCGAGTATATAACAGATAGAGAAGTGGTCCAAGAACGCTTCCTTGCGATACACCGGCCGAAATTTCTTTGAACGAAGAGTCTATTCCCGAGATATGATTCTAGAATATCGTATAGGCATACGTTATGATAAGATTATTTCCTTCTATAACCGGTTGGAAGTCGCCTTCCTCTCGAAAATTTTGGGTATAACTGGAAGTCATTTCGTGGCTTTCCTGGTTTTAAAACCATTATAACTTATGCAACTTTCCATTAGTTAGGTACGTGTTTTAATCTGAGCGCAGCATTTACAATATGAAGAAGCTTAATCAATGCTTTTCTAGGTAAAGCTTTGAGAATTTCTAGGGTGATGAAGTCATAACCAGGAGCTTTCTTATGTTTTAAGTTCCCGATTTCATGTTTGAGTTGCCTTAGCGTTGCACTTGTAAGTGCTAAATCGTCAGATGGTAAATCCGGCCTATTGATATTGTTGTAAGACACTTGACCATCGTACGGTTTAAAGGTGTCTTCCAGGTGGGCCTCAAAAACGTCCGCTTTTTCTTTATCTCCCTTGCCCATTCATTGTGATTTAATTTAATTAGCGGCGCGGGGACCTTGGGCCTTTTGGTGCCTTTTACAGCTCTCCAAAGTGAATAATTGGAATCCTTTTTCGCTGTTAAACTTTCAAGATAAGAGACTATCGCACGATTCTTAAAATCCTTTATATCCTTCTTCAACGAATTGCACAGACGATTCAAGTGAGCTTTATGTTGCGGAGCACGAGTCTGTTGCCATTTCTTACGCGCTTTTCTTTTTTCCTTGACCAATTCTTTTATTTCCGTAGGATATCGTAGACCGTATTTGTCCGGAGTTTTCCTTGGATTGGGAGTATTATTCCAAGAGGCGAGCTGTACGATCTCAACGAAGCGATCAACTTCAACCTCAAGTTCATAGGGTGTCGTAAGTGGAACGCTCAGTACAACATTATCTTCAATTTCGTTCCTAAAGCCTTCCCAGTTAGTTGTTCTACCGGTTAATCTCGCTGGCTCTAGGGTATAGACTAGTTTTTCGCTCAATGTCAGAACAACTGGGGAATGGTCAGACGACAGATTAAAGCTCTCTTCAACTTTAATATTGTTGGTAGAAATTCCTTTCACGACGAAAAAGTCGATCAGGTCAGGTATTTTCGAAGTATCAGTTGGCCAGTAGGTCGGTTTACCCGTCGAATGGAAATCACAACTGTACTCCATACCTGCCTCATAGAGCATTCTGCCTTTTTGCGAGCTATGTCTTGAGCCCCAGAATGTATGTTTCGCATTAAAAACGCCGCCAATAATGAAATTAGGTTTCAGCAATTTAAAGTAGTAAAATCACTTTTTCAAGCGCGGAACGCGGTGGGCAGTAGATAGATGAGACTTTAAGAGTACGCTGACTACTTTTTACTCGAATCGTGAACAGTTGCAAAGTTTCAAGCTCGATCTTTAGGCCTTCGGATTGTTCGATGCAGTCTTTAATAAACAATGATGATCCGCCTCTCGCTTTTCCCGAAGGGTGACAAGCGTGGTATTCATTATAGCCTTTTATTTTTAAATGCGATTCGTTTTTTACGTGGGTTTCAGAATTTTTGAATTTCATTATGTCAGTCCTTACATTGTTGCCTATAATTGGATAGATTTTTTAATAAAAAAAGACTGAAATAATATAGTATTTAGTATTTATTAGTATTTTTAATTAATATCATTTATAATAGACTTTACATCTATAAATGAGATATGTACATTCTGATCAAAACGTACCCGGAATTCTTCATTAAAACGAAAACGGTTCAATTATTCATCGATGTTCATTTTATTCCCTTCAAAGTAATCTCCATCGCAAGCTCATATTCCAGCGCTTCTTCCAATATCTAAAAGACTTTTCATAGGCCCATTTTGGAATCGCCTTCAGCCCCTTCTACGTTCCCATCTCAACATTGATAGGGCAGGATAGGTTTCTTCCTCTTCCTCGAAACCATTCTAATAGCATGCCTATATATCAAGAAGTGCATTTTGTATATATACTCGTATAGACAAAAGGATTTCCGTTCTCTTCAGTTCCAGGTTAGGCCAGATCTACCTCGACGAAGGACAAGTGCTGATACTACACCTGCTGTTTGCCATTCTTCTGGCTTCAGTATCAAGGCGGAATTTTAACGATTCTACTTAAGTAGTCCCTCTCTATTTTCAGTGAGGTTTCGACCCGCACCTTCTGGTGCCAGGTATGTTCTAGAACCTAGCACAAGGAAACGTCGCATTTGTCAACGGTCTTATTTAGAAACCTACAGCATTGCTTTATCAACTTGGATAGCCAAGCCACAGCCTACGTACACTTCAATGATCCGGCAGTCGTCTGGTACTGTTTACATACTCATACCATACATACCATACAACCGACATGCTTTAGATCCACATGTGTATAACTCTGTCACAGAAGAGTCATTCAAAACCCTCCCAGTTTAGTAACGCTAAACGCTTGTGCTATAAATTCTGGTCTTGTATTTGACATTAAAGTCAATATGAGGTACGGTATAGACATTCAGGATCCTGGAGTAGTTAAAAATTCGAATAACGGTACTTTACTTATTAAATGATTTACGAAGATTGGCTACTTCTTGGATATGGCTAACACTTCAGGTCAGAGCCTAAACTGCTGCCTTCCATCCAGAACCAAATATAGGTAGGATTTTTCTTTCGAAGGGGCCCAAGATCTGCTCTGCCGTCGTCCTGCTTATCGTCCACCTTTTGGCTGCGTAAAGCACGACTGCCAAGATCAATGTTCTGTAGAGCACGATTTTGTTCCTTCGGGTTAAGGGTTTGGAACCTAGCTGTTTTCAGGCCAAAGTAGCAACGGTTGCTTAGGGTTATCTTGCGCCTAATCTCCACCAGGGTGTCATTTGTGGAGTTTACATTTGCCCCGAGGTAGGTAAACTCCTTTACTATCTCAAAATTGTTGCTGTCGATGGTGACATTTTGTCCAATGTGGTGCGCGACGGAGTTGTTTCTGCTCGACAGCATGTACTGCATGTACCGCCGCACATGAAAGTTTGTCTCCTTGCCGAAATCCAGCCCGTGTTTCGAAATATTCAGAGGTTCTACTTCCAAGTCGCACGATGCATCGCGTGTTTTCGAGTGTGTTTCGAGTGCGACACAACCGGATCATTTTTTTCGGGATCCCGAAATCGGCCATCTACCTTCAATTTTTTTTTTTTTCATTGTTCGGCATATCACCTCCCAGTGGTTGATCTTCTGAAGTGGAATCACCCTGTATTAACCTTAACATGATTAGATTAATGTTAATTGCAACGGCACACAACGGATACGAATGTATACTATGTACACGGACAACGATCAGTTTCTGGAACGTCAGGACCCTCTCTTCGACTCACTCCAGGACGGGCCTCAAAACGTCAGATTCCACCAACTGGAGTGTGAGTTCACACGATATAAGATACACGTCTTGGGGTTGAGTGAGATAAGATGGTTCGATGTTGGTGTATACCACTCCCCAACAAAAAACACTGCCATGCTCTACGAAGCAGTCTCATATCCTGAAAACCTCATGTCAACAGTAACGGCTCAAGCTTGCTCAACATTACGAGTACCAGATTCAATACCGACAAGCTCATAGATCCCCAAGTGCAAAAACAATCAGCAGCACAATTCAGGATAGCGTTGATGATCACTGGAATGCAGGTGTGATAGTAGGACTGTCTATAACATCACCAAGGACCTCATTGGTGGCCGGAACTCCAAACAACATCAAGTGAATGGTTTATTTCGGATGAGGGTCAGATCACTGGATGGAGAAAATACTTCGCTATAGTTCTTCACCACTTAGACGATAGTATCAATGCTACATACGAGGGTAGTAAGTGTCACGTCTTACACAATGTTAAGGTCGGATGATTGATGAGTATACTGTCACCGCTCTTGTTCTTTGTGGTCATCATCGATGTACTCCATGCAACATTGACGGAAAGTAACCATAGAATCCGATGGACCTTAAACAAGTCGACTATACTCGTACTGACGACTTCGTCTACTTTCACTTGGGATAATGGACCCAAAATCTAAAAGCTGAAGCAAACAATGTATGACTTGAAATAAACACAGCTAAAACAAAATGTACTTCTAGCAAGTAGAAAACTTTCTATATCTAGGGGTCTAGGCTAACCGGGGTGGCACCAAACTGGTGTATATGGAATGGCGAAGGCAAAAGCTGCGTTCGGAATGCTATTCAAAGTCTAAAGAGGCAATATTCTCAGCACAAGAACCAATGCGCAACTGTTCTACTCCAGCTGCTATATGGATGCAAATACACGCAAGCTGCAGACTTTCGTAAATAGATGAAGTAGATGAATCATCTTGGAGATTTTTTGGCCGAATAGTATATCGAACGAACAACTTTATCAGTGAACGGGCCAAGAACCTATTACAGTGAATAGGACACACCCTACGGCGTGAAAACAATTCCATTGCGAAATATGCCATGCAGTGGAATCCGCTCACCCAGGCAGGAAGAACTGCGGGCACTCTAAGCAAAGGAAGAATCAAGCTCTTCGGGAATGAGTTGGAGGCGCGTTGCAGAACTCTGAACAAGATGGCGCGGGGATTTTTAATGTAAAAGTTACAGCAGAACAGCGAAAGAGAGTTAAAGCGAAATGTACATTCTTTATCTTTATACTGAACAGACGGAGAAATTTGGCAGGGATGCCAAAACTAGACGTGAATTTTTATGGTTCCTTCCTATGGACGCAGTCATTGTTGTAGTCGTATGTCTACAAAAATCATAATTCGTCCTTAATTGCTTTTATTAGTGGGCTACGTACATAGGCTTCCTGTGCTCTTTTAGCAATCTTTTACTTTATCTTTTCCGCTTTAAGATTTTCTCCTCTGGGACATTATCATTTGCGATTTATATTTTGTGGAAATAGCGGCTCGTACTATACATAAAAGGATTCAGTTCACAAAAGTGAAGGAATGACCCGTTCGATTAGCATTAGACGATATGGTTCCGAGCATACAATAATATATGTAAGAGTTGAATTTTTAAATTTCCGAAGAAGACCGATAACCCTTAGCGCCTCCACCATCAATCAGTATAGCCCATCTATTTCCACTGTACGTAGGTCTCTTTCACTTTCTTTAACATGATTAATCCACACCAGTGTTCTATTTGAACATGATAGTGATTAATCACCCTCAGCTATGACAAACTACTAGGCTCGTAGTAAAGAGTCACAGGATCATAGGTCTCTCAATGAATAAGTCATTTTCCGGGAAACGAATGCGTTTCCCACTGCAACTACTAGAAATCCCAAACATCGTCATCATTATTCAAATCAGAAAAAAAAAAAAAAAAAAAAAAGTGTCACACTTGAAATACGAAACATTGTGGTGGTATCATGGTAGCTTCAACCTCTGTTTACATAACGATTTGAGGTGATAATTGTGTGTAGAGTTTCCAAACAATTTCCATAAGAAAACTGCTTAACTGCTTAACGACTCAACCGCTGCTTATCACTTGACAATCAGAACCTTTGTCCAATTCAAATTGCATTGCTTCGAAGATTGAAAGGAGAATGCCGATGGTTGCCTCAGACTTTTCGTCCAGGTGCGCTCCGGAATAAATTGTCGTCATGGCGGAGAGAACTATGTAGCTACCAAACGCAAAGTGCGCACTATACTTAACCTTCTGTCTAAGTATACTCGTAAGAGTCACCGACTTTGGAGCGTTTCGATACCGAGGGTAGATACCATTGAGTTAGGGTTAGGTTATTTTTCCTGACTGGGGTCTTCTGCACTTTTTCCCTATCTTGCATTCACTTCCGAAGTTTAGTTGATTATCGGACAAAGAATATTGTTGTGCGTTATGTTGGTTTAAGATTTTATGATTTCCAAGACTACAGGATATGGAATGTGACCCTCTTAAAACAGAGGGTCAATTATAACAAAGGAATATTATAAGTCTTGAAGGAAATGGAAAGGAAGTATCTTCACAAGTGCATGTGTAAATCCGAAGTAAATATGATTTCAGTCTTCAAACAAGCAGACAGCAAGTTGAATTTTGAGCACCAATCAATGATGAAATCGTCCTTGATTGTGTTTCATCGTACAATGATCGCAGAAATGTAAAGTATCTTGCAATGCAAATCGACATCATGATATATTCTCATAACTCCTATTGTATTCCTATCTCCAAATTTGAATGCTCTAACCCCATACCCATCCCAAATAGAAACCTGGGGGAGGCTGCAATTTCTCATTTTTTCAAATTCAGTTAATCATCATGCACAATTGCCACCGCTTAATTTCCATTTAAAGGTAGTATGGAGAAACACCAGATCCCATTCAACTGATAGACTGATTCAATTGACCTGACGACACAGCTCTGCCAGCACATAATCTTCAAAACCCGATCACAATGTATTGATCTTTTATTCAGTAAGTCTTGAGATTTTGATTTCATTAAAACTCTCCCAGCATCTATGAGATTTCACCCGAATTTGGATCAGATACATTGTAGCATCTGTAAAATTATCCGATAAATTGTAATTGAATAAGTAATTGGTCCATTTATTATTACACAGATTTACAGAAGCTAACAAACGGACGTACCTATAGATACACTACATCGTTGTGCGTATAGAGTGATGTGACAGTCAGTCATAGGTCGGACCTCGCACATTAATGCAGGGAATTCATGAGAATATCACAAAAAATAAAATAAAAATCGAATCAAGTCAAAGATATTCTGTGAAAAGTAGATCACCGTTTTAAATAATGAACCTGGACGATCGAGATTGTGACAGATCATCCAAAGGGAGGATCATCTTTGTTGTTTCTCTTCTTTTTTTTCTGGGGCAATCGGATGTAGAGTTGATGATATACTATATATTTTTATGGAGTATTTTTAATATGTGGGTTAAAAGATGTTGATCAGTTTCTGGAGAATTTCATGAAGGTATTGACAGCAGAATTGAAGATCACTTGCATTCCAATTGATTCGGCGGTAAATGTACATTTTAAATTAATTTACGGTGTCAACGCAGTGACTTGTAAAGGGTTTTTGCTTGGCGATGACAAAGTACTGGGATTTCCCGGAATATTTTAAAATATCTGATGTGACAATTCCAAGAATTCCCTGATAGGATTCATTGAATACGAGTAAACAGAAAGACCAGTTAATTGTAATTCAGGATCGAGTTCAATAAGAAATTGTTTCCATACAGAATGATGACGTGTAGTTTACCCTTGATCTCTACAGGAACATTTTATGTGCTATGTGTATCACCTTTCGCAAATAACCCCATTTAGTCAGAGGGAGAGGTTTCTAGTTTAAGTCTACTAACTATTCTATCGAATTCTACGTAGAGTAGGTATGTATCAATAAGTCCCTGGAAATTAACACAAATTGTGTCGTCACCTTAAATTTAATTTATTTTTTGTCAAGAAACATCTTCAAAAGAACGCACCCAAATTTTCAGACAGATCTGTCAAATAGTTTTGTTGTGTCTGCCATTTTATATAGACGTCTACTAGCATTTTCGTGAATTTCGAGTGCTGATTAAAAACTATTTTTTGCGAGAAAAAACTATCACGCAAACCAAACAAAAGCTTGACAAATATTACGGGGACTCTTCACCATCGATTGGAACCATTCACCACTGGTTTACTCAATTTCGGTGCGGCCGTTCAAGCACAAGTGACGCCGAACGTTCTGGTCGCCCAATTGAGGTCACCACACCAGAAATGGTCAACAAAACCCATGGTTTGGCGAGTAAAAGTGCGCGAGCTTGAAGAAGCCACAGACTTATCACATGGCTCAGTGATTTCGATTTTACATAAATATTTGGACATAAAAAAGCTTTCCGCAAGATGGGTGCCGCATTTGCTCACAATCGACAACAAACGCATTCGTTTGACAACTTCAAAGGTGTGTTTGGCGATGTTCCAGAAAATTCGACTGAGTTTTTGCGCCGTTTCGTAACCGTGGATGAAACCTGGATTCACCACAACACACCAGAAACCAAGGAACAGTCGAAACAATGGACTTCTCCTGGTGAATCGAAGCCGAAGAAGGCCAAGGCGGGTTTGTCAGCAAACAAGGTCATGGCGATAGTTTTTTGGGATGCGCGCGGTGTCATTCACATCGATTACCTTAAAAAGGGTAAAACGATCACCGGCGCATATTACGCAGAGCTGCTGGATCGATTCCAAGCCGATTTGAAGCAAAAATGGCCGCATTTGGCGAAGAAAAAAGTTCTTTATCACCAGGACAACACACCGGCGCACAAGTCCGCAGTCGCAATGGCAAAATTGCATGAGTTAGGCTACGAACTCATCCCTCATCCAGCATATTCCCCAGATTTAGCCCCCTTCGACTACTTCTTGCTTCCAAACATGAAGAAATGGCTCGGAGGTAAGAGATTTGGGTCGAATGAAGAGGTTATCGCTGAAACAAACGCTTATTTTGAGGGGCTCGAAAAATCGTACTATTTGGAGGGCATCAAAAAATTGGAGAAACGTTGGATGAAGTGTGTAGAGCTAAAAGGAGACTAAGTTGAAAAATAAAATGTTTTTATACCGAGAAGAGTGTTCCTTATTTCATTTTTCAGGGACTTACTTGACCCACCCTCGTTATCTAACCAATTCTCTTCGATTAGTTTGGACATCAGCCATGAAGTAACAGGAACTTAACAGCAGCTAAGTTTCAAACCATTTTTTAATTTAAATACTACACCAAAATTCTATCTCTCTCTTTCTTACTAACTTTCCGACTTACTCGTACGCAAGTGAATCCAATGGACATTCATAATCCAGTGTAACTCAGTGGTTAAGTGCATGGACCACTGAGCGAAAGATTAAGGTTCGAGTTCCAGAAATAACAGAAAGTTTTTCACGATTTTAACGTCTGACAAATGTCCGATATCAATCCATGCATTTTCCCTTCGCATAAGGCATACATTTGTAGATGCCCTCCATTCGTGTCTTGAACTTTTAGCACAGAGAAATTTGACCTGAAAATGATAGTGAAGATTGGTGCCACTAGTAAAGTTCACCTCATCACACTTTTGGTAGGCGGGACATAACATTTCCATTAATAACTCCCTTTCCTTCACTTTTAAAGATAATAAGGAGAACGACTGGGTCGCTCGTACTTGTTTCATGACTTTCTCGTAAAATGCTTCAAAAAGCTAAAAAAAAAAATATAAATGCCATATCCATGTCAGAAATAACTTAGGTATCAATTCTGAATAAAATTGCCTTAGCCATATCCGAGAACTAACCAATTTTCGCAAGTCTACTATTAAAGTGTTCGAAATTTTAGCGGAAAAGTTTGCAGAGTATGTAGTCTTATTGCAAACGTATACTTTACCTCAGATATGAATTTGTATCAAAGTCATTAGAGCCGTTTTCGAGAACACTTTGAATGCACGTCAGTTTACCCTTAAGCCCAACTTCGGTCGTACTATAAAATATACCAGGCTCTGTATTTCCCCATCACTACAATCTTCAAACATTTAAAGCCAATGTGCAATGGCTTCTCTTCTGTTTCTCTTCCCCAATTTCCTAAACGCCCGTGCCCTGAAACAATTTAAGGGTATTCATATTCCCTCTGGGGCGTACAAAATATATATTCTGGTACTGACGGACAGACAAAATTGCGAGACCCACTTTTTAGAGTTCCACTATTATAAAGTCAAACTTAATTGGTAGTCAGGCTGCTATCAAGTCCCTGATTTTACCAATATCAGTTTCCGAAATGGTGGAGCAGTATAGGGAAAAGCTCTCGTCGGACCAAAATCAGTCTTCTCTGGGTGTCAGGTCATAGCAACATAGAAAAGAACGAACGGGCAGACGAGCTGACGAGGAGTGGGTCTGCCCTTGACAGATCCCTTACTCGTACAGAGGTAGTTCTCGCTCCTTTGGGAACTGTCAGGAGCGAAATCTTTTCACAGTTTCTATCATTGACAAACAAAAAGTGGAACAGTTTGCAGAGTTGTACCATTTCTAGGCAGATCTGGCCGAGCTACAAATGGGAAGGAACACAAGAACTGGAGAAAGGGACTCGGACAGACGCTGCAAGAATTGTAGCGATAAGCACAGGTCACTGGCCAGTAAATAAGAAGGAAACTCTCTTCCACTTCATCTACGGGTGTCCGGCTTTAAGTAGAGTCCCACATCGAACTCTAGGCGTACCCATTTTCGACAGCCTTAAGGAAATTCCAGAGAAATGTATCACAGGGTTGATCAGTTTCTTGAATGCTACAGGGTGTATTCGAAACCGTTTTGTGGTACTCACGATACCGCTCGAAACCTCGAGATCGAAAATTTTGACGAAAACAATTACTAGGACAAAAGTTGTTCTAAATTAAATTTGTTGCCCAAATATGTATACGAGTATTTGTGTGTACACAAATTATTCAGATTTAATTCGAAAACTAGAAAATTAAAAAAAATACTTTTTATTTCCGTCATCGAGATAAAATACGCATCTGAAACCCACTTATAGCACGGAAAGCAGTGAATTACTCCAGGTAGCCGAGTTATTGATTTTTAGCATATGGGGTGTCGCAGTAAATATTTGACTTCCCACATACATATGTATATGCAATTCTTTGCAACACGCTGTATTCAGAAAATCAAAAATCTGGCTTCATTGGAGTGTTGCCCATGATTCGTACTACAGGGTGGCCCAAAAATATTAAGTGGATTTTATAAATTTATAACTTTTGAACGAAGCAATATTGGACAATCCCACAACGGATTTTCGCTGTCGAATCTTATATTCGACGCAACTCCTTAATTGTAAGGACATAACGTGAATTTCGCAATCATTTTAATGTAAGAAATGTTACCCGTTTTTGACAAGCAGGAATTATGACAACATAAGACACGTAGAAGCTTCTGTTGATGAACACCCTTCCAAACTTTTTACATCCGTAGCTGAGTCACCTATTCTGTCCAGAAATACGATGCCTATTCTTCGAGAAATGTTCCCAGGCTGGCTCGTTCTGCAGACTGAAAGGAAAGGTTTGTGAGTATAATCTCGAGCAAGTCTCTTACAAACCTTAGAAGGAATATTAAGTCCCATATATTGGCCTTGACACCACAGACTTTGGAAAACGTGATGGAAAATGTCATCAAAAGATTGGAGTTTCTCGAAAACCAAAATGGTGGTCGCCCAAAGGATATTATTTTCCATTCTTAACATCATAAGGAATAGCACTAGAAATAAGCTTCAATATTTTTCTGGTTTCGTTAAGAAGTTATTCAAATTTAAAATCCATTTAATATTTGTGGGCCACCCTAGTATGTATCCATAGACCTCTGAGGGGTCAGAAAGTAACACGCTAATTGATGTGAATTTTTCAAATTTGTTGGGCGCCATTTCGATTCCGGCATTTTGAATTCTTAGTTTGCATTCGAATTCAGAGACCGCGAGAACATTTTTTTAAATATTTTTCTTTTCTGATTAGTTTACGAAAAAGAGTAATTTTTTAATATTTTTGAATTTTGTGCGCCATTCTGTATTTTGTAATTGTGACCGCACATTAACATTCAGTATATTCGCAATATTTAACGAACAAATTCAATGCAAAATAAATGCTAGATTCGTGAAGAAATTTTCAGTTACTTTCCGGAATCAGGAGACAAATTTACAAGAAAATCACTTTATGTTAATTTTTTTTTTTTTTTTTGGTTTCGTGGAACTTTTCGACGTCGAAATTCCGATCAACCATGGTATTACTATAATAGGGAATCTCAAAAAAGTGAGCCTCTCGATTCTGTCTGTCTGCATGTCTGTCTGTATATATGTATGGCTGACTGCAACCTGAATGGGAGGACGGAGTTTCTTCAAACTTCATATCTCGGGTGGGCATATTCTATTGGATGGCGTACCAGGAATAAGTAAATATAACGGTACTTTACTTTATGAAAATTTGCTCTGATACTTCGATATCTAAACAAGTTTGACATATTTTTATTTTTTTTTTTCGATTTTAACGATTTTGTTTTAATTTCAAACTTAGTGATTTTCAAATAACAACATATGTGTGCAAGTACATGCGACCCAGTAGTGCACTTTTGTTTGCCTAGTGAGCGCTGCACTTTAGCAACAATTCTCAAGTGCTTTTTGAAAGCATGTCTTTAAACTCTCGTCACTCCCAAGTACTTTATAAACATTTCTGATTCTATCCCGTGCATACCAATCGTCAGCGCGATAGCTTCTCTAAATTTGTTGGTACTTAATAGAACTATAACAGCTTATGTCTTCTGGTCTACAAGGGTCCAGCAGACTAGCAGAATCTAACCAGCGATGAATAATACCAATGACTTCATTACCAACAATCCAGTAAACCCACCGTTCGTGCCTTCTTTATGATATTGAGTTGCAGAATACCACATCAAACATGGCTTTCCATAATAGATGTCCTAAAACTGAACCCTGTGGTATCCCCGCTATAACTACATAACGATGCCACCAATTCCTGAATCCATATAGATGGGTAGGGAGTCCTTCATCATTAATAGGTTTTGCATCTTGATCACGGACGGTATTTCGAGAGCTACAGGCGAGGTTTATTTCTTTGAGAAGGAGTCTAAATGTCCACATGACTTCGGGAGGATATTATTGTTAACGTTCTACATGTATCTTTTGTCTCTTCTAGGAATGTAGGTGCGCAGGTACATATAAATCTTTGTATAAGCGATTTGGATGAAAACAAAATTCTTTGATGGATAGCAATGTATCTAGAAAGGATGGTGTTAGATTTGGCCAGCATTAGACGGTGGCATCCGAAGCAAAAACTACTTACCTACCCGATTTTGATGAAAAAACAAAAAAATAAATAAAAAAATGCGGAGGTGGCCACAGCGTAATGAGTAGTGTGTTGGCTAGTGACTCGAACTGTTCGGGTTCGAAGAGCATAAAAAAAAAATTAATAAAATCTGAGTTTCTTCACCCTCCACACATAAAATAGTTTACTGCTTTGTAGTACAATGCATCAAAAATAGAGTTCGAGTGCTCCGGAATTTAGAAATTTCCTTTTTAAAGAGAGATTTATTCGTTCTGTTAATTGATTGTAAGAGTATAAGCGTAGTTTGATATTTGAAGGTCTTTCTATATTGTAACAGATAGAGTATATTTTTATTTGGGACATACCCTTTCATCTTCATATAGAGGGAGAAGCGATAAGCATTAACGCTTTAATGCTTATCGCTGAAGATGACTTAAACTCCAAACTAGTTCACTCGGATATTGCGCAAACATTTTACAGTGATGAACTACTAGGAATAACAATCACAGCCAAATGTCTGTCAAGATTTAACTTCAAAGATAACTTCACGGTGACACAATTGATCCAAGACAGATGAAGTAGTTGTGGCTATTTTATTTGCCATAGAAATATGTCTCAAAGAAAATATAAACAGATCTATGACCAAGAAGAACATTTATATCTTATCAGATAGCAAGGCTGCTCTATTAGCAATTAAGGCTTACAAAATAACATCCAAACTAGTATGAGACTCCCTTCAACTATTCATAAACGCTAGCCAGCACAAACAGAGTTCATTTCATTTGCGTGAGAGGACACAGAGCGGACATGAAGGAAATTAAATGGCTGACCTGCTAGTCAGAACAGAATCTACATCATGCTTTATGATGCCAAATCCATTCTGTAGATTACATATTATATTCTGCCTAATACCTCTCACAAAAGAACGAAACAACTCCTACCAGGAGTCAGATTCAAATAGCCACAGGATTCCTAATAGGCCATTGTCGAGGGAGTCAGACTAAAGTGTCCGTAGAAAGAAGTTCCCGAATTCGCACCACGACCCCCAGTAAAAAGGAGATTATTACCGCACTCAAAGCACTGAAAACTAATAAGGCAGTAGGACTTGACGGCATACCCGCGGAGCTTTTTCAAGCTGCGCCAACAGCATCGGCAGAGCTACTGTTCCCACTTGTCGGGAGAACATGGGAAGCCGAGGGTTTTCCGGATGAGTGGAAAAAGGGAATGATTGTCAAGCTCCCTAAAAAAGGCAACCTAATGCAGTGCGAAAACTGGAGAGGTACCTGCGTGCTGCCTGCTGTGGCCAAGATAATAGCTAGGATCATCCTGAAGGGAATCAAAGAACACCTTATAGACACACTCGACGCCGAACAAGCAGGTTTCCGCTCTGGATCCTCCTGTGTCGACCACATCAACACCGAGCAATGTGTTGAATATCGATCACCACTTCACCTGTTGTACATCGATTTTGAAAAGGCGTTTGATAGTGTCAATGGGGAATTTATTTGGCGTTCCTTGCGCAGGAGAAGCGTTCCGGATAAATTAATAGCAATTATCAAGGCTACATATGATGAGTCCACATGTCACGTTTTGCACAGAGGAAGGCTGTCTGAGGAATTCGAAGTCCAAAGTGGGGTTCGGCAAGGCTGCATACTTTCACCAATACTGTTTTTATTGGTGATTAGGGATGTGCTGAATGCGACTACACCGACGATGTATGCCTACTGTCTCACAGAATAATGGACCTTCACCAAATGACAGCAAATGTGGAGAGGGAAGCAGACGTCGTTGGACTGAAAATTAACTCGGCAAAAACAAAAATGATCAGCCTAGGACCAAACTCATCAACTCATATATGCATTGCTGGACAAACGGTTGAGAGAGTAGAGAGTTTCCAATACCTTGGGAGTATTGTCCCAACCGATGGCGGAACCGAACTGGATATAGCCAGCCGAATAGGTAAAGCAAAATCTGCGTTTGGGATGCTATACATAGTTTGGCGAAGTAATGCAATTAGCTTAAACACCACGTTACGACTGTTCCGTTCCAACGTTGAATCCGTGCTACTATATGGATGTGGTACCTGGAGCGTGACCGTCACTATCACGAGGAAGCTGCAAACGTTTGTCAATAGGTGCCTACGCTACATCTTAAGGATATTCTGGCCAAATCGTATCTCTAAAGAATAGCTTTATCAGAGAACGGGCCATGAACCTATAGGCACAACCATACGACGACGAAAGTGGCAGTGGATAGGTCACACTCTCCGAAAGGATGACAGGTTCATAACTAACCAAGCGATGCAATGGAACCCGCTTACGCAGGATGGCAGGATATGCGGCGGTCCTAGGAGTACGTGGCGCAAAACAGTTGAGAAGGAAGCACGACAACTGGGAAAGAGTTGGGGAGAGCTGAGGCACATTTCCAGAAATCGCACACGATGGCGCGTAGGCATTGTAGAGGCCCTAGGACCCACAAGGGGATACAGGACATAAATAAAGTAAGTGAGAAAGCACAAGATAACATATGCAGAATGTGCAACGAAGACAGAAAATCTGACTGAATGACTGTCTAACCAGAACACATCATCATTACTTAGGTAAATTCTATCTTGAAGCAAATGAAAAGTCCGCTAGCTCACTCAAAACTATAGTGGAATTCATCACCAACTCTGGAATCCTGAATGAGCTTTAAGATTAGAGGGGATCACGATAGGCCCAATAGTGGCCGTAATGGTAAGATAGCCAGATCCCACCTCAACCAATAATCTTAAATCTACAACCTAGATTCTGATCCCTTGAAAAATATTCTCAGTTTTTGACCACTCCTCATCCCCGCTCCCAGTGTCATGTTGAAAGAATAGTGCCCAATGTCAGTTTTTCCGTAATAAGTATCTCTAGGGGAGTTATGCCTTAGATTAGGTCAGAATTGTCTCATGAATAGTTGTCAGATACGAGTAAGTAATTTGCGAGTTACAGTCAAAAAAAAGTTTCAGAAAAATTTGAGAAAACTCTTCGCTAACCACTTTGGTAGGAAAATCAGTTAAAACTGTGTAGTATCCCTTAAAGACACAAAAAGGGTGGCGTACAACATTAACACAATTCCTGCATTCAAACACACGATCTACACGAGAAGGGCACTAGATACTCGACTCAGTTGTTGGAATCTATTGGAATCATTTGGGTAGTAGAAACGGACACGGCTGGAGCTGTTCCCGCCCCCTCTTCTGTTGAAAGCAATCCGATTACAAATGCAATTTCTAAATGTACTCGTACCTGATCCTAATAACTTCCATATAAACAAATTAAAACAATCCATCTGGAGTGATTGCGAGTATATAATGTACCTACCTACTCGTATCTGTTACACTCGTAGCATGTAATTATAATTTCATTAAATTTGGAAAAAACACAAGCGCAACACAGGGATTCCCTTGTCACATTAAATCACTATCGCATCCACTGCACATCCTTCGCGAAGCTAAAACAATTCACAAGAATGTATGTAGTTAGTAATTCCCCGCCCACAGCAACATATGAAGAAGCGATGCTGCATAGAAAATTCCGCTCATACAAATTGTAGTGCGTGGAAGAAGATGTGTCAAACATATGGCTTCCGTGTTTTGGGAAACATAGATGGAATAGCGCGGCGCTAACTGCTATTGTTTGCATTAACAAAATATTTACGATGGGTAAATTGAATTATCTTCCAGATCACATATAATGTGTTGATAGCAAGCGGAGATCCTTTTTGGAAGTTTCGTTTGTTATTAGAAACAACAGGCGCATTTGGCGTTGCCAAAGGCTAGCTTCAGACCAAATAGACTTATTGGTAGCATAATATTGATATTGGACTTTGCAAACAACAAAATCTTGTTAAAAACATACTAGAAGGCTGTATTTATTATTTTAGGATAGTAAACTATCTTCCTTGCCGGAGAAATTAACAAGCCTCCTAAAAATAAACGCAATTTAACAATAACAACAAAAAAAAAAGTGTATAACTTATGTATCTTTTTTGTTGTTGAAATTCACATATTTTAAATGAATCAGTGCTTGTTATTGTACTCGTAGTGCCAAAGTCAAGGACTTCCCCCCTGAGCGCGCACATATGAATTGCAATTGCTTTGCCCTAAGCCACGCCATAAGAATCAAGGCGCCAAGTAAGTATATCAAAGCGCATTGCAAATTCAGCTACGTGATTTTGAGTACCTTCTAACTGATCAGAGTCAGTTTAGAATTAATTATAGCAGAGTCATCATCATGAGTCCCCCAAATCTGAATTGGTAAGTCAGGCCATGGTGTGGTTCTTGAACCGCGATCATCTAAAAAGAATGCAAATTAATGCATCAGTGCACCATCAAATATTAAGTATCGCACTCAATCTGTTTTAGAATTTAGCCCACGAATAATCGAATATCGAATGCATTTGCATAAATAAATTCACTCCGCCAACAACTGTGTAGGTATATAGTTGAATGTGCACATTTTGTTCTTCTTAAACTATTGGCCTCAGGAAGGATGCTTGACACATGCCAAGGTGAAGGCTAGTCAAGAGGATAGGTAAATATTTTGTTAGAAACGATCGCTTTGGCAAGCAGATTGCAATACAAAACAACCAGAGGAATTGAATACTCAATGTGAATAAATCTGGCGCTAAAATAACTGAACCGGCAAGGCACGAGAAAGATTGTACTCACGCCAAGCATGGTAAATGTACGAGTAGTAGTAAATTGGCTACTTTTGTTCGAAGTCACGTACAGATGCGAATGGAATATGGTGTTGATAGAAAAACACAGCGGTAGGACACACGTGCACGGCACATGGATGTCCTGGTTAAGATGTCGACATTTTGATGGTAAGGAGTTTTAAATTCTAAGGTAATTGCAGCAAAACTTAATGGTGTTGAACCGTATTCCATTGGATGATGTTTATACCCACTTCGGTGGGTCTTTTAATACAGGTTAGCTCTAGGAGCACTAAAAATTTGCATTTTCATCAGGCATTTCTCTTTAGTTGTTTGTATTCGCTTTTTGTCGCTTTGCTGTTGCTTTTTCAGGGCTTAGTGTCACAGCCCCATAATTTTCGAACCACTAGACGTAAAACGTTACAATATAGTCCAGAGATGAGTATTACTAACCCACGGGAAAGGTTAATATCTCCTTTTCTGTTGGTGCTCACAATGGACAACCTTTTAAAAGCACTGGATGGAACCTGCGCGAAATGTGTAACGTAAGCAGATGACCTAGCCGTTCTGATAAGAGGTAAGTACCTGAACATCATAGGAGAACACCCTTCGAATCATAAAAGAACGGGCGGAGGAGAGTGGATTAGAAATAAATCCAAATAAAACGGAAATGGTTCTCTTTACAAAGAAAACCAAAACTAGTGACTTTCGCATTCCACAACTCGGAGGAGTATCACTGCAACTCCGCGACAGCGTCAAGTATCTGGGCATTATATTGGACAGGAAACTGACCTGGAAGAAAGAGTCACCAAAGCCAAGAGAGAATATTGGATATGCACGAGGGCCATCGGGATGTCATGGGGCTTGAAACTGAAACACGTCCACTGGATATACGAATGCGTAATAAAACCTATCATCTTCTACGGTGTAGTTGTATGGTAGCCACTGATGAGCAAAAAGTATGCAAGAGACTTGCTAACTAAGGTGCAACGTATGGACTGCCTGGGTATTACAGGAGCACAATCCTCAACACCAACCGCGGCCATGGAAGCGATACTAAACATTCTACCAGTGCACCTCGAAGCGAAGAAGATTGCCGGCATTTCAGCATCACGGCTTAGAACTATCGGCCATTTCATCGGTGGTGCAAATACGGGACATCGAAATATCACCGAAATGATAAAAGTAATGACACCACCCAGTGATGTTTTTGAAAAATCGTATACGTTCTCCAACAACTTCGAAACAATTTTCCCCGCAAGAGAATATTGGACGTATGAAAGAACGACAAGAAACTCCAATGGGATATCGGTATATACAGACGGCTCTAACATATCAGGGGAATCAGGGGCTGGCATCTTTAGTGCTAACCCACCGATTGAACTTGCTATTCACTTAGAACCATTTGTATCGGTGTTCCAAGCAGAAGTCTATGCAATTATGAAGGCATCTGAAATACTCGCAGAAGACACCAGCGAAAGGAGGCAAATCGACATCTGCTCGGACAGTAAAGCAGCAATTAGCGCGATTACAAACCCCATGTCGAAATCACGACTAGTAACGGAGTGCAAAACTAAATTGAACTTACTTGCCAGACACTATAGAGTCCGTCTTACATGGGTACTGGGGCACGAAGGTGTACCGGATAACGAAAAGACAGACGAATTAGCAAGGAAAGGAGCGGGCAACACAGAACTAAACCCGGATAATACAATAGGGGTCCCTCTGACAACTATTAAAACAATAATCAATGAAAAGATACGACAGGAGTTCAATAACTACTGGACGAATCTAGACACGTGCAAAGTGGCTAAATGTGTAATAACAAAACCGAGTAACAACACAGCAAAAAGAGCTCTTAACTCAAGCAAAATACAATTGAGATTTTCAGGGACCCAGGAGAGTTTTACCTTGTGCTGCATTCAAGGAACCTTGATTTCCTCTCGACAGCACTTTACAAGCTTCCATTTTATTTCTGTAGAAGTTTTATTTTTATTACTGCCTGGCTGTCGATGAAAAAGTTGATATCGTCTTGTGGTATTGCCCTCATCGCAGTCTTAAGGGCAGCTATTGTCACTGCTAGGACCTCCATCTGAAAAACATTGCTGCAATTCGGAAGTCAGGCTGACTTTGATATACCCAGCGGGTCGGAATAGATACCCGCACCTACGCCTGTTTCCATTTCGGATTCATTGTGTGTATTGGGTAATATACTACTTTTCCATTCATCCGGATAGATGCTTGAGAAATGTGTTATAAAGCTAGGTATAATCAGTAGTAGATACGAGTACATTGCTTAGATGTTTCTGTAGGATCCTAGTGTGACTGATTCGTAGGACATTTATAACCGCCGATACTCGTACGAAGATGTCTGGCGGAAGCAGATTGAGGATGGTTAAATACCCAAACACCTCTCCTTATTTTGTTGTTTGTGTTGAATGATCCTGTCGATCGGGCGGTGAAGAGAAGATGCAACAGATTGTGATAATGAAAAGATAAGGATCATGTGCAAAAATTGGAACGTGTAGAGTGTAGCACATGACTTTCTCTACAGACTTATTCCATAAATTGCCTTCAGTTTATTCGTTTAACGAATCAAAGTTATATATTGAAATCCCCAATACGCCACTGTTCCCTGTATTTGTTAGCTAATCCTACTGCTAATCGCTTTTCTTCTTACCAATGATAAACACATTCAGTAATTAACGCTGCTTATTAAACAAAACACTTGCTGTGCCGTCGAGAATGTCCTCTTACAAAACAATGCTACCTACTCAAATCCTTGGTAAACAGGTAGTCCAACACTTGCTACCAGGGAACCTGACACGCGTTTTTAAGGATAACTGCAAACTGCACCATTCATCCTTTTGTTACCTGCGCTATCTCAAGTAGTCAGGTGGTGATTATGATAATACGAGGATACTGCCTGTACACTGAAGATGTCCGCAGTGGGTGATCAAGTGTTTTTGTGGGTTTTCCACTTTCATTCTCGGCACTTAGTCCACAACGAATTCGGTCAAGTGGCTGTTTAGTTGATGCTGGTAATTATTGTGATGATGATTATTATGGTGGTTAGTTTATGCTCAGACTTTAACCGTGGTACGAAGTGTTTTTGATTGAAATTGGAAACAAAATTTCCAACTCCATATGTATCTGGTTTTAGTAGAAATTTTTTGGGAAAATTCATTGAACTGTGTGAGGAAATTCCTTATGCCTTACTCAAAGGTAAAACTGTCGACGCCTGGTCTCGTTGGTCTACTCGTATCGTATGCGTTGCGTATTTTTGACATATGGGGTGTTTTTCCATTGCAGGAAAAAAAAAAAATATTATTTTCCCAAAGCAATCTCACACCTTGGTACCCACGTGTTAAAGGCAAGCGCATATGTTATGTCCTTGCAATGAGTTCCCGGTAGACACCATGGCGCTAAGAATTTCAAAGGACCAATTTTTGTTTACCTTCGGTTTTTTTCTTTATTTTTATGATGGGTAAATTGCGGTACACACAAACGTATTATCCCAACAGCGCCTTCGTGAAATCCGTGTGAATTTGCTAATTTCCTTGGTGTCGACCTGGCAGGACTATCGAAATGTGTTTCTTCAGTTTGTTATGGTAGTTAATTTGGGAAAGTAACCGAATGTTTTGAGTTGTGATTACTTGTTTGACGAAAGAGGTTCTTTTGTGTTAGGATATGGTAATTCATTGTGAATTTGTACATAGAAATTGGAAGTGTTGAGATTTTAGTGACGCATTTTAAGAAGAGTTGGTTTGTTGGTTTGCATATGTGAAACGTATGGAGCCTTCCCGATAAATAAAATGAATTGGCAAAAGTGTTATAGTCTATTGTAGAATAATGCTCTTAAATTCTGTACAAACTATGTGTCGTTTTTTTCTAAAAGATTTTCGAAAATTGTGCGGACTATGTAAAGGGTTTCTCAATAGATGAGATATCGGGCTGAAATTTATTCCAGGTGTAGAACACATGTTCGATTTAAGTATGTAAGTACAGTTCATATGCCCACCGCAAGCACGATTACAGCGATCGATTCTTTGGGGCCAATTTTCGATCACTCTTCCACACATATCGGCCGGAACGTTGGCAATTTCGCGTTCGATATTGTTCCAGAGCTTCTGTAATGATGTTGGCTTGTTGGCATAAACCAGCGACTTAACGTAATCCCATAAAAAGAATCCATCGGTGTTTAATCGCATGAGCGAGCTGGCGATTACACGATTACCGATAGATAGATCAATTGTTTGGCCAGCACCATATCACTGATATCAAGTCCATCCAATTCTGGCCAAAAATAGTCTTCCAACATGGCACGATAGCGAATCAATCACACCTGCGGCATGAAATCCACATCACACGATCACTTTTTGTGAATGCAATGGAGTCTCTTGAAGCACATGTGGATTTGTTGCTGTCCAATAACGCATACTTTGCTTATTGACAAAACCATTAAGCCAAACATGAGCTTCATCGCTGAAGATGGTTTTCAGATGAAATTCAGGATTTTCTTCAAACTTTTGCAGAGCCCAATCGGAGAAGTTTCAAGAGGCTTCAGTTCTTGAGTTAATTTGATCTTGTAAGGGTGTAGGCCAAGATCTTTATGCAAAATTCGCCACAATGTGGACTGAGAGATTCCGAATTCCTGTGAACGACGTGGAATCGACTAATTTGGCTCATTTTGAACTGAAGCACTTACGGCTGCGATATTTTCGGTACTTGAACATGAATATGTTGACTCGAATTTATCCACTATAGCACGCACAGCCTGTCTGGTGGGACGATTATTACGACTAAAAATTGAGGTAAGCGCTCTTAAAGTTGCGACCACCGATTTAGAATTTCGGTAGCAATTTTTATTAATTTCCAAACGTTGCTTGTTCATGAACTTCACCGTAATAAAAATGTGAACCTTGACTGACGTTCTAACATTGACAGATTATTACAAATATTTAAAGGTGCGTTTGTACTAAAATTCAAAATTGTTATGTTCCTATTGAAAAACCCTTTACATACTTCGAAATGTTCAACTTTTGCCCGAATTTAATGCGAATTGTACGAATACTTGAATGCGAGTATCTCAAAAACGGTATGTCCTACAAAAAAATAAATATTCAAATCATACACAGTTTGTTCTCTGTTCGGAATTTTTCGAAATTTCCGACTCTTACCAGATTTATTTAGCGCATGGATTTACGAGTACATATTACAATACTGCACAGCACACAATGTGATGGACGGTCTGTCGTTGAGCCCCACATTCACAAGCTGAAGAGATAGATTTTCCTCGGCGGAACAGGGAGTCTGCACACCTTTCGTGATTTGTCTAGATCTTGTTGAGCGTTGTGATGTAGGTCAAATCCAAAGAGTTAGCATGATGGGTTCAAGACGGTGACAGTATCAGCTTGCATAGATGCTACCCATTACGCTGACCAAGCTGAATTCAGATTACATGCGTCAGACATGACAAGAGACATGACAAGAGAATGGGCAGTTCAGCGTTTACCGGGACCTTATTGCGCTCCCTCAGTAGTATGCTTGCTTGGCGCAGGTGGGGTGTAGCAATGCTGCTCGGCACCAGAAGCCATATGTGTCGCATGGTGTTGTTGAGTTGTGTGTCCCACCTTGTGCACATGAGTACTGTTCAGCCACGCTGGAGCGCAGTAGTCCGCTGTACAGAGTACACGAGTGCATGCGTCGCGTTGATGTACTTGAACGCCATGCTGACCCAGTGAGTTTTCGAATGATGTTATTGCGGGTTTTGAGTTTTACAGCCACGTTTCTTAAGTGTTGATTGTATATGAGGGATCTGTCTAAGGTTACGCCTAGGGATTTTGGGTCTCGGCTATGTTTAAATGAGGTGTTGTTAAACTGGACATTCAGTCTGAAATTTGCAAGTTGGTTGGTTAGGTGAAAACAGCACACTTCTGTTTTAGACATACCTGTGCACAGTCTCCATTGTCTAAAGAATACGCTGAGTTGCTCAAGGTCTACGGTTAGAGTTCTTTCTCTATGGCGAGGACGGAGCCCTGTGGCCAACCGTTATTCAATTTCCTCACTCTGCTTTACTATCATCGATGAAGACTTGTAGGAGGCGGTTTGAGAGTAGGTTGTTGATAAGATGCGATGTTCTCAGGCACGACGATATTCTCCTTCCAAACGGTGTCGTACGCTGCGGATAGGTCAACAAAAGCAACGGATGTTTGAGCCACCCCTCAAATTCTGCTTCGATGTGCGTTGTCAATGAAAGCACCTGGTCCGTTCAGGACGAGTAGGTATGATTTCTCTGATGGCAGGGTTTATTCGATTGTAGATGAAGCGTTCAAGTAGTTTGTAGCAAGTACTTAAGAGAGCTATAGGGTGATATCTTTCCGATAGGTCAATAGGTTCACCTGTACTGAGAATAGTTATAACTTTCGTTCACCTGAACGCAGCTGGGATAGTACCTGATTCCAGTATACTACTAGTGAATTAATCTAGCCATCGTCTTGTATTTTTTCCGCTTTGTGGATTTACTCCGGGTAAATGCCATCAAACCCAGCCGCCTTTCTCGTCTTTACTGCCGAAAGAGCCGTGTTAACCTAGTGCACTAGGTGCACCTAGGTAGAAAGTTTTAGAAATATCGAAGCTTTGTGGGCTCAGTACTAAAGTGCATAGACTACTGAGAGAAAGGCTCACATTTTTTACGCTACCACCTTTCACGTACTTCTGACGAACGTCCACGGTAAAAGTTGTCATAAGAAGTTTCTCTATCAAAACATGTGCCCTTTGGATACGGCACAAGACTGTAGGATTCTTTCATATGCTCTATTTGTGTCAAATACGCGGTACGAAGATGGCTAGGAGGGACAAACCAGTACTGCGCCGTCGTAACACTAGACGTTAAGAACGCGTTCAACACGGTCACCTGGAACTGCATAATGAGAATAATTGCCAGCTACTTCAAAGACAGGACCCTTCACTACAACACAGAAGAAGGGCCAAAGAAATACAAAATCAAGGGAGGAGTTCCCCAAGGGTCAGTGCTTGGCCCAGTCATATGGAACATAATATATGACGGGATCCTGAGAATACTCAAGTCGAACGGAGTAGACACAATCGGCTATGCTGACGATATTGCAGTAGTCTTTGTAGCAAGTGTCTGAAAAATATAATCATGTCATCAGAGATGTCAGATCATGGCTACAGGCATCAGACCTGAAACTGGTCGACCACAAGACAGAAGTACTATCAATAAGCAGCATGAGAAGAGTAGAATACCTCTCTAAGCAGTTCGGTAAACACACCATTGAGTCAAGCCCTTATATCAGATACCTAGGCTGAACCACTGACTCAACTTCACTTGCAATTGACGTGCAAACATACATACATACGGTTAGGAAATGCTTTATGAAGCTGTGTATTGGACGTCATGGGATCAAAAAGATTACACTTCGCAAAAGGGTTTTATATTACATATTGTATTTCTTTACGAAAAAATCGACCCAGCTCTTCCCTGAGCTCCATTCCTTGTGTGAACTCTAGCATTTGCTTGAAGGATATCTAGCTTATCTTCTCAGTTTTCCACCAGGAGAACATGTTATATTATTTCTTATGCTTGCTAGTGCCAAACATTGTCATTCATACGTACATACATACTCGTATGTAGTACTCGTTTGTTTATTAGTGGCCGATTTTTCGATCCTGATCCTCGCCGTTTTTCTGCCCAAAGCTGCAAATAGAACGAGTAGGGGAGCCCTAGATACTAAGTACGAGTAAGTAAGCCAAGCTGGTATGCAGAAGGACAATAGACTTGTAATTCGTACTTATAGATACTTAGAGACTTATAGGGTTGTGAACTCACAAAATATAGCGCTAACCCAAAGGATGTAGCAGGCAGATTGAGTGCTAGAGTCTAGAACACTGATTCGCATTGATTGATTCATTCATATCTTCTGATCTCATCGGTCAACAACTCTGTGCATGATCACACATGATCGCACAGCGGCGAGTTTAGAAACCTAGCGGATTGTTTTATAAATCAGTGTTTAAATGTTTAAATGTGAAATGCTTTCAGGGCAAATCACAATGTATACATTCGATGTAGTTTTATTTCCCTAGAAAAACGGATCATGCCCAATTCTTACAATTCATTGACTATATTGTTCCTCTTTTCTACACAATTCCTACCCTCATGCAAATTCCTCATTTGTCCTTCGACTATACACAAAAACCCATTAAATTCCTCTCGCGCCCTGCACTCTATCGCTCTTTTTGCAAATTAATCCACTTAATCACAGGCAAACGATTTAATTGTTATTTAATCCACGAACCCCATTACCATTCCACATGTACAGCACAACCTCAGAAATTCCTTGCATAACCTTCTCTAAACCTCTGCTACACTTTACCCAACCACAACACTGAGAGCAAGAAGCAACATTAAATTAAATCTAGAATCTCTGTAACCCATATGACCCGATGAAACAACAACCGACCAAACAACCATCAAATAAAATTCACTAAAGTACCTCGCCAGGACTAAAACATGATCGAAGCGATCGCAAGGCTTTATAGAGAGGCAACTATAGCTCCACCTCGGCGATACATAGCGATCAAAACCGGCCCAAGAGCGGCTGCTTCTGCTGCAGTGGTAATAAAATCGATTATTGAAACATTAACCCAAAATGTAATCACTTTCGTTTCGTTAACACCTTTTTAACGATCGTTCCAGCATCACGATCATTTCGCGATCGCGCTCTTTATTGCGTCAATTTTTCGCAGCCAATATTTGCTGTTCGACGCCGCACCGCCTTACTCTCTGTGGCTCAGTTTATCGTTGAGATAATTGAAATTTTATGTAAAATTGTCTTGTGATGATCCTAGGCTTGGCAAATATCCTGCATATACTCGTACACACCGCAGACAGACACATGCCAATGATCAGCCGGGCCATTTGTAAGGCGGCTGGCAGAATTGCCTCTGCAACTGCTGCAACAGATTTGCGAGATGCCACCACTCTCTAAGCAGCTTGTGCCTAATAGCCTTATTGCACTTTAGTGCCAGTGTTTATGTTATTCGATCGCGGAATTAATTCAATTCAGCTTGTGCGGACTTAAGCAGTCGTTACACTTGTACTATTAAACAAATCAACATAAATATCGTGTCTTCACGAAACGCGTTGTTGCATCGCTGAGCCAGGAGTGTTGTTGGGTGCGGGTAAGTCTGCTGCGCGTTACAATTTCGCTATTTATGGTTGTACAAGGTGCGTTAGGTGTTCTTCGATGGGGAATCAAACCAGGAAGGGGAGCTTCCAAATGAAATAAACGACCAAAAAAAAAGAGAAACCTCATCAAACAAGCCGTGAATTACATCGAAAAACAGTGTTAACTCGCAATCAAAACAGTTCATTTAGAGCGGTGTGTATTTATTCGATTTTGGGGGAGGGCGGGTGATAGGACTCAAAAAAGGATCATTTATCAAAATCTCATATTACCCGTTTGTACTTGCTCACTGAGTTAAACACCTGGACGATGACTATTACAACAACTGTGAGTGTTACCACTGCGGTTATTAAGGCCGGTACTGCTGTTATTGCTGCTGCTGCTGCTGCTGCTGCTGCAACAGTTATATTGTTGTTTGGGGCCAAGCGAATGTGAAGACTGTTGGGCTGTCGAAGAAAGGGAGGAGGACATTGTTGGCTGGTTTTTAGATTGGGTAAGTAATGACGGGTTTCACTTTTAACACATCGTGCATGTTTTACTCATAAATTTGGATCTGGTTACTCTGGTCAGTATTGCTGACACACATCGAGTGCAGAAGTTTAAGTTCTTTAAAAAAAAAAAAAAAAATACAGTGGGGGAGTGAGTGTACACTTACGATTTCCTGATATCAAGTAGATTTGTTTAGAAAGGAATCACAGTGAACAAGGTTTTTTGCGAAAGTTGCTCTATAATACATACAGTGGCTCCCAAACCTTGTATGTGTACTTATTCGGAGAAATGCGGGCCTTAACAAAAACCGCTATGCCTTAGTTCTCATCCTGTATTTCAGCAAAGCATTTGATTCCCTTGCTCACAATAAGCTCACCGATGCCATGGAAAAATGTGAAATAAAAGGAAAGCTTGCAGAATGTGAGAATTAATGACTGCTATAGCAACGAAAAAACAGTGCAGTGTGGAGTTCCACAAGGTTGAATACTTGGTGCCCTACTCTTCATTATATTTATATACTAAGGAACAGTGCTTGAGAAATAGTTTTGATTGTGGTATGTCACAAGTCCATCCTAGAAGCTGATTGGATTATGCAGATGGAGTTCAATGAAGCAGGAAAGTGGTGACAGATTCATGAGTGTATACGAAGTCCACAGTGTGCAGCATCTCAAATCAGGATTAAAATCTGTAGTGTTAGGGATTAACTATTGATAGTCGTGTTATCTGGGATACACACGTAAACAATTTGTAAAAAATACTGAAAGGTTTTTTGGCATGCCTGGAGTACAAATCTATGAAGTGTGTGCAAAAGCAAGAGTACCATGCTGTAATTACAGCGTGGAATAAGCAGAACAAAGCCATATCGAGAAAATTCAAAATCCCAGCAAAAGGCATGTACACCATGCCAAATATTTAAAACAATTTGCCTAACAGTCTAAAGAAAATAGTTCAAATCAACTTAAGGGAAAGAAGACTCAAAGAACACAACAAGAAAACATCCAGGACCACGTATATGACAGCCTCCGCCAAACAGAGACACACCAGCGGATAGATAAGCGAGGAGCTACAATTCGCAGCAAACCTGGTCCTCAACCAACAAACCTCTCCAGTTAGCCTACTTAGCCAACTGTCTCCAGTTGCGTACTTCAGGATGGTTGGGGTCCCCATATACTTATGCGCTCCACCGAAGGCAGGGTATTCCTCTACTGCGTTGTCCCTCCGAGTTAAATCCGAAGACTCTGCGGGCTGGAGCGTTGGTGTCCATTCGCTCTACATGCGATGTCGCTGTACAGTTCGTACAGTTTATCGTTGAATCTCCTCCTTCAAAGCCCGTCAACGCAAACCGGACCGAATATCTTACGAAGATTTTTTCTCTCGAAACAACTAATAATATCTTCATCCGCTATCGATATAGTCCATGTTTGAGCACCATAGTACAGGATCGGATATTGTATAGAGCGCCTTACTTCTTCAGGATAGTGCCTTACTACTCAGCCTAAAGAAACAACGATTGGCAGGAGTTATCCTTCGTTTGATTTCTAACCTGATGTTTTTGTCTGATGTAATAGCCGAGCCAAGGTATACCAAGTCCCTAACCTCGAAGTTATAACTGTCCACTCAGACATTTTGTCCAATTTGTCGTTGTAGGGTGTCCCTTCTTGTTACAGCATTTACGCTGTTTTGCCCTCGTTCACCGCTAAATCCATTTTGGTTGCTTCTGCTTCAATACTCGCAAACGCACCGGTGACAGCCCGCTGATTCCTGATATCGTCGACGTACGCAAGTAGCTGCCTAGACTTTTGAAAGATTGTGCCTCCGGTATTGGCTTGAGAGTTTCGCACAATTCTTTCAAGTATGATGTTAAAGAAGTCCCATGACAGAGCTCCACTTTGCCTAAATCTTTTTTTAACATCAAAGGTCTCGGTAAAGTCGTTACCGAACTTGATGAAGCAAGTGTGATGAGTGTGCCAAAAATAGACATGGCTCTGTATAGCTCGTTTCTATAAATACTGTCTATAAGGAGATGGTGAGTATCGATCTGGGCTTCTTGAGTTTTCTCCAGGTTCTGCCGATGTGTGAAAATTTGATCGGTTGTGTACTTTCCTGGCACTGATAGGGGCCAATCAAGTTTTTGACAAAAGGTTTCAGGCGTTCACACAATATGGCAAATAAAATCTTGTACGCGATGCTGAGGAGACAGATGCCTCTGTAGTTGGGGCAGTTGAGTGGGTCTCCTTTCTTGAGGTAAACGATGCTGAGGTTCCATACACTCGTCTGAACAAATAGTAGAAATGAGTTGGTGTAATATGCTCTCTACCAACTCATCTTCAGCTGCTTTAAATAACTCCGCCGGTAAGCCATGAGGTCTAGCAGCCTTCGTGGATTTTAGCTTAGATATTGCTTTCTTCGCTTAGTTTCGATCTGTGGAGGGAAGTTTTTGCTATCATTGTCTGGATTGAATGGTTCATTCTGCCTAAGAGCGTCGCTGTTATACATGTTGTAGAAGTATTATCAGCATCGACTGCGACACTACTACAAAGTTTCCTTCTTCATCTCTACAGATGTACGGACTTTGTTCCTTTGACACGTTCTTTTTACCTTTTTGGTAAAACTCCCTCAATATCTTCGCTCGCGCGCTTCTTGTGATCTTTTTTCTTCTTTTGGAGAAGCCGATGTTCCTCTTGCCTCTTTCGTTAATCACCACTTTTTCTTACCTAGAATTAACCTATCGCCTGCAAACATCCACCTCTGCCACTAGCCCAAGTACCACGACTGTTTCTCACACCCTCTGGATCATCCGCTACAGAGCAGTAGTTCACCGAAGTTCCAGTACAGCAGTCTTCTTCAAACCAAAACACAATGCATGACATTTTGGGATTGGAATCGTCAGTTTTGAAAATTGATAAGTTCTGTTCACGTGGAAAGTCAATTGTCCGATTTTAGAAGAAGATACAGGGTGACCGTTCGATTAAGTCTCGAATTAATTAACGGCGGTAACCTTTTTTTACGATATTGCGACATGTGACACCTTATTCGAAAGGATTTTTCGAGGCCATGATGAAAATGCACTTTAGTTTCTATCATTTATCGATAAAATAGTCAAAGAAATTTGGACAAATATGGCGCATAAACTGGACATGGAAAGACCGACAGGAGAAGTTCTGGATATTCGACCGCTGACTTGGAAAGATAGGTGACGACTGGAAGAAAGCAGAGCTCCTATAAATGGACGATGTGCAGACACATTAAGTTGAGTTTTTCAGATGTACCAGCAACGTGCTGATATACTCATATTGTCTTCAAACTTTAAATTTGAATAAAAAGAAAATAAAAAAGTCTATAAAAACTGTCTCGGGAACTAACATTCAAGCCATTCTCATTCGTTTTCTGTCTCCTTCTTTAGGTCTCTTCAATGGAGTACCCCATATTTGTTTAAGTTATTTTCTACTCACAGCAAAAGTTAGAATTTATTTGACTGAAGTGTTCTAATGTTGAATAATTTGAATTGTATTACTTTCGATCCCTCCTTGTGTTACAATTCAACCGACGCACAGTGGGGCAAGAAGCCCTCAAAGTGCGTATCAAATAAAATATTCGACCGATTATCATGAAATTTGCACCACAGTTGAACGATTGTATTATAGTTGTTATGCGTCAATTTAAAAAAAATCGAATAACAACAAAGGGAGATATAAGGAAAATAAAATAATAAAACAATAAAGAAATTAAAAAAATTTCTTCCAATTTTCGAAAATCATCCGTTTTACTTTTTTATTGTAATTCTATCTGCATGTTTATTTTTTTCTGTAACATTACAAAAATTATAATATTTAAAATTCGAATTCAAATATTTTAAAAATATATGTATGTATATCCATGTATTTTTTTTTTTTTTTTTTTGTAATGAAGAGGGAATGCTTGATGCACCATCAGGGTCGGCCATGATTCTCTGGTGTATCTACCGACTAAACCCTCTCCATCTTCAGGCAACCCAACCCTGGGATTGCTTCTTGCATTACTTCAGGTTGTGGTGCCACTTTTGTTTAGCCTCTATAGTGCTTCAATCAGTATGGCACAACCACTCGTCATCAATTTCATAATAGGCAGTATCGTCGTCGTCATCCGTTATATCTTCGTCTTCTACATCGGCGTCGCAACCCTGTGGCCCAGAAGAGGATTATAACAATTCAAGAACTTCTTTGGAAACCGTTTTTTGTTCTTTTTAGGTAATTTTCTCTTGCTAGTTATTAGTGGGTCTGAACTTAGCAAAAAACAATTCAGAACATCTCTAATGGTTTCTTCGCGACTAGTTTTTGTAGAGTGATGTTCTCTAAATCTCTTGAAGTCTTTATTACGGGCTTCTTGGGCCTCTTCAGTTAACTGGCCTATCGGTAACGGGGCAGTTGAAATTATTTCATGCCCGTGAATAAAAAATTTGTGAAGTGTTGGGGACATATTGTACCAGGGATACTTATCAACAAAGTATCTGGCGGTATCTTCACCAAATTGACGAAACTTGCTAACATTAATTGCACACCCACTAGATACAACTACTAATATTGTGTGCATCTTTTTGATTAAGTCTATGTCAATTTTGGTTATTTCCGCTGTGATTTTCGGATTTTGAAAGAAACGCCTGGCAGTATTTCCATCATTGGAATTTCCAAATCCTGGTTTAGGCTTCTCAATAATCAATCCATCTTTTTGTATCCCGGTTTTATTTTTCTCAACTATCAACTTATCCTCTTTTCGAGCTTGCCACATTTTAAGAGGTAATTTATAGGATGGGTGAAGTATTGTTTCAAAAAAACGAATCCAGCCATGTAAAACAGATATTCCATACTTCAAATTTTGTATTTTCACTTCCCGTTTAATCATTTCGTCAATGCAATTAAATTGTTTGGATGTTGCACCACATAAATAACATTTTTGAGTGGAAGATGTATCTGTAATCGCATTGAGAACCTTACCATCAACCATAGAAAAAATTAAAAGATGATTAACCAGAAATGATTTTCCGTTTATGAAAATTGAAGTGGCTAACAACTTTTTAATTTCGTCATCAACACGATTTTTTTCTGCTATAGAAGTTTCTGTACATTCCTTTTGAAATATAATTTTTAAGGGTCTACAATATCTGGTATAACCCGGCCTTGGATTTTGCCAAACTATTTTAGTGCCACAGAGAAGACGAAGGGGGACAATGCAAGTCATGAATACAGCTGAATCTGTGCATTTAAAACCGTGAAAAACTTGTTTATAGGACCCGAGCTCCCATCTAAACCCCATTTGGAATATAATTTAAGCTCGTCGATATTTTCATCTCCAAATAACTCAAATACGTCAGTCTGGGAAGCTACAAAACGCCTTACAGTGAGATCAAGTAGAGCTTGCAAAGAAATTCCTCCTGAGACTTTCGATATTTTTATAGTATGTTCTTCAGGATATACCTCTTTCTTTGCATTCTGAACAACTTTGTAGGAAGGGAATTTTTCACGAGCACTATTACCTGATATTGATGTCGAGTTAAATTGGCATCCACAATTTTATAAATCTTTTTTTTTTACAAAAACGGCAGAAATAGGCAACAATTTTTTACAGTTATTGAAAGCACAATAGACACTGAGTAGAAAAAAAATAATTTTTTTGCTTATTTAGCTTAAAATGCAACTAATTTCATCTGTCTTTCAAAATAAGTGCAAAAAACTGTTCATATCAATTTGTAGACTAACAAATACCTGAGCTAGAAGGTTCCATTTCAAAAAATTAATAATTTTGCACAGCAAGAAATCAAAAAATCAATACTTTTGGAGAAAAAATCGGTTCGCAAATACACACGTTTTCACACGTTTGGTGCTTTCTGCCCCACTGTGCGACGCAGGTTGGACAATTTTAAAATTAATGGTTTTATGTCATTCTTCAAAGAAACACTTTTAGGAATAACAACGAAAGCTTTAGTTATCAAAAGTTTCTCCGCACATGCAATAGTTTTTCTACAATTGAAGTCCAAAGTCAGATTGTCACTTTCGACCCCGGTCTACCTTATAACCTATAGGCATTCGTTTAAAGGGTAAAGGCACCTTTTTAAATTTATATTGTTTGCCTTTATTCAAAAGGTACAATTTCTAGTCTCCGCAGTATAATTAAGTACAATTTTTGAAACAATTAATTGACAAATTCAAGATTCTTTTTCTACAAAAAGGGAGTTAGGGGCAATCTTTTGAAAAGTTTTCAAAACATACAAAATTTGTCTAGCCACATTTTTCAATATCGAGTCTTCACCTTGTTTGAGAGGTACAATTTCGAACCTCTACGGAACCACCAAGTATAATTTTGGTACAATTGATTGGCATATTTAACATTCATTTCAATGGCATGGACCGTTTCTAAATTGCGGTTTTTTAAAATTATTTCTCTGCGGTACATTAGTACAATTTTGGTCCAATTATTACTCATGGTAAAAATGCCGATTTTCTTGATGAGCGAGATATGGTTGTATGTAAGGCAAAGGAAAAATATTCATACATACAACAACATAATGTACTTCGGAAATTAAAAAAAAAAAAACAGCTTCAAAGTGCTTCTTTCCTGGGGTTCGTGTTACAAGTTGTAGACATACATAGTTTTGGTTCTCTAAGTCATTCAGTAGTGTTTGCAGCGGACCACCCTGTATTTAAAAATGTTATTCAACCCTGTCAGGTAGATTTTGTTTATCCGCCGAATATTGCGAGCTTCAGCTTTCTAGATCATCTCAGCTCTTCTGCAGGTGTGCGGAAAGAAATTGTTAAAATAAAGTTCTTTGGAACATCCTGTATTTTGAAAACCAAAAGTAAGTTCTAACATTTTATTCTCCACTGGGTCAAGTTTCAGCTATCAATACCTTGTGGGGGTTTGGGAAGTATAAGAAATTTTTCGTTCATTCTTTGAGTTCCCTCTCACTGCGAGCAAGAACAAAAGTACGAGGTCTAGGAAAGGCAGGGAACGTTTAGTATACCCACTTCTGATTTTAATTATGTTTCCCTACATTTTGACACTAAATTATGTAACATTCCTAGGCACTATGAGCACTTAGCTGCAGACGCTGTCCACGCCCAGAAAATTAATATTAGACATATGTATGCTCCCGAAAATTTTGTGGTGAGAAATTAAATTTTCCATAATTTGGTTCTAAGCCATTTAAGCTTTTTTTTTTATATAATTTGCACGTGTGAAAGGGGTTATGAATATCCTTATTTTGAGGAAAGGGGAAGAGATAGAGAGAAAGACAGATTGGTGTAGTTGGTTTGAAACTCAGGTGGTAGTTAAGTTTCAGTAAACTCCAAGGGTGGCTGTCCAGATAACTGGGGAGCTTGTTTGTTTTTGCTTTTGTCGTTGCTCATGATTCACAGTATTTTTTTCCGTCCTCCTGATGCCATCATCACGATCAAGTTGCATTTTAGCCATATGACGGCCATACTGCCGAGTTGACATAAGCTTTCGCAATTGATCGACTTTTTGTTTATTTCATGCGAAATAAATAGATGATTATTGACATCAGGATTCGAACCGTGAACCTTTAGCGTGACAAGCGATGATGTTACCACTACACCACGGCCACCCTCAGTTTGAACGGTGAACATTGTGGAATGTAGAAACACACGTCTAGTCCTTTAGAGTTTATTGCCTTTGACCAAACTAACGACTACCAACCTAAGCTTTATTGGTTTTATTTCTGACCAATTAACGTCAGCCACACAGCTCGTCCTGGAGCTTCCTGCCATGTCTGTTGCCAATTTGCATATTTACCAATGTCTCCAACATCAGTCTACAAAAAACTAAAAATCATCTTTGACAAATTCATCTGCCGGTCTTATCTGAAAACGGAAGTGTTACATTTCACTCACTAAAAACAACATTCAACTATCCTCATACCTAATCCCATTCGAATAGCTTAATACCATTAAATACTCTGCATCTTCCAGTGAAGTACCATCACAACTAAATCTCCATTAATCTATCTAACTATTCAGTCAGTCAGTCAGTCAGTCAGTGAGTCGATGGGACACGGATAAGGCTCCATACTTGCATCTTCCACTCAGCCATGCGCATAATCATAGATAAAAAGCAAAACACAAATTATTGTAGAAAGATAATGACAATCTTTTGATGGTTCATCACGATTCCAAGGTGTAGTTGGGAACTGTTTCTCACGAGTTTAATCCAAATTTAAAGATCTACCCCGCACCAACAAAAATACCAGCGCACAGATACAAACGATACATCGCCGGCTCTTATTTGTGTACATCTCGAGTACACAATTTGTATCACATTTCACCGACGACGACGACGCGGATGCCAGAAGCAGCAACCAGCTTCATCCAGCACAAATAACAGGCATCCCCGGTAAAATCCGAACTCACTCCCGCGGATACCATGCAAATAGGCATTATGAAAGCCGTTTAGGAAGTCTTCTTGCTTTGGCCAGCACCATTACAACCATTGGTACTACAGGTACATAGATTTGAATTTCAATTGATACTCATACTACAGCCAACTGTATTGGAATCTAAAATCCGACCTGAAGCGTAGTTAGCTTGGCCAGATGATGATGAGAGATCGCCAGAGCTGACAAAGTGCACGCAATGATTGAAAGATTGAGATAGCGCCGATGGTGCTAGTTGGACCAGGCAGGCATCATCATCATCGTCGTCGTCGTCGTAGTCGTCAGCGTTATTTGTCTTCGCTGTCATGTTTTTGGGTTGTTTGCCAACATAATATTGGGGAAAATTTTGTGAAATTTGTTTCGATTTGGAGTTGTGGAACTGTAAGATCGACAATCATCCTCCGCGTTAGGGAACAATAAAATGAAACGTAAATCCAATTGCAACGCAAAGTGCGCTCTTGCGCGAGACCGCAGCATTTATCAGAGATATATTGGTCATAATTTCGATAAATTGCTGGAACTGGGTTACGTTCATTGGCAGCATAGAGTCAGCCGACTGCCAGCGGTTAGACAATAAACTCTGTTTACTGATTGCGGGAGACTGATAGCAGGACCAAGTGGTCCGAATTAGATTTCTCTAAGTTTGATTTTTTTTTTTTATTTTTTTTTTTTTTTTTGTTTACCATTTAGCAATGGGGTCACGGTTATGTTTGGATTAACAATGAAATCATTAATCGGTGAGTTTCACAATAATTTGTATCCGCTGGATATTGGGAAATCTCTCAAATCATCTCTATTGTATCAGGTGAGTCATTACATGGGACTTTATTGATGAAGACAATCAATGGAAGGTTTACAGTGATGATGAAGGTTGGAAATACAGACGGTATTCAAATACGAATCATTATTGCAGCCCGTGCTTCTAAGTAAAGAAAGTAGCCAACTTTCTCGATATGCTATGCTTAGGAGTTTAAAAGACTGAGTGCATGTCTTGATTTTGGTTCCAAGCTTTTAATGAATTGCCCTATGCACATACATATGTATTTGGTTGAGATGCACTCACGACGAGCTTAGCTAAGTTTATTTGGGTGAGCTTGAAACGCATGTAACAGACAGAGGGGGTATTTATCTTTACTTTGCTTTCGGCAAAGAGTAAAGATAAAACAATTTTTGCTAGTCTGATCAGCTGAAATACAATTCTCAGAAATCTACAATAAGAAATACCACATGATCCTGTTGCTTACATCCTTCACGAGGCTCGTAATCTCATATCAAAGAGAAAATCCTGCGATGTAACGCCTAATATCTTCAGATAATGATGGTTTTACTTTTCAATCTACAGGCATGCACCTGGAATTCTCAGGCCCTTATCAGCGAATACCATACATTTTTATAAAGCAAATATCACAGCCATCCAAGGAGTTCGATATGAAGTGCTGGACAGAAAATCTGTAACGTCAAGAGGACAATCAGCGTTCATTTGTATAAGGACTTGCCGGTCATAAGGTATGACCTTTTCAACGTTTATATCATCCAATTCGGAAGAAAATTTCAACAAACTTGTTCTAGTTCGAATGAGAAATGTCTATCCAATCCAGGCATGCACATCTTTTACTTTCAACAGAATTTTTATAAAAATGTCCATCCGAATTCGGTTGAACTGTGATATCAGCTTTACTCAACAACTTCTGAACGGATTTTTATGAAACTTAAAGATTAGCTGGTGATACTGCGATGATTTTTGATCAGCAAACTTTATTAGGGAGAAATATTATTTTTTTTTTTATATACTATATTAATTCCTTAGGTAGGTAGGTAGAAGTGGTTGCTCGGGTGATCTCAACTCACGGAAAGTGAGTGAAAAATCACCACAACCCGGGCGATATCTACACGAGTCCTGTTTTGAAATTCTTGTGTTCTGGCCAAGTTGCAGATGAGCCATATCTCCCTGGATGTGCGACAGTTATTCAAATTGTTCCACCTGTAGTTGGCCTTCGATAGAAAGAGCAAAAGATGCCTTGCCAGTTCGTCAGCCCGTTCACCCTAAAGAAGAGTGACCTTGAACCGATTTTTTTGGAATTTTTCCATACACAACACTATAAAGAGTTGAAAGAATATAAATTATATTCACCAGAGGTGATCTGCTTTCATGTCCGACAGATGTTCTAAGTATATGGTAATTGACAATTAGTCAGCAAGCAATGTAAAGCAAGTTGACAGCTGACTAAGTTGATACCAGCATCAGTTTTTCCACATCTGATCTGGACAGTAACTAGTTTCGCAGATTCCTTAGACACCAACTATGTCGATGATGTGCAAATTAGAGAGTGAAAATCACATGACTTTTGATGTGCTACTAAGCACCATTTGGTGACGCGTACATACCTTTAGCACGAACAGTCGATGTTTATTTGTAATTTTATATTATCTACACATGAAGCAACAAACGAGAGAGCCGGGTCATCGGCAAAAGCAACAATTTTTTGTTTACGAGCAAATCGAAGATTAAAAATGTATGAATGTATATATGAAAGGAAGAGTTAGGGTCCAAAAACTGCTCCTTGAGGAACGCCAAAACCTGGACAGGGCATTGACACACTCAGGATTACATTTGTGCTAACATATTGTTTTATATTTTGAAGGTAGGACGAGAACCACTTATAGATATTACTTCTAAATCCGGATCTATAAAGTATCTTCTCCACTATCTCTCCTCTACGTGTTATAAAATTGAAAATAACTCAAGTACCACTTAACCAATTTTGACATCCATTCAGTATTAACATATTTGTAAGTTAACCGCTAGTAAAAACTATTCAGATAAACGAATGAATATCAGGAACTTGTTAAGATCGATATATCTTAGGTCCTCTAGTCCTGATAAGAAGTTGCTGCCAAGAGCTTTACTTCTCTTGTGGGCTAGTACCGGACAGACATACAGTAGATCGTGAGTAAACTCTATTCCTTCTTCGTCCCTACAGCTTCTACAGTAGTAATTGTATAGAAGACCAGTAAGAATGCCAGCTTTACTAGACTAATGGATCTCTTTCTATCGAAGACTGGCCATAACGATCTAGCATCTAATTGACACCAACGTCTGTTAGCCTTCTCGATGGGTTATATATCTATTTCCCTGTATAGAATGCTAAGCCTTTGAAAAATGTTCGCTGGACCCGTTTTTGGCTAGTTCATCCGCCTTTCCGTTACAAGAGACACACATATGACCTAGCACCCAGCATATGGTCACTGTCAATTATATTTTACAAAGTTTTACGAACCTGGATCTTATCGAGGTTGATTGCAACGCCTTAGTGGCTGCTTGACTCACAGATACTTTAAATTTTTTAACAATTTTGGTATGCCATGATCTTGCATATGTCAAACATTGTATAGATATCGATTTTGAAGATAATGTACCATTTTTCAAAAAACGGTCAATAAGTTATACACATTTTCTTGGGGAAAACCTGGTAAGCCATCCGATAGTATAGGTCCACCCCAAATCAAATCTGAAAATTTACCTAAATCGAAGCCGTTTTCGAGACATTTTTGGATTTAGAATGAAAATGTGACTCCACATATGAAGTTTGAATTAAATATGTACAGCAGTCGGTCATGCGTACCGACACACAGGCAGACAAACAGGCAGAGTTGAGAGACCCACTTTTTGAGATAACAAAGATTGATGAACATCTCGAGACCGAGATTTAAGCTACAGCTACATCGATCTAATCAAAACAGCTTCCTTAGTTGTCAGGGCGTGGTTGTATGGCAGGATGAGTCACAGAATTTAACGCATAACGCAGCGCCTTCAGAATTCAATTCTCACTCGAAAGTACGGCGAAGGTCACAGCCCAAAGTTTTGCAGTCGGATCTGCGCATAACTCCAAGCAGACTATTGTTTTGACATCTTTCCCTTTAATGCGCTATCACCACCGGGATATACAGGGTCTTCCGATATGGACTTCCGAACTTTGACAGTTGATAGCGGCCATATTGTTGAAGCTACATCTGTCAAATTGGCTGTCATTTATTCAGTCTGTTTTGCCAAATCACCGTCGATGTTCAACAACACGTGCAAATAATAAAATTGTTTTATCAAAATGGGTGTTTTGTTCGGACAACGTTCCGCGCGCTTCGCCCATTTTACGGTCGCCATAATCGTCCTTCCGAATGGACTATTCGCAGTGTGGTACATAAATTTGAGTCCACTGGTTTAGTAAACGATCAACCAACACCCGTACGTCGACGAAATGCAAGATCTGCCGAAAACATCGCCGCTGTCCGTGAGAGCGTGCAGGAGAATCCGAGGCAGTCGATTTCGCGTCATTCACAAGAACTCGGCCTTATGCAGACCACAGCTGCGTTGTGACTTGAACCTGCACCCGTACAAAATTAAACTGATCCCGGAGCTGAAGGTAAACGACCATAGACAACTACGTGTGTTCGCTGAACTCTGGAGCAGTTGGAAACTGACCCTACTTTTCATCGAAAAATCATCTTCAACGATGAGGCCCATTTCTGGATGAATGGGTACGTCAACAAACAAAACTGTAGAATTTGGGACGATACGAATCAACATGAGATCCAAGAGCGTCCAAAGCATCCCGAAAAAGTCACTGTTTGGTGAGGATTTTGGGCTGGCGGCTTCATCGGTCCATATTTCTTTGAGAACGACGTTGGCCAGGCCATCACCGTCGACGGCGAGCGCTATAGGTCGATGATTACCAACTTCTTTTGTCCTGAATGGGATCATATGGACACCAACAACATGTGGTTTCAACAGGACGGCGCTACGTGCCACACAGCTCACGTCACATTGGAAATTCTGCACGAGCGATTCGAGGGCATGGTCATCTCACGTGGAGGTGATGTGAACTGGCCACCGAGATCATGCGATTTGACCCCATTAGACTTTTTTCTGGTGAGGTTTTCTGAAGTCGCAGGTTTATGCGAATAAGCCACAAACCACAGCGGCCCTCAAAGCCAACATAACCCATGCCATCGGTCAAATTCAGCCTGATTTATGCGCCAGAGTCATGGAAAATTGGACATTTCGGATACGCGCCACCCATAGAAACCGCGGCGGATGTTATATTCTGTACATAATGGCGTCGATATGCCTTTCAAACAATGGAAAAATTTCGATGATATCTCATACACACTTTCTTTTATTTCAATTTAAAGATAGGAAGCGCTTAATGAAAGACCCTTTATTAGCAGGAAAAATGAATCGGACAGTCCGAAGAACTATTCTTATGGGATCGCATACAAACCGTGTCCTAATCAGTTCCGCATTCATTCCTCTGCGGTATTTGTACTTTATTGCTTTCAAGGCCTAAATTGAGATTTTCTCTCCCAGCCAACTCCCTTAATCCAGATCGATGTACGTGACAATAAAACTGCAACTGTAACACTTAAACCGAATAAAAAACCAAAACTGTCAACAGTTTTTAACCTGTTCATGAACTCAGTTTCGCTTGCTACACTACACCAGCATCGCAAGACCTGTCTGGAAGCTGGGATTTTACTCAATTTACGATTTACCTGAGTTGATAAGTATGGTACTGCCGCCACCGTACACTGATTGTGTCACCGGCAAGCGCCTGATTTTCTGGGATAGGCTCCTGCACCGCGATTACATTCATCTCCTTAGATGAAGTGTTTGACTTTTTTTTTTTTTTTTTTCGTTGTCGCCTGTCTAAACTGGAAGTGAAGTGGTGATTTCCTCACCAAAAATAGCGCGCGACATCAACTCTTGAAAGCTAAAATGTCAACTAGCGGCACAGACATTTTAACCTTAATTTTCGAAATTTTCTTTCATTTTTTTTGCGCCGTTTAGTATAGAAGGCATTGACTTAGATTGTTGGCACTGTTGGAGTTGTGCCACTGATTTTGTCAACATAGTGTTGGCAGAGTGTGGAACTAGTTTGTAAGATGATTTTGACATTAAGTCAGTTAATTTGGCAATAGGTTGGAGGGCTAAACAGCGTTTGGCAAATATAATTGGTTGCAGTTGTAGGAGTGGCATAGAGATAACTTTATTGGATGGAAAAGGGTTGCAATTGCTTCTGGAAATTTGAGTGCAATCTGCATTCGCATTGTTCTATTGGATGCATCTAGATAACCTGAGATGAACTTGGAAAATATTTTCTTTATTAAAACGCCTCCAGGTAAAAATCATACGCTTGTATGACAGAAGCGTGTCTTGCATAGGATTACAGCGATATTTGATGCACTTTTATGACAACGTGGGTTATACTGCAATATATTGGTAGCATAAGTTCATGAGATCTCTTCCAAACTGAGTCAGAGTTTTGAAGCCTATGAACTATGGATGTGGGCCCGAAAAAAATATTGCTACGAGAATACAACCAGTAGGATATAGGGTGTATCCAAGAGAAGGAGTTTTCAACGGTCAGGAGCTCGATACATATGTAAGTAATCTAATCCATGCCCAGTTTTGTCAAACGCTGCTCTAAGGGTTCTCAAACCCTTACGTCACTAAATTTCTTTACATCAACAGGGTGTGAATTTGTATCTAGTGGTAAGCCGACGGACGTTATCAAAATTCCTGATCTGATTGACTTTATCCAGGTACAAGAAGGCTTGGATCTCGACTCGGACCACTCACCAATATATCTGACACTTAGTGAAACTGTTATAGTTAAAGAGGAAAATCCATGCCTTTCAAATAAGTTCACAGATTGACTTAGTTTTAAACATATCCTAAAAGATAAAATCAATATTAGTACACCTATTGAGACGACAGACCAGCTGTAAAACGAAGCATATTCGTTCATCCAACAAATCCAATTTACGGCTTGGAGCTGTACTCCTTCAACAAAGAGAAAAACGGTGGGTACCAATTATCCAAAAGAAATAAAGGAGCTCATAAGGAATAAAAGAAAACTTCGGCGTAGATGGCAACAAACTCGATCTCCTTCCGATAAAACAAGACTCAACAAGGCCACGCAAGATCTTAAGCTTGAGATAAAGCTAATCCGAAATGAGACAAGGAAAATATATCTATCAGAGCTAACTGCTGATAAGAGCACTGAGTATTCACTTTGGAAAGTACAAAATATCTTAAGCGGCCAACAAATCATATTCCTCCAATAAGATGCAGCAATGGGCAATGGGCTAAAAGCAATGAGGAAAAAGCTACAGCTTTTGCAGACCACCTAGCGAATACTTTTAAGCCTAATGATGCTATCTGTGATGAGCTTCTAAATCTCAATGAAAATGCCCGTTCTATGATTCCTCCGATTAAAATGCATGAGTTAAAATATGAGATAAGGCGATTAAAAGACAAAAAAGCTCCAGGTTTTGACTTGATCACTGCGGAAGTCTTGAACCGACTGCCAAACAAAGGGTTAGCTAAACTCTTGCGGTTAATGAATAAAGCAATTAGCCTTGAGTATGTACCAAGTGTCTGAAAGGTAGCTGACATGATAATGATCCCTAAACCAGGTAAGGACCCTCACGAGGTATCCTCATATAGACCAATATCTCTACTTCATTTCAACATCAAAGTTGTTTGAAAGACTGATTTTTAAGCGTCTCAAACCAATCGTAGAGTCAAGAAATCTAATCCCAAATCACCAGTTTGTGTTCGAAGCAAACACTCCACAATAGAACAAGTTCACAGAATAACAACTGAAATCGAAAGAGCACTAGAAGAAAAAAAAGTATGTTCTGCAATTTTCTTAGACGTAGCACAGGCTTTCGATAGAGTATGGCATGAAGGTCTACTCAATAAACTAAAAGTGTACCTACCAGAACAGTTCTTCCACCTAATGGAGTCTTATTTAACATCGCGATACTTCCGTATAAAACAAGAAAACGACTACTCTAATCTAGTGAAGATCGAAGCCGGAGTTCCTCAAGGAAGCATCCTCGGACCTCTGTTATACCTTCTTTACACTAAAAACCTACTTACAATGCCCTACACCGAGCCTGCAACTTTTGCCGACGACACGGCAGTCTTAGCAGTGGGAGATACAACGCTAGAATCGACTCAAAAGCTGCAAGCTGCTGCAGACCAAATTATCAGGTGGACTCAAAGATGGCGTATAAAACTGAATTCGAGTAAATCTGTATATATTGACTTCACAAATAAGTCTATCTCGTACTCCCCTATAGCAATATCAGGCACAACAATACCATATGCAAATACAGCGAAGTATCTAGGTATGACAAGCTTCGTTGGAAAGAGTATATTAAAATCAAAAGACTAGAATTAGACATTAAATGGCGAAAATTAGAATGGCTTATAGGCAGGAAGTCTGGACTATCAATTACTAATAAAATTATTTTATATAACCAGATCCTAAAATCAGTGTGGAACTATGGCGCTCAACTCTGGGGATGTGCCAGCCAGACCAATATTGCAGTCATCCAACGATTCCAGAATAAGGTCCTTCGAAGTATTGTGAACGCTCCATGGTACATCAGAAACAGCGACCTCCATCGGGACCTAGGCATTCCTACTGTTCTTGAAGAGATCAACTCTAGGGCCAAAGCACACGAGAAGAGACTTCAGGAGCATATTAACGAGGAAGCAACAATTCTTCTAAACGACTGCAACGTATAAGACCGTCAGATCTTGCAAGGCAACCGTAACAAGACTTACCACGTACTCTACTAGATAGTGACAGAGCGACAACAACGAGCGAAAAGAGGTGCTCAGAGTGAACTTAACCTCCAACGCTTTGGATGGATTAAATCCCATATATGCTCTTGTTACTGTCATTAAAAGTTAACATACAACAAATTACAATTATAATGTACCTTAAAAATAGTAAACTGTTAGCCATTTACTTTTCTCCCGCTAATAATACTGAAAAGCAAACTGCTCGTTAGTTTCATAACTAGTCGCAGTGTAAACAAACATTTGTAATTCCTGTAGTTTATTTTGTTTGAAATAATAAAAAAAAAAAAAAAATAAAAAATCTTTGTCCTCGAATATGCTAGCCAAGTATGGTATCCTTACTACGAACTCATACCACGAATAGAAACTGTGCAGCGGAGGTTCATCCGATTTGCCCTTCCTGGTTTTAATTGGGTTGATAGTTATAACTTACCTCCTTATATGGATCGTCTGGAACTGATCAGCCTACAGTCGTGAAGTCGCTGGCATAATGTTTATTCGTCAGGTATTAACTGGTAACATTGTCTGCCCTACACTATTCGAAATTGTAGCCTTTAATACAATTCCACTTAACCTTTAGACCTGTACCCATATTCCGTCTCAATCCTCACCGCAACAACTACGGTTATCACGTCCAGAATGGTGCGTAAAGCTTCAATGATTTTCATTACAGCAGAGTCATTCTCCATAACGCCCTTCACTCTTCCTAACCTTACCTAAACGCCGGCTCACATCTCCATATTATCCTTAGTTTGTAATTTTTTGTTTTTTAAGTTTAACTTTAAATTCACAATTAAGCTTAAGTAAATAAAATAAATAAAATACCTGAAGCCTGGCGAAGCGAAAGTTGAATACCCAATGATGGACAAAATATGGATACAAGTCCAAGTGGATGGAAAAATTAGTTGTCCAGCATACTCGTGTTGCAGATATGTTTTCTTCAGGGAATTACTGAACTAGAACACCTTGTTGGGTCCTTTTTCGTCTCTTTTCTACGAGTCATCTAATTGTATGCCTTCCAGAAGTTTTCATCGCTAGCTAGTAACTGTGCCGCCATGTCCACATCCTCCAGACGTAGCATGCAGGTATTGCCTTCCAGAAGTTCCATCTTCTCTAAATTATTAAATTATGTTGACGTTGCCACTATTTGTTTGTGATGGTGTTCACCATATGCTTAGTACTTCTCTCTTGGTATGGCCCAGTTCTGGATAATGTCCCTCGTCATTTTGTTTAGGGCGTCCGCCTTTCCTTCGATCTCTTTTCGCATCCCTTCACCCAAACTAGTGTAACTACGTTTGTTGCACATTCGTTGGATTTCTGGACACTTTCCATTGGCAGTGATGTGTTTATTTTCATCCGGTGAATGCGAGTGATCACTACTTAAGTGTCCAGTACCGTAAGATCGTTTTTTTTTTTTTTGTAGTGGCTTTTATGCCAACGTACAACCATCATCCTGTAGATCCAGTATGTTTACCATACTAATATTCCCTTGCTCTACCCACATACTCTTTCACACTGATTAAGGCCATTTTTGACTTCCGAATATTCTCTTCAACGTGACAACTACTCTAAATATCGAATAATTTCTAGTAACACTTGCTGGTATTTTGTCCCGCACCAACTCCTTTGGAATTCTAATTAACTTTCGATATTCCTTTGATTCATTTGATGATAAACGCCGTCTCAAGTATCCTGCTACTGAAGTGAGTCACATTAATAACTTTAATTTGCATGACATAAACGGAACTCGATTCTCTATTAACAATAGTTAGATCCTTGCACACTTTAAACTCTAGAAAAGCATCTTCTCTGTAATTTTCGTACTCCAAACTGCATTGTGGGCATAAGTATCGCAGACAATTTATTTGGTCTTCTGTTTTGTACTTGCAAACTTTCATCAGAAGCTCTACTTCCTTTATAAGTGTCGGAATGTTCAAGGTTTGAACCTTGCAAAAAAAGAGGACACTCCCTGAGTTGTGTTTGTCAAATATTCCCCCTTTAAATAAGGAGGATGTAAAATTGGCACCCAACGGCTATGACCATCCGCACTGCTAGCAGACCTATGGTGCTTAGACCCGGCAGCATCATTACCTCCAGTCCGTGCCTTACCAAAACAGGACGTGGTCACGTTATCTAGGAGTGCTCTGATCTTTCCTCCAAGTATCGAATGCTCGGGTAAGGGAGCTATTTAAATTTCACCCTCCAAAAAGAATGAAGACATCATTACATGTCGTGTTGTGTTAAAGAATCAATTGGAATGTCATTAGACAACACCGACTAACATCTTGGTACATTACTACACCACAATCTCGATCTTCGATGTCTACAGACCTCCTCTGAATTCCACAAGCTTTCGTTGCTATCGTTTCAGTGTTTTTTAACACATCATTCATAGCTACTTGCCATACTTTTAGAAAATTTTGATTTTTAAATTTGTTAGGGAGGCAAACACCCCAATTATGCACCCAATTCAACACACTTGCAACAAGATTGTGTGCTACCTCCAAGAAGACACCACCAGGATCCATTTTATCTGGATTCTGTGGTTCAATACTACTGACTCTGGCTTAATAACTTATCCTCAGATTATATGCCCACAGTTTTACCCCTTGGAGGTGGGGTGTTGGTTATCTAGATTTTGAGCCACATAAGGTGTGTTGGTGGGACTGTGCATGTCAAAGAGAGCTTACACGGGGGCCTATTGGTTTATTGTGATAGAGCCACATTAAGCTTATGTCTCAGTTCTTACCTGACATACGTAAATCTTTGTGGTCCTACATACACCCTTCTAGATGAATCAGGCGCAAATTTAGATGATGCAGACATTTGGGCACTTACAACTCGAGGTGCAGGCACTTTCACCCCTTTTCTACTCTTTTAATAGACAAAAGATGATCTACTGGCTCTATATTCATATCGTCAGACCCACATAAGCTAGAACACATGTGCTGTAGTAAAGCTGCTCCCAAATAAAAATGTAAAATCAAAGCCTTCTTCACTCGATTCCAAGCCACAAGGGGTTAGTTACGAGTACACTAGAAATGAAACGCAAACTTAGACATTGATATTCTCAGAAATCTGACTGTAGTCAGTGCCTGACCAATCTCTTAACATTGACTCCGTCATGAGATTGGTGAAGTTTCTTTCCACATTCTCACAAAAAAGGTACGTGACTTCTTTTTAAAACCACCTTGAAACCACGTAACATCCCTAAATTTCTGATATCCTGTATTTCCAATGTCTTCTACCACCTTGTACTTGAATAAAAAATTCATCCATATCAAACTGCCCTGGGCCATAAAACCAATGAAATTTTCCTCCTTCTGCTCGCCAGGAAAGTACGAGTATCCTTCCTACTTCACCTTCAACATATGCATTTCTCGCATTTCACTTCTCAACAAAATAAAAAACCACCCCTAAAGTTCATTAAATATTTTACATACTCGTACAAACATCCATCCCCTGACGAATTTCATTGACCCCTGGAATACGTGTGTGCTCCTTTTCAAGGAAACCATGTGACAAAAATTTGACCTCGATTCAACATTACCACCAGGAGCGCAGCAGATACGCGATGAAATCTTAATTTCAAACACAATCCCCAAAAATGTTGTCTATTACACTTCAAGTTAAAGGACAAGGTCATGTGTTGAATAAATTTTTTAAAACCAACCTGTGAACGCTTTCAAGGAAACCTGGAACCGGCAAGCAGTATTTTCAAACACAAAACGGCATTTTCGAATACAAGAATTTGACAGGCAACCAACCCCGGTCGCTGCCGCATTCCACACACTTCCATCGTCAATCAATCATCCAAGAAGTCCCTGAAATCAAAAAGAAAAAGCATTCTCAGAACCCGGCTCACAGGATGCACAGCAACATGAAATTCATACACGTGGATGCTATATATTTTAACAAAACACCAACAACCACTTTCCCTCTCATTCATACGAAGAGAATTTTACTATCTGACAGCCAGCGCAGGATATCACATTCCTTTGTATGTGGAATAGCAAGAGAAATTTTAGGGGTTGAATGTCCTTTTCAACCTCTCTGCCTGTTGGCCGCTCTTTCCCTACACATCACAAAGAAAACATATCGGTTCGTTTGACTACAACTGCGCATAACTTGTTGTTTTCACCACACACAGGACATCATTGTAAGGTGGATAGTGAATTTATCAGTCAGCATTCTTGCTTCGATGTGAGCCTGGTAGCTGAAGGCGCCAAAATTCACAAATTTTTACTCCGACGACAACAGCGCTAAATTTTTTCCAGGCTTCTTTCTAGTTAGAAAATTATCCTTAATTGACCCGAACGTTTTCCGGTCATTATTAATGTAATAAGGTATTCTGTTATCCTTTTTCTATTAGGTTGGGATAATCCAGTTAGTGCCTGCCAGTCGGATGTCCTTTAAGCAGAAGAGAATCACCATTAAAAACCCATTTAGAGAGATTTTTATTTTGAATTGCACCCGGGCATCAGAAACTAGCAGCAAGTTGTACACAAAAATACAGCGCAAGGATGCTGAACAAGATAAGGGATTCAATGAAAATGGATGCTGCGCAGTGAAAAGAACTGATAATGTGGTGAAAAAGGAGCATTATTCCTGTTGCTTTCCGAGAAATTGGGTGTGGATAGGAAAATGTCCTTGGTAACTAGGAAATCGGGGTACTGCTAGCTGGTTATCATTCAGGTGACCCGGTTTTCAGAAACGACTGCGTAGAAACATTTTTCTTCCTTGGGTGTAAAGAAACAACTGAATTCCCGACGAGTACTCGTAGGAGCTATTTTTCCTGATTTTCCTTTGGTTAGTTATCATCCTTGTCATGATTTGACGTTGCAGCCATCGTCAGAGTTTTTAACCGACTTCTTATCAGTAGGTCACCCGGTTTTCAGAAAGACGTAGAGGGCTACATTATTCATGTCGGGGATACAGAAAATCAGTAGCAGTAGGGAAGAATGAATTTTCTCCCCTTTTTGGCGGGCGGATGTGTTGGAATGTTGGAGTGTTGAAGTTTTTCCCGATTTGAAATTATAATTTGAATAATTTTAGGTGGATGCGCGGTGCGGTGTATATCTGTTTCGCAAAAAAATCTTCTTAAGGATATGCTCTAGAATTTTGATTCTCATCTGCCCCTGCCCATCTCTTCCCATGTCCCTTTATAACCATTGACGACAAAGCTACGGCAGAATACTGGAAGCGATTAGATTTTACGTTGCTCTAGATCTGAATATTGTCTCATCGGCTTTCCTTTAAGGATAGGAAAATTCTCAAATTTTACGCAACAGTTTTACTCGTAGTTACTGCGGAATATGGGGAATTCTGCGAAAGCCTACTTGCAGCCTAATGGACGTGTAAGGGTTGTGGATAGTCCAATGATGGTGGGTAGTGGAAAGATATTTAAATAACGGGTGGTTAAATTTTAAGGGCCGATGTTGAATGTGAACCACACCTAAACGTCAAGTTTTTTTCTGCATTTCATTTGACATTTCTCAGTTTCAGACTAACTCTGGAAAGATACACAATCGAGCAACGCGTTAAAGTTATTCAGGCTTATTATGAAAATGGGCGTTCAAATCAAAATGCATATCGTGCATTTCGTGATTCTTTCGGTCAATTTAATCGTCCAAATGTGCGTACAATCGGAAAAATTGTGCAAAAATTTGTGCAAACCAGGTCTGTAGGAGATGTGAAAACACCAGTGCATGCTCGTACAGCTCGTACTGCAGAAAATATTGCTGCTGTTCGCGATAGTGTGGCTGAAGAGCCGTCCACCTCAACTCGTCGTCGTGCCCAACAATTGCACCTCTCACGCTCGTCGTTGATGAACATTATGCATAAAGACTTGCATTTACGCGCTTACAAGGTGCAATTGACTCAATAACTAAAGCCTCTTGACCATTTCAAGCGTCGTCAATGGTCACAATGGTGGCAAGAAATGGCAACAGTGGATGATTAATTTTCGAAGAAAATCATCTTCAGTGATGAGGCACATTTTCACCTCAGTGGATTAGTCAATAAGCAGAATTGCCGCATTTGGGCGAATGATAATCCAAGAGTGATTGTCGAAAAACCAATGCACCCACAAAGAGTGACTGTTTGGTGCGGTTTATGGGCTATTTTTTCCAAAATGAGGCCGGTCAGGCAGTTACTGTGAATGGTGTTCGCTATCGTGAGATGATAACGAACTGATATAAATATTAGCTGTATGTAGCAGCGAATATTGGGTAGGTATGGAGAAATTTGCAGTTTGGCTCAAACACACACTTGCGCCTGATGTCGCTTTAAAATAAGCAACAAGCCTCTGCAGAATTTGACGCAAAACCCGCCTGCACCCCAGGGCGCTTCTAGAATGGTTTAAACTGTCGAGTTGTTTTCAGGAGGCATCCGCACCTGTTCCTTTCTTCATCTTATATCCGTTCGTGTATATTAAAATCACTGAGCCAGAAATCTGAAAAGACTAAACATCCATACCTTAATATTGGCTGTGTAGAAAAAGTGCCTAATTTTAGAGAATGATCCCAACTTTTACTTCTACTGTTGCAAATGTAAAGTGCCATTGAGGCATTCCTTACCCTCTCCTCAACATTCACCTTCCAGCTCAGCTTGGCTGTTGTCCTTTTGAGGTTGTAAATATTTTACAATATTTGACAGAGAAAGAGAAAAAGTAAAAGTCAAGTTAACCCCCAGCGCTTTCAATGCTTTTAATATCACCTCGGTCTTGACATCGCTTAACGATGCCAGAGTAAATTCCTTGAAGTGCATGGAATGTTTCACTAATAAAACTATCACATACAGTGCTCCCTCGTTTTGATGAGGAGTCGACATTTTTTTTTGCTGAGGTTCAATCCTCATGTATCTGTGCCCTCAGGGAAGTACACAAAGCAAACTCCAAGTGAAATTTTAATTCTCCAGTTTCAGCGCTCACTCTTAACATTTCTCAATAGCCGAAACGTTCAATTTTTCTTTCATTCATGTCATTCGATAGTTCACTGAATGAGGTAGGCAATATCTTGAAAACATCTTGAAAACGATGCGTAGTACAAAATATCATGACTGTAATTTTAGATTTTGAAATTCTCTACAAGATGAATGCCGAATTTTTAAGAAATAATCGAAGTTGTAAGTACGTAATCCTTTAAAATATCTGACTTCACAACGAGGCTAATAGTTAGTCGAAAGCGTTTTTTGAGTGCGAATATCTCGAAAATAGAACGCTGTACGTAAAAACTTATTACGGCCGAAATTTTAAGCTTTAAAATTCTCTACAAGGTGAATGTTGATTTTGTTTAATTTTCGCAAATTGTAAGTACGAAATTTTCTAACGTGTTAAGCTACTAGTGGAAATCGTTTTTGAGTGTACAGATCGCGAGAACACGGCACCATGCGAATATCTTCGGTAGACCTGAGGTCACTGTGCCTATCATAAAAAGCGACTAAAATCCAGGCGTAAAGTGTATACAAAAAGTGCAATGAGCAAAACAAAAAGATTTAATACCCCAAGTGGGAATTTAGGTTCGCTGGAAAATCCACCCTCTTCGGAGGTAGGCTCTACGGATTCTGTGGAGAGCCAATTATTGCAATTAATAAGGTTAGGTTAGGTTAGGTTGAAGTGGCTGTCGGCTAAAAGCCAACACACTTACACCAATAATAGATCCATTGTGATACCACATGGGTTTGGGAAGCGGTCTCTAACCTACTCATTGTACCATTTGGAGCTTCTGATGAAGCGTAGGAGGTCCCTAACATCTATTTTTTCAGATCATTTGAAATAGAAGGCTCCTAAGTGGAGTTTTCTTATTTGGGAGAGAGCTGGGCAGGTTCAAAGAAGGTGAAGAATAGTCTCCTCTTCTTTCTCGTCCATGCACCTTCTGCAGATTGCAATTAATAAACCCTTTACAAAAAAAATTAAAGGATATCTCGGTCTCCACTAGGAAGACCAAATATCTCCGGGACAAGAACTCTGCCGGAAGCGCAAAACATGAGAAACAGGACTCAATGAAATGCAAAAGTTTTGAGGAGGAAGACAGCGAACTCCTTATTAAGCTTAATGAAATGGATCTAATCTACCAAGAGCTTAAGAGAGAGGTAGATATACTAAGAGAGGAAAGCAATATTTTAAAGGACTCGCTTTTACAAAAAGAACGCGAAGTTACCCCTCGGGCAGCTAGTTCCAGAATCACACGGATGAAGAAACAAATTGCGTCTCAAAGAAAAGTTCTAGGAAAAAACGAAGCCAACAAGTAAAATGAGTCGAAACGAAAACAAATTTAAGCTAAGCTACGTCCTCCGCCTGCAATAAACGTCATTGGCATTACAGACTACAATAAATTGCATTGCATCCAGAAATAAATGATGACATCGATATTTAAGGTAACGTCACATCGAAACAATGCTTGGAGAATTAACGTCGATGACTACCGAGCAATATCACACAAATTAAACACGGAAAAGATCCAGTGGTACCATGAAAATAAGTCAAAGAGACCACTGGACGTTATAGCAAAGAGGTTCCACCCCTCCTGCACTAAAGTTGACGTAATGAACGACCTTAAAGTCAAAGGCTTTACAATTCTTGGTGCCATTAATATCGACAAGAAGGTGAAGCAACTAATGGAATAAGGCTAGGAAATCTGGGCCAAGCATGGATATCCGCTTTTTATGCTTATTTTTGATAGGAGAGAAAATTTAGACGATATTTGCAACGTTAAAACTATTCTGAATATCGTAATGAAAATCGAGCCTCAGTGCAAACGCTGTCAAGGTTTCAATCACACACAGCCTTATTGGCAAAAAGACCTAGGAATAAACAACTCCTTTAGAATAAGCGACGACGGCAGAGACTTTCAGGCCGAAATCATAGCCATCATACAAGCTGCGGAAATTATTCGCAAGAGTAATATCGTTGGAAAAACTATAACTGTCTATATAGATAGCCAGGCAGCCGTTAAGGCTCTGGACTCTGCTGTAATTGGGTCAAGGCTTGTGAGAACCTGCAAATTACTCTTAAATGGAATATCCCGAGCCAATGCGGTGACCCGCTGCTGGATACCAGGGCATATGGATATCGAAGAAAACGAAAGGGCTGACGAGCTTCCTAGGAAATGGTCGACGCTGCACTTATCGTGGGCCCACCCTTTTGTAGTAGATGAAACCACCGATCGAGCAGACAGACGGTGGATTCATCTGGAAACATACGCAACGGCCAGGGCGCTATGGCCGGCCTTCAGCAAGAAGAGATCAACTTCTCTGGTGAAACTTAGTCGTTATAATGCACGGATCGTTTCTGGAATAATTACTGGCCATTGTGCGATTGGCGTTGACGCGGAGCTACTCGGTGTGCTGCATAGCAACTATTATATTATAGTTGCAGGGACGAAGAAGAAATTGAATCAGTTCGTCACCTGCTTTGTGATTGTCCTGCCCTATCTGCTATAAGAATGAGGACTCTCGGAAGTTACTTCTTCTCGGAATTGGAGGACTTAGGTAATGTAGAGTTTACGGACCTCCTGAAATTTAAATCACTATCTGGGTGGTTCTAACAGTGGACTTTACAGCGTTTTCAGGGTTAAATGATTAGGCACAATGAACCCGAATTGTTGGTCTAAGAGCAGTGACTGTATTTGTCACAAGGCACCCATCTTAACTCAACCTAACCTATTGCCAAAAAGAGCCGAGATGCGTAAAATGTGCCGATAACCATCTCTCGGAAAGGTGCGACCTAAATAAACAGGCCCCGGCGACCTACATAGACTGCAAAGGAAAGCACCCAGTATCCACCCAACTATCGAGGTTGCGAAGTGACAAAAGAGCCTCAAAAATAACGCGACACATTTAAAAATACTTTACACCAGAATGCAAAACCGAAGGCAAAATCCGAAAGGCGAACAAAGTAAAGTCCCTCCGACAAAAACAAATAAAAGGCGCAATCTTCAGGGGCGCTAACAACTGGCAGAAGGGTGATCATATGGTAATGATCGTGATGATGACATCAGGAGGACGGAAAAAAATACTGTGAATCATAAGCAACGACAATAACAGCACAACAAAAATACTCCCCAGATACAAGGGTATTCATATCCCCTTTGACGCGCGCAAATTATAAAATTATAAATTATAAAATAAATAACGGATGCATTGTTTGCCCTTTGTACGGGTATATCTTCAAGTCTTTCTCTTGCTGTAAGGACCGTCTATTGATGACCAATAGCGTGGCCATTCGCCTAGTTGATATTTGAGTGTCCTCTTAGATATCTGTAGCTACTGCAGCGATTATCTTGACCGACCGGCCGGCCACGTCTGATTGGGTCCCGTGTTGAGCCAGTACCCACGAGACGAGCAGCTAAACGCCGCAGTATTTGTCCAGTTGGTGCCACACGACCAAGGAATCAACGACGAAATTCACGTAGAGCCAAAACCACCGACCGATTATTTGCCAAAAACATTTACGCAATTATTCCGCTTTCCTGAAGAGTATAGCAATCCATGGTTTGTCTACATGTATTCTGCTTCTGTATACTTCACAAATGTCATCGTCGCAATGACATAAGACGCCATTTGCAAAAATGTGAGCGTCTTCCGATAGGGTAGTCATTTTTGGAAGAGGCTCGCGAAGGTGCTCTTACCTGTCGAACTAAAGAAATCTAAAGTCCTACGATCACAAGTCGAAAAATTACATTCTGTTGGTGTGATGCATCTGTAAACTATTTTAAATGAAAGTTATAGAAGCAATTGTACCTGTCGAGTAGGCAGGCTTAACGCATCTACTCAGATCACAAACCGTTCAGCATTATATTGTGATTTTCATGGCCCCTATCATTTGACTCCACCATTATGATGACGATCTAGCCATTAGGCGTTGAGCTGTGAGGGCTACCCCATTGAGTATAAAATTTGTCATTTCCATCTTCAGTCGCTGCTTCTATTGTGCATAACATTGAACTCTCTTTATCTACCAACTAAGAAGATTTTGTTAGAGTCTTCAGTACTCTCATGCCTGTCCATCTAGACAGTAGGTCTGTTTTTATTGTGAAATGTATTTACAACCACTCAAAGAACTATTGCCAGTGAAATCGCATCATGCATATTATTATTTTGAATCAAATTTGAGAACCTAAAGCACACTAACCCTTGACAATAAATTATAGCTGCACAAAATTACCCCTCAGAGGTCTGGAACATTGAAAATATCCACCACGTCACATGTGCCATATTATGGCCTATCTTACATCTAAAAACAAGTTAATACTTTGTAATACACTTGTTGACATGTTAACCTGTCAATTGAACGCTCCCCATCGAACAATGGGTGTGCCGAGCAACACCTGAAAGAACTGCACAATCAACGTTCGTCGTCCAACTATTGCAACACAACCAGACAGAAAAAAGGAGAGACCCAACAGCAAGCTCTTCGTCCAGAGACAAACACAGAATGGAGCATACTCGGGGTCAGAACAATTAAGGTCTATGTTACCTCCTCCGCAAAAAATGGATGCTAGGCATGATCACCATGTCAATACCTGGCGCCAAGTACACATTCATCGTTGACGACAACAACAACGACGGCTACGACTCCATCTTAGCCAGGGAATTGATTCCCTCTACCCCCCCCGGGGGTCCCCTTGCAAAAATCAATTGCACGTAAATCGTTTAAACAAACTCTGAGTCATTCTCCAGGCGGCGGTGGCAGCAATGCTGCATTTTGTATTCCACCATTACGCCGCCCACATATTTTGGCAAGGGGGGCGCCCCTCGAATTCGAATTCAAACTAATTTATGAATTCGAAATCTATGCTCACGGTAATTACTCATTTACCAGTGGAGGGACTGGAGTCAACAACAGCTCAAACCGGGTGTGGGCTATGTGCGCCATACTACCGTCATCCGCCGAGAGTGCTCCTAGAGCTATTAATTTATGGAACATTACAGCAGTTGTTAAGTGCCACACAGCAGTGTTGTTGTGACAATCAAAGTGGTCGATAAATTAATTCAATTTTTTTGTGTTACTGCCCATAATTCGAAAGCCGGCATAGGTGCCTACAGACGAGGACAAGGGCTCCAGGGAGAGCGTCTCCCAATCGCTGGCAAACAATCAAACTTGTAGCGGTCAATTGCATTGAAAAAAAAACTGCAGAAATCACGCCCAGCACCCTCACCCGCCCTCTAACGTGATAATAAAGTGCAAATAATACACTTTACGGGGAGATATGGACGAGATATGCCCGTCATTATCTCTCGAAGCCGTGTCGGTGGTGCAGCGGCTTCGACGGTGCAATGAAAATGCACCTGACTCTGGAGGTATTTGCACGATTTGCTGGAATTCAATGTACTTTCGGAGATTTCTTGAGCTGGGTGCTGAAGTAATTTTCTCGTTTGGCAGTGATTTGCACCAACAACAGCGGTTCCACAACAACAAGCGGCAGCTCAGCAACATTGGGCAATTACTTGAACCAATTTCAACCTTTAGCCTGAAGTTCAATACTAAAAGTATCTTTGAGATACATTTTTTCCCTTTTTCTTTCATTTTTGGTTCTTGGATGATGTGGGGAGTTTTTTTTCTTTGCGGTTTAACCGACATCAGAGATGTGAGTTTGATTGGGAGCCGATGATGGAAAGGAAATCCATGTGAACTTTTCCGTTCTTTTTTTTTGCATACGAGTACTGGTTTGGTTGTTGCTGTCGATTGTGGTGGCTGCAAGGTGTTGAGGTTGAACTTTGTGGCGGTGTGGTAGGTAGGACATGAAGTTCATGATTGTGGGGCACATTTGCGTAAGGTGTTGAGTAATTGGACCCAAAGGTGGTTTATTGTGTGGAACGTTTTTATTTTTCCTCTGCTGAATCGTGGCATTTGGCAACTTTAAATTTGGCTGGGAAAATCTCAAAATGATGCATTGGTCCGATTTTGTAATATAGACCTGAGGCAACTGTTGGAATTGAGAACAGAAAAGGGTAATTGATGGTAGAGTCGATTAAAAATCAATTTGGTGGCAGAGAGCCATCAATCATACGAGTCGCAAAATTGTTTAACAAACCCTTTTCGATTATAGGTGCTACAATGGAAGTAATAACCAAATTCGCCAGCAGGGGAACACCTCAAGGCGGTGTTGTTTCACCCCTACTATGGCTTATAGTCATGAATAAAATCAACATGGTTATATTAGTTTCAGGAATGTTCCCCTCTGTGATAAGCGAGATTATGGAAAATGTTCTGAGTAAGGTAAGCACCTGAGCCAACAAATGTGGTCAGGACATTAACTCGAGCAAAACTGGAAGCTAAATATAGAACAACGGGTATAGGAGGCATGTATAGCCTTCTACGCCTGTAACAAAACATTCTGCAAAAAATGGGGTATGCAACCAAAATTTACCCTATGGATGTACATAGCCGTGATACGACCGATTCGTACATATGGGCCAATAGTATGGTGGCCAGCTCTAAAAAAAAGCCTATTCTTGAAAGTCTGGCAGTTTGTTTTTCATCACCATTTTCGAAGAAATACTGGCTCCTTAAAAACATTTTTACAACAATTTGCCGGTAAATTTTCTTTTTTGACACATGTCAGTGAAAGCGAAGTTAGTTGCGCTTTCTTTTCAGCTGCCAACACTTTGTTGCCATCGTTATCGTTGCACATTTTTAATCATTACAAGTTGTGGGAAATCTTTATGACTTGTATTGTAACAAGACCAAGTACGCAACCATAGAGTTATACTATTCCTTTTGTTTAAAGTTTTTAAACAATTTTGTCGATCCTAAAAGCAGATAACACGACTAGGAGCTTGGTACGTTTTCTTTTCATAAACATAAATGAACACAAATTTGCATGTTAAATTGAGTAGAAGAACTGAATAGCGTTAAAATAATAAATGTGTCATGTATTTTGAGAACTGCTATCAAAAAGGATTATTCTATCTTTGACAGAACGAAAATAGCGCATAATTCATATCCTAAAGGTCGCTCTCTATGTACTTTATTTAATACCTACTGAATGTGTCTAAATTTTGAAAAGAGTACTTTTAATAGTATGTGAATGGTTTCAGTATGGAACGCGAGAAAATGCCTCAAAAACCAAAATTTGATATTGGCTACGGCTCAAAAAAGACATACCAAACAGTTTAAAAACTCTAGCGTGGGCTAAGCAGCCACACACCCTTATAATGCGATGAAGACAAAATAAAAATAAAAATGCATTACACATGATTCGAGCTTAAAAATACAATTTTTAGTAGTATTCCCAACGTGTACTAAACTCAGTGTCATATAAAGGGTATTTTTTTTTTAGAGGTTTGTTTTTCGAATTGGCAATACTTTTTCCAGCGACAGACAATTTGACAGCTGACAGCTGATTTGTTTGGTTTGCAATTTCACCATGAATAGACTTACGCCAGAACAACGCTTGCAAATTGTGCCAATTTATTTCGAAAATCGTGGTTCAGTTCACGAAACTTACCATGCGACATAATCGTCCACCCGAGCAAGTAATTCGAATAACCATGGATCGTTTTCTCACCACGCATACTCTGATTGATAGAGATATCGTACAATGCTCACCGAAGATGCTGTTGCTGCTGTGAAGCGTAGGATTAAAGAGGACCCTAATGAGTCGATTCGCCATCGTGAATAGCAATTGAAGCTGTGTCCATCCAGTTTATGGAAGGTTTTGGGGAAAAATCTTTATTTACGAGCTTAGATTCAGCTCGTACAAGAATTGAAGACGCTTAACCATCATGTGCTTCGTACGTTTAGTGAATGTGCCGAAAACGAGATTGCTCTTGATCCTCATTTCCACCACACAATTTTGTTCAACGATGAGGCTCATTTTCGGTTGAATGGCTACATCAGCAAGCAAAATTGCCGCATTTGGACTGAAGAAAATCAAATCTAGAAGCCATTATTGAAACGCTTGGTGTACTTTCTTTGCACAAATGAAAGGGCGATACGCGAAACTACTAACTACCGTTCTGTCAAGTTGATGTCACACACCATGAAGATCGTTGAGTGGGTATTAGATGGCCGATCAACAACAGATACAATCCAAAGTATAAGGATCATAATGGAAAAACATCGTGATTCCTTAATGGACTTGCATATGGTGTTGGTTGATGTTGAAAAAGCCTTTGATAGACAACCAAGAGATCTCTTATGGGTGGCGCTAAGACAACGAGGAGTTCCAGAAACCTACGTGCCCATGATCATAGACATGTATGAGGGAGCAAGGACAAGAGTAAGATGTCTCGCAAGAGTCACCAAAGAATTCCCAATCAAAGTCGGTGTACACCAGGGAAGCGTCCTCAGTCCTTTGCTATTTATTGCAGTCCTTGATTATCTGCTTGAAGGAAAAGTGACGGACCCCAAAGTGCATGGAGCTATCATAAGTGAAGATCAAACGTCCCTGCAACGAGCACTTGATGTATAGGTGGATGTTTTGTAGGGAAATGGGTGCCGTAATAGTTCAAAAAAGACAGTATCTGTGCTGTCTGTTCTTTGATCCACACCGGCCTATTCCAGACATTTACTTGAATCGAAAGTTCAAATATTTGGAATCTATGATCAATAGCAAAGCAACTTGTGATGATGACATCAATCATCGCGTAAGCATAGGATGGTTGAAGAGGCGGGAAAACTCCGCAATCTTCTGTGACCAAAAAATGTCCCGTAAACTGAAAGGAAGAGACTCTACACCGTAGTTGTACGTCCGGCGCTCACATACGGTTCACAGTGCTGGACAATGTACAAAAGGTATGAGGGCAAATTAACGGCTGCTGAGATGAAGATGCTTCGCATCACAGCAGGAGTAACAAAGCTTGATAGAATAAGAAGTTCGAAGATTCGTGGAAGCATTCATGTAAAAGAACCCATCACAAGCAAGTTAGAGCACGACCGGCTCAGTTGGTATTGTCATGTTCAAATGAGAGATCCTTCGAACCCCGTCAAAAATGCAATATCAATCAACGTTCCTACAGAATCGAGCAAAAAAGGCAGACCATAAAACAACTGGATCACACAAACACCAGCATTTGATTGGCCTTAGTGACGAAGTGATCCAAAATCGGGAAGTCTGTCGGTACTTTCTGAAGTCAAACCGGCAAACCCCACAGGCGGACCAGTAGGGATGCTGTAAAGTGAGAGGGTTGTGATCGTTCTACTCCGGAAAAGGAAAAGAAGAAGAATGTCTGCTTTATGGGCTGGTGGAATCATTGGTCGATTTGTCTTCAAAAGTGATCCCGCCCAGAAGGTTACTGTCAATGGAGAGTGGCTAAAATCCATGATTACTGACTTTTTCGTTCCCAAATTGAATGGCATTAATGTGAAAGAACTGTGGTTTCAACAAGATGGCGCAACGTGCCGCACAGAGCGCACCACAATCAATTTATTGAAGGAAATATTCGATGAGCGCATAATTTCCCGTAATGGACCTGTGAATTGGCCTTCATGATCGTGTGATTGGATTATTTTCTGTAAAGTTGCTAGTCTACGCTGATAAACCAGAGACGATGGACGATGAGGATACCAATATTCGCTGCGTTGTTGCCCCAACTGCTAGAAAATTGGACTTCCAGATTGCGCTTTATTCGAGCCCGCCGGGGCCCCATATGCCAGAAACCATGTTTAAACACTAATGGCATAAAATTGTCTTTCGAATAAAGCCAATACCATTGCCATTACCACGACAATATCTATGCCTCTAAAAGAAAAACACCCTTTACAATAGAATAACACGTCTGGGATCAGAAACTCTCTTCCCATCTCCTTAGAACCGAATCAAATGATCAATTTGATCCTTTTAAATTCTCCTTTAGAGACTATTAAATTACCGATTTCGTTATTTTTCAAAGAAACAATTCTATTTGATTATTTTAATGAAAACTTTTCCCAGAGATTGATGATGCTTTTGTCTGAAAAAAAATCTCAATTTCAATCGCAATTTAAGGCGAATAACCTTCAACGGGTTTATTACCTCCAACTTCTCAATAACCACGTGTGCCAAGTGCTATCAGTTACCGCGATGTAGTAAAACTCCCCTTCTTCAAATTCGAAAACAAAAATTCCGTTGTTTTGATAAACGATCGAATAAAAAACACGGATTTTTTTAACAGTTTATTGACATCTCTTTTAATACGCATTGCGAATCGGCCTATCGGCTATCAATTGAGATCACCACCTCCGCACAAGGTAACCCTCAAGTTATGGAGGTCTATGAACGTCCGATAACACCCCCCAGCTTACTTCTGGCTCTGCGTAAGCACCCTATCAATCCTATCCAATTATAGTAAGGTACGAATAGTACACACACATTATTCCGTTTCAAATATTTGAATAGCTAACGTATTCCGGGCTGAAGATCTTTCCGTGTAGCGAAATAAAGCCGCAAAATCCTTGAAATAGTTCGTCGACTGGTGTGTTGTTTTCGTGCGATTTGCGAAATTTACGCAATTTTTGAGGCCATCCAAGGGGTGTTTATTTGGCTTGGCTTCGTTAGAATTATTTTGAATTTTACAGCAGCATTACAAATTCATGTGACTAGCGTCAGGAATTGGGGCGGAGTGCTGTGAAGGGTGCAGGTACTCGATTTTATTTGTTTTGTTGAATAAAACATGCGTTCTCCCACACACGACAATGAATTTTGCGTGTTTTGAAGACGTAAGCATTGTGAAGCATGTTGTTCGCCTTTTCCAATTGAATTTGGCTTGCAGAAGATAAAATGAGAGTGGATTTCCTTTTCCGGTCTCCATACCGTTGTATTTTTATTTTATGGTTATCTTAGACATACACCAGTGGTTTCGAATTTTTTCGTGCACTTTATTTCGAAGACGAGAGAGTGTTGTTATCGGGTTTATGTCATTACTACGCTTTATATACATTTTGAATGCTGATAGGCAGATGGCGCTGTGCAGGTTTCCGTTAAATTTAAATAGTAAATGACTGATGAGAATGAAGCCTAAGTAGTTGCCAGCTACCTTTGCCGTTCCTTAGATTAGAAGGGAATCAACTTTAGATTTTCCGCGAATGTATATAAAATGGTTTCAAGCATGAACAATGGGATCATAAAGTGACACAGTAGTAAGTGACACAGTACTTTGTGCTGTGACTCATCACACTTAGTTGGTTAAGGTTAATTTTCATGCTGGTGTGCGTCGTGCCTCCGGGATAGATTCGAGAACCTTCTGGGCCAGAGCGTTGAAGTCTGTTCGACGATGGAATGGTTAGAACCCTCCTGACTAGGTCGTTGTTGTATCTTCGTCTGCATTCTCCGTCGATAGAAACAGGACCAAAAACCACTCTAATTTTTCTTTCAACACAACTAAAGGTATTTTCGTCCGTCTTACGTCAATGCTTCTGCGCCGTACAGCAGGACTGTGGTGATGAGGGACCCTAGTTGTTCGTGAGAAGGCTTCACTACTCACAAAGTACTCAAGCAACTCAAAATTGTAGCTGTTTTGTGACTGTCTGATTAAGTCGACGATGTTGACTGCCTTTTCTTGATGACAGCATATAGTATATTTTGTTTTGCCCTAGTTAACTGCTAAATCCATTTTCGTTACTTCTGTCACCTGAAAGCATCAACATCAGCCCGCACCGTTCTCCCAATTATGTCAATGCCTTCGGTGTTGCGAGTAATTAAGCACAGGCTCTTGAAAGATTGTACCCCTGATGGTAGTTTGAGAATTGTGACCAATCCATTCAAGTCTGACTTCAAAGAAATCTCATGACAGCTCTTCATCTTGTCGTAGTCCTTTTTCTGACATCAAAGGTTATGTTGTTACCGACCTTAATGGAGCAGCGTGCATTTTTCATTGTCATCCTGCATAGACGGACGAGTTTGGCGAGGATGCCAAAATTAGGCGTAGCTCTGTATAGCTCGTCTCTATAGAGGCTATCATAGTTGACTTTAAAATCGAAGTAAAGTGAGTATCATTTGGAGTTCCTGGGTTTTTTCCAAGATCTGCCGAAGAGTGAATTTTATCGGTCTATGATGGACTTTCCTGGCCTAAAACCACACTTATAGTGACTAAGGTTTAAGGCGTTATATGACAGATGGGATTTTATTAGCTATGTTGAGGAGACTAATACCTCTGTTGTTGGCGCAGTTTAACGGGTCTCCTTCCTTAAGGATCGGGCAAACGATGCTGAGGTTCCACTCATCGAGCATACCGACCATATCTTACAGATGAGTTGATATATGCTCTGCACCATATCATCTCCAGCTGCTTTAAATAGCTAGGCAGTTAGACCGTCGGCTCCAGCAGCTTTGTTGGATGTAAGCATAGATCTTGCTATCTTCACATCACTTTGGTCAGGTGGACGGAATTGTTGACCATCATCATCCGGGTTGAATGACGCCTGCCTGATGAATGAACGAGGTTTGTATAAATGCAGACGCAAAGAGGGCAGTGGATTAGTCACACGCTTGCTAATTGCTATATTTGACAGCCAGGCCATACAATGGATAACCGATAACACTGCAGTCGAAGCGAACACGCATAGACAGGAGTGCAATGTGGACGTGGCGGATGCCCTTCGAACCAAAGGGACAAAGTGGCCGAAATGAGTAGAAAGTAAAAATTACTTTTGAGCACTAATATGACAAGTTTGTACTACCGGGTAGGTACAATACATCGTACTACAGTTTTGAACTAGTGTAGGTTTTTTAAATTGCTTGTCATGCTTGTCACATGTGTGTACAAGGTGGCGCAAAAGTCATCACCCTCTCGAAGATGGTCTAATTTTTGCAAATGACGTCTTACTTTGACGTTACTTTGACATTTGTGAAGTAAACAGAAGCGGAATACACTTAGACAAACCATGGTTCAATGTTTTTGACAAATAATAGGCCAGTGGTTTTGGGTCAGCATCAATTTCTTTGTCAGAAGATAAAATGAAGTTTCGAAGTCACGCGTCTATAAGAACAAGCCATAGACCTTGACGGACCTAAAGGAAAACATTCGACAAGAAGTGGAGAATTTATCTCCAGAAGTTTTGAGAAAAATCATGGAAAATACTATGGAACGAGCAAATCTGACAGTGGCTACTTGACCGATATTATCTTCGTAACTTAGTGGAAATCAATTGAAACGTCTAAATATACAAAATCAACAAACAGAACCAATTCTTTTTATTCAAACAAAAATGTACTGCCTTAGGAACTTAGGGGACTTAACCTGAGCATTCTAAGATGGATGTATAATGCCATTGTGAGACCAATGATCACATATGGATCGATAGCGTGGGCCAAACGAACAAGTCTAGTCACAACGAGGGATACTCTCACTAAAGTGGAAAGACTTGCAAAGGCTTGCCTCTGTATTACTGGGGCCATCAGAACATGTCCAACTGCTGCCATGGAAGTTTTTCTGGAACTAACTCTGCTTCATATTGTAGTTGAGCAATAACAGCAAAGCGGACGATCCTAAGAATGGCAAAAGAGGGCATCGGGAGTTAGAAATGCATCAAATCAAAAGAATATGATGTACTTCTCAAGAAATTCCCCCTTCTAGCAATTCCTATGGACGATAGTATTAGAAAATTTAATTTTGATAAACAATTCCCTACGAAGTTAAGTACAAAAAGTCTTGGAGCAATGAATCCATAATATACGGCTTGAGAAACCACATAATAAAGTGGTATACGGACGGCTCGAGTACTAAAGAAGGAACAGGGGCTGGTGTATTTGGGCCAAGAACAAAGTACCGGCATCTTTCAAGCTGAAATATACGCTATAGATAGGTGTGTTCAATTCAATCTCGATAAAAGATACAAAAATGCGACAATATTGTCAGACAGTCAAGCAACTATCAAGGCACTTGACTCCCATGTCATTTGTGTGGGAATGCCTATACAAACTTAATGAATTGGGTAGCAGTAACAGGGTAACCCTCTACTGGAATAAAGGGCAACGAAGAAGCAGACTCCTTGGCAAGAGAAGGAGCAGCAGAATCCTTGATTGGACCTGAACCATTCTGCGAAATAGGAAGCCACACTACTCGTATACGCGAAAAATTCAGGAAGATGGAGAAAGAAAACAGAGCGAGAACCTGGGTCAATACTGAAGGTTAGAGGCAAGCTAAGCTAAACTTCTGGGACACTACAACTGGAAGAGATTCGAAGCGTGCATCTGCCTTAATAAGAATAACCTACATATCCTAACAGGCTTTCTAACTGTGCACTGTAAACTCGGGGAGAATTTAAGGAAACTAGGTATGACAAACCTTTTGCAGATTCTGCAATGAGTCCAGTGAGACTGCAGAACATCTTCTGGAGTCATGTGGGGCACTCACCCACAAAAAATTGAAATGCTTGGGCAAGTACCAACTATCAGATGAGGATATACCAACCATAGATCCACTTCTCATTCTCAGATTCCTAAGAGAAACTGGATTAGAGAGGGTTCCCAAGGCAAAGAAAGAGTGTTTGACCCTCGATAACAATTCTGAGGGAAACTATAATAAGGGTATTAGCAGGTGCTAGGTCGCAGTGCAAGTTAACCCTACACAAATAATAATAATACTGCCTTATGAAATCGATTGACTTTTGTGCCACCTTGTAGTGTGGCTCCTTAATCCCCTCTGAATTTATAAAACGCAGAAGATACATAGTAGACCTTGGCTAATTACAAATACGTTGTATATGTGTTCATTTTGGTGAGAGATCAAGAAATCTCCTGACCCTGATCTCTCCAAAAGAAAATTGAAAAGCGAATCCAGAAAAACCAAACACAAGTAAAAGCTGATAACAATAGCACAGCGGCTTTAAGGGCTCACCACGTGCTCTCTGTCAATTAATCACCACATGAATGCTAGATCAGAGTTTAACAACCCTTAACATTGACAAACCGAGGTCTATAAACCATTTTCAATTGTCAACGTCATCCTACTACTGTCGCATCAAGTTTGGGTTATCATTGTTCCTATATTGTCTGACCACTTCTTACGAGTACTCGTACTCATAAATAGTATCTTTTTTGAGTCGTCGTAAGAAGTGACATGTAATGTAATTTAATGAAGCAATTTAGTCATCATGTTGCTCAATTTTGGAAGAATTTTCGTAAGCCAATTTATTGGACTCAAAACAAGACTTCATAGGTTAAAAATGAGGTTTTTCGGTTCACCGACATTACTCGTAAATGTGAAATTATTTATTCCACTTCCGGTATGTGTATGCAAACTACGCATTTTATTAAATAAATTACTGCATGCTCAAGGTTTTTCCTCATTTACAACGAAGACGATGCGATATAGCTTGTAATACGAATTTAATGCGTGTAAAGTTTAAGCTTATGATTGATAAGAAATATTAATTTCCTCTAAGCTCACTGTGAGGCTCACGCCTGTATATGTTTTGAAAAATTTAAGCTACCAATGTGGAATGTATCTTATCAATTCCAGCATTCGCAGTATGTTTATGGATGTAACTTATGCAGTCGAAGACGATATGATTCTGTTTCTAATCTGTGAAATTGCGCTACGTACTGTTGCTATAGTGCCTCACTACTGGTATTGGCAACAAAAATATTAAGCTGGTAACTACCAGATAAAGTGAGATGTAATGGAAAGTCACTGTTGTCTGTTTCTATTTTGTAGCTAAACATACTCGTATGCTGAGATAGTATTTCCTATTAAAATTGATTCTAATTATAAAGACTGCTTTCGCCTTGTATGAGTTTACTATCAAGGTCAATGTCAATTTTTAGTTTTTTTCCGAAAAATGTTTCAACGTATTTTCTGTCGATAAGTGGTGAGGTCTCAGCCATTTTCATCTAACACAAGGCATTTTCGTTTTGTTGTACTGGATGGAAGATTGAAAATATATCTACCAAAAATATAAACCAACTGAGCACAATGAACGACTGGACCAGAGAAGCAAAGTATTCCATCACAGAGAGATATTTTGCCATTAACAGCCCATACAGGGCCTGGCCTTTATTTTTGCAGCCACTGGGGTTGTGCGTGTTATATATTGTTTCACACGAATGGATGAGACCTCTAATTTACTGCATCATTGAAATTTCTTCAGAGATGGGACAGTGAAAAAATTGTTTGGGGTTTCTGTGACTCGAACTTAAGTCTCCCTCTCAGTGGCCCAAGCACTTAAGCACCGATCTACAGCACCCACCATGGCAACAGCACCCACCACTATAAAATGGTATGCAAACGGATTGAGCACAGCTGAAACTAGGGTAGAATTACTCGGACCAAGAACCACGTACCTCGGAACCAATGGACAAATTTTGCAAATGTGGCCAAATTAAATTTAAACAGAAACTATCGCAAGAAAGACAGAGCGTTGATCCCATATGAAGTCACATCTGGAAATTCCTGGATAAACGTAACAACCTGGACTAGATAAACAAAGTTTCCTTTACTTGATGCCTGGCGGAGTACACTAAATGCAGGCAAATGCACTCCTAGTAAACTGAAAGCGAAGAACCTCTCAAACCTGTATCAGCTGGGCGAAAGCCCCCATTTATTTGGCTTATTACAAGCTAGAACTAACTTAAGGTTAAAACTTAAAACTAAAACTTAAATTTAAGACTTAAAGGTAAGGAGAATGGTGAAGGAGTTCGGATTTGAGGCAGGGAGTGCTGAGCTTGAAATGAGGTTTGATGTCAAAGTCAAGTGATGAGATAGCTTTACGAATTATCTCATCAATATGTGAACGGAAATTTAGTTCCCTATCGTACAATATTCCAAGATCGCGGAGAGATTGAACGATGGATATAGGTGGTATAAGGCGGGCGGATGACACGTGGTGCTTGCGTGAAAAGGTAATGGATTTTCATTTGGCGATATTGAGCTCTAAGCGATTTTGTAGGCACCAGTTCGAAAAGGTATTGGAAGGAGACAGTAGTCATGTGGTGAAAAATTTGTTATCATCAAATGAAATGGACCTACATTGCTGCCTTGCGGAACACCAGAGGTGGCCACGAAAGGAATCGATAGGACGGATCTGAAGCGAACTCTGTAAGAACGGTTTTCCAATTAAGAAGATATCCATTTTAACAATATGGGTTCGAAACCAAGGGCAGACAATTTGAAGAGGATTAAGTTATGAGATATCTTATCAAAAGCCTTACTAAAATCAGTTGTAATAAAGTCGATTTCTTTGCCATTCTCTAAGGTAGACAGGGCAAAGGACACGAATTCGACTAAGTTAGTGGTAGTTGATCTACCTTTCAGAAAGCCGTGTTGGGTGGGAGAGATAAGAGACTTGCTCTGAAAGCTTAAGGCTTCGTATAAAATACTTTCGAAAAATTTGGGTAGATGAGAAAGTTTAGCAATGGGGCGATAGTTTGCTAATTCGTTCTTTGATCCCTTTTTGTGTATGGGGGTTATGAAAGAGGTCTTCCAAATCTGATGGAATTCTTCTAGTGATAGGGACAAACGGAAGAGATGAAAGAGGGGGAGGGAGAGAATAGAGGAGCATTTTTTAAGAAAAATGGCAGGAAGACCATGATAAGTGGGGATAAGCATCCTTGACAAGGGATAGCAACTTTAGGAACTCTGAAAGCCTACAGATATAGCAGGGGTTTTCAAAGTGAGATTGGGTATAGGAAGAACAATCAATTGACACGAAACTGAAAAAATCTGCAAACCATTAGTCAAAGACTGTTGTGAAGTACTCATATTTAAGTGTTCATTTGAACAATTTTTTGTACTACAATGAGCACATAAATATGCAGCTGCAAAGGGTAAAAGCGGCATTTATACCTCTCAAAAGTCTTTTCTACTCCAATTGTTTGAGGTCCGATGTAAATGTCATTTGTGATTGACTTATGCGAGTCCAGTATGGTGGAACATAAGCCCCTCGTACGAGTATATGGAAAAGCTTCGGATATTGGAAAGAAAATGCAGATGTACACTTTCCGACTTTCGGCATTACGTCTCTAATAGCAGACTATTGGATGCTTCCGACAATATCATCATGATTTGACTTGTATCAGGCTTGTTTTACACTAACCCTGGGTATTTCGGAAATACTTTAGAGATTGGCTATATATGGTATGTATCACCAGAGGCATTCTTCTATCTGGATGCACATGGTTATTTATCAGACCGAGGGCGACAGTTAAAAGTATTCTCTATGACCCGAACGACACAGGTCGTGAAAATTCTGACTGACCCTAAATAAGAGCAGTTGACATCGATAGGTCGAATAGGAAAAAATACTGGTGATTCGACTGAATTGAGGGTAACGTATAGGCTATGAAATGGTTGAGTGAATAATACCATTATCGTCCATAAGGCCATAGTATCGCCTGACTGGACATCACATGCCACGGGGGCTCTAGGTTAAGTTAGTTTTAATTGTTCTACTACCTAAGTTAATTTTGCCATATTTTCCCTTAAAAAACAAAACACAAAAAGCAAAAATATTTAAAAATTGCAAAAATAATAGAACTACCATAGTATAAGTATTGAGAGCCATTGATATCATTTTCGTAATTATTGCTGTAGATTAAAGTTTATTTTTAACAATAAAATATGCTATAGCATAAGCGTATAGATAGATGAGAAGAAAAAGTATATTTACAATCGCCTTAAGCTCCCAAGACCGCACAGCACCTGGATAGGATCCAACACCGTGCATTTAAGCTAAACTCACTCGAACAGTGCTTCAGTAAAATAGCCAGTTACACTCTTCCCACAACACTCATCAAAGACTCAAAGACTTTTGAGTGAATCCAACATTCAGAAGAGTACTAACCGATGGTATTTGGCCATTGAAAATCGTACTGATTTTGGCAAAATTCTCATTTATGTGGGATTCGATTCGGTACTCGTAGTAATTTTTGTTAAAATTTTGCAGATCAGTAATCAGGTTAAGGATGTGAAGACTATCATAAAACAAATGGGGGTTGCGGTTCGAAAATTTGTGAAAAAGAACTAAAAAACCCTGAATTAGAGATTAGATGAAAAAATATCTCCCGTAGTTGGAGCCAACACAACTTCTTAACTTTCTAAGTGAAACTAAATTGAACGAAGTAATTTGCAGATATGGGCGCAATAGATTTTGAGTCACAATTTCATTAATTTATTCATTCGATCGATTGAACTATTTTCATCTAATTTTGAGCCCATTGGTGATAAGAGTGGTTACAATACATAATTCAAAATCAAATAAAGAAGTTTTCGAAGACATGTCACCCATTCTTCAGGATTCTGTGCATATACCATGGTCAGAAAATGAGCTCGCTTATTTCAACAAGGGCGTGAGAGCTGTGAAGACGACCCCCGCCCCGGGCGTTCAGTGTCAGTGGTCACTGAAGAAATCGTCGAAAAGAAAAATTTGTTCTGGCCGACCGAAGAATACAAATTTGGCAGAAAGCGGACGAATTGCACATCAGTAAAAAACGGATTGGAGAAATTTTCCACCAGCATTTGAACATGAAATAAATTTGTGCATGCTGGGTACCGAAAATGCTCAAGCTGTTCGACAAAGCAACGACGACTCGAGTGCTGCAATGATTTTTTAGAGTTATCCGGGGACAATCTCGACAAAATTTGCAATTGAATCATAACTATAGATGAGACTTGGGTTCGCCAATACGATCCGAAGTCTGCTTCGAAGCTTATGGCGACTGTTTTTTGGGACAGCGAAGGTGTTTTGTTGATTGGTTACGCGCCAAAGGGAACTACGATGAATGGTCCGAGTATTATGCAAATTTTATTGACTCACTCACGTAAAGCGGTCGTACGGAAGCGACATTGGAAACTCAGGCACGGAGTGTTGTTTTTGCAGGATAACGCGCCTGTTCATATGGCGGGGATTTCGAGACCCTACAACCTAGACTTAACCAAGAGTGACTTTTATCTTTTTTCCAATTTGAAAAAGGAGTTACGAGGCCGAAGATTTGCAAATGAGAATGAGATCAAGGCCGCCGTAGAAAGTCATTTTGAAGGCAAAGATAAAGAATATTTTTTGGTGGCATGCACGATGTGAGAATAGAATAACATAGTTAAGTTAGTTTAATTTTTTTTTTTTCCCCCGAGGGTTGGTGAAAAATCTTCCATAGACACTATGAGGATGGCAAGCGCGTGCTCATAGTAGTGTCAGATTCTTACTGACTAAAAAAAAAACCACACTGCGATTTAATTTGTTATATATTGCAACTAAGAAGGACCTTATCAACAATTTTTCAATCGTGAAAAAAACTCGTTTGGCAGGTTACTTTCCACTGAAAGATCCTGCATGTTCCGCAATCTAGGCGCGGTTGATTCCTATCTCGCCAAGTCGAAAGGTTTCGTCCTTTGTAGTCGGCTTTCATCCTTTAAATTGCTTTCATCCAGAATTTGTAGGATTGTATTGTTGACATGTCCGATTAGTCGGTTTCTATGCTTTCTCGCGAAGCTTCTAATTTCAGCTTCGATTGCCGAAATTCCGAGATCCCTGTGGATATCATCGTTTTTAGTATACCACGGTGCGTGAACAATTTCTCTTAGCACTTTATTTTGAAAAGTTTGTAAAATATTGGCGTTTGTTTTCTTGGTACAGCCCCAAAGTTGTATACCGTAAGTCCACACCGGCTTTAGCACTTGCTTGTATAAAAGCAGTTTGTTCTCAATACTGAGCTGGGAGTGTTATCCGAGCAACCAGTTCATTTCTCTATATTTGATTTCGAGTTCTTTACGTTTCATTTTCACGTGCGAATTCCATTTCAGTTTTGCGTTGATTGTCATTCCAAGGTATTTGGCCTCGTTTAGGAAAATTGGCAAGACATTAGTTTTCTTATAAGTGAAATTCACGTGAACAAATTTAGATTCGTTGAGGGCGATCCGCCAGTCCCTCTTCCATTTATTTACTTTATTCAGTGCGTTTTGCGGTTTTGCAGTCGTTTCTTCGATTGTTTTACCTACGGCTAGGATAGATATAAGTTCAATGAATTGAGAATAATAAAAATGCATTAAAAATGAAAAAAAGCCCGATGTGAGAAATGCATTTCATTCGAGGGAGATTATATTGAGAAATACAATTTTTTAATCGGATCTCTTCTTTCACTTAAGGCCTTAGGCCGAGAATTTATCAGCAGTCCCACATATGCCAAAAATAAATCTGAGAAACAGAACAAGTTTTTGCTATAAAAAAATGTTAAAATTCATAAAAAAAGAGAAAACGAATTTATTACAATTATTTTCTAATATACTCAATCGCTCAAATTCTTCTTGAATACTTGTTTCTTTCTGCTGATCAATTAAATCATTTTTGCTGAGGAAATATATTTTTTGAGATCTTTTATTTTTCTCGGTAAGCATTTACTCGTACATATACTTCTTTTGATTTTTCTTATTTACTGCAGATCAAGAAATTACTTTCCGCTGGTAGAAAAATACTTTTTGCTGGTTGAAAAATGACTTTCTTGCTGATGATTTATTTTTGTGCTGATTAACTAATTTTTGTTGTGAGACCTACGGGTATATTGGCATACGGCAGCCTAGTATGGGCACAAACCTGAAGATACTAACCAGAGCATGTGCACTGGTGTCACAGGAGCTATGAGAACCACACCAACTGCAGGATTAGAAACCGTACTCAATCTATTACCTTTGGATCTATTTGCATAGGAATCTGCAGCTTGAAGTGCTCTAAAATTAAGCCAAAAGGTTGAAAGTCAATCTTGATGGGACATGCGCAGATACATGGGCGGAGATGTTAGCACAGACTACATGAGCCTATTTAGACTTCCATAAGCCGTTTTCCAGTTCATTTCCGAGGCGGGAGGAATGGGAAACTAATACCCCGCTAAATGACAACTCCATCTGCATCTACACTGATGGATCCAAGATGGACGTGGGAATATATGCAGGGATTTTTTCTGGAAAACTCAATTAGAACAAGTCAATTCGACTTCAAGCGGAGGTCTTGATGGTAACAACAGCTGAAGCTTGTGAGTTGCTGTCGCGAAGAGCAACGGGTTCTTAATACTCTCTGCTGGGTACCCGGACATAATGCGTTTCACGAAATGAGAAGGCTCCTGATCATGAACGAGCTGACTCATCAATTAAGATACCACCCTGCAACATGAACTTAGAATTTAGAAATAAAATGATCGCCATAGATGGAGATCACTAGAATCCTGTATAATTACAAGAAAACTCTGGCCGCTCTACTATAAAAACCGTACCGAGCAAATCCTACATTTCAACAGATACGTATATCTTATCTGGTTTAGGGGGGTTACGTTATCACACAAAGAAATTGGGAATAAGCGAAGAAGATATATGTAGAGGCTGTACACGAAAATACACCTCACTTCCTGTGCCATTGTCCAGGACTCTACCACATTAGATTCAAAACACTAGGGAAATATTTCTTCCAAGACTTAAATAAATAAGATAACCAAATTTATAAATGCATCTGGTTGGTTGAGGAACTCATAGAGTTTACGAGTGGGGAAGCTACACTCCTTGGGCATCACATTGATCTAAGTATGGCGTAGTATGTCTTTCACCCTCTATGTCAACCCCTTAAACCTAACCTAACCTAACTAATTTTTGTTGCTAGTATATTTGGCTGGTCTTCTTTTAGCTGATCATTAATAATAATAGCGACTATTATTTAACTTACCTATTTATGCATAACAGAAGTGAAGTGTACAGATTTCAATGAGACGTATCGCTCATACGGTCCGACGTTCCTGCCGTACACACTCCGAAAGTTTTCGTTGCTAGAAGTTTTCTCTTCTGAGACTCAAGCTTTTTAGATTTCATATTCTTAGAGATTTTTTTTTTTTTTTTTTCTTATTTTAGTTTTTTTACTTTCGTAAAATTGTTATGTTATCAACAAAGCTTATTTTATCAATACCATGCGTTTCAAAGTATTTAAAATAGACAACTGATGATAATGGACTATTGAGGGTTAAAGAGAACACGCATCGTTGGTTTGCTGTCGGGTAAGGTACAACATTGGACCAATTATTTAAGATTGGTTCATCACCATTGTGTCCAATTATTAAAGATACTTCCTTAAAACCGTCTTCTCAATCTGGTATACCTGACTTAGTTGGAGAGTCATCTTTTCCGAACTTTTTCGTCGACCTTTGAAGGTACTCCTATCCATATTCCAGGTAGACATTTTGCCATTAATCAGTAAGTGATGTTCAATCTCAGGGAGCAAGTTTCCTCTCAAAGGATTTTTTTTCTTTGGCATTTCGTATGAAAGAAAACTTGTCGTGCCTTGAACTTTTAGCGGAAGCAAAAAACTGGCTCTGGAAATCGAATTCCATCACAGAGACCTCTTGAGAAATGAAAAGACTCAGTTGCTGGCCGAAGCTATTGTACGAACCCAGAGTTTTTCTTCTTCTATGGTATATCAGCAAAAGTATATATAAAACAAATTGTACTTGAAATGCAATCCACTACAATGCAATCAATGTAGTCTGCCCCTCACTTCCATGATGGGAAATAAAATAAATTTTCACGTAGTTATTATAACAACAATTTGTTTATTACTTACATGATACATATGTATATTTACATTAGACTTATAACAAAAAATTCTCATTATAAGTTAAGTGCGCTAGTATTTCGCGCGATCTAAGTAAATTTAGGAAGTTAATTACCAAAATTGATAAGCTTACAACTGTCCTACTTAATCGGTGAACCGTCTATAGAACATCTCACCATTCCACCATCACAAATTGAAGTATGTACGAGTATCTCACTGTATCTCATCTATCTTTACATAAATAGAACCACCACCTCTCGCACAGAGATTATGCAATAGTTTGCGATTTTCTATAAAACAGTTCATAGTACGTTTGTTTTGTATGTGTATCCACGCACACGCTGTATTTAGTAGCGCAACTGCTAAAGGAACTAAGTGTAATCATAGGCTGTGATCAATGAACAAATGGTTTGTCGCTTCCACACGTTTGTGCTGAGTTTCAGAATAAAATACACTCAATTAAAAAAAAAAAGATTAATACTAATGAAAACATTTGGAGGTGATTCTCCTCCAAATGATCTAACTCCTTCAATCTGGTATTCCGGATAATAAGACAGCACTGCTCATATTTTCTTTTCGGAATATTCGTTGACTGACTGGTAATTCGCCGATCAAATAATCACGCAGCATGTTGATGGCATCTTTTGTGTGGCCTGTTCCATGAAATGCCAGTGTGGCATCACGTCCAGCATGATCGAGGATCATATCCTCGCCACCAGGATGCTAAATTGAACAATAACAATTAGTGACTGTTTACACTTTCACTTCGAAGATGCTTTTCACTTTACCGAAAGTAAAAATCTTGTAACATCATAGACACGATCGTACAGCACAATCCAACAGTCACGAAGATCGTCATGATCGGCAACTTGTTGCAGCGTTATTTCGGGTAGGTGCTCTAAATCAACCGGTTTCTTTTGAATGGCTGTTGCGGTGGTATCGGGAAAAACGCGAAGCGCCATTAAAATGTTATTAAGTGATGCCATTTTTTTTTTCAACTTTTAAAATTGCAGAGAAATATCACAACGAAAATGTTATTACAAAAGCGCGTTAGAGAGTAGGACCAACTTGCACGATATATTAATTTTTTGTTCTTTTGTCCGCAGTGACGTCGTGCCGGAATCACTTATTCGAGTACACTGAGTTTTCTGAATGAATTTAATTATCAGCTTCAATATGTATTTATAGTGTGAATTCCAATCTGAGAGACTGTTATGAGCTTTCTTGGAATGGTTGAGCGACTACCAGTGGTGGATTGATTGTTTGTTAGGGCCTTCGTTATATGGGGCGCGAAGTAAAGCAGGGTTAAAATACAGATTGCGGATAATCTGTAAGGTTAGCTGGTTAAAAAATTCCATCTATCGAGATATTACTTACAAAAGTCATGCTTGTAAAAGTTTTTAAAAAAATCAATATTTATGCTGGTATTTTTGAACCAATTTTCCAAAAAATTATCCACTGAGATCGTAAAAGATACAAAACAAAAAAATCATAATTATTCCTTTTCAGGGCGGCAAATTAAAACAAATCCACTCATGTTTAAAGACTTTGTCATCGTCAAGGGATAAGAGAATAAGATTAACGTTGAGATGAGATTAATAGTGAATTTTTCTTTTATTGTTGTTTATGTTGATGAAAATTGATATAGGCACAGACGTTAGTATTGTATTCTTTCTTTTTTTTGTGTGTTCTCCCAATTACTCGCTGATGCAAGACCACATGAAAATTGAAAACGTGCCATAGTGTGTGGTTTTGTTTGCAGACTCTAATACATAGATTTGAGCCCGAGGAATTTCCCTGGCTGAATTGATCTGATATTTTTGAACTATAGTACGTCGTATCCACTTGCGGTTATGTAATATTTGACGCAAGGTTGTTGGAGGTGTAAACGAACTTGTATCTGTAATGACAACATTTTGTAAAATTATTCATATGTAAATTTTTGCGATGCAGTAGATACTTCTAGTTAAATATATGGGTGTAGATTGAGTAATCTAAAGTATTTGATTTCGTTTGTTGGCGCCTATACCTGCGATTTATGGCATTTAATGAACTTGAATGACGATAATGTTATCAACACTTTTTACAAGCACGTGCACATGTAATGAGCTTTATTAGAAGTCATTTGAACTCATTCGTTGTTTTTTTATTAAAAATTAAATCAAGACATTCTGCAATTCATAATAACGAGATAAGAATATTAAAATGGTAAAGGGTTTTGCCCTTTGATGTTTATTGCAATGAAGTTCGATTTGAACTTGAAATACGAGTATGTGCAGTGCATGGTTGCGAAATTTTTAAAACAGATGCAATGATTTCTTTCTATACAGAGGATAAGTGGAACTGTTGTTGCGGGTTTTTCTTAGCAGAATGTGAGCGTGGCTCTCCAAAATTTGTAACCGTAGACCATGGATTCTGATGAGACGTTTACAATAAGTCTTGAAAAGCAATATATGCAATATATGGTTTTATTAATAAAACGCCCCAGAAAGTGGGCGTGGCCATGCATAATGTTTGGGTGGAATGTAGAGAAAGTTAACGTGTACATGGACAATATTTTTCAGTTTCCAGCAAAAATATTGAGAAAACGGCAATTTTTTAAAAGTGGGCGTGTCCGAAGAAAGCTTATTTATTTAAGGCCCAAAAAGCGGTGAGATACGGACGGACGGATATGGCTAGATCGACATAATTTTTGATGTTGAATCAATACTTTTGGGGGTCTATCTTTATTATTTCTTTATGTTACGAACTGTGTTGTGGCCATGGTGTAGTGGTAACATGGTGTAGTGCTAACATCATCGCTTGTTACGCTGTGAGTTCATATTTTAAATCCTGATGTTAAGAATCAGCTATTTATTGCGCATGAAATAAATAAAAAAATCGATCAATTGCGAAAGCTTATGTCAGTTCTACTGCGATTATATGGCTGAAATGCAACTTGATCGTTATGATGACCACTCTCGAGTTATTTCTATCCTTAACATGTGAATTAGTTAACAGATGAGTTAATTTTCTTAATTAATAGGGAGATTGTCACCTTTATATTTTTTTTTCATTTTTAAATTTGATTGACGTGAGTTAAGCCTCTAAATCATGTCACACATTAACTCAGGTTAATCAACTTTTAAAAAATTGAAGATACAAATTTTGACTTGATCAATTATGAGGACCGACACGCGTGCTCATACTACGAGTAGTGTGAGATTTTTACTCATTAAAAACACCTCCCTTCTTCTCGTTGACTACAACTAGTTTAAGTTTCAAATAATATTTGCATTGAACAGATAGCTTTCCAGCTAAAGCATCCGCTGATACCTAAATCGAACGTCTTTATAGTCGGTGCAGAAGGTTTGTCACGTCCAGAACTTGGAGTATGTCATGGCGTTATTGCAATGACCATGAAGACGAATAAGGAGTTTGCGCGCAAAGTGTGTTATATCGTCTACGACGGTAGCTATTCCTATGTCTTTGTGGATATATTGCCAGTATAGCCGTATCGTCCACGAACGTGGTTACATAGATGTTTTCTTCTTGAGGTAAACTCCAGTGTAGAACAATACCCGACCAAGAACACTTCCTTGTGGAACTTCGACAGCGATTTCCTTAAACTCTGAGTATTCGGTTCCATGTTTACCACGGAAAAGTCTGTTCGCAAGGTAAGATTCTCAAATTTTGTATTACTGCCTTAGCTTGTACTTAAATCTTTCGTGCCATACTTTGTCGAAGACTTGTCAGGTCTCGTAATCGTACCACCAAGATTCTCTATCAGATTATTTCATAGATTATTTTTGATTTTTAATATACTTGCAGGGTGTCCCATTCGTCCAATCAAAATTTCAGAGTTTTTAGATTGAATTAAGATTGTACTATATTCAGCTTCCCTTCCAAATTATTGTCAAAAGTGAAAGAAGCATTCTTTTCATTTCCAGATTAGTGGGAACTGTCTAAGTGTACTTATGCTCTGTAATGCCCAATCTCTGGCGTCGTAATTAAAAGTGTCATCACTGAGCGGGAGACTCAAGGTAGGTAGGATATAGAAACAACCTTAACAGGACCATGTCGACTTCATTGGCATTTAGCCCTTACGTATTCTTCATCACGATGGACTCCAATGATCCAGCGTGGAAAGATTTAAAATCTGTCCATCAACAAAAGAAAAAATATGGTTGGTGATTTATTTTTGTAAAAAAAAAAAAAAAAAAACCTCTGACGGCTTGACAATATTTACACAGGTCGTTCGAAAAGTTCTGAGCCTCAACCCCAACGATACTGGTCAAAACTACTCATTTTTTTTTTATAATCTTCACTCAGGAGAGACGGACCTATATATATATGAGCCAGCGCCCTGAGATGTTTGTACATAGATGCCTGTTGATTTTGCTCTTAAATTGTTGGAGAATAAAGGCTTATAAAAATGTGCAATTCATGGAAGTGAATTGCAGAGTTTACTTGTCCTGTAGTAGAAGGAGTTTTGATATCACCTCGTAGAGGTGATGAGGCCCTGGTGGCTTGTTTTGAAGAACGATCATTCAATTGTACTTACTTCGAAAAACACCTTCGAATATTTCCGACATTTTGGATCCTAAGTTGTTGTTTGACAGCCGTTTGTATCAGTCAATATCAGTGTTTTTGTAAAAATGGAAGAAAATGATTTTTTTTTAAGGAAATTTAAAAATGCCAGAGCCACGCATTGTACTACCAGGTAGAAACTTCTTTTTTGTTATAGTAGTTGGGAAAACTTAGATTTTATCCGTGTCTCTTTTATGCTCTTCTCTTTTATGGCTGTAGTTGCTGTCCCACGCCCGGGCTCCAACTTGCACAGTTCGGGTCACAAGCAAACACACTATTCGCTACACCGTGGACGAATATATTGCCGTAATTAAATTCTTGGATTTAAAAGGCAATGCATGCTGGAAAAGAATGACTTTTAAAGTCTGTTGGACCGAATTTTATTATTGGTGGTGTTTTCAATACGAAACACACTTTTTGAGATTCAAGCTGCAATTCACAGAAAGGCAGGCTACTTTTCGAAGTCGGCAAGCAATTTGTGTTGACTTCTTTTCAACAGGGAAACCAAAATATTGGCTGTCCGATACAGCAAAAAAGCCTGACCCCATAGACTTCTTTATAGCAAATGGGGTAGCTAAGAACTTTACGAATGTCGAAGAAAGTTTTGATCTCTCTTCAGTTCACTCACCAGTTGTAATGTCAATAAGTGAGTGAGTAAGTAGTGTCTAGTGTAGCGCCTAGAGAAGGCGGATTTATTTGCCGTGCACCTAGGAGGAACGTTTAAGCTATTTGACGGACGGGCATTGATAGAGAATCTTGGTGGTACGATTACGAGACCTGACAAGTCTTCGACAAAGTATGGCACGAAAGATTTAAGTACAAGCTAAGGCAGTAATACAAAATTTGAGAATCTTACCTTGCGAACAGACTTTTCCGTGGTAAACATGGAACCGAATACTCAGAGTTTAAGGAAATCGCTGTCGAAGTTCCACAAGGAAGTGTTCTTGGTCCGGTATTGTTCTACACTGGAGTTTACCTCAAGAAGAAAACATCTATGTAACCACGTTCGTGGACGATACGGCTATACTGGCAATATATCCACAAAGACATAGGAATAGCTACCGTCGTAGACGATATAACACACTTTGCGTGCAAACTCCTTATTCGTCTTCATGGTCATTGCAATAACGCCATGACATACTCCAAGTTCTGGACGTGACAAACCTTCTGCACCGACTATAAAGACGTTCGATTTAGGTATCAGCGGATGCTTTAGCATGAGTAATGAGTAAAAATCTCACACTACTCGTAGTATGAGCACGCGTGTCGGTCCTCATAATGTCTACGAAGATTTTCACTCACCAATGTAAAAAAAAAGGCAATGCGCCTAACAATACAAATGTTCACCAAATAATTCTGGATGACCGTCGAATGAAGGTTAGAGAAATGACAGAACCTGTGGGCATATCGAAGGAATGCATTCATCGTATAAGTATTTTACATGAAGAATTGAATATGAGGAATATGTCTGCACGTTGGTTGCTTACTTTAAACCAAAAACGCATTGCAATGAACCTGGGTGAACATGGCTGAAATTTTTGAATTGCTATTCGAACTGATAGACCAGCCACCGTACTTATCAGACTTGTCCCCGTTTTTTGTTTTCCAAACTAAAACTGACTCGGAGGACAGAGATTTTAATACTCGTAAAACGAGGACGCCATCGCATCCGTAGACGCCTATTTTGCGGGGCATCACTGGAAAAAGTCTATCGAATTAAAAAGAGATTATGTTGAATTTGACCAAAAATATTCTTATTTCAAAACTACAGGGTGGCTGACATGAACTGTTACCAACTTCAAGTCACTGTGTCTGCCAAACTACGAATGACAACTGTGAATATTTTTTTATTGAATCCAAAGAAAAAATGTTGGAACTGTATTCAAATTCAAGGACTTAATTAATATTTTCGATAGAAGAAACTATACACGCGATAATAAAAAAAACCTTACACACGCTTGTTAACAATGAAATGAGTTAACAACTGTCAAATTTTCAGCGCGTTGTCATTCGTAGTTTGGCAGACAAAGCGACTTGAAGTTGGTAACAGTTCATGTCAGCTACTATGTTCTCAGTTTCAAAACTTTTCAAACGACCCTCGAATTGAATTTCAAAAAATTTTAATTACTACTGTTTGCTTCAAAATGATTCTCAAAAATTTCGAATTATGCTACTCTTGAAAATTGAGAAAAGACCTCACAGAGGTCCCGTTTTTTTTTTTTATTTAAATAATTATTAATATAAATTTATCAACAAATAAATGAGGTACAATGTTAATATACCTACACCTAATTGAATCTCCTAACTGATATTTAATTTAATTTAGCTTGTACTACCTTTACACAAAGTTGTTGACGTTGAAGTCATCTAGCTTGCAATTGTGTACGAGTATGTATAACAAGTTCATTACTTAGAGAATAGCAATAGGATGTTCGAATATTATTATCAGTCTAGACGAATTATACCTACTCATTTTGGCATATATTTTCTAAAACGCAGATATTATATAAAATAGTGCATTTATTTAAAATCACTATCACTTGTCATGAACTTGACATTGTTATCTTCAAATAATTAAAAGACTACATACACAAGAATATGACTTCATCCAGTAGTTCAACGAAACATTCGAATAGCTTGGGTTGTCGAACTTGAAAATTAGTTCTGTTGTAGTCAGTCATGAATTGCGTGTCAAACTTTAGTAATTTCTATGGAGACTAAGAAAAAAGTTGTTGGTAAAATACTTGAATTTTAGTATTTTAAAGTAACTATTTAGGTTTTCTGAAAATTTTAGAGTTTAAGCTGCAGTCCTCCATAGATGCAGAAAGACGGACGGACAGAATTGAGAGACCCACTTGTTTTGAGTTTCTCTTTCGTTGTTATGTCGAACATTTTCAGGAAACCTATATTTGGCTTTAAAATAGATTTTAAATATGAGTTTTTGCAGATAATTCAATATACAGATGCAAGTACGTATGAATTGTAATTAGCGTCATTAGAAATAGCAGCGTCTGGCACTGTTCGCCAAAGGAAGCAAACCCCCCGAAGCCCCTTTATCATATCGCTCCATTTGCTTACTAAACACGATGGAGAAATTTAGAGCAAATATAATATATAATAGGCTGCTACCAATAGCCGAGGAAAGAGTTACACTGTCAGAATGCTAGTTTGGGCTCCAAAAGCCCGCTCTACGATAAATGCCATAAAAATGGCTGTGGGGGACCAGGGAGTACTGTGCCGTAGTCACACTAGACATTAAAAATGCTTCCAGTTCAGCAAGTTGGTCATGCACAATCAACTCTCTTGAAAGAATGAATACGCCAAACTGTATTCCTAGGTATAAGGTATGAAAGCTATGGAGGTACCAACCACTACAATGTTTCATCAGACGTTCCACAAGAATCAGTACTAGGTCCTCTTCTGTAGAATATTATGAATGACGATGTGCTCAGGTTGCCAATGCCGCCGAGAACACTAATTGTAGACTGTCACCATTGTGACCGTTGAAAAATACGTTCACGAAGTAGTATCGGCTACAAATGAAATGATCTCAAAAATTAAAACCTGGTTGGAGACAGCAGGATTAGATTTAGCGGAGCAGAATGCGGAAGCAGTTCTAATCTCCAGCCGCATAGTTGAAGAATACATGAACGTACGCCTGGAAAACCAAGTGTTATAATTTAAACAGTTAATCAAATATCTGAGTGTATTGATTGACAATAGGCTATGAAGGGAAAAAGGTGTCGATCCTAAAATCATCACTACGAGGATACTGCCAAACATCGGCGGACCCTGATATAGTCGTAGAGTTTTTTTTTGTCTAGAGTTGTAAGCTCAGCACTACGAGTACTGTAGGCGTCTTCAGTGAGGACTGATGCTATGGCAACAAAATAATCTAGACGAAAATTATCGACGGTATATAGACTCAGCGCTCTAAGGACAATCTGCGCCTATGGAACAGTGTCAGAGGATGCGGCATCTATCGTAACTGGCATGGTGCCCCTAGTCGACGAAATGAAAGGATTATAAATTCGCAAACTCTCGAATCGAAACCAAGAAGAAGTTATTAAAATGGGAGCGATCTCAATGGCAAAATGGGAAAATCGATGCGATATCGCTACAACATTTAGATGGCCACACAAACTTACGAGTATACCTGGCTGAAAAGGAAAGTAGGAGAGGTGAACTACAATATCACAATGTTTCTAACTGGTCACGGCAGATATACAAAGTATCTACACGTATTCGGACATGACAGTTCGCCAATTTGTCCGTGCTTCAGAAGAAAGGATTACGTAGGCATATTCCTGATCGATCATTCAGGTTTGCGAATGGTGCATGCCAGTAGCCTGGACTAAAGGTATCTATAAAGATTACACATTACGCAAAAAAAGGACATGCGACCCTGGCGTTCACTTAAGTACAATCCAACAAAACTATCCAATAAGAAATTTGTTGAACCTATTCAAATTCACCCATTTTATGTATATTTTTCTTAACTAAATTTTTTAGAATACAATTTTTTATTATACGAGAATGTCTGAGATACATCTCAAACAACATTCCGGTCGAGGAATATGAGGAATTCTGCGAAAGCTCAGCCTCAAGTTACTGGACTGATCCGCAGGATGTAGATCGTGGAACCACCCTTAGATATAAAGGTTAACAACTGTGAATGAGTATGTATTTACAAATAAACAGAGGTGTAGAGAAAGTTGCTGTTTGGCTCTGCGCTTTTCTAAGAAAAAATACATCGGTATCGCACAATAAATTTTTCTTTTACACCCAACAAAAATTGTAAGCACTTCTAAATGCCTTACAGATAGAAGAACGAGAAGTTTATTGTTTACAAACATTCAAATAATGAATAATCACAAAAGTAAGCTTGAACTTGAAATTAATATTTGTTTGTCTGCATCAAATTGATAGCATGACTTGACTAGTATTTCTTGAAATTAAAAATGAGCTAACGTCACTTAATAAGTGTGTGGTTAAAAAAAAAAATGGTTTTGCTATACATTTATGTACGCAATGCATAATTTGTTATTAATATCTGTACTTACATTAGTACAAAGTTTTCTGTGCGATAACCCATGAATTAAAGGCGATAGTGACTCTTTTTTTTTTTTTTTTTCTTTCGATTCTTCTTCATTAATTTTTTGCAATAAATTTTTCTACAAAATATGGAATAAATACAAGTAGGGCTGGAGTTGAGTAAAATCAATTTATATCTTACCCTACCGCTTAGTGCTTTTCATTAGAATCTTAAGCTCCCTTCCCCCCTTTCTAACCATTTCGTACAACGATAACGTAAACCCAGTCTCAGCAATTTTCTACGCTGACAACTTTATCTGCTTTGCTCAATCGGTGCCTTATCTGCTACAGACAAAATGTTGCGTCTTCTCTACCCTGGTGTAACAAGGAGCTACGCTCCCTAAAAATCTGACTTTCTAAGTATTTTCGTGCATATACGCATTTCTCTTAGCTATGCGAAATGTTCTATCGAGAATACCCAGATCGATTGCAAAGCAACCTAATTACAAACCTCAAGAGATTTTTTTAATTTAATTAACGTCAAACGAAAATGTGAAAGCTATCCATTAAACCCTACTCTCACCTTCTCGGATTCTTCCTCGGCTGGCCCTAAAATAATTGCCAGTCGTTTGCTGACCCATCCTTGAACCTAAAGTTGACTATTTGTGCTATTTGAACATCTTGTATCCATGGATATAACCCCGTCAATGGTTATTAATAAGATTAATCAACTGAAGGATGCCTACATCCCTGGTTCTTACGGTATCCCCGCTATAGTATTAAAAAAATATGTGAATCGTCTGACACAGCCCCTCGCTGCCATTCTATAACTTTCAATCTCCCAAGACGTTTTTTCCTCAATTATGGATGCTTGCTTACATTACCCCTATCCATAAAAAAGTGAGCAAGAGCGAAGTTTCTAATTATAGTCCAATTGCTAAGCTCTCATGCATACCTAAACTTTTCTAGAGCATCGTGTATGAACAAAGCCCTTTCACTGCAAGCCAATCCTCTCCACTAACCAACACGAATTCCTTAAAGGTAACTTAACCGAATTCGTGCCTAGTACACCGAACACTTTGGAAGATGACAATGTAGTTGACGTCATAGCCACAGAGTTCAGTAAGGCTTTTAACAAAATTCCTCACCAAGTTATTCTTCTCAAGCTAAAAGTCCCTCGATTCATCTCATGTATCAAATCATACGTAGTGGACCGCCAATACAAGGTTCGTTTTAGATCTTCAGTATCGGACTCTATCTTAGCAACCTCGGGATTGCCTCATGGTAGCCATCTTGGACCTTTGATCTTTATCCTTACAATAAATAATGACGAAAATATCATTCGGAGCTCTGATCTTCTGATCTGCACCGATGATATGCAAATCTTTAGACGTATATCATCTCCCGCTGATTCCCGCCTTCTGCAAGAAGGTAATACAAATTTCTTACAGCTTATAATTGCCATTCGATTATCTACTCCCTACTCTACTTCATTCTTGATGACCATCTTCCTTTAGTCACGTCACTATGCGATTTGTATGTCGTCTGCGATAGTGTACTTAACTTTCGATCACAGATCGACAATGTCATAATAGTTCTCTGATCGATACGATGATCCACTCCTCGAGTATGCCAGACAAGTATGCTCGCCCTATTATGCTGTCTATACCATAAGAATCGAAGCTGTGCAGCGCAGGTTCATTCACTTTGCCTTACGCGGTCTGTCTTGAGCTGATAACCTCAACCTGCCGCCGTATGTGGATCGTCTTAGACTGATTAATCTTCAGTTAAGGTCCATTCACAGCACAGCGACCTGCGAATATTCGCAAATTTTTACATTTCATTCACAACAACTTTTTTTCTAGTCGCAGCAATCTGCGAATTTCACTTGTCATTCGTTACCACGAAAGAATTGTGAGGTTAAACTCTCGCGAATGTCTTGGTCGCGTAAATGTGGATTGCGTTCCACATCTGTGGAATGTGAATAAAATTTGACAGTTTGCAAGATGTATTCGCCTATTCGCGGAAAAATCAGCGAATTGTTAATTTCTTCGCAGAAACTAATTAAAATTTAACCTTTTTCCTATTAATCGATAGATAAATTAGGCTTTGTTCTTTTAGAATAGTAAAGTTAACAATTGTGTGCCTTTAAATGTACTAAAAATGGTTTATTAGCAGATCGCCCATTCGCCGGTCGAAGAGCTGTGAATGGACCTTTATTGGAAAAACCACGTCATGTTGCCGATAGAAGTATATTTTTCATTCGTCAGCTATTATTTGGTAACATTGACTGTCCCGCCCTGCTTGAAACTATTTTTCTCAAGACTATTCCCCGCAACCTTAGGTCTGTTCCTCTATTCCGTTTCTTTTTAAATTACATATTATTTTGACACTGACAGCTCTTTCGTGCTCAAAAAATTGACAGAAACTCAGTTTCATATCTCCGCGGTACGAAATGAATCGATTTACGCTTGAACTACGTTGGGAAATATTGAAAACGTATTTCCAAATTGAGTGCTGAGTTTCCGAAATAGTGCGAATTTTGAAAAGAAATTTCAGTCGAAATAATGTAGTGAAAAAACTCGTGAAATTGTCATGCTAACTGATAGCACATAACTCGTGTGTCCTGTGCGCTCAGCCGAGAATATTGCTGCTGTTGACGAAAGTGTACACTTAAACTCGAGAACCTCAACTCGCCACAGATCTCAGCAACTGAACATTAGCCGCACTAGCCTGAGGAGAATTATGCATACAGACTGATCCATGAATTGAAGCAACCACCCGCTTCGTTATCGCTTTTCTGCTTACGTTTTAGAGCAGCTCAAAATTGACGTCAATTTTACTAGAAAATTATTTTGTTCGGATGTGGCGCATTTTCATCTTGGCGGCTATGTAAACAAGCAAAACTGCCTTATTTGGGGCTCGCAAAACCCATGCGTACTCGTAGAAGCGCGTGAATGTTTGGTGTGGTTTGTGTAATGGCGGCATTATTGGCCGATTTTTCTTCGAACATGAAGATGGCAACAACGTTACGGTCAACAGGGAGTGCTTCTCTTTTGGTCAGAAACTGAGGAACTGAATTTGAACGATCTTTGCTTCCAGCAAAACGGCGCTACGTGCCATACAAAATTGATTGATGATCGATTTTTTGCACGCTGGCCTCCGCGAAACTGGTATTTGACGCCGTTGGACTTTCGTTGGTGTGATCACGGTAAAGGCACTTAAGAACAATATTGATCAAGCTATTCGTGAAATAGAGCCCCGAACCATCGAAGACATATTGCAAAATTGGGTTGAACAACGTCATGGTTGCCACTTTTGTATATGATACTTATAGTTTACAAATGCGCAAACAAAGCTACTGTTAAGTTGCAACGGCGTTAAATCGCATGATCTAGACGGAAAATTCTGATCACCAAAACGGGAAATTACACGAACAGGAAATGACTCATGCAGTGATTGAATTGTTTCTCGGGCTATAAAATATGTGACATCTTCTTATTGAAACCACATGTTGTCCACATCCATATCTTGCAATTTGGGCACAAAAAACTGGATTATCATGTCGCGATAGCGAGCACCATTAACTGTTATTGCCTGATCAGCCTCATTTTCAAAGAAGAATGGTCCGATGCCTCCAGCCCAAAATCCGCACCAAATAGTGACACGTTGTGGATGCATTTATTACTCAACAATCACTCGTAGATTTTCTGAACCCCAAATTCAACAATTTTGACGATTAACAAAGCCACCAAGATGAAAATGAGCCTCATCGCTGAAGATGAATTTGCTGGAAAAATCAGCATTCTTTTGTTGTTGTTCCATAATCCATTCAACTAACTCTTTTCTCTGTGCGTGGTCAGTAGGCTTCAGTTCTTGAATCAATTGCACTTTGTGTGCATGGAGATGCAAATCTTTCGTGAGAATACGCTGTAGAGATCTTCTCGAAATGTCCAATTCTTGACCACGGTGCCAAACTGATGTTCCTGAACTCTCAACAACACTCTTACAAACTGCTTCAATGATTTGTGTTGAACGACGGCCAAAGTGTCTAAGATTGACCACTAATTTATCCAGTCTCCCTGAATTTTTGAATTAGTCTCTTCACAGTTGATGATGTTAAAACACTATTCCGACCATATTTTGTACGAAAATTGTGAACTATAGCTGCCAAACCTGCATTATTTTAAAAATATTGCTGAACAATGAAAACGCGTTGTTCTTTCGTGTAGCACTCCATTTTGAATAACCCTGAACTGTCAACTGTCACGCTCTTTTTTTTTTTTTTTTTTTTTTTTCGTGGGCAACACTTTACAGCACAAATGGCGCAAAATTTAAATTTTGCGTGAATTTTGGGACAGCCTTTAGATTGGACGCAACATGACGCATTTGCCTTAATGAGACAAAGTCTACCCACGTTAACTTTACAAATAAGAGAATAAGCTCTGCCCGTTCTTATCAACAACTAAATGGTTTCTTATGCTAAGGACAGCAAAGTATCTAGGAATGACCTTAGATGCTTCAAGTGGAAGCAACACATTAAAAAGAAAGCAGAAGAATTAAATATAAAATATAGAAAGCTATGCTGGACGTAATTCAGAGGTATCTATTCAGAACAGAATGGTGCAACACCGTCTGCATGTATGGCTTTCAATTATGCGACTGTTCAAAACTAAAATATTACAAACATTTCAAAATAAAGTCAACTCCCATAGTATGTAAGAAACAAAGACTTACGAGTACATCGTGACTTGCACATTAAAAATAATGCAATACGAGATAATAAAAGATTGCAGATACACATCAACCTTGAGATAAAAGTCATCCTAGATGTACATAATAACGTTCACAGATTACGAAGCCACACGAGTAAATTATTCAAAAACATTTATATTGTTCCATTAGATTAGTCATGATCGAAGGTGTTTTTAGTGCGGTTAGAATTCTACACTACACCTTCTTTAAATAAAATAAAAAAATAAAAATTCTGCTAAACAGTTGTCATGAATCAGCAAAGCTACTCGTACTTATAATTTACTAACCGATTACAGGAGTGGTTATAGGTCTCCCCACACCAACTTAAAATCGTTATTAGTTTAATGGAAAAACTTAAATTTAACTAAATGTTAAACAAGGTGTTAGGGAAAAATCACTCTATACCCTAAATTGTTTCTATCAGTTTTATTAAATTTTTTTCTAAAGAAAAAAGTGAGTGAGCCCGCCAAATGACACACAAAAATAAATGTGGCCTTATCATTGCGATTGGGGAAAAAATACTACGTAGTATGATGATGCATTCAAATATAGGAGAGGGCCTGTGAAATCTTTTAATTTAGAGGTCAAGAACTCATAATCATATCAGGGGTTATTATGTGGCAGTTTAGGCAGTATAAAGTCGCCGCCCAGCTATTATGCATCATTATCGCAATTATTTATGTAATTAATTCTTATATTGAACTGTGCTACTGGCAACTTGGGAGTTTCAAAAGGGGAATTTTACTTTTATCAGGAGGTATATAGAATTGAGTATTTACATCCGGAAGAGACGGCGTACAAGTGATTAACTATGCAGCGATTATCGTCTGCTGTAAAACAGACATAACCGATATCCAATGCCATGGTACAAATCAGGCGATAAGGAAATCTTATACTTCTACTATGGAGACTGCTATCTCAGGCTGAAACAGAAGTTGTACATATGCAGTACATTATCATATTGAGAGCAGAAATTTATTACGAGTATATTATAGCATTGTTCAAGTAATATTGCAGGTGTATCCACTGCTTAAGAAAAGACTCTCGACCGAGTGACTACAATCCGTGGTTCTCAACAACAGGCAAATTGGATGTAAAGCTAAAGTCTATGTGCTCTTCAACTTGGGCTAGCTACGATAAATGCCGGAGGTATGATGTTAAGATTTGTCTCGTAGATTTCGCCAGCAAAATTAGAAGGCATATTTTATTATAAGAACGTTCTACATTGAACCTAGAGTTCTTAAAAAGTCAACCATATACGCACATATGACACAGGAAGTATGTATGTAAAACTAAAAAGTTACGGGGCTAGCTAATAGTTCCTTTCAATGCGATTTTAGGCAAACAACTAAATTGGTAAGCTTTCCTATGAACATAATCGTGGACTCTCGAAAATATAGACAAAGAAAACGAATGCTCTCGTACTTCTATAAAAAAAAAAAAAAAAATCTGCGGCATTCTTGCTTGTTCTTGCGAGCTATATCACTTTCTAAATGTGCTAGGGTTAAGAGACACTACTATCTGCGACCCCTATGAAGAGGGCACAACACATCCTCTGCCATTGTCCTGCCTTTGCTCGTGTCAGGTGGCAGATCTTTGGAGCCGATGTAGTGAGTTCTGATACTATAAGGTTTTTATCACTAAAACTACGGAAGGCGAAAAAATTTCATTAACATGGAGTTGCTTCTGAGTACTCCAGCGAAGCAGAAAAAAAAAATCTTCGCATTGCTTGAGATTCTGAGGAAGACGCAAAATTTCTACAATAATACCCACCAAAGCGAATATGCTACATTTTATATATCGGATTATGTCTAACTTGGGTTCCTGCTTTTGTGATGAAAATGCTTTAAGATGTACTGGAAAATATATTGCTAAACTCCTAGACACACACGTTGCGTATTTAGGTTTCCGGAATCAGTGGACTCACTTGAGACCTATATCATCGACAGAACAAAGTGACCAGTCAATGGAGGATCTGGATTCACACCACCATCTGTTGCTGAGAAGGACAGCTTTAACTTTGACGTAATCACTAACCTAGCAGGATCTGCTGTTGCAAAGTCTCTGAGTCAAAGCTCGAAAGACGGATGCTTACTCGATTTAGGAACTGCTCTAAGAACTTCTAAGCCAAAAGACTCAAAAGATACTCTATATCTACATCCCGCTAGTTCTGTTACACGACGGCAAGTAACTAAGGAGGAAGGTAAAAATGGTTCAAAAGAAAACATTTTTGTCGCATATTTCATTTCAATTGCGCATCCACATCTTGGTCACAAATCCTGAAACCCGACAGTAAGTTTGGTATGCTTTAGATCTTTCGCACACGAAGCTACACACAACTTGGATTTTTATTTGGTACGCGTAACTGGTTTCAACGAACACAACCATTTCCATTGTGTATACAATCATTTTGTAACGCGCATGCATCTCCTCTTGTAATACGTTCAGTACTACCATCCTTTAGATGGAACTTCTGCTAGTGCAGCAATCCGAGTTTCTGGTAGAAGATAAAGGCATTCACCTGTGCCTTTGTTTACCTTAAACCTGTCCGTGTAAATTGTTATTTCTGAGCTGGAAACAAGACAATAGCATTTTCATCCCTGTTGAGTATTGGAATAGAATAGTTCTAATGAATGGGATGTATATACGAGTATTTGTGGCCACAAGGAAAAGCAGCATAAGTCGGCTTATGTCAAAATTCAGATAATAATACTACAAGGGTCCTAAATATATAAACTAGTGTACCACAATTGTTTAGTTCATTATCTGCAACGGCTACAGAGTTATGGGCAGATAATTGAAAGCATAAATCAAAAATTTCATACGATTTGCACATAAATTAAAAATTGAAATGCCTCTCCTGAAAAATGGTAAAATTGTTTTTATACTATTTTTCCTTGATATATACATAGAACTAGTGCTAGAAGAAAGGGTTTCTAGTCCTACCATAGGACTCTATTTTTGTACCTATATTTTAGTAAGTAACATTGAGTACACCGATAGGTCTGTATGGTTCCAACTACAGCTGTATACATCCAACGCATAGTCTTAGTCTGCATCCCATTTGTTCCCATAAATCCTATTGCAGGTTGAGGTTTCTCCAATAATTCTACAGCTTAAGCAGGCCCAAATACTCTGCACTCTTCAACAGAGAATGAACTGAACCCCTCAAGATCTTCAGCGAAAACTCCAGGCTACATCTTTTGTTAGCAAAGAGAATTAGCTCGGTTACTAAGCATTCATTTCTGGCATTGGCCACATGTTTTTGCATACCCGCCGGACTCAGTTTCTTTTACTATTTCACTGATGCCGCGCACACATATATTGCATGCATTTTTTCGTCGAAGCTGCAATGCATTGCGTCTACATTCTGCTCCAAAAGTACCAGTTCCCAATCCGTGGCTTCTATCAATTCATTTATGACATGATTCCGGATCCTCTCGTTCTTGTTTCTGTTTAGGTTAGCCTCTATTTTTGTGAACGTCCCACAGAAGGCAGCATAGTGATCTGATATGCAAGATTCGACGAGCCTTGAAAAAATAGACTGCGCAGGTACGAGTATGCTTACTAGAATCAAGAATCAAGATTACGTCATCACTTCGCAACCTTTCCCGATCAACGGTAAGTTCTAATTCATTGATAAAACTTCTCTCGATGGTCTATAAACTGCGGTTATATATTTTTGTATTGGTTTTTCTTTAGTTCTTATGCTTATGCTTTCGAGCGACACTGTGTTGCTAGCTAATCTGGCATAACCGATAGTATTTCTAATAAAAACAGCAATACCTCCACCTCTACGCTGTTTCCTATTTAGAAATTCAGCATCGAATCCCCCTAGTGTGTGAATTAAAGGTAGTCTCATCGTCCTTTATGTTGGTCTCCACAAGCACAATGACGTCAAGGCAGTGTTAATATTAACTGTTAATACTAACTAAAAATTATCCCAATTCTTTCTCATGGGTCTTATGTTTAAACATAAGCAGCGAAAGTTTATTCCATTTTTTTAATTTTTTTCGATGCCGCCAAAATCATCCATTACCTTAAAATTTAAGTTAAGTTGTAATACATTTTTGGTTTATATTTTATGTTTCTTTTCTTCCTTTCCGTTAATAAATATTTGTGATTTTGTTTACGGGCCAGTTTTTCAGTGCAAGACCATCCGAGTTTCGGGATTAAACTCGAGTTAACTTCAGAAACATGTTTTTCAGCTAATTTTAACCCTTAGTTAACTTTGAGTTGACCCAACAAATTTGGTGAGTTAACTCTGGATTAAATGAACAAATGTTTTTGACAAATGCTGAAATAGCAAGCGAAGACGTTAATTGGATTTCTATTTGTGTGAAAATTTTAATAAATTGCAAAATAAAATGAATGTATTTTCGCTATATTCAGATTCTGATTCAGATATCAGTGACCCGGAATTGTTCGGAATATGAAGTTTAACAGTTTTAAGAAGAAAAAAACTTGTAAGATCGCGACCGAACAGGATTTTTACGACCGATTTCGCCTTTCAAAGGCATCAGCTTTCAGTATTTTGGAGCTTATCCGGCCACACACAAAAAATAAAACAAATTGGTAAATTAATTTTTCTACGGCTTGCAGATACAGCTTAGAGAAGTAAGTCAACTATGCTTGTAGTGATGATTTGTATGTTAATACTGACTCTGACTGATTGGTAATTAATCTTAAATTACAATTCACTGCTTTAGCCTTCAACTAAAGATATGAAGAAGTTCGAGATCTTACTTGAACCATTTGGCAGATGTACCTAGCAGTGGCGTGGCGTCCATACAAGCCGATTCCTTCCGGCTTCCCTTTTCAAATATCAAAAATTTTTATTTTGCCACTTGCCAACCATCACATTCAATTATTTGTTCATCAAACCATTTTTCATTCATAAATCATAACTTTATACACGCTCGAAGATGAAATGCTGCGACCACTTCGGTTGTTTATTCATTTTTACTTGTGTATACACAAATTCGCACACAGCGTGCAATGAATTTTTTGGAGAAGCCGTTCATTTTCCGGCTTATGCATTCATTTCTTCACAGTACGAACTTTTAAATCTATTCCTTTCTGGCATATAGTAGAAGTTTATTTGCGATTTCTTTGTCTAACATACATTCGCTTATGAGGAAAATAGCCCGGGATTTCTCGGCTTTTGTGGAGGAGAAAGATTTTAGTTCGAGGGAGTTTTTTTTTTTTATTGTAGGCAACAAAATAAGCCGACGAAAATCGAGTTATTGGGTGATGTAGTGATTCGAACGGCGTTTGAGGTTTTTCTTACTTGTTGGGTATTTTTTTTTTTTGCAAATTTGGAATGACAGTTGCAAATCGGTTGTGTAATTGTGCGTGATTTATTGAAAATTTGGATGCAAATTTTTGTGATTTTTGTGACTGCTAATTATTAGAAAATTTTAAAAATGTAGCAATTACATATTGGTAGTTAGGTTAGTGTTTTAAATTATGAAATTATTATAAAATAGTGAGTGAGCTAAGTGAATAGTTATTAGCTACCAAGTAAGTAATTATAAATCTACTCAAGAGGTGCCCAATTGAACATTCTTATTATTCTTAGACAAGATGTCTCTAGTTAATTTTGAGTGTTGTTTAACTGATTTTCTTCTAAAAAAAACCCACGAGTTCAGTAAGCTTTCTTTTTTGTAAAGAAAAAAAGTTATAGAACTAGGTCGCTCGACACCATCAATGAAAATTGATTATACGCGAAAGGATGGGTATCAGAAATATTTTCATGAGTCTTTTTACAAAAAGAATGCATGGCTGACTGGCAGTTGCAAATTAAATAGAATGTTTTGCTTTCCTTGTCTTCTCTTTTCTAATTCTCCTAGTGTTTGGAGTCACACAGGTTTCTTTGATATAAACAATTTTATTAATTCTTCCAAAAAAAACATATTCAAACGGAAAAGCATATACGCAGCTGCTTGCATTTGCATGAATTTGTCGAATATCGCATAGAGACTTCTTTAGGGAATTCCTACAAGGCTCATATTAGAAAAGTTGATCGCAATCGCGATTTAATGAAGCGTTTCATAGACACTGTAGTTATGCCCATGTTCTGAATCTAGTGTTATCTAAATCGTTAGAAAGCATTCCTGAGTTCAAATTATTTGTTGGCTTTGTTAGTAGTATCGTTAGGTTTTCTAATAAATCATCTAAAAGAACCAATCTGCTAAAGACAATTGCTGATCGACGAATGCCCGGAGTATCAGAGACTCGATGGCAATATCATTCGCGTATAGTGAACGTCTTATTTAATTGCAAAATTATAAAAACTTTTGAACAGATTTTATGTGAGCCAAGAGAATGGTATAACGACGCTCTGGTTCTGTCCGAAAGTTTGTTGTACAAACTGCAGGACAAAGAATTCTGTTTTTTATTGAATGTTACTTCGGTCATATTTGCAAAAACAGATATTCTTTTTAGTTTATTTCAAAATAAACAAACGGACATAGAGCTTGCGAAGCAAGAGATCAAGGGCTTTGAGTCATGGATTCATTCTGAAGTTTTAAACTTATTTGACTCAATCTATGAGAGCGTAAGTGACTGCTCAGAACCTCCACTCAAACGCCGACTATGAATATTTTTCTAATTCAATGCTGGATGACAAAATATCTTCTTCTATTCTATGGAATTTTGAATTTTACTACTTTAAAAAATGAACTCAAAGTTTTATACACTACCCCTTCACTTAAAAAGCTTGATGTTTTTCAACTTTATAATCATTTTAATACGGAAATGCTTAGAAATACTTTTTCCCAAACTCTAACATTGTGTGAAATCTTTTTAACCCTGCCTTTGACTGTGGCCTCTGTCGAAAACTCTTTTTCGACTTTAAAAATAGTCCACACTTAAGAAATTCCCACAAAGAAGAATGACTCTCAGACCTGGCACTTTTATCTATCGAAAAGCTTCGTTTGGAAATTAAGAATAACTCAAATTTTTATGAAAGAGTTTTAGCAGAATTCGTAAAAAAGAATCGTAGGCCAGCTTTAGAGTACAAATAGGTAGTACATAATTGTAATTGCTAAATTTTTTATATTTAACAACGCTCCGAGTTATCAATAACTTATATACATAGATTACTTTGCCCAGAACGGCTTCTTTCGAAGCCACTTTTTTTTATGCGATGAGCTCATTGTCTACGTAAATTCCAATGACTTAAAGTATAACAAAGGTGGCTTGGATTGCATACCTTAAGTCTGTGTTTCGAATAAGCACTAAAATGGTAAGTCTTGTATAAAACATTTTACTTAAACTTTTTTCGGCTTTCCTCTCTTGAAATTTCACCCCACGCCACTGGTACCTAGATGCATATTCACAATGTGATTGAATGCAATAAACTGTGTGTGACGTGGGCGATGCTAAACCGGATGGATATTTGTGTAAAATTTTCTTTCTTACAAAAAAAAAAAAACTAACATAGTCGACTCTACCACTTTGTAAAAGTGACTTGGAAAAAACCAAATTAATTCCATTTTCAGGGTTATACGCAATTTATAACAAAAAAAAAAAAAAAAAAAAAAATCTCCGGATCAAAAAGTTCACAGGAAACAATTAAGAACCAACTCGTGCAGACTCCAACTTTTGCCTTGACATTTAAAAATTTTTATTTAAATTGTAGACACGACGCGTATAAAGGTCACCATACCTTATCTGCGTATCGGTTTTTTTCGAATGATTCGATTTTAATTTTTCTTTTTTTGCGATACAAAATTTTCTAAATCGCCATTCTTTCCAATAAGTACGTTTACGTCGACTTAGATGCCAGTGTGTCACTTGTTTTTGTTTTTATTGATGATGTACTCGTACTTAGGAGGTAAAGATTTAGTTACGTTGTTGATACATCTACGTAAAAATAATGTTACTATGACGTTAATGCTTTCGGTTTCGATAGGGTTTTATCAATTTTGCCGTAAAAAAATTAACATGTGATTCGATCCGACCCCACTGAAATATATTAAAAGATTATTTATAGGGAAAGATTTGATATTTTTCAAAATAAACAAAACCATTCAACAATATCTGCGGCAAATCGCACAATATTTCATATTTTGATTTTTGATGAGGTCAAATCGGGTGCAAATTACGCAGATGAGTTATGAATTTTAGTAAATCTTATTGCAGTGCAAATATTATGCCAGAGAAAAGCTATTAGGAATATTATATTGACAAATAGCTAGCAAGTCAAATTTTACATTTAGAGTAAAAAAAAAAAAAAAAAAACGTTCATCCCCAGCCAAGTACTACTATGGATACATGCTCGGATACGTAGTTCGTACTTCGGACACGTACACCCCGCGCAACAAAAAAAGCCGCACATGGTGATTTTTAACAAAATGGAAGAAATTTAATAAATGATGACTAATCACTGCGTAGTCACTTTGTATTTTTGATGTTTAACATTTAAGTTTACACATTCCCCAATTTGACAATACATTTTGTAGCCTAATTGAAAAAAAGTAATGATCGTGAAGATCAGACTACAAAATATCAGATATTACCCAAGTACTATCAAAATACAATACATAAATTAAAAAAAGAGCGACAATTTGAACAGCAAATTTCTTTCTTCATATTTTTATTAACTAAAAAACCTTTTTACATAATTTAAGACTTTCATAATACCAAAAAATGATTCTAGTATTTCGTAGCACCACCCTTCGCCCTAACAACGTCATGAACCCTGTTTGGCATGGAGGCATAGAGATTACCGAGGAAATTATTATTAATTTCATTGAACCACACTTCTTCAATGATGCTCTTTAGATGCTGCATTGTTTTTGGTTTTTTATCTTGGATCTTCTTTCCCATATGAGCCCAGACATTTTCGATGGGGTTGAGATTTGGACTGTTTCCCGGCCAAATTAGGGATTCTATTCCTAATTCTTCTTTCAAAGTTTTAATCTGTAGAGGAAATTTAAAAATTAAAATCATGAGATTTTCAAAACACCCATAAATATGAAAAAAAAAAAACCTCGAATTACTCACAGATTTTGCTCGGTGGCAAGGTGCTGAATCATCTTGAAAAATTGGTTTTGATTTTTCTGCTGTTATCATTTCCATACTCGGTACAACACCATCTAAGATAATTTGTTTGTACTGCATGGCGTTAACAGTGCCCTCGAGCATAATTAGAGATACAACTCCGATTGCGGTGATGCATCCCCACACCATAACATAAGGAGAATGTTTTACGGTGTGAGCTATGCATTCGTCGCTGTAGCGTTCCCCTTTTCTACGACGAACTATCTGCTTCCCATCCGGTCCGATTAGGTTAAACTTGGACTCATCAGACAACACCACATTCAACCAATCTTGAACACTCCAGTTTTGCGTTAAGGCGCGTTTTCTTAATTTTGCTGGTCAGAAGTGGCTTTTTCGCTGGTCTCCTTGCAAGCACACCCATCTCGTTGAGACGATTCTGGATAGTTCTGACGCTAACTTCAGCCCCAGTAGCTTCTCGCAGGTCAGCTCTTAACTAAAATGAATTTTTAAACCTGTTTCTCAAGCTTAGCCTCTTCAGTTCCCGGTCCTCCCGAACAGTGGTACATCTCTTCAATCCTGTACCAATTTTTCTGTCCAGATTGTGATCCCGACGATATTTGTTACACAATCTTCTTACAGAACTCTCATTGCATCCAATTTGTCGAGCAATTTCACGAAATGACTGATTCTGTTTGGATAAGGCGACGATAACTGCCTTATTTTCTTTACTCATTTGTACCCTTTTAGACATCGCGATATACTCTTTTCACTTTTATTTAAGAAATACAACTGCCAGAATGAATTCCGACACATTCCAAAATGTGCATTACGTAACCCGGAAGCAATAAAATATAATTCGGCGAATCCCTTAAAGGTAATTAGCGCAAAAAAATGGAAAACCCGTATGCGGCTTTTTTTGTTGCGCGGGGTGTAGTTCACAAAACCGTTTAAATATTAAGAAAATAAATGTTGATAGAGGCTATGTTCTTGCTATTCTTTACTTACCGCTTTGGCAGCTATAACCCAAACAACAAACATTGGATTTGTATGTATCTGTAGCGGAGATGTGCGAGATATCCATACGCAAACCCCTGGATAATCCGATAAATAAAATATACGTATGTACGTATCAACATTATAGCTTGGTTCTCACGACTCTTTAGTTATACAGGGTTATCCAATTTGTGCTTTAGTAGCGAACTTCGATTCTTGTGAGATAATTTTCTATGATTTTTCGGCACATTTCTGGCGGTATTGCTGTTATAACTTCACGGATGTTGGTTTTTAAGTGCTTCAAAGTTTGGGGATTGATCGATCTTCAGCATAGCCTCAGAAGAAGAAATCCAACGGGGTCAGATCACACGATCTTGGTAAGCAACTGATGTCGGGAAATCACGAAATTATACAGCCGGGGAACTTTTCTTGCAATAGAGCTAAATTTGCCTGTGTTGTGTGGCACGTAGTTCCGTCCTGTTGGACCCACATGTCGCTCAGATTGATTTCTTTAAACTTAGGCCAAAAAAAGTTGGATATAATTTGATGATAGTGCAGAGAATACACACCGTAACAGTAACGTTTTCAACAAAATACGGCCCTATCACGATTCCGGTCCAAACTGTCACCCGTGGTGGATGCAATGGTCTCTCAACGATCACATCTGGATTCTCAGAATTCTGCAATTTTGCCGAGCGAGAAATGGGCCTCATTGCTAAAGAAGATTTTGTTCGAAAAATGGGCGTAAACTTTTTGATTTTCCAGCACTCAATCGGTGTGTGTTCTGCGCATTATATAGTCAACAGGCTTTAGTTGTTCTGTAAGTTGGACCTAATCCCAGCGCAAAATACGTCAAATGGAGCTGTACGAAATGCCCAATTGCTGAATTCGGCGCGGAATTGACACTTCCGGGTTTTCGGCCACTGGAGCACTCACATCGACTATGTTTTCAGTTGATCGAGCATTATGATGATGAACAGGCCTTATGACATCACAAACACTACCGATTTATTCAAATTTGGTGATTCAGTTTCGAATTGTTTGCTCGACCATAAATCGCGATACACAGATAATACAGAGTTATTTTTGTAATAAGATGCAACAGTTTTAATGCGTTGAGCGGTGGTTAAACAATCAAACGATGTCACTATGGATGACACATAAACATTTTATTTTTCAACATTGTCTCCTTTTAGCTCTATACACTTCATCCAACGTTTCTCCAATTTTTGGATGCCCTCCAAATAATACGATTTCTCGAGCCCCTCAAAATAAGCGTTTGTTTCAGCGATGACCTCTTCATTCGACCCAAATCTCTTACCTCCGAGCCATTTCTTCATGTTTGGAAACAAGAAATAGTCGCAGGGGGCTAAATCTGGGGAATATGCTGGATGAGGGAGGAGTTCGTGGCCTAACTTATTCAATTTTGCCATTGCGACTGCGGACTTGTGCGCCGGTGCATTGTCCTGGTGAAAAAGAACTTTTTTCTTCGCCAAATGCGGTCGTTTTTACTTCAAATCGGCTTGGAATCGATCCAGCAGCTCTGCGTAATATGCGCCGGTGATCGTTTTACCCTTCTCAATGTAATCGATGTGAATAACACCGCGCGCATCCCAAAAAACTGTCGCCATGACCTTGTTTGCTGACAAACCAGCCTTGGCCTTCTTCGGCTTCGATTCACCAGGAGAAGTCCATTGTTTTGACTCTTCCTTGGTTTCTGGTGTGTTGTGGTGAATCCAGGTTTCATCCACGGTTACGAAACGGCGCAAAAACTCAGCTGAATTTTTCCGGAACATCGCCAAACACACCTCTGAAGTTGTCAAACGAATGCGTTTGTTGTCGATTGTGAGCAAACGCGGCACCCATCTTGCGGAAAGTTTTTTCATGTCCAAATATTTATGTAAAATCGAAATCACTAAGCCATGTGATAAGCCTGTGGCGTCTTCCAGCTCGCGCACTTTCACTCGCCGATCGTCCATTAAGAAACCATGGATTTTGTCGACCATTTCTGGTGTGGTGACCTCAATTGGGCGACCAGAACGTTCGGCGTCACTTGTGCTTGAACGACCGCACCGAAATTGAGTAAACCAGTGGTGAATGGTTCCAATCGATGGTGAAGAGTCCCCATAATATTTGTCAAGCTTTTGTTTGGTTTACGTGATAGTTTTTTCTCACAAAAAATAGTGCTTAATGAGCACTCGAAATTCACTTTTTTCCATTTTAACGAAAATGCTAGTAGGCGTCTATATAAAATGGCTGCCACAACAAAACTGTTTGACAGATCTGTCTGAAAATTTGGGTGCGTTCTTTTGAAAAATGATTCTTGACAAAAAAAAATTTAAGGTGACGACACAATTTGAGTTAATTTTCAGGAATTTATTGACCCACCCTAGTATATTAATCTCTTGACATATAAATTTCAATATAAGCACCGACGATGTAGTGAAATTTGTGCCTGGTCCAGATGGTGTGCAATACTTTACATATTAAGGGTAGGGAAGGCTGTCGGCTATTGCTAAATTGTTCGAAGCAGTCGTTTGTGAATCACTGTGTATATATCAAATCTCTGATTGTTACTAACCAACATCGTTCTTTTAAGGATCGTTCAACTGTCACATTTTTAATGGAACTGATTCATTCCTTTACAGATTAATTAATTAAGAAAAAGCAAAGAAATTCCATCTTAACAGATTTGTTTTACTTTTTAAAATGAGAAAGCTGGGATACAGTGATAATTTTGTACTTTGGCTTGAATTTTATTTGATAAATAAATCATTTTGCGTCCTTATTAATGAATATAATTCTTGTAGTTTTACTGTTAAACGCGCTTATCTGGAGAACTACTGAATCGTGTGATGCGATTTTCACTACCCTATTAGAATTATTCTTTAAAAAATGTTCAGGGATATAAAAATATACGTTGTATCTTTAGCAGGCCGAATAGAAAATATAACTGGAGTACGTAGGGCGCGGCAAAACCTCTAGGAGATACATCAACAAATTGTATTATTAGTTCTGAAAATATCACAAAACGACAAAAAAAAAAATGTTGGGATATAGGTATATCCCAAGACAAAAGGTAACTCTTCTTCTTTTTCTTTTTTGTTTTGCTTGGGTGAAGCCGCGGGGGCCACTAGTATATATTTTATACAGGGTCTACCAATAGGGACTTCCGAACTTTGACAGTTGATAGCGGCCATATTGTTGAAGCTATATCTGTCAAATTGGCTGTCATTTATTCAGTCTGTTTTGCCAAATCACCATGGATAGATATAGCGTTCAACAACACGTGTTATTAATAAAATTGTTTTATCAAAGTGGGTGTTCTGTTTGGGCAACGTTCCGCACTCTTCGCTCATTTTACGGTCGCCTTAATCGTCCTTCCGAGAGGACTATTCGCAGTCTGGTAGATAAATTTGAGTCCACTGGTTCAGTAAACGATCAACGAACATCCGTACGTCGACGAAACGCAAGATCGTGAGAGTGTGCAGGAGAATCCGAGGCAGTCGATTTCGCGTCGCTCACAAGAACTCGGCCTTTCGCAGACCACAACTTGGCGAATTTTGCGTAGTGACTTGGGCCTGCACCCGTACAAAATTCAACTGACCTAGGATCTGAAGGTAAACGACCATAGATTCCATAGCTCTGGAGCAGTTGGAAATTGACCCTAATTTTCATCGAAAAATCATCTTCAACGATGAGACCCATTCCTGGATGAATGGGTACGTCAACAAACAAAATTGTCGAATTTGGGACGATACCAATCCACATGAGATCCAAGAGCGTCCAATACATCCCGAAAAAGTCACTCTTTGCTGTGGATTTTGAGCTGGCGGCTTCATCGGTCCATATTTCTATGAGAACGACGTTGGCCAGACCATCACCGTCGACGGCGAGCGCTATAGGTCTATGATTACCAACTTCTTTTGGCCTGAATTGGATCATATGGACACCAACAACATGTGGTTTCAACAGGATGGCGCTACGTGCCACACAGCTCACGCCACATTGGAAATTCTGCACGGAGGTGATGTGAACTGGCCACCAAGATCGTGCGATTTGACCCTTTTAAGGTAAGGTAAAGTAATGCTTATTTTGAGGTTAGAATTAAAATTTCAATTTTCGCTCGAAATATACCTAGTCCTGCTATAAGTTCGGTTACAAATTAAACAACAAAACATTTTGGATTAGATGTTCTTGCATAAATTTTACAGTTTTGTTAAAAACTTCCTGGACTGCGAAAATCTTTTCGTCCGCAAAAATGGTATTTTCGAGGCCGTTGTTCGCGTGCAGGTGCAAGAGTCGCTTGCATCTTTCAAGTCTATTTTGCTTTAAAATAGGCGTCAAGAGATGTCCAGTTGACCGACGAAGGAAGGCTTTCATATTAGAATCATAGCGAATGAGCCTTGACATGAATCTGGTGGATATGTACACCTTACGCAACATAATTTTCTGAGAGCTTTTACAACCACTCTCCTATGGGCAACGAGCGGACGACCACTTCTTGGTTTGTCTTTTAATATGAGATGATTCAACATATCGATTGGAAGCACGTTACATAACAATTTTCGATTTTTAGTAACTCAAAAATTTGATTAGCAATTTTTTCTGTACTTATGCAAGCTATGACAGCATTTTCTATCATATCCCACTCTATGATAACTAATCAGTAGCGGAAACCAAACTGGCTGATGTTTATTGCGTTTTGTAGTATGTGATCTAGAAAAAAGTTAACGATACTATTCCCAATGTTATCTTCATACAGTTTGCGCTGGAAGTATTGAAAAAACATTTCTGGCAGGACTATGTAGGCCCACAGATCCCAGATGTGAAGTTTGAAGCCTTTGAGGCCGCAGTCCGAAGTTCAGAAGTACAGACAGACAGACAGACAGGCGAACAAAAATGTAAGATTCACGTTTTCGAGTTTTTTCAATGATCAAAATCTAGAGATAGAAAATGTTCAGAAAAACATCAGATAATAGGCTGTGCTAATAATTAAGTAATGGTAATGGTCTTTATAGAAAATTTTGTTTTAACAATTAAAGACCTTTAGCGAGATATTCATGAAAAAAGTATTTGGGCGCATATTTTCCAGTACACATTTCTCAGGAGGGGGAACAAATTGTTAGGTTGTTCACGGACTTAAAACGAAGCCATTGAGATCATTATATTCCGAATTCAACTCCCTGACGCCTGACCTAAATTTCAAAAAAGAAAAAAAGTTATAGCCTTATCGCATGCCCTTTAAAGGGTAACTCGATTTGAGGTAACAATTTAAATCTGAAAGTACTGTGGGTAAAGAGCTGAGATTTGAACCATGTGAAAGCTTGTACTAAGCATTGAAGTTTGTAGTTATGGAGAGAAAAACGCATTTTAATTGTTAAAACCAATCCCCGAAATGAGGAAAATTTAACCAACACTATTCGCGCATTGTGAAATTATGTGAAATTAATGAAAAAATTCAATCGAACCGGGTCAGTGTTGGATGTAAAGAGATCAGTGCGTCCTCATAGTGGGCGGTTAAGTGAAAATATCGCCGCAGTGAATAATACGAGTAGTGTCCATGCCAATCCGTTAAAATCCATTCGCCATCGTTCCCAACAATTGAACCTTCCATACAACCTTTTTCGCGGAAAGGGGAAAGACAGAGAGAAAGACAGAGTGGTGTAGTTTGAAACTCAGGTGGTATTAAGTTTCTGTAAACTCCAAGGGTGGCTGTCCAGATAACTGGGGAGTATTTTGTTTGTTTTCGCTATTATTGTCGTTGCTTATGATTCACAGTATTTTTTTCCGTCCTTCTGTTGTCATCATCACGATCAAGTTGCATTTTAGCCATATGACCACCCGACTGCCAGTGTTATGCCTTCACAGTAGAGTTGACTTAGCTTTCGCAAGTGATCGACTTTTTTATTAATTTCATGCGAAATAAATAGATGATTCTTGACATCAGGATTCGAACCGTGAATCAACAGCGTGACAAGCGATGATGTTACCACTACACCACGGCCACCCCTAAACAAAATCATCGTCAACTGACGAGATTCATTTTCAACTGAATAGCATTATGTACTCAATTGTCAACACTTTTCCCGACGAAAAATGAATTCACCTTGCCACCAAGAACAACTGAAGTGGTACAGATAATACCTGCAGTCACAACTAAGGAAGCCCTAGAAGCCGCCGGAACAATAAAAAGCAGCAAGACGCCAGGTATGGATGTGATCCGGAACTTCATAGTAAAATTAGCCGTCAAAGCAAGACCAGAGATATTCACACGTCTCTATAAGTGGAAAGCAACATCCCGCTGCAGTGAAACGGTAGCGATTAGTGCTCAAAGGGGAACAAACCTCCTGAGCAACCGTCGTCGTACAGACCGCTGTGCATGGTCGGCACAACGGGGAAAGTGCTCCAAAAATATTACGAACAAAGCTGGAACCATACACGAAAGGACACTCCAGTCTCTCCAACTGACAGTTCGGTTTCAGAGGGAAACGAAGCACCATAGGGACAGGAAGGGCAGTGTGTAACATTGCGCGTGAAGCAATCGCGGGACAAAGATACTTAGAAGGGAGAAAGCAGTACTGTACCATCGTAACACGACGTCAAAAAAGCATTCAATTCAGCTAGCTGGAGCTACATAGTGAGAGCGCTAAGCAACCTACACATTCTTTACTACCTTAATAGGCGGCTAATTCAGTGAAAGAACCCTACCCTATGACAAAAGAAATGACGAGAGGCGAGAGAGCTTCTCGGTCAGTATCGGCACTGTCGAGACTAATGCCAAACGTCGGAGGACCCAAGCAACCAATTAGGAATCTGCTGGCAACTGTAAGCAAGTCAAGCGTCCCCATATGGGCACCAGTGACGGATCGGAAAATGTACATGAGACAGATGTATTGTACTTGGTGCACAGAATCACACCATTGAGAGTATGTTCTGCCTTCAGAACTGTGTCAGGGAAAGCGATCAGCGCAATCTCTAGCCGAATGCCAAAGTCCATGGCTCTAAGCGAGAATCGACAGGAAGGCAGGAGAGCCACCACTGAGGCTTTACAAGCAGAATGGCAACACAGATGGAAGATGGACAGGTGAGCTGATTCCCGAAATAGAGGAGCGAACCAGTAGTAAACTTGGGGAAATAAACTTCCGCCTGATGCAGTTCTTACCGGGACATAGATGCTTCCGGGAGTACCTCCACAAATATAAGCACGTGGATGACCAATACTGCCCGCACTGTGAAAGCTGTGTCTAGAATGCGGAACATTCCCTGATGGAACTTTCTAGAAAGAAAAATTTTGCCAGGTTACACCGAAAACACTCAAAGTGGTCATGCTGCCGACGAGAGAAGTCATCGCAAGCATGATGCAGCAACTGCGCCGAGAGGCGCGAGCAGCGAGAAACAAGAAGCCTATAAACTCCGCCAACTGGAAACAAACAGGAAACACTCACAAGCATCACATATGTATCCGCACACCCAACAATAGACATACACGCAGTCATACACGAAACCACACGAAGCCATACAAACTCAGGCACAATAATATACGTACATACGTACTCAAACAGACATAACACACCTTCTTGTATTCTGAACATATGTACGTACCAAACTGACCAACAGACGCAAAAAAGGGGCAGACACAGAGCCAGCTTGTTCTGGAGATATTGCTTTCAATTCCCTTGATCAACCTGCCTGGTTTAGATATCTCTGGGCTGGGATTCTTAGATAATCTTGCCTTCACTATTGTTGCCCATTCTCTCTATACATTCACATCTTGGTGGGCACAGTCCAGCTTCTTGTGCAAAGGACCAAAAATCTTTCTCTCTATAGTGCAGCACCTGAGTCATCGATCTATCGAGACTCAGATTAACTCTCCAAGTTAGGGAGTTTTGAATCCAGTTGTTCTGCACCGCGGATTATACCTTTCTAACTCCTTTTTCGAAAATGAAAAATGATACATGAGAACATTCTCATTCTCCTTTTCACAGTTTATTCTGGCAACGTCACCTCCTTGCAAAAAGTAAACAAACAATTATTAGAGCTTCCAATCAAAAGCACATCATTGGTATTAGGACGCTTTTCCGCCCCTTACTCAAAAGCTATACCCACCGGAGACAGCTGTTGAATGCTTTCGCAATATTTTTCCTCCCAATAAAATCCTTGCCACATCTCAGTGATTGCTATACCCCGGCAAAGGTTGCACGTATATCGCGTTAATCACATCCAATACACGGCAAAATAGAATAGAACCCGCTGCCATACCATAGCACAAGGTTGGCACAACAAAGTGTAGAGAAAATTAATCCCTCAATACACACCGCCATCAACACTAGTGTAATATAATTTAATTGTCCGATAAAGCCTATCGCAAACTATAGTCTGTCTGCAGCACTTGCAACCGGCTGCGACGCAGCTACGCATTTATTGAACACCTTATCGCTAATTGATTTGCCCGAGTAATCGTTAATAAGTGACATCCAGTGTTTGCATAGAGTTGATCGTATAAACTGTGAGTCCTCCTGCCTCGCCCTGGGTTCTGTGATTGCTGCAAATGATTAACATATTGTGCCACCTGGTCAGTAATTAATCGAGTCTGCTGTTAAAAGGGTGAGTACCTACCTACCTATCTATCATATACGAAGTACAGCCCATCCCTTTTCACACAGCAAAATGACACCGCGTATAAAATTTGTACACCGTGTACGATGTCTCGTTATCCTTGAAAAATGCCATGCCATCCACCTCACTTAGCCCGCAGAGATTTCACCCTCAAGACCCAACCTTTGATCTTTTTTAGGTTCCAATCTCAACACTGCGGATTTCTACGACGTATTTCATATTTTTGGTTTTTTTTTTTTTTTGTTGTTCGTCCTTTCGTTTCGTAGGGTATCGTTAAAGCTTTTCGCTATTCGTTTGGTTACCCGTACCCGTATATGTACGTAGGTTGTCCCACCTCATTAGACGTAATAATGTGGATTTATTGCCACATTGACTCGACAATGTTGACGACCGTCTATTGTTTATCTCGTTAATCCTCACTCATCCACTACCCCCCAAAACAAACCGATAGATGTGTCGGTTAGCCTTAAGTCCATCGGATTGAAGCGGTTTTTTTGCACGATAAACAGTAGCAGCAGAAAGACAAAAAAAAAAATTGACGTGAACAGGATACGAAAGCGGAACATAATTGCGAAATGCAATTTGTTGTTCGAACAGGAGAAAAGGATACGGTTGATGGCGGTTTATATTATTATTATTTGAACACTGCCATGTCGTCGTGGCTCGAAGGAATGCTTTGTCAGGACATTATATTTACGTTGCGGGAGGGGTGGCGGTAGGGGAATATTATTACATTTTCCTGTCTGTTTGTGTTTACACATTTGGTCGGGATCGTGTTTCACGATGGATGGAATGTGGCTTCAATGCCTAATTGAATAGGTTGTTGTTCTTTGTTGGTATACCGCATAAGCTGAGAGGATTTATTTTTAGGATTCCCGGAATTTTTGGTTAGACATGTACTCTTGTGTGTCCCTTTAAAGTACTTTTTTTTGTTATGTACCCCAAACGACAAACGGCCTGAAGCTCTTTAATCCGTGTACGAGTATGTTAGACAGCCGAAGTGCACATCAAAATTGAAGACCACGTCTCACGGGTGTTCTTCAATTAAATCCACTAAAGGGTAAAGAGAATTTCCCTTTTCGAGTACATCCGGTGAGTGTGTGCTGTACTTGCTTTATATGTAATTTCCCTGTGGGGCAGCCCAGGAAAGAGATTGGCTCAAGGGCAATTCTGTAATTGCGGCTATCGGACTTGGATCTTTCATAGGATAAAGTACGAGCACATTGGAAGGGAATAGTCAGAGTTGTAATTTTCTGTAATTGAACATGATGAGCTTTACGATTGCACAAAGGGTCAGGATAAGAATATTCCATTATCTATTTATAGGCAATACCTCCACCGGGTTTTAAGTCAGATGAGATAGAACTACTATGTGTCACTATCGATCGTTATTACTAGTTATAGGTTACTTCAGAAAACTTGGAATTTAGCTCTAATTGACTACTGTCAATCAAGCTTAGGAGGCCAGAATACACTTTAGATACAAGGCAGTGTATCTACCATGACAATTGACTCAGTCCATCGAGAAATTGTACCACAAAGATATGACATTTACTGCTCTCTTCTACATTCTCATCGCATCCTTCTATACCTGCAATTGTTCTCATCCCGTGAGGATTCCAACAAGGAGGTAGAGGTACTGATTTTTTTTTGTTGGGAAGAGTAGTTTTAATGTGAGGCACGATGAGATGTCTTGTTGGCCAGTAATTATTTTTATTTGTCTAGGCACTCTCAATGGAAAGGATCTGGTTATTGCTTATACGGAGCTCTTTTTCACAGATTTATACGCTGCTAGAGCTCATCCAGTGACTGAAACTGATTTACATATCACCAACCCGTGCACATTTACCCACAAACGTAAATCCATAAAATACCATGGATGCTAATGATGCTATCTGCTTTTAATATCCACGCGCTATACCTACTTCAAACAGGGTTCGATACAGAAAATGGATGGCCATGGAATAGTGGTTAGTTTAGTGTACTCACCCGTTAAAAAAATATAAAAATTAACTGCTTCTTATGAGTTTTTGCTTCTTCCTTTAAATTTAAAATGTTTTTATCACTTAAAAGTGCACTAACTAGTTTCATATAAAAAAGTTACGTTGAAATTAAACTCTTCACAATTTTTCGTACAATAGAAATATGTAATGAACTAGAAAAAATCTATAAAAGAACAGCGAAAATAGGTGGAAATTTAAAAGGTTTTGGAATTCTACTCAATCGACTCAACGCTAAATAAAGGGTGTCCCAAAATTCACGCAAGAAGTAATTTTGATAGAAAACATAGGTTTTTAATTAAATGGAATAGCATATCGGGTAAATGGCCTCCACCCACTCCACTTTGCTGGCACATACGTACTCTTTTGTCGAAATTATCCATGACCGTTTTGCATAAATGTGGCTGAAATTCGTTCATACAGCGCTAAATTTGCTCCTTCAAGGAGTGGGTGGTCGTGGGTTTGTTGGCATAAACCTTAGACTTCAAAAAACCCCAAAGAAAAAAGTCCAACCGATCACCAAAACGGGAAATTACACGACTAGGAAATGACTCAGGTAGTAATTGAATTGGTTCTCGGGCTGTATGGCATGTGGCACCGTCTTGTTGAGACCACATGTCGTCCACATCCACATCTTGCAATTTAGGTACAAACAACTGAATTATCATGTCGCGATAGCGAACACCATTAACTGATATTGCCTGACAAGCCGCATTTTCAAAGAACAATGGTCCGATGATGCCTCCAGCCCAAAATTCACACCAAACAGTGACACGTTGTGGATGCATTTGCTTCTCAACAATCACTCGTGGATTTTCTGAACCCCAAATTCTACAATTTTGATTATTAACAAAGCCAAGCTAAAAATCAGCTTCATCACTGCAGATGATTTCGTTTGAAAAATCAGCATCCACTTGTTGTTGTTCCATAATCCATTCAAAGAACCCTCTTCACTGTGCGTGGTCAGTAGGCTTTAATTCTTGAGTCAATTGCACTTTATATGCATGAAGATGCAAAACTTTCAATCTTTCGTGAGAATACGCTGTAGAAAGCTTCTTGAAATGTCCAATTCTTGACCACAGTGCCGAATTGATGTTCCTGGACTCTCAACAACACTCTCACGAACTGTATCGATGTTTTGTGTTGAACGACTTGTTAAAGGACGGCCAGTCTCCCTGAATTTTTGAATTAATCTCTTCACAGTTGATGAAGTTAAATCACTATTCCGACCATATTTTGTACGAAAATTACGAACTGTAGCTGTCAAACCTTCATTATTTTTAAAATATTGCTCAACAATGAAAACGCGTTGTTCTTTCGTGTAGCACTCCATTTTGAATAACCCTGAACTGTCAGCTGTCACGCTGTCTTTTTTTTTTTTTTTTTTTTGTTGGCAACACTTTACCGCACAAATGGCGCAAAATTCAAATCTTGTGTAAATTTTGGGACACCATTCAAATATGTTGGCGCTAATACCCCATACAAGGGCTGGCCTAGCTTTTCGCAGTTTCTCGCGTTGTGTGCCGCAGGAATAGTAGAGACCCCTAAATGGTTGATTTTTCTTCGTAATAGTAGAGGTTTTTATAACTATGACGTAATTATTAAATTGAATTCAAGGACTCCAGTCGTGGAAATGCTGACTTGAGATACGGCGTAAGCATACATAAATAGGATGTAGTTGGCATCGATAGATCGAATATGGAGAAATACACTCAACCATTTCACCGGCGGGCTAAAACTCACATGACAGGTCCAAGCCTCACTTAGCCTAAACGTTAGCATCAACCCAGTCGAGCCTAATGTTTAGGCTAAGTAGGGCTTCGACCTTTCATGTGAATTTTAGCCCTCAAATGAAATGGTAACATACATATATATTCTAACCCCCTATCCGAAGGGGTGAAATCTAGAACATACAGTCAACTCCACTTATAAGAAACCCGGAAGGACCAACAAAATCAGTTCGTTGTAGCCGATGTTTGACATAGCCGACGGTTTCGAAAACTATTATGGTCAAGGAATCAACAAAATCAGTTTGCTACAAAAGATGGTTCGTTATAACCAGGTACGTTACATCCGGAGTTGACTGGCTTGTTATTTCGTATGAATAGTAGGTAATAGTTTTCAACTTACAATATTAAAAATAATTAATGCACGAGGAGTAAGTCTGTTAGATGGTTTGCGTGAGTCTTTTTTTCTGAAGTATTGATGGATTGGTAAGTCTAAGTCATACCATTGAGTTGGTTTGGACATTTTTTGAGTGTGGGCACCATTTAGCCAGACGGGTGCTCCGTATAAGGCACCCCAGGAGCTCCATGCTAGTTTTTGAAGAAGATTATTTCTTATCCTTAATTGGGCTGCGGTATTTTGACAGTACTGTTTAAAGGTCAGAGTTCGGTTCAGGGTTATGCCAAGGTATTCTGGTAGTTTTGTTATGGTTTAGTAAAGTGTTGTTGAATACAACCTTGATTGGAACTTGCGTTATTCGGTTATTCAGGTGGAAGCATGCAGACTCTGTCTTGGAGGCGCTAGCTATAAGCTTCCATTTTTTTAAATATTCACTCAGAGCTTCAAGATCTTTTGTGAGCGTATGCTCAATTGTATGTTAATGCTGATGCTGGGTAGCTAGGGCTATATCGTCTGCATATGCGAACTTCTTAGACACAGTATTCGGAATGTTATGGATGTACAAATTGAAAAGCAGAGGGTCAAGTACTAACCCCTGTGGCAGTCCGTTGTATAGTTGCCTTAATTTACTGCCTCTGTCGTTAATGAAAACTTTGAAGGAGAGGTTGCTGAGCAGCGTATGTTTTTGAATAATTTAAAGATCGTTCTAGTACGCTGCTTAAAGGTAACCTATTTCCAGTCACTTTTCGAAACCCTCCTTAACGGATGTTGTTAAGGAGAGGACCTGGTCCATACATCTGCGTCCCGATCGAAAGCCGGCTTGTTCTATAGGGATAACTACGTTCAGAGGCCTCTCCTTTGTATATATGTAAGCCGTTCAAAGATTAATGTCCTCAAGAATAAGAGAACGTTGGACGGTAACTCTCAGGCCTGTCGTCTGTTACTCCTTTTGAATTTTTTAGATAGAACTTCAGATGAAAGGATGTCGTTAAAGAACTTACACAACCAGGCTTTGACATCCGTTCTGCAGTTTCTTATAAACTCTGGCATATTCCATCTGGTCCGACAGCTTTCCCTTGTTTACAGTTAGCTATGGCTTCCTCTAGCTCAAGAACGGTGAGGCTTCGGGAGTAATCGGAAGACTCTGAGGATGTAGTTTTGAGTTCGTTTAAAGACCCTTTTAATTAGATTGTTGTGCTTCTTATCCGGTTTAGCTTTAGACATTTTCGACAAGCACTGGGTTTATTCTGGATTATAGAGTATTGAATTTATTACGGAAAAATAAAAATGAAACAGCAATCATTTAGCTATTGAACAATCCAAAGCCAAATTATAACAGGCAGAAACGTAATTATGTAAAAATTAAATAAACGCGCACATTTAGTAAGTTTCGCTCGAAGTATCATCGCATGACATACCAGCCCATCCATCTGTGTAAATAGAAATAAAATTAAGTTTTTCTCTTTCGGAGAAAAGAAAATAATGTCCCATACGAGTACTCGTACCTTTCTATCCAGCTCCACATTATGAATGTGTCCCGCAGTTTGTACTAACATTTGCATTTTTAAAAATGCCCCTTCTAACATTTTACAAGAAAATACCATCAAGCCAATGTCCAAAAATGTCGACGCAAAATAATACCAAAATATATATGAAATTGTGAAAGGTTCTTCTGCATGCTGCAACCGAAAAATTGAATCGCATAAGAAAACATACGTGAGGAAAGAAATAACACTCATATAGTTTTCAATTAATTCACTGAACTGAACGAGTAACTGGAATGTTCTTTGAAGTCTGCGGGTGATTCTATACACTTTGAGATTATTTACGTACACTTTGCGTATCCGATACTTCAACGCTATGCAGTTGAACGTACTCGTATTGTATCTAAAATCTGACAACACTTTTTCTAATCTATCATTTAATCCGGTGAAGTGCACTTCAAGATAAAATAGAACTAACCACACTCCTCCGGTTTCTACCATCGTTGGCAGTACCATAAAATGTAATAAAAGCTCAAAAACAGCGATGCCAATAGAATAATAAGTAAAACGAAGTGTACGCGAAGCCAAAAATCCAATTGTATAAAGCAGAGACATCACTTTCAGTACCAGAGATATAACAAAACAGCAGCTTAAGCGTATTTTTTTTTTATGCAATTTTTCACAATTTTTAATATGACGTCGAAATAGGTTCAGAAATATAATTTTCTTATCCTTTATTGACAAGTTGAAGCACAGCAAAAACGGATAACATAAAAAAATTGAATAATCGCAAAATTTAAGAAAAAATGCTTTTTTCCTAGGGAACACAACCATAGTCAGTAAAAGTGTTGATAAAATGCCGCTGATTACAATTCTAATTATATGATGCATTTTATGCGCCTCAAACTTTTGTTTATTATATGTGAAATCTGTACATCGAATAACACTTGCGAATCGGTACACAAACTGAATAAGGATTTTATTCGGATCTTGGGAAGATGCCATGTTAAGTGAATGCATGATGTAGCCGTACTGAAAAAATTTCGTAATTAAATGGCAACAGCAGTGCCGACTATTAAATTGATTAAAGGAATAATGCGTGTCCTCTTGTCCTTCCACCTCGCATGTACACAGTAATGGTAGAAAATAAATGTAATTGAGCCTTTACGCGAGCACTTATAATATACTGACGCCTCAGTATGGACATACGAGGGTGACCAATTGTTTCAACAGCTGTCAAAGTTACCAATAACATCCAGCTGTCAAAATATACAGTAAGGTTTGCCATCATGCATCGTTTGACACTTCCCGAACGTGTGGAAATTATTAAAAAATATACGGCTCAGTTGTAAATACGCAACGTGAATTTCTTCGTGAGGTCGGTCGTCATCATGGCTTCAGTGCGCAGGCAATTCGTCGTACTGTTGAAAAGTTTCAGCGTGAGTACACTCTTTTGGACCTTAAGCCACCAATCAGACAGAGATCGGTGCGGTCGGCCAGACCGAGAAATGTCGATTCGGCACCGATCAGCTGAATTGGGCATCGCCAGAGAGTCAACCAGGCTTATTTTGCTGTTGGATTTGGGCCTACATCGTGCTGACGCAAGAATTGAAGCCGGACGACCATAGATAACGACCAAATCATCTTCTCGAATCAAAAAATCATCTTCTTTCGAAATGAGGAAGGAGACACTGTTACCATCAATGGTTCTTGGTATAATGCGATGTTAACCGACTTTCTGTAGCCTGAGCTCGACAACATCGATATATCCGAGCTATGGTTACCAACAAGAAGGCGCTACATGCCATTCAAGCGATGCAGCGCTCGAAGTGGTGAAGGAGAAATTTGGCGACTGGGTCATCTCACAGCGAGCGTTCATCAATTGGCCGCTGCGATCATGCGACTTGACACCTCTCGATTATTTTTTCTGGGGCTACGTCAAGTCCTTTTTTTTTTTTTTTTTGTCGGGGCGGGTACACCCTACTGGAGCACTCAGACTCAAAAACAGGTCCATTGTACAACCAGGCAGAGAACCCCATTTTAATGCGTTTTTTTCGTCTTTTGTAAAAAGACGAGTAGACGCTTCAGTGATGAAGAGCTTAGGTCATCAGCACTCACCACATCAGCACCGAAAATCTGCCACCTGATCCGAGCAAAGACAGGACAATCACATAGGAAGTGTTCCGCAGTGTCATCGCCCTCTCCACAGGAGTTGCAGACAGGGGTAGCGCTCAAGGTGCTTGGCAAAGGCGAAGTGGCCCGTAAGAGCGCCAGTAAATTGTCTGCAGTCTTTTCTGTTAAGGGATAGCAGGAAAGCCGCGGACTTCTTACAGACGACGGGGACCATTCGTTTAGTCTGCCTGCATCCTGGAGAGTCATGCCACCTTCGATTGTGTTCACTGAAAATCCAGTCGTCAATGGAAGCCCTAACCGAAGACGCTGGTAAACCCAACGTGGGTTCAGGTCCTGAGAAATTCTCTTCTGAGCCTTGTCTAGCAAGCTCGTCAGAGATCTCATTTCCTGTTATCCCTTTGTGCCCTGGGACCCAAACAAGATTCAGTGAGTTCAGCCTTCCGACCGAATTCAAGGATGTTTTGCATTCTCGAACTATTTTGGAAGTGGTTAAAGGATTGAGAAAGGCCTTAAGCGCAGCCTGACTGTCACTACGCAGGTACTTCGCCCCTTCCACCTGTTCTTACCAATACAGTCCGCTGCCATTAGGATAGCATATATTTCTGCCTGAAGACAGATGTGTGTTTTCCCAATGAGAAGTGAAGCCTAATGTTGTCGCATTCCACGAAAACACCAGCACCAGACCCCTGTCCAGTTTTAGAGCCGTCCGTGAAAATGCGACTACATTCCTTTCCTGGCTCAGACTCCTGCCAAAGCCAATCCTGAACATGAGGAAAGTCAAGTCAAGTCCTTAGTCTACGCTAACAAGCCAACCACTTTGGACGAGCTTGAGGCCAACATTCGAGACGTTATTGCCGGAATAACGCGGCACATATTGCACAGAGTCATCAAAAATTGGACCGACCGCTTGAAGCACTGTCAGCAAAGCCGAGGCTGCCATTTGAATGATGTGCTATTCTACATATAATGGCATAAATGTAGCTTTAAAATAAAGTTAGAATCAACTTGATATCTCACACCGTTGTTGCTTTATTTAAATTTCTTTTCCAATCATTCTTTCTCTCATCTCATCATATCAGGGAGCTGCCTTTAGGAGTGCTAATTTAAAAGCCGTAGCTTTTTATATAGTGTTTCTGTTGTTTAATATTATTATTATTTATTTCTTTAAATCCTTGAACCCCTCGAGGGTTATAGGGCGTCAACAATGTTTGCCGTCATCTTGTTCGGAGTTCTGCAACGCGTTTAAGCTACCTCCAACTCATCCCAAAGAGCTTGATTCCTCCTCAACTGTCCTGCGCCACATTTGCCTGGAGTATTTCGTAGTGAAGTTTTCCTTGCGCCGTAGAGTGTGTCCAATCCACTGCCACTTTCTCCTTCGCACAGTAATGTCTATATTCGTGACCAGTTCTCAGATGACGTTGTTCGTTGGAGGTACGATTATGTCAAAAGATCCTCAAGTTGATTCTTAGACATCTGTCTACGAAGGTTTGCAGCTTGCGTGTGATAGTTGTATCCACCCTCCAAATACTGCATCCATACAACAGCACTGATTCCACGTTGGAGCGGAACAGTCGCACCTTGGTTCTTAAGCCAAGAACATTGCTTCTCCAGACTTTCGATAGCATTCCGAACGCAGCTTTTGCCTTCCCGATTCTGCTCCACACATCTAGTGCCTTGCCACCGCGTTCAGCCGAGACCACACTTCCTAAGTAAAGAAAGTTGTCTACTTTCTCGACTACCCGTCCTGCAATGTTGAGCTGACTGCGGGTGTTTTAAGTGCTCAGGGCTTTTATCTTAAGCCCCACTTTGTTTGCGTCAGCTTTTAGATTTTGGGCCATCAGGTGATGGTCCATTATACTAAGTGGAAGTAGGCAAACATCGTCAGCATAGTCGAGGTGTATCTGTCTGGTTTCTTCTTTGTGGATCTTGCGTTCTCTGCTAGTTGTAGTTGGGCCACATCTCCTTAGATATGACGACATTCCCCAACACATGACATCTGTTACTGGCCTTTGAAAGGAGGATAATGCCCTTGAGAGCCCCCAGCGGTATGTGAACTACTTTCGTAAGGGATCTGTCAAGAGCAGATCCCCGCCTTGCCAGCTCATCAGTTTGCTTGTTCCCCTCAATGTTGCTGTGTCCCGGCACCCAGAAGAGACTAATCCTAAACTCATGACCCAGCGTGGCGAGTTCCTCCTTGCATTATTCCACCAGCTTGGAGCAAGACGTAGCGGATACAATTGCCTTGATAGCGACCTGGATATCAATGAGGATAGCGATGGTTCTGAAAGGTGCACTGATGTTTTTCAATAGACGGCAAGAACTTTCGCCTGGAAAACGCTATCCGGTATGATTCTTATATATTGAGGGTGTCGGAGCGCTCAAGTGGTAAAAGGTGCAGTATTACATTCAGGGCTTTTGTAGGGTATGTTGTCATGGCCTCCGTTGTGCCTATAGCCGCCGTTTTTTGCACTTTGTTGATTAACTTTATGTTGAAGTATTTTCAAACTAGAGACCCATAGCAAAGTGTAGGACGAACAACTGCGGTACACATCCGTGAGACCATCTTCGGACGAAATCGCTCACTTCTTGCCGAAGGTTTTGCTGCAAGCGTAGAAAGCCGAAAAGGCTTTCTTTACCCTCTGCTCTATGTTAAGCTTCCAGCTTAGCTTAGGCTCAAGTACCACATCTACTTAGCGCTGGAGAACAAAGTGAGTAATTGGTTGTTTAGCCATGGGGGCGTGAAGGTCGGTATTTTGGTTTTAATGGTAAAGAGCATCAGTTCAGTTTTCCTCGGATTGACGCTGAGTCTACAACTAGTAGCCTATGTGCTTATCTTATCCATGGCTAAGATCTCTTAAGTTTATATGCTATGCTTGAGTAGAAACTCCCTTTTTTGGGTTCTGCCAATGAATGTGATAATCTACTAAAGATACTCGGCTACCAGCATGCACCATTCGCAAACTCGAATAATCGATGCCAAGAGTGCACCATCCATACTCTGCACACTTCTACCACTCCCCCCGTGGAACTAGGTATTACTTCGCGGGGTTGGTTAGCTATATCATGTCCATTTGCCATTTCGGCTCTTCTTATTCATTTGATTCTACTCAGCTCGTTCTGCACGCTCTTTATGAAGAATCAGGTCTCTAGACAGACATCCCCTTACCTCGTCGTATGATTTATTAGAAACTGTGGGCTTAGCGCCTGCAGTGGAACACTGAGTGCTTCACATTTTCCTCTTCATCTGAGCTGAAGGGCGAGCTATCGTGCCCAAATCTGTGGAGATATTTTCGATAACTGCTGTGCCTGGATAGGATCTATGTAAGGTGGTAGTTATAGTCCTCGCGTGCTTTCTTTGTCCAAACCTCGCTTGTGGGTCCATTTGCCTTTTGCTCTGTTATCCCACCTAGCTTCCCACAATGCTACAGAATTTGCCCTTTCTTTTCGTGTTACGCTTTTGGTAACGCTGGCTTCTTGTCGGTTCGCGGTTCGCTTAAGATGAACCCTTTGCATCGCTTATAACACTTAGTCCAAAATTGTTCAGCTTCCTTCTTGTTTGCGTATAGAAGGATTGATCATACCACTCTGAATAGAAGGATCCTCCTAGCGTATCCAGGCTGCCGGCATCTGTGATACCTTTTACTTGAATACTTGACGTACGTTTTGAAGTTCAGCCTGTTGTCGAGCATTACTCCTTGGTATTTTTATTGGTTAATGCCTCTTTAGACCTGATTGTCTGGTTTTCAAATCGGTCTTGTGGGCAGCTAGCTCTAGAACGGCAGACTCTAGCTAATTTTAGATCTTGGCGACTGCTTCATCCGAGGTAGGCCCTATCTCGTGGATATGTTTGGTCACTGTAACCACGGCGATATCGTCAGCTAGGCCGATCACCCTAATTCTTTGTGGCAGCATTAGTTGCAGGACTCCATCATACATTATGTTCCACATGAAAGGTCCAAGAACTAACCCCTGTGGAACTCCCGCGAGAAGATTTGTGGTAGTTACCGCTATCATCTGTCTGGTACCTCAACTTCCAGTTGGTGTACTCGTATCTATTCTGGTCATATCATGACCAATTTTCCGATGTGTGGAGCGTCCTGTGAGCGTTACTATTGTCCTTTTGCTGATAAGAAGCAGATATCATCCAAAATTACTTAGCCTTTCAAATGGTCTCCATTGGATGCCATGTCTCTCAGATACATCTACGGTGGCAGCTGTCGCCAGTAGAAAGAGGATTGTTAGCAGAATATCCACTCCCTCTTAAACTTCGAAAGAGTCAGAGAGCTGTTCATTAGAAGGAATTTGAAATACAGACGAAAGGGCTCTTATAGTAACAAGACTTAACCCAAAGTCAATATCTACTTCAATTTTATTTTAATAATGAGAGCACGAAATTTCGTTTACAGAATTCCCAAGTTATTTGCTATGTATTGTTCTTTGTTCTGAATTGAAAAACTTCAAAGTTCCTGCCATTACTCGTACTCCATATCCTAACTTCAAGCCAGTTGTGTATTTCAAAGAAAAGTAAACAAAAATATTTTTCGGGAAATATAATTCCCTCCACGTGGGTTTAGGTTTAGGTACCAAACGAAAAGTTCAAATCTTAATTTTTCAATGGCGTATTTCATTATCTTGAATCAAATTACTCAAAGAACAATCGAGGCTATAAATAAAATGAAAATAATATTACATACCCAGATATTTGCTCTTATACGTGTACTTTGCTACATTGTTAAATGTAATAAGTAACTTGTTGAGTAGCAAGAATGTCACGGAAAGCCCAGTGTAGCGGAGACAACTTGAGCGAAAAGTATGACGAAATAATCTCGTTTAGTCTTTGGGGAATCTTGTTCAAATTCTTCTTTTATTCTTAAACAAATACGTACGAGTATTGCTATTCTTGTTAAGAATTACTTCTTTACATCTTACATCTGTGGCGGGCATGTAGATGCTATAATTTAAATTTGTTTACGAGTACATTCGAATAAAGTTATTGCAGCCGAAAAGTATCTTTTATGTTTAAGTACTCCCGTATGCATACGCACGTACGAGTACATTATGTAAGTGATACATGTTTTATGTTGTGTGGTTTTGGGCTACCATAACTCCTGCGCACTTTCGGTAGACAACCAATTACTCTTGAAACGACAAGGAATTCCCAGAATTGTATTAGGATTTTGAATGCTCACAGCTTTTCATAGGCAGGATATCGATATCAGAAACGCATCAGAATAATAGGTTATTAGTGCTAAAGACATAAATCAAAATGGTTTTTTGAAAGAATATTCGGGTTTCCAGCGGACCTTAACTTACCGTATTACATCTTTGAGCTTCAAAAAATGATTTTCAAAGGAGTTGGATAGAGCAAACATTCCGCAGGAAATAGAAGTTTCTCACAGTGCCACGAAAATAGTTTCTTAAAACTTCTAAATGACTGTTAAAATTCAATTTTGCATCTATGACAAGCCCTAAATACTTAAATTCATTAACACATTCCACTTGAAAACATTTATCATTACAACAAACATCAATGGAAGATCCTGCATCGCAAAAGCAAATTAAGAAAGACTAAAAAACATAACCTTAGTTTTTGAGCTAATTGGCAAACTATGGTTTGGCAACCAAACTCTCAACAAAAAAAGATCCCAATTTAAGGCAGATGTAAGGTCCAATACACTATTACAACCATAACTAAAGCCAACATCGTCTGCGAAAGCCATCAACAGACCCTTAAAAGGGCAACTGAAGAGGGAGTTAATATATATTAAAAAAAAGTATAGGCCCAAGTTCGGAACCCTGCGGTACACCCAGATTTAAAAGCTTGAGATCACTCCTAACTGTTTGAATTTTAACCTTTTGGTTCTTGTTCTTCAGATAAGATCTAAACCAATTAAGCCTAAAGCCAGCATATCATGATTGACCATATCAAAGGCTTTGGCTATATCGACAAACAACCCAGCTGTACACTTTTTTTTATCAACATTATTATAAATTTGGGAGCAAAAATTTAACAGAGCATCTTCAGTAGATCTACCTTCTCTAAAGCCAAACTGAGCCGAACTGAAAAATTTTGTTTTATTTAAAAAATTAATCACTCTGCTTTTCATAACCTTTTCAAACATTTTGCTAATTGAGGGTAAAAGTGAAATGGGTCTATAGTTACCTACCTCATCAGTCGCACCGTTCTTATGAAGAGGTAAAACATTCGCACTTTTAAGAGTATCTGGAAAAACGTCAGAAAAAGCACTTTTATTAAAAATATGAGAAAGGACATCAACCAGGAAACATGCAATATTTTTCAACAAACGATTCGAGACACCATCTATTCCAGTAGAATTAAAATCTTTTAGTGAGCCAATTGTTTTTAGTAATTCTAAGCCATTAACGGGGATAAAAAACAAAACTTTGTTCGCAATGCCTACAAGAAAGATTACATACCGAACAGTCAAAATGTACTGGACTCAGATGTATATTCTGGGATATTTTTGAAAAATAATTATTGAAGGTGTTAGCAATCCCAAGATTGTCAGAAATCACAACATCATCATTATCACGTACAGCAACTATATTTTTACCAGCTTGTGTTTTGTTGAAGATGCTGTTAACCAACTGCCATTCATCCCTCAAGTTACCTTTGGCTGCATTAAATCGGTTTGAATAATAACGGTTTGAGTACATAATTTTGTACAACTGTTTTAAGCATAGATTATTAGGCTGCTTCACACATTTAACTCTAAGTTTATTCTTTTTCCTAACTTTATGTAATAAATCAATCGTTATCCAGGGTTTAAGACGTATTTTTGACTTCTGTTGGTGAATTACGAATGAGCAACTAGATATATGCCTGGAAAGAATATCACTAAAAGCGTCGTAGGATTTTGAAAGATCACTATCAGCAAATACTTCCTCCAAACACTCAAGAGATAGACAAGTTTTAAGTTTTGCAAAATCAATTTTTGTTTTAAGGGTATGGAAATTAGGAGTAAATAAATTTCTGTCTAACGAAATATCAACTAGTAGACCAGTCATGCAGTGATCTGTGATTTTTAAGTCAAATACGCACTTTTCACAGGAGCTAGGAGAAGAACCAAAACGGCCTTCCACAAACTGTCCGCCGGTCTGTCTGTCTATCCTTTTAGTCATAGAGTCTCATGAACAAAATCGAAGCTTTTACTTGATGCAAAAAGTTAAAGCAAATGAAAAGCGTAGCAATTGCTACGATTATTTCAGAAATTTTCTTAAGTCTTAACGAAGTTTTATTCTGGAACGTGCTTCAACTCTTCGTATCCACTCTTTACCTAAGTTTGGGGTCACAAGAGGAAAGGGACCTCAATCAAAGTGGTATGCAAAGTTGAAGGCGGCTGCCTAAGAACAGAATTGCCCGGCACGGCTTGTCAGTCGAGTAGATCTATCTAGCTAAGGAAAGTAAGTTGTAGAAATTGGTAGTAGCATCGAATTGGTTCATTCTTAAAGTTCAGTTGCACAATGCGATTTGGAAAGAGAAAGTAAAGGTTGTATTATCTAGTGGTTATAGAAACTTAGATTTTATTTGTTTCTCTTAGGGTCTGTCAGGTCTCCAACCAGGAGGTTATTTTTTAACCTGAAAGAAGAACTGCTTTCCCATGTTGTTGTTGAACTAACATATTTTGAGACATTTACTTAGGTTTTAAGGTCGTGGTGTAGTGGTAACGTCATCGCTTGTCACGCTGTAGGTTCACGGTTCAAATCTTGATGTCAAGAATCATCTATTTATTTCACAATAAATATAAAAAGAAATCGATCAATTGCGAAGGCATAACACTGGTGATCGACCGCCTGGTCATATGGCTGAAAGTGCAACTAGATCTTGATGATGGCATCAAGAGGACGGATAATACTCTGAATCAAAAAAAAATACACCAAATGCTCCCCATTTATCTGGACGCTACCCGTGGAGTTTACAGAAACTAAATACGAGTACCACCTGTGTTTCAAACCACTACACCAATCTTTCTTTCTTTCTTTCTCCCTGTGTGTTTAGAAACGGCTGTGCCCTGAAATAATACAAGGTCATCAAGGCCCGGAAATTGATGGTTCAAAATCTCCATCGTTGCCCGAGCTGTGTGAGCGCTTGCTCCGTCCTGCTTGAGACCCAATTGAGTAACTTGCGGCAAGAAAAAACTCGTTTATCATCTGTCTGTAGCGCTCACCAGTTACGGTTACGGTGGTGCCGTCGGCCTCCCTAAAAAAAATAAGGGCCAATCACTTTTTCACTTCAAATGCCGCACCAAACAGTCACTTTGATGGATGCAATGGCTCTTCGTGCATTTCATGTGGATCCTCGGTGCCCCAGAAACGCAAATTTTGTTTATTCACATAACCACTTCAGTGGAAATGAGCTTTGTTGCTCATTATGATTTTGGATACGAAATAAACCTCTTCTTGCACCAGGTTTAACAGAGCATGGGAGTAAGTTAACCTCACTTGATGGTCAGCAGGCAGCAATTGGTGAACGGTTTGCACTTTATAAGGGAACATCTTCAGATCTGTCACCAAAATTCGATGCAACGAACGTCTGGCTAATGCCAAATTGTGTGCATCGTTGTCTCGTTGATGTTTGTAGACTCTCTCTACAGTGATATTCTCGGCGGAACCAAAAATTCACACTTCTTGCGACATTACTAGTGGACCCAGTTTGCATGGGACGCTCAGTCAAATGCTTAATTGTTCGCGCACATGGTTGCAGGACGACGAGGAAAACGATGACGAAATTCACGCTGCGTTAAAACAACAGACCGGAAATTGATCATATAAGCAGTAACAATAATTCCGCGTTCTTCAGGTGTGCATCGCTATGTTGCTTGTTGTCAACTAATTCTCTATCTGTCTACAACATAAATGTCAAAGCACAATGACATTTGACGCAATTTGCAAAAATTATGGCACATTCACATTATGACATTACTTTTACCCCACTTTGTATAAATGTATTATACAGGGTGGGGCAAAATGATGTTTATGGTTTGAATTCATTAAAACTTTTTTTTTAAGAGTGAACTATTATTATTTTTTATTAAATACAGTATACAAATGAGGAATTTTATTGACCTAAATATTTAAGATTACGTTTTGCAAATGGTGGCAATTTTCTGCTTCGCACATACAGTGGCATTCGGAAAATGTTGGTCAAACATTTTATTACCCTTTTCGGGCGCAGTTCTTGGAATTTAGGAGAGCTACGGGGTTCAAATAATGCGTAAAAGTTGATGTTATTATGAATAAGAGGTGTATTTAGCTCCTGATAGCAGTCCGAAACGAACCGAAGTAATTTAGTGAAAAAAAATGGGAAAAATCAGTTCGGAGTGCAAAGCTAATATTTTGTGTCTGTCACGTCTCAATTTGACAACACGTGAAATTTCTAGAAGATTAAATGTTGCTCAACAAACTGTGGCATGGAATTTAAAAAAATATCGAGAGACCGGGACTACCAGCAGGAGGTCAAAAAAGACGTTTGGTGCTGTACAGCCGTCGGCATCGGTTCAAGACTTTGGTGGATCTTAAAAACGATCTGTGTCGAGCTACAGGGAAAATAATCTCGTCAAGCTCAGTGGGGAAAAGGCTAGTGAAAGCTGGACTTAGAGCACTCAAGTCAGTACTGAAGCCGGATTTTCCAAAAAGATTCAGAAAAAACGATTGCTCTGGGCTCAAGAGCATCTTACTTGGACTCAAGATATGTGGAACAATGTTATCTTTTCCGACGAATCAAAGTTTAAGCTGCATGTTGGAGATGGGAGGATTCTTGCGCGAAGAGAACCAAAGGAAAGACTGAGCTCTGAATGCATCTTACGGATGCCCCCAAAACTGAAGGTGTGATGGTCTGGGAGAATGGTCTTCCCAGAATTGAAAGCCACTGCAGAAGTTTACCTACGGGTTCTGGAAAATGTATTAGAGCCCTCTGCGCTGGAGCTTTTTGGTGACACTTGCAGATTCATTTTTCAACAGGACAATGCAGCCAAAATTGTAAGTACGAATTTGTTTTTTTTTTAATATGAAAGACTAATATCAAGCTTTTAAACAAGCTAGAACTTTTATGACTAAAAATAATATTTGCATTTTTTTTTTTATTTCTTAGGTTAAAAAGTACTTCGAAGAAAATAATGTCGATGTATTAAGTTGGCCTCCCTACAGTCCAGATCTCAATCCAATTCAGAATATCTTATCAATAATAAAGGTTGCGAAGAAGCGTCCAGAGTCAATTGAAAACCTAAAAAATTTTCTTATCCGGACCTGGAACAGTATACCTGCTTCCACATGGAAAAACCTATCTTAGTCAATGTGTCGCCGAAGTGCGTAATAAAAGCAAGAGGAGGTCCAACAAAGTACTAATTATATAGAGAATGTTTTTGAGGAGCAATAAAAAATGAAAAACACTGCACCAATAAAGCATTTTTCTTTAATCCCTAAAAATGGGGCAAGTCGATCAATTGTGATGATGACATCAAGAGGTCGGAAAAAAATACTGTGAATTATGTGAATCAAACAAATTGGAGTTTACAGAAACTTAATAATATCTGAGTTCCAAACCACTACACTCAATCTTTCTTTCTCTCTCTCTCTCTTCTTCACAACGCCGTAAAAAACCCATTTTTCGGTCTAACAACTTTTTGCTCCCGTGACCGTGTGTGAAAAATTTTAACACTCTAAATGTATCATGAAACGATTGAAACCGCATAAGAAAACAAATCCTCATTAAAAAAAAAATGTAGTTATCGCAACAAATTTTACAAAATTCGAAAAAAAAAAAAGTTTGACCAAAATTTTTCGAACGACACTGTACGTGTTCTTTCCAACACATTTTCCATCACCTTTCGCAAATTTTCAGGTGGTATGACACGGGTTTTATATAGGTCCAAAGAAAACAGTCGAGAGCGATGGCAAATTGAAGTCGCTACTGCGCTCATCGAAGATGTCCTGTAATAGAGCCACTGTGTCCCTTGTAGTATGCGGTGTGGTTTCACCCTGTTGGAATCATAGTTGTGGATGGTTTTGCACAACTGCCCTCGAAAAATGTTCCAACAACTAACTAACTCTGGCACCGGCTTAATTTTCAAAGAAATATGTGCCAATGATCCTTTCGGATGATACACCGCTCCAAACAGTACACTTAAGTGGGTGCAATTAACGAAGCCATTTAATTGGAATTGGGTCTCATCGCTTTGTCTACATGTACGAGTATTCTGCTTCTGTTTACTTGACAAATGTCAAAGTCGCGATGACATAAGACGCCATTTGCAAAAAAGAGAACTTCTTCCTAAAGGGTGATGACGTTTGCGCCACCCTGTAGACACCTGGTATGGAACTATGCACTCATAAGTGTGAACAGTCTCATTGGAGTGAACAAGACAGGATTATATTAGTTCACACCACAGCGAATCTACTCTAATGGAAATCTTTTGAGGTTATTCATTTTGAGGTTGGGATTTCAGATACTTAGTCCTTGCCTTGCAATTTTATAATATGGATCGCTCAACCACAGCTCATCGCATTAAAGTTGTTGCATTTTACTAGAAAAAAAAAAAAAATCTGTAATATCTGTGTATCTGTAAAATCAATCAATCAATCAATCATATTTGACTAGAAATCAGTCAAAATGGCACCACAGCTCGCGATTTAGTCAATACTCCATCAACTCATAACCATGATATATTAACACCACGTCCTGCAGAAAAAAAACTGAATAACTTTACATGAACACTGAAAACAACAAACACCTACTACCCATACCCTCTAACATCACATCCTCATCACGTAGCTATTGTAGTCCAAAATAATGTAAATGTCAATGTCATGTTAATCACAAACAGGCTGATCAAAGACGTGTCAAAGTCAAATAAAGTCGTTTGTAATTTGGCCAAACGACGCCTCCAGCAACGCACCGGGTCTGTAATGACTTCATCGTCAAAGTCTACTGGCACAAAAAGAGGTTAGCCGTAAGTCTTTATTATGGATGCCCATCCTTTTCCTTTTCCTATTTTTTTTTTTTTTTTGTTTGGACTATGTACATCAATGTCGTAGGGATTTCTAAGAAAAGGAAATTATAACGCTCGAGGCATCGCAAAATTAAATTTTTATCAATGTGCTTCAATGGGTAATCTCTCCCTCCACTCGTATACCCAACAATTTTATCCAATTTTCAGGATATTTGATTTTTTTTTTTCAATTTCGAAAATTTCGCCTCTCACTTTACTATTTCTACGAACATTTAGGTTCTAACGCTATGCGGTAGCTAATTAATTCCTCAAATTGCTTAAAACACATACCTACCAGTATAGATACAGAATTGCCAATTATCTGGAGGCTCTCACTTTCGATTGTCTCAATAAATATTTAATTAAACAAACAAAGTGGAGCGAAACTTTTCCTTAGGAAAAGTTTGCCAGGATTTGATGGAGTACGAGTAGGGTGGCCAGGATGAGGTGGGTGAGTCGTAGTACCTGCAACTCTGACAACCTTATACAGAGTACCTCGAGTAGGGCTAACAAGGGTGTTATCAATAATAATGTGCACCTTAATAGAAAAAAAAAAAAACAATGATAAAGGGCAGGGTCTTTTGTTTTGTTAGTATTTAATCAGCTTTAAAAATTTATACAAACACTACCGGCTAAAAGTGGATGGCCACTGGCGCAAATGCAGCAGGAAATTTAGCGCCCACTAGTTATCGAGCTAGTTAATTAAAAAGTATCTAATACCTGTAATTAAAAGAACCTAAATAAATTGAAGGGGAAGCCCAACAATTGATTTCAACTCGCTGGAAGACAGAACGAGTAGAGGGAGTAAAACAATTCCCTGTTGTATCACAAAATTTCAGATGCTCACACAAGATGTGTAGATATTTCTGAATACGCCAACAAAACGTCGTCCCGTAAATAGGAGACATAAGCACGTGAAATCCCAATCTAGTTTAAAAAAAACCCAACCCAAACCTCTAATTTCGGGACGCGTAATGTTTTTAAAACACTCTTCCACAATGCATTCGTTTTCATTTGCATAATAAAGGGTGACCAGATAGCAAAGATAGTTTTTCCAATTGTTATGTGTCAACAGCTGTCAAAGTTACCAATAACATCCAGCTGTCAAAATATTCAGTAAGATTTGCCATTTCATCATGCATTGTTTGACTCTTCCCGAACGTGTGGAAATTATTAAAAAATGTTATCAAAACTCCGACTCAGTTGTAAATACGCAACGTGAATTTCGTCTTGAGGTCGGTCGTCATCATGGCTTCAGTGCGCAGGCAATTCGTCGGACCGCGGAAAGGTTTGAGCGTGAGTACACTCTTTTGGACCTTAAAGCACCAACCAGACAGAGATCGGTGTCGATTCGGCACCGATCAGCTGAATTGGGCATCGCCAGAGAGTCAACCAGGCTTATTTTGCGGTTGGATTTGGGCCTACATCGTGCTGATGCAAGAATTGAAGCCGGACGGAAATGTTGGCCGCAGATCCGGATTTTGGCCAAAAAATCATCTTCTCGGACGAGGCCCATTTTTGGCTCAGTGGCTATGTCAACAAGTGGTATTTGTTGTCGCTCAAATACCACTATTTGAGCGACCACAATCCACAAGAGTTCGACCAAGCATCAATGCATCCTCAAAGATTGACAGTTTGGTGCGGTTTCTGGCATAGCGGAATCATCGGACCTTATTTCTTTCCAAATGAGGAAGGAGACACCGTTACCATCAATGGTCCTCAGTATAGAGCGATGTTAACCGACTTTCTGTGGCAAGAGCTCGACAGCATCGATATATCCGAGCTGGGGTTCCAACAAGACGGTGCTACATGCCATACAAGCGACGCAACGCTCGAAGTGGTGAAGGAGAAATTTGGTGACTGGGTCATCTCACAGCGAGCGTTCATCAATTGACCGCCGCGATCATGCGACTTGACACCCTTCGATTATTTTCTCTGGGGCTACGTCAATTTCTTAGTCTGCGCTAACAAACCAATCACTTTGGACGAGCTCGAGGCCAATAAAGGAGAAAGGAAAAGTGCACAAAAAATATGTGCCTAAAACGTTCGCTTAAGTACATGCCGTTGACAGAAAACTTTGTGACTTGGCATTCAAAGTATGTATCTTCAGATTGCAGCTAAGGAAATAAAAACATTTATTAATTTTTTTCTACGCGCTACAAGCGACTTCAGTCAGCTCGACCTAGTGCTAGCCGCCTACAGTTCTGCACACGAAGTTGGTTGAGGTCCCTTTCCATTTATGTATTCCTCAACCACGTTGTCCCTCCGGGATGGATTTGAAGGCTTTTCGGGTTGATGCCTATCCGCTTTATATGTCCTAGCCATCTCGGGCGATGGAGTTGAACCCTTCTGAACAGGTATAGTTCATCTCCATTCCCCGTCGATGCAAACCGGACCAAAAATCACTCGGAGAATTTTTCTTTCAACACAGCCGAAGGTGTTTTCATCCGCCTTGCGTCCATGTCTCTGCTCCGTATAGCAAAACTGGAATGATGAGGATCTTATAGGAAGTCACCTTAGTTTTTCGTGAGAGGACTTCGCTACTCAAACAGCTACTCAAACAACCCAAAGAAACAGCAGTTAGCAAGCGTGATTTTTCGCTTGATCTCTGCGCTGTTGTCATTGAGTGAATCTACATCAGAGTTCAGGTAGACAAAATCCTCAACTACCTCAGAACTGTAGCTGTCTTTTGTGATGTTCTGCCCAAGTCGCCGGTGTTGACTGTCCTTTTTTGATGACAGCAAATATTTTGTTTTGCTCTCCTTAACCGCTAAGCCCATTTTCACAGCTTCTGTTTCAATACTCCCGAAAGCGTTCTTGTCGTCGGTGTATGAGAGTAGTTGTACAGGCTTTTGAAGGATTGTACCCCTGATATTAGCTTGAGAATTTTGACCAATCCGTACAAGTATGATTTTAAAGAAATCACATGACAGTGCTTCACCTTGTCATAGTCCTTTACTGACTTACTCAAAAGCATCGGTGATGTTATCGACTTTGATGGAGCTCCATTGTCATCCTGCACAAATGGACGATTTTGGCTAGACTCTGTGTAGTTCATCTCTATAGACGCTCGAAACATAAACGACATTAAATTTGTTGAAAAGGTGGTGAGTATCGATTGGAAGTTCCTGAGTGTTTTCCAAGATCTGTCGGAGTGTGAATATCTGATCTATGGTGTGCTTTCCTGGTCTAAAACCATACTGATACGGACTAATTCTATTGTTGACAAAAGTTTTAAGGCGTTCACATAATATGGCAGATTGGATCTTATAAGCGATGTAGAGGAGACTAATAGCTCTGTAGTTGGCGCATTTCAACGGGTGTCCTTTGCTGAGGTTCCATTCGTCGGGCATACTTTCATCGATCAATGTGTTAGGTTTTGAAATTATCTACAAGGTGAATGCCAAACTTGTCCAAATTTTCGAAAATTGAAAGTTAATTATTCAAAGTGTTCGACTTTACCTGGAAGTTTAAAAAAAATCGTTTTGAGTGCGAAATATCTGAGAGACGTTGCGTCCTATGAAAGAAATTATTTGGGTCGATATCTTGGACTTTGAACCCCTCTACAATATGGATGCCGAATGTTTTAAAATTTCAGAAAAACTGATCGTAGACAACTTTTTAAAATATCCGATAAGTTTTTCATTACTTTTCGTCTTGAATCCGTCATAAATAATGCGTCAAATCTCCTCCTTTAGCCCTGGAATCATTTAGGGGCCATTGGAATACACCTTCTGCCAAATCCAACGGCATGATATCGGTCAATCTTGGTGGCAAATTTTGGCCGACGATGACGTGGCCAGGAAACTTTGTGTGCAATAACTGCATTGTTTCTCGCGCTGTGTGGCAGGTGACACCGTATTGTTGGAAACACATGTCTTCCATATCAATATCGTCCAATTTGTGTCATAAATAATTTGTTGTCATGTCCCGGTAACGTTCATTATTGACTCTTACAGCAGCACGACACGAATTTTCGAAGAAGTACGACCCAAACCTATTAATTAAATGATGTATCTAGATAATTCGATTTGATCAGCAAAAAATCCTTCCAATCAGAAAAGATTTCATTGCCACTCCATTTTAACCCCTTAGTTGAGCGATAAGGGGTTGATGTTTTTGTTTTCTTTCTAAGAATCCCAAACCGCAAAGACTTCTAATTGAGTTGGGTTTACGACCAATCTTTTCTCTTTTTTTATGGAAAACATGTGAATTGGATTCCAGAATTAATGGCGTTAGAATCTACGTCCATCAAGTTAAAGGTAAATGTCTGTCAACACTATGCTGTGGTTTCATTTAATGACATTACGAGTACCTACATATGGACATGTCAGATACATACGGATTTGTCATGTTGAAATGACGTCTGTACTTAGATTATTTTCATATTCTTGTTATCTCCATCGCTCTCTGTGAAAATACAAGCGTCACACGTATTGTCTATTTTTTTCTAATAAAGATAAATACCTTCACTTATTTATTACGTCAGTAAAGCATAAAGGTGACTACTGCATTCTACCCTCACAGCATTTGTTATGCATCTTTTTTATAAATTTATTCGTACTTGACATTTTCCACGTAAAAAGAATCTATGGATCCTGGTGGAGTGAAGTTAATATATTTAATTATATTTGTCTATAGACGTGTTTGGGAAGTGAATGAACATACTCGTAATGCATGAGTACACAGAAAATTAAATAGCTGTAAAAATATATCCTTTCTTCACCAGAGATGGATTTAAGTATAAGTATGACGCTCGTTAGCCTGAAGCCTGGGTTTGTACGTCGACCCCACTTTTTTAAAGGAATTCCACTTTATAATGATAATTAATTCAAACGAACGATTGTATCACATAATACGCTCTGAATAGCATCCAGCGTTCCCACTTTGTATTTTAAAAGTGTAGTGAGTCGTATGAAAAAGGGTAGTGACATAGTTCTTATTTCTTATCAAATCGTTATACATTTTAACATCATCTCTTCAACTCCTTTGAGGAAGTTTTATCACCAATTTGTACCCCGTTTTGAATACACAGGCAGTAACAATTCTATCAACTATCTAGATTTTAGCATAGATTTGTACTTCCTGCGAAGTCTTAGCGATTTCAAGTTTTCCGCAGTGTTATAGTGGAATTCAAAGCAAAGAGTGTGTAGTGCAACAACACGATCGTAGTGAAAGTGGGAAGCTGATGATGTTACAATGATGTTACAGAGGACTGTTTGTTGTATTATGTCAAACTCTGAAAATTAAGTACTAAAAAGGTAAAGAAATCATATTTGACTGGTTAATGGGATAATACGACCCCACGACCAGATAAAAGACATCGGCTTCGGAAGAACCTGATATAACTAGCGCGAGGTTTTGAAATCAGGCCGCCGTCCTACTATCTCCAGATGTCTGAACCGCCAGTGGGCAAACTTCGTCTCTACTCGAGCTCCACTCCACAAAAAGAATATATAGACTCAGTATAGTTAATCTGTCCGATGTCTATGAAAAAAGCGGAAACTGAAATTTTGCTGAAAGTAGCCCCTAGCAAATATTTGAAAGTTTGAGGATCATTCAAATCGATGCACATTTGCAGAAGTTATTGTGAATGAAAACCATGGTAAAATTACACAAAATTTTTATTTTCAAAACCCTCAATCCAATTGACACCAAAAACAACAGCGATAGAGTCATGATTAAGGCAAGTAAATAGTACGGAAAAAGAACCACTAACACCAAAAGATCTTAAATTCTAGTTCAGGCAATCATTTTTGGAAAACTATCGTTAAAATCGGTGCATTTTTGAAGCAATTATTGTGAACGAAAGCTAGTTTCACTCATAGATGGATGGGCGGACAGACATCAAACCACTTTTTACGTTTGGCAACGTTAAATGTTACCCCCACAGATACATTTAATAGTAGATTTCGAAAAGGGGCCTCTGGAAATTAAAGTACTTTCATGCCGCGATGAAGAGTTGGAAAGAAGAGAGCAAGGGTAAATTGATTCAGGAAAAGAAGCTATCTTATCATTTTGCAGTGTCAGCCTACGTTTAATGGATCAAATGTATAACTCATTCAAATGCAAATGCATATGTCCGCTTTTGATCATTTTATTTCAGGAGCTCTGGAATACTAAGAAAAGGTTTGTTTTCTCACTAAAACGAAAAAAAAAACTATTCGAACATCTCCCCCCCTGACTTCAAGACAATAATTTTCTTCTACAAATGCAAAGTAATTATATCCATTAGGTACCTGGAGTATGCTCGTATAGTACTATCGTATATCTAACAACGCTAAAACAGCATCTATGAAATTGAGACACCTGTTCAGAAGAAAAATATATTTCATATCGGCACAAATCCTTTTCCTGTTTAAGCACAAGTTCTAAGACCGTGGCTTAAGTATTGTTCTCACGTTTTCAGTTCGACCCCAAGATATTCTCTTCATCTACTCAAAGATCCCGAACTAACATCTGATCTCCAATATTTAGATGGCTCATCGAAGGCTGGTAGCAAACTTATGCCTGCAGAGATTTCCTTTTTTTTTAGTAATTTGCATTCAAAACTCAAATTACAAGCATACGTTACATCCGCATTCGTTTCTACTTCTTTTGGTGAAATTTGTTGTTTTTTTTCTGCGTTGGGAGGTGGTAATCTTTCAAAGACGAGCCCGTACTCAGTAACAGGTAACAGTGTGGAATTTCAACCCACTAAACCCATCTCCCCTCCTATCCCTGGTCCTCGCGGCACTGCCGTCAAGCATTTCATCGCGAGGGGGGCTTCAGCCTTACATACTTGGCTCGTTGGTGTTGGCAGCCGTCTGCGCGACGTTTCGCTGTCGCTTCTGTCTTCGTTGTTCTTTCATGATGGTAGCCACAGTTTCCCTTACTTCTTCCCAAGCTTCTTGAGTGCTCGACATCTGTCTGGTGGTGTTCCCTGGTGTTAAGTTCACATCCAGTTTGTTCGCCAGCAAGATACGTTCTTTGTTATATCGTGCACAGTGGAACCAGTGCACCAGTAAGCATTTGCGTCAGATAGAAGTTCAGCTCTCCATGCTTCCTACATTGAGGATCAATCTCTGCGTCCATCTGCCTTTATCACACATGGTCCCATCAATACCATGGTAACCTGTACAGAAAAGTGCTCTTCCACTCGGCTAATGCAGCAACCACTGGCAGAATTTTCATAAAACTTAGTTTCTGGTTTGGAAGTGGGGGTAAGATGTTTGGGTGGGGTATTCAAAGGTCGACTTCATCACACGTTTAATTCAAGAGTGATTAAGTGCGCTATAACTGACCGGGAGACTCGAGGTTTTGTGTCACAGAAAATACCCAAAAGTTTGTTCACGGTTTGTTCTCGCGAACGTCTCAAAAGCATCTGAGAGTAAAGTTGTCAGGAAAAATTTGCCTCTTTCGAAACAAATTGACTTTGGAAATTTCAGGTCCTATCTATCATGGCTGTGAGAAGGTAGACCAGGCCAGTTAGACCCAAAATATTTATTTATTGATCCAAGAGCAACTGAATGAATTTCAAATAAACTTGTTTTATTTCGGTGTATTTCAAACTTCATCGTTGAGGGCTAGATTGAGGGCTGACATTACCTTAAAAGGGTTAAACCGTCCTTTTTTTAAAATTATTTCAGGGCACAGGCGTTTGTAGAAATTTGAGAGAGAGAGAAAGAAAGATTAGTGTAGTGGTTTGAAACTTAGATGGTATTAAGTTTCAGTAAACTCCAAGGGTGGCGTCCAGATAACTGGGGAGCTTGTTTGTTTTGCTTTTTGTCGTCGCTCATGATTCACAGTATTTTTTTCCCCTCCACCTGATGTCATTATCACGTTCAAGTTGCATTTAATCCATATGACCACCCTACTGCCAGTGTTATGCCTTCGCAGTAGAGTTGACTAAGCTTTCGCAATTGATCGACTTTTTTATTTATTTCAGACGAAATAAATAGATGATTGTTGAGATCAGGATTTGAACCGTGAACCAAGAGCGTGACAAGCGTTGATGTTACCACTACACCACGGCCACCCTTGCGTTCTTGCGGCAATTCAAATTTTTGCGGACTAAATCTAGTCCGTGAAGTGCGAAATTGGCAACCCAGATACTTTCATTCTCAAGCTATTCAGTAGCACAATCAAAGGAGGTCTGCATGCATCGCAATGCTCTGTATCAACGTTATAGGTTCGCCCCTCCTAAGAGAAGATTAAACAAAAATTATTTGAGTAAATGGTTATAAATCCGAATTGAAACAGTAACAGAAAAATATGTCGTCATTAAGACTTGCGCTGCAACGAAGTAAAAGCAACCAAATATCTTGACTTTAGGACTCGCTATACTATTTATGAAGACAACTGGACTACCAAATAACCATCTTAAAGTCTAAAAGATTCGCAAACTTTGGATAAACTACGAGTATTAAAAATGTATCAACTAGTTGCATGTGAGAGAACACTTGTTGAACTTTTCTGCCACCACTGTACGAGTAAATATTTTTCGACATGACGTAACAACATCAATTTATATCCGATATATGGTACATAGCCGTACATAAATGTTTATAGGCATTACTTTGGGTGATGTATAAATCAATAAAAAGGACGAAAGACAACGCATTTTGGTTGAGTAAATAAATTAAGGCCCATAAAACCATAAGCACAAGCAAGAGCTCCCCCCCCCCCAAGCTCCGGCATCCCACAACGTCCGTATGTTTATAAGATTTTTATTCTCCATCCCTACTATGGCTTTACTGGTCGGACATTATCGATTATAAAACATATGTGCGAAGGGAAAACAATATTTGCCACAACACAATATCCTCTATGCCCGTTGGCCGGTTTTTGTTTTCCTAGAACAATTCTAATCGCTTCGGCCCAACTGAATAGAGATAATTGTTTTCATAGAAGGACAATAGCAAGTCATTTCAACTCCTTGAACATTGTCCATAATGTTAGGCCCCATCGCCAATATCATTTATTTTCATTCAGCAAAGGATAAAGCACCATCAGACTCAATCAATAGAGGTTGTGCAAAGGTCAGAGGTAACCCTGGGAGTGGTAATGCCTATTGCTGCTGCACTGTTCGATTGTCTCCTAATAAATTGCGTTTTATTGTGCGCTCGGATGTTTGTATTAAATTAAAAAGTGTTAGTCCTGTAAGTTGGGGATTAAATGTCTGAAAAGCTGGTGGTTATGGAAAATAAACAATGCCCGCGGTAGTTGCATAGGGGTCGTGAAGTCAATATTGGAATCGATTAGGCTAGGTGGATGGGTTGCCTACAGACTATGTGACGGTTTGCTTAGGCCTATTCGGGCCCTTAGCACTACCCACTTGTACCTGTATGGAGAATAGTTTGATGTGGTTATATTTGCTTCGAATGGGAATTTTGTACTTCTGGATTTTCTGCAGAAACCCGCGGTTGATTTGACAGCTCGTTCAAGACAGGGAAGGGAAGGAATATCCGTTTCTAGGTTATTCCGACGAAGTCTACTGATGCTTGGACAATGGCACAGGCAATACGTTGTACCCTCTTCGACGTCAGGGTCACCGCGATATCTAAAAACTGGGTAAGGCCTGACTATTAACACTATTTGAGGCTGTCAGTATGGAAGGTTTTTTTAAGGCTACTTATTATTTGAATTTGTTTTGTATAATGCATGGAGACATGCCTGCAATACAATAGATGACAGTTGCTTTTGAATAGCTGAAGATTAAAAGCTTCTGAAAATATGTCTTCTGGGAGTGAATTCCAAAGTTTACTTGTCATGTAGCAGATGCAATTTTGATATAAAGATATTCGCACCGTTTCGAGGTGGACATATTGCTAATGGACACTAGCGGCTTGCCCTACCATTCTATTGCGGCCTTCGGAACATCTGTCATGATAGTGTCTACAGACCAAACATAGGTCTGCTACCGATAAGCCAAGGGTCATCAACTGCACGTCTACGTATGCTGTCAAGTAGGTGAACCGAATGTTTTGGGTCCAAGCCCCATTCATGACGATAGCTCAACTTCACGGACTCTGATTTTGTATTGTTGTGGTAGTACCATGTTACACAAAATTTAACTGCAACGCCATATCAAGTTCATTTGAAGCTATGCAGATGTCTTCTTTTTAGAAAAGGCGGTAAATTAAGTTTTATTTGTATTGAAGTCTACTAAGTTAGCTATTCCCCACTGCAAGATTTTCTGCAGGCCTTGTGTCGGCTAGTGAGTCACAGCGGATTGAACACAATCTGGACAGATTGCTACTTTTTCATTTCCTTTGACATTGTTCTGCCTGCTCAAAACCTGAAGCTCTGCGCGACAGAGATATTAGTGGCTTTAAAGGTTGCTAACTATGTCCAATAAATTTGCCCTTTGACCAGCTGCAAAGAATCCTTTAGTCTTATGGAAAAGGGTAGTAGTACGCCGATTTTTTTTTTCCGCTCAAACACATGTCCCGACACCTTTGTTTAACTTTGACCCGTCCGTGTAAATTGCTACTAGTATTTCAAAACCCGATACAACGGTATTGGACTCCCAGTTTTTCTCTTTTGGGTCTCTTCTACAACATAAGACCCTGAATTGAATATGGTCGTGTGCGACAGATTTGCAGTTGCTTGCTGCATTAAGGAGAACTTCATTTTTCGCTTCAGTTTATCTAACGAAAGTATAGTTAAGATTGTCTCTAGCCCTGCAGTTGGGATCAACCTTAAAGCGCAGCGTGTAGTTTTTGGATTTGTATACTGCTGTCCATCCTATATATGTAGTAGGTATGGTTCTGACAACTGCTGCACAGAGCAAGTACATATGGCGCGTTCCAAGCACTCTGCTAGAATGTAGCAAAACGACTTTTTTTTTACCAGGATGACAGAGAGCCGTCAAAATTCTCCGCTACCAACGTTAGCCAGAAATGTGGAGGTAGCAAAGAAATTTCTCGCTAGAACACTTAGCTAAATAAGAACAAGACAAAAACGTCATCTGTGTCAATACAATCCATTAGCGATGGGGTCTTCGAATGACAGCCTATAATAACCTCAATATGTGCAGGGTGCGCCATCTATTAAGTCGGTATGTGAATATTGAATAACTTTTAAAAAAAATAACCGGTTTCCATATACGAAGTATTTTTATTTAATTTCGTCCTCTACAATTTATTTGGACTAGTTTTTGAATACAACATCAATCAAGTGGCCGCCTCTATTGACCAAAGCAGAATGTGCCCTTTTTGTTGCGTTTTCCATCACTTTTTCGAGCATTTCGGGCGGAATAGCGATGATTTCGACACGAATGTTTGCCTTAAGCTCGTCAATGGTCTGAGGCTTGCTGGCGTACACTTTGCTTTTCAAATAACCCCACAAAAAGAAGTCCGGACGAGTCAAATCTGGAGATCTGGGTGGCCAGTCAATGTATCCATTTTTTGCACACGTCCAGGGAATTTTTTGCACCATCTTGTTGAAACCAGTAACCATCCAGACCTTTTTTCACAGATTTATGGGCAGACACCACCGATATCGATTCCTATCGACTGTTTCACCTTTTCTGAAGAAAAATGGCCCAATGATGGTTTTGGCGAAAACGCAGGTCCAAACAGTCACTTTTTGGTAATGCAATGGTGTTTCATGGATCTCTTGTGGATTCTCCGTTCCCCAAATGCGGTAATTGTGTTTGTTAACGGCTCCAGAGAGTGCGAAATTGGCCTCGTCAGTCATCAAAATTTGCTTCCAAAATTCAGGTTCAGTGTCAACCATTCGAGCGACTGTTTGGCCGTATTCCAAGCGACGTAAACGGTCTGTCAATTGCGCTTTACGAGTATATGGAAACAAATGCAAATCATCCTTCAAAATACGCCGCAAAATGGTTCCACTGACGCCAAAATGCTGAGGGCGGTGACGATACGACACATGTGGGTTCTCGGTAACTCTCTCTCTTACCGCTTCAACTAGTTCATTGGAACGTCTTGGGCGTTGATGAATGGTATGTCGACGATCTCCCACTGTCCCGTGCTCAACAAAATTCTGCGCCAAACGACGAATAGTGTTGTCAGACGATGCTTGTTGGCCACGATATTTTCGATGATTTGCACGTTGAATTAACACAACTGAACGACTATTTTCAATGTACAGCGTCACTATTTCGGCGCGTTGTTTCGGTGTGAAGCGATTCATGGTTAAAACTGTACTGAATTGACGTTTCAAAAACATACTCAAGTCAATCGGTTGATAAATGTCAAAGTTATTCAATGTTTACATACCGACATAAAAGATGGCGCACCGTATATCTAAAAACAAAAAAAAAAATAAAAACCATCTAGTAAGTGCTCGAAATTATTTATTTCTCAATTAAAATTTTAGTAACTTTGTCAGTGCAAATCGCCAAAACGAGAGATTAAGCGGTCGGGAAATGCTTGCTACAGAATGTCCACTGTCGCTAGTGCTGTGCGTGTGGTTGCACCATCCTGCTGGAACCACATGTTCTCCAAACCCAATTTGTCAATTTGCGGTAGCAAAAAGTCGTTGATCATGGTTCTTTGGTGCTCACCAGTCATAGTAACAGAGTCCTCGAAAAAATATTGGCCAATCACCTTTCCTCCGTAAACGCCGCACCAAACAGTGACTTTGAGAGGTTGTGCCCCAGAAGCGATCGTTTTGTTTACTCTGCCTAGGTGGAAACGCGTCTCGTGATTTATGATGATTTCCAATGGGAAACCATTCTCATGTACTCATAATTTACACGTGACTGGCTGTCTGCAGGCAATAGCTGATGCACTTTGTACGTGTGCATCTTCAAGTTTTTCTCCAAAATTCGCTGTAAAGACCGTCTATGGATGCTCAATTGCGTGGCGATCAAATTTGCATTAAGCCAAAACTTGTCAATAACACTGACAAAATTATTCCACATTCTTGAAGAATATAGCAATCCATGATTTGTCTACGTGTATTCTGCTTCTGTTTACTTCACAAATGTCAAAGTCGCGATGACATAAGATGCCATTTGCAAAAATGAGAGCATCTGTCAATAGGGCGATGATTTTTGCGCCACCTTATACATTACGTTCTGCATATATTACGTAAAAGGGTCGCAAGTTCCCTAAGTTTATTTCTTTCTTTTGATGAGGGGGTCGAGAAACTCCTTATTTAAGATTTGTCTTTGAGGACGATGAAGGCTATTGATCAGGAAAAAGCTAAACGTTCAGATAATGAATTGAGCCGGTAATGTTAAGAACAATTTCGAACCAATTGCTTTCTTTACCTACTTGTAGTCCGCTGAAGTCTTATAAATTCTGACGTCAGAAATGGGGGTTTATGTACCAGACAACAATTGGCTTATGTAATATATGAACAGCTCCTAGCAGTTTTAAGATATATATATAAATATTCCACTTCCTACATCAAGGGGATTGCTTTTTTTTTTAAAACTTCTGATCACACTGGTAAAGAGCTGTGAATGCCTTTTTTACCCTTTCTTCAAAATTTAGTTCCCAGTTGAATTTACTATTAAGAGTCAGTCCCAGGTATTACGCCCTTTTTATGGAGGGTGGAGCCTGCAACCGTCATAAGTATAAAATGCGGAATTGATCTCCTGTTCTTGAATAGAACCCGAAATTTGAAAAGCAATATACTGGGGTAAACCCATATGCCTTCACTTTTAAACTGTCATTATCGATGAATGGTACCCTTCCGCTTCCAATCATTTTACTTCCATTAGTCCAAAGTTTTCGTATAAACTCGCAGTTAAATTTAAAGTGTCTGTCATTTTGGGAACGTTCTTCTTATACAGTTAATTTTAACATTCATACATAATATTATTTGGTGACTTCAACATAGACATCCTTCAGAATTCTATTCAAGTTGACAATTATTTATTCTTACTGTCATCTTATGGCCTAGAGTCATATATAAACAAGCCAACTCGTTTTTCAGACTCTACTATGACCTGCATTGACCATATTATGGCAAGTCTTTCTAACTCCAGACATTTCCTACTTAGCAGCTCTGTATTGAGTCTTCATTTAACCGACCACTGTATGACATGCTTAAGCCTGAAATATGCTTCTGATACGCATTTAAAAAACCTGCCTTCTTGTTCTTCCTTCATTAGAACTGATTTTGAATTCTGGGATAACATATTTATTGAGAGTGACCCTTCTAAAGCATATTCCATATTTATTGAGACTTTAAATAAGTATGCAAATCTATGTTCGAGGGAAGTAAAAAATGGTAAGAATAGGCCAAAAAAGCTAAAACCTTGGATAACTTAGGACTTAGGACTTAGCTGATAAATTCAATGTTTATTTTGCCACTGTCGGTAAAATAGTGGTGTCAGATAGTTGTGCTGAGTTCACTAAATGTAATTGCTTAACCAATGATATTCCATCCTCTCAGAGCTTCTTCTTTGACCCAATGACATCTTCTGAGTTGTACAGTATAATTATCTCGCTCAAAAATTCCAACTTCAAAACGATTAATTCCCCCTCTAATAATTTCGTAAAGAAAATAGCTTTGAATATTTGTGACATTTTATGTCACATTTTTAACATGAGCGTTTTCAAAGGTATTTTCCCAGGTGACTTAAAACAAACCAAAGTAATTAAGAAAGGTGATAAAACTTCATTAAACAATTATAGGCCAATTTCTTTACTTTCGGTTTTTTCGAAGATCTTTGAAAAAGCTATAAAGAACAGAATGATTAAGTTTTTAGAAAAATCAAATTTGGCTTTCGCACTGGTCTTTCTACTGAAGGAGCACTATTAAATTTCTGCTCAAATATTTATAGCGGTATTAATAATAAAAACTTAACTGCAGCTCTCTTTATTAATATCACTAAGGCTTTTGATACCGTTGATCAGCAAATACTTTTAGACAAGCTGTATAAATGTGGTTTTAGGGGTGCTATGCATAGTTGGTTCTATTCCTACTTATCTGGCAGAGGGCAAAGGGTTAAAATCAATGGTCAACTCAGTTCCAATATGACTATCTCCATAGGAGTTCCTCAAGGTTCTGTGCTTGGACCTATTTTTTTTTTTTTTTTTTTTGATTTTCATTAATTCACTCTTCTTACAGGAATATCGTAGCATGTGCTTTTCACATTGACTCCGCTCTAAATCTTTCTGCTGATATAAATCATGATCTGAAAGTTTTAAGTTTCAATTTCATAAATTGATAATTAGTGAAAAAAACAAAATTATATTTTTTTAATGTGTGTGGCAGCGTAGTGGACTATGGACCATTCGTTTTTCATTGTGCAAACTGCAACAGATACAAACACAGTAAAGTTATGTGTGAGTCGAAAGATGACTCACAGACATTTTTTGAGTCACGTATGTGCACCAGTAAATGTTTTACAATTGAACATGTCAATTCATTTAAGTATCTTGGAGTTTTGCTTGATTGGAAAACGAGTTGGTCTGCTCATACCGATGCACTTAAGAAGTATCTTTTCGAGGCCACAAGGCAAATTTACTTTTTAAAATCCTATTGCTCTCGAGACCTTCTTAAGTGTATTTATTATGGTTTAGTGCATTCGAAACTTGAGTATGGCATAGTCTCCTGGGGTGGTACACATTACAACAAAATATACCCTCTTTTGATTTCTCAAAAACACATTATTCGTCTTATTTGTAATAAAAGTCGCTCAAATAATAGTCTAATACTTTTTAGGAGCCTTAAAGTTCTCCCTCTAAAACACTTGTATTGCTATAAAGTTTTAGAGACATTTTTTGCTAGATCTGGCTATTTATTGAACAGATGCTCTTCTTCTTATAATCTCAGAATTAACTGTCAATCTCTCGCTTTAGTACCTCATCACAATCTCAAATTTTTTTTAAATTTTTTTTTTTTTTTTTGTCAACTGCAGATTATTTAATAGCTTACCTTATAATATTAGAAATATTAGAACTGAATCTATTTTCCTCAAAAAAGTAAAACAATGGCTTTTAAACATGAATTATAATGATATTTATGAATTGTTGTTTGTAACTGTATAACTGCTCTAATTTCTACTGCGTGTATATTTTTTTTTATTTTTTTATTTTGTATCTTTATTTAATGGTATTGTATTGCTATTTTATATATTGAATTAATGGATAATATTTATATATAGAACATTTGTCGTGACCCCATCTCATCCGATTTATTTTTATTTTTGTTATCGTAAAGTGTTTCTCGCTGCTTTCGCCTCTAGTTCCTTATGAACTATAGATTGCAGATACTTTATTATTTTATATTATATTGCTAATGTTAGTTATTTTTATTTAAGCCTCAAAAATGTCATAAAATAATAGAGAAATAAATTGACATAGTCTTTGTCTATAGACAGATACTACCTCCACAACTAATATGATAGTCGTCAGCGAATACTTCCGTACATCTGCGTAAACCCTTTCAGACGATTTTATTAAAACCAGACATGTTTAATACGCTCCATAAAAAAAGAACATATAACGCTCCTTGTACAACTTGTGAGCCCCCATAAAAGTAAACTTTTATTGGCTATCAGTTTCGTACTGCAGGGTTACAATAAATTCTTATGAAGTCGTTCTTAGCTCGAAACAAATATGTCGGTAACTTTTTCACTCAATAAAAAAAGTTTCGCAAGTTATCAAAGTATGTAACGGATGTAGTTAAGTTTAACTTCATATTGTGTGCAAAGTTTTATCAGACCAAATCACCAGAAGCATAACAAAAGGCAAAGATAATTGATACAATTTTATATTAAAACGTGCGTGTAAGAGTTACAGAATGACACTGAAACAAATCCTTCTCTACAGCCATGAGATAAATCTGGATCCCAGGAGATAGCTTAACTTTGTGTGACTTTTTTTTTTTGCAAAACATGCGTCACGTACACGTGCAAAGTAGGATAAACCATTTGATGGGCAATCTATAACGTTATGATTCACACAAGATACGAGTACAGCACAGGTCCTTAATAATGTGACTGCCAGACTGAATAATAATTTCTTTAAATCTCATAATTTATTTATTTATTGCCTGATTTTGTGTCATTTAAATGAATTAATGCGGAAATAATTTTCCATTTAACAGGCAACAAAAATTGCCATTACTTTGTTTTTAACTGGCCTAAAATTGAATTCATTATGCTCTTCACTTACTGTGTGAGGGTGGCGAAGGAAATTTGGAAGGAAACATCCCCCAGTTCTTAAACAGTCTGTTTGACCGCACTGACCACAACTTCAATGCTGCATTAAACATCAATTTGTGGCAGAATTAGGGTAGCCCGCAACAATCCAAAGGATTGTACATTTGGCTAACTATGTAGTAGATACGAGTACTGCAAAAAATCTGAATAAATAAGCCGCCTACATGACCTTTGCTGTGGTGAAATTTCTCATCCTTTTTCACTTTTACCAAACCTGAAACTCATTATTAATTCATTTCGAGCTTAGGATTTCACAACCCTGCCATAAGGCATCTGTCAAATGCATCTATCATCCATAGTGACAGGTAATTAGTGCTTAGCCAGCCATTTTAAATTATGAATTGTTTTACCACCGCTCAATGCATTCAAATTGTTGTATCTTAGTACTTACTTACTTATGTCCTATATCCCCTTGTGGGTCCTAGGGCCTCGACTATGCCTATGCGCCATCGTGTACGGTTTCTGGTAATGTGTCTCAGATCTCCCCAGCTTTTCCCCAACTACCGTGCTTCCTTCTCGACTGCTCTGCGCCATGTTCTCCTTGGACCATCAGGTCTTCTGCCATCCTGAGTTAAGGGGTTTCATTGCATAGCATGGTTCGCTATGGAGCTGTCACCCTTTCGGAGCGTGTGACCAATCCACTGCCACTTCCGTCGTTGGTTGGTTGTGCCTATTGGTTCCTGAGCCGTTCTTTCGTAAAGATGTTCGTTAGAGATACGATTGGGCCAGAAAATCCTTAAGATGTTGCGCAGGCACCTACTAACGAACGTTTGCAGCTTTCTGGTGATAACGGTGGTCACTCTCCACGTGCTGCATCCATATAACAGCATGGATTCAACGCTGGAGCGGAACAGTCTTATCTTGGTGTTCAAACTGATTGCATTGCTTCGCCATATTTTGGAAAACATCCCGAACGCGGACTTTGCTTTGGCGATTCTGTTGGCTATATCCAGTTCGGTTCCACCATCGGTCGAGACAATACTACCAAGATACTGGAAATCCTCTACTCTCTCTACCGCTTGTCCAGCAATGCATATTTGAGCCGATTAGTTCGTTCCAAGACTGATAATTTTAGTTTTTGCGGTATTAATTTTCAGCCCGACGACGACGTATCTTACTATAGTTCTTAATATCTGTTTGTAAGTTGACGTCGATTTTTCGAACAAAATCTTCTTCAGCGATGAGGCCCATATTCGTACGTAAACTGAAGCATTTGAGGTTCTGAGTATCCACATGCGATCGTTGAGAGGCCATAGCAACCACCAGGGGTGATCGGCCGTATTTTTTTGAAAACAATGAAGGCGTCACTATTACGGTGACTAACTTTTTTTGACCTGAGATTGAAGACATTGATGTGAACGACATGTGGTTCCAAAAGGATGCTGCGTAGCACATAACACAGGCAAATTTGGCTCTATTGCACGAAAATATCCCCGACCGTTTTATTTCGACCAAGATCGTATACTCTGTTCCCGTTGGATTCCTTTTTGTGGGACTATGCTAAAGATCGTAGACAATCCCCAAACTTTGGGGCACTTAAGAGCCAACATCCGTGAAGTTACCCCGTGGTCGATCCACCCAATCTCTTGGTACCTGGTACTTATATATAGAAACATCTTTATTGTGTGCTTTTTTTTCCTCTATCATCTACACCAACTCGAGTTCGTTTGAGCCTGAGTACAATATCCTTGCTGCCCAAGAGTAGCGATACTTCGGTGTTTATATGCTGCGGGACTCTTCCTTTGTGACAAGATCCACTTTTAGGGCCCAATGGAGGTCATTATTTTTGATATACATTAGTACTTCGTTTTGGAATCTACGAGTATGTATAATTTCCATTTCTTTTTGTTGCAGCCCCAAAGTTGAATACCATAGGTCCACACCGGTTTTTAAATTGTCCAATACATCTTTCTGTATTTACGAGTAATTTTTTCTTCTTTTAATTCCTCTCTTTTCTTCTGGACGTGCTCTTTCCAACGAAGCTTAATATCTAGGGTCATGCCACAGTATTTCGCTATTTTTGCATATGGTACTATTCGTTGGGTAATAGTGAATGATAATATAGTTCAACCTTTTGTTAGTGAAGTCAACATGGACTGACTTAACTTCATTTAGTCGAATATGCCATCGTTTTGTCCAATCATGTATTTGGTTGACAGCTAGTTGTAGGTTTTGTGTTGATTCTTCGTTGTTTTGACCAACTGCCAGGATTGCAGTGTCGTCGGCGAAGGTAGCTATAGTGTTGTTTTCTGCTGGAAAGTCACTGGTAAAAGGTACAGAACTGGTCTCAGGACACTGCCTTGTGGCACTCCAGCATTAATTTTTTTATTCATTCAGAGTAGGAGTCTTCTTGTTTCATTTTGAAGTACTTATCTTTAAGATATGATATTAGTGTTTCGGTATACTGTTTTGGAATGAGAACTCTCAACTTGTGACTTGCTGGAACCAGAGATCATCCCCGTTTATTGCCTCAGTTTCTGAGCCAAAAAAAAAAAAATTGTTATTATGCATCTGTAGTTTTCTTCGTTGACCATAATGTTGTTGCCATCTTCATATTCGAAGGAAAATGGATCAATTCCACAAACCACACTAAACAAATTAGCAGCAGCAATATTCTCGGCTGATCATGAGGATAACTTGTGTTGTACAGCAGGCACGGTTGGTGCATTTTTTCGACCGAATTGTCTTTTCAAAATCCGCACTGTTTCGGCAACACAGCACTCACTTTGGAAATAAGTTTTCAATATGTCCCAACGTTGTTCATGGGTAAATTGATTCATTTCGTGTGCAATGGACCTGTAGACTTAGTGGAATTATTATAATTCGGAAAAGCATTCTCATTCAACCTAAGGCTGACTGTTATCCCCTATAAACGTTAATAATTTGACATCAATCAGGAAATTTCCATTTCCTGAACTAAGCGCCTAAAACTTAAATTTGTATACATCCGACGAGCACCATACTTAGTAATTTTCTGAAAATCAGCTTTTCCACGTCGTCGACGGACAGTTTGTCTTTCTAGGGACCCTTTTCCATGCCCATAAGGATCTATCCCGCAGTGCGATATTAAGACATGTTACGAAATACCCCCTACCCTTTCCTCCTTTTTTTCCTGCATAGTACTCGTACTTGAATCGCTCAAGGAAGTCAGATTTCAGTGGCATAAAGTGCGTATCTAACAGCTTCTACTTGAACTATCTTCGGGCTACGCACGGTAAAACAAATCTCTAGTCTTTTCAGGGTTCTACTGCTTGCAATTTAGATTGTAGATTGATGATCACTGTGGCCACAGGTGGGCCTATTGTGATTTCCTCTAATTAAAGCTCATCCATGATATGCCGGATTTTATGATGAATCTGGCTATGTCTTTGGGTGCGCTGGCAGATATTTCTTCTGCTTTGAGGTAGAAGTTACCTAGGAAACGATAACGTGTCACAGTGGCAAAGTAAGTGTTCTGCTGATTCTTCGTTTTCGTTGCACATTCTGCATACGTCGTCTTGTGTTATTCCCATGGCCATTAAGTGTTTTTTTAACTCCGGAGTGTCCCTTTAAAAGCCTGCTACCAAGCGAATCTACTTAGTTGTAAGAGTTGTTTCGATCTTAGGTGGGAAGCATTTGGCAAGAATTTTTTGGCCTTCAGTTTCCATCCAGTAATGATGCGCTTTTTCTTTGAGCCAGTTTTTTTCATCCTCTGCGATGAGCATAAAGACATTAATCATAGCTTCTTTCATGATATAAAGATGAAGTGGTGGTAGATTTAGGATGACTTCTAGCGCTACCGTGGGAGCAGTTCTCATGGCTCTTGTAGCATACACTCAAGCTAGTCCTTGTAATTTATTGAGCCTGTCTTTTGTGGACCTCTGTTTGATTTTTTACCACCATATGGGTGGTGCGTATATGACAATAAATCTCGCTATGGCTGTATATATCCATAGAGTCATTTTGGGATTTAATCCCCAGTTCTTGCCAAGAAGACTTCTGCTGGTCCACAGTCAGATCCTGGCTTTGTCTATGACTTTATTGAGATGAGAATTCCATGTGAGTTTTTTCATCCAGGGTTACCCCAAAGAATTTGACTTCTTTTGAGAATTCTATTGTTTCACCAAAGAGTGTGGGTTTTCTGAGCCTATCGAGCTTTCTTCTCTTAGTGTAAGCAATTATGGTACTTTTCTTGGGGTTGACATTTAAGCCAACTTTCCTGCACTAGGTTTAATTCCCTCTGTAGGCGATCCGATATTGTTTCTTCGATAGGATAGCAATGTTATCTACGTCGAGTATTGTCAGCAGTTCATTGACTACGATGGACCATAGTAGAGGGGAGAGATCTCCTCCGTGAGGGAATCCTTTCGCAGCAGTGATGCTGAGTTTATGGCTGCCTAGTGTGGTTTTTATTGTCCTGTCTTCTAGCATATTCATTTACATGTAGTATTGTCAACTCCTATGTTTTGGATACATCTCTATATCTGGGCGTACAAGGTAACAAAACGTAATAAAAAAGGAAGCCGTAGAGTTGTGTTGCCGCTATCCAACTTTGGTTGCAATTTGACGTCAAGAGACTATGCCTCGGCTTTTCGAAAAACGTCTCTGTTTGACTCCTTTTAACTTTTTTTTAACACAAACTCGTATTTTTCCAATGAAAATTCCACTTATTTGCTCATCGGCAATCATTAAGAATGAAAAAGATATCTCTATCTCGCATTTATCTGTGACTTTAACAAAAAAAAAAAAAAAAAGTTACCAAGTATTTCATTCCACTTAGGACTATGTCCTCTAAAGTTTATTAACCCAGTGATGGAGAGTACTAAAGAGAATGAGGTGACGATGCGCGTTAGTTTAGAATCTACGCAAATTATAAGCATTTGGCAAGGAATTCTATATTCGTGTTGAGTGGTTAAACGATCTCTTGAATTTGTTAAGGGCTTAAGATATAAGGATGTGCGGAAGATGATGACCAGACGAACAGGCGGGACACAACTATAGATTTCATCAGAACATTTATGATGGAAGTACCGATGTAGGAATAGGAGTGCTAAGCATCCAACATTCCGGTGGTGTTCCAGCGAGGGAATTTGACTGCAAATAGGCACAGATTACAGATCAATCTATAATACATGCTCAAATATACTCAAGTATCTGGAAGGCGCTCCCGCCCAAATATGATAACTATATTCAAGTTTCGGGCGAATATAAGCTCTGTAGATCGTAGTAAAGTCTGTGGGAGTAAAAAATCGTTTGCATCTTTTCACGAATCCTAGGCATCTAGCACCAGCTTTAAAACAAAATTCAGGTAAAGAATGTTTGTTATTTGTCGACTGACCTGTACTCGTAATTCTGAATTTTGCGGTTCGTTAATTACAAGTTTTTTTTTTCGAAAATTTGGAAGTTTTTCATTTCAACTTCGACTTTTTTTTGCTCCGTGACGCATTTTTCAAATTTGTCACCATCAACCCTTCCTTAGAGAGTCAGTTGTCTGTCCATCCCTTCGTTTGTCTCATAATTTTTTAACAGTGTAACGGAAATCTGGACCACAATTGAGATTTACTTCCCCGCAGATATGATAATTCTGAAATTTTGGAAAATGAACAATTTAGAGAGAAAATCAAAAAACATTTTTGGGTATCAAATGAAAGATCATGATGCGCTGATTTAAAAAAAAAAACGAATAATTACATTATTTGTACTGCATCACGTTTCAAGAAGTAATCTGAAAGATATATATCCCCCAGTGGGACCGATGAACATAGGGGCGGACGTTTGGACGAATACATGGGTAGGTGAACAGCCGAACCCAGACAGACAGATTCTTAATTAATTATTCTTACGAGTATAATTATTTGCGTACATTTTTGTAAATGAAAATTATTCTTCCCTCGGGTTCTACTATTAACAGGTTGCTGAATAAATTACCTCTGGAGCAAGTGCTATTGAAATATAACTACCCATGGGAAATGGGAGAAGCAGACCTCGTTCAAATCAATCCCGGCTACCCTTATTAATTATTAAAGGTCAGGTAACTTGCAAAGCACACATTTAGGGTAAACTAAATTCGCTTTTAAAGCCAAAATTCAAGTAAATAAGGAGTTGGATTCAAGTGGTATTATATTTTTGGAATTTTGCATTTGGCGTGACAGCTAGGACTCGTTGCTGCTCGGAGGACACTCAGGGAATGATACCTACTGTTCCTATGTGTAATATACACCTACTCCCACATACTATTTAATAAACGTGACACTTTAATCTAAGTAAAGAAATGTTATACAAGGGTTTCGATAAAGCAAAGACCTTTCCCAGGAAAGCATAATAGTACTCGTACTCGTACTCGTATATAGCACATGTAATGTGCCTTTTCTACTGTCACGTATGTTTCACTCAACAGGTTAATCCGTAAACATAAACTCACTTCTATTTCATCTTATTACGGCAGAAGCATCAGCTTTATCTTAATCAAGGGTGGAATAAATTTTAAAGTGTTTGTATCCAAACTTTGTGTGAAATCTGTTACGATTCTCAGAAATGTTCATTAGGTTGGAATAATTTATCGCCAAATATTCGAAACCTAAGTCAATTTGAATAAATTTTCTTGTTTTGATGGGGACGTAAGAAAATATGTAAATTCTACATCGATTACCATTTCACGTAACTTTATAAACTTTAAGTTGCAGTTAAGTCTGAAGTACGTGCTATAACTAAGCATCCCTTGCGTGTCGAAGTCAAGTACATTGAATGTCTAAATGTATGTGTATGGCTAAGAATTCTATAGGAAGGTGGCATTAATAGAACGGCTGAATAGGTAATTAGTTTCTTACACTTGAATAAAGCTTTTAAACACAGAGCAGCGTCAAGCTAGGAGTTTTGTAATGGGTGGTTGCGTGGTGATAATTTTGTGCAAGAAATGTATAAAATGGGTTATTTTTTTTACGTATTTACTGTTGCCTTGGTTGTACTTCGAGTACTTTAATCGTATTAATGAACTTGTCCTTCCTGGGTTGTGCGATACAAATCTTAGAGTTTTAGGGGTCCGTTGGATAGCTCAATCAGACTTTGATGAGTACTTCATCCACAATGAAAGTAGAAAAAGTAATCCCTTCATATCCTTAGCTGATACTTTTTTCCGAAACAAACAGAGGACCACTTATATTCTTCATCGAATTAGGTGAATTTGCACACGATTTGGCTGTCGCATTTGCTTGGTGTTTCTTTAACTTGCTCAGCCAATTAATTTAGAAAATTTATTTTATAAGGGTACGCGCTACGCTGGACTGCCTTCATTTTCATACGCTACAAGGAATTACAGTATGCAACGCAAACTTTACGAAATCTCCGCTCCTCGATTTGTCTCTAGACACCTGTCATCTCCCGACAACACTTTCTGCTTACAAGCAGTGAAGACTCGTGCCATGTGGGGTTTGGGGTTGACATTACGAAAAAATAAATATTTGCAATACAATCGGAATTTTATTAAGTTCGTGTTAAAGTTTAACATTTTGAAAATTTTCGAACATTTTCGGAAAAATCCAAAATCTAAGGTATGACCTTGTTCTTGTGCAAGTTCCGCTGATGGAATTAATGCACACGCTGGATTAAACGGCAACCACCCAACTATCAACGAAGTTGAACATGGTACCACAATGCAAGGGGAATCACAATGGACCAATAGGCTCCGTGTAAGCACCCATAGAAAATATCAGTGGCAAAGAAAATCATTTTGCTTCGTATATGTTCGTACACGTTCTCCGTACGTAAGGACCACTGAACGGACTTTGATGAAATTCGGTACATGAATTTAGTCGGGCATACCACCCTAAAATAATCAAAATCGAATGCAATTGGGTTTTCAAATCTTCATATATTCCTTGCAACTCAGGAACAACTAAACAGATTTTGATGAAATTCGTGTTGGAAGTTTAACCTGGTGTACCTAAAATTCATTAGTATCGTAAGGTGTTTGGGCAAGTTATAAGTTTGACTTAAGTAAATCTACAAGAACTTTGAATATTATGAAAATCAAATAGACACAAAGATCGGATGTCAGGAATCTCAAGATCAGCTCAACGGAATTAAGGCTCCGACCAATAGAATCCGTCGACGTTGTTCCGTTCGTTAAAGGTTGACGTTGACGTTCACGTATTGCCGGAAAGTACAGTCCCATAAAACTAGTCGCATACCTTCGTTGACAGATGACAGCCGATGACATTTTGTTATTGCTGAAAATGTTTTCTCTTCAAGCTGTCCGATTGCCAACGGCGATGACAGTTTCTCTACATTCTCTCAATGCTTCAACCAATGAATGTGCTTACTCTCGATTTGTGAATGCGTGAACTTCAATATGTGAATGTGTGAACTGCTAACGGATCAACGGACTAAAAAAGTAGAAAGTAAACGTACTTTATCGTTTGAAGTTCATATATCCGTTGGTTATGGGCCACCGTGGTGTAGTGGTGGGTGGCCGTGGTGTAGTGGTAACATCATCGCTTGTCACGCTCTTGGTTCACGGTTCGAATCCTAATGTCAAGAATCATCTATTAATTTCGCATAAAATAAATAAAACAAGTCGATCAATTGTGAAAGCTAAGTCAACTCTACTGTGAAGGCATAACACTGGCAGAAGGGTGGTCAGTGGCTAAAATGCAACTTGATCGTGATGATGGCATCAGGAGGACGGAAAAAAATACTGTGAATCATAAGCAATGATAATAATAGCGAAAACAAACAAAATACTCCCCAGCCACCCTTGGAGTTTACAGAAACTTAATGCCACCTGAGTTTCAAACCACACCACTCTGTCTTTCTCTCAGTCTCTTCCCCTTTCCGCAAAAACGCACGTGTTCTAAAAAATTAGTATAAGGGTATTCATATCCCCTTTAACACGTGCAAATTATAAAAAAAAAAAAAACCGTCCTTAAGAATGCCTTTATTATATCTAGCTGTCAGCTAACGGATTGTATGGGTCGGGGCCTTTAGACAGGGGCTTTGAATTAGGTTGGAATTGTAGATGCAATTGCTGACAACTATTGTAGAATGTAGAGAAACTTGGTATGTTGGTCCCCTATGATCAAACTTCATGCACAAAAAATATTAACAGCCTAGCTAGGGGGAATTTGTTTCCAGTTTTTATTTTCAAAAATCTCAGCTTTATCGCTGAAGGCTGGGTGAAAATCGTTGAAAGACATAGCATGCGAGCTTTGCGATGGTGTGGGACTTGACCCACCCACTAAAAACACCCGGAGGAAGCATGGTGTTACCATCCTTCCAATAATCGCACCTAGTCGTTAAACTAATCAGCAATTTTTTTCTAATACTTGTAAATTTATGTTGTAAGGAAATAACTTTGGTCTGTTACCTTTTGTTTTTTAACTCGTTAACACTTTGTTCGGGTGATTATGTTATATATTTCTTTTTATTTTTTCTCCTAGTTAACTAGTTCGAATGGTTTTATTCTTCGTAATCTTCTAACTAGATTGTTATTATTAAGTAGTTCGACTACTACTAAATTAGAATGGTTGCGAAGCCTTCATGTCATCTTGGGACCTTCCTGACCTCGTCCTCTACCATTTCAATTTTTAGATCCCTATGTAGATCAGCGTTACGTATGTACCATGGCGCATTAACAATATTGCATAGTACTTTATTTTGAAAGCATTGTATGCTTTGTAGGTTCGTCTTACTTGTGCACTCCCAAAGCTGAAGGCCATATGTCCACATTGGCTTTAAAACTTGCTTATAGAGAAGCAGTGTATTATATATTGAGAGACATGAATACCTCCCAATTAGCCAATACATTTTTTTATATCGAATCTTTAGTTCGTCATGTTCTTTCTTGACATGAATTTTCCAGCGCAACTTCGCGTCTAAAGTCATGCCTAAGTACTTAGCTGAGTTCGAATGCAGAACTACTTTGTTATTTATGTACACAGGTATGTGTTGTACATTTTTATTAGTGAAGTTAACATGGATTGACTTCAGCTCATTTAATTGTATTTGCCATTTTTTGGTCCATTCAGATATTTCATTTACTGTCCTTTGTAGTTTTTCGGTAACTGCCTGCATGGTTTTTCCGACAGCAAGTACAGCAGTATCGTCTGCAAATGTGGCAACAGTAGTTTCGTCATTTTGTGGTAGGTCGTTCGTGTATAGGAGGAACAGCACAGGCCCTAACACACTACCTTGCGGTACTCCAGATCTTATACATTTTAATGCGGAGTACTCATTTTCTTGCTTAATTCTATATAATCGCTGCTTTATATATGACTCTAGTATTTCTGAGTATTGTTTTGGAAGATATTTTCCCAGTTTATCGACCAATCCCTTGTGCCAGACTTTATCAAAGGCCTGTATTACATCAAGGAAGATGGTAGAGCATATTTGTTTTTCTTCTAAGGCTAAACATTTTGTCAGTTATTCTGTGGACCTGGTCTATAGTGGAGTACCTATTTCTGAATCCAAATTGATGGTTTGGTATCAGTGCCTTTTCTTCTATAATCGGATGGAGTCGTTTCAAAAAAAAATTTTCGAAGAGTTTTGACAGTATTGGCAGCAATGAAATCGGAGGATATGAAGTAACTTCACTGGGTAATTTTCCCGGCTTTGGTACCATAATAACTTCCGCGACCTTCCACATGCGTGGAACATACCTTAGTCTGAATGCTGCATTTATTATCTGTGCTATTTTTTTAATACCTTTTCTAGGCAGTTTTTTCAGAATTTCAAAATCAAACCATGGGGATCATGGAACGGAAAAGGTTGGGTTTAGTGTTTCCTTCTTATACTCTTTTTTTGAACCTAAATTTTCACACACATCCCATTAAGCCACTATGCCCCCACAGTCTTGTTAGGTTTTTATTACTAAGAAGAGTTTAGAGTACACAATTGTAAATAAAAAATCCGTATTTTTTTTCCAGAACTAACTGAATTCAATTGAAAAGTTTTTAAATGACGATGGACATTGTCATCCGTCAAGAAGACATCTCACTATCGCAAGTCGCCTTGTATGCGTCAATTTCATTCATGATAGTCTCCCTTATGGGTGCTATTGCTTACATTACATGTTCCAAAAAATACCGGCTAAATTGGTTCGAGAAAACTCTACTTGAGTCTGCCAATGATCATGATGAGATTAATGAGAGGTAAGTTAATAGTCGCCATTAGCATAACTACTAGTTATAATGTCTTCCTATGTGTATTGCAGTCGTGAAGCCCTCGTGAGCGGCCCGTCAGGATATAATGTTGATACAATCAGCGAGTGTTCCCGAAAGGGCAACATTAGTCCGACTTCAATAAACGATGATCCGACATTTTGGGTACCACCGTCGAGGACAAATTTGGCCACTTCCAATCAAGTTCTATCATCAGCAGGTAAATTAAGGGCAAAACAACATACTCGTAAGGGGAATACCTAGCATAAACTTTCTTTAATTTCTTAGATGAATCACCCCCAGCAACACCAACCTCACCCACAGGAAGCAATAAGTCTGTATCGCTGTCAATTGGCTCTGGTTCGGTACCAATTGCCCGATCTGACAAACATGTCGTCCTAGGAATGACTCCTGCTCGACCAAAGGTTTCCTCAATGAATTCCAAGTTGGATCACACTAAGATAGACATGTCTCTGTATAAAAGTGTAAGTTTCTATCGCAGAGAGTTGCGGCAGCTGCTTACAGGTGAATGCTCTATTTCAGAACTCTCTACAAAAGTCTGCGTCCACACCATCCAATGAGGAAGTTCGAGGAACCATTCATATAAATATTTTATACGATCCCATAGCCGGCATATTGTCCGTTAGACTCATCGAGGTAAGATTCTTGGTAAAAAAAAAACTCGTATCTAAACTTTCATCTTCAGGCACAAAATCTTCAACCGCGAGATTTCAGTGGAACAGCAGATCCTTATGCTAAGATTCGTCTGCTGCCCGATAAGAAGAACGTCTGGCAGACAAGGATTCATAAAAAGACATTAAATCCAGGTAATTTATTAAAGTTATTACGTTCACCATCATTCGCGTTTATCCATTGCATTGTTTACACGGAAACAAGTTCCGATCTAACGATGTGGAAGGAAACTTTAATCATAAATCTTTGTTTAGCAATATTCTCAGATGATGAACTGCATCAGCTTTGTTATAGTTGAGTGACGTCTGTTGGGGGGGAAAACTTCTCTCTGCTCTACGCATATTTTATGGAAAACTTTTCCAGGACAGCAGAATGGGTGCAGCAGAAGTGTTGAAATTCCTATGGAAAACACTCTGATAGATTATAAGAGTTCTTAAGTTCACTGGCAATCAACTGAGAGAGTAAACGTGAATGACATTCTAAGTAGAGTAAGGCGTCGGTGTCAAGTGTAAAGAATGTAAAAGTTAAACAGGGTGGAAGGGTTAATCCAGTAGAACCGTCCTTATTCACAATATAAAAAAAAAAATGTATATTGATGAACGCTATAGCTTTTATGAATTTATTGAGCTTTCTTTCTGAATTGCTGCGAAATGCATGAAAAAGAATAGAAAATATTTCTATTTTGGGCGCGGTATAATGACTGCTATGCTCGCAACAAGCACAGTGACCAGACCGCAGCAAGACTGTATTCGGTCTGTGTTTTAGAACAGACGGAACTCCGAGCGAGAGTGGGATTTTAGGCCGAAATAGAAACCGAAACTGAACTTTGTTTTTAACGCCTGTTTCGGTCGAAAACGAAACCGATACCGAACCTACTCGTGAGGACTCTTATAACAACTTATCTGCGTAAAAATACTAACGTTTCGCTACAGACTTTTGTATCAAATTATCCCCTAAACAGCAAAACTGACAACGTTCAACAGAAACCCAAATTCAAACAGAACAATAAACGGCTTCTGAGCTGTGTATTATGCACCACAAAATGAGTGATTAAAGCAGTTCCGACGATGGCCGAAGGTTCGGTAACATTTTGCCCGAAACAGAAACTCTGCCGAAACTAGGATTTTTGGCAGAGACTTAAACCGAATCTACTGGTGAGGAAACTATGATACATTCAAGGAATCCAAATTCAAAAACTCTGGTTTTACCTTATATGAAAAATCCACAGTTGAATCTCACACTAGGGTCGTGTCTGTGCACGCATTACGCATAAACTGCTCGACAGATTTTAATAAAACTTTGCAGTTTTATACCATAGATGCTTGGTTATTATCTCCAATTAGAATTGTCACGATATTCCTTATGGAGGTTAAGATATTACAGATTGAATAATAAAAATGCATTAAAAGTTTCTTAGGAAAATCCATAATTTCTGCAGTTACCGGTAGTCAATGGAATGAAGGTGTTTTCTACTGCTGTGACCATAACTTATTTGTAGATATGAATGGATAAGCATTCATAAGAAAAATTGAAAACAGTAGTAACACGTTTGAGTGATAACGATGGTGTCAACTGTGCGTGTTCTCTTGCCACTGAGAAGAGCGTCAAGTGACGCGGTGCGCATGCACATTCCTGAAACATGCACATACGAGTATGAAGATATGTCTCCCACTTGAAAAGTGTCATTCTTTATATAGGTAGGGCTTAGTCCACTTTTAAACATAGCTCCCATAGTTTGTTATCTTAACTCCAAATGAGTAGAATAGGGTACCACTTTAGCCATAACTTGGTCGAGTTAGATATGGGGTTCATCTATCAAACACTTTTCACAGTTCTAAAGCACTTTTTAATAGCAAAATCGTGAGCAAGGCGCCGTGCAGCAACTAGTAAAAAATAAAAATACAACTGGAACAATCACCTTTATGTGGTTTTTCTGCAAAAATTCAGATTTGAACCAATAAGTAAAGTACCGTTAGACGTATTTTTTGGCGAAAATCTCGTACGCCATCTGTTGGCATATTTTCACCGTAACGCAAATATCAAATCTGAGTAAAATCGTTGGGGACGATTTTTCATAATCGGCCATTAATAGAGTATCTGTACTTTTAATTCGCCTCGAATTGTGACCCCACCATTCCAGATATGAAGTTTGAAGAAAATCCGTTCAGTCGGTTAGGCTGCAGTCAGCCAAACATGCACGTAGACATACGGAGAGGCAGACAGAATTAACAGACGCACTTTTATTAGATTCTCTGTTATAGTATCCGTAATGTCAAGTTTAAATCTTGAGATCGAGAATTTTCAGGCAACCAATTTACAAGGAAAACATGTAAAAATTGTGTCTTAGTGTAATAAATGAGGATTGGCTTAACTATTTGACCAAGCTTACCTAAATCCAGCCAAAATCTCTTCTTTTTTTGTGGCGAGGTGAACCTTGTATAGGCACCACGCTTCAGGTTACGCGGTAGTGTCAGATTCTGACTGATTAAACCTTACCTGCGCTAGCTCAGACCCTTGCCCCGCGGGACCACTGCCAGGTATTACTTTGGGGGCGGATTTTCCAGTCTGCGTTTACAGCAAACAAGGCTCTGATTTTCTGCCTGTCTGAACTCGATTTGTATTCAGGTTACACTTCCACTATTTGGAGCTTTAAGTGTACTCGTAATATTTATTTCACTTTCAAATCTTCACTTTCCCTCAAGAAACATTGGACAGTTAAAAACGATATGTTCCGGGTCTTCGTCGCATCCAGGACATGTTGGGCATTCTGGCGAGTCTAAAGAGATTTAGGTATCGGCAATAACCACCATGGCCCGACAGAAAATGTGTCAATTAACTTGCACTTATCCCAGGTGCTATCTTGGGGATTAGTTGGTATATGTCTACCTACATTTCGTTGTAGTTCAAGATCAAGTGGCCACCGTCAGAGTTGATAGCCATTCGGACTCGTTTTCCATGATTTCTTGTTGAATGTTCTCCTTTAGGGCCGCCCGTGACTACAAAAAATCCCAAAGAAAGAAGTCTGAAACGGTCAAATCGGGTGATCTTGTGGGCCAAATCACCAAAACTACATATTAAGCTTGCCGGGAAACACTTGCTGCAGAATGTCCACTGTCGCTCGTGCTGCGTGTGGAGTTCCCTCGTCCTCCTGGAACCCCATATTCTCCAAACCCAATTCGTCAATTTGCGAACTAATTCGTTAATCATGCAGCGCTCACCAATCACAGAAAAAGTGTTGCCGATGCCTTCCTCGAACAAATATGGGACAATCACCTTTCCTCCGTAAACGCCGCACCAAACAGTAACTGAGAGGATTAATTAAGGAAAATTATCCCCATCGCCGTCGAGGTGTGGGAGGGCTTGACTGTAATTTACAAGCGGTCAGAGGTCTGCAGGCAATAGCTGATGCATTGCTTGCACTTTTTACACGAACTTCTTCAAATCTTTCACCAAAATTTTCTATAAAGACCGTCTATTGATGTCCAATTGCATCGTCTGACTGATGTTTAAGGGTCCTCTAGGACATCTGCAGCCACAGCAGCGATATTGTCGAATGGTTGCTCCGGGGCCGGTCACGTCTGTTACGGTGCCGTGTTGAGTCTACTCGAGGCGAGCGGCTAGTTTATGCCACTCGATCAGGGAATCAATGACGAAATTCACGTTGAGCCAAAAAACACCAACCGATTGTTTGTTAAAAACATTTGTTCAGTGACTGAAAGAGTAGTACAGGAGAGCACAGAACGGCACAAATTTGTGAAAACTGTCAGAACTACAGCCTTGCCACACAAAACAGCTGATTTTGACACTTCTCACAAATGTGTTCTACCTCAAGAGTATGTGAAAAGAAAAACACTTTTGGACGAGATATTTTCTCATTGAACGCAAAAACCTGCAATTTTTTTGTGCTGGACTGTGCAATACAAACTCACTGGACAAACCTAATTATTCCACTTTATTCAACAGTATAGCAATCCATAGTTTATCTACATGTATTCTGCTTCTGTTTGCTTCACAAATGTCAAAGTCACGATGACATAAGAAGCCATTTGCAAAAATGCAAGCATCTTCCGATAGGGTGATGACTTTTGCGCCACCTTGTATGTAGCTTTGTTCAGAACCACACCTGAGTTCAGTCCATCTGTTATTAAAGTCTATTTTCTGTTGTTCCAAGGCATCTAATTTTCCAAGACCTTATGGGAGTTTACAAAATTCTTTCCAATAAGCTTGTCATCAGCCAAGATACGTTTTTATGGTTATATTTTTATCTAATCTGATCAGCTGGGAATCCACTGGTGGTATCACAACCTTAGAATACTAATTCCACTGCATATCTGAGCTGCTTATTACACAGGTACCCTAATGGGTATATTAGTGGTATAATAGCGAGGCTTCATTAGAGAAGTGCCAATTTGAGATCAAAACCTAAAACCTGAGGCAAATTTACCATTTATCCAGTTGCTTGCTACCTACCGTCAGGCTGCGCTTTCAAAGTTTCCTCTCTCTATCATGATTATTGGGTTTGAATTGAGTCATGAGACTGATATTGATAGTAGCAGTCCGTTAAAATTTATCAATTAACTTACATAGAACCTTCTATGGATGCTCAATCTGCTTATCATTTCTGATTAGAGGATGTCAAACGTGCTAAAATTGAATCCTTTTCTGTTGATCGGAAGCTCCATTTTCATAGAGCAATTCTAAGTACCCTTTCCATTATACTTTCAGTATTCGACGAGGACTTTGTTTTCGAAGAACACCCAGCAGTCATCGAAAAGAGAACGATCGAAATTCTTCTATACGATTTCGATGCATATTCGAGACACGTTTGCATCGGAGGTGCTCAGTTAGCCCTTGCTAACATGGATTTAACAGATAAAGTACAACTTTGGACTCAATTGGGCTCCTGCGCTGAACAGGTATACTATACCCGTATACTCATGAATACTCTTATTCATTACGCATATATATTACAGGACTCAAAGATTGATTTGGGTGATCTTATGCTATCGCTGGCATATCTTCCATCGGCTGAACGACTAACTGTCGTCATGATTAAAGCTCGCAACCTACGAGTTGTCGATGACACTCGCAATTCATCGGATCCTTATGTGAAAGTAACCCTAATCAGTGGCGGCAAAAAGATAAAGAAACGCAAAACTGGCGTTGTTCGCAACACCGTAAATCCAGTCTTCAATGAGGCACTAACCTTTGATGTACACAAAGAAGTTTTGAAAAACTCAATTTTGGAATTTACCGTCGTTCATGACGGGCTATTGGGTAAGTTGTTTGCTAACTTGTATCAATAAAGTAAATTTTAAAAAATTTTGTTACAGGATCCAGTGAAATTCTCGGTCGTGCTGTAATTGGTAACTCTTCTGAAGTTCGATTGGAAGAAAAAATGTTCTTCGACGAGATGTTCCGTTCAAAAAGTGCCACCGCACAATGGGTGCCCTTGCAAGAGGTCCTTGTTAAGTCATCCACAACCAATCCATCCCAGGGACAAGGAAAGGGATTTTAAATTCAAAGATGGATTTTTTTGTTTTTGTTAGGGAATATCAGGTATTGTGCGATGTTTGCTTTTTCGATTGTTAGCTCTCCTTGATGTGACCAGAATATTGTTCCATTGAGAGCTCCTCAAGTAACATTGAGAACTCCAAAAATGTAATCTTCCAAAAATATTTATACCATTGTTGTTAAGATACATGTAAAAGGATATCAGGTACTAGAAGGGAAAAGGCTGATTCCTTTCGGTTTTTATGTGTGATTATGGTTTCAGATACTAAATTTGGGAATCGATTAGAGCTTTTGAAAGAACTTAGAGACTTTAGGTAAGTGTATTGGTGTATTTAAAAAACAAATGTAATTCTACGAACATTGCTTTGTATTTCTTTGGAGTTGTGGTGGTCCAAAAGATGTGTTCAATTACGTTTCTTCTTATTCTTTCTGTACACAGTTTGTTATTGAAAATCTACATAAATGTCTTGTCTATTTGTATAGCTTTAAAACGTCATGGAAATGGTCAGTGTTCTGGTGGAATTTTTAGAAAATTGACCAATTTTTTAAAGGTTTCCGATGTGTCTTCACTTCACTTTTATTACACGGTGTTAACTCAATTATTAAGTATCTGATAGGTACCAAACTAAAATTAAATAAAACCTACATATGTATATGGGTGTAGGATGTTAAGCGACTTATTTTAAGCCTCACAAGGCTATTCTCACTTCGACGGAATGTTTTTTATCGGACATGAAACAAATCGACTTTAACAACCATATACATATTTCTTTTTTTTTTTTTTCAAAACATACCTTTTTGACCTCTAAAACGAATAAAAGGGAATAAATGTTCGTAACCTGACGTCAAAGTTTTGAAAAATAATTTTTTTACTGACGTATTTTTGACTCTGCTTACGATGGCGTTCTAAAAAATGTTGAAGAAACATATAGTGCGGGGGGCGTAACCAGCCCTGTAACACTGTCACACGTCTTTTATGAAATTTGGTTTTTGGGTTTGGTCTAGTGCGTTGAAGGTTCCATTTGAAAATCATAAAAATCTAATGGAATGGATTTGAGAGATTATTTATATAGGTTGGATTTCAAAAGTCATTAAAAGCCTAACTAGAGTAATATTTAACGCAATATATAGGCATTTGGTTTCTGTGTTTGGTCTGTAGACATATAGTGCAGATAATATTTGAAGATTACACGAGTGTGCCATAATCTGACAAATATTTTTTAAGAGTGGGCTTTTAGAGGTATAATGTCCCCCAATAAAAAAAAAAAAAAAAAAAAACATATTTCTACACCCCACCATTTGACATATCAAATTGAACTTCCAAACAGTCAAACAGAGTCATTGGCGATGTCATCAAAATCCGTTCGGTGGTTCTTCAATTAGGCGTATGGGAACAATGATTTGATAATGTCTTAAGCCCCTTCCCATATCGTGCTTCCACTGTATTTAATTTCGGTCAATTTCAAGTGTTTCGGTCTTAACGTGTCAGTCTAAGTCTACGTGCCAAATTTCATCGAAATCCGTTTAGTAGTTTTTCAGTTTGTCGGCTGACAGAGATGATTTAAAAGATTTTTGAAACCCCGCCTCCCACATTCCACTTTTGACAGTTTTTAGCAAAATGATCTACGTATCAAGATATACCCGTACATGAATACGAAATAAGTTTCATTAAAATGTCTTTAGTGGTTCTTAAGAGAGCCGTATGAGCAGGTACGTGTTCGTAAAAACGTGTTTGTTGGACCTGACCCTTTCACTATGGCTTTCTCTTTTTCTGCAATTACCGAAAAACAAAAAAAAAAAATAAACTTAAAATAACACTACGGCGTAATTTTGTGGGCGGTTAAGCTTCTAGAAAGCTATACCGACAATTTTCAATTTTCCGTATCAGAATGGTACAAGACAGAACAGTCTGTGGAGCTAAAGTTGACTTAACTCCTACTTTAGCCTCCGCTTCAGCTTCGTCATTCTGTTCGCGTCATTGATTTTGTTTGTATTTCATGCTTGAGCATTACCACTGTCTGTCTGTTCAACACATGCTTGTAACTTTTTAGCTGTTAGGCCTATAGCGCTGAAATTTTGCACACAAATAGTATGTTGGGCTTTTGGGCTACCCCAAGAAGAAAAATATTTTTCAACCCATACGACATATCAAATGAAAGCCAGAGTTCCAAGGAATTCAAATATGTACAAAATTCGGATAAAGTTTGTTGAACAAAATCTTCAAAAAGCAAAGGCAAAGGCGATCTTACCCGCTCTTCATCCGATTTTGACAATTTTTTGACGAAACTGCATAACATATGGACAAACATAAAAGTCAAACTTCAGCAAAATTTCTTCAGTTAGTCTCGAGCGAGCTAATAGACAGGTAGGCATGGAACTAAAGTGTTTGTTTGAATCTGATCCTCATAAATACGAACATGACGGGTGGGCCATCTGCTGGTTTCTTTTTAAATTAAATTTAAACTATTTTGACACTGACAGCTCTTTCGCGTTCAAAAAATTGACAGAAACACAATATCATATCTCCGCGGATGTGAATCGATTTACGCTTGAACAACGTTGGGAAATATTGAAAAGTGAGTTCTGTGTTGCCGAAATTGCAAATTTTGAAAACAAATTTCGGTCGCCAATCGTGCCTGCTGTACGTCAGTTTGTGAAGAGAGTTCGTGAGATTGACATGCCAATTGATAACACAAGTTATGCTCGTGTTTGTTCTGTGCTGTCACCCTAGAATATTGCCGAAAGTGTGCATCTTAACCCCAGAACACATGACAATGCGTTTAGTATACATTGGTAACACTACCAAAAATTGTATTTTTCAACTCGAATCATGTGTAAAGACATTCACCCAAAATGTATTTATTTTTTTTCTTATCACATTATAAGGGTATGCTCATCTTGTGGTGTTTGGCTCGCTTAGTCCACGCCAGAGTTTCTAAACTTTAAGGCATTTTTTCGCGTTCTATACTGAAACCATTTACATACTATTAAAAGTACTCTTTTCAAAATTTAGACACATTCAGTAGGTATTAATGAATATGAGATATGAATTATGCATTTTTTTCGTTCTGTCAAAGATAGAATATTCCTTTTTGACAGCAGTTAACCAAATGACAAATTTAACGCTATTCAGTTTTTTACTTTAGACGGCGCTACTTAATTTAACAACGCATAATTATCTCGAACATTCATTACGCAAATTTGTGTTTATTTATGTTTATGAAAAGAAAACGTACCAAGCTTCTAGTCGTGTTATCTGCTTTTATGCCCGACATATTTTTTTTAAAAAATACTTTAAACAAAAAGGTTAGTATGACTCCTTGGTTGCGTACTTGGCCTTGTTACGAGACAAGAGTAATAACAAACGATTTCCAGATCTCACACAACTTGTAATGATTAAAAATGTGCAACACTGTTTTGGCAGCTGAAAAGAAAGCGCAACTAACTTCGTTTTCACTGACATGTGTCAAAAAAGAAAACTTACCAGCAAACTATTGTAAAAATGTTTTTAAGGAGCGAGTATTTCTTCGGAAATGGTGATGAAGAAGAAACTGCCAGACTTTCGAGAAGAAATAACAGGGAGTCTCCCAGATTCAATATTTCTTTAGTTAGTTAGTTATTTTAAATTCTAAATAACTTTTTCGATTGAATGAAGATACATTTACATATGCAGATTGATAGTCAGCTGACTGAGCAAAATTGGGCAAAATTTCCTTGTTCATATGGCGTAACCAACCGTATTAGGCAAGCTTACAAAAACATTAAGTGCTATTGATTGATATTCTCTGTCCGAAATGTACATCATTTGCATTAACAAATGAAGAAACAGAAGAAAACAAGTTATTCTTCTTGCTTGACATAAACATAGTACGAGTACTTCACGATGTCATGGTTTCTTTCCATAAAGTAAACTAACATATCAAGCTGCCCACTTATTGTTAATTTAGTATTGAAAATAAATAAAACACCAAATATGTTCACAATCTTTTATTTTCATTACACTTTTCAAACAATCACTTCACAAGCAATGGCGAATGACAGTTAATCCTTAACGACGTACTGTGAAGTGTGATAAGACAGATACCATTCTCGTAACGATAATCATAGATGATAATCGTAACACTTAATCACAATTTTGTCGTTACGATACATAGGTAACGAGAATGGTTGAACATAATAAGGACCCTGAGCTCGAAGTTAACATGATCGCATGGTTCCCTAAATAAATAGGTATAGCTATAGTTTGCTTAAAATTCGCAGAACTCTATTCGACGAGTCGATTGAACAAAAAGGGCCACGCCCATTGGGGTCATTTTCTTCAAAAACTCATTTTACATTTTACGGTGATGATTGAGTCTTATTGACAATTTTCAAAAACGCCATTTGATCGTCATTTTGATTGTCAATTTGATCGTCATTGCAGCACTTAAGGGTTGCGAACGTCAAACTGCAATCGTTTTTTGCTACCATTGATCTGTGTCGGCTCTTTCCAGACGGATTGTAATTTTTGTGTTCGAAATCGAAAATAATACTTTTAGTAGGATATACCTATACTTATACATTTCTCGGCCTCCTTTACATTTGAATCATATATTACAAGTTTCATTTCAATACATTGCCTGATAAAACTCTTTACAAATCGAAGAATTAGACCCCAAGTGGTGTGTGGTTACTATGTTACTGCGTTCCTTCCTTCTCTTGATAGCACGAACCTTATTGATTCTCTTGACGATTACACTGCGAATCGTTTTTTTTTTTTTGATGCTGCAGAAGCATTGAAAAGGCAAGTTACAATCCATCCAGAATGGATATCTATATAGAGGATTCACAATATTATCATAAAACTATTGTTACAACTTTTTCTTACCAGAAAGTGGGCGTGGATATCAAAGTTTGTAAACGAAGTTCATGGATTCTGATGAGATATTCACAATAAGACTTAACCATCATCGTAAATAGCTTTGAAAAAGCAATATATGGTTTCTTTTTTAAGAAAATACCCTCAAAAAGTGGGCGTGGCAATGTATAATATTCAGACGAAATGTAGAGAAAATAACGTACATATATTACCTAGACAATATTTTTCAGTTTTCAGTAAAAATATGGAGAAAAGTTATATTTTTTGATAAGCGGGCTTGTCTGTGGGCGGATTTCAAAACTTTGTACACTAGTATAGCTTCGCATTCTAGAAAGCTTATGTATCAAATTTCATGATCCTAGCTAAAAATTTAAGGCCCACAAATTGGTGACATATGAACAGAAGGACAGACGTGCGAATATGGCTAGTTCAATATAACTTTTTATGCCGATTACAAATATATATACTTTTGAGAATCTACCGTTATTATCTCTCTATTTTACAAACTTTGTATTAAATTTAATATATCCTGGATAGCGTATAATAAAGTGGGTAGTAAACCTTGCAGTTCAAATGCAATTACATGTTTCTACTCAGAGGATATTTTCGGCAAATAATTTGTCGCTGAGACTTTTTCCTAGAAGAAAGTAGGCGTGGCTGTCTGGAGATATTCACAATAAGACTTCTAATCATCACCGTAAGTAGCTTTGATAAAATGTGGGCGTATCTTTGTAGAACGTATGTATGAATTTAAATACTTTTGCTTTTTATATTCGACTGATAAAAACAAAACTTTTGCATTAAATGTTTTTGGCATTTACATATACTTTTTTTCTGATCTTTTCTTAAAAAAGAACAGCAAATCTAAGGACTTTTGGATCACCTTAAAATCCAAAGAAACCGAACAACTTTTATATAATTCAAAAACAATTTGTCTCCCTTTGGAACTCCCATATAAATTATCTTTGGAAAAATAAATATAAATAAAATCCTCGAATATATGAAAATCAAAATGTATAAATCCCTTTTAAGTGCATTTGTATTTAGGTACATATGTACTTTGATAAATTGTCAATCTGAACAAATTTACTAAATACAATTATTTATACATATACATATATTATAATGTCTTACAATTAAATGTCCATTGTACCTTAACCTTAACAAAGTATTAAACTAAGATTTGAATTATTTAAAAAAAAAATACCAAACATAATTTATAGCTAAAAACGCAAGTATATTTTCTGTGTGCTTTTGTATTTTATGGACTCCTTCCTAGAATTTGGAGATTCATTAACCACATGGACCTAAATTGAAATTAAATTATATTCTATAAGATGTTATATTATGAATATATTTAGGTATGTTGACTGCTTTCTATATTAATATACTAATACATAAATTTAAATGTAATGTTAAACAAACGGCAGCTAGTACACCAGAAGTATGAGAACAATGCGTAGTCCCACACTGAATATTTTAGTAAATGACAAATTTATACGAATTGAAAAACTAATTATTTTGTTGGTAGTAAATTTAAAAAAAAAAAAATAAGAAAAACAACATTTATAGTGAAATATTTATGAACAAATGATTATTATTATTAATATTGTGTATTTTATCAGAGAAATTATTTATAATAAATTGAAACTAAAATAATAATTTTCTATTGGTTTTTGTTCAGATGTGCAAGAGAGAGGTGGATGTGGACGAGGTGGATATGGAATCGGCTTTGTAGATATCCCAACTGCAAGCTTATCATCGTTCATCACTGGTCATATGCTGCAGCAATTTTTAAATTTGAACACCTTTGCTTTCGGGTCACATCACCTAATTTCGATCACGTAGCGGACATAACTAATAACCTTTTAGCTTTGCAATAGATTTCGAGTTGATTGAAGGCAATTAAATGCAGTTCCTCATTGTCCCCTGCCACTTTTTAAGATAACGAATTTCGCGAACGTATCAGGGGCCTTATTACGTGTTACGATGCGAGAAGCAAGACAAACGATTTTCATATAACGATACCTACGACGAGAGTCGTAACAACAAATGTTGCTGGATACATCTTGATGTAGGGCAGTAATCCATGCTATTTTGAAGCGCAACTATCTTCACTTCTAAGCGCATAGTAATTATTCTTTGACAAAATTATGAAAATTTTATGAAACATTGCATTATTTTGAATTTCATGCGGCAACTCCTTTTTTTGTTTGTTTTGTGAAGTTAAATTTCATCAAACTAAACATAGTGCATGCACAAGTTCACATGTGTAAGCGTTTTCATTTGTCATAAAAAAAAACAACCATCATGCTTTTTTAAACGACGTCTAAGGAGGTGTGGTGCAACAAAAACTATTCTCGTTGCCATAACGATATTGGTGATCGAAATCGTAACACATAATCGCAGTTTTATATTCACGATAGCTAGGTAACGAGAATCGTCAACATAATAATTCCCCGATATTTTTGCAGACGCACAGATGTTCTTGGCGGCCTCGATTGAAATTGTTAACATGGTCATAAAGCTAAGTATTCTACACAGGAAACTTGCCGACGTCTTGCTATATACACTGAATAGACTTTTGAAATCAAAGTGACCCGTTTTGTTGTAGCAGATATTGAGAATGCTCCAACGGAAATCTTTGGAGCTTTTTCGAATTCATCTTTCCACTGGTTGTCGGCGTGGAAATTGTCGTCAATATTTCACTGATATAAATGCTGTATTCTCATAGCCCTACCTTCAATTTGAGAGTGTTCTTGACAGCGATTCGGGTTCATTAAGTGAATCATGTGGAAAATATCTTCATGAAAAACTTTCTTGTTCTAACGACACCAAACGGCCTTATATCATGGAAACTTTGTACTGATCACAGGGTAAAAAATGAACATCACATGGAGTAACGGCCCGATAGAAACCGCGACTGAGGATGAAAAAACTACTTTACCAGTCAAATGGATGAGCCCATAATTCGGCATCAGCGAACTCGCAATGGCTAGCAGGATCAGGAAAGCGAAGGCTACGTTCCTCATGGTGTCAAACATGAAAAAGCAATGTTGTCAGCACAAAATTTAAGCTGCTTCTATTTACGGTTGTGGTATTTGTTAGACTACCAGTGATGCCAATTCTTTTTCTAACATCGAGGGTTAGATGGCGTTGAAATGGGGGCTAGATTGGAAAAAGTGCAGACTATGTTTTAGAAGAGGAGGGCTTAATTGAGCACTACATTTGAAACTAATTAAAATATGAATTCGTCAAGCGCTACTCAGTTCGCACGTAGAGTGTTCCATTAGAACAAAGATTATTAATGCCCAAATCACAATACTGCTTTAGTTCCACCGTTGACAGATGGCAAAAGTTAAAACAAAGGAATTAATAGGACATATTATCACAATACTACATCATACTTCATACATACAACGCCTGACCTAGCTTTTGCAGCCATTCGTGCTGTGCAATACACAAATTGTTGGAACCTACATTTTCTGCATAAAAAATGTTTTTATTAATTTAGCTTGTACTGAAGCCACCTCCAAAATAAGGTTTTTTTTTTTAAAAAAAAAAAGATACTCCGGCATAGTATTTGGGTTATTATTTTGAATGACTTGTGAAAAAATTGTGCGTATAGCTTCTATAGTTTAGGAGTTAGTACTACTTCAAATAGTAGTTATTAGAAATGCTGCTTATGACAGTTTTTGTATCGAACTACTAATGAAATGCACAAGAGAAGTGTTAAGACTGAAGATACTGTCTTCAAAAACTCTGTCCAGCTGTTGCTTTCTACCTTAACTATATGTAATTTAAAGATCACGCAAAAGTCTACGAAAATCTACGGCCGAAGCTGCAAACAAAAACATGTCTACACACATTGGATAGATGTCTCTGTCAACAGCTTTAACTTCAATTTTTCTATTCTAATTCTTGAAAGATACACTCCTTCCAAAGAAAAACCCTTCCTCTTCAACTTGCATAATGAAAAAATCTTTATTTTCTGTCTTTTGGAAAAAAAAAAAAAAAAAAAAAACAGATAACCAAAAACACACAAGCTTAGCACCACACTCCTATACCCGTATGAAAAGCAGGTATAGCTTCAAGTTTCGGCTTGGAATGATCTCTCTTACATAGAATTCATCTCTCAGTATCAATGGCGTACTATCAGCAGTTCGACACAGGACACTGGTTTGACTCCAACATTCTTTGGCGGCAATTGAATGCCAAATTAGCTAATGCTTCTGCGGCGTCAATCTCATCTTTTTGATGGATTGTATCGTAAACATGATGGGGCTTATGTTGCCGTGGACGGTTTCTTTCAAGCTTACACCTACAAAAGGAAGAGTATTTTATATGGCAGTCCACAGAAGTTATTATCTCTTACCTCTTATTGTTCCACTCAATAAAGTAGTTATTCTTATTCGGTGTGAATTTGGCAGCACTCTCAAGCCATTTGGACAACTCAGGGCTGCAATTCGCTGTAGAATTAGTTTTATCCGAAGATGATGTATCTCGCAGATACTTTTCCATCATTTGCTGTTTATATTTTGTACTGGGTGAAAATGCTTGATTCGAGGCTGTTTTGTCGGACTTCAAAGCGTCCTCAGTCGTTGAGCTTATTTGGAAGCATTGTGGTGTTGAAGAGCAGTTGAATGGGGCCTCTACATAAAATCCACTAGGAACATATGTTACATTTCTATTTAAACTGTGCACAGTGTTATTGTTCTGAATGTGTCCGGTTTGTTTGTGTTCTTGTGAGTCCCCCTCCTCGTCGCTGGATGTAAACGGCATTGAATGTTCAGTTTCATGACCATCATCTTCCCAAATACTATCGGCGGATGATATGCTAAATTGTTCGACATTCCCTTTGGCATTGGTATTGTAATTCTTTATAAGGTGTCCCCAAGATTTCTTTGAACGTTCTCGTTTTGAATTTTTCAATTTTCGTCGCCAGTTTGCAAACCAATTGCAGATTTGAGTGTAGGTCAAGCCAGTTTCCATTGCAAGGGTTCTCTTCTCGTCACGACTTGGATACGGATTGTCTCTTCGTCGTATTAGCCAGTCTTTGAGCATACGTTTGATGTCGGGCGTGAAAAGGCGTTTCACCGGACGGTGCATATCATCCGGGGGCCATGCTCTTCTAAAAAAACATTCGAAATACTTATTATTGCATGTTTCTATGACTCAAAAATGTGTTAAATATAAATATGAATATGACTAGAATCATGCATGTTATTTTAACATCACTGTGGTGAATGGATTAGTACTTAAGACTAAAATTAATGTATGAGTAGTTTATTACCAAACAAGTAAAATGTTTGCTTTTGGATAAGTTTTGAAATAAAATCTGGCCACACAACAATCCATGACGAACCTACTGTGGCGGCGATTACGCACTGGACGAGATGGCTTTTCAGTAGTCGTCTTTTCCATTGAGGTAGCTTGAATGAAAAAAATAGACAGAACAATTAGTTTAGCAGTCTGATTCACATGAATTTGTTAAAAATTGATAGAAGACCGTTTCCGAGTTGGATCTTTTTTTTTTATCAGAACCACATTCGTTGGCTTGTTGGCTAATACGTTGGAAGATCCACTTGTTAGACTTTCAGAGTTTTGTAATTAATTTTTTTAAGTGCACCCTTAAGTATGCACACCTTTCTAAAACCATTGAATCGATATCTTTGCTCCGAAATACGTTGCATATTCCAAGTTGTTATTTAAAAATGTTTGATTACATTTTTCAAATACCAACAAGATCCAATCCCATTTAAATTATCAAAGCCGTGTACAGACATTCGTGGAATCATGATGAACATCAAGGTGAGCAGACGCCAAGTTTTTAATCAACTTGTGCCCTACCACCTTATTTACACGAAACAACTTAGGGCACTTTAACTCCCCTCAAAACTTGGCTCCAAATAATGGCAGGAATATAACAATTAAGCCATACTGGGAATGCTACCAAATTTGAAGTTTCTAGCTTAAGCGGTTACTGCGGTTACAAAAATGCTTATTTTGGGCCTGATCACTCACTCACTCACTCAATTATTCACTGATCATCAAAATCTATAGGGTGCTTCCCGTGCACATAGAACCTTCAAAATTGATACAGAGGGAGCTTCTTGGGGTACAGATAAAGGCTGAAATGAGTAAAATTTAATATTAAATCGGTTTTTTTAAATGAGGGTGTATGAGAAGGATAAATTCTGAGAATTAGACATTTAATGAAAATGGACGGGGGGCGTGGTCATATGTCAATCATTGGGACATATCGTCTGCGGCATATCATTTTATAGGTGTTGGTAAGTAAATTTATTATACCCCATATAGGGCCAGACCTAGCTACCTAGTTTTATGCCTTTTCTGAAGGACAGTTTTTCGATTAAGTGAAGCTTCTAATGACAATTTTACTCTGGGATGTTTGTCAGATTTTCGCGAGAAATTTGACCGCGAGAAAACTTTTTTTTTGTTTTGTGGAATTTGAATCCCCTGCTCAGTGATCACGCACTTAACCACTGAGCCACAGCGCCCACTTTAATAGTTATTAGTAAAAAAGAAACAAAAACCTTTCATAAATAAAACCTTTTGCGATGGAAGTCGGTTTTGTAGTGAAAATGAAACAAGAACTTGAAGTCTAACCTGGCAATTGCATATCGGAGGTTTGTTTTTGTCACTAACTCATTCCAGGTACAAAAATGCAACTGCTTAGTCAAGTAAAGGAGTGAGACCTAAAAGTGTGCCGAGCCCGGAAGACAGTCCTAACGGATTTTGATAAAATTTGGCTAAGGCTCCACTTGGATATTATTGAAATTGAATGAAGTGAGAGTAAGATATAGAGAGGGGTTTAAAGCATATTCGAAACATCTTTCTCATACGCCTAACTCGGGAACTACTAAACAGATTTTGATGAAATTTTAGTTTCGAGTTAGGCATGTGGAGATGTTGTATGAAAATTGTCAAAATCGGATGGAGACAGAGTAAGAAATAGTAGGGTGACTTTTCACCCTATTTGCTATTATTGTCATTGCTTATGATACACAGTATTTTTTCCGTCCTCCTGATGTCATCATCACAATCAAGTTGCATTTTAGCCATAGACCACCCGCTCGTCTGCCTGATTGGTTAAGTGGATTCCATTGCATTGCGTACTTCGCAATGGAACTGTCTTCGTGCCGGAAATTGTGACCAATCCACTGCCACTTTCTCTTCCATATTTTGATGTCTAGACATTCTTGGAATCATGATGAACATCAAGGTGAGCAGACGCCACCGCGCGTTATCGCGTGTAGTTGGACATTCGATATACGATTCGGCCAGAAGATCCTTAGGATATTGCGGAGACATCTATTTATGAAGGTTTGCAGCTTCCTTGTGACGATGTTGGTCACTTTCCAAATACTACACCCATAACGTAACACTGTTTCCACATTTGATCGGAACAGTCTCAGATTGGTTTTTGTTCTGAAAACATTGCTTTTCAAGATTTACGACAACATACCGAACGCAGCCTTTGCTTTACAAATTCTGCTGTCCAGTTCGGTACCACCATCTTCTGAGACCATACTTCCAAAATATAGCAATGTTGAGTTGAGCGGCTTTGGACTTTTTGTTTTGACGTATGTATATCGCATAATGGTGTGCAAATGTTGTTCGTGGAGTAGATAATGTCCCCTAAAGTCCCCCAAAAAAATAATAAATAATTAAATTACTACCTTTTTTTAGTTATTTTTGGTTCACAAATGGTTTAGAAGCGTGTGACATACATATATAGGTAGACAGACGAACAGACGGGCACCATGTTGAATCCATACTACGTATTCTGAACATACTTGAACCTATGTTGTCTGCAAATCATTCAGACTTAAAATTTTAATCAAATATTTGAAAATTAAATTAATTAATTAATTAATTATTAAAAATATTTGTTTTTAAAGATTCGCTAGAACTAAAAAAACATATTTCGAAAGGTAGGGTTAAGACATACCTATCTATATATATACATATAAAACTCAACTATGTGTGGTTGTGTAGCCCGCTTACCACAAAGACCGTTCATCCGATTGCGATGAAACTTTTGGAAATTGATTAAGTGACGGCAAAAGTTTACATGATATTTCCCAAATTTACGACAGGTGGCGCGCAAGTAACATCAATGAAGTATGCTTTACTGCTCGAACACAATAAGGTAGCTGTAGCGTAGCGCGTCGCGGTAGTAAGGGGTGTCAAAAACAGAAATATATACTCGTACAAACTCAATAGTGCGCCCACAATGAGTAGCTGTAGCTGTAGTACGAGTTGATTTACTTCAAACTTTTGTAGCGCTACAAGTTTAGCAGCTAGCTAAAAACAGAAGAAATTGAAGAAGGCAACGTTTAAAAATTTGTTGACTCTGTAGACAAAAATGGAAATATTGTGGGAAAGGGAAACATGTTTTTTCATAAAAGTGAAATGGGTCTCGAAAAAAGCATAGTTTGTACGCAAGATATCACATCTGAACCACAGGCAGTAAAAATACAGTTTCTTCTTTTTCATCCGTTTTATTTTAGATATTTTTAAAGTTTAATACAAGAAAAATATTTTTCACAATATATTTTCCAAAACTAAACAACACAATTCCAATCAGCTGAGTTTCAAGCGACAATTGATATAACGCGCTTCACCATTGTGTGCGAATTTCATGAGTGCAGCGCCACACCATTTGACAGTACGTACTAGTGGTACTTCTACGCCACAGCTACCGTCCATTGTGTTCGGGCAGTTAAAGGGACAAATGTTAAATTTCGCTCTACTGACATTTGTTTAACAAATAAAATTCATTAAAGTTCGTTACAACGCCTGCTATTACACGGTGACTCTTGAGTCATGACTCTTTCCTCTATTCTCTTTTGAACTTTCATTCTGTGAGGCTCGTGTGATTACACGTTGACTCTTTTCCATATCTCTAATTTGACAGCTCTCTTTTATTCTTTTTTTTCGGTTGTGAAGTGTTTAGAGCTCTCTAAAACACTACAGTCAATTTCCTTCGACCAATAAATTTCTTCCGTCATTATTTGCCGACTGCCCTCCATAGGGAATGAAAAGAAATAAAGCGAAATAGAAAAATAACGAACAAGGAGAAGGAGAAACGTCAAAAAAGAGGCATCGAAATTCTACCCACGACTCACCGAGTTGCTGTTTTGGTATCTCATTGGTTTTCTCTTTTGCGCTTGTGTAATTTCTAAAGAGTCATGACTCAAGAGTCACCGTCACTCTTAATCACTCAACTCTTAATTTCGAACAAAATCGATTGAGTCATAGCCGAGAAATAGCGAATTTTTAAACACCAGCCAATAAGTAAAGTATGCAATTTTTGGTAAAAATTTATTACGCCGTATGTTGGCACTTGTCCACTTTGCCCTTATAGATTTAAGAAAAAACACAAGTCAGTAATTCCTGGAATAATTATGCCAGATAACTTAAGTTCTTCAGAAAATAACACCTGACGCACAATGGACGGAGAACACAATGAGTCCATATAAACTACTGAGCCCACTCCGATGGAGCTAAAAAGTATATATGTGAGATTCCTTGAAATCTCAGGAGTGTTCCTAAAAAGTAAAATGTTTGATTTGACCGCAAGATGGTACGATAACAGCATAAATACTTGGTTAAATCCAGAGCAAAAACTACTTAACCGATTTCGATTATTTTCGATCTCAGGCGTTTAGTTTAGTTGGATAAATCATATCTTGATTTGGCATTAAAAAGCTGTTACTATTTGGAATAAAAACCACCGGTGATCATACTTAGATTTCGTAACGTTGTGTATTGTATCTCTGCTTCAGTAAAAAAAAAAAAAAAAAACATGAGAGGTAAGGCCCCGACCCATATAATCCGTCGACGGCGTTTCGTTGAAGGTTGACGGTGACGTTCACGTATTGCCGGAAAGAACAGTCCCATACAATCCGTCGCATACCTTCGTTGACAGATTGAAATGTCAAACGATTGTCAACGGCGATGAAAGTTTCTCTTCTCTCTCAATGCTCCCACTAATGAAAGTGCTTACTCTCAATTCGCCGACTGCCAACGGATCAACAGAGTAAAAAAGTTGAAAGTAAACCTACTTTATCCGTCGAAATCATACATGCGTCGGTTATGGGCCACCTTCCATAAGAATACGTGTATTCTGACGCAGCAACGGATCAACGGTTTCTATAAATTGGGGCCTGTATGATCCTAAACGTCAGACAAAAGTATAATCTTTGCTGTGAGATCTAGAAATGAAGGCAACTTTCATAACAACATTCATGTATAATAGTTAGTTCACTTTTGTTGCCTAAATACAAAATCGAAAACTTAAGAGTGGAAAAGAGTTGAAAAATATATGTTTGGGTGACCGTTGAGAGCCTTTCGTAGTCAGCTTTCTTAATACTCCGCAAATAGACTACGGAACCCTATTGTTCACGCTCACTCGTGCATCCGTTTGTCTGTTACCATCTCCTATGAAATCTATACTAAATCGATATTATGTGTCACAAGAAAACGGACCAATCAACTTCAACGGTCTTCGGAGCACAACCTCCTTTAATCGTGCATTACTAAAAAAAATTTCAATTTATTAAAAATCAAGAGAAGTACTATACAAATAAATGAATACATCATTTATATTTAGATCCTTAATTTTTAGTTTAATTATTAAAATTCGCCTTCCTTTTTTCCATTTTTTTAAATCTAATTCTGGAAACTGAAAAAAAAATCTCACAGATACGTGTATGCATAGCGAAATTCCCTCGTTGGTATTTTAAAATCGACGTCACTCAGCAGCCCCGTGTAGGTGTCGCGTGAGGATATTTCTAAATTTTCATGTTTGAAAAACATGACAAAACTGTTTTCATGTTTAGGCACCACCTTAAATGAAAATCATTCAAATAAAAATAAAATAAACTGGGCCAGAGAGATAGAGAACGCATGCGTTTTACCAAATGTGCTCTCACTAAAAATGTCGCTCTTTCGAGTATACTCGTATACGAGTAGTCTAGTACGAGTATCTCTAGAGCTAAAAAATCAAATATAAAAAGTAATGACCAGAAGGACACATCAGGCAAATGGAAAAACAGAAAAGTCGTGTTGTCATGTTTTTTCGTCATTCAATTACGCAACTGGTATTTTTTTTTTTTTTTTTTTACAAAATTAATATATGAAAAATATTTAATTTTACTTTTTTTTGTCAGGAAATTGGATATTTCCTGTTAAAAATTATTAAAAATTTGCACTCACTTAACACACCTTGAACTGGTCACTCTCCTTGTGAAGGACACTTTAACCGTTTATGGTATTAAAAATCGTAATTTTTTTTCGTTTTTCACTTTTAATTTTCGAAAATTTTCAATACCATATCAGACCTTTACGTTTTTACCTACAGTAAAGAGTTTAAGACTTTTTTTTTTTTTTCGTTTAAATATCACACACGCCCGGGAAAAATTCAACTTTTCGACTCTGAAAACTAATTTGAAATGAAATGAGAAAAACGACTTTTACCTACCTCAGCAAAGACAACGTGCTGAGAGCTTAGAACATAAAAAAAGATCTCGATGATGTCGTGAGATCAGGAGAGAATGTAACGCCGCGCATTGTGCTTTCGTCATATAGGAGAGTGCGAATGAATTTATTTTGAAAGTATCTCATCGTGATATTTTTGTAGATAAATTCTATTAAGATTGTATTTCACTTTGGATCACAGGCGAATAAATAAACAGAATTTCCAATAATATGTGGAGGATGGTCGAGAATTTTACGAGTATGTGAATATGGTGGCTGAGGGGGCGTGGAGATTTTCGTTTTATGTTTATAAATAAAGTTTTTTTTTTTTTTTTTTAAAAAAATTACTTGATTTCTAAAATGTATATTTTGTTTTAGTTTTGATAACATGTTTGGATCGGAGGCTACAATTTGTTGTGTGTTGAGGATATACTAGCTGCAATAAAAGCTGATGGTTAATTTAATTGGGGAAAGATATTGTCGCCAGAGAGTAGATACTTTTACGAGCTTTTCGACCAGACGTACAAGCAATATCCTCAGAATGACATGATATGGGACAGACTGGCAATCGGTCCTTGGCAGTATCGTGGGAAAAGTTTAAGATATACAAATATTGGAAGCCAGCGAATATTTTGAAGAGTATAGTCTGATTAGGCAGCAAGTAATACTGAGCCGAAGCAATTCTGAATATGTTAAGCGTTCAACATATAAAGGGTGCCCAAAAATGCACGCAAGAAGTAAATTTGATAGAAAAGAGAGTTTTAATTAAAAATTTTGTGTTGAATAGCATAACGGGGAAATGACCCCCACGGCTTTGCTGGCTCATACGTACTCTTCTGTCGACATTCCTCATGGCCGTTTTGCATAAATGTGGCTGAAATTCGTTGACACAGCGCTCAATTTGCTCCTTCAAGGAGTGGGTGGTCGTGGACTTGTTGGCATAAACTTTGAACTTCAAAAAACCCCAAAGAAAAAAGTTCAACGGCGTTAAATCGCATGATCTGTGCGGCCAATTCTGATCACCAAAACAGGAAATTGCACGCTCATGTAATAATTGAATTGTTTCTCGGGCATGAGGCACCGTCTCACCAAAATCAGCACCAAATAGTGACACGTTTTGGATGCACTTGTTTCTCAACAATCACTCGTGGATTTTCTGAACCCCAAATTCGACAATTTTGACGATTAACAAAGCCATCAAGATGAAAATGAGCGTCATCGCTGAAGATAATTTTGTTTGAAAAATTAGCATCCACTTGTTGTTCCATAATCCATTTACCGAACTCTCTTCGCTGTGCGTATGTTGTATGCATGAAGTTGCAAATTTTTCGTGAGAATACGCTGTAGAGAGCCTCTCGAAATGTCTAATTCTTGACCACGGTGCCGAATTGATGTTCCTGAACTCTCAACAAACACTCTCAAGAACTGCTTCGATGTTTTATTTTGAACGACTTATTGAAGGACGGCCAGAGTGTCTAAGATCACTAATTGATCCAATCTCTCTGAATTTTTGGATTAATTTCTTCACAGTTGATGAAGTTAAAACACTCTTTCGATCATATTTTGTACGAAAATTGCGAACAGTAGCTGCCAAACATTCATTATTTTTAAAATATTGTTCAACATTGAAAATGCGTTTGTCTTTCGTGTAGCACTCCATTTTTAATAATCCTGAACTGTCAACTGCCACGTGGTCTTTTTTTTTTCGTTTGCAACACTTTACCGCACAAATGGCGCAAAATTCAAATCTTGCTTGAATTTTAGGACACCCTTTACATTACAAGGGTGGCGGGTGTTTTGTTTTCAATTTGTAGTCAAATTTCAGCATAAATTTATTTTTTTTTTTGGTACGAAGGTGAACATTTCAAAAGGGACTTGGTGGTCCTCGACCATCAAGTAGTGTGAGACTCTAACGACGTTAAAACACATCCTTAATCTGAACCAATCTATGAAAGATCGTCAAATGATTTTTATTTCTTATATTTAAAATCGCATTAAGGAAAGTTTAAAGTTTTAAGTACTTTCCCATAGTTTTTAGACGATTAGCTCATGAGGCTCGGTTCTTTTCAATCTCCGGATATTTTCTCGTACATTTAGTACAGTTCTATCTCAGAGTTGATGTGATTTTGCAGTCACTGATCGTGTGTCACAGTGTACTTATTAACCACTTCTGACACCTGTCCCTGTCTCTTTGTAGGTTACGATGTCAATCGATTTTTCTTATATACCCAGGGGCCTTTATTATTCCACGAAGGACTTTGGTTTGGAATGTCTGTATAGTTTTGATATTAATTTTCTTTGTACAACTATTGGATGTCGTACATTCAAACAGGCTTCAATACTTACTTATACCTATATTACATGATTTTTTTCAGGGTAGACATATCTGAGTTTCTTCCCAGTAACTATTACATTTCTCTATACTTCAAGTTTAGTTCTTCTCTTTTTTTTTTTTTTTTGATGTAATCTTTTCAACAACTTCGCGTCTAAAGTCATTCCACGGCTGTATTGGCATGGGGTACAACTTGGTTGTTAATGAATATCGAAAGATTGCTTATCCTTTTATTTGCGAAGTTTACGTGAGTTGATTTTGACCCATTGAGTTTGATACGCCATTGATGCATCCAATCTCTTACTCTATTGACTCCATTCTGTCGTATCTGTGTTGCCTTCACAGTGCATTTATCAGGTACTAATATTGAAGTGTCATCTGCAAAAGTAGCCATCATAGCATTTTTATTCAATAGTACATCCCTGGTATACAACATATACAGTGTTCTTTGTGGAACACCTGTTTTAATTGCCTTTAGTTCTGCATATTCTTGTTTGTATCGATGTCACTTTTGTTGATGACTTTCCTTGATTGTGTAAAATTACAAATAAATATTATCTCAAAAAACAAAAATAAAAATTGAGTTAAAAAAATAAGATATTTTAGAAAGTCCTTTGTTTACTCTAGCAACTGAGGTTCAACGGCAATAAAAACAAATGCCGTCACATATTAGCAAATACACTGAACTTGCAAACAATTCAAGGAAACATAACCAGATCTGAGAGAATTTTTGTAGTGAATAAGAACTGTCTATCACGCTATTTACTTACTTTTGAAACTAGCTGTACATACGTATACAAGTACACAGTCATGTTATAAATACTTGTACACGTTTGAACGCACTCATCGTGAAACTACTATTGAACACATCCATTCCATATTAACAGGTGACATTTATATAAAGTTAACGCGCAAAAAGATTTACATACATATACATACGTAAAAGCCGTTTGTAAATATGGAGTGGGGCGATATTAAAAACCGTGTAAGGCCAAATTTTCTGAACCTTACGACCGCTTAGAATCACTCGGAATTTTGTTCATCGAACTGTTAAATTATTTGAGGTCACTAGTGGAGTAACTGACCGTCAAAGATTCGGACGCCATAAAACTGTCAGAACTCCACAGGCGATCAAAGCCAGGATTAATCGGAAATTCATGCTTCGCATTATGAAATAAGATTTGGGACTTAAAGCATACACTCATCACTTACTCGCAGCCCAATTAAAGCAAAAGCGGAATGAAAGATCGAAAGGTCTAAGCCGGCGGTACACGCAAAATGGCCAGAAACAATTTGTACTATTGCGGAATGGTTCAATAAGCAAAATGACAATACCTATGCCCGGTCATTCAAAGAAGTATTAGAACTCATTCTGCGAGTCGAACGCGCTTATAAGGCAGACAACACAAAGGTGGCTCCAGAACATTGTGCCGAACTTCATAGCAGCAGATGATTGGCCGTTAGGCAGTCCAGATCTCAATCCTCTATTATTATTTTTTTTTTTTTATAATTTGCATGTGTTAAAGGGGATATGAATACAATTATACTAATTTTTAGAACACGTGCCTTTTGTGGAAAGGGAAAGAGACAGAGAGAAAGACAGAATGGTGTAGTTTGAAACTCAGGTAGTATTAAGTTTCTGTAAACTCCAAAGGTGGCTGTCCAGATAACTGGGGAGTATTTTGTTTGTTTTCGCTATTATTGTCGTTGCTTATGATTCACAGCATTTTTTTTCGTCCGCCTGATGTCATCATCACGATCAAGTTGCATTTTAGCCATATGACCACCCTACTGCCAGTGTTATGTCTTCACAGTAGAGTTGACTTAGCTTTCGCAAGTGATCGACTTTTTTATTAATTTCATGCGAAATAAATAGATGATTCTTGACATCAGGATTCGAACCGTGAATCAACAGCGTGACAAGCGATAATGTTACCACTACACCACGGCCACCCTCAACTACTCGACAACCAAATGTTGAGTCCTTGAAGCGCACACTTATCTGTACAGTGGACAATTTTCCAATGGATAAGTGACCAGAGCGACTCAAGGCCTGCATAAATGCAAATGGCCGCCATTTCGAATAAATTCATTAAATATTGTTATTGCTTGTTCGCTTCTATTTTATCACCACAAATGCGTGCATCAGTACTAGTATCTATGTTTCAAAAACAATGCTATCGTAAGATCTAACATCTAATATAACGAAGAGATTGTCATTATACTTGGAATGAATAGTCCTAACCCACCTACTCTCAGATTTTCCAATTCAAACATTCTTGAACATTTTCTTCTATCCCTTACCAAACCAAAATTCTTCAATATTCATAAAAATTAAATATTTTCAAAACAATTAGACTGCTGCACCCCCTAGCATAATACATTTTCTTTTAAGTGTCCTCCTTAATTGTGACACAAACACGACTATCGTAATCCGTTTCACTACGGAAAGGTATTTTAATAGACGCCACAGCACCACTAAAAACACAACAACAATTCACATCACTTTGAAATAAAAATAAAATTTCTTCTTTTTCAAAAATAGAATTCCAAATTTTTTTGTCACCCAAAAAAAACAAAACTAAGAGTGCTATTGAGATTGCGCAATAAAATCGTTCGTATCTATTTTTATCTATCAATGCAACAATAAATCTACTTGTGGATCGAAAATCAGAACCGATGTTTTCTTGAACGACGCGACGTCATCATGTTTTTGTGGCATCAGAAAACATGAGTTTGATGTTTTCTTTTAATTGCTATCTATCTACAAGTGGATAAATGGTTAAATTGACTTCCTAGTTAACCTAAAAACAGTGCGAGTACTTTCCCTTGATTAACACTTTCAGGAAAAAAGTTTTTATAGAAAAACGACTTGAAAAACATGCTCGGTAAAAACATAATAGCCAACAGCACTTAGTTGACAGTTCGCTTGAACTTTAAGTGTTACGTACGAGTACCTACTGTCAAGCGATGTCATTGAGAGCGAGGATGATTTATTTATTTATTTATTTATTTATTTATTGGATTCTCTTTAGCACTGTGCTCTATAGATACACATATTCCATTACATACATGTATTATGCATGTGCTAAAGCTAACACGTAGAAATGGGGGAAAAGATAAATTTATTTTAAAACCGTATATACTCGAAACTACTTTTTTAAATAATAAAAATAGAATATAATGTTGACGTTTGAGGAAAGTATTAAAAAATATGATACGTCATCGAAATTTTTAAAAAAAAAAGTCTTCTGAGCATGAATCGGTACCAGCTACAATCATAGTCATATCATATCCTTCCCAGCTTTGGCTGATGGTTTCCCCACATGCATATATGGGTTCGGAATCGCCACTAAATTTTTGTTCGATTGTGGATGAAGCAGATCCAGGTGCGATAATACTCAACAAGTTCAATGCCGTTCCTGAAGAAAGATGTTTCGGATTCCTGGATGTGGAACTGAATGTGTTTGTTCTCTAGTTACTTCGTTAATCAGAACTTGTTGCATGAACATGGTCAGTCCATTTTTGACCGATACTGTCAAAATCCCGGAAAGGGCGTCACAATCTTGGTTGGTTAGTTTTTTTTTTTTTTTTTGGTTGCGCTAATTTATGTGTAATCCTCTAAAGATACTAGTAGCCCGGGGCTGATTAGTAATCTATGCTCTTCGTTCTGTATTTGCTGCTTCAGCGTCAGGTTCAGCGTGTTCCCTATTACTTGTTTCATACGAGATGTCGCCTAGACTTGGTCTTTCTGGCTATCTCCAAGCGATGAACTTCCTCCAGGATTATTTGTGCGACCTGTTTCACCGTATACCATACTATATTCAATATTCTCCGGAGTTGCTGTATCTCCAATTTTTTCCTCCAGAATTGTGAGCTGCGCATCTTCTCTGGCCTCTCCGCAGTTCTGACAGATGGGATATTTATCATACTTAAACCTGTTTAGATACGCTCGAAAGTAGCCATGTCTGGTAAGGAACTGGCTGCGGTAGAAATCGACCTTTCCATGATACCGGTTCTTCCATAGCTTCCCATTGAAGACTGGTTACATCTCTCCTGCCATGCTCTCATATTTTGCTGTCTTTCTTCCAGTTTGATATCTTTGACTATAGCACGGAGTTGCTGAATTTTGGCATCGCAGATACTCTGTAGTTTGGTTGTCAAGATATCTGCTGGTAGCATTCCCGTGATGACATACATGCCATCATCTGACAGCACCCGAATAAATGGAATGAGTAAAACAAATTAATATTTTGGCGCCCAATACACAGCCTGGCCTAGGGCAATTTGTTCTATTGAGCGAAGCTTCTCATAACAATTATACTCTCGGATATTTGTCATACGTTCGCGAGAGGTGGGACAGTGAGTTTTTTTTTTCTTGGATTCGAATCTTGAATATCCCGCTCAGTGATCGCGCACTTAATATTGAGCAACGGCGCCCTGGAAAATTACCATTTAAATCTTAAATTCCGCATAAAATACAAGAACTTACGCCGGATTCCCCTAAGGGGATATGGTGTAGTGGTAACATCATCGCTTGTCACACTGCAGGTTCACGGTTCGAATCCTGATGTCAAGAATCATCTATTTATGTCACATGAAATAAATAAAAAAAAAAAAGTCGATCAATTGCGAAAGCTTGTGTCAACTCTACTGTGAAGACATAACACTGGTAGTAGGGTGGTCACATGGCTAAAATACAACTTGATCGTGATGATGACTTCAGGAGGATGGAAAAAAATACTGTGAATCATAAGCAAAGATAATAACAGCAAAACTAAAATATTCACCAGTTATCTGGACGCCACCCATGGAGTTCACTGAAACTTAATACTACCTGAGTTTCAAACCAACTACACCATCAAAACGCCCATGTCCTAAAATTAGTATAAGGGTATTCATAACCCCTTTGACACGTGCAAATTGTAAAAATAAAATATATATATATATATATATTGGGTCAGTTTCTGTTTCTGATCTACACTTCCGATATGCCAAATCATCACTTCACACTAACCTCAACATTTGCGTACGAAACAGAAATTATCAGCTCTCATACAGATCCACAATTCGCATCTCAACGTCTCCTAGGTGAAGTACACGATTTAGAGAAATGGTTGGAAATATGGAGAATTAAAGTAAACGAAACCAAGTATGCTCATATCACATTTACGTTGAGGAAAGGAAGCTGCACCAACTTCAAAATCAACGGTATAACCATCCCATCTCTCATGGAGTAAACATAAAGTAATGAGATCAGTTCAAGTCCAATTTAAATTCAAATTGTTCTACTGGTTATCGAACAGACACACAAAACTAAGTTTAGAAAATAAAGTACTGGTAACATCATCAAACCAATTTGGTCTTACGGAATACAACTCAGTTTCAGCCTCTCCTTGTTTCTCCTCTCCTTTCCTTAAAATTATTTACGATATATGCCATCTCTGGCGTTTTATCTTATACAGAAACTATTGCCTCCTAAATATTACCAGGACACTACCTCGACGATGGCCACTCGAATGAAAAAGATTGACTCAATAAATAAATATGTAATTTAAACGAAATACTTCTGCAGGATCGGACAAATGATGCTGAGATTCCATTCGTTGGGTATGCTTTCATCGGACCAAATTTTATAGATGATTAATGCCAACTTGATATTGGTGCATGCACCTTATCTAGTCATCTTCTCCAGCTTTGAAAAGTTTGGCGGCTAGGCCGCCGTCTTCCGGAGCTTTGTTGGACTTATAGATATGGCATAGATATGGCTATCTTCACTTCTTCCTGGTCGGTTTGACATGCCCATCCTGCCTGACAGCAGAATGTTGGTCGTCATCGTCATTTAGCACCATGCAGAAGTGGTTCTTTCAAATTTCCACCAACGACTGCGATTCTACTACTATGTTCTCTTGTTTATCTTTGCAGCCTTTGGTTCAGGCTTCATAGTCTTCACATATTCTTTTTACCTTCTGGTAAAATTTCCGCACGTCATTCCTTCAGTAGCATCTCTCTATGGATTCGGCCGCATGTTTCTGAAATTCCCTCTTTTTCCTTCGCGGAAGTTTGGACTCTCCTTTTCTCCTCTCCTCATATGTGTCGTAAGCAATTCTCCATTCAGCTGTCGTCCTTGCATGTAGCTTCGTAAGATATGCCTCTTGTTTGGCTGAGTACGCTCTCCGCCATTCTTCATCAAACGCTTGGTGTGACCTAGGACATTAGAAGCGGCACTTCTGATAACTGAACTTTCTTACAATACTTTCTTGGCGTACTTAGATCCTAAAATTTGATAAATCTCTGTAAAAATCTAGTAGGATAGATTCAATAAATAAATACGTAATGCCAAAAAAAAAAAGGTTAAAAGAATTCCTTAATTCATTCATTCCTTTAAATTATTGCTTAAAATTATTTAATGCTATATCTCTCGTTACCATGACACTACCTCGATGAGAAAGACTGATTCAATAAATAAATAGGAAATACAAACAAATAGTTTAAAAGAAAAAGCCATTCCTTAAAATTATTTTAAATATATGCCATCTCTGGCATCTTATCTTATACACAAACCATTGCCTCCCAAACATTTCTTTACCACGGTACTTCGATAGATGATGGCCACTCGAATGAGAAAGACAACAAAAGTTACTTGATTCGAGACAAAGAACTTTTTTTGCTACTGGGCGAGCAGCAAAATCAGATGGCATTCTCTGCCAAGAGACTCGCTATAAAAATTTCCCGCTTAAAGTTTACAATACGTGTGTGCGAGCATTTACGAAAACGAGATAACACATACTCCCATAATAATTCACATACAGAACACAGAAATGAGAAATGTGGAAAGCAAAAAACAAGCAAACCAAAATCTACTCAACTGAACCTAGCGGCAAGGAAAGAGTTCCCCTGTTCATCGGCCAGTGCTTGTACCGGTTCTGTAGCACTTACCTAGTGCAATGTTGCCGAGTTTATATCTACCAGTCACACAGAAAATTCAGCAGGCATCTTGCCCAGTTTGGCTGCAATTTTATGAGATTGCTCACAGTTTGGCTGAGTCTTTCTCTTTTCACGAGGGAAGAGTATTCACCAAACAAAGTTGATGAAAGAGTGTGTGTAAGTGGGAGAGAGACTATGGTTTTTCGTTCATACTCAATTCAAATCATTTTGGCGGGAAAATTGTATACTCCGTCGGAGAGGGTGACAAGGAAAAATAGAGCAATGAACTTCGATTTTGCCGAAAAGTGAAAACGTACCACAAAACCCAGAAGCAGAATCCCACTCGGTCGGTGTTCCGAAACATTTCGAATTCGGTACTGTGTAGTGGAAATGACGGGGACGACGACTGGCCGTATGCTGGCCCGTTGGTGAAAAAGAGAAAGCACGCTCGAAATTGTAGTGTAGCCCAAGAAAAGTGAAACAAATTTCTGACAGGCATACCAGGCACCGAAAGAACACAGAAGGTGGCTGGAAATATCGAAGCGAAATAGACTGAAGCGCGCCAAACAATTCTGCTGCTGGGCGCGGCGCAATTTTTCTGTTTGAGTTTCGCGGTCACGGTCATTCTTGGAAGCTACTTCCGTATCCGTTGCTGTGCCCGATCCACATTGGTAAAACGTTGGCGGGCTTTCATGCGGCGTGGCGTAATCACTGCGCAACGTTCCGCAGCGTTGCGGTGTTTGGAACTCAGCTGCAGAAGGTGGCCCATGTATCGCAATATAACAGCAGCGACGACGGTTACGGCAAGAGAGAGCTTACGTGCTAGCGTTGCTGCACAGCGTTACCGATATTTGCAATAGGCGCCCAGAAATCTGTGCAAGTAGATAGAGGAATATTCTGCTGTTCGAAGTAGAGTAGCTGTTGTTGTTGTGTTGGCGGGTGGAAGTATATAAACACATCCCCCATCCGCAGTTGAATACCATGAACAACGTTGTGTGTACAATATGGGTTAACAGCAGCAATCAACAAAAAAAAGACAGACAGACTCAGTGTGTAGCGAGAGTTGTTGTTCTTCGTTTTGGAACAGTTTTGTGTTGGTCGAATGCCACAATTCTGGTATCAGGGGTACAGCTCCCGGTGTTGGCTGTTATACTGTAGTGTTGTGTTGTTATTGTTGTTTGTTATTTTACCAGCTAAACTATTTTGTTGTTGTTTAGGCGGGAAGGCAGAACTAACAACAATGCGATGAAATAATGAATAAAGCAGATGGTGGTGTATGAGAGTGGTGGTGGTAGCCGGTTGAATGAAAATAAGGCGCACGGCGCAGTTTGCAGCGCTGCCACTTTGCAACAATTGTAGGAAATTTACTACATTTTTAAAGAATTAAACCCACTTTCACTAAATACAAATATTTTGGTACGTTTTAGACATTTACTCGGGTAATATTTTTTTTTTCTTACTTAAACTGAGCTATACATCATTTTTATCAGAATCTCTTGTCATAAATACCAGTACACGCATTTTTGGTGATAAAATAGAAACGTAGAAGTATTTTTTATAATATTTGCTTTGAGTCGCTCTGGCTACTTATCGATCGCACCATGCACCTCGTCCATTGGAACATTGTCCACTGCACGGATAAGTTCGCGCTTCAATGGCTCAATATTTAGATGTCGAGTAGAACAAGCCATCGTCTCTTAAAGTTTATAGTGCATAGGATTGAGATCTGGACTGCCTGCCGTACAATCGTCTGCTGCTATGAAGTCCGTCACATTCTTTTGGAACCACCGTTCTGTTGTCTTTGCCTTATGAGGTGACACGTTTGACTCGCGAAATGAGTTCTGGTGCTTCTTTGGATCACTGGGCATAGACTCTGACTTTGAAAAATTCCTCAATAGTAAACATTTTTTTATTAGTGAACAAAATTGTCCTTGACCATTTTGTGTGTACCGGCTTAGAGCTGTGGATCTTTCATTCCGTTTTTGCTTTAATTGTAATCTTTTCTATGCGCGAAGACCCAAATTTTTTTTGATAATGCGAAACATGGGTTTCTGCAATATCTTCATTCTTCTGACAGTGCGAGAGCGTTCGGATCTTTGGCGGTCAGTTACTCCACCAGTCTCCTCAAACAATTTAACAGTTCACTACATAAAACTCCGGGTGATTCCATGCTTTCGTAAAGTCTCGAAAATATGACCTCTACATATTACACTTGTGAAGGCCAACCGACTTTTGTGAAAATCTTTTTGCGCGTTAAGTTAGTATAAATGTCACTCATTGAATACATGTCAATATAGAATGGATGTGTTCAATACTAATGAGTGCGTTTCAACGTGTACGAGAATTTAAGTTTTATAATTAACCCGTTGATCCAAACCGAGTCAAAGACTTTTTCAATGTCCACTAGATAAAGAGTTGTGCAAAGCTAATCATTCAAATGCTAACTGACATCTGAAATGAATTTGGTAATAACGTGCACTGCTGAATGATTTCGTTTGAATGCAAACTGATGCGGCTGTGAGACCTATTTTCTTTCACATTCCATTTCAAAACTTTTTCTATGTTAAGCAGGGGCTTTTTGCAGGACTATGTGGCTCCTTGTTTTTTTTTTAATTATTGGAAGCTCATATAATATTTTTCAAGAACTCGGAAAATCTGTACGTCAAAGAGTTGCGACTATGAGAAAACATTTTCGTGGTTACTCAAAGCCTCTTAAGCGAAAAGCCTTACTGACTTTACATTTAGTTTAAAACCCAATTCTTCCCCTGCAAAGATCTGGCGTCAAATACGCTGGTAGACATCACGAGAAAACACAATTCAGTAACAAATTATCATATACCACATCCTTTGAAGAATGCATCACCAGATTCTAGGAAGAACTTTACGTTAAAATACAACCTTCACACACTGCTAAGTTTAGAGAGACTAAGTCTTTGTAGCACGTTAGGCCTTTGCTGTCATTATTGTTTAAAATGTTTTTTGGATTGTAAAATTAATAAAACTTTATAAATATAAAAAGTGGGACTAACCCCGTACCAACATTACTGCTGCATTAACAAAGGCGGAACAGATATTTACACTGCATAGAGCGGGTACCCGGCACATTTCCTTTTTGATAAGATTACATATAGTCAGCCTAAAATTTGTGAAGTACCCTAAATGTGAATTTGACTTTGCTATGCTGTTCTACGTTTTGGTACCCTTCTTTACTATAGGAAAATATCTCATAGTGGCAGCACTGCCAATTGGTGGATTCCCCAAGCAAGTAGACTTGTGCTTATGCTGTAAGCATTGAGTGTCCGTAGTGAATTGAATTTAGATACCACTTCATTTGACAGAAATTGTTTCTGCTTGTGGAGCTATATTCTTTCAAGCAAGTGCTGACACTTTATCTTATGTGTTGGAAACCATGGGAGTACTTATATTAGCACTTAGCAGCACTACACTGCTCGCATCAAAGCGTTACCTTATTTCTGGTAATGTCAACTACCATGTGCCTTAAAAAAGCTCAAAGGCAAAAGTTATATGTTTTTATGGTTTCCGAGTGTTCACTGGTCTGTTCCGTGTCAGTACAACAACCACTATATCAATTTTGGTGAGATATGTATTTAAAAATAAAGTTCACGACTGGTTAGCACCTTCATACCTGTATTTATACGCCATTACTTTGCAGTTTAAGCAGAATTGTGTAGATGGTCTTTCCTTTGTAAAATTCGCAAAAGATCGAGTTGCAGTATATCCCTGTTATAAGCACATTGCTGAGACATTAGTGTTTTGCATTTGTACGTGATTTGCTTAATTGCGGGAATCCCTTTATAGGCTTTAAAAGACTCGTATACTTACGAGTTAAAGACAAAAGTTTCTATTATCCGAAAACCCGCAAAGTAAGCAACATTTCTCAAACAACTTAAAAGCACAGAAAGTTTACAATCCGCATAGAACGGACCGTATGATACTATGTCGTGGCGTTTTCAACTTCTTAACTCAAATGCAATGATAGCTTTCATTGGTTTTCATAATAAAACTTAACCATCTCCGTTAATAATTTGAGAAAGGAAAATATTGTTTTTTTTTAAGAAAACACCTCCAAAAAGCCAGTGTACAATGTATGAACGAATTGTAAAAAAAGTCAGTGTCTATGGGGTTTCTTTCATGAGATTTAAATTACACTGTTTTATATGAAAATCAAATCATTGTTTGAGTAGTAGCGAACGAAATAGCTAAGGTAGATCCTACTAACCCCAGTCGAATGCACGCATTCCCTGCCAAAACTTTGGTATGTCATCTGATAGCACATGTATAAAATAACTGAAATATGAGTTTTGAACAAAGTCAAAAGCCGCTCTAGAAAAAATGAATTCTTTTCAAAATAAGCCAATAGTAAAGCACGAGTACCATTGAATTTAGGGTTCGTATGAAAATCTCGGAAATCCACCACGGATTGTGACCCCATGAACACCAGATATGAAGTTTGAAGTAAATATGTATGTGTAAACAGACAAAATTTAGAAACACAGTTTCTTGGAGCTTCTCTATAGTACGAGTAGTAACATCAAAAGCCTCACATTGCGTTCTGGTGACAGTGAGGTCAGTCTGTGATTTTTCTAAGTCATAACATGGAAATACTGCAACTAAGTCATTTGATTGGAAACCAATATCTACATGTTCGCCCTTTTAATTTTCAAGTTAAAAGGTTAAACTAAGGTGTGTAGCACAACGCTATAACTTCGGAGGGCGGGAAACCCCATGTCTTACAATCGTTTCATTAGAACTTTGTAATTTTCACACGAACACTATACAAAACTTACATGACAAATTTTTACCAAAATTCATTAAGTAAAGTTGTGAGCGCAATCTATCATGGCTCAGTGGTTACTGCGTTGGACTATTGAGCCGGAGATTGCGGGTTTGATTCCCATAATAAACAAATTAGTGGATAATAAAAAAAAAAAAAAAAAAAGCATTCAGAAAAGTCACAAATAGTTGAACTCTATTTGAACGGTTTAAACCCATAGAAAAAGAAGTATTTTCGCACCGCCATGTCAAATGAAAACTGAAGACATAAGAAATTCTATTCCAATAAATTGTGTTTAAAAAAAGACAATAAAATCATGACGAAAAAGAATGTCCCCCGAAATCAGTCGAGTGGTTCTTGAGCGAGGCGTGGGAGAAACATAATTCAAATATTTTTTTAACCCCGCCCCATATCTTAATCCCACTACGAGTATATCCGATTTTGATCATTTTAAGCAGGACTACTATCATATCAATCATAATTTGTGTTCTTGTGTTTGGCGACTAAATTAAAATTATGTGAACACAGGCTATACAGGGCCTGACCTAGCTTCTCGCCGACATTTGTGTAGTGTGACACTAATAGTACGGACCTGCCGTTTTATGTCGTTCCGAAGGGCAATTTTTTTTTCGATTGGGAGTAGCTTCTCATAACAATTTTACTCTCGGATGTTTGTCAAATTTTGGTATTTTTCGGGACTCGAACCTTGAGTCTCCCGCTCAGTGTCGCGCACTTAACCACTGAGACACGGCACCCACATATACGGACAAAATATTATTAAAATGTGGTCAGTGACTCTCAACAATTTGTGTGAGAACAGACAAGTGGAGATTGAATAAAAAGGATTTGTTTTCCCTAAAAATCATAGCTTTCGTATATTTTACAGAAAAAATTGAAAAAGAGAAAAAGACTGTAAGATAAATTTGACGAATTTGTATTTCCATGCTCTAAGAAAGAGGAAGCCTGGAGATAAAAAAAGTCGTATCAAAGATAAGGTCAGATTCTATCTGCATTATAGTTTCAGTTTTCACACGGCTGCTGCACGCATGTAGGTCCATCCGTGAGTTTATCAGACTGTGCAATTATCCTCCGCATTTATTTCGAGGTCAAATGGGATACGATCCCCGTTGATAAAATATTATCGCGGATCTTTAGATAATATGGTAGACATCCGAATGAAGATGGTAGAAATCCGAATTTGCCAAATAGTGAGGTGAAATTATATTACAACTATTATCCTGGTATGCGATGAGTGCAGATCTGAGTTTATTTGTTAAAGGCAACGCTGTAACACATGCTACAGTCAGCCTAATCTTCTTCTAATTGCGAGTAGAAATATCTGTAATAAATGCATTAAATTAACATCTTCAAAAATTCCCGATTTCTCACAGTTTTCTGCGGGTTTAGGAGTCCTCTTCTTTTTATTATTTACTGTCGCTTTCTAACAAGTTTGTATTTACATGGGGGAATAGTATCCCATAGGGGCCCACTATGGTAGGAACCACATAACTTATTTGACTACTACTTGCAGAGTTATGCATAGTTTGATAAGGTAGAACACAGATAGGAAAGGAAAGGTGTATACCTATATCCCGCCATAATATCGCTTACAGTAAATATTTGGATAGATTTGTTCAATTTTGCTTCACCTTTCGCTGTACGTTTCAAAGTGGGTGTGCTGACTAAAGAGGGTACCTACAAGTCTGAACCTATGCGGCAAGTCCTACTGCCTCGAATAACAACATGCTTAACCTGTTAAGATTTAATATTTGTTTGATAGTGCTTTAAACTATAAGGTTTGTGTCGTAAAGAACTTATTACAAGCAACTAGCCCGAGCAGAGCGGAGCTTGTACAATGCATCCTCAAGCTCACCACTTGGAGCTGGTATTAGTGATTAGAAATAAACAAGACAAACATCACTAACACGAACACATAAATCATAAATAAATATAAACGTTTCACACTACAACGTATTTTTTTTTTTTAAACTACCTTTGCTACACAGATTCGTTCGACGATACGGGACACCCAATAACTCTTACAAAAAATAGGTTGTAAGATCCCCCACGAAAGTAAAATCCAATTGAGGATGAAAAATCGGGACGAAACAAGTTGTTGTAAAAAAATTATATTATAATTATATACCAGTATATTATATACCAGTATATTATTATTATATACCAGTCTTTGAGACAAAGGTATAGTGGAAGGTTAAATGGATTATTCCATGCCTCAATCCAATCTTGATGACCTTCATAAAAGTAAGTTAAAACTTGTGAAGCATATTCAAGATGGAAATCGACGAAACAGTTATACAAAGAAAGATTGACGTATGGTATGACGTATAAAATTTTTTGATCATATTTTTATACAAAACAATATAGAATTAGACTAACTAACAATGAAGTTAATATGCTTCGTGAAGTCAAAATTAGGGTTTAAATAAACCCCTAGGTCCCTAAAGCAATTGACACGACAAAGATTATGTTGCGATAAGTGGTTGGCATATGCCGTCTAGAAAATGTCTTGGCATTTGAGAGGGTTCAGCATTAGACCGTATTTGACACACCAAGTAAGGAAAATCCATATACCTTAAGTTTATAGGCAATTATGGTCAGGTTAAATTGACCAAAGGTAGTCGATTTATTGACCACTCTCCAAAAATTTATAGTATTTATGCAAGAAATTTAGTAAGTTAGTAACAGTTGATCTGTTTCTGATAAAACCGGCTTTTTGTCCAATTCTTTAGGATACAACTGTGTGTACATGTATACTGCATAATGCTTCACAAATTTGTTGTTGTGAAAATACAATTTAGTGATTTTCAATTTCTCCGCTTTTGAGATTGATTATTATATTGTAATATGCGAGCTACGGCTCGAGTAGATAAAACGTTATTCTGTGAGATTATTTCTTTATTTTCTAGTCTATAGAAAAATTCAAGTTCACACTATAATATTCTTCGCAAATTCCTTCCTTACAAGGTCTCTTTCTTCTCAAATCACTTTATCTCCTTTCAATTAATTAATTCACAAATCCAAACTAATTACTTCTTCTTGTTAACTCTCAACTTTCAATTTATCACAAAATTACATCTTCGCCTATTATCACTTTTCCAATCTCTTCGTGCGGTTCAAAACCCAACTGCCCTGCCTCGATCACCATCTGTCCTTATATAGTCGCATTTCTGATAGCCAGAAACTTCTAGCAAATTCTTCGATCACAGGAACAAGAAAATTCTGATGTAATAATTCCAAGATGACAGCTGCAGCCAATAATCTCTTGCGGTTATAATTCTCTCTTAATTCTGCGACGTTGTCTTAGACATAATTCGTCTCTTACTGTGGACACGAACCTCGAATGAAAAGACACTTCGGAAAGTGTTGCATCTTTTGGGGCGTAGTTATTATGTTACATTATGTTACAATATTATTGATAATGAAAACATTAATTTGGCATCGCTGAGACTGCTATTAACAAAAGGAGAAATTAAGTTAATATGCCACATTGTTCACGATTATGATATTTCCTTGCGTTACAAAAAGATAAAAATAAATAAAATGACGTGTCTTCGGTTTGAAAAACCAATTCGTCATGAATATTTCGACAAAATTTCTGATTTACAAGCTAGTTCAGTATACTGAATTTTACTTCATCCATGTAATGTGCACTGCTATTCATAAGTTTCCGAACAAACCATTTTTTCCCACAATTATACATTTATTTATCTATACAGGACTCAAACTAATAAAATTCCTTCAAATCCTATTAGGGTCGATAGTAGACATTATTAGATCTCAAAGCCAGTAAAGGGTTTTAAGAAAAGCCAGCAAAATTAAGGGATAAACCGACATAGGGAGTAATAGAACAAAACTTATCACAAAACAAAAATAATTTCGATTTTTATAAAAAATGTTCGCAAAGAACTGCAATTCAGGTATTTTTTCGGGGAAACTAGGTTTGTTTTCTAACTTTTTGTTTCCAGTTAGTCTTGAAATTTCAATATTCAAAGTTAACCGAAAAGGAAAGGAAAAAAAAGTGAAGTTCAACGTTTTGGCATAATAACCTTGCATAAAAAAGGGCATACAGTGCATGCAGGTCAACAGAGCGCGATACCATACGTCGTTTTAAAAGATCATCAACTCTTAAGACCCAGGAATGACGCGGAAAGCCCAAATAAACATCAAAATAGGCAGACCAGACTGTGCGCAGTTCAACCGTTCGCACTCAAAGCAGATATCAGTCAGAACGGCAAAATATGCGTTTAGCTGGGCTTTCACGATTGAGTAGCAGTACGAAAACCTTTGTTTAACGGCTAGATTGTGGAAGAGCACCAGGATTGGACTGGTTGAAAGTCTATGGACGGACAAGTCCAAATTTGAAGTTTTTGGAGAAAAAAAGAAGAGTTTACGTTCGGCGGTTTGAAGAAGAAAAGATGCTTCCTAGCTGTGTGGTCCCAACAATCAAGCATGGCGGTAGTTCTATAACTGTTTGGGATGTTTCTCTTCCCCCGGTGTTGGAGACCTCATCCGTATCGATGGAATCATGAATAAGCCGAAATGCAGACAAATATTAGCAGAACACACCATACCATCGGGTTAACGATTAATTAGCCTGGATTCGCAATAATGCAAGACAATGTTTCGAAACATTCTTCCATGATTTGTAGAGGATATGTGGGCCAAGAAGGAACACTGAAAAATATGATCACCAGACCTCAACCCAATAGAGAGACTTTGACACGAACTTGACAGAGAAGTTTGAAGACAGTGTCCAACTGTCCAACTGTTTTAAAGACAAACTTTGGGAGATCCTTCAAGTAGCCTGCAGATCAATAATTTCAATTAATTTGTTCATTTGACTAGATAAATATATTAATGACGCTACTTACAAACAATTTTGATTATTAAAATGAAAAAAAAGAAAAGGAGTTTCATATCAATTTCTCTGACAGAATGTATTGTCCGGAAACTGATGGGTAGCAATTGAATGTATAACAGGCATATACTGTATGTACATATGTATTTAGGTGACAGTGAACAAAGTGAGTAGTTAACTCATGTTAACTCAAATTAAATCAATTCTTGTAGAAAAAATATCAGAGCGCTACCAGCGTTATTATTTAAATAGATTGGTGCTCATAGATGTATGTAAATTACTTGCAATTGCTATAAAATGTAGCTTAAAGAACGAATTAATTGAATGATTCCAATGCAAAGTAAAAACCAGCAACTATTTCACTTTTGATTGATGGCTAAACACCACCTTAAACTCATTCTGTTTTCGAACACACAGCAATATTTCGTATTTTATTGATTTCTATCAAAATTGTGCAAATTTTCCAACTAATTCGCTTCCAAAATACAATCAAATGCATACGAATTAATTCATTAAATTAACTAAAACTAATAACAACAAAATCATTCAATCGAATTTCCACAATCCACTTGCGCGCCAAAATCAAATTCGAATATGTAATATCGAAAGTGGCAGCACTCACCAATAGAGAAGGAAAAAAATGACGCGGAGTGCCACTCATCAGCTACGGATTGTCATGTAAACGGAAATTCTAGAACATCAGGAACGTGATTAGATTTTCAGCAATGGATTCTCCTGTAATCAAGTTTTACAATTCATAATTTATTAATTCTCTAAATTGCAGCAATTTCCGTGTCACAATAATGGCGGAGTTGCCGGCGCTCCTGCAGTGGAAACAAGTGAAATGTGTTTACAAAATCAACGTAACCACGAAGCCGATAGCGATAAGTTTCACAGTAGCAGTAGAGTATGGCGCATAAAATATTTACATATCATTTAAATAAATTTTATTTATGTTAATTTGTATTCGATTTCGCTGCCACCCCCACCCCAATCATTCGGTGGGAGTTTTCCACACGCAATCAACAGCCGCTGCCCAAGGGCAAATCTATACATACGTATGGCATCCCCCTTGCCGAACCAATACCGTGTACATAACCGACCAGCTGGGATGATTGCCGTCGCCATTCAGAAAGAGTTTCTCGTAATTTGAGTTACTTTCGGCATAGAATGCGGCAACATTGTCGCGGTGTTGTACCAGGGCGCGCGTCAATTGATAGGGTAACAGGCGAAACAGTAGGTAAACGACTGAGAAAAATTCCGGCCAGTGGATTTCGTTTGGCTATGGTGTTTTGCGCTGGCACATTCATCGAGTGACTGCGATAGCTGCTGAGCTGTGTGTGAGTAAGAGCGAGATAGCCGATGTGGAGGTTATAAATAGATGGGAGGTGGTGTTGCCGTATTGAAACATATTTACTGATGTGGATAAGAGTGGGGTGATTTTAGGTACTAAAATAAATGCATTTTCTGAAATTAAATAGTTACACTGCGAATCAATTGATTGAAGCGGTGTACACGAGTGCTTGTTGGAAATATTTGCTGCATGTGAGAAAGTATATATTTTCCACAAACAACGATAAAAGAAAATCCATTGTAAACTCTCAAATTATATTAATAAACTGCTTAAAAAGTGTATAAATAGTTGCATCACTTTATTGAGTCCTTGCCAATATTTTGATTTGCAAGAGTTTTTATGGTCGATTTTTTTAAAAACTTAAAATATTTAGAAAGGGTTGGCAACTATTTATTTTGTTTACTTTTAAATAGAGAAAAAGAAAAGTAGATACTTTCAACGAAGGAAGTAAGGCCGTTGTAAACAGCTCTTTTGCAGATCCCGAAAACTATGGAGAAAAACTAAAAAGACGCACAGTCGAAGCAACAACGTCCCGAGAAAAGCGGTTAATTCTGCGGCTTGTCTCAAATTTTACTCTTATCAGCGCCTAAAATTTGGTGGGGTATCAGCCACGACTGTAGGAAGGATAATTAAAACAAGTGACAACATCCCAGCGTAAAAAAATTAAAAGAAACCTGGGGTCGAATTACAGCATCAGCTATCGAGCAACACGTAACAGATAAATGTCGATTTGGCATGACCGCTTAAGAGATGGAATATCGAGTACCGAAATGTGGCATTCTGTCATCAGTGATCGTGTATTCATTCGATATGGTTTCTGCTAAGGTGTATTTGGGAGAAAATATGTAAGAATATCTTTGTTTGTTGTTATTTTTGCGTTTTATAAAATTTATTGTTCAAATTTATTTCAGGTCGAGTCTAAAAAAATTTAACCCTCTGCAAAAGGATATTTTTTGGCAAATTTTATGAGCTGGGATAGCGGTTCAGGTACATCCTCTAAAATTTATCTTCTCCATTATAAATAAGAATGCACTCTTATTTACCATTTTACCATGAATCTTTTGATAAAACTGCGATCAAAAGTATATGTTGTGAAAGATATTTTCAGAAAATTATAGTTTTGTACGTTCTTCGCTTTTATCTCTTAAACGTCTTCCTCCAATACACTTATAGTGATCATCCTCTGAATCATAAGATGAAAAATAAAGAAACATTTTTAGTTGAAAACGATAAATACAAAACTTTTCCTTACACAAAAATAAGCACTTTTAACATGCGTCAGACATCTCAATTCAATGTAGTAGAATTGTACTAGTACAATTTTCAAAGTGCACTCGATATGTGATCATCCCAATGTAGCTACTCGATCTCTCGAAAGCGTACGGATTTCACTCACTCGTTAACTGATGTCGTAATTCGACTCCAGTTATAAGGCGCTTCGAATAAATTTAGTCAGAGAGCCTGCCAATAAATAGAAATGTGTTGCCTTTTGGATGAAAAAAAGTTTATCTTGACGGCGGACCCGATGGTTACAACTTTTATTTCCACGATTTAAGAAAAGAAGAACTTATTTTGTCAGGTCATCACAGGCGTATAATAGATTTCACAGGCGATTATAAGATTTTTCAAAATGTTTAACAGCTATACTCGTATATCGTGAAAAACAGTTGCCGCAATCAAGTGATTCGCAGTGTATCTACGTTTTGTTTGAAACTTAATAGAAGCATTGAAGTACTTAAAGCAAAATAGTTCTATAATTAAATTAAACTTCGCTATACCTATGCTAAACCTAGTGAGAAAGACGGATGATTGGGGGTCAGATATGATCACAGTGAAGTAAGGCAGTACGGAGTGTGCTTTTGCTGCTAATGAAGTCAAAAGAGTATGTCGCAGCATTTTAAACGTGAGATATATACGAGATAGAGGAACAGACTTAAGGTGGATTATTTGAAGCAGGACGGGACAATCTATGTCACCGGATAATACCCGATAAATTATATGTAAAAGCATGTCGGCAATATTACGTAATTTTTCCAATGACAGAAGAATAATCAGTCTAAGGCTAGGAGCGCACTTGGGTTTCTATTCGTTTACAGAAAATCGCGTGCACGCGCCTAGCCTAAGACGATCCACATAGGGCGGCAGGTTGAGGTTATCAGCCCAAGGCAGACAGCGTAAGGCAAAACGAATGAACCTGCGATGCACAGCTTCGATTTTTATGGTATGGGCAGAATATTTTGGTGACCATACTTGGTTGACATACTCGTGGAGGGATCTAGCGAAGGTGAGGTAGAGGGATTTTGTTACGTAAGTGTCACAGAACTCTTTTGACCAGCGTTTCTCCAAACACAAGTGCTGAGTTGGCTCTACTTATTCTAGTCCATTAGGTATGATTTGATCAATGAGATGAACCTAAATTGGAATCCAAGGGCTTTTAGCTTGAGAAAAATAACTCGGTGAGGAATTTTGTCAAAGCCTTACTGAAATCTGTGGTTACGACATCAACTTCATTGCCATCTTCCAAAGCGTTCAGTGTACTAGACACGAATTTGGCTAAGTTGGTGGCTTTTGACCTACCTATGAGGAATCCGTGTTGATTTTTGGAAAGGATTGGTTTGCAGAACATTGTATTATACACGATGCTCTCCAAAAGTTTAGGTGCGCATGAGATCTCATTGGATGGTAATTAGAAACTTCGCTCTTGCATCCTTTTTTGTGAAATGGGTATATGCGAAAGTACTTACAAAAGGCAAAGTCAGATTTGGATTTAAGATAAGATTGCCATAGTTTGTTTCTATTGTTGTGACGGGAGCGTAACTCTCTGATATACCAGGGTGGAAAAGACAAGGAATTTTTTTTAATCAGGTAAGGGACCCATTGGACAAAACAATACATATGTAAGCGTAGAAAATCGCTAGGGCATGGTCGATGGGTAAAACTGTAGAATAGGGACTACTATTAAGAAGTTAGCTATTGAATTTATTGAAAACGGTCCAACGTTGAAAGTAGATGATTGATGCCACTTACTTAAATATCTAACCTAAATTTATTTGTTAACTCAATGCCAGTGTGACTGCTTCGTGGTGAGTTTAAAAATTGAGTTAGCCTGAAAAATAAGCATTAATATCAATATTAGTTAAATATTGCAGGGTATATTAGTAGAAGAGTAGATACAGAAATGGACATTAAAATAGAGACAGTTGTAATTTCTTGAATTAAAGTCGAATAAAAACAACAACTCTCATGCGAACACATTCTAACCGTTATCAACAACATAGGATTATCGATACGAAAAATAGCTAAGAGCGTCGGGCGATCTCCCAAGTTAGTTGAGAATGCAATTAAGCCACCGGAAATCAAAAAACAGCTTGGCAAACCAAGAAAAACAACTCCAAAAGAAGATTGCAAGATCATTCGTTCTTCAAAAAAAGATCCTTTCAAGTCTTCAAGGGATATCAGAGCTGAACTACACCTGAATATTTCTAATAGAACAGTTCGGAGAAGACTTGTTGAAGGTAATTTGCACGGAAGGATAGCAAGAAGGGGGCCTTTTCTAAGGAACAAAAATATTGCATCTCGCGTAAAATTGACTCAATGCCCAACATATGTCAAGCAGTTATAAAGAGCAAAGGTCAAGCAACAATATTAATCATATTTCTTTAAATTATATCTGCTAAAATTTTAATTTTGAATTTTTTAATAAGTGTCAATTTTTTTTTATAAATTTTAGTATAAAAAAACAAAACAAAGAAACTGAAGTACAAATTTTGGATTATCTTCTCTTTTTGAGTTAATAAAAATATGAATTCTTTAAACTATGCTAAGTGTCTCTATTTTCATGTCCATGTCTGTGTACCCATATTCATGATCGGCATCAAAATTTATGTCGATGTAGTTATGTCCGTCCGTACGTCCGTCAGTCCCTATGTCACCACCTTTGGGTCTTAAATTTTGATCTAGAATCATGAAATTTGGTATGCTATCTAGAATCCGATCAGTATAAGTGTATAAATTTTTGACATCCACTCTCAGACACGCCCACATTTGAAAAAATATCAATATTTTGCTAGAAACTGAAAAATATTTTCTATGTAAAATATTTATGGTAGATATTGACATTGTCTACATTTTGTCCAATTATACATGGTCACACCCACTTATTGGGGGCGTTTTCTTAAAAAAGCCATATATTGCTTTGTCAAAGCTATTTACGGCGATGTTTACGTCGTATTGTCAATATCTCATCAGATTCCGTGAACTTCGATTACAAATTTTTGAAGCCACTCCCATTTTCTGCTAAGAAAAAGTTGTAATTTCGCAACTCCACTCTCACTTCATTAGGGTGAGTTAGAAGATGGGGTATAGGGTATCATACGATAAGTTCTGTACGGGATGTATGTTATTATTGCAAATGATTTATTCGCCCTATGGGGTCAAGACCTGGAAATAATTTGAAAATGAAGTTTTATTAAGCCGCTACGTTCGCGTTGGTCCTTTGTTCGTACAAAGGTTGGCCGCGTATTCTAGGTTTCTATGAAGAGCAGGTGTTATTACAAAGAAAAGGCAAACTATTGTTCTCATTTTTGTTTATTGGAGTACACTATATAGACATATTTTAAAGAGTATTTCAATGAAATTAGGAAACACAAATGAATAAAATAAATTATATCCAAAGAAAAAAACCATTAAACTCTAACTTCGTCCAATTATCCTCCTCAAGCTGTAATAAATCTGGGCATCATATTTAACAATTTCGATAGTGTTTCGGTTGGAATGCTATTCCAAGTATTGTTCAGTTGTTGTCAAAAGATTCCTGGTATAGAAGAAGACATTTGGCGAATCTTTCTGTTTAAGTGATCCCATAAAAATTTAACTGGCAGTATGGTGGTCATATGGCTAAAATGCAACTTGATCGTGATGATGACATCAGGAGGACGGAAAAAAAATTCTGTGAATCATAAGCAACGACAATAATAGCGAAAACAAAACAAAATACTCCCCAGTTATCTGGACAGCCACCCTTGGAGTTTACAGAAACTTAATACAACCTGAGTTTCAAACCACATCACTCTGTCTTTCTCTCTGTCTCTTCCCCTTTCCACAAAAACGCATGTTAGTATAAGGGTATTCATATCCCCTTTAACACGTGCAAATTATAAAAAAAAAAAATGGGTTGAAATCTGGTTACTGTGGTGGCCAAACCATGTTCATTAGCACCCCTTCTTCTTCCTCTTGTTGCAGAAAGCTTGAATACAACTTTGAAGTGTGTTTAGTGTCATTTATTTGTTGAAAGGCGAACCCTTCTCCAATCAACTGAAGACCAATTGGAATAGTATTCTCATGGTTCTGTAGTCGTCTTTGTTCAAAATGCCTTCGATGCGAACAAGATCATTAGTTCCGTCGAAAGTAGGGGTGGGCAGAATATATTGGGGCAAGGCGTTTGTTCTGTGAAACGTTGAACGGAAATCTTTATCTTCATGCCAAATAGTTAGTCCTTAAACTCATTACTTGCTTGGGGGGTTTTCTTGGACGTCTACTGCTCGGACTGGTATCACTGCTTCCGGTATCACGAAATCATTTGATGGTATAATGGATTCCAGATTTAGTGATATTAAGTTCCTGGGAGATATCTCTTTCGAAGGACCCATTGATTTGTTTATTTTATTTTTTCTTGTTTTTTAACCTTCCACTTTGAAAACTGCTAGTTAACTAAAAAATAAAGGGTTGACCATCTGTTGGTTTCTTATTAAAATTTGCTGAAAAAAATCAATTCAATATTTTTCAAAGTTTTTTCCTTTATTGAAGAGAGTCCAATTATGTACGAAAAATAATTTCATTTAAATGGCCGCCTTGGCTGGCTTGGTAGTAACCCACCCTGTCAACCCAATTTAGGAGTATACATTCTTCGCAAACTTGCGTACAGCAATTAAGGTTGGTGCGTTATTTCTACCGAAATTTTGGATAGGGTCTTATTTTGGATAGGAAAGTTAGCTGAGAACCCAATATTCAGGATCGCGTTAAGAAAGCAGCCACTCTCTATATTCATGCAGAAGGCTATTATTAGGAAATGGGGAATGCAACCCCGTATAACTTACTAGCTCTACGTATCCATTATCAGGCCCACATTTATGTACGGGATGTTTAGTGGCCAACTCTCTCCAAAGCTATACACCACAATCTAGTTAGAGGCAGATATTCTGTTCCTTCTGATACCACTAGACCTCTTTGGCAATCTAATGCCAGCTAGCGCAGCGATTCGACTCAGTCACAGTAGTCCAGCATATCCAGGGGCCAAACCACAATTCTTCATAACCTAAAATACATTCCAGAAAATATCGACTACACCCTACCTAAGTTCTCTTTCAATAAATACTTCCAGGTCACTGTCCCATCCAGACATGACACGGATGGTTCAAAAGCAATCGTGGGGATGGCTGCGGGGTTTTTTTTTTGACAGACTAAACGTTAGCATAGGGTTTTCGAAGTGGAAATAATGTCAATCAAAGAACCTCTGTCTTCGAAATGGAATGTAATATCTGTCAAGGGAACTAGTATCTTTTCTGATAGACAAACTGCTTATAAATTCTCTGAAATCGATCTCTTGTATATTAAAGGTCACTCTAGATTATCGCTCGTCTCTTAACGAGATAGCTAAAAAAATCAACATTCACCTTCGCTGGGTGCCGGGGCATAGGGATATCCCAGGGAATTCGGAGGAATATGACTTCATTTTCAATTCGATTGAAAATCCACTCCATTTATTTTTGCCTTTATCTCCATCTACTGAATGCAAGACTGTATAAAATAAATAAGATTGTATCAAGAAGACTGCATAAAATAAATAAGACTATGTACATTTCTTAAATCGAACAAATCTACGACATTTATACGAGTATGGTTCGGAGGTAGAGTTGAAAACTTAATAATTTCGAAGATATCTAAAGATTTTTAAAATGTCAACTTTATATTTTTCAATAAGTGCTATCTGGGTGGCTCTAACAGCGGACTTTCCAGCGTTTCCGAACTGTTGTCTAAGTGAGCAGTGACTCCATTTGTCACAAGGCACCCATCTACCTAATCTAACCTAAGTGCTATACTCGTATCTAAGAAAAAAAAAGCCTTGGAAATCATTGAATATCTTTGGAGATAAGGATCAAATTTGTATCTGGTAGGTGTTACTGTTACTGTTACTGTTACTGTTACTGTTACTGTTACTGTTACTGTTACTGTTACTGTTACTGTTACTGTTACTGTTACTGTTACTGTTACTGTTACTGTTACTGTTACATTCTGTTACTATGCATTTTATCGAAAGCCCAACCGAAGGAAAAATATTCAAGGATACTGAAGGTCACTGAAGAATGTATCCATCCACTCCCTACAATATTGTCCATAAGTGAATACCACGGGGAAAAAAAATATGATAATTTAATTTTTGTGAATTTTCTGATTTTGGTGTCATCCCTATCACGTTAGCCAATAGAGATATAGGGCAGCTATTCTAAGTTTGGTGCCATCCCTAATAGGGATACCATTATAAACGTCGAAATAGGGTGAAAGCTGCTACATTCACACATACGAGCATAGATACTATAGTTCCATATGTAACTCTATTATCTGTGATACGAGCCTTTTAAAACGCCAAAGCGTGAGAAGTTCAACTTTCAAACTGCTACACTAAAAAAATTAAAAATGTGACTTATAGTGTTTTCTGTGGTCACATACATATGTAACACTTTCCAAGAAATGAGATTAACTTAAAAAATCACATACATTTTTTCTTAGATCTCTTTGAAATGGTAAAATTTTGGAAAAAAGAATGCCAGAGATGATTATTTTTCCCTCCCACTTGAAAAACGAAAACTATGTTTGAATTCCTATATTCAAGAACACATAGGGTATCCAAGTTTATTACAACTTTTCTTATAAGTATTTTTCTCATATCTCCAATCATTTCAAGATGTTGAGATGTATCATTTTAAATGTCACACCCTGTGTAGTAAGTTCAAATTATTAGCTGTTTTTCCAAACATTACCTTGTGGAAAATATGTGGGAAACAAGTGGGAATTTAGTTGGATTGAAACTGGAGAAAAGGAAAAAATCGACCAAGTTTGTGGGAAAAGTAACGAAAAGGACATACTAACATTGGGTGGAATGATTACTGCGATAATACAAGCTGAACAAAAAAAAAAAAAAAAATTATTAAATACTTTTTTTTCCTGTCAGAAATTGTGACTGGTGTTTAAAGCTGGCAAAAGTTTATTATAGTAACTTTGCTGAAGCCTGTTATAGTTGAGTCTTCTCAACGACCAACGAAGTTTATTGTAAAGAAAGGGGGCTGCTTGCTAATTAAAATCACAGTAAGAATTTATTTGGAGAACAGTAAAGCTATAAACGTATCGAATTACACCATTCAAATCTACAAAAATGTGAGAAAGGGCATGCTGGCTTTCCTATATCAGTGGTGTCCAGTGGATCGCATGAAACCAAGGTAACTTGCAATTGCTGTGGCAGCTAGTCGAGCCACAATATTTGAACGGTGCGATCGTCTAATTTGCGCTGATTGAGGGACTGCACTTTGGCTAACAACGTGGAAGGTTTGCGGTTGCCGAGTTTCAGGCCAGAAATTAATCTTCTAAACTTTTCTTCTTCTGTATTTGAAAAAAGGTTTAGAAGTGCTTGTTTAACTGCAGGATACCTGCGGTGAGTGAACCAAGATGCCCTCGACTACAGACAAGATGTCTTGATCAAGCAGTTGCCGTTTGCGAGCTGTTCAGCACTCGCGGCTGGATGCGAAACTCCGTCAAGTGGTGGCAACTCAGGATTTGCCACTTTGGTTATGAATTTTAATCCGCTCAGATCACGTCGGGGTCACCAACAAACAATTTGCGGAGCTATATCTTGAGATAGGTATCTACAATCTGAGTTTTGGCAATCATTTGTGTAATATTTATTAGAGTGTAATATTGTGAGCTAAAAGGATTACAATGCAATTCGATTTATCGGAATTAAGCCGAGTTGAATTGTGACCAAATACTTATTGTATCAGGATCCTGATTTAATTTGAAAAGTGAATTTTCTACTAAACCCAGTTTGCAGCATATGGATCGATGTATTTTTTAATAGGGCTACTGTGAACTAATCTATAAAAATAGTGAATATCAGGGGGCCAAAAATAGAGCCTTGCGAATCACCCTTTCATGTTTTAATAAAAAAGTAAAAAGTGGTATTTTGGGAACAACTCGAAGCAGTCAGCTTAGGAAGGACCTTTTCCCCCTACAGACTTTATCGACGTCTAAGTGAGAAACTGCGGAAATAAAAGACCTATCACATTAACAACCATATCAAGTAAAAACATCAGGATCACTCTTGGACTACCCTGCACTCATTCACTATAAATCGAAGCTGCAGCACAGCCTAGGAGTATAACAAGAAAAATATCAACTTGATAACGATAGTAAATGTGTCTCTGTAACAATTTTCAATACATATTCTTAGGAGCTGCTTTCCGGAATGGAATTTCCAACACTTACTCGGTTTGTTTGTTACCTACCCCTTGAATTACATCAAGGACGTTCTTCGTTGCGTATCAATTCTAAAGAAAACAAATCCTCATCCCTCAACACAAATAGAGCAAGGTACTCTTTATAAACCTTGGCACTGCTCTTCACTTCTTGTTTAATTTTTTTTTTTTTTCGTTTTCACTCACGACTCACCCCTATTGAGTCCTGATTTCGTTCACCCCTAATAAACGAAAATAATGTCCAAATGCCAGATGGTTTAATTTTATCAAACGTTCTGTTTACTCGAAATGAACAAGTGCCCGACTTGGCTCCCTAACCGTCGATACTTCCTATCTTCCGGTTGTCCTTAAAAAAAAAAGACAACTTTTGAGGGAATGTGTGTGCCAGGATTTGTATCTACCGGAAACACACGCTGTATGACTCAATTTCAACCCCTTTAACTGCAACACGCATTGGTATTCCTTTTTTCTATAAACAAACATAAAGGATTCCGATGGAAACACATTCCCAAGCATAAAGGTGCTACTGCTCCGTGCTTCGTCATCTGGCAGCACGTGGCATGGTAATTGCATTAGGGAGGCACAATCGCATCTATTTGTGGAAGAACTACTGCGTCGATTCCAAAGGTCTACCTGTGACCTAACTTTCAAAGTGCCTCTGTAACTTCCTGCTGCTGATGCAGGGCAGTGATATAGGGGTTCTGGGATGTGAGTTGGAGTTCTATTCTAGCATTCAACACTTGGCGAGCGAAAGATACGTAATCGATAGTAGTTGTCGTCAGTTGGTTGGGAGAAACAATATGCGTTCGTGAAGGGGTTCCCAGTTCTCATTCCAAGTGAGTTATAAACAACCGGAATTTGAACTTCAATCGGTTCATTAGTGCTCGTAATGCACTGCTGTCATTTTGATGGTTCTTTGTGCGGATGCGGTAGCAGGGGCGAAGTGAGTGTTAGTGCATTTATTAAGTGTCACATTTGGGTTGATAGAAAAATGGGTTACACCTGCCGTGCAGTGCCGTGCCGACTGCAGCGATCCAGACGAGGAATTTGTTTTATTCTTTAATTTAGCCTTTGTCATGAGAGTGCTGTTTGGGGGAGTGGTGATGGTGTGGTGCATATCTCGCGGGACATGCTGCAGATGAGTCGGATTGTTTTTTAAGAGCACACAGTCACTTATGGTTGACAGAAATAGAAAATTAATTGGAATGCTGTTCCTGTTTATGTTATAGAGATGTAAACATTAATGGGTTACTTGTGGTTGCACGTTGTTCTCATTTGAAAAGGATTAAATGTAAATTAATCAGAAGGGAGATGCAAGGAAGGCTGTTAAAAAAAATTAGGATTTCTCTTTCATTTGGGATTTTAATTGAACATAAAGTGGTGGAACGAATGAGATGCGGTAAAGCGATTTAACAAAATTATGGGCTCCACATGTGGATTTTAGAGACAAGAAATAAAACACGAAAATAATTTGTGTTCTGTTTCTAAATATTGGGAGCCTAGATGTCGATTGATTGGGAAACTAAAATATGGTTTGAGGAACACGCTTCCAGGAGCAAAAACGGAAAGAACTTAAGGCAGGCGGTAAAAATGAGCTGACGTCGTGTGGACAGAATCACAATAGATGTTGGTTGTCATAGTTTACTATTCTCTCAGCAATTGGGAAATGGCAAATGACAAACTATGACCTGAGAAAAGTAGCATCCTCCGTTGCATCCGCTAGATGTAAGTTCATCACAGAATGACGAAAAAGAGCTATTATCGGCGAATACTTTGTATAATATGATAGCTCAATCAATACTTCGGGCGTGTTAATTGAATCTTCAGCACATCAAGGCAGCATCACCAATAATCACTAGCTTCTTGGATGAACAAGAAGAACCTTGAATAATTGGAGGAAAGATCAGAGGGCTATTACAGTGCCCCATCTCTGTACACCAGACATTGCGGCGATGCAAGTGGAGCCAGGTGCTGGCACTTTTGTGGCAGTCTCTGAGTAACTACTGGTATTTTAATTGAAGTATAACATCACTCAATTTTCAATATGAAAACCTTTAAATAGGATTACAGTGTCCAATCTGTCGGCCAACGCATTACATGAGTTTCGAATGATGCTTTTTATTTTTTATTGTCCATCGGATTGTGGTCGGGAGAGGACGAAAGCCAATCTGCCGTCGAAATGAAATCAGGACCGTTTCCTCGAAATCAAGGCTGCGTTGTCTTGACTTTGTGACCGGGTGCAGAGTATTACTGAAAAATCCAGCTGCTTCTTTTAAATGTTTGGCTGCCCATGGTTTTACACAACCTTCCAACACAACTTCTTGATTAACTCCGGCATTCATTTTCACTCCCGCTGGCACAAAAACGAGCGGAGTGGGTCCACTCCTGCCCAAACCATCACGGACGTTGTTTTTTGATGACGAAATGCCTGCAATTGATCCAAATTGATAGTAGAGCGTCCAGTCAACCAAACTCTATCGTTTTGTTTGTTTACGAATTGTTGCACAGTGAACACCTTCTCATCATTGAACACGCAATTTTTCAAGTCGCTGCGAACGAGACGCTGCTTCAACGCCTTCGATCTTTGGAGCAGCCTTGCTTTCTGAGCAACTGTAAGGTCTTGAACCTTTTGAATTTTTAAAGGTTTGACATAAGCTTATTCCGTTAAATACGATGCATGCTTGTGGCAGATACTCCAACCTCTTTTGCCATCGCGTTTCCGCTACGACGTGGATTTCACGTTCGTAGCTCATGTTGCAGTCGGTCGACGGGTACCATTCTACTTTTTATTTACTATGCCGATGTCCTGATATCGTTTTATGGTAGACGTTTAGATACCACAACTCACGAACTAAGTCGATTTCTTTCCGAAATAAAGTGCGATCACTAAATCACGTTTCGTTTGCAAGTCCTTAGCGTTTGTTGGTTTATTTCTCAAGAGGTTATTTGCGTTTGACAGATAATTGAATGACAAATAAACGCTGAAGAGCGTCTGACATTTCGATTTGACGTTTCATAGATACATCAGTCTGAAGTTGGTTACACTTCAATTGAAATACCCTGTACAGTGTGACACACAGAGCAATTCTGGGGAAAGGATAAACAAGAAGAACCAATAATTGGTCGCGATGTGAATGCCCACAACATAGTGTGTGGAAGCTCTAATGATAATGAGAGGATCTATTTGAGCCTGTGGGGTATTAAGATGTAGCTATTAGCTATAATTACAGAACCGGCATTTATAGATGGTTGGCGAAGTGAAGTTTTTACAATGGACCGACAAAAAAAAAACCCTGTGTAGAAGCTGGATATTTGACTATCTAAAAAAACGAAGAAAGACTGGAAATTTTGTATTCCCAGTAAGTGTTACTGGTAAATCCGAATGAAAGTGTACCCAAAATAATGCAGACCTCTCAGAATGTAGAAACTAAACGTCAATTGAGGACAGATACTTAAAGGCATGTGATAGAACAGGACCTGATGCATTGTTGTTGTTGAGAACTAGGAACCCCAAAAAAGATGTGAAATATGCCTTTACTAGTGCCATGCGAAGGGCAGGCGTGGAAACATGAAATAATTACAAAGCGAAAGTTACAATCCGTCTGGATGGGTTAGAAGGTGATTCTAACCCATCCAAAAGCGATGACATCTTTCTACTCAGAGGATATTTTCGTGATTTTTAACAGATTTTACCAGATAATTTGTTGATAAAACTTTTTCTTAGAAAAAAATGGGAGGTCACTGCTGCCTTTCGTAACCGAAGTACACAGATTTTGGTGAAATATTCCCAATAACACTTAATCATCGCCGTGCTTTGAGAGAGCAAACAATTCTTTTTGAAGAAAACGCCTCCTACGAGTATATAATTTTGTTGAATAAATATTTTTCAGTTTCTGGTAAAAATATTGAAGAACAACATTTTTGAAAAGTGGGCGTGTTTGTGGGCGGTTTTTCAAAAACTCATAATTTAAGTCCCAATAAGTGGTGACATCGAGACAGATAGACGGACAGACAGACGAATGTGGTTAGATCTATATATAATACAAAATGGTGTAACTATGGGATAAGGTACAAAAAAGAGTTAAAGAGAGCTCTACGACAACAAAATGACGAGACGTTTTCCATAATATATGTCTTCTAGAAAATATGCTATGGTCCTGAATAATTCGGGTCCCGGAATATTGGGAATTCTGCTAAAACTGAACTTCATGCTACCGGACGGATTGTGGATGGTGGAACGGCCTTTAGATATAAAGGTTAGCTGCGAGTAAGCATGTATTTGCAAATAAACAGTAGCGAACAAGAAGCAGATATTGGATAGACATTGGGCTCTGTGATTTTGTAAGAAAATCTATATATTCCTGAATCCAATCTCGCTAAAGCGAGCGGATGTCGTCTTCTAATAAGCATCAAACCGTGATCCTCTCTGCAGCGATTGACTCAAAATGGACGGCTATAACTTTCACTTAGGAATTCCTTAGCACAGGAGCCGGTATAATCAACATTTTAATATAATCGCTTCGTGGTATGCGATTCAGAAAAATTATCGGTAATTAAGGTTAAAAAATATCGATACCGGTACAGTATCGAAAGAAAAGTGTCGATACATTCAAATATCGATAGAAAAATAATAAAATAGGCATCCTGAAGGAGCGGATGTTGTTACGCACAGGCATACACTAATGATGTTGCCTTTCTTTCTGTCGGATCGTGACTAAAGACTGTCTGCAGCAAGGCACAGATAGCACTGGACGTGATTGACGAATGGTGCACTAGGAATGGGTTTCCGGTTAATCCTCTCAAAATTGAAGTTGTCCTCTTTACGATAAGGATAAAGTTGATCAGTCTGACTCAGCCAGTGCTCAAAGGCGTCACTATTCGAAACAAAGTCGAAGACAGCCAAGGCGCACTCAGTTTTCTGGCAGTGTAAGAGGGTGCTTTCGGCTTGAGACTTATTAACAAAACAAAGTCCTATGGATCTACAATGATAAGATCTTCCTTAGCATATGCGTCGGTTGTGAGGAGGAAAAAGTTTACGCGAAAATATGCCAATGCTCTCACTAAATTCCAAGGAACAGTTTATCTCGGCTTCACGGGGGCATTCTCTAGCATGCCTGACTCTGCTCCAGATGCATTGTTGAAATCCCCTCCTGTTGATATTTATATCATGGGTAGTACAATGAAAGCAATCTTTCGTCATAAAGGAGGTGGCTTTTGCTATAGCCCGCACTGGAATTTCGATGACATTGCGCGACACTTATCTCTCTGCGCTTGTGGATGTGCCGTGTGACGCAAAGATACGATCATGTCTGGATTTGGCCGAAATCTTAGCCAGGAAGGAATTGTAGTCGAATTTTCATGGATGGCTCTAAAATCAATCTTATGCTGGTATCTTCGTGAAAGATGACAACATCAGGCTTCACTTCTCGTTATGCAAACTTGCATCTGTCTTTCAAGCAGAAACTTATGCAGTCCTAATGGCTATGAACTATATTTTAAGGAATGTATGGACAATCTGCGTCTGTAGTGGTAGCCAAGCTGCGCTTAAGTCCTTATTCAACCCTTTATTCATTTCCAAAATAGTTGGAGAATGCGAGAGCTCTCCGAATCCGGTCCCAAGGCTGAACTCACTGAATCTTCTTTGGGTCCCAAGTCACAATGGGATTACTCGAAATCAGATCTCCGATAAACTTGCTAGACAAGGTTTGTAGAAGATCTTCCCAGGACCCGAACCTGCGTTGGGTCTTCCTGCGTCCTCAGTCAGGGCTTCCATGTACTGTAGGGTTTCTTATGAAAATTATCGTTAGTGGCATGACTCAACAGGATGTAGACAGACTAAACGAATGCTCCCGAACCTCTGTAGGAAATCTCTGAGTAGAAAAGACTGCAGACAACTTACTGCCGTTCTTCTGGACCATTTCACGTTTGCCAAGCCACCATCTGCTACGCCTATGAAGAGGATGACAATACTGCGAAACACTGCCTCTGCGATTGCCCTGCCTATGCTATCAGGTGGTAGATCTTTGGGGTCGACGTGGTGAGTGCTGATACTATAGCTCCTCAACACTGAAGCTCTTACTCTATATTTTTCGTACTGAGTATGCAGGGATGTAAGTACATACAAAAGTGCATGTAAAATCCTGCCATTATTTGAAGCCTGCCCTGAGTCCTGAGATTCTGATATTTGGTAAGCCTAGTTAAGCTGGGCTGGTGTACTAAATTTTGGTGAATAGGTAGCCTCATCAAGTTGAAATTATGTTTATTGAGAGATGAAAAATAACCAAGAAATATTGGGTATAGTCAGCTGTAGGTGACAGTTGACCCCTTGACCACTTGCCGAGGAGCAACTTTTTTTCTTTTTGTAGAGGACTAAAATAACCTAAAAAAATAGTTTTAGATTCTCTAATATTTGGAGCCTCAAATTCGGTCCAGTTTGACCCGCATCCGTCCGTGGATGAGTTGAAGATAGCTGAGGGAACCGTGGCAGGAATATTCGGTTCAAGAACCAAGTGGAGTTGGAACCCACTGTAACTTGGAAGGATCTATTGTGTTAGATGGGGTTTTGTCTGCAAATATTTGTCTCCTTTAGAAACTAAAGTATCTGGAGTGGGTATAGGGGTAGTTGTCTCTCTCACCTATCTATTGGACCAGAGGACAGCGAATTCTTGTGTAAATCACTAACCCTGTGCTTATTTTTTTACTCATAATAACCAATCATTTAACAATACTCGAAAAAGAAGTCCCAAGTGAGTGCAGTTCTTGTCACTATCTTCCAACATATGTACGAGTATGTACTAGTACGGGCACCTGTACCGAATTAACTACGGACTCATAATTACGCAGACATGTTGTCTGGAGTGTAGATAATAGCTACCAGCCGTCCGTATACTATTAGCAGAGTACATTCAATTCAATGAAAGGAAACTCTTCACATCTATTAAGTACCACCTTTATTTCTCTCACAGAACCTTCCCATTACAATGTGTATCCACCAGAACCACAACCACGTGCCATCATCACCACCACCACCATCCACCACAATCATCACGTTGATATGGGTCAATTTTATTTAAAAAATAAAAATAAAAATATATACAGACTCTCTGCCAGACGTCTTTTGTCTGACTCATCGTCCTGGATCCGAGAGTATCCCTGCATCGATCGGTTACAAAACACAGCCACTTTTATTCCATTTTATTATTATTTGCCATCGTTCTCCTTAATTTTCTACACACATGCGACAAAACAGCTGGGTGTGACAGGAGGAGCTGCCGGAATGGTAATATTGTTGTTGGTTCCTTGCAGGCTATAAAATATTTTGCCAGCTCCTCGTGATAGCCACAATTCATTGGTGCTGCTAGTGCTGCAATGCCACCTGATTCCAGAACTGGGTAAGGATCTCTCATTTCTATGCTGGCCTCTCGGCTCAGATGAATGTTAATGATAGCGTTTGGCTTGATGACGGTGGCTGTAGTGACCGCACACACTAAATTATTACAAGAATGTGGCTATTATCTGCATCGTGCCTGCACCTGATAAGTAGAACTCTGTCTACCGATGGTGGTAGGGGTTATAATGGCATTCGCATTGGGTATTTTTTTTTTAACGATGACGGGTCGTCTTCTTTTGCCTTCCTTTTCTTCAAAATCCTTTTTTTCTAGGTCTGCGGCTGACTCCTGCTCCATTTATAACAGGTGAAACATTGTTTCTACCTCATATTCCTTTTTGTTTGTCTTTCCACACCAGCATGTCCTTGTCTAATAGAGAGATGCACTTGCGTATCGCGGCATGTTGTGCCACGAAACATGTTTAGGAACACGTGAAACTGAAGAAGGTCACAAGGACCTGCTGTAGTTGTTTAGTTGTCTTCATTTGGTTCAGTGTGTCAGTGCGTGCAGCTGGACGTGTTACTTGGATAATTCTATTCCGCCGGATGTAACCAACAGGCGGGGAAAAAGGGTTAGAAGATGATGGCATGGATGTCCTTTGAATAATGTGTTCCGTCTCGTCTGTTTTCTGCTCATAGAGGAGCAAATTTTTCACAATGCGAAGTTGGGAATTTGTTTTTTACCAGCCCAAGGTTGCTGGCATCCGTTACTTGGTGTTTGAACCAGAGGTTTGGTATCGTTTGACATCGAGAACCTAGAGACTGGCCTTAGAAAATGCGATCATCTGATTCGATTCCAAGTGAGACATTTCAGCCTCACACAGACCGAATATGGTCTGTCTGCGGTCCGGTCACAACTCTTCATTGCCAAATGCCATGGGATGTATCGTCTAGGATTGTTTTAATGCGAACAGCATTCAGTTAAAGAGTTTAGTGTGTGGTATTTCCATAACATTGCCGCCAGACCGTATTCGTTCTGTATGAGGCTTCACTCCAACGATGTTCGCAGCTGCAGAGACGACTACTATCGGAAGAAACTCTTTCGACTTTTACTATGGACTTGGCCCGCACTAAAACGATTTCCCACAACGTTAAGGCAAGGCTACTGCTACGGGCATCCACCCGAAAGATTTTTATGCTGGGCATCCACCTACACGTTGTGGATGGCGGGGTTTTCATTACAATTGACAATGATGCCAATATTATCAAGGTCCTTGAATAAAACTCGAGCATTACGTGCATGTGCTTCAACGAAATTGTGTGTACTTTGCCGATAGATACATCCATAATAACACGTGCTCAGTTAAAGTGTATTCTGTTGATATAATGACGTAATTAAGGAGGATTATGCTCTCAGCGAATTGATTTTGTCTATGAAGACTGTACAAAAGGAATGTCTGTAATGATTATCAAGGACGGGGATATTAGATGATTTTTTTTTTTATTTGAAAACATTACCTTTTAAATTATCTAAGAATAACATACTTACTCGTAAGAGCCCAACAAGAGCATAAAATGAGAGTATCAAGTAGGTATTTGGATTAGATATCTCTGGTACCTATACAGAGTTTTGTGTTAAAGTGTCTACTTTCACCGGATTTGATCTAAACCACCTTAGGATTGCGAGGAAATTTGTTTGTTATGTCATGTCTATTTCAGCAATGGCTTCTGAGTAGTCGAAAAAACAACTCCTAGTAAGTTTCTTGCTCTCCGTAAAATCGGGGGAGATATATCCATTCCCCTCTATTTTTTTAAGGCCTATTGCCTTAAGTGGAATAACCTGTACAAGAAAACAACTTCCTGTTGCGTCCATTTGTTGAAAAATCAAAGATTTCTGGTGGTTGTAACGGGAAGGCGCTACGAAAAATAGAGCTAAGACCTCGTTTTATACCCTACCCCATAGTATATATTAATTTTGACACATAGCTTGTAACATATAGAAATAATAACGATAGACGTAAACGTATATATAAAGAGTATCTCCAAATGCACGCAAGATTTGAATTTTGCGCCATTTGTGCGGTAAAGTGTTGCCAACAAAAAAAAAAAAAAAAACAGCGTGGCAGCTGACAGTTCAGAGTTATTCAAAATGGAGTGCTACAGGAAAGTACAACGCGTTTCCATTGTTGATCAATATTTCAAAAATAAGGAAGGTTTGGCAGCTACAGTTCGTAATTTTCGTACAAAATATTATCGGAATAGTGATTCAACTTCATAAACTGTGAAGAGATTAATTCGAAAATTCAGGGAGACTGGATCAATTAGTGATCTTAGACACTCTGGCCGTCCTTCAACAAGTCGTTCAACACAAAACATTGAGGCAGTGTGTGAGAGTGTTGTTGAGAGTCCAGGAACGTCTATTCGGTACCGTGGTCAAGAATTGGACATTTCGAGAAGTTCTCTACAGCGTATTCGCACGAAAGATTTGCATCTTGCATACAAAGTGCAAGTGACTCAAGAACTGAAACTTACTGAGTACGCACAGCGAAGAGAGCTCGTTGAATGGATTATGGAACAACAACATGTGGATGCTGATTTTTCAAACAAAATAATATTCAGCGATGAGGTTCATTTGCATCTTGATAGCTTTGTTAATCGTCAAAATTGTTGAATTTAGGGTTCAGAAAATCCAAGAATGATTGTTGAGAAATAAATACATCCACAACGTGTCACTGTTTGGTGGGGACTTTGGGCTGGAGGCATCATCGGACCATTTTTCCTTGGAATTCTGGCTGGTCATACAATAACAGTTAATAGTGCTCGCTATCACGACATGATGATCCAGTGTTTTGTACCTAAATTGAAAGATATGAATGTGGACGCATGTGGTTTCAACAAGAAGGTGCCACATGCCATATAGCCCGAGAAACAATTCAATTACTGCATGAGTCATTTCCTGGTCGTGTAAATTCCCATTTTGGGTATTAGAATTTGCCGCCCAGATCATGCGATTTAACGCCTTTGGACTCTTTTCATTGGGGTTTTTTGAAGTCTAAGGTTTATTATATCATTATCTCTGAGTATGATAGGTAGTAACAATGGCGCAAAATTATAGTCGTCTGATTTTAAAGAATGTTAGTAGCCACTAAGTAACAGCCCTTTAACTTTAAAGACAGTGCTTAACTTTCACTTGTATTATAAACAACTAGTTTCGACCTTAGAACTGACTGAAAGCAAATTTTACTCAAACAAACCCAAAAATTTAAAGTTTGAGAACAAAAACACAGTTTAAGGGATAATGTTATATCAAATAAATGAATTTGACAGATCGAACACATTTGTTAACTGTTTACATCCGTTGGTTGGCTGAAATTTGAATTTGAAAAAATGACAGATGACAGATGGTTAAAAAGCCACTCTAAAAGTTAAAAGGTACTTTTGGTGGTTTTAAAGTTAGCGCGAGCTGATAACTATAAAGTGGATTAATGTCGACAATAAATAGGAAAACACTAAGTGTTGAAATCTTTTTAAAGTGTACTTTATGCGACTATAATTTTGTGTCAATGTGTTTTAGATAAGAATACGTCCTTAAAGATATTTAAATTAGACTAGAACACTTGAACTACGAGTAATATCACCCCAAAGAAGGGTCAAGAGAACACCTTCCTGAGAACGTACTCGTTTTGCATGAATTACTCTCTCATATACCCACATCCAACTACAAAGACTTGAGAATAGATTCTATATTTGTGGGTGGATCTCATTGTTATAGTAAGGGACTCACTCAGTCAAACTGCAAAATCGTAAGCAAACTGAAGATCTTGTCTGATCTCTGTGTTCGACCTCCTCGCATTCAGAGTGCCAGCGTATCGTTCGCTACATTTCAGTTCAAAATGCACATAAAGAACATTCTGCTGTCGTCAGCAGCAGCTTCTGGCCGAAAATTCCCTCTTAATCGGTGCACTCATAACTTGTCTCGCGATGCCATATCTTTGCGAATATATTTTATTGCCACGATATTATTGTTAAAACAATTCTGCTGAAATTATTCTGTCAACTGGAATAACGTTGTCCCATTAGATGTGGCCAATTATAGTTGTCCCATAGTCGCACTCATAACAATCTCACTGGATCAGCGCCAAGGGACTTAAAATAATTCATGACAGTTAATAAAATCAAAAAAAAAAAAAAAAAAACCGAACGTCTTGTTCTCCCCGGTATTGCCCGGGTTGCTGTGGCTTTTAATATGAAATACGACTCGAGTACAACACCGGAGGCCAACCCCCAACAGACAGTACCACGTTGTTAATGAGCTCCGCACGGTGTAGCTGAGAGTGTAGCGCGGAAGAATTATCGGTGAGTGGGTAATAATTTTAACTGGATGCGCACCCCCGCAATGGAAGAAAACAATTTACACCATTTGGTGGGCAAAACGCTTACGGATCGGTCGCCACTGTTGATCAGTGATCCCGAACGATGATGGGGCGTTGATGGGACATTGTGGCTTTTGAATGGCATCGCGAACATCTATCATGAGTAGTCCACACTTTATGAACAAAGGAGTCGTTTCACACTTGTCGAGACACATTACCTCCTGGTATTTCTTTTCGTTAATTTTCAGATCGTTTTATTTTTGGACGCTTTAATCGGAAGAGGAATGCATTCTGGGGCATGGGTTAATGCGGTGTAATTCCACTTGGTACAATCAATTAGCTTAATTAGTTTATGATTCGGGGTTACATTTGGCTGTTTTTTGTTAGTACAAGTTCAGTGGATGTAAAAGAGTCGGTGAAATTTATGGGCCTCACAGTATCTGGAACAACTTAATATTCTACAATGTATGTACTCGTCAAAGGGCAAGGCAGCGATCAGGCATGACCTGATCATTCATTATTAGTTTAAGATTACGCCGCAAAATGAATGGCCCTCATTCATTAATTCATGAGTGCTTGTCAGTGGTGCTCAATTGTGGTTGACATTCAATCATGAATAGTTATTAGTTTTTCTTTTCTGAAAGTCATTTCTAGTGAGTCGTCAATATGCCCGATTAGAAGTCTCTCTCCTCTGGATGTCATTCGCTGAGAAACCATTACGTATACCATTACGACTGGTAGACATTTGTCTGTTAAAATCATTCATTGATGATTCTCCATCATTTCATAACTGTGATTCATGTTTAGAACTCAGTAGCCACTGGCTAGTAGATGCTGTCCCTTCTAGTCATTTGTGATATGCATTCCTTCACAAAATGCAAATTTTACTAATCGCAAAATTCGAAAAAAGCGGAAAAAAATATTCACTACTCGTATATCCATCCATAGATCCTCTAGAATTTTGTGTTGTACATTTAAAGAAAGAAAATAATATCATGTCCGTTCATGTACCTTTAGCAAACATCTCTCTGCACGCGAACGCTTTTAGGACATTTTCAGAAGAAATACACTGGACAAGACTGCTTAAATTAATTTTATTAATTCATAGCTGTCCCAATCCCGTCTTTTTCGTCCGCCCTTTGCAAATGACCATTTTTTTCCACTAAGGATTGTAAAATCACTCTTTAAATATCAATTTAAATATCATCTAGATTTTTTTTTTTTTTTTTCCGAGGGTAGGTAAAAAATCTTCATGAAGACATTATGAGGATCGATAGCGCGTGCTCATAGTAGTGTGAGATTTTTACTCACAAAAAAAACCTCCCTTCGTGATAAATTTCTTTGATTATTACAACTAAGTTTTTACTTATCCAGCAGTTTTCTTTCACGTTTTGAGATCGTTTGGCAGGTCCCTTTCCATAGAAAGTTCCTGCTTGTTCCGCAAATTAGACGCGGTTTGTAGACGACGCAGTAGATTCCTCTCATCTAGAATTCGAAGGACTTAATTGTTAATGTGTCCTTGTAATCTCTCTTTTTGCTTACGCGTGAAGTTTTTGATTTCATGTTCGACTGTTGCAATTCCTAAATTTCTATGGATATCGCTATTTCTAATAAACCACGGTGCATTAACTATTGATCTTAGCACTTTATTTTCAAAAGTTTGTAAAATATTGACATTACTTATTTTGGTACAACCCCAAAGTTGTATTCCATATGTCCATATAGGCTTTAGCACTTGCTTGTATAGAAGCAGTTTGTTCTCTATATTAAGCTTGGAATGTTTTCCAAGTAACCAGTACATTTCTCTGTATTTGGTTTCTAGTTATTTACGTTTTTTCTTCACGTGCGATTTCCACTTCAGCTTAGCATCAAGTGTCATTCCAAGATACTTAGCCTCGTTTGCAAACGGAATTTGAACCGAGTTTGAAAAGATCGGCAAATTATTTATTTTCTTATAAGTAAAATTGACATGAACAGATTTGTTTTCGTTTAAAGCTAGTCGCCAAATCTTTGTCCATTCATTTACTTTATTCAATGCTTCTTGCAATTTTTCAGTCGTTTCTTCGATCGTTTTACCCGTTGCCAGGATGGCAGTGTCGGCGGCAAATGTAGCTAATACGGTGCCTTCTTCTTGCGGTATATCGCGAGTATATAATAGGTACAAAAGCGGTCCAAGGACAATTCCCTGCGGTACCCCAGCCCTTATTTCTTTAAATTCTGAATATTCATTTCCGTGTTTGACTCGGAAAAGTCGATTCGTCAAGTATTTTTCCAGAATATTATATAAGTGTATTATTAACTTCGATTTTGAGTTCAGAAGACATCCTAAGTGATACTCTCAGTTCGATATGTACTTCAATGTCTTTTTTAAAGCATTCGCAATCAGTTTTTAATCAGGCGTTCGCTCATCGTTAGAATGATAGGGGAATGATCGGAAGAGAGATCAAAACTTTCATCAATTTTAATACAGTTGTCTGGTATTCCTTTTACAACAAAGAAATCGATTAGATCGGGTATTTTGTTGCTATCAGTCGGCCAATATGTTGGTTTACCAGTCGAGTGAAAGTCGCATCTGTGTTGCATGCAGGCGTTGTAAAGTGCTCTGCCTTTTTGTGAGACACATCTTGAACCCCAGAAGGTGTGTTTTGCATTAAAATCACAGCCAATAATAAAATTCGGTCCAAGAGAGTTGAAAATATTTGTAAAATAATTTTTTTCAAGCCTGCAACGCAGTGGACAATAAATAGACGAGACATTGAAAGAGTAATGTCCATATTTTACGCGTACAGTGCTCGCTTGCATTGTTTCAAGCTCTATCATAATCTCTTCAGAGTGTTCGATGCAATCTTTTATGATTAAAGACGATCCGCCTCTGGCCCTTTCCGACGGATGATAAGCGTGATAGGTACTGTATCCAGTAATGTTTACACGCGATAGTTTCGTCATGTGAGTTTCACAGATCAAACATATGTCAATGTCATTTTCCCGTAGAAATATTTCTAGCTCTTCTAGTCTTTGTATGAGACCGTTGGCGTTCCATGCAACAATTTTAAGAAGTTTCGTCATGTTCGTTTTGAAATGCTCCTGTTGTTAAGCTTATATTCAAGCTTCTCCAACCTTTCGACAATTAGCATATTTGTTTTTGTTTGCTCCTCAAGCCTCGCAAGGATAATGGAAAAGACGTGAGATACGGGGTTTTCCGAATTATCAGTGTTCGTCTTTGTTGATGTTGATGCTTGAGCACGCGTCCGCATGTCAGAATCTGATGGCTTTTCTTTAGGCGCTTTTACCTTTACCCGGTGTGGAATTTGATCGGTGTTTGATGTCGCAGCTTGGGCGTACGTAAGCGCGCCAGGGTCGGCTCGGTTGTCTCTAGTCACCTTTCTTGCAGCAGTTTTCGACTTTTCCTTATTTACCGGTTTTGGAGGTGGGTTTTGCGGCTTCATAAGTCGATCTCTTCTTTTTTGCAATTCCTTGGCTACTTCACAGCCTCTGTAATTAGCCGGGTGCTTACCATTGCAGTTAATACACGCTGCAGGGGTTTTTTTGTTTACGCCACACTCTTGACTATGATGTTTACCGGCACATTTGACACATCGTCTACATTACTACAGACACATAAAGTACGTTCCAAAAGCAACAGACGGGAAACAGTGTATGTTTAATATAAGATTTCATCATAAAATCACTTTTTTCTGCTGATTGCTCAGATTCAGGACATTCACTTAATCCTAATCGATAAAAAACAAAAAATACCTTCAAATCGGAAAAGTCTTTGTCGGAATTTTGACCGTATAACTTTGAAATTTGTAATTTCATTATAATTGATCAGCTTCTGCAAAGCGCAGCGGAATGTTTAGCTATCCATAAATATTCTGAGAGAAATTGCCCAATCAACAGAGCAAACGGCATCAAAATTGATTCAGTCATTATTAAGTTATATGAATACATCGCAAAGAAACTAACATTCCACTTCATTTTATATTATTTGAAATTACGGTTGCATACGAGTACACGAACAAACCTTTTGTCCTTTATCTTTAGAGAAAGATTTCCGCTCTGTTTGTGATCCTGTTCAGAACTTTTTTGGTCATCGAACGCAGCTATGTATAAGCATTGAAATTGCAATCCAGCCAAATAATTTCGTATAATTTTCTCGAGGAATAAGCTAGGTACAGGATGTGGAGAACTACAACAAAATTCTTTCAGACAGATATAGCGACTCATTATTCAATAATTCACCTCATCACCGAAAGTGGTAAATTTTTAGAAGTACTTGCCAAGTTACAGATTAGTGATTTAGTCAAACAGTCTGGCAGCTCACAATATAGGTAAATTCTTTTGAAAAAATGAGTCAGAAATAAAAAATCTTATTTTGTCAATTTTCCAAAAAACGGTATGCCATGCCTTTGCACTTTTAATCGCGAAAGCTACTTTCGAGGAATTCGATAAATAGTAAAGTTCCGTTAATTTTGAGGTTAGAGTGAAAATTCCGATTTTTCCAGAGACCATAGATATGGAGTTTGAAGTAAATGCGTACAGCTGTTTAGGCTACAGACAAACACACAGGCAGATAAAAGGATATTAATTTCGAGGTTGGGATTCCACATTCCCATCATATGGCATCTGTCAAATTTATCTGTCATCCACAGTGACAGGTAGTTAGTCCTTGTCTTGCCATTTTACAATATGTATCGTTTAAACATTTGCATTTATTTACAAAAATAATAGTTCTGTAATATATGTGTATCTGTAAGTTGATGCCAATTTTTCGAACAAAATCTTCTAAACAAACACAATTGCAGCATTTTGGGTTCTGAGAATACAAATGTTACGGTCACGGTCAATTCTCTGCACTATGGTCAAATGATAACCAACTTTTTTTGGCCTGAGATTGAAGATCTTAATGTGAGCGACATGTGATTCCAATAGGACGGAGCTATGTGCCACACAACAAAGGCAAATTTGGCTTTACTGCGCGAAAAGTTCCCCGGCCGTTTAATTTGGAGATTTGGCGACAATAACTGGCCACCAAGAGCGATAGCGTTGGATTTCTTTTTGTGGGGCTATGATAAAAATCATATCTATGCAGACAATCTTCAAACTTTGGAAGACTTATAAACCAACATCCGTGAAGTTATGGCCGCAATACCGCCAGAAATCTGCCGAAGAGTCATTGAAAATTACCCCACAAGAACCGAAGTTTGCAAAATGAATAACCCCTTAGAATTGACAGAGCCACTTTTCGAGTTCCTCTATACTCAGTACCGAAACTGATCAACATTTCGAGATCGAAAATGTTCAAGGAACCAATACTTGCCCTTTGTAGGTACAAGTAAAAATTAATCTTAATTACTAGGAACGTATGTAATTAAAACATATTCTCAAAACGACAAGTTACGGGTATGCCTACACACATTCACTGGCCTGATCAATGTACATGCCCTCCAAGTGGTAGGTTCCTTCGATTCACTTATATCTACTATATCTAATCAATTATTACATATGCAATATTTTCAGAGTCCATAATTGGCGGGCAGGATACCAAAAAAAAAAAAGGGAAAACTAAAAGAGACCAGCTTAAGCAAAGCGTCGCAAAAAAAAGCCCACCAGGCAACAAGGATAATTAACTGAAATTCTGGTCTTTTCGTCTGTGCCGATGACTAAGCCGGTGGTTGATTTGTGGTCACGGAACATATTTTCTGACAGCACATCTGCATTTTTGCCAAACAACAGAAAAAGGTCCAGATGATAAATATTAATGCATGCATTTTTTTCGGCTGCATGTTCTTTCATTAACAGTGGTGACGATAATTTGTGAGCTAGTCATAACGTCAAAGGCTATCCATTGAAGTACTTAAAGGTTTCGTACATATTCGGAAAATCAATCACTCTTAACGTGAATACTGATAGTCAGGGGATACGAGTTTGAGCTTTGAAGGTAATCCCTTTTCGCAAAACAGTAAAATCATTTCGTAAATGCGATTTTTAGTGAGCTTTTCATATTACAAAAAGTGGGGATTCATATTACAAAAAAAAGAAACCTTTTCGCAATATTCGCACGATTTCGAATAATTTTCGGGAAGTATTAAAATTCGGTACCCATCCTGTAGAAAAATCTAAACCTAATATTTGAACCATAATAATTTCATTCGTAGGACGCACCGTTTTCTAGATATTTTCAATAACTTAGGGGGTAAAGTCTGGCAGTTTGGAAACGTTTCTATGATTTTGAAAAATTGTAAAATGTTCGGCTTACCAAGTTTTGAAAAGTTGTTCAAATGTTTTCTTTTTTTCGATTTGTATCGGATCTGAGTGTTTTGCTGATGAACAACATGTAAAGGGTGATCCAATTGGAATTGACAATTTAAATCTGGCACTACTGTGGTTATGTCAAAGATAAACAGCTGATATTTGACATCTGTGAATACTAAGCATTGACACGTGTAATTATGAACCTACGACATTGCAGAAATTTAACCATAGAGCTGCGAACTACTGTCAGTATACATACCCATCCATCGCGTGCCGCAGTTAAAAAATTAATGGAAAAATTCTATCGAACCGGGTCAGTGTTAGATGTGCAAAAACCATTGCGTCCTCGTAGTGACTCATAGTGTTCGTGATAATCTACAAAAATTCATTCGCCATTATTCCCAGCAATTAAACCTTTCCTACAGTTCCACGCACCTCATTTTAATAAAAGATCTGCACCTACACATCCAGTTGACTCAGGAACTGAAGCCAGCAGACCATAAACAGGGTCGCGACTTCGTTGATTGGGCATTAGAGAACCACAAAGTTGATGGTGATTTTTCGAACAAAATCATCTCCAGCGGTGAGGTTCGCTTTCAGCTGAATGGCTAGTCACGAAAATTCACGGGCCATTCAGGAACAACCAATGAATCCACAAAAGTCACTATTTGGTACGGATTTTGGGCCGGCGGCGTGTTTGTGCCAATTTTCTTCGAAAATTCTAGTGATCCTGCTATAACAGTCAATGGTGAACGTTATCGGGATAGGATAACAAATTATATTTGGCACCAATTGACATCGAATGCATATGGTAGCAACAAGACGGTGCTACCTGCCACACAGCGCTAGAAACAATGCAGTTATTGCACACAAAGTTTCCCGGCCGTATTATCTCTCTTTTCGGCGACCAAAATTGGACACCAAGATCGTGCAATATCTCGTCGTTGGATTTTTTTCTTTGGTGTTATATGAAGCAGAAGGTGTATGCCAATGACCCTCGAATAATTCCAAAGCTAAAATTCGACGCATTTTTTATGAACTAGCGCAGGATTTATGGCGAAAGGCAATGGAAAATTTGAAGAAAGGAGAAGAAGTCTGCAAGGCCAGCCGTGGCACCCGTTTGGCCGATATTATTTTTCATGTTTAATGTCAGTGTCTCAACATTATATTGACATAAAAATATCAGCAGTTTATCAGAGACCAATGTATTTTATTTAAAATTTAAAATGTAACTTCTATTGAATCTTGTTCATTGCACATCATTTTACCTATTCATCCTCGTTGTAACCCTTTAAGAGTTACAGTGTTATAAGCTATGAAACTTCCAAGTACAATTTTTTGAACACAACTACCCGCAAGCAGATCCTTCAAAATTTGGTATATAACCTTCTAAGGACCCGAAGCAGTACAATTGTACTGGGTCTGGTGCCCACAGACCCACCCACTTTAAAAAAGTCCTTCTATTTTTTTACTAGAAACTGAAAAATAATATAGGCATTCACATTCTCTACAATTCGTCCATATATTATATAATACCACTCCCACTTTTTGGGGGCGTTTTCATAAAAAACAAAAAAATATTTTGATTTCTCAAAGATATTTACGGTGATGATTAAATCTTATTGTGAACATTCCACCAGAATCCCTGAACTTCGGTTATAAATGGCGACCGCAACGCCCAATTTCTTCTTAATTTTTCAAATGGTTCACAATGCCACGTTTACTCTATTAGTGATGGGTAAGAAGATGAGGGATAGGGTATCGTATGATCCATTCCAGACGGTTTATAACTTGTCTGTATGTTTTTAATTAGGTTCTGAGGGCGCCACTGTATATGCAGTGTAGGAAGATTTCCAAAATTTATCTGAGCCAGAAAATCGATGACACTTCTTAGATCGCTGAAATATTTGTAACTTAATCAAATCCATAACTAAATGTTAAAATTTTGTTAAATGTGAACCATTTTTTATGTGCGCTACTGTTCCGAATATTCCAGTTCACCCGAACTAATCAACGAAGAAGGAACATTTTATTCAGCTAGCGACAGGTTAAATGTGACAATTATTGTCCTTTTTTGTAACGCATTCCAGCGGCACTCATGCATGCTGCAAACAGCCCTTCAGGGTAGTTACAGATCCCAAGCACACTCTGCCACACGTTTAACACTCGCAATCGATCATGCTGCAATAACATTGCAGTAGCAGGTACAAATACTTCTACCTTCTGTCCTTCTTTCTCAATCCAATTCTGCTAGCAATTAATGTCCCCCGACAGGTTCACTAATCATTGTAGTGCAAAAAAAAAGTGCACTCTGCTGCCGTCTTGCTTGCGCTTTGATCCATTTCTTCCTCTTCTTTCCCCCTGCTTTTGCAAATTCCAGGAATTTTTCCATGATAAACACCTTGCGCGGCGTTTCCACCTCAGTGCCCGACACGTGTTCGATGTTCACCACCAAATTGTTGGCGATAAAATAATAGCACTTTGCGAATGCAACGAGTGCAGCACGTAACCCACCGCTGACATGAGCGGCAAAATGCGTCCGTGCAGCAATTTCAATTGTCATAAAAATAAGTAACTGTCATTAATTATGTGCTCTTTAGGAGGAGCACAGCGTTCAGTTCTTTGAGAGCGCAGTCACCGCTTGAGCGCCTGCAAATCAATTTGAACTTTTTTTTTTCGCGCCGAGTATATAATTTCAATTAATTTACATTCGCGATGGTAGCGTGCGTAAAGGGTTGTTATTAGGGGCACTTTTCTTATGAGGTAACTTGATCGCTATTTTTTCGGTTACATTAACATGGAAGCAAAGAGTTGCGTTTTGATTGAGAGTGTTTTTGACACCTGACCATTGCTTGATGAGTTATTTTGCTTAATTATAGGGCATTGGTCAGTTTTGGAAAGGATCAGCTGTAGATGATTATAGGAAAAAATTCGTGGGGCGATACAAGTTATCATTGCCCGCATGTATTTGAACAATGCTTTCCACATTTCTGCTGTACTTAATGTAGCTATTTCATCCTCATGAGTCACCTTGTGCAATCCGTGTGTAAAAGCGGTGTAAATGCCACTACCTCCCATAAGAAGTGGTAGCAAGGTGAAAGTTTAGCATACAATTATTTTAACCCAAAATCTGTGGTGCAATTCATGTTCTGCACCTTCTTGTCGTGGCGGCGTATGGTTCTAATTGCATACATTGGCCAGAAATCTACAAATGTTTACAGAGGGGTAATCGGATGTCCAGCAGACCCAGGGCGAGTTCTTTTATCTCAGTAGAAGCCACCGAAATTAACTGAATCTAGAAGATCATTTTGATGGGTATCACGTTGCCCTCGATACACACTGACGAGCAATGAAGTGTCCCTTGCTTCTCTAGTAATCAACTATAGATTCGGTCATTCGGTCAAAACTACATGTTTGAAATATATTCATACTTTAGATATTGCTGTCCTTAATAACATAAAATTTTGTGTTGCTTTGTTCAGATTTTCTTTTTGTAGCCGTGTAACTCAAGAACGGCTGAACCAATTTTGATACCGTATGCTCTTTTAATTAGGTAATTTGTCTGAGAAGGTTTTCGAAAAGCTAAATATCCCGTTTCGTTTTGTATAGTTTGAGCAGTTAAATATTACGAATTCTCACTGCACGGAGAAAATTATAAAGTTACGATTATGAGAGCTGGAAACGCTTACAAAATTTTATCCGATTTCAACGTAGATGACATATTAATTTTATTTTAGATGTCCGATGGAGCTACTTAAGTCTTAGCCCAGTTTCTCTCATATTCGCTATTCGATATTCGGCTCGAAGGGCATAGAATTCATTGAGACCGGCCATACATTTCCAGTGCTGGATACACGTCTATTTGTTTGTCAGATAAACCTCATTTTTATGCCAGTTATACGACGACAGATACATCAAAGTGTATAGAACTAAATGAGAGCGTTCATACGATATATTCGTTAGCTGGATACACGACATCGGAAACACAGTTTCGTGTAGTATCCACACATATCAGGTGCCGGCTATACTATTGCTCTTTGCCGTCAAATAGCTCTGCCTAACCACCGTACAGATGTAGAATAAAATTGGTTTATAGAACTGGTATAGTGTGCGGATATTCTCATCTCTAGATTGTCTATGGGACAGGATATTGATAGCCAAAAAGTGTCTGTATGTATGTATAAAAAGAAAACATGATTGTCAAGAAACAGTCGTTGAATTTTGATAGAACCACCAAACAGTATTTGATTAATTTTGGTGTATAGGATTGGTATAGTGTGTAAACGGTCTCATCTATAGATTATTATATTGTTGGAGTAGGGGTAAGGTAGTGTGAGGTTAAATGCCAAAAGTTACATTTAAATTGAACAGATTCTATGCTATATCACAAGTTCAAGCTTCATTCCCGCAGTAGAATAAGTGGACTAAACTCAATGCAGTTTCAATTGAAATAGAGGTTCGATAGGCAAGCGGAGAATAGTATATCTGGCGTTATGTGTCGTATATCCGGTGCCAGAAAAGTATGAACGCTGTCGTTGAGTTTTATACACTTCTTTAGGAATATTTGGTGGCATATATCCGGATACGTGTGAAATCGTGTTTATCCGGCGTCGTATATCCTGTGCCGGATATATATGAAACGAGGTTTAACGTTTTTAATTCACTTCTTCACAAAATCATCATCATCAATTTTCAATCAGCGAGAACCACTGCTTTTCAGTGCAGCGTTTGGTCGTAGCGGAAATGGGAGATCAAATTTTTCGGCCAAAAAGATTTTTGTTTGTTTGTCGCTGAAGAAGCTTTTGTTCGAAAAATCGGGGTCAACTTATAGATACACACATATTACAGAACTGTTATTTTTGCAGTAAGATGCTACAATTTCAATGCGTTGAACGGTGGTTAAACGATCCATATTGTAATTGCAAGGCAAGAACAAACTACCTGTCACTAATGATGACAGTTGGATTTGACAGATACCATATGGCAGGGATGTGAAATCTCGAAATGAATAACCCTTTATAGTTAGAAAATATTTGATTGGCGAATGCTTTTTTAAAAAAGTGTTTGGGTATTTTTTTCGCACTTAGGAAATGGACAATTCTTGATGAGTGATAAATATTTCAGAGACGTCCTAATATACGATTTTTAAAGAAGTGTACGTGGGTATAACATGTGAATAAACATACAATCCTTTGGCGGGGAATATGTTCATTTGTACGAGATGGACTTAGCAGAAGACAAGCTATGAACTAATAATAATAAGGTTAGCAATCGGACGAAGCCGAGTTCCGCTTCTGTAGTGAAAGAGGAGGTGGTTAATTCAAAAACTCCTACGGGATAAGCTTCATCTAATTTCAAACACTTCCTACTACCAACCGATTCGACAAATCATGTTCACTACACCCCCTTCCCACCGACTCCTTCCAAAAATAAAGCAATTACATCGTAAAACGAAAACTTAATCAGCTCATTAGTCCAAATTCCATGCCTCATCCAATCAATCGAGCCATTTTGTTACTTCAATTAAACAGAAACACACCATCCCCGACACACGAAGATGACATTTCCCCAATTTGGCTAGTAAAAAAGAAATGTAACATCCACACCCGCTCTCTAACCACTCGAAACATCCGGCATGAGAAATGATTCCACCATAAATCTGTCCCCCGCCCCAACAGAAAAAAAAGAAAGACTAAAATCCGTTTGACACCGACAACATGCATACATGCCAACGGGGAACAAAGTGTCGGCCATTTCCACCCAGCTACGACAGCTACCCGACCAAAAAATCTAATTTCCAAGTCCAAAAATAAGAAACCATTTCCTCTGTTTAGTTGCTCCTGATGGCACTCCGATAGCTCGGTTCCGTACCGTGTCGGTTTGTGTCCTCCATTACCGTTCGACTAATTTCGATATTCGTTAGCGTGAGCGCATTTTGCTATTTCTGACAGTAGCCACAAAAATAATACCACAAAAATCGTCACTTTTTTCCCCGACGCATTTGTCGCATTCATCGGTCCGAGATTTCGTTGCCAGGATGAAGCGTCGCGTCGGTGGCGACGATAGTGCATATCTATCTTCGGAATATGGCATTTGCGTCCGTGTCCCGTACACGACATCGGTCGGAAATTTGTCACTTTTCTGGATGGAAGCGCATTCAGCCAGCTTCACCACCGATGACTACCAAAGTGGGAATACAAAAAAAAAAAAAAAATAATGCAGCGTTTGTCATGTTCCAAAAGTTCAAATCTTCTTTTTGTTGCATTGCAGTCCTCATGCTGTTTTTTGTTTTGTTTTTAGTGGCAACGTCGTCGAATGCGCCGAGAAAAAATGCGGGTGCCTTCCGTTTCGTGTGTTGAAAGCATTGCGGCTCAGATTATAGGCTAATGGGCTAATAAGACATCTGCTGCGACTGTCAAAATGTTCGCTATTTTTGGCTGTCAGATTTCTTCTTCGTGTTCGAAACGGGATGAGGTTAACATTCTCTTATTTTTTGGGGGAGACCTATACTTCGTGATCTTTTGCGGCAATGAAAGGGGAGGATTTTGGATTTTATGATTATGATGTTTGTTTGGTTTAATGGCTTCCTGCGGGGATCGAAGGCCAAACGAGGGAATTGATTTACATATAATTAAGTGTTTGATGGGCGTGATGTTTTCATGTTGCTTATTTGTCTTTTTTTTTCTTAAATAACTTTTTTATTTTATTTTATGTTTCTTTTATTTTATGTTTTAAATGCACTCATCGTGAAATTAGTATTGAACACATCCATTCTACAGTGACAGGTGACATTTATACGTTAACGCGCAAAAAGATTTACATACACAAAAGTCTTTTGTAAATATGGAGAGTAGGGTGATATTAAAAACCGTGTTGCGGTAATTGGCCTGCTCAAGTGTAATATGGAAAGAGGCAATATTTTCCGGACCTGGCGACCGCTTGTAATCACCCGAAATTTTGTGTAGCGAACTGTTAAATTGTTTGAGAATACTGGTGGAGTAACTGACGCCGTCGCACTGTCAGAACTCTATAGACGATCGAAGCAGAAAATCTTGTCACGAGTAATGAAAATTTAGCAGAAATCCATGTCTCACATTATCAAACAAGATTTGGGACTCAACGCATATAAAAGCAGCAGAATGACAGACTCTATATCCGGTCATCCAAAAAAGAATCAGAGCACATTCCGCGAGTCGAACGGGGCCATCATCCCGCATCTGTGATGGCTTGGTCAGCTATGAAGGCGTTACCGACCTTCATTTTTGCGAGAAGGGAGTAAAAACATCGGCAAAAACCGGCCAAATGGATGTTCTGGAAGGCGTTGTGAAGGAATAACAGAAGGGTGGCACCAAAACAATGTAAATATTGAGTCCACTGCTTAGTGGACCATTTTCCAATGGACGAGGTGCGTTCTGTGATCGATGAGTAGCCAGAGCAACTCGCAACCTGCAAAAATGCAAATGGCGGCCATTGCGAACAAATTGTTTAAATATTGTTTCCTTAATAATCAGTCAAAGTTGTACGGAAAAAAAAAATTAAAAAAATACTTGTTCATTTTTATTTTGTCACCAAAAATATGTGTACAGTATTTATGACTTGACTAGGTATGCATAGAGGTCTCATGGAGAAATATGGTTTCGTATAATTTATCTTCATAGTTAAATCATAACATCGAGTGGCTTAGTTATTCGCAATCTGCGAACGTTACTGGGTACATATAGGACGACCTCTTTCTTAGGGTTTATGTGTATCCCTTGGATTGTGTCGTATTGCATTCTTTTTAATGACATCTGTCACCGGGTCGATATGCAAGTCACCATGAAAGTCTTTGTTTCTTACGTATCATGGGGCGTTGACTATTCTACTAAGGACTTTGTTTGGATTACCTTAATATTTGTTTTCTCCAGACCTCCAGGTAGGCTTAAGAATTTGTTGATATAGCATAACTTTGTTCTGAATAGATAGCTCTGAATTACGTGCTATTAGCCAGTATAGCTTTATATATTTCATACTTAAGTCTTCTGCTTTCTATTTAACGTCTTGTATCTACTTTAATTTGTCATCTAAGGTCATTTGCTGTGTTAGCATAAGGAACTATCATATTTGGTTTTTGACAAGTAAAGTTAACGTGGGTAGACTTTGTCTCTTTTAGTTTAATGTGCCATTGTTGCGACCAATTTATTACTGACTGCATTCACATTAATAGTAGCTTTGTCTGCGCATTTGTCGACTGCAGGTATTGCGGTACCATCTGCAAAAGTGGCTACCATGAGGTTGATGTCTAGTGGTATGTATAATAAATACAAAGTTGGTCCGAGAACACTACCTTGTGGGACACCTGCCGTTATTTCCTTCAATTCTGAATACTCTTCACAGTATCGTACTCGAAATCTGCTCTGCTACATAAGATTTGTCTATGTAGGTCCCTGCACAGTTTGATCTCCAAGCCTTTTTGCCTCAACCGGTCAAAGGCTTAAGCTATGTCCGGAAATATTGAAGAGTATATCTGTTTACCTCCGAGTGTTTTCTCTATCACTTCGGCAACATGATGAACTTGCTCTATTGTCGAATGCTTATTTCTAAACTCAAATTGATGGTTCGGGAAGTGTCATCTTTCAATAATAATTTTGCTAAGTCTTCTAAGGAGTCGTTTTTCAAAAATATTTGATAACATCGGGAGTAACAATATTGACCTATAGCAAGTAAGTTCTGTAGATGGCTTACCTTGTTTCGGTATTACGACTTCTTCAGTGATCTTCCAGTGATGAGGTACATGTCTTAGTTTAAAACAGGCATTATAGAAGCTTAAGTCTAATTGCCGGTAGTTCTTTCAATATTTGCGTCGTAACAAGATGGCAACCCAGCACCTTTTTATTCGATATTTTAAGCCTGCACTTGTTTTTTACTTTTCTTGTAGTGACTAGGGTATTTCTTCGTCATCTACTTTATCACTTTCAATTTTCATTCACTAAGTCAGGTAGAAAAGGTTTAAAAAGGGTCCGGTAGGTGTTCTGCAAAAAATCAGCTTTCTGGTTTCCGACCCATTTTCCATCGGGTGCCTTCAATGGTAGGTCTTGTAGTTGCAGCGATTTTAAATATTTCGTTGCTTTCCAGAGGGAATAGTCATTGCTTATTACATTTTTTTTTAACTTGTTGTTTAAACGATTGAAGTCTTATGGATATCTGGTTATTATGGCCGAAAACCCAGAATTGTCAATTCCCCTCCATCTCAGCAATTGGACATCTCCTACAGCTCTGTTTGACATATTTTGCGCTTGGATTTGCATCTTCATCCCTATAAGGTCCAGCTTACACAACAACTAAAGCCTGCTGCCCATAGAATGCGCAGAATATATGCCAATAGGGTGCGGGAAATACCATGGGTGACAGTTTTGGTGCGCGCTGTTGACCGGTGGCGTGAGCGGGCCGTTTTTTCTTTTTTTTGAAAATGACGAAGGCGCCACTCTTACGGTGAAATCTCTGCTCTATGGACAAATGATAACCAACAGGATGGGGCTATGCGACATATAACACAGGCAAATTTGGATCTATTGCACGAAAGTTCCCCGACCATGGCGACATCAATTGGCCACCAAGATCGTGTGATCTGACCTCTCGATTTTATTTTTGTGGCACTATACTAAAGATCGTGCCTATGTAGATGATCCAAAATTTTGGAGAACTTAAAAACCAACATCCGTGAAATTATGGCCACAATACAGCCAGAAATGTACCTAAAAGTAATCGACAATTCCCTCATAAGAATCGAAGTTTGCAAAACTCCAGTGGAGGCCATTTAACCGATGTAAATGTCATTATTAGGAGCCGTGACGCAGTTGTTAAGTGCCCGCTTACTGAGCGAGAGGTTCAAGGTTCGAATCCAAGAAAACACAAAAAAAAAAAAAGAATTCCCACCTCTCGCGAAGGTTTGACAAACATCCGAGAGTAAAATTGTCGTGAAAAAAGCTTCTCTCAATCAAAAAAATTGCGCTTTGGAAGACTGTAGGTCCCAACCATTCGTGTCGAGCGCATGAGTGGCTGCAATTGGGATGTTAGCGCCAAAATATTTATTTATTTATTTATTTATTTATTTATTAAATGTCTTTACTAACCTCTGTCCTCTCGCACTAAAGCAATCCATGTCGCACTAATCGTTCCTAAATTCCTCAACTTAAATACATGAAGAAACGCGCATCCAAACCAATTCCTTTGTTCTCATTGAAAAGACACTAAATGTCAACTAATCGCCAAAGTTTTGCTATAATCTAGGACGTAATACCTCAATTAAGCTCTCGAGGAATTTTCTCAAATTATCTAAAAAGTATTTTTAACCTAAAAAAATAAAACGATAATCCACAGTGATCCCTAATCAACCCCTTGTCTATTTTATTAAACATAATAAATGTTCAGTCATAATTTAGCACACATTATGACTACCAAATGTGTAAAAATAAACTGCCATAAATCCCCCATAAATTCCCTATAAATAAAATCAGCACACCCGATCGCCCCGATGAGACACAATTTAGACAATGAAATATTTTTTTATAATAATTTTGACACATTTGCAACAGCAGCGAAAATATATTTTCCAAAACATAAACAATTTTCAAAAACATAAATAAACTTCATGTTCCGTCGAGCAGGGAGTGAACTAAACAACTAACTAATGATTTTTTTTTTTTGTTTCTGGTTTCTTATAAGAAATATTCAAATTTAGCGTGAAGCAATAAATTTTGACTTTTCATTTCAAAATCTTAAAAATGTTCACCACAATTAAAATAGAATGGGTCTCTGAGAATGAAAAGAAAGCTGAGAAATTAATAGCGCACCCTCTGTCCGAATAGTCAACAGCTGGCGTCAGAAAATCGTGCCTAAAAAAAAAAAAAAATGAGAAAAAGACAATAATTCCGGGGCACGGGGTTGGTGTCTCGAATAGCTCGGCTTTCACCTCCAATTAAATATATGTATCGTATGTTAACTTTTAATAGTTCCATGTCGACGGATCTTAGAAAACAAAACGACAGGAAAATTGGGGGACATAATTTGTCCCGGCCGGATGCGCCGATGCCTAAAGATTGTTTTGACAAATCTTTCTCCTGACTGCGATAGATACTTTTTTTTTGTCGACGACTGGAAACGTACAATTTTCGAGGGAGACGAAGGAAATTTCTTTAGCATTCGGCGTGGGGATAAATTTATGGGGCAACTTTCGTCAGGTCCGTTGACAGGGAACTTTATTCCTGACTTTTCGGTGCGTGTCTCTTTTTTTTTTCTTTTCTTGTTTTATGCGCACCTACCTATAGCTACTGAAATAAAGGTGGGAGGCAGTGGTGGACACCTAAAATATGTGGTGTGCCATTGCCAGCGACGGGTAGAAAATGTCACCCTTGGGTGAATTATAGAATCCCAAAGGTTGATCTATGCTATTAATTTTTCGGCTGAGTGGAATTAATTTATTTAACACATAATTACGTTTCGAATCGGATGGTATTTGTATCTGTGTGATGTGGAAGAAATGAACACACGGTAGAGGCTGCAGCATCCATTTGTCTTTAATAAATTTTTTCTCTTTAGATATTTGTGGATGTTGGATGTGGTTTTCTGTATTTGGGTATTATTTTTTCTTATGTCTGGAATTTGTCGTATTTTTGGGATATAGAGAAACTAATTGGGACGAGTCTCACATTTGAATTGTAAAAATGATTTTTTTTAAAGGAATTCTTTAATTCAGATTGTCGAACTCTAGACATGAAGTATTATTATTTTAGACCACTAATATCTATAATTTTGAAAAAAGCCGTAGAGTGCACATATTCAAGATTAAACGAGGTTTTCCACTGCAACTTGTTTATTTCAATATCCGCTTTCAAGATACACGTAGCTTTTAATAAATACGTTTCTGAGTTCCACGAGAATGAGTATCTCTCATCCAAAAATACGTTTTCTTAATTAGACGAGTGCTGAACATTCACAACATTCAACAACATTCTATCTCTGTTAAGATGGTATCTCAGGCAAGAGTCACCTGTGAGGAAATCCATTAGTTTTCCTTATTTAGTGTAAGGAACACGGCTTTAATAATCCTATGGCTTGCTGGAGCCCGGGAACATTTACTCAATAGGGATAGGCGAAGTTGATGCTCCCAATTATTAATCAAAGCTGTGGCAACCGAATCGAATTTTTGCATTTTATTAATACCAAAAAAAAGTCAGACAGCTACCCATAAACTCTGATATTCATCAATACATCGTCGAGCAATCCTCGAATAATAGCAAACGTATTCGCTCATTTCCTTAGTTAATCGTTCTCCAACCACACATCAGAGCCCGACCATTCTTACTTCTCCTAGACTCTTTAGCTCAGCCCCTTACGGCTCTGTTCCAACTGACGCTTTCACAGAGCGTCTTGCCTAGGCTTTGGAAAAGCTCTTTTATTATTCCCCTTCCGAAAAATTAAATCTCTAATTATTGTCCTGTAGCTAAACTCTCTTGCATACCTAAGCTATTCGAAAGTGTTGTTTACGATGCAATGTTTTTTCCATTGTAAATCTATATTTCCCCCTCACCAACATGGTTTCTTAAAGGGAATAGCTCGAATAGCTCCGCAAACCTAACCGAATTCTTATCTATCGCCCTGTGCGCATTGGGGGATGACAAGGAAGTCGATATTGTTGCTACCGATTTCAACAAAGCCTTCGATAAAATTTCACACGCAATTGTATTTTTAAAACTCAAAGCTGTCTGGGTTTATTGCGTGGATCAAAACCTACCTTCATGAACGTCAATATGAAATCCTTTTTAGATCCTTTGTATCTGACCCCTTTATGGCCCCCTCTGGTGTCTCTCAAGGTAGACATCTTGGTCCCCTGATTTTAATTTTGTCAATTACTGATGTTGACGGCATTATTAAATATTCCCGTCTATCAGTTTATGCGGACAACATGAACATTTATGCACACATCTCCACTCCCACTGACTCCCGTGCATTTCAATCTGACTTGAACAGTTTTTCTACTTGGTGTAATAAAAACTTTCTTGAGTTGAATGTCAATAAATGGCAAGCTATCACTTATTCCCGGAAGCGCCTTTCGACAGCTCCTAGAACGTACGTTATTTGCGACGAGCCTGTCACCCACTGTCACATTTCTGCGTGATTTGAGTGTCATTTGCGTGACTGTGAGCTTAATTTTCGTAGTCATATTGACAATATTATTAGCAGAGCAAGGTTATGTGAAACGTTGGTAAAAGCAATTCTCAAATCCTTACGTCACAAAATCCCTGTACTTCACATTTGTAAGACCAATTCTAGAATATGCCAGCCAAGTTTAGTCTTCCTACTTCGATACACATTCGTATTGAATTGAGTGTGTCCAACAGAGGTTTATTCGTTTTGCTCTACGTGGACTCCCGTGGCCTTACAGATTCAAACTACCTCCTCAGGACCATAGTTGTTCTATGATGACTATCTGAAAATATGCTAACTCTAGAGCCCCTAATGCAGATTAAAGGTTTATCCTGGCGCAGATCTCAACGATGTGAATTTCAGCCTGAAAAACACTAGGACCTAGTACACCTAGTACAGTGACACTTGCTCTAACCTCAGATTCGATTTACGATCCGTCGGTAAACCATACCAGATTTCTTGTGCCAAGGGCATAGCAAGACAGGAAATTCTATGAAGCTTCTCAAACTTCATTGCTGTAGTCTGCTGGAGTACTTTCGGCTACCAAACTATGGTCGCATATGTGATAATGGGCCTAACTGTCTTGATGTACAACAAGCGCATCATTTTTAAATTATGACCCAAAGTTCTACTGTGTAGGTGTTGACTGCCCCACAATGCTATAGTAGCACGCTCTGTGACGAAATTTATATGAGAACTACAATTAAGTCTTCTGTCTAGGACAACTCCAAGATATTGGAATAAGCTAGGTACGTTTAAGGGAGATAGGTCTAAGATTTATATTTTTTCTCTTGGTAAAAGGTACTGGACATTTGATTGGTAATCCTTCTCTGTTACAACATTCGAAAAAATGATTTAAAAAGAGTTGCATGACGTTGGAGATATAAAGTCATGTTTTCCGCTAACAACAATCGCTAGGTGATCAACTCTTAACTTTAAAGTTCTATTATTAGATTATCGATGACTAAAGACCGCAGTAAAGGAGAGAAAACTAACCCTTGAGGGCAACCTTTGACTACAGTTACCGACACCGACACATCTCTAGAAGAAGATTTCAAACATGGCCCTCATCCATCTGTTGGTCGAATCTTCGATCCGAGCCATAGCCGGTATAATCGGAGGGATGTCGGATAAAGCACAAATAACGACTTTTTTGGAGCGGTAAGCCCCTTCTATCTCTTTGACAAGAAGCTGGAAGGCTCTATCCGTGAATTTGCCTTTAGTGTACGCATACTGACACGAGTGCAGACGGATTTGAAAGTTCCAACCGTCCTCTGATGTAAATATTTATTAGCTTTCCATAATTTTTCAGGATAACAGGTGTTAAAAGATTTAGGTTTATAAGATTTACGGAGCTCATTAGGCCTATTATCTGGCGTTGGAATACAAATTATATTAACATCTCTCCAAGTCTATCAATTTACCACCAGTTATAGCTGGCTCTAAATAATGCTACTAGTGTAGGCAGTATCAGATCCTTCGGATTTGTAGGTGGAGTCCTTAATGTGATCGGTTGGCTAAAAATAGCTGCGTCTTTGGCCACCTTTGCGGAGAACTGCCTGAAAGTCAATCATCTTGCTATACTGTTCCATCTATGAGAAGGAAAACATTCGATGAATATTTCTTCAAAGATCTAAACGACTTGTCAAATTTCAGCCCCTGCAGGGATAGCATAAAGAATAACCCTGGGGTAAGGTATGCCTGTCGTATGAGGTGACTAAAATCCATCCAGAGGAAGTAACCTTAATGATGCTATGGCAGGGCATTTCAAGGCAGTAAGGTCATTGTTGAAAGGTGAAACTAAATGCAAAATCTAGGTGCGTCTATCACACAATGCAAAGTACACTGGTCAGCATCTGAACACAGAGGGGAGGCTGCTACACACAGGTGGTAGACAGAAACACACCCCTTGTCGCCCAGTAAGATACCACTACATCTTGCTATAGGCTCAGTGAAGTAGTCATTTCGGAGCTTGGACGGTTTTTTGTTTTTTGCTGAGATGGGTATATTTCAAAGTTGAAACTGAGCCTTGATCCAGTGTGTGATTTGTACCCACTATACCCACGTCTAGGCATGGGGAGGCGAACAGCACAGCATGATCACAATCTTATTAAGATTTCTTCACTCTGTCACCGAGGTGTCTTAGCTGTGTCGTAATTTATTTTGCACAATTACTCACAGCATTCCATGCCTTCTTGCGATTGGGTCATTCTACTATGTTCTTTGGGTTTGGCAATGCCCCAAGTTTGTGGATATACGCGTGAAAGCATCCATATCCACTTAGTAGATGTGTTATGAACAAATCCACTGTAGGGATGATAAGTCCATCGGCCTTTACCTGACACGTTCCATCGTTGCTGGAATTTCGCAATGCTGTTTGCAATCTCTGGTGAGTTTGCTTCGCTGTCAGTTAACACAGGTTCCTGGTTCGTCATTTCACATAATTTTTGAAATTCCTCGAACAATATGTCAATTGGGAGTAATCTTGTAATTAGGTATACACACGGCATCTTAATTATACCACTTAATTTTCATGACTCCAGCCAATATTGGTGACCCATAGACTAACCTACTCTAGATGTTCATTAAATGAGAGCCTTGCGTCAATCATGACACCTAGGTATTTGATGGCTTCCTCTTGTGCATCTATCGTAAGAGTGATTGTTGCCCTCTTCTTTCTGCTACCGCTTCCGTTTTATGCTCTCTTATTTTTAAACAAATAGTTTTCAGCCAGCGTTGAACAATCACGATTGTGTGGTTGTTTGATTTGGACCACCTCTTTCAGTAGTTTGGTGACCACAACTATCGCAATATCGTCCGCAAAGACTACGATCTTAGCTTTTTCGGGTATAGGTAGAACGAGTATCCCATTACTTCTACAGAAGTGGACCCAACACTGAACCCTATGGCACTCTTCCGGTGACGGTGTTCTCTAGGAATCTAATCTACGACGACGTCCTCAGACTTCGAATCCCGAGGTTCTCGAAAATAATTGGCTTCGCCGACGACATAGCGATCGTTGTAGTAACCAAATTGCTTAAGGAGTTGGAGCATGACTGTAATGAAGCTATCGGGATAGTACAGGACTGGCTAGTAAGCATGGACTTAAAACTAGCAGATGAAAGACCGAAGTAGTGCTCATCAGCAGCAGGCGAGTTATGGAGACTATAAAAGTAACCGTGGCCGATCACGTTGTAGTTTCCAAACCAGAGCTGAAGTACCTTGGCGTAAATGCCTCCTGGTCATGGGTGTTTCAAAGCCTACCTCAATCGATTTGGACACGAAGACAACCTCTATTGCCCAAAGTGCACAGAAGCAGTCGAGGATGCAGAACACATCATGTACCATTGTGCACGATATCAGGAAGAATGTACTTTGCTGGCAAACAGACTGGGTGTGGACTTAACACCAGAGAGATGACGAGCACGAAAGAAGCTTGGGAAGCAGTAGACGAAACTGTGGCATCATGAAAGAACAACGAAGACAGGAGCAACAGCGAAACGTCGCGCAGACTGCTGCCAACACGAACGACCCGAGTATGTAAGGCTGAAGCCCCCCTCGCGATGAAATGAGGGGAGGTGGGTTTAGTGGATGAAAATCCCACACTACTGTTACTGGGCACGGGCTCAGTTTCGTCTTTGAAAGATTACCACCTCCCAACGTAAAAAACCCTTCCGGTAACAGTACGAGTATACTCCTTGGAGCCATCTATATAGTTTCACGCGTAGGTAGGAACCATTGAGTAGTAAGGGTTGAAATGAGACCGGCAATTGACATCTTGTTCTGAATTGTAGTACCCAAAGAAAGAAAGGTAGTATATTGGTAAAATGTTCCATTTTTAGTCAGACTGATATTTCTTCCGATGTATTGTTATGGCGTAAAGATATTTAGCTTCTGCCTACATTCTCAAGTCATAGGTAGGTACATTCATCTTCTTACGATATTCCATTTTAAACTTGTCAACGTGTTAGTCGAAACAGAAAACTGTCCGCATGTTTACGAGTATCTGGTGAGTAGTTTATCAACATCTGCTCATTGTCTTCCTACCTACAAACGGCTCATTTCATTTCGGTAATTACTTTCCAATTTAGTATGAGAAAATGTTGCAACGTCACAGCTTCATAATTTACGATCTCTCAAACCGACCAGAGAAGTCAGGCGACCAGCTTGTCTTCTAGTCTTCCTTTTCCATCAACCCAACATGAAATCGGACGACATTTTTGCACGTCAACTTCGAAGGACACTTCTGATGCAGCAAGTGCTTAAGTCATTTGTCATGCCAACCACACACATCTAAACAGTGCAGACTAACGACGCGCACATGTTGTGCTTGAGTCCCCTGCTCCTCCCTTATAATTCTGACACTAATCTAAATCTGTCATCTGGTTCATTGTTAATTGTTTTCCGTACTCACCCCGGAGTAGGTCCGTGTCCATTTCATTTGATGACAATGTGCACATGATATCATCTCCTCTACCCACACATACTCGTACATAGATACACATACATCCTGATAGTCCTATTTTTTTTTCTATAAATTTTGCCAGCAGCGCCACCAGAAATGAGGCACTTTTCCTGGGTCAAGGATTCCTCGTAGAGCCGCAGAAATATTTCGCATTGTTTCCTTAACTCTCAAAAAAAAAAAAAAAAGGAAATGAGATTGAGAATGGAAATCGAATTCAACGACTTACAAGGAAGAAGAAGATAAAAAAAAAAATACCAACAGGAAAAAGGACACACTGCCAGACGGCGATAAACTTGTATTCCTCTCGAATAAAGTGTCCTTTGTTTGAATTGTTCTCGTCCACAGTTGACAGCAGAAGACCGGAGTGAATCAATGCACAGCGCCCTATTAGTACTCACATTTGTTCTCGAAATAATGAATGCTTTTTTTTGGCAGGAAAGAGAAGAAAATTACTACAAGGATTTCCCTAGTGAGCTACGTTGGCAGGTATGTTACAACCGCCCCCGTTAAACACATGTCCTACGATATGAACGTTACCTGTTCAACAAATCGATAAAAACAAAAATATAGTCAAGAAAAAAAAAAAAAAAAGGACAAAGGAGCAATGCAATTGCAAATTGAGCGACTACACTGGCTTGTATGTGAGTCAAATGTCTGGCCAGGAAAGTCGATGAAACTTCCTGGCGCCACACTCACAGTAGGTGGTGGTGGTGGTGGTGATGGCATACGAATAGGGTTTTTGGAAAGTTTTCTCGTAATTGCACTGAGAGTACGAGTGGAAGGAGAGGTCACAAACGAAAATAAAGAAAAAGAAAACAACTGAACGAACGTTAAAGTAATTGCAACAAAACAAAGGAAGAAAGGGAATACCCAAGAAAGGACGAAAAACTCTTAAGGAGTAATAAATCAAAATTGTGCGACGATATTTTCTGCTTTTGTTTGCCTTGAGAAAGTCAGGATTATTGCTGTAGAGATGGTTCGGGTCACATTTGTGCATACGTTTGTTATAGTATCGGTTCAAGGATGAGTAATGTGAACAAAAGGATCAAATGAATGGCTTGTGGTTGTAGAGGGCGGAGTTGTAAGGCGATTGTGAGTGTAGCGCCTTTTTAAAACGTAGAATGAGAAATTAATGATTGAATCGCTAGCGCCAGGATGAATTTTAAGAAATTCCTAAGGCGAAGGGATTTTTTTTTAAGTATACCGATGAAGATTGATCCTGAAAATACGCTGCTATTATGGTTCAACTGGATTTAGAACTGCTTACGTTAAAAATAAAATTGATTGTCAATGGTGGCAAAGAGAAGGGATAGTAACGTATAGCTTCTTTCTTCCTTTGTGGTACACCTTGAGCTAAAGCATCAATTAAGGATAGGTAGGTATGACAATGCGGATTGATGTTGTGAAAGTCTACAATTCATACTCCGCTGATATGTCTCAGCGTTTTTTCGTCAATGCCAACGCCCGTTGCGAGTTCACTAGTTGTCGTGTCCGACTTTCCGACTAATCCGCCAAGGATGTTTTCCTTGCCTATTTTGGCGTTAAAGTTCCTAAACACTACAGACAGGTTCCGTAGACACCGTCCATTAGATTATGAACTTCTTCATTAGTCTTCGGCCTCGCCCCTAAATGCAGCACATATTAGGCTCATTTTGCTCAATGAGGCTTTGATGGGTATCACAGCCAGGCGAACGCTTATCGGCTTAAAGACAATAACCGTTGATTGTCCATTTCCCGCAACGAATCCACGATTGTGATAAATGTCGCAGCTTGTCATTTTTTGCATTCCTGATTCTATGCAGCGTATCCCATGGATCGCAGTAATATTAGTTCGACTATTGGTAGTTAGTAGAATGATTTCAACTATTGAATGGATCCGACCATTCATTTATTGATCTAGAAAGCCAATAATAAATAAAAAAAGCTGCTTACGCAGTTAAGTTTTCGGGATATTATCAGATAGTTTTAAAAAATTCGGCATCCATCTTGTAGAGAATTTTGAAATCAAACGTTTTGATATCAATAATTTTCGAGATATTCGTATTCAAAAACGATTTTCACCATAAACTTCGCGGTAAAGTCAGACATTTGGGAAGACTGTTTCTCTAACATTTTAAAAAATTCTATCGCAAAGTTTCAATCGTAATATTTTCAAGATATTTGAACTCAAAAACGATTTTACTTAACTTCGGGTTAAAGTCGGACATTTTAGCAGATTGCGTATCTACAATTCTCCGACATTCTAAAAAATTCGGCATCCATCTTATAGAGAATTCCAGAACCTAAAATTTATGTCGTAATATTTTTGTTCGCCCGACGCACCGTTTTCAAGATATTTGCAATCAAAAATGATTTCAATTAACTTCGGGTTAAAGTCGGACATTTTGAAGGATTGCGCAGGTACATACATACAACTTTGAAACAATTCTAACAATTCGGTATCCGTCTTATAGAGAATTCTAAACCCTAAAATTTACATCCTAATTTTTTGGTTGGCCCGACACACCGTTTTCAAGATATTTGCAATCAAAAATGAATTCAATTAACTTCGGGTTAAAGTCGAATATTTTGAAAGATTGCACAGTTACGGACAACTTTCAAAAAAATTTAAACAAGTCGGTATTCGTCTTATAGAGAATTTCGAAATCCGAGTTTTCCATCTTTCGGCCGAAGTACGAGTACCTTTTTCAAGATATTTGCACTCAAAGACGATTTCAGTTAACTTCGGGGAAAAGTTGGTCATTTTGGAAGATCAATTAACTAATCAGAATGTCACCGCAAGAAGACTGTGCCAATGCCGTGAAGGAATAAGCGCGAAAAAACTGTAAACGGCAATAAAAATCAGCAAAAGCAGAAGTTTCATCGAACTATGTAATGAAGCGCATGAAAACCCCTGGGGGAGAGTGTACTAGGTGGTGATGAACAAATTAAAAACATTTCGAGCAATATTTCCCATCTGCGAAGTAAATGTAGTAGATAGATGTTTTACTAAAAAAAAAACCCAAGGCAACCGGGAACCCCATAGGAGGACGAATCATAGGCAGTAGTACAACCAATTCCTAGAGTCACACCAGAAGAGATACTTGGGGTATGCAACAGATTTGGGAATAAAAAAAACCCTTGAATCGGATGACAATGTGGCATTCTAAGAGGCGGTTAAAGTCGGAATAAGTGTGGGAAGGGAAGAAAATACCCAGGAGATCAGCTTACCTTCCTCTCTGTACGAGTATGTTGGACACCACGAGAAAAGTTCTGGAGAGCGCATTATCTGTAACAGTTTGGAAGCATCCAGTGAAGAAGGTTATCTATTACGGCTATCAGAACATCAGTGCGGTTTTCGAAATTCACTCTCGACTGTTGATGGCATTAAAGTGATGGTTGAAACGGCGCAAAGGGGTAAAGAGGGAAGACGATGAAGAAGACACACTAAGCAGTACTGTTCCGTCATAACACTGGACGTTAAGAATGCTTTAACTTCGGGAAACACTTCCTGGAAGCACTGCTCATATGATAGTACCAATCTACATCAGGGAAATTGTACAGAATTATTCTCGACTGAGAGTATGACACTGATGATGGTGCGAAAGAGTACACAGTCATTGCAGGAGTACCATAGGGCTCGGTCTTGGCACCGATGCTGTGGCACATTGTGTACGATGGTATCCTTCGTCTCGAAATGAGGCTAAAGTCGTGGGATTTGCTGACGACATCGTTATAGGTATAACAGCAAAACTATTGGAAGAATTTGTTCAAATTAGCAATGAAATCATTTTAATGTTCGACGGTGGTTAGCATAAGTTGGCCGCAGAAAGCGAAGAAAAACCATCACGCTCACGATAGGTGAAATTATATCCAAAGTAGCAGTTTAATACCTGGGTGTTATAATTGATTCAAGGCTTATATACCTATATAAAGATCATCTGGAGTATGCAAGTAATAAAGCCTCACGAGTGTATCCCTTGTGCGAATTATGCTAAATATTTCCGGGCCGAGATATAGCCGGAGACAACATCTGGTCAAAGTTGTTACACAAGTTTGGGAGAGCGCTATGGATGTAAAGTCGTTCAAGCGCAAAATGACGGCCATAAATCAACTTTGTGCTTTAAATGTTGCTAGCAACTTCAGACCAGGTTGTCTGTGTCATTGCTACAATGCAATTGATCGACGTACTGACAGAAGAACTGCAGATAACATACCAGAACAGCCGGCGGTATGTTCACCAACCTTACGCTGACGAAACAGAAGAAAACTTAAGTTTAAGATAATGGCAGCAACGCTGGAGCTCCTCACCTAAGGACCGATGGACATATCGTCTTATTCCAAACATCGAGACCTGGTTAAGTCATGCAGAGGTTAATTTGTATGTAACACTGAAATGGGTATTTCCATTTATATCTTTATCGCTGTAAACTCCCCCATCTGTCCTGCTTGCAATGATACCTCCGAAGATGTGGAGCATGTATTCTCCCACTGTCCATAATTTCATCCACAAAGGGAAACACTGCGGATATAATTGGAAGAAACAATCCATCATTATCCGAGGCTGGTGTCACTCTCATGACTAGTAGTCAAAAGGACCATCCGGTGTGTGTAAGTAATAAAGCCTGACGAGTAGGTGCATCGCTTGCGTGGATTATGTCAAATATTGCCAGGCCGAGATATAGCCGGAAACAACTTTTAATTGTAACATCAGTACTGCTTTGTGGATCGCCAGTTTGGGCATACCCGTACAGACATTAACTACATATTTATGTAATTTTTGGTGATAAGGAAGTTAGGAGAACGGATGTTGGTTGCCACCATCTCTTTTTTCGAAACTAAGTGACTCGAAAACCCTCTCAGATTGTACTTTGCTTCCTTCGCTGCCGCCTGGATCAAAAGAAGAGTGTTTGCTGCCGAATTGAATTTGAGGTAAAGAGCTCGACATATAAGTAAACAAAAATATGCCAATCAAGCGTGCTAAAGCTCAACTAAAACATCAACCAATTTTCTTAATTCGCTATTGCGCTGCCATCGTTTTTATCTGCCAATTGAGCCACGCTCCATAATTCAAATTTCACAATATTCCAAGCTTAGAATAGTTAATCGAATTCATTGGCCCTCTCACTTGAGACAAAAAAGGCCTCCAAAATCGATTTCATTGTCTACACGCTAAATTTAACCCGAAAAAAACATTCCCACAATCAATTGTTGCAAGTCTACTTTAGCAATCAATCTGGCAGCCGCCACTGCATTTTACAAGAAAACGTCCCCGTAGGCGTAGAATGTCTCAACGCAAATGTTTCCCCCGTGATGCATGCACACTCGGTCTCAAAATGCAGTCCTGCTGGCGTAACAAAACTCTTGTATCCGTCATTCGACAAACAACTCTGACTTAATTGCCATCGCATCGTAGTCAATTTGCGATGGAAGAGCTTCTTCTCTTCGCTCGGAGGAGAGTGCTATCTGTCTGGTGCTCCCGAGATACATCAAACTAATTCATTTTAATTTTTGGGCAATCGATCGCCCAGTCCCCCGCATTGGGTTTGCAAAACAGCAGCAACAGCAGCATAATCATCATCAACGTCATCGTGACAGCCTCCAGGATTGCACTTTAAACCGGGCTGCAGAGCTGGCATTGATCGTTGGGCAATCTGTCGGAATTTACGTGTATTAGACGTCTGTATTTATCGATGGCAATCGCATTTGACCCTCAAAAACGAATAAAAAGTCGTTCCTAACAATTCAGTGTCCAGCTATAAAGTCATCCTTTGTCCATTCGGCCTACAAATAGGTTTAGCACGCGATGTATCACTTTGTTATTTCGTGTGCGCATTCCAGGAGCGATTTCCCACGCCTGGATATTTCGTTACCCACCCTGGGGGTAGAATCTTGTTCGACGCCCAACCCTGCTATTGGATCCCACCACTACCACCATCTGACGAAAGAAGCCGAAACTGAGACAAGGCTGGAACGTTTCATGCTTCTGTGTATTGCTCAGATGTTGGTGTTTGTGCGATGACGATGGTAGCTATTATGAGCTCCTGTATGCCGCTAGCTAAGAAATTGTTAAGTGTGATCTTCGACGAGAACGTTTTAGATATTTTTTTTTTTTTTTTTTTTTTTCGTTCTCCACTTCATTTCACATCACCATTGGGGTATAAATTAATTCCATGGCTTTGAGATTTTTCATCGGCAGAGAGGTTAATGATCGACATCGAGGTGATGCTCAATGCATTGACAGACGGTGGATGACGATCGACATTGTTTGAGTTTATTTTTGGATATTGCTCCCCTCGAAAATGGATTGGTTTGGATTCCAATGATGACGATTCCACTAATCCTTTCATAAACGTTTAGATATGGTGGCCGAAGCTAAAAATAAAGTCGTTTTGATCATCCACTTTGGGGGGATTTTGAAGCCTAATTTGAATGAGAATTTATTTAAAAACTGTCATTTGGAATCGGAGAGATCGATTGAATTCAGGAACTTGGTTAGGCATTGGAGTTAGATAGCAGAAATGCTAGTACTGAGTGATTGCGTGATGAAAATATCGAAGACAAGAGGAACGCCAATAGGAGTAGGTACTACCGTCACACCTCTAGCTATTAGTCATTAACGAAGTTTTAATAAAACTGAGAAGAACGGGTGTAAAACATGTACTCTAGTACTAATGGCCTGCGAAAAACTTTTTTCCATCATTAGCGTATAAAATTAGAAAGTGGGCAATTTCTTGTAGCCTAGGGGTCAACCCGACCTAAACCGAACTTGTTCTCTTCACTAATAAGCGATCCATCCCGGATTTTGTGCTACCGAAAGTAGGTGTCAAGGTTTTTCCTCTATCACACAGTGCAAAATATCTGGGCCTAAATCTTGACAGTAAGTTCAGCTGGAAGCCAAATGCAGAAGCCAAAACAATTCACCATCCTCGAAAATTTGGCATTGGTTGTACATGGGCATAGTGACAACAATACTGATGTACAGATGTATGCTTAGTCTGGTGGATTGCAATGCACAAATATACGAACTCCACGCTGGTAACAAGGCCTAGAAACCGTGCTTAACATAACGACACTAGATTTGTATATAAGAGAAACTGCGCATCAAAGAGACCAACAAGTGTATAACAAGTTCTGAAGAGGTGTCTGGCAAAACCTCTGCGTAAGCCTTTCTGCCCATCCTACTCTTCAGGGCTCTTTCCGAGTAAATGGAAAACAGCATTTGTCCAGTCTGTCTCTATAAAAGGCGAATCTTCCTCTCTGTCCAATTACCCACCCTGGAAATGCTGATAAATCGTCAGCTTATGAAATATCTCGATTCACGAAAACTCCTCAATGATCGGCAGTATGGTTTTCGTAGCAACAGGTCCACTGGTGATTTGATGGCATAACTCAATGAGAAGTGCAACCAATCTCTTCATCACTTCGGCGAAACTAAGATAGTTGCGCTTGATATTTCAAAGCCATTTGACAGAGTTTGGCATCAGGGTCTTTTGTCGAAAATGCTTGCATATAGCATCGATGAGTCTCTTCTTCAATGGATTAGCTATTACCTTTCGGGGCGTTCGATACAAGTTGTTTTGGAAGGCTTCAAGTCTGCAATTCACCAAATAAATGCTGGTGCCCTCCAAGGCTCTGTTTTGTTTCCTGTTCTCTTTCTTATTTTTATAAATGATCTCTTGTCTGCAACTTCTAATCCAATCCATTCCTGATGACAGTACCCTCAGTTTTTCTTATTCGTTCCCTAACTCACGTCCTTGCTCTTCGGCCATAGAAGAGGAACGACAACGTATGTAAATCACATTAAATTCTGACTTGAACAGCATAATCAAATGGCGTTCAACCAACAGAGTGGAATTTAATGCTTCCAAAAGACACAATGCTGTCTTCTGTCTCTCAAGCGAAGCCATAACCCTCAACCATTATCCATGAATGGTACTTGCATCTCGGTATGTGTATTAATAACCATCTTCGATGGAATTTCACATATTCGAGGTCGCTAAAAACACTGCAAAACGTCTAGGATTCCTTAAGCGGTGCGAAATATTTTACGCCGATAAGGCATTCATCTGCCCAAAGCTGGAATATAACGCCCACATCTGGTCTGGTGCACCCAAGTCCGTTCTGCACATTCTAGACATGGCACAGAATAGCGCGTTAAAACTCCATAAATTCACTCGCACATCATAGAAATGTCTCGTACAATATTTTCCCTATTTCATTAATTTTTTTTTTTTGTAAAAAATGGTCTAGTGAAATAGCCAGTTTAATTTTTTATTAAATTTCACCTGAAAAATGCGTCATCCTTCGAATGCACCCTTAAGCTTCGGTCTTTCTGTCAAATATAGGGATTCGTTTATAAGCCGAACGACACAAATGTGGAATGATCTGCTAGGCTCTGTATTTCCCCATCACTACAACCTTCAAATATTTAAAGCCAACGTGCATAGGCTTCTTCTCTGTTCCACTTCCCCCTTTTCCAAACGCCCGTTCCCTGAAACAATATAAGAGTATTCACATCCCCTTTAGAGCGTGCAAATTTAAAAAAAAAAAATAGGGGCAGAGCTCAATCCTTTAACCAGCAATAGATGACAGCCTACGTCATATATACAGACGGACCAAAGATGAAGGAAGGAACAATTTCATGTGTCTTTTCAGGGAAACTCGATATCTCCACCTCCATACGTCTTCCGAATCTTTGCAGAGTCTTTTAAGCTAAGATTTTGGCTATTCTGGAAGCCGCCTATAGGGTGAGGGTGCTGGGCATTAGAGGAAGTCTCCATTTACTTGGACAACCAAAAGTAGTTGAACTCCGTTTCGCAGAACTTAGGGCTCTGAGCAGATAGAACAATGTTCAAATCATTTGGGTACCAGGTCTTAGTGACTTCATCGGAATTGGAAAACATATGAAATGGCCAGGATGGGGTCCGACCGATGTGTGTCATTAACAGATGCAAGGGTCCACACGTACCAATCTTATTCGTGAAGTCAATGATAGCAGGGAAAATTCCTGACTATAGCAAATAGCAGTTGAAAATAATATTCAAACTTGCAAACCTACGAAAGCTCTATTGCCAAAGTATCCCTTAACAGATTATCGATATCTGTAGTAAGGGGAGTAATAACGGGACATAACCTTTTAAATAAACACTTTGGGCGGATGGCAATAACGAAAGGACAGGACGTCTGTAGAGGTTGGGGAAACCCCGAGGTGGAGAAAGACATTTCTTGTGCCAATGTTCTAGCTTAAGTAGATGCCACTTAATTCTCCTTGGGAACTCATTCCTCGGACAACTCACATGTATCCTGAGATTCTGTAACGTATGGGGAAAATTCATATTAGAGGCAAATGGTGTGGAAGGGTTGGGGTCAAAATCCCGAAATCTGAAATCCCGAAAATCCAAAATCCCGAAAAACCAAAATCCTGAAGAACCAAAATCCAAAAAAAAAAAATCCCGAAAAATTATATAAAATTAAAAAAAATGTCAAATGTTCAAATATATATATATTATATCTACAATGCATAAACAGGAGAATATGTATGAGGGGCAGCATGCCCCCCTGCTTGGGGTCACTGTAGGATTTGGAGTGGGTGCGAGGTGTTCACTTTCATTTTCGGGAATTTGTCCTTTCGGGATTGTGGATTTTCGGAATTTTGGGTTTCGGGATTATGTTTTTTGGGATATTGTCCGACTCCCGGTGTGGAATCTAATACTCTCTAGCTTAAAGGAATGTCACTGGTCTCTCCTTGGAAACTTTTCCTTCAAATAGTTACACAAACTGGCAGACTTATTTATGTATACCTACGAGTATCCTGAAATTTGTCTGACTGGCCAGGACGGTAAAACTTCACACAAAAATAATTTTAGTGTTTTTCTCTTGCACTCTGGTTTTTTCTTTTCAGGTTTCTAATTTAGGGTAGCGCTAAGGGCAACTACAATTGTTTCAGCTACCCTGGAACCTAACCTGAAGACTGCTTAAAATAGGGCGTGTACTGGGCAAGTAACGGACATACATTAATTTGACCGAAAGTAAATTCGTTATAAGCTGGATATATTGCGTAAGATGGACAGACTTCAGACTTGTGCAGCGGTGATAGAGAAAGGAAGGCGTATTCTAAAGAGAGAGACCGCAAGCAAATCTACCCTCAACAAAAAGCTGCAGTAAGAAGAAGAAGAACTGCAATGATGCTGACGGAGGCACTACCAAAAGCATCTTCACCGGTATTATATGAAACACATGAGCTTAGTTAGAGAGCTTCTATGAACTGTTAGGAACTTGCAAAATACTAGTATCAAAGGCAGGGTAAGTAGAGTTAAGGTTCCGAAAATGAACCAGATTTACCTATCAGTCAGGTTTGTCCCAGCTTTCATACTTTTACTATCTCTATGGCAGGAGACAATTAAATTTATATGATTATGAAAAACAATTAGATGAAGGCTCACAGTACTTGGCAACACAGCCAGCTCCCGGTAAGTAGCGTTTTTATAAAATGCTTTTTGACAATACCACCTCCGATCTTCTGTGGTAATAACCTAAAGACCATGGTAATCTCTTATGAAGTTGAAATCTCTTTATCATTTTTATACCTCTGCCAGAGCTTCCATGGTAAACTCTCATATCTGGAACTGACACAGGTCTTCGAATACATACAAAGGATCATTCAATTGGAGGTTACAATTTAAATCTGGCACTGCTGTGGTTCTTTCAAAGATAAACAGCTGATATTTGACATCTATGAATACTAAACATTGACAATGCATTTTAATTGTTAAAATAAGACTATTCAAGCATTGGAAAATAATGTCTGTATACATAGCTGTCTCGTGTCAGTGTTGGATGTGCAAAGACCAGTGCGTCCTCGTAGTGGGCGGTCACGTTAAAATAACGCCGCAGTAAGTGGCAGTATTCGGGACAATTCGTCAAAATCCATTCGCTATCGTTCCCAGCAATTGAACCTTTCCTACAGCTCCACGCAGCTCATTTAAATATATGGCAATGGCAACAGAGTCGTGCTCCGCAACATAAAGCTGACTTGAATCACCTGTGCAATTCGTTGAAGAAGACTATGAAGGATTTTAAGAATCGTGCGATGGCTCTTATCTTGAAAGTTTAACAGCGAAAAAAGATTCCAATTATTCACTTTGGAAAGCTGTAAAGGGCACCAAAAGACCCAAGATCCCCGCGCCGCCAATGAATGGGCAAGGCAAGATAAAGAAAAAGGGGACGTTTTTGCGGCCCACCTGGAAATACCTTTAAACCGTACGATGGTCAAGTGTCCTACGACAATATCAATAGGCCGGATTTTCCATCTGACGATTTAGCACTTACAAGTGCAACGCTAAGGGTTATGACTTGATCACCAGAGAAATTCTCAAAGCTTTACCTAGAAAAGCATTGATTAAGCTTCTTCATATTGTAAATGCTGCGGTCAGATTAAAACACGTGGCTAACCAATGGAAAGTTGCGGAAGTTATAATGGTTTTAAAACCAGCCGTCGCTACTTCCAGTTATATCCAAAATTTTCGAGAGGATATTACTAAGGCGTCTCCAACCGGTTATAGAAGGAAATAATCTTATCCCTGACCACCAGTTTAAGTTCAGAAGTAAGCATTCGACAAGCGTATTTCTTGACGTCTCGCAAGAAATGAACTGGTTGCTTTGATAAGGTGTGGCATGATGGCTTGAATTGCAAATTACGACAAGTTCTCCCTGTATGCCTATACGATATTCTAGAATCATATCTCGGGAATAGACTCTTCCGTGTTAGACATGGAAATGAATACTCGAAGCTCAAAGAAATTTCGGCCAGTGTACCGCAAGTAAGCGTTCTTGGGCCACTACTCTATCTGTTATATACTCGAGATATATCGAAAGAAGATGGCATTATCCTGGCTACGTTTGCCGATGACACCGCTATCCTAGCCGTAGGTAAAACAATCGAAAAAACGACTGCAAAACTGCAAAACGCACTGAATAAAGTAAATGAATGGACGAGGGACTGGCGGATCGCCCTCAACGAATCTAAATCTGTTCACATGAATTTCACTTATAAGAAAACTAATGTCTTGCCAATTTTCCCAAACGAGGCCAAATACCTTGGAATGACACTCGACGCAAAACTGAAATAGAATTCTCACGTGAAAATAAAACGTACGAACTCGAAATCAAATATAGAGAAATGAACTGGTTGCTCGGAAAACACTCCCACCTCATTATTGAGAACAAACTGCTTTTATACAAGCAAGTGCTAAAGCCCGTGTGGACTTACGGTATACAACTTTGGGGCTGTACCAAGAAAACAAACGCCAATATTTTACAAACTTTTCAAAATAAAGTGCTAAGAGAAATTTTCCACGCACCGTGGTATACTAGAAACGATGATATCCACAGGGATCTTGGAATTCCGACAATCGAAGCTGAAATTAGAAACTTCGCGAGAAAGCATAGAAACCGACTAATCGAACATGTCAACAATACAATCCTACAAATTCTGGATGAAAGCAATTTATTGTGCCGACTACAAAGGACGAAACCTTTCAACTTGGCGACATAGGAATCAACCGCGCCTAGATTGCGGAACATGCAGGATCTTTCAGTGGAAAGTAACCTTCCAAACGAGTTTTTTTCATGATAGAAAAATTGCTTGATAAGGTTCTTCTTAGTTGCAATATATAACAAATTAAATCGCAGTGTGGTTTTTTTTAGTCAGTAAGAATCTGACACTACTATGAGCACGCGCTTGATATCCTCATAGTGTCTATGGAAGATTTTTTCACCAACTCTCGGGGGAAAAAAAAAAAAATTAAATATAAGATCTGCATCTGCATGCCTACAAGATCCAATTGAGTCGTAACTTCGGTGATTGGGTGTTAGAGTACCACCTTGATGAGGCTCACGTCCAACTGAATGGCTACGTAAACAAATAAAATTGTCACAGTTGACGCATTCTCGAACAAGCAATGCATCCACAAAAAGTCCCTTTTGGTCCGGATATTGGGCCGGCCGGCGGTGTGATTGTGTCGAGCTTCTTCGAAAATGTTCGTGGTGCTGTTGTAACAGTCAATGGTGAACGTTATCGGGCATCAATTGGACGATATTGATGTGAAAGATTGCGCGAGAAGCAATGCAGTTATTGTACACAAAGTTTCATAGTTCCGTCATCTCTCGTTTCGGCGACCAAAATTGGCCGTTGAATTTTTTTCTTTTTTTGTGTTATGTGAATCATAAGGTATTCCAATGACCCCTAAACGATTCCACAACTAAAGGACGAGATTCGAAATGTTATTCATGAATTATGATATGTATACCCCAGGATTTATGCCAAAAAGTGATGTCTGCAAGGCTGTGGTAGTTCATATATTCCGTCCTTTAATGGGTGAACATGAGCATTATCCTTGATTTTTTGATAAAAATCCCAAGAGTAACAGTGCTGCCAAGAAATGTGAAAGAATTGAAGATGCTATTGTGGAAAAGTCGACGGTGGTTAGGAGTCTAAATTCCGATTCAAGGACATCCACTTCATGTTACTAATAGGGTATACGTTGTTTCCTATAAAACAGACTTCCTAATTTTGTTCCAATCAATATCACAAAAAAAAAAAACGAGTTCATGGAAAAAGTTACATAATTCCCCAACCCGTATTAGTCATGCGCAAGGTTTTGAAGTGTAATCACACCGCTTGGGCAAAATGAATGAATTTATTGAAAAATGCTTTTACCGCCCATCAATGAAAACTTCCAACCTGCTTTAAAGAATGTTTTATGATAATGACCCAAAATAAGTCCCCACCGCAAGAGCTCCAAAAACCCCCCAAACTCCGTACTTAAGGCACTCAACTCAGTTTCTCATTAATTTGGATTATTGACGACTTACTAAACGCCAACCGACACCTTTTTTTTCAATTTTTTCCTTCTTCCTACCATGACTCCGATGAGACTGCCACTGATGATGATGATGACAACGACAGGTGCCTTATAAAATTGGCTCAGTACTCCAGAGTTGATGGTTTTGCTGTGTCCCGCTCTCCTGCTGGACGGGAATAGTGCTCCAAAATTACACGGACATTAAGAAACGCAATTGGGCTCCCTATAATTAAGAACTCTTCGGTCCGGTTTCTTCTTCATTCGGGACAAAAATTAAAACGCATTGCGTTTATTAAACACACTCAGTGCTGATGATGGTGGTGGTTTAACGCGTCCAGCCCTGTCTGTTGGGACAGTTGTGTCCAGCAGAGGACAACAAAACCAGGCAGATTGTCATGATACCATCGATAGATGCACATGTCCACACAGGTCATGCAAATTTTTGTGGTCTCCTTCCTTGTTCTTCGACAGTTTTTGAATTTTTTTTTTTTTTCGTTTGGACACCAGGCACATGGCATATTTTATATGGTCCCAGGGAAGAAACAAAAAAAAAAAAAAAAAACCATTTAACAACACTTGCTCTTGGAATTTGTGTCCACTGCCACCGATTCAATGTGTGTTTCCAATTGAGCCACGGTGTGCAGTGCTCGAGACAGCCTGTCGATTGTTCGGGAAATTGTTTAATGATTGCTCTGCGGTCACGTCTTTCAGGTGGCTTTTTGGGCCGCTCTTATATTCTGCGTGTGTCAGCCAAACCTCCTCAGAAAAAGGGTGTCCCCTAATTGCCAATTGGGAGTTTTGTTGTACTTTCTGCACGAGAAGAATTCAGCTTGGTCAGCTATCACCGCAATTTGGAGTACTGCAGCCGGGCCTGATCGTCGGGCAAATTGTTCGATCACTTTGGTGATGGAAGGCCGCATTTTTTATGAATGGAAATTCGAAGTAATCACCTCGGATTGCATGGCGGTTGTTGGTTCGGATAAATCATCTTTGTGATGATGATATGCGATTGCACATGCTCCTGATGTTAATCTCGGCGATGATAATCATCAACACCATCAGAGCGAATAATTGGGAAAATTTTACTGGGTGACATCTGGTTATCACCCGTTGAAAGTTCATATCATCCATGTTGTGCTGTTTTCGATTTTGAAAGAAAGACACTAAAGAGCATCTGTTTCCTTTTGCAATTCTGTGCCACTGTCACATTTAGAAAATCTGTTGACCAGATTGCATTTTTGCATGCAAGTATTTTTGACTGAGTGTGCGGATTTTTGAAAGCCACCCGGAGGAGTTCTGAGAATTGACGAGGTTTCCCGTCGCGGAATACAGCATTATGGTGAGAACAAATTTCAAGAGCATTATTGTGACTTTTAGTGATCATCACTTCGTTGGCAGCCATCTTCAACAAAATTCCCAATTGAGTACTTAACGCATTTAACATCAAAGGAGGGACGAGATTAACAACTTGGATGTGGTATATTAATTATATTGTGACAAATCTTTCGACATGTTTATTGAGAATGGAGAAAGATGGGGGAAATTATAAAAGAAGACAGCAGGCATATGATGACTTTATTACCATGTCGAAGAGTATCCGGCCAGGATGCTGATGTCCATTCACGTTTAATTTTAGGTCAGTCTTTCAGATTTTTGTCGTACAAACGCGACAAATTGTTCATCAAACGGAAGAATGAGAGCGTCCATGTTTTGAGGTATTGAAGAGTAGGATTATTTATGGGATCACATTCCAAAAATTGGTCTAATTTTGGGAATTCTGGGGAAAGCTACAACGTTCTATTAACCTAAAGTCGACATCAGATAGGAAAGGCCAAATTGACATGAAAGTGGAGCAACTTATTGCCGATGTCCAACAAGCAACGGAAGAAAGCAGACCGGCAACACAAACCAAAAGACAAACCACAATGAAATATCCAGCGGACATAAAAGAAGAAGAAGAGCTCATAGGAAATGTCAAATGAACAGATATCCGGAAGATAAAACTATCTTCAATCGTCTAAACAACAAGTCAAAAAAAATTGTATTACCGAATTCAAAAATTCCTCCATGGAAATATTCCTACAAATAAGCACTGACTATTCCCTCTGGAAAGCAGCAAAATATTTAAAAAGCCGCAACTACAAGACCCACCATTGTAGCGGGCGTTTTTAAACCTTTTCTACTTGACTTAGTGAATGAAAATTCACTACAAGAAAAGTAAGGAACAAGTGCAGGCTTAAAATATCGAATAAAAAGATGCTGGGTTGCCATCTTGTTAGGACGCAAATATTGAAAGAACTACCGGCAATAAGACTCAAGCTTCTATAATGCCTGTTTTAAACTAAGCCATGTACCTTATCACTGGAAGATCGATGAAGAAGTCGTAATACTGAAACAAGGTAAGCCATCTAGAGAAGTTACTTGCTAATATTGTTACTCCCGATGTTATCAAATATTTTTGAAAAACGAGTCCTTAGAAGACTAAGTAAAATTATTATTGAAAGATGACACTTCCCGAACCATCAGTTCGAGTTTAGAAATAAGCATTCGACAATAGAGCAAGTGCATCATGTTGCCGAAGTGATAGAGAAAACACTCGGAGGTAAACAGATATACTCTGCAATATTTCCGTACGTAGCACAAGCCTTTGACCAGGTGTGGCATAAAGGCTTGAAGATCAAACTGAATAGGGACCTATGTATTGTACATAGACAATACTATTAGATAATGAAATCTTATATAGCAGAGCAGATTTTTTCGAGTACAGCACGGTGAAGAGTACTCAGAATTGAAGGAAATAACAGCCTGTGTCCCACAAGGTAGTGTTCTCGGACCAACTCTGTATTTATTATACGCAAATGAGCACCTCATTGTAGCCTCTTTTGCAGATGGCACCGCAATATCTGCAGTCGACAAATGCGCAGACAAAGCTACTGTTAATGTGAATGCATTCAGTAAAGTAATAAACATTTCAAAATAAAGTCATTCGTGGAATTGTCAACGCCCCATGGTACGCAAGAAACAAAGACTTATGTACATGGTGACTTGCATATCGACCCGGTTGCAGATGTCATTAAAAAGAATGCAATACGACACAATCAAAGGGATACACATCAAGCCTAAGATAGAAGTGGTCCTAGATGTACCCAATAACGTTTGCAGATTGCAAAGAACTAAGCCATACGAGTTTATGATTCAACTGTGAACAGAAATTATTGAAAAACTTAATATTTCTCTAAAGTACAGGAGAAATAAAAATCATTTGTCGATCTTCCTTAGATTGGTCATGGTCGAAGGTCATTTTAGTGCGGTAGCAATCCCTAATTACTATGGGTTGAGATCCCCATAGTATCTTTTGCGATTTTTGAAAAAAAAAAAAAAAAATTAATAAGTTTGCAAAAAAACAGGTTTAGTAACTAATGCTGGTGTTCTTCAAGTTTGTATACTCTGCCCTAATTTTTTTTTCTGATTTCGTCGTATATCCAGTATCTTCTAACTTTTACTTGCAATCTTATCCATTCCTTCGGTGATGGCTTCTCTTATTCTTAAAAGAATTCACAGTAGGGTTGGAAGAGGGAAGTGTACTTAAGTACTTATCACGGGGGCCATGCGGTCCATTGTAGGGTTACCAAATAGTGGAAGCCCTACGGCGACAAATATCTATTTACACTTACTTACCTATTTAAATCCTTTCATCCCTCGGGGGGCATAGGGCGTCAATAACTTCTGCGCGCCATCTTGTCCAGGATTCTGCAACGCGTTTGAGCTGCTCATCCCCAAATAACTTGATTCCTCCTTAATTGTTCTACCCCACGTTTGCCTAGGGCGTCCCGCAGTTCTGCCTGCCTGGACAACTCCACGCAGCTACAACTACCGTAGGGTGTGTCCCATGCACTGCCACTTTCTCATTCATATAGTAATGTCTATATGCAATACTGAGCCCATTCTCTGATAAAGTTGTTACTGTCGCAATGCGCGAATCGTGTAGGTTGAATTTTCCCCCCATTTCGGAGGGTTTTAAAAATTCAAATGCATTGTTCTCTTGTATACCGCTCCATAATTACAAATGGCAATGCTTAGTATTTCCAGATGTCAAATATCAGCTTTTGACAGAACCACAGTAGTGCCAGATTTAAAAATTGTAACATTCAATGGTATCACTCTTTCGTTCGTGTAAATATTTCCACAAAATGGTATTTAGGTATGTTGTTGTGGGCGGATTTTAAAAACGTTTACTGCTCAAAATGTTTACTCGTAGTTCGAAATCTAGGGCCCAAGAACAAGTGGCATACGGAGGGACGGATGGACTTACACCTCGGCTGTACATACTGGTGGTTTATAAAAAATGTGGTCTATCTTTGTTTCATTTCTGTTTTACAAACTATGTTTCGCAATGAATATAACCTTTGGGATAGAGTGAAATAAAGAAATAATAATCTATCTACCTAGTCATGTCATAAATACTGGTACACCTTTAAACGCACTCATTGTGAAACTGGTATTGAACGCATCCATTCTATATTGACAGGTGACATTTATACTAAGTTAACGCGCCGAAAACTTTTACACAAAAGTCGTAGGAAGATTTTGTACAAAGATGAAACAATATTTACTGTTAAGGAATCGTTCAATAAGCAAAATGACAGAGGCTATGCTAATTTTTTTGTTTTCAAAAAACCAGTGTACTTTCCAACAAGACTCCGCGCTAGATCATAAGGTAAAAACAACTCAAAGGTGGATCCAATACAATGTGCCAGACTTCATTGCAGCAGACGATTGGCCTTCAAGACCTGGATCCTTTGGAGTTTACAGGAACAAAAATATTTGTTCGTTTTTTTATTTTATCATAAGTACCAGTATCTCTCACGCAACCTATTTTTACTTGCTGGTAGAACTTCCGAATACGTTTTTATTGACTCGGCTGATTGCTTACCACGTTTTTTCTTTCCTTCCGGAGAAGTCAATATTTGTTCTTTTGCTCGTAGCAGCTTTTGTACTTCTTGGCAGTGCTGCCTGGTAAGCCTGTTTTATTGCATTTGTTTGTCTGCATCCTTCGTCAAAATGGCGGCTTCGTTGGGTTCGTTTTGCTAGATCCATCACGGCAATGTCACCATTGACGTTGGCGTAATTTGACTTCTCAAAAGGTTAAGGGATGCACGTTCGGCGAAAAGTCTGACAGTCTCTTCGGCTTGAAGCCAATCTACGTCAAATCTTTTCACAGCACCTCTTTTATGTTGCGCCGAGTTGAAAATCATCACCCGTACTTTGGCTGATAGCAAGTACGAGTAGTAGTTCGGTTCGATGCCTGCTGGTCGGAATATTCGGACATTTAGAATACTTGCGTCGATCGTAATGTAGTCAATCTATTAGTCAATGGTTTTCTTTTATTCGGATACTTTATGAATATTGGCCAATGCCCAAAATGTCGTCGTATACAAAACCACTCAATAATATATCCTTGAGTCATCTTTGCATAGTTAGTCCCAGTCATATGATCGGATTATTAGCGTTGACTACTTAAAACTTATGTGATTAATTTAAGATGTCATTTTCTACTGACGCCATTTGCTTCAATTAATTTCCATAGTTCTTGAACATCTTTGAACGTTTTATAATCTTCAATAAAAAATATGATTTATTAATAGCGCATTTTCCATTATTTTGTTGCCGATTTTGCGTTTAGATAAAAGGAAGAAAAACAAATAATTAATGAGAATTGCTGCTCGTGTTAAAAGTCCAATTAAAGTCGCAGGTTGTTGTGTACTGCACATAACCCTAAATTATTAAATTGCCGCCCATGCAACATTTGTATGGAAATATCCATAAAATTGAGTCATTGCATGTTGCACATGACATGCATTCACACTCAAAAATTAAGAAACTCAAAACGAAAAAAGGACACGCCGCTTCTGTCTAAAATATGTTCAACATTCCGGAATATTGTTTACTCAGTAATAATAGAAACGAAAGCGGTAAGGAACAAATTAAAGGATTACTCAGAGCTGAAGTAGCATTCAAGGCATCTCTCCCTGTGCGATCCCAATTAGTTCACACCAAATACAAACATATGACGCAGAAAGATGCCGCACCGACGAACTGAATGAACCAACAAAAAAAAAAAAAAAAAAAGGAAACAATGCGACAATAGGCGTGACTATTGCATTTGCAATTTCTGGAGAAAAATTAAACCAAGTGGAATCAGTCACATATGGCCAACAGATTGCCTTCTGGATGCAATGCAATCGAATCGCTTTTGTGTTGTGAGTTCAGCGAGTACTGGATGTTGTTTCGTTCGACGACCTTGACATGGTGAAAAATTTCCCCGATTTTTCTTTACACTTCTGCTGATTGTAGTTTTCTTAGGAACGATGGTTCTTGGGAGGATTGTCAGTACTTAAACTGAAAATAATATGTGCCGCAGACTAAATGCATTGGCATGGTGCAGTGGCGGTATCTTAATAAGTAATCGGATGTGCATATGAAGTAACCAGATGTGTTCAGAGCATTCTAACCACCAGGACACCAGATGAGATGAATTTTCCCAGTCGGAAGTAGACCATAGGGGCATCATATTTGTTTTGCGTGAGAATGGAACATGGAGTCATGGGTAAAATATGTGTTTCTGAGAATTGCATTTTGAATATTGTGTGCCCTTTTGCTTGTTGTTCAGCGGTTGAGGACAGCTCAATATTAATTCATTTCTCATTAAATCTTCATACAGTTTAACTTATACAAAATAGATATTAAAATGAGAAAGGTTAGTGACATTTCATATTTTAATAACAAAAAATAGTGTCAAATGCCACATCAAAATACGAGGGTGGATCAATAAGTTCTTGAAAATTAACACAAATTGTGTCGTCACCTTAAATTTATTTTTTTTTGTCAAGAATTGTCTTTCAAACGAACGCACCCAAATTTTCAGACAGATCTGTCAAATAGTTCTGTTGTGGCAGCCATTTTATATAGACGCCTACTAGCATTTTCGTTAAAATGGAAAAAAGTGAATTTCGAGTGCTCATTAAACACTATTTTTTGCGAGAAAAAACTATCACGTAAACCAAAGAAAAGCTTGACAAATATTATGGGGACTCTTCACCATCGATTGGAACCATTCACCACTGGTTTACTCAATTTCGGTGCGGTCGTTCAAGCACAAGTGACGCCGAACGTTCTGGTCGCCCAATTGAGGTCACCACACCAGAAATGGTCGACAAAATCCATGGTTTCTTAATGGACGATCGGCGAGTGAAAGTGCGCGAGCTGGAAGACGCCACAGGCTTATCACATGGCTTAGTGATTTCGATTTTACATAAATATTTGGACATGAAAAAACTTTCCGCAAGATGGGTGCCGCGTTTGCTCACAATCGACAACAAACGCATTCGTTTGACAACTTCAGAGGTGTGTTTGGCGATGTTCCAGAAAAATTCAGCTGAGTTTTTGCGCCGTTTCGTAACCGTGGATGAAACCTGGATTCACCACAACACACCAGAAACCAAGGAAGAGTCAAAACAATGGACTTCTCCTGGTGAATCGAAGCCGAAGAAGGCCAAGGCGGGTTTGTCAGCAAACAAGGTCATGGCGACTGTTTTTTGGGATGTGCGCGGTGTTATTCACATCGATTACCTTGAAAAGGGTAAAACGATCACCGGCGCATATTACTCAGAGCTGCTGGATCGATTCCAAGCCGATTTGAAGTAAAAACGACCGCATTTGGCGAAGCAAAAAGGTCTTTTTCATCAGGACAACGCACCGGCTCACAAGTCTGCAGTCGCAATGGCAAAATTGAATAAGTTAGGCCACGAACTCCTCCCTCATCCAGCATATTCCCCAGATTTAGCCCCCTGCGACTATTTCTTGTTTCCAAACATGAAGAAATTTCTCGGAGGTAAGAGATTTGGGTCGAATGAAGAGGTCATCGCTGAAACAAACGCTTATTTTGAGGGTCTCGAGAAATCGTATTATTTGGAGGGCATCAAAAAATTGGAGAAACGTTGGATGAAGTGTATAGAGCTAAAAGGAGACTATGTTGAAAAATAAAATGTTTTTATACCGAAAAGAGTGTTCCTTATTTCATTTTTCAGGGACTTATTGACCCACCCTCGTAGCTAGACTTATCATAGATGGGTGGGGTGACCTCTGGAAAAAATGAATACATACATACGAGTATATATCCATTAACAAACATGAGATAAAAATAAATGCAATTAACAAGACAATATAATCCAAAACAAAAGAAAGATTCAAATTTAGTAATGTATCTACATCTGGTCAGTTAAAAGAGATCCCAAACTTCTGAAATCAAAACCAAATAGCCAATGTTTTAGAAATTTCTCAAACTTATTTTGCGAATCAAGAGTTCTTAATGATTGAGGTATTTTATTGAAAAGACGACAAGAGTTTACTGTGTAAAAATTACGAAAGGCAGTGGTGTGTTAAATGGGCACAGCAGCAGAATGAGAAGAATTTAATCATGGGACTCTAAAATCAATGTTGCCAGATCTAGAAAAGAATATTCTTAGCACTTTGAAACAGTATAAGTGGCGAACATGAAGAACTTTCAAATCACGGAATAATGGAAAGGAAGGACGTAAACGGTGTTTATTACAGATTAGTCTCAAACCACAGTAATATGTAATATTAGTAGAGGCCGTATTTTATTTTAATAGATACCTCCCCAGTAAGAGATGCCATATTGCAATTTTGAATGAAATAAACCTTAGTATATGGTTTTCAAAAGTTCGGAAGAACAAACTCTCTTTAAATAAAAGAAATTCCTCAAAGTGTAGCGAAAATATTTTCTCAAAAACTCATTATGCTTTGAAAAACTCATCTTGGAATCAATTAACAACTTGCTTTCTCAATTTGAAAGCACTTTTTACTACAGTCAAAATAACTGCAAAAATATTGAACAATAGAATATTAGTTTTGGAACTAATTACAAACTTACGATCCACAAACCAATCCGTAAGCAAATTCAGATCCCAATTTATATCAGCAACTAAGTCTAACGGAGAGACAGATCCATATCTGCACCCTATATCGTCAACAAATGCCGTCAAAGCTCAGAAAGAAAATTGATATACGAGTAAGTAAGGAAAAGAATTGGCGCTAAAACCGATCCTTGTGGCACACCCTTTTTAATACATTGAATTTCACTCCTGATTTCATCTGTTTTAACCCTTTGTGATCTATTTTCCAAGTATGATGATGAGCTTCGAAAACCAGCCACTTGAAGTTTTTTTTTAAGAGAATTTAATGATTGACCATATCAAAGGCTTTGGTTATATCCATAAATAAGCGAACATAACTCCAAAAGTGCCTCTTCAGTAGGTTTACCTTTTTGAAAACCAAATTGGACTGGAGTAAAGAAAAGGGTCTTATTTAAAAACTTGACAACTCAATTTTTTACTAATTTTTCCAAAAATTTTGCTAATAGATGGAAGATGTGAGACAGGTCTGTAGTTCGTGACTCTGTTAGAATCGCCGTTTTTATAGAGCGGTACCACATCCGCGATTTTAAGTGCTAAACTAAAACTGGACTTAAAAGTACTCGTAACAGTTTTTCGATCAGGAGAAAGAATTAAAGGAATGAAGGGCGTTTCTCAGGGAAGCTCTGCTATTGATTAGCTCTGCAGAGCATTCTGAACATTGGTTCATGGTATCCATAATTGGTGCGGTGAGGAATAAGACGGAAGAGGAGTGAAGACCTGAGGTTACGTGGGTTGGTGTTGAAAGAAATCAATGTTACCAGCTAATAACTGATGAATAAACAAGATGTCAGCAACTTCGCGACGTTTATCGAGAGGCTATAAATTGATTAGTTTCAAACGGTCAGCCTATGGGATTAAATTGTAACTATCAGTCCAAGCAAGACCACTTAAGGCAAAACGGATGAACCTACGTTGGACAGCTTCTATTCGCAAGATATGGATTTCGTAGTACGGTGACCATTAGAATACCTGGCAAGCATACTCAAGGAGGGGTCTGACGAATGTCAGGATTTTGAAACGTAAGGGTTTGAGAATTCTTTAGACCATAGTTTAATGAAACCGAGCGCAGAGTTAGCTCTGTTGATAATGTTATCAATATGAGACAGAGGGTATAGGCCGGATACGCTTAGGCAAGGTTAGGTAGATGGGTGCTTTGTGACAAATAGATTCACTGCTCACTTAAACCAATAGTTTGGGTCCATTGTGCCCAATCATTTAACTCTGGAAACGCTGTAAAGTCCGCTGTTAAAACCACCTAGACAGTGATATAAATCTCAGGAAGTCCTCCAATTCCGAGGAGAAGTAACTCCCGAGTGTCCTCATTTCTTATAACGGATAGGGCAGGACAAGCACACAAAAGGTGACGAACGGATTCAATTTCTTTTTCGTCCCTGCAACTTCTACAATAGTTGTTATGTAGCTCACTGAGTCGCTCCGCCCGTCCTAGCGCCATGGGTCCACATGGACTGTTTGCTCGACCGTTGGTTTCATCTTCTATTTTCTTCCGTAGGGAACTGATTGAGGTTACTACAAAAGGGGGGACCCGCGATAATTGCAGCGCCGACCCTTTCCTAGTAAGCTCGCTGACGTTGAGCTCCAAAAAATTACTATGGCACCAGACTGAAAGTCGGTTCAAATCATTTTGCAGTGAGAGAGAGTCGGCACGAGATGATATGGTTCTGAAGATTTTCTCGCATTTGTATAATCTTCGTGTGACAGATCGTATAAAATTGGGAATTTTCTCAGTAGGAATACGTCATATTCACTACAACTGCGACAAACCCACGACAGCGATAAAAGTGCTGCATGCAGCGACACTCAAAAAAATCGCTGCAAAATCGCCGTCGCTGCGTCAAATAATCACGTTGGTGTGGGCTCTCTCATATACCGCCATGTAATTTGAGTGACAGCAATCACCGAGATTCATAGGCGTCGCGGCGGTAACGATTAAATCGCATTGGTTTGGGGGTACCTTAATGCATTGGAAATCTCTATGCGTTGTTACGTCAGCTGTGAATGTCACATTATTATACTCCCCTGAAAACACGTTTGTTGCTAGCAAAAACACTCATTACTCCCATTCTTACTTATGGTTGCGAAATTTTTGATAACTGTGATGCTAATAACAGAGTCGCATTTAACAATACTGCGCGCTATGTTTACAACCGAAACGCTTTGATAGAATGTCCAACTAATAGAAATTAATTTATAGTATGTCACTTGACCACCTACTTTGTTATCGAATGTTATTCAAAGTATACCCCGTAGAAGGGCAAAAGCTTCATATGTTTCTTATCGACTTTTAAGCTATATCCTAAATGTGTAACGCCAGGCGTAAAACGTAGACGTACCACATTCTTTGACGTAAGATGCGACCCCTTTAAGTCGTAATTCTCGACGAAAGAGGACTGACTCATAGTGCAACAAGATATCATGTTGTAACACACTTATCCTCTTCTATATGACCAGTTAGTGCTACAAATATTTTTGTTACAAGTCTCTCGTCTTACAAATCTCCTCCCACATCTTAAGACATAAAAACCCACACAAATAGTCTCATTTATCAATCCATTTATCTCATTATTTGCCTAAAAGCCAATTGTCAATTTATCCATCATCTCAAGGCATCGCATCCATTAGCAATCTATCTATGTGTATTCAATTCAGGTCTTCTTCTTTAACGAATTCTTCTTTAGATACAAATCCCCTTTGTTGATGCGTGTAACATGATCCTTTTTTTTTCACTTTCCAGATGATCGGCATCGTTGTCGAAGTGTTCAAATCACCTGAATCGCATTTCTCTTACGCATCATCGCTCTAATCCGAGAGACCGATAAAGTGTCAATTCTGTTCACATGATGTGTTCCCTTCTAAGGATCAGACAGACAGGCAACAACAATAAAAATTAAAAAAAAAATCTTAAAAATGTTGCAACACGTTTTATCCCGTCCCTTTGTTGATTTTTATTTGAAGTGTGATTTAAGTGCGGCGACATTGCAACATCGTACGTTAGGGAATCTAAGGAAAGAAAAAAAAAAAAAAAGATATCCTTATACGGTATGGTGAATTTAATTTCGCGCTGCCATTATCCCCCGAGTGCGTTCGTTGTGCAGGTGTCTTGTATTTCAGGACGCTCTGATGACGGTACCTGAGGATTGCGGTCTCGCATCCCACATCACTCTTACGATCCTTAAGGTGATGTATGCACACTGCAAGTCAAGTGTCGGAAAACATCGTTTCGCTCCTTAATCTGAGAATCTTGACATCTGCACAAAAGTGCATCGAAATTTTATGTTTTTTTGGAACAAAAAGGCAAATCGCACACACATTGTTACTGTTTGCATTATCGTTCAGGAGGAGACTGTACGAGTATTGTTATCCTTTTTGTTAAGGTTTTTTCCTTTCATTGCACTTTTGTGCAGTTTTTATCGCTTCGAGACTTAACAATTGGTAATTGCTGGATTATTACACAACATTTGATTGAGGGAACCTATTGTGTTCAGATGGTTTATTGTTGGTGCCAGGTGAAGTGGATGTAAATTGGATTTGAAAGTAGCAATTGTATCGCTACTGGATCGAAGTGGAAAAAAAAGGACTTCAAGTTGTGGTAGGTGTTAAAAAAAAGTTCTGTTGGCAGCGTGCATTTAAATACCACGCTTATACAATCCCTTCGAGCAAAAAGTCAATTTCATTCGAAGACCTTCACTTCCATTCGCATTCCCCACTTCGTACACCTTCCTTAGGCTATACATTTTGTCCAAGCAATCTGCATGCTTTTGCACCACCAGCACCAGTAAATGAAAACATTCTCTTATTATGTGCATGCGATATCGTCAATTTACCGCCCCCAAAGTCATTATGAAGTCCAAGTTCGAAACTTAGCTAATGGGCAGATTCAACGCACTACCACGACTGACGACGATGGCCCACACTTGCGGGTGCGCAGCATGCGAAGCCATCCAATCACCTTCCCATGGTCACGGATTTAGCCGCAGTCGAGTCATTTGAAGTTATATTGCGCCCTCTGAGAGAGGATAAGTTGATTTTTTTTTTAACTCCGCACACTCATTCCATTCATCATCGATCCTGAGAACTCCTGTAGGCGAGTCCAGTTTCCCTATGAAATGGGGGCTCACTCGGTTTTAAGGGCAATTATACCCGCATCGTCGTAATCGTGGGTTGAAAATTAATTGAGAATTTTACTCAAATTACAGGTTCTCTGGTTCTTACTATATAGCTAGCTGATTGTAGGATGTGGTAGGTGAATGTTGAACGATAAACGATCGAACGAATGTTTGAAGATAGTTTTGTGGCTCATTAGGATGAAATGAAGTGAATAATTTTCAAAGCTAACGGGATTCATTTAACTAACTCCGAAATCGTGTAAGAATTTGTTTAGTGGAAAAAATTGAGATTTTATGATTCTTGGAAAATGATCATTGGGGGAGTGTAAGATCATTATTAGGTGGGAGGAGTAAACTATTTGAAGTCAGGTGGTATCGTTAAAATACGAATTTAATGAACCGCTGTCTCATATTAAAGTGAAAGAAATCCATGCTGACATACCAGATATGCAGGCAATCAAATATTGAAGCCAGAACATCAAAAGCAGTATCTACTAAACATTCGTGCAATCGATCAGTTTTAAGATAGAGTTTTGTGACTTATGGGTGGGCTTAGAAGATCATCATACCTACAGCATTATCGATGATTTCCTCGAAGTTGATGTACTGGACTGCTTTCAGATCCGAAAATAGTCCCACTGCAGCTTACTATCTGCGATGAAGTAGGCCGCTATTTTGAACCGCCTGCAATTTGTATGCAATTTGGAAGTATCTAAGTGAAGTAAATCAAAGAACCTTAAACCAGGTCCACCGTTGATGGATTCTGAAAAGTTCATTACAAAAAATATTCTTCTGAATCCCCCAGTTGCTTGAGTCCTTCATGATCCAGATGGGATTCCTGCAAAAACTTCTACGCGAGATCTTTCACTTATTGTACCTACTTCTACTGGCACATGATCAACCAAACCCCAAAAAGGCTATGAAACGTCTCCTTTTTACTACCCATCGCTTGAAAGTTAGTACTTGTAAATTATAGAGATCGTTGAGGTTATCAACTAGCACCTTTCGAAAACACCTGCTTAATGACGGTCAATATAGTTTCAGCTAGAAGCATTCCATAAAGGACTTGTTGGTCTACCTGTCAGAAAAATAGAACCAATGCGTTCATCAAATAAAATATTCGATAGAGTGTTGGTAATATCTTCTTGAAATGGATTGTAAGCTTTTGAGGTAATCGGTCAATGCAGGTTGTTTTAACTACTTCTGGTATACCCCAGGGATCTGTCCTGTGGCCGACACTTTTCTGATATTTATTAATGTTCTTCTTTCTCTTAGAGAAAAAGACCTCATGGGCTGATACCAGCTTGCCTTTTGGCTCTTACATTAGTATATGCTGCAGAAGATATAGAAAGTAATTCTGTATATGGCTAGTTGCGATTTTTAGAAGCTTTATAGTGTTAAATCAAGTCCCCTTGAATTAGAGACGCGTTCGAGTGGTATCTATCTCAAAATAAACTTGACAATATCTGATTCATTATATTTATATACCTGAACCAATTCGATCTCCTTTCACCGTTCCAATCAAGCTTCAGACAACAACATAGCTCTAGTTGACGTGTTTCTCTCAGCGATGGATCGGGATCATGTTACCTCACTAATTCTGTTCGACTCCGTATAAATTGTCTTACTTAAACTTAAACATTACTTCAATTTTGATGTAACTGCGTTAAAACTGATAAGAAGTTATTCAGCAAATCGCTCTCATGCTGTTTCATCCAATAGTAAGATGTTGAACTTTCGCATGAAATAAATAAAAAAGTCGATCACTTGCGAAAGCTAATTCAACTCTACTGTGAGGGCATAACACTGGCGGTAGGGTGGTCATATGGCCAAAATGCAACTTGATGACAAATACTGTGAATCATAAGCAACGACAATAATAGCGAAAACAAACAAAATACTCCCCTGTTATCTGGACAGCCACCCTTGGAGTTTACAGAAACTTAATACCACCTGAGTTTCAAACTACACCACTCTGTCTTTCTCTCTGTCTCTTCCCCTTTCCTCAAAAAAAAAAAAAAAATAATATAAGGGTATTCATATCCCCTTTAACACGTGCAAATTAAAAAAAAAAAGGCTGGGATACCACAGGGGTCTATTTTGGGGCCGTTACTTTTCTCTCTGTTTAATAACGACTTACCCTCAATCCTACATAGCTGTAAAGTCTAGATGTACGCCGACGACGTTCAATTACATCTCAGCTACCCCCTCGGATTTGATAGAAGATGCGACTTCGCTTATAAATGAGGATTTAAGATTAGGGGTTCATTGGGAACAAACAGACAAGCTTAAACTCAATTGTGACAAAAGCTAAGCTATCATTATAAGCGGTACCAGTTTAGATGTGTCCTGTTTTCCTCTTAACGAAGTAGATAGTGTCCACCTTGAATATGCTAAGCTGGTAAAAAACTTAGGGCTAAACTTTAATCGAAATCTAACCTGGGACGATCACGTGGCTACTATTGTGGGCAAGGTATACGGTGGTTTACGTACATTATACCAATTTGGTTACTGTTTTCCAAGGGTGAAAGCGACACTTGCAATTTTTGCCAATGTTGCTATATGCACACCCTGTGTTTGAGCAGCCTTAGTCCTCGAAAATTAAGGGTTGTATTCAATAGCGCTATGAGATTTGTGTACAATGTTCGTCGTCTTGATCATATTTCTGAATATGTTAAAGATTTTCTTGGCATGGGATGGGATTCCAAGGATTTCAACGTTTTAGTCTTTCTTTTCAAACTCAAAGAAAATAAAGTTCCGGAGTACCTTTACCATAGACTTCAATATGCATCTTCCGAAAGAAGTCGGAGTCTTTATTTTGCCAACCTTCAGGTATAACACTACCGGGTGGGTCCTACTCACTTCCAGCCGATTTACGGAGATGCCAAGGAATCGGTGACTTCACGAGAGGGTTCGGGCAGTATCTGAGTACATAAGAATCAATGGTTTACGTCGTCGTTTTGTAAGGGAGGCTGGGGTACTAGGGATATTTTCTACATTAATTAAAAAAAACGTATACTTTCGTTTTTAGATTAGAACTCTGCACAATAATGGATTTTGTATCTAAGTGTATGACTATTTGAATAAAATTGAAATTGGATAGATGCTAAGAATACACTAATGGAAAACAACGTTCGACATGGACTGGTTATTTCAATACCAAACCGCACGCCTCGAAGAGACAAAAATATTGATACTGTGCGCAAGGATGTGGAAGAGTGTTCAGAAATAATTGCGCATTTCCATGCGGTCTCTGGAGTGTATTTTGGTGAAAGACTTGAAATTGTTTCCGTATAAAATTCAGATGGTTCATCAGCTGCTATATGTAGACCACCAAGCCCGGTCTGAAATGCAGTCAGCTCATCAGAAGCCTCAACCATGAAGAGGACGAATTGATCATGAGTGACGAAGCAAATTTCAATCTCTCCGGACATATAAACAAACAGAATTCTCATTTTAGGGGAACTGAAAACCCAAGATGTAGGCTTTGCCTACATTGAAAGTTACTGCGTGGTGCGGTGTCTGTGATGAAAGGGTGATTGGGTCCTACTTTTCCGAAGACGCTGCTGGTAACGCGTCCCTGTCACTAGCGAGTGCTACAAAACCATGTTGCGTTACTTTTTGATACCCGAATTGGATGAATTGGGTTTGGATCATATGTAACTTCAATAAGACGGTGCCCCTATATACACAGCAAGCGATACAATGGACTTAATGAAGATCACCCGATCTGAGCATTCCAGACTTCATTCTTTGGATTTATTTGAAGTCATTGGTCTATGCGAACAAGCCGTAGACTCTTGCAGCGGTGAAAGACAAAATTAGACAAAAAATATGGCACATACCGGCGGAAGTATTGAGAAAAGTGATGGAAAATGCCATGAAAAAAGCTCAAATTATCATACACGCTAGAGGCCAACATTTCAAAGGTATAATCTACATTACTAATAGGATCAAAGTTCAAGGTCCAAATAAAAATAATAAAAACTAAAATCATCACTTTTTTAATTTAGAAAAAAAGTTATGGCTAAATCAATTAGGGTCATTACTTTTGCGCCACCTTGTTGTTGAATTTATCTTCCTATGAGTTGCGAAAGTTTCACTTCTCTACTTTATCAGGATTAGTTTGATTCTTCGTCCCGTGTGCAATAGAAAAGTAATAAGATAAACACAGGACCGACCTGACCTATTTAAAGCTCTAAAAAGAATCTCCCTAGCGACTGGTTTGAGCCACAGCCTTACATTCTTGGGTAAGAATTATTGTATAAAGTGGACTCACAGTCAGAAAGCTTGCTTTGAGGATTAAGCTATTGAGAAGTAGAAGAAGTAGTTTATTTCCCATCGGCATCCCAAGAGAGTACCACGTAGTACCTATTCTTTTTACATTCACGTCGTAAAGACTTCCACGACGACAGTGCTATCACGGTTACACCTTCAAACCTCAAACGCATGACTTTTAGAGCAGCAATTGAAATTCATTTACACCCATAATGACATTTCACACCTGCCACATGAGAGCATTATCATGCACATTACAATTTTATCATATCGCATCTGCACCACAACACGCCCACACTCGGCAATTGTATCTACATGTCTTTCTCTCTGGGTTTTTGTGCAAAGTGTCACATTCGAAACATTTTATCTTAGCACAAAATCAACCCCACGACTTTTGCGTCTGCTGCATGCTGCCTTATGTTGCTGGCTCCAAAGGAAACTGATTGTGTCCCAACTTGCTAACTACATATCAACCCCCCTACTTCAACCGAAACTCGAATATTTAAATTTTTTTTTATTCGCAAAAGAGCAACCTTATCGGGGCAACAAGCAATGGTGATGGTGGCGGCATCGCCGTCGTCGTTCGTTGTCGTTGTCGGGCGCACCTTTTGAATTCGCGCAAACGGTCCACACACACTCCGCATCCCATTTAGAGAGTCAGAAAAAAAAAAAAACCCTCATCGTCGTCGTCGTGGAATATCATCTCGCGCGCACTGATTCCGATCTATGTTAAGGAGTTTCAACAAGTTACTCCTTTTGGGGCAGGCAATCATGACAACGAACTGGTACAACCTCGTTGCGATACAGATATACTCGTAAGCATATAAGCATCCTCCCCCCCCCACCACTGTACACACTTGAAGAATGTTCAGTGCAACCATTTCTTATCCTGTGGCGCTTTTAATGGCATGTGGAAGAGGAAAAAGGAAACCAAAACGACAACGACAACGACAACACCAGGCGAAGAAGAAGAACTCCCATGGATGTTATTTGCAACAGCAACCACCATCAGGTATGAAAATTGTATCTGCAAGAGAGATACCTGTTTCGAGATACGCACTCATGCTGATTTGTCCGTACGGTCTCTATGGATCCAAGAGATCACGAAAGCTGCACCAACACAACCCGGGTCGGACCTCTGGAAAGGCTCTTCGGTCGTGTTACCATGCATCAAATCGAGGTAAGGCTCTTTTTTTTCCGTGGCCTTTTGTGCAACACAAAGCCCCCCGTTGGTAGCTGGCGCCAGTTGAGAACACCTTTTTCTCTACGCGCCGGCACTTAGCCATTTAACACCATTAAGTGGAAGTCTCGATCGGTCCCGGTGTGAGTGGGATAAGGTGTGACTATTTGTTTCTTGTTTCGTTGCGGGCATTTGAATCGAATACCATGACGGAACAACACTCATACACTGCACTAGGGTGACAATAAGGTGTTGCACCGCATTAATCAGGCTTGATTCCTTCGGGAACCTGTTCGACAAAAAGCATAGAGTACCGCGCGTTGTTGTCCCGTTGATAGTCAAAATTAATTACGAATTATGAGGGGAATATTTTGACACCCATGGGGAGGCTGGAATGTTTGGGTTTTATGTGGCGCGGTTTTGATGTCTTTGTAGGGCATTGAGATGCAAATTGAATTGGACTGTATTGGTGTTTATAACTTTTGGGTCAGTTGACAGTTTTATTGTATCTGTCGAGCTCTTGCGGGTTTCTGGAATGGCTGCAGCTGAGTTAGATGGCGCATTTAGTGCGAGAGGGTTTAATTGAAAAAAAAAAAGTTTACTAATCAAAGGGGGGGCTCAACGAGGAGTGATTGTTTGAGCGAAGCCGTCTTTGATGTCAATCGATCGAAGAATAGATAAATAGATGAAATTACTGTGATAAATGAAAAGGCTCCTGGGGGTCTATCTACAAATGGTTTGATAATGGTGAAGCTGTGAAAAATATTTCCCAGCAAAGATGAAATGTGTGTGAATGGAAAGAATTGGATTCAGGTTTAGAACTCATTAACAGATGGCATTGTGTGCATTGAGAGTGTTAGATGGAAGCAAGGGGTTTTATGACTGTAGAGGCGTTGATTTATATTGATTTAGTCTTCGTTTGTGAAGGGTCCACGATTTTAATGTTTGCTCTCATATAGAAAATGCGTAGACCAATCCTGAATCTGGACTGTGACAGAAAGGATGTATGTGTACTTCCTCACCACCGCACCCCCTACTTTCGTTTTTCATGTGATACCGCAGAGTATTAGGTAAACCTCATATACTCGTAAACCGTATTCCAGTTACATTGTGACAGCTAGGAATTCTCCAAACCTAACGCTTGCTTTATGTCCAGTGATTACTTTTAAGAGGATGAATAGAGATGTCTTGTACCGATATTTGTTGTAGAGTGACCTGTTGCAACACATATATATGTATGTAGGTATAAGGAACTCTTTCTGTTGTTTGCTTCAGAGCGTCTTATTCCTTGCTTCGTGTTTAAGTTTGCATGGCGGGACTTTTACTGAGAGGTTATTTTATTTTGGGTCCAACGCGGGCCCAGTTGGTTAACCTTCTCATTCCCTGGAATACCCTTATGACTGGAAATCTAGCAGAGCTTTACCTTGTGCTGAGTTTCGAAAAACTTAAACTCTTTGGGACAGCAATTCACAAACTTTAATTTTTACAGCAAAAATAGTTCTTATTGCTGTTGGGTCTCCGCCATCGGGGTCCCACAGGTGATTTTGTTAGGGCCTCCTCTATTCTCTGGTTCGGAAATCTATTAGTTGGATAAGTTTGGTCGGGAAAAATGATTGCTCCTACTTTGATGAAGGTTATCCAAGACATCCTCGGCTTCTTCGACAAGCATAAGCGCGGCATGCAAAACGTCCACTTATGGTCACAGTTCAATTGTCAAACCAATGAAGCAGTACATGATAATGTGCAAACTGTTTGCCTGACCCCATATAAGGACTTTAATTGGAACTATCGGAACAGGACGATATCTCCATTTACACCTAGATAGCCAAGTATTCATTGAGGCAATGGAAGTGGTAAAAATCGGATTCTGTGGCGCAGATTTTGGGCGCTTGAACAGGCAGAATAAAGTCAAATTTTGTAGTCATATGAACTACATCGATGATGGATGGAGATGTGGACTGAGATAGATGGAAAAAGATCTTTAAGCAAAATTATTATGCAAACAATTTATGATAGATATAGGGTCAGGCGGTTGAACATAATAAATGAAGTTCATATCTACAGAGGTCGATGCCACAGCTTTAGCAGATGCAGAAGCAGTGCCGCCTTTATGCCAGGGTAAGCGGGACGATCGCCCGGCACGATCGGCCGGGACGATGGGTGGTAAATTAGTACCTCTAGACCCTAAGTAGTCCGAGTAAGACAAGCGAAAAATTATGCAATTAAATTTGTTTGTTTAAGGAAATTTTTGTGTAGGAGTTTGGAAAACAAGTCTCAAGATCAATCATTGCTAGATTCGGTTTATGTATTAAGTGCGGAACTAAGTTCTCGCTGTTTTTTTTTTTGATGAAAATGCAACTTTATTGTGAAAAAATGGTTACAATTGAATCATTCAAAGTATTGCCCATCGCTAGCTACAACTTTTTTCCATCTTTCTGGCAGAGCTCGAATACCGTTACGGTAAAAGTGTTCATCTTTTGAGGCTATCCACGAATCAAGCCCTTTTTTGATGTTTTCATATGAGCGGAACTGCTGATCAGCCAGATCATGTGCCATCGAACGGAACAAGTAATAATGGGATGGCGCAACATCTGGGAAATATGGCGAGTGGGGTAGGACTTCCCATTTGAGCGTTTCCAGGTAGGTTTTGACGGCTTTGACAACGTGAGGCCGAGCGTTGTCATGCTGTAGAATCATTTTTTCGTGCCTCTGCTCGTATTGTGGCCGTTTTTCGGACAGTGCTCGGCCAGTGATGGTTTCGTTGTGTTTCAACAGTTCATAATAAATGACCTGGTCCCACCAAATACACAGCATAATCTTCGCAGCGTGAATATTCGGCCGAGTCGACGACGTAGAAGCATGACAGGGCTGCCCCCATGACTTTCTTTTCTTTGGGTTGCTGTATTGAATCCATTTTTCATCACCCGTCACGATGCGATGAAGAAAACTCTTCCTTCTTCACAGGCGAGAAAACGACGCTCAACGTCCCTTTGCTTCAAATCATAAGCAACCCAAGTTCCTTGTTTTTGAATCATTCCAAATGCATGCAATTGCTTGGAAATGACTTGACGAGTGATTCCTGATGCTGAAGCAAGCTGCCCTTGCTTTTGGCACGGATCCTCATCTAGCAATGCTTCCAATTCAGCATCTTCGAAGGATTTTGACCTTCCTTCACGCGGACGGTCGTCAACATCGAAATCAATGCCTGTGAAGCGACGGAAACAATCACGGCACGTTGTTTCACTTAGAGCAGCGTCTCCGTAAACTTTTTTGAGCTCTCGATGCGCTTCAGCCGCCATTTTCTTCGAATGAAAGAAGAAAATCAACACTTCCCGCAAATGACGATTATTTGCCACAAAATCAGACATTTTCACACAACTAAAAGTACATGACACCAAAACAAAATCACTAATGTGTCAAAACAGTTTGTTTATCATATGTCTAAGCTCGGTTCATGACGTTTTGGATATGTCAAAATCGACCAGCATTTACTGCTGGAGCCATCTATTGACAAAACTTAGTTGCGCACCTAATAACAAGTATAAAATCGGACTAAGTTCACTCCCTTGCGGCATCGCAGCCGCGATTTCTTTAAAGTCGGAGTATTCGTGTCGAGTCTATATTCAAAATAGGATTGTAGAATATTACACAGTGGGCCGGGAAAGACCTGCCGTATCGTGACTTCCAATCCTTTGTGGAAGGCTTGGAAGACATCAAGAAAAACGCTCGCGCGGATCTTTTTTTCTTCCAGTGCCTTCTCAATTACATCTGTTATTATGCAGTTTATTGACAGTAGAATGTTTGCTTTTAATACCGCATTGGTGATCTGGAATTAGGCGTTTTTGTTCTATTGTAGGCTATAGTCAATTTAGTAAACTTTTTGTTGAAATTACACGTATAACAGCATCGACTCCACTGTTTAAGCTGATTGCACTGCTTCTTTAGATCCTTGACAATATACTCATACAGAACGCAGCCTTTGCTTTTTCCATTCGACTGCACTCTGTACTCTTTCAACACTGTAGTCCCAACAAATTTTACTCGCAAAGATGGGAGGTTGTTAAACAAAACAGAAGATACACAACTAAAGTTACTGAGCCCTCCAAGAAGCTGTAATAATCTCCCCCCTCTCTCACTCCTAAGAAAATCAAAGGCGCTTCACAAATAAATAAACAATTACTGCCATTTAATTATGGACCGCACAAAACACTTTGCATGAAGAAGCGTAAAAATGCGCACACGCATTAACCCTCACACGCCTAGTGCCTCATGATTGCATCCATCTGCGGCGTATCTCGGGGACTACATCGTTTACCCTACATCTTTGCCTGCATCGTTAATGCAGTCAGCCTGGCGAAGATCTTCATGATGATTACTCCATGAGTGATTGAAATACTCCATTCAATTTGTTGTGTGTGGATGCACACACGCTGCCTAGCGAGTCGAATCACCCTCATCCAAAGAAATTGACTCCTTTCAACCCTCTACACTTACCGACCAGGCGGAACATCAATTTCCGGATTAATTGAACTCAGCACACACATCGCACCAAATGGACTCGAACTATCAAAACTTGCTACTGCCGTCAAATACACCGCCTTGGATTCGGAATGAGTGCTTTGTGGATGGACGAGAAGATGCAGTATAACTTCGTTCTGTTCTAAGTGCGCTTCTGTGCAGCATGCGGTGCACCATGTTACCAGATGTTCTGCTCTGCCATTTGACGGATGAGACAGCGTCGAGTCCAATGTATTTTTTTTCGCTGAACACTTACGAGTACGCATGCAGATTCCTGCGGTAGCCGTTGGTTTCTATCTAAAGTGTGGGGGAGTTTTTGACGAGTATTCGCGTGATCTGTCCATGTACAACAGATGTTGCAAGCGATCTCGGAATTAGATTAAGCGGCCCTGACACGAAGCCATCATAACAAGATTGAGCATGCAGCTAGCTGGCGGTCGGCACTTGGTATAGATAGAGGCACACACAACCATCATCATCATCACCACCTCCGCAATCCGAGGGTAGCGTCATCATCGTTGGACTATGAAATCATCTGTCTGCGTTTGATGCATGTCAGAAGAAAAAGGGACGTTCTTTCATACTCCTCCGCTTCCTACCACGAGCGGGTTTCCTCTTAAGTTCGGGGGGTGGTTGTTATTTTATGCTTCCCGTCTGACGGCAGAAGATTTAATATAATTCTTTGCAGAATGACTTCCCCCGTTCCGCGTTCCCTGTGCGAATGACGCACTTAATCCGGGAATCAACCCCTCGGTCGCGTAGAACTCTGGAAACAGATGTTCGACGCTGTCGTTTATCGTTTTATAATATCTACAGAGATTCTTGCCAGTTGCTGCTGTGTGTGCTTGTGTGATTTTGTTTGATTGCGAGGAAGGGGTACTTTGTAGTTAGCGCGGGACCGATTACATTGTCATAGATACTCACACGCGACACACCCGCCGCACACGTGACAGTGCGCAAGGTGTGTTGGCGGCGCATTTGATACTAGTTGTGGCAACACAGCATCCGAATCAGTGACAGAATGAGCAGATACACCAGTGTAGTGTTGGCGTAAGCATTTACGTGAAAATGTTCGCTTCATCCTTGAGTGTATGTGTGTGGAAAATGTGCCATAAGGTACTCGTACAACTTCGGGCGGACAAATTCTCGTTTGTGAAACTGGATACGTTGACAAATCCTTGTACACTGGTGTAATGTGGGCAGACCCAAAGGGGAGTTGAACGTAATACATAATCCTGTTCAAAGTACACGGAAAGGAATTGCCTTAGGAATCCTTCAGATCCATTGTGCTCCAAGTATACATCTACAATATTCCAGATGTGTCTGTGTTTAGTTTGATAGCTTTAATACGTCGGTATAGGTGAGGTACTTAATTGAAAATATGAATTTCAGAGTGTCTCTGCATTGGACGTAGCTACACAGTGAGGCTCTACAGCGACTGCAATTGGGGGACTTTAGTTTCTGCCTTGAATTAGTAGCATATTGTTTTTGCGACTATAACTACGGATATCTATCGGATGCAGTATAGTTTGGAAGAGAGGTTCTCAAGCCACCGGTGATAGCCAAGGCCACCCGTACACTCATGGTGGATGAAAAATGTGTAGCGGCAGTACATCATGATTGTTAGACTGGTCATTACATTTCACATAAAGGGCACTAACCTGAGTCTACAAAAATAAAACAAAAACGAAAAGTTTAAAAAGTTCAAAGACTGGCTACAGAGGGGCTATAGAAACCTGTCCCAGAGGTGCACTAGAGATGATCTTCGGACTTACTCCCTACACACAGTGCTAAGAAGAGCCCCCAATGGTGTGGGGAAAGGGAAAATGTATGGCACGCCAAGCCAAGTCACTGTAAACTTAGAGAACATCTCGGGGGACAGGGTATAGATAGGAATAAAAGCGAAAGCTGTAGATTTTGCAGGGGGTTCAAGAAAACCCCGACACACTTCTTCAAGGAGTGTGGAACACAGCCTGTGGTCTATCAACTGCTTTTTCTTCCATTTTGATTACCTTGATGTCATTGGCATCGTGTTGGTTCAGGGCTCTTCTATTGTATATTGTTCACATCTCGTCTGCGAGGATGTCGATGGGGACCATTCCAGATATAACAAAGGCGGTCTCATCTGAGATGGTTCGGAAGCCGCTGATTGTTCGTAGCGTGCAGAGTCTTTATATTGAGGATAATTTCCTTTTGCTCGCCTTCACTCTTAGTGCCTGTACCAAGACTGGAGCGGCATATAAAAGAACCGAGGTGACAACTCTGAAGAGCAGTATCCTTCTAGCGTATCCAGCTGCATCGATGTTAGGCGGTATGCGCGAGAGAGCTCCCTGTATTTGCAGTGCTTTTCTTGCTGAATAATCAACGTGCTTTTTGAACTGCAGTTTATTGTCCAGCATTACTCCAAGGTATTTAACTGCTTTTTTGGACCTGATTGTTTGGTTACCAATCTGAAAATTAGCGAATTCTACGACTGCTTATAAGGACAGCTTCTGTTTTATGGTCGGCTAGTTCTAGTTCGGCCTAGTACTAGCCAATCTCTTATCCGAGCAATTGCTTCATTTGTAGCTGATTCGATTGTATGGATCTGTTTAGGTACTATCACGATGGCAATGTCATCAACGAATCCAATTATCATTACTCCCTCGGGCAGCGTTAATCGTAAGACTCCGTCGTACACGATGTTCCAGTAGTGGCCCTAAGACCGATCCTTGTGGGACTCCAGCAGTGACTTTGTAGTACTTTATCCCTTCATCGGTATACCTCAGCTTTCTGTTTTGAAATAGTTCGTCACTAGTAATATGGCGTACCCATTCTAGTGAGTGATATTCTAATTAACGACCAGTTCGCAGAATTAAATGCATTTTTAACGTCCAGTGTTACCACTGCACAGTACTCCTTTGTGCTGTTGAGCCATAATTTTTCTTCGATGGCACCTTCTACTATACCACCTACAGCTCTTATGAAATCAACTGTAGATCGCGCTTTTCTGAAGCCAAATTAGCGGTCTGAGAGAGCTCCTTTATTTGCTGCTCCTGGAGACTTCTTTCCTTTTGGTAGCAACACTAAGTGCTGTATTTTCTACTTTTTAGGAAAGGTTCCTTCTTCGAGAAACTTTTGCATTACAGTCGCTATTAGTGCCTTTAGCAACTCCTCCATAGTAATTAATGGGATATCCTCTTCCCTTATGATGTTGTACATAGTTAATTCCAGTCTATAACAACCGTTCCTTGGTATACTGTCCTTCTAGTAGGGTTACTGTCGAAGGTGCCACTTATCGCTTAGGTTTTTAGATCATACGGGTTTGCTTGCGTTCGTAATGGACTCTGTTTTTCCTGAAGGCCTCTATTGTAAATTCCTTGATTTCAGACGATAAATGATCAAGGAAATTTTTCACTTCTGAAAGGATATTGGAAGGGCTTCTTCAGAGGATTTTCAGACCAAAGAAGGAGGTCGTTGGGGAGTGCATATAAGGATTCTCCTACTTTAGTCCCAACGCCAAGCAGTCTTTATTATTCACTTGAGGATATGTCTTATTATTTCACAGGATTTCTGAAGTCGTTCTTGGAAGATACGATCTTGCCATGGGAGCTTAAAAGATTCTATGTTCAGATATTGAGGACGTGCAGCACTTCCTAGAGTTTACAACTCGATGACAAGTGTACAGAAGGGAAAAAGCGTAAGAGTATCTATTAATAGACTCAGTGATTTTCGTTGGAGTTCTGCCAAAGAATCATTTGGTCTCGTTAGGATGTTTGATATCCACAGTTGAGGTTTTTGAAAAGGAATTCATTATCTGTCCTTGCTGCATCTGCAGCGAAAGATATGTCTTGATTCTTTTTGGGCCTTGTCAACTTTAGAGACTCAATTGGTTAGTCTACCAAGCTCAGAGTAAATATAAAATTCACGAACGACACCGTAGTATAGATTCACCAAAGATTGAACCTAGGAATAGGCTGCTACTTTCGTTTACAAAACTATTGGGTTCTACACTCCTCACACGAAAGACGAAATTGATGCCGAATGCCGAATGCTGGATCAGGAAAGCAGAGCAGATATTAGACTCTTTTGGAAAGGAAAAAAAAAATCATTCCTTGGATATTCGAAGCTGGAAGAAAAGATACAAGCGGGAACTCGATTAGCTATGAGGTGAGGGTCAGATTAGATACACTGCCCCTCATCTCATAGTGGAAGCATTGTCGTCAATGCGCACAATGCTTCAACTATGAGGGTGCTTAAGTCCCAGTACAGTCTGAATTCAACGGGCACCTAGGATACAAAGTTGGTTTTGCCAGTAAGACTACTTCCTTTGCTTTAAAGTACTAAGTTACTTCCTATCAAATACTCGAAGATAGACTCTATTGGCATGTTAGTATTTGGTGTGCACGAAGGCCTCATCCGTCAACTTTTGCGACTATTTTCGCTGAGCTCAGGGATGTGGCGGCCAGGATTTATTGAGTTTTGTGATGAGCTTCATCTTATCTTCACCTTCTTAGAGTTTGTTAGGTACTTTTACTATATTCAGCGTGGATCAGACAACACACATAATAGGGTCTAGTGTAATCACTCTGTTTGAATTGAATCCAAATCCTCATTCTAGGCATGGGAGTCGACTACTTTCAAAAACCTCGAGCTTGGCTCATGTTCACATTTCACCACAGCGGCCGATGGAGGTTTTAGAGAAATCGACAGAGGTCTTATGTTAACCCTTTTTACCGTACTGCTAACATTCTTTGAGGCGTTGGGCTCATTATCTACACCCCACATTCACGACCATTGGGAAGGTGGTACTCGTAATTCCAAGTCTTTCATCGCATCTCTGATCATTTTGTTTGCCAATCCTTCTCTATCTTGTTTAAAGATGCAAACTTGTTGTTGTCAGCCACATTAGGAATTGGAAGAAGAGCTTAAGTGCTAACCTAGTCCACGTGGGTGTTATATCAAACAGACAGAACAGGCGTATATTATACCTTCTATACCAGACAAGACCCAAATTTTTCTTTATACTCACTTTAGCCAAATCTTTTCTCTCACTGTAGTACACCCTCCATTTATCAGCCATTCAGTGACGCATTGGCGACGCTTTGACAACAACGAATGGCATTACATGCTCCATTTGGATTAAGACTCATCCGCCGCTACAACCAAGTAACCATTAACTGCGAGTGAAAAACAACTTCCACCCTCGTTGTATCTGCCACCCACCAATCGCCATAACAACAACAAAGTCCTTTTGGTTGCGAAATATCGAAATTATCATTTTCTACACGTGACACATGTGACTGTAATCCGCTTTAATGACGTCACATTCACTTTCTCGCAGACAACACTGACTATGCCCATGTGTCACCACATTGGCAATGTGTACGAGTATCTAAGAGTACCACCCTCAGCAGGACGATTTCGACATATTTAAGGATTTTCTCTGATTTTTTTTCTTTTGTTTGAATTTTATTGTTGCTATTGCATCCGTTTATTCCTTTGATATCGGTTGGATGGTTGCTTGTGCAACAGAACGATTGGCATTGGGGATGCGTAGGCTACAGATGTTTCTGCACGCAATTCAATTCTTGGGAAAGCCATTGACGACAACCCCTTGCGTTGTGCGAGTGGTTGGCATCGATTTTGTAGCTATCATAGAATTTCCAGATGAATTGCTGCAGTAGAAAATATAGTCAGGAGTCTTTTCGTCAAGGGGGGGGGGGACTACGATTAGACACAGGTGGGGAATGGATTTCATTCATTTGAATTTTATTTGAGGCTGACATTGAGAAGATGTACATGCAGAGATGACAGCGTGAAAGATTGAATGCGTTGACGTTGCTATTATGAAGGATACTTTGTTATAGATACAATTTTGCCGGCAGTGTGTAATAGATTTAGTCGTTGTTTTGATTTTTTCAAGTTCACTTGCGATTCATGTTCATGCCACAGAAGCTTACTAGATATGCTTTTACGATACTTACCTTTGATGTGTATTTAAATCAGGAATAGGGTAGCAGGAGTGATAGCAATTAGCTCATGGTTACCAGGAAGCTTTATAGGAAACCATTAGAGAGATTTTAAGCCTACTATTTGGACATGGAGGTAGTCTAGTCAGTCATGTGCTTATGTGATTATAGTGGAACCTTTTAATCCCTTAAAAAGTCCAGAATACCTATTCTCTGGAGATTTTAAGCCTGCGATTTGGACATGGTGGTAGCATATATAGTCTAGTCAGTGATTATAATGGGAGCGGGTATGAGAAATCCCTTAAAAATGTCTGAGGAGTCCAGAATACCTATTCTCTAGATAATGCGCCCATATAAGGTGTGTTAACGGGGCGAATTCGTCAACAAATATTAGCTTTCTGAAGGAGGAATGGGGCGTTGGTTGTTCGGAAAGAATATGAGAAGGAGTCGCTCTCGAAGCAGAACCTTTGATCCATTGTTATATACCTTGGGTTATGTTACCTCATCTAACACTGTTTCTAGATAGCTAGTCCTTACTCAAACCAGAGTGTGCTCCTTACGATAGTCGTTAAGTCCATCTACGAAACATGTGCCAACTCACCCAGTTCTCCGAAGAGTCTGTTTCCCATATGGGGGAGGTGACGGTTGTGGTGATTAGGGCAGTCGCAGAGTAGGTGTTTGATGGTTTCTATTTCTTCCCGATTTTGACAGCTCCTGCAGTAGTCCGGGGAATTTATGTCAAGCCTTTTGGTCATAGTGCCGATCGCGCCCTTTCGCCTTTTTTCCCCATAGCTAGTAAACATTTGGTTCTCCCCTCATTTAATTGTAGCCACAGGCTGCGTGATATAACAGAATCACCTCTCTATAACCAAGCAGGGTTGGTTCATTCCCTGTTCCTAAAATTTATTTTCACTTTCATTACACCAACGGAATGTATGCTCTGTACCTAGTGCTGATCCTTTTCTGGATAGTTCATCTGCTATCATTCAGGTGCAACCTTCCGGGCAAAAGTTTACTTGGTATGCCTATCGCTGCATGCAAACTTAAATTAAAGCTGGATGCTACCGTAAAGACAAATTCTAGGTGGACAAGGAGTACAACTTGTCTAAAGACAAAACAGATTTGGCCTATTCTGGATCTGACAAAACGATTTCTGCAGAAGCTGCATAGACGAGGAGGAAGAAGAGACTATTTTTCACCTTCTTTGCACCTGCCCAGCTCTCTTCCAACTCCAGTTAGGAGCCTTCTGTTTCAATGACCTAGATGATCTGAATAATATTGACGTTAGGTACATTCTACGCGTCATCAGAAGCTCCAAATGGTTCAACGAGTAGGCTAGAGGCCGCGGACCTACTCGTATTATTGGTCTAAGTGTGTTGGCTTCTTTTGCTTACAGTCACTTCAAGCTAACCTAACCAATACCACTCGGGTACGGAATACTAAAAAGAAAAACTGTGCACTCTGATAGCAGTACTCGTATCTATAACATTTACATGACAGAGCAAACCGGCAAGTCACTAGTAATGAAGAGTTGACTTCCTGCACAGAAGGATTCAAGATGGATTTCGACACAAAATAGCTAGAGAGGCCATCAAATGACATAGAAAACTGAAATTTACGAATGTAAGACCCTTCACACCCCTAATAAGCCCCTAAAATAACTGGAAAGCTGAAGTTTTGCACACTCATCGTGTAGAACAAGAGTCAAGAGCCAACGTAGTCAGGCGTTCAATTGTGAATTCCACTCAGATCCCATGGTCACGATTGTCTCCAATGATTACTTTTCTAGTTCTGCCGAAGCTTCGACATTCGCAACGAGAACGTGTACTGCACTCTTCCGCTTCCTTGACAAAGCAGAGCGATTCTTAGATAGATTGCTATTAGGATGTATTCGATAGCAGTAAGAACTGAGTAATCTATTACATGTTCCACCCCCTTTCTAGACAGTTCATCGGTCACCGCGTTTCTAGGGATTCCCATGGGAGCATACAGAGTGCATCTTTGTGAAAATATCAATGGTCGGTGCAGACAATTCTTGTGCTAGTTTGGTGATAGCTAAATATGTTGCCTTTTGGATCGCGCCACAAAAATCTGCTTTCAAATCCATCCGAGAGGGACGGAGCGGTAGACAAAGATCTCGCCGAAGAAAGAGACCTCAAACAACATCGTGTGCAAAACTGAAGACTGTTAGCTGGAGATTGGGCTGGTTGGAGACGCTTTTAAGATGAAGTCAAGCCAAGTTGTTTCCATTTAGCAGATCTGGAAATACTACAGCAACCTTCCACCACAACTTTTGGACTGCTAGAGACGTAAATGTGAAAATTTGCAATTATTTAATCGATGCGCGTATCTTGCCGAAGGTTTGTCACTTATTCAAAACAAAAATTCCTATAAACCATCAGCTTTTGTAGCTAGGGACTTACTCTTACCACCTCGTTGTCCTTGATATGTTAAAAACTTAAAAATGTTGCACAAAGTATCTCCAATAATACGACAAGAAAGATGTCTGAATATATTTTCCCCGACACATTTAGATGCCACCAAAAATCTCTGTTTCCAACGTATCTTGTGATTGTTATTCCCAAAAAAAAAAAAAAAACGTTTACTGAATATATTTCGGTAAAAAAAAAATTGATATCTACCATGTCCAGGATTATCCCTTTTGCCACTGTTCCTCCTGATTCATTGGTGAGTCGCGTGGTCAGACACGTTTTATTCATCTCCTAAATGGAAATTCCACATTCGCACAGTGCCACATGTATATATTCCTTCAATCCAATTACTCGTTCCATGCCGTTAAAGTATTAAAAACGACGCCATTTGGATGCCGTGGTATTCCCTGTTCTCCTTTGACACTTGCTAGCAATCATTTTGATTGCATACAAAAGATTTATATCTTTCCCAGGACTCTACCAAAAAAAAAATGTGATGACAATTTCGATTTGTTACGAGTACCTCACCTGCCAGTGTAATTCACGACGAGACATATCCGGGATTCAGGATTTTGTTTGTTGTTTTAGCGCAGAGCAGTAATTACTTTTGGTCTGGTTTGGACTAATTACTATCCTGGACTGTGAGAAGACCTTCCGCGAATTTTCGTTTTGATTGAGAATTTTTTGGGATTTTCCCTTAGAGAAAAACCCAGGTAGTAGTCAAAGGATCGGGATCTGCCGTTCTAGGTATTTTCATATTTTTATTGCGATAGAGGTTCGTTCTCTATTATTCTTTGCACTTTGCACATCTGAAAGTACTCGTATCTGGCTTTTGTTATTTTTAACGCCACCATCAAGAGGTGTTGTGTTGTTGTACCCTAAGTGTAGGTATAGCATCAGGTAATGTTAACTGTATGACATTTATTTACACAGGGGTGTTGTTAGCTATAAAAGAAAGTATCAGGTAGCTACTTTGAAAAACTGTCTATTTCTATCTGTTGAATAGTGAAAATGTAGTGAGATACGAGTACGAGTATATTCCCCTATCCAGTCTTTAGTTAGATGCATTACGTGCCTCGTTCAATTGGCATTCCAGACATCTCTATCGATGGGCTCTTTCAACGTCAACCAGCTGAAACAACAAAATGAGGCGGCTCCCCAGTTGGTCTTTGAAGAAGCACGAAGGATAAATATAGAAGTCCACGAAGGGGATTCTTTAGAACGATGGATAATTTGTGGAAGAGATGGGAAACCGCAGTTGTCAATATATCTACGCATTTTATTGCGTGTCGCGCTTAAGTGAACGCACACAGAGCAATACTCGTAGCAAACGAATTGTATTGTCGGCGCACTTCATCACGTTGTTAGTGCTCTGAAGTATGTACACCGAGGGGGAGTAAATAAACAAATTGCTTAGGGGGCCGAACTGTAATGATACTCGCATTGTAGTTCGGCGGGCGTCTGATAATAATTGAGGAGCTGATTTGTGTTTATGATGATGGCTTTGATTTGATAGCCCATATGGTGCCAAGCGGTGATCGTTCTACTAAATGTAACAAATTAGGAGTATAAACATGAATTTGCAGTGTGGGATTAAACTTAGATACTTTGGTACATATAATGCTGGTAAATTACTTAACAATGCAATGTAAAATCAAAACACTGATTCGATCCCGGAATTGAGCATAGGTCTCAAATGGTTTCAATTGTCGTGATTACTTTGCGAATATTTTGCTCGCTCTTGTGCTGAACTGGTTGTCCTCTGTATGGCATACTTTGTAACCGAATTTTATTTCATCCCACATCCAACTCATACTTTCCCCTCATACTGTGATCTTTACAGGTTCGTAACAAGTGCTCGCGCCAAAGATAGGGTTTCACAAAAGCCTATAGTACAAGTGACCACCCGTGTAGGTACTGTATCTAGTTTAGGATGCAAAAGACTGCATAGATATGACTGGCGTTTTCCATGACTTTTTGAGAGAACCTTCGACAATACATCTCATGAAGCAATCAGGAGAGCCCTTAGGAGTAAACCATATGACATCTAACTGGATATGAAAGATATTGACGAGAGAAATTGTGGTAGGACAGAAAGCCGTAACAATAAACCCAAGTAGAAGCTGGCCACAAGAAGGACTTCTTCCACCACTAATGTGCAGTCTAGTTGTAGGCAATCTCCTTTAAACGCTAAAAAACATCAGCATAACACTTAGTTTTAGAAAGAACAGCAAACAAATTTATACAAAGATAAAAATAAATCAAAGAGGGTGTCGTGAAAGGAAAATGCATAGAATCCGCATGAAAAAAACTCGTTTGGCAGGTTACTTTCCACTAAAAGATCCTGCATGTTCCGCAATCTAGGCGCGGTTGATTCCTATCTCGCCAAGTCAAAAGGTTTCGTCCTTTGTAGTCGGCGAAATAAATTGCTTTCATCCAGAATTTGTAGGATTGTATTGTTGACATGTCCGATTAGTCGGTTTCTATGCTTTCTCGCGAAGCTTCTAATTTCAGCTTCGATTGTCGGAATTCCGAGATCCCTGTGGATATCATCGTTTCTAGTATACCACGGTGCGTGGAAAATTTCTCTTAGCACTTTATTTTGAAAAGTTTGTAAAATATTGGCGTTTGTTTTCTTGGTACAGCCCCAAAGTTGTATACCGTAAGTCCACACCGGCTTTAGCAATTGTCTGTATAAAAGCAGGTTGTTCTCAATACTGAGCTGGGAGTGTTTTCCGAGCAACTAGTTCATTTCTCTATATTTGATTTCGAGTTCTTTACGTTTCATTTTCACGTGAGAATTCCATTTCAGTTTTGCGTCGAGTGTCATTCCAAGGTATTTGACCTCGTTTAGGAAAATTGGCAAGACACTCGTTTTCTTATAAGTGAAATTCACGTGAACAGATTTCGATTCGTTGAGCGCGATCCGCCAGTCCCTCGTCCATGCTTTTATTTTATTCAGTGCGTTTTGCAGTTTTGCAGTCGTTTCTTCGATTGTTTTACCTACGGCTAGGATAGCGGTGTCATCGGCAAACGTAGCCAGGATAGTGCCATCTTCTTTCGATATATCTCGAGTATATAACAGATAGAGAGGTGGCCCAAGTACGCTTCCTTGCGGTACACCGGCCCAAATTTCTTTGAGCTCCGAGTATTCATTTCCATGTCTAACACGGAAGAGTTTATTCCCGAGATATGATTCTAGAATGTCGTATGGGCATACAGGGAGAACTTGTCGTAATTTGCAATTCAAGTCATCATGCCACACCTTATCAAAGGCTTGCGAGACGTCAAGAAGTACGCTTGAGCATATCTTTTTCTCTTCAAGTGCTTTCTCGATTACGTCAGTAATTCTATGCACCTGGTCAATCGTCGATTGTTTACTTCTGAACCCAAACTAATTGGAGATGCCTTAGTAATATCCTCTCGAAAATTTTGGATATAACTGGAAGTAGCGACGGCTGGTTTTAAAACCATTATAACTTCCGCAACTTTCCATTGGTTAGGCACGTGTTTTAATCTGAGCGCAGCATTTACAATATGAAGTAGCTTAATCAATGCTTTTTTAGGTAAAGCTTTGAGAATTTCTCCGGTGATCAAGTCATAACTAGGAGCTTTCTTAGGTTTTAGATTCCCGATCTCATATTTGAGTTCCCTTAGCGTTGCACTTGTAAGTGCTAAATCGTCAGATGGTAAATCCGACACGGATCCAAAACATGAACAGGATCTGGAGCGCGTATATATGGACTCTTCACAGAAGCCCCGGGAACATTCCCAAGAATCCTCCAAGCAGAGGTCCATGCGATCGAAAGATGCGCTCAATTCAAATTCGATAGGAAATATCGACGACGATACATCAACAGATATCGTTAGATAGTCAGTTAACAAGAGCAGCAAAGTTACCTTCTACTGGATACCAGGCCAAGTAAAGGCAGATGGAGCAGCTGATGAGCTCTCAACGAAGGTTGGAGATTGGTTTCGTTTTGACTAGAATCATACGGGAAGAGCTAAGGAAGAAAGTGGATTGCAAACAAGCCAAGTTTTAGGAGAAACTCGGGAACCATAACCGAAAAAAGTTGATCGTCCTTAAATATAAACAAAAACTGGCTACCGCTTGATGAATATCTCAGGACTGCAAGTTGGTCATATCAGCGCAGCTCTTTAAGGAATGTGGAACAGTGTTGGATGTAAGAAGAAACTACTCGTATCTAGGGACCTATCTACTATCGTTAGATCTCCTCCAGATACTGCCGCTCATCTAGGCAATTGAACTAGAGGATGTGCTACAGGTTATATCGGTTGACGATGGCGACTGAATTGAACATAAACAGTCAAATCGTAAAAACAAAGACTGTGTTGGGTATAGTGTTGAAGATCTAAAGAAGTACTGCAATCAGCTTAAACATTAAACTGTGACTGTTCCGCTTAAAAGTGGAATCGGTGCTGTCATACAAGTTCAGCATCTAAAAAGTGACGATTTATGTCATAGCAAAGCTACAAACTGGTGTTAATCGCTTTCGCTGAAACATAATACCAAACCGTATCTCAAACGAACAACTTCGATTGGGGCGAAAAGATGATAACTACGAGTATACTTTACATACAAACTTGTCGAGATTTGGTTTGGAAGCATATTTAAGTTGACAAGGTGTCCGCTTTTTTTTAAAAAAAAAAATACTAAAAAAACGTGTTACATCGGCACGTTAAATTAAAATGAAAATTATTGCATTAAGGGTCTCTAATTTTTGTGTAATTTTCAGATTTGTGGTGCTCCTACAAATTGGTTGGGAACATCTACAATTTTTTGAGATTTGCGTGCGTTTGTTGTCTTTTCGTTCTGACATAATTTATTTTGTGTTCAGAAGCTGTCAGAAGTGATTGAACAGTGCAAAGGTGCATCGCGTCACCTAGTGGTAACCTATCTAAGAATATTTATTCTATCCATCTGTCTTCTATATTTTTACATCCTATCCAGGGTATATTGAGTTTAATACATACTCGCAGTGTTATAGCTAAATAATAACGATATTTCCCTAAAAGTATATAAGTGGTCAGCCATCAGCTGGTTTCTTTTTAAATTACATGTCTTTCGCGCTCAAAAAATTGACAGAAACACATGCTTGAACATTATGCTTGAACAATGTTGGGAAATATTAAAAACTTATTTCCACAGTGAGTGCTGTGTTGACGAAACAGTGTATATTTTGAAGATAAATTTCAGTCGAAATAATGCCAATTGCCAATGCATGCCAATTGATAACACAAGTTATCCTCGTGTAGTAGGGTGGCTATGTTTTTTTTTTTTTTTTTTGATTGCGCCAGGGATGTGTAATCTTCATAGATACTAATAGCCCGAGTGCTACTAGCATGCACGATTCGCAAACCTGAGTAATCGATGCCAGGAATACGCCTACGTACTACACACTTCAACCACTCTCCCCGCGGGACTTTTGTTAGGTATTACTTCGCGGGGCTGGTTAGCAGTTGCTTCTTGTGTCAGCTTCTTCCGCTGCTTCAGTTGCTCTTCTTAGATTTTCTATTCTCCGCAGCTCTTTTTGTAGAGTTGTTACGAAGGAACATATTGCCATCCAATTCTCTTCCGACCGTAACATATGGTCGAGCAGTAATGACGGAATGGCAGAGTAATTCTCCATGCCGTGAAACGTGTGCAGTAAAACACTGCCTACTCCGTATCTTCATCTTCACCTGGGCATTCCGGGCAGGATGGTGAGTTGTCGTGTCCGAATCGGTGTAGATATTTGCGGTAGCCACCGTAGCCAGACAGGAACTGCGTTAGATGGTAGTTGCAGTCTCCATGCTTTCGACGTATCCAATCTTGGATTGTCGGTATAAGTTTGTATGTCCATCTGCCTTTTGTTATATTAGCCCAACGAGCTTGCCACATAGCTGCTGACGCTGCCCTTCAATTTTTATCACCTTGATACCATTGGCGTCGTGACTCAATGCTCTTCTGTTATATATCCTCAGCATTTCATCTGCAAAAATATCGATGGGGACCATTCCAGCTATGACAAATGCAGCTTCGTCAGAGATGGTTCGAAAGCCGCTGATTGCCCGTAGCGCACAGAGTCTGTATGATGAGGATAGTTTCCTTTTGGTCTCCTTCGTCCTTAGTGTCTCCGCCCAGACTGGGGCGGCATATAACAGAACTGAGGTGATAACTCTAAAAAGTAAAATCCTTCTAGCGTATCCAGGTCCACCGATGTTAGGCATTTGCGATGCTTTTCTGGTAACAAAATCAACATGCGTTTTAAACTTTAGCATTACTCCAAGGTATTTAACTGCCTCTTTCGACCTGATGGTTTGGTTACCAACCTGAAAATTGGCAAATTCGACGGCTTTCCGGCTGGTTATAAGAACAGCTTCTGTTTTAAGGTCAGTTAGTTCTAGTGCGGCGGATATAAGCCAATCTTTTATCCGGGCAATTGCTTCATTTGTAGCTGATTCTACTGCACGGATCTGTATAGCTACTGTCACGACTGCAATGCCATCGGCGAATCCAATTATCGTAGCGCTAATCCCCCCCCAGGTAGCGCTAATCGTAGGACTCCGTCGTACATGATGTTCGACAATAGTGGCCCTAAAACCGATCCCTGTGGAACTCCCGCAGTTACGTTGTAGTATTTTACCCCTTCATCGGTATTGTACCTCAGCTTCCTGTTGTTGAAGTAGTTCGTCACTATCCGTAGCAGGTAATATGGCGTATCCATCCTGGCAAGTGACCTTCTAATAAACGACCAGTTCGCAGGCCATGGTGTAGTTGGTAGTATGTTCGCTTGTGACCCGAACTGTGAAGGCTCAAGCTCGGACGGGAACAGAAACCACAGCCACTCGAGCATAAAAGAAAAACGAATAAAATCCAAGTTTCTTCAACCACTGCACCAAAAGGAGTTCTACAATGGACTTCATGTGAGTTTGAGTGCTCCGGGATTTGAAAATTTTCTTTTATATAAAAAAAATCCTCATGTTCATTCTATGCCCTCAAGCTCAACCAAGCGAATGCATCCACAGCGTCTGACTGTTTGGTGTAGTTTGTGGAATGGTGCCATTATTAGCCCATTTTTATTCGAAGATGAAGATGGCTACAACGTTACGGTCAACGCAGAGCGCTACAGAGGCATGATAAACGATTTTGTTTGGCCAGTAACTGTAGAAATGAACTTGGATGATCTCTGGTCCCAGCAAGACAGTGTTACGTACCATACAACTGTCCAACAAAGTTTTACGTACTAAGTTCAATAAACGTGTAATCAGCTGCTTTCTTGATATTTCTTAGCCTCCCCGGAGTTGCGATTTCATGCCGTTGTATTTTTTTTTGTGGGATGATGTTAAAGATCGATATTATGCTGGCAATCCAGAAACGATGCAGGCACTTAAGCACGATATTGATCAAGCTATTCGTGAAATAGAGCCCCGAACCATCGAAAATATACGTAAAATTGGTTTGGCAGCTACCAGTCATTTAAATTAAATTATTTTCCATAAATAATCGGAAGGTGTACCCTCTTCAATAAAACAAAAAACTTTGAAAAATATTAAATGGATAGCTCAGCCTATACATTTGTGATCAGCATCAAAGATTTTGTCGATCTAGCCATTTCCGTCTGGCCATCCGTCCGAATGTCACCACTTTTTGGGCCTTAAATTTTGAGTTTGGAACATGAAATTTGGTGCATAAGCTTTCAGTATAAAAATTAAAACCTGCCTACAGACACGCCCACTTTTAAAAAATGTCGTTAATCGCAATATTTTTGCTACAAACTGAAAAATATTGTCTACGTAAAATATATAAACGTTGATTTTGTCTACATTTCTTTCATACATTGTATATGGCCACGCCCATTTTTTCAAGTGTTTTCTCAAAAAAAACATATTGTAATATGCGGGGTACGGCTCGAGTAGATAAAACGTTATTCTGTGAGATTATTTCTTTATTTTCTAGTCTATAGAACAATTCAAGTTCACACTATACTGTTCTTCGCAAATTCTTTCCTTACAAGGTCTCTTTCTTCTCAAATCACTTTATCTCATTTCAATTACAGAAACTTCTAACAAATTCTTCGGCCACTGGAACGAGAAAAGTCTGATGTAATAATTCCAAGATGACAGCTGCAGGCAATAATCTCTTGTGGTTATAATTCTCTCTTAATTCCGCGACGTCGTCTTAGACATAATCCGTCTCTTACCGTGGACACGAACCTCGAATGAAAAGACACTTCGGAATGTGTTGCCTACTTTTGCAGCGTAGTTATTATGCTACATTATGTTACAATATATTACTTGTTCGAAGCTATTATTGTGAATATCTCATCAGAGTCCGTGAACTTCGTTTACAAATTTTGGGAGTCACGCCCGGTTGCACAGTTCTCCAGAATGGTGAAATGCTTCCGGACGTCTGCAAGAAATCCGGGGTATTCTTGCTGTCCCTCAGCAGAAAAGACAGCAGACAACTTTTTGGCTGATAATGTGATAAGTGCTAATCACTGAAGCGTTTACTCGACTTTCTCCGAAAGAAATGAGTACTCCAGTGTAGCGTTTCCTGATCCAAAGAAAAAAAAATCAAAAAATCACAATATTGCATAATTTTGCAAAAAAAAAAAGTGGAAGTTGTACTTGTACAAGTACAGTACGGTTATGAAGTACTAACTTACTCGTACGAACCAATTTTTCTATTGATTGTGGCTTTGAGACAGATACTCGTAAGATCCTGCAACAGCTAGGAGAATCGAAGACGAGATTTATCAGAATACGATGACTACGGTGATCCAACATTTTCAGCGAGTTGTGAGTTGATCCCGATGAAGAACAAATTCATTCAGTCTGACGACTTCACCTGCAACCTCGAACGACGTTGCATTCTGCAAAAAGGATCATTCAAATCGGTGCACTTTTGCAAAGTTATCGTGAACAGACAGACACGCAGTTGGCAGACAGACACCATGCGGATAAACACTTTTAGAATCTGACCTTACCTGGGATACGATTTTTTGAGAAATGTCCGAAAGGCCAAAGACCATGCCTAAATGCGGGTTTCAGACAAACAATTTTAAGCCGAAAATCCAACTTTCATCGCCAAATAAATAGAAATGCAAACAAAAAGTATCGGTCAGTAGCTGAACATGCCTCAATCTCAAGTGGACATCGCCAACTTGACCACACATTCAGTTTGGGATAAACAAAATATTTGTCCCAGTGACACGCAGTCTTCTCCCAATTGAAACGCTTTCCAGGAAATTCGTTACTAAAGTGCATAACCGTTCCTTTCATCTTACTCTGTTATTGTTATGATTGCCTATATACGAGTACTCGTATATCCTTGTCCACCGTCGTTAGATAGTTTTTTTTTTTTTTTTTTTTGTTCGCCCTTTTCAGTGAATATAAATAAACGAGTCACATTCAACCTGTGACCGGTTATTGTGGTATAAGGTGTCCACATGCGACCCCGGCTGCACTTGAAAATCATAAATAGGATTTCACGAGGAAGACTTTCTATGGTTGCGTCGAGGTGATTATTTTTAGGACAACACTATGTTAGGTCCGTACTCCGTGTTTTGCTCTCAAGTTGCCAGAAATTATCTGGTGGCGTAATATGAGATGAAGATGATGATGATGGTGTAAGGGTTTTACGTAGGAGGTGGCTGCCGCTTGTGAATTGGCTTCTGTTAGTGCCGCGCCAATGGATGGATGGTGTGTAATCGATATTTGGAATGTTGCCTTTAGTTTGGATCTTATTGGGTTTTAATGGATTAATCAGAGTAAAAGGGTTTAGTTTTTTTTTTTTTTTAGTGATTTTGGAAACGTGCTTGAAACAGGTTTTTATTTTTGGGGTTTCTGCAGGTGTTTTGGATTGCATCTCATATTTTGGCGCCAAATTTTGCTGCAATAATGAATGAACAATGACCGGTTTTTATGTAGTGCTGAGGATTAGCTGAAATCAATATAGTCGAAGTTGAGAAAAGAAAATTGATATTGTTTTCAAGATTAAGTTTTTTTTTTTTTTCTCAGCGATGGGTACTCAATCCCATTGATGATTTTATTTGGCATCATATCAGTAAGCCATACAACTAGTCTCACTTTGCGTAGTTCCTATCTTGACTAGGAATTGGGATTCAACGCACTTGGAAGATAGCTGGTGATAGGATAAATTCTTCAACGTATTCGGACCTTCAGGCTAATGGAAAAGGTATCTAGACTGACACCAACCAAATACGCTGGACTTTAGCCATGGAATAATAGCCGTTGTCCTGGACATCTCAAATATGTTCGATAGAGTCTGGCTGATGGCTAGCTTAACAGCTCTGCGACTGGGTGGATAATTTTTCAGTACAGTTTGACCTGGGCTTGAGTATTGCTTTCCCGAATTGTAATCTTTAACTAACATTCAGTCCCTAATTGAACGCTGGTGGCAAACTGATACCTCTACTCTACTCTATCTCATGCCTGCAGGCTGTGTAGCCTTGGCATATTCCCTTTACCTTCGATAAATTTTCGAACGTCATTCCCGGTGTTCTTTCCCTCCCTTCTGCTTGTAATAGGCAAGTTCTTTTCGCTCTTCTTTGTAGAGTCTCTGTAGAGTCTGTTTGGGCCGAGAGGTCAGTGTTTAACTGAACGATCATTGAGCGGGATATTCAAAGCTCAAATCCCAGAAGACACAAAAAAATTAACTCACGGTCCTATCTCCCGCGAACGCCTGACAAATATTTCTCAATCGAAAAAATTGCCATTTCAAAACGACATAAAATTTGCAGGTCCTAACCATTTGTGTGCCGCACATCACGAGTGACTGTGAGAAGCTAGGCCAGCATTTATTATTATTCTGCTGCCTGCTCTTGGTGGGTTGAAAAAACCCAGTACATCCGAAGCGCTGTTCCTGATGGCTTGTTCTCAGTGATAACACCACAAGTCTTCTGGGTTTGTATTAGACACATTAGACATCCTAAGAGGTTATGGCTAAGCGACTCTCGATCGGAGAACGTTCTGGGAGACTTTTGCGACCGTAGCAATTCTATGTTAAACGCTATGTTGTAACCTGAGAACAACTAGGAGTAGGAAGTAGTCTGAGGCTATGCTGGATATCCCGAAAGGGTGAAGATATAAAATACTTGAGGAGTGCTTTGTGCGGATCTCAATGTGACCAATCTGGTTTATAGTTTGTTAATCGGGATACCTATAGGTCCCCTTATGGATATTCATTTTTTTTTTATTGAAAAATATATGGTAATGTTAGCAAAATATTACAATTTAGTCCTTAGACTAATAAGCAATTTTGTTTTGACTTAAATTAATAAAGAATACAAAATTAAAAGTTTAAAGCTTTGAAGCTAACTTATACTATACATGTTCATGCACTAGTTCAAAAGGTTTGATTCTTTTTAGTCTCCTAACTAGGTTTGTGTGGTCCAAGGGCGGGATGGTCTCAGGGTTCGTGTGGTGGTGAAGCCGATCCTCATGCTTTTTAGCGACTATGTATTTCTTTCAACCCCAAAGTTGAATGCCATAAGTCCATATGGGTTTTATGACTTGCTTAGAAGACAAGATTGTCTTCCTATCATCCAGTACATTTTTCTGTAGCGAATACCAATCTCCTCTCTTTTTTTCTTGACATAGGCTTTCCATCGAAGTTTCGCATCCAAAGTCATACCAAGATACTTTGCACAATTTGCGTATCGTATGGCTTGGTTGTTATTTTACACTGGTATGTGTTCTGCTTTTTTATTTGTAATCAACATGTACTAATTTTGATTCGTTTAATCGTATTCGCCATTTTCTTGTCCAATCGCGAGATCTCCTCTTGTAGTTTACGAGTTGAGTCCACATTTCTTTTCGCAACTGCCATTGAAGCCATGTCATCAGCAAATGTAGCAATCGAGTTGTATTCTAGTGTTGAAATATCGTGGGTATATAGGAGATATAATATTGGCCCAAGAACACTCCCTTGGGGTACACCCGCTTTGGTTTCTTTAAGCTCCGAATATGTGTCTTTCTCTTTTATGCGGAAGTATCTGTCCGAAATGTATGATCTTAGAATTTCAGCCTGTTCGTTAGGTAGTATCTTTTTTAGTTTGTAGACTAATCCCTCATGCCAAACTTTATCAAATGCTTGTGCTACATCTAGGAAGACTGTAGAACAAACTTTTTTCTCTTCAAGCGCTTTTTCAACAATGTTTGTTATTCGGTGTACCTGATCAATGGTTGAATGTTTCACTCGAAAGCCAAATTGGTGGTCTGGAATAATATGTTTCCGTTCTATAGTTGGTAGCAGCCTTTTTAATAGCAGTCTTTCAAAAAGTTTGGACATAATAGGCAGCAGAGATATTTTTTATTTTTTTTTTTATAATTTGTTCGCGCCAAATGGGATATGAATACGATTAAATTATTTGAGGAAACGAGCGTTTATAGAAATTGAGAGAGAGAGAGAAAGAAAGATTAAGATTAAGTTTCTGTAAACTCGAAGGGTGGCGTCCAGATAACTGGGGAATATTTTGATTGTTTTCGCTATTATTGTCGTTGCTTATGATTCACAGTATTTTTGTCCGTCCTCCCGATGTCATCATCACGATCAAGTTGCATTTTGGCCATATGACCACCCTACCGCCAGTGTTATGCCTTCGCAGTAGAGCTGACTAAGCTTTCGTAATTGATCGACTTTTTTATTTATTTCATGCGAAATAAATAGATTATTCGTGACATCAGGATTCGAACCGTGAACCTGCAGCGTGACAAGCGATGATGTTACCACTACACCACGGCCACCCTATTGGCCTATAGGATGAAGTTTCGTGAGGTGGTTTTCCCGGTTTGGCTATCATGATAACTTCAGCTACTTTACATAACTGTGGAACGTATTTTAATTTAAATGCAGCGTTGATGATGCATGTAAGCTTCGCGATTCCTTTTTCTGGAAGTTGCTTGAGAATTTCACCAGTTATCAATTCAAATCCTGGCGCTTTTTTCGCATTTAAAGTTTTTATTTCTTTTCTTACTTCAGATGACGATGTGGTGCGTATTTCTTCATTTCCTTCAGCTAGTTCTTCGCTAGGCAAATTGTCATGCTCTCCTGGGTTTGGTCGAAAAATTTCTTGAAATGATTGGTCTCTTTAAATTCTTAGTGGCTTTCCAGAGCGAGTACTCCGTGCTTTTATTGTTGCTAAGATTTTGTAAAAAATTAATTAATTTCAGAATCTTTAAGTTCCTTAATTGTTCGTCTAACTTGCTGTACTAGATTATTAAACTTATTTTTATCCTTACTTTTATCCTGCGGGGCTCTGCTTTGGTGCCATTTCTTTCTCGCTCTCCGCTTTTCGGCAATTAACTCTCTAATTTCGAGGGGATAGCATTGGTGTACGTGGTTCTATCCTCTCTTGAAGACATAGTTTGAAGCTTACCCAGTCCGTGCGTTTACTAGTAAGAGCTGGATTACTTACATTCTGGATAATGCTCCCACTAGGTGAGTGATCCCAGCTTAAATCATGACTTTCTTCAATTTGCAAAGAGTTTCTTGAAATATTTTTAACTATGAAGAAGTCAATAATTTTTTCCTGAAAGTGGGCTTTCCTGTAGATAAGGCTTCACACCCTTTCTCGTTTATTGCATAAAGGAGTTCTCTTCCCTTGGTTGTAATTAACCTTGAACCCCAGTATGTGTTTTTCGCATTAAAGTCTCCACCGATGATGAACTATTCATTTATGGAAATAGTTTTTGACAGTTACTATGATAAGTCGTACCTAAACTTTTCCGGTTCCCAGGGTATACAAAATGGACCCGACTGTTGGCCTATGTGAGTAGTCACAGAGCACCCGTCTACATAACCTAACAAGTCGATTATAGTACTTTTCTTCTTCAGTTATTGGCTTTGTGCGTAGGTGTGTAACTTTAGGTGATGATAACCTTCTTTAGCTTTGCCCTAAATATTTTTTTTTTTTTTTTTGCATTTGTTGGTGGAATTTTTTGTGGGGACAAAAATTGGTATTATCTACTTGATATACCTTGGCTCTCCAATATTCCTTACGTACTCCAGATGTACCTTAAAACAAAGTCTCGAGGTTATTGTAAGGCGAACCTTTAACGCCCTGACAGTGACCCGACTTGCCTTTAGTACCGGCGCATTTATCAAGCTGTGGAACTTAATCAAGACTACTTCACGGTAATCTCGGTAATCTCATCGGGCGACTTGGGGGTTGTCCCATGTCTACCACAGGTGTTTATAGCAGCCACACCTTTTGGGGTATGGCGTAGACCAGTGTACCACACATTGGGTGGCAGTCGTCCCAAAAGCAAGCACAGCCAATAAAGTAAGCGAAGAAGGAATGGGCTACATGCGATAGAGAAAAGACTTAAATATTTGCTGCGCATTTAGAAGAAACTTTCAAACCATTTGGCGGTGATCCTAATTCGAATATTAGCTGTGCCACAGACATTGGTAGTCACAATTATAGAATCAAATTCGCAACGCTGGAGGAAGCTCCTGACTATGACTTAATAACAGGATGGTTCTTTAAAGAATTGCCCGTGAAAGTATTAGTTAAGCTTCTCAACCTTATAAACGCTGCTTTAAGATTGCAATACGTAATAAGACAATGGAAAGTCGCAGATACAAATGCGTCGAAGCGCCCATCATTTCAAAGGTGTCCGACATTTTTTTTTACTAAAAGGACTATAATAGAATAAAAGGGACTAATTCACGGTCACCAATTCGGTATTAGAATCGATCAAGTGCATAGAATAACAGATGTAATTGAGAAGGCCCCGGAAGATAAAAAAAGGTCTCGAGTGTTTTTCTTGATGTCTCTCAACCCTTCGATAAGATGAGCTACAAAGAATTGGAACTTAACGCACGGTAGGTCTTTCCCGTCCTGCTATGTAATATTTAAAATCCTATCTTGAAGATAGACGGTAACGAATACTCTGACTTTAAAGTAATCGCGGCTGGGATACCGCAAGGGAGTGTACTTGATCCAATCTTATACTTGTTACAAAAGCAATCAGACAACACGGTTAGAGCCAAATTTGCGGACCACAGAGCCACACAAACAACAGTTAAGTAAGCTACCGAAAAGTTGAAAACAGCTGTAGATAAGCCATCATGGGACACAAAATTTGGTGCATTGTAATTAAAATGGAAGGCACACGTAAAAAAGAAAAAAAAAATAGAACTAGCTCGTGGGATATTCCAAGCTTCTATACAAGCAAATGCTAGAACCCGTGTGGACGTATGCTATACAACTATGGTGTTGTACCACGAAAAGTTATAGAAACTTCCTAGAAACTTTTGAAAATAAAGTGCTGAGGGGAATAGTGAATGCACCATGGTATGTTCGGAATGAAGATATCCGCAGAGGTTTAAGAATGGCCTCCGTAATTCTAAATTTCGTACAAAAAAATCAACAACATTGCCCTTTAGATTTTGGACAATAGTGATTTGTGGTGGTTTCTTTTTAAATTCCATTTAATTTTGACATTGATGGCTCTTTCGCAGTATCATGCATATCTCCGCGGTACGAAAAGAGGTGATCTACGCTTGAACAACGTTGGGAAGTATTGAAAACTTATTTCCAAAGTGAGTGCTGTGTTGCCGAAATAATGCGAATTTTGAAAAGAAATTTCAGTCAAAATAATGCACCAACCATGCCTGCTGTATACAAGTTTGTCAAGAAAGCTGGTGAGATTGGCATGCTAGCTGATAACACAAGTTATCCAAGGAGTCGTCCTGTGTGCTCAGCCGAGAATATTGCTGCTGTTGACGAAAGTGTACGCCTAAAGCAGAGAACCTCAACTTGCCACAGATCTCAGCAACTGAACATTAGCCGCACTAGCCTGAGGAGAGTTACGCATAAAGACCTCGGATTAGGTCCAACTGACTCAGGTATTGAAGCGAAATGACCAACCGCTTCATTATCGCTTTTCTGTTTAGGCTTTAGAGCAGCTCGAAATTGACGTCGATTTTGCTATAAAAATATTTCTTTTCGGATGAAACTCCTTTTTATTTCGGCAGCTACTCGTATATAAACAAGCAAAACGGGCATATTTGAGGTTCGGAAAACCTGCATATAGTCGTAGAGAAGCAAATGCATCCTTACCTTCTTCTGACATATGTAATCGGAGGATGTCGTCGTACATGATATAGAAGAGGTCTTAAAATTGAATCTTGTGGCACTCCTTCTGTACGAGTACTTCTTCGCACCATCTTCTATGTTTTCATTCTCTTACTGATGTAGTTTGCATTATTTACATAATGCAATCCAATACCCTTATATTTCGAAACGCTCCTAGAATATGCTTTCAAATTGCGGAGTTGGAATGCATTTTTAACATCTACTCGTAGTCTTTTGGCGGAGCAATAATACCTAACGTCTCCTTTCCATCTCCCACATTCGGTAGTCTTTGCAAAGTGTCAACATTGTTAAGCCGTATTAGTTGCAGATGATGCGAATCTCCCAATGTATTCTTTTTGTTTCCCTAGGGGGGTAGCACCAGTTTTTGATTCTCCATTGATCTGGAAATACTCCTTCATGCAGGCATACGAGTAAATTGTATATGTTTGAATTACCATGCAATTAGTAGTAGCCCCTATTACTTTTTCACTTGTCACCAATTGAATAGCTTTGTGACTTTAGGAAGCTGTGGACACATGTGTATAATGGTCACTAATACGATTCCAGAATATGAGACATTTCCGTACTGTTAAGGGTACCCCACTCCCAGATCGTTTTCTTTGAATGAGTATCTAGTCAATTGCATTGCAAAACAAGACAAGTAGCAATATTTTTAACCAACTGCCCGCAACCAAATTTCAATTGAAATCCTTCCATATCGCTTTAAATTCACAATAAGATACGAGTACTATTCACCTCTGCGTCCATTCCCACACAATTGATGCCATAAATTTCCGCCGCCTTGTCCGAGATGTGAGCTCTCAATAACGCAATCAAAAGAAATCGTATGTTACACACGTTAATTCCCTTCTGTCTAATAAATTTCCCAATCTTACCTGAGACTTGGTGGCTCCGTTAGGGAAACATCTGTCTATTAGCGTTCTTACCCGAATTGTTGCACCTGAATCGTGAAGACAGACAGATAAAAACGATCGCAAGGTTACTTTCAAATACAAAACAGGTGCTTACACGCCCCTCTTCCACTACCTATGCCTGAGAAAGAAGCAAAGGGCGAGATCATTGAAATTCATTTTGGGTTTTTTTTTTTCCTCTTTCAGAGTCTTGGGAAATCCAACGAGTTTTTGAATTAGTGTAGGTCCTTTTTGGGTTAGCTTAGACCGCGAATCAGAAGCGTATCATCTTGCGACACCCGGCATTCGATTTAAAATGTCAGGTAGATGATTGCATATGATCTGGCCTCATTGACATTTGTAACAGGCATTTAGGCTGCATGGGTAGAAAGGTTACAAAACCTTGTACCAGGTTACCTAGATATGACGATGGATGAAAATTGATTAAGCCATTCGGTTCAGTTCAGGTATCCATCGTGTGTATCTTTGCCACATCTGATGACGTTGATGAGATTGATAACGATGAGGTGGATAAAAGTGATGGCCCTGCACAGTCTGTATTCGGCAGTTAACACCAGATTTAGGAATACAAATGGAATTTTGGGTTAGCAGCGCGCGGACTGTGTTCTAAGTCGTCTGGCATAAACATCCTGTGTTTATGGGGGCAACAGGATGTCTGTGTCTGTTTTCGTAATGGCATTTCGATTTTAATTTAGTTCCATGGAATCGGGTCGATTTTTGTATCTTTTTTTTTTTTTTGTTTTGAGAATATGTTTACAATTTGAGTATAGTTTCTCGAGACGTTTAATTAGAGTTTGTTTCGATGTTTGGTGTTAACAGGTGCGTGGAATAAGTTATTCAGTTCGGCAATTGTATAGTAGATACATGTACTTTGTAGGTCATGGAGTTAGTTTTTTGAGGGTAATTATTTGGAAGTAAGACATAAACTAAATTTATGATCTTCTACGGGATAGGAAAGACGAACGAGGTGATTTGACTTGGTGTCTTGACAGATTAACATTTAAGGTGTTATGAATTGTATGAATGTGTTAAGCATTGAGGCTGGTTAATTGTTCACTTGACTAAAATAAATCAGAACTTGAAATAGATACGGGATGGGTACTCAAATGGGAAGCATGCGTAAATAAGAAAAATCAATAATTTCCAGCACTGTCACTGGAGTAAGGTGAACCGTCTTAGCAGAGGTTCCACGACTAGGTGCTCTCTGGAATTCGGCAAGTGACGTTTCTTCTAGTACTCCAGTCAGCTGACAGGCTAGCTGAAGGTTATTATTAGTTTACGTCGAGCTAATAAAGGGTGATCCAATACGCGACACTTTTTTTAATAGGGATTCTCGGGCATAGCACGCGTGACAAATGTCATGTCCATGTTTCATCATGAATAGACTTACTTTTGAACAACGTCTACAAAGTGTGGAAATTCATTTCCAAAATCAGTGCTCAGTGAAAAAAGTTTTTCCTGCACTTCGACCATTTATGGTGCTCAATCGTTGGGCTGATGAGCAGCCAGAATCGACCCAAGAGCTCCCAATGCATCCGGCAAAATGCACTGTTTGATGCGGTCTATGGGCAGGCAGTATCATCGGACTGTATTTCTTTAAAAATACGGAAAGCTCGTAACCATCAATGGCGAACGCTACAGAACGATGATTCATGAATTTTTGTTGCTCATTGGTGTAGATGACTTGTGGTTTCAACAGGATGGTGTAACGTGCCACACAGCGGCCGAAAACATCCAGTTATTGAGAGACAATTTTCACGAAAACATCATCTCAAGAAATGGACCTCTGATTTGGCCTTCAAGATCATGTGATCTGACTCTGCTGGATAATTTTTTGTAGGAGTATGTGAAATCACTTTTTTGCGTTGATAAACCACAATCGATTGATGCCTTGGAAGCGAACATAACACGCGTTATTAACGGAATACCGGCCGATATGCTCGAAAATTGGACCCACAAAATGGACCATCTGAGGGCTAGTTGCGGATAACATTTACATGGGATTATTTTCAAATATTAATTGTCATGAACTAAACTAACAACTTATATACAATTTTCGAATATTTAGTTGATTTTTATGCATTTTATTTAAAAAAAAAAAAAACTTCAGCAAGCTCTAATTTGATCACCCTGTAACTCGTCATCTTGAATAATACGTTGACGGCTCTATCCTATCTGCATGGCAGCTACCAAAGTAGTGGTTAGGAGCGACCTTTAGCCTCAATATTGTGTAAAAATGAGCGAAGTGCAAGAGGAATCACTAAAGAACTAGCATATGGTGACAACTGGACCTAACATTCGGTGAGAGGTTTACTTCGGATGAAGTCCAGCTTAAAGGAACATTTCACTTGGGGCTTAAGCAGTGTGTTTGCATTGTGGTATTCATTGGGGTTAAGAGCGTCTATTACAGGGTCGTCGGCGTTTGACTCACTCACATTAACCTTCCACTGCTGGACTCGGTGACATCACAACTAAGCCTCGCGTCATTGGTTAATAAGTTGCCAGTGCGGTGTACCTTATCTCAAACCAGGCCTTCCTCTAGGTTCAAAGACTCTGCGGGCCGGAACGTTGGTGTCCAAACTCTCTATATATCCTAGCCATCTCAAACGAACAATGTTTAGTTTTTTGACTTTGTCAATATCGCTGTACTGCACGTACTTCAAACCCAGTCAAGGGAAATGGGACCGAATATCTTACAAATAATTTATCTCTCCAAACGACCAAGGATATCTTCCATCTTCTTCCGATGTAGTCCATGCTTCAGCATCATAGAGCAGGAACGAGATTATCAAAATCTTATTTAGAGTCTCCTTAATTCTTCGGGGTAAGGCCTTACAACTCAACTGCCTTCTCAGCCCAAAGAAGCAGCAATTGGAAAGAATTATTTTTCGTTTGATTTCTGCGCTGATGTTGTTGTCTGATGTGATAGCAGAGCCAAGGTATACAAAGTCCCTAATAACCTCGAAGTTATAGTTTTCCACTCTGATGGTGTCCCTTCTGTTGACAGCATAAAAGAGATTTATTCATTCCTAGGTTGCGATTTCGCATCCCTGCCATATGGCATCTGTCAAATCCATCTGTCATCCATAGTAACAGGTAGTTAGGTCGTTCCTTGTCATTTTAAAATAAGGATCGTTTAACCCCCGCTCAATGGATTAAAATTGTTGCATCTTACTACAAAAGTGACAGTTATCAGCAATGGGACTCATTTCTCTCTCGGCGGCTAAGTAAACAAACAAAATTGCAGAATTTGGGGTTCTGAGAATCAAACTATGATCGCTACGAGCAGCACCAACAACATCGACTGAGATACTACGTCTAATTATAGACACAGTTTAGAAAGCAGATAACTTTCTTGATGAGTAGAAGAAGGGAATTATCGTCAAGCTTCCTAAATCTAGAAGACACTCTCAATGCCGAAGAAGCAGGTTTCCGATTTGGATCCTCCTGTATCGACCACATCAACACCCAGCAGATGATCATCGAGCATTGCGTTGAATATAGATCACCACAACAGGGAGTTTATTTGGAGTGCCTTACACAGGAGAAGTGCTCCCGATAACTAAATTGCTATTATCAAAGCTACATACGATGTGTCCAAATATCACGTTCTGCACAGAGGAAGGGGTTGTCTGAGGAATTCGAGATCCAAAGTGGAGTAAGACAAGACTGCATGCTTTCACCAATACTATTCCCATTGGTGGTTAGCGATATGCTTTGTGTAGCTTTAACGATGGGAAACGGAGGAATTCGATGGACTCTTACATCCCAACTGAAACATCTTAACTACCCGCTGACGATGTATGCTTACTCTCTCACAGACTTATAGACCTCCACCAAATGACAGCGGATATGGAGAGGGAGGCAGGTGTCGTCGAGCTGGAAATTAATATGACAAAAACTGAAATTGGACAACCGGTAGAGAGAGTAGACGATTTCCAGTATTTCGACTGGTGGTGGAACTGAACTGGATATAGCCAACAGGATCGCCAAAGTAAAATCCGCGTTCGGGGTGTTGTCCAAAATATGGCGAAGCAATGCAATCTGTTTGAACACCAAGCTAACACTATTCTGCCCCAACGCTGTATCCGTGCTATTATATGCACGTGGAGTGTTACCATTACTATAACGAGAAAGTTGTAAACGTTTGCTAACAGGTGCCTGTGCAACATCTTAAGGATTTGCTGGCCCAACAGTATGTCTAATGAACATTGGCCAGAAAACAGTAGGCACAACAAGGTGACAGTTCCATAGCTAACCATGCTATGCAATGGAACCCCTTAACCCAGGACGGCAGATAACCTGGCGATCCGAGGAGAACATGGCGCAGAACACTCGAGAAGGAGGCACGGCAATTGGGGAGAGCTGAGATAAATTTCTAGAAACCATACACGATGGCGCATAGGTGAAGAAGAAGCCCTAGGACCCACAAGGGAATACAGGACATAAGTAAGTGGTAAATGGCCGTGCTCTTGCAGAATCAGGCAAATTTTTAGGTCCATCATTTCTTCATCCGTTAGGACAAAATTGTCTAAGGTACTCAAGATAGCTCTCTTTATTTGTTGGGTATAAATAGAAGTCATCACCCGAAATTTCTTGGCTGTGATCAAACGAATTCTGGAGAATACAAAGGCTAAATCGAAGAACTTTGTTAAACATACTCTGTTCCAATTTTCTATTTTACTCAATAATCTCAAAAGATACAGATTCGCAACCAAAACCACATCCATGACTCAGTCCTCCTTCCATGAATCTATGATGCTAATTTCCCTATGATTTCTCCACACATACAGCCACACTTGTACGAGTACATCTGACAGATGTACAAGAACTACTCCCCGGGCTCTCGTTATCTTCCCCACACAATCTCCTATGAGTTACAATCATTCTTTGTGTGCCAATTGGCATCGAACGAATCCACATAAAAAAATGGAAGAAAAAAAGAAAAACAATTTGTGCGTCGCCATCGTCGTCCTTCGCCGGATTCGTGTTCAACCGCCAACACCAGAGCACCACTTCTTCACTACTACACCACTTACATCTGGCACATGGATCACACTCGGCAGATAGGAGAGGACCTAGAAAATAATACACAAAGGATGAGGCGACGGACCATGGATCCACTCTATGCTCATGCTCATGGTATGCGGCTGTAACACTCGAGGGCACCCAGCCAACATTAGACGCATCTATACATCCTACGTAGGGCGAGCATGACGACGGCAACGTCGACAACAGGCGCCAGTTGTGTCATATTTACCCACAACCATAGCACATCCACCCATTGCGCGCCGCCCATTGCCGCTGCTCCGCGAAAGGACCAGATTCCACTCTCTCCAGCTGTATTCCAACGAAACACGCAGCACCAGCTTCATCATCATGTGGGACAAGTTTATATAGCAGAAAACCATCTCACAGATGCACCAAGATGGGATAGGTATGTGGGGGCCTGAGGTGGGTCATCTATCCTCTATCGTGGCATGGAGGTCCAAGGAGTTAATCTGCTGATGCTGTTGGCGCTGCTGTGCTGCTGCTGCTAGTATTCGTATATGTGCAATTGCATGACCGATTGTGCATGTGCATGCTCTGCGTTGTTAAGTCCCTCATTTGCTAAATTCAATTGAAAGGGATTACGATGATGACAACAACAACAACAACAACAGCGAACAGCAGCAACAAGAACAACAACGATAGAAGTGCGGAGGTGGACTTTGTCAGCTTGCCAAACAGAGTCAGCCGCCGAATCCAACCTACGTGCAAATGGGCAGCATCCAGCCGCCAGAGATAAATTCCACCTCTGAGTGGAATCATTTGATACGACAGACGGATGGGTGCTGCTGATGGAGCGATGTGCTAATATGCTGTGCCATGCTAAAAGACACTCAACCAAACCTATTGTACACAGTGGGACCAAGTTATATATTAAAGACGAAGCAGCTATGGAGTCATCAAGGACTTGAACAAGCAAATGCTGAGTTTTTAATTTTAGAAATTTACGAAATTGAAATTGAATTGTGCTTTTGATCTCAAGCCATTCAGCAGAAGTCTATTTGGAGACTAATTTTTGTGACAACATTTTCTACTAGAAAAGAAGAGGCACGAATCATTGGCTTGTGTGTAAACTTCAACCCGATATGAGTTAGAAGGGCGAAGCAATAATAAATATGTAAAACGTAACGAACCAAGAGGGGACTGTTGAGGGATGCCATGGTACATACAAAGGTGTTGAATGTAGCAGAGTTTAAGAAGTTTGGATGGCAGCCGACCTAAATTGTGATCTTTTAATTACTGCATCGATTGTAGATATGACGATTCATCAAGAAACAATTATTGGCAATGGATTACTTATTTTTCATAACTAGGATTGTAGTTTGATACCTACCTCAGTAAAATCAAAAATTTTGTGACAATTTTGTAAGGTTTCCGCTCCAAATCATGTACTTCTGGCTCCACTCTCTGAGAGTTGTCTCTCTCCATCTTTTTCATTTGACAGTTTATAATTTGTTCGCTCAAAAAGTGCGGGGAAGTACCTACTTTCAGCTTTGCAACGATCATTTTACTCCGACCCTTTATCCCTGATGGACAGTTGAAGATGAAAGAAATCGAAACTTCGATTCTTGTGACGTAATTTTCGATGACTTTTATGCACATTTCTGGCAGTATTGCGGCCATAATTTCACGGATGTTGGGTTTTAAGTGCTCCAAAGCTTGGCGATTCTCTGCATAAACACGATCTTTAGCATAGCCCCACAAAAATAAATCACATCGCACGATCTTTGTGGACAATTTTTGTCGCCAAATCTCGAAATTATAAGGACGGGGAACTTTTCATGAAATAGAGTCAAAATTGTCTGTGGTGTGTGGCACGTAGCCTCGTCCTATTATGACTACATGTTGCTCACATCAATCTCTTCAATCCCAGGTCAAGAAGAGTTGGTTATCATTCGACCATAGTGTAGAGAATTCACCTTAACAGAGGCGACTTCGTCGTTTTCAAAAAAGTACGGCCCGATCAAGCTGCCGGTCCACAAGGCCCACCAAACTGTCACAATGGTCATATTCAAGTTCTCAGAACCCTAAATTCTACAAATTTGTTTGCTTACTTAGCCGTAATGAATCAAAAATGAGCTTCGTCCGAGAAGATGATATTTGGTTTGATTAAGTATTGGTTTCGTGAAAATTTTCGAAATCGAAATTTGGATTAATTCTGATTTTACTATCGTATACGAGTATAGGTAATATTATACAGGAGTTCGAAAAAGTGTGTCAGCTAATTCTGTCTGTCAGTCTGTCTGTAGACTCTACTGCAGCCTAAAAGACTGGACTTTTTTTTTTGAAAATCTATTTTTTCCCCTAAAATGACTCTAACGATTTCATATAAATTTGATACTTGAGTTATAGTAGATACCTATGGTAACGGGTTGCGTATCAGATATTTTGCAAAAAGTTCGCATAACGTTACTTTACACAAAATTGCTTATTTCTCCCATATACAGTGAGCATCAAAAATAAGTTAATAGTTCTGTTCTTTATGTTTAAAGTTTATTTAGAGATACAGTTAATTATACATTCTAAAAGCAACTATATGGAATTAACGTACATTTAATTTATAACGAAAAACAATGAAAACATAATCAAAAATAAACAGAAAAAAAAAAAAAATAATAGAACAGAAACCAAAATAACCGCAAAATTCATGCGCCAAAAAAAAGTTAACATTTTCTTATATCAATATAATTCAGCGCATTTTTAAAATATATAATGTAATTTAGTATTCTTTCCTTTTGCTTTTATAACAGCGGCTAATCTTCTTGGCATAGATTCAACTAGGTTCCTGAACACATCTGGTGATATTTTCTTCCATTCTTCCAAAATGACAGATTTTAAGCTTTCTTTGCTGGTAACCTCCCGACTCCTAATTTGTCTATCAAGATGTTCCCACAAATGTTCAATTGGGTTAAGGTCTGGGGATTGGGGTGGATGATCCAACTGCTTAGGTGTGTGATAAAACCAGATTCCCAACACCTGATGCTGCCATACATCCCCAGACCATAACCGAACCTCCACCATGCTTTATTGTCCTTGTGATGTTTTTTTTTTCTTCGAACTCCTGATTTTTTTTCTCTCTATTTTTGATGAGTTTTTTGATCCAAGAACTTCAAATTTACTTTCATCTGAAAAAAGCACGTTTTTCCAGAAAGAAAACTCCTTCTTTTCATATTTTTTGGCAAAATACTGACGTTTTTTTTTGATTAATTTTTGAAATATATGGTTTCTTTCGAGGTACTCGACATTGAATACCATTTTCATGTAACGCTCTTCTTATTGTGCTGGCACTTACGGCTTTTCCAGAGATATGTGCGACCTGCTTAGAAAGCTTTACTGCACTTGTAGTAGGATTTTTTTTACTTTATTGACAATGAGTCTTTTTTCTGCACTACTAAGTCGCTTTGGCCTACCTGGCCGAGAAATGTTTTCAAGAGTCTTGTGATCCCGAAATTTGTCAAGGAGTTTTTTTTACCGGAAACTGGACTTCTTCCAACTATTTTGCCTATTCCTCGTAAGGTGTATCCTTTTTCATGTAAATCGAGAATAATTTTTCGAGTATCCAACGATGTTTGTTTAGGCATGGTAAAAAAAATCGGTAAAAACACTTATTTCTCTGAATTCTAAATAAACTTCTTTCACTTTAGACTCACACAACAAGAACTGATCCTTAAGCATTTATTTTGACAAGATCTTTGTGTGAGTACACGAAAACATACCACAAAACGGGGAATCCCCTAATTTCCACGATCAGATTAATGAATAAAGTGCTGCCAACACTTTTGTTATTTTTTTTTTGATGCGTGAAAATGGCAGTTATTTTGGTTTTTTTTCTAAGAAATTTTTGTTTCTGTTTAATTTTAATAAAAATATGACTATTTTGTATTATAAATAAATTAAAGAGTTATTATGCATAGTTAGTTTTAAAAAGTAATGAGTACTATATTTATAAATATAACTTAAATATAAAAAAATTACTGTTAACTTATTTTTGATGCTCACAGTACACATACAAGGACCTCTCGTTCCAAGTTTTGGTAAATTGTCAAAATAGTTCTTTTTGCTTTTTTAATGCTTAATTAACAGTTCCCCTTAAATTTCAAATCTGAGTAATTTGGTGAACAGCACATAGGGTGCGACTCAGCCGGTCGTGCATCTTATTTCAAATAAACTTTTATAAATATTTTTTTAAATGATAGTACAATTTTATTTCCTATAAAAAAAATAAATAATTTGAATTCGGCTAAAGGTAATTTTAGCCACGGTGTAGTGGGTATTGAATTCACTCGTGAACCGAGCAGTGTAAGTTCGAGCCCGAGCGGGGAACAGCCAACGAGAATAATTGAGAAGCAATCAAAATCTAAGTATCTCCAACCACTACACCAAAAGGGGTGTCTGCCTAGTAGTACCTAGTAGTGTACCGAAAATCGAGTCTCAGTGCTTCAAGATTTTAAAAAAGAAATCAAACACAAAATAGCTTACATTTGTAGTATAAAAAAGAAAATGAACTTAAACATTATTGAGGGAATCAAAGCCAAAAACGCCATCTATACGCTAATGAATGAATGAAAGGCATCTGTCAAAAACACAGATGGCGGTTCGTTTTGGCTTTGCTTCCTATTGATTCACTTTCCTTTTCCTTCTTTTTGGTTTAGGTCTGAATCCGACTGGTAAAAAAGACCAGAAGTTCCGTAATATTACACTAATTAATTATTTTGCTGTTTTAAAGTTTAAAAAAGATATACACTAAACATTTGAAATTTTATTTCTAAATTATGATACTTTTAATGGCAAATCTGAATTTCCCATGGTGATTCCAAAAATCGATCTAATTTTTGTATGGTTTCTTTTACAAGAACGTAATTTAAATAAAGTTCATGACTGTGTCGCACGTACTTGCTCTTATATGTTATTTAATCAATCAGTTCGAAATTTAAACAAAATTGTTAAAATATTATAACATTTTTCCAAAACTTAATATGCCATGACCTTGTATATGTTAAATGGTATTTAGATATCGATTTTTAACCAAATCTCGCAAGTCATATCCGAAAAAAGAGTAAATTTTCAAAATCCGGTAAATAAGCAAAATACCGTCAATCGTATTTTTTAACGCGTATTTTTAACGCGTATTTTGGGATGCTAAAATGGATTTGCTTTATCCCCTGTCTTATCGTGTCGATTTAACTGAATGTACATATGTATTTGTGCCATTTCCTTTATAATTGATTGATTATATGATTATATGTCAGAATAAATTTAGGAACCAAAGTTAAAAAAAAACAGATTAGTATTTCTCATGTTAAGGTTCTAATAATGATTTTTAGGTTGAGGGTTTTCAAGTTAGACGTCCGATGGAGACGATTTATGAAGATTTTTGCAACCTGACCCCGTATACTCGTAAATTACCACCACTCTATCCGATTTATGTGATTTTCAGATGGGACCATCTGTGTACCAGACCAAACTAACTAACTAAATTTCATAAAAATGCATTAACTTGTTCTTGAGTTACCGGGGTTTTAAAAACCATTTTTGATGAGTTTTATAACTATGCCCCAAATATTTTCCTACCACGATTTTCAGATAGCCATCTGCACTCACAGTCAAGCTAACAAGCTCAGTTTTACCAAAATTTAACAATATAATCACACCGATTTCAAAGACTTTACGTAGGATTACCAAGATACTAGACCGGACATAGGAAACAAATTACTTTGGAAGCTGTTTGGTGGTACTTAAATTATGAGCGTGAGAAGGACGAAAGGCACAGACAAACAGACATGGAAAAAAAGTGTATGTTTTGACCTGAAATGAAAAGATAAATTCGAATTTTGATCAACCACTTCTTGTCTTTTAGAAATGATCACATACGAGTAGCTTTGGATTATTCTTCGAATAATGGGGATTCAAAATATCTAAATTTAACTCTCGATAGCGAACAAGCATGTTTCCGTCCAATGGGAACTAAAAGTTAAGGAAATTAAGCCGTAGATGAAAATTACTCAGGGCTTGAATTTTTAGTCCTTTCGGGCGAATCTAGCGTGCAAAAGATTAAAAAAATTTCGCCTGTGGTCCTCGTCAAAATGTCACATTGTGTGCATTCGTTTTGTGCATGCTGACCGTCGGGTAGATTGAAATCATACGAGTAGTTCAGAATAATTGAGGAAAGATAATGCTTCTTGTCAGTGAGTTGGAGAAACCTAAAAAGCATTATAGAGCTCCAAACACTATAAAACTTGTGTACCTTCAAACTATCCTTCTTCCAGCAGTTGACAAAATCATGCAAAAGATACATGTTAGTCGGAAGTGCATTCGTGTTTTAGAATTAGCGGTGGAGGTCTAGTGCAGGTCTCATTTGTTATCGAATCTTTTCACCAAATCCGTTCCGTGATCTAATAACTGAAACAGATTTGTTTACCAATACCTTATACAATGGATCTGCCACCTTTAAAAACTTCGACTTTAGATGAAACAGCGTATCTAATACAACATACGAGTATCTGTCGATGACAACAATCCTTTTTGAATGCATGATGTCCCACTGTGCATCGATGGTGGCATAGAGATTACTCTTTTCCACCACTATACACCGCCTCCCTAGATGATCATCTCCAGCCGTCGGGCACTGAAGGAGATAACCATTGCCTTCGTCTCTACTTACTGGCGGACTGTCTCTGAAGCATCACCAACAGGCATCAGGAATGTGAAATATGTACCTACGTATGAACTAATAATTTATTACGTGCCATAGATTCGCCCTTCTCTCAAACTAGCAAACAGTGGATGAGGAGGTGGATGAGAAGGCGAACTGGAAGAACCTGGAATTGATGCGAAATGCTATGCTGCAGCAGGATATTTGTCTAGTCAACGGAATCATTGATTCATCATCATTAACGAAACCAGTTTGGCCGGTACGAAATGTATCTCTGGTCTAGTGCCTGTGTGGGTGGGTGGATCAAGCAGAAATTCTACCAGATCCACTATCTGTCGGTTTATCCAGTCGCCCATGAGCTTGACCATTGCCAGTGCTTAAGGTGTGAGCTGGAACTCCTACAAGCTGCAAACTTTAATGTTTATTTATTGCAGATCTTTATCTTGGTTTAATACATTTGACCGTGACGACGACGACGTCGACTCTGCTGATACTATGGAGTACGAGTATGGTGAGTGTAACTAAGTTTGACTGGGACGAGGCTCGTCTGACGAGTCTATCTTCCATCCGGGTTGAGATGAGATGGGGAACTACACTCAGATGGTGGGAGACCAGCTCTAGACCGAACGTAAACAAAAGAACGGACAGTAAATTTTATTGAATATCTGGAAATACCAGGTGTCGTCTTCACATTGGATTAGGGGGGGACGCACGGATATACGTAAGTTTGGATGTTATACTGGCTCACAGCATCATCAGCTGTGTGGGGGCGGAATATGAATTGATTTCGATATCGAAATCGATTGATTGGATTGGAATTAATAAATAACAGAGTGTGTGCGGTGACACTTTGTGTGCAAATTACTATTAGTTATGCGCGATATATTTTTGTTCGGTTCGCCTTTGAATTATGAGATACATTTGGGATGCCAACGAAAAGTTGTTTGGAATTTGTTGTTCTGGTAACAGTTAACTGAACTGCTTTTGGAACTTGATAATGAGCTGATGATAAGAATTTTAATGGGTTCATCGAGGCTAATATGGTGTACATAGGTGGTCGTTTTAGCACCTCGCTAAACGACTTGCTACCGTGGAAGTGGAAATGCAGGATGCTGCATATTTAATTCGATTCGATTGATTGAGATTTGATGATAAAGTTGGAATTTTCCATTAATTTCATTAATACTATATAGCTACTGAGAGTAATGAAGTTAAATAGCTATTACCGAGAATAAATTGCGACGAATACTTAAGGTAAGGACAGGTTCTTCTGCTTCTTGATTGAATCGAAAGAGTGGTTTGGTTTAAGGTCCAATCAGGTTCTATTTATTATAAGAGAGAGTGTGGAAAATAAATTAAAATTCTCAAAGCCATCAGATAAAATACGATATAGACAATATCGAGTAGTACTCGTACATTAAGCGATTCAATGAACTTTAGAATTTCGAGAACAAGGTTGTCTACAATTGTTCTGTACATAGAAAACAAATCGTATAAAAGATCAACAAGAATCTGTAAAACTTTAGAAAGGTTTCCTCAAAGAAATGAACACTCTTCAATTAGGGGGACAATTTTTTTTTTTAATTTACTTGAAAGTCTTCTAGAAGATGGTCGTTAAATGAAGTAGGTATGTTCTTCTTATATTAAGAATGATGAGTCTTATAATAACTTAAACATGCCTTGCAAAGTTGATGATAAAATGCGACTCTCTGTGTAAGTTTCCGGTTCGCAGATAACTCTCCCATCAACATGATCGGAAAATATGCCACTATATAGCTACATATCAAATTAATGCTAGACATGGGCTTACAAATCACCTCACCATATTTTACTCCTTCTTCATCGATAATTCCGGGCAACATGTCCGACTGACGTGCCTAAATTTCATCAAAATCCGTTCAGTGGTTCTTCAGTTAAGCGTATGAGAAAAATGATTCGAATATGTTTTAAGTACATCTCCATATCCTACTACCACTTCATTTAATTTCAATTATTTTCAATTTGCACTACGTAAGGTGTTTCATTCTGCACAATGGAATGGCTTTCTGACTGCTTTGAAGTGCAACACAGGCAGTGAGACAAGGGGATATTCTGTCGCAAATCATCTTCTTACTAGTGATAGACCGTGTACTCACTACTACCGTAGGTGCATATCTGACAGACATGGCATCTAATGGAGACCGTTTGACAGGCTAAGTCGTTTGGACTACGCCGATGATATTTGTTTCCTGGTAAGTACGATTAGCGGGCTAGACGAGATGTGTCAATCACTGCTGGTGAATGGAGAGTCGGTAGGTCTACGGATCAACGGCAAAAAGACAAAAATATTTGCCAACAGGCCGCTCCACACATCAGCGTATCATTATGAAGTAGACGCCAATTGAGGAAGTCGAACAGTTTAACCACCTGGGACATTTTGTATCATCTGATATCAGACGGACCTGGACCTTAAAAGCAGATTAAATAAAGTTCACGCTGCCTTTGGTATCCTGTCTCCAGTTTGGAAATCCAATCAAATCTCCCTATACTCGTACACTAAGTTAAGACTCTTCGAATCCAACATTAAATCCGTGCAATTGTATGCCTGTAAAAGCTGCAAAATCTCGGCACACATCAAGACAAAGTTACAGGTTTTCGTCAGAAGCTGTTGAATGTCGAGATAAGACATCGAAAATGAATTGGTTACACACTAAGGAAACCAAATGACAACATTGAGAAGCAGTCCTTCGAATCCTCACGGCAGATTGGAAGACCAAGAACAACGTGGAGATCAACAGTCTTGGCAGAAGTAGCGACCCAGAGGATAAAGTGACCATAACTGAAATACTCGTATCTAGCTGCAGTTCGGGAAAGATAGAAAAGAACTTCAATTTCTTTGTGGTGAAAAACTAAAACCTAACCATTGTGGTAAGGATCTAACTACGCAAATCGTTGAATGAATAATTTACAGCAGACGACGGAGTAGTAGTCTCTAAAGTAGTGCGAAAGTAAGGTATGTTTACAGAGGTGACGGAGCTTTGCACCTATCTACCTCTGATAAAAAATATTTTTTAAACCTTGTAATAATTCAGAGTCAAAATATGATCAGACCAGCTCATATTTTGATCAATGAGAACACCTAAGTATTTGAGTTTATCTACAATTTCAACTTTGAAATAATTCCCATCACACGTTGTACCTACATCAACCAACGGAAAAGATACAGCATCACATGAACAATCTGACACTTTGTAACGAAAACAGAGAATGAAAATAGATTTCGATATCAGTTTCGTTTTGTTCCTTGCCTTTAGTTTATGTTTAGCAAACCAGTTTCTCAGTAGGTGAACATCGAGTCATATGCGATGCCGAGGTCATCTGCAAAAGCCGTGACTTTTCCGGCAAAAGGTTGATTAAATGTAGAGTTTATATAGACTAGAAAAAAAAATAGGACCAAGGACAGATCCTTGGGGTGCCTCTAGGTTTATATTTCTAGCATTGCTATAGCAGTCTGCAATTTTTACTATATGCGTTCTATTTGAGAGATACGACTGAAACCACCTATGTACAAGGCTCCGAAAACCAGCCCGATACAATTTGCTCATGAGAAAGCCTTGGTTATGTCCACGAATGGACTAGTACAACTTTTTTTCCCATCGGGTGCTTTGTTTATTGATGAACCGAACACTAGGAGTGCCATATTGCATAGGGCTTAAGAAACGTTTTCTCTTAAGAAATCATAACATTCTACTCTTAATAACTTTTTCAGAAATTTTAGAGTTTGTAGACAGCAAAGAAATCGTTCGATAGTTGTTTTTATATCGTTTATTACTCTTTTCAAAAGTCGGTATGACAATACCGCATTTTAGTCTGTCGAGAAATATTCCACTGGATATGCTTAAGTTAAAGAGGTAGACCAAAATGTCAGCTATATTTAGAGTTATGTTCTTTAAGGTCAGGTTAGAAATGCCATCGTCTGCACTAGAGTTCAGAATTTCAATACCAGTAATTAGATCAAAGAAGAAGCTTTCACTGTAAACTTTATCTTCGACCAAATTACCGTCGGCACATCGCTTGCAGTAAGCAGTACAATCAGTATAATCTGACATCTGAACAACTGAAGAAAAAAAGACGTTGGCTATCATTGCAGAATCATCAACAACAGAATTATTATTAACCAGTAGTATAGGGTTAGGGATTTTTGAAGCATTGTTATTGATTATACTATTGATCGCTTTTCATTCTTTCCTAGGATTGCTTTGTGAATTACGTACCTTAGAGTGATAGCAGTCTAAGTCTAAGTCTATAAGTAAAATTTCATTGAAATCGGTTTGGGAGTTAAGCTTGAGTTAATCGTCTAATAAAGATGATTTATAGATTTTTGAAACTTTTGGAGCCAAGATCCGGCAAGAATTTGTCCCTTCAATTGCGTTCTCCCTACCACAGCAGAGTTATATTTCCTTAGCTGTTAGCACAGCATCAGATCATTTTTGGTAAGGGAGTGTAAATGCACACTCAAACTTCACATCATTGTCTCACCTAAGTTTCAATTTTCCGGAACTGCAATAACGAGAGCTGGAAGAAGAGAATAAAAACCTGTAGAAACTATAGGCTGTGATCTTAACAAACACGCGTTTAGACCAGAACTTCGATCCGTACATCCGGCAAAAATTTGTTCGATAGTCCTTGCTACCAGATTTACATATTCATGTCAGACACACAAATTAGTTCTCCGGTTTGCCTTCAAAATGCTCACTTACGGATTCCTGTAGCCATAACGACTTCCACGTAAATCTTTTTTTTTTTTCAAATTTGGGAACAGATAATAATCATTATATGCCTGGTCAGAATTGTAAGGGGGGTGGGCTAATTCCTGGAAGCCACATGACTTCATATCAGCCATGGCAATTTGAGCCTTGTGAACCGGTGCGTTGTCTGAAGTAAGAGCGCGTCCTTTGTTCTTTCCCTTCTTTTTACTTTAATAGATTCTCTTAAGCATCTCAGAACATTAGCGTAGTATTCTCCTGTGATGCTGGTGCCTTTTTGGTTTATAACAAGATTCCTTTGCGAGTCCGAAAACACTGCTGCCATGATCTTTCCCCGATGGTACGACCTTAAACTTCTTGGGAGCTGGATCACTTCTTTCCCGCCTGGGTCTTAATAATGAACCCAAGTAAAAATGTTGTTGATAACTTATGCTGAATTGTCGCCGCACAGCTCCGAAAACTGCTTAACATTTCACACGGATTTTTTTTTTCTTTTTTTTGATGCATCGTAAGCATTCTGGACACCCACTTTGAGTTGATTTTTGGCATCCCTAGATGATTATGTAGAATTTTGAAGCTCATTGCTTCGGATATTTTGAACCTTTCTGCAACTTCTTTTAGTTTAAGTTAACTATCTTCCATGAGAGTACATTCGACTTTTAGAGCCATTTCATGTGTTGTAACGTCGCTTGGTCTTCCAGGCGGTCATCATCTTCTAATGACTCTCTACCTTGTTTCAATAAACAAGATAACTTGTAAATAATCGCAATTTTACTAGGCAAAGAAGTTTCGTAAATTGTTTGCACTTCACTTGGTATATTTTTCACACTTTTTCCTTGTTTTGTGAGGAATTTAATTCTTGCGCGGAACTCAATATTTGATATTTTTAAAATTACCACCGATTTTAACTTATTCTTTGACTATCAACATGAAACTTCTTTTATACCTAAAACCTGACAATAATTCTAACCTCACCCCTTTCTATCTTCACCGCTAATTCGCGAGTAAGTTTTTTATCTTACAGCTGGCAATCAGCGTACTTCAAATTTGACAGAAATCTTTAAAACAGTTGCCCAGAAAATTTTATTTTTTAAAATAATTTTGAGGTTAGAGTTAGAATTTCGATTCTGTCTCGAATTGTTACTCTACGGAATCAAAATTTGAACTAAATCCAACCAGGGCTTCAGGTTAGAGAAACTTACATACGAAGGGACGAAAAGACTATTTTTAAAATATTCCTTTTCATAAAACCCATCAGCATTAACTGGCAATAACGCAGAATATTCATCAGATCCTTGAAGCTATGTAAATACTAAAACTGTGCACAGGATTTTTACCAACATATTCAAACGATGTGAGTGCGATAGTATTACTGGTGCGTATTATTAAGGAACATTTGCGGACTACAGAGATTTGTCTAACATACGAGTAAATTTCTCACACTACTTTGTAGCGGTCATAGGTTCAAGTACCAACATGGGATAACCATATCCTTTAAATAAAAGTTGTCAAGTTCGGGCTAAAAAAGATCAGAATCCATCTTTCTGTAACCGCTGCACCGAAATATCTTAAAATTTTCAAATTCAAAATGGCGTCAATAAGACTTTTTCAAAAGGATAAGAAAAACGGCACCAATTTGAAAATTCTTACTTCGGATTTGAATTCAGTGACCTCGAGAACATGTTTGGACGATGTCAGTTTCCGCAGTATTTTTTCTATTTTTTTGGAAGTCGTTTTGAATTCTCCATTTTGAAACTGAAATATGTGGAAAATGGCGGATACCGATACAGGGCAACCCACCTACTGGAGTAACTTCTTACAGCCCAATATCTATACTGTCTATACTGTCAAAGCTATTTGAAAAGATGTTAATTAAATGTCTGCATAAAATAATAGACGAAAAATTGTTAATTCCTAACCATAAATTTGGTTTTAGAAACAAGCACTCCACGATTGATCAGGTGGATCGAATAACAAATAGAATCGAAAAAGCATTAGAAGAGAAAAAAATATACTCTACTATATTCCTCGACATAGCACAAGCTTTCGATAAAGTATGGCACAAAGGACTGATCCATAAATTGCAAAAGCATTTGCCAAAGCAATATTCAGAAATTCTGGAGTCTTATATATTACAACGATTGTTTACAATTAAACAAGGAGATGAGTACTCTACATTGAGAGAAATAGAAGTTGGTGTACCGCAAGGCAGTGTGCTTGGCCCTGTATTATATCTTTTATTTACCAGCGATCTGCAGAAAGTAAAGAAATAACTGTATTTACTGTTGGATAAACTGCAGAAGTAACGATGAAAAAGCTGCAGAAGGCAGTACGAGTAATATATCAAAAGGGACCAAGAAATGGCAAATCAAAATAAATGACCTAAAGTCGGTGCATATAAATTTTACGAAGAAAAATGTCCAGCACATCTCAGTATTCCTAAATAATAATGAAGTAGAATAGGCAAATATAGCCTAATATATAGGCATGACCCCAGATGCAAAACTACGCTGGAAGAACTGAACATGCGAACTATAATACTACGGAACATAGTAAATGCGCCGTGGTACATAAGAAACACTGATCTACATAGAGATCTAGAAATAGATTTGATTATAAACTATAACAACTGCTAAATACTGACAATCTGAGTAGATTAAGAAGAGTAGAATCTTTTGAACGAAAAAAAAAGGATCACACGAAAAGAGTGATTGAGAATACCTACATACATAGGTACGCTAAAATAAGAAGAAACTGACAATATATAATACTTTCAAGGGTTAAAAATAAATTGCTAATTAGTTTGACGACCAGGTGCACCTAAATCATGCCTTCCCCTGGTGTTTTTAGTGGATTTATGTCTCACACTATCGCAAAGCTCACATGCTATGATTTTCACCAAGATAAACCTTGTCCAGTCCGTCTGTCCGTCTGTCCGTCCATATGTCACCAGTTTTTGGGTCTTAGATTTTGTGCTAGTAAAATTAAATTAGGTGTACAATTAGAACCCAAAGTAGTACAAGTTTAAGATCCGCCCACAGACACGCCCACATTAAAACAAATTCACGATTTTAAATAATTTTACTAGAAACTGAAAATATCACAACAAAATATATAGACATTTGCATTCTCTACGAGTACAATTCGTCAATACTTTGCATAATGCCATGCCCACTTTTTGGGGCGTTTTTTTTTTTTCAAAAGTCCTAATATTGATTTGTTAAAGCTACTTAAGGTGATGGGTAAGTTTTGTTTTCAAGATCTCAACAGAATCCATGAACATCGGTAACAAATAGTTACAGCCACGCCCACTTTCTGAGAAGAAGCCATAAAATCAGTTTTTCTGATAAAGTCTGTTAAAATCTCTTAAAAGACAGATTGTATCTTTTCTGTGTATACCTCTGCATACTGCTATTTCATTGAGTTAATTCAAAGCAAGCAAATATCATCAAAATTACATGATTTTAATCGCTGGCCCTGCTGATTTTAATTGAATGTATCTACATTACATTATCTTAAAAATGTATGCCTAAGAATCTTCCTTCTGACATTGAAAGAAAAAAAAAAAAACAACCGGAAATTTCTTAAGTATCCAAGCTGCGGAATTCTTAGTTTGACTTTTATTCATCTTTACTACGAAGTAAATTGATTTTAAAATTTCGCATTAAAAATTTTAATCTTTGCATAATCTGTGCGTGGGTTTACTAAAAACAACAAAACATGATAATGAAAAATGATGAGCGTCATTATGGAAACCAGCAAGATCCATGAGAATTTCATTTAGATTTTGCGGTGCAATAAATAATAAAATAAAAAGATTCTCTGCTAAACCTTTACGAGTAAGTTTTAATATTTTGATTGCCAAAGATTTTATAAGGTCATTCCCTTAAGAGTGTTTACTAATTGGAATTTAAGGTTACGATTTGTATTCAGTAAGTCGACGTACAGTAGCTAAAAAAAACGTGCCTTAAAGTTAGTAGTAGTAGTAGTAGTAGTAATTTTTATTAATTCAAAAGAAAAATTCAATTGTTACAAAATTTACAATAAGCATTGACTTCTACCGTCAGCCGAAAGAGAAAGTTTCAATAATTATTGTATTATTTCATTTAGAGTGATTGACAAGTTATATTAAAAAGCTTCATTTATAATTTGTTGCCGGTATGTTAGAGCAGATTTCAAAAAATTGTACAGAAAGGCCCAGTTTTCTCCATTTAAAAAGCGAATGACTTCATCCGAAGAGAGAGTGTTTTTTCCTAAGTTGTAACTTCTGATTGAGCTCAGTATAGGGCAGGTTCCAATAAAATGAAGGACGTCTTCTCTAGTTCCATGATTGCACAGCGTACAATTATCACTTCTATCACCTGTGGGTGGCTGTGGTGTAGTGGTAACATCAACGCTTGTCACGCTCTTGATTCACGGTTCAAATCCTGATCTCAACAATCATCTATTTATTTCGTCTGAAATAAATAAAAAATAGTCGATCAATTGCGAAAGCTTAGTCAACTCTACTGCGAAGGCATAACACTGGCAGTAGGGTGGTCATATGGCTTAAATGCAACTTGATCGTGTTGATGACATCAGGTGGAGGGAAAAAAATACTGTGAATCATGAGCAACGACAAAAAAACAAAACAAAACAAGCTCCCAGTTATCTGGACTCCACCCTTGGAGTTTACAGAAACTTAATACCACCTAAGTCTCAAACCCACTACATCAATCTTTCTTCCTCTCTCTCTCTAAATTTCTACGAAACGCTCGTATACGTCATATCCCATTTGGCGCGCGCAAATTATAAAAAAAAAAAATGTAGTTCAAGTGTAACATTTCACCCCTCGCTTTGAATATTGATGAAATTGCATCTAATCCGTGGCGGTCATGAAAGTAGTTTTTTTCCCCAAGATCGTGGGATCGTGCTTGACTTTGTTGGGCTTGTATTCTAAATATATCCCGCGTAGATCTCTCGATCTTAATAAGTAGTTCTTGTAGCGCATTTCCCGAGGCAGCTCCGTTGACAAGATTTTCGTTCAGGGGGACATTATGCTAACGGCTCAGCCTTGCCCATTCACCAAAGAAATGAAGGTTCCTAGTTTTAAGATGATGACTTGGTTGTGATACTATTTTCGAAATGTTTTGAAAGTGTAATTTAAGTGTAAATATATACAGTGGTGGTAGTCCAGTTTCTAAGTGCAGCATGTATGTCAGTGTATTTTCTGGTAGTCTGAATATTTTCTTAAGGAAGTATCTTAGAAGTTTTTTAACGCATGTGAATTCCCAAATTCCCCACACTTGTGCCGAGTAACACATTATAGATCTCATGACTGCTTCGAAGATTTTATACTTTGTACTCGGCGCAATATTTTTTTGCTTAAGACACCTTTCCAGCTGCAATTTATTGCGCGTTTCGATTCCCTTAGCTTCTTCTGGAGATGCTTTTTAAACGATAGCTCGGGGGTAACCAGAACTCCGAGGTACTTGTATTCTTTGACTTGCTCTAGTTCCTCATTTTGCCAGGTCAATTTTTCAATCCTTGCGTATCGACCCCATCCGTTCCGAAAAATCATAATTTTAGATTTGCTGGTATTGAGTTGCAGATTCCACATATGACAGTATTGTTGAAGCTTGTTAATCATGATTTGCTTCATGTCTGGACTTTCCGCAAGTGTAACGATATCGTCAGCGTAGAGTAACAGCTTTATAGATAAACCCACAAAAGGTATCCCTCCCGGTAAAAATTCGACAAGATCGTCCAAATAGATTGAGAACAGGAGGGGGCTCAAGAGACACCCTTGCTTTACACCTGATTTCGATTGGAACCAATCGGATAAAATGCTTTCATCCCATACCGCTGTGTTGTTGTCCGCATACATTTGCTGTAGCACTCTTAGCATTTTGTTTGAAAGCCCTAGGTTACTTAGCTTGAAAAATAGTGCTCTTCTGTCGATGGAATCAAAGGCCGCCTTAAAATCGACAAAGAGAGAAGATGTTGTCCACTGTGGAATAGTCCTTGCGGAAAACAGCTTGAAACTCGCTAAGTAGTTCATTTTCTCGAGTCCAGTTTGTTAGACGTTCCAGAATAATTCCCGTGAAAACTTTTGTGATCGAGTTTAAAAACGATATCCCTCTATAGTTTCTTGGATCATTTGGATTTCCTTTCTTAAATATCGGAGATATTATTTTTTTTTGAAAGTTGCTGGCACTTCGACCGTATAGAATATAAAATTGTAATTTTCCGTAAGCTATTGTAGGAAAGTGTCCGTCGCATTTTTAAAGAATTCGTAGGGGATTCGATCTTCCCCAGGAGCTTTATTAACGCAACGTCTCTTTATGGCCCTAGTGACATCCTGGCCAGTAATAGGTTGATCTAAAGATGGTACTTCGAGAAGAGGAAGTGCATATTGCATTTGAATTGAATTTGGAGGGGGATTTAGCAAATTTTTCGAAGTATTCAACTAATATGGGTGCTTCAACATTAAAGTTATAATCGATATAGAACAGAGCGCATAATACCCTAACTCTCATCTTTTAGTTCACTCTAATAAAGTGAGCGTGATGTTGGGAATTTTATAACATTTGAATTTGAACCCTTCTGACTAGGTCGGTGTCGTTGTACAATGGATGTACGAGTAGTATCTCCTCCACCATTCCCTGTCGATACAAACTGGATCAAAAATCAGTGAAAAGTATTTCCATCCACCTTTGATAATGTCCATGCTTCTGAAGCATATACGCATAGCAGAACTGGGATGATGAGGTTTTTATATAAAGCCCGTGAGAGGGCTTTGCTACTCAATTTTCTTCTTAGCCAAAAAAAAAACAGGGGTTGGCAAGAGTGATTCTTCGCTTAATCTCTGCGCTGGTGTAGTCCTTAACCACCTCAAAATTGTATCCATTGTAACGTTTTATCCAATTCGCCGATGTTGACTGTCCTTTCTTGATGACAGCATGTACTTTATTTTGCCCTCGTTAACTACTAAACACATTTTCGACCCTTCTCTTTCAATATTCAAGAAAGCACCACTGACAGCCTACTGCGTTCAATGTCAACGTCGTCGGCGTACGCCAGTAGTTTGAAAGAATGTTCCCCTGAAGTTAGCTGGAGAATTTTGTACCTCACCTTTGTACCTTGTCGTAGTCATTTTATAAAATCAAAGGCATCGGTGGTGTTGTTACCGACCTTGATGGAGCAGCGTGCATTCTCCATCGTCATTCTGCGCAGATAGATGAGTTTGGCAGGACTGCCAAAACTAGATATGGCTCTGTATAGATGCTATCATAGGAGACTTTAAAATCGATGAAAAGGTGTTGAGTATCGTTTTGGATTTCCTGAGTTTTTTCCGAGACCTGCCGCAATGCGAATATCTGATCTATGGTGGACTTTCCTGGCCTAAAAGCACTCTGACACGGACTCATCAGATTATTGACAAAAGGTTTAAGGCGTTTACATAATGTGGCAGATAGGATCTTATACGCGACGTTGAGGAGACTAGTACCTCTGTGTTGGCGTAGTTCAAAGGGTCTCCTTTCTTGAGGATCAGAGAAACAATGTTGAGGTTCCATTCATCCGAACGTATCTAACAGTTGATGTATGCTCCGTAACAAATCATTCCCAGCTGTTTTAAATAGCTTAGCAGTTAGACTGTCGGCTCCAGCAGCCCAGTTGGATTTAATCTTAGATAATGCTATCTTCACTACACTTTGACAAAATTGTTGATCGTCATCGTCCGGGTTGAATGAAGAATTCAGCCTGACACCGGAGTTTTGATCGTCACCGCCGTTTAACAGTCTGCAGAAGTGATTTTTCCAATTTCTCAGCACTGACTGTGACTCTAATACTAGATTTTCTTCTTATCTACAGGCTTTCTCGGGCTTCATAGCCTTGGCATTCATTCATTCCAGCTATAATACCTCCCCATAGACTCGATCTTGAGTTTTTTTATTCTTTCTTAGAAGCTGCTTAGCTTTACAAGCCTCTTGCTTTACTGCGTGCACTTTTCGGTACTCTTCATCAAACCAAGGGATTCTTTGTGGTGCACATCAGAAGTGGCGTTCTTCATGGTTTGTTGACAATGACCTTTGCTTATCTGCGCTTAACGTTGGCAGTATTGGACTTCTTAAGAGGTTCAGTAACACTCGATGGGCGAACGCGAAGGGTCTCTTCCTATTGTAGCTATTGGATATTGTCTCACAGTACTTCTTTGGTATCGAAGTATTTGCGATATCCGCATACGTCCCTTGGCAGCAACAAGGTAGTGATCCTAGCTATCACGCCGAAAATCCAAAATACTGGAGCAGTGTCTTGCATCAATCGCGACATGAACCATCTGGTTGACAGTTAGTTGATCCGGAGAACGCCGGGTGCCCTTATGAATATTGAGATGCGAGAATCGTGTGCTAACTACAATCATATTTCGCGCTACCGCAAAGTCGATTAGTCTGAGTCCGTTTCTGGAGGTGTTGTCGCGCAAGCTGTATTTTCCGACGGTGTTTCCAAAGATGTCCTCTTATCCAATTATTACGTTAAATTCGCCAAGCACGATTTTAAGGTCATAACGTTGACATTGGTATTAGGTCCTGACAGGTCATAAAAGCAATGTTTGGTCACGTCATATTTATCGTCTGTGAGAACATGGGCGTATATATAGGCTGATATTTTTGAATTTTGCCTAAATGCGAAGCTCAAGACTTCTTGTCTAAATCTGCTCCTAACAATTCCGCATCCAAATAAACGCTGATTAGTAGATGTCATAGCTCATCGGGTCCAGATGGCTCATGATTCTTAACTCCAAACTTATAAACGGTAATCCAATGCCTAACCAGTGGAGGAAAAGTTATATTCTTCCTTTGCACAAAGGAAAGGACAATACGCGAAACTGCGATAACTACGGTTCTGTCAAGCTGATGTCACACACCATTAAGATCGTTGAGCGGGGCCGACTGCGGAAAATAATACAGCTATCTGATGACCAGTGCGGGATTGCCTTGGGCAAATCAACATCAGATCCAATCCAAAGTATAAGGATCATAATGGAAACTCATCGTGATTCCTTAAAGGACTTGCATATGGTGTTGATTGATTTTGAAAAAACCTTTGATAGAGAACCAAGAGATCTCTTATGGGTGGCGCTAAGACAAGGAGGAGTTCCAGAAATCTACTTAAATGTATGAGGGAGCAAGGACAAGAGTAAGATTTCCCGCAGGAGTCACCTCAGAGTTGGTGTACCCCAGGGAAGCGTCCTCAGTCCTTTGCTATTTATTACAGTCCTTGAAGGAAAAGTGACGGACCCCAAAGTGCATCAGTTATTCTTTGCTGACGATGGAGTGAAGATCAAATGTCCCTGCAACGAGGACTTGATGTATGGGTGGATGTTTCGGATTAATGTGAGTACCGTATTAGTTCAAAAAAGACGAAGTCCTAAGCTGAAAGGAAGGCTCTACACAGCAGTTGTACGTCCGGCGCTCACATATGGATCACAGTACTAGATAATGTACAAAAAGTATGAGGGCAAATTAACGGCAGCTGAGATGAAGATTCTTCGCATGACAGCAGGAGTAACCAAGTTCGAAGATTCGGGGAAGATTTGAGGAAGCCTTCATGTAAAAGAACCCATTACAAGCAAGATAGAGCACGACTGGCTCAGTTGGTATTGTCATATTCAAAGGAGAGATCCTTCGACGTTAAACGTTTCTACACAATCGCGCAAAAAAGTCAGACCAAAAAACAACTGGATCACACAAATGCAAATGATTGGCCTCAGTGACGAAGTGATCCGAATCCGGGAAGTCTGCCGGTACTTCCTGAGGTCAAACCGGCAAACCGCACAGGCGGACTAGTAAAGTGGAAGGACTGTGATCCTTCTACTCCGAATCATAACCTCGCCGTAAGGAAAAGAAGAAGAGTAGATGTCAAAGCTTTTCATCCGCTTTTTGACCGGTCCATCTCACCGAACTTCCTGGATGGTGGTGATGTCCGCTTTATAGTAGTCTAGGGCCTCGGCTAATTGTCCGGCTGTATGTGGCCTGGGTCTGAGTATTCCACGTAACCCGAAGGTCATTGTCCCCATTTTATTGGCGAAGTTTGGCAACAGTAAAATCATCTTTATCCGAGGTTTGTGGCTGCTTCGTAACCAGCTTTTTTCAATGGTAGAGCTGTTACTCCTCCGCACAACCCCCAACCAAGAGAACCAGATCCTTATTCCAAATACTCCAGCTATACTCCATATATGTACATATGTACCTACATATGTACATTTACATCAGGCAATAAAAACCAGCCCAGTGAAAATAAGGTCTTTTCTATGCCGGTCTATTTTTACACTTTCACTGCAAAGCCGATTCTTTTCTTATACTCGCTGACACCAATCACAGCTGGGACTATTAAACTAAGCTACCACATGGCGTAATTAGGTTTATATCTAACAATTTACATAAGCCAGGTGTAACTCAATAAAAATGGTAATAAACAAATCTGTAAAATAATTTATTTTATTCTTTCATGCCAATAAGATTAAAGCTTTAATCAAATCATGTCATGAAGATTAACAATCCAGTTCAATTATAATGGCAGAATTACATCTTACTTGTCAAAATGTCAGCTATAAGCAAAAGTGTATGAGTTTCTGATTAGAAAATTTATAATAATTGCACCTCCATGAAATGGATACAGCAATTATTTAAATAAGCTGATAGCAGTCGAACCAGAAGTCTTGGTAAATTTATGTTCAGTTTAAGTCTTTAATTTTTCAAACTACTGGTTTTTAAATATACCAGACTTAAGTTATTAGTTTAATTGAAATAAAGAGCTAATTAAATAACTTTTGTTTTCGATGACTTGTCATGTCATTAGAATAACTCAAGATGAGAACCGAAGGATTATTTTATTCTACATAGACTATCTGATCCTCCCGGCGTTGCTCGGACTTACTCAAAACCACATTTTCGATGAAATGCCATTCGACAACTTCCTTTCGTTTTTCAATTAATTTTCCCCCCGCTTCCCTCTATGAGGGGAAACTTTAAGCCATGATAACCTGAAACCATCGGACAAAATTAATTTGCCAACGCTGAAAGTATTATTCAAATAGGTAAAGGATTTTTCATTTCGAGGTTGGTATTTCACATCCCTGCAATACGCCATCTGTCAAATTCATCTGTCATCCATAGTGACAGGCCGTGGTGTAGTGGTAACATCATCGCTTGTCACGCTGTGGGTTCACGATTAAAATCCTGATGTCAAGAATCATCTATTTATTTCACATGAAATAAATAAAAAAGTCGATCGTAAGTCAACTCTACTGCGAAGGCATAACACTGGAAGTATAGTAGTCATATGGCTGAAAATGCAAATGGAACGTGATAATGACATCAGGAGGACGGACAAAAATACTGTGAATCATAAGCATCGACAATAACAGCAAAACAAAAATGCTCCACAGTTATCTGAACGCTACTCTTGAAGTTGACAGAAACTTAATACCACCTGAGTTTCAAAGCACTACACCAATCTGTTTTTCTTTCTCTCTCTATAAGGGTATTCATATCCCCCAGTTATTTCTTGACTTGACATTTTACAATATGGATCGTTTAACTACCGCTCAACGCATTAAAATTGTTGCATCGTATTACAAAAATAACTGTTCTGTAATACAATGCTTTGCAAAAGTATCTATAACCGGATACAGGCTCTAAACGGATACAGGCCCTTTATAATTTCTTTATTTTATGGCATCAATTAAAAAGTAATTAGAGCAAAAAAAAAAAAAAAATCCCCGATATTTTCTTTTGGGATTTCCAACAATAAAAAACTGTTTTGTCTAGCTTGGAAAAGTATTTTTATTTTGGTTAATTGTTTTTACAGATATTAGTATGGGATTTTATTACGCCTTTTTTTTCAATGATACTAAAAATTCTATTGGGCATATGGAGTTCCATACATCCATAATTGATGCTCAGAGATCCAGCTTTTTTTTTGCTTTTTAATTGATGTCATAAAATTAAGATAAAGGGCCTGTATCTGTTTAGAGTTGCCTGAAAAAGGCCTTTTACAGGGTGCGGTTATACTTTTGCAAAGCACTGTATCTATGTGTCGGTATTGAAGGGCAGATTATGGTCGTCATAATCGCCCGACTAAGCACACAATTCGAAATATAATCAACGAATTCAAACAAATCGATAGTGTTTGTGATATTGTAAGGCCTGTGCAGTGTGCATCTGGTAATGCATCAACTGAAAACATAGCCGCTGTGAGTACCTTAGTGTCCGAAAACCCGAAATTGTCAATTCCGCGCCGGCTCAGCAATTCGGCATTTCCTACATCTCCGTTTAGTATATTTTGCACTTGGATTTGCATCTTCATCCCTATAAGGTCCAGCTTACACAACAGCTAAAGCCTGCTGATCATAGAATGCTCAGAACATCCGCGATTGGATACTGGAAAATCAACAAGTTGATGCCGATTTTTCGATCAAAATTTTCTTCCGCGATAATGCATTTCTCGCTCTGCGGCTACGTAAACAAATAAATTTGCAGAATTTGGGGTTTTGAGAATCCAAATGTGATGGTTGAGAGGCCATTGCATCCACCACGGTTGGCAGTTTGGACCGACGGCGTTATAGGGCCGAATTTTTTTTGAAAACGACGAAGGTTACTGTGAATTCTCTGCGCTATGGTGTTGAATGATAATCAATTTTGTTTGGCCAGAGATTGCGGGGGTACGTGCACACAACATAGGCAAATTTGGCTCTATTGCACGAAAAGTTCCCCGCCCGTTTAATTTCGAGATTTGACGACAACAATTGCAACCAAGATCGTGTGATCTGACCCCGTTGAATTTCTTCTAAGGAATGACCGTGTATATTCAGACAACCCCCAAACTTTGGAGCACTTAAAAACCAACATCCGTGAAGATATGGCCGCAATACAGCTAGAAATGTGCCGAAAAGTCATCGAAAATTATCTCACAAGAATCGAAGTTTTGCAAAAATTCCCGTGGCGTCCATTTAACCGATGTTGTGTTCCATCCAAAAAAAAAAAAAAATTTCATTGAAATCTTTAGTTCTTTTTTTATTTTATTTAAATTTGAGATTCTAAAGTACAAAATGAGTAACCATGTATAGGGTGACTGACATGAACTGTTACCAAATTCACGTCGCTGTGTCTGTCAAACTACGAATGACAGCGCACTGAAAATTTGACAGTTGTTAGTTCATTTAATTATTGACAAGCGTTTTTTATCGCGTGTTGAGTTTTTTTTTCAAGTTAGCGCTTCGCCAGGAATGGAAGCGCATTACACAGACAAATTTGTGCGACTGTCTCAAGGAAATTGTTCGTGCCAAAGGTGGCCATATTTTTTTTCTTTGGATTCAATAAAAAAATATTCACAATTTAAAAAAATACAGATAATTGATTTTCATGTTCATTCTGATACACAATCATGTACATACGAGTATGTAGTTTCTTTTAACTAATTTTTGTTAGCTCAAGAATGTCTTAACGGATTTTGATGATTTTTTTTTTACACATTCGATTTTCCTAGATACCCAGCTTTCATTTAATACATCGCTCGCATGGGTATGGTCGGATCTTCTTTAAAATTAATATATAAGGTCAAGTAACCCGAGGTGAAGTTAAAATCCTCTGGCTAACCTCAAAATTAACGGTTCCAACCATTTCGATAAAAAACGATATCAAAGGAATTAATAAAGCCGTTTGCTCTTTCGTATTTCAGCTCATTTCAAGCCACCCGGGGAAACTGTAAACCTTGACAGAACATGCAAACGTCAGTTGAACGCAACCCTAGTTCGACATTAACAAACTGCTACTCGTAAGTGTCAAAGTTCTGTCGTGTTTCCCATGAGGTTTACCTTCCGAATTTTACAATTTCTCGTAATTTTTAATTTTTCAATATCAAAGGCGGATGGAAAATTGTGCCGTCGTTGTCCAGTCCGTCAGTCTAGGTCGCTATTACCACAGTCACAGTGGCAACCTCCATTCACGACGGCGAAGGTTGGAGTTACCAATACTGTTTTTTTCTGGTTTACGCGTGTACCTGTACTTTAAGCTATCTTTGCAGGAGTGGGTGTTTGTTTGAGAGAATGGTGTGCAACACTGCTATCAGTTGTTATCGCCGGTACTCTTCGCCAAACCATGAACTTTTTTTTGTCGCCGCCTGGTTAAATCTAGCACATTAGAGGCGGCACAACAAAAAGAAGCACAAAAGCGTTTTATATGACTAACATTCACATTATAAACAAAAGTATCTTTTCAGGAAAACTAAGTTCTTGTTTTTTTTTTAAGAGAAAAACTGGCAACATCGCAAAACGCACCACACTCATCTTAATCATCAGGAACACCATGCATTCTCATGTATCTCGCCAGAGAAGTGCAAAGTGCGCCGGCTCACATTTTCCGCGATATGCAATATGCAATAGCAGCAACAACGGCAGGCATCGTCGTCATCGCCACAGAGCGCCACTATCCAAATACCATACAATTCTAACAACAACAAAGAAACACACAACCAACAATTCCATATCTACATCTATGTACATAATTTCTAGTCATGCACAAGTTAAATTAAATAGTAACTCTCATGCGAGAAAACTCTCAACACATCCATTCATCTTTCGCATCGAACTCAACATGTTTGCACCCAACTGAGACATAACTACTCTACTCTACTACGGGCCTTTAGCGCCCCTTTGCCTTGAACAGGTTGTGAAAATGTCAGACAGTAAATTCATACAACAACAATCAGTCTGATTCGGTTAAGGGGCCGGCGCTCGGGCTCATTTTTTTTAACATGAACGATGGAGACAACAGCGACGAACGTACGAATAGACGGCTGCTGCTGCTGGTGGATGGAAATGGAATTCAATTGTAGATACTTTCGCACCGCATCGAGAACATACCCGCTCAGTCACATTGCGACTTTGTTAGGTGACGGACGTGAACGCTAATCAAATTGATAAAAGATCTTTAGTGTAACGTGTGTGTCTTGTGAATAAGACGACGGCGAGACCGAACCGATTACGAGAGAAATATCTTGTCAGTGTAAAAGTACGCACTTTGTGTGTGCCAAAAGTGGATTGTTCGTCATAAATAGTGTGTAGCTAAATACACTTCAATAATTCAAAGAAAAAAAAAAATTAAAAACAAATTTCATACATCTGTCTGTCGCGCGAGAACATATGCAGATACATTTTACATTTCGCGAGAAAAAAAAAAAAAAAAAAAGATAAACAGATACATATTTATTGTTCGCGCTTTTTACTGAATGAAATTCTTTTGCAAATCTGTTTACAATTTGTGTTTAAGTGGGGAAAAAAGGAAATAAAAAATATAAATAAATAAATAATAGTTTACAGTGTATAATATACAAACAACGAAAGAGTTGAATAGTGTCAACAGTGTTACAATCGTTATCAGTTAAATAATAATAATAATAAAAAAAAAACCGAAAACCACCTAAAACGGATAACCGCCGAATAATTGTGGATTAAACTTGTGAGACTATTTTATTCAATTGGGATACAGAAGACAAAACGCAACAGATTGGTTACGCAATATTCTTTGGATTAAAACAAAAGGACAGAGGTGGAGCTGACATTATGGCCGACACCGACAATATTTGCATGCAATTAAATGCATCGGAGTTGTCAGCTATCATGATGAAAGGTGCGTTATAGTTTTAAGAGTCTATATGTGTAAGAATTTCGAATGTATCTTTAAGAAGCTAAGTTAGGTAGATACTTGTTACACTAGTGGAATTAACTTACTCGTCAAGAGGTACTCCAATCGTCAAACCACTAGATAGAATTTAGAGTAAACAAATTTAATTCTGAATTTAGACTGCAATATCTACTTACTCCCAAAATTGTGAAAATGTTCCCATATGAGTTGAGTTGACCAGCACTACCACCAGATGGACAAAAACGCAGCCAACTAGCTGGCGTCATCAGACGTCTGACTTGCATGAGATATAATCCAAATTCCATTGGAACCCTGGAAAAAGTGACCATTTCCAGTCACACAAATCGGTTTGGTGAGAGGATGAGATTCCCCGTACAGTTTTGTCTGGGCAAGTAATCCTTCTAAATAAGAACGGAGTCTACAGCTACAAATCCGTCAACGTACTCGTAAATAGAGCTGAACGCCTAGTTGCTGTGTGATCATGTACTCGTAACTCTGGGTGTGCCGCAGGGAATACGTTTGGGTCCTCTTTTGTTTACCTTGTTCATTAAAGACATAACTTATATAATTTTAATGATGAATGTATTTAAACTATAAAGATGATTCTGTAGAACTACAAGATGATTTGAACAATATTAACGACTGAACTCTAAAGACTATCACACGAACGAAATTATAAGAACTTAAGAGTTACTACTTTAATGACATGAGTCTAGACAATTGTGAATACTAGTATGATTTGGGGATGGAACAAGCAAGATGAATGATTGAATTTATCTGCAGATGGTCAGGAGAATCTAAGGATTCCTACGTCTTACTCGTAAAAACGTTGTGTTGTTCATTTGTTCGATCCGTGCTGGATGGAGTTCTGCAGCAGTGTTTGGTGTCCCCGGAATCAAGATCAAATCAGAAATATTTAGTGTGTACTAAGAAATTTATACTAGAATGATCCAATACATCTATACATCTACTTTTTAACAACGTTTGTATCTTTTAAATTTGGCAACGGTTTAACAACGACGCATTCTCGACAATTTCCAATTATAGAATTTTTAAGTCAGTTCTATCTTTGTGTAGGAAATTTATTAAGTATCATTCATATATAGATTTCAACATGAAATGGGAGAAAGTAAAACTAGTTTTAAGTAATCTAATGGCTGAAAACTTTGTACGACTTGTAGCTCTAATTAAATAAATATCTATTTGAGTGCAAGCATTCCTTGTATCTTTCTACCTGTAACTTTATCACAGAAAATCGACTCAATGCCTAATGGTATTTAAGGTTTCGTTGAACATTTTTAATCATAAACAATTTTAATACAATAAATTGGTGACATTCAAAATTTCTATTCTAGATATTCTCCCCTTCAAGGTATCTGCGTCACGATTATTATATCTTCTACTTCTAGATACTTGAGAGTTATGATTTCCCAGATTAGTTTTGTCCAAGGTGTCTATTAAAAAAATTATATTTCACATAAAAATTAAATACAATAAGCTTACGGGCTTCTCATGCGCAAGTTTCTATCTATTTATGTATGTTAAGGCTAGAGCTGTTAATACTTTTGCCCAAATCAATGCGATACTGAGTGAGACTATTTGGATTTCATTTACAGTTCAGCTTTCGATGTATCCATAAGTTCTTATGTGATACAATTTCAGTGTTTAAAAATCCATCAGTTTTGAAATATATGTCTAACTAGCTATCCCATTGAGCATTGCCACTTTCTGCCGGTGGCAAATGAAAAAAGAAGACAGAACTTAATTTCCCGCAGCCCGTAAAGCCCCAGAACCGAATTTTCTGCTTTGCAACTCTTTTGACAGTAATATTGGTTATCACTGAATGAAAATCATTAGTTTTTTCTGGATCGGAGAAACAAATTATGTTCTTTGCTTAACTTTACGCTTGTATTCTGGATAAAAATACATTTTATAACTAAAAATCTAAATCTATGTTGAATCTTAAAAGCTTATCTTTATTCGGCTTGCACAAATGTTAAATTATCTGCAAACCTTCGCTAGGATATTCCCTAAACAAAAAATGCAACGAAATGGAAATCGATTCAACCATTCTTGTGTTACAGTGCTACAACGCAAAAAAAAAGAGAACAGTTGACGCAAAAATGGGTAATCTGTTTTAAAATTAACTTGCACACATATTTCGTATAAAGAAATTTTGTAAGTGACCTGCCACTTCGATATGGTTAACTTGAGCCGAAGAGTGAGGAAACACCTTCGAATAGGTGGATGAAACTGAGTTGCGATATCTATTGCCATTCCTTTCAGAGCCTTTTGCTTTTATGATAGACCCGCCAGTATTTTCACAATTCTAGGCAAACATCGTGGTCATGCTTTATGAACTAACCATCATTATCGCCTGGAAATTTATCTTATTTGATGAGATTTTGTTACTCAGGCAGGAATAAGAAAAGCTGTTAAAAGTTCTCATGTTCTAGGCATGATTCATTCTTAGTTAACCGATTTTAATGTCAAAGGCATGCAGTAACTATCACTGTAACAAACTCTCGACATTTTTTAAATTCATAATATGCTACAGTTTCAAAAAGTATCTCGACCTTCTTTTGTTGTTTTAGTTAAAGACTATTTGAGCTAAGCGTCACTTTCGTGTGGCCTTTAAACAATTTTTTACTAGCTTCCTGATATAGTTATTGCTAGGATTGTAGTACATAAAATAGTGTTACATTTTTAGCCTCTGGCATATTCAGCTCAATTCAATTCACATTGCAATCTTTGATTGAACAATCTGAAGTAAAATATTACAAAACGCTCATGTGCCAGTTATAACTTACACTCTAACGAGAGCCATAAAGTCGATATTAATTGGAAAATGCAATCAGTATAACCTTTAAATTTATGGCACAGTTTGCAATAAAATGCCGGATACATGTGTGCATTACATTATTCAAATGAGCTAAGATCTGAAATTGAAGAGAGTAGACTCAGTTGTTCAAATCTCCAAGGTCTTGTCCTATTTAGTATGTCTACAACCGGAGACTCTATTTTGTTGTCCAAAAGATGTTAATTGTGACACAGAGAGACGAGAAAGACGTGTACCGTACTAAGCCCGGCATTTTCGATAGTATTCATATTAATAGACAAGTTGCGTGACAGACATGACATTTTCGATAGTTAAGACAGATATAATACTATTCACAGCACACACGCGGAAGATGTCAGAGACACGTACTAAAAGATCCAAATATTCTTCTCAAGAAAGTCGCACAGTGAAGATGGAAAAGAATTTTAGCAATCTGTTTGCAATCGTAGGCTTTCGTTTAAACTTGTCGTTTCCGGTTGGAAAATCTTGGCGTTAACAAACAAACGCACTATCCAATACCTTATGGCTACTGCATTGACTTGAACTTGTACTTGACACTTAAATCGGTGAAGTCTGCGAGTATACTGAATTAACTTGGCGCATTTCAGTTTGCTTGTATACCGGCAACAATTATTCAGTATACCATGCAAATAGTGAAGTTTTACATAAAGCCTATCCTTAGACCCAGGAAATAATTAAACACAAGTTTCTCATTATTTGCTAACTAAAATGTTGTCACTGTTATGCCTGCCATCACAAACCGCCGCCTTTTGAGGCAATCGCACTGGGTGCCACTTTCAATGTTTTTTCTGCTTTCTTTTATTTCTAAACTAAACTAAAGTATCTTTATGATTTTAATTTTATTTATTTCTTTTAAAATCGAAGCCATACGGTTCCCATTGTAGTTAGTTTTCATTCAAGATTTTTTACTATCCCTTGCACTATTTTAAGCGTTAAACTGAACGAGCTGTACAACTTTCTATCCTACAGAGGTTTAATGTATGGATTTTTAGTCCACAGAGATGGATGAAGGCTTGCTTTGACGTGAGTACCATTGCATTATTAGGGAAAAGTGAATATTTAAAGAACCTTAAATCCGAAATGGAGTCCCTCAAGGCTGGAGTATATTACCCGCACTTTTTTGGTGATCAAAATGAAATTGGTGGACTACATAATTATTGGTGACATAGGACTTACCTACAGGTTTTACAACGCCTTACATGGGCTTCATCAAATAGTTGTTCAAATAAGGTATTCCCGAGCAGAGAAGTAAAGAAAATGCAGATAGTTCTTATGGGGATACAGGCATGGTCTTCGACTACAGCAATCTTCTAGTAAACCTTTAAACAGAAATGAATAAACCATATTACAGGCAGGCAGCAATAGAAGCGATTTCTGCTAGACGTTAAATCAAAGTCTGTAAAATTGTATAGAGCACAGAGATACTTGAAATGCAGGACAATGTAAGTCATTGGTAGTCTCCCAGTCACAAAAGTATACCACGGGTTGGTCAGTTGATGCACTGACAAGAAAAGGCAATGCACATGCACCTAGCAAAATCAAAGAAAGAAACGTGGTGCAACAGATGCAATTCAAAATAAAGCTGAGTAACATTAAGAAAACTATGGCCACGCAAAGCCAAAGCCGACAAAATATTATGTATGTAATGATTAGCTGATCCCTGTCTTGTTTCACCTGCCCCTACAAATGAAGCACAAGACTACAAGTTATGGTTTCTCATAATTCACGGTGACAAAATATCTCATATTCTACCCTCATTCAATCCTCCATCATATTTGCTCTTATACCCCGTGATCTCAAATGAAAATACTCTCGTCTAAGGATTGGAAAGTCTTCCTAGCACACAAAAAAAAAGAGAATAAGCCAACAAAAGGCAATATTTGTTTTCTCTGTGCTGTACTGAGTAGTATAACCGCACAAACTTATCCACTGCTGTACAGCTGTTGGCGATGGTATCCTTACTTAATTACTTGCTTACTTAAGATGTCGATACAGTTTGGTGAGGGCTAGGTCTCAACCAACAAGCGTCTCCAGCTCCTCCAGATTTACATATGAAGTTGTGTGCGCCACCTGAGGTCTTCCTTTACAGCGTCGTCTATCCGGGATGGGTTCGAAGCGATGATATCCGCTGATTGGAAATTGATGAAGAAATCAGACTTTTACACTTCCGTACAAAGTACAAAACTTATTGATTAAAATGATCGATTCAAATCGGACAAAGTGCCTAACCACTTGTGAATAACCAGTGGAGAAGGAAATGTTTAATGCTTCCAAATCCCTTCTTCAGCATTTAAAGTTGGAATTTTTAGGGCCTAAAAGGTGCAAAATTTCACGTTCCGAGGTTTAGGGTTTTCGGAGATATGTATGATGAATGTATCAGTCAGTCGGCTTTGCCTTTTATATTAATTAGAATAGAAGTAGATACTCATCCTAAATCCGAAAATGAAAACTGAGCGAAAATTAGGCCTCTACCACCCAAAATTTAGACTCTTCGGAATATATTTCTTCAAGGATTTTTTAAATGAGGGATTGTTTCGCGAGTTGTCACATTTGGACTGAGCTGTAACGTGAACCCACTAACCTCTTCGTCAATCTACTAGTTTAACCTATCACTAACAAAACTGTTGCAAGCTGAGAGATGAAATCATTGTGCCTCAGGGATAAAAACTACCACTTATCGCTCCAACTTAGCCTCCATACGTTCGGTAGGTCAAACAAATACGCCTCTATGTACTTATTCCCCTTTATGTCACCTCCAATGCCCTTCAAATTTCAATTGTTTTCTTTCCACTGCGACATGAAATCGACAACAATAATATCCCCTAACAAAACACCTGTTCTATTAACCTGCTCAAGTTCGAATGGAAAATTTTGAATCACTTAAAATTATCACAATTATCAGACAGATTCTCAAGAATTCTTAAATACACTAAAAATTGTATTGAAATATCACCGCCATATGGCATAACCTCATAGAATGTTCTCCGGAACTTGCCTACCTCCGCGTGTTAAATTGTAAATAAAAACCATCCAAAATAATTTGGCTAACAAATATTTTGCGCGTTATAATATAAAAATAAAAAAATGCGGCAGCTGACTAAAAATTCCTAAAAACTCCTACAATCACCGGAATTCCTCTCAGTCTGCATTCTCACGAGAAACACTTTTTCTAAGTTTATCACAGCAAATGGTTACACTAAATTTTTGGGTAATTTATTCCTCAAATTAAACTTTAGAATGTCATTAAGAAAATAATCAAATTTTTAAAAAAACTTATTCTCAGGGGAGCCTGCTACGAGTACTAAGTAAATTCCTACAACCAAACATGCAGAATTGCTTCCGAATCCAATCGATACTCGTACAACTGCATGTATCGCTTTAGACCGATCCAAGCCTACTCGTATAACCTACATATATATTGGAGCAAAATGAACACAGAAAAGCAAACACAAAAATTAGGATCATGTTTCGTAATTATTATTATTGACACACCTGTTACTGACGTTACACACATTCAAAGATACACACACCGAATATGGAAAGAAAAAAAGTGTGAGACTCACAGTTTTAGTCCTCTTTGGCGAGTGTTGTTTCAATAATTGGTCAATACTGGGGGCAGCAACACCCAGCAACAACAACAAACCTATGTACCCATAAATGGCTAAATAAGCTGAAAGCACTTGCTAACGAAAATTGAGGCACAAACAAAGGGAAAAATTTGCTAATATGGAATACGTATCGGTTAGCTATTAAATGTGGACTACGAATCGATTGTCCAGTGGTAAGCGAAATTTAATCGGGACTTGTCACTACTGTGCTTGCATTGGGTGTGAACTGATTTATTGGCCAACACACCAGGCGTGTGCTGTTGGTGAGCTATGAACTTTGAACTCGTCTAGCGTGGAAACGGTGTCAGATGGAAATTGTTTCGGAAATAGTATAAGCAGATACTCTTAAAAGTTGCACAACGGGTTAGTGTAGATTCAACTGATTTTGAAGGTTAATTATTGAGATACATGGTCAAAGTATTTAACCAGAAACATCTACTAATGATGTAAGATGGGAAAATGTCTCCAGTAACAGTCTTTACAAGTTTGCTATAAAGACGAATTTTGTAAGGGTTAATCCCTGTACATTGACAAAGATACAGATCAATAAAAAGATAAATATCGCAGTACTTTTGCATCTTCACCCAGATATACCTCATTACTGTAAGAATATTATCCGTTCGACTAATTTGCGTTGCGTGATGATCGTCTAGAGATTGTTCGCATCAACCGGAAGATCGTTAGCAATGGGAAACAGTGATTGCGTCAACTTTTTCCATCTCCAGTTGTTGAGCAAAGCGGATTCTGCCACTGAATATGAAACGGAAAATTAAACGCGAAGAATATAAGAAAAAAATGATAGACACAAAGTACAGTGGGGACTTAATCCCTGTACACTTTGTGCTGATCGGCGACTGATTTATAAGTTCAACAGAAGCTGTCACCACTTCCCTTTCAACAATACGTACGTAATCTTCCTTGCCACTGCATTCTCAAAGTATTGTCCACGTTGTAGTACTTGAATCTAGAAATACAAAAAAAAAAAAAAAAACGACGTAGCTGAGACTATTATTATTTGTGTAGGGTTAACTTGCACTGCGACCTAATGGTGCATGCTAATATCTAGGACAGGTTTATTCCCTCATTAGAGTTTCCCTCAGAATATAATTCCTTCAGAATTGTTATCGAGGGTCAAACACTATTTCTTTGCCTTGACAAGGATAATTCACCCTAGAGCACCCTCTCTAATCCAGTTTCTCTTAGGAATATGAGAATGAGAAGTGGATCTATGGTTGGTATATCCTCAGCATTTCAATCTTTTGTGGGTCTAGCTGGGACTAAGTATCACCTTGCCATTTCCTTGAGTTACCTCTAAAACTGTTTTGGGAATTATAGGCCCCAATGTGCATCTGCATTTTTTTTTTTTTTTTTTTTATAATTTGCACGTGTGAAAGGGGTTATGAATACCCTTATACTAATTTTAGGACACGGGCGTTTTTTGAGGAAGGGGAAGAGACAGAGAGAAAGACAGATTGGTGTAGTCGGTTTGAAACTCAGCTGGTATTAAGTTTCAGTGAACTCCAAGGGTGGCTGTCCAGATAACTGGAGAGCTTGTTTGTTTCTGCTTTTGTCGTTGCTCATGATTCACAGTATTTTTTTTCCGTCCTTCTGATGTCATCATCACGATCAAGTTGCATTTTAGCCATATAACCACCCTACTGCCAGTGTTATGCCTTTGCAGTAGAGTTGACATAAGCTTTCGCAATTGATCGACTTTTTATTTATTTCATGCGAAATAAATAGATGATTATTGACATCAGGATTCGAACCGTGAACCTGTAGCGTGACAAGCGATGATGTTACCACTACACCACGGCTAAGACTAAGTCGGAAACTGTCAAATAAAAAGTTCAGCGTCGTAAATATGCCATCTGTCTTCGACGTAGTCTGAGATTCAAATTCACATTTTGATCAGCTCTTAATCAGCTTTGGTGACTTCTTGTCCCACTCTCAGTCTTACATTGGAACTATAGCTTCAGCTTACAGCTATAACATTATGTTTTTTGCCAACAAACTTGGATTGAAGTCTAACATATCTAGAAGCGCAGGCTGCATCGTCTTTCTTATTAAAAAATCGACATACAAATAGTGGATGTTGTTGTTAAGGACTCACGGTATTCATATAAAAAGTTACTGCGAATTGAATAGGTCGTAATGTTCTCCTTCTTCGTTTGATGTTGGCGAATGAATTCTGGCAGTTGATCCCCTGATTTTATATGGTATGTTCCTCAGTTCGGGTCCTGGAAGTAAATAAAATAAATATTTTAAGCTCACTTTATCCATGAAGATCTGGCTATGTATATACAAAAGATCCTCGATTCATAGGCAGAAAAAGATTTCATCCAAAATGTTGAAGATATGCTAAAAATCAGATATGGTTCACAAAATTCCTGCAAAATAATAATAAGCACCTCAAGCGGTCCCAAGAAGAAGTATAAATGGACTTGTATGACCCAAGATACAATATTTATTGTATCGTAGACACTCATATTTGAGATATAAGTCAGAGATACATTAGAAGGATGAAGTTACAGTATAGAAGTGCAAAAAAGATAAGAATGCAGTCTAAAAATTCATTTTTAAGGAATAAAATCTCTTCATAATCAATTCTAGATTCGACAAATCTTCTAAAGATACTTCTTTGAAGCAGAAATTTGTTCCAAAAAGGCATGACATCCAAATATTTATGAAAATCCTGCTACAAAAAGTCATAGATATGACTTCCAAATATATCAACAAGTAGGAGACTTAGCCAAAAAAATATAAAGATACTCGTATCTTCAAGAAGCTAATAATCGATTAAATACGAGTGGGTATGGTTTAATGGGTAGCGTGTGTTTGTTCGTTTGAAGGCTGTCAGTTCGAGTACCAATCGGGGTTTTTTTCCTTCAAATAAATGCTTCTGTCTATCACTCTCTGTGTATTATGAGAAACGAATAAATTATAAATCTCAAATACAGACACCCTATACCTTTTAAAAAAAAGTATGTCAGACCTTAAATTTCTATTGGAAGTAACTACCCGCCTGTCTGCACATCACATCTTCCACAGACAAAGAAATAAAAGGAAACAAAAATGTAATTTTCTTTGAAAAAAATCAGAAAACCGAACTAACCATATATGACTAATCCATTTGATTTTTATTACGTGCTAATGGAAATTCCTTTTACCAATTTGTTGTTGCTTAATTTTCTTATTCGTCTGCTATGCGCGCGTATGGTTATTACAAGTGTGGGTGGTATAAATGGCTGGAAGGGAAGGGAGGAAAAATTTACGATTCGGGGGCAATTTCTTCGAATTTCACTCCTCGTCGTTTTGCAACAAAACTTCAAAGGCCACAGAAAGAGCAGTGAATGTGGGAATCAAATTTGAAGGTAGTAGCGGGGTGCAGATACTTCCGACCAGTGTGTACGCACATTTTGTTTTTCAATGTTTTCCTTCTAATCGATTTTTTTTTTATTGTGTTTATTCGCGCAAGCACACCCCCTTGTTCCATTGAAAAAATTTCGATATTTAATTTTTTTTATTTTTTTTTTTGTGCTTTTGCTGGATCAGCAGCTGGCAGAGATGATGCTATTGAGATATGATGGTGGGAGGGATGTTTAGTAAACAGGAAAAAACACAGTCTTCATATGCACAAACTGTGGGGGATGGAAATTTAAATGAGCGGCAACTACTTACTTTCTACCCAATCCCCACCCCCAAACAAAAACAAAAATGAGAATTTAAGAAGAAAAATGATTCTCTGCCTGTGCGAACATCTGTTACCGCAGAAGTTCTTTTTTTTTTTTGTTTTATTTTTAACAGAGTGTTATACATTATTTTCATTTTTGAAAAACCAACACAGTGGGGTTGGAATGTAATCGAATTCATTTTAAGAATATACAAAATAAAGAGAAGCGAAAAATGGATCAAAGTGCGGCAGTAAAAATTGTATTAGATCAACACTGAGAATATAGTTTTTATAGCGCAAGAACGTGCAGTAGGGCTGCTGTTCTGTTTTATTAGAAATGAAGCAACATTTTGATATCGCATGTCATTTTGTTGTAAACGCTGGAGTACCTCAGGGATCTATATTGTCACCCACTCTAATTCAACTGCTTATACTGAGCAGAGTCGGCAACCAACACAATTTTCAATTTTGTCGATGGCAGTATCTTTCTCGAACATCGTGCGCCCGTAATGGATTACAGATGGGACTAAATTCACTCATTAAATGAAGATCTACAGGGACCTTACAGTAAGGTGTATCAAACTTAGCCTTCAATCCGAAAAAAAACTAATTTGCGACCTTTTTCAGTAAGAAAAAATCTACAATATAAACATCCATCATTGCAAAATCTGAGCTGAAGATGAGCTAGCTTTTTGCTGGAAATCAAATCAAATTAGGTACAATTCAAAAGCACGAGTATAACCGTTCTCACATTTGGGGTTCGGCTTCAAAACACTACTTTCGTCTATTCTCCAATTGTTCGCTGGTTCGCAGGCTTATGCTTCCACTAAAGATACGTATATGTGTATACAGTTAGATTGCATGGCAACGTTTATAGATCTGTTGTGATCCCCCGACCACTATCTCTAGGCGATAAGATACTCGATCTAGATCTGGCTGTGTTAGATCTCCTTGTGATAGCTGATTGGACCCCAGGTAGTCCTCTTGTGGATCAGTGCTCCACATTCATTGAGGAGGTGCATTGGGGTTTTTGCAACCATGGCAGTTGTTCTGAAGAACTTATAATGGAATAATCTCCAGAAATGCGATATTTGGATACAGTAACAAACTAAGCCCATTATCCCTATGTTCACCTGACTAACGTGCGAACATCTTTCTATCAAAATTATTTTTATTTTAGAACAAGTACTTAAACTTTGGTTACATAAACCCAGGGTATATATTTTTTTAACTTTCATCTATTCAGGAGTAGAATCAACAGGCATCTACAGTTATCTCGGGGTGTTGCATTAAGGTTTGATTCTCCTGAGAGTTTGTAAAAGAGAACCATGATATGGATCTATCTTTTAAATAAAACTTCTTCGACCATTAGGACTTTCCCAATAAAAAAACAAAGTAGTAAAGTCTAATGCCTCAAAGCGACGTAATGGGAAGGCTAACTCAGAATAACATTAAACAGAGGCAAACAAACGAGCTACTTTAAGTTCTCATTTTATGGGCTAACTCATTCACTCATCATCATTCGAAAATCCTTCTGAAATTATCTATCACGGGTATCCCTGGTTATCTATAGATACAATCCGTAAGAATAGTCCTTGTCTATGATCACCGATGATACATTGGTATGCTTGAAATTAAAGGAAATCATGTTAAGTAGTCTATTTGTCTATTGTATGCGTTGTAACCATGTAACTCAAGAACGGCTAACTTGATTTCCATATAATTTACCTTATTTATTAGGAAAAAGATTTACGTATAGTTATACATCACGATTCGATTTGCAAAAACTGAACAATTATTAAAAATTCACGAGAAACGCAAAAATTATCAAGTTGAATTCGCAAGTAGTAAATTAAACACTCACGAATACGTATGCATGAGTAACAATAGATTAAAAACCGAACATAAAAACGTCCATTCTCTTTGTATCTTAATTTTCCACCCCCACTGTATCCGCCATTTCATAAACTTTCTCCAGGATTACCAATTAATTTGGTTCAACATTTATTCCCCTCTCAAATCTTTGTCATGTGTTTTTATATAATTTGTCTCGTTCCATTTGCCCAAAATCGTCTTCAATCTGAGAAATTATGGAAAATCCCTTGCAAATGTCTGCAACAGACATCACATGGGTTATTGGCATGTGGCATACAGAAAAATCTGAATTATATTTTGGTGACACATGTCGGACATGCCAGAGATTACACGGTTCTTTCGTGTTTCAGTATTTCATCCCCTAAGTTGAGTGCCATTTTTCCTTTATCCCTCTCTGACGATTTTTGTTCATCTTTTGCTTAGAAAAGTGATAACAATCTAAATTGTGTTGACATGACTTTGAAACAGTTGAGCAGAATTCCCACTGGCGCCAAACATTTGATACACTTGATTGCATTTAATAGTTTTCCATTTGGACTTGTCCAGCATCAGAGAAGGGGAGTAAAAAGTTTACCTTGATCTTCAGATATTAGGTGACAATTGGACTAGAGGAATGTATAGGGATAGATTGGGAAGTTGTTTTTTTAAATTGGGTGTCAAACGGGGAAAGATAACGGTGACAAGTGTAGCGAAGATGAGCACCTGAAGTCTTCAACTAGAAAAGTTTTTCATTGTATCTTTCAATAAAAGTTAGTCAATTAAAGATCAGAAACGGACACTGCCTCTTTTGACCTGTTTTTAATAGGTATCCAATTGTTTACTCCGTTCAGTCAGATACATACAGACGTTCTTGCTCTGAATTACTAGGTATACTAGATGACTGGCAACCAGGAGCGCAATACGGCCTATGGAAACGGAATCGCTCATCCAAACTACAATAGAATACAAACCAGATTTAAAAAAAAAAAAACTACTCAATCCTTATTGATTCTCTGGGTACCACCAAATTGGGAGCCGAAGCAAATGAATCCAGTTCTACACTGATGGGTCTAAAATGAAAGTAGGTACCAACAACTACTCCCGAGTGAATGTATCGTCTTTCAAGCTGAAATTTTCGCATTTGATGGAGCATTACTAGTAATCCATCTGAAGTTACAAACTTTGTGGAGGCATTGGGTAGTAAGACCATCAAGTCTTGAACAAACTAGAGACACAGGGATATAGAAGGGAGTGCAGATACTCCGTCCCCGCGCCTATGGACACAACTGAATAAAAGAAAAACTGGTAGTCTTTGATGGCGAAAAAAGTGGTTCGCATCTGCACATTGTGCTATAGGCTCCATGGCTAATCGACTTGGAATCAATTCTGTAGACTACTAGAAGAGCTGTTAGGATGAAGGGGAAACAGAGACCATCAAGCAGTTGTTCTGTAATTGCCCAGAAACCCGTCATATTCGTCTAATGGGAAGAAGAGTGTTTGCGGAACTAGATGAGCTTATTCAAGTTTCGATTTATCAGGAGCAGGCTTGTATGATTTGACTAGAAGCAGTGTTAGTTGGGCTACCACAGATCAAGATAAATCTTTTTGGGTCAATAGGCTCCCATACTTAGGCACTTATCGAAGTATTTCTCCCCCCTAATCTAACCTAAATTACTCTCCTAGACTAACATTCGGTTTACCACTGACTTCTGACTAACGCGGGATTGCTTAAGTACATAGAAGAATCAGTTTTAGAGAGGACTAAAAAAAAAATAGAGTTGCTTTCCGAAAACACACAACACAAGTCACAGTCAGCTTGAATTGCATCTACATAATAAGTATCTCAAACACAGTAATAGCGACCTGGAATGAGTATGTCCTTTAGTTTTGCAAGCCAAGACCTCTATTGTTAGGAAAAGTTCGTTTAGAACCAAATTCTACAGTAAATTCAATCAGTCGTCTCTTCAGAAGGTGGCTTATGACACAAGACTTGTTTTTACTTAATTTTTGATAAGAACTTCGGCAATTCGCATCTGTCGATATCGAGAAGGCCAGCATAGTGAATTCCTTGAGTATGAGGGACTTTTGAAGGAGTCTCAACAGTCGGAAAGGTATTTAATGACTTGAAACGGAGTTCAAAGTCCTCTTGAGAGTTGTCAGTAAAAAAAAAGAGGTTAAACTAACCAATCTTATATCGTTGACAAGTGTTTGTGAGATTTTTTCCTACTTTTGGCGTAAAAGAGGAGATGTACATACGTACTTCCAAGCGCCAAACCCTCAGAATGCAGAACGTTCCTTAGGCGTTCCTTAGTTGCATATCGTTCAAAATTGCCGCTGGTCCATCTCCGTACAGAAAACATCACAAGATATCCGGTCTTCAGGGGCAGCCAGGTTTTACTGCTTCATCGATTCACCTTTAGGTTCTGTCCAACAGCCATTTGGGCACTTCCGCAGCATAGAGGATTCTGTCGCTTCAGTGATTAGGAGCGTACACGATCAACTCTCACCACGAACAATTGATACGAACAAATGCAGATTAATCGACGATGAAGTGTTCTCTCTCCACATTCACTTGGAAGTGGTCAAAGGGTTCAGCAAGGTTTTAAGCGCAGACTGTCTGCCGCTACAAACGCTTCGTCTCGTTTACCTCTTCCTTAAAATATATTTCATAGCCATTAGGATAGTATAAGTCTTTAAAGACAGATTCTTATACATGAAATGAAACCTAATGTTGTCGTCCTCCATAATGACCCCAGCACCTGACTCTTACCTGCTTTTCGAGCTTTTCTTTCAAATTCCACTACAATTCTTTCCTGTCTCAAACTCTGGCCAAAACCAATCGTTAACTCGAGGAAAGCCGACTTTGAATTTGCGTACCACTGCGACGACATATCCATAAGATATTGTCGCCCACCTTCATAAAAGCTTCAGGGCAGATTGTATGAAAAGCTACCTCCTTTTGGATGGAAAATAAATTTGATAGCTCTTCCCTTTGATGTATATATCAGAAGGGCTCTCTGTGCAGCGATTTTTATTTCCAGTACTCGTAATCTGAAAAAGATTCATCTCCAACATTTAAGTCAAAAAATCGATGACGGTTCTGTAGTTATAAGACTTTAAACACACATTTATTTGATCCAAATGCACCCAGAATTACGACAATCCTGCTCAGTTCATGAGTCCTCATAGCTTAAAGATTTATTGAAAGTCCAATGACTTGACTTCTAAATCAGATAAAAATCCCTTTCGGCTTCGAAAACTTTCAATAATCCCACACTCAAACACCTCCACTTCCCCCACATATCGTATCGCATGTCAACAATCGACAATTGTCGAAATTAACCCAACCACTTCTCTGCAAACCACCACCACTTTTCAGCTTCACATATAGTTTCTCAGACAATAAACATAAAACTCTCCCAAGAGGGTATTTTCCCCCCAAAATCTATATAAAAAAACCGAAAAAAAAACTCCAACTCAACGATGCTTCAGAAGACCGATTGGGTGGAGGGTAAAAGAAGAAAACAGAGGCCACATGAACCCATTATCGTGGGCCAATATGTTCTCGATGTCAAGCACGTCGGGCATGCAGAAGATATGTACCAAAGATAAACGCATCCACTGTGTGTCTGTAGTGTATGTATACAACTACCATTCCCCATCTGGTGAAGTGCCCAAGCACAGATTTACTCCGTGCCACACATTAAAAATAAAAGACCAATAAAAACGATGAAGAGAACAGAAAAAAAAAAAAAAACCATGAAATCAATAAACTGGCGACCAGAAAGGATTCTTTTTTTTTCGTTCGTTTTGTTTGCTCATTTTTTTCCGACGAGTTAAAGGCGATAAAAAAAGATCTATTCGCCACTCACTTGCTGGGTATGCGTGTGTGATTTTTTTTTTCTTTTTTTTTTTTTCAATGGTAGACTATGTAAATCCCTTTTTAACCAAGTGGCAATAGCAATCTCTCAGCTGGTTTTCTCTGGTATAGCGATAGCCCTACCATCCCACACAACGCACAACACTGTGTGGTTCTTAGCGCGCCGCATGATATCTCTCGAGTACATCTCTATTCCCCCAAAATCCCACTCGGATGAAACCGAAAACACAGCATCCACACCGCACAGTCAAGTGAAGGCAGAAGAAAAAAGGAAATGAAATCTCAAAGAAGAGCAGCAAGCAACAAAAAGGACACACAAACGTTTCTCTCTATCTCACTTTCTGCTTCTCGGCAATAAACATAAAACTTCATCCATTGACTTTTATATGGAACAGATGGCGCCAAACCAATACTCCCCAATTGCCCAGCCAGCCACCGATGGGCTACAGCTACTCCGGCTGCTGAGCTTAGCTGATGATGATGATGATGATGATAGTATAGTGTGCCCTGGCTGGTTTGGTACGGATGCCAATACGACACCAATTCACGCAAAAATTTCCTTTCACAGATACGAACTACTGCATCATCAACAGAGATGACTTTGGGTCTTTGTTCGGTGTATCTGTGCTCCCCATGGAGAAGATGATTCTTCGAGTTTTCATTTTTTTTTTTTTTTATTTTTCTCACTCTGAGCTCAATCGGCAATCCATAACTTCAGAAGTAGAGGGCCATCGTCATAGTCTTCGTCATCAGCACAGCAGTATCCCCACAACGAACAGAACAACTGGAGCCAGTTAGTAGACCAAAATAGGTTACAGACCAAGTAGGTTGGAGGGATGGACCGAATATGTGTGTGTTCACAAGGCTAAGAGGATAGACGGGTGTCCTTTTTAGTCGTCGTCGTCGCCGTCGCCATTTTCATATATTTCGCATGTATGGATGAAAACCTAGTTAGTTGAGTTTTATGGATATGTCCCCGCCGCCGCCGCCGTCGGTCGGTACGAATATGTGTGTTCGCGATTTGCTGGAGGAGATAATATCTTTCCATTCTTCTCCATCTTCCACCCATGCCACAGTTGTGCACTGAAATCCTATAAAGTTAATGCGTCTTTCCCATGCTATGCCACTCCATATGATTGGTTATCTTTCCGCAGCAGCATACACACCAGGCACCATTATTGGCAGTGGTAGCGATCTAGTTGGTTTGATGAGTTGTAAAATGACAACAGGCGTCGTCGTCGTCGTTGTCGTTGTTGTCGACTATGAGAATTGACGGGTAGCTAGCTGGGGAGGACAGTCTTTACCTTGCCCACGGTAGTCAACTTTAATTGACATCTGTTTAAACAGTATAAAAGTATCTCTAGCTCCTTCTCGCTGTATCTGAGTATCTGCGTCTTGAACCCATATTGGAAAATTAGCCGGCGGTATATCTATTTTATTTACTCTACAAGTTTGACGTACACTTCAAGTCACAAGTTGATATAGTGATCAGTGTGGCGCTTTTATGTAATTCTATACCAGAGAGTTGGATTTTGCTGATGCAGTCCGTATCCGCGGTTGCTTCAGAGATGACGATGACGATTGTAGGTACTGTCAGTGGTGCTCGGTATACGTACGTATGGCTACTGTCAGGGCATTTAATTGTCAACCATTCGTTGGATGTTGATTGTCATATAAGATTCAATTGAGGTATACCGGCTGTGTTCGACGGATAATGGACAGTATATGCATCATTAGGAGATGAGGCGCCAGTGTATTTAAAGAATCTTGATAGATCTTCGCAATTGGTGGAGGTTTGCAAAATAGAGTGGAGAAAAAGTGTAAATATTGATTGTGGTGGAGAACATAATCACATGTCTGACGCTTATGACAAGTGAGAAATTTTCTTTGCGGAAAATGGTCAATTCTTAGCTGCTCTATTGTGTTTGCTTTATGAAATTTTCAGATCTGAAATTAACCCAAAATTAAAGCCGGTTTTATCCTGATAATCTGGACACTCTAGTCCACAGTGCTTTCTGTTACTTCATGGGGTAGCGTCCGAACTTACGTTACGATGCTTTGTACAAGGATGCCAATTTTTTCAAAATTGTAAGAAATTTCCTAAAATGTGCGGTTTTTGCCCAACATTTTTGAGTGCGGTCTACTTTTTTGATTTGATGGTCATGTCAACCCCCAAATCCATATGTTAGAAGCTTCCAGTGTTGAAGTCTCAACATTTTAGGAAATTTTCTAAGTGGTTTCCCCAACCACTTATCGATTTACACTTTTCATTCTATCATTAAATTGTTTTGTTAAGTGTAAATGATAAGCGTTTCACCAACATGATTTCAATTCCATTGAAAGCAACTTATAACATGAAACTAATCGAATGAAACTAGTCGATTATTTGCAGTAAAAATGATAAGCGTTTCTCTAAAAAAGAGATGAATTATCAAAACAAATTAACTTGTGAATTGATAAGTATTGCTTTTTGCCTTCGTTTGTGTAAATGTTGAACTGATACATTAAACTGCCGAGATACACTATTTTGTTCGCGAACACTGTCCATAGAATCCATATATGTATATCGAGTCAAGTTTTGCTCTGACGAGAGTGTATTGTTATATCCGTGTCATATGAAAGGGGTTCTATGATGCTCTAAGGTGGCATAGTGATTAGTAGCTCGTACAGAGTTAGTCATAGTCGATGGTAATACTTTTCCTATAGTTTTGCCCTGCAATTCCGTTCAAATAATCGTTCGAATGGATACATTTCTTAATATTGATAAAAGCACAACCTTTTGCTTCGAAATTCATTTGAAAAAGCGAATTTTTTCTTAGCAAAGTTTTGCTAAAATCAACAAAACGAACAAAAAATTATCAAAACAACTAAGCTTATCACTTTTCAATGGAAGTGATGAGATAGAAATCCGATAAGCTGAGTCCTAACGAATTATTATATTATTAATATATTTCTTCTCTTTATCGCAAATTATGATATAAATTGTAAATCGTGGGAGAAATAAGGCTCAGTTTTAAAAAAATACAATTTCCTCGAAAACGACTCCAACGATTTCAATTTAAATTCATGTCTGGGGTGATATGAACGTTTTCGTTAAAACTGAATACTCAGCTTTTCTGGGAAAATTCGAAAAATTGGTACATTCTCTACTTTATTTCTATAATATTGCTCAGATACGAGTAATTCTCTTGAAATGCAAGGACATTATATTCAGATTTCATAGTCTTTCACCCATGTTGCCTACATTTAAATAACTTACCAACATATCTGAACAACTACCTGGGAGTTCTACGAGTACTCCGATGCAGCGCCAGGGTTTTTTGTTGCACCTTGAACCAACAACCTTCTACTTAAAAGCGGAGCACGTTGTCACTTTCAATGAAAATATGTAACATCCTTGAGTTGGATATCAAAAATCCCAATTAAATCTTTCGGTTTCCTGTAGAGATTTAAAACGTACTTTACATCATCTCATCTACTTTAAATTTACAAATGACACACTCGCCAAGGCTAATCTTATATCAACTATGTACTAGCAACAATCTGTGAAAGTCGAGATTGATGTCAACCATGGTGTACCTCTTTCTTTCTGAGCGGTATATAACATTTTCATTAACAACTTATTTTTCTTCACTTTTAGGTATAAATATAATAAAACCCCGGGAATGAGAAACCCTAGATCTACTCCTATTCCCGTGCTATACGTGCGCAAAATTTCAGATTTTTACTTCATCAGATTGAATTAAAATGAATTATTGATGAAAATATTATATCCCGCCCTTCTAAAAGGGGGTGTGAACATATGCCATGGTTCATTGTAATCGAATCCCGACTACGTGATTACAAAATGTAATCTATAACATTTTATGAATGACGATTACTTTTTTTTGTAATCTGTATTTATCTTACGGAATATACGAGTACAATTACAAAGTACTCTGTAATCATAGAAAACTATAATTAGTCTAATTTGTAATTGTAATTGAAATCGGTTACAACAAAATTACATTTTAGTCTCAAGAGGATGTATGTATTGGATGCAGTGGGTGAGGTGATCTTTTAGAGGAGTTTTGAACCATTTAAGGGTGGAAAATTAAGTCAAAAGATGTGGTTGGACCTATTGAGAATTTGTGAGTGAAAATGGCGTAAATGGTGATTGCATTTGTATCAACGCATCCTAAAGAAGTTTAACGAACCACGTACTTAAAATTAAAATCACAGCAAACTAAATTACAGGACCCTACTGCAGTAAGTTAATTTGGAAAGCAATAGTAATCAATAACTAATTACTTGTAATCAAACTTAAAAGTAATCAACACTGCAATTACTAATTAATTGATTAAATGTTTAGATATGTGTTTGAGTAATTGATTACTTTTGTAATTGATTATAATTATCTATCTACATATTTCCACGTGAAGCATACGTATTTTAAAGTAAAAATGTATGGAATTCGGCCACACATTTCTTCTAGGGAAAAGTCTAATTTTACTCGACTAATATTTGATTTGCTAGTTAAGCATTTTGCTGAAGCAACCAACTGTCAAGTATGAAACAAATGAAAATAAACAGATAACGATGGATGGACATACTCATGCCATAGAAGTCGTGCGGTGTGACTTCTCTCCGATGGTTTTATGACAAATACGCTATGACATCTCGTAAAATGTTGATACAATATTGTAATTAAATTAAATCAGTTCCACATAACTTGTCAATTAGTGAACAAAACGATCTACAGCGTTTATAAAAAAAAAAAGAAAACTTCAAATGCAATACCAAAAAAAAAAAGAAAAAAAAAAACTCCTATCATCTGTGTGTCTGCAACCGCCGCCACTATCGTTTCTGTCTGCGATTTTTTGTTTAATAACTCCCTTGATTGGATTTAATGAAGACGTCTGACAGAAAATTAGCTCCAGAATGTTACCCATCGAACGCACTCGCACAAAAGATACACACACAAAAGCTAACAGATATACTTAATGGAAAACAGAAAAAAAAAAAAGAAAATTTATTCACCGATTGTTTCTTTCAAGTTTTTTATTTTTTTTTTTTTTATTCATTATGGATCAAGTCAAGTCAAATTCCCATTAAACACCTAAAAAGACATTTATTGTCATTTAATAGCGAGTCATTAAAATGACAGCTGCATTCGTCGTTGTCGTCATCGTTGTCGGCGGGTGGGGAATGCTAAATATTAAGACTTGTTGAAATGTTGACTGCTCTTGGCGCCACCACACATCGGATGTGGTTGGTAATGATGATGATGGGTAATATTAGCCCTGTGCCTGCATGCAATTGCAATTGAATAAAACGTTCATATAATTGACGCAAATCAATCAAGCGGCAATAAATCCACCTTCATGGATATACAAGAGAGAGACTCACTTATGAGTGTGTCGCATGCATGCCGATCTGATGATGATGATGGCGATGATGACTGGTTACCTTTACTATATGGTGACAGAGTCACATTCACATTTGGAATGCAAAATAAGATTTATACAACAAATGTCTGCTGCAGAAAGTAATGAAATTCATTTGAAATTTACCAACGCAAATATGCATGCACGCGTGGCTCTGTGCTGTATTTAGATACAAATTGGTGTTTTCGTTTTATTTTTTTGTATATGCAAACCATCCTGTGTAACCGCGCGTCTTCCTGTCAGAGAAAGATTGTAGAGGTACCAGGTATCTATCCCCTTCACCTGCTTTCTATCCACTTTGGTGTTCAACAGCGTTTTGCTTCTTCATCACCATCATCATCAATCACTTTGTCGAGTGGAGTGTGTAGAGGCCAAGACATAAAGTCAAAGAGAAGACCAACCATGGTGTACCACCACCACACATGACAAGTGAATGAATGTTTTGTGTCTGTTCCAAGCCAGGTTGATTGCCGCCCGCCTGTTTGCCTGGTTTTAAGCCTGCCTGCATAGCGCCACACATAATTAACGTTTGCCAGCGAGCGCGGGGAAGCTGCGGGGGTCGGTTCGCACACAATTCGCACTCTCTTGAGGGGCTGCAAGCAATGAGGATGAATTGAGTAGGTACACGTACGTACTTACTCGTACATCATCATCATGATTGTATCTATAATCATTGTCTGGCACTTGCCCCACAGTTGGAAATGCCACATCGTGTGGCGGTGGCAGCGGCAGCGGCAGCGGTGATGGTGGCGGCGCGGCGCGTCTATAACAGCATAACATTGTCGACTCGGATGATCGTCAAACTATCTGTCAATAGCAGTGATGATAATTACCAACTATTACTTGTGCCAATTTACGCCGCGCCGCTTGTTTGTCGTCTATGCGATGTGTATGAGAGATGGCGCGAGATAGATCAAATTTAGCGCGCAAAGAATTTCTAGATACATTTCAGACATTTCATACAATTCACTTGGGTGCTTTGGTAATTTCATGGTGGAATTTTGCAATGAATTTTAAATTTGAATTGTTTGTTTTTTTTTTTCCCCTTCCTAGGTCATTGAAACTCAGGCATTCATGAGAATTTGTAGCAAAAGATACACAGTAACAGTACGAGTATATCACGAAACGACGCAAAACTGTCATGTCAATGAGGCAATTATTGGCGTCTATTTCAGCGAAATCTGTTTCTCTGTCAGTCATTGTCAACGGGGAATATATTGAAACTCACATATGTACTCGTATATCTACAATGTTTTACGTTTACCCAGATGTTTTAGCACACGCGCTCTAAATGTAAAGTACGTACCTACAGATGCCATATTTTTAGACTAAAAAAAAAAAATGGTTGTACAAATGCAATCGGAGGCCAACATGAGTTCAATTATGTATCTAACGTGTGTGTAATGTCTGATTAGAATGTCACGTAAATATTTGCCGAAGCGGCGATGGTGGCGCAGCGAATACGTAACACGACACAGAGACATTATAAAAATACTAAACACCTGTTCAATTGTTTACCACCTGTATTTTTAAAATATCATTCGCATCAATAACATGCGTTGTGCTGTATGGTTTATATATATTTTTTTTTTTTTGTATATATCACACAACGGGTGGTAGCTATACCATACCGTAGATGGATAATGTAATTGCTTTGAGAGATGAGTGTATACAGATGCAATTAAAACACCTTAAGGTGTGGAACTGTAATTGACGTATACGCGCAATTGTTTTCTTAAGTTATGACGGGTGGCTAGAAAATGAAATCAAATAAACTTTTGGATGATGAGATTGAGATCTCATCTTGCAAAGCCAAGCGAAAATATCGTAGATAAATAATAAACAAGTTGTTTTCTGGGAATAGGGCTCTTAAGTGAGTGTAGTGTTTGAGGTATCTGCTACTATGTAAAGCACTTGACAGTATGATAAGTTTTATAATTTGTTTGTTTTTTTTTTTTTTTTGTATTTGTGTGTTTGAATTCATGTAACTCTAAAATTTGTGAATGAAATCTACTAAAAGTTGTAAGGTTAACAAAGCAAGACTCAACTTAAAGTCTAGAATAATGTAAATCTAGATTAAAGGGGGTTAGTTAGTGAGAGATACTCAACGCCCGCTGACTTATTGTGCTTTATTCCATCACAATGAAATTACTGAATAATTTCACCGAATAGTAGCTTAAAGCTATCTTTCAAAGGATTTTTTTTTGATTTTATTATGTACATTACAATCTAGCCTTAGGACTAATGAGCAATTTGATAATCATAAGTTACAGTAAAATTAAAATTTTTAAAAGTATATAAGATACTATATTTTTTTTTTTTTTCTTATTTGTCTTTGTGTACTGATTAAGTAATAATTAATATAATAATGACTTGCATGTAAATATGAATATGATACTCGTAACAATGAGTTAAAAACATTCCAGGCATAAGTGGGATTTAGGCCACTCAAGGCGGTGGGGGTTTTATTCACTTCGAGCGCCCCTTGTGGCTCGTTGTTGTCGCCTTTTATATTATCTACGGATCATATTAATTTGCAATCTTCTGACCGAGTAATTCTGGTTTACAAGTAGAAGGGCCTCAGGGTTTATGTGCTCTCGTAGCCGTTTCTCGTGTCTTCTTGCTGCGTTTTTAATTTCATTTTGGACCAACTTTCTTATATACCAGGGAGCGCCTACAATGTTTCTGAGTACTTTGTTTTGGAAACGTTGAATCTGCATTCGTTTTTGCAACTGCCATTACAGCTGTGTCGTCGGCAAATGTTGCCATGATGTTGGTGTCTAAAAGTAGAATGTCTGAAGTATACAATAGGTATAAAACTGACCCTAATACGCTGCCTTGAGCAACACCAGCTTGTATCTCTTTCAGTTCAGAATACGCGTTTTCATGTTTGAGAATATTGCTTTGGCATCATGCCTAACTTTAACAAATGCTTGAGCAACATCAAGAAAGAGAGTGGAACTCTTCTAGTGCGTTTTCTATAGTGTTGACTATCCTATGGACCTGGTCAATCGTTGAATGTTTCTTCCGAAAACCAAATTGGTGTACCGGAATTAGATTTTTTCTTTCAATAATACTATTTAGTCTTTTCACGTATTTTTTCAAAAATTGTGGATATAATAGGCACCTCAAATTAAGTCATCAACATGAACGTCTTTCGTAAATCGGTGTTAGCGTCCTGTGGGGAAATAAATGTATGCTCTTATCGGCAGCTCATGCAATACATTGTCATTGACGAGTACGAGTACAGCAGTGTGAGGTGGGTCCGTAACCAGTCCGGTGGTTCGTACTATATGGGCTTTACGGAATATTCGCGCTGAAAAGTGATTTTCATTAAGTTCGGGATATAATCGTAGTCTAACATTTTGGACGACTTAGAAAAATTTTCGAAAAATATTAAAAACTTCAGGGTAAAGTTGGACATTTTGGAAGACTAAGTAGCTGCACTCTTCAAAAACCAAATGAATTCGACATTTACATATGTATTTTGGAGAAAATTTTTAAATCTAATATTTTCTCTTTTCTCGTAGGATGCTCTGTTTGAGAATTACTCGCACTGAATTTTTTTTTTATTAACTTCCGAGGTAAATCTGACCTTTTTGTAGATTGCTTACTTTCAGTTTTCGAAAATCAGAAAACAAAATAATTCGGCGGCCATGTTTTGGAAGAATTTTAAAACCTAAAGTTTCTGGCGAAATAATTTTTGTCGTAGGATACACCATTTTCGAGATATTCCCAGTCAAAAATGATTTTCATTAACTTCCGTATGAAGTCGGAGATTTAAGAAGATTTCGTAACTTAAATTTTGGAAAATTTCGCATCAGTTTTATAGAGAGTTTTATAATCTTAATTTTCGACTAAAAGTAGTTTTGCTAGTAGGACGCACCATCCACTTTCTTTGCAGTTGTCCTGCCCTAGTAAGGACTAGACAACGCACGCTAGGTAAACCCTTCTTTGACGATTTCAGAGAAATAGCCTCTAAACGGATTGGAGAACTAATCCTGTTTCTGAACTCCACCGGTTGGGTCTAATTATATTTTCTATCTCCAATAACACACGTTAACAAACAGGGTACACGAGTTTTTGTGGTATCAAAAGGGCGCACTTAGCGCTAATTGGGTTCTTCTGAACCACCACTTTACCTACCTACCTAGGACGCACCGTTTTCGAGATATTAACACAGAACAATTTTCATTAACTTCTGGGTAAAGTCGAATATTTTGGACCTTAATTTTTCGAAAATTAAGAAAGAAAGTCGCTATGCATCTTGTAGAAAATTTCAAAGCCAGCAATTTCGATTGTAATGATTTTTTTTGTAGCACTCAAAAACGATTTTCATTAATTTCCGAGTAAAGTCAAATATTGTAGAATATTGCATATACTTTGAATTTTTGAAAATTTTGAAAATTCGGTAAACATCTTTTAAACAATTTTAAAGCACACAATTTCTACTGTAATAATATTTTTCGTAGCATGCAGAGCATATGCACTCAAATGTGTAAAGTTAAAATCGGATATTTTGGAAAATTGTTTACCTTTTAGTATCGAAGACTAAAATGTTGAACTTAATCATTTTTTTTTTCGAAGGAAGCAGCGTTTTCGAAAGACTTGTAATTTGAAATTGATTTGCATTAACTGCAATCCGAACTTTACAAACTATTTCCTGACAGAGTATTAAAACTGACAATATTGACATTTTTGGTAGTTTTTGCAGCATTTTTGATTTTCTGACAGTTACACTGTAATCATTTCCAGTAGTACGAGTACATAAAGCAACAGTTGATTTCTTGGGATTTACAAAATTTGAGATGTTCTAGAACTAGAAAGTCAACTCTTCTTTAGTTGTGACTTGGTGATTTGTCTTTCAATAGTTTTATCTTACACCAGTGGCAGCATTTAAGTCTTCCAATCGATGAATTTGTGCCTCTAAATTTCCAGCAATGTTAATAATTACAAGCTGTATTGATGGATACGAGTACCTCTGGATAATTTCAAAATTATCAAAAATAGATCTAACTTTAATCATGGAAATTTCCGAAACGTTAAATACATGGATTGGTAGGAACTACCTATACATACAAATGTATATAAGCTTTGTTCTTGTAAAACTACATATGTAAAACTCTGCCTGTACATTATCGCTTTCACTTTTGCTCATCCAATTTGCGTTGGTGGCTTTAGTCACGTAGGCAAACCATCAAAGTTACTAGAATTGATTTAGTTGTGATATTATGTAAAGCATTTGTGCTGCTACGTCTAGTTTAAACAACTACAGGTTACTACATTGCATTTAAATTACTACAAATTATGGAGACTCAATAGATACTCCTCGATATTTTGACGAGTTCATGGAAAATCTACTGAATTTTGAGAAACAATGTGAATAGATACACATACGAGTACTATTTTTCCAACAGACGATTTTCTAGGGGAACAAAACTTCTATGGAAATTGATCATAGATACTTCAAGTTATCCATTATACGAGTACGCTAACATTTTTGAAAACGTAATGAAATTCATTTAAATTCTTCTTAAAATTGTCGTAGATATTTAAAATCTATGATTTAATGTAAAGCGTTTTCGAAACTACTGAAATTAACTTTGTAAATTTATATTAAGTATGGACGAAGTGGGGCTTGTAGTCAAGGGGTAGACAGTGTACGTACAATTGTGAATGAATATACGAGTATGAATGAATCATATTGCTAACAATTTTACATGTAGTAACAAAATTTCATACTTCACTCATAAGATAACATACGAGTAATTGCAGTTCTAAAGACGATATCTGGTGTTTAAAGAAATGTCAGATTTGAAAGGAAAATCTTTATATCTACTCATCGTAGATTCTTGATACTTAACTGATATCTAAAATGTTGCCTTTTGTATGAAGCACTATGGTTGTATTTCTTTACATTTCATTTAGGATTAGATTTAGTTTGTATAAACTGTTCACCACCCTGAATTTAAGAAAATAAATCCATCGGCAATTAACCGCAGCTATTAGTTTCTCGAGCTCCAATTAGCTAATCTCTATGATTATCCCACTGGTTGATTAACTTGTTTACAAAATATTCTAATGGTCTAATAGGAGTACTTATGATATGAATCGTAGGTAATTTGCATATTACCCAGCATCAATTTTACCCGAGAGAAGTAGGAAAGGAAATTATATTCACTGGAAAATTGCATCGCTTAATTAATAGATAAATAGATACAGTGAATTGCATTCTGAGTAAAATCGATTAACAGATGGTTTTCCATCTGAATGTGCAATAATATCGCCGTATAATGTCATCATCATCATCGACACTATCGTCATTGAAAAATTTCCAGATCTAAACTAGTCGTCATGAACATTACTCCGTACTATCATCATCTTGGACTGCACAGTGTGCGCTCGTACTCGTATTTTATGTGCGATATAAAGAAATTAATTAATTATTTTAATTGGCATCGGGTAAGGACTTTTAGGTATTGCATTGGACCGTGACTGTGAATGCGTTTTGTGGTATGCATAAATTAATACATTTTTACGCTTTTTGTCATTATTTATGGAAATAATGTTCAGTGAAGACAGTACCTTACCAGTAAAATTACACACGGTCTTGGATGGATGGATGGATGATAAATACTGGGTGGTAATGGAATAAACGTTGAAATATTTTTCCTTAACGAAGGAGGAATTTTAAAGAGATACTTTATTCTGTATGCGGATTATGGTTACAGTTTCATTATGGATTGGACAATTATGTGATGTTAATTAAATCTTTTGATAGGTATGGACGAATGCGTATACATATGCATGAGGTTGTTGTAGGTCGACTTAATGAATATGCAAAAGTTTTGCCGAATTTGGGATGAGCATGTAGGTTTTGGGTGTGCCTCTTTTAATCATAATTTTGGGTGAGCATGTTGGTTGGTAGGTAGGAAGTTTTAAATGGATTTTCTGTAAATTTTCTAAATATTTCACATTTTTTATTGAGCCACCACCAACAAAGCTGGTCTAACCAAAACCTCAAGGGCTCAAAATGGTCAAGGAGAGAAAAGAGGAAGTGCAGGATCAACTACATGAGGAAAGAGCTAAATAAGATGATTCAGCTCGCTCTCGGCTCTCGGAAGATAGAAGAGTAAGTGCTGGACACTTGCCAATCCGGGAAACAAGAAGAAAATAAGGCAATCAAGGCTTATTCGGGATTCCATAAGAGGAGAACAACTGACGTCAACTGGCAGTTGCTGTTGATTCAGGAGTATGTAGATACTGTAGCACTGTAGAGTGCGTCTTCGCAAAAAAGAGCTGACTGCTTGCTAGTTCGGCAATAACCTACTCACGTATTACCCAACCTTATATGAACAGAACCACCGTGCATTGAGTAAAGATCAACATTGAATTGGTAAGCATACAGCGATCACCAGCAGTACGAGTATGGGCGAAAATGTTTGACGAAAACAAATCCACAGGACCTTGAGGATCTTCCGAAATGGAATAGGTTATCCGTTTGTGTTCTCAGGACCATTGATGAACTTCCCACACTATGACCTTCTGCATTCCCATTCTAGAACACAGGCTGGCAAGAGTCAAATGTTATTCATTGTAGTGAAGCAGATTTGCTCAGAAGGCCCAAAATTCTCGAAAATGAGTAGGCGACCGACCCATAGATTTCAGAGTAACCCAAACCCCTTACCACTCTGAAGAATAAATTAATCAAAAAAGCTAATTACGAGTACCTACAAAAGTCAATGACTCTTCCTTACGCAACGAAAACTTCACTGAACCACGGCAGAAAAATTTGTCCAAACTCATGAACTGGTGAAGGTCCCATTTAGAGAAACATACCATTTGTCGTAAAATTTCGCATTGTCAAGGTCCTTTCTGGTAACACCTAGTGCATACTTAAAGTTGCACTAGGTGTTATCTGCATGAGATCGGCATCCATTAAGGAACTCCACTAGTAAGGTGTCGTGTCTAAATGTAGATGGATAAACGGTAGCCTTAATATGCTCATTTCTTCAATTCACTGCTGAGGTTAATGGGTGGCATTAATAGTCGCCAGTCTAATTATAAAGCTAGCACTTTCATATATGCTTTTGGTTCATAGTACCAATATCTATGACATTTTCTCGAGCAAGAGGTGTCAAATTAAAAGGAGGAGCAGCACTCTCATCCTACGTGCCGAGTCTAGCGAAGTCTAGCACATATAATCGATATCTACGACATTTTCACGAGTAAGAGGTGTCAAATTAAATGAAGAAACAACACCCTCGTCGTACGCGCTGAGTCTAGCAACTTGTTTTTTCTCACCAAAGTCGCTTTCGTAGCTCTCGTTGGGCGTCAGTGTAAGGAGAATGAATACCCTAATCAATAAAATAAATTACATTGAAGTAGGATGCATTTGTATAAGCAGTTAGATCGGTTAACCTTATAATCTTTCCTTACGGTGTGAATTAATAATTATAGCTTAATTTATACGGAACAGAGCGAGGTATTCAGTTGCACGTAAACCTTCTCTGAAAAATCCGCTAATCAAAAAAACTAACAACATCGAAATTGATTCAGCCACTCTTGAGTTACATGGTTACATCGCAGCAACATACCATTTTATTCTATATAGGAATTACGTTTTTTAGTTGCCCCCCAAAGTCTCTCATACGATAAACAATTCATATGTGCCACCACCGGCAATCTATACCCCCAACCAACCAAACAGCCGCAAATGATAATGATTCCTTACAGACAAATTTCTTACAAACGAATCTTATAAAACGAAAAATCACGAAAACCCCCCTTGACCATGTGTCATTATCATTACTTGAATAAGGTTATCTTCGAATGAAAAAATAATAAAAATTCCTTTTTTAATTCCATCCCATCCAACGAAAAACTGATAATCACTCCTCCACCACTCATGGATGATGCAATCTCTTATCAACCCCTTACTCAGACTCGTGTAGTATGTTACAAAAAAAAAAAAAATTGTTTCGCAAAAGATACTCGTACTTCAGAAAAACTATTTACTCGTACGGTATCTATACCTCGCACCTGTCTGTTTATCACCCCCAGTCGCCGTACGTCGTACTTATCAATTTACAACTTGTTTCCAACTTCCATTGACTTTCAGTAGAGGCTACATCGTTCAGGCGATAAAATTTAAAAAAAAAATAAAACTGTGTCTTGTATCTTTGCTGGGGTCACCTATCTACTTGGGTGGGATGCCAATCTTTTTTTTTTTTTGCCTCCGGTTTTTTTTTTTTTGTTGACAGTTAAATTACAATCTTAACCCTGTTGGCTGACCCATTTGTTTGTTTATTGGCATCAATCTAGATGCTATTTATTATTTTGCCATGAAATAAGAAAAAAAAAAAATTCTCAGATACTCAGAGGCAGATGCAGAACCAGCAGAACTCAGGGGGATGACTTAAAAAAAAACAGAAAAAACTTTTCTACATGAATACTGTCACTGTGGCGCTGGCTGGTTGTTTTGCAAATAGGGTTGATCACTTTGGGGGGTTAAGGGTAGATTTCTGTCACACATTCTAAGTACGTTCGTCGGAAATAGAAAATTAAATTGAGGCGCCATAGTTCTTACTCGAATCGAGATCTATAGTTGGTTTGTTCTAAATCGTCGTAGTCGTAGTCGTTGTAGGAGATTCTTCTCCTCTCTCGACCGTATAGAGAGGTACTTTGTCTCATTGCTATGGTTGTGTGCGGACGTAGGGGGTGATATTATTCGTGCTATTGTTTGGTTTTATAGGATTTTAATTGATTGTGCGGGGGAATAAATGCTGAAGAATTTAATTACCGAGGGTGGTTACGAACGGGGGTTGGGTGATGTTTTCATTGATGAAGTTTGTCAACGGTGGACTGGGTGATGTGACATGGTTGGCATCGATAAACTTTGGTATTGGGTGTTGTTTTTCTTTCTTGTTTCAGGGAAATTGATTTAAATTCGTTTTTGCGAATCCATTTTTTTTTTTCGCACCCAGTTTGACCTTGAGTACTCTCATTGTGGTTTAATTTGAAGAAAATAGCTCTGCCATAATTATCTTTGTATAGGGAAAAATCTGTCTGTTTGAAGTGTAATATCTGAAGGACTTTTAACTTATTTTCACAGAAATGTTTCAAAATGTGATGATGAAGATCATCGGTTAGAGAATTTCTGGAATCGATCAAAACAATTTGTCGATACAGTTGATCCTATATATAGAAGTAGACGTTCAACTACTCAGAAAGTAAGGCAAATACCTAACAACTTGAATCATAGGCTCCGCATTCTACAAACCAAAGCAGTGTTCCAAAGTTGCAGAGAAAATCATGCGTTGAACTGTTCATGTGAACTGACATCATAGGTAGTGAACATTGAATGCAGAGCAAAGCCAACATCGAAACGAATCATCATATGTCAAAGCTGTCAGAATAAATGACAGCTAATGCAGTTAATGATGGCAAAATTAATATTTTTTACCGAAAATCAATTCGGGAAAGACTTAGAATTAATACCACAGTGAGCCATAAATCGAAAAATTAAAAGAGCAACAAAGGTAAAAGCACATCGAATTGAAGGTCAAAGAAAACAATCGAAATCGAATGTCATAACTTACAGTGAACGCGATCATAAAAGCGAACAGTTCTATGAAATGATTATCAGCGCTTGAATTGTTCAACTGAACGACAAAGCTATCTTTAGATTGATTATTGTAAAGAACTCAAACCGTCCCATAAGATAAAAGGTGACTGTACTACTAATAGAAAGTAAACGTAAAAAAAGTCGTCAAACGCTTGTCGCGAATCTTTAACTTTGCCTCTATGGTCGTTTTTGAAATGATCAACTGAAAACAACACACATTTTGTTCAATGTCTGCATGGCTGTTTGTTCTGAGACGCCTTGTGCAAGAACCACTTAGCAGATTCTGAAGAAATTTATTTTAAACAGTTTCTCGAAATGTTAGCCGCTCAAAACAGCGCCCGAAAAAACATTTTTCATAATTTATCTCCGCCTACTGATATCAGATCTATAAGTCAATACAATCAAAATACATGGACATACAGCCAAATAACGTGTTGAATCCATTGAGTTTTGCGTTTTATACTATTCTGGTACAGAACACTAAAATGACAGCAATAATAAATGAAAAGTGAACTTCGGAACGATAGTGAAACAGAACAAAAATTTTTCACTAGAAGTTGACGTTTGTCAAACTAAAAGATAAATTATCTACAAAAAGCTCAATATTTTGACAATTTTCAAAGTGATATTCAAACTGAACGTCAAATTTAAAGTCAAAACCTATGTGCATACATAGTTTAAGTTTGAATCTAAAGTGAATATGGAAATTGAAAATTAAGCTTGCCTGTTAAGCCTGTTTCAAAGCAAATGTCAAACAAATTGTCAAAACGAAATAAATGTCTAAGCTTAGACTTAGGTGAATGTCAAATAATGTGAATGCCACTGAACTGAACATGTCAAATATCATATTGAAATGAATGTCACCACAAATGTCAGAATTACAAAGTACTCGTAAGCATACAAACGTCATGTGTCAAATGATCATTGCCAGATGTCTCATGAAGGTGTATCTATTTACTGGTACCCAAAGTGTTGTTCCAATTCACACTGTTTCTTAAAACTTAAGACATTTTCCATATATACCAAAATAATGAAGTAGGCAACGATTTACGGTGAAGTTTCCTCACAATTAAGTAGTGAATACATATGCACGTCACACGTCAAGTGATCATTGCCAGAGGTCTCATGAAACCAAAGTGTTGTTCCAATTCACACTGTTTCTTTCCATTTATACGTTAAAATAATGAAGTAGCCAACGATTTGCGTTGAAGTTTCCTCATAATTAAGTAATTTAAAACCGGTCAAGCTGTATGTACGATTAGTGAAGCCCAAAATTACGTTTCAATTCGCATTGTTTCTTAAAATGCAAGGGATTCGTATGTACAGGCAGGGGGATTCTTAAAAATTGACAACATTTCCTTTAAAAGAATTAAATTCATTAAATATTTCCTCCTTCGATGCATAGATAAAGAAACAACTTTCAGAGATTTTATCGTGAAAAAATATTTCGCGGTTAACATTGCATGGGTGAATGGAGTAGAAGTTAACATTCAGAGCTCCAAATAAAGCCCACGGGTTTTTTTTTATTTTTATTTTTATTTTAGTTCAAGGGAATCAGACAGTGGAACAAAAGTGTCTGAAAAAAAGGTGAGTGGGGGAGAGCAAAGGGAAAGATGGACCAAGACCAACACCAACCTTTGTTATCTGTGTGTGGGGCGATATCGGCGTATGTTTCCTTTTTTTTTATAATTCTCTGCATTTTTAGACTGGTCAGACTGAAAGGAGAAGAAGATGCCAAGAGTTTTTTTTTTTTTTTTAAGAAAATAAAACAACCAAAAGAACATGTCCAAAAAAAATGACCTAACTCATTGAATCGGACTCCTTTGATGATCTTGTGTATGCACAGAGCCAGAAGGAGTATAGTGGCTCCTTGGACTTCTGGCATTGAATTTTCCTTCTTTTTTTCACTCTCTGTGTTGAGTATACCTTATCCGTATTTTCATTTTTTTTATTTTATTTTTTCTCCCTTGGACTGGTTGTGTCGGCGGAAAGTATCTTTTTAGATTGTTGGCTGTATCCATACACACAGGTTATTTTTATGTGGCCTATAAAAGGAAAGTCTACCAGTGGACAGTGATTTTGTTTTCCTTTTTTGTAGCCTTTCTTGGTTCGGCCTTTGTTCCTTTTTTAGGGTACACAATCCCAAGGGTTTATCATCATCATCATCATCATTATGGTAGTCTTTTTTCACTCTCTGATCGCGCGGATCGTCGTATTGGGGATGCAGGTTTGTTTGTTACCTTGCTGCACCACTTGTTCACCTTTTTTTTTTTTTTGTTCTGTTTGTGGGTTCTCGCTTTCATGCAGTAGTTGTACCCACACACTTTGGTACATGACATAAAAAAACCTTCGATATGTGCTACTAATTTTTTTTTAAATACAAAAAAAAAAAGGAAGAAGAAATAAATGAACTGACAACTTAACGAGAAATAAACAGAGAAATAATTCTACTAGTAGAGGGGGAAAATACACTTTGTAGTGCTATTTGTTCGCCGTCGGGCTGTAAAAAGACATTCAATTTTTTTTTTATTTGGTCCTATACTAAGGGATCTAAATGCTGCACAGGTGTTGCGCAGCTAAACCAGGGGATGGGCAATAGATACACTTATCTGAGATGCCAAGTGTCAATGATAGATATCTGAAATGCAAAGCACATCTTTTTCTCGGTCTCTGCTATTAGGTAAGCCCCGATGGTGTCGGCGCGCGTAACACTTTCTAACGCCAACCATTCGTAAAAGTCATTTGTCATTTGCATAGGTAATGGCCGTCATCGGGTATCTACGGCAAAATGTTATAAGAGGCTGCCTAACTAAAAGGAAGTTGTCTGGCAGCTGGCTATTTAGTGGGCCAAATGAATGCATTTTGTATCACCACCACGTCAAGAAGGAGGTAAACTGCGGGAAACTGTTAAATAAGTTATTAACTTGCAACGAGTATAGATGGTAACTAACTTAGCGACTTGCTGCCGTGTGCGCTACTTTACTATTCAGTAGAGTTGTCTGTTGGCACGATATGGAGATACAGCATTTTGTCGTCTACACAAACGGCAATTAGCAGCTGTCGGCTTAGGAAATTATTTCCAATTAATCAGATGGGTTGGAGGAGGTGGTGGATATGCTGTTATTTCGATTTTAGCGACGGAAAATACACAAAGTTGTGTTAAAACTGAACGTGCAGCAGGTGTTAGCTGGGGGGAGGAGGAAATCGATTTGTATTTATGGTCGCGTGCGCTCTTACCTATTTGTAATGGTTTGTCATCTTGTACCATTTACCTTCGAGTCAGCAATTTTAAAGTCTTATTTTCAACTGAGACTAAGTTGTAGATACTAGTATCATTTGCAAGTAAGTAATATTTCTAGACTAGCTGCCTCGGCAATCTCTCCATGTCACGAGAAGTTGTATGCCTTTTTCAATGTTGGTACCCAAGTATCCCTTCTCTCAGCTTTCTAGGTCTTCTAGACTTCGATATTTTTCTGAACAATCTGAGAAGTATCTTCTAAACCCCTTTAAAATTTCTAGAGCTCTGAGGGACCACTGGCATTGTAGAACTCTAACAGCATAGAGCCAGCCTTCAGCAACCACTTTTAAGCTCTGCATGGCTGGTAAAGTTCATATCGCTCAAGTCGTAGTATTTCATTGTTTTGCTTTCATACATGCTTTTGTTGTTTGGGCTTGTCCCAACCATGGGATGTAATATCAGTGCTGAGTGGGAAAAACTGTGTGAGCCGCTATTGGTTTAATGCGAGATCAGGTTACGTTAGGTACGAGTGACTGCATGCGCTCTGAGAACAAACACGCTTAAACCAGAGCAGGTAGATTGTGTTACCACAGTATCTGAGGATTCCCCATACGTATTTTTGGCCAAATTGAAGCTTCTGATGAAACATGAAAAGTTTCTGACGCCCGTATTTGCCAGCACACCAAGGTTGTTGTGAGAACAGGCTTCCAAGTGAAGCTTTCTTCTGACAGAGGGGGAGGGACAAGTACAGAGGAGATGAAGGGCTATCTCCTCTTGCTCTATGTTTTTGCGTGCCTACCCTTGAGACAGAACCCTGAAATGACACATACTGTTGTGCTGATATGGATTATCTTTATCTTGTCGATTCGACTTTGGCAAGATTTGTCTTGTACCATGACATCTAAATCCCACGTGCGTTTAGTCTCCTTAATATCGAGCCATTCCGAGATTCCTCTTCTCCAGCACAATCTGCAAAATTGTGTCATGTCTGGTAAGATCTGTCAGCCCTCTAATTACCTAGAGTATCTCTATGCCCCAGCACTTAGCACAGGTGAATATTGAATTGCTTAGCGATCTCGTTAGGAAACGAGCGACAATCCAGAGCAATTTGTTTTGTGAAAGAGATCAATTTCAGAGATTTTAAGGCAGCTTGGCTGTTAGTTGACCTTTTTGATTATTATCTCCGTTTGGAATACGCTGCAGTGATCTGGCAGATCAGCCTTTTAGTGAAAACTCACTGGGCTGGTGCGTCTGCAGCTTTGGACCACAATAAGCTACGGTGCAGTACCCATTGAGTAAACATGACACAGGTTCTGTAATCCTGCAACTAAGCCAAGACAGAGAAATTTATTTCTTCTTAAGGATCTAGATCGTTTTTCATCTTGGTGTTTCAAACATATTCGTACTTCTCGAGTTTTCCTCAGAATTACAGCCTACAATGACAACTAACCATTGGCCTTTCACTTAACCCCTCACCGACATCTGTCACACACTTATTTTTCAATGAAAACCCAGCGTGTGACCCATAATTAAAGTCACAAACGAAAGTGCAAAGTGTGGTCCCATAAAATGTGTCACATAACACAGCCAACTAGCATTTTCCCCTTTGTTTCCTTTTTGATTATCTAAAAAAAAATTCACCTGCACTTATCTCGCACATACATACATATATTCGCAATCTAATAACATATTCCGAGCTCAAGTCCCTCTCACCGATAATTGTCCACTCAAACCGGGCTATTATCACATTTTCATCACCCCCTTTGGACGTGTGCTACATGCTAACCACTATACACATTCACTGTCATCGCTCCCCCAATTAACTATCACCTCACACACTGAACCACCAATTATGAGCAACATTTTTGGTCTGGCCAAAGCAACCCAAGACCACACCTATCTATCCAGTGATCGTAGATCATAAGTAAACAACCCAACGAGGTATTATTATTGCATGGTATCCCCTGACTCGATGTCACAAGACAGGTGCTGACTTAAAAATACTTCCAGTAATTTAACCGAATAAGGTCGGCTGCACTTTGCGACCAAACCAAACAGAAAGGTGTTCATGATCCTTACCTAAGAAAACCCCTTACCATATCTATAATTGATTAGATTGCGACAAATCGCTTCGTTTTGTATCTGAGAATTAAAAATTGAAATACGAACAGAACCCGCTTTGATTGATTAAGCAATTTCCATGCAAATTGATGTCTCACATTCATGCTTTAGATACTTAGATACTCTTTGGAATATGTATATTTTTGTTTCACCTATGGCGCTAATTTAATGGCACTTTAATTTAATTAATGAAAAACTAAAAAAAAAAAAAAGTAATCAGAGAATGATTTCCCTACCATAATTAACGACGGCGACTGTGGCTACTACTTGGAGAGCGATTAAAAGCCAATGAAAACGCTTTTTATAGCAGACGGCGCTAAGGTCGTGGTGTTACATAGGTGGCCCGGATGGTGATTTCCACAGAAGTGGTTTGTGTTTATTATACCCTCGGGCGATGGATGTTGTATGTCGTTGCATTGAATATGGTCCAGGTCCACGTGAAATGTTAATTAAATAATTGGACGTACATAGATAGGTAGGTTAGGTTTGTTAAGGAACTTGGGAGAAAGTGATAAGTGTTGGACTAATGGAAATTTGTTTGGCGCCTAGTTAGACTTCTTTTTTTTTATTGTATCTGAGAATGGCTTAGAGATCACAGGGGTTGAGAATGTGATTAACACTTAACACTTTCCGTAGATTACAGATGATGAGTGATAGTAAATCCCGTCAATGTCAAGCATAAAGCAAGAAATTATTACATTCATCAGTTTGACACTATAAACGATCATCGTTAGACGTCTCCTTTATTCGTATGTATATTGGTCTTGATATACTTGAGTCAAGCATAATAGGAGAATAGTGCTATTAGAGCTATTAAATATGTACAACAATCCAATCCACATATATTGGCTCTTTCACTGGGAATATTTTTTTCTTAGAAGTATGACACTTTTAACTTTGAAAAGTATTTTATAACTGGAAGAACTTATCACAGCAGCTTTTGTCGACATTTGAAGAAAGCCGGCCGAATATTTTAGGCTGCAAACTGGCACAAAACTTACATAAGCTCTTATTTTGACAGAATTAATCTAAAATCTGAACTATTTCTGCTTCAATCAATATTCAGACTTGACGTCACACATCTGGACTCTGCAGTGAAAAATCAACGGAATGCAGAATTTATAAAAGCCTACAGACTTCGTAAGATAGTCAATTTACCCAATAAAGCCAAACTTCAATTTGTCATAAGTCATAGAATTAGTTAACGTCCACAGTACTTTACAAGAAAGCAATACTAGGGGCGAAGCTTACCCTGACTTTATCCTAAACTCCCAGCTTTTTATACGTAATTATGCCAATGACTACTCCAGAACCTTCGGCACTTGAATTTAAAGTGGCAGGACAGCTATGTATTTAATACCAGTTTCTCCAGAGACTCTACAGCACATTTTCACTCCAGATGAAGTTCTCTATAAGAACAGCTGCAAGGTTATCTTACGTACAATTTCGTCGACTCATCTTGTCTACAAAGTAGTTCTTTTGAAAGGTGGTGTGGCCACTTTGTCGAGGAACTGTGATCACTGATTGTAGTACAACCAAAATTCTGAAGTTGATGCTGTTCAAGATGAAGTTAGGTCTCCTACTTATGGCAAAATTTGGAGAAAAACAGTCTGGTTTAAGATTGCTCCATCCATACGATGGTTAACGCATTAACCTTAGTTGACACGTAATGTGTTCAATTTTCAGGGTAAACGCTATGGGGTAGAACTCATTGAAGGATGAGCTTAAGTTTTACGATAAATAAATGAAAAGTTGTATCTGTGATATGTAACTAAAATGTTACATTTGTAACGAAATAGTAGCTTAAAAGTCTTACCACCTGTCGATAGGCTCTTATGGCAAGATGACGAATCAGACGCATAAAACTGTTTGAAAAACTATGAATTTATCTATCAAAGTTCCTTTATTCCTAGTGATGGAACATTTTCATTCAATTTTTCTTTCATTCAGTTAATTTTATTCGATTGTTCGCTGAATGAGCTCCATATGTAGGTACACAATCTTCCAAAATATCCGACTTTGTTGAAGTTAATTGAAATCATTTTTGAGTGCAAATATCTCAACACCGATTCATGGTACATGTTTGCTTCATGAAAAAAGTTGAACAAAAATATGATGATTGTAATTTTTGGTTTTGAAAGTATCTACAAGATGGATGCCAATTTTTTTAAATTGTTCGAAAATTGTAGCTACGCTGTTTTCCAAAATGCCAGACTTCACCCGTAAACTAATGGTGAAAAGCGTTTTTGAGTGGGAGTATCTGGAAAACAGTGTGTCCTATCAAAGGTTTTCAAATTCGCTACATGTTGGATGGGGAATTTTTAAAATTGAAAATTGTAGGGGTACCCAATCTTCCAAAATGTCCAACTTTGGCCTGATTTTAATATTGGAAATCGTTTTTCACTGCGAATTTTTCGAAAACTTAAAGTAGTTATTAGCTGAACTGCGTTCTTCGCTTTCTATTGCTGAAATCATTCAGTTACTGGCTATCGATAGCCGAATTCCCAAAAATAATACCAATACCGAAAAAGTCAAACCTTACAAGTCCAGCGTGTACTGTCGTTTTTGTCGAAAATTTTTGAGACGATTATTTCCAAGCAAATCCAATCATTTTTGAATATTACTGACAAACTCGGCCTGTATTTTGCAACAAGCATAGCTGTGAATTAAAGTAACGTCTTACTTTGCGCGATTTTGCTATCAAAGTTGAAAAATAATTTAAATTTGTCCAACATTTCGCTTAATCGACTACGTGAGTGTATTACGAATCGGGTTCAAATAGTTGAAACGTACTCGTAGTTGGGGGAGACTAGTCATTTCGTTACTAAGTCTGGAGTTCCGCAAGATACTCTACTGGGACCGATATTATTTCCCATGTTCATAAACGACCTTCCTGTTAGAATTGTTAATTGCAAAGTGCTTATGTATGATCGAGGACTGTGTGAATGAGATTGGTTCTTGGCAGCAACTTCTTCTCAAGATTGGAGGACCTGCGAAATATAGAGCTTATTAAACTCCTGACATTCATTCATTTATCTGGGTGGTTTAACTAGCAGTTGATAAGACTTTATTTTCACAGGGTTCCAAATAAAATACGCACGTGGTCTAAGTGAGCTGTCGACAAATCGTACCCATTTACCTGAAACCTAACCTGGATTGAATTATAATGTAATACACCCAGTTATGGCCTGATTTTTCGAAAACTGTCGCCATGGTACTTGTATGTTCCTATAGTTCTAAATGAGAGTACTATTCCATACGTTACCAAAGCTTTAGCATTAACACTGACATGCGAAGCTGTGATGCTATTTGAGAATCGATAAGCCGGTCTACGAAGCCTGAGATATTCGTCTCATCTGCTCCTTGCCTCCATGGAAAAACGGTTGGTAAAAGGTCTGATTATGGCATTATTTACTTTTAATTGTTGCGTATATCCTTGTCTGAATGATTATGAATGAAATCGTAGAATAAGTGTGGCTTTTAATAATCGTGGTATACCAGTGTTTCTCATCTTAAAAACTTGCCACACTTTTCACTTTTCTTGCTGACTTTATATCTGTAATTCGACTGTGGAATAATCACCCACTTGAGTTGCAAAGGAAACTATTTATACACCTACTAACATTTGAATTGTTTTTTTTTTTTTTTTAATAACAAAAGATAGATTTATACATCGCTTATGACTAACAATTCACATACAACAGATACGGATATATGTACATAAATATAATGATTAACATTAAATACATCAAATTAGCTTATATTTAGATACTTAATCATAAGATATCATATCTTTTAGTATCTTGTAAACATTTTATTGTATGAGTAAACAAACAAATTATAAATAAACAAACAAATTCATTTGATAGTACCCAACACTAGTTGTTCCCCTAAAGAGCTCCTCTATTGGATTGGATTTATTAAATTTGTGATGTCATACAAATGTATTCTTACGTTAAGAGCCTTGCTCAAGTCTTATAAATTTATAGATACTTGCTTTTGCTTACTATATAAGCGGAGGGATAAATGTCTCACTGCCTTGGTTGGTCCACTTTGAGCCTTGGCCCAGTCAAAATCATTCAACGCAATCATAAATTTATGTTCGAAATTAGATATCATCTTCAATAAAAATAAATGCCTATCGAATCACCCTTTCCTTTCACCTAATTTCAAAATTAATTTATTCCAGAAAATAGAAAAATCATTTCTAAATCAAACAAAAAAAAAAACACCGGGAACACAATAAAAAACGAGACCGATTAATCTAAACAAAATCACCTTGCGTTGGTTTAAAAGGCGCCACAAGACGTAGTCGCAACAATCACTTTCAATTCTCTACGGCTACACACAAATAAATTACAAAATTAAACTTTTTTTTGTTTTTTATGAAGCAAAAGAAATCAATTTTCGTATTAAGCACAACTGACCGTACCCGAAGCCGTTTTAAAGACGCTCCACAGATATGCAAATTCATCATTTTATTGCATAGATACTCTTGGAGTGAGTCAAATCCCCATAAAACTTAGTCATAGCCACAGCAAGATAGAGTATAGAGTTTCCTGTCGATGGCATTGGTTTTAATGTTTTGTCCATCGATGGGGATAACACAGGAAGAATGTAGGAGGAGTTCAGTTTCAATTAGGAAATTTGCATTTTTTTTTTTATTTTTTTCTTAAGAAAATTAATTAGTTTACCTATTGTTTAAAAAAAATTAAAAAATTGGAACATGACTATAGCGGATGGAGATACCATATTTGGATTAACAAAGAGAATTTCTGGTTGATTTGTTTGCAACCCAAAAAAACAAGAAAACCCATCAAAAAGGAAACATAACTCATTTGCGCGACGCAGGCACATGAGTACGATACGAGTATGGTATATCTAAAGCAAAAATTTATGTGGCGCCAGAACTTGAAGACCGTTCATAATGTCATTATAACTCAACGAGCTAAAGTTGCCCATGTAACGACATTAATTGCTCGGCATTTATCAGGTGTAAATGACGACAATTTGAAGTTGAAGAAAACAAAAAAAAAAAACCCCAAGTAACTCACTCCTAAGGAAGTGGTCAATCAAAACGTTAAAAGAATGCGGGGTATCCAGTCCGATTGTAGTGAGGAATCAATCATAGAATGCACCATTGGTGTACGAGGTGGAAAAATATTTTCCACTCAATGGGCGGCCGGCGCGGTATGTGTTGCATTTGTCTGTCTGACGGCCTTCGGGTGCACATACTCGACTTGGGGGCTTTTAATTTGTCAAGATTGAAACAATAGCCTCGTAATCAACCTGTATGATCAAGCAATCAATTGTTGTTCGATTATCTGTGGTAATGGGAAAAATATGGAAATTATTATTCTTTTATTAGGTGTTAGCTGTATTTACAAGTGGTTACAGCATGTGCTCTCACATAGAGCGGGTGATTTAATTTCTTTGAATATTTTCACTTACATCAATTAAATGATTTTATTATGTCGGGTGGTGCAGGAAGTGTTTTATTAAGGTTGCGGTTGCATTTATGGGCGGCAGGTACTCGTACCTTATTAAGATAAGCGGTTGATGATCGTGTATCTAAGTTGCAGTTTACATGGGTGTTTTACTTGGCTTATTCGCAAAGGTTAATCATTACAGAGTCTTTTGAGTTGAACAAAGCATTTAAATAGCACTTCAGAAGCATTTAAATACTCATAGCACTTCAATTAAAGATGGATGAAAGCTTATAACTTGAAGATTGGCAATAGCTTCAGAAAGATCAGCTGTGCATTTAATCTGTTTAATAAATTCGTCAAACTCTATCCGCTTGTAAGCAAAAAATAATACCTAAATTAAGTAAAACTTAATTTTTTAGTAACGTTGGTGTCAGAAGTGGGATCAGCCATTAAGCAATTAAATAATAAGCCAGGCAATGTAATGGTTGAATTAGTAGTCATATCTATTGCTTCAAAAATATAACATTGCTAAATGAAACAGTGAAGAACCAGTCGAAAGAACTGGAATTTACTTAAATTCATAATATTTGGTATCAGAAGTGGACAACTATGACATTGTTAAATAAACCAGTGGAAATGCAGTCAATAGAGTAGAGTTCGTCAAAGTAAAAAAAAATATTAATTGAAATAAAACTCAATTTCGTAACGATGGTGTCAGAAGTGGATTCAATCATTAAGCAACAATGCCATGCAATTTACTGGATAAATGAGTATCTATTGCTTCAAAAATATAAAATTACTAAATGAAACAGTGAAGAAGTCAAAAGAATCAGAATTTAATTAATTTGGTGTCAGAAGTGGCATAGATAAATAAAACAGTGGAAATGCAGTGAAAGTAATTGGCGTCTCTCTGGAGTATCAAACTATGAGTGCCCCTACACCTCCAGTAAATTCGGAGGCTAGTGCTTCACCGATGGAAAAATGTGGATGGTACTCAACACCATTAAGTTCAATAAAAGGACAGACCTGACTGTAAGATGGATCCACGGACTGCGAGATCGTATCGTGAATCAATGGTTGGTCTAATAAGTCGGAAGTATAAGTTGCAGCTTTTATATTGGGAAGCGATGCTGTGGTTTGTACTGTCTAATCTTATTAGTCAGGATCTATGATTTTTAGGCCAGTTGAAGCAGATCTCGTAGATCTAGAATGCAACAACCAAAGAACGAATTAGCTGCGAGTATATTTGCTATTCTTAAAGCTAGTTTTGCTAGCAGAGTGAACTTGTGAAGTATAAGAAAAAAATTTACTAATGACATTTTCAACCGCTACATTCAGCAGATTGAGTTGTAGAGCCTGAGAAGCTTGCGGAAGCCTTGTCAACTTAAATTTCGAGTCAATTAACTCCTGTAGCGTAGACAATAATTAAGACCTGTCGGGAAGATTTTAAACGATTAGCTGTCAGTCTATTTACCTATCCTCACATGGAAATTAAACTGACAGATAGGTCTAATTTATCTATAGATTTGTGTCTGACTTACTAATAGATTGACATAAATCTCTAGAGATTAAATCTATTCTAGCATATAAGACAATCGCATCCATCCTAACGAAATAGATTCTTGCGATGTTTAGAAGCAAATTAAATACTGATTGTCTAACCTGCTAAACAATTTTGTTATCTTTTACTTCGAAAGGTATTGCGTACATATTTCCCAATCGAATAGATTCACTTAAATATCTCGCCAGCATTGCAGATACTTCAAAAATCCTTCAGGCACTTAGAGGTACCTACTCGTGTTTGTTCAACTTAACAATGTTTCACTTTTCAGTGTAAATTGTCTCTCCGAAACGTTTCCTCTGGCGAAAGTTTTTCTTTCGTAATTAGGCAATCAAACCGACCAATTCACATCGAAAACACTTTTAAAGATACCCCCAAAAAAAAAAGCGGTGGACGATTTATCGATATGTTTGACCGATATTAGCAGTTGTTCGTGTTTGCATAAATTACCCATCCGTGTGTCCCATCGATAGTGTGTTGTTGCATTGATCTCAGTGTAAATGTTGCCATTCGATTTTTTAACTATCGAAGATGATCACCATCATTATCCATCCATTTAAGAAACTGTCACATTCAGGTAACAGTAACACGACACAGACAGGTAGGTTGCGGATGATTTTTTGCAAAAAAGAAAAAAAAATCTCTTGCGTACACTCTTAACCTAACGTTATGTGTGGCAAAGTATCTACACATTGCGTGGGTGGAATTCAAGTGGAATATCTCGTATCTTCTTGTTTTATTTTTTTTTTTTTGTTTTTATTGAATTTTTCGTCGTTTGTTATTCAAGGGTTTTATGCAACGGAAATTTATTATTTATGCACAACACGACGGAGTTAAAGAGGAACAGATACAGAGATGAGTTTAAATATTTCTTGTGATGGCATAATTTGGGTTTATTTAAGAAACAGGTTCAGAGATAAGATATCTTATTTAAAGATACATTTTTTTTCCTCATCATCCACTTAACTAAATTACAACATTTCTCTTTTTTCTCATTACAGGATCACCACAATCCAATGATCGTGATGCTGGTTTCTGTTCTGGGAGCTCTGAAGGTGGTGATGACCTATCAATGGATCATTCTCGACTCGAACCCAGTAGTCCGACAGATGCGTCAGAAGATTCCGTCGAAGTTAAAGTCACTCCAATCACACTGATACGAAACAAACGTAAAAGTACCGAACCATCAAAAGTAATCTGTGAACGAGAAATAACCGGACCTCTAAAGAAACGCATTCGCTACTCAACGGGTGCAGATGAGACGAATAACCATCACCACCGCCCATCATGGGACTCCAGCCAACAACTACCTCACGAATTGATGCCAAATCCAGCTGAGGTACTAGTCCGACATCCTGGTGTAACAACGCTACATCGCCTGCCATTAATCGAAGATGACGATATACAAGATGAACCTTTGGCACTGGTACTGAAAAAGCAACCGTCATCTGAGGAAGAAGATTGCCATGCTCAAGATGACATGTACGAACGTAAGCAACTAAATAGTCACAACATCACGCCATCGGTTGCATCATCAAGTGATAGTATCAGTGGTGCCAGTACCAGTGGTAACAACCAACAGGGTAGACCTCAACAGCGTAACTACAAGAATATGACTCGAGAGAGACGAATTGAAGCGAATGCCCGAGAACGGACCCGCGTTCATACGATTTCAGCGGCATATGAGACGCTACGTAAAGCAGTTCCTTCTTATTCAAATAGTCAAAAGCTTTCCAAGCTATCAGTGCTTAGGGTAGCATGTTCGTATATTCTAACCCTCAGTCGAATGGCGGGTGAGGATTATAGTGAAGATCAAAGTGAACCATCGATTGCGTCGTGTATAGAAGCAGTAACCGCAACGATACAGACTGAGGGTAAAATTCGTAAAAAGAAGGATGAGTAGGCTGTGTAGGCCTACAAAGAAAGTGTATCTGTTCTGTACCCGCCCCCCTGAGACATGGAAATTTTAAATTTTTAAGTCGTAGATTTTATTTAATTTTTTTCTTTTTAAGATGGATTTGTGAAGCTATATAGAGCGGTTTATACGTTTATTTGTTGATCATTTTTTAAAAAGCTCAAAAGTTTCGGAAATTGTTATAAAGAAATTTATAAACTATTTTATAAGGCAGGGTTTAATAAGTTAGAGGTACTGAGAAGACAGATAGTTACATAGTTTCAATCCAGATGCAATGGCAGACCATCACACATAGGCTTGTAGTCTGTGCAGGGTTCTAGGCTGTCAGTTAACATAGCAGCATTAAAAATTACCAAACTTTGGCAGATCGTCACACGAAAGATTGAAGTCAAAAATTGTATGATCAAATCAAAGGGTCTAAACTTGTATGATCTACCGGTCTACCTGCATGTTTTTAGATTGGTAGTTGAAATGCAGTGACAGATCTTCAAACAAAGACTTGAATGAGTCAATGAGTCTACAATTTAGTGATCTACCGGACTCTGCGCATGCTTCCAAGCTGCCAGTTGATATAAAAGCATGAAAAATTAGCTGACATTAAACATATACAGTGGCAGATCATCACACAAAGGCTTGATGTCAAAGAATCAAAAAATATAAATTGTCATTAGAATCACTAGAATATTTTAGATGAAACATAACAACTCAATACGCGCTTATTGTGTATATTTTGTGAACCATACCATCATCATTCAGTCCTCAGGCCTTCAATTTCTTAACCCCTTCAGATCAAAAGTTTAATATTTTAAAAAAATAAAAAAAAAAATAAAAAACATTTTCGAAGTCACAACATTTATAGTACAAAGAAATTTAAAAATACATTACTTTGCCAATAAATTTATATAAAACATTTAAAACGACAATAAAAATTTTAAATATTTGCTTATTCTGTAATAATTATTGACAATAAAAAAAGTGTTACGAAAAACTGAACTAAAAAAAAAAAATAACTATTTATTAATTGCTCAAAATTTAAAAGAAATCCAGGAAACATTGTATAGCTAACTTTTTAAATTTAAAAAAAAAGAAAAGAATATTCGATTAATTGTAGATAAAATAATAAAATTTAAAATTCATTTTTAAAATGATAAATAATCTCAAAATTTTACTGTAAATGATATTTAATTTTTTTTTTTTTTTTTTGAAAAAAAGTGCCATAAAATATACTATATACATACTTAATTTATATTTAAACACAAAAAAACGTATTTTAAGCAAAAGGAAAACATTTCAAATTTAAAAAAAAAAAAGTGAATAAAATTTAAAGCGGTGATTTTATCACCGTTGTAAATGAATCAAATGAAAAGAACTGGTCTTTTAATTTATCCTTTCAGCGGAATTTTCAGAATCAAGTGCAGATATATGAGGGTGGGTCAATAAGTCCCTGAAAATTAACACAAATTGTGTCGTCACCTTAAATTTTTATTTTTTTTTTTTTTTGTCAAGAATCATCTTTCAAAAGAACGCACCCAACTTCTCTGACAGATCTGTCAAATAGTTTTGTTGTGGGAGCCATTTTATATAGACGCCTACTAGCTTTTCGTTAAAATGAATTTCGAGTGCTCATTAAACCACTATATTTTGCGAGAAAAAACTATCACGCAAACCAAACAAAAGCTTGACAAATATGATGGGGACTCTTCACTATCGATTAGAACCATTTACCACGGGTTTACTCAAGTTCGGTGCGGTCGTTCAAGCACAAGTGATGCCGAACGTTCTGGTCGCCCAATTGAGGTCACCACACCAGAAATGGTCGACAAAATCCATGGTTTGATAATGGACGATCGGCGAGTGAAAGTGGGAGAGTTTGAAGACGCACAGGCTTATCACATGGCTCAGTGATTTCGATTTTACATGAATATTTGGACATGAAAAAGCTTTCCCCAAGATGGGTGCCACGTTTGCTCACAATCGACAACAAACGCATTCGTTTGACAACTTCAAAGGTGTGTTTGTCGATGTTCTAGAAAAATTCGGCTGAGTTTTTGTGCCGTTTCGTAACCGTGGATGAAACCTGGATTCACAGAACCAAACAACAACAGTCAAAACAATAGACTTCTCGTGGTGAATCGAAGCCGAAGAAGGCCAAGGTGGGTTTGTCAGCAAACAAGGTCATGGCGACAGTTTTTTGCGATGCGCGCGGTGTTATTCACATCGATTACCTTGAAAAGGGTAAAACGATCACCGGCGCATATTACTCAGAGCTGCTGGATCGATTCCAAGCCGATTTGAAGTAAAAACGACCGCATTTGGCGAAGAAAAAAGGTCTTTTCCATCAGGACAACGCACCGGCTCACAAGTCCGCAGTCGCAATGGCAAAATTGAATAAGTTAGGCCACGAACTCCTCCCTCATCCAGCATATTCCCCAGATTTAGCCCCCTGCGAATATTTCTTGTTTCCAAACATGAAGAAATGGCTCGGAGGTAAGAGATTTGGGTCGAATGAAGAGGTCATCGCTGAAACAAACGCTTACGCATCAAAAAATTGGAGAAACGTTGGATGAAGTGTATAGAGCTAAAAGGAGACTATGTTGAAAAATAAAATGTTTTTATACCGAAAAGAGTGCTCCTTATTTCATTCTTCAGGGACTTATTGACCCACCCTCGTAAATGGAGTTCAAGTTTTGGATACGTACGAGTATAACAACCGCGGTCCAAATCGTGATGGTTAATCGAGTCGATCGAAATTCAGCAGCACTATGTACAGTAATTCTTGTTCTTTTCCTTACGGCGAAATTATGATCCGGAGTTGAAGGATCACAACCCACCCCCACTTTACTGCATCCCTACTGGTCCGCCTGTGAGAATTGCCGGTTTGACCTCAGGAAGTACCGACCGGCTTCCCGAAAATGCTGGTGTTTTTGCATTTGTGTGATCCAGTTGTTTTATGGTCTGCCTTTTTTGGGCGATTGTGTAGGAACGTTGATTGATGTTGCCTTTTTGACGGGGTTCGAAGTATCTCTCCTTTGAACATGACAATACCAACTGAGCCGGTCGTGCTCTATCTTGCTTGTGAAGGCTTCCTCGAATCTTCGAACTTCTTATTACTTCATTGACTATGATACAAAAAAATATTACTTCTTTCAAAATCATGTCGCAATTTCATGATTTTTAAGATAAGGGTGGCCGTGGTGTAGTGGTAACATCAACGCTTGTCACGCTCTTGGTTCACGGTTCAAATCCTAATCTCAACAGTCATCTATTTATTTCGTCAGAAATAAATAAAAAAGTCGATCAATTGCGAAAGCTTAGTCAACTCTACTGCGAAGGAATAACACTGGCAGTAGGGTGGGGTCATATGGCTTAAATGCAAACTTGATCGTGATGATGACATCAGGTGGAGGAAAAAAAATACTGTGAATCAAGAGCAACGACAAAAAGCAAAACAAACAAGCTGCCCATTTATCTGGACGCCACCCTTGGAGTTGTTTAAGTTTCAAACCCACTACACCAATCTATCTTTCTCTCTCTCTCAATTTATACAAACACCCGTGCCCTGAAATAATTGAATGGTATTCATATCCCATTTGGCGCGTGCAAATTATATAAAAAAAGGGGTGCAACGGGGATGATTTTTGAAGATATTTGCAACCCCACTTCGCACATCCTTTCATCAAACTATCTGATTTTGAAAATTAAATCATACCCCCATTTTGCAATTGGAGGTCAAACATTTTGTTGACTTCCCCAAGAAGCAAAATGGTAATACTAGGTACGCAGGGATTTTTTCAGTTCACGGAATAATGGTGAATGTAGAAAAGTGTGGGATTAGAATTATTTTATTTATTGTAAGGTAATCCTTTTACGAGGTATAAATGTAATAATGCCTAAATTTATTTATGAATTAGAATACCAAACTGTTGAGTGGGTATGTATTGCCCACCAACTGCGCTACATTCGAAACAACTCTTATTTACGACAGCATTTTATTTTTACGTGGATCAAGTCATAAAAATCTAAACTGACACTAGCGTATTACTAATAATCGCTTTGGAGTGTGAAATCTTATCAATAGAATTGATAGCGTGCTTAAATGCTTTAACAGACGAACCTTGTATTAAAAGTGGTTAATCGAGCATTAGATTTGATTTTTTATTACCCTTTATTTCAGAGTCCTGCTGTGAGGGAATTCCTATTAGATAAAACCTAGTTATGTCAAAAATCTTGTAAAATTAACGAATTTTCTAGTTCGCAGAAGTCTAAGTCTATATGTATGCGGTGAGATACCATTAGAAATTTAATTTGTCGTAATAAGCGCTTTTTTTCTCAATGGCATAGCGAAAATATTCAGCAACTTTTTAGGTTGATTTTCTTTATTCACGAGCAGGTAAAATGACATGGAAGATGTAATGCACTGTTTTGAACTTGAGCAATGAATTGGAATTACATGTACATTGGGTTGTGGTAAGCATTCTACACTGGCACTGTTAGACACATAGCACGTCCGAATAGAAGATATGTTTTATGGGTAAACTGCACGTTAGCATGAAAATTGATTCTTTCAATGCTTTATTTGCAGTTTGACGTTTATCTTTTCACACTTAAACTCTGACGGTGAGTTCTGTGACTTCAAAGTCTGTTACGTATGTCATCTGAAATATTACTGCTTTGACATTTTATTACGTAGTTATGACGTTAACTTCTCAGGCCTGTACACCATCAAAATTGGCCCGTTCAATTCTCTAAAATACTGTTCAGTGCTTTGAGTTTAACTGGTAAAGAAACTCCGAAAGTAATAAAAGAATTCAGGGGAAACTCTCACAATATTACTTCTTATTTCACGTCTGACACACGTACGAGTAATACGACGTAACGAAAGCATGGCCTGGCGCAAAAGTTGACAGCTGGTTTGTAAGGGGTGCGTTCACAGTCACACTCTGTAGGCAAACCTTATTAGAAGAATTATTCGTTAAAATTACAATTTATTTGCGGAATTTAGTCTTTTTTGTTAAAATAAGTGAAAATAATTGATGATTTGTATTGCTTTGGAATGCATATAACTCGACAAACGTTTATATTACTGTGCAGTAACACTCGCGGAATGTGCAAAATATGGGTACGGGAAGACATGTTTGCGACATATGCTAGCTCGTTTACGGGCCGATTGGAATGGAAATGGAATGTCAGAGCAAATGCGAACAGCTGATAACTCGATTGGCTTAAATACGAACGCATTGCGTAACCAGATGAAGGTAGCACTAACGCAGTATTGTTATTTGAACGTAAAGCTCTTAAGTTAAGCACTACGAGTATGTTGCCAAAGTCTCTTACGTGTGTCATTGAACATTAAGACTTGACGCTCTTTGACGTTTGACATCCTTCAAGCCTAAAAATGGATTTGGTATCACCTCAATTGATCATTTTTAGATAAACGGACAACCACTTTCCAAATCACATGACGGCATGTAATCTTTTTGTTTATGATATCCAATCAGGATACCCTCCAGAAATTCGACGTGGCCATTGGCATTTACTCGTAAAGCCGTTTTAAATTCATTGCACCGATCGAAGAAAAGCGTGCTTGTGACACAGGCACAGGTGGTGGCTGGTCTTACAACCAAACCTGTATCGATAAAAATGAAAACAATCTTATATTAAAAACAAAAAGAAAAAAATAAATAAAAAATTAAATTAAGAATAAAAATAAGTTAATTACCCCGAGAGTCGGCGGTTTTGCTTGCACGTAATCAGTTGTCGATATTGCATCAGGCTTATCAATGCGAGAAGAGACTGTGCCGGCCGGGGGCTAAACGACTCAAATTCTTGGAACCGAGAGGTTTCTTTCAGCTGAAACTGTGCTCTAGATACTGTTTAAGTGTAATATCTGAACGCATTTCTACAATGCACACCTTAAATGGGAGCACAAACATTTTAAATAAAAATATTTAGATTAATTCATTTCTTAGAATGTGTTCGGTGAAATAATATGGAATATGTAACTAGATACAGATGTTAGTGTGCAACTGTTTTGCTATGCTACTTGAGGTGGCAATGACAGTGAATGCAATGATCGATGTGCGCAGTTGAATATAAATGTTCAACATGCATGTTATCCAAAGCTAATTGATTTTCTTCCACTCAATTGACTTGGTGACACTTATGGTGCTGTAAAGCTAAGACGACATAATTATGCGAAAGTTACTAACTACTCGTACCTTGGACTATGTCAAGTTCAGAATATAGTGACAATTATTTAGGAGTCGAAATTGCAAAGGAGGAATAAAAAAAAGTCGCCAATGTTGAGCGTCCTTAATTAATTTACCAGGGGCAAAAAGAATGAATGACTTTATTCCTAACAGAATAAAGAGCGTTAAACCTAAGGCAAACTCGTGGTTTGACCAGAGCTGTAAAGATGCTATTAGGTTGAAAGAAATAAGTTTTCGGTCTTATAAAGCCAACAAATCTGAGGAAAACCAAAGAAGTTTAAACAAGCCATAAAAGACTGCAATGCCATATTCGACGTGTAAAATTCTTACATGACCAAAAATTGATGCTAAAAATCCTACAATGACCCAAACGTAGTAAAAATTTGGTCATTCGTCAGAAATATTAAAAATTCTGCCTCGTCTGCCATCCGCACGCTCATTTACAATGACATTCCAGCTGTCAGCTCCTTAGAAAAAACTAATCTGCTTGCTGCTCACTTTGCAGCGAACTCCACGCTGCCAGATAATGCTTTGTCTCCACCTGTATTTGAGAGCGTTAAATTTTCCACTTTCGCACTCTTACAGTTGCAGGAGTACTCAAAGGTCTTAACATACACAAATCCGCTGGTCCAGATGGTATCCCCCCCATAGTTTTGAAGAGGTGTTCTTCTACGCTGGCAAAACCTCTGCGTAAGCTTTTCTGCCTATCCTACTTTTCAGGGCTCTTTCCGAGTAGATGGAAAACAGCATTTGTTCACCTAAAAAATGAATATCTTCCTCCCTGTCCAATTACCGACCGATTGCACTTACGTCCCTTCTTTTCAAGGTTATGGAAATGCTGATAAATCGTCAGCTTATGAAATATCTAGATTAAAAAAACTCCTTAATGACCGGCAGTATGGTTTTCGTAGCAACAGGTCCACTAGTGGTTTGATGGCATATCTAACCGAGAAGTGGAACCAATCTCTCCATCACATCGGTGAAACTAAGAAGGTTGTGCTTGATATTTCAAAGACATTTGACAGAGTTTGGCATCAGACTCTTTTGTTGAAAATGCTTGCATATGGCGTCGATGAGTATCTTCTTCAATGGATTAGAAAATACCTTTCGGGACGGGGCGTTCAATACAAGTTGTCTTGGACGGCTTCAAGTCTGCAATTCACCAAATTAATGCTGGTGTTCCCCAAGGCTCTGCTTTGTCTCCTGTTCTCTTTCTTATTTTTATAAATGATCTCTTGTCTGCAACTTCTAATCCAACCTATTTCTTCGCTGATGACAGATTTTATATTCGTCCTCTAACGTACGTCCTTGCTCTTCGGCCGTAGAAGGGGAACGGCAACGTATGTTAAACACATTAAATTCCGACCTGGACAGCATAATTAAATGGGGTGGAATTCAATGCTTCCAAAACACAATGCTGTCTTCTGTCTCTCAAGCGAAACCAAAACCCTCAACCATTGTGCATGGATGGTACTTGCATCATTGAAACCGAATGACTTGCCATTCTCGGTATGTGTATTAATAACCATCTCCGATGGAACGATCACTTATTCGAGGTCGCCAAAAATGCTGCAAAATGTCTAGGATTCCTTAAACGGTGCAAGAAATATTTTACATCATCTGATCTGGCCTCAATTTATAAGGCATTCATCAGCCCTAAGCTGGAATATAACGCCCATATCTGGTCTGGTGCACCCAAGACCGTTCTGCAAATTCTTGATAGGGTACAGAATCGCACGTTAAAACTTATAGGCGATAGAGACGTTGTGAATTCCATTCATACACTAGAACATCGGAGAAATGTCTCCTGTCTCTTCCTGTTTTATCGTTTTTTTTTATAAAAAATGCTCCAGCGAAATAACCAGTTGCATTCCTCCCCTTCAAAATTTCACCCGCAATACGCGACATGCTTCGAATGCACATCAGTTTACCCTAAAGCCAAACTTCGGTCATACTGTCAAATATAGGGATTCATTTATACTCGTAAGCCGAACAACACGAATGTGGAATGATCTACCAAGCTCTGTATTTCCCCATCACTACAACCTTCAAACATTTAAATCCAACGTGCATAGGCTCCTCCTCTGTTCCTCTTCCCCCTTTTCCCTGACGCCCGTGCCCTGAAACAGTTTAAGGGTACTTAGTTCATGTAACGTAAATTACTTTTGTTTTCAATTTTTAGAAATCAATTATAAGACTTAATAAAGTTTAATGTTAATGATTAACAACTAAATTAGTATTCTACTATCTTGTTTTATAATTTGAATTGCCAATTTTGTTTCACCTGAACAGAGTTTGAAACTTATTCATTTAGATTGAGAACACTATGTTGACTTATGTAACAGGAGTTATTAGCAATTGATAAGCATGGTTTTGTTTCTTTTACTAAATTGGTCCCCTTATATATATAAAACAAAGTGTTGCTATATTTTCATAATTTATAGGACAGTTTGATGAAGATTTATGTCCAGTTTTCAAGTAAAATGTAACATGAGTTAGCATAGAATTAGCCTTAACCGAATCAAATGAATTTCATTTTTTTTAGTTCTGAAACTGAACCGATTGGGGTAGTGTTAATATTGACCTATAGCGAAAAAACTAGAAAAACTGACCCCCGATAGGATGCCAATATTTGTTCCATAAATATGGGAGGTGGGAAACCGATAGACGATAGAGCAAATCAAATCAATTTTTTTGAGTTAGGACCACTGCATCCGATTTAGATGAATTTAAAACAAAACTTTTAAACCAATTTTAAAAAAAAAAATCAGTTAAGTGTTAAATTAACCTACAGCCTTTGCGTCGCAGTCCTATCCATGTGTTGCAAAATAAATTGCATTATAGACGCAAGGAAGAGAAATACTGAACAGATTTTGATGAATTACTTAGTTTGCTCTGACATCTTGAACATCCGATTTGTAAATCAACATCGAGTGAAGATCAGATTTGAAAATGGAGGGGAGCACAAGAAAGAGCTATGACATCATTTGGCGGATGTGTTTTTCCCAACTGAGCTTTTGATAAAAAAAAAAGTTTGCCTCGCTTCTAATTACATTTAAATAGATTCACTCTTTTTGTATAATACAACTACAAATTGACATTTAAATTTTTTTACTTAACCTGATGGAAAATTCAGTTGGTCACAGTTTTAGTTAATTTTTCTATTGCTTGGCATGAAATTTCATTACAGGCTTGCCTAATTCGGTATTTTAACTCGAAAGTCATTTGAAATGATTTGTCAACGGAAAAAGAATTCAATTAATTACATTAGAAAATTGTGAAAGGTACCAAAAATCATGAGGAATAGGCAAAGGGAGACAAAGAGAAAGCGGACATTTTTGCCGTTCATCTAGAAGAGACATTTAAACCCTTCAATGGTCAAGCACTTATTCATAATATTAATGCGTCAGAAATAGCAAATGACAATCACCAATAACAAGGGCAAAGCTAAAGGAACTCAAAAAATTATATTCAACATTGTTGAGAGGATATCGTATTACTCAAGCGCTTACAGCCGGTTATTGAACAACAAAATCTTATCCATGATCATCAGTTTGGGTTCAGAAGCAATCATTCAACCATAGGTAATTAAGAAAGCTCAAGCGTATTTCCTGATGCCTTGCAAGCCTTTTATAAGATGTGGCATGAAGGCCTGAAATTCAAATTACGACACCTTCAACCCTGTACGCCTATATATAATACTGACAACATGCCTCGGGAATAGACTCTTCAGTATCAGACACGGAAACGAATAATCGCAATTTAAAGAAATTCCAATTGGCGTACCGCAAAGAAGCGTTCTTGGTCCGCTTCTGTATCTTCTATATACCTGTGCGCTCTGAATATTGTAAATGAATGGAAAAGGGCCTGGCGGATTGCTCTCAATGAAACTAAATCTGTTCTCCTATAAGAAAACGAACAGCTTACCTATACTTATAAGCTCAATCCGTATTCCGTTCGTAAATGACTCTAAGTACCTCGGAATGACACTTTACGCAAAGCTGAAATGGGAGTCTCTGATTAAAGAAACGTAATAAACTCGAAAATAAATACAGAGAAATGTACGGGTTCCAAGCTTAACATTGAGAATAAGCTGGTCTTATACAAACAAGTGCTGGTGTGGACCTATGGTAAAGGGTGTCCCAAAATTTACGAAAGATTTAAATGTTGCGCCATTTGTGCGGTAAAGTGTTGCCAACGAAAAAAAAAAAGACAGCGTGACCGCTGACAGTTCAAGTTATTAAAAATAGAGTGCTACACGAAAGAATAACGCGTTTTCATTGTTGAACAATATTTTAAAAATAAGGAAGGTTTGGCAGCTACAGTTCGCAATTTTCGTACAAAATATTATCGGAATAGTGATTCAACTTCATAAACTGTGAAGAGATTAATTAAAAAATTCAGAGAGACTGGATCAATTAGTGATCTTAGACACTCTGGCCGTCCTTCAACAAGTCGTTCAACACAAAACATCGAAGCAGTTCATGAGAGTGTTGTTGAGAGTCCAGGAACATCAATTCGACACCATTGTCAATAATTTGACATTTCGAGAAGCTTTCTACAGCGTATTCTCACAAAAGATTTGCGTCGTCATGCATACAAAGTGCAATTGACTCAAGAACTCAAGCCAACTGATATCGCAAAGCCAATAGAGTTCGTTGAATGGATTATGGAACAACAAGAAGTGGATGCTGACTTCTCAAACAAAATCATCTTCAGCGATGAGGCTCATTTTCATCTTGATGGCTTTGTTAATCGTCAAAATTGTCGAATTTAGGGTTCAGAAAATCCACTAGTGATTGTTGAGAAACAAATGCATCCACAACGTGTCACTGTTTGGTGCGGATTTTGGGCGGCATACATAATCGGACCATTCTTCTTTGAAAACGCGGCTGGTGAGGCAATAACAGCTAATGGTGCTCACTATCGCGACATGATAATCCAGGTTTTTGTGCCTAAATTGCAAGATATTGATGTAAACAACATGTGGTTTCACATGCCATACAGCCCGAGAAACAATTCAATTACTGGGCATGAGTCATTTTCTGGTGGTGTAATTTTCTGTTTTGGTGATCAGAATTGGCCGCCCAGATCATGCGTTTTAACGCCGTTGGATTTTTTCCTTTGGTGTTTTTTTGTCTAAGGTTTATGCCAAGAACCCCACGACCAACCATGCCTTGAAGGAACAAATTGAGCGCTGTATCAACCAAATTCCGTGGAGGCCATTTACCCGATATGCTATTCCATACATAACCCTAGACTGTACACTTTATGAATCAACAAAACATTTACAATTTTTAATTAAAATACTGTGTTTTCCATCAAAATTACAACTTGCGGGAATTTTGGGCCACCCTTTATAATTTATAACTCTGTGGTTTTACTAATAAAACTAATTCCAATATTTTACAAACTTTCGAGAATAAAGTGCTAAGAGAAATTGTCCATGCACCGTCTTACATAAGAAAAGACGATATCCATAGAGACCTCGGAATTCCTAAAGTCGAAGATGAAACCAGAAACTAAATTAGTTGCATTAAATAATAAATTTTATCTAACGAAAACACGGGCTTGCGGTCCTCATAGTGTCTATGAAAGATTTTCATCTACCCTCGGAGGTAAAAAAAAAATTTTTTTGATGAGCTTTATGTTTATGGATCACCCTGTAGTATAATGAAAATCACATCATACCTCGCTCGGTGGGTTTCAAAATTAACGCGTTCATACAGGTAGCGACATTTCCTAGTCCTGGGTGATGAATTTTTAAAGACCCCTTAGTTCAATGTTAGGTTTTAAAATAAACAATATTCCGCAGTAGTCATTGAGAAGGGCTGTCCATTGTAGTGCCAGGGGCAGCAATGACGACTTAATCCAATTAAATAAAGTTGATTTGAATTTTGTAGAGACCTCTGTCTGTACTACAGTATTGACGATCAAGTATAATAGGTATTGTCACCTTGAATTGCTTTCGAAATTCAATCGTTTTCTATGCTATTCTGGATAAAAGTCTGTTATGAGATATACGCTAGAAAAAATGTATTAATTAAGTGGAATGATTAAAGTTCGATTATCCCCACCGTAGGTACCCATAACCAGTAACCAGTCTGAAGTATTCGACAATCTTTGAATAGAGATATTTTTTTAGCAATTTATGATCCAACTAATTTCACCTATCTCAACGAAATTCGGTTGTATTACACCCCATTTCAACCTGATTTCACTTATAGATAATACAAAGCAGTACCCAGAGCAGCTGATACCAGCAAAATACAGACATCAACTATAGCACAACTAGTATTGCTATCATAGGTCAGAGGTTTTATTGCGCTTACATAGTGTTTATGCGTAACACTGGCATTATGAAACAATCAATGAAATTACACCCGGGTATGTCATCAGCCCTTGCACAAACCAGTCTGCCGACAACTAGGTTACAAATTACTTCTATTTTTATATTCACTCCAATTAATTATTCTAATGGATGCAATAATTCCCAGTGTCTAGGGTGCAATGACTGACTGTGGTTTAGTGTACAACTTTCAATGTCATTGAGACCCAACTGAGTGGGTGATTGAATTTGCATTAATTGATTGTTTAATTTATTTTTCCACTACAGATAGATATTTTATTAAACAGAAAAAATAGTAACCTTTGGCAGGTTTACTATGATTAAAATATTTTTTGCTTTGTCATTGTATGCGCTAGAATGAAGTGCATATGAACTTGGCCTTTTGTGGGACTTACCAATAACAACAAAAGAAAAAGAAAGAAACTTTATCTTTATTATAGATTTGACAGTTGAAAAACATTGCTGATAACTTTCAATCAAGTTATCGGACTTATTCGTTGATAAACTGATAAAACTACCTGTTGCGGTGTTGTTGCGGTCGAGGTAAAAGTGCCATTTGTATCTAAAGAGCAGACGTTCGATTCTAAGGGCGATTAAGTTATAATGATGAATGACATTGAATGCATTCCACATTTCTGACTTACTTAGGAGGTGACTCAGTCAGGCGATGAATTGTACGTCTATGACAGTCTTTTAATAATGACGGACTTATTTCCGGGTGAAATATGTTTAGAGTTTGAAATCTTGAGTACATTCTAAAGTTAACCACTGAATGAAACAAGAGGGGCCTATGGTACTGCAGCCGATTTGAAATTCAATTCAATTTTCAATTCAATACAATTTTTATTCATTTCCATCTTAATTCAAAATAACATTTATACAATAAGAGTAGCATAGAAATGGAACAAAATAGAGATCATTCTATAACTGTTACCAGTTAGAGTTGAATGACCCTCGATAAATAGATGTACAAAAATAAAAAGTTCAAATGTGGGGTAAATCAGTTAGTAATTAATGTAATGCAAAATGAAAAAAAAGGAGAATTATATTAGAATAGACAAAATTATAAAGCACATAAGTAATGAAAGTGAAAATAATTAAATCTAAATTAAGATACAGTTCGTAGAAATATTTCAATGTGAGCACAGTCTAATGAAAATAACCAATCCTTTACTTTTTTTAAAAATAATTTAAAATTCGGAATTATTCTGATAGAAAGAGGTAATTTGTTGAATGAAATTGGTGCAGTTATGGTGTAGAAATGAGTATATTTGGAACTGTGTGCAAATGGAACATTAACTAAAGCCATATTATTTACTCTCAAACTATAACTTCTAGAAAATCTAATGGGAGTATTACCGCTTCGTTTATAGAACTCTCTCAGAACTTTAAAAATATAGAGATGTCTTAGGGGGAGAATACTCAATTCTTGAAATAGCGGCCAACTACTAGCAAAGCGGCTTCTACCCGAGATTATTCTTATTAAATGCTTTTGAGCTGTCACAAGAGAATCAAAGCTGTTCGCATAAGCTCCACCCCAACTTGTAATGCCATATTGCAGTTTTGAATTAGTTAGACCATAATAAACCATAGCTAGAACTTTTTTGGAACAATATGGCTTTAAGAGATACATCTTACGCGTCACAAGCATCATATATGATTTTAATGAATGAATGTGATCTTTCCAGTTCAAATTAAAATCAATTAAGACTCCAAGATATTTATATTTATTTACAGATTCGATTTTAAAGCAACTTGTCTTACATTTAATGTTACTGTTGAAATTATTTTTGCCGCAAATATGCAGAGGTAAATTAAATCGTTTACAATCATGAGAATGAAAAAATAAATTGTAGTCGATTAAGACATTACCAGATGACTTAAAAGTCATCAATTTAGTTTTTTCACTAATTATTAATTTATGAAACGTAAACCACAATCTCAATTTTTGTAAATCTTCTTCTATCTTGGTAATGCACTCAAACGAAGAATTGCCTTGGAATGCAGTGGAGATACCATTGAAATTTTGTTTAAAAAGAGAGTTGATGTATATCAGAAATAAGAGCGGACCGAGGACAGAACCCTGTGGGACTCCATTATCTAGAGTACGAAATCTGCTGAAGGATCCATTTATGCAGACCCTTTGCTTTCTTTCTTTAAGGTATGAATGAAACCAATTGTATACAGCACCCCTGAAGCCAGCGTTAAATAGCTTGCTTAGAAGCAAATCGTGATCGACCATGTCAAATGCTTTAGTCATGTCTATGAATAGAGCAATTGAGGAATTAGAACGATCAATTCCTTCATATAAGTGGGAGCATACTCTAAGTATAGCATCTTCTGTTGACTTGCCAGATCTAAAGCCAAATTGGTTGATTGCAAAAAATAAATTCTTTTCCAAAAAAGAAACAATCCGACACTTAAGCAATTTCTCAAAAAGTTTGGAGAAAGTTGAAATTAGGGAAATGGGTCTATAATCATCTACTTTTTTACGACTACCTTTTTTAAAAAAGGGGAATAACTTCTGCACATTTCAGAGACCGAGGGAAACAACCACTAAGAACACTCATGTTAAATAAATGGCTCAATACATCCGTTACATAAAATGAAACTTTCTTTAAAACAAGGTTAGATATACCATCGCTGGTGCACGATCTTTTATTTTCCAAAGATTGTATTAGTTTAATAATTTCTCCCGGTGTAATAGAGTCGAAAACAAAACTATTAGCCTGCGCACTGTCTTCAAGAAGATCCGACGCTATGTTACAATGACAAATTGGCGCCATTTCTCACAGAGATGGTTTTATTATGTGAAGGTTGGTACTAGTAGCTGTCAAAGCCATTTCATTATGGAGGGTTTGATGACTCAACAAAGTATTTTAGTGATTAAAAAACATTTTATTAAAATGGTTCATCAATTATTGCAACACAGCGTAAATTACTTGATTTTTTTAGTCGAAGTGGAGTGTCTATAAACGGCACTATTCAAAAAATTATTCACAATTTCAAGAACCTTTACACAGTAAATGATTTACTAAAGCCTGTACCATGTCGTACAGCGCGTACACTAAGAAACATAGATGATATCAGTGAGGGACAATGTGAGTGAAAGTCCGGAAACTTCGATTCGTCAACAAATTGGGATTTTTTCATGTCTATGACGAAAATTATGCCTGCATTTCAAGAACTTCAAGAAAATGACCACCAGGGACGACGAGAGGACGACTGGTTACTGGAGTGTACAAATTTACCAATTCAATAGAGTTGACCCTGAATTTTTTCAAAAATTGATTGGAGCTGTAAACAAACACAATAGCCGGATATGGGGAGCAAAAAGCCAACGAGCAATTCATGAAGGACCATTTCATCCTCGTAGAGTGACTGTTTGGTGGGCAATTTCGGTTTCGGATAATTGGGTGGCGAAACTGTTACTGTTACTGGCGATGTTACAAAACTTTTGTTTGCCTGAAGTTGCTCGGCTTCGTTGAAGTTGCTTGTCTTTGTCTCCGAAACATGTGGTTTCAACAAGACAGTGCCAGGTTAGCAATGGAAATTGTGAAACAGGCATTTCCAGGGAGGGTCATGGCGAAATTTGGGGATATCAATTGGCTGCCGCTCTCACCAGATTTAACAGCCCTCGACTTCTTTCTCTGGGGATACTTGAAGGACCGGTTGTACGCTACCAAACCAAAAACATTGCAATAATTCAAAGACAATATACGTGATTGAAAGGACACGCATTTATGCCAGTGTTAGAAGTGGCCAACATTATTTTCATTGTTAATGGCATTGAATACATAATACATTTATAACAAAACTCAAAGATTTATGTGTTTGTTTTTTAAATAATTCCAATTTTAAATCGGCCACAGTAACAAAAAACACCCTGAAGAGCAATAAAATGCAAAGTTTTTTTCCTTAAGTCAACAAAACTTTGTAAAGTTATTGCAAAAATATGCAATCTTCCAGAATATCCTTAAGCGCGTTGTCTAGATTTTTTAAATTTTCAAAAATTATAGGTACGCGACGGTCTACACCTAATAATCATACTCAAGCTATACGCTGTCTCCGAGTTCAACCGATCATGCATTATTCTTCTTAAACACAACTTCACCACAGTAGTAAACTGTTAAATATTTATTGTTTCTTGTCTATGAACAGTAAAGCTTTATGTAATTTCTGTTCTTTTTTTTTATTTTCCTTTTAATAACTTTAACTTTTTTTTCTCTCTCTTCTTTTCACTCCATTTATATGCCTTTGATCAGTTATTCATTATTTTGTTGTTCCCCTTTGTTTTTGTCTGCGGTTTTATAAATAAACTAAATATAAATTATCATACTTATTTTTAAATTTACATTCATTCTAAAGGCTAACATATAATTGATCAGCGATCAGGTGTTTTTTCACCAGCAAAATTAAATTATTTGATTAGCAATTTAATAATTTTTTAATCATCAGAAAATATTTGTTTCGATCTGTAGAAAATAAAATAAAACAAAACCAGCAGAAACGGGAAATGATTAGCATGAAAAATTAAAGATACTTTGAAAAAATATTTTCTTAGCAAAAAATTAATTATTTGATCAGCAGAATATAAATGTTTGATAAGCAGAAGCTATTTTTTTCGATAAGTAATCAAGAAATATCTTAGAAGATCATCCGAAGAATTGTTTTATTCAGCAAAAATAAATTATTTAATTATTTAAGGGCCTCGAGAATTTGGTCAAACTTGTTATTACTAAATATAAAAAAGAATCTCAAGATATGGGTCCAGTAATTCTGACTATACGATTGTTTTTCTCTCTGTCTGTCTGGCTTTCTGTCCCTCTGCCTGTGTTTTAATGTATGTTAGACTGCAGCTTGATAGATACAAGTACGTGTGACCCACTCGTGTACATTATTTTGTTTGACTAACAGAGAATAACAAATTGCAGCTGAATAGTGAAAAACAATGCTGAGATTGATATATATTTGAATCTTTTTTAAAAAATATGTTATAAGGTTCTGAAAACCGCATTTAAATCCGTTTAGTGGTTCTCGAGATTAACGTGTTTATTCAGAAAGGGAAACCCAAATGGCTTCATGGCTTCAAACGAATGAAAGGAACAAATGCTAATGATGACTAAGACATATTTTTTGTACATATCCCTTATGTAATATTAGCCCCTAAAAATTGCTGCACATTCACAGACAGATACCACTTACTTTTATAATATGTGCGAAGAAGCCTTAAGGAACTTTGAAAGCAAGCTGACGCAAATCCTTGGGTAGCGCCTACAAAATCGTCATAGTCATGGCAAAACTCAAAGGCATTAGAGCGCCCTCACGCCCTATTGGTATGCAAAAAATAATTTCGGGATTATTTCCACCGTAAACACCAGCAGAGCGCATAGAACCACCTCAGGAAATACAAGGGACAATTCGACTATAACAAGGCACCTGGGTTGGATGGCATATCAAACAAGGACCTTAAGCTAGCCATAAAAACAAGAGCAGAACCATTCGTAAAACTATACAACAAGTGTCTAACTGAAGGAGTTTTTTTCAGACCAGTTAAAAAAGCAACCGTTTGGTCTAGTACAGCGCCCTAGGGGGAATAAATCTTCGTTATACCATCCCTTATGCTTGTTGCACACACAATGGGTAAAGTACTGGAACAAATTATATGCAACCGCCTGGAGGTGGCAATTGATGAAGCCGGGTACTCTCAAACCAGAGATATATGTAGATTCAGAAAAGCTAGATCTGCTAGATGCTATTCGGGACAGGCGATGGATTACAAAGAAATCTGGTGCCCTTATAACATCGGATGTCAAATATGTATTGAACTCCGCAAACTGACGAGTGATAGTCCATTTCCTTAGGTCAATGATGGTGCCATGGTTCCTAATTAAAATAGTGCTAAACTATTTTGAGATGGAGTAAAGAAGCACCACATATCTGATGGAGTTCCACAAAGATCGGTACTAGGACCTATCCTATGGAACAGTATGTATTATGGTGTTTTGAGGCTCGTAATACCAAATGAGGCTTTGGCGATGATATTGCAATTCAGGTGGCGGCAAAACACCTGCAAAAAATAGAGGATATTTGTAAAGAACGTACCCAAAGAGTGACTCCGTGGCTGACATCACTTGACCTACAGCTCACAGAATAAAAAAAAAAAAAAACAGAAGCAGTACTAGTGAGCAACCGCAAGAAGAGAGAGACAATAACCATCAGAGTAGGTGATCATAATATAGCCTCAACACCGGTCATCAGACACATAGGTGTGATGATCGACGCTAGGCTTGTTTACAGGGAACACCTTGAAAGATCGTGCGACAAAGCTGCTCGGGTGAGTACAACCTTATCCAGAATAATGCTGAACTTCAGAGGACTCAAACAACACAGGAGGCTACTTCTGTCAAGGATGGTACAGTCCATCATACGGTATGCGGCACCAAATTGGGCTAAAGCAGCGAAAATGAAGTCTTATCCCAGAAGAATTAAATTCGTCAGCCGACTATGTGTGTTAAGGGTGTACTGTGCACTTTGAACGGTATCAGGTGATGCTATATGTGTAATTGCGGGAATGCTACCAGCAGATATCATGGCTAGCAAACTACAGAGGACGTAAGATACCAAAATCAGGAACCCCTAGTAAAAGAATCAAGCTGGAAGAAAGACAACGAAGCATGAGAGCATAACAAGAGAGATGGAATCAGTCTTGGAAGGGAAGATGGACCCATCGACTGATACGGGATGACTGACGGATCGGCGTCACGGAGAAGTCGATTTTCACCTCAACCAACTACTTACCGGACATGGCTACTTTCGAGCGTATCTAAATAGGTTTGGAAACGATGAATCGAACATCTAAATTGCGGAGTGTCCAGAGAAGATGCATACCAGGTATTTTTTCAATGCTCAAAATTCTGCATAGAGCAGAGTACATTCGACGAACAAATTGGAGAAATACTAACTCCTGAGAGTTATTTTTATATTCTTAGTATTATTGTACAACGAAACTGGCTGCAGCAATAATCCTGAAGGAACTTCGACGGATGGAGAGATCCAGAAAGAACAAAAACCAAAACCGAACCTAGGTGGCATCTAGGATGGAACAAGGAACGGAGAACGCTCAAGCAGTAAATAAAGAAAGAAGAGTATAAATTGCTAACCGGCTCCGTGTGTAGGATGTGGGTTAGTAAGTAGGCGTATTCCTGACATCGATTATTCAATTCTGGGAATCGTACATGCTAGTACCCCGGGCTACTAGTATCTTTAGAAGATTACGCATTCATTGATGCAACAAAAACAAAATCAGAGTCTTGCATCAGGCCTAATTTAAAATCTGGTCGTCAAAATACGATCACTAAAAGATTTTCAAATTATGAGGCTATTGCGCTCCGATACAGTCAGCATTAGTTTCAATCCGGAGTGCTTCCAAATGGTTTTCCCGAGAGGAGAATTAGATAGTTCTGACTTTTAGCGAATAATACTCTTCTGGTTCAAAGATGAAAGTATCTTTGTTTTCATTTCCTTACCTTTGTAGGTTTTCTTATAAACATGGCAAGATAGAACTCGCCATTGATCCTCACTCGTTTTTGATTTTCGAAGAAATTGTCGCATCCGTTCCTTATTAATTTCATTCCAACATACCGCCATAGATCAAAGGTCTTTCAGCTTATTGCATTAAATTTATGATTAATCTAGTTTATGGTGCTTTCACTTATTAAATTATTTGCGCATTTAGTTGCTCAGACTATAATAAAACTTCGGCGCAAAAATCTGTGAATCAGTACGCATCGATCGAGAACGGCTTATCACCATATTCATTCATGAGAACTACGCAATGTTCAATGTACACAAATCCGCATCGGAATAGTTTTCCATTCGTCATAAGAAGAACAGGCGCAATTCTATCTTATCACACTTTACAACATCTATGCGTGACTTTCAATTTCTTCATGATTTAAGCATCTACTCGTATGTCGTTTTGTCGTATGACAAGCCAGCCTTAAATATTCACTGTAATACAATCTTTTATTTTGATTATACTCATATATTTTATAACACACCATTCAGACAGTCATAACATACATATGCCAGACGTTAATCTTCGCACTTTTCCATAACTTCTTAGATAAACAGTCGTCGGTCGGTTGTACACATTTCGTGATCATATTTCATTCCAAAAACCGCTGACACTCAAAATAATCCTCCAGCAATAGTCATAATCATAAGTTCACACCATTAAGAGACGCACAAAAATAGCAGAAGAGTATCTATCTCACATGATACTGATCTATTAATAAAAGCAATAGTATGTATCTCAATCTCAATTGTGCTAAAAACAGAACTTCAACAACGGCTGCACATGATCTAGGTACACGAAAACGGTGATCCAATTCATTATCACAAAACTAGAGCGAGTCAATAGCATTTGCTAAAAATGCTCGTTCAAAAGTCGCTAAAGCCCATTTCGAGAAGAGAGCAGCGTGTGCTGCTGCTTATGGTGTTCTAGCGATAAAGAATCAACGAAAAAAAAAAAAAAGTATCTACGCTCAATAAATTCAACTTGAGAGTGGAACGACTATCTACAATGACACTTCCCTCCAACAGGTGTGCCATAAACAAGTAATTTCGGGAGTACACATGCTCTTAATCCTCCTTGCTCAGGTGTACCTGGCCGATAAGGTGATAAGGAAATTTTCACTTTTATGCGGGAGATCATTAATTATTTTCGTTTTTTTTTTTTGCGGTCAACTCGGTCGACGGTTAATGTGTCATTGGACAGAATAATATTTTTTTGCAATATTAAGGGACACATGTACCCACAACAGGTGTACACAGTTAGCGAGTTAATTGGAATCGATACAAAGTCGCGCAAAGGCTGTGCAAAATTGCGCGAAAAAATAATGAAACAATCGGCAAACTGCTTTTAATTGATTAGATAGCATAATGTTTGGCTGTTACACTTGCGTAATCAGTTTGCGGGTACGCATGAGGTATTTTAAAAATATTAGTAGCTCTATTAAATTTCATCACTTTTAGGTGCTTGCAAACTTTGTGCCACTATCAGGGAATTATTTTCGAATTGTTTGTTATTACTTAGACAGGAATATTAAGTTGACACTTCTGATTGCAATTGTATGTGGAAATGATTCACGATGTTAGTTTTTGGTACTTTTTGTATTTTTTCAGAATTTTTAGATTTATTTCGAAACGTAAGGAAGTGAGCTTTGATCGGATTAAATGGTGGGAAATACCACGAAGTACTAAGAATCTTTATCAGACAACTGCACAGAATCGGAATTTCCCAAGCACGTACTCGTAAATAAAGCCATCAAGATGTTATAGGTTATCTGATTGTCAAGACATTTTAGTATAAAAAATCAATTTTAGATATCTAGGACCGGGCGTCATGGATTTGAATTCGAAAATCTTCTTCTTCTTATGGCGAAGTTATGATCCGGAGTAGAAGGATCACAACCCTCCCCGGTTTGCCGGTTTGACCTCAAGAAGTACCGGCAGGCTGGTGCTGCTTACTTACATCTATAATATCGCGCCGCGATACCGATCTACTAAATCGGAGACGCTCCTCGCGACGTTTCGGCTGTAGTTGAGTCGCCTATCCACAGTTGTCCGGGCAACGTGGAAGATTAACGGCACCGCTGATCTATCCTGGATCAGACCTGCCTGATCTAAATAGAGGAATGCTTCTGGGGGGACAAAGCCGTTAAGGCGTACCCTCTCATGGTACCTATGGTTGGGGTAATAAGCCCCGAAGATCAGGTTATTCATTGAGGTCATCGCTCTTGCAATGTGCCTTCGAGTCATCTTGACCAGGAAATTGTCCACTCTTATCAGATTCGCCCTGTTGTATAGGACCTCATTAGAATAAAATTTATACTGAGACTCTGGTGTTCTGTACAAGTGAAGGCACGCCCGAAGGCAGGCCCTCTCAAACACCCGAATCCTTTCCATTCTACTTGCCCCTATGTTGAACCACGCGGGACATCCATATGCGACCATAGGCCGGATGAGGGCCGAGTAGCAGATTACCTTTACCCTTGCATCGAGTTGCTTGCTATAAAAAAGTCTCTTAGTAAGGGCGAAGGCAGCTCGGGCTCTGGCCAGAGCAGCATCTACATGTTTGTTAAAATATAGATATTGGTCTAGCCAAAGTCCAAGGTATCTGACCACATTTTGACACGCAAGTGGACGACCGTGCTGTCCAACGATAGAGAACTTTCGCCAATTTTTCCTGGTATCCCTAGAGGCCAGAGACAACGGCGTTCTGAAAAGAATGGTTTCCGACTTCTGAAGGTTGATCTTCAACTTCCAGTCGTCGCAATATCGCTGAATCTTATCGAAGTCACTCTCCAAGAGTGTTGCAATGACGTCGATCTTAGGTCCTGATCTGTACACAATCAAATCGTCCGCGTACGCTATGGCGTGCTGAAGAGATCCTATCAGATCAGCCGTGTAAATATTGAAAAGTATCGGCCAATTAACCGCACCCTGTTGCAGACCATTTTTAATTTCGAACGTCTCAGCAGAAGTCACATTGCCATTTTTCACAACGAACTTTCTACTGGTGTGCATATTGAGCAACATGCACAGTAGTGGTTTGCTTATGCCCAACCTGCTCAACTTGTAAAAGAGCCCTTCCAACCATACGGTATCGAAGGCCTTCTCCAAGTCAATCAGGCAGGCACCCGCGCATTGTTTCTTGCTTTTGTTCCATTGGATATCCGACACCAGTTTAGCCGCGGCATGTATTGTATTATGCCCCGCCTTGAAACCGAATTGGTTATCCGGACTATGTTATTGTCCTCAACCCACTTAATCAAGGCTCTATTGATCCCTTTTTCGAATACCTTGCTGATATTCGGAAGGAGACTTATCGACCGGAGATTTGCCGGATTGGAGGAGTCCTTTCCCCTTTTGGGGATCGGCTGTACCACAGCTGTTTTTCAATGCTCTGGATAGTGTGCATTTTTCAGTGCATTGTTGAACAGGGTGGCATAAATTTCCACCGCTCCTAGAGGAAGATGTCAAAGCACAATGTTCGAAATTCCATCGATTCCCACTGATTTCTTCTTCCTCAGTGAATCGAATGCTGGTGTTTTTGCATTTGTGTGATTCAGTTGTTTTTTGGACTGCCTTTTTTGCGCGATTGTGTAGGAACGTGGATTGATATTGCCTTTTTGACGTGGTTCGAAGGATCTCTCCTTTGAACATGACAATAGCAACTGAGCCGGTCATGCTCTATCTTGCTTGTTATGGGTTCTTCTTCCTCAAATCTTTGAACTTCTTATTCTATCAAGCTTTGTTACTCCTGCTGTCATGCGAAGAATCTTCATCTCAGCTGCCGTTAATTTGCCCTCATACTTTTTTGTAGATTATCTAGCACTGTGAACCATATGTGAGCGCCGGACGTATAACTGCGGTGTAGAGTCTTTCTTTAAGCTTAGAGGGAATTTTCCGATCACAAAAGATAGCGGAGTTTTCCCGCCACTTCATCCAAACAACGCTTATGCGATGATTGATGTCATCATCACAAGTTGCTTCGCTATTGATATTTTAACTTTTCGTACTTGGGAAGCACTTTTCCATTCAAGTAAATGTCTGGAATAGGCCGGTGTGGATCAGAGAACGGGCAGCACAGATACTCTGTCTTTTTTGAACTAATACGGTACCCATTTTCCTCCAAAACATCCACCCATACATTAAGTGCTCATTGCAGGGCCATTTGATCTTCACTTATGATAGCTCCATCGTCAGTAACTCAGGTACAAAATACCTCTACCATACCAACGTTAACCTTCTCCATGTCTGAAGGCAGAAAGTCGTCTTCATTTATAGAAATGACGTCTGCCAGTCATCTCAATGTCCGATAACACCAAGTCAATGTGGGGAATGGGGTCGGGTGCAATTTCAATCGCCTCTTAGTCAAGGGTTTCAAAACCTCGATTAATATGTCCAAAGCTTTTGTCATTGTCCGCTAGCATAAAATTACCCTGAAGAATTTAGCTGAAAGGATGTGTGTTTAGATCAATACATTTCTCGACATTTGGTAGAAACTTTACATTTCGTCTTTGCATCGTGACTTTTCAATTAACCAAAGGAAGCGTTGAATGGAAAAGTTTGGGAAACACTGGTCTAGATGCATGGATAGCCATCTTTTCATCTTTAGACGATTCATTCACTGACCTTTGTATGGATACCGGGCAGGGATTTTGATTACACAGTCAAGGGGAGCCTTCTGCTTCTTAGATGTCCCATCCTGGGGAAACAAAGCGGCGTAATGCACCTATACATGTGTGGAAAAGCGATGCAGGTTTTGTAGTTGTTGGCAGTACTTCATTAGAACTTGTGAACACGAACGTTTCTGTTTTTAAGAGTAATGGAGTCCAAATTATTGTTGTAAATTCTTGTATGCCTCAGGGAAAGACTCTGGTCTTCAGTATAGCACTTTAACTGTTGGACAAAATCCAAACCAAAAGACGCAGAAAGTATTAGACTGTAATAGGATGGTCATTGATTTTAAAATGGCTCATTTCAACAACTGTTATGTGAATGTTATAATTTCAATATTTCACCGCAAAGGTATAACAAAAGTGACCTCAAATAAATCTTGCTAAATCCATACGCCACTTTAGCAAAAAAAAAAAATTAGCTAAACCAAATGTAAGTTTTAAAAAGTTCACACATTGTAAAAAGTCTTTTCCACGCTCTTGTTTTTATAGCCTGCTAAATTACACCTCGACTTTCGACACATGAGTAGATATAATGTTCATCTTCGCTAAGCGAAATTCCAATCCACTAAATGGCAAAAATCGAAACAAAAATTAACGTCAATCTGTCAAATATTAATTAAAGGCCCAAAAAAAAAAAAAATATGATCGATTCGATACCCATCTATTATCGTACCTCATCCTCATCATCATCCGAAAAAAAACTTTATTAGATCTGCTTGTGCAATCCGCATATCTGAATTTTCAAAATTCCCACCATCTCGCGGAATCCAGCTCGCTACTCTGCCGAACCACTCTAAAATGTAGCGCTGTCTTGTGGCCAAATTAATTAGACCACTGGTGTTAATTTTCAACAATTTAATTAGATTTACATGAAAAAATAAATTTAAAAAAAAAAAAACAAATATTTGCGACATACACAAGTCTGTCCGTAGATTTTCGGATATCTAAAAATATGCATACGCCACTGAAACTAATTATGATACAACAGATCCAGATAGGGTGCGGTGATCTTGTTCTTTCACTTTAAACACAGAGATGTTATTGAGGTTGCCACCTAAAAATTAGCAAAGAAGTTGTGAAGTTGTTGTGTAGGACTAACGTCATTAGCCAACAAATAGTTTGAATAATTCAAAAACCACGCCCATTTTTATACTACTATTATACTACTTACCAATACTATAGTACTATTCTTCTAATAATATTGGTCTACTTTTTGAAGAGACGTATTCTTGTTTGCTTTTATCTCTAGTAGATCATTTCTAGGGATGTTAAGGTTTGAACATGCTGATACTCCTACATTGTAATTTTGCTCAAACAATGTGGAAGTAAAGTTGCGATCATGACAAAGATCTATTAAGCTGTGATCATGCTGTAAATAAAGCAAGTAAGTTGTAGGCTATGATCGTACCAAAGAGGTATCAAGTTATGGCCATGCTGCAGAATAAGTATGTGATCTTTCCAATATGGTATAAGGCTGTGATTATGCTAATACAATACGGAAGTAAGGTTGTCAAGGAACGTACCAAGAATTTACCAAGTTGTGATCATGCTTGGAGTAACCTGACTGTGATCATGTCTTGATCAAGGAGGCATCAAACTGTGACCACGTTGTGACCTATGCTGATACAATATGGAAGTAAGGTTGTGATCATGCCAAAGATCTATTAAGCTCTGATCATGTTGTAAATTCTAGGAAACTGGCTGTGATCGTGCCAAATATATGTTAAGCTTTGATCACATTGTTAAACTATAGCTACTTGGCTGCGGTTATTCCAAAAAGGTATCAATCTGTGGCAATAAGAACATTCGCATATGGAGCTACATCCAAGTGATCAAACTGATAAATGACTCAAGGATCTATTAAGCTGTGATCATGATGGAACGTACCAAGAATTTACCAAGCTGTGATCATACTTGGAGTAACCTGACTGTGATCATGTCGTGATCAAGGAGGCATCAAACTGTGACCACGTTGTGACCTATGCTGATACAATATGGAAGTAAGGTTGTGATCATGCCAAAGATCTGTTAAGCTTTGATCACGCCTATTCTTCGAGGAAATCTCAAGGAATTAAGGGAATTTCACTGGGATCCATGCTGGCTGCCTGGCTGGCTCCATGCAATTAATTCGTATTTCCAAAAACTAAAAGAGGATATCAAAGGAAAAAGACTAAAATCGATAAAGGATGCTAAACAGACCATTTTAGTGTGATTTTCGCTGAAAAATGCTGCCTTTTATGGTCTAGAGAAGTGGCAATTACCGGATGCAAAAGTATATATATGTAGACTGGAACTGGTTACTTTTGATGTACTCTCTAATACCAATGCAGAATTTTTGTGGAAGACATACATAAAGACCGCTTCACTGAGCAGAAGTAGCGGCATATCAGTTTTCAATAATTTTTCACTCAAATCAGTCCTTAACTGTATGCCCGTATGTGGAGTGCCATTGAAATTCATTACCTACAAGCTGGAGACTTAATGTCAGGTTTCTCTCTCCTTCATGTAGCTTCGTATGCGGACGGACTAAGACTGTGATCATGACGACATAAAATTGACATTATATTCAAACAAATCCTTCTTGGTAAGTTGGATGACTGAAAATAAAGCGTAGGGTATGATAAAACTGGCACAAGTGCATTCCAGCCCCTTTGTATGTTTTGTTGATATTTTCCATTTGCACTCTGGTTGGCTGGCTGGCAGGTATGTGCGAACGATCTATTTCGCATTTAATTTTATTGAGCATTTAATTTATAGATACACCGGGTGGCATGTCAAAAACTTAAAAAAAGCCCGAAACGAATATTTCGGTCCGGTATGGAAAAACAGACTCGGATCTTGTGAGAGAGGGTTTATTAGCGTGCCATACGACAAATTCACATGATCGACGATCAGTTAATTAGCGACAGCCGCAGTGAAGTTCGGCGGGGGATAGCGCCTCAGTCTATGAGGGATTTTCCTTCTCCTGACAGGTGATGTTTTATTGTTATTTTGATTTGACTCTTTTGAAGTTGGACTAGACCAGCGGGATATTGAGGGGGGGAATTCCGCTATTAATTTGTTTTTTTGTGTGAGAATATATGCGCGGTAAGATGCTAAATGCCACATTAAAATCGTCTCACACACATACCGTAGACGGAGACCATGTCAACCAGAGGGTTGGGTTAGTTGTTAATTTTTCATTGTAGTTTGTTTTTTTGATTTGTATAATCATTTTTTTTTTTTTGTCTTAAATTTTAGTTGCTATACTGTATAGCCTTGTGGAAAGTTTCTGGAATTATGTGTTAATTGTTTTAATTTCGATTTAATCATTTCCCTATTTAGAAAGATATGGAAAAAACATCAGAGATGTGTGTCTTGTGACTACAACACCAGGCATGTGCTTGAGACCAATTGATTAAGCCGCAAGTTTATTTTTATAATTTAGTTTTGACATTTTTTGGCTAATTTCTATAAAATGCGCTTTAAAACTTCTTAAATTAACAACACGGGTGGAGCCACACTTTGGTGGCGTGAGACTTGTTTAATTTGTTTTTTCCTGTTTGTGACGGAAGGAAGAGCTGGCATCTAGGCATACACTAAGGAAACTACTTGTAGGTTGATCTGGATCCCCAGAAATTTCGCCGAATGAAATCATTTTTAAAAGAACTACTCGTAGTATTAACTAATATTCTGTTAAGCTGTGGCAATACGGAATAAAATTTCATCAGACACGTGGGTAGACGTATCCAGAGAAACCAGTACAATAATAGATCACTGGCTTATTCGAATAAATAAAAAGGAAATACTTGCAGCTGTATGAGAAACAAATGTTGCAGATCCGTATTTCGTGGAGTGCGTGGCAATAAAGAACATGTATCTGAACAATCTGCGAAGATCATACTAAAAGTAAATAAAGTGTCTGAACATCTGGAGTGACTTTTATAGTACAACACAAGTAAACGATTTTTATAACAACGAATGCTATAAAAAAATCAGCTGTAAAAATAGAAGTCAAGCGAAGTGAAAAAATTCATCTGTGGATGACAACGGAAACTGTAACTATATGTAAGCAAAGAGATTGAGATCCCAAACCATGATATATGGAATAATGGCCGACCGTTGCTTGATCCAAAAGGAATCGTTTGGTATACCGATGGATCAAAAATGGATTCAGGCGTTGGAGCCTAATGTTTTCCAGGCCGAGCTTTACGCAATTGAGAACTGTGCAAATGTAAACTTGCAGTCAGGAATCAAAGGTGCCGCCATACACATACTCAGCGATAGCCAAGCTGCGCTTGAAGCACTGATCTCCCACCTGATCAATTCAAAATCAGTTCTAAGCTGCTTCGACAGTTTAAAAAATTTGGCGCGATATAATAGAGTGAGATTGTGGTGGGTACTGGGTCATGTAGGCGTTGACGGCAATAAAACTGCAGATTTGCTAGCCAGAAAAGGTTCCTCTGAGTTGTTCATTGGACCTGAATCCTTTTGCGGAATATCTGATTCTGCATTCAAACTAACACTAAACAATTGGGAACGCAACATGTGCATCTCCCACTGGAATAACTCCCAAGGCCTCAGACAAGCTACAAGAGCTATCTAACCCTTCTAAAAAAAGGCAGCTGATATCCTAAAAGATAGCAGAAATGACATAAGAAGGCTTGTGAGCTTCCTTACTGTTCACTGCCAATTACTCTACCACCTAAATAAAATAAGAATTTCAGAGGATATCACCTGCCGCCTCTACCTAGAAGATGACGAAACTGAGCTGAGTACGTAGCTCTAGTAGGAGAAGCTTCTTCCTTAAAGAGATAATACCTCCATTAGATTTAAGGAACTTCTCCGCAGCCGTAATTATAGCTTTCATAAGGAAAGTTGAAGTACTGCTGCCCTAAAAAGTGGTCTCTTGCACAATAGATCTTTCCGGTCGCAGTGCCCATACGCCATTTGGGCGTGGCCACACTCCTGTTAAAAAAAAAACTATCTATAAAATAAATGTGAAAACATACTACGGTATAGAAAGAAGCTCAGTGCAATAAATATTCTTTGGAAGTGTAACTGACAGCTCTTTTGCGCTCAAAAAATTGACAGAAACGCAGTATCATATCTCCGCGGTATAAAATGAATCGGTTTATGCTTGACAAACGTTGGGAAATAGTGAAAACTTTGAGTGAGTACTGTGTTGCCGAAACGGAAAATTTTGAAAATAAATTTCGGTCGAAATAATGCAACAACCAAGTTTGTGAAGAAAGTTCATGCTAATTGGTAGCACAAGTTATCCTCGTATTCATCCAGTGCTCTCAGAGGAGAATATTGCAGCTTTTGCGAAAAGAGTGCCCCTAAATCCGAGGAACTCAACTCACTACAGATCTCAGCAACTGAACATTATTCGCACTAGAATGAGTAGAATTATTCCCTTACATGGTCCAACTGACTCTAGAATTGAAGCAAACTGACCACCCGCTTCGTTATCGCTTCTCCGGGCTTTAGAGCAGCTCGAAATTGACGTCGATTTTGCTAAAAAAAAAATATTATACTTTCGGATGAGACGCATTTTCAACTCGGCGGCTAAGTTAAAAAGCAAAAATGCCTTATTTGGGGCTCGGAAAACCCATACGTAGCCATAGAGAAGCGAATGCATCCTCAGCGTGTGACTGATTGGTGTGATTTATTGATTGGCGGCATTATTGGCCAACATTTCTTCGTAGATAAAGATGAAAACAATTTTGCGGTCAAAGGAGAGTGCTATAGAGATCATGCCTCTGACGAAATAATCTTGGATGATCCCTGGTTTCAGCAAAATGGCACTACGTGCCACGCAAGCTATTCAATAATCGTGTAATCAGCCGTGTGATGCTGCTTGGCTTCCGCGGAGTTGCGACCTGACGCCGTTGGACTTTTTTTGTGTTGCTAAAGATCCACGTTATGCTGATAATCAAGCAATTATTAAGGCGCTTAAGCACAATCGAGCTATTCGCGAAATAGAGCCCCGAACCATCGAAAACATACTGCAAAATTGCGTTGAGAGTATGGGCTACTGTCGGTTAAGTAACAAAAAAGCTTGGAGCAATGAATACATAATATACAGATTGAGTAACCATACAATAAAGTAGTATACGGACGGCTCGAGAAGTGAGCCAAGAACAAGGTACTCTGAACCCATGGGCAAAAGCACCAGCATTTTTCAAGTTGAGATACAATTAATAGGTAGATGTTTTCAATTCAATCTCGACAGAAGATACAAACAAATGCGAAATAGCCATAGTCAGACAGTCAAGCAGCTATCAAGGCACTTGACTCCCATGTCATTAGATCAAAACTTGTGTGGGAATGCCTATACAAATATAATGAATTGGGCAGCAGTAACAGGGAAACCCTCGAGTAGAGGACAACGAAGAAGCAGACTCCTTGGAAAGACAAGGAGCAGCAGAATCCTTTATTGGACCTGAACCATTCAATGGAAAAGGAAACCACACTATACGCGAAGAATTCAGGAAGATGGAGAAAGAAACCTCTGCAGGAACCTGGGTCAATACTCCAGGTCTGAGGCAAGTTAAGAAACTTCTGGGACACTACAACTGGAAGAGATTCGAAACATGCATCTGCCTGATGAATAACCTACGTATCCTAAAATGCTTTCTAATGGAGCACTGTAAACTCGGGGAGCATTTAAGGAAACTAGGTATAACAAACGAAGACCTTTGCAGATTCTGCAATGAGTCCAGTGAGACTCCAGAATATCTTCTGTGGGGTACTGACCTACAAAAGATTGAAATGCTTGTGCAAGTACCAACTATCAGATGAGAAAATACCAGCAACAGATCCACTTCTCATTCTGAGATTCCTAAGAGCAACTGGATTAGAGAAGGTATTCTAGGGTGTGAACTAGCTAAGGCAAAGAAAGAGTGTTTGACCCTCTATAACAATTCTGAAGGAATTATATTTTAATGAGGGAATAAACCTCTCCTAGATATTAGCAGGGGGCACAATAGACCATTAGGTTGCACTGCAAGTTAACCCTACACAAATAATAATAATGGGCTACTGCCAAGCCAGCCACGGCAGTAAGTGTAGCTACTCTCTTAAACAAACTTTGAAAAATATTGAATAATTTTTTTTTATAATAATTTTAAAAATAAACCAACAAATGGCCTACCCTTTATAGGAGCTAGAGATATAAGATATAATTACTAATATACTAACGCCTATCATAACATAGTTTGTTAATATGTTATTTGAACAAAGTTGTTTTCCAAAATACGGTAAGAGTGGCAGTTCCGTTAGCACTAGGTGCCGTTTTGCTACCACAACTCGTGTAACCTAGATGCTATGGTGTATTGGTGAGGAGTCTCTAGATCCAACCTGTGGAATTTAAAAAAGTAATAACTTCTTTGATGTTTCTCTCTGAGATTTCCTCTAGGGAATTGAAAAAGGGTTTTCCTAATACTCGTTGCCTGAGTGCCGGACAGGCGCATAAATAGTGGATAAAGGTTTCTTTTTCAGTTGCGACAGTGTGTGTTGTGTGGAAAACCTACTCGTATTTTGACTGCGTGGTCTCCTATAGGCCAGTGACCCGTGTGATCGTTTTTAATCTCTCAACATCTTTACGGGTTCTATTTAGGAAGTCGGTGGTTTTAATTTTGTTGTAGCCTGGCCACATCCTTCTGGATGTAACACAGTTTGTTAGCCTAGTCCATCTGAGATTGGCTTTTATAAGGAATATTGAGGAGATTTCTGCCTTGACCGGTGAAGGGCTGAGCCTTGCCTAGAAAGTAGCCATAGTTCATCCAATTTACAACGCGAGGGAGAAATCGAATGTATTCAACTATCGTCCAATATCAATTCTACTCAGATGGTATGGAAATAATTGAAGAAGTAATGGCCAACCGACTACAAGACTACCTAGCAAAATACGAAATATAAATAGAAATGTCAACCGAATACAATAAACAGCAGCTTAAATAAGAATCACCACTCTTCTTCGATATCCTTTAACGCGAGAAAGTAATACAAATATTGGAAAAAAAAATGGAATTCGAGGTAGAATATTGGAATGGTTTGGTAATTACCTTTGTGATAGAGATTTCAAAGTCAAAATTTCGAATAGTTTAAGCCAATTTAAAGACGCCGCGTTCGGAGTACCCCAAGGTTCTATTCTAGGACCAGTTATTTTTATTATTTATGTGAACTATATTCTAACGATACTGCAATTATTGTGAGTCATCGAAAAGTGAACTGTGCAGTCCAAACAATGCAATGTTGGTGTCATGATAAAGGAATTATAATCAATTCAAAAAAAAAAAAAACTTATGAATACCAGACCTCCACACATCTTTAGAACTCCAATAAAATAAGTTTCCACAATTTTGAATATCTACATAAGGCAATACCAAACAATGTATTCTACAAGGAGATAAGAGCAACGATTTCATTGAAAATGCGAATATATACTCGTATCGATACATTGGTGTTGTAATTTTAAACATCTACGAGTATGCAAACGCCTGCGACAGTCTAAAAACTGAAGCCTTAAACGTAATCCTTCACCTTATACCACTCGACCTTCATATAAAGTACATATCAGCATGTAGTGCGGTTAGATTAAGAGAAACAGGTAGCTGGTGCGATAGTCTCTACGGCCACAACATCATCCTTAATCTGCAACCTCGGGAGTTGGCGGCAAATCCGACCGACTACATAACTCCCAGGGTGAACTTTCGCAATGATGTCACTGTGAGATTCCCTTCCAGAGCGGAATGGAAATGTGGCACGGTGACAAACGAAGTTCAAAACAACAATTTTCACTGACGGGTCGAAAATGAACTGCGGGGTAGGGGCGGGAATCTTTTCTGAATCCCTCAATATCTCTAGTTCATTCCGTCTTCCCAATTCATGCAGCGTATTCCAGGCGGAAGTTCTTGCTGTACGAGAGGCGTGCCGTCTCCTCAAACATACATCGATACAACTTAACACCATAGCCATTTTCATTGATAGCCAGGCCGCTATGAAAGCCATCGTATCTGCGGCTTCCTCCTCCAAACTTGTTGAACAATGCAAGGAGGAACTTGCCGCACTCGGTCATCTGTCTAGGATCAGCCTCATCTGGGTGCCTGGTCAAAGTAACATTGACGGAAACGAAAGGGTTGATGAATTGGCGAGGCAGGGATCTGCCCTTGACTGCTCCCGTGCGGAGGATGTCAACATTCCGTTAGGGGCCCTTAAGGGTAGAATCTTTGCTCATTTCCCTGCAGATGCTGGTAATAGATGGCGAGGGTTGCAGAACTGTGTCATATCCAGGCAGATGTGGCCCAAGTATAACTGGCGCAGAACACAAGAGCTATTAAAATGAAATCGGGCAGATATTGCTAGAGTTCTGGCAGTTAGTACTGGCCATTGGCCCATAGGGGTCCACGCAGCCAGACTGGGCATTACTTTTAATGCACATTGTCGTAGCTGCAATATGGCCAACGAGCCTGAAACAATCCTTCACTATCTTTGTAAGTGTCAGGCCCTTAGTAGGGTCAGACACCGTATACTGGGCAGACACTTTTTTGATAATATTAGTGAGCTAGCGGAGACAAGTATCGGGGACATCATCAGTTTCCTCAATGCCAGGGGGTGGTTTTAAATAATCTTTTCTCTCCTTTCCCACAAGTTTAACGTCAGTCTCTACAACAATTTAGGTCACTTGAGTTGTGGTATTAAAACGGCGCCTCTGCGCTAATTATGTTTCAGCATAGCATGCTGTCACAACCACACCTACCTACCTACCTACCTACCATACCACATACCATCTGAGCAACTACCTATACGGGGTCGGGCAAAGGTAATGTCATAACGTAAAGTAAAGTCATAATGTAATGTCATAATCTAATGCTGTAATTCAAGCTTAACAGACTTAAAAACTTAATAAAAGCATTAAGACCGTTTGCAGATTTTCGAAAACTGTTTGCAAATTGCAACTTGTTTGGATTACAGCTTTAGACGTCATTTGCAAAAATTATGGCACATTATGACATTACTTTTGCCCCACCTTGTATAAGTCATTTCCGGTTCTCAAACAATTTAATTTTTTCTTAGTTGAATCTATTATACAATATGGAATAGTCGCTTGGGATAATACACCACAATAAGCAGCAGCTTTAGAAATGCTTCAAGATTCTTTTGAGAGCAAAATGTGTTAATCAGTACGTAGAACATATCTAGGCTAGCTCACTGTTAATAAACTTTTTCTCTTAAACGAAACGTACTACGACCAACGCTTCAAGTACAAGGATTTTTAAAAATACCAAGAATTCACAATTCCTATGGGCGACAACAGCCGATGATCTTTAATCAACTTCCTCATGAGCTGTGGGATATCAATTCAAAATATATTAATTAAATTCGTTTAATTTATCTGAACTATTTTTGTAACTATTTATCCGTAGAGTTTATGAATTAAATAATTTCCAAGATTATTCACTAAAAATTGAATATCTCTGGTACGCAACCTTCAGCAGATAAGCCTTTAAGGCTTCACAAAAACATGTTGTCTTATTGTGTATTTATTTGTATGGAATTCAGATAACAACACAACTGATAACGCAATTTTCTTTAATATATAATAATAGCTTAAAAAATGTTAGCCTTGCTAGAGTCTTATGTGGATTCTCTTCTACCGTTTCAAGGTCTTATCCAGCCTTGAAGAGATATCTTCACGGAGAAGCCGGCAAAGCCATTTTATTTTAATTTAATAAAACCAAAAGGGTATGGAATGTAAACAATGACAATAAAGTCTAACTAACATAGGTCATGTGCAGAAATTATGTCAGGTAGGTGCAATTATTGGAACGTACTGTGAGTTTGTAGCGAAAACTAAGTTGCCTGCCAATTACTCAACTCCAAGATCGTGGGCAGCTAGCCTGAGAATAGGTCAATAATTTAAAGTCACTGCTGGACTATAGATTCCAAGGAAAAGTGGACCGCTTCACCTCACTCCCCAACTGAAACTTGCTTGGTAGAGTAGGTAAGACGTAGCAGGTGCCTCTTTATCCTACAACGGCAAGACTAAAGGAGGAGTATGTGGCTACCATTTTTATCACTAAGGCTTCAAACAATTAGCTAAGACCACGCAAGTGACACAAAATTGATATTATTCTGAATTGCAGCTTTCAGTTTTCGTAAAGCATATACTCGTATACCTGGATAGGTATACTGATCTTTCTGTTCTGAATTTGTTATAGTTTCCCTTATTTGTCCATACTCGTATCTTCCCTTTGGCAACCATTTTGTTGATTAAATTTTGGAATTGAATTTATACTGATAGATCCAATTCTCATGCCTAGTTACGATGCGAGCACACAAGTCTTCTGGATTACCCTCAATTCAATCTTGACGCCAGCCAGCTCCAGTACGGAGAGCAACGCTTTAGGCACCCATATTGCTGCAAAATATTGGCAATTTTAAATCACTAGTCAGTAGCTCAGTACGCGAGTGATCTTATTGTAAAAAATTACAGCTTGACACCTTTTTGGAATAATCACAGCCAACTAGCTACACTTCAAAGTTTAATAAATCTTTGGCACGATCACAGCCAGTTTCCTAGAATTTACAGTAAGATCACAGCTTAATAGATATTTGGCATGATCACAACCTTACTTCAGCATGATCAGAGCATTATTCCAACAATGTGTCGATGTGGCCACAGCTTAATGCCTCCTTGATCCCGGCATGATCACAGTCAGGTTGCTTCAACTTACCACCATGATCGTAGCTTGGTATCACACAATTTTGTGAAATTTCGAAAATTAAAGTGGACCCAAAGGAAAAGCCGAAGGTGATCAAGGGAGCCAATCGATATCACCACTATTTGACATTATGCGGCCAGGAAAAATGTCTCGAAAAATATCCATCGTATCATTAGCTGTGTGCGATATGGCACCATCCTTTTGAAACCATATGTATTGTAGGCCCAATCGATCCAATTGAGGCACCAAGAAGTTTTGCAATGAAGTCCTCTTCCTGTCGTATTCTGCTACATCCTTTTTACTTTAAGTATGTAAAACCAATTGGAGTCCTGATATTCGTATGCCACCTCAGAGTCTCAAGAGGGAGGTTCATATTAGGGAAATAAACTAACTGCTACACGAAAACTCATTCAATCTCTTCGATCTGTTTCCTACTTATACTTTGCGTTAGACGTGCATAAATAAGTTCAAATTTAATAAAAAGAGAAGGATGTAGCTATGTTCATTCAGTAAAAGTTCTCTTCAGTTTCCCTCATTCAGACGGTGCTTTGGATTGCTGTTCATGACCGGCACTCAATATAGTGTCGCCCAGAGGCTGCTCGTTCATAGGAGCACATGAGCACGTGTTCACGTGCACCGATCTTGTTCCAAAAAAATCCCATATAAACATTTCAAATATTTTTAAAAAACACTTTCATTATGCATTTGTTTCCATTTAACATATGCCTCTAACTTAACATTGTTGCAGACAAGATTTTCTATGGGAATGAAACAATCGCGAAACATCCTTCCAATAATTGTCTGGAATGAGTTGAATGGCACGTGTTTATTTCAGCTTAAGGTTAGCATAGAGTGCATGTATGGCGTTGACAGAAAACTTTTGCAGTTAGTGTACATCGATTTTAACTGTACGAGTAAATGTATTAAAAACGGTGCGTCCTACGCTCAAAATCTTAAAAACTTGAAATTTTCTACAAAACAAATTCAGAATTTGTGAAAAAAATCATTTTTCAGTACGAGTATTTCGAATACGGTGTGTCCTACGAAAACAATTATTTTTAGAAATTTCAAGAACATGCATTCCGAATTTTTCATAATTTTCGAAAACGAAGAGGCATCAGGACTCGGACTTTTAGCCGTTTCAGATATATAATCTCATTTCTAACCCGGACATTTGTTTTTGTAAAGCTTTAACCAAAATCTCCCATTTAACCCCTTTTATCGCTGATTCTAGAGACATGAAACCCGAGCCTTGGTACACAATATCCAACTTTACCGGAAAGATATGAAATAATCTCTTTTGAGGCTAAAAAAAAACAATTATTTCCAGGAAATTGTAGTTTTTGTAGTTCTAATGTCGAATTTTTCAAAAATGTTCGTAACTTATAGGAACGCATCCAAAATGTCGGACTTTACCCCAAAGTTAATGGTATTCGTTTTTGAGTGCAAGTATCTTGAAAACGATGCATGCTATCCAACAAATTGTAGGCTTCTGATTTGTCTACAATTTGGGCACCGAATTTTTAATATTTTCCTAAAATTGTTCGAAATCGTTGAAACATCCAAACTTATTGGAAATCGCTTCTCTGTGCGAATACTCTGAGACTCTTAATTTTAAAGAATGAATGTTAAGATTCGCTTGCATTTTTTTCCGAAGCCAGCTGTTCAACAGTAATTAATTTAAATGGAGGTGGCACCTGCCAGAGAGGGGACGATCAGAAGGATTGGTTTTCTAATTAGATTGTATTTTCTTATAAATCTTTTACAAAACACCAAAAAAGCGGTCAAAACATTGAAAAGCAAATAAAACACTTAAAACCATGACTGCCCCCGACTAAATTGGAACAAAAGGTTGATACCCCAATTGAAAAGTCAAACATTCGAATAAACTAGAAAGTATAACCCTCACCTCTTCAAATCAATTCAATTGAATTCAATACGAAGCGAAATTATTCGCCGACGAAACAATAGCAATTTGTGATTTAGTTGCTCTCTTTTTGTAACCGTTTTTCCATTGAAATCTTTTTTGCCATCCAACATTCAGTGGAATTTGCTAAGGACCAAAGATCCCAAAAGACTCTTCGAAATCGATCAACCAATCTGGAAGGTCCCTCTTTGCACTTTTTTTTTTCCCCCAACGTATACGCATCGTAAATCTTTAATATCGGATCGCACGCGTTTCGCATACAAATTAACCGAACCAAAATTTATTGGCATTTCATTTGGCTGGTCGTTTACGGATGACCGAAGGACCGTAGAAGTTCGCGATTAAAAATTCATTCTGTTTGCTTGTTTGTTCTTCTGCTGTCAGGCCTCTCTTTTTCTTTGATTTGGTGTCACTATCTTTGCAAACAAATTTAAGATTGTCAACAGACACAACTACGAGTATTCGTAGTTCGGGGGAACATCTCTTATCGCACCTGGATTTGAAATTCCGCCATATGGCTTCACAAAGCGTGTATGTGTTCGGGCGATCGCGGTCTTATGAAAAATTTGCATATGGACAGAGAGATACAATGTCCAAACAAACAAACGTCAGAGGGCAAACACGGGCACATTCACCATTTGCCTGATAAGAAGACTTCCTTTCAGCTTGACGCTTGTGTCAACCAACTTCTTAGTTCATTCATTTCGTTTGGCTTGACTTTGGCTGGACGCAGATACTGTATCTATGACGTGTCGGGTAATGAGCCTTTTTATCCGTGTGCTGAACATCTGCATGACAGTTGCCAGTCATCAATCAGATAATAAAGTACATATTTTGTGCTTGGCTTCCAAAGCAGCTCGAGTGAGATACTTACATGGTTTTTGCATGATTACGCATTGAGGCTTGTTTTTTTTTTTTGGTTTGAAGTCAACCTTATCAGTGGCGGACCTGGTGTCGTTGAGATTTTTATACGAGTAAGTTGTTCGGCTTCGGTTTATCATCGTTTGATTGAAAATGACAATTAAGCTGACATCAAGAAATGGATGAGGTTTACATTAATTTTTTTTCAAAATGTTCGTATCTTTGAAGAATTTATTGACCGAATATCTCTTATCGGTCAAAAGTGAGAGGAGATGTTGATGGCCTGTTATCGGCGTGTAACTGTCGGAATCAACATGGGCTCTTGCCAACAGATTTGTTAAGTTCATTGACAATTTTGAAATATCATGCGGTAATTAAAGAATTAATTGTGAAACATAATAAATGTCGCAGATTGTAAGTATTGAGTTAGTGAGGCGATAAACTCGAAATTAATGGAACTACTTTCGTATGTTATTGGCTCTTAATATATATTTTAATTTGGATGAAAGTCAGCAGATGTTAGGAGTTTCTTCCGGGTACAAAGCTGCTGACAGAGTTAAAAACAGTGAAAAGCCTTTTAAAACGAGTTCACAGAACCTTTACAAATTTATCGATTATAATTATACAATCAGACATCAAATTGAATTTTTACTACTCGAATAAAGAAATGCATTTAACCAGATATTGGTTATAACGACGCCAGTTAACCTCGACAACGCCTATAAAGATAATTGGATGACGACAAAACAAAGTTACATTTCATAAGATTGCAAAAGCTGCCACAAACAACGTGAACTTAAGTGATAATACATTATGTTACTAGAACGCGTATCCACAAACACAAGGTAGCTGTTTTAAAACCTTTATTTCAGCGAATGTTGATTCTAAGTGAATTTATAGAAAGCTCTTTAAGATACCAAATATGACAAAATTGTTTAATATTAAAGGTTGGGATGTGACACCATCCCTGGCATCTGTCAATTCCATCTGTCATTCATAGTGACAGGTAGCTAGTTTATGAATTGCACATTTTACAATATGGACCGTTTAATCACCGTTAAATGCAATGAAATTGTTGTATCTTACTACAAAAATAACAATTCTGCAATACCTGTGTATCACGATTTAAGGACACATTATGGTCGAAATAATCTCCCAACTGAGCACACAATTCGAAACTTAGTGATGTCGTAAAGGCCCCGACCCATAGAATCCGTTGACGTCATTCCGTTGAAGGTTGACGGTGACATTCACGTATTGGCAGAAAGAACAGTCCCATACAATCCGTCGCATACTCGTACCTTCGTTGACAGATGACAGTTGATGACATTTTGCTATTGCTGAAAGTGTTTTCTCTTCAGACTATCTTGCGAACAATTTGTTTCTCTTCTCTCTCAATGCTTCCACCAATGAAAGTGCTTACTCTCAATTTGCCGATTGCCAACGGATCAATGGACTAAAAAAGTAAAAAGTAAACCTATTTTATTTGTCGAGGTTCATAGCTCCGTTGGTTATGGGCTGTTATATAGCTGTCAGTTAAAAACGACGCAGCAACGGATCGACGGATTCTATGGGTCGGGGCCTTAAGACCTTAGGACCTGTGATGTGAGTGGCTGAAAACCCGGAATTGTCAATTCCACTCTGCGCTAAGCAATTTGGCATTTCATATAGCTCCGTTTGGCGTATTTTGCGCTTGGATTTGCATCTTCATTTCTATAAGGTCCAGCTCACACAACAACTGAACACCGATTGGGTGCTGGAAATCAATAAGTTGACGCCTGTTTTTCGAACAAAATCGTTCTCAGAGATGAGGCCCATTTCTTGCTCGGCTGCTACGTAAATAAACAAGATTGCACAATTCGGTGTTTTGAGAATCCAAATTTGATCATTAAGAGGCCATTGTATACACCACTGGTGAAACAGATGCGCGCTGTGGACCGGAGGCGTGATCGTATTTTTTTTTTTTTGAAAACGACGAAGGCGCAACTGTTACAGTGAATTTTCTGTACTATGGTCAAATGATAACCATTTTTTTCGGCCTAGGATTGAAGACATTGATGTGAGTGACATGTGGTTCCAATAGAATGGGGCTACGTCAAGCAGAACGCAAGTAAATTTGGCTCTGTTGCTCGAAAAGTTCCCAGGTCGTATTTCGAGATTTGCGACATCAATTGGTCACTAAGATCGTGTGAATTGACCTCGTTAGTTCTTTTTGATAGACATGCTACAGATGTCTATTCAGATAATCTTCAATCTTTGAAGCACTTAAAAACCAACATCCTACAAGAATCGAAGTTTGCAAAAACACCCTTGGCGGCCATTTAACCGAACCGAAAGATTTGCAGAGCATCTTGAAGGTATCTTCCAACCAAATTCAGAGGAACCTAACAATTTGTTTAGCAAAGGATCAGAAGAAAAGGACGAATGAATGTGTTCCACATCATCATCTGAGGTAAGAAAAGACATACAATTTGCTGTAAATGCGGAAAAAGAGCCAGAACTCGAGTTGATTACTTAAAAATATTCTCAAGCAGCTACCAAAAAACCAATATAAAAGCTTACCTCGATCATCAACGATGCATTCAAACTCAAATACGTCTCAATATTATGGAAAGTAGCTGAGGTGATTCTGATAGCAAAACCGGGACATTGCCTATGTCCGAACATTTTGAAATACTGATTTTCAAAAGACTTTTATCTGCTACAGAGAGAGTACTTATCATTCAATTTCAATTTCAGTAAAGTACTTGAAGAGAAAAAATGTTGTTCTACAGTCTTCCTCGATTTAGCACAACCATTCGTCAAAGATTGGCATGTGGAATTAGTCTACAAGCTAAAGAAGATACTCGTACTACCCAAATAGCAACCTTTCAGACAGATACTTTCGCATCAAAAAGAACGTCGCATATTCAGATCTTCAGGAAATCAAACTGGGTGTACCCCAAGGAAGTGTTCTTGGACCAATACTTTATCTCCAGATATTCCAACGCTAGAATGCAAAGCGATTGCGATATTTGCCGATGACATTGGACAACAATTATGGCAGATACCATTTAACGAATCGAAATCTCTTCATATTGATATCACAGGCAATAGTGAAGGAGTGAACATACCAGTATACATCTATCAACAACAAAATAATACCATATGTAAATTTTGCCAAATATCTTGGTATGGCATTCGATTTTTTATTTTTTATAATTTGCGCACTCCAAAGGGGATATGAATACCCTTATATTGTTTCAGGGCACGGGTGTTTAGGAAAAGGGGGAAGAGGAACAGAGAAGGAGCCTGTCATGTTGGCTTTAAATGATTGAAGGTTGTAGTGATGGGAAAATACAGAGCCTGGTAGATCATTCCACATTCGTATCGTTCGGCTTATAAACGAATCCCTATATTTGACAGTACGTCCGAAGTTAAGTTTAAGGGTAAACTGATGTGAATTCGAAAAAAATGTCCCGTATTGCGGGTGAATTTTTGAAGGGGAGGAATGCAACTGGCTATTCCGCTGGAGCATTTTTATAAAAAAAAAGCTATAAAATAGCGAAAGACAGGAGACATTTCGGCGGTGTTCAAGTGAATGTATGACAATGTCTCTATCCCCTATAATTTTTAACGCATGTTTTTTGTAACCTATCTAGAACGGTCTTGGGTGCACTAGACCAGATATGAGCCTTATATTCCAGCTTTCGGTGGATGAATGGCTTATTATTTGAGACCAGATTAGACGGGGTAAAATATTTCTTGCACCGTTTAAGGAATCCTAGACATTTTGCAGGATTTTTGGCGACCTCGAATATGTGATCATTCCATCGAAGATACACATACCGAGAATGGCAAGTTTTTCGGTTTCAGCGATGTATGTGCCATTCATGGATAGTGGTTGAGGGTTTTGATTACACTTGAGAGACAGAAGACAGCATTAAATCCCACTCTCTTGGTTGAACTCCATTTGATTATGCTGTACAGGTCGGAATTTAATATGTTTAACATACGTTGCCGTTCCTCTTATACGGTCGAAGAGCAAGGACGTGAGTTAGGGGACGAATATGAAAAACTGAGGGTACTGTCATCAGCGAAGGAATGGATTGGATTAGAAGTTGCAGACACGAGATCATTTTTAAAAATAAGAAAGACAGTCGGAGACTATACAGAGGGGAACACCAGCATTTATTTGGTGAACCGCAGACTTGAAGCCGTCCTAGACAACTTGTATTGAATGCCCCGAAAGGTAATTTCTAATCCATTGAAGAAGAGACTCATCGACGTGATCACTGTTGGTTTTTTTTTTTGAAATTGCTATAAAGAAAAATCCATTCAATATTGTTCAAAAGTTGTTTACTTTACTGAAGAGAGTACTCTTTCTGTATGGAAAATAATTTCATTTAAATGGCTACCACGGCTGGTTTTGTAGTAACCCATCCTATCAACCCAATTTTGCAGTATATTTTCAATGGTTTAGAGCTCTTTTTCACGAATAGCTCGATCGATATCGCCCAAAGGACAACAGCAAAATGGCTTATTACACGATTAATTAGTGCGCAAAAGATCGATTTGTTGAACGGGTTGTATGACACTTAGCGCCGTATACATGAAGTCTTAAAAATGACAGAACTGAAAGACCTTCTTGCTTTTAGTTCCCTTATAATAGTATTCCGTATCAATTTTAATAAAAATTTCTAGATCGTAAAATTCCACGAAGCCAATGTTATAGTAGCAAGCATTGAATGTACTGTTTTCTAAATATAAAAATCCAAGATTATAGTGATTTTCAGGTTTGAGAATATGGCAAGCATATCCTCAAGAGCCAACAAGCGTAAGAAATAAAGGACACAACTGCGTTCAAGCCTTTCATTTATAAATTGTTTTGATTACGAATTTATTCAAAATCGATAAGAAGCGAAGGAATTTAAGTTTTCGTAAAATTCGCTAATAAGCTAAAAAAAAACTTTTTTTGAATATACATACATGCAAAACATTCCGGATTTTTTCATCATTGCTATATATTGTGTTTTTTTGTTAAATAAAAAAGAAAAAAAATCAAAGTTTTCAACACTTTTATATTGTTAATTTAATAACTTACTTACTTTAGGTCGCGCTACACTCCGGGGTGGACCTGGGCCTCAACCAATACGCCTCTCCAGTTAGCGCGATCTTTGGCTAACTGCCTCCAGTTGCGCACTCCAAGTAGGTTGAGGTCCCCTTCCACTTGTGCGCGCCACCTAAGGCGAGGTCTTCCTCTACTGCGTTGTCCCTCCGAGTTGGAATCGAAGACTCTTCGGGCCGGAGCGTTGGTGTCCATTCGCTCTACATGTCCTAGCCATCTTAGACGACTGATGCGCACTTTTCTGACCAGGTCGATGTCGCTGTACAGCTCGTAGAGTTCGCTGTTAAATCTTCTCCTCCAAAGCCCGTCAATTTTGCGTTCGAAACGACCAAGAAGATCTTCATCCGCTTTTGCTAGGGTCCATGCTTCTGCGCCATAGAGCAGGACAGGGATGATAAGGGTCTTATATAGAGTCTGCTTGGTGTTTCTTGACAAGGCCTTACTAATCAATTGCCGTCTTAGGCCAAAGAAACAGCGGTTGGCAAGTGTAATTCTTCGCTTGATTTCTGCTGAGGTGTCATTATCAGAATTTACCAAGGAGCCGAGGTAGACAAAGTCCCTAACTACCTCAAAATTGTAGCTGTCTATCGTGACGTTCTGTCCGATTCGGCAATGTTGTGTGTCCCTTCTTGTTGACAGCATATATTTTGTTTTACCCTCATTCACCACCAAACCCATTTTTGCCGCTTCTGCAGTAATACTTGCAAACGCACCAGTGACAGTCGCTGTGTTCTGCCAATAATGTCAATGTCATCAGCGTATGCAAGAAGTTGTACAGACTTTTGGAAAATTATGCCCCTGGTGTTGGCTTGTGAGTTTCGCACAATTTTCTCGAGAATGATGTTGAAGAAGTCACATGACAGCGCGTCACCTTGTCTAAATCCTTTTATGACATCAAAGGTCTCGGTGAGATTGTTTCCAACCTTTATGGAGCAGCGAGCGTTCTCCATCGTCATTCTGCACAATCTGACAAGTTTGGCAGGGATGCCAAAACAAGACATGGCTCTGTATAGCTCGTCTCTATAAATGCTGTCATATGCGGCTTTAAAATCGATAAAAAGATGGTGAGTATCGATCTGGACTTCTTGGGTTTTCACCAGAATCTGCCGTAGTGTGAATATTTGATCGGTCGTGGACTTACCGGGCCTAAAACCGCACTGATAGGGACCTATCAGATCGTTGACATGATCTTATACGCAATGTTCAGGAGACTGATGCCTCTATAGTTGGCGCAGTTTAGAGGGTCTCCTTTCTTGTGGATCGGGCAAACTATGCTGAGGTTCCATTCATCAGGCATACTGTCTTCTGACCAAATCTTGGAGACGAGTTGGTGTATACTCTCCACCAGGTCATCTCCCGCCGCCTTAAACAGCTCGGCAGTTAAGCCATCCGGTCCAGCAGTCTTGTTGGATTTAAGCTTAGATATTGCTATCCTCACTTCATTTTGGTCAGGTGGACGGAAATCTTGGCTTTCATCGTCCAGGTTGAATGGTTCATTCTGCCTGACAGCGGAATTTGTGTCCTCTTCGCCGTTTAGCAGTCTGCAGAAATGGTTTTTCCATGTCCTCAGCACCGACTGTGAAATTTTATAACTATTTCAATTATAATACAGAAAACAAATAAATAATTACAAACAAAATTGTTTATCCTGTAAACAAAATAAAGGCACTATTTCGGTCGTGCAAAACTAACCGGATTTTTTAGTTTTTAAAGAAAAATTTAGTATTTTTCAATACTTCTTGGCATCTGCGGGGCATGGACTCAAATTAATTATAGTGAGTGGAATACTCTCCCAGTCATTCTTCAAACCTTCCTTTTTAGAATGGCCCACAAATTCTGAATCGGGTTAAGGTCAGGCGATTGAGACGGCCACTCTAACACACAAATGCTTTTTGCCGTAAACCACTCTTTAAGCAGCTTTGAGGAATGTTTGGGGTCACTATCCTGCTGGAAGACCCAACGCAGCGGCATTTCTTCTTCCGCGTATGGCAGCATTACTGTTTCCAGAATATCTCCGTACTGGAAACGGTCCATTATTCCGTTAATCTTATGTATAGGACCACAACCTGCACAAAAAAAAAACAGCCCCAAACCATCACGAAAGTCCCACCACGTGAACCCTTTTTGCGTCTTACTGTACGTGCACCGTCGGAATAAAATAAATTAAATTTACTCTCATCGCTGAAAAGCACTGTCTTCCATTTGTCAACTGACCAATTTAGATGTTTTTGTGCAAATTCAACCCTAGTATTTGATAATCTTTCCCAAATGTAGTATTTGCATTACCTTTTTAAGACGGTGCTTAGCAGCGAGGAGTGCCTTTTTTGCTGCCCGAAAAGCATGAAGACCGATTTCTTTTAAACGCCTTCGAACAGTACTTGCACTAGACACGCAGACGACACAAAAGGATATTTTAAAACCATACGCTGTATGCGCCTGTCAGTTTTCGGTGTTGTTTTCCGTGGTCGTCCGTCACCATATATTATTTCTATCAGTTTTCCACTTTTAAACATTTTAACTAAATCGTTAATTGTTGAGCTCGGAATATTATATTTCGCAGCTATTGCTGTTTGCTTTAACCCGGCTTTAAAGTCCTCTACAATTTAATTTTTTATAAAGTTACTATACCGTGTTTTTGCCACTTTTAGTATATACGTATCGTTTGAAAATCACGCGTCGTCTTTCTAGATCTTCTTCTGCAAAAATGTAACTCAAATGACAGCAGAAACCGTTATCAGAAAGACGAAATTTAGTGCTCTAAAAAAAATTCGGTTAGTTTTGCACAGGCATGTTATGGAGATCTTTTTTTATTTTTTAATATAACATTTGCATGTAAACGTGCATTTAATTTTTTGTATACGATTATCAAATTAAGATAGAAAGTGTTTTTAAAAATACAAAAAAAATATTACCAAAGTGTCATTTCCCATTGACACTAATTATTAGCTAACGAACATATTTGAGAAAAAAATCCGCAATGTTTTGCACAACACTGTATGTAATGTACATATATCAAAAATTTAAATTTGTCGAAAATGACTTACATATCACTTTTGAAATAGATCGTCGACAATTTTTCTATGTCTGCAAGTAAGGAAGACATTTAGAAGACATTTATTTATTTTGTATTACAATTTTCAATTTTTCATAATTTACAATACAGAGATATGATATAATAACATCTTACTACTGAAACATTATATGTTTAGAAAACAAAGTTATGTATATAGTAATATATACAATTTTAGAGGAAAATACGAACAAAACCTCTAATTTAAAAAAAGAGAAGAAGCAAAATATATAACAAATTAGTGACAGTAAAAAACTAACAATATTTCAATATAATTGACTTATGGAAATTTGTTCTATGGTCCAAAAACTAAAAATAAGCAGGTAATTTTACAAAAATAGAACAAAGTGTAAATAAGTAGATATTTTCGTCCTGGAATGAGAGAAGGTGTAGCGCGACCAGAACGTGACGAAACCTTGATTACAGGTCAAGACAAATAACACTAATATAATACTATAATAAGGTACAACTACAATCAGTGAATAGATAAATAAAAAATAAATAAATAAATAAATAAATAATTAAATAAATAAATAAATAAATAAATTATTTAATTGTTATAACAGACCTGATATCAAGGGGTTATCCGATGAGCTGCAAGACGAACAATAGCGCTCATACAATCTTGCTAGTCTTACGGGTATTTTTTCAATACCCGTAAGTTTATGCAATTCGTCAGTTGAAAAGTACCAAGGTAGATTTAACATCATTTTAAGTACTTTATTTTGTTTTATTTGCAATTTACGAATATGGCTCTTGGCACAATTTCCCCATACAGGTGAGCCATAGAACATAATAGCCTGAAAAATAGCTTTAAATATAATAAGCTTGTTTTCATTGCTCAGTTTTGATTTTCTATTTATAAAGGGATACATTATTTTAATTGAGGTATTCACTTTTTTTATGATTTCCTGTGTATGTAAACTGTAATTTAATGTTTTATCTAAGTATACCCCAAGGTATTTAGCGCTGCTCTTCCAATCCGTTTCTATATTATTTAAAGTAATTTTGTTGCTTGGTAAGAAACAGGCTTTTCTTTTCCTAGTAAAAAAGACAGCCCGAGTCTTAGAAGCATTAATTTTAATCTTCCAGTTCACAAAATATCTTTGAACTACATTTAGTCCCGATTGCAAATTGGTTTCAATAGTGAGACCAAGTGAATCGGATGAATAAATACATGTATCATCTGCAAAAATTGCAGTGTCGCAGTTACTAAGTCTAGGAAAGTCGAATGTATATATATTAAAGAGGATTGGACCAAGCACCGAACCTTGGGGAACACCCGCTTCAACAATGAAGTCATTCGAAAGAGAGTTACTTACAATAACTTTGAACGTTCGCCCCGATAAAAAGGATTGAATGATTCTGACTAGATGTATTGGAAAATTTAACCTGAAAAGTTTGTGCAGTAGGCCATTGTGCCATACTGTATCGAAAGCTTTTTCAACATCAAGAAGGACCATACCCGTGCTGTTACCTATGGCAAAATTCATTTTAATATGTTTCGTGATGCGATTAATTTGGTGGGATCGTGGAATGATGTGGTCTGAAGCCAAACTGCTCAGGGGGCAAAATGTTATTTTCGCTAAGGTGAAGAGAAAGTTTATTTTTTATTATTTTTTCGAAGCACTTGCTTAAAGAGCTTAGTAAGCTAATTGGCCTATAGCTATTAGGCAATCTAGCATTCTTTCCTGGCTTCAAGATAGGAACCACTTTGGCAGTTTTCCAAGCTTTTGGAAAGTATCCGATTACCAGACAGCAGTTAAAAAGTTTTTGGATGAATTTTATGCCGATTTTGGGCAAATTTTTGATATTTTGATCCAGGGGACTTCGAATTTTTGAGATCATGAATGACAGACACTACGTCATTACAAGTAATAGCCTCATTATCAATGTTAATAACATGAGAGTTGATCAAATCGATGGAGTGCTCCACTGCTTGCTCATCGCTACTCACAAGATTACTTGAAATGGAGTGGTTTGCATAAAACATATTCGCTAAAGCATTCGACTTTTCAGCGCTAGACAGCATAAGTGTATTACCTACCCTAAAACCTGGAATAGAGCAATTTTTTCTTTTAATAACTTTTGCGATATTCCAGAATGGTTTGCAATTTTTGTCTAGGCTCTGAAGTTTCGAGTTCCATTTTCTATTCCTATAGCACAAGATTAAGTCTTTAATAATTGAAGTTAGTATTTTTGTTTCAGTAAAATAAAGCTATATTCTGGTTCTTATCCACCTAGATCTAGCTCTATTTATGATCTTAATAAGTTCCACAATATGATTAGGTAGAGAGTTTGAGCAACTATAATCAGTTACTTTTTTTGGAACTGATTGGCTGCAAGTAAGTAAAGTGCCGTCATTTCAATTTCTAGGGCATGCAGTCTAATTGCGAACATCCATACTGCCTCAGATATAAATTATTATCAAAATCTTAAGAGCCGTTTTCGAAAAACTCATGTTTTCGGAATTTGGGCCGATTTTGCCTCGTGGTGTAGGCCTACAGACATCAGATATGAAGTTTAAAGTAAATCTGTTCATCCGTTTAGGCTGCAGTACCAGGTATAGACAGACAGACTTTTTCGAGTTCCTCGAGTTTGGGATCCCATCATTTATAAAGTTTCGAAGTTTTCAAAAAAATTTAAGATTCTTTGTTATTTTAAATTAATAGGTACTTCGCACTGCCAGCTAACATACTATATATCCTGACGTCCAAAGGGTAGTCCCCATTTCGTCCCCATTTCGAGTTAGTCAAAAGAGTACCATTTTGAGTTAAATTATGTCCGATGCTATAACTTCTGAACGGCATCATCTATTACAATAATTCTTGTGTTTTTTTGATAACTCTACAAAACATTCTACACAACTTTGACCAATAACTAACGCTTAGCGTCTAGATACATCAGCGATCGTCTTTATCCTAGAGTAAGCAGTCTTCATAAAAATCTTAATAATTTTAACAAAACTTAATTTAAATCTTTTACGAATTGCTAGATTATTATATTTCACAATCTTCTGTATTAGGACTGTTCCCGTACTTGACAGAGTTGCGAATTCCTATAAAATTTGACGAAAATTTGTTAAATTCTGCTCCAGGGATTCCCACATATCCCTGAGGATTTGACCAATTTTCGTACAAATTAACAATGGTCAAGTTCGGGAAGAGACCTACGAGTATTATGTTAAAGAACTTCAAGAAAAATATAACCACCGCTGGTAGTTTTAAGCACAAACCTTCTATTTTTAAATTTTTTAACTTGCATTAAATATTCTACAAATACCTAACTTATGCATGTTTACTTCTTTTAGAGTACGATTTGGGTAAGTATTTTGGTACGGAAAAAAAGCAAATCCTAGAAAAAAAGTAATTAGTAGCTGGGAAAATTGAAAAGCAAAAAGTCATTATTGTAGGACAAAGAAGATTTACTAAACATTATGAGACCCTTGAGGTAATTTCTAGGATCATTATAAAAAAAATAGTCGCAGGTAATTACGCACTTTATAACCCTACGTAAGTACCTTATGATTTGACTTGTAGGTAGAAATTTGATCGTCAAGTGTTTTTTGCATATAAACCTTTTGGTTCTAGTATAAATAGCCATCAAAATTTGCATCTCAGATCAGTCAATCGACAGCAATTAATTTGTTCAGATCCTTGGAGCGCATTATTATAAATATTAAAATCTTCTAAACAAATCTTATATCGACACATAAAATTGAAACTATGGCTCAATACAAATACGAGTACACTGATTTTGCAATGACAGACTGCCACAAACGTACAGAATTGAATCCAAAGGGAGTCCCTGCAATGTCCTCTATGTGTACGCCATTAGTTCGGATTGAAGATCACAAGAGCGAGGTTTTGTCGTGCGCATTCCATCCTACTGGAAAGTTCTTCTTGTCATCCAATCGTGACGGACAAATTCGTAAGTTTACCATTCATTGCCCTAAGCATTCATTTAGCCTTCTGAGTTAGGGGTATCCAGACAGATGAACTGATAATTTGTATTTTTTCAGATATGTGTAACATTGATGGCACATCCTCCAAAATGTCACAGATGAAAGGACACACTGACGCAGTGGTGGAAGCACACTTCTCCAAAAATGGAATGGATATCTATTCTTGTTCTATAGATAAAACCTTAGGCATTTGGGATGCATTTATGGGTTCGAGAATCAGCACACTAGAAGGTCATACCGGAAGTGTTAATTGCGTGCAAGGTTCAAGGATAGAATACCCGATTCTGTGCTCTGGATCTAATGACCGTACAGTACGTATTTGGGATGCTCGCAATCAAGAGACTGTCCTATTGCTGGGGAATGGTGCCGAAGTTAATGCGACATGTTTCAATGAAAATGGAGAATATGTCTTTTCGGGCGGATTTGACAAGGATATCAAAATATGGGACCTACGGATGACTGAAGTGATGTGCACGCTAAAGGGTCATACCGGTACGGTTACAGGACTCTCCTTGTCACCTTGTGGATCGTATCTGTTATCTCATTCGGTGGACAATACTCTTCGAATTTGGGATGTCCGTCCTTTCGCCTCAGCGGACAGATGTGTTATAAGCTTCCCTTCAAATGAGTATTTTGTGGGAGGATTATTGCGATGCGCCTGGTCTCCAGATGGCACAATGGTGAGTTACACCAAAAGACACTTCCAGTAGAATTGGTTTTAATCAAATTGTTTTTCTTACCTTTCACAGGTATCGGCTGGAACAGCAGAATGTGATGTCTTTATTTGGGATGCTAATACTGGTGAGAAGTTATACGAACTGCCAGGGCACAAAGACAGTGTCAATGATATCGCTTTCCACCCAAGGGAATCAATTATACTATCAGCTTCAAACGACAAATTTGTATTTTTACATGAAATATAGAGAATTACATAATTGAAGAAGTTTAAATTTTGATTTTTTTTTTTTAATTTTACTAAACTTGGTGGTTTTCGGTTGCGGGAGATTTTTTTTTTTTTTTTGTCATTAGGAGGTCTGTTAAAGTGATATGTTGGAATGCAAATGGTTCTTGAAACAAATAACATAGACATTTGTCTTATCTCAGAAACCCATTTTACAGAACACACGCAAACAAAATTTAAAAACTACAAAATCTACCACACCGCTCACCCTGAAAACACAGCTAAGGGTGGAATACAACAATATGAGGAATTGAAGTATATTACAGAGAAAATACAAAAAAGCTAAGCATACAAAAATTAATATCGTTGCTATTTACTGTCCTCCAAAACATTCAATAAAAAAAGAAGAATATTCAGATTTTTTTGAAAAACTAGGAAACAGATACATAATAGGTGGAGATTTTAATGCCAAAAACCTTAACTGGGGATCCAGATTGACAACAACGAGAGGAAAAGAACTTTATGCTGCTATTCAAAAACATCAATGCGAAATTCTCTCGATAGGAAGGCCCACGTTCTGGCCTACAGACAAAAATACGATACCAGATCTAATTGATTTTTTCATAATCAAAAATTTGTCAAGCAGTTATATACACAGAGATGAGTTCGAGTATCTAAGCTCTGACCATTCACCTATAATTCTCCAAATGAGTGAACATATAATTAAAAATAAAAATATTAAAACCTTAACAAATAACAGAACAGATTGGCAAGCCTTCAAGCTGAACTTAACAAGCAAAATAGATTTAATGATACCCCTTATAACCAAAAATGATATAGAAAAAGAACTGCATAAGTTGGTCAGCGATATTCAGCAATCGGCCTGGGAAAGCACCCCCGCCCTAAAGAGAAAGAACACAAAAAGAAGCTACACGAAAGAAATAAAAGATTTAGTAGCAGATAAAAGACGAGCAAGAAGAACGTGGCAGAAAACAAGAGCTCCACAACATAAAGCCAAGCTGTCAACAACTAAGAAGAGAAATTAAAAAATTTAAGGAAGATTCAATGAAAAGGTACCTCAGAGGGTTAACAGCTGAATACGTAACTAATTACTCTCTATGGAAAGCAACAAAAGGATTAAAACAGCCTACTTTGCAAATACCTCCAATCAAAGCAACTGATGGAAACTGGGCAAGAAGCGTATAACATATTTAAACCACCAGTTGAAAATGGAAATATACAACCTACGTTAATAGGTCCTTCAGAAGAAGAAAGCGAAGAAATTCTGCTCACAACTCCTAATGAAATTTACAACTTAATTAAGCATGCAATAAATGCAAAGAAAAGTCCTGGATATGACCTTATATCTGGTGTCCTACTAAAGAACTTACCAAGGAAGGCAATAATAAAAATAACAAATTAAGCTTAAATATGTGCCTAGTTTGTGGAAGGTTGCTGACGTCCTAATGATTCCCAAACCTGGTAAACCGCCAAATGAAGTGTCATCATACAGACCTATCTCGTTATTGTCAATGATATCAAAAGTGTTTGAGAAAGTACTCGCAAAGCGTTTAAATAAATTAATTGAAAGGAAAAAGCTGATTCCGAACCATCAATTTGGTTTTCGAAGGCAGCACTCTACGATACAACAGGTACACAGAATTACGAATAAAATCGAAGAAGTACTAGAAAAAAGGAAAGTTTGCTCGGCTGTATTCTTGGATGTTGCGCAGGCCTTTGATAAAGTATGGCACGAAGGACTTATCTATAAACTGAGATGTATGTTGCCAAATCAATATGCTTCTATTCTGAAATCGTATCTAAATGGAAAACATTTCAGAATAAAACAACAGAGTACTTATTCAAATCTAAGAGAAATAAAGGCCGGCGTACCGCAAGGTAGTGTACTGGGCCCAATATTATACTGCAATACTAGCAGTAGGAAGAACCAATGAAGAATCCACAGAAAAACTACAAATTGGCATAAACAAAATCTGTGAATGGACTAATAAGTGGAGAATCAAATTGAACGAGTCTAAGTCAGTCCATGTTGACTTTACTAATAAAAAAAATTAAATATATACCAATTATTATAAACATAAAAATAGGTATGACTCTAGATGCAAAGTTGAGATGGAAAGAGCACGTAAAAAAGAAAAAAAAAAAGAATTAGAAATCAAATATAGAAAACTGCACTGGCTGATAGGAAGAAACTCATCCGTATCAATTGGAAATAAAGTGCTTTTATATAATCAAATTCTGAAACCAAAATGGACAAAAAAAAGGAGGTCTGTTCGCGTATGTGACCAGGGTTGCGAAGAATTTCAAGGAAATTTGACGAAATTCAATTATGCGAATAGACCTAATGCCTTCAACCTCATTTGGTAGAAATTCGCATCTTTTTCAAGTACGGGAACAAACCTACAGAATGCCGTCTCATTTATGGAATAATAGTTAAGGCCCAACCTTAATGGGCTTAAATCACCTAAAGCCAGGGGCCCTATTATGAATTACAAAACAATTTCCAGATAACTGGGATGATTATGTGTAAAGAGAACGATGGCAAAAAAATGTTAGCAGTTGAAAAATAAAATTCTATTCTTTTTAGAAGTGCAACACAACGCTTTCATGTGTCAACACAATGGCACATGACAATAAACCCTTAACGACGTGGCCGTAAGGTGTAGTATGACACATACAGTTCTCGTAACAATACCCATAGATGTGCTCGAAATTGTAACACTTAGTCGCTATTTTGTCGTTACGATACCTAGGTAACGAGAGTGGTTGAACATAATACCCTTCGTGCCCTCGATGAATTTTTCTTTTAAAACAACCTATCCGCCTTTGATAATGTGCATGCTAAAGCCCGTATCACTTTTAAGAACTATTCCTCATCAGGATCACGGATCACGTCAAACCTAAAATTCCTGCACCATTAATCGTTATTCAGAGAACAATATGAACCGTATCTGATCACTGCACGCATCGACAAAAGAGTCTGATGCCAAACTCTGTCAAATGCCTTTGAAATATCAAGCGCAACCATCTTAGTTTCGTCGAAGTGATGGAGAGATTGGTTCCACTTCTCGATGAGATATGCCATCAAATCACCAGTGGACCTGTTGCTACGAAAACCATACTGCCGATCATTGTGGAGTTTTCGTGAATCGAGATATTTCATAAGCTGACGATTTATCAGCTTTTCCATGACCTTGAAAAGAAGGGACGTAAGTGCAATGCGTCGGTAATGGACGGGCTGGACGAATGATTCCATCTACTCGGAAAGAGCCCTGGAAAGTAGGATAGACAGAAAATCTTACGCAAAGGTTTTGCCAACTTGGAAGAACACCTCCTCAAAACTATGGGGGAGATGCGAAGCTTCGCAGGAATGTTCATCTCAAGAAAAAAGTGAGAATATGCGATATTTTAGGCCTGTGCATGTTTCTTATTTCTTTTATAACTCTTCGTCTACTTTGTCCACAAATTCTAAATTTTCATTCACTAAGTCAGGTGGGAACACCCTACTGGTGTTCTGTAAAAAGATCAACCTTCTGCTTAGGGTTTCCAACCCACTTTCCATCGTGTGCCTTCAGTGGTGGGTCTTGCAATTGCGACATTTTTAAATACTTCACTGCTCTCCAGAGGGAATAGTCAGTGTTTTTATCAGTCATATCAGAATGGATGAATGAAATCATTCCACAGTTGAAATCATTCAGTTATTAGCTATCGACTACTACTTATAGTTTGCTTTAAATACTCGTATCTAAATCCGTCAATAAATAGGTTAATTTGAAGTGCCTACCACCTAAAAGGCCGACACACTTAGACCAATGATATGTCCATTGTGATGCTTGGAGGGAAAATGTCCCTTACAATCGTTGAACCAATTGGAGCTTCTCATGACACATAGGAGGCTTCTAGTACCTGCATTTAGCAGATCACTTAGGTCGCTGAAGCAGAAGTCTCTTTAATGAAATTTCCTTCTTTGGGAGAGAGCTAGGCAGGTGCAGCAAAAATGAAGAATAGTTTCCTCTCGTTCTTCGTCCATACAGCTGTATAAAAATGGTTTGTATATACGCCAAGTTTTGTTGCGTACTTGCTTATGAGACAGTACCCAGTGATGGCACCAATTACAGTACTAATATGCAATCTAGCGTTTCAGATACACTTGATACCACTTATCCACCTAAGATTTGTGCTCTCCTAACATTTAGCGATCGGTATACCCAAGGTAGATCTAGCAAGTTGATCAGCCTAACTTTCCCTTGAATGTTCCTATGCCCGGACTTGCAGTTAGACCAGCCAGATATCCTGCAAAAAATCGAATCGATGTTAGGGAGGAACTCTGAAGAAATCCAGAGGGTAACGCTGGCTGGATGGAAGACTCGTGGAAGAGACGATCCTTAAATCTGTTACCCATCATGGAGCTTCAGGCTTCAAAAATGAATGCTCGTTATCGTATTCAAACTTCTGTAATACCCTTCAATTCTGTCAAAGTCTGTGGTCTGTGCCAAGATTGCTTTAAACGACCCACTTTTCTGCTTTGTTTAGGTGGATTCTACTGCATTGTAACTGAACTGTTGTCACTTCCTTAGTTGAATACTGATGTCCATAGGTTCTTGACCCGTTCTCGAATAAAGCTGATCGTTCGAGACGTCTCTGAATTTGTCTCTTGCAATTGTATGTACAATGTTTGAATAACCGTGTAGGTGCTCGTTCCCGTAAGCCTATTAAGCTGAGAATCCACAGAATAGATGATAGAATTCCTCCATGTGGATAATCCTTACTAACTCTACCCGTAAGTTCTACCCGCAGGAAGAACCATACTGATTGTGGAAATTCATGGTTATGCTATTTTAAAGCAACAAAATTCCTTGAATAATCCTCGTAATACCTTCAGATAGCGCACTTCTTCTATTCATCCCTCTGTTGACAGCTGTTGAAAGGCATAACCTAAGCAGTGTTACCTCACAAATAAAAATCTAAATTTAGTTGTTAAACATTTCCACCCGAAAATATAACGCCAATAATAAATCACACCCAATCAACTATTCCGACCCAACACGGCCAACAACCATTAAAATACCAGTTTAACATTTGTCCACCGCCACACCTGTTCTGAACGATCTTGAAAATCGATCTATCAAAGACAAGATCATTGCAGCATGTGTCACAAGTCATTAATCTACCATCAACATTGTTGCAATGATCATACCGCGTCGCGTCGGTCGTTGGGCGATCCGCAAAGTTAACGTACCGTAAAATATTATTACATTCGCTCGGCACCAAAACGATCTTGCGCGCCTTCGAACGGCCAACCAACACCTCGACAAATCTTTCATTTTTATTATTTTCACTTGAGCATATTTGCAAATCATTTAACTGTTTTCTCAAGCCCGCTCCTAGTCAGTAATCACGTTGAATCTCTCCCCAAAGTGATGTAATTCTATTCACTTGTTGCAGTATGAACTTGTTTCAGCTGCGTGCGATCGGTGAGGTTGCATTACGCGCGGGGGTTTTTTTTTGTTATTTTGAATTGTTCTCTTCAACAGATCTCCTTATGAAAAAACCTGAGGCGTAAACAACGACAAATGGCCGTGTTTACACATCAAATGCTAATTAATTCCCAGGAACAACGATCGCGATTGATCTAGAGTGCAAACACACGATCGCACGACGATGTACGCGCGCTGTTGTGGCGCAACCTACCTACGATCGATCTGGTGGATCAGTGATCGCACATAATGCTAATTAATTACAGAACCATTTGCGTTTTTATACCCCAGAGTTGTGCCACCACCACCCCACACACAAAAAGGCGATCAGCCGTCCAGGTGGTCACCGGCGGCAATTCGGGCAGCCGGTCTATTTTTGGAAAGCTCAAGGCAGACACGGTGTCATGGTTGTTAAGGAATGAGACCTACAGCACGTCCGCCAAATCAAGGGCTCATTGTAATTGTAAAATACATAAAGCTTCCGCAAACTAGTTGCAGTTCAACACGAGCACACAAAAAAGGGTCAGCACGACTCGAAGGCGCTATACTACGAGTAAGTAGCTGCTGACCTTTTGGTCATTAAAAAGTCGTCGACAGTAGCCGGTGCAGCAGCTTACACAACGAGTCCCAGATAATCCGAGTGGACAGCGCCTATCACTCGGCTAATGAATGCAGATGATGATGATGCATAGGGTTTAGTTTAAGGCGTAGATTAGGCACACATGTGTTTGGAATTTTATTTTTAATTAAACTTTAGACGGACTTTGCTTCCTCCTTCGAACTATGGGATGTGCGCGCTCTGAGTCGGAGGCTGCCCCACTTGGACTCGGACCAGGAGTTCGCATCGCGTTGTTGATTGTGCAAATGCAAATTAATTGCAAATTGCAATGACTTTTGATTTCACTTACATCTGATGTAATTAGTTGGAATAATTGCGTCTGGCTTTCCAGCTGGAGAGATGTTGGTGCTGCACTGGCAGTGCGCTGTTGTTTTGCTTGGCGTGGCGAGAAAACCAGACTGCTTCCGTTAAACGCTGACCAGAAGGTGAATATCTGCATAATCATAGCAAGTAAATCATTTGTGGATTATTATTTTGCCAACACTGATAATTGTGGGGTGAGGAAAATTATATAGCTGTATGTACATATGTGACCTACTCGTAAAGTGCTAAGCTGATGTGGTTAGCAGGGTTTTCCTTGAGTTATCAGGCAGTCTAGGTCTAGACATCTGGATGTTGTGATTAAGGGTTCACTGTGGGTTAAGCGAAACGTGTGCAATTTTAGTGGACTGTTTGTTTGCTTATCCATTTCCACTTTTAATTGTTTCACAGAAAAGGCTCGCCTCTTATTTTATTGTGACGATGAGATGGAAATGCTGACGGAGAAGATCACTGACGAGACTATATTTGGGCTTGGCCATCCATTCAAATAACCTTAACTATTTGATCTTATCATTGATCACTTCAGTCTCTTTACGACACTGCATTCGAAAACGAAATAATATATGTACTCAATCAGTGGGTATTTTTCAAGAGGAAAAGGCTTTTATTTGAAAGATAATTAATTTTTTTTTATAATTTGCACGTGTTAAAGGGGATATGAATACCCTTACACTAATTTTTAGAACACGTACGTTTTATGGAAAGGGGACGCGACAGAGAGAAAGACAGAGTGGTGTGTTGTGAAACTCAGGTGGTATTAAGTTTCTGTAAACTCCAAGGGTGGCTGTCCAGATAACTGGGGAGTATTTTGTTTGTTTTTCGCTATCATTGTCGTTGCTTATGATTCACAGTATTTTTTTCCGTTCTCCTGAGGTCATCATCACGATCAAGTTGCATTGTAGGCATATGACCAACCTACTACCAGTGTTAAGCCTTCACAGTAGAGTTGACTTAGCTTTCGCAAGCGATCGACTTTTTATTTATTTCGTGCGAAATAAATAGATGATTCTTGACTTCAGGATTCGAACCGTGAATCAACAGCGTAACAAGCGATGATGTTACCACTGCACCACGGCCATTTCATTGATGTACTTAACATTTAAAGATGATTCCGGGCATATGAGCACCGCGACTGGCAATTACAAAGCGTATCCTGGTCTATCCACTTAAACAAGCGATTTCACGTACCCCCACAGAAAACAATTGAGCCGCATTAAATCGCAAGGTCTTGGTGGCCAGATCCCAATTTTAAAATCACTCCCTCACCAAACTTTGATTTCAATAAATCGATGGTATTGGTCATAGTATGACACGTAGACCCATCCTGCTGGAATCACATATCGTCCACATCGTTGTCATGTATATTTGGAAACAATTATTCGTTATCATCTTTCCGTATCGGTCACCATTGACTGTAAAGCGAGCTCCTGCCTCATTTTTAAAGAAACAAAGCCCGATGATACTACCAGCGTGCAAACTACACCATACAGTACATTTTTGTAGAGGCAATACCTATAGTATCTAAAGAGTCAATTGCGGATTGTTCTTACTCCAAATATGGCTGTTGGCCTAATATCATGTAGCGTTAAATTAGTGCGAAATCTATCCACAACACGACGATCAATAGACGAAGTGCTCGATGAGTTTGTGTAACTGAACACTGATTTCGAAAATATTATTCCACAATTTGGTAACGTTGTTGAGGTGCAAAAAACAGCCTTTATATCATAAAACTTCAATACCGAACGATCTAAAATGACATCTGGCAGTAACCTGTTAGGAAAGAAAATCGATTTTCTTTTACTTATTTATAGCAACTAACATACACATACTTATATCTATGTAATGCTGCGTCAAACTTACGAAGTAACGAGTGTTACCGACTTCATGTAACATGAGTTACTTTTGTTTTTAATTTCTAAAAACTAATTTTGAGACTTAATAAACCTTAAGGTTTACACTAATAATTATTGCACCATTTTGTTTTATAATTTGAATTGCTTAATTCGTTTCGATTGAGAGTACTATGTTGTATGATGTAACATGAGTTACCAGAAGCTATCTAAGCATTAAGTGGGAAATTAATAAATATGATTTTATTTCTTTTAGTAAACTTGTTGCCTTATACATAAAACAAAGTGTTGCCATATTTTCATAAGTTATACTGTAACTGTGATTTATTTATAGTTTAGAAGTAAAGTGTAACATAAATGTTACAATAGATTTTTTTTTTTTTTTTGGTAAATATAAGCTAACGCCTATAAAGTGATTCTTTGAATACATTTAATTGCAGGACGTATGCTGGAAAGACATGATCAATTTGCATTTCCAGCCATTATCATCTTACTGCCGATGTTAAGCCTTCATAGTCGAGTTGGCATAAGCTTTCGCAATTGATTGACTTTTTTTATTTATTTCATGCGAAATAAATAGATGATTCTAGATATCGGGATTTCAACTGTGAACCTTCAGGGTGACAAGCGATGACTTTACCACTACACCACGGACGACCCATTACCCATTAGTCCATGGGATGAGTGTGCAAAGATTTATATTTCTAGGTCAACCGAATGTTCCTGAATTGGTTCACCCACACACTGGCAAGTCGTATTTAAGTGATTTTTGAAGGTTTCTTTGCAACACCCTGTATTTTTTTAAATCTAGATTCTAGCTGCGTAAACTACTACCCCGTCTGTATGGTAAGAGTGCAGTGTTGTATCTTTCTAAGTAATCCAGGGCTCCTGTAAGGTGTGGAACTATGCAAATAAATGTTAGGAAGCTACATTCAAGCCAATATGTATGGGAGTACGTCATTTAAATGGCCGCCTCGGCTTCACTGGCAGTGCTTCAAGCGGTCGGTCCAATATGTGCGGCGTTATTCCGGCAATAGCGTCTTGAATGTTGGCCTCGAGCTCGTCCAAAGTGGTTGGCTTGTTAGCGTAGACTAAGGACTTGACTTAAAGCACTGATCTCCCACCTAGTCACTTCAAAATTTGGCCCGATAAAATAAAGTGAAATTGTGGTGGGTAGCGGGTCATGCAGGTGTTGAAGGCAATGAAACTGCAGATCTGCTAGCCAGAAAAGGTTCCTCTGAGTTGTTCATTGGACCTGAACCCTTTTGCGGAATGTCTGATTCTGCATTCAAACTAACACTAAACAATTGGGAACGCAATATGTGCATCTCCCACTGGAATAACTCCCAATGCCTCAGACAAGCTAAAAGAGCTGTCCAACCCTTCCAAAAAAGGCAGCTGATATCCTAAAATGTATCCGAAATGGCATAAGAAGGCTTGTGAGTTTCCTTACTGGTCACTGCCAATTACTCTACCACCTAAATAAAATAAAATATTTCAGGGGATATTACCTGCCGCCTCTGCCTAGAAGAGGAGCTCTGTGTAAAAGTAGGAGAGCTTCTATCTTAAGGAGATAATATCTCCATTAGACCTAAGGCACTCCTCCGCAGCCATAATTATAGCTTTCATAAGGAAAGTTGAAGTACTGCTGCTCTAAATAGTGGTCTCTGGCACAATAGATCTCTCTGGTCGCAGTGCCTACACGCCATTTGTGCGTGGTCACGCTCCTTTAAAAAAAAAGGACTTGACGTAGCCCCAGAGAAAATAATCGAGGGGTGTCAAGTCGCATGATCGCGGCGTCCAATGAGATGACCCAGTCGCCAAATTTCTCCTTCACCTGTCGTCGTCTGGCTTCAATTCATTCTTATACGGATGTAGGCTCAAATCCAACCGCAAAATAAGCCTGGTTGACTCTCTGGCGATGCCCAATTCAGCTGATCGCCGCCGAATCGACATTTCTGGGTCTTTTTCGATACTGGCCGCTACGGCGACTATGTTTTCTTCACTTCGCATCGATCTCTGTCTGGTTGGTGGCTTAAGGTCCAAAAGAGAGTACTCATGCTCAAACTTTTGCGTATTTAAAACTGAGCCGGAATTTCGATAATATTTTTTAATAATTTCTACACGTTCGGGAAGGGTCAAACGATGCATGATGAAATGGTAAACCTTACTGAATATTTTGACAGCTGGATGTCATTGGTAACTTTGACAGCCGCTGAAACATAACACTTGGAAAAACTATCATTGCTATCTGGTCACCCTTTACTTCAACGATAACGATAAAGCAAGAGGAGAAATTATGACCCTGTATTTAATAATCTACGGGAGAGAGAGGACACCTTTTACTTCTTGGCCAGGCGCCCAATTCTAAGCGAATTTAGGTGTCAGCTACTTGGTGAGCAAATTCAGGAGGAAACTGAAATGGTGATGATTTTAAATGGTACGGACTGGAACAAAATGCACAATCATTGTCAAAAAGCGTTAAATTACAGAAGAACAATAGACGATGCATCCTTTTGAGCAGACATTAACAGTATCGTCAAACTCGGGCATTCAAATTTAAGAAACTAGTTTTTATTTATGAACAATTAAACAATAAAAATCCAATCCAATCTAACCTATCTAATCTAATCCTGAAAGCATTGAAAGAATTCAACACAGTAAAAGAGGAAATTTATGATTTCTAACAGGTTCCAGTACCTACATTGTCACATTGCATCCCTCCCAATCATCTCCCGTGGATCTCTGAAGAGTGCATCCAACTCTTCTCCTACCCGTGGGAATTTATAATAAAATCCTCAATTCAATCCACAATTAGCAATTCCAAATAAATGCCCCCAAAGTCAAGTGCATTAAATGGCGCCCTTCTCATTTAAAATGTCGCCGTCGTTTTCACATTTCCTGCTGGCCAATCGACAAAATAAAAACCACACGACACTCAACACAGAGCTCGGTGGTAATTGATGCAATGATATGTATCATCCAATCAGTCCATTCCCGCAGACCATAACCAAGAACTTTTCAGACGATTTACCAGAGGTCCACTCTCTCCATACGCGCTCGTACTTAATTACACATTAATTATTTGCAAAAAAAAAGCCCAAAATTTATTGCACTATCCCTGCGTCGCCCTATCGCTACAGTCAATCTGAGGTTTATACAAAAAGTCCTAAAAGAATCGTTTAACAAGAAAACGAAAAAAAAAAAACAGCCTTATGCTGTCAACCACGCTCTGGTATTCGATCGAATTTGGTCCACCACAGGACAGGCCAACTTTTCAGGACCTCAACTCGTCATTATCATCGTCGTCATCACTACCGCGCCGTGCCATCGTTGTCATGGACGTTGTCAATTCCCACCGTGTTGGCTAACAGCAACAACAACAACAACGGGCCACAACAATTGGGAATCCAGCAGCTTATTAGAATTTTAAGCGCATTCCCAAAATGCAATCACTTCCAGGGAAGGCTGTTTTGGGGCACACACCGTGGGTATATATTGTATTGCAGAGTCCAAAGAGCCATCACCATCACCATCACCACCGTCGTCACCGCACCAAACAGTTTGGCGGACCCGTCTATAGAATTTTAAATTGTTGTTCCTCACGAGGGCGATCATCAGAGGAACACAAAACAAGACCAACAACTCACACACATGGGTCAGCCCAAGGAATAAAAAAAAAAAAAAAAAAAATCCTTTTATTGAAATCTCGCTCCAAATTTATTTCGCATTAAAAAGGGCAACAAAAGCGGCAGGGACAGTGGAGGTGGCCGGCTGGTGGTGGGCAGTGAACGGCTGCGGCAGTTACAGCAGCCGATACACGAAAAAGGCGCTAAGATTATTTTCTGCGAAAATGTTGTTCGTTGTCGTTGTCCACCGCTGCTGTTGGCATATTTTGAATTGTGTCGGTGAGGTGTGTAGTTTTTTTTTTGCATCTCTTTGCATCCTTTACTGGAGCACTCCTCTTTGTTATTTTAGTTAGGGCACCCTGTGACTCTGGGATTGTCCACTTTGGTTAGTTGTGAGACACTAAAATTGAGATAAACGCTGCAGTGTTGCCAGGTGAGTTCTGAAGTAAATTAGCTGTGAGTTACCTGTGTCACAATAGAGCCCAATTGAGTTTAAATCTTGTTACTCAACAGGCTACAAGTATGCTGCCAAACAGAGTGTTGATGAGTTACTAACTTAGAAGTTTTGCCCAAATCCAAGGTGTTATGAGAGAATGTGTCTATTCGAAGATATCGGCTGGATTTTATTATACCTATAAAGGAGTCTCTTTGAAACCGGGCTTCTGCAGGGATTAATTGTAGCTTTACTCTGTTGTGTGGTATATGACGTACACCGAAGTTTCATAGTACTAAACGTGAAAAATAAAAGTAACAAACATCAACTGAACTTAATTCTAATGCAAATCTGAACAGCATCTTTTCGAAACTTCCTCCTTAAGAAATCCGAAGAGAACCAATTGGCACCTGTGTATAATGTAGAGTGGGCAGGAACCAGTAGAGTATTCCACCTAGTACTCGAATGTGCTGTGGAGCTCTCGATTAGCTAAGAATTGATATCATAGACTGCATGAGTTATATGCATGCTGTTATTGTACTTTTAGCCAAAGGCTCATTAGAGGAAGTAATCTGCTAAATACTCTGGAATATGAAAAGGATTCAAAGGAAAATGGGCAAATTTGGGCACAACTCTACCAACCACGCCACCTATCACACTGAAAATTTGTTTACTATGAGGGCGAACTAGTTTATTCCGGGGGGAAAGTAGAAAGTAGTAGGGTGGCAAAGTTGGTAGAATTATTTAATTTTGCATGTATAAGGTGTTCATCAAGTCAAACAGAAAAGTTTTAGAAAACATTCGGCCAATCTCTTACCATTATGGAGTTACAAAAGGTTTTTCTGTCTTTTGCTGCAATAGTACTGATTTACTTCTACCTTCATCGAATTCGTACCGATTCTAATGATTCTACCTTTAGTCGAACAAGAATTATCCAATGCTTACTCGTAAAATCAGGGAATAATATGAAAGTATCCGACTAAAAGTTTCTTTGCAAACTAAATAAATAATTGAAAAACTTCATTTCAACATAAGTTTTTACGGGTGGTCAAGTACACCGTGACCGTATGTGGTCAAAATAATCTCAGTTGGCCATCTCGTTCTCTTTACTTAACAGCTCCTGAATTCTGAAAGGAAAGGTTTACGAGAATAATTCTCATAATCTTGCAGATCTTATAAGGAACATTAAGTCCCATATATTGGCATTGACACCACAAACTTTGAAAAATTCATGAAAAGATTGTAGTTCTGCGAAAACTAAAATGGCATTCTTAAGAGCATAAAAAATAGCAAAGATTAACCTCCAATATTCTTCTGGTTTTGTTAAAATTCGTTAATCAAATAAAAAGTTATTCAAATTTAAAATCCACTTTATATTTTTTGGACACCCTGTATAACTGAAGCATTGGCCAAGGTGTAGTGGGTAGTATGGGGTTTCTGAGTGGTTGTATAATGAACCGTAAAATCGAGTCTGAATGCTCCGGGATTTGGAAATTTCCCTTTTTTTACAAAAAAAAAAAAAGTGCAAAGCAATTTAACTAGACGTCTTCTTCAGGGGTTTTATGTACAATGAACCGCTTTTGAGCCTGAATATGCCTTGGAATAAATTAACCTTCCAGGTTCACAATTTCAGCTTTCTAGATCTGCGGATTTTGAGATGTCATGTTATTTCCTTTTATGGAAAGCAATGGATGACAGGTGGGCGCCGGGGCTCAGTGGTTAAGTGCGAGATGTTCAAGGTTCGAATCCAAGAAAACAGAAAAAAAAGTTTTCTCATGGTCCCACCTCTCACGAGTAAAATCGTAATGAGAAGCTTCTCTCAATCGAAAAAAATGTTCCTTCTGAAATGGTATAAAACTGTAGGTCCCAACCATTTGTGCGCGTACTGGACGAGTGGCTGCAAGAAGATAGGCCAGGCGCTGTATTGGGCGCCAAAATATTTATTTATTTATTTTATGAATGACAGATATAGCGGATATCTACACTCGATGCATTGCTCGATGCTGGTTACCACATATCATGATGTCATTGGCGATGCTATGGAAAGTTTGAGAGAAATGCTATCAAACTTTATTGACACTTTATTTCCCTTAAGAGGACCTTCCCAGCTCTTCGTGGTTGATAACACAAGCTGTAACCATCTACTAACTTCTTGATGACTGCAGAATTTTGTGGGAAAATATTTCGAAAAACTTTGTCTATAAGAGATGTGATGTCAATATGTAGAGTCAGAAGCGGATACATGTAGCAGCGCCTAATATAGTACCTCTAGTCCAAGGTAGGAAATCTAACGATTCGACTATGGCGTGAAGTTACGAGTAGTTTTTATCGGAGATTAATTTCGCTATCACTACGATACTATGGAACTATTATACTTTACATCGAAAAGGATAAAGAAAGTATTTCTGTCAGATAGAGTAGTGATTTTGCTTCCTAAAACTGAGTCCTGGCAACACTCAACACATTTCCATCTGAGTCACCTTCCAATATCCCAATTTCGATCAGATAAACCCACAGAGAAGAAAAAAAAAAAGCAAGGACTCTGAAAGGAATACTCGTACACTACTTATACCCGATATGTGTTTCAAGTCCATTGCGCCGGCAGTGCGATGTGCCAGGAATCATTCGATAAACAACCGATGCTGATGGCAGTTTTAGTAATTTTTTTACTCCTTTTCCTTGGGACATTTTTTTGTTCCTGTTTTATGCTGAAAAGCTGACAGAAAATTAAGCGTTGATTTTGGCGAAAAAGCGAAAACGGAGCAACACGCCGGCCGGCCGCACCGCCGCCTATAAATCGAACCTACGCTGAGGACGGATCTGGCCGATCAATCCTCACTTTGTTACAGATTATTTGTGTACGGTGTGCGTTCTTATTTTCCACCTTATTATACCGTCGCGTCGTATGCGCGAGATTGTCCTCGCGATCGGTGGAGCGATCAGTTGGCTGTTTTTTTTTTTTTTTTTTTTTTTTCACTCACCGCTTCTTTAGTTTTGCCCCTAAATTGACTTCTGTGCGCTGTGTAGTCTGTTCTGTTCACGAGAGTCAGATTGTGGTATTGTTGTCACAGGGAGCGAATGGGGATAGTTGCGGGGCTATAGTGAGGTTCTTGTTCTTTGGGCTCGTGGGTTTTTTATTTTTTCTGTGTTTTTTTTGCCAGAACCGCGTAATTGATCTGGACATACTTCAGACTTCAAAGGAAGCTATGGGATTGTTGGTATTTTGTCCGGTGATATATATGGGGCTACCGAGTGGAACACCTTTATGGTGAAGGTTACCACCGCTTTGTGGGCATCAACTGGCCACTGCAAAACGAGTCACATTCCGTTGACCATTCACGTATCAAATTCAGGAATATTGATAAGATGCGCTATATGCTGTGCGTTTCGCACAAGAAACGCACACGCAAGACGCGAATGTTTTTGATTGTGCGAAAAATGGACTACATACATGCCATACGTGATCTGACGGGGCACCTATAGAGTGTATGTCCTGAAGTGTCTGCGAACACGATGATGACGACGGTTCGACAAGACTCGATCTATAGAGAAGCTGCATATTGTGATGGCAATTAATTTCGGTGTCGGCTTTTATTTGAGGGACAAGAAGGCGGCAACATCAGTTTTGTTGCAGCAGAAATGCTATGAGTTTGCCTGTGTACATGAGCGCAATTATAGGCTACGTGAACTGTGTACAAAAGTTGAGGGAATTGGACAGATTTGTGACAAAGGAATGTTTTGAATCATGTGCATACCTTCTATTGGGGTGGAGTCTTGTTTAGGGTTTCAAAGTGGATATGCTGATGACTGCATTATGCTTTTGTTGGTATTTGAATAGCTTCCTGATAAGTTTGATTGTCAGTTTATTTTGGTGCAATCTGCCACCTGATTCTGCATAGGAGAGTAGACTTGATAGAATTGTGGCAGGACATTTCAAGTTCTTATGCAAGGATGTAGATGTTTGTATATTTAGATGCACAGACTTAGCTATCTTGAGCTGAAACAGATTTGCATTTTCTCCATAGTCTTAGGTAGGTAGAAATGCTGGTTCAAACAAATTCAATTAGAGCTTTGATACCACATCGTACGTGACCTGGTTGTAGAGGTGTGTTCTTGGGGAATTAGGGGTTTCTAAATCCATCCTGTGATATTTAAAAACAGCATCAATTCTCGTATCCCTCTTCCTGAAATCTCTTAGAGTGTATTGAAGAAGGTGTTGCCTAATGCACGTTGCCTGGCTCTGTCTAGTGTCGGGTTTGTTTCGCGGTCGTGTCCTTACAACTGTGGCAGTGTGTGCTGTGCGGGATAATAATTCGCCTGCATAGTCTCCGATTGATCAGTGAACCGAGTTAATCGCCGTTATTCTACCGATATCTGCCCGAATTATGTTCAAGAGATCATTTTTTTTCCCTGTTATATTTTGGCCACATTTTTCTTGATATGACACAGTTGGTTAGCGTACTTCATTTGAGGTTGGCCTTTAATAGAAAGTGTGAGGGTATTTTTCCTTTGACCCCTGTACTTGTGAAGGTGTTAAGTTACACTTTCAAAGTTTTAAGTTTTACAATTTGAAAACATTTCTCATATAACTCCTGCAAACACCGCGAGATACATTTCTAAGAATGCTATAGCAACACGGAGTACGAACAAAAAATACAAGTTTTCGAATAAAACCCCAAGAAAAAAACAGCAAGATGGATTAAAGACTGTTTAGATTCAACTCTCGACGTCAAACGTGCAGGCTTTCGGGCTGGATCTTCTCGAATCGACCACATAAACACCTTACGGATCATAATAGAACAATGTGTAGAGTACAGGTCTCGACTTCGAGAAGGCTTTTGACAGTTTGAATCGAAATGCTATCTGGTTGGCCCTAGGCAGGAGAGACATCCCAGAGAAACTTATAGCTATTATTAACGCTACATACGAGTGTAGTAAGGGTAAAGTCTCGGGGGATTTTGATATCCAAAGTGGTGTACATCAGGGGTGCATACTGTTACCGCTGTTGTTCTTGGTGGTCATCAGCGATGTGCTCCGTGCAGCATTGACGGAAGATAACCATGAAATTCGATGGACTATGAAATCTTACCTTAAACACCTCGACTACGCTGACGATGTCTGGCTTCTTTTACATTGGATAATGGACCTTCATCTGATGGCCCTAGAAATCTAGAAGCAAACAAAGCGGGGCTTAAAATAAACACAGCCAAAACAAAAGCCCTGAGCACTTTTAACAACCGCGTTCAACTCAAGATTTCCGAAGAGGAAGTCAAGAAAGTAGACAACTTTCTATATCCCGGAAGTATGGTCTCGGCAAACCGCGGTGGCACCGAACTAGATGTGTGCAGCAGAATCGGGAAGTCAATAGCTGCGTTGGGAATGCTATCCAAAATCTGGAGAAGCAATGTTCTCAACATAAGAACTAAGCTGTGACTATTTCGCTCCAACTTGGAAGTACTTGGAAGGTAGATACCTCTAACATACGGAAGCTGAAGATCTTCGTAAACAGTTGTCTAAGAATCATCTTTTTTGGCCCAATCGTATCTCCAACGAACAACTTTATCAGAGAACGGGCCAATAACCTATAGTGGCATGCAGTTGAATCCGTTCACTCAGGCAGGCAGAACTGTGGGGCGCCCTATGCAAAATTGGCGCCGAACAATTGAGGTGAAATTAAGCTCTTTGGGAATGAGTTGGAGGTAGCTCAAACACTTGACAGAACCCCGAACAAGATGGCGGGCATGGAGCGATTAACGTCCTACGCCCTTGAGGTGTGAAAGGATTTAAATAAGTAAGTAGGTTAGGTTAGGCTAGGTTGGGGGGGCTGTGCATCTCGAAATGTGCTTACACGGGGTCTTATTGGACCACTGTGGCTCCTCTTGGGTTATGTTACCGCATCTGACACTGTTTCTAGTTGGCTGGTTCTTGCTCGAACCAGCATGTACTCCTTATGAATCTCGTTAAGTCCATCAGCGAGCATGTGCCAACTCACCCAGTTCTCTGAAGAGTTTGATTCCCATATGGAGGACGCGACGGTTGTGGAAATTTGAGCAGTCGCAGAGCAGGTGTTTGATGGTCTCTATTTCTTCCTCATCTTAACAGCTCATGCTCCTCCAGTAGTCCGGGGAGTTTATGCCCAGCCTTTTGGCCATAGCGCCCATTGCACAATGTCCCATCAGTACACCTACCAAGATCCGGATTTCATTTTTTCCCGATAGCAAGTAAGCATTTGGTTCTCGCCTCATTTAATTGTGGCCATAGGCTGCGTAATATAACACAATCACCTCTTGATAACCAAGCAGGTTGGTTCATTCCCTGATCCTAAGATTTATTTTCTCTTTCATTATACCAATGGCATGTCTATTTGTATATGGGTATGCTCTGTACCTATTGCTGATCCTTCTCTGGCTAGTTCATATGCTATCTCACTATGTCAGGGAACTCAGCAGAGATTGACCACGTGAATACGTGGATATTGCTAAGTTTGTTCAGGGTTTTACTACATTTACATACTATCTCGCTGTCCAGTGCCTTGATTGCTGTCTGACTGTCCACAAAACTTGCAATCCGAGATGGATTTATTTTCTTTGTACGATTGTCAAAGTTCTTTATCAAAGATTTCAGTTTGAAAAATACTGCATTCATTTGTGAGTTTGTATGACTCTTTAATCTGTAAGGGTTCGCAGAATACTCCTGCTCCGATTCCTATTTCTATTTTAAGCCCATCAGTGTAGAGCTGAATGTCTTGTTAATTTTCCCATGCTTGTCTTTTGGGAACAAAGGTGAAGTAGTTCTTATTGAAATCAACAATTCTATAACTGGGAAGTGTAGATGCGTGACCGTAGGAACTTTGTTTCCAAAGACCTAAGTAAGTAAGTTAGCAAGTTTTCAAAAACGTCACTTAACGCCTTCATACTCTAAGCTTAGTGCCTCAACTGATCTACCCATAACTGCTCGAACACAATGGAGAAGCGCTGCAGCAGATGAAGTCGCTGTAGTACAAACTGTCAAATAAGTCGCTCACTGAAGTAGCAATGCACGTACACAATGGTAAAGCGCAGCTCGATTGCTCAAGCTGTCAAAACGGAAAGATAATCGCGCTATGTTTCGTGAAAATATTTTTTGTGGTGGATTTATTTTATAACAATGACTGACGAAGAAGAAATCACATGCTATGATCCTATCTCCGCAGACGGCTCTACCATGTTGTTTTTTTTTTGTTTTTGTTTTTAACTGTCGAAAAGTAGTGCAGCTACTTTTCGTACTTCAGCTGCAGCTTTGCATTGTGTTCGTGCTATAGGGAGTACGTGTATTTCAACTTTAATAGCGCTGCGTACTGCAGCTTCTGCTTAACCATTGTGTTCGGGCAGTTAGTCTTTGCCAGAATAGCCAGTGTCTTTTTGTTGGTGACAATGACTGTAATTCTAGTGTCCCCTTCAGTCGAGCCTTAGAAGCAGAAGATTGCTGATTATGATGATCTCTAAGATCGAGCAGTGTTGCGCTGCGCTCCCTTAATGAGTTCTCACTTTGCTCCAGATCTGGTTACTCGACGCGACTGCGTGTCCGGCCAAACAGACCCCAGTTGAACAGTGGCTTTCTTGAATGGCTTGGGCCATCTCTGTTTGGAGCATGCGGTCAACTTATGCCAATTATCCATACCATTAACCTTCCAACGAAGTGAGAATATTTAAATTCACTTGAAACCAGGGAGTTATAATGGAATTAGTATCTTCCCTGACAATCCAATTAACTGCAGGTCTGTACCTCTGATATCACAAATTACCAATAACGCCAATTAAAAGCCCATACCGTGCCCAAATAAGCATAACTGCAAAAGCGCAAAAAACCAACTCAAAAATTATGAAATTAATAACCACCTCTCGAGCTCTCCACAGCCATTAAATACCTGACTGCCCATTGATAGCTCACTGCCATAACCACCTTGCCACCTTTCAAGTCTGTCACAGCATCACAGCTCGTTATGCTGCAACATCTTAATTGCACAGGTTTCATATTTTTGCCAAATTAATTATGAATTTCTGATGATTAACGAAAATCACATCAAGTCATCATCAGCAGCTTCGGGCCTAGTTATTGATATGTTAACGTTTCGGGGGGCGAAATTGTCACATGGCATGACTGTCTGTCACCAGAGCCTTACACGCACGTATGCGTGGCGTGACAGCTCCAAGCGGAAGATGGAAATTCCTTATTAATTATTGTCATTCGAGATGCGAAAGATATACGGAAAAATAATAATTAATTTTCGGTCGAGAATTAATTAGCGCACATGGAATGTGCTGCACTGTCTGTGTAACCCCAGTTGATGGGAATAAAAATCCCTCGCAAATATAATCCAAAAAGAATTTTTTATATTTTTTGAAGTTTTTGTGCCTAAATTTAATTCATTAATTTTTGGCAGGAATTTTTCAAACCACAAATCATCTGTCGAGTCAAAACGATGAAAGGCGCTGCCAATTCAATTCATTTTTCGTTGACTAACATGTCTCCATCATTGTCATCGTCGTCCACCGATGACATCCTTCGATACAAACATGACAAACATTCAATAGAACTCTGCTGTGGAGTATCATTGTATCCTTATTCCTCCGAATCCGTACCGGCCACGTCATTAACATCGTGCACATAACTAAAATGCTTACGAATCGAATATTAAAAATTATAATCGATTATGCGAGTGGTTTGGAGCGGTTCCTTGTTCAGATCCTCCCCGGTTCAGATATAAGAAATTATTATAAAGAAACATTTATGTCGACATGTGTTGCAATCATAAAATCCATTGTATCCACGGAGAGCAAAAAAAAAAAAAAAAACGAACAAAACCGTACGTCCGTTCAAGTTGTGTCTTTAAGGATACCGCGTTGCGGTTGAATTTCTCTCAGAATGTACGAGTATCTAGAAGCAGCTTTATGACAGCCAACATAACATGGAATCGTACAAATGTTTTCATGCACAATGTCATGTCCTTTTTGTTGTGATACGCGAATTATTATTATTTTTTTTGTTACCCCACCCCGCTCGGATTCCCTTATTATTTATGAGCATCGAGTTCATAACAATTGAGGAGTCGTCGATTCCTCTTATCATCGTTGCTCATAGTTTGACAGACGCGGCTGCTTGACATGGTCAAATGAATCTACTACTTGCTGTTCGTATGAGTAGATAAGTATCAGGTAAAGTATTTTTGTGCACAGATAAAATAATTGAATTAAATTCCACCGGATTGGTTGGGGGAAATTTTTTGGTTTCAAGATAAGATCTTGTAAAAGCTGAGATTTTATTTCGCCGCTCGAGGGACCAGTTTTTCCCAGAGAACGATCGGATCAAGTTAAAAGATGTTCTCGCTTGATAAATGTGTACGACAACATTATTTTCGAAAAGTAATATGTTTTAGTATTTAAGGAGATATTAGTCAGCTGCCTTGCGTATACGATTAAATTATTTTGGTTAGAATGAGAAATTAAGCAAAGGGATCGCAGCAGATGAGGTCTACAGGGGACTCAACGATTTTCAGTCCAATAATCGTGACTTTTGGCTAGTATTATCTTCATGTGCTAATGGTTGACCCGGACACGAAACATTCTTCAACAGAAGAGGTAAGAACGGAGAAAATGTTTGGAATCTTGCTACTCTATCCACTCGATCACACTCCGCGGAAATAAAGCAAAGTCCGTGATGATTGGCGGGTTTGATACTGGTTGCCGTCGTCATTTTCTGAAACTTCACACGCTATTTGCAAGATGGCGCAAAAGTCCTCACTCGATTTCCTAAAGCAGTAATTTTGAAGATAATATCGGTCAAGTGGCCGCCGCCAGAGTTGATGCGCATTCGGGCTTGTTCCACAGCATTTTCCATGACTTTACTCAAAATTTCTGGCGATTAATTCTCCACTTCTTGTAGGATGTTCTCCTTTGGAGCGGCGAAGGTAAGTGGCCCACTCGTCTTGGTCCGCGACTTAAAAAAGCCGCAAAGAAAGAAGTCTGGAACGGTCAAATCGGGTGATCTTACGAGGGGGGAGGCCTTGGCTATAATTTACACGCGATTGACGGTCTGCAGACAACAGCTGATGCACTTTGTATGTGTACATCTTCAAGTTGTTCAAAAATTCGCTGCAAAGACCATCTATTTTGGGTCCTCTTAGACGTCTGCAGCCGATATTCTCGACCGAACGGCTAATCGCCGCAGTGTTTCCCCAGTTGTTGTCACACGATCAGAGAATCGACGACGAAATTCATGGTGAGCCAAAACCACCAACCGATTATTTGTCAGAAATATTGACACAATTATTCCGCGTTCTTGAAAAGTATACTCGTAGCAAACCATGTTTTATCAACGTGTATTCCACTTCTATTTACTTAACAAATGTCAAAGTCTCGATGACATAAGACGCCATTTGTAAAAAGGAGAACATCTTCCAATGGGGTGATGACTTTTGCGCCACCTTGTGTGAATCGTCGCAATTGAGGCTTTAACTTCAACGATATGGTGCACTTGAAATTCGTTTGTTTTCTTTAGAGCTTGGAACAGAAGTCTAAAGCCAATCAGATTATTGAAATACAACGTCGTATGGAATGTTAAGGTGACGTATCGCTTTATAGTTAGCACAATGGAGACTTATATCTTCGGGGACCACATTTACAAACAAAATATTTCGGATAAAGCCAGACATTTTGGATAAAGTTTGAAACAATTTTCATAAGACATTAAAAATTCGATAAAATTGGATCATAATAATTTGTTTTCTAATACGAACTTCTGTTTCTGTAATTTTCGAAAGTTTTTAAAATTCGGCATATTATAGAGAACTACAGAGGGTAAAATTTCCACTGTAAACATTTTTTAATAGGACACACTGTTTGCGAGATATTCACAAAAGATTTTTACTTGCAGTAGGGCAACAAAATATTATAGGTTCCACCGCTTTCATAAAAGGCCGCAACTACAAGACCCGGATAATGTTTCAAAAGCCCAAAGCAGTCATTTCAAACATTTCGGCTGTCAGAGTTCAGGACCCAGGCTGTTGAAGGACCCTGTATTGTACTATGGTTTCAATGCATTATTTCTTTCTCTTTTCACGACGAAAACGAACAATTGGATTCAAGTTGGAGAACCTTATCAGCTTCGGCTCTTATGGATTTGGCGCCGTAGTTGTGACACAATTCTTTTGAGCTTCTTCTAATCTACACGACTTGGATGAGTAGAGTGAAGTATTGTATCCATAGTGAACCTTTGTAACTCCAGCTACTTCTTTGACAATAGAGCGATAGTTTACATTCTCGCTTATTATTATTGAAAATTAATGAAGTTGAATTGTTTTAGGTACTAACTAATTCGGGCCTAGAGCAGATGGTATTAGAACAATAGATTTGAAAGCAAATTTCGATATCTATGCACTGATATCAACAAAATCGATAAAAAGAGCTTGCGTCAATGGTACCAGAGAATCGTAAAGACGTAGTTATTTGACCAATCCATAAGGGAAGCACTAAGAAGGAAACGACAAATTATCGTCCCGTAGATATATTGCAAGCAACAGAAAAGATTATGGATCAAGTAGTAGCGAAAAGCATACTTGGCGATTTTGCGGTTTTAATCAACACCAGCCTTAGCAAACGTCATCACGTTTTAGTATTATTTTTGGATTTCAACACAGCTTTCGATACTCTGGATCACAATAGACTCATCGACGCCATACAAAGAATGAGAATCATGGAGATGGCGAACTGGCTAAGAAACTATCTCAGAGCAAGAACCTCTAGTGTTTTTTTTTTTTGTTTTTGTTTTTGGATGCTTCAGTGGGTGTTGTAATCTTCTTCATGCACGATTCGCAAACCCGAATAATCAATGCCAGGAGTGCGCCTATGTACTAATCCACACCCTGCACACTTCTACCACTCTCCGCGCCGGACTGCCATTTGGTATTATTTCGTGGGGCTAGTTATCATCTGCATTTGCGGTTTCGGCTCTTCTTAATCTTTTGACTTTGCTCAGCTCGTTCTGTACTCTCGTTATGAAGGTACAGGTCTCCAGCCAGTCATCCTCTGACCTCGGCATATTATTTCTTAAAAGCTGTGGGCTTGGCAGGTTTATTTTTCCCCCTGCAAAGCGCCTGCAGTGGAACACTGCGTGCTCCGCGTCTTCCTCTTCATCTAGGCAGAAGGGCGAACTATCGTGTCCAAATCTGTGGAGATATTTTCATGCCGTGCCCAGACTAGAACTGCGTAAAGTGGTAGTTGCAGTCTCCGCATGCTCGATGGTGGGGATCCAGCTTGTGAGTCCATCTGCCTTTTGCCGCGTTATCCCACCTAGCTTACCAAGATGTGGCCCTTTCTTCTCGTTTTACCCTCCTGGCAATACTAGCTTCTTGACGGTTCACAGTTCGCGGTAAGGTAAAGCCTTTGCATCTCATTGGCGATAATGTCTATGGAGATCATACCGGCTATAAAATAGGGTGCTTCATCCGAAATTGTTCAGAAACTGCTTATATTTATTATTGCGCACAACCTGAATGCAGACGAGAGCTTCCTTCTTGTTTCCTTCGTTGTGAGTGCCCCCGCCCAGACCAGGGCAGCGTATAGAAGGATTAAGCTTACCACTCTGGATAGCAGGATCCTCCTGGCGGATCCACCGATGTTTGGCAGCATACGAGAAAGTGCTGCCTTTTTATTTGAATATTCGACGTAAGTTTCCTCCTTCCTCCTTTTAATGCCTCTTTAGACCTCTTTAGACCTGGTTTCCAACCATGAAATTTGCATATTCCACACTCTTACGGCTAATTATTAGGACAGCTTAGGTCTTGTGGTCAGCTAACTATATCCCGGCAGACTCTGACCAATTTTTGATCTTGACGCCTGCTTCAACCGTGGCAGACTCTTTCTCGTGGATGTGTATGGCCACAGTAACCATGGCGATCAGCGTCACAAATTGAATTGAAATGTTTCAAATGTGCCAATCCGTCCAACATAGTGGATACATACAAGTATTTAAGTATCACCACTGACAGCCATTTCCTCTGGAAACCTCAACAATTTGCAGAACACGTTCAAGAGTTCCTTGTTAACGTGAAAAAACCAGTGTACCACGCTCTTGTAGAATCAAGGCTGTGGTATGGCATCCTAGCATAAGGAAGTGCGCCCACTAACACACATCGAAAAGTTGTAAAATATCCTAGATAGGGCGGCTAAATTACAAAGCAACAAATGAAGTAAACGTTCTGCAAGTGAGATGAGTGCTCCGTTGGTGTACTACGACAATACTAATTTCCGGATACCAATCAACCAACAACACAAGAAGCTGAGGGAATGTATCAACTTCCTCATTACAAGGCAAGAGGCGACTGAACTACAACGTGCCTAAAAATAACCTCCTACAGATAAACCTAGTGGCCTCGTAATCACATGTACCATTTATAAGAAGTATGCAATAAATAAATTCAAATTCAATACGACACACCTTAACCACCCACATAAGTCAGCCAAACTAAAAAGAGAAAATGTATCAATCCGCTGAACAAACCCCATTAAGATAACCTCTTACACAAAATACCCAATCACTCAACACACTACGAGTATTACAACGATTCCCAAGCCCACAAAAACCATCATAAAAACCAGAACAGAATTGCTACGAAAAAAAAGTGGACAGCAAAAAAGCCTCCCATCAACTGCCAATTGATTGACAACAATATAATTTATTATTTATTCAATATGCTCGTACGAGTATGTATGTAACGTGCAAGCAGAAAAAAGGGGTGCTCGAAGCTGGAGCTCAGAGCAAGGAAGCACAAAAAATAAATGGCGCTAATAATTCCATAAAGACGAGCTCATTAGAAGTCCATCAAGAACGCGTGATGACTTTAAGTCGAAAATCCCTAATGGGCTGTGGCTGCTCCTGCCAGCTATCTCATTGGATACTGCCATCGGTACGACAACCACAAGAACGATTTCGACGTAGACGCTGACGATGACGACGATGATGATGGTTATGACGAAGTTGAATGATGGCTGTGTTATTATGAAGAGAGCAAACAGCCATAAGTTCATTTGGACTTTCCGTACATAAATTTCGTATAAGTACGCATTCTCTCATAGTCTGTCTCCCCCGCCGTCGCGTCGTCAACCCCATAGATGATGGAAAATATTTCAAGTGACAGGTATAGAAATCCGAATGCGTAGCATTACGCGAGATTAATTCAGGGAACAGCAAAAATTTCATAACTTGCCGCTGCTCGGCCGGTCATATCTACGAGTACAATGTATGCCTCCTTGCTGTCGGTGGCTGACCAGATACCAGGGAGCTGTTTGAAATTCATAAACATGTGTTCGCAATAAAAATATGTGTGCTCAACATCGGATCGTACATGCGCCCACCACTTGTGCACGGCTGGCCCCAAAAATGGACTATGGAGTCCGAAAAATTGACTGGCTCCAGCTTCGTTGGAGTACTCGTACGGCAGACGTAGGGAGCCGCATATACCGTGCTCCACCAATTAATATTTATTGTTATTATTATTGTTGTCATATGCGCTGCGGATCAGGCAGGCATGGCACGCATGACGATCGATTCGAGATCCAGATCGCGCGCATCCAAAAAAAAACAAAATTGATGATCGATCACCGATCGATGGATAGCCATCTCAGGTTTTGGTAGCTCTTATATTGATTTTGATGAAAGATTGGAGACCGAGTACCAGTGATGGTGGTTGCGCCGAATAGTTTATGATGCGGTAGAAAACAAAAGCGCCCATCACAGTAGCTCGCATCCTGTTTGTGGCTTCTTGACAATCGATCTTGTGTATCAACAGAAGATAACATCGTTATGTCGATGGAGATCGCTTTTTGTCGGCACAAAAATTCGAATATCGAATTTGAAAGGGGGAGTGGTGGTGGAATTTTTAGAGTTATGAATTCATTGGATACATTTTGGCCACCAGAGGTATTTGATGTCTATTAATGAATTCATTTATTGTTATGGATATGAGTGTGTGTGTGTGTGATCTTGCAAGCAAAGTATATTTCGAAGCATGGACAACGTGAGTGAAATGCATAATGTGCCTTATGTAAGCGATACTAGATAGTTTTTGAGTACTGAATTTATTGAACTATGTGTACTTATCTTGTCGAGAATAATTCACTCATTTACATAATGTATTTTATTGCTTACACTTTGTCGCATTTGTGACATTTTTTTCTATTAGACAGAGCGGCGACTGCAAATTCAATTGCGTCACTGTATACAAGAAAAAAGTCCTATTTGTATTGCTCATTTTTTGAATGTTGAGTGAATTGAAAATATGTAGGAACTTTGGTAATTATTTAGAAAGACATCTACCACTCGTATTTATATGACCTTAATATGTCTGCCTTCATTGTGAACAAGGTTTCGGAAATTATAGTGAAATATCAAATATTTCCAAGATCTGTTTGTAGGCCTATAGGCAATGGTTGATTGGAAGTGCTATCAACGATCTAAGTGCACTTAGACCCATTACACCTTTAGAATATACTGAAAAGACTACTTCTGGGACAGTTTTCTTTTCATAATGAAACTATTTATCAAATAAGCTGTCCTATTATGGAAAAACTGCGGGAGACAACAACTATATATCCATGAGGTGTGATTGGTATTTCCTCCATATATTCAACAAACAACAAGATCTTCAGTTCAGCCGATGACAGCACCCTAATTTAATCTTGCTCTAACAGCATGCCCGTGAAAGCAAACACATCACCAGAGATGTGACCAAATCATCTTATTAAATGAAGTCCTGGAAAGCAAACTTAGTCGACTTCAAAGCGAAAAAAATTGACCGACTTTTCGAGAAAGAACTTTCCTACTGTACCACAGCTTTAAATGAACGACAAAATTATCCATCCCAAGGAAAGCATGCATCTTTTTGCCGTCACAGTCAACTGTCCTGTAACATGGCATGACCATATATCCAGCATTGCAAAACCGGCATCCATGCAGTTGAGCTACCTATTTAGAGCAAATAGATACTTTACAGCGCAATAGCTCCTTCTCCTATACAAAGCACAAGTTAGATCAGGACTCGAGTATTGTTCTCATGATTTAAGCGATGTTGTCACGAGAGAACTGTCATCAGTGATCCTCAATCCTGAAATTTGTTTACTCGTTTCTGAAGTGCTTTCCAGATCCTTAATGTTCTTTACTGCCATCGAGAGTTATTTTAGATAATATCTCAGCGATTTCGAGAAGTATTCAAATACACCTGTCCAGTCCAGTCCCTTCACCTTGTATGTTTTAACTCCTTTAACCGCGGATTTAGAGGCTTTCACGGCATTTGATGGACAGGCGAAAAAAAGCGGTCTTGAAGTAAATGAGGAGAAGACAAAAATGCTTTCAATAAACAAAGTACTATAGATCTACCGCCTTTAACAAAATGTCAGCTACAACTTCGAGATAGTTAAGGCATTCATCTATGACACTCTAGTGGAGATTCTACGAGGACTTACCCTTTTAAACTATTCCTACTTCTGTTTGGCGAAACGAATCGAGTCAAAATTAATTTCTCAAAAGGCAAAATGCATGCTCTACAGGACTTTATTCCTGCCATGGCATTCCTGCCATGGCGTCGATTTCTGGACAATAAACAGGAAGGCTAAGCAAATTTTGGGGACTTCGAGCAAAAATTCTTAATCGAATATTTGGTCGTGTTTGCGAGAAGAAGATACAACCGCGAATTCTATGAGCTGTACAAATGTAGATTTAGTCCAAAAAGCCAAAATACGACTACATTGTCTCGGCCATATCGAGCGAATGGGAAACAATGCTCCAGCCAAGAGGATCTTCGAATTTCAGCCAGGTTCAAGACGACAAGGTAGACCTCCGGTTCAAAGACCAGGCGATTACGGATGCCAGAATGTTTGGCCTAGAGAATTTGTAGTAGCGTAACAAGGCGTTGCTCGCTAAGAAGGACTGTGTAGCTGGCTGCAATTGTTAGTTATTTCGATTCCTCTTCAAATATATGTGGGATAACATATACTATGGCCTCTTTGAAACCTCCTGACAAGGTCTCCAGTTATACATATCGCATATGCTATATTCGATTGAATGGTGCTACTGATTCATTATTTTTCGAGGAAAATGGTTAAGCTACCGGCACACTACAGGATCTCTTTCCGTTTAGTCTTATACCTAGCGTTTGAGGGTGGATTGAAAAGTTCGCAGCCTGACCAAGAAAAGAAACTGGGTAGTTTACAAATTAATTGTATTTTTCAACGTTATCTCCTTCCATCTGGTCTCTAAAGTCATTACAGCAGTTTTAAAAAATTTTTCCTTAATGCCTTCAAAAAATAAGTTTACTACAGATTTGACTTGTTCATTCGTTTGAAAATCTCTGTCCTCCCAGATGTTTTTTTTAGGTTGGGAAACAAATGAAAGTCTCATGGAGCCAGATCAGGCAAATAGGGAGGATGCGGTAATAATTCGAAGCCACAGCTATGGATTTCAGCCATGGTTTGACACGAAGTGTGTGGGCGTGCATTGTCCTGGTGGAATAAAACTTTTTCGTCAGCATTCCTGGACGGTTTTTCCTTTGTTTCATCACGAAGCTGACGCGAAAAAAAAATCGCATTAATAATCGGAGTTAATCGTTTGGCCCTTGACAAGGTAATCAAACATGATGATTGCCTTTGAGTCCCAAAATACCGATGCCATTATCCGCCTAAAATTTAACATTAGCTTTCTTCAGGGCTAGTTATCCAGATCTTCTCCACTTTTTTGATATTTGTTCTCAGGGGTTTAGTGGTGAACCCAGGTTTCATCTGCCGTCACAAATCTGGCCAAAAAATCCCCCGAATCAGTTTGGAACAGCTCCAGACACTCGCGAGACATCGTCAGTCGATTGCATTTTTGTTCAAATGAATGCAGTTTCGGAACCCATCGTTCAGAAAGTTTGGAAAAACCAAGTTCATTCTTTTGGATCCGTTGATACGGGATGATCAGATCACAAATTTGTTCAATGTTTTCCTATATAGTTTTATTAAGGGGGCATATTCCACTTGGTTGGTTGGTTAGTTTTAGAGGGTGAGCTTATGCACTTCACTAAGGCCTCCTTGGACTCATTGTGTTCCCCTCTTCTGTCGAACTGTAAGGAATAGGAGGGGATGTAAGTATTGGGATCATGGGGAGTATCAAAAGGAATCTATGTCGTCTTGTTCGTCTAGCAAACTCCAATATATCACCGATTCCTTTCTTGCTGAGGTGTGTTAGATCCGGTATCTTTGGTGATCCCAGTATCTTCAGTCTTAACCTCACTGTTGCAGGGCAGTGGCAGGGGAAGTGTTCTATATGCATATTCCCCTTAAGTTGCCATCATACTTGCAAGTATATAAACCGAACCAAATGAAACTTCATAGAGTCACTCTTAGAATGTTGGGAAATAAAAGGGGGGAAGTGCCAATGGATATATCGATGCCACCGTGTCATAAAACAGTCAATCTTTGTGGATGCATTGATGCTTGGTCGACCACTTGTGGATTGTGGTCGCTCCAATAACGGCAATTTAGTTTGTTGACATAACCGCTGAGCTAAAAATGGACCTCGTCCGAGAAGATGATTTTTTGGCCAAAGTCCGCATCTCCGGTCAACATTTCCAGCACCCAATTAGCGAACTTACGGCATTGTCTATGGTCGTCCGGCTTCAATTCTTGCATCAGCACAATCTTATATGGATGTAGGCCCAAAATCAACCGAAAAATAAGCCTGGTTGACTCTCTGGCAATGCCCAACTCAGCTGATCGGCGCCGACTCGACATTTATGGGTCTACTTCGATACTGGCAGCTACGGTGGCTATGTTTTCTTCACTTCGCATCGATCTCTGTCTGGTTGGTGGTAGTGTACTCACGCTCAAACTTTGCCACGGTGCGACCAATTGCCTGCGCACTGAAGCCATGATGACGACCGACTTCACGACGAAATTCACGTTGCATATTTACAACTGAGCCGGAGTTTCGATGAAATTTTGTTAATATTTTGCACATATTCGGGATGGGTCAAGTGATGCACGATAAAATGGCAAACCTTACTGAATATTTTGACAACTGGATTTCATTGGTAACTTTGACACCCGCTGAAACATAATAAATGGAAAAACTATCATTGCTATCTGGTCACCCTTTATATATGTATAGGCAGAGAACCCTTTTCAATCCAATCCCTAGTGTTGACCAGCGGCTTACCTCTGGAAAGTCAGGAACTATTCCTCTCCAATAACAAATATACTCTTTGAAATTTCTGATAGGATTTTATTTACCAAATTCAAACAAGTAAATCCGTTAAACAAAGTGAAATATAAAATTCTATAATCTACGACGTAAATACAAAAGTTTTACCAAGCTGCAGCCAACGTCGTGGGAGATATCTCTTTTAACATGTGCTTTTAATCGAGAACAATCTTCTCGAAGTATTTGACATAAGGCATGAAAATTGCTCAAATAGCTCAAATAGATTTTTTTTTTTCAACTTCGCCCACGACGTTGCCAGGACAAAATTTCAGTTAACATTTGAGACTATGAAATTAACGGTTCGATCACATTTGGGATTTCATAAAATTAACGTCTCGATGACATCTAGTACAATAAATATTTACTGATCATGGTCCGACTTCTCTCGTCCTATAAAAATGCAAATAAAAGAGATAACTTTAAAGGTTTTTAACCACCTTCTCCAACCCTTTATTTTTGAATTCCCCCCGGTTTTGAAAATTCGTTGTTGAATTCATTCAATTAGTAAGCGGTCTTTTAAAATGTCGATTAAAATGTCGTCTAAAAATCAATGTCTCGAAACCAGAGACATTCAGTGACCCCCAAGGTCATCAAACAACTCCCCATCCGGCCTTGACCTTTGCTGTGTTTTTTTTTTCCTATTTTTAAACTAACAAAACATTTTTTTCCGAGTGACAACCTCTTTAAACAGAGCACTGTTTGTTCTGTAATTATGACATTGACAACCCACTCACATCCGGTTATCGAATACATCCATTCCAACGCCTTCTAAAAAACAAATACATTGTTTGACAAATTTCAAACAAATTCAGCAGAAGCCAACTTGATATCATAAATCATTCGCCACCTTCCTTTTCCTCAATCTAATTTTCGAAAGAAGAAAAGCCAACAATTTAATTGAACACAAAACATCAGACAGCCGACACCCAACAAACGACAATAAAATGAAACAAAACCGAAAAAAGCATTCATCTTCTGGCAAGCGCCCCTCGTGTTTACTTGATGGTCGAACTTTGCTATTATTCCCGCCAAGAGTGCTAAATACCATCAAACTACACGCCATACTGAAAATCACTCAGCATCCAAAGTCCATCCCGGCTAATACTTTTCATTTCATTGGCATACACAGGCATACGACAAACGCGCACACTTCTATCTGCATCTTGCCCGACCACCACCACACACCATGTCCCATCCGATAGCTATCCGATAGCAATCCAAAGTGCCACCACCGGTCGATCCTCCAACGAATGTACCCAGCACAGCAATCGCTCGAGTGCACTATCATTCTCCACATAGCTCGAGTTTTGTATCTGTATCTGTATGCAAAATCGCGGCGGCGGCGGCGATCCAACAATCCAAATGAGCTCTTGATTAAAAGAATCATCATGATCATCGGCGCCAAATTACGATCGCCCTGCCCCACCGATGTCTAGATATCGCGCATCCAAAAGCGTGCAGCCGATCGCTTTGCTCGACGAAGAGGCGTTGCACTCTTACGAGCTAATTTTTGGACGCATGTCAACAAAAATTCGGATTCGAGTCTCCGATGCTCTGATGGTTCTCGGTTTTCGGCCGGCCAGCTGCATAATCACATCTCTCAGTTTGGTGCTCCTTGGCGGAATGCAGTTGTTTTTTTTGTTTGTGAATCTGCATTCGAGATACATGCTGTGGCTTGCTGCTCTGTCATACAAGTAGAACGATCTAGTAGCAATCGAAGAGAACATCTGAGGGCGGCGAAGATGCAAAGTTGCGAATTCCTTCTTTTTTTTTGTTTTTTTTTTAGCGAGTCCCTTTGGTGATGGATATTTGATGATGTTAGTAGTGTGGCATGCTTGACATTTGCATTTCCTTTTCTCGATGCAAGCGAAGGCGGGATCGGGATAGTTGGTCTTATGATCAATGACAATTGGTCAGAAATATGCTTGGTATCTGGTTCGAAAATGGATGATGACAAAAGGCGATTAGCATTTGTTTATCATGCAGCGGAAGCATGCGGATGCCAGTGGTTCTGCTGCGCTAGTTTCTCATTAGAGAGGAATATTTGAAAAATGTTATCACAAATAAATGAAACGGTTGATGAAAGAACCGGGGAAATATGCGGATGCAGGTGATGAGGAAAATTTCACGATTAAGACTTTAAAGTATGATACCCATCGTAGGTATATACAACTTTTACAATTGCAATGACAGGGTTCTATTATAGCAGCTATATAATCTCGACAACGTGCCGAAATTGTTAAAATTTATAGTACAAATTTGTCTTCGGTTCGCCAAACGTTGCGCGAGCTAAGTGAAATTTATGGTAATTATGAGCATAATCCAGCAATGCCTGAGCGTCGCCATAACGCTCCGTTGAACGAGAATATTGCTGCTGTTGGTCTAGGCAACAGCTCTCATCTCTTTCATTTTTCATCGTTCACAAAAAGTCGCCCTTTCCGCTACCTCAACTTGGCGAACTTTGCGGAATTACTTGAGTCATCATAGATACAAGATTCAATTGACTCAAGAATTAAAGCAACATGAACGCAACAAGTGGCGGACATTCGCTGACTCAGCCGTTGAGTAGTTGGAAACGAATCCAAATTTTGGTCAAAAATAATCTTTAGCGACGAAGCGCATTTTTGGACTGAATGGCTTCGTAAATTATAATAATTGTCGGATCTGGGACGTTGCCAATCCACAACAGTTTCAGGAGCTTCCTCTGTATCCAAATAAATGTGGACATAGAAAACATGTGGTTCCAGCAAGATCGTACTACATACCACACATCGGATGAAACAATAACGTTACTGTGGGCACAGTTTCCAGGTCGCGTTTCGAGAAGGAGTATCAATTGAGCGATTTAACATCCTTAGACTTTTTTCTTTGGAACTACATTAAGTCTCTGAACTATGCCAATAAACTGGCAACAATTTGCGACCATTTTTTATTTTTATTTTTACTATGCTTACCTACAACTATCATAGATCATTCCCCCAATCCCTTTAAATTGTTGTCTACGCACAAAGATACTTGGATAAGGGAGATGTCAGCCTTCTCTTCAGAGAGGTAGGGACAAAACCTTTAAAAATAAAAATCAATTGATCTTCGCTTTCCTTTATTTTACGAGCTTACACTTTTTCGTTTTCGAAGGCAGGAAGTGTTGCCACATAAACCGGTTAGGTCTGCTACTCCTGGAACCAATTATAATATATTTTATATATTATAATTATATTTTTTTTAAATGTTTCTTCTTAGTTATTTTCAGCTCTCTAACTCGAACGGTTTAAAAGTTACAAGCGTGTGACATACTAACGGACAGACAGACATATAGCGTTGAATCCACTAGTGTTACGTTTTATACCATTCCGGTAAGAAACGCTAAAAATATAACAGTGCTCTAAGAAAGATTCATTTTTAAGGATTTAACTGTCCAATTTAGTTTTTAGAATTAGTAACCAAAGTATGATAATACCTTACGTGTCTTGTGTTGAAAAACTGTGAAAAATAATGGAGCAAAGTCTCCGTAAAAAGGCTTTAATTTGCGCAGACATACTGCCTATTAAATGCAAAAATCTAATTACGGATCGATATTCTATTTTTTTTTTTTTTTTTTTTTTTTCTATTTTTTACGAAAATACTGACATAGACTGATACAAACGAAATGGTTGAAATTTGCAGAAGTGTATTTAAAGCATGTACAGTTGAAGTACTAGAATAGTTTTGACGAGTAATATCATCTTTAGGTTGAGGTCCAATTTTGTGGGGATCGAAAGATATCGGAGTTTGAGGGCTAGTATTTCGATCAGTGTCACTGCGATGCCAATATGTATGTTTTGGATGACATACAGATCCGAAAGCGAACCGAGAACATTTTCTATTAATTTCTAACACTGGCGGTTCACGAACCCTCTTTGCAGACCAACGCTGTCGACTAATTAAGGTAACTTTTGGGACAGGATATTAGGAAGAGATGAAAGAAAAAAGAAGCTGAGACCAATGATGCAACTTGGGAAATGACAGACTGTGCTAGACAGCTAACCAAAAACTTAGTCAAAAATCTGCAATAAAAGAATTGTCCTACCGAGCAGAACAAAACGGTGTAAGTATAAATCCGACTAAAACTGAAAAGGTTCTGTTTACCAATAGAAGGAAAATAGATAAATTTGATCCTCCTGAACTGAATGGAATTCCTCTCAATCTCTCCACAACAGCTAAATATCTCGGAAACATCCTTGACACTTTGCGCATTATATGTAGCATCTTTCAACTTGAGGTCTTCGCCATTGATAGGGCTACACAGACTATACATAGCAATAAACTAAATCCTTCACATATTACAATTTTCGTGGATAGTCAAACGGCAATCAAAGCACTAGACTGCGTGAAAGTCAGATCAAAAACAGTTTCCAGATGCCGTAATACGTTGAACAGAATATGTAGCACCCATGACGTAACTCTCTGCTGGGTTCCTGGACATAGCAATATAAAAGGAAACGAGATAGCAGCTAAAAGGGGATCAGCATTGGATTTTCAACATTCTCGGGTATCAGTAGAAGCTCCAATAGGTGAACTAAAAAGGTAAATAGTCCAAAAAGCAAGAGAATTGATTAACTCCGCATGGTCCGCCAGAAGCGACTGTGTCATATCTCGCAGCTTATGGCCTACAGTGAATGAAAACAGAACAAAAATCCTATTGGCGATGAATAAAAAAGAAATTCGAATCTTGATAAACGCTCTAACAGGACACTGCGCTATAGGGGAAATGGCTGCTAAACTAGGCATCAACACACCAGGAGCTGTCAAGATATAGAGGAGACAGCAACCATTAAACATTTGTTATGTGATTGCCCAAATCTTCAAAACCGCTGCTTCCGTCATATGAGAAACAGGCTTTTTAATGAACTAGGGGATCTCGTACAAGTTCCACTTAGGAAGGAGCGGCACTATAAAACAAACTATCCGTTGCTTACATGAAAAATATGATATCTCGCAAATGAATAAGAATATCGACACTAGACTTATTTGTCGCTATATATGCCGAAATGCTCTATTACCAAGATTCATAGTACAGTACCTTCGTATCTACCCTCCACACTTTAGCCACCAAGCTACACACTACCTACCAGCGATGTGTCCTTGTATTTAGAGCCTAGCGGTGGAGCCGATTTTTATGAAAAATGTATCAAAAGAATTGTCTTATTTTAAGTATACAACTGTTCGGAGAAGGGAATATGGCGGGCATTAAATACCATTTTGTGTATCACCTGCAATGTGTCCTTAGATTTAGACCCTAGCGGCTGCGCCGATTTTTATGAAAAAAAGTATCAACCGATTCGTCTTATTTTCGCGAACAGGGATAAGTATGCGACTGTTCGGAGAAGGGAACATGGCGTTCGGTAAATGTCATTTTATGTACCTCTCAGTGCACATTGTTATACCTTTTTGAAAAACCGTTATATGCTTCAAAATCAAAATAGTCTCCATGAAGTGATGAATTTTTGAGAACAGTTTGATTCAATTGTTAAGAGACGTTTACTCTCTTTTTTTTTCAAAACTTGATGAGGTCAGACTGTAGGGCGCCTCAAGTTGTAAACATAATCAGCAATTGCAGCTTGAGCCGATTTCTATTCGTAGGTACTATAACACCTATGTACATATGTATTCCTCAAAATGCAAACAAAAATCAAAATAACAAAGAAATCCATTTAAACAACGTGTATCTACACAATTTCAATTTTATTTTCATGGATGAACTCAGTTCGAGCACATCTGGTAAAATTCCATAAAAACGGACATCGTTCCTGTCTCGAATAAAGAATCTGGCAGTTGGTCATTTCACCAGCAGCCGACGATAATCCGCTAAATGCCTATCAACGCCTAACCTCATTAACCCACCACCATCGTTGAAATGTAGCTCTCGATTTTTCTCCAATATTTTCTCAAATAATAATCATTTTGCTAAGCCCCTACCCCAACTGACAGTACCTCCCCCAGCCCAAACCATGTCCTAATTGCACACCACACATGCAATGCAAATGGTCCCTTGCGCCCCCGCCAAGTAATACTGGTTCGCTGTGGCGACGTTCATTCACCAGAAGACCCACAAACGATTCATTCAAAAAAATCTATCTACAAAATAGCATCCACGGCTGCTGTTGTTTGCTGCACATTTACGCAATAAAAACTTATTTTCTGTTTTTCTATTTGTTGTTGTTGCATGGTGTTTGGTGTGCTTGGTTGCGGTGCAAATTTGCCAGTGCACCGATAGCCCGACCGAGAGATCACTTGCCAAACAGGGAGACGACAGTCAGAAGAGGGGTAAGGGCCACCACACCAAGTGCTTAGATGAGAGGAACATTATTCGCGATTGAGATACGCGCATCAGTTCAACTGAATTGAGCCGATGCCAGCCGAGGCCAAATTGGCCCCAGACATCTGGTCCAACAATACGACAGCGAAAGATGCAAAAGCAAAAATTGGTGGCAGGCCCACCAAAATATTCTACGGAATGTGTGTGCATTTTAGAACGCAACGGAGCGCATAGACTGTCGCGACAGTCTAGCGATGCTTTATGTCACCAAATTCTATGTACGAACGCCTATTTTAGGTGTCCGTCCACACAGAGGAGGGGATGGAGAAGGAATGCTTTTGAGGAATGGATTTAGAAATTTAGTTTTCGAAACACTAAAAGAAGTATTCCGGATTCTTTGGCAGACAAATGTAAAAGGTTTGCGAATAGACAAGGAGAACTTGTCAATGTGGTCCCAAATTTAGGACAGTTTTTGAAAATTTAATTAAACATTCGAGTATGTACATATACTCGTATACTCGTATGCATTGCAGTTAAAAAGATTTCGGGCGCCAAAGATACGAGTAATTTTTCAGCTGTGGTTGTCATTATCTGTGATTTTGAACTAAGTAAAGGGTGGGCCATCTGTTGGTTTATTTTTAAAATTGCTATAAAATTTGATTTATTGAAGAAAGTACACTTTCGGATTATTTATGGAAAATAATTTCATTTAAATGGCTTCCACTGCTGACTTGGCAGTCGCCCATCCTGTCAACCCAATTTTGAAGTATATTTTCAATGGTTCAGGGCTGTATTTTACGAATAGCTCGATCAATATTGTGCTTAAGTACATGAATCGTTTCTGGATTACTAGCAGAACATCGATCTTCACGACACCCCACAAAAAAAGTCCAACCCCGGCAAATCGAAGTTCCGCGGAGTCCAAAAAACATCACCAAAACGACTGATTACACAATTATTGAACTTAGTGCGCAAAGATCGATTGTTGGATGGCTTGTGTGGCATGTGACGATGTCTTGCTGGAACCAGATATCGTACAAGTTCATTTCATCAGTTTCTGACCAAAACAAATCTGTTATCATGCATCTGTAGCACTCTCCATTGACCGTAACGTTGTTGCCATCTTCAACTTCAAAGAAAAATGATCCAATAATGCCGCTATGCCACAAACCACACCAAACAGTCACACGCTGAGGATGCATTCGTATGCATTCAGGATATACACAAGGATAGTTTGCCAATATCTCGAACTTTATTCACAAACTTAAGTGGTTAAGTGCTTGATCACTGACCGCGAGACTCAAGGTTCGAGTCCCAGAAAACACAAAGAAAAAATGGGAAAGGATGGCTGGAAATGATGTTGGGATTTATTCTCCTACATGCTAATGTAACGCACACACAGAGTGAAAAATGCCCTCCGAATGTGGATTGTCTTAAAGACTATATGATCAAGAGACACTGATTTGACAGAAGATTTGACTTCAAGTTGAACCACAAGAGAAACTGGAGTAACGAATGTGAAAAATACCAACTTAAGCAGAACACCATCAAAGAGTATGATACATGGAATGGATCAAAAGCCGGAACTGCGACGGGTACGTAATAGGTGGGTAGGTACTTGACATCAAGCAGAAGTTCTTGTGATCTAAAGATGTCGCGCGCAAGACATCGCGATATTGATAGATAGAAAGGCCTACATCAAGACACTGAGCTCCCATGGAATCAGGTCCAAACTGGTATGGGAGTGCTATACATGAATAGACTGGACTAGAGTAATAAAGTCACCCACTACTAGTAATGGGAACTTTCCTTCAATTTGTCTTTCATTCAGTTTATTTAATTTAATAGTTCGCTGGGTGAGCTAACTATAAATTATGATCCATACTTCCCTCTACTGTGTTTTAATCTCGGATATTTGTCAGACGTTGGTGAGAGATGGAATCTTGCGAAAACTTAGTTTTTTTTTTGTGTTTTCTTCGATTCGAACCTTGAACCTCGCTGAGCTACGGCGCAAATTTCGTTAATATAGCGCTCAATTTGCTCCTTCAAGGCGTGGGTGGTCGTGGGCTTATTGGCATAAACCTTAAACTTCAAAAAACCCCAAAGAAAATAGTTTAACGGCATTAAATTGCATGATCTGGGCGGCCAATTCTGATCACCAAAACGGGAAATTACACGACCAGGAAATAACTTATGCAGTAATTGAATTGTTTCTCGGGCTGTATGTCATGTGGCACCATGCAGTTGAAACCACAAGTCGTCCACATCTTGCCATTTAGGTACTTGCTGACCAGCCGCATTTTCAAAGAAGAATGGTCCGATGATGCCTCCAGCCTATAATCCGCACCAAACAGTGACACGTTGTAGATGCATTTGTTTCTTAACAATCATTCGTGGATTTTCTGAACCGCAAGTTCGACAATTTTGACGATTAACAAAGCCATCAAGATGAAAATGAGCCTTATCGCTGAAGATGATTTTTTTTGCGAAATCAGCATCCACTTGTTGTTGCTCCATAATCCATTCAATGAACTCTCTTCACTGTGCGTGGTCAGTGGGCTTCAGTTCTTGAGTCAATTGCATTTTGTATGCCTGAAGATGTAAATCTTTCGTGAGAATACGCTGTAGAGACCTTCCTGACATGTCCAATTCTGGACAGCTGTGCTGAATTGATGTTCCTGGACTCTCAACAACACTCTCACGAACTGCTTCGATGTTTTGTGTTGAACGACTTGTTGAAGGACGGCCAGATTGTCTAAGATCACTAATTGATCCAGTCTCCCTGAATTTTTTAATTAATCTCTTCACAGTTTATGAAGTTGAATCACTATTCCGATAATATTTTGTACGAAAATTGCGAACTGTAGCTGCTTAACCTTCCTTATTTTTAAAATATTGCTCAACAATGAAAACGCGTTATTCTTTCGTGTAGCACTCTATTTTTAATAACCTGAACTGTCAGCGATCACGCTGACTTTTTTTCTTTTCGTTGGCAACACTTTACCACACAAATGGCGCAAAATTTAAATCTTTCGTGAATTTTGGGACACTCTTTAGGAGAGGTTGGAGACCGCTGTCTAGGGCCGTACAAAATGCGGAAGAGTTAAGAAAGAAGAGCATTGCAAACGACCAAGCTTTGGGGTGAACTCCGAAAACTGAGGAAGAACTTTTCGGGAACTATAACCCAAAAGGAGTAAAGCCTGCAGAAGCATCAGCAAAGTCGGCTTCACAGGCTCGCTTTAAACTTAGGAAACACCTCAGGAAACTTGGTATATATCTTGTTCGTGAGCTTATTGGACTCCTGTGCAACTTTCACTACTAACCTATAGGAATTGCCCTCAGTCGGTCTCCTCTCCTTTTCATCCTTCTCTTCCCGACAGATCGGAATGCGTAAGAACCACATTTCTTATGATTCAATGAATTGTAGTTTGGAAGATATTTAAGCGCTCTCTTTCAAGTCGAAAAATTCCAAAGGTATGGAATATTCGCAAACAGCATCTTTAATAAAGAGTGTACTGTCTCAATCATAGAGTTTGATTTTTCTGAATTTGTATTTGAGAATGAATTTTTAATTCCACTAGAAGCTAGGAAAGGCAGGATAATCTATAGGGAAACTCGCATTAGCAAAATAGGTATAATCAAGAGAACATCCGGTAAGCATTCATATGTATTTCGATACAATATTCGCGACTTGGTCCAAATATTTCTTGTATCTCTTATTTATCATTTTGTACGAAGCGGTTGCCTACAATTCAAATTAAATTTTACCATAATTATAACAATTTTGAATTTCCCAACAGAATCGTGCCCATGATTAGCAAGACTCACACCCTTTTTCGTGAATTTAATGTTTTCACCTTAGGCTACAACCACACACTTGACGAAAAATACGGTTCTAAGATTAGATAAACGAGGAAGAGAGATAATCACTGCTTTCCCTACAAATAGCGTATATGTCCTGCAAATTGGTGAAATAAGTTTAATATCTGAGTAAATTTTTGAGTGATATTATGAAATAGAAATTAATTCAGATTAAACATACAGTGGAACCAAGAATGGACTGTATGAAACCCTATCCTCACAGAATTATCCCGAAATAGCAACATTTAGGAATGTCTATTGCTACTTGTCAACATTTTCTCATGCTGGGTGCGATCAAAAATGCCAGTTACAGATGGGAGACACTTACTACTTGCAGAGTCTCAAGACAAATTTGATAGATAAAAAATGCTTTGATATAATAGATCGCAGATCAGCACCGTCATTGGTGTTCTCATGGGGCACTACACGCTAAAAGGCTGGACCTGTTTTCAAATGATTACTGCAAAAGCTACATGGACGATTAGGAGGAGGAAACGATACTCCATTTCCCAAGTACCTGCCCAAAAGAAGACTGCACCATCTAGGGGCTCCATTTTTCGACCACCTCGGTGATCTGGCGAATATTAACTAAATTAAAAAAAATCATATGAAGTGTGAAAATTCTCTAAAAACTGCTACCATTCGACAGAAAAGTCAATTGCCTTTCGAAACATATCTCATACATTAATTTGCGCTAAACCTTTAAAGAATTGAAGCAGAATAAGTTATTTGAGTCCAACCACACTTCTAGACCCCATGGATGGGAACGGGTTATGTTGGACCCCCGATCCCATATAATATGTTTCTTGTCGTAGTACGACCATCTGTTATCCCTTATCTGTATAATGTATCCCGCCCATCTTCACTTTACTAACAACAGCATCCGTTACTTCGGTCACTTTTGTTCTCGTTCTAATTATTGAGTTTGGTATTCTATCTCTTCTAGTAATTCCTAAGATAGATCTTTCCATTGCTCTCTGCGCTACTTGTAATTTATTTATTGACTAATGTAATGATATATATGTTATAACTGGTAGTAAGCATTGATAAAAAAAAAAAAAACTTTCCTCTTTTTAGACAAATAGATAAGTCTGCTTTGGAAATGTCTAAATGCCGTAAAGCCCAGTGAAAATATAGTGTTTAATGAGCATTCGAAATTAATTTTTTCCATTTTAACGAAAATTTTAGTAGGCGTCTATATAAAATGGCTGCCACAACAAAACTATTTGACAGATTTGTCTGAAAATTTGAGTGAGTTCTTTTGAAAGATGATTCTTGACAAAAAAAATTAAATTTAAGGTGACGACACAATTTGTGTTAATTTTCAGGAACTTATTAACTACCCTCTTATCTATCTCGGCGACAAAATAAAAAGATAAGAGGCGAAAAATGTTGAACTTTTGTACAGGGGTTAAAAAGTTTGAATACATTTTTAATCATACGTCCATACATTTGACGTATCGAAAATTACTTTTGAAATTATTTAAATTCACAGCATAAACATCAAATGATAAGGCACTCATGAATTAAAATGGTATAAAGCCATACAAGCAACAGCTAAGATGACTCCGTATCCATCTATCCATCCATTCATCCATAAATCCATCCATCAATCCATCCATCCGTTCATCCATCCATCTGCAATATATAATAGTTATTAACTACGAAACACCCTAATTAGTTGCGGCTTCCCGAAAGCTACAGAAGCCCCCGAAATTTCCGAAAGTAAGGCCCTTCTCATCTAACCCTTAAGACCCTAGATCAACTAGAAAGGTAAGGCTTTGGACACCATTGTATGAAACAAAAGTTAGATTCTAACCACTTCTTTCTATAGGCTCCGTGAAGAAGTCGTGATTACGTTTCGCAGCCTGACAGATGGGCCCGTACCACAGGCACCTTTGAGCGCTGTCATAGGATTATAGGTTCGCCTATCCTGAGAGAAGGTTAATAAATAAAAAAATAAATCTCAACTGATGGAGATGAACGAAGAGATTCGTATGGCACGAACTGTAATCTAGCAACAGATTTGCTTCGTAGACTCTTGTAATAAAGACATATGATCGAGTTTCAATTCAAGGTTTCAACACAGTATAATATGAAATTGTTAAGGAATTATGGTTTGAGTAACCCAGTACACTGGATAGAGCTACCAGTGATACCCTTGCCGTGTTCTTATTAAGACCTTCGTTTCCACCCAGGACGGCTCAGGTCATAGGAAGGTCTACCAATTTTGTTCAACTCAAAGATATTATTGAGCCATCCGAGCTCTCCACTTTCGACAAATCTGCAGGCTTAAGGTCCTTAGTGAAGGAAATTTAAATAGTTCACTCACTGTCTATTAGTCATTTAAATTATATCAAGAACTACTAGGGGCGACTGATAAGTTCGCAGCCTAAGGCATTAAGTGAAAGATGAGATCCGATTAAACAATTTTATTTCTCAGTGAAAAATGAAATGCATTTCTCACATAGGGCATACAGTGCCTTAATGCTACCAAAATAATATTCTTTTTCTTTGCCTCGTAGCCTCGTAACTCCTTTTTCAAATTGAAAAAAAGGAAAAAATCCCTCGGGGCCAAGTCTGGTTTGTAGGGTGGGTGGTCTATCGTTGAAAAACCTGTGTCTTTTAAGGCATGTCTCGAAACCGCGCCGTGTGAACAGGCGCGTTGTCCTGCAAAAACAACTCCTGTCCCTAAGTTAATAAATTTGCGTAATATTGACCATTCATCGTAGTTCCCTTTGACAAGTAATCAATCAGCAAAATACGCTCGCTGTCCCAAAAAACAGTCGCCAGCTTAAGCCGATTTTTCCACTTTGAATTTCCTCGGCGGCCTCTCCCCTTTTTCAATCCACTGCATAGACTCTTGTTTGGACTCCATCTACAGTTATGATTCGATTGCAAATTTCATCGATATTGTCCCGGCTAACTCCAAAAAATCAGTATTTTTGGTACCCGGCGCTCACGAGTTTTCTTCATGTTTAAATGCCCGTGCAACATTTTTCCAATATGCTATCTGCCACATTTTTATTCTTCAGTCGGCCAAATAGGACGCCCTATATGTTGAAATAAGCGAGCCCATTTTTGACCATGATATACGAATGCCCAGAATCCTGAAGAGTCGATGAGTCGATGACTCTTCGAAAATTTTCCTTTTTTTCACGAAATACTTTATCACGGAGTGGTGCTCAAAATTGCGAGAACTTCCGTTTTCGGCTAACATGGTGATGTTTATCCTACCACAGGTAATAACAAAATGAGATTATTATTGAAACGAGGTGAGAATTATACTACTAAAGAGTGCCGCAGTTAGTGCTATCACTAATGAGAAGATGACTCGTTGTTGAGTATCTCAGGGCACGACCTTATCAACCGAAGCTATTTCATATCGTTTGTAATTTCTAAGAATAATAAAATTAATTTATGAGAAATCAAAGGATGTTCCTTCATTGAATGCATTATTATCCATGTTAAGCTCTTTCAAATTATTTTTCAAGCATTCTTTACAAAAGTTCATCGTACTCAGGGATTGATTTTTTTTTTCCCAGTCAAAGGCATCAACAAGTAAACGTTGTCTACGAAGAGGTTCAATGATGGATTCTATCTATAAAAAGGGATGAAGAACAAATTGTTTTTTAATTGTGTTGCTGGAAGGACGACTTTTACTGGTTCTTGTGAAAGATAAAAAATCAATTGCAATGCACTTGAGAATTATTTCTCACTTTTGTTGGACAATAATGAAGTCATTCACTTTCAAAGTTTTAATTAATTTTAACAGAGTTTGTTTCGTTTGCTTTTTATTTGAAAGCGGATAGTTGGACAACTCGAAAGAGCTAAGATACATAAAATATTCATCAATCATCGTATCGTAGTTTATGACATATTCTACGAAACTAGGGGTTTATTCATTTTGTGCTGTTGGAACCAAATGTCGCTCATATTAATGTCTTCAATCTCAGGTCAAAAAAAGTCGGTTATCATTTGACCATAGTGCAGAGAATTCACCGCAACAGTGGCGCGTTCGAGGTCTCCAGCGCCCACCAAACTGTCACCCGTGGTGGATGCAATGGCCTCTCGACGATCATATTTGAATTCTTAGAGCACCAAATTCTGCCATTTTGTTTGTTTATGTAGATACCGAGCGAGAAAAGGGCCTCATCACTGAAGAAAAATCTTCGTCAACATACAGATACACAGATATTACAGAACTGTTATTTTTATAATAAGATGCAACAATTTTAATACTTCGAACGTAGCTTAAGCGATCCATATTGTATAATGGCAAGGCAAGAGCTAACTACTTGTCACTATGTATGACAGATGGATTTGACAGCTTCTACATGGCGGGAATGTGAAATCCCAACCTCGAAATGAATAGTACTTTACTATTGCATTACTATACCCCAGTAAATAGTTGATTAAGCCAGATGATCCCCTGCCTTCAGCAATGGTCAATTGCCAGCATCATCTATTCCCATAATCTCTTCTGCACTCCGACTAATTATCACGTCAGCCATTGACAAATTGACAAATGTCTAAAAGCCATTTGTGCAAATCGTAGAAGGATACTCAACCAAGTCAAATTCATGCATAATTGGAACAAAGAGCATGCCCGGAAAAAAATTGTCGACAATCAGCTAAAAAAGGAGAAAAAGGACTGCACTCGTTCGCAAGGGAAACTTCGCCGACCTCCAATCTGCACTCATTAAGGATGCTGCTACACATCTTTTTTTTTTTTTTTTTTGTTGAATGAGTTTCGTCTGGCATGCTACACAATGATGCCATAAAAAACAGGAATGAAAAAAAAAATAAAGGAAACACCTTTCATGATAGGATTACGGAGAAAGTTTACCGACACAGTGACAATGCGGTTAGTCCAGTTTAGAAAACTAATGGGCGGCTTTTGTTTGCAGTTAGTGGATGCGGCTCTGTTTGCAGAATTAAGGTTACGCTTTAATAATTTAATAGGTTTACTTTTTCTTTTTATTCCCAACTTCGATAGTAGCCGCGCGCTGTTTAACACTTCCTGCTGTGAGAAATGAGCCTTGTCAGGTTCCTTTTGCTTACTTGATTTATTTCTATGTACATACATACTTTATGCCATAGTTTGCAGTTCGCTATAATTATTGTTCGTAGTATCTTTGATTGTTACCTTTGAATTATGTTTATGTTAGACAGACTTTTTGTCTGTGCCCCAAAGTTGAGACCATATGTCCAAATTGGTTTAATAATGGTTTTATGTAGTAGGATCTTGTTGTATGTGGATAACAGCGAGTCCTGGCGTAGTAGCGTGTCTTAATTTGTTCTTAATTTGATTCCGCTTTTGTTGAATATGCTGCTTCCATATGGTGCCTATGTACATTCCTAAGTATTTCGCTACCGTGTCTGTTTACCTTTAGGGGTTCAGGTGTGTAATCTGATTTTGTTGTGAATATAACGACAGTTTTATCTTTATGTGCCATCAAAACCATTTTATTGTATCGGCCAATATTTTTTGTAGCTGAATGATTGCTGTTTGTAGACATTTGCTAAGGTAAAGCAGTAGAGTGTCGTCAATGAACGTAGCGATCATAGATGTTGCCCGAAGAGGAATAACTCTAGTGTAAATATTATAAAGTAGTGGTCCTAAAACTCTGCCTTGTGGAACTCCAACTCGTGTTGTATATAACTTTGAGTGTTCTCGTACTTGACGTAGAAATGTCGATCGGGGGAATGCTTTCAAACTTTTGCAATAGCTCGTATTTTTGGACCTTGGCGTTAAGATAAACGCGATGGTTTATCATGAAACTGTCTTCGTAGCTGTATTGAAGCCATGGGCCCTGAACATGGCAACAGGACTCTACACCTTCCTACAAAGCCCGAGCAAATCAAGAATGGCTGCAACAAAACGTTCCGCACTTAATTTCCTCTACATATTGGCTATCGAATTCTTCCGATGCTAATCCATTAGACTTTTCTGTCTGGGGCATATTGAAGGCCAAGGTTGACATTAAATATACCAAACAACGGACGCTCCCAGGTTAGCGCTTCGCCGGGAATGGAAGCGCATTCCACAGACACACTTGCTTGCAGCGTGCAATAAATTTATTGACCGTCTCAAGCAAATTGTTAGTGCCAAAGGTGGCCATATCGAAAATATTAATTAAATCCTTGAATTTGAATAAATTTCCAATATTTTTTCTTTGGATTCAATAAAAAATATTCAAAAGAAATATAGCTATTCGAATTAGTAACAGTTCATGTCAGCCACCCTGTACTATGATGGATCGACGATGAACTTTAGCGAGGCAAGAACATTTTTTCTGACACAGTTTACAAAGTTTATCAGACTTCCAAACCACAGGAGTGTTTTCCATGCGGAAGTCCTAGCAGTGACGATAGACGCCCATGAAACTGCGATGAAGGCGTGTTGATACTCGTATGAAATGAAAGCAATTTCTGAAATAGAAATAAATCGAAACTTGTGAAGTTCTGTCGCGAAGAGCTTAAGGTTCTTGGAACACAGCTCTGTAAAAGTATACCGGAAAATGAGAAGACTGACGGAAAGAAGCTCATAACCTGGCGAAACATACGATGTATGATTTTTAGTATGAAGGTGGATAGTTTCTTACCACGATGGATGTTCACCTGGACTACTCGTACCTGCAGCTGATTTCGCTACTCATCTCAGTTTGATGTGTCGAATTGATGGATGCCCAATCGTCCATCATCAGACTTTCTACTGAATTATTCTTTTCAGCATTGTCGATATGCTCCCCTTGTTGAAAAGTAAAACGTCAATACCTGCTAATGTCCTCGAAATCAGAACTAAAGGACTTTGATAGTCTAGAGTACTTGAAAAAATGTTTAACTTGCATCCCTTTTCATCCTAAAGGGACCACTCTAACATTCAATGGAGAGGCCTTGTCATAGGCCAGAAACATTATAATTTGATGTCCTTAAATTTACACAAACAATTACTCTACGGAAGTGTAAGGGCGTTTTTGCCCTTTTTTTAAGCAGAATGTGTAAAGGAACGGATTGTTAAGCTCAGATCTCGCAGCTGGGAAATTAATTGAGGCAACTTCAAATGCAACTCAAATAAAGTACCCGGCTGGGTCATACTCATTGGCTCCTACTTAATGTTCTTTTGTAAATAACTAAGATTTAAAACTTAACCATAAGATTTGGGAAACTACAGATTTAAAAAAATCCATCGAAGAGTAATATAAAAAAGCTCTTTCGCATTTTTTCACAACCATTCATGTGGCGTATGTTAGAAAACAGAAAGGACCTACAACATGATGTCCAAGTATCAGCATCCTAAGTGCGAGGGTGGGTCAATAAGTCCCTGAAAATTAACACAAATTGTGTCGTCACCTTAAATTTAATTTTTTTGTCAAGAATCATCTTTCAAAAGAACGCACCCAAATTTTCAGACAGATCTGTCAAATAGTTTTGTTGTGGCAGCCATTTTGTAAAGACCTATTAGCATTTTCGTTAAAATGGAAAAAAGTGAATTTCGAGTGCTCATTAAACACTATTTTTTGCGAGAAAAAACTATCACGTAAACCAAACAAAAGCTTGACAAATATTATGGGGACTCTTCACCATCGATTGGAAACATTCACCACTGGTTTACTCAATTTCGGTGCGGTCGTTCAAGCACAAGTGACGCCGAACGTTCTGCTCGCCCAATTGAGATCACCACACCAGAAATGGTCGACAAAATCCATGGTTTGATAATGGACGATCGGCGAGTGAAAGTGCGCGAGCTTGAAGAGGCCACAGGCTTATCACATGGCTCAGTGATTTCAATTTTACATAAATATTTGGACATGAAAAAGCTTTCCGCAAGACGGGTGCCGCGTTTGCTCACAATCGACAACAAAAGCATTCGTTTGACAATTTCAAAGGTGTGTTTGGCGATGTTCCAGAAAAATTCGGCTGAGTTTTTGCGCCGTTTCGTAACCGTGGATGAAACCTGGATTCACCGTAACACACCAGAAATCAAGGAACAAACAAAACAATGGACTTCTCCTGGTGAATCGAAGCCGAAGAAGGCCAAGGCGGGTTTGTCAGCAAACAAGGTCATAGCGACAGTTTTTTGGGATGCGCGCGGTGTCCATCGCAGTCCATCTCGTAGTCTATCGCATTAACAAATTAAGCTACGGAGCCAACTAAGATAAGTCCGCCCCCAGCTTAATTCCCTCGCTATACGATTATGACGACCACCCAAGTTGATTTCTCAACTCAAAATGACGCAAATACACCTTTTATTTTAAAAGCTCTAGGAAAACACCATGCACAACCCCTTGTGGAATCCATTCCTTAAAGGGTGGAACAAGTGTTTAGTTCATCGGGCGAATTCAATTTGGGAGAAATTGCTCCTAAAGCTCCATCTCTGATCAGCTGTCTGGTACTGGTGGGTTCAGCCTGTGTTATTTTTCATGTAAGGACATCATCATATTATTGCGGTGCATTCCCATTCACTCATTTCTGTGGTTACCGTTTGACATTTACACATACCCGCACTGTTTACCACAAACACGAACTCATTCCGAAACAGGAAATGTATTTTTCTTCCTTTTTGCGTGGCGGTTCGATATCCTTTGACGGTTTTTATTCGTTTATTTTGGTTCCTGAGCATCAGATACTTTTTTTTTTATTAATCCCATAGATTTTTTTTTTTTTTTTTATGTTTATTATTGGACGACTGTCCGGATGATATATGTATACAAGTATGTACGTGGCAGTCAGTGAGCCCTTAGCGTTTTAGTGAGAGTGTTTACGTTTCGAGAGCATGACACGCCGCTGGACATGTACCATCATAGGTAAATTAAATTGCCAGACATAAAGTTTCTCAGCTGAGAGTTCATCTATGTATGTATATATCCGGCACAAGGACGAATGCCTCGTCGGACAGAATCAGAGTTTACAATGGTCGAAGGAGAAAGATTATTTTTATGAAATGCGAATGTGATAAAATTTGTGTTGATTGGATTCATTATGGCGTTTGATGACCTCTAAAAAGTAAGATTTAAGGATGGCACTAAAGAATGCAAAGGTAGCTACCACTTACAGATCATAATTAAAACAGAAAGCATAGAAATAACAAAGGAGCTCGCTGATTCGAAGGAGAGCTCTAATTCTTTTACAAAGAAAATTAATTTGTATGGAAACATTAAACGGCAGCCAAGGTCTGGGATGTTGGGTTCTTTTGTGCTTCTTTGAGTTTTAAGCTTTTGAAATGGAATTGAAGTTTTATGTTAAGCAAAAGGTGTATGCACATTTTATAGGTGTACGAGTGAGGTAGAACATCATAGTAGGATCTTGGACTTTTTCAATTAGCATCAAGCTGATAGCTGGGGATAATTATTTTACGTTTCGGTACTTGGTTTAAAGGAGATTACCTACAAAATTGAATTGAATTTTACATTTCAGTACGATAATTGGGTTCTGTCAGGGACTGAATAAAACTTAGGATTTAATATAATGCTTTAGGATTCAATAAATAACAAAAAAAAAAAGTTTTAAACTGTATTAAATTTTTTTTTTATAATTTGCGTGTGCCAAACTATTACAGGGCAAGGTCGTTGTGCAGATAGACAGAGAGCGTCCAGATAACTGGGGAGCATTTTTGTTTTGCTTTTATTGTCGTTGCTCATGATTCACAGTATTTTTTTTTTTTTCATCCGCCTGATGTTATCATTTCGATCAAGTTGCTCTTTCAGTCATATGACTACCCTACTGACAGTGTTATGCCTTCGCAGTAGAATTGACATATGTAAGCTTTCGCAATTGATCGACTATTTTATTTATTTCATGCGGAATAAATGGATGATTCTTGACATCAGGACTTGAACCGTGGACCTGCAGCGCATTTCTGGCTGTATTGCGGCCATAACTTCACAGATGTTGGTTTTTAATTGCTCCAATTTGAGATTGTCTGCATAGACACGATCTTTAGCATAGCCCCAAAAAAAAAAAAAAAAAAAAAACAACGGGGCCAAATCACACGATCTTCGTACCCAATTGATGTCGCCAAATTTCGAAATTAAAAAGCCAACAAGCGTCAACTTGTTGATTTAGCAGCACCCAATCGGCGTATGTTCTGCGCATTCTATGATCAACAGGCTTTAGTTGTTGTACAAGGTGGGGCAAAAGTAATGTCATAATGTGAATGTGCCATAATTTTTGCAAATGGCGTCAAATGTCATTGTGCTTTGACATTTATGTTGTAGACAGATAGAGAATTAGTTCACTACAAACAATGGAGCGATACACACCTGAAGAGCGAGGAATTATTGTTATCGAAAATCATAATGTGCGACGAATCCCATTTCCACTTAAGTGATTATGTGAATAAACAAAATTTGCGTTTCTGGGGGGAGAATCCACATGAAATGCACGAAGAACTATTACAATCCCTCAAAGTGACTGTTTGGTGCGGCATTTGCAGTGAAAAAGTGATTGGCCCTTATTTTTTTGAGAACACCGACGGAACCACCGTAACCGGAACTGTTGAGCGCTACAGACAGATGTTAAATGAGTTTTTTTTTTTGCGCAAGTTGCTGAATTGGGTCTCAAGCATTGTTGGTTCCAGTAGGACGGAGCAACCGCTCACACAGCTCGGGCGACGATGGAGATTTTGAATCACCAATTTCCGGGCTGTGTGATCTCCCTTTTTGGCTATTTGATCGCCAGATCTGACGGCGTCAGACTTCTTCCTTTGGGGCTTTTTGAAATCTCGCGTTTACCACAACAAAACTTGCAAATCACCAATTTGGAGTCCGATTTTTTTTTTTGCCTTTCTGATTCTAACTTATTCTCTATATAAATTTCCTTTTTTTTTATTGATTTTTCTAAAAGACTAAAAGCTGATTGCGATTATTGTGATTTGAAATTAAAAAACATATATGTATACTTAGGTGCACGTACGTGCGACACAATCGTGCACTTTATTTCCATTTCGACACCTCAATGTCTAAAAATAAGCTACGAGCCCTAGTTAATCCGAGTCTCTATCCATCTATAGTGGATTGGTCGATAGTTGCTAATGTTAGCAGCCTCTTAATACGTTAAAAACTACCACGCAGCATTTCCATTCAACCTTAATAATTTGAATTTTTAAGCAATTTAGCATGACCTACATAGGAATATCGACTTTTTAGTGGCATTAAACTCCCTTTCTCTAATAAAAAAGAAAAGAAAAACTTTTTCTTTCAACTTATAACACAGTTGGCAACTTATTTCCATAACTTGTTGAAAAATAGAACCTCACAAGTGAAACGAAAATTCTCTCCGACATCTTGAAAAGTTAAAAAAAATTAATTGAAATAACAAATTAAATTGTTCGTTTAAATGCATTTAAAATCACCTACCTACCTTACTATTTGCCATTTGCAATTTAACATTCAATTTCCTCGAGGACTTTATTCAAATGCTTCACAAATGTGTGTGTACAAGGGTAGCAACCCGGCAAATGGTTGCACATGGAAGCGGAATGCATACACTTGCCGGAGTGAGTTCTCTTCCGTTTTATAAAGACTCAAGTCAAAGGAATTTCAAAATGATTAGCACATTGTGAATATTATTTCGCGTACATAGGAATGTAAACTGAGGAGAGGAAAATCTGGGAAAATACAAAAGACGGTGCAGTTGTGCGCACCTTTCAAAAGTGTTTATGCTCGTATATACGTAAGACCAAAGGACCGTTGTCGTGGGTGAGTTTTTCTGGATGCTATTTCGAAGTGTATCGGTTTTAGGTACCTAAATTTGCTTTTGATACTCTTAAGTGGCTTTTAAGTTTTACTTGAATTGTAGATCTTTTTATGCCAACGACATGCAAGTTTTTCATCGGAATTCAAACTTTATGGATAGAAGCTTGGTTAGAAGTACATATTTATTCGAAACAATCAAATAATTGCGTATATGCTCCCTTGCCATAGGAAAACACCTCCTCGACGGCCACAATGAGCTTTCATCAACATCATATATACCCCGGGTGGGGCATAAGGCGGCAACAAATATCTTCTATCTTTCTCGATCTGCAATTAGATATTTCAGCTGTGGCCACGTTTTCCTCTGCTTCTGCCAAGACTGTTGATCTCTACGTTGTTCTTGGTCTCCCAGCCCGACGTGCACCCTGAGGATCCGATATTCCCGATATTGTCATTTGGCTTCCACAGTGTGTGACCAATTCAGCACCATTCGCTGGCTTATCTCGACAATTCCTGATTGAATATAATTTGTGACCAGCGAATCTTTATAATGGATAACAGTCAGCGATTAACGAAAGCCTGTAACTTTCTCATGATATTTGCCGAGACTTCCAGGTTTCACAGACAATCAATAGCACAGATTTAACGTTGGATTGAAAGGCAGAGCGAGCTTTATTTATTCTGCTTTAACGTCTAGTTCCGTTTCACCATCATATGATACAAAACTTCCCAGGTAGTTAAACTGTTTAACTTCCTCAATTGACATCTGATTCAGAATAATGCACTGATGTGTGGAGCAGCCTGTGGACATTATTTTTTGATTATTTGCCGTTGATCCTTAGACTGAGCGACTCTCCATTTACCTGCAATGATTGCAACACCTCACCCACTTGCCAGGAAACAGATATCATCAGCATAGTCTAATTAATTTAGCCTTTCAAACGGTCTCCATTGGATGCCATGTCTCGTAGATACACCTACAATGACAGTCTATCGCCAGTAGAAAGAGGTTTAGCGACAATAACCTATCCACAGTGAAAGATTTGTGGATTCCTGCAACGCAAATCGATCATGCTTAAGCACAAAACCTGCTACAAAGGCAGTTGGATGTCGTTACGTAACCCTTCGAAGCTATCACGACGTGACTCGGAAGTCCAGCGCAACATTGCCGGGAACATCTTGCGCAAATAGTACGGATAAATCGGGACAATTCAGAAAAAGACTCGATACGCGGCAAAATGCAACCAGCGGCATTCACCAGTATCGTCGAGTAATACCGCCTTCGGTGTACAATGGTTCCATATCGCGGTATGCCGCTACCGCCTCCGTGTAAGCAAGGTTTAATGCCGTCAGCCATTTAAAACTGGTGGAATGCTGTAAAAATAAAACATACAGAAAAGTTACAATCCGTCTGGAACGGATCGTATGATACCCTATTTCTCATTTTCTAACCCACCCCTACTTAAGTGGAAGTAGCGTTGTAAACTTTTTTTGATTCAAATGCAATCACATCTTTCTAAATTTCACCAAGTAATTTGTTGCGAATACTTTTCTTAGAGAAAAGTGGGCGTGGCTGTCGCCATTTGTTACATTTGTTCTCTTTCCTCTATCTATCGGGTTCGCAGACAACTTACTCTCCTGCGAGACAGTCCCGATTGCTTTTTAGACTTGAATTTCTGAGGTACTCAATGAACTCATAATGTCAATTGAGGAAACCGTAAGTATTCGAGCTTGGTTCTACTTAGTTGATGCAGGTTTTAGATCTTCTACGATTGTAGTTTCCTAGGAGTGACTTTGCTTGTCTTGGGTTGGAGGTTTCTTAAAGAATATAGCTCTCTTAGTTTCGTCCTCTTCCCGATCGTAGTTCCCTAGGAGTGACTTTGCTTGTCTTGGGTTGGAGGTTTCTTAAAGAATATAGCTCTCTTAGTTGATCAAATAATCTCTGGGGTATTTGCAGTGAAGGTGATTTATGTAGAGATACTATTTTCGTTTGCCTTGCGAACGTTTGGTCAAAATTTCAGTTCTTCTAGGGGAAGACAATCACCGGAATTTGAGATCCAAATTCTTCTTACGCCGAAGACTTCTGCATGCCTTTCAGTTTTTGACATTATCATGGATCTTCACCAAATGTCCTCAAGTGTGAAGAAGGAGGCAAATGCTTATGGTACTGAACAACACCCAAAAAAATGACAAAAAATTACAAAATCTTTCGGCTTTGCAAGTAAAAACTTATCTGCTCAAGAAAACATTTGCGAACAACATATTTTAAATGTACATACATAGATACTTTCCACTATATCTAGGATGTATTGACTCTGCTGACGTTGGAAGCGAACAAAATATTATAATACTCAGCTTTCGTAATTCCATTTAAGGTGTGTGTAGGTATGGCGAAACAGTGCGATTAGCATACCAAGTTGGAGCTTTTCCGTGACTTCCTTGCACACCAAATATAGAAGAAGTGTGTTCTAGATAAACAGTACGAGTATCTCTAAAGAACAGTTGAAAATAAATTAAGAACACCTCTAGAAACCGTACTCGATGGCTCGTAGGTTCTGTGGATGCCTAAGACCACAAGAGGGGACAGGACTTAAGTAAGGGCTCTGTTCATACGTACATATGTAGCATATACGGACATTGTTCTACTTCCTCTTGATGAATTGAGGTCCGTCAACTCCTTCACAGAGTTGATATGTTTTAGAGGAATTTCATTGGCACCTGTTAATTCTTTAACCTTATCCAAGGATCCTTGTTTTTTCTTTATACATATTTCCTTTTTTTTCGTAGTTTATAGCCGAAAAGAAAAATGAATGTATTGAAGGAAGACAATGTCAGATATTTCTTAAGATTGATTTCATTAAGAATCACAACACACCTTTCGGTGAGAAGCGGAGTCTTGACTCTCTTAAAGGCAGCGGATAAGCCTTTTGCCAAGGGTAAAGTGAAAATAGAAAACACTTAATTCTCGTCCCTATATATGGCCCTTTCAAAGCACACAAAGGTGTTGAACATGAATTCATATTTAATCTTTTTTCAAGCAAATACTCACTGAAGTTTTCGAAGAGGTACCAAGATCGTTTGCACAGTCATTGAAGCCAGCACTTAAAGGGATTATCTACGAGTAAGTCGGTAATTATTACTTCGCTGGTTAAAGGCTTAAAACTATGTGGGTTTGATCGGGTGTACACCATCCGAGTTCACCGCTCGGGCGCCAATTTGTAAACATCGAGTGTTTATAGTTCCTTAGAAAGATTGTTGTAAGCCCAACAAAGTTACTGTCGCGGCCGGCGACAGGAAGGGATGCGAATTCAACTATTCACACGAAACCAATGAATTTGTATGAACGTTTATTTCTATAAGAAATGAAATGATTACAATGTTTCAAATATGTACTCACCGCAGTTTTACTCTCTTCTTTCCTTGTCGGCTGACAAATGGCAAATGCGTGTCAAATTTAAGAATCTCGCGCCCAAGGCGAAAGTAAGTATCAAATAAGGAAGTGTCAAAAACAAGGAAGGAGTGATCTGCCTAGAAAGGACACAACTCTGCAAACTGTTTTGTTTGCCACTGATAGAAAGTGTGAAAAGATTTCGCTCTTGGCAGTTCCCATCGAAACGAGGACTACCTCTGCAAGGGATCTGTCAAGGGCAGACCCTCTCCTTGCCAGCTCGCCGGCCTGTTCGTTCCCCTCTATGTTGCTATGGCCTGTCATCCAAAGAAGACTGATTTTGGTCTGTAAACCTAGCCAAGAAAGCTCTTCCCTACACTGTTTTAGCCAGACTATTGATGAAAATGGTGATATTATGTGGGTGTGTCTTATTACATTTCACGTATTGCCAGAAGTTCCGCCAGATAGGCACTGGGTGAATCAAGAAGGTGGAAGGATACTGATATTTTCAGAGTTTCCGAAAAGATTTCAGCACAAATCCATCTATGAACCGTCAATATAAATTACTGTTTTAGAGTTTTTTATGACTTCACCTCTTTCCCAGTCTGCTCTGGACGGAAAATCGAGTGTGAAGTTGTGTTGACAAATTTAGTTTGGGTATGGTGTAGTCGGTCAGAGTTTTCCCCAGTTATTCTGGTAATGAATCTAAAATCTTACTGTGTCCGTAAGATCTAGCAGACCAGCACCCTGATTCTCTGAGTCTGGCCGTGCTACATGGTGAAATGTATTTAATATGGAGGTCAAGCGGTAGAAGATGCAGAAGCACATTTAGAGCTTCTGTCCGACATGTCCGCATAGCACCCGTAGTGCCTATGGCAACCATTCTTTGCACTTTGCTTAATAATTGAATGTTGTAGTCTTTACTCAGGGCCAAACTAATGACCCATACGTAAGTATTGGACGTATTACCGCTGTATACATCCTAAACTGCTTACCTTGATGGTCATGGTCACCCAAAGGGTTGATGTATGGCTTCCACTTTGACGTTTATAATTCTCTGTCAAACAATCATCGTGACCTTACCTAAACCTCCACATTGAGTAAGTCAAGAAAGCTTAATTTTATTGCGAACACATTTTTTTTTTTATTTGTAAAAGTTGCGAACTGTATTGTAATGTAACCAAGCAACACCGATATAATCGATAAAATAAATAGGTATGTATTAAAATCATATTTAGCGAATAGTCCCACTGCCCTTCCTCTCCTAGTAACCTCTTAGATGTTTACTGTAAAATTTCTCCCACTAATCGCATCGATAGTGTCCTTTTCTATGCTATTACCTCTCAAAGATAATTCAGTCAAATACTTCAGATTTGGAATGTTTTCGATTGACGACAATTTATTGCGGTCCAATGTGATTCTCTAAAACAACAGAACACAAATTTATTCATCTGTTCGGTATATAAACTGCTCAACACTCACCTTGGCAAATCGAAAGGTGGTCAACTTCGGAATGCAACGATTAGACAGGGAGTTTCCAGTCAAATCTATGGCGTCCGCTATACTCAAATATTGGTCATAGCATATAGACGTTAAGTTTAAATTCTCTAAAGAAATCTCTTGTGGAATTGTGGTGGAATGTTCCCACTCTTCAAGGCACTTTTCAATGTTCCACTTCGATGCTAGATCTTCATAGTATCCCTTGCGGAGATAGTCGATTTGTTGCAATTTTTGCATGTACTCGATGGATTTTTGGTGATACTTTGTGCGGTCAATGGCTCTCATCAGTAGCGCCGAGGTGAGAAGGGTCCCTATAGTAAGAATACATTCAAAAAAAAAAAAACAGTTTTCTACATTTTTTGTTCACTTACACTTGCTCTCTGGTTCAAGCTCCAATAACTGATTGCATGAATCCAACTGATTGTTAAGTTCTTCGATAATTGCGGCACCAAATTCATACTCAAATCGAGGATATTTTATACCATAGTAGCTGTCGTGGGTAGTTTTTAAAGGCAATGAATACTCCTTCCCGCTTAGGTGGCATTTTATTGTCAGACTCTCATCGTTTTTAAGTGGAAAATCTCCTTCCATAAACCACGTACTATCGGATAAAGTACCATTGGCAGATTTCCATTCAAAAGACACATTGAGATCTGGTGAAATTTCAACAGAAAAATTACTGGCAGTGACAGGTTTGGTAAGAGCGATCACAGCTAAGTTCTTGTTGATGCGGAATGCAGCAATGTCCAATTCAGGGCGAGAGTAACCTAGAAATAAATTTATAAAAGTATTTTCTTTCGATAGATTTGTTGAAGCTTACCCAACAGCCACCTTTGGTAGAACCACGCACTACTATCATTCGGATCGGTAAATGCAGCCGTAAGTACCATCTCTAGTTCTTCTTTCAATTTCTTTTCGGAAATAGGCCGCAAAGGATCAGTTTCATGGGGATGTAAAATTGGAAGCAGCTTACTACGATAATCCCATGATGAGTAGTTAGAAAAGTTGTTGCGTATCTTTTCTGTGCAAAAGTCTAACTCTTTGACAGGTTCAATGCCTGCCTTTGCAACTACAAAACGGCGATAGTCCCAAGTGTGAACTAAAGTAAAAGAAATTAATGCATAATGTGTACAATTATCTACGGCAAAAGAAATAATGTCGGTTTGTCAAGGGAGTCTGTACTACTACAACTTAGTAGTAGTTCAGTTGCAAAACCTTATCTATTAAATCACTTTGAATATAGGAAACATCTACAACGAATACCTAGGCTTATAAGGAGAAAAAACATGCAGAATACTACTCAGCATATCCTCTGCGACTGCAATGATTGACAGGCGGGTATTGCGGCTAGCGATAGGACATTTGTAACAACACCTTACCGGAAAATCTGCTCTAATCTCTAGCTGAGTCAAAATAAATCTAAACTGCCTAATTATACGCTCTGGGTTCTCAACGGTCCAATCTGTAAAGCACTATTGAAGTGAAAAAAAAGAGATCAACCCAGGTGTGGCAATTTTAAACGAATAAGCTTTCTGAACCGCACTGACGCGCCTGAAAATATTTGTCAACAAACCTAATTGCTTACCAGTGTAGTTCTAGTAATCTAAAAAAAATTTCATTAGCGTTCCTGTGCTGGTATTTCCATCACAAATGTTCGAAAGAAATATATTATATACCTGTGTCCCGCCTGTCTGTCTGTTTAATCATAATGTTCTTGTTCTTTAGAGCCAGATTTCACGCGTACTGCTCATCGTAGGAGTTCGCCTTTTAGCCATTCAACCCGAATGTGGAATAACTTGTCTTCCTCAATATTTCCAGAAATGTTTATTGTGCAAAGTTTTAAAATTAACGCGCATCGTTACCTCACTCTCTCCTTATCTAACTCTTTCCTATACATTTGCCTTTCACACTATCATTGGGTTATACATACAAACTTTAAAGAACATAGTTCTTTCCAAATTGAAAACAATACGTACCTACTCGTATCATAAACACTGGTACACACTTGAACGCACTCATTGAACACATCCATTCTATATTGACAGGTGACATTTACTTCCCGAACATAATGGTGAAGCTGAAGTTGCAGTACGCAGCGCTGTCAAAGTAGAAATATACGTACTCCCTATAGCACGAACAGCTGAAGTACGAAAAGTAGCTGCAGCACAAGTTGAGTCAACCTCAACTCCCGAACGAGCTGCACTACTTTTTGACAGTTAAAAACAAAAACAAAAATAACGAAAATGGCAGAGCCATCTATGGAGAAATTCATAACATGCGATTTCTTCTTCCTTAGTTATTGTTATAAAATAAATCCACCACAAAAAACATTTTCACGAAACACAGCGCGATTATTTTTCTGTTTTGACAGCTTCAGCAATCGAGCTGCGCTTCACCATTGTGTATGTGCATTGCTACTGCAGTGAGCGACTTGTTTGACAGTTTTTACTACAGCGACTTTTTCTGCTGCAGCGCTTCTCCATTCGTAAATATATATAATTTTGGGGATCTACTCTTGTTATTTCTCTATGTTAAAAACTTTGCATCAAAACTAATATACCCTATAGTGTAGGCTTTAAAAAAAAAAAACTTCAAAAAACTTGGGAGGCAACTTATTACCGATCTAACTGTATAGGGGGTTTAGACCTACATAAATCCGCACAAAGGGCTATAGCCGCATCTAAGAAAAACAGACCGCAAAATCTACTGAACGCAAAAAACAACAAAGGCATCTTAGTAAAAGAACGCATTTATATATACTTGGCATCAAGCGCCAAGAGTCTATTAAGCACCTCAGTGGACGCGCTGACTAAAGCCGTTAGTTTTTTTTTTTTTTTTTTGCACGTGTTAAAGGGGATATGAATACCCTAATACTAATTTTTAAAACACGTGCGTTTGTGGAAAGGGGAAGAGACAGAGAGAAAGACAGAGTTTAAAACTCAGGTGGTATTAAGTTTCTGTAAACTCCAAGGGTGGCTGTCCAGATAACTGGGGAGTATTTTGTTTGTCTTCGCTATTATTAACGTTGCTTATGATTCACAGTATTTTTTTCCGTCCTCCTGATGTCATCATCACGATAAAGTTGCATTTTAGCCATATGACCACCCTACTGCCAGTGTTATGCCTTCACAGTAGAGTTGACTTAGCTTTCGCAAGTGATCGACTTTTTATTTATTTCATGCGAAATAAATAGATGATTCTTGACATCAGGATTCGAACCGTGAATCAACAGCGTGATAAGCGATGATGTTACCACTACACCACGGCCACCCATTGGACTTCTGAGCATACAGTGCAACTGACTACAAACTTGTTTTGAAGAGCAAACCTACGACTCTATATTATTTAGAACTCAATTCTAAAAGTAAATGACCCACTTAAACTTTGTATACTCACAATTGCGTTCATCCAGCTTTAAGTACTTATTGCACAATGCAACCTCTCTGTCCATGTTGGGCTTTGGACAATTCTCCAAAATCCAGCAACGATGATGCCACGCACCATAAGACTTCGGATTGGCTAACAAACACTGTTCAGCAAAGCCTAGATCCTTATCGAATACCTCTTGTTTGGCGCTAAATATAGAAATATTGATATTACAAAGGTTCGTACCCGTCGTCACTATATGACTCACTCTGCCTCTAAGTTCTCACTTAGTTTGAGAACGCATTCCTTTCGGATATTCCACAGAGTGTAAACATCGGGATTTCTGGCGAGAATCTGCCCAGTTACGGTCAACATTTCGCCATCCAATTCATTATTAGATCTCTTGGCCAGAATTTTCGCCATTCCAGCCCGGTAGGCCTTCACCTTGAGTTCTTGTTCTTTCTTTTTACGAGCCGCCTCTTCGGCCGATGTGCGTACTTTTAACCTACCATGCTGAGGAGATTATAATAATTAGAGAAATCGATTACATTTTGCTTAAATTAGCTGATTTACCATGTTTTACTGAATTTTTTCTTAACTATCTACGAACAATAAAATCTATGGGAATTAAATTTCAGTGTAATGTCATCGCTGAAACGTCAAATGTGTCACTTGCAACAGCTGATTATTAGCTATTTCGTGCGTAGTTCTCTTGAAATTGAGCTACGTGTGATGAAAGTGAAATAAACAGCCATCTTAGAAAATTATTTACGTTAAATATTAAAAAATGTATCATATCCCCGGAAATCGTTTATATTTTTACTTGCACCTACCTAGGCATATATAGGACAAGTATAGTACGTCACATAGAACGCCCATTCAGTTATAATGAATACTTTTTATTTGCTTCGTTGGTCTCTTCATGTTTCAAATTATTTCAACGTTATTGCGTTATTACGACACCTGATACAGAGACATGCCGGATATAAGGACTATTTTTACTTGCACCTACATATAAGGACACGTATTGATTTTCTGAAAATGTTCGATCTCGAAATTTTGATCAAACTTGACATTACTATGATAGAGAAACTCAATAAACCCTCAATTATGCCTGTCTGTCTGTATATATGGGCGACTGCAGCCTAAACTGTTGGGCGGATTTTCTTCAAACTTCATATCTAGGATCAGTAGGGTCACAATTTGAGATCGAAATTTTCATTCTAGCTCCAAAATTAACGGTACTTTAGTAATGGTACATTTTTCTCGAAAACGGCTCAAAGGATTTTGATATTTGAGTTATGGTGGATATATGCTAACAGATGGCGTATCAGATTTTTTTATCCAAAAATACGTATAATGGTACTTTCCTTATTCACTGGTCTCTGAAAATCGAAATCAATATTTGAACCATATTTGACATACATATACACGATTATGGTGTACCAAGTTTTAGAAATCTGAGTAAATACGTGCACTTTATTACTTTAAATTTAACACCTGCTGGCAGTTATAACAAATTATCTAAAATTTCTTGGAAAATGCGAAATTTCATTCCAGAATTGGCAAATCAATAGTTTCTTTCAAATGGGCAAATGGAAAAAAAGTATTACAGCTAAAAACGGGAGTCTTTGTCAGTCGATTGATGAAGTATTATTAAAATCACTTAGAAGTACTAAGTTGTTTAGACGACTTTAAAATAAAGGCTCAATGGCTAGATCGGACATTTTTAAAAATCATCTTCATACTATTTTATTTAGCGAACAAAATTCTGCTGCTGAATTAATAAATACTTTTAAAAACTTCACAAAGTTTATAAAAGATCTCTTTATAAGCAGGTAATTTTTACAACTACATTTTATTATCAATCTCTCACATTTGTTCCAATTGTCTAAGGATTTAATAACTTATTAGCCGCAGTACACTCAGAATTCTCCAGAATATTTCCACAACACGACCAATGTCTTCGGCCAGGATGTCCATTATGTCCATGTCCACAACCATTATAACCAGGCATTCTCCCATCACAAGAGCATGTAGCCTGTTTGGACCCCTTACTAGAACAAAAGGCACAACAGTGATAGATGCCATTATGAGGTCGTACCGTCCGTGCAGCAAATGTAAATGGACTTCCCTAAGAATTAACAGGGTAATAAAGTCTGATACTTCTTCAAAGTTTAATGGTACCTTGATGTGTTTATCGTTTATCGATATTGTCAATATCATGGTACCCTGAGAATCTGGTACAAAAGCTATACTATAGCTGCCATCGCGTCGGTCGTTGACCTGTGAAAATAGAAAAACTATACAGCACATCAATTAAAACTGGTTATATAGTCTATCATACTTCAACTGGTAAAAACTTGGATGATGATTCTTTGTACTTAAGTTGAGCATTCGGTTTTAAGCCACCATGACACAAGGGCATTCCATCAGCGTCTCTGCTTAAAATAACCATCTCAACCTTACGGTGTACTCGTAATTGAGTATATCCTTCGAAGAAATAGAAAATAATATTCTACTTCTTCCCTTCTTAACTACAGCTGCATAAATAATTACCTTCCGTTTCCAACGTACATAGGGAAGGCTCTGCTGTTTGGGTTGTAATTATTCCAAAAATTGGAATATTCCTTTGATTTTTCGATGTTGGAGCCCGAACTTCAGGTAAAAAATGAAGAGTATCCGAAATCTGACAAAATTGTTACAAGAAAAGTACAAAATTGTATATGCAACCTGCTTACCCTCGGATCTACTGGCGGCTTAAACTTTTGACAGAACTCAAAGCGCTTGAGAAGAATATTTACAAATGACAGAACTTCCACTTCTGACCCACTGTCGATAAGGTCTTCACTGAATCTTATTACACTCAATGCTTCCGCTGATCTTTTATCTAAAAAATCTAAATTAAGTCAAATTTAAGCCAAACTTATCTCTTCCTTACCCATATCTAATTGTTGTTCAACAATCATCTGAATCTTTGACTCTCTCGCTCGACTGATCTGTTGAATCAGCGTCCGTCCATGAAGTTCTATGGCATCCGTGTAAGCCAACATGAATGCCTCAACGTCAGCCTGTACACTATCACACTTCTTGTTGATACATTTTGCGATCTCATTTAGACGGCTTACAGCGTGATGAGCATAATCACAAAGTGGTCTTGCTTGATCTGTTGATTCCTTGATGATTTTCCCATAATTTCCAAAGGCTTTAGTGATTGATTCATGCTTATGTCCCTTGTGAAGTAGAACTAAACAATCTGTACAGGCAACCTGAAGATAGATACAGGCACAGGTTAAGAATCCAATATTAGGTGAATAAATTATCCTAACCTGTAAGCAGGTTGTGCAAAATGACTTTATTTCGAATCCCGGGTGCATGGAACATTTTACAGAGAACTTCGTGTCACTGGTGAATGCTCGCTTAGCATTACGAAATTTTCGAAGTTCCAGGATATTTTTAATCTTATGACTTGCAGTGTGTCTCTGACGTTCGTGGGCTTCTTTACAAAATGTACAGAGATTGATGGTACATGTCACACAATGATAGGTAGCCTGTAAATTCAATTTTAATTTTTGTGTTACACTTTTTTTTACATTTTTGCATCTGTCAATATCGTTAGCTAGTATTGAGCTTTTTCATACGATTTTATGAAGAAGAACTGTTAAGTGTCAAATTGACTAACCAATCAAAATCAAGCGATTTCAACATGTCCCTCGTCTACTTCACAGTCTTTCATTGAACTTACATTTGATTCCACATAGCATAAGCTACACCACACCTTCGAGATGACATCATTTCCAATTTTCAATTTGATTGCTTCGATTTTTCGTAAGAGTACGAGATTTGGTGGTAATTGTCGTATGCCACCGACTGGCACCTCTGTCGGTTGCTGACATTCTTTACAGATGATAATGCGGGATCGTTGATTTGGAGGGGATGGTACTTTAGCATTTTTACTCTTAAAAGAAACACAAAATATGAGTGTAATATGAGGAAAATATTAAAATACTACCGTACAACTTTATCCTTTGCCTTGCCAGTCGATTTTTTGCTACGAAAACTTGTAAAGGATGAACGGCTTTCTGGTCGAGTTGAACCGGAAGTTCCATTCCGATATGACATCTCTGGAGAGGACTCCGCTGACATCGATTTAAGGCTGTAGCTCGATTTTGTTGATGCTGAGAATTACGTTAGGTAGTAAATTATGTAGAATCTTGCAACGAATATTTACGTAATACGTCAATGTGCATAAAAAGTCACGCATATTACATACGAAAATCTATGAACAAACTTTTATAGTAAAACACATTGATTCTGGCCAATATTTTGTTGCAATCAAAATCAGAGTTTAAATATCAACTATCCGCAACCAGAAAACCATAATCATAGAAAATTAAAACAATACCAACAAGGGACGTGCTGGGATACCATCCAATTATTCTTGGTATTCTGTATATATTCTTATGAATGCAGCCAAGTACTAAGCATATGAGAGTATGCTGCAAAGGAAGCCCCAAGCTACTCAAAGTTGCTATGAATAATATGAGGGGGTGAAAAATATGATAGCCACAATTTTTCCTGAAGAAAATTCAGATTCAGATGACTTATATCCAACTCGAATCCAATTTTAGAACTTACATTCCTTAAATAGAGGCCATTACTCGGTATATGGTAGAGCATTGAATTTTAAGAAAGAAAACATTGGTGGAACTCTTACCATTATGAAGTTATACCGATTTTTATGTTGTTATTACCATTTTCTTGACTCGGTTCCATCTTCACCAAATGTAATGTACGAGTACTGAACAGCTTACTCGCTTTGCTCGTAGTAACATAGGATTATCGGGTACGTCGGTCGCTACGCTCACTCCAATATCAAAAACTTGTAAAGGATGAACGGCTTTCTGGTCGAGTTGAACCGGAAGTTCCATTCCGATATGACATCTCTGGAGAGGACTCCGCTGACATCGATTTAAGGCTGTAGCTCGATTTTGTTGATGCTGAGAATTACGTTAGGTAGTAAATTATGTAGAATCTTGCAACGAATATTTACGTAATACGTCAATGTGCATAAAAAGTCACGCATATTACATACGAAAATCTATGAACAAACTTTTATAGTAAAACACATTGATTCTGGCCAATATTTTGTTGCAATCAAAATCAGAGTTTAAATATCAACTATCCGCAACCAGAAAACCATAATCATAGAAAATTAAAACAATACCAACAAGGGACGTGCTGGGATACCATCCAATTATTCTTGGTATTCTGTATATATTCTTATGAATGCAGCCAAGTACTAAGCATATGAGAGTATGCTGCAAAGGAAGCCCCAAGCTACTCAAAGTTGCTATGAATAATATGAGGGGGTGAAAAATATGATAGCCACAATTTTTCCTGAAGAAAATTCAGATTCAGATGACTTATATCCAACTCGAATCCAATTTTAGAACTTACATTCCTTAAATAGAGGCCATTACTCGGTATATGGTAGAGCATTGAATTTTAAGAAAGAAAACATTGGTGGAACTCTTACCATTATGAAGTTATACCGATTTTTATGTTGTTATTACCATTTTCTTGACTCGGTTCCATCTTCACCAAATGTAATGTACGAGTACTGAACAGCTTACTCGCTTTGCTCGTAGTAACATAGGATTATCGGGTACGTCGGTCGCTACGCTCACTCCAATATCAAACCCATATAAAGGGTGACCAGATAGCAATGATAGTTTTTCCAAATGTTTCAGCAGCTGTCAATGACATCCAGCTGTCAAAATATTCAGCAAGGCTTGCCATTTCATCATGCATCGTTTGATGCTTCCCGAATGTGTGGAAATTATTAAAAATTATTATCGAAATTTCGGCTCAGTTGTAAATACGCAACGTTGCAGTTGGATTTGGGCCTACATCCATATAAGATTGTGCTAATGCAAGAATTGAAGCCGGCCATGAACAACACCGTGAGTCTACTGGAAATGTTCACCGTAGATCCGGATTTTGGCCAAAAAATCATCTTCTTGGACGGGGCCCATTTTTGGCTCAGCGGCTGTGTCAACAAGCAAAATTGCCATTATTGGAGCAACCACAATCCACAAGTGCTCGACCAAGCATCAATGCATCCACAAAGAATGACTGTTTGATGCAGTTTATGGCACGACGGCATCATCGGACCTTATTTTTTTTTTCGAAATGAGGAAGGAGACACCGTTACCGTCAATGGTCCTCGGTATAGAGCGATGTTAACCGACTTTCTGTGGCCAGAGCTTGACAACATCAATATAGCCGAGCTGTGGTTCCAACAAGATGGCGCTACATTCCATATAAGCGACGCAACGCTCGAAATCGTGAAGGAGAAATTTGGCATCTGTGTCATCTCACGGCGAGCGTTCATCAATTGGCCGCCGCGGTCATGCGACTTGACACCCCTCGATTATTTTCTCTGGAGCTACGTCAAGTCCTTAGTCTACGTTAACAAGCCAACCACTTTGGACGAGCTCGAGGCCAACATTCGAGACGCTATTGCCGGAATAATGCCGCACATATTGGACCTAGTCATCAAAAATTGCACCGACCGCTTGAAGCTCTGCCAGCGAAGCCGAGGCGGTCATTTAAATAATGTGCTATTCCATACATAATGGCATGAATGTAGCTTCGAAATAAAGCCAGAATCAATTTGTTATCTTAAATCGTTGCTGTTTTATTTCAATTTCTTTTCCTATAGTTCTTATCCGGTCACTCTATAGTATAAGCTGTTATTGTACGCCATATCATTTGAGTTCGATTTGCGGCGACGGAGACTAGTCTTGCGAACACATTACTAGGTGAATAAATAGCTGGCGAACATTTACCAACAGGTTACCAAGAGGTTCCACAAAGCTCTTATAGGAGATATATCACTTTCGGGTAATGGGAGAAATAACTATGTCCACAGATGGATCAATGATGGATGTCAGAGCGGGAGCAGGTATCTTCTCAGAGGAACTTAATGCACAATGCCCTTTCAGTCTGGGAACAAAAACCTCAGTGTATTAAGCTTAAATGGTGTCTCAGCTACACGCACTAGATCACTTACGACAAGATCAGCTATTACGAACAAAATATCCTAATATGTAGCCCCGAACAATGAAACAGTGCTCAGGTACATTGAGCGGACGGAAATACTCTTAAATACAACACTGTGATGGAACGCGTCCAAAACTCAACAAAAGTTCAAATTCAAATATTGTGACGCTAGCTCGGATACAGTCATACGCAGCAATCAAAGAAAATTAAAAGGCAGACGTCCTAGCAAGCCTGAAAATTGCTGAACTCTGAACTATTTGCTGCTCTAGAGAGAGGAACTAATGCACACCTTAAACGATAGTTATGAGGAAGTACAAACCGGCCAAAATTGCTCAAATGGGCAAATACATTGTGTCAATGTCCTATCCAGCACAAGCTGACAGAAGGGAAGATATTGTATAATGGGATGTTTAAGGGAGGCAAAAAAGGATAAAAGAAAGGGAAAGGCCTTGTCCGAATCTCCCTGAACAAATATAATGCAAATATTTATTACAATACAATATTTAAATACTAATGTAAGCATATACGTATGTGCATTCCAAGGCCTTAAATTTATATATATTTTGTGGTTACACTCTATCGCTGGTATTTTATATTAAACTAAATGTTGGCTCCCATCCAACTCAGGTACATACTTTCCTGCCGCCTGCCTATATAACTCCATAAAAACTCTTTTCGCAGTCAGGAAATATTGGAGGTTTCGCTAAATCTAAATATCTTTGGATGTTTTTCAACGTTCATTCAAATAAATAAATAATTTAAATTATTAAAATAATCGTGTTACCTACGCAAATGATACGTATTTACAATCAATCAATAAGTAAAGACTACCTAGTGACATCTATTTTAATTCAGAAAACGCGGGAAACACAACTACTCAGCTACACCATTGTTATCTCTTGTAATGAAACCCATTTCTGAATAAGTTAGCATAAAAATACGAGTACTTCTAGTGTCTCTATCAACGCATATAACCAGCCCTTATGGTTGGTGTTGCCTGTTCAATGGACTCGCAACCTAAAATAGAATGAGATAAGCATCCTTGCAGCTACATAACTCACAAAAGCTACAGTGCAAGGTACCGTGAAATGTGTTTCACTCTTCAATAGACACCCGATTAATAATTCAAACGAATTCTACACATCCTGGCCATTGATTGTTATGTGAGGCCTCATCATCCTCATCATTCAGTCGTGGAGCACATCATTACAAACCTATGTCTCAGCAAATATGTACCACCCTCAACTAATTTTTTCCCCGCTTATACGTAGATGCATCTCAAAGGATATGTACATAGGTTTTTTTTTTTTTTTTGTATCTCACTTTATGGCATGCGCACTTACGCAACAACACATTAGATTCATTTGATATGTCAAACATTGAATTCGCATCGCGTCCGGGTCGCGTTAACAATGTTTTTAAAGAAATATGTGAAAAATCGTAGAAAATTAAAAATACTCCTGCTCGTAACAGTGATCGCACTTATCGTTGCCACAATTGTCCTGCTCAATACGAATAACGAACACGATAAAATAATCGATGTCGGTTTCATCGATGCTTTCGACACTAAGCCCGAAGCACAGGAACATCCAGTAATCGTGCCAGAAAAGTACAATGAACATAAAGTGAAAACCCGTCTAATCAAGGACAAAATCAAATACCTCACACAAAATCGGGACAGTGACACAGAGAATGAGGAGCACACAAAACTCGATACGGTCACGACGAATGTACACATTTTCTATACAGCTCCAGTGGCATGGTATAAGAAGGGAAAACCACACAAGTTGGTCAAGGAGACAATCGACGAGAATGACACCATTGTAATGCCACAAAAGACGCCAAAAGTCCTGAATACAGCATTTTATCCAGCACTGGGATTGTATAAGCCAACAACGGGTCTGTTGCGAAAGCAGTTTGAGAATATCAAGAACGCTGGGATCGGGGTACTCATTCTGACACTGAGCTCAAAGCTCAGCGAGGAGTTGGTGCAGTTAATACTGGATACGGCGCCGGACTTCAATTTGACAGTGACATTTGAAGTGGCTCTAGCCAATAACCAGAGTGTGGACTTTTTGAGGAGTCAACTGGAGACGATTCGGAAGTATTCCACTTCCGAAGCCTTTTACAGGGTTCTATCAATTGCGAAGAACTCTTATGTGCCTTTGATATACGTGAGCAATGCGTACAAATTGAACGAGGTGGAGAAGGTGTTTTGTGTCAGTCAGCCGGATAATGTGCGAGATGTCCTGGATGCGCTATTTATAGGTCATATAAGGTGAGTTTTTTTAGTTCAATGCGGTTTATTTTAAAGGACTCGTATGTGTACCACAATTTTACAGGGACGAAAAATAATAATTATTTTCAAAATGGAGTATCACGCACAAGCAATCCTTTGCTTTCGTATTCCAATACACCAAACTAAGTGTTATAAATCACTTAAATTTAATTAAATGAATTTAATTAATTTTTAAAAAAATAAAAGTAAAAGTCAAATTATAATTTTTATTTATAAAAATCAAAGATTAAAATCGGATAATAAATTTTACTATTTTTTGTTTTGAACTAAAAATAAAAATCAGATCAAGATTTTTATTTTTTTTCAATCAGAAATAAAAATTTATGATATCCAGCATCACACCACCGCACATTCTATGGTTAGCTCATTATCACAAATCTTTTTGATCGAAAGTATAACAATTATTATTTGACTTTTATCATTGATTCCTAATAATAAAAATCCTGATCTGATTTGTGCTTTGGAATATTGAAAAGTAGGAAATCTCAATTTTTATTTTTCGTTTTGCAGAATAAAAGCCATCATTTAATTCTTACTTTGATAGAATTTATTTTATTGATTTATATAAATATAAATCAGAAAATAATTATTATTCTTGGATTTCCGTATAAATTATAACAGTTTTCGTAATTTGTCGACTTCAGTTCCTTTGTAAAATTCATATTTTCAGTAAAAAAAAAAAAAAATTTGATTAGTAGTTTTCCCCTTGTAAGAAAAAGACGGTCCAGCATGAATGTGCTTCATGTGCCAAGGGTTCCATTTTTTTTTTTTTTTTTTAAAGCAGAGGTCTCAAATAGGTCGCACTCTTACACTCCGGGAGAAATTTATAAGCAATCGCACATATTCTTAAGATAAAAAAAAAATAGTGTGCGTAACATTTGCCAAATCTGATTGAATCATTAGAAAACAGGATACAGTTAGTTCACACTGCCATAAAATAATTTCTGGGAAAACTCTTAATTTTCTTGTTTTGAGGGAAATATCTAGGCCTAAGCCTTGATAGTAAGTTCAGAAGAAGAGAGAATGAAGAAGGCCTAAATAACATTCTACACTTGCAACAGGATCAGTGGTAAAAACTAGGGATCATCCCCGAAAATTAGGCATTTGTTGTAGATACGAGTAGCCGTAGTGAGAACAATACTGACGTACGGGTGCTTTGTCTAGTGGACAGCAGTTAACAAATCCAGGAACTCCACGCTGGTAACAAAAGTACAAAAGTGGCCTTTTTGAGCATAATACTCGTAGGAACCCTAAAGTCAATATCGACCGCAGACCTAGAAACCATGCTTAACCTAATGCCACTAGATTTGTATATAAGAGGAACCGAGTAAATGCTAAAACTGGACGACAACAGCATATGGACACAGCTCAACCCTTAAAGTAACAGTAGATGATAGTTTACAAACCGAGTACCTGATTTCTTACTTAGACTTCAATCGGGAATACTCGATTTAGATACCCAACAGGGAGGAATGGACCGCGAACACCATCATCTCTAGCTCCGAAATCACCATACACACAGACTGATTTAAGATGAAGGAAGGAACAAGTGCAAGTGTCTTTTCAGAGAAACTCGGTATCTTCAACGTTTTGGCCATTCTGAAAGCCACCCATAGGACGGGGATACTGGGGATATTTCAAGAGGACATTTCCATTTACGTGGACAGCCAAAAGTAGTTGAACTCTGAGCAAACAGAACAATGTTCAAACCATTTGGTTGCCAGGTCATAGTGATTTCATCGGAAACGAAAAAGCAGATGAAATGGCCAGGATGTGGTCGGGTTGATGTGCGCCATTACCAGATGGATGTAAGGGGAAATTCCTGACTATAGCAGAGAGCAGAGGAAAAATATACAAACTTGCAAAACTACGAAAGCTCTATAGCCAAATATTGATGGCATCAAAACAAAGAAACTACCGAGTCTTAACAGATTATCAATGTCCATAGTATCCAGAGTAATAACGGACATAACCTTTAAATAAGCACTCAGGGCTAATGGGAATAACGAACGGAAAGTACGTCTGTAGAGTTTGCGGAAACCTCCTGAGGTGGAGGAAGACACCTTCCACTTCTTGTGCCAATGCCCTAGTTTAAGTAGATGTCGCTTAACTCTTCTTCGGAGAGTTACATGAAGTAGCAACTATATATGTACGAGTAACTCACATCAATCTTGCAACCGGTCAGAATGTGGAAAATTGCTATTCGAGACAAGTGGTGCGGAACCTATCCGTTCGTAATATTCTCTATCTTAAGGGGAATTTTCGAATTTCTCTATCATAAAAGATGTCCTGTCATCGTGGTATTGACAGTTGTGTAGTAGACAGATGCAAAAAATACGGCGATGAACAATGGAACGCTATACTCTTCAAGAATGTGGAATAATTGTGTCGATTTTTTGCGGAATAATTCATCAGTGATAAGTACACAACTTGAATTTCGTTGAAGAGTTCTACACCGTTCTACAAGTCGCATTTCTCGAAGAGACTGACCCAACATGAGATAGGGCAAGGCTGGCAAACCAAAAACAGGCCGTTCGGGCTAGGATATTGATGCTGTGCGTGAGGATGTGACGCAATTGAACATTTCCAGGCAGTCTCTGCAGCATATTTTGGTAAAAGACTTGAAGATGTTTCCATATGAAACTCATATGGTGCATCAGCTACTGCCCGCAGACCACCAATCCCGTCTGGAATATAGCCAACGCATCATAAGGCTTGGCCATGAACAGGACCTTTTAGAGCCTAAACGACTGAACTAATTTTAGTCAAAAATATATTAAGCGATTCGGCTTGGTGTGACTTGAGGATCATCGTGTGGCTCGTCAAGGGTTACACTCCTTTAAACAAACGTCCACAAAACATAGAATTCAAAAGCAGAGGCTTTTTGTAAAATGTATCCTTAAAAATACGAAATACGAGTATCAGTGCGCTTCATGCTTGGGTGAGAAAATTGCTTTCTACAGGAAAAGAACAATAAAAAGGGCCGCTGAATTTCAGCGAATGGATGATGTGGGATGTCTGCGACTCACAATCAAAGCACAATAGACCAATATGCTATATGTCTTTATGCATACTGGATAAGAAGTTACATGCCTCCAAAATTTCAGGTCTCCTGGACTTTGCCTGGACAAAGAAAATTATAATTATTATATGTGATGATGATATCTTGCAATTCGTTTATTGCATACTAAAATCTTAATGTTTACTTTCAGGTTAAAAAGCCACGCAGAGACAATGCGTCGACTATGTTTCGATGGATTTTATAGTAAGGTGCCCAGTAATGGCGCAACATTTGCCAGTACATGGAAGAATTGGTCATATCTCAAGTCATTTGCGTTGACATACAAAATGCTCTTTGTGCCAACTGTCGGTCCGGGTTTTGCGGAACGAAATAAATTTCCCCGTCATGGGGACATTCAGAGACATCGCAGTAATGGACGGGTAAGTTCACACATATTCATCCTCAAAACAAAAAGATAATCATGCAATTTTATATCTTCAGTACTATGGTGTAGCCTGGCGAACAGCAATTATCAATCACGTAGGCTTCATTAATATTGCCAGCTATAATAATTGGCAAGATGGTAGCCAAATTGAAGAGGTTCTTCCCAGAAGTGGTTTTCTCGACTATAATCCAGGTTCGCCGAGAAAATACTTAGAACTAACCGCACATTGGGTTGGGAATTTTTTAAAGTCTAAAAAACAATCACAATCAAGTTGCTATGAATTATTAAATAATACAATTTGTTAAATCTTTATACGTATATATACATTCATCCATTTCAAGCATTCCAGTAGAAAATGATTCTATCCAATTTCCAGTTTTGAAAACTACTTTTGAAAATTCGTTATTGTTAAATAATTATATTATATTACAATAATTAGGGAATAGCTATTTTACTTACTAAATAATGAGATATATATTCTATATTTTAAATCTGTTTCCCGTAGTTTTTTTTTATTACTTTTACTTGAACCAGAAAAGCATACGTTTATGGAAAGCCTCTTAGAGAGGTTACAGTCGAACATCTTCTATCTCTGTTAGTTAGTCTTACCTTAACGTGCCATGTGAGAATTTAGTCGGGAACTGCTTGTAAGTTCTCTTCTCGAAATGATAGGGTAAGTTTCGGTTTGATTGTGGGCCAACAACCCATTCTCGGAAGAAAATCGTCAAGCAATGTCAAGAATCCAACGCTGAAAACCTTTGGTTATCGAGTAAAGACTACAATCTGATTTTTGATTCAAAATCGACATCTAGGGCGGACCAAAACACCCTGATTCGATGCGATTGAGGGTGGCCGTGGTGTAGTGGTAACATCATCGCTTGTCACACTTTTGATTCACGGTTCGAATCCTGATGTCAAGAATCATCTATTTATTTCGCACGAAATAAATAAAAAAGTCGATCACTTGCTAAAGCTAAGTCAACTCTACTGTGAAGGCATAACACTGGCAGTAGGGTGGTCATATGGCTAAAATGCAACTTGATCGTGATGATGACATCAGGAAGACGGAAAAAAATACTGTGAATCATAAGCAACGACAACAATAGCGAAAAAACAAACAAAATACTCCCCAGTTATCTGGACAGCCACCCTTGGAGTTTACAGAAACTTAATACCACCTGAGTTTCAAACTACACCACTCTGTCTTTCTCTCTGTCTCTTCCCCTTTCCGCAAAACGCACGTGTTCTAAAAATTAGTATAAGGGTATTCATATCCCCTTCAACACGTGCAAATTATAAAAAAAAAAAAAAATCTAGGATCATTTATGCATATAACCCGGGAAGACTCCTGTAAACCCAATAGAATGCAAAAACTTCATACCATGAAGCTTTCAGTGCAAGGGCGTTAATGGTCAGATTTCTGAACAGGCTAAGAATATTTTCAATAACTATATAGGGTTACGCCCCTATGCACAGATAACCTAAAGCAAGAGACTCCTGGATATTCCAAGACAGCTGGGACAAAATCGCGCATCGTAGATCATTGAAGATAATAATAAACGTCATGACAGACGTTTTCATTTGGAAGGTGGAATTACGTAGCAAATATCGGATAGCTTATAGGACAGCTGAGTGAGACGTGACAGGAGGACGAGGTTAGACGGTCTTGCGGAAAATGTGGAAAACGCTACAAGAAGAGAAGATATCAGAGAACTGTACAGAATATCCAAAGAATTTGTAGGCCAAAAAACAACACCAACCATCCTGTACTGGACGTGGACGGCACTCTATTGGTATCAATTGAAGATCAGCTACGCAGAGTGCAACAATGAGCCCCACGTTGCTCGACGTACGCAGATCTTATAGAGCTATTAACACTGGCATTACTACAGTTGTAGAAATCCAAACTGCGATCAATCTCCTCAAAGCCAATAAATGGCATACCAGCTAAGTTCCTGAAAGCAGTCATCATCAACACCATGCGTATCATTCTCGAGCAATCAGACGAGTTTAAGTCAACGCTTTAACTTATGTTCGTTGATTTTGAGAAAGTCAAAGGATAAATCGCGAATGCATATGGAGATCTCTTCTTAGAAGAGGAATCGCTCCAAAAATTCTTACTACGAATATTATAAAGGAGTCCTACAATAACGCAAGGTGTTTCGTTTCGTTCTGCACAATGGACAGCTCTCCCACTCTTTCGAAGTGCAACAGGGGGTGAAACAAGGGGATAGTCTGTCGCCAATCCTCTTTCTACTGGCGATAGACGATGTACTGACTGCCACCGTAGGTGTATTTGAGAGATATGGCATCCAATGGAGACCGTTTGAAACACTAAGTCATTTGGACTATGTCGATGGTATCTGTTTCCTGGCAAGTACCATGATGGTCGGTCAGTCTAAGGACCAACGGTAAAAAGCCAAAAATAATGCCCACAGGTAGCTCCACACATCAGCGTATTATTCTGAAGCAAACGCCAATTGAGGAGGTCGCACAGTTTAACTCCCTGGGAAGTTTTGTATCATCTAATGGCGAAACGGACCTAGACGTTAAAAGCGGAATAAATAAAGCTTGCGCTGCCTTTGGTATCCTGTCTCCAATTTGGTAATCCAGTCAAATTTCCTTACACTCTAAGCTGAGGCTCTTCGAACCCAACGTTAAATCAGTGCTAATGCATGACTATGAAAGAGTTACAGGCTTACGTTAATCGCTGTCTGCGATACATTCTAAAGATTCGTTGGCCGCCCAACCAGAAATACGAGTAGTGGCGTAGAACGTGTCAAAAGTTGTTGGATATTGAGATAAGAGAACAACGACCAAAGAGAAAAACGTGACCACAGCTGAAATATCTAGCTGCAGACCGAGTACAATAACCCACCCGGGGTTAAAGGAAATATGATGATACTCGTAATGACGCTCCAGCAGAAATGGATGAATAGGATTGCCTTGAAAATCAGAATAATCGGAATGACAGTGAACTTGACACTGTCAGCTACCTGTTTGAGCATGACACCTCCCACAAAATTAGGATGTAATTGAGGGATCTTTTGAAAAAAAAAGTTCACAATGGTTTCTGTCCTGGACACCTTTTGAAGGGGCTTTCAACAATGACAAAACTGAGGCAATAACTACTGCGCTTATCAACCAGAAGATTCAGAATTGCCTTAGCTACTGGGTATAGCATGCTCATTCATGCTGACCTGGGGAGTCCGTGTGCAGGAGCACCCGCCAGGAATCAATCTCTCCAAGACAGAACTACTGATATTTATAAGAAGGTACCATATATTGTTCTACCAAAGCTTAAGGGCGTGGCTTTGTAGTTCTCGAACCACGCCAAACACCTGGCATAGTTCTGGAAAAAGAAATCCATCAGAAAACTGAATCCTCGCATACACCAGGAAAATAGCACTTAGCTAAAAAAGGGTCTCCAGTCTCAAAAAATCTACTTGATGTATTCGGCGACAGTGAGACTCTATCCGATATACGGGGTTTTGGCTACACTGTACTTCTGTTCGGAAAATAACTCCAACCGCTGAAATAAAACGACGCTCCAACTGCTTCTCATTGATACTTGTGAGAAGGCCGCAAAGGCAGCACTAAGACTAAAATGATGGCTTACGTGAGAACTGGAAATTAGCGGTTTCTGGTCAAATACATTATACCTAGTAGAATGGACTGCATTGTCCCATATTCAAGGAAAATATAAAAACTAGAACTCCAAGCAACAGTTCTGCGACAGAGATAAATCTGTATATGGATCTAAAACTGAAAATAGTGAGGTTTCCTAACTAAACCCTGAAACTGTACAAATGGGGTAATATCAACACCTGTGTTTCGCCTAGATAAATTTATCCAAGGCTAAGCTTGAGAATGACAAACGTTGAGTTTAGAACGTCACGAGGTATTTTTTGACTGGCGTACAAGCAAGAAGAATGGGAGTACCCTCAAGCAATTTCTGCAGAATCCGTAGAAACGAGAAGAAAGATAAGATGGTAGCTCACCTTCCATGTACCTGTTATGTTTTATCCACTTTAAGAAGGAAATCTTGAGTGAATACTTATTTAACGACCTGAACGCTCTGTCAGATCCTGAGGTTCGCTAAAACAACAAATTTGTCTCTGGATCCAGTAATGGGATACGAATATAGCCTATGGTTTAAACCGAAGCGGTTATTATAGTTCGTTCTATCTCATAGAGAATCCAAGGATCAAATGTCACCTAGTCATATCTTTTTAAGCTAACTACATGTAAGAACGATAAACCGGTTACTAATGCTATTACAATGGACCAGTCCTTGCCGAGTCATGGGTAGACATCCTACCTAACCTATCTGTTGTTTTATCGAATAGTGTATTTCACTCACAGCTAATTGCAGCCGCCTGAGACAGGACTCAGCAGACGTATGTACAGCGTACACTGAGACTTGACAAAAATAAATACCATGCATGGAATCACCCACAAACTAAATGTTTGTCAGGACTTTAAACAAGACCTATAGAGAGATATATACACGTTTCCTTGCTGATAGCGGTTAAGGATTAGCCCAGCACTGAGTCGATTCGGTGACATTGTCAAATGAATGTATGCGACTGTTACTTGAACCTGCAAACTTCCGGTTAAAATTAAATGAAATATCAACTGTAGTACGGATATCCCATCAGAACGGATAAATACTGTCGACTTTTATATCTGAACATAGTCTTTCGCCTCAACAGGTCCTAGTCACTTTCTAAAAACTGGGCTCTATTATAGGTATGGATAGGTCACACATTTGGGGTAATGTCTACTGCCAAAGCTATTCGAACTCTCTTCCATTCCTATAGGTAAGCAATCTTCCAAAATGTCCGACTTTACACCGTTTTTGAGTTCGAATATCTCGAAAACAGTGCGTCGTACGAAATAAATTATTTTAACCGAAATTTTACGCTTTGAAATTTTCTACAAGATAGATGCCGAATTTTTTAAAATCCTATGTTCGCAATCTTACTAAATTCGAGACTATAAAAACTTACATTTCCAATCATAGTCCTTCTGATCTGGTTGCGACCAAAATGGAATGCTCGAGTCCTGTTTGAAATTTTCATCCACCAAGCACTGGAAACAGAATGAATGTAAGCAGAACAATGTCCTCGGATCCTTGTAAGAATTATGACATATGCCACACTGCAATTCCTCTGGAACGGGTGCAGTATCTACTGCCACTGGCACCACGCTGTAGAATAGTAAATGTCAAACACTATAAAATATGTACTAATTATCGATTTTTAAATTCGTTTCGCAAATCCTCCCTAGCCAACGATACTGACCTTGACTGGCCACAATCGATATTGCTCTTTGGCTGCTGGTGCAGGAGTACAACCTCTGCGGTAGAGTTCAATAGTTTTTCCGCCATGTCACTGGAATTCTCGCTGCTACGATTAGAAAGGGACGATGCCGCACTTAGCTGTGTATCCAAGTAAGACTCTGGAGAGGGTGACTGGTCATCCTGTTGAAAGACAACTGCTGATGGTGCCGCTACAACCGGAAGCTGTGCTGGTGTACAACCATTTGTAATAACTGATGATGAGTCTTTTGCGTTATCCTTGACAGCCGGTCCACCTGTAATACTACCAGCCCTTTTACCAACAGCTGCAACCTCAAAAGAGGTCAAAACGATTTCTGGTAAATTGACCTTTGAATCATTTCTACCATTGCAGTCCTCTTTTCCAACGTCCAAATTTATAGGCACTATGGTAAAAGTCGGTACGGAGCGGTTCTTAACTGCTACTTTCTTCTCTGGACTTTCGCTGTAGAAGTCTCGCGCAGCACTATGCCTAGGCGAATTGGCGAGAAGAGAAATTTTCTCCGGCGAAAGACATAACTTTAGCTTCTCGCTTTGATTCAAATCAAAGTGTTTGTTTAGCCTTCGGACTTCAGCAGGTACGTCGTTAATACTCTGAAACTTTTTGTATCCTTCCAATTCACAGTCACTATTCTCGTGTGAGGAACTATTATTAATGAACTCGTAGTCACTTTCACAAGAGTTATTCTGATCGTCAGTCAACTGTGAGAGGTATTCACTATTCATTGTGACACTGCGGCGAACGAACGGGAACGGGGTAGACCGTACGAGAACTTGTAACGCACTAAATGGCGACCTCATTTGGTAATTTAAAAAATGGCAATTGTTTCTTCGATTCCATTTCATTTTAGAACTTTAATCCAATTAGATTGCTATTGTTCCATTGATTTTGGAATGAGGTATGGTAGAGGGGGATGGTTGATGGCATGAGTTTCCTTCTGTCCATCAATTGTTTACATTTTTCCCTAAACATGATACGAGTAATGCATGTATTTTGTTGCTAATATTCACGAGAATGTTAAGTTGAGCTTCTTATGAGTTTATTATAACGAGTAATGGACTTAAGGAGAAATTGATTTATAAGGTCAACACGAAAAATGGTGTGTGTTACACGTACTCGTAATGAACCCAATAACGAGGGTTGACATTCGTAGCAAAGAAACAAAAATGAGTGCCCAAGAATCAATTTAGTGTCACCTTATTAGTTTTAAAAAAAGCTATTTATGTTTTGTACACAAATATAAATCATAAATCCGTACATAGAGTTTTCGGGTACAGAGCTTACCAACATTTTCTACTTTAATGCTAATAACTTTACGCCATGCTGGACTACGAAACCTTACGGCCATAGTAGAATTTTGGATTTTCTGCCGAGAGAAATCGACTCCAACAGATTGCATTACCCTCAAAATGATCTTTACAAAACGTTTTGACGTACAATTCCCCTCAAGAATAGAATGGCAAAATGGACAGGTGGTCAAGGATTTTCATCTAACAATCTACACAGACGGTTCAAAGATGGATTGTGGAATGGGCGCGGGTGTGTTTTCTGAATCCTTGAACATCTTAAAATCATAGAGACTTCCTGCCACAGCCAGTGTTTTGCAGGCGGAATTAACAGTACTCGCTATCCGCGGAGCCTGCCGCCAGATGAAACTACACACAAATATAACGCCAAAGCAAAGGATCGCTATATTTATTAACAGTCAAGCAGCTATCAAAGCTATTGCCTCGGTTACTATATCATTCAAACTAGTAAAAGAATGCCGAAGTGAGCTAGCCTCTCTAGATGGTGAATTCACGAAAACCCTGATTTGGGTTCCAGGACATAGTAACGTTTATGGAAACGAACAAGCTGACTGACTAGGCAAGGCTCAGACTCTTCTGGCTTAGTCGATGTTCTTATATAGGCCGTATAGTTCGGAATTGAACCTTCTCCTCCACTCGCCATCTATGCAGACGGGACCAAAGACCACTCGAAGAACTTTGCTCTCAAAGTGACCAAGGGCATCCTCATTCGATTTTGACCAAATCCATGCCTTTGCGCCATACAGCAGGACTGGGATTATAACTGTCTTATAAAGAGTTACCTTAGTAGATCTACTCAATTCTTAGCCCATAAAAACACCGATTGGCAAGAGTAATTCTTCATTTGATCTCCTCACTGGTTTCATTTGCGGAGCTCACCGTAGAGTCCGATTATTTATGGAAAATAATTTCATTTGCTTCAATTCTTGAAACAGTTGAACCTTGTAAGGGAATAATCCGAGGTCTTTATGCTTAGTTCTCCTCAGGCTAGTGCCGCTAATGCTCAGTTGCTAAGATCTGTGGCGAGTTGAGGTTCTCGAGTTTACGCGCACATTTTCCGTGACAGTAGCAATATTCTCGGCTGAACGCACACGACAAACACAACTTGTATTACCAATTAGCATGCAAATCTGACGGCGGCACGGTTGGTGCATTATTTCAACAGAAATTAATTTTCAAAATTTCTGTTTCGGCAACACAGCACTCACTTTGGAAATAATTTTTCAATATTACATAAAGTTGTTCAACCGTAAATCGATTCATTTCGTATACGTGATACTGTGTTTCTGTCAACGATGGGCGGCTGATAAGTTTGCGGCTTGAGATACTCAATAACGAGTCATCTTCTCATTAGTGATAGTACTAACTGCAGCACTCTTTAGTAGTATAAATATAACCATGTCAGCCGAAGTGGGAAATTCTCACAATTTTGAGCACCGCTCCGTGATAAAGTACCTCGTGATAAAAGGAAAATAGCCTAAAGAAATTTTCGAAGACATGTCATCGACTCTTCAGGATTCTGGGCCTTCGTATACCATGGTCAAAAAATGGGGTCGCTTATTTTAACAAGGGTGAGAGAGCTATGAAGACGACCCCCGTCCAGGAAGTCCTGTGTCAGTGGTCACTGAATAAAACGTCGGAAAAGTTGAAAAATTAGTTCTGGCCGACTGAAGAATAAAATATGGCAGAAAGCGGACGAGTTGCTCATCAGGAAAGAATGGATTGGAGAAAATTTGCACGAGTATTTAAACATGAAAAAAATGGTACCGAATATGCTCACATCGTTCGACAAGCAATGACGACTCGAGTGCAGCAAAGATTTTCTGAAGTTAGCCGGGGACAATCTCGACGAAATTTGCAAAAGAATCGTAACTGCAGATATAAACAATGGGATTTTATGGGGTAACACCAAATGTGACCTCAGGCGTTTGGCAGGTTTTTGATCGTAAATATCGTAAGCGCCACCTCAATGTCTACTCTCTACTATTGCCGCGCGTTTTGACAGCTCACAGCTGTTTTGAATTGCAACAAGGTTTCCTAATCAAACCATAAAAATAAAAATGGTACATTTCTACTCTTCTTTTTGCCGCGAAATCGTGTGTGGGAAATGTAAGGGAACAAAACATAACTCTGTCATATTCCTAACCTCTCAACGTCCGACCGTGTTAAAGCCACATTTGGTGTTGTAAGTTTTGAGGTGGCGCGTTGTGACAAATATTATCGTACAAGTCGGTAGAATGCCTGTCAAATGCATGACCGCGCGAGAGCCACTGTGTTTTGCCCATAAAGCGCTTGTTCACACGGCGCAGGTTTCCTGGCAGGCCTTAAGAGACACAGGTTTTTCGACGATAGACCACCCAACCTACAGCTCAGACTTGGCCCCGAGCGACTTTTTTCTGTTTTCCAATTTGAAAAAGGAGTTACGATGCCAGAGATTTGTAGATCCAGAACGAGAACAAGGCGGTCGTAGAAAGTGGTATTAAGGCACTGTATGGCCGATGTGAGAAATGCAATTCACTCGAGGGGAATTATACAAAGAAATACATTTTTTTAATCGGACTTCTTCTTTCACTTAATGCCTTAGGCCGCGACCTTAACAGCCGCCCCTCGTAACATGTAATTTAAAAAGAATCCAACAAATGATCAGCTGTTTAGCAAACTTATATATTAGACCTTCTTAGAGCTGAAAACAAGAAGACTCTCGATGTTCGAATTGAATCAAATCAATGCTGCTTTGCTGAAAATTTAAGATAACTCAAAATAACAACTTCAACTCGTTTCTTTAATTTAAAATGTATCTGTATTTTTTAAACAATAGTCGTCCATATTTTTCTTCTTCTATCTGTACATACATAACAATCATACGTAATTTTTTAATATAGCAATCTTTATTATTGTTCAATATTATATAATATTCTTAAACATTTATGCCGGTGTAGAACTCTTCCCTTGACTTTCGCGCGCGTTCATCTTTTCCTCATTTTACTACGTTGATTCGTTTCATAAATATATGCATTTTTTTCTTTCTTTTTCTAATTTATTTAATTCGCTTTCTAGGTGTAACGAAATAAGTTTAAAAAAAAAAAAAAAATCCCCCATTCATCTGCAGAATAAATATTTACAATTGATACAAAATAACACAATAACCCTCTAATGTACATGCGAATAAAATAAAAAATAATAAAATACAATTTATAAAATATATATATATAGATGTGTGTGTGTGTTACGTTGTTCCTCCTTCTTTATACACGCCTTTCACAGAACAATTTTCCTACGGTACATAAATATAAATAATTGTAATAATAGTAATAGTGTGTCTTGTTTATTGCGCTTGCAGCACAATTTCTTTAATTTGTTGTTTGTTTATCAAAACAGATTAAAACGTGTAGAATAGTTGCAGACTAAAACAATAATAACAACGATAGAGTATGCAAATAACAAATAAAGTTTTTTTTTTTTTCTTTTATATTGGTATATAATAATTAGAGCAGAAGTATGCCTTCTATAAACCAACCACGACGTGAAGTTTTGGATTATTATTAGTGGAATAGTCACTCAGAAGAGTGTCTAATGCTACGTGTAAAGGCAACAACACAATAATTTAAGGAAGCAAATCGTTTCAAAAGCCTAAACTACAAATTTCCATTGGCAAGGGGATTCAAAGTAAATAATTTCGAACTAAAAACAAAACTTGCCTCCTCTGGGAATTTGTAGTTCAGAATTTTGTACACGATTCGGCTATGAAGGAAAAGAATTTGAAATAATATTAATTAAGTTACGGCGTAGTTCCATTCTATTTCTCCATGTTCCCTATTCCTGACAGAAGCCTTCAGTCTCTTCGATTGCAAATGTAAGTTTCTCAACAAGTTGGTCGTAACTCTTATACGGTGGTAGATCTAAACGGTTAAAGCATGTGTGTGATCGTGGCAACCATGTTTCTTTGCCGACTTTTTCGATGCAGAATCGTTGGGGGCCATTCGAGCCCATTAGCTCAGCGAAACCACCGACAGGAACACGACACGTACCAGTGACGAACTGAAGGAGACGTGCGCGCTTCTCGTTATCTGTATCACGAACAAACTGAAAAGAGTGACGAATGTAAGAGAATGCAATGGGTTTCAATTGTTTTAGAATGCTTACCTGCCAGAACCATACAACTTGTTTGCTATTACGATTGTAGTGTCTGTAGATAGTATTTCTCTGCCAATCATCGACATCAACATCTTGCATGCCGCATAGAATTAATTCCAATTCACGTTCGTCGAAGTATTTGAGCCATTCCAGGGGCACCACCTCGTTGAAGCCTTCTAGGAATGTTTTTGTCTGTTGTTCGATACCTCTGTAAATTTAAAATATATAGGAATGTTAGTTTGCGCATAGTGATGGAAGAATGATGGCACTCATTTAAAGTTGCGTTGATTTAAGACTGTGTAGTTGTACTGTTTGAATCTACTCTCAATGCAAAAGATTTTCCATGAATTACTGAACTAACGACGAACTAAACAGCACTTAACAAAACTCCTTACTCGAAGCAGGCATACAAATCGTTCGGAAGAAAAAAAAATATTCGACAAATATTTGATCCTAATATGAGTGCGGTGTCCAACGATTACATCAGACATATATAGAGCAAATGGACAACAACGCTTCAACCAGCCTTAGCTTCAACCGAAAGGGAGACCGAACCTCCGTTTAAAAGACCAAACGAATGACAAATCTCAGAAACTCTTCATGACACGGCTGGTGGGACGAATAGACTGAAAGGTATGCGTACGTACATATGTGACGCTTAATCCACTAAATCTTGGAGCTCTTGCTAATCTGTTTGACGTCAAACACAACTTAACTTTCACGGGAGAAAGATACAAATCAGTCATGAAAAATAGAACTCCAGATACCGCGTGACCTCTGGTTATAAAACACACTTCTCAGGAAAACGTGTCGCTCTGCACAAAGCTAGCTACTCGTAGAAACAAAAATCCAAAATTAACTTAAAAGAAAAGCAAACAAAGTCAAAGCTAGAGCACCAAAAAAAGGCACAGCGGAGAAAGAAAACGCTAACCGAAGGAAAAAATATTAAAGACTTTAAAAAAGCTACAGACAAATCAATAAACAATTCTTTGAATCCACGACAAATATCGCTTCACCTGAACCCTATAGCTAAACAAACCGCTTGCCATGCCAGGCAAGTGCCGCTGAGCAAGTCTTGTGCCTCCAGCAATAAACCTCGGACAACTGTTGGAAGCCGACATGATGACTCGATACTTTTTCCTACCACTGCCTGCAAGAAGCAAAGAACTTCCATTTTTGCGGCTTTTTGGCCAACTTGCAACTAACGATTTTAAACCCAGCCAAGTCAGAACAACGTCTAAGGCGTTGCTCAACGCTTCTAGCCCTTCTTTGGGCAATTGTCATGACTCAAAAATTATCTATTCTATGGCAAAGTTTCCAACTACAAATCGCAATAAAAGAAACATGCCAACCGATCCCAAAAGCCCAAGCTTTTACATAACCAAGCACAGGCTGAAATAGTCTTTGTGACGACTGGAATCTTTTTAATGGAAGAGGTCATCGAAACGGCCAAGAAAATAAATTTAGCTGGCCAGTGTTAACCATATTTCATACATCAACAAGCACAGTGCAGACATCACCCTTACTTAAGAGCCATGGATTAGTAGGGGAAAGATCTCCAAGATTCCGCACAATGAACACCAAATTACCGTGCGAAAGAGCGAGCACCATGCACATCATTCTTTCCTCAATCAACATAATGTTTGTGCTACCGAAGGCTTTGATCGATCTGAATCCACATTTACATGAAATCTAGGATTCAAGCATGAATGAATGCCTTCGCATAATAGATTTTAAAAAAAACAGATCCACAAGAGCCTTATTGCAATCCCAAGTTAGCCGACTGGAAACCTTTCATTCTTAAGGGCCCTTATTCAAAAGGCTTTAAGAAATCAGCAGGAAATTGAGATGAAGGTGAACTTTCTCATTTCAGCTATGCAGAGAACATTCGAAGAGTTCTGCTCAAAAGTAAACGGAAACAGAAAATAACGTGGTGGTTCAAAGGTCTATCTAAGAATAACACGCTGACAGACAAAGAAAAGCCTTGTCAAATATGCAATCATCCTCCAACTACGGTACAACAAGCCATATAGCATACAGAATTGTGAAAGGTAACTCAGGCCACTTGCACGCAAGTAGAGGTCATCAAAAAACAGGTAAGCCTAACCACACCACATCGAAGCTTCAGGTGAATACGCTCTCCTGAGTCTCCCTTCCTTAAAATTTCAGGAAGATTAATTGGCATAAACATGAAAAATCGTTCCATAACAAGAAGGTACATTCAACAATGTCGAAGACAGAGCCTTCAGGCAAGCCCTAGACTCCCTTAGAATAGATCCGTCAGCCTAGATCGATTGTATGCTCAGGATCAGACGAATTAGTTTAGAACAGAGAGGCGGCCAAACAAAACCATTGGCCCCCATTAAAAAAACTACTAAAAGCAGCCCTGAACAAACTAAACAATTGGAAAAGAAATTGAGACATGAATGTCAACCACCAAAAAAAGAAAATGCAGTCAGTTTCAAAAAGATTAGCGATACCAACGTTTAAGCCTCCAAAGCTCTGAGAGGGCAAACTGATTTGAAAGGATAACACCTGGGAAATGGCAAAGAAGCCTTTCACGCATGCAACAGGATTGTCTATAAAATATGGGAACCTAGCCCTGTTACTCTACACTGGTGTAAACAGCCACATGGCCAGTCATTTAATCCGAAGCGAGTTAAAATCAAATGACAGTTCGAACAACAACCCTTAACTTGCCCAAACCCGTCCCAGATAAAGGTAAAATCTGTCCAGACTCAATAGAGACGAAATATTTCTCTAGTGTCATGATTTACTGTAATCAAATAAATAAAGTGGAAATGTGCAAACAACGACGTGTGAAATTTCTATTTCCATACAACACAATCTAATCTAATAGAAATGATAATATTTACCCCAACAATCCATCAAATGCAAAATCCCCTCTTACTCACCTCGTCATTCGCCATTCAGTCATCAGTGTGATATATTCCTCTTTGTTCTCCTCCGACACTTTTTCCTTCTCTCCGTTCTCCTTCAACTCGTGATGAATAATCTGTCCCAAGACTTCAAAGTCCACACTGAACCACAGTTCTAGGCCACATTCATCGATGTTATTATCACGTACCCAAATGAGGGAATTATAGAACTCTGGATCGATAGTTTCGATATCCTTGATGGTGAGCTTCTTGTTGAGCATACGCTTGTAAAAGGGCATTGTGAAGCCGGAATAAATGAAACGGCCATGGTACAACGCCATCGCAATGAAACGTCCAATAAACTTAAAATACTGCAGGTGGTCCGGATTTACATAGCTCGCTGGGTTTATCTGAAGACTGTAGTTGTTCTTGTTCGCATACTCGAAAAGGCAATACATTGGATTGAGAACTTCGTGGGATAGTAGGAAAAACCATTCTCGCGAAACGCCACCATAGTCCAAGCCCTCTTCGCCTCGGAATATGATGTATAGTCTGCGTCTCAACTCGTACGCTGGCAATCGCATAATCTGGTGATAGGAGTCCTCGAATAGCGTCTGTCGGGTCACTGTAATCTTGATATGCGATGGGAGGGCATTACTCTGGCAAAGATAGCGGAACTGACTGAGCTTCCAGCGGAAGGAACGCTCGTAAGCGCGGGGAACACCATAAACACCTTTGACACCCTTGGGGGCACCGGGACGAGGATCGTCGAACGTTGTACGACGGGTATTGTGGTCAACGAAGAATCGTTCTCCTGCGGCGGTGTATCGGATCTCCCAGCCTGGCGGCAAGGGACCTTCATTGATGAGATTAACCTCCTGACCTTGCGTTCGGGGATCTTCCCATTGTGTGGTGCGATTCTTGTGATTCACAAAGTACACTCTATTGTCGGACTGCAATTTTTTCTCCCAACCATCGGGTAGTGGGCCCAGTTGCTCCTCATCATCCTGACTTAAGGGTGCTGTTACCGCTGTGGGCTGTTGTTGTTGTTGCGAATACAAGAACCGCTGATTGCCTTGTGCTACAACGTGAGCACGTTGACCTTGCCAGTGCTGGAAATGCATCAAACGCTCACTGTTCGGCCTTTGCCAGGTGGTTGTTCGTGTATTGTGATCCACATAGTACACCCTTCCGCGAGGGTCCTTGCGTATCTCCCAGCCCGGTGGCAGTGGCGTCGGTTTCTCCCAGTACGTAGACCTTGTATTGTGATCCACGTAATACCTTCGTCCGTACTGATCAAAGCGAATCTCCCACCCAGTTGGCAATGGTTCATCGTCTGCTTGTGCTGCTTGCAGCTGCTGATCGCCCACACTCGACACAGGGACGGGATTTCCACCGGCATTACCTTGAGCAACTTCCATTGGTACACTACCATTAGTCTCTGCCGGCATATATCCTCCTCCAGCAGCACCTGTTGGCGCAGCTCCAGGTACTGCCGCAGCTGGCATTGGGGCTGTATACACTTGCATCACACGTTGTCCGGTACCGTTCACACTTTGGATTGGTATTCTCTGCGGTTGAATTTGTCCCTGAGGCACCTGCGGCACCATTTGCTGGGCTCCACTTATTTGTTGTTGTTGTTCCCACACAGCTACTGCTGTTGTTGGTTGTGTTTGTCTACGAACCGCACCTGAAGACGAGGGCGCTACAGCTCCTCCACTCAAACTACTACTGCCACTAGCACCATTACTAAGTCCGCCATTCATAGCCACAACCGCATTAGTCGACTGCACTGGCGAGCGGCCATTTGTCCCCACCATAACACCAGCATTTATCGCGTTATCTGAGCCGTTGGTACTGCGCAATCGCATACGAGCCCTCACACCGCCGTTCAGCACACTGCTTCGATTTGGATTCGCCGCACCATCAACAGACGGCAGGCTTTGTTGTTGCGTCGTCACAGCACCATTTCCATTTGTAACAACCAATTTTGACATATCCAGCCGCAGGCCATTAAGTATAGCCACCAGTTCCCCGCTCTTCGTCTGGCGATTATCTGACTTAGATGTGATCACAAGATCCATACTGAGTTCCAGGAATTCCAATCGCCCATTATAGTGTTGTAGAATTTGATTGAGATTGACGGAACGTTCGCCGAGCATAGCATCTTTGCGGAAACTCGAATGATCGAGTACTTTGAAGTGTAGAATCGAATTCGGTGTGATCTGGAAGAAAAGAACAAAATGAGCACTCACAGCAGCGTGTCTACGATGTATTTCTTACCAAAACTGTAAACTCCTCATTCCATTTGGGCAAGTGGGTATTTTTCATCATGTCTGTCTTACGTTTGCTCTTATTGTCGATAAGGAGCTCCACGTAAGGATTCGGCTTGAGGAATCCATTATTTCGAAGGGATGCCTCTTCAACTGAAAGTTGAGAAGTGAAAAAGTGAGTTCTTCTATCGCTTTTGCGATATCAAATATAATTGATATCGCGTAAACATTCAATTTTATTATACAGTCAGCTGGTTTATATTATACTGGCAATTGTTTTTGTTTGTCTGTTTGTTAATCAAAATTCTGAGTAAACTTGTCACGCTGAAAACAAATCGGAGACACATATATGTAGGTATGTATAAATTAATTGACACCTTTTCAATGGGTGACGGGAATACCCTGAGAGTTTCTTTCAAGTCTCTTATAAATGGCAGCTCATAGATTAATATATTTGTTGCTATCGCGTTTAATGCAAAACTAGGGGACTTTTTCAGGAAATAACTAATTTAATCTAAACATTTACAATCGCTTCAAATTGATTAAGAAAATGCTTAACATGCGTGTTCGCGTCTAGAAATATAGACCGATAAATAAATTAGGCATTTAATAATTTCAAATCAGCGATGGCAAATGATTGATTATTGACTGTAGAAGTGCGATTTAGGAAGTGTGGCTAAAGGAGAGCAGCGTACCAAGAAAAGCGAACCGAAATTCTTGCGGAGTGATGGCCTGAAATATGTTTTAATACGTAGTAAGGACTAGGTTTGCCACTAGAAAGGCAGAAGACGAAGCCACAAGATTCATGCATAATCAAGTTTATAGCTCGTGATTAACGCCCGACTTGATAAAACAAAAACGAGCCTCAGACGAAAGGCAGAGTCATCCAGTAGCGGCTCATGTCATATGGATCGCATTGCAACTCACCTGGCGTTCCTCAAGGCTAGCTTTGCCACTAGAAAGGCAGAAGACGAAGCCACAAGATTCATGCATAATCAAGTTTATAGCTCGTGATTAACGCCTGACTTGATAAAACAAAAACGAGCCTCAGACGAAAGGCAGAGTCATCCAGTAGCGGCTCATGTCATATGGATCGCATTGCAATTCACCTGGCGTTCCTCAAGGCTCTGTTTTGTCTTCGAACTTCTTTCTTATTTTTTTTTAAATGATCTCTTATCTACAACTTCTAATCCAATCCATTCCTTTGCTGATGACAGTACCCTCAGTTTTTTATATTCATACCCTAACTCACGTCCTTACTCTTCGGTCGTAGAAGGGCAACGGCAACGTATGTTAAACACATTAAATTCCGACCTGGACATCATAATCAAATGGGGTTCAACCAACAGAGTGGAATTTAATGCTGTTTTCTGTCTCTCAAGCGAATCCAAAACCCTCAACCATTATCCATGAATGGCACATGCATTGCTGAAGCCAAAAAACTTGCCATTCTCGGTATGTGTATCTTCGATGGAACGATCACGTATTCGAGGTCGTCAAAAATGCTGCAAAATGTCTAGAATTCCTTAAACGGTGCAAGAAATATATTACTCCGACTGATCTAGTCTCAAATTATAATGCATTCATCCACCCAAAGCTGGAATATAACTCCCACATTTGGTCTGGTGTACCCAAGACCGTTCTGCACATTCTAGACAGATAGAGGACATTGTGAACTAAACACATTCACTTGAACACCGCCGAAATGTATCGTGTCTTTACCTATTTTATCGTTTTTTTTTTTATAAAAAATGCTCCAGCGAAACAGTCAGTTGCATTCCTCCCTTTCAAAATTTTACCCGCAATATGTCTCATGCTTTGAATGCACATCGGTTCACCCTTAAGTCCAACTTCCGTCGTACTGTCAAATATAGGGATTCGTCTATAAGCCGAACGACACGAATGTGGAATGATTTACCAGACTCTGTATTTCCTCATCACTACAACGTTCAAACATTTAAAGCCAACGTGCACATGCATCTTCTCTGTTCCTCTTCCGCCTTTTCCCTAACGCCCATATCCTGAAAAAATATAAGAGTATTCATATCCCCTTTGACGCGCGCAAATTATAAAAAGAAAATTAAACGATTTGGAACAATTTTTTGAAAATATTAAAAATTCTGCATCAACCTTGTAGACAAATCCAAAACGTTGAATTTTGATCGTAACTGTTTTTTTTTTTCCTAGGACGCACCGTTTTCAAAATAATCACACTCTAGAACTCTTTCATTAACTTCAGGGTGAGATCGGATATCTTAGAAGATTGTAGAGGATTTCAAAACCTCAAATTTCGATCGTAATAATATTTCTAATACAACGCACTGCAAAATACGAAGATACATCATTTACATGTCAACTCACGGAATTTGTTCTCAACATCATCGCTAAACAAATTACTTTATGAAAATTTTTCCTTGGGCACACATTTTTTGTGCACAATTTCTTTCCATATAAAAGCAACTTAGCTATGGAATATACATGTTGACAGCCACACACGCACTCATGTGCTTCTATGAATGAGCAGCCACTGGAGTCATCTCTTGTCGAGCTTAATAAACTGAAATCGAACAACTACCTTCGTACCTATTTGAGTCTGGACTCCGCCCCCGATTGCTATGCAGGGTGATTTCACAAACAAAAATTGCTCATACATATCTGTATTCTTGCTCCGTAACGGTAAATTAAGGCTCCTCGTTTTTCTAACTGGTGTACAAACTTTTGTTGGACTAAGGTATAAAAATTACATTACATGTGCACAGTACATGTCTATCTGCGATCACCTGGAAACAGATCGAAGAGCATATTTCACGCAAAGCTGGATTAAAGTCGAACTCGAAACCCAGTACCACATAAAAGCAAACAACGAAGTGCATTACATGCAGTAAAGAATCGCGACGATTGTTTGCTGATATCGGACGATGATCGCGGCGTCACGGTCTCAAATTAAAATGAATTCTCACTATGCCTCCAATTAACATAGATATTTTAACCGCTATAAGATCATCATAAGAGAAATAAAATAAATAAAAAAAGTGGGGCGTGATGGTTGTCCTTCCTAATTGTTCCAACCCACGCTATATCTTTTATTTTACCTTACCTTAAACTTCTAGACTACACTGACAACATCTGTTTGCTTTCGTACAGAATAAGGGATCTGCAAAGAGTGCAGTATCAGGAAAACAAATTTGTCCCTGTTATTCGTAAGTTGCAGTTCCTCATAAATATCTTAAGAATTTGATGGACGTATTGTATATCCAGATTTATATGAATGCAAGTCGTGAATCTATAAACACGTATGAAGTGGACATACCCTACGGAAAATTCTATTGAAAAATACAAATCTACATACATATGTCCACTGTAATGCAATCATGGCACAAAACATTTGTGGAGGGAACACTGTGAACGAGTTGCAGGGAGTTGAAAAGCTCATCAACGACTCAAATTTCAAAGAATGTGTGACTAACGTCGAAGCTTTTGGCTGGTGTAGTTGTCAAGAAGTTGGGTAACCATAAACCTAATAATAATAAAGAGCTGATGGAAAATATGTTCGCTAAATTTAAAAGTACGAATATGAGGCGAAGAGCAACAAATTTAACAAACCAATCACGGCTTCAAGGTGGTTCGAAACCTGAAGACAATTGAAGTGCTTTAGGGAGGTATACTTTCCTCCCAAATGAGCATGACAATGGGTTTATATTGACCTGAGTGTGGCGCAGAGGGATCTGTTCTCCTCGTCAACCCATCTACCTAACTCACGTCTGATTTGTATTTTTTCTGTTTTCCAATGGAGCACATTATTTAAAAAAAAAAAAAAAAAACCAGATCCAGTTCAGCAATAACAATGCCATATTAGGAATATTTTCCGTTAGAATTTAACTGCAGATAAAATCAGTACCACAAGGGCGAACGACATGATGAATAGCTATTCAACTGGAAGGGCAATGACGATGATGCCTCTCCAAAGAATTCGCAAGAAAAAACAGAAAATGACGCCACACTTTTTATATTTATCAAATGAACATTCATGAATTTGCAATATAACTGCTTAATTCGATGCCATAAACAATGGAAAGTGAAAATGTCAGTCCACAGTTATCTGAATGGATGAGTGCTTGCGTGCAATTATTTTTTTTTTTTTCGTTTTTTTCTTAATTGGCAGCAAAAGTTACGGTCACCGACTTCTGAAAAAACACAAAAAGCTACCTTTCCCAACTGACATAACAAATAAAGTCTTCTGTTTTTATTTAATTTGCATTTTCGGCGTCTTTAACCTCCCGAGTATGTGTTGTTTGCTTTTGATAATTCTTATCTTAAAGTACAGCGTCACAAGAAATATTTTTTCTTTATAATTTAGACCAGATAAAAGTGTTTGGTTCTATTTGTGATTACCTTCCCATGACATTGAGGACGTTTAGTTCGTTACGACACTAGGCAATGTCTCTAATTGCTCAAGAGACTAGCGTAAGTGGTTTCTCTATAAATCAGAGCCATTAAAATAGGTTTAACCAATCGATAGCCCTAATTGTGTATGCATGGTTAACTATTATTATCGCTACTTCCAACACATTGACGAGTTCGATATGTTTAAAAGAAAATACGTGCAATTTTCTATGAACTCCGTATCATAATATTATTTCATTCTTTATTGATAAAAGAAACTCGACTGAGAAATGTACATAAAAACAGTCGTCCGATTCTGAATGAAGATAATTTATTCTGAATAATTGATCGGCTATCATGAATTTGTGCCATAATTCAAATGAGTTTTTGACAAACTGAAATACAATATGCTTATTTACAATAGATTCGATTGGTAAACGGAAGAGCATTTGAACAGATCTGGCCCCACAGTATCTTTCACAAGCCAATTGTTTTTTTTTTTTATATAATTTGCACGTGTTAAAGGGGATATGAATACCCTTATACTAATTTTTTTAGAACACGTGCGTTTTTGTGGAAAGAGGAAGAGACAGAGAGAAAGAAAGATTGGTGTAGTGGGTTTGAAACTTAGGTGGTATTAAGTTTCTGTAAACTTCAAGGGTGGCTGTCCAGATAACTGGGGAGTATTTTGTTTGATTTCGCTATTATTGTCGTTGCTTATGATTCACAGTATTTTTTTCCGACCTCCTGATGGCCAGTGTTATGCCTTCACAGTAGAGATGACTTCTTTCGCAATTGATCGACTTTTTTATTTATTTCATGCGGAATAAATAGATGATTCTTGACATCAGGATTCGAACCGTGAATCAACAGCGTGACAAGCGATGATGTAACCACTACACCACGGCCACCCTAGTCTCTTGAAATTGTTTTAATTTAAAAATGTAAAGTGCGGTACCTCGAGAAGATGTTTTAAGCTACAGTAGCGTGCACGAAAAGTGCAACACTCATTTTTCGTATCCATTTTTGGCAAAAAAAAAAAATACGAAAAGTTGACAGAAATTGATTGAGAAGAGAGCAAATTCAGTATATACGGATCAGATGCCATTTAGTACGTGCGGCGAAGAGCTGGAGAGCGCTTTTTTTTGTATAATTTTCGCGCGCCAAAGAGAATATGAATACTCTTACAAGGGTGGGTCAGTAAGTCCCTGAAAAATGAAATAAGGAACACTCTTTTCGGTATAAAAACATTTTATTTTTCAACATAGTCTCCTTTTAGCTCTATACACTTCATCCAACGTTTCTCCAATTTGTTGATGCCCTCCAAATAATACGATTTCTCGAGCCCCTCAAAATAAGCGTTTGTTTCAGCGATGACCTCTTCATTCGACCCAAATCTCTTACCTCCGAGTCATTTCTTCATGTTTGGAAACAAGAAATAGTCCCAGGGGGGCTAAATCTGGGGAATATGCTGGATGCGGGAGGAGTTCGTAGCCTAACTCATGAAATTTTGCCATTGCGACTGCAGACTTGTGCGCCGGTGCGTTGTCCTAGTGAAAAAGAACTTTTTTCTTCGCCAAATGCGGCCGTTTTTGCTTCAAGTCGGCTTGAAATCGATCCAGCAGCTCTGCGTAATCGTTTTACATTTTTCAAGGTAATCTATGTGAATAACACCACGCGCATCCCAAAAGACTGTCGCCATGACCTTGTTTGCTGACAAACCCGCCTTGGCATTCTTCGGCTTCGATTCACCACGAGAAGTCTATTGTTTTGACTGTTCCTTGGTTTCTGGTGTGTTGTGGTGAATCCAGGTTTCATCCACGGTTACCAAACGGCGCAAAAACTCAGCCGAATTTTTCTGGAACATCGCCAAACACACCTTTGAAGTTGTCAAACGAATGCGTCTGTTGCCGATTATGACCAAACGCGGCACCCATCTTGCGGAAAGCTTTTTCGAAATCACTGAGCCATGTAATAAGCCTGTGGCCTCTTCAAGCTCGCGCACTTCACTCGCCGATCATCCATTATCAAACCATGGATTTTGTGGACCATTTCTGGTGTGGTGACCTCAATTGGGCGACCAGAATGTTTGGCGTCACTTGTGCTTCAACGACCGCACCGAAATTGAGTAAACCAGTGGTGAATGGTTCCAATCGATGGTGAAGAGTCCCCATAATATTTGTTAAGCTTTTGTTTGGCTTGCGTGATAGTTTTTTCTCGCAAAAAATAGTGTTTAATGAGCACTCGAAATCAATTTTTTTTTTTCATTTTAACGAAAATGCTAGTAGGCGCCTATATAAAATGGCTGCCACAACAAAGCTATTTGACAGATCTGTCTGAAAATTTGGGTGCGTTCTTTTGAAAGATGATTCTTGGCCAAAAAACAAATTTAAGGTGACGACACAATTTGTGTTAATTTTCATCGACTTATTAACCCACCCTCATATTACTGGGGCGAGGAGAACATGTCTACATGTGATAGACGATGTACTGACTGTTACCATAGGTGTATCTGAGAGACATGGTTTCCTGGCAAGTACCATCAGCGGGCTAGACAAGATGTGTCAATCACTGCAGGTGAATGGAGAGTCGGTCGGTCTAAGGATCAACGGCAAACAGATGAAAATAATGTACACAGGCCGCTCCACACATCGACGCATTATTCTGAAGCAAATACCAATTGAGGAAGAAGAACAGTTAAACTATCTGGGAAGTTTTGTATCATCTGATGGCGGACCTAGACGTTAAAGGTGGTATGCATAAAACTCCCGCTGTCTTTGGTATCCTGTCTCCTGTTCGTAAATCCAGTCAAATCAACACACTACAGTGAGACTCTTCGAATTCAACATCAAATCGGTGCTATTGTACGACTGTGCCTCGGCAAACATCACGAGAAAGTTGCAGACTTTCGTTAATCGTTGTCCGCGATACATCCTAAAGATTCGCTGGCCGCAAATTATTTCATAAAACGAATCAAAATCTGTTGGATATCGAGATAATGCAGCGAAAATAGCGCTGGATTTGTCACATACTGAGGAAGCCAAATGAAAATATCGCTAAGTAGTTCTTCGAATGGAATCCTCAGATTGCACGGCGGGTTGGAAGACCAAGAACAAAGTGGATATCAAAAGTCTTGGCAGGATCAGCGACGCAGAAGAAAACGTGGCCACAGCTGAAATGCAGACCGAGACAGATGGAAAAGATTTGTTGTCGCCCTATGCCCCAGGAGTATGTAAACTTCACAATGTGTCCTAACTTCACAGCAAGAATAAAGTCAAACCACAAACATTCAGGTTTAAAAACCCACCGGAGAAATGTGCAAAGCAATTTAGAGAATTTACAGGGAACGCCCTAAAATGTGGTGTGAGAGCTTATGGATGCTCCATCACGCACCACTGCATAAATCATCACCGAACTTAAGACAAGCACGCCATTCTCACACCCCTCACTCGTCACCTACGAAAGAAAGTGAAGGTCAATCGCATCCTTCCCTTAAGAAAAATACACCAAAAGCAGGAACCCTGCAACTGAGTGCATATGGCATGTTTGTACACAAACTGCATGCATAGCAACTCCAACAATAAAAAAAAAAAAAAAACCCCAAACAATTTACTCTTCAAACTTTCAGTTGGAATTCCATCACGAAACACGACACGTTAAACATTTACTTTCACTTTCCTTGACATTTTTTTTTTTTTTTTTGTTTCTGTATTCCACGCTGAGCCCCTACCCACCTATTGTATAGTTCCAAACTCAGTTCTTATCTAACACCATACCGCACATAACAAAAGGAACTTCTCCCCAAAACAAACCAACACCCACCGTCGTCGCATCTGTACTTACTTGTAATACTCAGCTGATGGTATCCTTGATTGTTCAGAGCGCTGAGACCAGCATCTGTCGTACCAGAAGCTGACTCTCCCATTGCTTATTTGTTTGTTTGTTTTTCTCTCTGCTGGCGAATATTCTCCTCTTCTTTCCGATGGTTGTTCGTCTTATCAGCAGCAGAAGTATAAAATGTTTGCTTTGTCTCCTACCTCAAGTCGTATGGATGCCTAAGAAAAAAAAAAAAAACAACATAAAAAAAAAAATCACGACTAAGATTTATTTCTCTGTTTTACTGACTACCAGATAATAACAAATGAATCATTGAATTGTGTTGCTAATCAGCAGAGTTAATTTAATTTTTATTACGCGAGTACTACTAATCTAATCTCTGCGACTGTAGTGAGGAACAGAAAAGAAAAAAATCTGCACCTGACAATGCGTGAACTTAAACTATTCTCGAATGTTTATGGGAAGACAAACAAAAATAAAAAAAAAAAATAAATAAGATTCGTATTGTTCCAGCAATCCAATTAGAGAAAAACAAGTGATTTTTGTATTTTTGTTCCCGAGTAGGGGCGATTTGGCTGCGGAGCACTTACGTCAAAAAGTCTCACCGTGACAACATTTTGAGCGACGTAAAAACTGCAAAAATATTGCAATTCACTTTGGAAATTTTTCCTTCGCGGGAGTGTAAAATAATAAAGAATAAATTGGAGCACTTTTTGTAGATTATTCGCAAATATACACTTGATTTTGAGGAAGAAAATTGGAGATTTTCACTTTTCTTCCACAACTACAATGGCTTCTTGAATTTTGACTTTTCAGCTAATTGGAAAGCTGACGTTCAGGTGGCGCCGCGTAGTAGGGAATTTTAATTGTCAACTGATGGAGTTGTGTACAGTAAGGCAGGAGATTGATATTGGACGCAATTTTAAAAATTACAGTTTATTTATTTCATTAACAAGTCGAACAACCTTAACAGATTACAGAACAGAATGATTTACTCTGAACTAAAGTAATTACAATAATTCAAGTAGATCAAATAATGAGTTAAAAACAATACTGGATAAACTTAAGCCTACAGTAGACCAAACTGAGTTGCAATTTGCGATAGCACGAGACATAGGCACATTCAAACCATAGTTAGTACGTGCATAGTAAGAAGAAGAAACTCTACTTGCTTTAAAGACCTTTCGGGATCTTATATTTGAATTAAGGACAGCAAACATGGGCTTTTTTTAAATGATAACAAATGAGGTCTCTTACAAATATTATATCGTGGGTTTTCCTGCTCTTCGCAATCCTAGCATCATAATTAGGCGAGAAATTCAAGCACATTTAAAAGAAAACGAATTTAGAAAATGTTTACTCTATCGATACGCACTTGATAAAAAGGACCCCACACTATGCCGCTGTACTCCAAGAGTGACCGAGCAAGAGCCATAAATGGAGTCATTAGGGAGTGTATAATTGGACGGGAAGATCTGCAAAATTGTCAAATTTCTTATATTAACCAAAAGACAATTTTCTCCTTACCAAATTGAGCAATTTATACTGTCAAGAGCCAAAGAAGACGTCCTGCAACTCCAAATTAATAGACCCTACATCCACTTTAGAATTGGCGCTGATTACCGAGGGAATTTAATCGAGGTAGTTTTTTACATACCGATTCAAAAAATCGAGCAAGCAATTCACAGGAAGATTGTACGTTGTTAGATTCACAGCCTGCGCAGGACTTAAATAAACACAATTCTTCCAAATCATATTAGGGTCGATAGTAGACATTATTACATATCAAAAGTGGTAAAATGGAAAGGGAAAAAGGAGCAGAAATAATGCAATACCCGATGTAGAGAGCAATAAAACAAAACTACAAATGTCATTAACTTATTATAAAATCCGCAATAAAATGGAAATAATTAGATTTTGTTCGAAATCAGGAGTTTTTTGGGAACTTGATTTGTTTTCTAACTATAAAAGCAGGTTGTGTATTCTTTCGGTGTTAGTTAGTCTTGAAACTTCAATATTTAAAGTTAACCGATAAAGAGTCGAAAAATAATCTCAAATGGGAAGAAACTAGGGAAAAATAAAGTTTTATGTTTTGGCACAATAACCTTGCATAAAGAAGGGCATACAGTGAATGTTATTGCAAATAATCTTAAAATATCGAAGCCGGTAGTGCACGATACCATACATTAGCAGTATGAAAAGCTATGCTACTACCTCAAAACAAAGTCAATCGGGTAGACTGGGGAAGAGAACACCGGGATTGAAAATCAATCGACTGGTCGACTAGTATGGACGGACGAGTCCAAATTTAAATTTTTTGGACAAAAAAGCAGTGGTTCAATAATAGTCTGAAGACCTCATTCGTATCGATGGAAATTGGCTATTTCTCGGCTGTGATTGGATTCAGTCGGAGGTTACAATTTAAATCTGTCACTACTGTGGTTCTGTAAAAGATAAGCATGCGATATATGACATCTGTGAATACTAAGTACTGACATGTGCAATTATGAAGTTGTATATGAAAGAACAACGCATTTTAATTGTTAAAACCCCATCGAAATGCGAGAAATTTAACCAACACGATTCGCATCAGTATACATAACCGTCATCTCGTGCCGCAGCTAAGAAATTAATTTTTCGAACAAAATCATCTTCAGCGATGATTCACTTCCAACTAAAAGTGTCGCATTTGGGGTCAGGAGAATCCACGGGCCAAATTAACAAATTATTTTTGGCACAAATTGGACGATATTGATATGAAAGACATATGATTTCAACAAGCCGGTGTCACCTGCCACACAGCTTAAGAAACAATACAGTTATTCTACACAAAATTTCCCAGCCATGTCATATAATTTTTCACGTTTAATGTCAATGTCTCAAAACCACTATATATACCTATAAGTATGTATATATATGCAATTACATGAAACCCAGTCTTGAAAGTTATTTGTTTTTTTTTTTCTCTGAGTGTAACAATCGTTTCAAACAAAGTACACAACGAACACACCCGACTCTCTCACGTGTAGAAAAAAAACCTCATGACCTTACACTTTTTCTGATTTTGACAGTTTACTCTCTGTTTGTATGCCGTTATAGGACGCGAATTGTATAGCAAAAGTGGCGCTTAAATAACAAATAAAAGATGTAAATAAAACGATAAACAATGAGTGAATTAATTGATGCCTTCAAGAAACTCAGTGAATTCTATCAGCCCAACTTGGTTTGGGAAGAAGTCGAAGAGTTGTACTTGAAAGCGGAGCAAAAGAAGGAAACGCCCTCAGAAAAGCTTCAAGAAAAGCCTTCCACTTCAAGTAGACGCCAACGAGCTGGATCCATTTCATCCGACTCTAGTGGAATGGGGGATGAAATCAACGATGTCGCAGATGTGGAAGATAGTCCACTTAATTGCATTCCACTAGTCCAACGAGCTCGTACTGATTCCAATATCCTCTCCGCCCTGCTAGAAGTCTCGACAACAATTCGAGCCATACGCGAATCCTCAGCGAGCTATGACAACACCTACGACTGCTGGGATCAAGTGGTAAAAGTATCTCCGCGAGACAGTTATCTTGCATTTATTTACACTCTTGTCGGCTTGGGCAATCACGATCCGAAGTGTCGCAGTTATCGACAGGTGTCGCTGGCCGCGTCTAGTGCTTACTTTCTTTCGCTGACCATTCCCGGAGCAAAAGGATTCCATATTTTCGAAGAGGATGTCATTTCGGTAGCACTACAGGTCTTTAATTTGATAGAAAAGATTCAGAGTCCGGAGGTGGCAAAGTGTCTAACTCATCATCATTCCACCGAGACGTGGGTGAACTTCACCTCTTTCTGTGACGATGTCAAGTTGATCTTTCGTTATGTACACTTCGACGAGTACAAGGCAGCTAGGAATGCAATAATTAGGAAACTGGTCGATATGCAGTACTTGAGTTACGATAGAGGATTTGTTAATGTTTGTAAGATCGGGCTAGTGCTGTTCTGAGGCAGTTGTACTTAGATTTTATGTTTCAGATGCTGCCAACCTGCATGGAAAGTGTTTTGAAATTCTGGACGAGGTGGTGAGTGCTCACAATGGTGATCCACAGGAGACGCTCTTGAAGATTATGAACATGACACTGTTTCTGCATACTTACGCTGCGAAACCAAAAGGTGTGTCAACGTCCAGCATGCAATCGAATGGATGCGAACATATTTCCGATTGGTTTATAAAAATCATTGGCAAGTTTCCGAGGATTGTATCGGAGGTGTTGGAATTCTATATAAAGGTTGTCATTACCAATCCGGAGAAGGCAGTAAGTCGTTTTTTTTTTTTCAATACTTCTTGATCCAATTTGCAAATACATGTGGCTGTGAGTGCTGTGTCCTTGCTACCATTTTGAATCAGCGGTTGAGGTGACTAACCGAATTTGACTTCTTTTTTTTTTTTTTTTTTTGTCGGACTACGAAAAACTACGCTGAAACACTCAGTCTATTGTACTACAGGGGATCAACCCCCTGGTAATGAAATTTCTGCGTCTTTCGTTGAAAGGCGAGTAAGAGCCTCCGTGATGAAGGGCGTATGGTATTACCACCCACAGTATCGTCGCCCTCCCTACAGGCGTCGCAGATGGTGGTGTCACCAGTAAGTTGCCTGCAGTCTCTTCTACTGAGGGACAGCAAAAATGTTGCGAGTTTCTTACAGACGTTCGGGAGCATTCGTTTAGTCTGTCTAGATCCCGGAGAGTCATGTCTGATCGAGGAGGCAGGAAGACCCAACGTACAGTAATTCCATAGATTTGAACTCACTGAGTTCAAACTTGCGACCGAATGCAGAGAGCTCTTGTATTCTCGAACTGGAAATCATTAAAATGCTAAACAAGGCCTTAAGCGCAGTTTGGCTATCGCTACAGACACGGATAATCCGTTCCCTACACCTATTCCTCAAAATATAGTTCACGGCCTTTAGGATTGCATAAATCTCCGCTTGAAAGACAGACGCATATTTACTTAACGAGAAGTGAAGCCTAATGTTGTCATCCTCCACGAAGAGTCCAGCACCAGACCCTTAATTGGTTTTAGAGCCATCCGTGATAATTCGACTACAATTTCTTCCTGCCTTAGATTCCGGAAAAATCCAATCCTGAGCGTGAGGAAAGTCGACTTTAAATTTACGAAGCAGCTGGAGTTCTGGTGTCATTACTTCAGACGGCAAGAGTCGAAACATAAGTGTCGCGCAAGGTTATCGAAGCTCCAGTACGGGTTATATGATAAGCCACTTCTTTTAAGACGGAAGATAGCTTTTATTGTGCTGTCTATGATATAAATATCAAGAGGGAGGTTCAGCAATACATTTAGAGCTGAGTCAGGCATGCTAGAGAAGGTCCCCATGTAGCTGAGACAAATTATTCTTTGGAGTTTAGCGAGAGAATCAGTGACATATTTTCGCGAAACTTTTTTCCATCAAACAACCGACACATATGCTAAGAAAGATCTTATCATTGTCGTGCAGATCCATAGGACCTTTTTTTTTGGTGATAGGCCGCATGTCTGCCACAAAACTGAGAGCGCCTTGGCTGTCTTCGACTCAACATGACAAGAAGCTTACTGTCCAGGATCACTCCTAAATACTTAGTTTCATTTGAGATTCGGATAGTGACCCCTGCACTGAATGAGTCAGACCGATCAACTTCCTCCTTCTCGTAGAGAGAATAACCTCAGTTTTGAGTGCATTAACCAAAAGCCCGTTTCTAGAGTGAATGCAGAAGCTCTACGCATATATTTGGCGCGGCTTGGAAAAGTTCGGAATGTATACCATTTATTCTTCTTGAGTGTTACTAGAAGGCCGGGTGCGGATTCAGATATCTGATTTGAATTTGGTACTATGACACCATTGCTTAAACAGTTTAGTACCGCGGCGAAATGTTCCTTCCACTTTCTCAGTTGGAAGGGTTTTTCTTCTGAGCGAATTTAATATATGCTGTACTTTCTTATCTATCGTCTAGCGGAAGTGGCCGTTTAACGAAATTATCTAGACTTTGCCAATCGAATTAGTGCAGTATCTACACAAGGGTGTTATTTACGTTGGCCTTGAAACCTTCTATAATGTCCAGCTGGGAACGTGTAGTCCGTAACGTTTGTTTAACTCAAAGGGCAAGTGCCGTCGTTACTAACACTAGCCTTGATATATATATTTTTGTCATTTTTTATAAAATTCTACTTCTTTCTAGTGGAAAACGGAACAAACTCAACGAGCACTTGAATATGCGGCAAAATACGATGCTGCTCTCTTTACCCGTTGTAATGCATCAATTGTAGAATTCCTGTCCGAAGCTGTATATGCCGAAGAAGTAAGCATTCGATCCAGAGCTGTGGATCTCCTATCGAAAATGATACTCCTTGAATCCAATGTCGATTGGCAAATGTTTCGCCATGAAGTCTCTGAAACACCACGTGAAGTGTACATAATAAAGGAACTCATCGATAGTATTCGCGACTCAAATAATAGCATTAAAATGAAGGCAGTTCAAGCCATTCAACAAGCACTCATCAGAGGTTCACCTAATGCCAAAAAGATTCTCCACGAAGGACTTAAGTTCACTCATTTCAATGATTCCGGTGTGAAGCTACCAGAAGAGCCGAGAATTCTAAAGAATGAAATACGTTTTGGCAAGCCAAGTGAACCGGAACCACAATACACCTTCATGGGAGTGGAAATAGTTGCACTAAGCTTTCTGCATTTACCAGAGCATGTCTATCGGTTGTTTTCGAATCCCGTGACTTTTCTGCGGCGAGCCGCAGTTATGTTGGTCGAGACAATTGTTAAGATCAATCCGTTAATCATATTCAACACCGATTTTGTTAAGGTCCGTTACCGGAACAGCTTGTTCGAGATGGGAAATTTAATTTTAAAATTAAAATTCTATTTCAGGAAACTTGCAGCCTGGTTCGTGAGCCCACACAGATGGTTCGTAAGCAAACGCTGATTATGGTTGATTCGATTCTATCCACCTATCCCAATTGTTACCCGGTGATTTTTGTATGGTGTAAGATTATCGGACCAATGATGCAGGATCCAGATCCGAAAAACATAGAACTTGCTATGGAGGTTGGATTTTGGCTGCTGTTAAATTTAACAGACGCTACTAATGATACTTATTCTATTTTAGTGTTTCCGGAATAAAGTTCTGTTGAATATAAGGGGGATCGATCAAACTAATCAGGCAGAACATTTCATGCCGTGGGTTATTATTCGAACGTTACTTATGTCATATTCAAGGCTGTACTTACAAACGAGTTTTCACTTGGCACTAAAAATGCAGATGATCAAGTAAGTACTTTTTGAGGGGCAATGCTTTAGGGATTTTAAAGAATATCACAGAAGAATGAATGAAATAATGCGCGAGGTTAGGTGTACAGCGACCTAAAAGATCTACTGTGCCCACGGTAGCAGTTGAGGTTGTTCTTGGTCTAATTGTAGTTTTCTAGGAGTTTCTTTGTCTGCCTTTGTCTTTCATTTATTCATTCATTGGTCCATCAACTCGAACGTGGCGTGGTACCCAATGTAGCAAAATTAAATTGAAATTGCTTGCCAGGCGCAATAGAGTTCGTCTTACATGGGTACCGGGGCATGAAGGTGTACAGGGTAACGAAAAGGCAGATGAACTGGCAAGGAAAGGAGCGAGCAACATAGAACTGAATCCTGAAAAGACCACTGCCACTCTTGCTATAATTTCTGTTGAGGCTACGTTGGGCATACCTTCCTACCAGATAGTTTTACGGTTGGAAGATGATGGTAAATTTGCTCATTGGTTTCGGGTGCCTAGTTCTTGACCCAAACAATCCTGCCCCAGTCCGCACTTCGTCTGTGCTCAGTTTAATAGTGGCTGCTTGATCTCCAAACAAACCGATTTAAATCTCTATATTCATTTTGGACCTGTCTACCAGAGAAGATCGTGTGTGCGTCCAACTTAACGATTAAACAATTGACTCCTCAAAGCCTTCTGCTTTGCTTTTTCATACTTCTCTAAACAGTAGAGCTATGCTCCTTCAAAATGATACCCGTACTGAGTGAACATTAGGGTGGCGCATGTCGTACTCGAGCAACCATTGGGTGACCTAAAAAGCTGAAACTTTAAACCCTCATAGTATGACATAGAGGAAAAAACCATATGTAAGACACTTTGCACCATCTGGAAGCTTCTAAATTATTTAAAAAAACTGAACATTTGCACGCTAAATTGGATACAGTGTTTGTTGTGTCCCTTTCGTCCACACACAAATATTTACTCTTTGCAAGTTCTTATACTACAAACTATGCTTTTATATAATTTTAGCCAACAAATTATCAGTATTGTTGAATCTCATATACTCGCCTCAAATTCAACCGAAGCTTGGATTCTTTTGAATTTTATTTGCGGAAAAATAAAAAGCAAGGAGCCCGATTCTCTTATCCACTGTTTCGTCTCCTATCATTCGGTAAGTAAAGCAAACCAATTACCATATCGAACTTACAACCATAACTCTTCTTGCAGTCACTCGAATGGAACAATGAACAAAATCTCCTAATAGCACTTGAAGTACTTACAACCTGTGCGAAAGACTTCAGTTACCCGGCTCTAAACTACGTCTTCAAGCATCTTTTGAATACTATTAGAACGGGAATGATCATTCCACAAGTTATTGGCAAAGCATTCGATTTTATCACAACAATCGACCATCGATCAAGAGAAAACCAAATGAGATCTACACCTTCCACATCCACACAGGTAGTTGATGTGCCCTCACAAGATTGGATCATAGATTTGCATATATACATCGAAGATAAGCTTCTCGAGGAGATGCCGCATTTCCCAGAAAATCGATCGACATACCTGTCCTATTTATTCTCCTATTCCGAGGTGAATTTACAAATTAAATTACGTCCCCACCGATCGATTATCTCGTTTATTCACAAATACATGCTAGAGTGTGTAAAGCTTCCTGAATCCGAACTGGAAATGGACAATGATCGTATTTTCAATTCGATGATACTGATTGCCGGTCGATTCTCGATTCGTGAATCAAATATAGCCAGCACTACATGCAAGTTGTATGGGAACATTTTAAAAGCAATCGATCGTCCACCGATAGTGAACTCGATTCTCGTAGCGGTTTCTGATCTATGCAAGAAGCACACGCAATTGGTGGAAACAATATTAGATAGGATTTTGGAGAAATTATCGTCGCCATATTTGATGAATCGCATGGAGACTTTTAAGAGTTTTGCAGGATTAGTGCTGCAGGATCAGCTGAAGCTGCGTGGATCACTCTTGTTGGCTCTGTTGACAACCATCTTGGACGATAGTACGGAGTTGTCTGAGAAAGCTATCGCATTTTTTGCTGAATTCATAAGCAAAAAGAATGCTGCGCTGTTCCACAAGTGTTTGATTGAGTGTCCATTCGTTTTGAATGAGTATCCGGTAAGTTAAAGAAGTCTGAATAATACAAATTCATATCTCTATTCTTTCAACAGAACTTTGAAGGATTGGATACTTTCTCAGAAAATATGATTAAATCTCCACTAAAAGGCGATGCTAAACGTAAAGCGCGGTACAAATTGTACAATCACCTCATGGAAAGCATTGACGATATCAATTTGATAATGTATTTCGGCAATTTAAAAATTCTTGCAGGTATGAGGGTAGTTTAGGTTAGTTCAAGGTAGTATCCCTTGACGGTTGAAGTATAAATGTTGGGTCAAAGATGGAAAATTGAATCGCACTTTCTGCAGAAATTTCTGAAACTCTTGATAGGCATGTACTTGTATAATGGAAATTATACCATTCGTACTTACATATACAAGTAGATAGACTGTTTTACACAAAGCTACTAAGCGTTTGCGATCTTCTGCAATTATCCTTTGGAGCACTTCCGCATCCATAACCCCATAACGAGATGTTGGCGCATGAACCCTTCATAGGCCAACAGCAGCGATCGTCCTTCATAGTTCCACCAAGTTTTTCTGCAGCTTTTATTGCTCTCCAAATCAAAACCAACTGACTATTTTAACATCTATCTGACAAGGTTGACAGGATTCATATTCATTACCCGACAGCCGAAATGATTGCTGTGCTGTCTATGCTACCTAAAGTGATGGGCAAATCAATTAATGCCGAAATAATTAAATTTCTAAAGGGACACGGTAGTATGGTTTGGAGCACTGTCCAACTGGAGACCTGTTGAGTTACATATGTAACCCACCTATGAACTGCAGCCATTGAGCATCACGAGAAATTAAGAGCTGGACATCTCAGAAAAGATCGATCGGGTTTGCAGTAGTTTGCAAATTACGCAAACATAATAGGTCAGCTGGACTACTGAAACAGCTCTGGCTAGGTGAACTATTTTCTTTGGGACAGACCAATTCAACTTTCTGTCGACGCGACGGTGTATATTCTGTCTATCTATTTCTATTCCATATCAACGACCTACTACAATCAAAAAACCGCCAGAATTTCAGTTTTTGTCGATGACAGTACCCTAATATCATCTTGCCTCACATCGTCAGAGATGCAAAGATGGGGAAAAGTAAATTCAACTACCTTTTGCGAAGAAAACCCACAGGTTAAAATTGACGACCAATCCCTTGACCACACATCGCAAAATTGGTGTCCATGAAGTTGAGCTGTCTGTCTAGAGAAAAAAAAAGATACTTTACAGAGAAACAGTTCCTTGTATATAAAGGACAAGTTAGACCGGGGCTTGAGCATTATTCTCACGTTTGGAGTTCAGCCTCAAGACATTCTCTTCATTTCCTTGATAGCATACAGAGACAAGTAGTTAACTAAATAATAGATGATCCCGCACTAACATACAGTGCCTATGCCTATTCTATAGATACTACTGTGCCAGATGTTCCGAAGACTTCAATGGAAATTACTTATTTAAGCGTCCTACTAGGCCAACCATTAAGCTTCAAACTTCTTATTGAGACTCCAGTCATCATGAGTAAGGTTGTCAGTTATGTTAAAGATCGTTAACTGAGCAAACTGTTGCTAAATAGTTGCCATAATAGCATTAATTGGATCGTTAATAAATTAATGTTGAGCTTGGGCTGCCGCAGTTTTAATCCGGATCGAATTCCAAGCAGTCGATCGCTGCGCTTGCTGTAATCCATTTTTATGATTATTATGTCGCTGGGTTATTTTGTCGTTGAGTTATTATTACGTGTCACAGTCTACTCTCCTTGCTTTGATAAGTTTAGAATCCATAAGCACATAAAAAACCCAACTGACTTTGTTACAAGTTCCACTACAAGGGATTATTGCGTGCTATCACACAAGTCCAGCTAATATGCCATGAACCCGCATTTCAAAAATATTCGTCACTAGAAAAATAACTAAATAACATTAAAATGTCTTATCCTGCTTTTACCTTTTAGAAAAAACTCAAAATGATCCCCTAATGAAATCGCCCGAAGGCATTGCACTAATTAAAGACATCCTATTTATACTAAAGCGAGTTTGCCAGAGAGAACAAAAGGAACCAGATGATGAGCAGGAACTTGAAAATCCCGACTGTGACACGGCGAATACTTCAGCTATCCCCACTGAACAAAGTGACCCAGTACCAACAACAAGTACTTCTGCACTAGCGCAAGGAAGAAGAGGTAGACGGCGGGATGTGCTAACAATGACCGAAGCTGTAAGATTTAAAAAAAAATCGATTTCTTCTTTCTATTTCTATAAATTTTCGTTTGCAACTTGTAGTTAAATGGTTTGGAAAAATCCATTGTTTTCATTATAACGATAGCAGAAAACACTTCCAATAGTGATGCATCTATTCAGAAGTCCATAGACGACCTGGCTAAAGCATTGTCATTGCGTTTTCCAAACATCATCGAATTTGCACAACCAGCTGAATTTTGGAGTAGATACCGTCAGGGTAAGGCTACATCAACTCCAAAAAAAAGAAAACGTCCTGCTGACCTAGAAGAAAGCATAGCAGATGATACAATTTCTGAAATTGCTAACGAAGACGTTGAGGATGATGATGTTACTCCAACACCGTCTAAATTGCAGAAAAATTCTTCTGAGATTTTCGAGTATATGCTGTTTCCTTGAGATTAAAACAAAGGCATGGTTTGCCTTTTGGAAAAGACAGGTTTTAGTACAAATTACTTTTATCATAAAAGAATATTTGTTTGCCATTAAATTATTATTTTTTAGATAATTTAAACAAACTAGTTTAACGTTATATAGGTAATTCATTTAAATATTAAATAAAATAAGCATACAGTGATTATATCCTTTCAAAAGTTTAGTACATAAAGGGTTATTCATTTCGGCATCTGTCAAATCTATCTGTCTCCCATAGTGACAGGTTTAACCGCCGCTCAACGCATTAAAATATTTGTGCCTTACTACAAAAATAACAGTTCTGTAATATCTGTATGCCGCGATTTAAAGACAGATTATTGTCGTCATAATCCAACTGAGCAAACAATTCGAAACACAGTCACCAAATTTTGAACAAATCGGTAGTATTTGTGATGTCTTAAGTCCTGTGCATCACCGTAATGTTCGATCAACTGAAAACATAACCTCTGTGAGTGTCTCAGTGGCCAAAAATCCGGAATTGTCAATTCCACGACGGAGAAGCCACTGTTACGGTGAATTATCTGCGCTATGGTCAATGATAACCAACTTTATTGAACCTGAGATTAAAGACATTGATGTGAGCGACATCTGGTTCCAACATGGCGGAGCTACGTCCCATATAATACAAATTTGGCTTTATGGCACAAATAGTTCCCCGGTCATTTAATTTCTAGATTTGGCCACATCGATTGATCACCAAGATCATGTCATCCGATTTCTTTTTGTAAGGTCTATGCTAAAGATCGTGTCAGACAGTGCGTAAACTTTGAAGCACTTAAAAACCAACAACCGTGAAGTTATGGCCGCTATACAGGCAGAAATGTGCCGAAAAGTCATCGAAAATTACCTCACAATAATCGAATCTAAATGAATAACCCTATCACATTTTGTTTACCTTTTTTTTTGTGAAAGAAAATAAGAATTGCTATAAGCTATGAATGTCTGAAATTAGAAATTAATTTAAATTTGAATTCATTATGTAGTTTGTATTCGTAGGTACGTACATATGTTTTGCAAATTTGAAAAGATTTTAATTTTATTTTAAGTAACGACTTTTGTCAAATACAAATTGTTATTAATTTTTGTTTGTATATGCAACTTCATTATTAAAAAAGAAAATGTACAAATGTGGTTTCTTATTAAATTTTGTTTGGCTGAGTTGTTCATTTAAGAACAAAAAGAAAACCCTGATCTAGCGTATGTATTCCACTACTCGAAGCAAACTTAAAATTGTCGATAAAAAGTTTGGTTCATTTAGTTGTTTAACAAATAAGCTAGTTGGCAACTGATATATAGGTTAGCTTATGTTTGTTAAAGCTCCCATAACCAGCAAGCAAATGAACATATCCTATACCAGCGGATTACAGCCAGATCTCAAGCTCGTTGGCTTTGTTGCAACCAGCTGATTTAATATGGTTGCGAAGATTCAAATGCAGTAGGATCTTTCAACGGTCATTGTTTTTTGTTGCTATTTACAGCCATGTTTAACTGCAGTCTTACTATTACAAATTGACATCGAAGGATTCTGCAAGTAGGAGGGGCTGCTGATAAGTTCACGTCCTGAGATACTCAACAACGAGTCATGTTCTCATTAGTCATAACACTAACTGCGGCACTAGTACGCGCTGTCAAATGGTGTGGCGCTGCACTCATAAAATTCACCCACAATGGTGTAGCGCTTTATGTCAAATTAATTGTCACTTGAAACACAGCTGATTGGAATTGTGTACGGATACTGTGTACAATTGCAACTCTTACTGTCCTGAAAACTATTGTGATTCATATAACACGAATGATGAGCGCATTGACGGAATGTGGCGCTTGGAAAGCCATGATTTGATGCGCATTCGTAGATGTGGAACCAATAACAGAGCAAATGAAGCGTTCGAGGTACTGAAAACCTTGTCAGATTATTTTCTGAACGAAGAAAAGGTATCTTTGCAACCACAATAATTGTTAAATGTATTTTTTTTCCCACAAAATAAAAACAAAATTGAATTTTACTTCTTAGTCTTTATTCACTTTTTTTAGTTCATATTCCACCTGGATATCGCTTACATACTTCATCATTCCAATCTTAGCTTCGTTCCGCAGATGTAAAGGAAAAGTCTTAAGTTTTTCCAAGAGGCTGCGGCAGAATAGCTCATCTTCTAGATCTGTGGCAGACGAAGAAGAAAATGCTGTTGTTGCACGTGGTTTCTTCAGAAATTCTTGAACAGAATGCATAGTAGATACAAAGGTTTCCTCAAGAGTACTTGCCTCTCTCTTTTTCGATGCGCGCGATGAAATTGATGAACATTCGGAGAGTTTGGGGAAGGGACTTTCCGTAACGAAGGTGCTTTCCATAACGAAAGGGCTTTCCATAAGGCACGGGCTTTCCGGTGTCTTTGACAAAGCACTACAAGCGCCTTCGTGGTCCACCTCATCCCTTGACGTAACAGACGGACTTGGGGTGGCAGTATCTTTCAGCGATAAGGAAGAGTAATCGCTTGTAGTCCTGTAGGATATATAAAATATATATTTTATTTATAAATCGTTTGTAATAGATGTTTACATCCTTGGCTTCATATGTTCTTTGAGGAACTCCAGGATATCGCCGTATTTCCACACATATTCCGGTTCATCTGTAGTCTGCTCTGAACTTTTCTTCTTACTAAGATTTCTAGAGTAGCTATCCCGTAAGCTCTTCCACTTCCTTTTCACAACATCAACTAACAAAAAAACAATCCGTAAGAAAACATTAACTAAAATACTATATTAGGAATACTTACTTGGCAAACCAAATTCGTTTGCAATATTCTGCCACTCTTGTGCCTTCTTTTTAATGTTTTTATATTGTGGATGGCACAAATTCCACAATATATCCCTTTTTTGAACAGATTCAATGAATTTTTCAATGTCGCCTTCCTCCATTTCTTCTATTTTTAGCGAGCTGTCAAACTTGTAGAGCTACAAACGTTAAAAGTAAACCAACTCGTACTACCGCTACAGCTACGCGCTACGCTACAGCTACTGATTGTGGGTGCACTATTGAGTTTGTATATATTTCTACTTTTGACACCCCTTAGTGCCCGAATACAACGGAGAAGCGCTGCAGCAGATGAAGTCGCTGTAGTCCAAACTGTCAAATAAGTCGCTAACTGAAGTAGCAATGCAGGCACATAATGGTGAAGTGCAGCTCGATTGCTCAAGCTGTCAAAACGGAAAGATAATCGCGCTGTGTTTCGTGAAAATGTTTTTTGTGGTGGATTTATTTTATAACAATAACTAAGGAAGAGGAAATAGCATGCTATGAATTTCTCCATAGACGGCTCTGCCATTTTCGTTTTTGTTTTTGTTTTTAACTGTTAACAAGTAGTGCAGCTCGTTCAGAAGTTGAAGTTGACTTAACTTGTGCTGCAGCTACTTTTCGTATTTCCGCTACAGTTTCGCATTGTGTTCGTGCTGTAGGGAGTACGTGTATTTCAATTTTGACAGCTCTGCGTACTGGAGCTTCAGCTTCACCCTTGTTTTCGGGCAGTTAGTTGAATAAATATCTCCTCGTTTCAATAATAATCTCACTTTGTTATTATCTGTGGAAAGATAAACATCGCCATGTTGGCCGAAATCGGAAATTCTTACAATTTTGAGCACCGCTCCGTGATAAAAGGGAAAATCGCCTAAAGAAATTTTCGAAGACATGTCATCGACTCTTCAGGATTCTAGTCTTTAATTTTCTTCATAAAATGGGCTCCCTAATTTTAACAAGGGCGAGAGCTGTGAAGACGACCCCGCTCAGGTTGCCCTGTGTCAGTGGTCACTGAAGAAAACGTCGGAAAAGTTTAAAAATTAGTTCTGGTCGACAGAAGAATAAAATATGGCAGAAAGCGGACGAATTGCACATCAGCAAAGAATGGATTGGAGAAATTTTGCACGAGCATTTGAACATGAAACAAATTTGTGCGCACTGGGTACTGAAAATGCTCACGTCGTTTGACAAGCAACGACGACTCGAGTGCTGCAAAGATTTTTTAGGAGTTAGCCGGGGACAATTTTGATGAAATTTGCAACCGAATCGTAACTGTAGATGAGACTTGGGTTCGCCAACATGATCCGGAGTCCAAACAAGAGAGATCAAGGGGGGCGTAGAAAGTCATTTTGAAGGCAAAGAAAAAGAATATTTTTTCGGTGGTATTAAGGTACTGTATACCCGATGTGAGAAATGCATTTGACTCGAGGGAGAATATTGAGAAATAATTTTTTTAATCGGATCTCTTCTTATCAGCCGCCCCTCGTAAATGACATGATGACAGACATTGCCAGATCCGATAAGCTGAATGTTAAAATGTAAGTTTTGTCGTTTCATCGACAAAGTACTGAGATCTTCTACTTAAAGTCCATTGGACTTTGGATTCTTCGACAATCAAGATCAAGACTAGTTAATACCTGCAGAAAGCACTTAAATAAGGTATCGAGAGCCAGTACGGTGACTCTATACTGGGTACCAGGGCATGTGGATATTCCAGGTAGTGAAAAAGTAGACGAACTTGCAATGAAAGTATCAGCGTTGCATATTTTGCAGGCTATCCCTTTTGTAAGAACTTTTATTAGCTATATAATTAAGTTCATAGATGACAAAGCCACTGGTATAGCCAACAGGCGCTGGGTCCTTAAGGCAAGCCTATGACAAGAAAAGATCTCTTTCTCTAATTAAGCTAAATCGTAATAACTCACACAGGGGACGACACCTCCGACTGTGCCATTGGTATTCATGCCGAGCTCCTCGGGGTTACACATAACGATTATTGCAGAAGCTGCAGGGACGAAGGAGACATTGAGTTTGTTCGTCACCTGTTATGTGAATGTCCTGCCCTTGCCAACAGAAGAATGAGGACTCTTGGCAGTCACTTTTTCATGGAATTGAAGGACTAGAACAAAATCGAGCTGAAAAACCTCCTGAGATTCATATCCTTATCTGGGTGGTTCTAAATCGGCGGCTTTCTTTTTTTTTCTTTTTAAGTTGTTCTCAGGGTAAAAACTTATATGAGCACAATATGACAAGCAAGTCGCAGGGCACCCATCTACCTAACCTAACCTAACGTCCACGCATCAAAGCGAACACGATCAGGAACGCGTCGTACATTCAGCAAATGGTTTTAACATTTAATTGATAATTTGTTTCCACTGATCGGCGACAACTTGAGCTAACAACCATTAGTTCGCCGCACACTCATCCTGATACAGCTGCTTTTTTGTTCGTGCCAACTGCCCGCTCACAGATGTGTGTCAGACATTCATCTGAGGTGAAGTTGTGAAAAGAACTTGGAGCTTTAGCTGGGATTCGTATATGTACTCACTCTCCCTAAGAGTGGGGTAAAAAACACTAATTTGTAAGCACGGGATCGGTTTGTATAAGATAGAGTGCTCCAAATTTTTGGTTACAGATATACAGGGTGGGCCATTTAAAACTTCGGCATTTGGCAACCTTATAACCTTGAGATCTATTTTCAGATCGGGTTATGACAGCCCTCCTTCGAAGCGTCAGTCCAAGTGAATTTTTGCCATGGAAGTGTAAAATTAAATAAAATTTGCCAATTTGGAATTTTGATTGCAAATAGACTGATCACCGATCAATTTACATCTTTTTCGCTAAACACGATCGTGAAAACTGAAGCATGTAGTGGGAGCTCCGACCCAAACTAGCGAGGTGTATTCATGTCTCGGATGAATTAATAGCCAAGTTTGTGGGAGTGAAATATAGTTTACATCTTTTGGGGAATCCGAGGCATCTAGCTCGAGCTTTAGCAGCATCTGGAATCTACTGATTCAAGCGAAGGTATGAGCGAGCATGCATGCCAAGCAAACATTGATAAGCCAATAGTGCCAAGCAAGCATTGATAAGCCAATAGAAGTTTGTATACGTTAGCATCCCGCTTTAGAGGCAGAACGGGTTTTTTGATTCATTGAACTCAACTCGGTTTTTCACACCTCAATTGATGATAGCATCAATGTCAGAGTTGAGTTCAGTGGACATTCGCTTTCACTCGGTATATATAATTTGGCGTCTTAGTCGTAGAGTCGATAAAGTATAAGTGCTGTCATCCGCGAAGGAATGGATTGGATTGCAAGTAAGAGAGAGAAGATTGTTGATAAAAAGTAGAAACAGGGTCGGGGAAAGAACTCAGTCCTGGGGTACGCCAGCATTAGTTGAAAAGGGTATGGAATTACATCCATTTAATACAACCTATATTGATCGACTACTTAAAAATCTCCCAATTAATTTTGAGAAGATACCACCAACACCTTAAGATTGAAACTTATTTATAGAGCCATATGGCACACTCTATCGAAACTCTATGATTATACCATAACGTCCCCTGTTCAATGAGGTGGCAATTGACAATGCTTTCTATGGCCTAGGAAAGCACTGACGTAAATGCTTTTGGTGGGTAGTTAGAAGGGGAGGTCTTATCACCCTTTCTGAAAATTGGCTAGACGTGCGCAAGCTTCCATCTATCCGGAAGGAACGTTTATGAAGTACGATACAACACCTTCAAAATAAGGATCCATCTGGACCTTCAAGATTTGTTACAATTGAGATCTCTAAGGACTCAAGCTATTGAACGGGTACGAACAAATATTTGTCCCAAAGAATATTGAAATGAAAAGAGAGAATTTGCTACGAATATTAGAGCTAGCAGATTAGCTTTCTTCTTGGAGCTCGTGATATTTTTATTGTTCTAGACAAGCACTAGTTGGGTACTTGACGAAACACAATATTGGGTACTTTATTTGGTCGATTCGAGGCCCATTGCCGCCACAGATTGAAAATAATGTAAACACAGAAAATTTCGAATGAAGGATGTGTCAACCTCAGAAAAGAGTCACCGTTCCATCTTTCACCTCTCTTCCACTTAGTCGCCTCTTGGGAATCAATGTGTAAATCCCGACTAAATGTCGAACACTGTTCGCTTTACCCTACTTTTGCATTTTGGGTATAGTGGAAGTCGGACGGAAATATGATTTCATGATAATAACACAATGACAAAATTAACTTAACGTTTCCTAACATGTCATAAATTTCACCAAAAATAAAATGAATTAGAGTCAGTGTTCCGAGCGACTCTCCGAAAATAATTACTGGGAGCTTAAAACCTCTACCGTGCCAACATACAAAAAAAAAAAAAAAAAACGGGGGTTATTTTCCGTGGTTATTTTGTCGCAGTTGATTTTGAAACGTTTCTATCTTCTTCAACTCTCCCAGTAGCCTCAAGTGATAAATTTTGAATTCACAAGTGGCATTCCATTGTAGGCACACGCAATGTTACACTTCAAAATATCAACGGAACAACCACTGGTTATTAGCCAAACACAAACTTAAACCAGAGAAGTGCTTCATTAATAAGGTCATATTCTATAAATTTCGAAAGTATGTACGAACTGATTAGTGATAATCTTCCTAGCCATATTCACATGTAATCATTGCCGACTGGATCGTTATATCAAAGAGCCCTAAGTTTCAGCAGAAACAGCACACGTAAACTGAAAATATATGTAAACAGCAATTATGCCGTCATCCAAAGTATCCTGCGAGGAACATCGCACAATTTCCACTCTCTAAACTAAACTCAAACTCAAACGGAGGATGTTAACAAGAATTTGGTTAACCATTTTCCCCAATTCATGGAAACAGTGCGCTGCTACTTCCCCACGGTCGTTACTGTTTACCGACTTCTAAATAACAATTTTAATGGATTATCTGTGTCTGTTTTCAATTGAACAGCGAAAACTCCTCCGCAGCTAATGGCGGCGGTCGGTGAGCAGAATAAATCCTTCATATTGTGGCTCAGATTTCTGACCCAGAAATGGTATGTGTTCCTGCAACTAATTCCATACCACTCCATTGTCGTAGAAATCTTGCTTTTGCATGTTACACTGTGGTAGACTCTTGAAAATGTTTTATTGAGCTTTGCGTTGTTATTTGGTATCCCTAGTCCTCTGCCGCCCACAGTGCGACGAAAGCCAAATAACATAAACAGTGTAGACTCTTCAGATAGTTGCAGTGTGATTCTTTGTGAATAGCATATTGGAATGGGTGTAGCATGGGGTTTGAGAATTGTGTGGAAGGGCATTTAAATTTTTAATAATAGCTATCGCAGACAGTGAAATAATTTATGGTAAACACCTGTGGGGCAACGAGATCAGTTATTAGCCTACCCTAATACAGAGACTAAAAACGAAATATATTTCGTTCGTTTCTGTTATTTATTTAAATAATAAATCGTTAATGATATTTTAGATTCCGCACTTTATTCGCTGTTATTATCTGATGACTGTGAATGGCCAAAGATGCAAATCCATTTAACTGGTTTGCATTCATTAAATTTCTCAAATAAATTTTCATGGACCTTAGGGAGGAAAAAAAGACATGCATGTATGGGACAATTATAGGATTGCATCCGTGGTAAGTGCACCATCACTGTGCGGGGGACTTAAGGTTCGAGTCTCAGAAAAAGCAAAAAAAAAAAAAAGTTTTTTTTTTCACCGTCTCACCACTCGCAAGCGTCTGACAAATATCCGAGAGGAAATTTGTCATGAGAAGCCTTTCTCTATCGAAAAAAATTAATCTTCGGAGAAGACATAAAACTATAGGTTCCATTCGGGTGTCGCAAGCAACGAATAGCTGCGAGAAGCTAGGCTGTTAGCGGCAAAATTTTTATTTATTTTATACTGAGCAAAGACAGGAACTGATTATGTTTCAAGAATCCCAACACCCAAATGGTAAAATTCGTCAAACGCAACTCCATAGAGGCTTCTTTTAGAACGAAAATGTTTACAAATTTGAACTATTATTTCATACGAAAAGCAGACCGTTCAGGCGGTCGGTTTCCTATAACTTCTTAATTCCTGAACCGATTTTGATGAAATTTTCGCTTCCTCGCTATTCGGAAAATATGGTAAATATTCTTCTTGTGATCATTTTTCAAAGTCAAAGCATTTTTGGTCTCCGATTTCAATACCGAATTCTTTATATGTCTGTCTGTCTTTCTATCCCTTTCGTCATTCTTACACTTCTTCAAAAACCACCAAACAGATTTCAATGCAATTTGGTTTTTATAATATGTCCGTTCTTGTATGTAGGATAGTTCGACCTAAAACCATTCAAATCGGACTGAGTTCAAGAACAACTTCATGGATTTCGATAATATTTAGCTTGTTAGTTTGTGTACAGATGGTCTTGTCTGAAAATCATCAACATTTAATAAAGTATAAAGATTTTTAAGACTTTACCACCTTACAACAGGTGGTAGTCTCAAAAATCTTCAAAAATGGTTTTTGTAACGTGGTTAACTCAGAAACCACTTAATAGATTTTTAAGTAATTTGGTTCTTTGGTTTTGCCTGGTCTTATTCGAAAATTATACAAATTGGATACAGTGGTGATAAATGAGTTCAATTGTAGCTATACATGTTCACTTCATATCTGGAGTCTGTCGGGAGAAATCGGATTCTTCATTCCAATCTCAAAAGTAATAGAACTTTACTAATGACCGATTTTTAAAAATATAATTCGATGCGAAATCGGAATTTCAACCTAACCTCAAAATTAACAAATCTTTACTAATTACAAATTTTTGGAAAAATTGGTTGTGTCGAAAATGGCTTTTAAAAATTTGTTTAAATTTAATATTTAGCTTGGGTTGGCCACTAGATGGCGTACCAAGTTTGTGGAAAACACTATATTACTTATTTATTTGTTACTGAATTTTTTTTTACTATGGTTCTCAAATATAAAAGTCATATTACATCTTTAACATCAGCAAATCGCGAACTTACTGAGAGCCTTAAAGAAACTGCGATTTCCTCTACTTTTCTTTCAGAGGAATTTCGAAAACTGTCACATGGATGACAGCTGATAGCTTTGACTGACAGCACCAAAGATGAATGATCAAAAGAAATAAAATGGTGGAATGTATGTGCGTTAAAATATGTTTAATAAATTTAATTTGATTTGTGTTCTGGAATATGCGTTTTCTTTTTTTGGAAATAAACTAATTTTAAGATTTCTTAAGAAATCGTCCTCCTACTTTTATAGAATTTTGGAGAATTCTTTCTCCTGTGTTTGCTGTGTTTTCAGAAATTCCTGATGTCTGTTAATTAGAAAGAGAGTACTTAGAAGAAAAACATACCGTAGACCTACAATATACTTGAAACTCAACGTGTTTAGCCCAGCCGAATGCCATGTCCTTGCATGTGTCGAAAATATTTCAGATATCAATTTTGAATAAAATCGCTTTTGCCATATGCGAGAAGTAGCCAATTTTATTTGAATTTTTTTTTGCAAAAAATGAGTAGGTATGCAGTTTTATTAATCAAGATCGGACTTTATACGTAAGATCGCTAATAAGTAAAGTTCGATTCGATTGTTCAGAGAAAAACTTAGTTCTTATTGCAAACATCCATTAGAGCCGTTTTCAAGATTTTTTATTTTTTTTTAAATTGGACCGTTGCAAAGTCCTTTTAATATTGGGGTTAGAATTTCGAACACTTGCTCTTTATAGGTGCAAGTAAAAGAATCCTGGTCGAGGACATTGGCATTTACGCCCAAAATATAGAGTGATTCATTTGGAGATTACAATTTAAATCTGACACTACTGTGGTTCTGTCAAAAACAAACAGCTGATATTTGACATTTGTAAATACTATTACTCAGCGCGTGTCAAACACTCTGCAAGAATCTATTAAAATGACTTGTACCAGGATGACTGAGCCGTTAATACTTTTCGCTACTAGCGCTAGAACACTTAGCCAGATAGCAACAAGAGAAAAACGTCATCTGTCAATACAAATCATTAGCGATGGAGTCTAAAAGCCGAAAAAATCGATATCTTAAAAAAAACTATCGTTTACTAACGATGATTATGAATAATTGCAGTTAATGCTCGGAATTATTTGATTCTAGATTAAAATTTTCTAGGAATAGTCTACCACTTTCTAAGCTTTCCACATTCCAATGTCTTAGATAGAGTAGCTTATGTCTAATTTTGTGATTTTTCAGTAGAGGCAAAAGAAGTTTTAAATTTTTTTTAAAGGAAAGTCCATAAAAATGGATCACAAAACAGAATCCATTTTCCATTGAAAAATCACAAAATTAGACATAAGCTACTTTAACTTATTGCCACAGATATATATCGCCCCAGTCGATAATTACAAATGACTTTTGCGAAAATGTCATTCATTGAATACCTATCAATATAGAATAGATGTGTTTAATACTAGTTTCACGATGAGTGCGTTTAAACGTGTACCAGTATTTATGACATGACTAGGTATGTAGTATGTACTACAAATTTTCCTTGATCCCTAGATGTACATACAAGTATATGCCTTCCAATTTGATCCGACTTAAGTCTTTTCAAGTTAAGTTGGCATTTCCCGGAACGTAACCCTGTAATAATCGGGGTATTCCTGTATCATAACGGTATAGCCATTAAAGTTAATGCCAATTATTCTATGATTAGGCCGCGAATTTTAAATTATAATCGCTGCTATGAAATATTCATATGTCATTTTTCATGTTTGGCCGATATCATTTTTCATGTTTAAAATGTCAATGTTTCAGGATTATAATGGTACAAAAATATCAGCAGTTTATCAAAAACCAATGCAAATTCAAATTGTAACCTAAAATTGAACCACCCTTTAATGACTTGGATTCTGACAACTTTTAAATAAAGCTCAAGCATAGCTATAAATATTTTCGAAAAAATAAAATCTTGGGAAGAAAATGTATAAATGAATTGTAGAAAAAGCTATTCTTTATATATTTTTGACTAAAGCTGTTTTAATCAGTTTTAAATAAATTTATTACAAAATATTCATTTTAAGTTTCACCCTTGAAACTGGGCTTGTTTGTGGGTGTATTAGTTGTGAAATGCTTTCATCCTTGGTGGTGCTTTTTAAAAAAGTGCTTTTAATAATGTAAAATAAGTTCCAGAAGTTTTAATGATCTACAAATTAAATAATTTAACCAAATAAATATATACAGTAAACATAAATAATTTACCGCTGCAAATAGTGGTATCGATGGTGAAAAAAATGGCACACTCAATAGGCTTCCTCTCTGCGACTTTACCATAATAAATAAAATCAGCTTCCTTACTCTGTTATCATATTTATACCATTCGCAAAAGTACAAGTCCTCATATAATTTTGAAGCCTAAAATGAAATATAAAGTGGAAAGAAAACAAAACAGGCAAATCTAATGCCCTACGCTTGCGTTCAAATTCTCAGCACCATAACAATAGGTATACAGCTGACTGCAAGCTCCCATGGCATATATCATATAAAGAGATTTTGATAATCCAGGAGTCTTTTGAAAAAAATAAATAAATAAATGAATAAAATTTAGAATCTAGAATAAAATATATTACCAATAGAATATTAATTAAAGCTACTCCCAATACGATACCAGCAAAGAGAAAGTGCACTAAAATCATAAACTTGTAGACCCTATTGAAACTACTAAATATCGTAGTTATGTTTTGTTGACGTTTAATAAGCACTGAAAGTTCATTATAGAGTAGATCGCTCCTTGTTACCCCGTAAAATTGTATCAAAGGAGTTTTCAACCTCAACTTAACCCTACGAGCGCACTTCTTGAATGCTTGTTGGAAATCTTCTTGTAAACATTGATACGAAACGGAAATATACATACAGAAGCACATAAATGTCCCGTCGACTCCTGCAAATCCAAATATTGTCACATTTCCAGAATATGCCAAAAGACAGTACATTGACGAATACAGAGTTTTATCCTGAAGTTGTGTCATATCCTTGTAGGGTAAACTAGAAAGTAAATGTAAAGAAAGTGAATTTTCTGAAATTAATGTAAAATAAGACCTACGCTGCTGGGAAGGGTAAGCTGACCCAAGTATCATTCTCCCGAGTAAAACGTCGATAAGCCCAGACAATAAGCGGTTTTATAGAATAAAATAAATTTGTAGAAATCGCAATAAAATACAGCCACATACACCACATCGTAGTGAAAAATGAAACTCTGCCAATCATTGCATTCTTTTGAGAGTCCTTGGTGTCTACATAAGATTGAAACATTTACTTTCCCAAAATTTAACAATTTCTTACCAGAGCCAAGATGTTCCAGTAGTTTATTCAATAATTTAGCAAATTCCTTACGATAGATTGCAAAGCAAACCAATTTCATCAAAGTTACCATTTTCGTCAAGCATGGGCAAATTGCTGCAAGCGCTTCAATCGGTTCCCTTCGCATGAGCCAAGTGAAGCGGAGCTCACCAATGATAGCCGTCAGCAAGATGCTCAAATTAATAAAACCCTTGATGATAGTTGATCGGTTGATTGGATCCAACGGCCAGAAACCAAGAAATCCTAAGGTCCATTTTCCCATACGAAAGAATGCCACTTCAAAGGGATCCGAACGAGACCAAAATGTTAAACGCATGCTGAAGTTTGAGTTATAAACTACTTTGCAGTGGGTCACTACTATTCCTTTTATAGAGGAAGGATAATCTACTGCAAGTGAAAAAAGTTAAAAAACAAGTTTAATTAGAATGAATTGCAACATATCAATATTTCATAGCAACGATTATAATTTAAAATGCGCGGCCTAATCATAGGGTAATTAGCATTGACTTTAATGGCTATACTGTTTTGATACAGGAATACCCCGATTTACGACAGGGCTATGTTCCGAAATATGCCGACTTAACTTGAAATGACTTATATCGGATCAAGGAAAATTTGTAGTCACTTAATTTAGAATACACATACATACCTACCTAGCCATGTCATAAATATTGGT